>CM044562.2:7552571-10367571 GCA_024416835.2 Perccottus glenii
CAGATGCACAGCAAAGCACCCCAGAACATAACAGAGCCTCCTCCATGTTTGACAGTAGGGACAGTGTTCTTTTCTTGATATGATTCATTTTTCCGTCTGTGAACATATGCCTTGGCAAAAAGTTCCATTTTTGTCTCATCTGTCCATAGGACATTCTCCCAGAAGCTTTGTGGCTTGTCAACATGTAGTTTGGCATATTCCAGTCAAGCTTTTTTATGATTTGTTTTCCTCCTTGGTCGTCTCCCGTATAGTCCACTTTGGCTCAAACAACGACGGATGGTGCGATCTGACACTGATGTTCCTGATGCATGGAGTTCACCTTGGATCTCTTTAGAAGTCTTTCTGGGCTCTTTTGTTACCATTCGGATTATCCGTCTCTTTGATTTGTCATCAATTTTCCTCCTGCGGCCACGTCCAGGGAGGTTGGCTACAGTCCCATGGATCTTAAATTTCTGAATAATATGTGCAACTGTAGTCACAGGAACATCTAGCTGCTTGGAGATGGTCTAATAGCCTTTACCTTTATCATGCTTGTCTATAATTTTCTTTCTATTCTCCTGCGACAACTCTTTCCTTCGCTTCCTCTGGTCCATGTTGAGTGTGGTACACACCATGTCACCAGACAACACAGTGACTACCTGAAGCCCTATAAATAGGCCCACTGACTGATTACAAGATTGTACACACCTGTGATGCTAATTAGTGCACACACCTTGAATTAACATGTCCATTTGGTCACATTATTTACAGTCTTTTCTAGGGGTACCATCAATTTTGTCCAGGCCTGTTCCATGAGTTTATTTTTAAAATAATTCCGTTGAAGCATAATTGAAAACAATGTCTGACTTTCATTGGTTAACATTCATTGAATTTTTATTTATTATTACTTTTTTCAGAATAAGTTTTTTCTGTGACCATTGTGAGTTTTTCTTTCATTGACCGAAGGGTACCAACATTTTTGTCCACGTGTGCACATGTAACCAGATGAAAATGAGTACCTGTCAAAACTGTAGCTAAATTGTGTTTTTCCTGTATTTCACTGGCTGGATGTTATTATTGTCAAGAGGTGTGACAGTCAAGCATTGAAGAAAATGCAGGAAATGCACATGTGTAAAGAGGCTCGGTGTGTAGATGAGTTTATAGAAGAGGCAGAGAGAGTCCTTTCTGCTAGAAACCAGTCTGCACCTGAGCAATTAGACTTTGATGTCTCTCTTGAGGGGCCCAGCCCAAGATGAAATGTGTCTACGCAAAGCTGATGGTGATGATGAACCAGATCTGTGTTTGTCTACCTAACAGAGGCTTTTGGTGATAAACGTAGTGCTGTCTCATCAACGCATCTGTCTCATTAATGCCTTAAAGGGAGCCAAATATTTCTCCATGATAGATCTGGCGAGTGGATAGAACTAAGTAGCCATGGATGAGAAGGATAAGACGGCTTTACTATGTACAGTAATGTTCAAAATAAAAGCAGTACAATGTGACTAACCAGAATAATCCAGGTTTTTAGTATATTTTTTTATTGCTAAGAGGCAAACAAGTTACTAGTAGATTCTCTGAAAACAAACAAGACCCAGCATTCATGATATGCACGCTCTTAAGACTGTGCAATTGGGCAATTAGTTGAAAGGGGTGTGTTAAAAAAAAATAGCAGTGTCTGCCGTTGACTGTACAAACTCAAAACTATTTTGTACAAACGTTTTTGCAGCAGCGCCGAGATCCCAAACTGGCAATTGGTGGTTGCGGCCTGTGCACTGGCATGCCAATCACCAGTTTAGGATCTCAGCGTCTCTCCGTTTTTGTTTCTAGGATTTAGCAATCCTGTGAATCACTAAACTAATAGGCATTTTAAAAGGCTTTCAAATGCATGTTCAACAAGTTCTTGTGGCTTCATCCTTAAATATAGGCCACCTGATTCCCGATGACCCAATTGCACAGCCTTAAGAGCAGATCATGAATGCTGGGTCTCGTTTGTTTTCTGAGAATCTACTGCACCTACTGGTAACTTGTTTGCCATTTAGCAATAGAAATATACTAAAAATCTGGATTATTCTGGTTTCTCCACATTGTACTGCTATTATTTTGAACATTACTGTATAACATCTGAAATATTACACCACAACAAACACAAGACAAAAACAATAACAAGTCAGCTTTGTCAGGTGAGGTCTGGGGTGCTTTGTCAGCTCAGCTTTAGGACGGGATCCGGACCGAGGCATGGTATAAGTTGACAGGTGTCAAGCACACGGTAGAGATGTCCCCAACGCACATTCTGAAGGGAGAGCTAATGGTTTTCCACATGTTAGAAAACATACGGCATAATCTGGACTTTTTTGGAGGGTTCAGGGCAAAGTCTAAATGTGCCTTGAGATGTTTCAGCACAATGTGGTCAAAAATCTTGGTTTTGAGTGTTAGTGCTGCTTCCAAGAGACGTTTAGATGATCCAAACTCCAGACGGAGATCTATTATAAGACCTTTGACTATTTTTATCATTCTTTTCCATATGTTTTCAGCCTCTTCATCCGTTAGGTCAATTTCTTCAGAGGCTTTTTTTGTCAGACGATCAATGATCATTTGACAGGTTACTATTTTCAGTCTTCCTGTGTACTTTTTGTTGAAGATTTTTAAGATGAGAGAATTGAACAGTGTTTGTAACGTATGCTTACTCTTGGACTCTTGAGATACTTCAGATTCAGACAATGTTTGAGAGACTTCAGTTTTACAGTCTTTTTCAAGGGATGACAGAGATTGGGAAGACTCATAGAAATTGGCCATAGAATCATTGGCCATTGAGAAGCTCATTGTTTTCTCAAGCAGGTCAGCTTGTAAAAATTCAAAATCGCAGTCACGTGGCTCCTGCATAAAGTATAAAGACTGCTGCAAAAAGTCTTCTACTTCCTCTTCAACAATGATAGCCGGTCAGAATCATCACATGGATTCCTCTTTGCACCATTATTCTTCTGTCCCATTGTGATGATGCTGTCTGAAAGTTTTCCTCCATTCGTTTGATAAGACTCAGTGACAGCCAAATTTTCATAAAGGTGATTTGTGAGTTTCTTTGAAAAACACTGAATATTGTCAAGGGCCAGAAAGTCCTGCAGCCTGGGATTGGTTTGAGACTCTGGCCTCACATGAATGTTGAGCTCATCAAACAATGTGTCAACTTCCGGTTTGATGGCCTCAAAGTCAACTGAGGGGACTCAGTCCTGGCCTGTACCAGAGGAGTTTCCCAGTGGGCAGTGAGAGACGTCCCCTTGGATGTATAGGGGGTGTCCAACTGGCTGAAATGCTCTCTTACAAATTTGGAAAATGTGCATCTACATGGACCTTGTCTAGATTTGTAGGCTGCACTTTCTGTGTCTACATGTGTCTGTACATGAAGTGAGTCCACGCTTTTGAACTGCCTACATGAGCAGCAGACTTCGCCAAACAGACTTTCAGGCAATGTAAGGCATGAACAACCATTGTGTTACAAGACATTACGCTAGACAAAGTGGTGGTAACACGAAATTCATGGCCTGATGTCTCTGACTGTCCGGAAGTCTCTAACAGGATGGTGTTCACTTTGTGAGACACCTCTTTTTCAACTACTGCTGTCAACTCCTGGAAGTGTTTTGTCTCCGTTACAGTACCTTGGACATTCAAAACCTGAGCGAACACTTGACCAACAGAGTCCTTCAGGATCACCATAATGCTGTCCAACGCCCTGTGAGCTTGGACTTGGTCTGGGCACCTTGTGGTAACTTCTTTTAAAGGGACGAGCAACCTTAGCACGCTAGTGGAGAGCGACTGCACTAACTCAATGAACATACTGAGAAGTATTTCTTTTGTGATTCTGTCCCAAGATCCCTTGGCCAACATTGACCATTGTGCTGGGCTGATCTGACTAAAATGCCTCGTTATCACTTCCAAAAGGGCTTCTGATGTTATGGTCACGATTTTATAATTAGACACGCTCATCGTGGCTCTGTTTCTAATACAAAATAATAATACGAAATATTATATAAATATATAGTACCTTCCTACTGGAGTGGGTTGAGATTAAATGCTGTAACTGACTGTCCTCTCTGTTTCTGTTTCCTTCATGTTGCAGCCCTCATGAATCTAAGCAGTGCACATCTAC
This sequence comes from Perccottus glenii, assembly GCA_024416835.2. Lineage (NCBI taxonomy): Eukaryota > Metazoa > Chordata > Actinopteri > Gobiiformes > Odontobutidae > Perccottus > Perccottus glenii. The sequence goes on from CM044562.2 coordinate 7,556,692, forward strand.
GTCACATGACTCGTGTGTCTTTGAGCAAACTCCATGTGACGTCATGACATTCGAAGAGGCGGCGCGCACCTCCGCAAACGTTGAGCGCGCTCACGTACGAGAGGCACAGGCCGCAGTGAGACATTTGTTTTTTGTGCCTATTTTGTGTTTAAATATGTGTTTATTTATCGTTTGGTAGTGTTTTGCAAAAAGAGCGTGTTGTCAGAAAGGCTGACTCCTGGGGCCAGTTGTGTGTTAAACCTGCAGGACCAGCCTGCTGCTGTGCCTTTAAGGTCCTGTCGCCATGGATGCCACTGTTGACTGTGACGACTTATCTTTGTGTTTCCACTCTCTTTAACATGTCTTTTTGAGTTAAAGCTAAAGTCAGTGAAATAAAAGGTATATGAAAAACAGTATCTTGATAAATATACATTGTGTTATTTCACACGGCTCACATCACGATGATGGAACTATATTTAAGTCACTGTTGATAACAAGAGGATATTTTTGAAAAAAAAAAAAAAAAAAAGAACAACCTTCAGAAGCCATACACAAGCATCTAAATAGACTACATATTTATTATTTAACCTTTATTTAACCAGGTATGTCCCATTGAGATTGCAAATCTTTTTTTCAAAACAGCCTTGGACAAAACAGACAGTAGATCAGTTTCCAGTCACACAGAACAGCTAAACATGACATTACATTATTAAAACAGTTCAACTGAACCATGCACCTAAAAGTAACAAGGTGTTTTGTGAAGTTTTAAGGTAATCTTTACACTATTACAAAAAAAGAGAGAATGGGCTACTAGAGCACTATCTCCACTTTGTATAAACACAAAGGACGGAGAGCATATAAAGTTTATTGAAAATGTTATTGCACTTTGTTTAAATCTGCTCATATAAAACAATGTACTCAGAGGTTCACGTTAGGGGATATCCTACATTATACTGAGACTATAAATGTTTCAGAGCTGGTATACTGAGATAATGTTCTGTGGGATTGCTCAAAACAAAAAATAAGCAGTAGATTTTAATACATCTACATCAACCTACTCCATTGTTACAGCTGGACAAAAGTGCCAAAATCATGTTGTCTTAGCCCGAGTACAGCCCAAAATAAGGCATCTTATATAAATAAAGCATTAGTGCTGAGTATGGCCTGTCACTCCGCGTCTTGATCTCTGGTGTCAGTGTCTGTGGGGACATTAGCACACCGCCCACATCGTTCTAGTACATTGGACATTATTTAGTGTCCTCAACCTTAAAGTGCTCCTATAAACTTTGTCCCACTTTCAGCTAACCCCTCTGTGTACATCTGCCTAAGTGTGTATTCCTCTTGTCTTTATCTTTACTAGGCCTTAACTGCGTGTGTATGGACCACTGCATTGTACTGCTCATTGTTCTATATGATTAAACTTTGTATACTTATACTTTACGTCTACTCTATCCATGGGTTTCAACTTGAAGGCGATGAAAACTTGGACCGTAGCCATTAATAATTCAAACCATTGCTGTTCTATCTTGGGATTGATCAAAAGTCCGCAAAATGGCTTCCATAACATGCGACTGAAACCTCCACACTGATAATCTAAAAGTAAAAGTTATAAAACACAAATGTAAATGCACACATAAATACAAATAGTACATGAAAATAAACAAATTAAAAATATGACTCACGGTTAGCTCTGCTTCAACAATTTAGAGGCTGTTGTAGTTTAGTCGGTGTGTGAAGTTGGAAAGTGAGAAACTCATGTTGACTCACAAAGACATGGCTGGCATAACAGCAGGAAGACAAAACAAAATGCAAGGTCTGAAGGAGGCCTGTATGACTGAGGATTGATGTGATAACAGGTTTTATTAAACAGCCCCAGAGCCCAAAGCCACTTCATATTTGTGAACACAGTAGATACAAAGGTAGTTGGAAGAGTGAGGCAAAAGTATGTGAACATTTGGCCTTTAAACACTCTCCGGAGCCTGAGAAATTTTCATAATACCAAGGCTTGTAGAAAGAGTTTAAACTGATACAATAGGCCTCAGCTCTTTTGAATAATGCTGGAGTGTTATAAAGATAAGCTACACTTTCAATTTCAACCAAAGCTTCAGATGCATTGACTGTAGCACCTATAATAATGCAACGCGCTTAGCTTTCATCACATTACAAAAGTATCAAAACACCAGATTCACTCATGCAAAAGCCTCCTCAACACTTTACATCAAAACATGTACAAAATGTTGATTTGAATGTTGTCTTCACACTGTGGGCTCCAGCAGCTCCTGAAGGTTGCACAGAGTGTTTTTCAGAGTTAGGGCCATCGTCTCTGCGCTTTGTTTCATCGCAGCAGTTGAAGGCTACGACGGAAAAGTGGACGTGGTCGGCCTGAGGGTTATAACAAATGGCGTAACCGTCAGGAACAAGTGGCCCGAAACACATCACGCTGTCGGTGTTTGCAGGAACCTGAAACAGAAAACGATTTATGGTTTAATAAACAGTGTCCAATTGTGAAAAATGTGCATTAAACATGTCACAAAAGACATTTAGTCTACGAGTTACTATTGGCTAAACTGATGATGCAAACCCAGAGCAATAAAAATATCAATCTAAATATACAATATCCCTTAAGAAATTATAAATATCATCAAAACTACTTTGTCACTTTACACCAGAATAGCAGGCGACAGGTGCTAGAGAGGATACTTGAGGAGGAAAAAAACTCCACACACACACCTTTAAACACATCTGGTTAAATGGATTGAAATGTTTTTTTTCCCTCCAAATCTTATTTATTCATTTTCTTCTGCTTAGTCCTGTTAGGGGTTGTGGGTGACTGGAGCCTATCCCAGCAGCTTTGGGCCTGAAACGGGTACACTCTGGACAGTGGCCAGTTAGTCGCAGGGCTGACACTTGGGGACAGTAGCAACACACATACAGTAACACCAAGTGTCATTGCTCCTGTCTGCTTCTCCAAACTGGACCAGTGCTGACAGTTATCTACTGTGAGGAATCAGATTGTCTTTTTTATTTTATTTATTAATTTTTTTTAAATAGCGCTTTTCCCACCTAGTACGCACTCAAAGCGCTTTTACAAAACTATCCCTTTTAATGTTGTTGATTGAATTGTTGATACAGGAACAGATGTAGATGTCACTGGAAACTCCCAGAATAGTTCAGTGACAGTAAAGGCATCATAATAATAAAACATCACATGCTTCCCAGCAACAGAAAATCACAGTTTGAGTGTGTCAATAAAAGTATGAAAACACCCAGGTTCCTCTTTACTTGGCCTGTGCGGAGTTTCCAGTGCGTTGCCAGTCCATAGGCCGTGTCCATGAAGATTTTGGGGATACTCAGTCCTTCCTCTATGGCTTGGAGCTTGAGGCCCAGCAGGTGCCGGTCAATCCCATGGCCTTTAAGAGCCTTTAAGTACATACGTAAAAGAGTGATTTATTTAATTAAAAAAAACTATGGGACATTCCAAAAAACCCAAGCTTCTGTATTTGTCGTTTTGTTTTTGTATCATTTTTCAAATCTGTGTAAAGAAATATATAATAATTTGTATGATCACCTAAAATAACACTCTTTGCATTTGTCTGTCTTAGAAGAGACTGGACAAAGCGGGGCTAACGTAGTGAGGTCAGATCCACATGCAATCTACAATGTTACCACCAGATGCTGCTCAAACAACACACTCCATATTAAAAACATATATTTGTAAAAGTTACAAATATATGTTGTTCAGTCCCTAACTATAGTCAAGTGTGGTTTGTGAAACGTGTTTGTGGTAAAGTATAAAATCGTTGAACGTACCAGATCTGTCAGAGCAGCATAGCTGTCCACAGCTTCTCTGAACAGCTGCACCTTTGCTTCTCGCTAAAACACACAAAACTCTTCATTATTTTAAGAAACAATTTAAAAGGACCATAGAGATGATTTTATTATGTTGCTTTTCTCACTGAAAAAGAGGGATCATCAAAGGCAAGGACGAACTTCAGCGTTCGCTTTGTGGGCGACCGAATGAACTCTGTCCTTCCTCCTCGAAACATCCTCTGGGACGCAATGTCACAGGTTGGACAAACCTCGTTGTGAACTCTGGGAGCAAAAATAACCCAGTAAACAATAATAGTAATAATAGTAGTAAAATAAAGTTGTTTAATGCAGTATTCAAAGCTGTACTAAAAGAGAGTTACCCTTTAAGTGCCACCCAGTGTTCAGTCTCAAACTGAGAATAAAGGACAGGGTTCATGTGTATTTTACACTTGTGGTAAATCACATATTTACACAAAACAAGAATCAACTCAAAATGTTATCTTTAGTAAATAGGCAAAATAGTGAAGAATTTGACCTGCCTCCTTTAATTTTTTAAACCAGAGGTCATGGCAAAATGTCTTAAGCCCGATTGTTCTGACCAAGATGTAAAAAAAAAAAATAAAACCATTGAGTATACAGCTGATAGGACATTTACAAAATGGTCAGATAATGTACCTTTTTTACTGTCTTTTCTATCATGGACTTTGTTATAAGAATTTTATTCTTATAATTGTGTATATTGTTTATAGTTAGTTGGTGCTCATAGTTCTCTACAGGTCATGTCAAATCATGTTATGTCCTCCATGTTATTCCAAGCATGGTGTAGACATAACTAAAGACATGGCTTGCCGGAGGACTTCTGCACCTGGAGCCTGGAGCTGGGGCCTTGAGGGGAGGGTGTATGCAAGATACACCTCCCACTGACAGCCCCCACTTTAGTGATATAAAATGTAATGTTTTGCTTACCTCCGTAAGCAAAACGCACTATGTACCTGTGTTGTATCTGTGTAATTTGCTTCCCTTGCAAGGAATAAAACCTGGCCTTTCGCTTTTTATAATATAATCTGTCTCCGTGTCTCTCTGGGTAATATAAGGATATAGAATTCTTTTGGACATATAGAATTCTTATAACATTTGGTGCCGTGACCCGGATTTCAATATTCGTTTCTCATGCAAAGAGGTGAACTGACGTGCACGGGAAATGCAAAACAATGCATTTCTTGTAAGTCCCAAGCTGTGCTATTTAGCAGTAATGGCCAGATATCCCCTCTTTGTGTGTGAGCACGATGACGAAATCTGGACTGAAAAAAAAAAATGAGAAGAGCAGAGAGACGAGAGGACAGAAAAGACAGTCTGGCTGCGGAACAACTGGACTATTGGACTAAAAATTCAGGTAAACAGCTGTTTAATTTATTTTTTGTGTGTGTGTGAGTTTGTAATTACCAAAGCTTCCGGAAGTCGTTTTGGAAATCTGACGTATGTTGAGCGGGCTGCATGTAGTGTACATCATTAGTTGATGTTTTTCCATGAAGTTGGCCAGCATGCGAGATTCTTAAACGCTGAAAGATCGAGACCCTAAATGTCATCTAATGGTGAGATCCGCTTTATCGAGATCCTACATGTAAAATCTTAACGGGTGAGGTTTAAAGCCGAAAAAAGTATGTGTTTTTGATCGAGATCCTACATGTTAAATCTTAACGGGTGAGGTTTTAAACGGGATATTCTGATGTTAATCTGTGTTAAAGCTTGTTGTCTTGCTAGATTTTAGTTTGATAGATACCTTATGCTTTGTAAGTCTTCAGGTGTTTCTTGAAACGGAACGCGGAGTTCATTGGCCGTGACAAGTGCGGAATCTATGAGATAGATAGAGCATCTAATTACAAGAAGGAGTATAAGGTCTAGAGAGCTTGTCTAGAGAGCACAGGAATTTATCTTAGATTAATAATCACGTATCGTAATACGCCACAATCGAACTGCCTTGCATAGCTAGTATTGTTGGTTTTAATGGTGCGTTGGACGACAGGAAAACTCGAGTATTGACCATTATCGAGAACCTACATGTAAAATCTTAACGGGTGAGATGAATGAGTCCAAGTCAATGTGACTATAAAAAGGCCTGCCTACGAGAAGTGATTCCTGCAGATGAGAAATGAGATTTTAAAAGCCCACTAGATAGTGACAGGCTTATGCTGAAAAATGTTCACTGCATGTGAAGCGGTGATTTTAAAAAAAAGCCCACGAGAGCTTTTGCTGAAAAATGTTCACTGCTGGTGACGCGTGAGTGAGAGAAAAAAGAAAAAAGCCCACTGAAAGTGACGGGGCTTATACTGAGAATTGTTGACCTAAAAAGTTAAAGATAAAGGTGTGTTTGAGAGAATAAATGTGTTATGAATGGGCCATTGTTGGATGTAGAATGAGTCTAATGTTGTGAATCGGAACAAAAGTAATGTTTAGTTTAGAGAACGTTTGAACAACATGAGAGAGAAAGGTAGCTTCCATAAGCTATTTTTCTCGTTTGAGGAAAAAAACACAGAGAAGTAGAGAAGAGATTTTGAAAGAAGTACACAGATGTACTTCAAAACACTAATCATTTGTATTTTGTTTAAATGTTTTGGAGCCTCTAGGTATCGGCTTCCTCCCTCTCTCCGGAAAACAGTGTCCTCTCCAAAAACCTTCCTCTGCACCCCACCTCCCACATGCTCCTTTTCGGCTGAAAAAAGGCTGACAGACGAGCAGCAAACACGGAAGCGGTAAGATAAACGAATTCAGACAAACGTTTATTTGTTTTAAATTTTGATCTATTGAGATTGACCAAAAAGGTATTTGTAAAGTGTGTTTGCAAATTGGATGAAACTTGAAATTAATATGAATATAATGTATTTCTCTGAGGAAAAATGCACAATTGCCATTGGAGACGAGCGAGGTGGAGGTGGGCGTGACAGACGAGAGGGCACTGAGAGGAGGAGGAGGAGGAGGTCGAAACTGGGTCCAGACGAGACAGGGAATGACCTCATGAACTGACCGCTTCAACTAACAGGTCAGGTACATAAACACATAAAGACACATGTAACTGCACACACATAAACACATGTAAATACAGACACATAGACACAAACATGGGACACATGAGACACACATCTACAGAGAAGGATGTGATTCTGGTTTATGAGAGAAAATAATGAGTATTCTGTTAAAGAACAGAGTTGGTTTTGTATTTTATGTGACATAGAAGTGTGAACATTAAAGGTTTAAAAAAGTTAAAGATCCAACACTTGGATCCTAAAAGTAGTGATTGATATTTTGCTAAACAATGTTGTGTATCTATTAGTACGAGACTTAATAGAGGTCCTTAATATCAGTGTGGTTCAAACACACGGTATAACGCCAATAAAAGAAGGAAAATGAATACTTTGTAATTGGAAGAATTTAAATATATGTTTTAAAGTTGAGTTGCGCAGAGTAAGTTTATAAAGATAATATAACTTTATAGTTATGGGCCATAAGCTCATATTTAAAAAAAAACACGGTTAACAGAACCTAAGTAAAGGAAATAAACATTTATGTATTTCTCTGGTTTGGTTTTGATGAATAATGGAGAAAGTGGATTCAAAGCAACCACTGTTTGGATTCAAGGAATGTTTAAACACAAGATAACATTCTATGTAATTCAAGGTAACAGGGGCTTCACAGCACCCTCCTTTTGCTCCCAAGAAGGAGAAATGTTTTGTTTGGGTTTTTGTTTTTTTAGCTCCACAGACAGTGTGGGAGCCTTTACATTAAACAGACTTTTAATGTTGAGAAAAATATAGAGTTATGAATGTCAGTGTCAGAAACAGATTGCACTGAACTAATGTGTTAAATAAAGTTTATGAGGCTTAATTATGAAAACTGTTTGACCTTCTGACAGGTCTGTTGATATGAATAAAGTCCACATTTGAGTTTTATTGAATCTATGAAACATGATTTGGTAAACTAAATGATTGAATGAATGAGATTGAATATGGTTTTTGAGAAGAAAAACTTAAAGTTTAAGTAATTGGAAAATTGAAATGAAGATAGTTCAAAATAAATAATAATCATTATTTATTTTGGTACTTTATAATTAAGGTATAGTGTTATCTATACAATAAAAATTTAAACTGTAATGTAAATTGGTAATCTGGTTTTGGTGATTAAAACATATCTATGTTAAAACAGTTCAAACTGTTAAAACGATCTTAAAAGGTTTTATTTGGAAAATTGAAAGTTAATGAGAAATAAATAAAAAAGATAATTGTTAAACTAACAAGGTGAATTGTTAAAGTTTAAGAGCTTATGCCAATGGCTCGCTGGGTTTAATCACTGTTTGAAGTGATTTTAGATTTTTTTGAGTACAGGGACTAACACAAGGTCCTTTTGAACAGACGTTAAGTTTTTGTTTTGGTTTTGGTTTTGATCAAACTTTAGGTCGTTGTAACCTAAAGACAAAGAAAAAAGAGGTTGAGATGTTACATTTTATTAAATGAACAGTAATGATAATTACTGATTACAATTTTGGTGAATTTGAATAAATAAAGAGAGACACGTTAATTTTGATTTTACACTTGATGTTTAAAGTTTCTGTTTAACATTGAGTGAGGTGAATTCTTTATGTGGCATCTGAATGCCAAATTAGGGGAAACATAAAAATAGTAATTGATGAAATTGTTTTATGTTACGTTTAAATTAATATGGGAAAAATACAAAAACAAACTGGTTTATTGTATTTAGCACCTGGTGGTAAAACTGAGTTTTACAGAGATAGTATAGAACAAATCTATACTGAACAAAATCCTGAAGAAATTTTATTTAAAAATAAAGCAGAATTTAAGAGGAAATTTGTTGATTTTATGTTTGGTCTTTCCTTGAAAAAAACGACAGTCACAAAGGTGATGGTGTTTTGGAGGAAAGCAGAGTGAACAGAGCAGAGGCTTTGTGGTGTGTTCAAGACATGCTGCTGTTACTGGTTTAATCCCAGAGAGGGGTCTGAACCCAAGGGTGATTAAGAAATTTTGTTTTGAAGTAAGAGAAAAATGAGAATATTCTAATCTAAAAGAACATGTGAAATAAATTGTGAATTGAAGGTGAATGTTTAAAAGTTTGTAAAATAGATAGAGACAGATAAAATAGATCATGAGAAACCTGATCTGATCTATATAAATTATTTATGTTTGCATCAACTGAGTTAAAATTTGTCAAATTGTGGATGATACCAATTACAGTTACAGGTAAAGACCTACAACTAATGGTAACTAAAATTAAAACTGAACTAAACAAAGTTAAGTTTTAAATATAACATAAACAAAAGTGATGCTATTTGTAAAACATAAAGAAGATGAATAATTAGGAATGCTAATTAATGGAATAACAATTTAAGGTGGTAATTGGGAAAAAAACCATTCTGTTTTGACTTTATTTTGATTTTTTTTAACTTTTATTTGATTTTTGTTTATTTTTTTTTGTTTGGTATTTTGAGCCATGGTTGTCCCACGTCTCAAAAAGGGGGGAGATGAAGGTTTGAACTAAAACTGTGTTAAAGTGCTGAAGGGATGCTTGGTTAACCGAATGGTTAGCAGGAGGCTGAAACAACAGTGTTTAATACAGATAAAAGTTTAAATCAAATAATGAAATAAAGAAAGTTGACAGGACTTTTCTGGAGAAGCACTGTTTAGTCTGATTAAACCTTTTCAGATTAAAGTAGATTTCCAGCAGACCATATCTGTGGAAACAGGGTTTATCTGCTGTTTCAATTTTATGGTTTGATCATTTTAAGGGCTTTTATGGTTTCGTTTGACGAAAACCTAGGAGGCACTTTCTATGGGTCTATAATGTCAGATAACGTTCTGATTTGTTTGTTTGTTCTTTATTTGGATGGAAGCCAACTACAACAAGTATACCAGTTCAGAAAAGGAGTTTTGACAATTAATATAGCCACCACCAGTAAGAGCTAATATTAACATAGTTCTTTGAACTGATATCATCTTGGTTTACACCTGTGAAGGGAAGCACACCTGTGAGCAGGGCTAGTGACGGGGGTCACATGACTTCCTGTGACATCACTCTGAACTTGACAAACGTAGAGATCAGGGACAGGTGCAGTGCAAAGCAGAAGTCTGGAGGTTTTGTGAAAGTAAGACCATTAGACCAGCGTTGCCTGCTGACCGGAAACATGCGCCTTAAAGGATCCTCGTTTTATTTGTGTTCACATACAATGTGACGGAGAACATCGTGAGTCGAAACTCACACTTTAGAGCCAAACAGCAGCTCCTCAGGTTCATTTGAGAGCCCCATTTACATCGACGACAGAGGTGGCCTTCGAAGGTGTCCTTAATGAATATAAGACTAAAATTAAATTAGCATTAGGATTTGACTTTTGCTATTTGGGACAATTTATGAAAATGTGGATTAAATAAAGTATATTTATAAACAACAAAGGTTTATGAATTGTATGAGAGATGCTGTAACTGTTAATTAAACTGGAAATGAGAGAAAACTGGTCCAAGGACTGGACAGAACAAAATAGCACTGAGCATGCTTTTAGCTGAAGAGGGGGGATCTACAAAAGGATTTCCTCCAAAGTAACACAGGACTAGTTACAGCAGAACTAAAGTCTTTAAGAAAGGACTTCAAACTCTAACAGAGGAATTAGAATATTCTGGTATAGAGAAATTAATTTTGACCTGGTTTTACAACATATTTGGAAAATTTACTGGGATTTTAGAATCTGTATTGAGATACAGTACTTGTTGTTGCACTTCCATGTCTAATAACGTTTGTTTGTGTTGCTTTACATGTACCGGAGCTTGTTGGTGAGATTGATGAATGTGGCCATTGCTGGGTCAACATTCCTGGACATGCACCTGCCAAACGACTAAGGTCAAGGCTTTGACCTCAGATGAACACTTTGATATCTGAGGGACGTTATTGTTTGCATGAACACCAACGGGACAACAGCTCCAGGACGGATCATACTACAGACCTAAGGGCCGTATGGTTCATTGAATTGATTATGCTGAAGAGAATTGATTTTAATCATTATGAATGTGCATATGTCTCACTCCATGTGTTTTTCTTTTCGTTACAGGGACAGAAATGGACAGGCAGGGACAGGCCAGAGATCTTGAGTCCAATGGGTTGACCAGCTCAACCTCTGGCATATTTTTCTACTTTATTTTGGAGTGACACCATGTTTTGATTTATGATTTATGGACTTTAAAGAATTTGACTTTGAAGAATCAGTGCATTACTCTGTGGGTTCCCATTTGATTTGAAACATATCCATTATAATCATTTGTTGTGTTCGTTTTGACATGTGTTGTAAGTTAATCATTTGAAGTGATTACATACGTTTGATGCTTGATGTTTGTGTTTTGTCACCGCCTTTGGGGCAAGGGGTGGATAGAAGAGTTTTTCCCAGCTTTAGGTCATTTTACCAATGGGTCAAAATGTTCTTCTGGCTAGGTCAACGCCCTGCTGGGTTTTCGCTTCTGTCATATAGTTTACAATTCACACTCAAGCTAGTAGGTTGTTTATGCTAATTGTTATCAGCATAAAGAGGGGGGAATGTTATAAGAATTTTATTCTTATAATTGTGTATATTGTTTATAGTTAGTTGGTGCTCATAGTTCTCTACAGGTCATGTCAAATCATGTTATGTCCTCCATGTTATTCCAAGCATGGTGTAGACATAACTAAAGACATGGCTTGCCGGAGGACTTCTGCACCTGGAGCCTGGAGCTGGGGCCTTGAGGGGAGGGTGTATGCAAGATACACCTCCCACTGACAGCCCCCACTTTAGTGATATAAAATGTAATGTTTTGCTTACCTCCGTAAGCAAAACGCACTATGTACCTGTGTTGTATCTGTGTAATTTGCTTCCCTTGCAAGGAATAAAACCTGGCCTTTCGCTTTTTATAATATAATCTGTCTCCGTGTCTCTCTGGGTAATATAAGGATATAGAATTCTTTTGGACATATAGAATTCTTATAACAGACTTTGACAACTGTAGTTAAAAATTCTCTAATCAGCCCAAAAAATGACTTCTCGTAAATGACTAAGAACCTCCACAGACGTCACTACAATGTCCTGCTCCGTCCTTTCAGAAATGATCACGTGACAATGGTGGTCAAACACAAGCCCACATCCTGTAGTGCTACAGCTGTATAAAGCTCTAATAAACACAGGAGGCCTTTTCAGTGAATGCACCAAAGACCACCCATCAATAAAATGGCAGCTATGACTAATTTTGGTTCCAGGTCTTATAATACATCCATGAATTTACCAAATTTACAGGAATGATACCAGGAAAATGACTTTATCCATGTACTTTTAACACAAAAGCATCAATGGAGCACACATGTAGGAAGCCTGTGAGGATGAAATCTGTCAGAGAGCGAATCTTGTGTTTTTTGATTATAATGCCGTGTCTGAGGAGGACCTGAGGCGTCATGCTGTGAATGTGTTGCTGTATTTTTAAAGGAGTCCTGACCTGTAGTAGGCCAGCTGCAGCGCGACCTGGATGAATGAGTTTGGACTCAGTTTGTTTCTCTTTGGAAGATCTTTTCCAAACCTCTTGAAGTTAAACACATTCACGTCCAGGTCATTAATCAGTCTGCAAGAAAGAAAGAAACAAAACAACAGCATTTAGAACAATTACAATGTCATCTTTGTGGGTAATGTTAATAAACTGAATTTAAAAAAAATAAACCACTACGTCAAACAATCTTGGATTTTCTTTTTTCAGCAGTTTAATAAATTAGGTTTTGTAACTTGCACTATAAAAAAGAGGCCAAACTTAGATTTAAAAGAGAACCCATGGCGTATTGTTACTGGCCTTTTACAACATTACATTTAAATGTGTAAACTCGTACATGTCCAGGTTTTGTTTGGCGAGTTCGATGTCCCTCTTAATCTCAGGGTCGATGTAAAAATAAAGCTTCTTGGGCATCGGCAGAGGAACCAGCGGTGCTCTCTTCGGGTCTGGCTTCTCACTGTTAAAGACAAAACACATGTGGAAGCCTGATACCATTTTCAAACAAATACAGTGACAGTAATTTATTTGCAGATATTTTAACGAGTGTCCACTGACCAGTACTCGAGGATGTGATGGAGCAGAGAGGCGACAGGAGGCCCTCGGCTGTGGCCTGTCTGTACAGCAGCCCCCAGGAGCCATCTTCTCCCACAACAAACTGAGCACAGACAGAGTTTATTTTGTTTTGAGTTAAACAGATCAAAAATAGAATGTTATTGTAATTTCTAATTGAATTTATAATATGCAGAGTTAAATTAAATCAATATCCATGCAATTTAATCTTTTATTCCACACTTGTGTCCCTCTAGAACAATGTGGAGGTGAATGTATCAGTAAACTATATGCCCTCTGTATTTTTGAAAACCTGCATGTTATCCTTTAAATTATTTAGATTAATGTTATTGATAATTGCAAGTCAGGACATGTGCTCAAACAGGGCTCCCTTTCTCCTCTCTTTCAATTCTCATGGCAGTTTCATGTGTTTTAATGACCTTTTCACCCCCACAATGTGTCCACAATGACATTACTTTATACAACATTCTACTCTCAAAATGGCACTAACCTTTTAATAAATACAAGGCACTGGGCACATTGTTTGTGCAATATATTACACTATAAACATGATAGATTTGTTTTATATTGCAGGACTTTGCCTCTATATTGTTACCACTAACCTGCAGCGTCTTATCAAACCAGCGATTGCCACTGTTTGAGAAGGTCCCACCACCGCAGCACCTGGGCCGCTTTAAGACTGGCATACCTGCATATTAAAGAAATATAATGGGTGATTTCAAACACAATCTTTTAACATTTAGTGGAAACACGGGGCATAAATGAAGCAACAACAGTTTACATGGCGTCAGAAGGCTTTTCAGAGGAAGTGGAAAATGTGCATTGTGTCCTCAGACAAACAATGTCAACAGACGGGACAATGATATCTGAAAACAAACAGGCTTTCATAAGAAGATTTTACTACACATAAAAGATTGTCACATGAAAAAGCTACTGTATAGAAGTCAATGTTATTCACTTACACTCAAAAAAAGAATCAGAAAAATCAGAATCAGGTTTATTGCCAGGTAAAGTGAAAAGGTTTACACAATACAAGGAATTAGTTGTAGCATGTTGGTGCAAAAACACAGAATAAATTTACAAACAATATTTTAAAATACTATAAGCCATAACTAATTTACTAAGAATATGCAAAAAGTTACTAAAATATAAACGCTAAAAAGCAGATAAGTGGCATAAACATGTATTTATAGAATATTACAAATGCAGAAGTGTTGTGTGGTGTCACAGGGACCATGTGCAATCGAGTGAAGCTAATATCATTATACTTTCTTCTTCTTTGCCAACAGCCTTGTGCGTAATTAATTAATGCAAACAAATCTGACAAGTCAGTGTTTAAGGTTTTTCTATTGTTATCAAATGCATCGGACATGGCAAATGTATTAAATGACAAATGAGATTGTAGTTTAATAAATTAGTTGTACTGGTAGGGATTTGTTAAAAAACTAGAGCATATTACGGTTTTTACAGCTGCAGTATTTTGGAACACAAAGCCTGAAAATGGAACTTTCTATTGGGACATATAGTCAAAATATATGTATTCTGTTGTTTTGTGTACAGTTATAATAAAAAATGCCCCAATGAAAGATTTTTACTGAGCCCTGCAGATTTTTAACCACCGTCTAAAATGAGACAAAGCAGTCGGAAGTTTTTCTTTTTCCTCTTTTCTTGAATTGCTTCCTCTCATTTGCATATTGTGACTGCACTGGGTTTTCTAACCTCAGCAGAGAATAAAAAGAAGAACTGAATTTTGATTAAATATTAAACCAGGGACTGGACTTTCTGCCACAACTAACCCACATTTATAACTCTTATTGTTTGTCTCCACAGTGTCTCACGACAGCTCTTTAGTGGTCAGGTATAAAAACAGGAACAGGCACATTACAATTAATAATTCCAGACCTTTATAGGATATATTAACATAACATTTGTGCCAAAAACTACATGCTTTGTTTAACCAAAAAGTAATTTCATTTAGCATTACAGTTGTATTGTTGTTTTTTTAATTAATCACTTATTCAATCAACACTGATTCAAGTTTAAACTTTCATTAAAATGCAGCAGAAACACCGCATTACCATTGTTACAAACTAATGTGACCCCCGTACACAAAGTACCGGGTAGGTTTGTCAGATAATCCACTGATATTGCTGTCTATCCAGTCACAACCTCGTAACCACTTATTTTTCTCACCATTTCTTTGGAATACAGCACTTACCTCGTTAATAAATCGCTGTAAAGTTTTGAAATTTTCGGAGCTGTCGAACAAACCATGGACTATTACCACCGGTTTGTACGCGACCACAGCAGCCCACAGACACGCGCCGAGAAGCGGATACAGAAGCCCGCTCGCCCCGGTGCTCCTTCTCTGGCCCTTCATGGCAACTTTGTATTTAAAATATTAAACCTACAAAGCTTTAAATATAATTAAAACACTTCGATTAAAATAACATTAAATCACGTTGATGACTAATTTAGCTTGACATTATGTTATTCTTTCCTCACGTATTTTATTTTATTTATTTATTTTTTGGTTCACAGCTCATCCCTTATAAGTTGAAATTAAAAATAAAAGTAAAAGCGGTGTAAACACAACACGTTGAGCAGCTTCTGCGCTTTGCTTTGGTTGGTTTTGTTTCTTCCGGTTTAAACAGAAACGTTACGCATGCGCGGTGACATCACCTCCTGTATCCTAGGAGACGAAATAAAACCTGTACAAATGGTGGCTACATTATTCAGCAACAGATTGAATTAACAATAAATGACATTCTCCTCTAAAAATGCAAACTTAAACCTTTTTAACTAGTCTTTTAACCATGTTCAGCCTTAGTGCTTGAATAAATGATGATGCTGAGAAAGAAAAAAAGAAATATGAAGTCACAGAGCAGCAGGAGATTCAATCCAGTTAAAAGTCTTTATTAGATTGCAAAAAGACCCTGAGTACAGCTTACAATCTTCCCTTATATAGTCTGGTACAGGGGCGGACTGGAGAGAAAAAGTGGCCCGGGAGTACAATGTTAATGTGTTGATTTTTATTCTATTATTATATCAAGCAGGCAGACGCTGTGCAAACGTCAACCCACGCATGAATATGTACTCCACCATACCATGTCATTCAAATGTGATTGGTTTAAGTCAATCAATGAGCCAATAAACATCTACACACAGCTTTGTGCTTATGTACAAAAATACTTTACAGCAGTCATGGCACCTCCGAAAAGACAGTAGCCTACAAAGAATATTTAAAAGATTTGTTGTGCCATCTTCCAAAGAAATCAAAATGACAGCAATTATCAAAGGATAAAGAGGTACATAATAAAAACTGTAAGTTGTTCCACCTCATGAAATTACTGCATTTGAGTTGTTTTTATTGCAGTTTAGTTTTTAGAACATAGCTGTATAAAAATGCATTGTGTATCAGGAGCTCATAAATTATTCCAGACAGCTATGCGGATAGCTTCTTCTTTTGTGTCTCTGACCTTTTCTACAGAAAATGTATTTCCATGCAATCAAAAGACAAAATGTATGTTATTCCACTCCTAAATAACATCAAAAGAAATTAAGAAAATCAGATGTTTTTTTAAAGACAGTTTGTAAATAAAAGTAAAATGTACCAAAACGGAAAGGTTTAATTGTTATATGCCAATTTAGCACATAATGGACCACATGCTCACATAAGCACAAATAAGGATAACAAATAATAACAGCAAATTATATTTTGGTACATATAATACATTTTTTTTATTTAGGCCGAGAATCTGTTTGGAAGGAGAAGTGGAGCATGTTTAGTGACTGAGGTTCATCTGGCGCATACAGACGTGGACAAAAATGTTGGTACCCTTCGGTCAATGAAAGAAAAACTCACAATGGTCACAGAAAAAACTTATTCTGAAAAAAGTAATAATAAATAAAAATTCTATAAATGTTAACCAATGAAAGTCAGACATTGCTTTTTAACCATGCTTCAACGGAATTATTTTTAAAAATAAACTCATGGAACAGGCCTGGAAAAAATTGTTGGTACCCCTAACTTAATATTTTGTTGCACAACCTTTTGAGGCTATTACTGCAATCAGACGACTCCTGTAACTGTCAATGAGACTTCTGCACCTCTCAGCAGGTATTTTGGCCCACTCCTCATGAGCAAACTGCTCCAGTTGTTTCCGGTTTGAAGGGTGTCTTTTCCAGACGGCATGTTTCAGCTCCTTCTAAAGATGCTCAATAGGATTGAGGTCAGGGCTCATAGAAGGCCACTTTAGAATAGTCCAATGTTTTCCTCTTAACCATTCTTGGGTGTTTTTTGCTGTGTTTTGGGTCATTGTCCTGTTGCAAGACCCATGACCTGCGACTGAGACCAAGCTGTCTGACACTGGCCAGCACATTTCTCTCTAGAATCCCTTGATAGTCTTCAGATTTCATTGTACCCTGCACAGATTCAAGACACCCTGTGCCAGATGCAGCAAAGCAGCCCCAGAACATAACAGAGCCTCCTCCATGTTTGACAGTAGGGACAGTGTTCTTTTCTTGATATGCTTCATTTTTCCGTCTGTGAACATAGAGCTGATGTGCCTTGGCAAAAGGTTCCATTTTTGTCTCATCTGTCCATAGGACATTCTCCCAGAAGCTTTGTGGCTTGTCAACATGTAGTTTGGCATATTCCAGTCTAGCTTTTTTATGATTTGTTTTCCTCCTTGGTCGTCTCGTATAGTCCACTTTGGCTCAAACAACGACGGATGGTGCGATCTGACACTGATGTTCCTTGAGCATGGAGTTCACCTTGGATCTCTTTAGAAGTCTTTCTGGGCTCTTTTGTTACCATTCGGATTATCCGTCTCTTTGATTTGTCATCAATTTTCCTCCTGCGGCCACGTCCAGGGAGGTTGGCTACAGTCCCATGGATCTTAAATTTCTGAATAATATGTGCAACTGTAGTCACAGGAACATCTAGCTGCTTGGAGATGGTCTAATAGCCTTTACCTTTATCATGCTTGTCTATAATTTTCTTTCTATTCTCCTCGACAACTCTTTCCTTCGCTTCCTCTGGTCCATGTTGAGTGTGGTACACACCATGTCACCAGACAACACAGTGACTACCTGAAGCCCTATAAATAGGCCCACTGACTGATTACAAGATTGTACACACCTGTGATGCTAATTAGTGCACACACCTTGAATTAACATGTCCATTTGGTCACATTATTTACAGTCTTTTCTAGGGGTACCATCAATTTTGTCCAGGCCTGTTCCATGAGTTTATTTTTAAAATAATTCCGTTGAAGCATAATTGAAAAACAATGTCTGACTTTCATTGGTTAACATTCATTGAATTTTATTTATTATTACTTTTTCAGAATAAGTTTTTTCTGTGACCATTGTGAGTTTTTCTTTCATTGACCGAAGGGTACCAACATTTTTGTCCACGTGTGCACATGTAACCAGATGAAAAATGAGTACCTGTCAAAACTGTAGCTAAATTGTGTTTTTCCTGTATTTCACTGGCTGGATGTTATTATTGTCAAGAGGTGTGACAGTCAAGCATTGAAGAAAATGCAGGAAATGCACATGTGTAAAGAGGCTCGGTGTGTAGATGAGTTTATAGAAGAGGCAGAGAGAGTCCTTTCTGCTAGAAACCAGTCTGCACCTGAGCAATTAGACTTTGATGTCTCTCTTGAGGGGCCCAGCCCAAGATGAAATGTGTCTACGCAAAGCTGATGGTGATGATGAACCAGATCTGTGTTTGTCTACCTAACAGAGGCTTTTGGTGATAAACGTAGTGCTGTCTCATCAACGCATCTGTCTCATTAATGCCTTAAAGGGAGCCAAATATTTCTCCATGATAGATCTGGCGAGTGGATAGAACTAAGTAGCCATGGATGAGAAGGATAAGACGGCTTTTACTATGTACAGTAATGTTCAAAATAAAAGCAGTACAATGTGACTAACCAGAATAATCCAGGTTTTTAGTATATTTTTTTATTGCTAAGAGGCAAACAAGTTACTAGTAGATTCTCTGAAAACAAACAAGACCCAGCATTCATGATATGCACGCTCTTAAGACTGTGCAATTGGGCAATTAGTTGAAAGGGGTGTGTTAAAAAAAAATAGCAGTGTCTGCCGTTGACTGTACAAACTCAAAACTATTTTGTACAAACGTTTTTGCAGCAGCGCCGAGATCCCAAACTGGCGATTGGTGGTTGCGGCCTGTGCACTGGCATGCCAATCACCAGTTTAGGATCTCAGCGTCTCTCCGTTTTTGTTTCTAGGATTTAGCAATCCTGTGAATCACTAAACTAATAGGCATTTTAAAAGGCTTTCAAATGCATGTTCAACAAGTTCTTGTGGCTTCATCCTTAAATATGGGCCACCTGATTCCCGATGACCCAATTGCACAGCCTTAAGAGCAGATCATGAATGCTGGGTCTCGTTTGTTTTCTGAGAATCTACTGCACTTACTCGTAACTTGTTTGCCATTTAGCAATAGAAATATACTAAAAATCTGGATTATTCTGGTTTCTCCACATTGTACTGCTATTATTTTGAACATTACTGTATAACATCTGAAATATTACACCACAACAAACACAAGACAAAAACAATAACAAGTCAGCTTTGTCAGGTGAGGTCTGGGGTGCTTTGTCAGCTCAGCTTTAGGACGGGATCCGGACCGAGGCATGGTATAAGTTGACAGGTGTCAAGCACACGGTAGAGATGTCCCCAACGCACATTCTGAAGGGAGAGCTAATGGTTTTCCACATGTTAGAAAACATACGGCATAATCTGGACTTTTTTGGAGGGTTCAGGGCAAAGTCTAAATGTGCCTTGAGATGTTTCAGCACAATGTGGTCAAAAATCTTGGTTTTGAGTGTTAGTGCTGCTTCCAAGAGACGTTTAGATGATCCAAACTCCAGACGGAGATCTATTATAAGACCTTTGACTATTTTTATCATTCTTTTCCATATGTTTTCAGCCTCTTCATCCGTTAGGTCAATTTCTTCAGAGGCTTTTTTTGTCAGACGATCAATGATCATTTGACAGGTTACTATTTTCAGTCTTCCTGTGTAATTTTTGTTGAAGATTTTTAAGATGAGAGAATTGAACAGTTTTTGTAACGTATGCTTACTCTTGGACTCTTGAGATACTTCAGATTCAGACAATGTTTGAGAGACTTCAGTTTTACAGTCTTTTTCAAGGGATGACAGAGATTGGGAAGACTCATAGAAATTGGCCATAGAATCATTGGCCATTGAGAAGCTCATTGTTTTCTCAAGCAGGTCAGCTTGTAAAAATTCAAAATCGCATTCACGTGGCTCCTGCATAAAGTATAAAGACTGCTGCAAAAAGTCTTCTACTTCCTCTTCAACAACTGCGTATAGCCGGTCAGAATCATCACATGGATTCCTCTTTGCACCATTATTCTTCTGTCCCATTGTGATGATGCTGTCTGAAAGTTTTCCTCCATTCGTTTGATAAGACTCAGTGACAGACAAATTTTCATAAAGGTGATTTGTGAGTTTCTTTGAAAAACACTGAATATTGTCAAGGGCCAGAAAGTCCTGCAGCCTGGGATTGGTTTTAGACTCTGGCCTCACATGAATGTTGAGCTCATCAAACAATGTGTCAACTTCCGGTTTGATGGCCTCAAAGTCAACTGAGGGGACTCAGTCCTGGCCTGTACCAGAGGAGTTTCCCAGTGGGCAGTGAGAGACGCCCCTTGGATGTATAGGGGGTGTCCAACTGGCTGAAATGCTCTCTTACAAATTTGGAAAATGTGCATCTACATGGACCTTGTCTAGATTTGTAGGCTGCACTTTCTGTGTCTACATGTGTCTGTACATGAAGTGAGTCCACGCTTTTGAACTGCCTACATGAGCAGCAGACTTCGGCCAAACAGACTTTCAGGCAATGTAAGGCATGAACAACCATTGTGTTATAAGACATTACGCTAGACAAAGTGGTGGTAACACGAAATTCATGGCCTGATGTCTCTGACTGTCCGGAAGTCTCTAACAGGATGGTGTTCACTTTGTGAGACACCTCTTTTTCAACTACTGCTGTCAACTCCTGGAAGTGTTTTGTCTCCGTTACAGTACCTTGGACATTCAAAACCTGAGCGAACACTTGACCAACAGAGTCCTTCAGGATCACCATAATGCTGTCCAACGCCCTGTGAGCTTGGACTTGGTCTGGGCACCTTGTGGTAACTTCTTTTAAAGGGACGAGCAACCTTAGCACGCTAGTGGAGAGCGACTGCACTAACTCAATGAACATACTGAGAAGTATTTCTTTTGTGATTCTGTCCCAAGATCCCTTGGCCAACATTGACCATTGTCCTGGGCTGATCTGACTAAAATGCTTTGTTATCACTTCCAAAAGGGCTTCTGATGTTATGGTCACGATTTTATAATTAGACACGTCATCGTGGCTCTGTTTCTAATACAAAATAATAATACGAAATATTATATAAATATATAGTACCTTCCTACTGGAGTGGGTTGAGATTAAATGCTGTAACTGACTGTCCTCTCTGTTTCTGTTTCCTTCATGCTGCAGCCCTCATGAATCTAAGCAGTGCACATCTACGTCACATGACTCGTGTGTCTTTGAGCAAACTCCATGTGACGTCATGACATTCGAAGAGGCGGCGCGCACCTCCGCAAACGTTGAGCGCGCTCACGTACGAGAGGCACAGGCCGCAGTGAGACATTTGTTTTTTGTGCCTATTTTGTGTTTAAATATGTGTTTATTTATCGTTTGGTAGTGTTTTGCAAAAGAGCGTGTTGTCAGAAAGGCTGACTCCTGGGGCCAGTTGTGTGTTAAACCTGCAGGACCAGCCTGCTGCTGTGCCTTTAAGGTCCTGTCGCCATGGATGCCACTGTTGACTGTGACGACTTATCTTTGTGTTTCCACTCTCTTTAACATGTCTTTTTGAGTTAAAGCTAAAGTCAGTGAAATAAAAGGTATATGAAAAACAGTATCTTGATAAATATACATTGTGTTATTTCACACGGCTCACATCACGATGATGGAACTATATTTAAGTCACTGTTGATAACAAGAGGATATTTTTGAAAAAAAAAAAAGAACAACCTTCAGAAGCCATACACAAGCATCTAAATAGACTACATATTTATTATTTAACCTTTATTTAACCAGGTATGTCCCATTGAGATTGCAAATCTTTTTTTCAAAACAGCCTTGGACAAAACAGACAGTAGATCAGTTTCCAGTCACACAGAACAGCTAAACATGACATTACATTATTAAAACAGTTCAACTGAACCATGCACCTAAAAGTAACAAGGTGTTTTGTGAAGTTTTAAGGTAATCTTTACACTATTACAAAAAAAGAGAGAATGGGCTACTAGAGCACTATCTCCACTTTGTATAAACACAAAGGACGGAGAGCATATAAAGTTTATTGAAAATGTTATTGCACTTTGTTTAAATCTGCTCATATAAAACAATGTACTCAGAGGTTCACGTTAGGGGATATCCTACATTATACTGAGACTATAAATGTTTCAGAGCTGGTATACTGAGATAATGTTCTGTGGGATTGCTCAAAACAAAAAATAAGCAGTAGATTTTAATACATCTACATCAACCTACTCCATTGTTACAGCTGGACAAAAGTGCCAAAATCATGTTGTCTTAGCCCGAGTACAGCCCAAAATAAGGCATCTTATATAAATAAAGCATTAGTGCTGAGTATGGCCTGTCACTGCCTTGATCTCTGGTGTCAGTGTCTGTGGGGACATTAGCACACCGCCCACATCGTTCTAGTACATTGGACATTATTTAGTGTCCTCAACCTTAAAGTGCTCCTATAAACTTTGTCCCACTTTCAGCTAACCCCTCTGTGTACATCTGCCTAAGTGTGTATTCCTCTTGTCTTTATCTTTACTAGGCCTTAACTGCGTGTGTATGGACCACTGCATTGTACTGCTCATTGCTCTATATGATTAAACTTTGTATACTTATACTTTACGTCTACTCTATCCATGGGTTTCAACTTGAAGCGATGAAAAACTTGGACCGTAGCCATTAATAATTCAAACCATTGCTGTTCTATCTTGGGATTGATCAAAAGTCCGCAAAATGGCTTCCATAACATGCGACTGAAACCTCCACACTGATAATCTAAAAGTAAAAAGTTATAAAACACAAATGTAAATGCACACATAAATACAAATAGTACATGAAAATAAACAAATTAAAAATATGACTCACGGTTAGCTCTGCTTCAACAATTTAGAGGCTGTTGTAGTTTAGTCGGTGTGTGAAGTTGGAAAGTGAGAAACTCATGTTGACTCACAAAGACATGGCTGGCATAACAGCAGGAAGACAAAACAAAATGCAAGGTCTGAAGGAGGCCTGTATGACTGAGGATTGATGTGATAACAGGTTTTATTAAACAGCCCCAGAGCCCAAAGCCACTTCATATTTGTGAACACAGTAGATACAAAAGGTAGTTGGAAGAGTGAGGCAAAAGTATGTGAACATTTGGCCTTTAAACACTCTCCGGAGCCTGAGAAATTTTCATAATACCAAGGCTTGTAGAAAGAGTTTAAACTGATACAATAGGCCTCAGCTCTTTTTGAATAATGCTGGAGTGTTATAAAGATAAGCTACACTTTCAATTTCAACCAAAGCTTCAGATGCATTGACTGTAGCACCTATAATAATGCAACGCGCTTAGCTTTCATCACATTACAAAAGTATCAAAAACACCAGATTCACTCATGCAAAAGCCTCCTCAACACTTTACATCAAAACATGTACAAAATGTTGATTTGAATGTTGTCTTCACACTGTGGGCTCCAGCAGCTCCTGAAGGTTGCACAGAGTGTTTTTCAGAGTTAGGGCCATCGTCTCTGCGTTTGTTTCATCGCAGCAGTTGAAGGCTACGACGGAAAAGTGGACGTGGTCGGCCTGAGGGTTATAACAAATGGCGAACCGTCAGGAACAAGTGGCCCGAAACACATCACGCTGTCGGTGTTTGCAGGAACCTGAAACAGAAAACGATTTATGGTTTAATAAACAGTGTCCAATTGTGAAAAATGTGCATTAAACATGTCACAAAAGACATTTAGTCTACGAGTTACTATTGGCTAAACTGATGATGCAAACCCAGAGCAATAAAAATATCAATCTAAATATACAATATCCCTTAAGAAATTATAAATATCATCAAAACTACTTTGTCACTTTACACCAGAATAGCAGGCGACAGGTGCTAGAGAGGATACTTGAGGAGGAAAAAAACTCCACACACACACCTTTAAACACATCTGGTTAAATGGATTGAAATGTTTTTTTTCCCTCCAAATCTTATTTATTCATTTTCTTCTGCTTAGTCCTGTTAGGGGTTGTGGGTGACTGGAGCCTATCCCAGCAGCTTTGGGCCTGAAACGGGGTACACTCTGGACAGTGGCCAGTTAGTCGCAGGGGCTGACACTTGGGGACAGTAGCAACACACATACAGTAACACCAAGTGTCATTGCTCCTGTCTGCTTCTCCAAACTGGACCAGTGCTGACAGTTATCTACTGTGAGGAATCAGATTGTCTTTTTTATTTTATTTATTAATTTTTTTTAAATAGCGCTTTTCCCACCTAGTACGCACTCAAAGCGCTTTTACAAAACTATCCCTTTTAATGTTGTTGATTGAATTGTTGATACAGGAACAGATGTAGATGTCACTGGAAACTCCCAGAATAGTTCAGTGACAGTAAAGGCATCATAATAATAAAACATCACATGCTTCCCATCAACAGAAAATCACAGTTTGAGTGTGTCAATAAAAGTATGAAAACACCCAGGTTCCTCTTTACTTGGCCTGTGCGGAGTTTCCAGTGCGTTGCCAGTCCATAGGCCGTGTCCATGAAGATTTTGGGGATACTCAGTCCTTCCTCTATGGCTTGGAGCTTGAGGCCCAGCAGGTGCCGGTCAATCCCATGGCCTTTAAGAGCCTTTAAGTACATACAAAAGAGTGATTTATTTAATTAAAAACTATGGGACATTCCAAAAAACCCAAGCTTCTGTATTTGTCGTTTTGTTTTTGTATCATTTTTCAAATCTGTGTAAAGAAATATATAATAATTTGTATGATCACCTAAAATAACACTCTTTGCATTTGTCTGTCTTAGAAGAGACTGGACAAAGCGGGGCTAACATAGTGAGGTCAGATCCACATGCAATCTACAATGTTACCACCAGATGCTGCTCAAACAACACACTCCATATTAAAAACATATATTTGTAAAAGTTACAAATATATGTTGTTCAGTCCCTAACTATAGTCAAGTGTGGTTTGTGAAACGTGTTTGTGGTAAAGTATAAAATCGTTGAACGTACCAGATCTGTCAGAGCAGCATAGCTGTCCACAGCTTCTCTGAACAGCTGCACCTTTGCTTCTCGCTAAAACACACAAAACTCTTCATTATTTTAAGAAACAATTTAAAAGGACCATAGAGATGATTTTATTATGTTGCTTTTCTCACTGAAAAAGAGGGATCATCAAAGGCAAGGACGAACTTCAGCGTTTCGCTTGTGGCGACCGAATGAACTCTGTCCTTCCTCCTCGAAACATCCTCTGGGACGCAATGTCACAGGTTGGACAAACCTGTGAACTCTGGGAGCAAAAATAACCCAGTAAACAATAATAGTAATAATAGTAGTAAAATAAAGTTGTTTAATGCAGTATTCAAAGCTGTACTAAAAGAGAGTTACCCTTTAAGTGCCACCCAGTGTTCAGTCTCAAACTGAGAATAAAGGACAGGGTTCATGTGTATTTTACACTTGTGGTAAATCACATATTTACACAAAACAAGAATCAACTCAAAATGTTATCTTTAGTAAATAGGCAAAATAGTGAAGAATTTGACCTGCCTCCTTTAATTTTTTAAACCAGAGGTCATGGCAAAATGTCTTAAGCCCAAAGAGGATTGTTCTGACCAAGATGTAAAAAATAAAATAAAACCATTGAGTATACAGCTGATAGGACATTTACAAAATGGTCAGATAATGTACCTCTTTTATTGTCTTTTCTATCATGGACTTTGACAACTGTAGTTAAAAATTCTCTAATCAGCCAAAAAAATTACTTCTCGTAAATGACTAAGAACCTCCACAGACGTCACTACAATGTCCTGCTCCGTCCTTTCAGAAATGATCACGTGACAATGGTGGTCAAACACAAGCCCACATCCTGTAGTGCTACAGCTGTATAAAGCTCTAATAAACACAGGAGGCCTTTTCAGTGAATGCACCAAAGACCACCCATCAATAAAATGGCAGCTATGACTAATTTTGGTTCCAGGTCTTATAATACATCCATGAATTTACCAAATTTACAGGAATGATACCAGGAAAAAGACTTTATCCATGCACTTTTAAAACAAAAGCATCGATGGAGCACACATGTAGGAAGCCTGTGAGGATGAAATCTGTCAGAGAGCGAAGCTTGTGTTTTTTGATTATAATGCCGTGTCTGAGGAGGACCTGAGGCGTCATGCTGTGAATGTGTTGCTGTATTTTTAAAAGGAGTCCTGACCTGTAGTAGGCCAGCTGCAGCGCGACCTGGATGAATGAGTTTGGACTCAGTTTGTTTCTCTTTGGAAGATCTTTTCCAAACCTCTTGAAGTTAAACACATTCACGTCCAGGTCATTAATGAGTCTGCAAGAAAGAAAGAAACAAAACAACAGCATTTAGAACAATTACAATGTCATCTTTGTGGTTAATGTTAATAAACTGAATTTAAAAAAAATAAAACACTACGTCAAACAATCTTGGATTTTCTTTTTTCAGCAGTTTAATAAATTAGGTTTTGTAACATGCACTATAAAAAAAAAGAGGCCAAACTTAGATTTAAAAGAGAACCCATGGCGTATTGTTACTGGCCTTTTACAACATTACATTTAAATGTGTAAACTCGTACATGTCCAGGTTTTGTTTGGCGAGTTCGATGTCCCTCTTAATCTCAGGGTCGATGTAAAAATAAAGCTTCTTGGGCATCGGCAGAGGAACCAGCGGTGCTCTCTTCGGGTCTGGCTTCTCACTGTTAAAGACAAAACACATGTGGAAGCCTGATACCATTTTCAAACAAATACAGTGACAGTAATTTATTTGCAGATATCTTAACGAGTGTCCACTGACCAGTACTCGAGGATGTGATGGAGCAGAGAGGTGACAGGAGGCCCTCGGCTGTGGCCTGTCTGCACAGCAGCCCCCAGGAGCCATCTTCTCCCACAACAAACTGAGCACAGACAGAGTTTATTTTGTTTTGAGTTAAACAGATCAAAAATAGTAATGTTATTGTAATTTCTAATTGAATTTATAATATGCAGTTAAATTAAATCAATATCCATGCAATTTAATCTTTTATTCCACACTTGTGTCCCTCTAGAACAATGTGGAGGTGAATGTATCAGTAAACTATATGCCCTCTGTATTTTTGAAAACCTGCATGTTATCCTTTAAATTATTTAGATTAATGTTATTGATTATTGCAAGTCAGGACCTGTGCTCAAAACAGGGCTCCCTTTCTCCTCTCTTTCAATTCTCATGGCAGTTTCATGTGTTTTAATGACCTTTTCACCCCCACAATGTGTCCACAATGACATTACTTTATACAACACTCTCAAAATGTCACTAACCTTTTAATAAATACAAGGCACTGTGCACATTGTTTGTGCAATATATTACACTATAAACATGATAGATTTGTTTTATATTGCAGGACTTTGCCTCTATATTGTTACCACTAACCTGCAGCGTCTTATCAAACCAGCGATTGCCACTGTTTGAGAAGGTCCCACCACCGTGCAGCACCTGGGCCGCCTTAAGACTGGCATACCTGCATATTAAAGAAATATAATGGGTGATTTCAAACACAATCTTTTAACATTTAGTGGAAACACGGGGCATTAATGAAGCAACAACAGTTTACATGGCGTCAGAAGGCTTTTCAGAGGAAGTGGAAAATGTGCATTGTGTCCTCAGACAAACAATGTCAACAGACGGACAATGATATCTGAAAACAAACAGGCTTTCATAAGAAGATTTTACTACACATAAAAGATTGTCACATGAAAAAGCTACTGTATAGAAGTCAATGTTATTCACTTACACTCAAAAAAAGAATCAGAAAAATCAGAATCAGGTTTATTGCCAGGTAAAGTGAAAAGGTTTACACAATACAAGGAATTAGTTGTAGCATGTTGGTGCAAAAACACAGAATAAATTTACAAACAATATTTTAAAATACTATAAGCCATAACTAATTTACTAAGAATATGCAAAAAGTTACTAAAAATATAAACGCTAAAAAGATGATAAGTGGCATAAACATGTATTTATAGAATATTACAAATGCAGAAGTGTTGTGTGGTGTCACAGGGACCATGTGCAATCGAGTGAAGCTAATATCATTATACTTTCTTCTTCTTTGCCAACAGCCTTGTGCGTAATTAATTAATGCAAACAAATCTGACAAGTCAGTGTTTAAGGTTTTTCTATTGTTATCAAATGCATCGGACATGGCAAATGTATTAAATGACAAATGAGATTGTAGTTTAATAAATTAGTTGTACTGGTATGGATTTGTTAAAAAACGAGCATATTAGGGTTTTTACAGCTGCAGTATTTTGGAACACAAAGCCTGAAAATGGAACTTCCTATTGGGACATATAGTCAAAATATATGTATTCTGTTGTTTTGTGTACAGTTATAATAAAAAATGCCCCAATGAAAGATTTTTACTGAGCCCTGCAGATTTTTAACCACCATCTAAAATTAGACAAAGCAGTCGGAAGTTTTCTTTTCCTCTTTTCTTGAATTGCTTCCTCTCATTTGCATATTGTGACTGCACTGGGTTTTCTAACCTCAGCAGAGAATAAAAAGAAGAACTGAATTTTGATTAAATATTAAACCAGGGACTGGACTTTCTGCCACAACTAACCCACATGTATAACTCTTATTGTTTGTCTCCACAGTGTCTCACGACAGCTCTTTAGTGGTCAGGTATAAAAACAGGAACAGGCACATTACAATTAATGATGTCAGACCTTTATAGGATATATTAACATAACATTTGTGCCAAAAACTACATGCTTTGTTTAACCAAAAAGTAATTTCATTTAGCATTACAGTTGAATTGTTATTTTTTAAATTAATCACTTATTCAATCAACACTGATTCAAGTTTAAACTTTCATTAAAATGCAGCAGAAACACCGCATTACCATTGTTACAAACTAATGTGACCCCCGTACACAAAGTAACGGGTAGGTTTTGCGGATAATCCACCGATAATGCTGTCTATCCAGTCACAACCTCGTAACCACTTATTTTTCTCACCATTTCTTTGGAATACAGCACTTACCTCGTTAATAAATCGCTGTAAAGTTTTGAAATTTTCGGAGCTGTCGAACAAACCATGGACTATTACCACCGGTTTGTACGCGACAACAGCAGCCCACAGACACGCGCCGAGAAGCGGATACAGAAGCCCGCTCGCCCCGGTGCTCCTTCTCTGGCCCTTCATGGCAACTTTGTATTTAAAATATTAAACCTACAAAGCTTTAAATATAATTAAAACACTTCGATTAAAATAACATTAAATCACGTTGATGACTAATTTAGCTTGACATTGTGTTATTCTTTCCTCACGTTTTTTTTTTTTTTTTTGGTTCACAGCTCATCCCTTATAAGTTGAAATTAAAAATAAAAGTAAAAGCGGTGTAAACACAACACGTTGAGCAGCTTCTGCGCTTTGCTTTGGTTGGTTTTGTTTCTTCCGGTTTAAACAGAAACGTTAAGCATGCGCGGTGACATCACCTCCTGTATCCTAGGAGACGAAATAAAACCTGTACAAATGGTGGCTACATTATTCAGCAACAGATTGAATTAACGATAAATGACATTCTCCTCTAAAAATGCAAACTTAAACCTTTTTAACTAGTCTTTTAACCATGTTCAGCCTTAGTGCTTGAATAAATGATGAGGCTGAGAAAGAAAAAAAGAAATATGAAGTCACAGAGCAGCAGGAGATTCAATCCAGTTAAAAGTCTTTATTAGATGGCAAAAAGACCCTGAGTACAGCTTACAATCTTCCCCTTATATAGTCTGGTACAGGGGCGGACTGGAGAGAAAAAGTGACCCGGGAGTACAATGTTAATGTGTTGATTTTTATTCTATTATTATATCAAGCAGGCAGACGCTGTGCAAACGTCAACCCACGCATGAATATGTACTCCACCATACCATGTCATTCAAATGTGATTGGTTTAAGTCAATCAATGAGCCAATAAACATCTACACACAGCTTTGTGCTTATGTACAAAAATACTTTACAGCAGTTATGGCACCTCCGAAAAAACAGTACCCTACAAAGAATATTTAAAAGATTTGTTGTGCCATCTTCCAAAGAAATCAAAATGACAGCAATTATCAAAGGATAAAGAGGTACATAATAAAAACTGTAAGTTGTTCCACCTCATGAAATGACTGCTTTTGAGTTGTTTTTTTATTGCAGTTTAGTTTTAAGAACATAGCTGTATAAAAATGCATTGTGTATCAGGAGCTCATAAATTATTCCAGACAGCTATGCGGATAGCTTCTTCTTTTGTGTCTCTGACCTTTTCTACAGAAAATGTATTTCCATGCAATCAAAAGACAAAATGTATGTTATTCCACTCTAAATAACATCAAAAGAAATTAAGAAAATCAGATGTTTTTAAAGACAGTTTGTAAATAAAAGTAAAATGTACCAAACGGAAAGGTTTAATTGTTATATGCCAATTTAGCACATAATGGACCACATGCTCACATAAGCACAAATAAGGATAACAAATAATAACAGCAAATTATATTTTGGTACATATAATACATTTTTTTTATTTAGGTCGAGAATCTGTTTGGAAGGAGAAGTGGAGCATGTTTAGTGACTGAGGTTCATCTGGCGCATACAGACGTGGACAAAAATGTTGGTACCCTTCGGTCAATGAAAGAAAAACTCACAATGGTCACAGAAAAAACTTATTCTGAAAAAAGTAATAATAAATAAAAATTCTATAAATGTTAACCAATGAAAGTCAGACATTGCTTTTCAACCATGCTTCAACGGAATTATTTTAAAAAATAAACTCATGGAACAGGCCTGGACAAAATTGTTGGTACCCCTAACTTAATATTTTGTTGCACAAACTTTTGAGGCTATCACTGCAATCAGACGATTCCTGTAACTGTCAATGAGACTTCTGCACCTCTCAGCAGGTATTTTGGCTCACTCCTCATGAGCAAACTGCTCCAGTTGTTTCTGGTTTGAAGGGTGTCTTTTCCAGACGGCATGTTTCAGCTCCTTCTAAAGATGCTCAATAGGATTGAGGTCAGGGCTCATAGAAGGCCACTTTAGAATAGTCCAATGTTTTCCTCTTAACCATTCTTGGGTGTTTTTTGTTGTGTTTTGGGTCATTGTCCTGTTGCAAGACTCATATCCTGCGACTGAGACCAAGCTGTCTGACACTGGCCAGCACATTTCTCTCTAGAATCCCTTGATAGTCTTCAGATTTCATTGTACCCTGCACAGATTCAAGACACCCTGTGCCAGATGCAGCAAAGCAGCCCCAGAACATAACAGAGCCTCCTCCATGTTTGACAGTAGGGACAGTGTTCTTTTCTTGATATGATTCATTTTTCCGTCTGTGAACATAGAGCTGATGTGCCTTGGCAAAAAGTTCCATTTTTGTCTCATCTGTCCATAGGACATTCTCCCAGAAGCTTTGTGGCTTGTCAACATGTAGTTTGGCATATTCCAGTCTAGCTTTTTATGATTTGTTTTCCTCCTTGGTCGTCTCCCATGTAGTCCACTTTGGCTCAAACAACGACGGATGGTGCGATCTGACACTGATGTTCCTTGAGCATGGAGTTCACCTTGGATCTCTTTAGAAGTCTTTCTGGGCTCTTTTGTTACCATTCGGATTATCCGTCTCTTTGATTTGTCATCAATTTTCCTCCTGCGGCCACGTCCAGGGAGGTTGGCTACAGTCCCATGGATCTTAAATTTCTGAATAATATGTGCAACTGTAGTCACAGGAACATCTAGCTGCTTGGAGATGGTCTTATAGCCTTTACCTTTATCATGCTTGTCTATAATTTTCTTTCTATTCTCCTGCGACAACTCTTTCCTTTGCTTCCTCTGGTCCATGTTGAGTGTGGTACACACCATGTCACCAGACAACACAGTGACTACCTGAAGCCCTATAAATAGGCCCACTGACTGATTACAAGATTGTACACACCTGTGATGCTAATTAGTGCACACACCTTGAATTAACCTGTCCATTTGGTCACATTATTTACAGTCTTTTCTAGGGGTACCATCAATTTTGTCCAGGCCTGTTCCATGAGTTTATTTTTTAAAATAATTCCGTTGAAGCATAATTGAAAAACAATGTCTGACTTTCATTGGTTAACATTCATTGAATTTTTATTTATTATTACTTTTTTCAGAATAAGTTTTTTCTGTGACCATTGTGAGTTTTTCTTTCATTGACCGAAGGGTACCAACAATTTTGTCCACGTGTGTACATGTAACCAGATGAAAAATGAGTACCTGTCAAAACTGTAGCTAAATTGTGTTTTTCCTGTATTTCACTGGCTGGATGTTATTATTGTCAAGAGGTGTGACAGTCAAGCATTGAAGAAAATGCAGGAAATGCACATGTGTAAAGATGTTCGGTGTGTAGATGAGTTTATAGAAGAGGCAGAGAGAGTCCTTTCTGCTAGAAACCAGTCTGCACCTGAGCAATTAGACTTTGATGTCTCTCTTGAGGGGCCCAGCCCAAGATGAAATGTGTCTACGCAAAGCTGATGGTGATGATGAACCAGATCTGTGTTTGTCTACCTAACAGAGGCTTTTGGTGATAAACGTAGTGCTGTCTCATCAACGCATCTGTCTCATTAATGCCTTAAAGGGAGCCAAATATTTCTCCATGATAGATCTGGCGAGTGGATAGAACTAAGTAGCCATGGATGAGAAGGATAAGACGGCTTTTACTATGTACAGTAATGTTCAAAATAAAAGCAGTACAATGTGACTAACCAGAATAATCCAGGTTTTTAGTATATTTTTTATTGCTAAGAGGCAAACAAGTTACTAGTAGATTCTCTGAAAACAAACAAGACCCAGCATTCATGATATGCACGCTCTTAAGACTGTGCAATTGGGCAATTAGTTGAAAGGGGTGTTTTAAAAAAAAATAGCAGTGTCTGCCGTTGACTGTACAAACTCAAAACTATTTTGTACAAAGCGTTTTTGCAGCAGCGCGAGATCCCAAACTGGCAATTGGTGGTTGCCCTGTGCACTGGCATGCCAATCACCAGTTTAGGATCTCAGTGTCTCTCCGTTTTTGTTTCTAGGATTTAGCAATCCTGTGAATCACTAAACTAATAGGCATTTTAAAAGGCTTTCAAATGCATGTTCAACAAGTTCTTGTGGCTTCATCCTTAAATATGGGCCACCTGATTCCCGATGACCCAATTGCACAGCCTTAAGAGCATATCATGAATGCTGGGTCTCGTTTGTTTTCTGAGAATCTACTGCACCTACTGGTAACTTGTTTGCCATTTAGCAATAGAAATATACTAAAAATCTGGATTATTCTGGTTTATCCACATTGTACTGCTATTATTTTGAACATTACTGTATAACATCTGAAATATTACACCACAACAAACACAAGACAAAAACAATAACAAGTCAGCTTTGTCAGGTGAGGTCTGGGGTGCTTTGTCAGCTCAGCTTTAGGACGGGATCCGGACCGAGGCATGGTATAAGTTGACAGGTGTCAAGCACACGGTAGAGATGTCCCCAACGCACATTCTGAAGGGAGAGCTAATGGTTTTCCACATGTTAGAAAACATACGGCATAATCTGGACTTTTTTGGAGGGTTCAGGGCAAAGTCTAAATGTGCCTTGAGATGTTTCAGCACAATGTGGTCAAAAATCTTGGTTTTGAGTGTTAGTGCTGCTTCCAAGAGACGTTTAGATGATCCAAACTCCAGACGGAGATCTATTATAAGACCTTTGACTATTTTTATTATTCTTTTCCATATGTTTTCAGCCTCTTCATCCGTTAGGTCAATTTCTTCAGAGGCTTTTTTTGTCAGACGATCAATGATCATTTGACAGGTTACTATTTTCAGTCTTCCTGTGTAATTTTTGTTGAAGATTTTTAAGATGAGAGAATTGAACAGTGTTTGTAACGTATGCTTACTCTTGGACTCTTGAGATACTTCAGATTCAGACAATGTTTGAGAGACTTCAGTTTTACAGTCTTTTTCAAGGGATGACAGAGATTGGGAAGACTCATAGAAATTGGCCATAGAATCATTGGCCATTGAGAAGCTCATTGTTTTCTCAAGCAGGTCAGCTTGTAAAAATTCAAAATCGCATTCACGTGGCTCCTGCATAAAGTATAAAGACTGCTGCAAAAAGTCTTCTACTTCCTCTTCAACAATTGCGTATAGCCGGTCAGAATCATCACATGGATTCCTCTTTGCACCATTATTCTTCTGTCCCATTGTGATGATGCTGTCTGAAAGTTTTCCTCCATTCGTTTGATAAGACTCAGTGACAGCCAAATTTTCATAAAGGTGATTTGTGAGTTTCTTTGAAAAACACTGAATATTGTCAAGGGCCAGAAAGTCCTGCAGCCTGGGATTGGTTTTAGACTCTGGCCTCACATGAATGTTGAGCTCATCAAACAATGTGTCAACTTCCGGTTTGATGGCCTCAAAGTCAACTGAGGGGACTCAGTCCTGGCCTGTACCAGAGGAGTTTCCCAGTGGGCAGTGAGAGACGTCCCCTTGGATGTATAGGGGGTGTCCAACTGGCTGAAATGCTCTCTTACAAATTTGGAAAATGTGCATCTACATGGACCTTGTCTAGATTTGTAGGCTGCACTTTCTGTGTCTACATGTGTCTGTACATGAAGTGAGTCCACGCTTTTGAACTGCCTACATGAGCAGCAGACTTCGGCCAAACAGACTTTCAGGCAATGTAAGGCATGAACAACCATTGTGTTATAAGACATTACGCTAGACAAAGTGGTGGTAACACGAAATTCATGGCCTGATGTCTCTGACTGTCCGAAGTCTCTAACAGGATGGTGTTCACTTTGTGAGACACCTCTTTTCAACTACTGCTGTCAACTCCTGGAAGTGTTTTGTCTCCGTTACAGTACCTTGGACATTCAAAACCTGAGCGAACACTTGACCAACAGAGTCCTTCAGGATCACCATAATGCTGTCCAACGCCCTGTGAGCTTGGACTTGGTCTGGGCACCTTGTGGTAACTTCTTTTAAAGGGACGAGCAACCTTAGCACGCTAGTGGAGAGCGACTGCACTAACTCAATGAACATACTGAGAAGTATTTCTTTGGTGATTCTGTCCCAAGATCCCTTGGCCAACATTGACCATTGTCCTGGGCTGATCTGACTAAAATGCTTCGTTATCACTTCCAAAAGGGCTTCTGATGTTATGGTCACGATTTTATAATTAGACACGTTCATCGTGGCTCTGTTTCTAATACAAAATAATAATACGAAATATTATATAAATATATAGTACCTTCCTACTGGAGTGGGTTGAGATTAAATGCTGTAACTGACTGTCCTCTCTGTTTCTGTTTCCTTCATGTTGCAGCCCTCATGAATCTAAGCAGTGCACATCTACGTCACATGACTCGTGTGTCTTTGAGCAAACTCCATGTGACGTCATGACATTCGAAGAGGCGGCGCGCACCTCCGCAAACGTTGAGCGCGCTCACGTACGAGAGGCACAGGCCGCAGTGAGACATTTGTTTTTTGTGCCTATTTTGTGTTTAAATATGTGTTTATTTATCGTTTGGTAGTGTTTTGCAAAAAGAGCGTGTTGTCAGAAAGGCTGACTCCTGGGGCCAGTTGTGCGTTAAACCTGCAGGACCAGCCTGCTGCTGTGCCTTTAAGGTCCTGTCGCCATGGATGCCACTGTTGACTGTGACGACTTATCTTTGTGTTTCCACTCTCTTTAACATGTCTTTTTGAGTTAAAGCTAAAGTCAGTGAAATAAACGGTATATGAAAAACAGTATCTTGATAAATATACATAGTGTTATTTCACACGGCTCACATCACGATGATGGAACTATATTTAAGTCACTGTTGATAACAAGAGGATATTTTTGAAAAAAAAAAAAAAAAGAACAACCTTCAGAAGCCATACACAAGCATCTAAATAGACTACATATTTATTATTTAACCTTTATTTAACCAGGTATGTCCCATTGAGATTGCAAATCTTTTTTTCAAAACAGCCTTGGACAAAACAGACAGTAGATCAGTTTCCAGTCACACAGAACAGCTAAACATGACATTACATTATTAAAACAGTTCAACTGAACCATGCACCTAAAAGTAACAAGGTGTTTTGTGAAGTTTTAAGGTAATCTTTACACTATTACAAAAAAAGAGAGAATGGGCTACTAGATTATTATCTCCACTTTGTATAAACACAAAGGACGGAGAGCATATAAAGTTTATTGAAAATGTTATTGCACTTTGTTTAAATCTGCTCATATAAAACAATGTACTCAGAGGTTCACGTTAGGGGATATCCTACATTATACTGAGACTATAAATGTTTCAGAGCTGGTACTGAGATAATGTTCTGTGGGATTGCTCAAAACAAAAAATAAGCAGTAGATTTTAATACATCTACATCAACTCCATTGTTACAGCTGGACAAAAGTGCCAAAATCATGTTGTCTTAGCCCGAGTACAGCCCAAAATGTGGCATCTTATATAAATAAAGCATTAGTGCCGAGTATGGCCTGTCACTCCGGGTCTTGATCTCTGTTGTCAGTGTCTGTGGGGACATTAGCACACCGCCCACATCGTTCTAGTACATTGGACATTATTTAGTGTCCTCAACCTTAAAGTGCTCCTATAAACTTTGTCCCACTTTCAGCTAACCCCTCTGTGTACATCTGCCTAAGTGTGTTTTCCTCTTGTCTTTATCTTTACTAGGCCTTAACTGCGTGTGTATGGACCACTGCATTGTACTGCTCATTGCTCTATATGATTAAACTTTGTATACTTATACTTTACGTCTACTCTATCCATGGGTTTCAACTTGAAGCGATGAAAAACTTGGACCGTAGCCATTAACAATTCAAACCATTGCTGTTCTATCTTGGGATTGATCAAAAGTCTGCAAAATGGCTTCCATAACATGCGACTGAAACCTCCACACTGATAATCTAAAAGTAAAAAGTTATAAAACACAAATGTAAATGCACACATAAATACAATTAGTACATGAAAATAAACAAATTAAAAATATGACTCACGGTTAGCTCTATTTCAACAATTTAGAGGCTGTTGTAGTTTAGTCGGTGTGTGAAGTTGGAAAGTGAGAAACTCATGTTGACTCACAAAGACATGGCTGGCATAACAGCAGGAAGACAAATCAAAATGCAAGGTCTGAAGGAGGCCTGTATGACTGAGGATTGATTTGATAACAGGTTTTATTAAACAGCCCCAGAGCCCAAAGCCACTTCATATTTGTGAACACAGTAGATACAAAAGGTAGTTGGAAGAGTGAGGCAAAAGTATGTGAACATTTGGCCTTTAAACACTCTCCGGAGCCTGAGAAATTTTCATAATACCAAGGCTTGTAGAAAGAGTTTAAACTGATACAATAGGCCTCAGCTCTTTTTGAATAATGCTGGAGTGTTATAAAGATAAGCTACACTTTCAATTTCAACCAAAGCTTCAGATGCATTGACTGTAGCACCTATAATAATGCAACGCGCTTAGCTTTCATCACATTACAAAAGTATCAAAAACACCAGATTCACTGCAAAAGCCTCCTCAACACTTTACATCAAAACATGTACAAAATGTTGATTTGAATGTTGTCTTCACACTGTGGGCTCCAGCAGCTCCTGAAGGTTGCACAGAGTGTTTTTCAGAGTTAGGGCCATCGTCTCTGCGTTTGTTTCATCGCAGCAGTTGAAGGCTACGACGGAAAAGTGGACGTGGTCGACCTGAGGGTTATAACAAATGGCGTAACCGTCAGGAACAAGTGGCCCGAAACACATCACGCTGTCGGTGTTCGCAGGAACCTGAAACAGAAAACGATTTATGGTTTAATAAACAGTGTCCAATTGTGAAAAATGTGCATTAAACATGTCACAAAAGACATTTAGTCTACGAGTTACTATTGGCTAAACTGATGATGCAAACCCAGAGCAATAAAAATATCAATCTAAATATACAATATCCCTTAAGAAATTATAAATATCATCAAAACTACTTTGTCACTTTACACCAGAATAGCAGGCGACAGGTGCTAGAGAGGATACTTGAGGAGGAAAAAAACTCCACACACACACCTTTAAACACATCTGGTTAAATGGATTGAAATGTTTTTTTTCCCTCCAAATCTTATTTATTCATTTTCTCCTGCTTAGTCCTGTTAGGGGTTATGGGTGACTGGAGCCTATCCCAGCAGCTTTGGGCCTGAAACGGGGTACACTCTGGACAGTGGCCAGTTAGTCGCAGGGCTGACACTTGGGGACAGTAGCAACACACATACAGTAACACCAAGTGTCATTGCTCCTGTCTGCTTCTCCAAACTGGACCAGTTCCGACAGTTATCTACTGTAAGGAATCAGATTGTCTTTTTTTTTTATTTTATTTATTTTTTTAAATCTTTTCCCACCTAGTACGCACTCAAAGCGCTTTTACGAAACTATCCCTTTTAATGTTGTTGATTGAATTGTTGATACAGGAACAGATGTAGATGTCACTGGAAACTCCCAGAATAGTTCAGTGACAGTAAAGGCATCATAATAATAAAACATCACATGCTTCCCATCAACAGAAAATCACAGTTTGAGTGTGTCAATAAAAGTATGAAAACACCCAGGTTCCTCTTTACTTGGCCTGTGCGGAGTTTCCAGTGCGTTGCCAGTCCATAGGCCGTGTCCATGAAGATTTTGGGGATATTCAGTCCTTCCTCTATGGCTTGGAGCTTGAGGCCCAGCAGGTGCCGATCAATCCCATGGCCTTTAAGAGCCTTTAAGTACATACGTAAAAGAGTGATTTATTTAATAAAAAAAAACTATGGGACATTCCAAAAAACCCAAGCTTCTGTATTTGTCGTTTTGTTTTGTATCATTTTCCAAATCTGTGTAAAGAAATATATAATAATGTGTATAATCACCTAAAATAACACTCTTTGCATTTGTCTGTCTTAGAAGAGACTGGACAAAGCGGGGCTACCGTAGTGAGGTCAGATCCACATGCAATCTACAATGTTACCACCAGATGCTGCTCAAACAACACACTCCATATTAAAAACATATATTTGTAAAAGTTACAAATATATGTTGTTCAGTCCCTAACTATAGTCAAGTGTGGTTTGTGAAACGTGTTTGTGGTAAAGTATAAAATCGTTGAACGTACCAGATCTGTCAGAGCAGCATAGCTGTCCACAGCTTCTCTGAACAGCTGCACCTTTGCTTCTCGCTAAAACACACAAAACTCTTCATTATTTTAAGAAACAATTTAAATGGAACATAGAGATGATTTTATTATGTTGCTTTTCTCACTGAAAAAGAGGGATCATCAAAGGCAAGGACGAACTTCAGCGTTTCGTTTGTGGGCGACCGAATGAACTCTGTCCTTCCTCCTCGAAACATCCTCTGGGACGCGATGTCACAGGTTGGACAAACCTCGTTGTGAACTCTGGGAGCAAAAATAACCCAGTGCCACCCAGTGTTCAGTCTCAAACTGAGAATAAAGGACAGGGTTCATGTGTATTTTACACTTGTGGTAAATCACATATTTACACAAAACAAGAATCAACTCAAAATGTTATCTTTAGTAAATAGGCAAAATAGTGAAGAATTTGACCTGCCTCCTTTAATTTTTTAAACCATAGGTCATGGCAAAATGTCTTAAGCCCAAAGAGGATTGTTCTGACCAAGATGTAAAAAAAATAAAATAAAACCATTGCGTATACTGCTGATAGGACATTTACAAAATGGTCAGATAATGTACCTCTTTTATTGTCTTTTCTATCATGGACTTTGACAACTGTAGTTAAAAATTCTCTAATCAGCCCAAAAAAATGACTTCTCGTAAATGACTAAGAACCTCCACAGACGTCACTACAATGTCCTGCTCCCTTTCAGAAATGATCACGTGACAATGGTGGTCAAACACAAGCCCACATCCTGTAGTGCTACAGCTGTATAAAGCTCTAATAAACACAGGAGGCCTTTTCAGTGAATGCACCAAAGACCACCCATCAATAAAATGGCAGCTATGACTAATTTTGGTTCCAGGTCTTATAATACATCCATGAATTTACCAAATTTACAGGAATGATACCAGGAAAAAGACTTTATCCATGCACTTTTAAAACAAAAGCATCGATGGAGCACACATGTAGGAAGCCTGTGAGGATGAAATCTGTCAGAGAGCGAAGCTTGTGTTTTTTGATTATAATGCCGTGTCTGAGGAGGACCTGAGGCGTCATGCTGTGAATGTGTTGCTGTATTTTTAAAGGAGTCCTGACCTGTAGTAGGCCAGCTGCAGCGCGACCTGGATGAATGAGTTTGGACTCAGTTTGTTTCTCTTTGGAAGATCTTTTCCAAACCTCTTGAAGTTAAACACATTCACGTCCAGGTCATTAATGAGTCTGCAAGAAAGAAAGAAACAAAACAACAGCATTTAGAACAATTACAATGTCATCTTTGTGGTTAATGTTAATAAACTGAATTTAAAAAAAAACACTACGTCAAACAATCTTGGATTTTCTTTTTTCAGCAGTTTAATAAATTAGGTTTTGTAACTTGCACTATAAAAAAGAGGCCAAACTTAGATTTAAAAGAGAACCCATGGCGTATTGTTACTGGCCTTTTACAACATTACATTTAAATGTGTAAACTCGTACATGTCCAGGTTTTGTTTGGCGAGTTCGATGTCCCTCTTAATCTCAGGGTCGATGTAAAAATAAAGCTTCTTGGGCATCGGCAGAGGAACCAGCGGTGCTCTCTTCGGGTCTGGCTTCTCACTGTTAAAGACAAAACACATGTGGAAGCCTGATACCATTTTCAAACAAATACAGTGACAGTAATTTATTTGCAAAAAGTTACTAAAAATATAAACACTAAAAAGCAGATAAGTGGCATAAACATGTATTTATATAATATTACAAATGCAGAAGTGTTGTGTGGTGTCACAGGGACCATGTGCAATCGAGTGAAGCTAATATCATTATACTTTCTTCTTCTTTGCCAACAGCCTTGTGCGTAATTAATTAATGCAAACAAATCTGACAAGTCAGTGTTTAAGGTTTTTCTATTGTTATCAAATGCATCGGACATGGCAAATGTATTAAATGACAAATGAGATTGTAGTTTAATAAATTAGTTGTACTGGTATGGATTTGTTAAAAAACTAGAGCATATTAGGGTTTTTACAGCTGCAGTATTTTGGAACACAAAGCCTGAAAATGGAACTTCCTATTGGGACATATAGTCAAAATATATGTATTCTGTTGTTTTGTGTACAGTTATAATAAAAAATGCCCCAATGAAAGATTTTTACTGAGCCCTGCAGATTTTTAACCACCATCTAAAATGAGA
Organism: Perccottus glenii; assembly: GCA_024416835.2. Classification (NCBI taxonomy): domain Eukaryota; kingdom Metazoa; phylum Chordata; class Actinopteri; order Gobiiformes; family Odontobutidae; genus Perccottus; species Perccottus glenii. Next base: position 7,598,304 of record CM044562.2, read on the forward strand.
CAAAGCAGTCGGAAGTTTTTCTTTTTCCTCTTTTCTTGAATTGCTTCCTCTCATTTGCATATTGTGACTGCACTGGGTTTTCTAACCTCAGCAGAGAATAAAAAGAAGAACTGAATTTTGATTAAATATTAAACCAGGGACTGGACTTTCTGCCACAACTAACCCACATTTATAACTCTTATCGTTTGTCTCCACAGTGTCTCACGACAGCTCTTTAGTGGTCAGGTATAAAAACAGGAACAGGCACATTACAATTAATAATTCCAGACCTTTATAGGATATATTAACATAACATTTGTGCCAAAAACTACATGCTTTGTTTAACCAAAAAGTAATTTCATTTAGCATTACAGTTGAATTGTTATTTTTTAAATTAATCACTTATTCAATCAACACTGATTCAAGCTTAAACTTTCATTAAAATGCAGCAGAAACACCGCATGACCATTGTTACAAACTAATGTGACCCCCGTACACAAAGTACCGGGTAGGTTTTGCAGATAATCCACTGATATTGCTGTCTATCCAGTCACAACCTCGTAACCACTTATTTTTCTCACCATTTCTTTGGAATACAGCACTTACCTCGTTAATAAATCGTTGTAAAGTTTTGAAATTTTCGGAGCTGTCGAACAAACCATGGACTATTACCACCGGTTTGTACGCGACCACAGCAGCCCACAGACACGCGCCGAGAAGCGGATACAGAAGCCCGCTCGCCCCGGTGCTCCTTCTCTGGCCCTTCATGGCAACTTTGTATTTAAAATATTAAACCTACAAAGCTTTAAATATAATTAAAACACTTCGATTAAAATAACATTAAATCACGTTGATGACTAATTTAGCTTGACATTGTGTTATTCTTTCCTCACGTTTTTTTTTTTTTTTTGGTTCACAGCTCATCCCTTATAAGTTGAAATTAAAAATAAAAGTAAAAGCGGTGTAAACACAACACGTTGAGCAGCTTCTGCGCTTTGCTTTGGTTGGTTTTGTTTCTTCCGGTTTAAACAGAAACGTTAAGCATGCGCGGTGACATCACCTCCTGTATCCTAGGAGACGAAATAAAACCTGTACAAATGGTGGCTACATTATTCAGCAACAGATTGAATTAACGATAAATGACATTCTCCTCTAAAAAAGCAAACTTAAACCTTTTTAACTAGTCTTTTAACCATGTTCAGCCTTAGTGCTTGAATAAATGATGAGGCTGAGAAAGAAAAAAAGAAATATGAAGTCACAGAGCAGCAGGAGATTCAATCCAGTTAAAAGTCTTTATTAGATGGCAAAAAGACCCTGAGTACAGCTTACAATCTTCCCCTTATATAGTCTGGTACAGGGGCGGACTGGAGAGAAAAAGTGACCCGGGAGTACAATGTTAATGTGTTGATTTTTATTCTATTATTATATCAAGCAGGCAGACGCTGTGCAAACGTCAACCCACGTGAATATGTACTCCACCATACCATGTCATGCTCAAGGAACATCAGTGTCAGATCGCACCATCCGTCGTTGTTTGAGCCAAAGTGGACTACATGGGAGACGACCAATGAGGAAAACAAATCATAAAAAGCTTGACTGGAATATGCCAAACTACATGTTGACAAGCCACAAAGCTTCTGGGAGAATGTCCTATGGACAGATGAGACAAAGATGGAACCTTTTGCCAAGGCACATCAGCTCTATGTTCACAGACGGAAAAATGAATCATATCAAGAAAAGAACACTGTCCCTACTGTCAAACATGGAGGAGGCTCTGTTATGTTCTGGGGCTGCTTTGCTGCATCTGGCACAGGGTGTCTTGAATCTGTGCAGGGTACAATGAAATCTGAAGACTATCAAGGGATTCTAGAGAGAAATGTGCTGGCCAGTGTCAGACAGCTTGGTCTCAGTCGCAGGATATAGGTCTTGCAACAGGACAATGACCCAAAACACAGCAAAAAACACCCAAGAATGGTTAAGAGGAAAACATTGGACTATTCTAAAGTGACCTTCTATGAGCCCTGACCTCAATCCTATTGAGCATCTTTGGAAGGAGCTGAAACATGCCGTCTGGAAAAGACACCCTTCAAACTGGAAACAACTGGAGCAGTTTGCTCATGAGGAGTGGGCCAAAATACCTGCTGAGAGGTGCAGAAGTCTCATTGACAGTTACAGGAATCGTCTGATTGCAGTGATAGCCTCAAAAGTTTGTGCAACAAAATATTAAGTTAGGGGTACCAACTATTTTGTCCAGGCCTGTTCCATGAGTTTATTTTTTAAAATAATTCCGTTGAAGCATAATTGAAAAACAATGTCTGACTTTCATTGGTTAACATTCATTGAATTTTTATTTATTATTACTTTTTTCAGAATAAGTTTTTTCTGTGACCATTGTGAGTTTTTCTTTCATTGACCGAAGGGTACCAACATTTTTGTCCACGTGTGCACATGTAACCAGATGAAAAATGAGTACCTGTCAAAACTGTAGCTAAATTGTGTTTTTCCTGTATTTCACTGGCTGGATGTTATTATTGTCAAGAGGTGTGACAGTCAAGCATTGAAGAAAATGCAGGAAATGCACATGTGTAAAGATGCTCGGTGTAGATGAGTTTATAGAAGAGGCAGAGAGAGTCCTTTCTGCTAGAAACCAGTCTGCACCTGAGCAATTAGACTTTGATGTCTCTCTTGAGGCCCAGCCCAAGATGAAATGTGTCTACGCAAAGCTGATGGTGATGATGAACCAGATCTGCGCTTGTCTACCTAACAGAGGCTTTTGGTGATAAACGAGTGCTGTCTCATCAACGCATCTGTCTCATTAATGCCTTAAAGGGAGCCAAATATTTCTCCATGATAGATCTGGCAAGTGGATAGAACTAAGTAGCCATGGATGAGAAGGATAAGACGGCTTTTACTATGTACAGTAATGTTCAAAATAAAAGCAGTACAATGTGACTAACCAGAATAATCCAGGTTTTTAGTATATTTTTTTATTGCTAAGAGGCAAACAAGTTACTAGTAGATTCTCTGAAAACAAACAAGATTCAAGATTTTTATTCGTCACGTACAAAATTATATACAGCATATATAACCAGCAGTGAAATGTGAGTCAGGTCCGCTCCATGGACAGTGCAATTATTTAGGAAAACACACAGATGAAAATATACATAAATGTAGCTATGTAAGAATGAGATAAAAGTAAACAATAAAAAATATAAGAATAAAATCTAAAAAATATAAAAAGTGTGTAATGTGGGAATAAATCTAGATCGCAAAGTAATGTACATGAATGTAAACTGTAGACTTAAAATATTAAAAAATGTACAGGGATGTACCCAGCATTCATGATATGCACGCTCTTAAGACTGTGCAATTGGGCAATTAGTTGAAAGGGGTGTGTTAAAAAAAAATAGTAGTGTCTGCCGTTGACTGTACAAACTCAAAACTATTTTGTACAAACGTTTTTGCAGCAGCGCCGAGATCCCAAACTGGCAATTGGTAGTTGCGGCCTGTGCACTGGCATGCCAATCACCAGTTTAGGATCTCAGCGTCTCTCCGTTTTTGTTTCTAGGATTTAGCAATCCTGTGAATCACTAAACTAATAGGCATTTAAAAAGGCTTTTAAATGCATGTTCAACAAGTTCTTGTGGCTTCATCCTTAAATATGGTTCAGGGCAAAGTCTAAATGTGCCTTGAGATATTTCAGCACTGTAAAAAAATATATGCCTCTCCAACATAAAAATTTCTAGTGACCCGTTGCACCTAAAATTTTTAGTTGGCCCAATTTAAGTTGCAGAAACCATTTTTTTTGTGTTGGGCTGACAACCCCTGCATGTAGACGGAACTTGAAATAGAATGTTGTGTCAATTAAATATTTTCTGTTGACTAAACATAGCTTTTTGGGCCAACAAGCAGACTTAAACTGAAATAAAATGTTGTATGAAATATTTAATGCTGGCCAATAAGTCTATTTTTCATTAATGTTGGTCAAAATAGTCTACTTTTCATTATTTCAAATAAATTACACACTTTGCTTTGATAAAGAACATTTTATGCATTTATTTAAATACATATGAAATTGCCTGTTAGGCTCAAGTAAAATATTAGTATTCAACCAGTGCCGAAACAAGATCTGAGAGTTCAAGAAAGCATGACATATCACTCTTAGTCAATTGCTGTACTGGAAAAAAAAAAAATCTGCTTTACAAAATGAAACTCAGTAAAACATGACAACGGCTTTGCCTGTAAACATTTGAAAATTTTTGTCTGTTAGTCTAAGACTAAGTGCAATTACATTACATGTAAAAAAAATAAAAAACAAATAAAATACACAGTACTGCCCACTACTGTCAGGTTACAATGGTCACTATTTAACAGTTCTATTGGCAAAAATAAAAAAATCTCTGCTTTAAAAATTAAATATTCTGCGATTTCTCAGGGATGACTGCTTTACAAATCAAACATCAGCATAAACTCAGATATTGCTGAAACAAACTTTTGAACGGAAATTCTATTTACCCACAAATAAACTGTGTGGGGGAAAAGTAATCAACAAGTTCCTGAGCAGTTACAAAAATTCAACAACAAAAAAAGTCACTGGCATTAACAGAAACCTTTGATACCTCAAAATACCTTAATGACTGACATGTCATGACCATTACACCTGTAATAACTTGTTTTTCAAGGACTGTATCCTTGCTGTGCACTCTTTTCCCATGTTTAAGAAAATCTTCTGGACTGCCTCGAATGTGTACCTTAAGTCCTTAGGGTACTCCATATTTACAGCATACAGCAGACCAAAGAGCATCATGAGGGCATTTGTGAAGTCTCCCAGATTGTCCATGACAACTTCTTCCTCCAGTACTACAGCCACATTGACTCCTGTGGATATGGTCCTGAGTTGGTAGAACTGTCAGTCACTTCCAGGATCCCCATTTTCATGGCCTTTGTGTGTGGCCCCAGTGCCTCAGTATCCTGTGAAACACAATAAATGATTTTTAGTGTCAGATTGAAAGCATAATGTCTTATGCAATCACTACTGCATCACAAACAGTAATACCATAATAAAGATATTCAAATTAATTACCTTAATAGTCTTTGAAATTGAAGCTGGCTCTTTCAAGTACAGGGGAAGACCACGAAGAACAGCAGACCTTCTATGAGTAGTTAGATCTGTTGTCTGCCAAAAATACAGGTCATTAATAAGACATTATTAAGTCTTAACAAAGACAAAGAAATTAACAAAGAGGTTACACATCTACTCTACCAACAGTTTAGGATCACCTACTCTTTTCACCATTTGGCTTCATTACAACCAACTTCATGAAATAGTTACCTGAAATACATTAAGATTACAATCTGCGAGGGATAATCAGCTAACAAGTGCAGCAAGTCCGCAGATCCTTTAAAGAGAGACACCACAGAAAAATGAAAATTGCCATCATATACTCACCCTCATGTCGTTTCAAGCCTGTATGAATTTATTTCTTCTGCTGAACAGAAGAAAGAAATTCATACAGGTTTGAAACGACATGAGGGTGAGTATATGATGACAATTTTCATTTTTCGGTGGGGTACCCCTTTAAGACTGTTGGAATAACTTTCCCAGAGTCTACTTAGGTTAGATACTGAGAGTGGTTTTTCTAACAGTCCTAAAACAGATCTCAAACATGCTGTGCGCTCGTTGGCTGTTTTTTGTTCAGTCATATTGACCACAAGCATGTCAGGTGACTTTCATGAGGTTGGTCAAGATTAACCAATGGTGAAATTGGTCAATTTTGCACAGTATGTAGGTGCTGGTCAAATGGAGCTATATGATAGGAGAAAAACAGCTTAATACTACACCAAAATATTTCTCTCTAATGCATACGTGTTGATCTCAAGGTCTAAATCAGGGAAGTTGACTGCTTTGCCTATTTTGTTATCCATACCAATTAAAACAATAAAATAGCACCATAATCAAAATCTCACTGAGGTTCCATGTACACCCTATGTAAATAAGATAAACAATACATGTGACATCCCACATACAAAAAATAAGCCATCATCTCTGAACACCATTTATGGCATACATTATATTATGTATTTGGATTTGTACATGTATTGTAGATCATCAACATCAAGTATATATGGAACCTTTTTGACAAAATTTTTATCATATAAATGTAATTCTATTGCTCACATTATGAGCAATGGATAAATGTCACAAGACAAAGTATCAACTCAACTGACAAAGAACTTGAAATTAAAATATTGAGTATTGCAGTAAAGTTTTTGTGGAGCAGTGAGCTGTAGGCAGTTTCTTCTCTACACAGGTATCAGAAAATTATGTTTCACTGTTTAACACTGTTATATTTTATACAAAGAAATGAATAACATACCTGGGCATCCAGTTGTTCCAGAAGTTCATCCAAGTTGTTCCACCTTCCCTGTCTTGCTTTAGCTCTGTACATCTTTAGCAACCCCTGGGTGTGATTGTCCAGCGATGTCAGGAATGTTGACTTCAGGTCAATACGGTTGATGCGGAAGAATTCAGCACAAACCTGTGGGTAATTAAAGATTCAGAAGCAAACAATTAAAAGCAAAGCAAATTATTTCAAGACATTAAATTCCAATGGTGGCAGGAAAAAATTACTAACCTCCTCCTCAAAAAACAGTCCTGGCCATCTTTGCTTGATTGTTGACACCAGCGGCGGATCCTGCACAATTTCCTTTCTCCTCAAGGAAAATGTTGTCTCCATTTTTGCATTCAAAACGGTCAAGCTCAAATTTCTCTTTTCACTTCTTTCTCCACCAATGACCTTTCCTTCTCCAATTCTTCTTCATCCAAACCAACAGGATGGTCGGGAAGAAAGTTGAGTTCAGATCTTCTGGGTCTCTTGAGCGATCCTCGAGATGAACCTTGTCTAGAGTGGGTATTTACAACCATCTCACTGCATCCTGCATTGCGGAGTTTCTGACGATAATTAGCCATTTTAAACTTCAGGCTAATTTTCCATGCTTCACATCCACTTGTGTCAGATCCTGGGTCTTTGAGACTGGGGTGTTTTTCTACCAGAGCAGATGCAACTTTCTCTATTTCAGAGTCTTTTGGGTAGGCTTTGTAGGAGTACACAGTTTCAGCCAATTTCTCCAAGATATGCATTTTCATGTCTCTTGGAACAATCAGGGCTGTTCCATTTGCTTGAAGATCCTCATTAGCTTTTTTCAGCCTCAACTCCACATCATATGAAAATGAAGGCACTGGAAAACTGTTTGGCCACTGCTCAGATCTGGATGTAGATAGAGGAGAAACTGATTGGGGTGATAAAGCTGATGACTGAGTGGATGTCATGCTTGCTGTATCCACAGTGAAATCTGAAACGTGAACATCGTCCACCACTGGGCAACTACTTCCCAGTGGATCCTCAAAGTAGCCTTGTCTTTTGGAAGCTCTGTGATGTCATGTAAAGTACAAAGTTCATTGTTGAAGTCAGGGTCTTCATACTGGATAACAAAATTTCCCATTATCTGTATTTTTTCACAGAGAATTGCAGAGAGTTCTTCAAATGATGATGGTGTGGGTATTGATAACTTCCTGATGTTGTCAGGTGAGAGAATGACTCGAAGTAACATTGTTTCCTGGGAAAGAAAATGAAGAGATTCAATTTTAGCAAAGTAAAAATCTCTTAGCAGACACCATAGTCTTTCCACCTACATTGTATGATGCCAGAGGGTAGAAATCAATGAGATCTTGTGGGTTGACAATGGTTACATTGCAGTACTTCCAACAATTTCATATGCTCTAAAATGTTCGAAGTACCATGAAGACAGTTGTTCCACTATGAATGAGACCTCTGTGCCAACAACCAGAATGCTGTGAATTCGACCAAAATCTGGAAAGCCATCACTAAGTCCAACTGGTAGAATCATTCCTTTACTATACAAAGTCCCAAGCAATGTTGCATTTGTTGCCAGGGACAAGGAACTCAGATTTGGATATTTGTTTTTAACAGCTATCTGCAGCCGCGGTTCAACAGCTGACAATTTGACCACTTTTAATTTTTCAACATGCAATGGTGCTTTGAAGAAATTTTGGGCGTCCAAAGCAAAAGCAATCATTGATTGATGCCTACTTGCCAACGGTATGAGGGGATTTTTTTAAATTGCGGGTGTCGTGCACCACCCTCTTGAAGAAGCTATGCTTCGCTTCATACCGCATTGTCCACAAATCAGCCAAAGGGCCAAAACAGCGGATCAAGTTTGGATAATGCTCAAGGTAATGGTGTTTAGGTAGCAAGCTTTCATTGGGAAAAACATCAGTGAACAACTGGCGATGATCAGAAATTTTACTCTCTAGATAACAGAGAGCTTCTTCTGATAGCTTTGGACTAACCACTAATTCCACAATGTCTTTTAAGTCCATTAAAAGTTGCCATGCTTTTTCATCCTCAGACACCATACCACCTACCATGAGAGGGAGCAGTCTAATTAAGGCCCAATTTTCATGTGCATTTCCTCCAACTGTTTTTTTCAAGTGAAAGGTCTTTGCAATTCTTTGAGGACGATTCACTTTATCTGAATATGAATATTGAAATGTTTGGATAATGTTATTGAGCTGATCAAATGTAAAGTCTTGGCACTAGGGCTGGGTATTGTTCAAAATCTTTCGATCCGGTGCCAATTTCGATACCTCGGTTTCGATACCGGTTCCTAACGATACTTTTTTCGATACCATGTGTTTTAAAATCCATTTCAAAATCAACACAAATACATTAAACAAACTTTTATTTTTCATCTTAATTAAAACAAATTCTGGTAACACTTCACACTCACACTTCGTATCAATCCTAACTTGGCCAAAATTTACAAAAAAAGAGAAACCTTTTTGCCACAACATGAACATATTATAAATAAATAAATTATATTGTGTACATCCTAATATTGAACCAACTAAAATTCATAGGAATGTAAAAAAAAAAACTTTTAGTGCAAAATCAAACTGTATTTGTGGGTAACCGCTCAGCAGTTTTTCTTCAGAAAGATCAACATGTCGGCTTTTTCTGGCAACAGACAGGCCCGCTCCTGGCTAATGGTGTCCCCAGCCGTAGAAAATGTACGCTCTGAGGGCGTCGATGAGGCTTGTACACAGGAACCTGGCTGCCAAGCTGGATAGTGTTGGCAGTGTGTCTTTCTTACTCCACCACCAAGTTGCTGGACTCACTGTAGAGAGTGTACACGGCAAACCTCTGTAGAGCTGTATCTCCTCCTGAATCTTCTCTGAGGTGCTGGTCATGGTTGGCTGTTACTTCTATCGCCATGCCTTCCTGCAAAAGGAGGCAGAGACTAATGTGAAGGAGTAAATAACAGCGCTAACGCTACAGCAACCGACTAGCAGCACAAGCTAACATACATAAAGTGGTAGTCAACGTCATGGGGATGCATTTAGTTTAAGTAGGGAAATTACACTTATCTGTCAAATATTTCTAAAATGTGAAACCTTAACGTTACGTTGGAAAAACAAAGATGTTGCCTGGTCAAACATGGTGTATACAGTAATAAACAAGTTAAATTTAAGACTTTTTAAGACTTTTTAATACCACCTCTAAATAAAATTTAAGACCAAACTTATGATGGAAATACATATCAAAAGTGTAAATATACAGTAATCTTTCCAAGTTTAGTTATATATATATATATATATATATATATATATATATATATATATATTACACTTTGAAATGCTGAAGTAGGTCCTCGGCAGTTGCATGGCCCATAAACTGTGCTCCATAAAATCTTGACTGGACATGGTCATTTAACCAGTAACGCACATGCAAGTCCAGCTGTTTGCTTTTCGTCGTCTGGTTCAGTGTCTCATCAAACATAATTACAAAGGCACCGCATTTTTTGACTTCGGCAATTAGCTCTTTTTTATATACGGCGCCAATCCAAATTTAGCCACGTATCTGGTCTTGTACTAGCGTCGAATCTGGAAACATAGCTTTGAAGACTAATTCAATTCCGTCATTAAACCTGTATGAATGGTGGCTTGTCACAGTTCTCAGCACCCAAATCACCTCTGCCCGGAGTGTTGGCGTAGAGCCACAAATTGCACGGATGTCAGGTGGGATTGTTGGCTGTGGATTTCCACATGTAACATCCAGCGTTGTAGCGTTGACATCGTTGCTAGCGAAGGAAATTGTGGAGCAGAAACTAGCAATTGCAGGCTGCTGGCTTGCCTTAACGTGAGTTTGGTGTTTTTTGCTTTGCACATGCGATTCCACCGCTCTGATCCCCATTGTCCCAAGTTGAAAATTCTTCAGACGCACAACGCAGTATGCTTCGTAAGCATTTCCAGGTACTGACCTTAACCAAGAATACTCGTTCTTTTCAAGCCATTTGTTATTGAACTTGCATTTCCCCATGTTGCTAGCAATATTAGCTACCTACTATATCAACCGTTGCTGTATAGGCTACACTCGCTAACCTAATCGAAAGCTGAGCAGTATGCTCCGTTATTATTGTTACGTTCCGAACTAACCATAAACAACGCAGCGCATAGACTACCGGGAAGAAATATATTTGGCTGAATAGATTGACTGCATTTTTGCGGTGACATTAGAAAAAATATTTAAGACCCATCAAATCTGAAAATAAGACAAAATAATACTTTTTAAGGCCTTATTTTCAGGAAATGTAATTTAAGACTTTTTAAGGACCCGCGGCCACCTTGTCAAAGAATAAGGTTAAAGCTAGCGCCTGGGTACATCGCAACGCAGAGTTGCATCCACAAATTCAAACCACTCGCGTTAGCGTAAACAATTACTTTAACTTGTTTGCTAAAAAGGTAATATCTTCCTTTCTTACCTGCTACAATGTCAGAAATGCCAGATGATGTTGAAGGGGGCAGGTTTGACTCCGATAAGGTGCAAGGCTCCTCTGGTTCCTTCTTTTTACAGTCGGATAACGTGCAACTTTCTGCATTCATATTGATCCCGTGCATGGTCAAATGCTTCATTAAATTTGTGGTATTGCCGGCTTTGGTTGCAATACACTTGTCGCATATGTTACACTTTGCTGACTCGGCATCTACTTTTATAAAGTGTAGCCACACTTTAGATCTCTTTGGCATTATAAAACTGCACCGTTTGGAGAAAAAACAACTAACGTTACACTTGTGTTGTGTGACTGCGAGTGCGAGTATATCTTCAGATATCATCACGTCACGTGGTGGTGGACAGCCAATCACGGCGAATGTAGTTCCTTACGCTACAAGCTCACACAGACACAGCCGCTTGGAAAAAAAAAACCCGGCCGCTTGGCTTTTGGAACCGAAATTTGGCACCGAAAGATAAATAATTTTTCGATACTCATAGTATCGAAGTTTTTCGTTCGATACCATAAAGGCATCGAAGTTCAGTACCCAGCCCTACTTGGCACCAATCAGTTTCTGCAGACACAGAGCCAATTCCCTAGGTATAACCCCTTCAAACAGATCATGCAAAACATCTGGAGGAAAACCAGTGATGACATGAAAGAAGGATAGGTGTTTCTGAAGAACACATTCAGCTTTCACACCATGCACATTTGTTACAAACTCATTGCTCTTCAACTCAGCAATGCATTGATCATGTTGCTCTGTGCTCCTGAGTGGAAAGAGTCCCTGCTTAACTTCTGTGGTCTGAATGTCTTTCAAAGATGCCAAGCAAAATCTGCAGAATTTTTCCACACGAAAACTTTCCTGAAAACCTGCAAGTCCATGCGCACCAAGATTGTCTGCAGACACATTAAGCACAGTTCCCCTGACATTCTCACCTATCTGTTCAACATACAAGCCTTCCTGCTCTAGGCTCCTTAAGTCACACAAAAGTGGTTCAAAAAATGATTCATAACCATACACTCTCACTTCAGAACTTTTCCCAAGCAGTGCCAATTGGATAGAGTGGAGACTCGATCTGTACTGTGATTCCCAATTCAAAATGACCCAATAGACTGCAGTAATTTTATGCTTCTTTCTAGAAGTTCCCAATGGATTGTCAATTTCAAAATCATCAATATAAAACCCAAGTGAAAGTCTGAAGTCTTGATCATTAACAAGCTTGTTAATTTTGAAATACTGACCATCAAAAGGTGGGGTGTAAAATCCTGGTGTACCCTGCTTTATGGGAAATGTCTTCTCAAGTACGTCAGGTCTCTCCAACAAAGACTTCAAAGTCTTCAAAAGAGGAACATAAACAAATGAGTGATTCTGTACCCTATTGAACACAACAGGTTCAATTATGCCAAAATTGTTTTGAAGTAGATGTTCCGCTTGTGATTAGTTGAAAGGGGACCTTTGTCAGTGGTGGCACTCAGAAATGGGTTCGTTTTTTGTAATGTGTCAGTAATGTCAGCAACAATTGACTCATTAACATTGTAGTTGTGCTTCAGCAGAATATTCTGAATTGCACACAGTGTATTTGAGTTAGCAATTGACAGAATGTCATTTACATTATCAATAATCTGTTGAGAGGCACCTTGGGACACATGCAACTGTGACTGCATACACAAGAATAAGGCAGCAAGTTTGTGTTCAAGTACTGGCTGACATTCCTCAAGGTTTGAATTTGAAATATGAGAATCTGCCTGCATGTCATCAGCTTGATCTGATGGACTTGAAACTGAGACTGTCAAACTCATTGCCTGCACTCCCTACTGTACAAACAGATGTGCAGAGGTCATTCAAAGTTTGTTTTCTGTGTTTCTTGGACTTGTGAGCTCTGAAAGTTGTGTCGTTGTTGCTGCTAAAATCACAGTTGGAGAATGGACAGTGAACTCGCTCATGGTTTTGCAAATGTCTTCCTAAATGTTTCAGAAATTGAGTAAGTGAGCAAATATCTGAGAATTCACATAATTCACACCGAAAACTGGCATGGTCAGTATCTGTCTGAGTGGGCCTGTCTATTTTAGGGTGTGCTCTCCATAAATGGGTTTTTAAGGCCCCTGTTGTTGTAAAAATACAAACACAGTCTGGATGAATGCAGGGAAAAGAACCTTTACCTGCTTGCCAATGATGAAGCCTGTAGTGCTTAAGCATAATGTCTGGATGCAGATGTGAAAATTTACAATAGCGGACCGGCATAGCTTTAAGCCTGAAAAAAACACCTGAAATACAAACAAAGACAAGTGCATAAATAACTCAGTTCTATACACAGAACGACCATACTTAAGTATTTTTTAGGCTTTTCTTAAACCTAACAATGGCGCATTAGCCATCATGCCTCTTGTAGGCTAAATATAGCTGAGTACCAGGCTAACGGGGTTTGGTGAGGCAAACTGATAAGGTTTAACAGCTTACAACTCTGGTGAGGTTAACAGCTATTTGTTTTCGTGTTAACACTGTTTAACCGTGTTAACTGTTTTTTTTTTTATCGGACTAAAATGTCAATTCACTCTTGCAAAAGGAGGCTTTGTGCAAAGTAACACGTTAGCTGCTAACATCAAGGAACACGTGCTTTGAATGCCAACTAACTGTTAAAACTAGCCTAAATTATCAGTCACTCTGTGATAGCAAATGCACAAGTTGTCAAGACTAGCTGTCTGTTACAGTCTATTATCATATATATCATAAGCCAAAATGCAAATGGAATTTGAAAATATTGACCATTAAAAATATTAAACGGAAATATGTAATGCTTAACATTAACCGTTGGCAAACTGATAACGTTAAACAGCTTACAACTCCGGTAACATTAGCAGCTATTCGTTTTCGTGTTAGCACAACCTTTTATTTATTTTTATCGGACTGAAATAATATTTCACTCTTGCAAAAGGAGGCTTTGTGCAAAGTAATACCTGCTAACACGAAGGCACACGGGTCAATGACGTGACGGCTAAATATACTGTCCTATTGTATTTTTTTCTTGTAAAAAATTCATTCTATAACACTAACATATACCATATATATTTAGTTCTTATTCTCTATGTGTAACCACCTACATTTTTCAAAAATAATTAGGCATTTGCAATTTTTTTGGTACTGAAAGGGTCAAAATATCATGTAGTGCGACCGTCCGGTCACAAATCCAGTTTTGGACATTTATTTAAAATTATTCTAAATCTATTCAAATTTATTTTCTGCCCTATTTTGCATAAATTCTAAAGTGTTTTGTAACCTCGTGTAAAATTACAGTGTTCTTGTAATAAGTTTTCCCTATTATTTTGCGAGTTTATTTTGTCCGAGTATGTCCATTTTATGAAATATCATGTGGTGCGACAATGAAATAACTACCATTTTGGAGCTGTTATTATGAAAGTTACGTCAAGACAGGAAGTTCTATCATACAACCCTTTGCAAAGGACCCATCAAAGAAGCAAGCAGGTTTGTAACCCTCTCTCAACTTTAAAAAAATAGAGCTTTTAAAATGGCTGGTAGGTAGTTTCCAAATCTGGATGTCATGTGGTATGACCTCAAAAACATGATGAATATTGATTTACTTTGATAAATTTATATTTTGATTGTAAATGTCATCTTGAACTTTTGCGAGAAAATAGCTAGTGTTGTATAGGTGTTTATTGTTATGCCTGTAGATTTTGATTGAACATGAAAATATCATGTGGTGCGACCAAATGTCATGTGGTGCGACCATTGAAGTGAGCTTACCATGAGTTGTACACATCTTATAAAAGTAAGTTTTTGTGTTTTAGTATAATTATGAAGGTTTATATATGATAAAAGTACTTGTTATATTATTTAAACAATAAAATCGTGCTTTTTCCTAATTTTTTCATGAATTTTAGAGACAATGGATTATGTTAAATCCTGGTAGATAATATTGAGAAAAATAACAAAAAAGAATTTAGAGCATGTCATTTTGCTAAAATGTTATAATTTTTAATTGTTTTAATCTATTTTTATCAGATGCCGCTCTCAAGTAAAGAGAAGACTGAGTCATCTCTGACCCTGCAGCAAGAGCAGAGTACCTTGCAAGGAGAAGAAAAAGGTCTGTTGTAAAAGCAGAAAAAAATTTAACAATAAATTGAAAAGCAAGTTGAACTACATTAACTTATCTTAAGTTGAGGACATTTAAAAAATAATCATTGAAATATCAATTGGCTAAATCTGAAAAAAGACAATCTGTGTAGATTGCAGTTTGACACAATGCTACATTTGTTTCAGCTACCAGAGAAAAAAAGCAGCAGGGAAAGATTCCTTATGTAAAGTCAAGTGAGCTGTCAGACAGAGAGGAAGAAGCAAAGAGGGAAATGGAAGAGTGCATCTAGTGCCTATGGGGATAGGAAAAAGATTCATTATTACTGGATAAGTGAAGATGAGATAACCAAATATGATGCCATGATTCCAGAGAACATGAGAGCTGTGAGGGGCACTTTAAAGATCCACCAAATCTTGTCATCAGAAGCAGCACAAATCAGGCACAGGGGTGCTTTTGCAAACACGCTGAAATAAAAACCTGCTCATGTTACCAGCCTGTAAAAGTTGACCTGAGGAACACCACATCCCCACACTGAAGGACCCTCTACATCTGAGGAGACCTCCACCTCACTGTCACAGAGGGGATAGTGATCAGGACAAATGTGGCAAATTTGTGATTGTAAGCTACAATGAACTTCCATATGTAGGCCAGGTTCTTGAAGTTGTGGGAGAGGAGATCAGGGTCAATGCCATGCGTCAGTCAGGGAATAAGAACTTATTCATGTGGCCACAAGCTACTGATGCCATTTTCTACTACAAGAAAGATGTCCGTGCTGTCATCTCAGAACCTGAACCAGCAACTTCTCGCTGTTCAAAGTTGAGAAGCCAGGACTGGGAGAAGTTTGAGAGTTCCTGGGGTTAAGGAAATAACTCCATCTCCAATATGAACAGTTCAATGTTTTCTAGTTTGATGTCTCTTGAACGTGCAGTTCACTTGATTTAAAAAATAAAAATATCAATGGCGTAAAATGTGTTGGCCAAAATTAATTGAAATGAAATAAAAGTGAAAAGAGATGTTTATGTTTACTATTCAAATTAATAAAATCTGTTCGATGCAATTTATTGTGTACTGTTCTATTGATTTTTAAGAGCTATACGATGGTTTTGTCATTTGGTTCGACCACCCGTCATTTGGTGCAACCATGGCAATAACTGTACAAGAATGAAAACGGTAATGCCTTCTTTCTGTGGCAGATACTTAATCACTGATAAGAAAAGCTGGAGTTAATTGCATTTTCTTTACATTTTCATAACTTTTATGCAGTTTACAGGAAAAATAAGCATGCAAACTACATCAAAAGGTTACTGTGACCTTACAGAAATGAGAATTATATCAGTATGTATGACAATTCAACAGAAATGCAAATAATTAGTTTCTATACACTTCATATTTCTAAGAACTTTTGAAAAGAAAGTTAAATATGTTGAATTAGTAAATTAATTTTAAGACGATTGACGGTCGCACCACATGACATTTTGAAGAGTATTGTCCTATTCATTTATGTGAAAAAACACCAAAATAGCTTAATACATGATTTTAACATGTATGCATGTACACATGACATTGTAAAGCTTTGACCAAATGCAAAAGAAATTCATATTAATTTTATTTTAAAATTGACCAATTAAAGAACCTTATCTGTCATTGACCCACACGTGCTTTGAATACCGACTAACTGTTAGAACTAACGTCAGCCTAAATTATCAGTCACTTTGTAATAGCAAAAGCGCAAGTTGTCAGGATTAACTGTCTGTTACAGTCAATTATCATAAATATCATAAGCCAAAAATGCAAATGGAATTTGAAAATATTGACAATTAAAAATATTAAATGGGAACATGTCATGCTTAACCGTCAGGGTCAACGTTAAAATCACATGCCAGTTGGAAAGGAACGCTAAGCTTTATGAGTTAAACATAACTCTAATCACTGTACTCACAATAAAGCGATTTCAAACTTTGTTGATAGACAATAGATATATTCTTAACCTAAATTTGCTCATTACCTCGCAGCAAAAAGCACTCACCGCTGCAATGTCTTGAGTCGTGACTCGTGGTGGGGGAAATTCCAGGAGGCGCCTGGTAGAACTCCTTTGCGCATGCTCAGACGATTGACGCTGTTCCCTCTTGCTCGGCCAACATAATATTTTTTGTGCAACGTTAAAAGTTCTGCCAACACAATTATTTATTTTCTCTTAATGAACATTTTGTAGTACAGTCATGGAAATCATGCATTCATTGACCAAACATATTTTTCTTTTTTGACACAACCATTATGTTGAGCCAACATGTATTTCCTCATTTGTACAACTTTTTGCATTAGTAATTTATTACAGTGTATAACATCTGAAATATTACACCACAACAAACACAAGACAAAAACAATAACAAGTCAGCTTTGTCAGGTGAGGTCTGGGGTGCTTTGTCAGCTCAGCTTTAGGATGGGATCCAGACCGAGGCATGGTATAAGTTGACAGGTGTCAAGCACACGGTAGAGATGTCCCCAACGCACATTCTGAAGGGAGAGCTAATGGTTTTCCACATGTTAGAAAACATACGGCATAATCTGGACTTTTTTGGAGGGTTCAGGGCAACGTCTAAATGTGCCTTGAGATGTTTCAGCACAATGTGGTCAAAAGTCTTGGTTTTGAGTGTTAGTGCTGCTTCCACGAGAAGTTTAGAGGATCCAAACTCCAGACGGAGATCTATTATAAGACCTTTGACTATTTTTGTCATTCTTTTCCATACTTTTTCAGCCTCTTCATCCGTTAGGTCAATTTCTTCAGAGGCTTTTTTGTCAGACAATCAATGATCATTTGACAGGTTACTATTTTCAGTCTTCCTGTGGACTTTTTGTTGAAGATTTTTAAGATTAGAAAATTGAACAGTGTTTGTAAAATATGCTTACTCTTGGACTCTTGAGATACTTCAGATTCAGACAATGTTTGAGAGACTTCAGTTTTACAGTCTTTTTCAAGGGATGACAGAGCCTCATAGAAATTGGCCATAGAATCATTGGCCATTGAGAAGCTCATTGTTTTCTCAAGCAGGTCAGCTGGTAAAAATTCAAAATCGCATTCAGGTGGCTCCTGCATAAAGTATAAAGACTGCTGCAAAAAGTCTTCTACTTCCTCTTCAACAATTGCGTATAGCCGGTCAGACGCATGGATTCCTATTTGCACCATTATTCTTCTGTCCCATTGTGATGATGCTGTCTTAAAGTTTTCCTCCATTCATTTGATAAGTCTCAGTGACAGCCAAATTTTCATAAAGGTGATTTGTGAGTTTCTTTGAAAAACACTGAGTATTGTCAGAAAGTCCTGCAGCCTGGGATTGGTTTGAGACTCTGGCCTCACATGAATGTTGAGCTCATCAAACAATGTGTCAGCTTCCTTTTTGATGGCCTCAAAGTCAACTGAGGGGGACTCAGTCCTGGCCTGTACCAGAGGAGTTTCCCAGTGGGCAGTGAGAGACGTCCCCTTGGATGTATAGGGGGTGTCCAACTGGCTGAAATGCTCTCTTACAAATTTGGAAAATGTGCATCTACGTGGACCTTGGCTAGATTTGTAGGCTGCGCTTTCTGTGTCTATTTTCTGTACATGAAGTGAGTCCACGCTTTTGAACTGCCTACATGAGCAGACTTCGGCCAAACAGACTTTCAGGCAATGTAAGGCATGAACAACCATTGTGTTACAAGACATTACGCTAGACAAAGTGGTGGTAACACGAAATTCATGGCCTGATGTCTCTGACTGTCCGGAAGTCTCTAACAGGATGGTGTTCACTTTGTGAGACACCTCTTTTTCAACTACTGCTGTCAACTCCTGGAAGTGTTTTGTCTCCGTTACAGTACCTTGGACATTCAAAACCTGAGCGAACACTTGACCAACAGAGTCCTTCAGGATCACCATAATGCTGTCCAACGCCCTGTGAGCTTGGACTTGGTCTGGGCACCTTGTGGTAACTTCTTTTAAAGGGACGAACAACCTTAGCACGCTAGTGGAGAGCGACTGCACTAACTCAATGAACATACTGAGAAGTATTTCTTTTGTGATTCTGTCCCAAGATCCCTTGGCCAACATTGACCATTGTGCTGGGCTGATTTGACTAAAATGCTTCGTTATAACTTCCAAAAGGGCTTCTGAAAACAGTTCAACTGAACCATGCACCTAAAAGTAACAAGGTGTTTTGTGAAGTTTTAAGGTAATCTTTACACTATTACAAAAAAAGAGAGAATGGGCTACTAGAGCACTATCTCCACTTTGTATAAACACAAAGGACGGAGAGCATATAAAGTTTATTGAAAATGTTATTGCACTTTGTTTAAATCTGCTCATATAAAACAATGTACTCAGAGGTTCACGTTAGGGGATATCCTACATTATACTGAGACTATAAATGTTTCAGAGCTGGTACTGAGATAATCAACCATTGTTACAGCTGGACAAAAGTGCCAAAATCATGTTGTCTTAGCCCGAGTACAGCCCAAAATGTGGCATCTTATATTAATAAAGCATTCATCGTTCTAGTACATTGGACATTATTTAGTGTCCTCAGTGCTCCTATAAACTTTGTCCCACTTTCAGCTAACCTCTGTGTACATCTTCCTAAGTGTGTATTCCTCGTCTTTATCTTTACTAGGCCTTAACTGGACCACTGCATTTTACTGCTCATTGCTCTATATGATTAAACTTTGTATACTTATTAGTGTTTCTCTATCCATGGGTTTCAACCCATGGATAGAAACCTGCGATGAAAACTTGGACCGTAGCCATTAACAATTCAAACCATTGCTGTTCTATCTTGGGATTGATCAAAAGTCCTCAAAATGGCTTCCATAACATACGACTGAAACCTCCACACTGATAATCTAAAAGTAAAAAGTTATAAAACACAAATGTAAATGCACACATAAATACAAATAGTACATGAAAATAAACAAATTAAAAATATGACTCACGGTTAGCTCTGCTTCAACAATTTAGAGGCTGTTGTAGTTTAGTCGGTGTGAAGTTGGAAAGTGAGAAACTCATGTTGACTCACAAAGACATGGCTGGCATAACAGCAGGAAGACAAAACAAAATGCAAGGTCTGAAGGAGGCCTGTATGACTGAGGATTGATGTGATAACAGGTTTTATTAAACAGCCCCAGAGCCCAAAGCCACTTCATATTTGTGAACACAGTAGATACAAAAGGTAGTTGGAAGAGTGAGGCAGTTTTTAGAATCAGAATCAGAAAGAGGCCAAGTATGCTTGCATACAAGGAATTTGTTTTAGTGACATAAGCTACCAGTACACAGAGACACCAACACACAGACAACAAATAAGTGTATAAACAGACAACAAATAAGTGTATAAACATTATAAACAATTGTGCTATAAATGATAATTGAATAGGATTGAATAAGATGCAGGGATGTACTAGGATGGAGGTAACAAATGAATATAAGGATATTGCACTTTTTTATGGGGAACATTTAACTGTTCGTGAGGTAGATTGCCTGGGGAAGAAACTGTTTTGTGCCTTGCTGTTCTGGTATTTGCGGCTCTGAGGCGCTGGCCAGATGGCAAAAGTTCAAAAATGGGGTGACTTGGGTGTGAGGGATCCAGAGTGATTTTATGAGCCCTTTTCCTCACTCTGGTTATATACAGTTCTTTAAGGGTGGGCAGGGGAGCACCAATAATTCTTTCAGCAATCCGAACAGTTCTCTGTAGTCTTCTGATGTCTGATTTTGTTGCTGAGCCAAACCAGACAGTTATAGAGGTACACAGTACAGACTCAATGTGAGTAGAACTGTTTCAGCAGCTCCTGTGGCAGGTTAAACTTCCTCAGCTGGCGAAGGAAGTACAACCTCTGCTGTGCCTTTTTCACGATGGAGTCAATGTGAATGTCCCACTTCAGGTCCTGTGAGATGGTAGTACCCAGGAATCTGAATAACTCCACTGCGGTCACAGTGCTGTTTGTGATGGTGAGTGGGGAAAGTGCAGGGTTTCTCTAAAGTCCACGGTCATCTCCACTGTTTTGAGCGTGTTCAGCTCCAGGTTGTTAAGACTGCACCAGACAGCCAGCTGCTCAACCTCTTGTCTGTGCAGACTCATCTCCTGGATGAGGCCGATGACTGTAGTGTCATCTGCAAACTTTAGGAGCTTGACAGAGGGGTCTTTAGAGGTGCAGTCGTTGGTGTACAGGAGAAGAGCAAGGGAGAGAACACATCCTGAGGGGCACCAGTGTTGGTGGTGCAGCTGTTTGACATGAATTTCCCAGTCTCACTAACTGTTGCCTATCTGTCAGAAAGCTGGTGATCCACTGACAGATAGAGCTAGGAACAGAGAGCTGGGTCAGTTTGGTCTGAAGGGCTGTTGGGATGATGGTGTTGAAAGCCGAACTAAAGTCCACAAACAGGATTCCTCAAAGTCCCTGTTTTGTCCAGATGTTGCAGGATGAAGTGCAATCCCATGTTGATTGCATCATGGGGCTTCTTGAAGACCTGGCACACGAAAAGCAGGAGGTGTGGAGAGGGAATTGCAGGAGGTGTTAATGGTTGTGTAGGGAGATGGTCAGAGTGGGTGTTGGGGTTCAAATCTACAGTAAAACTCATTCAGGTCGTTGGCAAGTTGTTGATTAGCCTCAGTGCAGGGGATGGTGTCTTGTAGTGATGGCTCTTAGACCTCTCCACACTGAAGTTGAGTCGTTGGAAGTAAACTGATCTTCCAGCTTTTAGCATAGGTCTTTTAGCCGCTCTGATCTCTTTGTTTAGTTTTCCTGCCTGATTGTACAAGACCCTGTCCCCATTTCTGTAGGCATCCTCTTTGGCCTGACGAAGATGTCTGAGTTTTACTGTAAACCATGGCTTATCATTGTTGAATGTTAAATAAGTCCTGGTAGGAATGCATACATCCTCACAGAAACTAATGTAGAATGTTACGGTCTCTGTGAGTTCGCCCAGATGGGTGGCAGCTTCAAAACACTCAAACACATCAGTGATGTCAAAACAAGATTGTAAATCCTGCTCTGTTTCGCTGGTCCATCTCTTCATAGTCTTTACATGTGAACATTTGGCCTTTAGACACTCTCCGGAGCCTGAGAAATTTTCATAATACCAAGGCTTGTAGAAAGAGTTTAAACTGATACAATAGGCCTCAGCTCTTTTTGAATAATGCTGGAGTGTTATAAAGATAAGCTACACTTTCAATTTCAACCAAAGCTTCAGATGCATTGACTGTAGCACCTATAATAATGCAACGCGCTTAGCTTTCATCACATTACAAAAGTATCAAAAACACCAGATTCACTCATGCAAAAGCCTCCTCAACACTTTACATCAAAACATGTACAAAATGTTGATTTGAATGTTGTCTTCACACTGTGGGCTCCAGCAGCTCCTGAAGGTTGCACAGAGTGTTTTTCAGAGTTAGGGCCATCGTCTCTGCGTTTGTTTCATCGCAGCAGTTGAAGGCTACGACGGAAAAGTGGACGTGGTCGGCCTGAGGGTTATAACAAATGGCGTAACCGTCAGGAACAAGTGGCCCGAAACACATCACGCTGTCGGTGTTCGCAGGAACCTGAAACAGAAAACGATTTATGGTTTAATAAACAGTGTCCAATTGTGAAAAATGTGCATTAAACATGTCACAAAAGACATTTAATCTACGAGTTACTATTGGCTAAACTGATGATGCAAACCCAGAGCAATAAAAATATAAATCTAAATATACAATATCCCTTAAGAAATTATAAATATCATCAAAACTACTTTGTCACTTTACACCAGAATAGCAGGCGACAGGTGCTAGAGAGGATACTTGAGGAGGAAAAAAACTCCACACACACCTTTAAACACATCTGGTTAAATGGATTTAAATGTTTTTTTCCTTCCAAATCTTATTTATTCATTTTCTTCTGCTTAGTCCTGTTAGGGGTTATGGGTGACTGGAGCCTATCCCAGCAGCTTTGGGCCTGAAACGGGGTACACTCTGGACAGTGGCCTGTTAGTCGCAGGGCTGACACTTGGGGACATTAGCAACACACATACAGTAACACCAAGTGTCATTGCTCCTGTCTGCTTCTCCAAACTGGACCAGTGCCGACAGTTATCTACTGTAAGGAATCAGATTGTCTTTTTTTTTTTTTTTAAATAGCGCTTTTCCCACCTAGTACGCACTCAAAGCGCTTTTACAAAACTATCCCTTTTAAGCTATTGTTGATACAGGAACAGATGTAGATGTCACTGGAAACTCCCAGAATTGTTCAGTGACAGTAAAGGCATCATAATAATAAAACATCACATGCTTCCCAGCAACAGAAAATCACAGTTTGAGTGTGTCAATAAAAGTATGAAAACACCCAGGTTCCTCTTTACTTGGCCTAAAATAACACTCTTTGCATTTGTCTGTCTTAGAAGAGACTGGACAAAGCGGGGCTAACATAGTGAGGTCAGATCCAATTTAAATGGAACATAGAGATGATTTTATTATGTTGCTTTTCTCACTGAAAAAGAGGGATCATCAAAGGCAAGGACGAACTTCAGCGTTTCGTTTGTGGGCAACCGGATGAACTCTGTCCTTCCTCCTCGAAACATCCTCTGGGACGCGATGTCACAGGTTGGACAAACCTCGTTGTGAACTCTGGGAGCAAAAATAACCCAGTAAACAATAATAGTAATAATAGTAGTAAAATAAAGTTGTTTAATGCAGTATTCAAAGCTGTACTAAAAGAGAGTTACCCTTTAAGTGCCACCCAGTGTTCAGTCTCAAACTGAGAATAAAGGACAGGGTTCATGTGTATTTTACACTTGTGGTAAATCACATATTTACACAAAACAAGAATCAACTCAAAATCTTTAGTAAATAGGCAAAATAGTGAAGAATTTGACCTGCCTCCTTTAATTTTTTAAACCAGAGGTCATGGCAAAATGTCTTAAGCCCGATTGTTCTGACCAAGATGTAAAAATAAAATAAAACCATTGCGTATACTGCTGATAGGACATTTACAAAATGGTCAGATAATGTACCTCTTTTATTGTCTTTTCTATCATGGACTTTGACAACTGTAGTTAAAAATTCTCTAATCAGCCAAAAAAAATGACTTCTCGTAAATGACTAAGAACCTCCACAGACGTCACTACAATGTCCTGCTCCGTCCTTTCAGAAATGATCACGTGACAATGGTGGTCAAACACAAGCCCACATCCTGTAGTGCTACAGCTGTATAAAGCTCTAATAAACACAGGAGGCCTTTTCAGTGAATGCACCAAAGACCACCCATCAATAAAATGGCAGCTATGACTAATTTTGGTTCCAGGTCTTATAATACATCCATGAATTTACCAAATTTACAGGAATTATACCAGGAAAAGACTTTATCCATGCACTTTTAAAACAAAAGCATCAATGGAGCACACATGTAGGAAGCCTGTGAGGATGAAATCTGTCAGAGAGCGAATCTTGTGTTTTTTTATTATAATGCCGTGTCTGAGGAGGACCTGAGGCATCATGCTGTGAATGTGTTGCTGTATTTTAAAAGGAGTCCTGACCTGTAGTAGGCCAGCTGCAGCGCGACCTGGATGAATGAGTTTGGACTCAGTTTTTCTCTTTGGAAGATCTTTTCCAAACCTCTTGAAGTTAAACACATTCACATCCAGGTCATTAATCAGTCTGCAAGAAAGAAAGAAACAAAACAACAGCATTTAGAACAATTACAATGTCATCTTTGTGGTTAATGTTAATAAACTGAATAAAAAAAAAAATAAAACACTACGTCAAACAATCTTGGATTTTCTTTTTTCAGCAGTTTAATAAATTAGGTTTTGTAACTTGCTGCATAAAAAAAAGAGGCCAAACTTAGATTTAAAAGAGAACCCATGGCGTATTGTTACTGGCCTTTTACAACATTACATTTAAATGTGTAAACTCGTACATGTCCAGGTTTTGTTTGGCGAGTTCGATGTCCCTCTTAATCTCAGGGTCGATGTAAAAATAAAGCTTCTTGGGCATCGGCAGAGGAACCAGCGGTGCTCTCTTCGGGTCTGGCTTCTCACTGTTAAAGACAAAACACATGTGGAAGCCTGATACCATTTTCAAACAAATACAGTGACAGTAATTTATTTGCAGATATCTTAACGAGTGTCCACTGACCAGTACTCGAGGATGTGATGGAGCAGAGAGGCGACAGGAGGCCCCTCGGCTGTGGCCTGTTCGTACAGCAGCCCCCAGGAGCCATCCTCTCCCACAACAAACTGAGCACAGACAGAGTTTATTTTGTTTTGAGTTAAACAGATCAAAAATAGTAATGTTATTGTAATTTCTAATTGAATTTATAATATGCAGTTAAATTAAATCAATATCCATGCAATTTAATCTTTTATTCCACACTTGTGTTCCTCTAGAACAATGTGGAGGTGAATGTATCAGTAAACTATATGCCCTCTGTATTTTTGAAAACCTGCATGTTATCCTTTAAATTATTTAGATTAATGTTATTGATTATTGCAAGTCAGGACCTGTGCTCAAACAGGGCTCCCTTTCTCCTCTCTTTCAATTCTCATGGCAGTTTCATGTGTTTTAATGACCTTTTCACCCCCACAATGTGTCCACAATGACATTACTTTATACAACATTCTACTCTCAAAATGTCACTAACCTTTTAATAAATACAAGGCACTGTGCACATTGTTTGTGCAATATATTACACTATAAACATGATAGATTTGTTTTATATTGCAGGACTTTGCCTCTATATTGTTACCACTAACCTGCAGCGTCTTATCAAACCAGCGATTGCCACTGTTTGAGAAGGTCCCACCACCGCAGCACCTGGGCCGCCTTTACGACTGGCATACCTGCATATTAAAGAAATATAATGGGTGATTTCAAACACAATCTTTTAACATTTAGTGGAAACACGGGGCATAAATGAAGCAACAACAGTTTACATGGCGTCAGAAGGCTTTTCAGAGGAAGTGGAAAATGTGCATTGTGTCCTCAGACAAACAATGTCAACAGACGGGACAATGATATCTGAAAACAAACAGGCTTTCATAAGAAGATTTTACTACACATAAAAGATTGTCACATGAAAAAGCTACTGTATAGAAGTCAATGTTATTCACTTACACTCAAAAAAAGAATCAGAAAAATCAGAATCAGGTTTATTGCCAGGTAAAGTGAAAAGGTTTACACAATACAAGGAATTAGTTGTAGCATGTTGGTGCAAAAACACAGAATAAATTTACAAACAATATTTTAAAATACTATAAGCCATAACTAATTTACTAAGAATATGCAAAAAGTGTTGTGTGGTGTCACAGGGACCATGTGCAATCGAGTGAAGCTAATATCATTATACTTTCTTCTTCTTTGCCAACAGCCTTGTGCATAATTAATTAATGCAAACAATGTTTAAGTTTTTCTATTGTTATCAAATGCATCGGACATGGCAAATGTATTAAATGACAAATGAGATTGTAGTTTAATAAATTAGTTGTACTGGTATGGATTTGTTAAAAAACTAGAGCATATTAGGGTTTTTACAGCTGCAGTATTTTGGAACACAAAGCCTGAAAATGGAACTTCCTATTGGGACATATAGTCAAAATATATGTATTCTGTTGTTTTGTGTACAGTTATAATAAAAAATGCTCCAATGAAAGATTTTTACTGAGCCCTGCAGATTTTTAACCACCATCTAAAATGAGACAAAGCAGTCGGAAGTTTTTCTTTTTCCTCTTTTCTTGAATTGCTTCCTCTCATTTGCATATTGTGACTGCACTGGGTTTTCTAACCTCAGCAGAGAATAAAAAGAAGAACTGAATTTTGATTAAATATTAAACCAGGGACTGGACTTTCTGCCACAACTAACCCACATTTATAACTCTTATCGTTTGTCTCCACAGTGTCTCACGACAGCTCTTTAGTGGTCAGGTATAAAAACAGGAACAGGCACATTCCAATTAATGATGTCAGACCTTTATAGGATATATTAACATAACATTTGTGCCAAAAACTACATGCTTTGTTTAACCAAAAGTAATTTCATTTAGCATTACAGTTGAATTGTTATTTTTTAAATTAATCACTTATTCAATCAACACTGATTCAAGTTTAAACTTTCATTAAAATGCAGCAGAAACACCGCATTACCATTGTTACAAACTAATGTGACCCCCGTACACAAAGTACCGGGTAGGTTTGTCAGATAATCCACTGATATTGCTGTCTATCCAGTCACAACCTCGTAACCACTTATTTTTCTCACCATTTCTTTGGAATACAGCACTTACCTCGTTAATAAATCGCTGTAAAGTTTTGAAATTTTCGGAGCTGTCGAACAAACCATGGACTATTACCACCGGTTTGTACGCGACCACAGCAGCCCACAGACACGCGCCGAGAAGCGGATACAGAAGCCCGCTCGCCCCGGTGCTCCTTCTCTGGCCCTTCATGGCAACTTTGTATTTAAAATATTAAACCTACAAAGCTTTAAATATAATTAAAACACTTCCATTAAAATAACATTAAATCAAGTTGATGACTAATTTAGCTTGCCATTGTGTTATTCTTTCCTCACGTATTTTTTTTTTTTTGGTTCACAGCTCATCCCTTATAAGTTGAAATTAAAAATAAAAGTAAAAGCGGTGTAAACACAACACGTTGAGCAGCTTCTGCGCTTTGCTTTGGTTGGTTTTGTTTCTTCCGGTTTAAACAGAAACGTTAAGCATGCGCGGTGACATCACCTCCTGTATCCTAGGAGACGAAATAAAACCTGTACAAATGGTGGCTACATTATTCAGCAACAGATTGAATTAACGATAAATGACATTCTCCTCTAAAAATGCAAACTTAAACCTTTTTAACTAGTCTTTTAACCATGTTCAGCCTTAGTGCTTGAATAAATGATGATGCTGAGAAAGAAAAAAAGAAATATGAAGTCACAGAGCAGCAGGAGATTCAATCCAGTTAAAAGTCTTTATTAGATTGCAAAAAGACCCTGAGTACAGCTTACAATCTTCCCCTTATATAGTCTGGTACAGGGGCGGACTGGAGAGAAAAAGTGGCCCGGGAGTACAATGTTAATGTGTTGATTTTTATTCTATTATTATATCAAGCAGGCAGACGCTGTGCAAACGTCAACCCACGCATGAATATGTACTCCACCATACCATGTCATTCAAATGTGATTGGTTTAAGTCAATCAATGAGCCAATAAACATCTACACACAGCTTTGTGCTTATGTACAAAAATACTTTACAGCAGTTATGGCACCTCCAAAAAAACAGTAGCCTACAAAGAATATTTAAAAGATTTGTTGTGCCATCTTCCAAAGAAATCAAAATGACAGCAATTATCAAAGGATAAAGAGGTACATAATAAAAACTGTAAGTTGTTCCACCTCATGAAATGACTGCTTTGAGTTGTTTTTATTGCAGTTTAGTTTTAGAACATAGCTGTATAAAAATGCATTGTGTATCAGGAGCTCATAAATTATTCCAGACAGCTATGGATAGCTTCTTCTTTTGTGTCTCTGACCTTTTCTACAGAAAATGTATTTCCATGCAATCAAAAGACAAAATGTATGTTATTCCACTCCTAAATAACATCAAAAGAAATTAAGAAAATCAGATGTTTTTTTAAAGACAGTTTGTAAATAAAAGTAAAATGTACCAAAACGGAAAGGTTTAATTGTTATATGCCAATTTAGCACATAATGGACCACATGCTCACATAAGCACAAATAAGGATAACAAATAATAACAGCAAATTATATTTTGGTACATATAATACATTTTATTTATTTAGGCTGAGAATCTGTTTGGAAGGAGAAGTGGAGCATGTTTAGTGACTGAGGTTCATCTGGCGCATACAGACGTGGACAAAAATGTTGGTACCCTTCGGTCAATGAAAGAAAAACTCACAATGGTCACAGAAAAAACTTATTCTGAAAAAAGTAATAATAAATAAAAATTCAATGAATGTTAACTAATGAAAGTCAGACATTGCTTTTTAACCATGCTTCAACGGAATTATTTTAAAAATAAACTCATGGAACAGGCCTGGACAAAATTGTTGGTACCCCTAACTTAATATTTTGTTGCACAAACTTTTGAGGCTATCACTGCAATCAGACGATTCCTGTAACTGTCAATGAGACTTCTGCACCTCTCAGCAGGTATTTTGGCCCACTCCTCATGAGCAAACTGCTCCAGTTGTTTCCGGTTTGAAGGGTGTCTTTTCCAGACGGCATGTTTCAGCTCCTTCTAAAGATGCTCAATAGGATTGAGGTCAGGGCTCATAGAAGGCCACTTTAGAATAGTCCAATGTTTTCCTCTTAACCATTCTTGGGTGTTTTTGCTGTGTTTTGGGTCATTGTCCTGTTGCAAGACCCATGACCTGCGACTGAGACCAAGCTGTCTGACACTGGCCAGCACATTTCTCTCTAGAATCCCTTGATAGTCTTCAGATTTCATTGTACCCTGCACAGATTCAAGACACCCTGTGCCAGATGCAGCAAAGCAGCCCCAGAACATAACAGAGCCTCCTCCATGTTTGACAGTAGGGACAGTGTTCTTTTCTTGATATGATTCATTTTTCCGTCAGAACATAGAGCTGATGTGCCTTGGCAAAAGTTCCATTTTTGTCTCATCTGTCCATAGGACATTCTCCCAGAAGCTTTGTGGCTTGTCAACATGTAGTTTGGCATATTCCAGTCTAGCTTTTTTATGATTTGTTTTCCTCCTTGGTCGTCTCCCGTATAGTCCACTTTGGCTCAAACAACGACGGATGGTGCGATCTGACACTGATGTTCCTTGAGCATGGAGTTCACCTTGGATCTC
This sequence comes from Perccottus glenii, assembly GCA_024416835.2. Taxonomy (NCBI): domain Eukaryota; kingdom Metazoa; phylum Chordata; class Actinopteri; order Gobiiformes; family Odontobutidae; genus Perccottus; species Perccottus glenii. The sequence continues at coordinate 7,628,059 of CM044562.2, forward strand.
TTTAGAAGTCTTTCTGGGCTCTTTTGTTACCATTCGGATTATCCGTCTCTTTGATTTGTCATCAATTTTCCTCCTGCGGCCACGTCCAGGGAGGTTGGCTACAGTCCCATGGATCTTAAATTTCTGAATAATATGTGCAACTGTAGTCACAGGAACATCTAGCTGCTTGGAGATGGTCTTATAGCCTTTACCTTTATCATGCTTGTCTATAATTTTCTTTCTATTCTCCTGCGACAACTCTTTCCTTCGCCTCTGGTCCATGTTGAGTGTGGTACACACCATGTCACCAGACAACACAGTGACTACCTGAAGCCCTATAAATAGGCCCACTGACTGATTACAAGATTGTACACACCTGTGATGCTAATTAGTGCACACACCTTGAATTAACATGTCCATTTGGTCACATTATTTACAGTCTTTTCTAGGGGTACCATCAATTTTGTCCAGGCCTGTTCCATGAGTTTATTTTTTAAAATAATTCCGTTGAAGCATAATTGAAAAACAATGTCTGACTTTCATTGGTTAACATTCATTGAATTTTTATTTATTATTACTTTTTTCAGAATAAGTTTTTTCTGTGACCATTGTGAGTTTTTCTTTCATTGACCGAAGGGTACCAACATTTTTGTCCACGTGTGTACATGTAACCAGATGAAAAATGAGTACCTGTCAAAACTGTAGCTAAATTGTGTTTTTCCTGTATTTCACTGGCTGGATGTTATTATTGTCAAGAGGTGTGACAGTCAAGCATTGAAGAAAATGCAGGAAATGCACATGTGTAAAGATGCTCGGTGTGTAGATGAGTTTATAGAAGAGGCAGAGAGAGTCCTTTCTGCTAGAAACCAGTCTGCACCTGAGCAATTAGACTTTGATGTCTCTCTTGAGGGCCCAGCCCAAGATGAAATGTGTCTACGCAAAGCTGATGGTGATGATGAACCAGATCTGTGTTTGTCTACCTAACAGAGGCTTTTGGTGATAAACGTAGTGCTGTCTCATCAACGCATCTGTCTCATTAATGCCTTAAAGGGAGCCAAATATTTCTCCATGATAGATCTGGCGAGTGGATAGAACTAAGTAGCCATGGATGAGAAGGATAAGACGGCTTTTACTATGTACAGTAATGTTCAAAATAAAAGCAGTACAATGTGACTAACCAGAATAATCCAGGTTTTTAGTATATTTTTTTGCTAAGAGGCAAACAAGTTACTAGTAGATTCTCTGAAAACAAACAAGACCCAGCATTCATGATATGCACGCTCTAAGACTGTGCAATTGGGCAATTAGTTGAAAGGGGTGTGTTAAAAAAAAATAGCAGTGTCTGCCGTTGACTGTACAAACTCAAAACTATTTTGTACAAACGTTTTTGCAGCAGCGCCGAGATCCCAAACTGGCAATTGGTGGTTGCGGCCTGTGCACTGGCATGCCAATCACCAGTTTAGGATCTCAGCGTCTCTCCGTTTTTGTTTCTAGGATTTAGCAATCCTGTGAATCACTAAACTAATAGGCATTTTAAAAGGCTTTCAAATGCATGTTCAACAAGTTCTTGTGGCTTCATCCTTAAATATAGGCCACCTGATTCCCGATGACCCAATTGCACAGCCTTAAGAGCAGATCATGAATGCTGGGTCTCGTTTGTTTTCTGAGAATCTACTGCACCTACTGGTAACTTGTTTGCCATTTAGCAATAGAAATATACTAAAAATCTGGATTATTCTGGTTTATCCACATTGTACTGCTATTATTTTGAACATTACTGTATAACATCTGAAATATTACACCACAACAAACACAAGACAAAAACAATAACAAGTCAGCTTTGTCAGGTGAGGTCTGGGGTGCTTTGTCAGCTCAGCTTTAGGACGGGATCCGGACCGAGGCATGGTATAAGTTGACAGGTGTCAAGCACACGGTAGAGATGTCCCCAACGCACATTCTGAAGGGAGAGCTAATGGTTTTCCACATGTTAGAAAACATACGGCATAATCTGGACTTTTGGAGGGTTCAGGGCAAAGTCTAAATGTGCCTTGAGATGTTTCAGCACAATGTGGTCAAAAATCTTGGTTTTGAGTGTTAGTGCTGCTTCCAAGAGACGTTTAGATGATCCAAACTCCAGACGGAGATCTATTATAAGACCTTTGACTATTTTTATCATTCTTTTCCATATGTTTTCAGCCTCTTCATCCGTTAGGTCAATTTCTTCAGAGGCTTTTTTTGTCAGACGATCAATGATCATTTGACAGGTTACTATTTTCAGTCTTCCTGTGTAATTTTTGTTGAAGATTTTTAAGATGAGAGAATTGAACAGTGTTTGTAACGTATGCTTACTCTTGGACTCTTGAGATACTTCAGATTCAGACAATGTTTGAGAGACTTCAGTTTTACAGTCTTTTCAAGGGATGACAGAGATTGGGAAGACTCATAGAAATTGGCCATAGAATCATTGGCCATTGAGAAGCTCATTGTTTTCTCAAGCAGGTCAGCTTGTAAAAATTCAAAATCGCATTCACGTGGCTCCTGCATAAAGTATAAAGACTGCTGCAAAAAGTCTTCTACTTCCTCTTCAACAATTGCGTATAGCCGGTCAGAATCATCACATGGATTCCTCTTTGCACCATTATTCTTCTGTCCCATTGTGATGATGCTGTCTGAAAGTTTTCCTCCATTCGTTTGATAAGACTCAGTGACAGCCAAATTTTCATAAAGGTGATTTGTGAGTTTCTTTGAAAAACACTGAATATTGTCAAGGGCCAGAAAGTCCTGCAGCCTGGGATTGGTTTTAGACTCTGGCCTCACATGAATGTTGAGCTCATCAAACAATGTGTCAACTTCCGGTTTGATGGCCTCAAAGTCAACTGAGGGGGACTCAGTCCTGGCCTGTACCAGAGGAGTTTCCCAGTGGGCAGTGAGAGACGTCCCCTTGGATGTATAGGGGGTGTCCAACTGGCTGAAATGCTCTCTTACAAATTTGGAAAATGTGCATCTACATGGACCTTGTCTAGATTTGTAGGCTGCACTTTCTGTGTCTACATGTGTCTGTACATGAAGTGAGTCCACGCTTTTGAACTGCCTACATGAGCAGCAGACTTCGGCCAAACAGACTTTCAGGCAATGTAAGGCATGAACAACCATTGTGTTACAAGACATTACGCTAGACAAAGTGGTGGTAACACGAAATTCATGGCCTGATGTCTCTGACTGTCCGGAAGTCTCTAACAGGATGGTGTTCACTTTGTGAGACACCTCTTTTTCAACTACTGCTGTCAACTCCTGGAAGTGTTTTGTCTCCGTTACAGTACCTTGGACATTCAAAACCTGAGCGAACACTTGACCAACAGAGTCCTTCAGGATCACCATAATGCTGTCCAACGCCCTGTGAGCTTGGACTTGGTCTGGGCACCTTGTGGTAACTTCTTTTAAAGGGACGAGCAACCTTAGCACGCTAGTGGAGAGCGACTGCACTAACTCAATGAACATACTGAGAAGTATTTCTTTGGTGATTCTGTCCCAAGATCCCTTGGCCAACATTGACCATTGTCCTGGGCTGATCTGACTAAAATGCCTCGTTATCACTTCCAAAAGGGCTTCTGATGTTATGGTCACGATTTTATAATTAGACACGTTCATCGTGGCTCTGTTTCTAATACAAAATAATAATACGAAATATTATATAAATATATAGTACCTTCCTACTGGAGTGGGTTGAGATTAAATGCTGTAACTGACTGTCCTCTCTGTTTCTGTTTCCTTCATGTTGCAGCCCTCATGAATCTAAGCAGTGCACATCTACGTCACATGACTCGTGTGTCTTTGAGCAAACTCCATGTGACGTCATGACATTCGAAGAGGCGGCGCGCACCTCCGCAAACGTTGAGCGCGCTCACGTACGAGAGGCACAGGCCGCAGTGAGACATTTGTTTTTTGTGCCTATTTTGTGTTTAAATATGTGTTTATTTATCGTTTGGTAGTGTTTTGCAAAAAGAGCGTGTTGTCAGAAAGGCTGACTCCTGGGGCCAGTTGTGTGTTAAACCTGCAGGACCAGCCTGCTGCTGTGCCTTTAAGGTCCTGTCGCCATGGATGCCACTGTTGACTGTGACGACTTATCTTTGTGTTTCCACTCTCTTTAACATGTCTTTTGAGTTAAAGCTAAAGTCAGTGAAATAAAAGGTATATGAAAAACAGTATCTTGATAAATATACATTGTGTTATTTCACACGGCTCACATCACGATGATGGAACTATATTTAAGTCACTGTTGATAACAGGAGGATATTTTTGAAAAAAAAAAAAAAGAACAACCTTCAGAAGCCATACACAAGCATCTAAATAGACTACATATTTATTATTTAACCTTTATTTAACCAGGTATGTCCCATTGAGATTGCAAATCTTTTTTTCAAAACAGCCTTGGACAAAACAGACAGTAGATCAGTTTCCAGTCACACAGAACAGCTAAACATGACATTACATTATTAAAACAGTTCAACTGAACCATGCACCTAAAAGTAACAAGGTGTTTTGTGAAGTTTTAAGGTAATCTTTACACTATTACAAAAAAAGAGAGAATGGGCTACTAGATTATTATCTCCACTTTGTATAAACACAAAGGACGGAGAGCATATAAAGTTTATTGAAAATGTTATTGCACTTTGTTTAAATCTGCTCATATAAAACAATGTACTCAGAGGTTCACGTTAGGGGATATCCTACATTATACTGAGACTATAAATGTTTCAGAGCTGGTACTGAGATAATGTTCTGTGGGATTGCTCAAAACAAAAAATAAGCAGTAGATTTTAATACATCTACATCAACCTACTCCATTGTTACAGCTGGACAAAAGTGCCAAAATCATGTTGTCTTAGCCCGAGTACAGCCCAAAATGTGGCATCTTATATAAATAAAGCATTAGTGCTGAGTATGGCCTGTCACTCCGGGTCTTGATCTCTGGTGTCAGTGTCTGTGGGGACATTAGCACACCGCCCACATCGTTCTAGTACATTGGACATTATTTAGTGTCCTCAACCTTAAAGTGCTCCTATAAACTTTGTCCCACTTTCAGCTAACCCCTCTGTGTACATCTTCCTAAGTGTGTATTCCTCTTGTCTTTATCTTTACTAGGCCTTAACTGCGTGTGTATGGACCACTGCATTGTACTGCTCATTGCTCTATATGATTAAACTTTGTATACTTATACTTTACGTCTACTCTATCCATGGGTTTCAACTTGAAGCGATGAAAAACTTGGACCGTAGCCATTAACAATTCAAACCATTGCTGTTCTATCTTGGGATTGATCAAAAGTCCGCAAAATGGCTTCCATAACATGCGACTGAAACCTCCACACTGATAATCTAAAAGTAAAAAGTTATAAAACACAAATGTAAATGCACACATAAATACAAATAGTACATGAAAATAAACAAATTAAAAATATGACTCACGGTTAGCTCTGCTTTCAACAATTTAGAGGCTGTTGTAGTTTAGTCGGTGTGTGAAGTTGGAAAGTGAGAAACTCATGTTGACTCACAAAGACATGGCTGGCATAACAGCAGGAAGACAAATCAAAATGCAAGGTCTGAAGGAGGCCTGTATGACTGAGGATTGATGTGATAACAGGTTTTATTAAACAGCCCCAGAGCCCAAAGCCACTTCATATTTGTGAACACAGTAGATACAAAAGGTAGTTGGAAGAGTGAGGCAAAAGTATGTGAACATTTGGCCTTTAAACACTCTCCGGAGCCTGAGAAATTTTCATAATACCAAGGCTTGTAGAAAGAGTTTAAACTGATACAATAGGCCTCAGCTCTTTTGAATAATGCTGGAGTGTTATAAAGATAAGCTACACTTTCAATTTCAACCAAAGCTTCAGATGCATTGACTGTAGCACCTATAATAATGCAACGCGCTTAGCTTTCATCACATTACAAAAGTATCAAAAACACCAGATTCACTCATGCAAAAGTCTCCTCAACACTTTACATCAAAACATGTACAAAATGTTGATTTGAATGTTGTCTTCACACTGTGGGCTCCAGCAGCTCCTGAAGGTTGCACAGAGTGTTTTTCAGAGTTAGGGCCATCGTCTCTGCGTTTGTTTCATCGCAGCAGTTGAAGGCTACGACGGAAAAGTGGACGTGGTCGGCCTGAGGGTTATAACAAATGGCATAACCGTCAGGAACAAGTGGCCCGAAACACATCACGCTGTCGGTGTTCGCAGGAACCTGAAACAGAAAACGATTTATGGTTTAATAAACAGTGTCCAATTGTGAAAAATGTGCATTAAACATGTCACAAAAGACATTTAATCTACGAGTTACTATTGGCTAAACTGATGATGCAAACCCAGAGCAATAAAAATATAAATCTTTACAATATCCCTTAAGAAATTATAAATATCATCAAAACTACTTTTTGTCACTTTACACCAGAATAGCAGGCGACAGGTGCTAGAGAGTAAACTTAGGAAAAAAACTCCACACACACCTTTAAACACATCTGGTTAAATGGATTGAAATGTTTTTTTTTCCTTCCAAATCTTATTTATTCATTTTCTTCTGCTTAGTCCTGTTAGGGGTTATGGGTGACTGGAGCCTATCCCAGCAGCTTTGGGCCTGAAACGGGGTACACTCTGGACAGTGGCCAGTTAGTCGCAGGGCTGACACTTGGGGACATTAGCAACACACATACAGTAACACCAAGTGTCATTGCTCCTGTCTGCTTCTCCAAACTGGACCAGTTCCGACAGTTATCTACTGTAAGGAATCAGATTGTCTTTTTTTTAATTTTATTTATTTTTTTAAATCTTTTCCCACCTAGTACGCACTCAAAGCGCTTTTACGAAACTATCCCTTTTAATGTCGTTGATTGAATTGTTGATACAGGAACAGATGTAGATGTCACTGGAAACTCCCAGAATAGTTCAGTGACAGTAAAGGCATCATAATAATAAAACATCACATGCTTCCCATCAACAGAAAATCACAGTTTGAGTGTGTCAATAAAAGTATCAAAACACCCAGGTTCCTCTTTACTTGGCCTGTGCGGAGTTTCCAGTGCGTTGCCAGTCCATAGGCCGTGTCCATGAAGATTTTGGGGATACTCAGTCCTTCCTCTATGGCTTGGAGCTTGAGGCCCAGCAGGTGCCGGTCAATCCCATGGCCTTTAAGAGCCTTTAAGTACAAACGTAAAAGAGTGATTTATTTAATAAAAAAAAAACTATGGGACATTCCAAAAAACCCAAGCTTCTGTATTTGTCGTTTTGTTTTTGTATCATTTTCCAAATCTGTGTAAAGAAATATATAATAATGTGTAATCACCTAAAATAACACTCTTTGCATTTGTCTGTCTTAGAAGAGACTGGACAAAGCGGGGCTACCGTAGTGAGGTCAGATCCACATGCAATCTACAATGTTACCACCAGATGCTGCTCAAACAACACACTCCATACTAAAAACATATATTTGTAAAAGTTACAAATATATGTTGTTCAGTCCCTAACTATAGTCAAGTGTGGTTTGTGAAACGTGTTTGTGGTAAAGTATAAAATTGTTGAACGTACCAGATCTGTCAGAGCAGCATAGCTGTCCACAGCTTCTCTGAACAGCTGCACCTTTGCTTCTCGCTAAAACACACAAAACTCTTCATTATTTTAAGAAACAATTTAAATGGAACATAGAGATGATTTTATTATGTTGCTTTTCTCACTGAAAAAGAGGGATCATCAAAGGCAAGGACGAACTTCAGCGTTTCGTTTGTGGGCGACCGAATGAACTCTGTCCTTCCTCCTCGAAACATCCTCTGGGACGCGATGTCACAGGTTGGACAAACCTCGTTGTGAACTCTGGGAGCAAAAATAACCCAGTAAACAATAATAGTAATAATAGTGGTAAAATAAAGTTGTTTAATGCAGTATTCAAAGCTGTACTAAAAGAGAGTTACCCTTTAAGTGCCACCCAGTGTTCAGTCTCAAACTGAGAATAAAGGACAGGGTTCATGTGTATTTTACACTTGTGGTAAATCACATATTTACACAAAACAAGAATCAACTCAAAATCTTTAGTAAATAGGCAAAATAGTGAAGAATTTGACCTGCCTCCTTTAATTTTTTAAACCAGAGGTCATGGCAAAATGTCTTAAGCCCGATTGTTCTGACCAAGATGTAAAATAAAATAAAACCATTGCGTATACTGCTGATAGGACATTTACAAAATGGTCAGATAATGTACCTTTTTTATTGTCTTTTCTATCATGGGCTTTGACAACTGTAGTTAAAAATTCTCTAATCAGCCCAAAAAATGACTTCTCGTAAATGACTAAGAACCTCCACAGACGTCACTACAATGTCCTGCTCCGTCCTTTCAGAAATGATCACGTGACAATGGTGGTCAAACACAAGCCCACATCCTGTAGTGCTACAGCTGTATAAAGCTCTAATAAACACAGGAGGCCTTTTCAGTGAATGCACCAAAGACCACCCATCAATAAAATGGCAGCTATGACTAATTTTGGTTCCAGGTCTTATAATACATCCATGAATTTACCAAATTTACAGGAATGATACCAGGAAAATGACTTTATCCATGCACTTTTAAAACAAAAGCATCAATGGAGCACACATGTAGGAAGCCTGTGAGGATGAAATCTGTCAGAGAGCGAAGCTTGTGTTTTTTGATTATAATGCCGTGTCTGAGGAGGACCTGAGGCGTCATGCTGTGAATGTGTTGCTGTATTTTTAAAAGGAGTCCTGACCTGTAGTAGGCCAGCTGCAGCGCGACCTGGATGAATGAGTTTGGACTCAGTTTGTTTCTCTTTGGAAGATCTTTTCCAAACCTCTTGAAGTTAAACACATTCACGTCCAGGTCATTAATGAGTCTGCAAGAAAGAAAGAAACAAAACAACAGCATTTAGAACAATTACAATGTCATCTTTGTGGGTAATGTTAATAAACTGAATTAAAAATAAAAATAAAACACTACGTCAAACAATCTTGGATTTTCTTTTTTCAGCAGTTTAATAAATTAGGTTTTGTAACTTGCAGTATAAAAAAAAAGAGGCCAAACTTAGATTTAAAAGAGAACCCATGGCGTATTGTTACTGGCCTTTTACAACATTACATTTAAATGTGTAAACTCGTACATGTCCAGGTTTTGTTTGGCGAGTTCGATGTCCCTCTTAATCTCAGGGTCGATGTAAAAATAAAGCTTCTTGGGCATCGGCAGAGGAACCAGCGGTGCTCTCTTCGGGTCTGGCTTCTCACTGTTAAAGACGAAACACATGTGGAAGCCTGATACCATTTTCAAACAAATACAGTGACAGTAATTTATTTGCAGATATCTTAACGAGTGTCCACTGACCAGTACTCGAGGATGTGATGGAGCAGAGAGGCGACAGGAGGCCCCTCGGCTGTGGCCTGTTCGTACAGCAGCCCCCAGGAGCCATCTTCTCCCACAACAAACTGAGCACAGACAGAGTTTATTTTGTTTTGAGTTAAACAGATCAAAAATAGAATGTTATTGTAATTTCTAATTGAATTTATAATATGCAGTTAAATTAAATCAATATCCATGCAATTTAATCTTTTATTCCACACTTGTGTCCCTCTAGAACAATGTGGAGGTGAATGTATCAGTAAACTATATGCCCTCTGTATTTTTGAAAACATGCATGTTATCCTTTAAATTATTTAGATTAATGTTATTGATTATTGCAAGTCAGGACATGTGCTCAAACAGGGCTCCCTTTCTCCTCTTTCAATTCTCATGGCAGTTTCATGTGTTTTAATGACCTTTTCACCCCCACAATGTGTCCACAATGACATTACTTTATACAACATTCTACTCTCAAAATGGCACTAACCTTTTAATAAATACAAGGCACTGGGCACATTGTTTGTGCAATATATTACACTATAAACATGATAGATTTGTTTTATATTGCAGGACTTTGCCTCTATATTGTTACCACTAACCTGCAGCGTCTTATCAAACCAGCGATTGCCACTGTTTGAGAAGGTCCCACCACCGTGCAGCACCTGGGCCGCCTTACGACTGGCATACCTGCATATTAAAGAAATATAATGGGTGATTTCAAACACAATCTTTTAACATTTAGTGGAAACACGGGGCATTAATGAAGCAACAACAGTTTACATGGCGTCAGAAGGCTTTTCAGAGGAAGTGGAAAATGTGCATTGTGTCCTCAGACAAACAATGTCAACAGACGGGACTATGATATCTGAAAACAAACAGGCTTTCATAAGTAATACAGCCAACTCAGAAATACTTGAGAAGGGAGAGAGGGAATATTAAAGTGTTCCCACTCCTTTTATGAAATCATTTTCCACAACACAGGGTTTATTTGAGGGTATCAAAAGGGTCAAAGAGCCAACATTAAATGGTTTAAACAGTTCTTACACTTGATGCTCCACTGTTTATGTAAAACCAGTGGAGCTTCAAATTAAATGTGAACATGATAACATTTACAGAATAAGTCTAACACAGACACAGGATACAATTGAAGTTTTACAGGAAAAAATACATTATTTCAAGATTTGAGTATTTAATATTTCAATGAATGGGAAAAACTACACTCTAAATTTCCAGGATGTGAAGGAATCCTGTAAAAATTGTGCTTTGGGACCTGGGAAATCCTGCAGGACGGAGAACAGGCACAAGGAGAAAAGCCCATACACAGAGGCCTCTCCCGCATGAACTCCCTGTTGATTTTGTCTGAAATCACACAAAACATAAAAGACAACAAATCAATACATTTACATTACATTTTCCTGTTCTCCCATGTTTCTTGTTTACCTCTGAAAGCATTGTAGGCCTCCCACATGAATGCACTCATAACTCCACAGAAAATGATCAAGCTTTATTCTTTGTCAGTTTTAACTGGACTGAGAAACATATCCTCAGCAGCTGGCCATGGATCTGACAGAGCCAAGGTAAAGAAAATACAGTAAAATGGTGAAAGACTGACAGCAGTTGGTTTCAGATTAAACTCCAACTTGGAAAAACTGAAAGACACAACATCCAGGCCTCTTTAAGTGATATATAACTTTTTATCATAAAAATGTGGGTTTTTATTTCTGTATTTGCCAATTCATTCTAAAAAAGTAATGCCAAACAAAAGTTTTACAAATACATTTTAGTCTCACTGTGAGCCCATGTGACAGTTTCAATTAATACAGTAGGCCTAAACCAATGGTGTAAAACCTTGAACAGCAGTGTCACTGCAATTAGATGCCTTATTCTTTCCCTAAAAATATCTGCAACACTAAATCTTTTGCGATTGCTGCTAAATCAACATTAAACAAAAGCAAACTGTGAACTGTAAATATGTCGTTTGTTTAAATGTGAGAATATTTATTGTACCTTTAATTAAAGTGCATTATCCTTTCAAAATGTGTTTAGACCTTGTTTCTCTATCAAAGACTGTGCAAGTGTGCAACAAAGATTGTCTCAGTTCATTCTCGAGCAAACAAAGACAGTATAAATAATTTGGATAAGTGAAGGAACAACAACAACAAATTCTGAGGTACAGTGATGTGTGAAAGATTGTCAAACAGCTGTATTTATACAAATACAGTGTTTGGGACCTTTGGGATAATAAAACAACAGCAGCGGGAACAGCTAACACAGAGTTGAATTGAACATGTACTGGCAGCTCTCCTCTGGAACAAAACAGAGACAAACAACAAATAATGAAGACAGGGCAATTAAGAACACTAGATGGTACATGATTGTGTCATGTGAGAAATATAAAGCATTTTAGCACCGCTTTTTCCACATGAATGCACTCATAACTCCACAGAAAAACTGAACAAGCTTTATTCAGACTATGACTGTGTTTAACTGGGTAGAAGAAACATATCCAGGGTAAGATAAACAGGATTTTTTGTACAGAGCCAAGGTAAAGAAAATACAGTAAAATGGTGAAAGACTGACAGCAGTTGGTTTCCAGATTAATTCACTCCACATTGGTTGACATGTATGGGTTTTACACATACAACATGTCAACAATAACGTGGATATATAACTTTTTACAGTCATAAAAATGTGGGTTTTTTATTTTATACTCATGCCAATTCATCCGACAAGAGTATAGCAACTAAGCAAAAAAATAATAATTCACACAAAATACCATTTTAAACTCTCTGCATAAAGAGAATTAACAGCTCAATAATACAGTAGGAGGAATGGGAGAAACCTTGAACAGCAGTCACCTTAAATACAGTTACCAAAAGCTAAATTTAGACAGGGATTAACTTCAGTAAGCCAAGAAACTGGGCCAAAGGTGGCGGCACAGAGACATTTGCAGAAGCTTGTTCCAGTCTTTTGAGGAAATCATTTTCCAAGATATTCAGTACATTTCACTTTTTTGTTATTAACAAGTTTCAACAGACCCAATTATATTCTTCAGTTTAAACTAGTACGCTCTACAAACTACGGAGGCATCTGAGGGTCAAAACTCAAATTTCCATTTGATTTAGTTTGAAACTAAAGTCATAGTTACGTTTCCAAATGCAATTAAAACTATAAAAAGACAAAAATTTACCTAAAATTGTGGGACAATAAACATGATTTTCACAGCATTTCTGCGAAAGGACCTTCAAAATTTCTAGGTTTTCTACTTAAAACAAGCACATCAGTATCACTCTTGATCCTAATGTAGTCCACGGGGCGCTGGTGGTTGAACCTTACCTGTCGATTTTGGCTTTGAAATCCAGAACGGCTGCAATGAGTTTAGAGGCAAACCTAAATGAAAACAATAAAGAGCAGACTTTTAAACACAAAATGAGGAACTTTTTTTCCACTTAAACATCAACAATATTAAAGTTAAAACTCAGATTAAACAGTGCACCTTGCCTTTATTATAGACAGTCATTATTTAAATGCATGTAGCTCTTTTAACTTTACATGTAACAAGTTTTTCTGCAGCCTCTGAAGAAATATTGCTGCTTTTATTGCCAGAGTGTGTATGAATCATTTTGATGACAGGAATTGTGGATGGGTACACTTCTTTGCAGCCCGTCTTGCATTATATGGTGTACAAGTACAAAGTCCATTGTACTGGTCCAATGATACAAATAGAGAATATCCAAATATGTTCCAAATTCACATATTTACAGCTCTTTACAACAAACTCACAATCTCCACCTGATCACAGCTAGTCCTTATTAACTGGGGAGTCTTTTTACTTAACAAGGTCTTAGATCGCACAAGCAGTCTTTATCTTTACACCATCAATGAGAAGTTGTGTTCATAACTTACACCAGCTGGCTCCTCCAGTCGTTGAAATCCCTTCGAGGGAGAGAAATGGCCGGGTTTGAATGTACAGCAAGCGGCTCCCTGTTTTCTAAGTACGCCCACTGCACCCACCAGTCTGTGATCTGAGGCACAACATACAATCAGTAAAAACAAAGTGAAGAAGCATAATAATTGTCTTTATAGAGATGGTTTGCATTTGTCTTGCCTGGTTACGTTATCCACATTCATATCCCAAAGTTATATAGGTCTGTGATATTTTTCATTTCATAGCAACTGGGGCAGGCTTTGTGCTGCTAAAGAATTCACTCAAGAAAAACTCATCTGAAATTTCTGACACTGTCACATGTTTTGTTGCATCTTTGATCAGACACATCTGTGAGATCAGCTGTCTGTGATCCTGTCGTTTTACAGTACGTTCAGACATTGATTTAAATGTGTGGTTTTGCCATTTGTTCATTAGCGATGGCCAAAATTGTTCAGTTAGCCAGGGCTTACAGATGGCTAGGATCAGATACAACGTTATGACAAGCTAACTGCCCTAAATATGCTCATGGTTGTCGAGATATGAACCGCACTAGACTTCTCGAGTTGTACTGCGAGATGTGCCACAAAGATGTTGGCCGCTGACTGACTTGGCTGAGGACAGTTTGAACTTTAGACTAAAAAGGTAACTAATCTATTCAACTCACGAAAAAGGTGGAGGTCTTTAGAGGTGTTTTGTCATTGGATCAAATGGAGATAAAACTAAATCTAAAGCCCATGTTTGAGGTTTCAGCTATAAATAAACACTTTAGTATAACTTTCTAACCCTTCATTGACAAACAGACCCAGTTCTTGCTGTGTCGGGCTCTGTTCTCCAGTCCCTTCTGCAGATGGGACCCCAGTCCATCGGGACGGCCGAACTCCTGCACTATCCTGCACGTGTGATTGAGCTCCTCAGGGGGCAGTAGGGGCTCCAAGGCCTGGAGGTAGCCCTGCAGCGTCTGGGCCAGTGGGGGCACGGGCTGGGACGGCACAGAGGAGAAGAGGCATAGCTCCTGCCCCTGAGAGACCTGTGGGAAAGAGAAGCAGACATTCAGATGGTAGCTCAAGAGATAAGAGGTTTTTTGGAGGTTTTCTTCACCATGAAAGGTGTTGTTCAGTGTACATTATTGCAAAAGACTGGGTGAAGTTTCCAAGTCCTCTTTGTGCTGCCCGTGGGTTCTCTTCCTCACACTTCAAAACACATGGTGACTCAAAATTACCCTTTAGTCAGTGAAAGTTAGTGAAAACAGTCTCTACGTGTCTCTATAATTAAATTGTGATTGTCCAGCGAGAACTTGCCTCATGTCCAACACCACCATCAAGCTGAAATGAATTTATTGCTAAAGTTGGTCAATCACAATTTCTGTATTATTTTATAGATCTGGGGAGCTTCAGCAGCACTTTGTTCAACTTAGCTTTAAAATGTGCAACAGAAATAAAGCTCTTTAAGACTTTTTGCATTGATTTGTAAAACTTCTTTGGTGTTAACCTCCAAAGTAAATTTAAAACCATGCTGTTGTTTTAAAATTATCTTGTTTTTTGTGTATCTCATCATAATTCCACAGTTTGGTAAAGTATCATTTAGTATTTGAGCCTTTTTTCTTAGTAATAAAGTTTAGCTATTGTTTAAAGAAACCGACTTGGTCCTAATTTAATCCTTTTAAATGTACAGTTGGTAAAATAGTCTCATGATTGGAGTTTTCAACCATATTAAAATTAACAGTTAATACAATTGTATTTATGTAGTTGGATATAAGATTGGACAGGCAGGCAGGTTTTATGGAGGTGGTACTTGGTGTGAATTGGTTTGGCTGTATGCATGGGGAATATGTTACCTATAAATTGCATTTACTCCAGCCTTTTGTTCCGTATTAGTCAGCTACTTCTCCACAGAGTTTGGTCAGGGGCCAGTAAAACAAGGAAGTGTGGAAGATTTGAGAGCAGTGGGAACCCGCCCAGCTGCTCTGTGTGACTTTTACCATAATAAAACAACAGACAGAAATAACGTTACAGTATTAGCCCGTGTGGTTGCACCGTGGAAAAGACTCACCCGTGTGCGCCAGGCTGCTCTGGAAGCTACAGCCTGAAATCTCCGCAGAATCATCTCTCTTTACATCAAAACCCTCCCAACTTCTTCATGTGAGCGCCTCCAAAACCAGCGCAAGTTCAACACCACACAGTACTTTTTAAACTGTCTGGGAGCTCGTGAAAATGTCGCCCTGCCCTCCTTCGTCTCCGGTCGGACCGTCGAGCCTTTTCATCGCTCAATTCAGTCCGACGTGAGCAAAAACGATCTCTGGATTAAACTAAAACAACACAGAGCTGCTCTGCGTTTGTTCCTCCAAACTGCGAACATGCAAACATTCACGTACAGAGTCAGACAGACACGGCCACAGGCTTAGTTAGAGCACGTGCTGACGTAAAATGGTTCTGTAAACAGCTACGTGACCGCGCGGAGCCACTGGAGGGAGCTGTGTTGCCAGGTTGGGATGTTTCCTCATTGGCATTGTTTGTAGCGTTACCGTGTCTTGTTCAGCTTTAGTGTCATTTTAATCATTTAAAAGACAAACATTATTATATTTTGGCAGAATTGTGTCACTTTTTTCCTAGTTTTTTTCCACGCCTTGAATTTACTCTTTTGCTTGATTATGATATTTTAAGTGCAGAAAAACAGGCCTCTCACGTCCATTCACCAATACAAGAAATATTTTATGCAGATTAACACCAAAACAAATTAAAGACTAAATCTGGCCACAATTAAATCAGAGAGTTAGAAAGCGTTTTAAAAGGGTTACAATGGGACAAAGGAAAGACACTACTCGTCCCGACCACACGAGGGCACTAACAGGTTGATATGAATTCATGTGGCACAAATTAATAAAACTTCAGAACATCTATTCTTCGTAATTTGACTTACAACCTTTGAAAAACAACCACAAGCTTATAAACAAAGTTGGTTTGCTTTTAAAAGTCTGCAAAAGAACACAGCACTGTGTTATAATAATTTATTATTATTATAATTGTTTATATTGTTTATAGTTACTGCTCATAGTTCCTACAGGTCATGTCAAATCATGTCATGTCCTCCATGTTAGTCCAAGCATGGAGTAGACATAACTGGAGACATGGCTTGACTTCTGCACCTGAAGCTGGGGCCTTGGAGGAGGGTGTAATTACACCTCCCACTGACAGCCCCCACCGCAGTAATACAAAAATCTCATGTTTTGTTTACTTCTTTAAGCAAATTCACTTCTGTACCTTTGATACATGTCTTTGCTTCATTCTTGCAAGAATAAAACCTGGCCTTTCGCTTTTTATAATATAATCTGTCTCAGTGTCTCTCTGGATAATATAAGGATATAAAATTCTTATAACACACTGCGACCCCCACCAAACCCACTGCAGCTAGACTCTATAACACACATCTGTAATATCCCAAAATACTGTGCAATATGTCTTTTTCCATCTTATTACTTTGTAAATATGTACATAGATTTATCTTGTTAAATGTTTAATCTAACTTAAATATTTGCTTTATTCATTCATTCATTCATGTATTCATATTTTTATTGTATATATATATTTTTATTGCTTGCACACCTTTGTTTCACTTTTTGCCCTTTAGCTGTCTGAGAGCTTACCTCTGTTGGATTATTAATAAAGTCTTATCTTATCTTAGCATTAACTTAACCAAACTATTGACTGCAATAACATTCTTGTATGTAATTCTTATGCCAAACATAAGATGAAGAACAAAACCACAGAAGTTTTTAATCAAACCAATAATATAACAGAATTACAGACACGTGACATGCTCTGGAGTCCAGGGTGTAGGTAGTTAGATCGTAAACAAAGGTTGCATAATAAAGCCGCAGCTACATTGTACTGCTGGTCATCTCCTCCATTTGTTTCCTTCATAAAATCCTGAGTAGGCCTACTTATTTAGTGTTTAGTTTGTGTGTGTCCTGGTGTAACCTGTGGCAGCACTGATATCTGCACAAACCTCTGTCCAAAAGGAAGAAATGATGCCATAAAACTTAAAAAAGGCTCCTTTTTGGTGAAAACATCTACATGTTTCTTTAAACATAACGAGATATAAACGTTATGCAAAATATTATAGGCCTATTATTGATGACTCTTTAAATAATTTGCAAATGGACGAGTATGTATAGTACATTATGTATCTTTAACAACATTAAAATCCAAATAATTATGGTTTTGAAATATATTAAATCAAATCTAACCAAGTTTTTGTCAATTATGAACAAAAGCTTGATTAGCTTTTGGCCTCAGAGTCATCACAGGCTTTTGTTAGTACTAAATATTTTTTCATGTATTTGTGCAGTTTCATTGTCAGATTGTTTTTTTTTTTTTGCTTGCTTTTTATTGTGCTTGGGTTTTATGAAAACACACAGCTAATGTTAAAAGTTGTTGTCATTAAGCCACACTCTTTTCTCTTATTCTTTCTCACTGTTATTTTCTCCGGTTGTTATTTTTGTTTTCGTTTTCCTCATTTATCCCCCCAAAAAACACAGAAAACAGTGACACTGTCATGTCTCACCCTCGTGTTTGTCTGTCTGTTTATGTATTATGTATCACTTCCTGTGTTTTATTGTGAAATCACTAACCCCTGACTGTGTTTCAGATTGTCTTCCTGCCCTTGTGTCTTTCCCTCCACTGGGATTACCTGCTCCGACCCTGTTCCACCTGTGCCTCATTGTGTTTCCTTTATAGTCTGTGTGCTTTGATTTGCGGAAACAGGCCAATCAGGATGCTTTCTGTCTTACAAGCGCTTCGCACACACGCACACACACACAAGGTCTCTCGCTCCCTCTCTGCCGTGCGCGCGCTACACGATTTGGGATGTCTGCAGCTGCACATGCTGTGACCTGAGGTTGTCCCAGTGAAGTGAGGCATCATGGGTTCTCCAAATGAAGCAACATTATTTTAGGCACGTGTTTTGTCTGCAGTGTTTTTAGTTTGTAAATAAAAATAATGTAACAAGATTCAAGAGTTTTATTTGTCACATACACAGTTATATACACAAACTAAAGCAGATGAATAAAAGAGGAGACCTTTCAAGGATCCATAAAAGTTAAACAAACGTGTTAAAGAACAGATGGGCCTCTTAAACTAGGACTTAAACGTGGGAAAACCCCTTTTCCCATGCACGCTCCAAAAGGATACATTTCAGGTGCATATCAGGTCTTATTTTTTTGAGGCGCTACTTTTGGGCGGGTCAAAGAGGACTGATCGACTGACACGTTATTTGGAGCATGTCCTCATCCAAGGAGAAGGTGAGCGAGACCCCGCGGCAACCCAAGTGCACCCGCTGCCGCCACCACGGCGTGATTGTGCCGCAGAAAGGCCACGCCAAGCTGTGTCCGTACATCCAGTGCAGCTGCTGGAAGTGTCACCTGAACACCCAACGTTCCCGAATCAACGCACTACAGAGAAAGCTCCGCAAAGACCCGGGCACTGAGGAGCAGCCGCCCGCCGGGTCAGAGCCCATGGGGGCGGGAGAGGAGAACCAGGTGGGTCCCGCTACTTTACCGGACTGGATCCCACCACCACCAGACCAGCCTAGACCCGCAGCGGAGGGTCCGAGGAGCGTCTCCCGGTCAACGGAGGACAGAGATCAGGCCGCTTCCCCTGAAAACAGGCCGTGTATCCCTCCACCGATCCGTGAGTTAACGGTTTCCAAAAAAAAGACCAAATAACATTCTACATAATTTGTTAACATTTAAGGTATAATAATAATAATAATAATAATAATAATAATAATAAATAATAATAATAATAATAATAATAAAAAACAAAAGAGTATAAGCAAAAAACATAAGAGTAACGTTATAAGCAAAGAGTATAACCATTTTACAGAAGGCTTTTTTTGGGCTAGCATAGCGAGTTGTAACAGTAGCTAAGATATTTATGCTTTTTGCTAATGTAAAGAAACCTTAATTAATCACAAAAATTTAAAGGCTAGTTTATTTTACTGGTAGCCTATGGAAAAGGCCGGTTGCTTATTTTTATTTTGAACACAAAACCAGGCCTATTGTATCTCACAGAGTCATCTAACGCTAGCACTAAATAAAAAGGTTTCGACTAAGTTAATTCAACAAAAGAGTAAAGAAATAAATTAACATAAATAAAATTATGTTAGCTTATATAAATATATACATAAAGTACAATGTTGTATTATATACAGTAGGGATATCTTGATAAATCCCCATAAACATTTACTCAAATTTGTGAAACATGTACATTCCACATGATAAAGGTTAGGTTGTGAAATTATTCAAAGGTATTGTGCCACTAAATAAATATATATATGAAAAGGGCTTATAAGACATTTTTATGAGGACTTTCTGTGTCATATATGCCTTTTTGCTTCCAGTGTTTAACGACATTTCCAGAAGGCCTAATGCAATAAAAGCCCTTTTAGCACCAGACCCAGATCCTTGCGCGCTGCAACCAAACCCCTGGTCAGAGCATAACTCCACCCACTCACAAAATTTGAAAAATGCTTGAAAACTAGGCAGAGCCCAGCAGAGACAGAGGGGACAAACCGAGGGCGGAGCTCAGCGGGGGCGTGAACCTGAGAGCCGCAGTGACGGATTGATTGACAGCCTCTGTCAGACTCGCAAAGATAGAGACTTGAAGGACACCTGTAGCTTGGAGTGGTCCTTCTAAGTGGAGGCATGGGCGGAGTTTGGGGTGGGGTGGGGGTGGGGGTGGGGTGGGGGTTAAGGGGGCAGAGCATTAATGCCAGTCTTGTGCTTTGAAAAAAATAAATAATAATAATAAAGCATTCATATTTTCTCATTTAATTTGTCCTATCTTATAATTTTTGTGGATATAATGAGTAAGTTTAAAATTAATTATTTTTAATTTAATTAGATTGTATGATATGTGAAATATGGTAGCCTATAAAAAAATCTGAGCCCATGGTCTGCTGGTAGGTCTCAACAACTCCCAAAGTTAAAGAGCGAAGTCTTGCAGCGCAAGAGAGAATGGGGCCAGAGATAAAACGTTAGCATTGTATAATTTAGGCTAATGCTCAGCAAATGCTAACAAAGTTTCAGAAATTGCAAACCTATGCATTTAGTTTGATTTTATGATTTAGTGTTAATTACACACAAAACAGAGATTTCAAGTCTCCCACTGTTAAAAAACTCTTGTCTTGCAGCTCACTGGTCCTGGGAGAGAATGTGTTATAGATACTAAACGTATAGCTATGAAATAAGACCAGTGTCAAGTCCAGTTAATTTAATAAGTATTATGCACAAAAGACAACTCTAACCAAATAAAATATTTAAATCCCAACAAAGCAGTAATAATCATTGTTTCTCATGTTTTAGGTAATGCACAGGTGTGACAGGTGGTGAGTTGGCTGCATAACAGCCCATCCAGACTTTGAGGCAGTAGCACTAAACCCCTGTGTTACAGGCACTAACACTTGTATTGTAGTGTTACACTTATCTTCAGCTTTTTGGTGAGACGTGGTTAAACAGGGTAGTTCCAGGAAGATGAGAGCAATGTTTTTATAAATAAGTAAATTTAATGTTTTACCCTCCACTTACACATACTGTACATGTGCACCAGCTGTTTCAGCGTTATAGACACCTGTCTGCTGCAGTGTGGTCATTTGGTTCTTGTGCTGTCCTTACAGAGGATTCCAATACTGGATTTATAAATTTAGTCGGTATATAAAAAATAAATAAAACATTGAAATATGAAGAAACAGTTATACCTGCAGTTACACACAAAACAATTGTTTAAAAACATGCATTATAAAATCAGCTATACAACTCAAAATGAACATGAATCAACAGATTTAGAGATTGTTCTTACAGTAAGCATTTTATATTGATATATGTTATATATACACAGTTAATTTAAATAAAAAATAAATGTCATAGTAAATTCTCATACATCATTTCAAGGCAGGTCCAAAACTTTGTAAACCCTGCACAGTCAGGACAGAGGCTTTTTACTTTGTGTTTGAAAGTCACTGTCAGTTGCACTTATTGGAGCGAAGATGGTGAAATGCAAGAGCCAGACTTACACAGGCTGATCATAACTTCATGAGCTGTTCCAAAATCTTTAAGAATCTTGAGTGTGTTTAACAGTGTATTAGTGTTTACATTAGTCTAAATGTAGTCAGCAAAGTAAAGCTAAGTCTCAGAAACTATAGAGCTAATTGCAGTTTGACTGAATCTAAGATGATAGACAGCAGCAAACTTGAAGGACGAAGTATCTTCAACAGTGAAGTGACGCAGGAACAGTTACCAGGTCCTGAAAATAAAATAAACATATAAACATGATTTTATTTTTTTACATTTTAATGACAATAAAATGATTATTACACACCTCATGTGTTCTTGGTAGAGTATTTAAAACAAGTAATTGCACTATAACAGTAAAAAAAAAAACGAAAGAATGGGAATAAACGCATTACCATGTACAATTCATGGTGCTTTCACTTCCATCTGGATGTTAGCTGGAGTCAGCAGTGGACACCTCACACCGTTTCCTCATTATTAGAGGAGAGCTAGTCCTGGGACACTCTGGCAGCTCCATCAGTGTTTGTGTCACACAATACACTCCTATTAGGCGTGTAACAGAAATCCAAAACAACAATGGAGGACGAAGTTATCGGGGCAGCCTGTGGGATACGAAACATCTTCGTCATTTTACAGAGCCAGGAATCTTAAAAGTTCTTGCTCGAAGGAAAGTGAGTGAGGGGGTCGGAAACTCTGGTAAGTTGCAAAAAACGCTTTTCGTTGTGTATATATTGAGCCAACTAGCTAGCTAAAGCCTGAGCTAATTTGCCGTACTTTATAACTAGTTTTCCACCGACGAGTGTATGTGTTTATAGAGAAAGTGTGCAGAAAGAGCCTAAAGAACATGTATTTAAAGGAGAGGAGAAAGGAGATGGAGAAGAGAAGTGGGTTAGCAGCAGGTTTAGGACAAAAGTGGAAGTACTCTTCAATTCTGTCTTTCCTCAACCCCTAGTCTTCCCACAAGAGACAAGCGAGAAGGGGTCCGAGGACTACGACCACCCCGAGGACCAGGGCGAGACAGAAGCAGCAGCAGCAGGACATTCAGAGACAGGAGGAGTGTTGACAAGTGAAGCCACACAGGGGATATGTGTTGTTTGTGACTGGTGTAATGTTCAAATGTTAACTTGTATTATAATTGCATATATATTATAATTGCAGAGCAGTCGTCCTATAACCGGAAGGTTGGCAGTTCGGTTCCCGCTCTGCCCTGTTCATACTTTCGTTGTGTCCTTGGGCAAGACACTTAACCCACCTTGCCTCCAGTGTCCGTAGCACTGGTGTATGAATGTGTGTGACTGTAGAGGTGTGTTTGGTGGTGGTCGGAGAAGGTTGAGCGCCGTTTGTATGGCAGCCCCCATCTCTGTCTGCCCCAGGTGTGAATGTGTGTGAATGGGGTGAGTGGAAGCACGATGTAAAGCGCTTTGGGTGCCTGAGAAGGGTGCAAAAAAGCGCTATATAAATGCATGCCATTTACCATTTACCAATTTAATAATATAATATGTATATTATATATATTGTCATGACAGAGCTGACTTTTGATGCCAATGAGCCTGCCTCCCCCCCTGCGAAAACCGGCTGCTGCAGCGTCCCCTGCCCCATCCACATCTGCTGCTGTATCCACAGGTGTGTACAGGTAATAAATACATATCATATACAATCATTTACAGTAAGCCCTCATAGCCTCTTACATTCAGATACAAACACAACCCTGGTGGTTTGTTAATGAGTAGATAATGTTTTTCTGCCTTTTTCATGTGTCATTTCATACAGGGCAACCAAAGAGGCTCTCAGAACACATGCTGTAGCTCCAGCTCCAGGTTCAGAGGATGAGCTCTTCTCTTGAGTCTGGTCCCTTCTCTGCAGAAGTTACTGTCTTGGACGAAACAATTTGTCAAATTTCAAATACATACATTAATCTTTGAAAGCAGCACAGTTCTGCTTCATTTGTAACCCAGTGTATAGTTTTTAAAAATTATGCAGCTGTCACAGCAGGGAATAAACCAGACTCTCTCTGTTTTTCCTCTCCTTCACTTTAGGATTCTTTTATTCCTGCTCAGAAATAGTGCATTAAGTTTTGTGTATAGTTTCATAATTCCATTTTAAATAAATGTTTTATATAATGACCAAAGGTTTTGATGTGTTTGTCACAAACATTTCAATATTTCAGACTGATTTATTTAGAATAAATAGAAGAAAGTTTATAATGTTCAGTATTTAAGACTAGATTACTTATGGTAAACATTTGTTAATTTTTATTATATTCTATTGCAAACACATCTACAATAGTACAGTAAGAAAACAGTTATTTATGATTGGACCAGTGTTGTATTAATGAGAAACAAGCCATGAGTCATAGATTCTTTTTGGAGGCTGGCTCCATTTATTAAAGAAATAAAAACAAATAAGAGATACAACACAATGTTATAAATACAATTCTAAATACGATTTTATAGACATAATACTATATTGACTGTACTGATAACTGTTCAGAAGACTGTAGTTGTCCACATATTAATTACTCATAATCACACCAAATATTGACTGGAGACAGATGGACAGACTTGAATAGAGTGTCAGTAGTTGGTGTCCTGCGGGAAATCCTCGCACCGACCCGGGACAGCGGCCGCCATCCAGGCGCAGCTCCTGGAGAAGTTTGTGAAACTCAGAAGCCCCTCCTATGACGCGAATTCGCGTCTGTTGTTGAGTGAATTTCACACGCAAATGAAAAGCGAAAAGTTCAAGCGTCCAACTACGCGCAAATAGCGCGATTTATTTGCGCAATTCGCGTTTGGTGTAAATGCCCCATTAGGCGCTGTGTTGCTTTTCAGCGGGAGCTGTTTGGAGAAGCACATTTCAAACTCCATTGCGTTGGAGAAGCAATCCCGCTTAAAATGCCCGCTGCAAACTCCAGCTCTCAGCAGGAACTCACGGTGTTCCAGGCCAAGTGCACGCAACCACTGGCGCCTAATTTTCCAACCAACTCAACTGGAAAGCAATGCAGTCCAGCAGTGCTGTTGCAACCAGCAACACTACAAGTACATGCTAAAACCTTTACTCAGATCAGTGAACAGCACTAATAAGGCCCCATTCTTACAGATCATTAACTAAAAAAAGTTGTTTTAGGGTTTAGTTACTCTTTAAAGGGCCACCTCATTCACACCTGTTTTTCACAAAATTGATGACCTCGGTGATTGAATGCCACACTGCTATTTTTTTTAACACACCCCTTTCATCTAATTGCCCAATTGCACAGCCTTAAGAGCGTGCATATAATGAATGCTGGGTCTTGTTTGTTTTCTGAGAATCTACTGCAACTACTGGTAACTTGTTTGCCACTTAGCAATAAAAAATATACTAAAAACCTGGATTATTCTGGTTAGTCACATTGTACTGCTATTATCAGCAGATTCTGTAGCCATATTAAAAAACACCTGAAAACACATCTCTTACATCAAAACCTAACTAAATTTGACATCCTTACTATCTTCTTCTTGTGGTGTTAAAATTGCTTCCATTGTTTTTCTCACTTGTAAGTCGGTTTGGATAAAAGCATCTACTAAATGTAAAAGTAAATGTAGCACTGATTTCTATTGATTCCCATGTGCTTTTTAGAGCGTTCATTCAGGAGAGACTCTGCCCATGGCCCTCTGCCTTTCTACCACCACCCTGTGAGGATGCCAGCTGCCTACCCGCACCACTCTAACTTCCTTGTGAACATGCCCTGGACCCCCGTCCCGCTGGGCCTGTACGAGGGGAACATGTTGCCCCTGATGATGCCCCTGTTCATGTCTGGTTCCATGTGTCCACCTCCACCCGAACCTGGACCACCTGTTGTGAGTCACCTTAGTGTCAAACTCAACCAAAATGTGTATATTTTATTAATATGCAATAGGATTACATGTTGTATTATTTACTCTCATTTACTGCTCATTGGGTACTTTTCACCCTTGTTGCATTGATGAGGTGTGGTTTGGTGTGATTAAAGACGGTGTTTCAATTGCCGCTCACCCAGTTCTCACTGCCAAAGCATCCTTGAGCAAGACACTTGAGGGACCCTTGATTTAAAGTACTTTGAAGAAAAAAGTGCTTTATGAATTCAAACATTATTTTTTTTGTACATAGTTAAAAGCATGTTGTCTATTGTCAGTAATAGTCTGTATTGTAAAGCAGTGATAAAATTCTCATTTATAGAGCCTTTATCGCAATGCCAATAATAAACTGAACATTGACTCATTATTATAGGCACAGCTGCATAAATATGGCATTATCAAAGGAAAAGAGCCATCATTATCAAAACTGCCGGGGCATGTGCAGGCGTTTTATTGGCAGCATTTACTTTGTGAGCAAACAAACCTATGTCTGATTTGTCCGAAGTGTTTCTAAGGAAATCGTGGCATTGGCCGATTGTGTAACTTCTAGATTTAGAAACTTTAGAAGTAAAAAAGTCAGAGTTGAAAACAAAAGCCACAGTCCTGCTAAAACAACATACCTCTCAGAGCTTAAGGCCAGAAACAACTTTATTCAAATCACTAGAACAAACAAACAAACAAACAAACAGGAAATCATAATTTATGTCTGTGAACATACCACATTATGGCAAACATTTGAGTGATTTGTAGAAGTATTTGAAAGATTTCAATGGTAGCATCTACTTTCACAAAACACATTTTGTGACTTTTAGGAAAAAATACAAGTTAAGGTCAGGCTTACGAAGCAAAAAGTGTAATGATCCCAAGTTATCTGGTGATGCTTAAGGACAGGGAAGTAAACACACAATATGTAGGAAGTGTTTTTAAACAGCCTTTCACCAACCAAGTCACACAAGATAGTCTATACCACTTCAAAAGTTCAGTTTATGCTAAATACTGTTTATGGTAGAATTTGAGAGTCTGTTGCAGGCATGCTGAAGGTTTCAAATCAAAGTAGGTCCAACAATGTACGAATGCATTCCCCACTGTTTTTTCTTTCATTTAGTGCTCGTTAGTACAGCTTTAAACGCACCTGTGCCACTTTACTGAAACTACAAGTCATTTCTTTTCACCCTTGTTGCATTGATGAGCCTTTATTTGGAGATAATGGCCTAGTGTTGTAGTACTCAGAGGTGGTCATGTGACTACCATCTACATCAGCACTGAGTGTATTAAGAGCATTGCAAAATTAAAATTTTAAAAGGATTCAATAAGAAGTGTATTGTATAGTGTGTGTTCAGATGTATTTTTAGTTTTGATTTGCTTAATAATAATAATAATAATAATAATAATTGACTAATAATAATAATAATAATAATAATAATTGACTAATAATAATAATAATAATTGACTAATAACTCATTAAAGCACACATTGACTTTTATATGGCTTTTAAAAGGAAAAGAGTCATCATTGTAAACTGGTGCAGGTGTTTTATTGGCAGCATTTTCTTTGTGAACAAACAAAACCGTACTTTGATAGGACTTCCAAAGAAATCATGGAACTGATTGTGTATCTTCTAGATTCTCCGTTTGATTAAAAGGAAAATCAGAGTCAGAGTTGCAAAACAAAAGCCACAGCTAAAACAACGTATCTCTCAGAGCGTCAGGCCAGAGGCACTCGCCCTGTTCACACTGCCAAAGTGTCCTTGAGCAAGACACTTGAGGGACCCTTGATTTTTGGGAAAAAAAATGCTTTATGAATTCAAACATTTAATTTATGGTACATAGTTAAGAGCATTATCAGTAATAGTCTGAATTGTAAATCAGTGACATAATTCTTATTTCTAGAGCCGTTTATACAATACTAATAATTAACACTTACCCATTATTAGGCACAGATACAGCCACGAAAAACATTTAAAATGTAAAAAAAATATAATTTAAGCACTAAATTATTCATGTTTCATTTCATTTTTTTTTTTTTTTTTGTGTGTGTTGATTGATTGTTTTTGCGTGAAGGTTTATGCTACTTTATTTTCTGTTGTCTGCTAAATGATTGTTTCTTTGTTACCCCAGGACTCCAGATCTGTTTTTATGACTTTCCATCCTCCTGCTCGCCCTGAGTCCTACCACCAGGAGGTGCTCTCACGACCCCCATCCACTCATCCGCCCTGAGCAGGACACTGAAGCCCCACCCCAGCTCCCCAGCCCTTCAACTCCATCCAAAAATGTTTAGTAGTTACCAATCTTTTTGAAGGCTTTTCATAAGCTTGGTGTTGTGTTCAACCAAAATGTTTTATTTGTTCTTCTACTTTAAAATTAAAAAAGTTGTTTTCTAATAAACCTGGAATGTTTTTGGACAGTTGTTTTACTAATTACGTGGTCATTATTACATACACCACCAGGGAGCGCTAACCACTATTTCTCAAATGACTGCAAAACCAAAACCTCACCAGTCTATTTAAATCTATTTGAATGCAACTCCTTTACTTTCTTTCTGCAGAAATTGTTGTCCTATAATGGTCTTTACCATTAAATGTTGTAATAGCCACTACAGTGTGGTCCCACTTTAAATCTCCCCTGGAGTTAGAACAATGGAATAACTGTGGTGTGATCTGTCACTGAAGTGCCAGAGAGATTTACAGATTCCAGAGAAGCCACACCTGTGAGTCCACAGCAGGGATAGGATTTATCTTCAGGCAGATTAAAGCTAAACTCAGCAGATTTCAAAGCCACACAAAAAACAGAAAAATTCCTGAAAACACTTGAGTCAAATGATTTAATTTAGTGCTTGTCTTAAATCATTAGTTTCAGAATAAACCATGTGGAATCACTGTTTATGTATTGTCATCTGTAGAAGGCAGTCTCCATTTATATTCACCTCAGGGTGCACGTGGCAGAGTGGTTAGGTAACCGTTCATTTAAATTGCCCCAGCCCATAGTAAATGGCTGTTTGGCCTGAAGTACCCCAAAACTGCTTGGATAGGCTCCTGTCGCTCTCAAATACTAACGGGACTAGGTATAAAGACTACAGTATATTACAGAACAAATAGATCAACATACTCATTTAAGTAAGAAAAGAGATGCACACTTGAATAACAAAAGATGGACAATAATAAACCAATGAATAATAACTTCTGCCCATAAGGACTACAACAAAAGAGGATAAAACCACCTCAATTTTTAAGAAATTATAAAATTCAGAGTTTCTTAATAAAAATCAGTCCACAGGTGACCCAGTGACTCAACAAGTGTGTGCAACAAAGTCGTACAGTTTTAATAATAACACATGCTGTTGTTTGGTTTCTTTTGTAAAGTCAGCTGACCTTCCTCTGACCTCTGACCTCTGACTCTGACTGTGAGCTTCTCTGTCAGTGGCGGCAGGATTATAGTGGATTACAGCGAGAATGTAAAAAGGTGGGTCCAGTTTGTTTTAGGCATGGCTCTGTCGTCGAGGGGAAGACAGAAGAAAGGGTGAAGAGTTTTGGAGCGCTCATGAACAGTTAATGACACACACCAATGACCAGGATTTTTCAGACTTTGTGCTGACAAAATGTTGGACACTACACAGTTATAATTTGGTGAGTGTGGCAATGTACACAAAATTCTAAATGTATGGTCCAATTGGCAGCTCAGGCCAAAATCACACAATAGTTATTAAGAGCATTGCATAATATTAATTATATAATGAGCCAATAAGATCACATAGCGCTCAATGACCTTTGTATGGCATTTCAAAGGAAAAGCGCTATCATAACAACTGCTGGTGCTTGTTTTATTGGCAGCATTTTGCTTTTATTTACTTTAGATTTACTTAGGATTTACAAGTGTTTCCGAGGAAATTGTGGTGTTGGCTGATTGTGTGACTCATTTTGATTAAGAAGGATAGTCAGAGCAAAACCATAAACTACAGTTTAGTTAAAACAATGCACATCTCTCTCAAGTTAGACGCTACTTTAATCAAATCCTTAGAACAAACACAAAATCATCATTTATGCGTGTGAACATAGCACATACAATGTTTTTTTTTATTTGATATAGAGATAAGTTATCTTAAGTTCAGGAGCAGGACCTCAATCTCGCCTTTTTCCGGTTCCCACCTTATGAATTCCACCTGGCCCCTCTCCAGCTTGTTTTTGTTTCCAAGCCTGGGAGCTGACTCACCCTTAGGAAGCCCCTCCATCTCTTCACCAAAATGATCAAATGTTTTGCAAATATAGAGGTTGTGGTCCTTGCTTATGCACTGTGATTAAAGCAGTATTCAACATTTGATTTCTATGGTAGCATCTACTTTTACAAAACACATTCGGCTTTTGTGACTTTGTGGAAAAAAGACAAGACAAGGTCAGTCTTAAGAAGCCCGAAATATAATGGTTATCTGGTGTTGATGAAGCAAAGGGAAGTAAAAACACAATGTGTAGGAAGTGTTTTTAAACAATCTCTTTCCACTTTCTCGAGAGTGAATTATTACTGGATTTGTGCCAAACATTGCACAAGATATGAGTCTATGCCACTTAATTTACATTTTAAATTAATTTTCCGATCGTGTCTATCATGCTAACCACTGTTTACACCAGAGTTTGGGAGTCTGACCTGGGAAAATCTTCACTACCAGCAGCTGGCAATGTCCCCAAAAAGATCAAAATGGGATGTAAACAATAAACGCTGTGCAAATACACTCCCCACCTGCACAATACATTTCAAATCAAGTTTATTTTCAGATTCAGTTTATTTGCCATTTGTTGTTAAAAACCAGATTGGAAAAAGGTGCTCAAAAGTCAAAAGTGCAATGTCAACAATTTAACAGAGACAAACATAAAACCATCTAAAAACATTTACAAAACTAAAGACATTTACAAACAAGTATGTTTGTAAATGTCCTCCAGGACCGACAGCTCACACCCGACTGTCCTGCGGGCAGAGCGGACCTCTCGATTTAAAGCTTTCTTTTCTTTAACAGTGAGGTTACTAAACCACACAGTTATCGAGCTGGTAAGAAAAAATTCTACTGCACAGCAATAAAAGTTAAAAAGAATGTGCCTGTTTGTGGTAAAAGAGAAAAGCCGTTGCTGTGACTTTTAGAATTTTTTTACCTCAATGCCTTTAATAAAAACAGCTGAAAAAATCTCATAGGTTTTACTGGTGTTATTTTAACAACAGCAAACAACATTTTCCACCTCTGACTTGTAGCTGGATTCATCATTTGAGTTAATGAGACGATGAATGATGGTCGTATCATCTGCATACTTGATTATCAGATTATTAGGATCAGAAGCAGCACAAAGCGCAGAACCAGTGCTTACAATCAGTTTTTCAGAAACACAGATATTTATCTTAACCCTTTGTGGTCTGCGGGTTAAAAAATATAAAATCCATTTGCAAATGGCATTGTGAACTCCTAGACATTTAAGTTTGCAAATGAGTTTTGCAGGGACAAGCGAGTTAAAAGCAGAACAATTGTCAATAAATAGCATCCTGGCATAGGAATTTCCTTTATCCAAATGCTCGTATACAGAGTTCAAAGCAAAGGAACTGGCATCCTCAACACTCCTGTTTTGCCTGAATGTGAACTGGAGTGGGTCCACAGACACAGGGATCTGACCTCGAATAAAGTCCAGCACCAGACTTTGTACTAGAGTCTTCATTAAAACCGAGGTCAAGGCCACAGGCATTACACAGGTGTCTTCTTAGGCACTGGAAGAATGATGGATTTTTAAAAACTCCCTTTCACTCTTTATTATTTTTATTTGTGTTATCTAAATAAATGTGCCTGAATGTTGCTTTGCAGTGGCTCGTGGCAGATCAGAGACAGATAGAGGTTTTTGTTTTGAGACACCTTGGGTGTGACTGTGATAACACCCGCTGATAAAACCTGTCCGGTGTGGTCCAGGAATGCGGTCCTTACAAAAGACTAGTTTGTGTGCGATGGATTATTGCGTTGAATGAGCTAAAACACACACAATTCAGTAAAAGTTAAAGACAGAGCAAACAGAGTTGTAGATAATACAGAATATCTCAGTGCTGTACAGTATAGGCCTCAGGGACGTACATAACCTGCTCACGAGTCCTAACATGCCCAGTTCACTTTCAGTCTTGTTTTGTCACAGCACATCTCTGTTGTTAATTCAAAGTGTCACGCCAAAGCCAACAATAACAAAAAAATAATTTATTTCACTCACAAGCCAAACTACTACCTCTACAATGACTCATAGTAATCTTGAAATTTCTTTACAAAACAGGATGAAAATCCTCTAAATGCAGGAGGACGTCAAATCAAAGGATGTGAGTGGGAGTGTGGGAGTGTGCGAGTGTGGGGCGAAAGGAGGTCAGAGCTGAGTGATAGACAGCTTTTGATGAGCTTGAACTAAATGCACTGTGATTTGGAATTTAAGGAGTTTGTCAAGAGTTTTGGATGTCTCTGATTAGGAAGTGGGTCAAGGAGTGGGTCAGAGCAAGGTTTGTATGTTTATTGCATGGTGCCCCTTAAAAGCTATGGGGGGGAATGAAATGAACACATTCCTGAAGCAGATTGAGACTGAGACACAGAGCAATATCCTGCTGGGCCTCAGACCAAGTATTTCCTTAAACAATAAGATGATAAAAGAAATATGTCCAGTGTTAGAAGGAATAAAATGAATGCTTTGAATGAAATCAAACATGGACTGTGAGAGGGTCCACATATTTATCTTAAGTACATAGTATAAGAATTTGTTGAATAAAGTTGAATAAAGCATTAGTTATGAATAATCACATCAAAATAACAGTTCTTTGCATTTGTCTGTTTTCTATAGAACACTGTGGTCCACACAGTGACTGTAGAAGGGGCCTCATTATCTCCTACAGGTGCCCAGACAGGACAAACTGAGCATTACTGAAGGAGAAGCACACTCATGTTTCTTCTTGAGCAGACATAAAAATGTATAGTATTTATGAATTTCTTATACATGTGAAAAAAAACTGTTAGATCTCCTAACAGCACATTGTAACAAGAATCATCTGTGGAAAAAACAACATCTTGAAACATCTAGGTTTATAATTACGGATTTTAATAGATGAGAATTGATAGAATGAATAGCTTTGATCAATCACAGCACGCTTCAGAAAAAAGGAGCGCTCCCATTAATCAACAATTTCAATAAGGAAATCAGATATTCAGCGTTGAATACGTTGTTTTGAGGGGATAAATATTGGTAATTCAATCACGCAATGTTTAACAAGAGATAATTACTGTTCTGACGCTGAAATTGGTGATAAAAGTTTACACTAAGCTCTAAATCGTTGGAGTTTGGAGTAATGTATTCATATTTTGTGGAGGGAAAAAAGGGCTGGTTTAATTTTTTATTAAAAGAAAAGCAGGAGAGGTTCTTAGGCTGCTTTAGGGAGTCTGAGAGAGGGATGGCAAAAAGAAAATTGGGTAGTGCCACTTTAAAGGTGTGTAATTTTTAGGCAAAAAAAAAGCTTTCTATGTGTTACTTTTTGACATATTCACAAACCCACCTCAATGAAACGAGTAAATTGACACAATTACTGTTCACCTTGGTTGCATGAATTAGCCTGTATGTTCCATTTCATTTGGGAATTTGGGTTTGAATTTCCCGCAAGAAATCTGTGGATGTGACGTACTGGGCTCACGCTACATGATGGATGTAAACAGAGCAACTACAATCACAGGTGAAGTGTTGAGATGGATTCTGCGGTCGGAGAGAAGCAACCAACCTCCAGCACAACACAAACACCCACAGACACTCCTTGCAACATGTATTACCAAGTTATTTATTATTATTATCCTTTATTTAACCAGGTAAAAAGTCATTGAGATTAAAAATCTCTTTTCCAAGAGTGACCTGGCCAAAACGACAGCATATACAGTTTAAAGAAATAAATACAAGACACCAACAAAACAAATAATCTTTACAATCAATGTGTGCAAGTTTAGAAACATTTACATTTCCCAATCACATTGAGTTCACGCCTCTCTAGAATAGATCTAAATTCTCCCAAAGTCACAAGTTCAGATAGATTTAGGTCTTTTTGCAGTTCATTCCATGCACAGGGGGCAGCGACTGAAATGCTGCCTCACCCAACTCTGTTCTGACTCACCACCATCAGTATGTTCTTCTGAGAACGCAGAGCATACTGTTGTTGATTTTTACGCATGTATGTGCAGAGGTAAGATGGGAGGAGCCCAAGAATACATTTATAGATGAAAGTCAACAAATGAGACCACCTGCGAACATACAGGGACGGAAACTCAGCTGCAGCATACAATGTACAATGATGAACACGATTTCCACAACCAGTCATAAAACGTAAAGCACAATGATAAACAGTGTCCAGCTTTTTTAAAAGATGATCAGATGCATTCATAAAAAGGAGATCTCCGAAATCCAATAAAGGTAAAAAAGTTGCAGAAATTAAACGTTTCCTGGTATAAACAGAGAAAACTGAGCTTTAGCTTCAGTTTACGTACAAGATGCTCAATATGTTGCTTGAAGGACAGATTTTCATCAATAACAAAGTCTAAATACTTATAAGAAGAGACCATTTGGATTTCCTTTCCTTCAGCTGTTTTTATTTTAGGGATCTGAGAGGGTAGCTGTTTTCTATTTGAGAAAACCATAACTTTAGTTTTGTCTGCATTTAACACTAGCCTCAGCTGATTTAGATGAGACTGAACAGCATCAAATGCAGACTGTAAGAAATCAAAGGCTTGTTCAATTGAAGGAGAGGAACAATAGATAACTGTGTCCAGGTATGTGACCAAGTATTATCAAGTATTATCAAGTATTATCAAGTGCGACCAAAAGAGCAAATCTGATTGACAATGGGCAAAGACGAGAGTCAGTTTGAGTCGTGGAGGCAGCTCAGATCTGCGTTAGGTATAAAAAAAAGAGGTAAAGAGGTAAGACAGAGTTGTAGACTATGTCATGTGTGTTATTTGTCTAATACTAAATAACTATAAAGCTATAGCTAATAGTGAATGCTAGTATCACATTCTCGTGCAACCCATCTGCTAGAATAGCCAGTCAAAAACATTTTAAACGGCACTGTAAATATCATGAATGCATTGTGATCCGGACTCTTTTAAGATGTGATAAATTAGTTGACAAGTCTTTACAAATTATGTGAATGGATTTCCAAAGCAGCACTTTCTGAGTGCTATCTTTAGCCTCGCATGCTAACACATTGACCGTGTCTATACCTGGATTTCAAAAAGGACCATGAAGAAGACCTTGTTTACATAAATAAACACTACTTCTGTTGTAATAATTTAGGAGATGGCCTGTTTACGTACGTAGTAAGGAAATGCCTCCCATAAGACATTCATAAGACCTTATGGACAAGGAGTTTTTGCGCTTGTTCAATTGTTTTACTTTACGGCAGTCATTTTTGATAATAAGTCAATATAACGTTTTATTGTAACAATAAACTTTGTGCTTTTTCTTACCTCTGTAAACATTGTGCGTGTGCTGCAGTCTCTGTACTGTACTTAAAACCTGAAGTGTCACTCGTGTTTAGAAATTTCTTAAACCGTAAAGCACCTCATCCGACCTTTTACTGCTGGGGTTAAACATAGACAACAGTATGTCCCAGCAGGGCTACCGTAGGTGCTCACAAACTGTAGAAAGAGGGATGTGTGGAGTTACAATCTACACTTTCACCACCAGGTGTAGGGTTAGGGTTATTGTGCTGTGGGCATGAGAGTAGGAACTAATATGAATGTATGTATAAGGTGGGACACATTAAGAGGGGTACCTAATGTATGAATATGAGCTGAGTGTCAATAAAGCTACAGCAAAGAGCTAGTGCCTCTTGACTCAATGCAAGACGAGACAGTAACCCATGGTAATACAGTTATAACCCAATAATTTGAGAAAAATGTAACAGTGAAGAAAATGGGTGTGACTTAAAAACTGATTGTTAACACATGAGTTTTAGGTGATTATACTAAAACTCATGTGTTAACAATCAGTTTTTAAGTCACACCCATTTTCTTCACTGTTACATTTTTCTCAAATCACATAAAAAGGTGTTATTATTCCTGAGTCACCATCAGAAGAAAATGTTAAAACAAAGGGATCTGGACTCAGTTTACAAGGTGTCTCTATTTGTCTCTATTTCCAAGAGACTTTATCTGAGATCAACTGTAAGAGAGCTGAGCTTTATATATATATATATAGTTTTATTTATATAGCGCCTTTCCAGAGCTTAAGGACGCTTTACATATCAATTATTCATTCACTCCACAGTCACACACTGGTGGTAGTAAGCTACATCTGTAGCCACAGCTGCCCTGGGGCAGACTGACAGAGACGTGGCAGCCATTCCGAGCCTACGGCCTTTCCGACCAACACCATCAACATTCTAACACATTCATACGAGGCAAGGTGGGTTAAGTGTCTTGCCCAAGGACACAACGACAGTATGAACTGTGGGGAGAGCAGGAATCGAACCTACTACCTTCCGGTTGAAGGACGGCCGCTCTACCACTGAGCTACTGCCGCCCCAGTAGATCTCTAGAGGGAGTATGAACCAAATATTAGGATTTCTAAGAAAGCAAGGACAACATAATGAAAAAAAATTGTACTAATGTAATCATTATTTATTCATTCAGTTTCTACTGCTTAGTCCCATTAGGGGTTGCGGGTGACTGGAACCTATCTCAACAGCTGTGGGCCTGAGGCGGGGTACACCCTGAACAATGGCCCTGCTATTGTCTCTGTCCTAGATTAACACACTCAAGATAACTTTAAATGAAGGTGTGTTACAATGAAAGTTGCATTCATCACTGATCTCTTCATCAGTGGCTCAGTGGTAGAGCGGTTGTCCTTCAACCGGAAGGTTGGTGGTTCGATTCCTGCCCTCCCCACAGTTCATACAGTCATTTTGTCCTTGGGACACTTAACCTGTTTTTTATGAATCATCCATTACATCAACAGTTTAAATAATATTGTCTATGATGAAAACAATTAAGTATAGCTTGATGTAACATGAAACTTGTCCTCATTTATCTTGTATGTGTAATGTGGTGAGTGTATCTGGTCGTCATCTGCAGCGAGGTAACATCATGTACCTGCTGCAGAAGGAGTGTCCCTCTGAAACCTGTCCAAACCTGTCTCACAACAACCATCGCAGAAGTGAAAGGCATCGACAAAGATAATTTCATGTTAAGTTCTTCAGAATTTGTGAGAAGTCAGTGTGTCCTCCCTGTGCAACTGTCTTTGGCCTCCTCCTATCGACTCCACAGACATACATGTCGGTGAAAGGATCAATATAAGTTGCCTAAAGTGAATAAATGTGAGAGTGAATGCTTGTCTGTGTCTGGGCTTTATTGGCATCTGGCAAGGACTAAACTTGAATAAAGCCAATTCAAGCCCATTTAAACAAAAATTAAAGCCAAAGCTAAGCATTATTGTTTAAGATAATTGTCCAAACCCCCCACAATTTTTATTTTTTTATTTTAGTTGGATTTAAACAAAATATAAGAGGGTTTAGACAGACTTCCACAAGATTAAAGCGGTTTTAGTTTGAATATTAACAGGCTTTATGGTGTTTTACGTTTTTTTTACGTTTTAGTTGACCTTTAACAAGTGTTTGTAGTTTTATTAAGACATACAAACAAATTTTTAACTATTTTTGTTGTGTTTAAATGTCTAAAATCAAATAGATCCTAAAGAAAAATGCCCCTCTCTGGTGGACGATATAAGAGCTTTAAAAAAATATATACATTTCCTGCAGGTTATAATCTTTAATTTCAGTATGAAAAATAATACTTCTGAGGCTGACCACTCAAGAAAGCCAAAGTACCATCAGCGGTCCTCGTCCCACAGTTTGAGAACCACTGTGATAAAGACACATACCGAAGAGCCGAGAATGTTTCACTGAAGATGGGTTTGGCTTTTCCAGATAATTCTTTCCAGAGATGTTCAGACGAGTGCATACCACAGAAACCAAGGGACCTGGGTTTGCGTCGTTAACTCTCTCTTGCTCAAATCCACATTTACTGTCTAGCAAGAAAAAAGTAAAGAAAACTGGCTTTCAATCGGCTCATAATGTTAATAGTATATAATATAAAAAACAAAATATTAAAGATTCAACATGATCTTTTTTAACCTTACTGTATTGCATGTTATTATGTAACTGTAGGTTTTTAACTGGAAGTGTCAATTATTTTAAATGTGCTGCAGGCTGCACAAGAGTCCCAGGTTTACTGCACATGAGCTCAAGAATCAAAAGACAAGCCGCTGAGCTGTGGTCAATTAATGAACAAATAATCATTTGTATATTCATGTTGACTGATTTACTTTAAGTGAGAAAATGTTTGGCTTTTGTTTGTTAAATACCCAACCTATGCATGTGTACTCATGTTTGCTCTATACATACAAAATTAAAGTGACTCTGAAAGAATGCTCTGCAAAGTGATGCCAACTTCCTGACTTTTGGTTTCAGCTTCAGTACACCTGTCAGGAGACACTGAGAGACAAACACAGGTTGTATAAGCCATTTCCAAACATCGGAAAATGTACATTTCTACTTCATCGACTGCCAGACTGTAACTGACTTGACATTTTAAATAATTATAACTAATTAAACGTGACACCTTTGAAGAGATTTATCTAACTTTCTGTGTGACTCATGTTTTGGTTTTAACCAATCACAGGGCTTTCCTCCAGTGCAGCATCAATTATTATTATTATTATTAAAATTGTGTTTCTTTTATCATTTCCTTTTTATTTTATTCATTGGACTGTTATATAATGCATAACCATTCTCTTTTATTGTTTAATTTATTGTAGCGCCACTCTTTTTTTCTTCCTTTTTTTTAATATCGGATGAGCAGACTGTTAGAAAACTACTAATCATTCAGACAAGCCTATACTTTCTTATCACCCATGTTTCTATAAACAAAGTCACTTACATCCAGATAAAATATATTTTAACGTTATTTTGGCTGAACTGGGGTTTATATGTCGGGTTTTAAGTGTGATCATTTAATTTGTGCAAATCTTTTGTGATGTCTTTGCACAACAAAACCAAAGCTCTGGAGCATTGTTTAATGTGGAAAGCAGCGTGGGTGTCAGACTGACAGAGCAGACAGGTGTCACACCTGTCAGGACTTGGTCCAGCCCCAGGCAGAGATGAGGAATGTGGATGATAGCAGCACCAATGAGTTTGGGACTGTATTTTCACGTTGCTCAGAAACCCAGATCCAAGCTCCTGATCAGCTGTGTCCTTGTGCAAAGCTGTGCTTTGACTGAGATCAGCTGTTTTACCTGTTTAACGCCTCGCTTTTTTAACCTCCACCCCCACGGCGTTGACAGAGCCGCAGACGCAAGATAGCAAATTTACCACCGTCTTGAGGGTATGGTTGTGCTACACCCAAGACAGATCATTTATCATCTGTCAGTTCAGCGTTTACATTTATAGATCTCTTAAGCCCTGTCTGATCTCAAAATGTGTTTTATTTAAACATTAAGGTACAAGTGAGGTACAAGTTAGAGCGTCTCTATTACTGCTCATGTGAGAACTCCAGCCAGAACTTCCATTAAACACATCTTCCATCAAGCTCAATAATAAGCTCAGTCGGTTCAGAGGTAATTTATTCTGTGTATGTTGGTACTGTCCCCTGAATTCTGGTTGGTTGTCTCGCTTTCTGGAAATCAAACTCCACAAAGACCAGAGTATTCTTATTAAAAGTCTGTATTTTTAAGACTAACCATTTTCCAGTGTGAGTTTTTGCAGTGATTTACTATACATTATTTTTTATGATTGATAAAACACTAAATGCCATTCAGCTTAAACCCATTTATCAAACTGGTCACTATTCTGTCAAAACCTTAATCACAATTCACAGTTTGAACACAGTTTACAAAACACTTACTCTTTATTGCAAAACACGAAACACATTCTTGCTCAATAAAACACATGTGACATTCTTAGACGCCTATGAGTCAAAAAGATGACAGGAGGCAGAAGTTAGACACACTGCAGTCTCCGTTAGTCGTAGAAGAGGACGAGGACTGTGGACTCCAGGGAACAATGGAAAATGAAGACAATCATTATGTCAATCAATATAAGCTGGGGTTGATTGGAGCTGATCTGATTGGACACGTCACTGTGATTCTCACATTACTTTGTCTTTGTTCCAGACACAACGTGAGATGTATCAATGAGTGACTCAATTATTTATGTAAACTATTAAACTAATTATCACAATGAAAAAGTAATGTGCTGGTTTTAGTGTGTTGTTGTGTTGTTGAATGTTAGCTCTTACTTTCTCCAAACACTTTTGAATGAGTCCCTGAAACTGACACCTGGTTATGTGACATCTGTGGGTGAAACTGGAGAGACCAAACAAAGAGAAAGTGCAGGTTTATTTGATTTATAGCTTGTGATTTCACGACATGTTTTGACCTGACCTCTGTA
Organism: Perccottus glenii; assembly: GCA_024416835.2. Classification (NCBI taxonomy): domain Eukaryota; kingdom Metazoa; phylum Chordata; class Actinopteri; order Gobiiformes; family Odontobutidae; genus Perccottus; species Perccottus glenii. The sequence goes on from CM044562.2 coordinate 7,667,760, forward strand.
TTTTCTGAATCCTTTTGACGTGACAAAGTGAATCACTGATAATTATAATGTGATAATGTGCTGATGCAACACAAACAGGTGAATCAGTGTTGGTTTCTGTGAAACACCCGACCCTCACACCTTCCACTCAATCTGTTGGGTATCTGCCTGAGCTCAAAACCTGCCAAACCTCAGCTGACATCGTCCAGAGGACAAGCATCTGGCTCTGCCAGTTTCAACCTGTTCAATAAGAGAGTGTAGAAAGTGTATTTATAGTGTAAAAAATACCTATATCAAAAACTCTTTTTGTTTTAACAAACAAGATTTAGTTTGTTAAACTTGTTAACTATTGTTTACTACTGAATGAAGCTTTACAAACTTTAGGATTTTATAGAATTTGTTTAGTGTTGGACTGAGAGTGCCTTATCAAACTGTTTGTAAGTGCTCTTTAAGTTTTTAAATGACTGCTTTTATGTAAACTTGACTAATGTTAACCATGTGGCAGCCTGACCCTGGGTTCAAGACCAGACTAACAACAGTGGGGTGTTTAATTTGATGAACACATTGTATATTATCCACTTAAATGGCCTGATTTATGGTTGAGTAAAAACAGCTCAATCAGTTTGCTCATATTGTTTAAGAGCACAATAGTCAAAGGAAGTGTGCAGGAAACTTTGGCATCCTGCGCTCAGTGCAGGAGAGATTACAATGCTCCATGCTCTGTGTAGGAGAAGGAGGAGGGCGAGGAGGAGGGCTGGATCTGAGAAAAGGGGACGTCCTAATAGCTGGACCAGGCATATATCTAACAGAGAGCACCACGTCGATGTTGGGAGCTCCTCAGTTTTCCAGGGTCACATCATAAAGATCAGACTGAGACAGATCACCACAGACTGGGACAGGTAAGAGCACTGATCGTTTACTAAAGTGACAGGGAAGTGTGTTTTGTCTTTATTTAAAGAGTGCTGCATTGACCAAGAGCAGTAGTGAAAGTGTAAAACAGTGAAAGTGAATACGATTGTGATTTTAGTGAAAAGCTGTGTATATTTTCCGCTGGCAGCCCACACCCTGCAGATAAAATATTCCTCTCACCTTTGACCACACTTGATGTCATGTGCAAACGTGCTAATAATCAAAAAGATAGTGTCATAGTGAAAGCAGACTGAGACTTACAGACTGAGAACGAGACACAGCTAAATGTAAACACTCAATGACAAACGTGTGACAACTCGTCTGCTAGTGTTTGTTGAAGGAGAGCAGAGAAAAAAAATTGACATTAGTAATGTTTAGTGATGGTCTTTGTGTGTAAGAAAGTTTCACCTCCAGTCAACAAAAATAAATCATCAATCAATCAAAATCCACGGTGCTCAAAGTCCAACAATGTTTTAAAGGGATAGTCCCCTTTTAGAGAAGCAGACAGGAGCAATGCCACAGAGACTAAGCCATGCTCTGCTGGAAATATGGCCACTGAAAAAACACGTAACATCAATGTCTTTTAAAATGAGTGGTCCACAGACTCCACAATATTTGTTGCTGGGAAATGTCCCGTAGTTTGGTTAAGACAGCTTCACTTAAGTCCACAGTAAGATCTGGATTGTATAAATAAGGAACAGAACATTGTCTGTATCTTTAACAAATATACTTTTTGCTATTTTGTCATAAAATTCATATAGATGTTTAGGCAGAGCATGTTTTTATCATCAGCCCTAAACATTCCTGTTACATAATAAAACCCAAATGGCCTCATTCATTTCTGGTTTATTGCCAGTGATTGTGACTTGGAGAATGTGCTTTGATAATGTGAACAGTGAAAATAACCCAAAGATAAAGAAAAACTAGTCTCATCCCATTGGCAGCGGGCCCAATGTGTCTGTCAATGTTTAGATCAATCCACGCCTTTTTTTTAATCTGAAGACGGTGCGATAACGTCTTTACAAGTGTCATTTACAGGTGTTTTAGGAACAGGCCCTAAATCATGCAGACAGGAAGGCGTAACATTTTTGAAGTCAAATTAAAGAGTGATAACATCTCTGAGACTGTGTCGGCAGGTTGTTTACCACAAGGCTCTATTTTTACTGAATAGTTAAGTAAAATCCTTGCTGGGGATACTCTTTGAAGACATGAATGCATTCCTAGTTTGTGGGTGTTAGTTTTGTCTCACACTTGTGTTGAAAGAATTTGATCATCCAGATAAAGGTCATGGATGAAGTATTGTGGGTGTGGCCGGAGGCTGATGAAACATTACAGGCTTACTTTTACACACAGAGTCAAACAATGAACTGTTTGGGGTAAACCTGACCTGACTGCTTCAGGGATATATTCTTCACATGGGCTTGTTTTTCCCGTTTGGTTATGGGTGAACATATGTCTGGTCACCCAGTCATTGTGCAAAGTAAAAATGGGTCTGTTCCCTTTAGAGCCATGTCCACTCAGTATTGATCCTGTTGACCATTTGTAACTGTGTAAAATGGGGTGGGCTTTTAAGTGATTTTCATTTCTCTGATTGTCTGTCTGTCGATCCACTTGTGTCCAGAAGCTGTTGGTTCTGCTCCAACTGAAATCCACAAAGGCCAAACTAATTCTTTCTTTAGAATTGGGATGGACCAACTAACTTTAAGATTAAGATATGAACATGAGAGTGACCTAATGAGGCTGGTCTTTCTGATGAAAACTGATGAACTGTAATTAGATCAGTTACAAAGACATGTTCCTCAGGTGTGCAGTGATCTGTAGCAGGGCTCAGTGCTGTCTGAGCGTCAACACAGAGAACTTTAGCAAACCTGCTGCATGTCTCTGTGTATTTCTTTTGCATGCAACAGCCTTCACCTCACAAAGTCTAATGAATGAGCACAGTCATTTAGAAGGGCAGATCCGAGAAAAAAACAACACATAAAGCTGAGAAATATATCGGTTTTAAGAGTTTGCTTTACTTTCCCACTACCGGTAAAATGCTCAACTGGTTCCAAACTGGTCTGTACTTGTCTAAAACATCAGCGTGAAACCAGTCAGCATGCTTTGTGTGAGCGAATGAAACAGTGCTGGTAATCCGTGTTGTGGTAATGCAATGGAAATACATCATTGTGGTCACTAAATTAGCATGTGCAGCTCAACAATTAACACAGCAATGCAAAACAGATACTTGTGGTGGGGCTAAAACTAACTGTGCCTGCTTTTATGGACAAGGGGAATGAAAGAAGTGGGTGCAAGGGGAACTGATTTTATTATTTGAAATGTCTCATTCAGAGCAGAAAAGCTAGAGCTGTTAAGTGACTCGATCCTTTCTTCAAACAAGACAGTAAAGAGTAAAGTGATAACAGTTCCGTGCAGTTAATGCATTTACATTTTAAGATATGGTTAGCAAACATGTGAGCTGCAATAAATGAAAATTATACGTCTATAAAAACATTTAAACATTTACTAAGTGGGTGAAAGCCTGTCACAGTAAGTGTAGCTCCGTGGAGCTGCTGTGAAAAAAACAAACACAGGTTTTAGAGAATAGTATAAGGTGGCTGCCGTGACATTAATGAACACACCTTTAGCACACTTCATAAATGTTACTGCAATGTTTTTTTAAAGTGTGGTATAATGTTATACTGCACAGAACAGAGCCTCAATTGTGTCCTCTACACGCCCCGTTTTCCTGAGAGTGATTACCTCCACTCTTACAATACTGACATCATACTTCACAAAAATCTCCAACACAACGAACGAATCAGCAGCAGGGGCGGACGGAGCTACAGTTTCCTTTTTACAATTATTTTTGGCTCTGTTACAGAACTGTGTTGAGTAAGTGTGAACAGTTGTCTGTCAGTGTTTGCCCTGTGGTTAACTGGTGATTGTCCAAAGCATCTGAGAAGTACTGAAGGATAAGCAGTAGAAAATGAAATAATGAATATGTACTTTATATTTGATATAAATTTCACACATAAAACTGGTAAAACAATTAAGACGCAACAACTTGATGTTTTGGGGTCCGGGCAATAGCTGCACTTGCAGGTTTCGATCTTATTATTCTTAGTTTTAATCTTAGCCTACTCATAGCATTATGATTTAAAGGAAGTGATCTTAGAACTGACTTATGCAGGACACATACTTAATGTTTTTTTTAAAATAACTGTATTTGCCCCAAAGCACTCTCTAAGTTTATGTACCAATCTCATTTGTCTGACAATTATTACAAACATGTCACTATCCAGTTGGCCATTCTGTTTTCTGTAGGTTTTCTTAAAGAAATAATGCTAATAGTGGTGGTTGACATTGACATTATGTGTTCTAGGATTGGTTCAGGTCTGGGCCTTTATCCTCTTTATGTAAATAGATTTTTCCAACCATAGGAAAGAATATGATCTACTTGTAGCTACTCTCCAAAGAAATGTCTGAAATAGTCTGATTTGGGACGCACCATTTTTAAAATACTGCTGAGACAATGAATGGATGAAATGCAGAAGGATTGATCTATTTGTGCACACAATTTGATTATTGTCATTATTATTAACATTGGCAGACCTGTTTTATGAGCTAACACTGACAACAATTTCGCTGGAAGTCTTTTGTTTGATGACACACGTCTGTTGCATCCTCCATCAATAACATTTTGAGATACAACATTAAAATACTTTCCATATTTGTAATTAAGTTACTTCTTAGTTATGGCTTGCTTTTGTGCAGCCAAATACAGAGTTTGATGTTTGAAAAAAACTGAATTTGGTTTGGAGTCACTAATATATAAAGAAAATATATAATATATATGTTAATAATGTTAATAATATATTGTTTCAGATTGCAGCCAAAGAAAAAGATTAGGTTTAGATAACTCATAATCTCTTAAATCTTTACAGAGACGGTGTTTCAAAGCCCTTCAGCATAAAACCGGGAAAGTCCAAGGATTGGAGGCTGCCACAGACTCATACAGAAACTGAAAGGTTAGTGACTTTTACCACTTTTACTTTATAGGGACAAATGTCATACCACTAAACAATAAAGGAATGCTAATCTGTAAGAAAAAGCTTATAATTAATTCTCAGGCAACTAAGATTTAGCTGCAAAACCAAGTAAAGAAGAAGAAATGGCTGAGAACTTTAAAAGTGGCCTAAAATCAATCTCAAGACCAGCCTTCCATAGATCTTCTGAGGCACAGAGCGACACACCACACTGCCCATGACTAAGCTGAATTTAAAGACACTCCTGTGTAACAAGTTTGCCACGGTCTTCAGACTGACAGTTGGTGAAAGAAACAGGAACAAATAGACTGTAAAAACATCTCTTGTGTTTTATTGTAGCACTAACAGGTCTACTTTTAATAATAGATTATCTATATGATGCAATAAAAAATATAAATGATTTTATGGCAATGTTTTTTCTCTTTATTTATAAAAAATAACAGACTTTTACCATGACATTCACCAGTTAACGTTTCATAACAGTCATAACTATTATGTTTGCCTAGTGTGTCAATCACAGTAAATCACTTTACTCAATTTAGTGAGATGAAGTAGGTTAGTCAGTTAGTTTAGTAAGTAAGAAGAAAATTTTATTCAGCCTTTAAGGGTAAAAAATGCTACAAAAACAAAAACAAAAAAACAAATACCCCTAAAGACATTTAGTAGTGTACAAATTTGTGAAAGAAAATAGCTTGGCACGCAAAGCCTATAAATGTGTAATTGTTGAGCTCATCCAAACTCAATACAAACAGAGCCAGCAACAGTGATGACATGTTTTGCTCCCGGCATAAATAAAAATACACATGCATCAAGACAAAACATGCTCCACCAACGGTAGCAATTTAAAGTATATTACCAGAAGTTTTATATAACAGAACCAACTGGAAGGCTTTAACAAATGCTAATATTTAAGAAAAGCTAATATTTGATTGGTTTATTTATCATTATAACATTCGCAATATTAGTGAGCCCGTTTACACACGGCCATAATAATCTGATAACTGGGAGTATTCAGATAATCAGATCTGATGTGTTTACATGCACTTCAGAAACGCGAAAATCAAAAAACCCTGGTTTACATGTTACAGTTCATTATTGGATTTCTTTTGGCGTACGTACGTACGTAGTGACATAAGTCCTTACATTATTTTAAAACATTTCGGCCAATCTCCCCGAAACCTGTTGGAGTGTGTTCCCATTCCTGTACTTCCTCCCGTCGAGGAGATGAAGGATATTGAGCGTTTTCATTAAATTTAACCTAAAATTTGTCTCCTCTTCACTCCAGAAGTGGCTCTTGGACTTTCCGCTGCTGCACGCCATGTTTGTTGTGGTTTGTCCTCCACTAATGTTGGGACTAAAAAAAGTCACATCCGTTTTTATGTTTTCTTTTTTTTTTTTACGTGCGTAGATGTAAAAGAACTAAATAAATCAGATTAACGTAAATAAAGGGTATTGGGAAGAAATCTAGGTGCGTAAATCTGATTTCTCTTAATCAGATAACTGCCGTTATCAGATAAATCAGATTATGCTGTTACATGATTTTGGATGTTTTCCTTATATTGTGCACCCTCCCACCCTGACATATTGTTTGCCTGAAATGAAATGAAAATGCTCCAGTGGATATTAAGGCCACTTCCTGTTACACCTTTAACACTAAAGTATTTTGAACACTAAACTAATTTAGAGTCTGTTTTTCTGTTAACAGCTTTTTAGCTGAAGATGGACAAAGACATAAAGACAAATGGCCACACAGCCGTCCATGGCCCTGTTGCAGGCATTTATTTGGAGACGGCAAAGGAGAAAATATCAGTTTATCAAGCCATGAAGAAACACCTGCTGAAACCTGCAACAGCTTTAGCTCTGCTCGAAGCACAGGCTGCCACAGTGGGTATAATTGATCTGGCAAGCAACAAAACCTTCCCTGTTTCAGATGCTGTCAAAGAGGGAATAGTTGGACCAGAGATGAAAGAGAAACTCCTTGCAGCTGAGAAAGCAGTGAATGGCTACACAGACCCCTACACCAACCAAATAATATCAGTATTTCAGGCCATGCAAAAAGAGCTAGTTGCAAGGGAGTATGGGCTGAGGCTGCTAGAAGCACAGATAGCTTCAAAAGGTGTGCTGGATCCCCTTGAGAAGACATGGATGTCAGTTGATGACGCTATTCAAAAAGGGCTTTACGAAAAAGGTTTGCTGACCAAAAAGATGCCGGAGCTCAACGTGTTTTACAACCCAAACTCACAAGAACATGTCAACTATCAAAGCCTGGTGGACCAATGCATTGTGGAGCCAGACACAAACCTACTGCTGTTTCCAGTTTATATCACTTTTAAAGGTCTGCGAAGAGGAATCTCCTCAACTGAACTCCTGGAGTCCAAGATCATTAATAAAGAGACTTATGACAATCTGCAAAAGGGTAAGACCTCGACCCAGGATGTGATGTTGATGGAGTCAGTGAAAGAGTATCTAGAGGGCAAAGGTAGTATAGCCGGAATAGCAGTACTTTCCAGCAATCAAAGAATGAGCATCTATGAAGCCATGAAGCGGGGTATACTCATGCCTGGGACAGCCCTAGTTTTACTGGAGGCTCAAGCTGCCACTGGATTTATGATTGATCCTGTGCAAAATAAAAGGTTCACAGTGGACGAAGCCATTAAAAACAAACTTGTTGGCCCAGAATATCATGCAAAACTGCGTTCTGCTGAGCGGGCAGTCACTGGATACAAAGACCCATACACAGGCAAGACAATATCCCTTTTCCAAGCCTTGTCAAAAGATCTCATTGTAAAGGAGCATGGTATCCGTCTACTTGAAGCACAAATTGCAACAGGGGGGATAATAGACCCAATCAACAGCCACCGACTCCCAACAGAAGTGGCCTTTAAGAGGGGTTATTTTAATGAAGAAATGAATACCATCTTGGAGGATTCGGGGGATGACACTAAAGGATTTTTCGACCCAAACACAGAAGACAATCTTACTTATCTCCAGCTGATGGAAAGGTGCGTCATTGACCCCAACACTGGACTGTGTCTCCTTTCTCTTCATGATAAAAAAGGTGGCATTAACTTTAACTTCATTGATTATGACACAAAACTAGCCTTCAAGCAGGAGATGGTAAAAGTGATTTATGGAAAGTATGCTGGCATGACGGTGTCGCTGTGGGAACTGTTGATGTCTGAATACTTTGATGAACAGAAGCGACGAGACATCATTCAAAAATACAGAGAAAGCAAGCTCAACATCAAGACAATTGTAACGATGGTTTTGGAAATAATCGAAAAGTATGTAAAAACTACAAAAGTGGTTTTTGAAGGCATCAGAGAACCTGTCACTGGAACACAGCTTGTGGATGCAGACATCATAAGTGCAGAGGTCTTAGATGATTTGAATAAGGGCAAAATGTCTGTGAAGGATGTCATACAAGATGAAAATGTAAATGTGTATTTACAAGGAAGAGGATCCATTGCTGGTATTCTTCTCCCTGATTCTCAAATATTGACCATTTATCAGGCAAGGCAAAGTAGAAAGCTAATGCCAGGAACTGCTTTGATTTTACTGGAGGCACAGGCAGCTACAGGCTTCATCATTGATCCCATTGGAAACAGGAAGTTTTCAGTTGATAATGCTGTAAAGCCAAAATTGTGGGGCCTGACGTTTGCCAAAAGCTGCGCTCGGCAGAGAAAGCAGTCACCGGATACAGAGATCCTCACGATGGGAAAATAATCTCTCTGTTTCAAGCCATGCAAAAAGAACTTATCGTTAAAGATCATGGTATTCGTCTTCTTGAAGCACAAATTGCCACCGGAGGGATCATTGACCCAGTGAACAGCCATCGTATTCCTGTTCACGTGGCTTATAAAAGGGGATACTTCAACGAGGAAATGAACCAAATCCTAAGTGATCCAAGTGACGACACTAAAGGATTCTTTGACCCCAACACACTTGAGAACCTGACATACCTGCAGCTCTTGGCCCGATGTGTTACAGATCCCATTACAGGTTTGTGCCTGTTGCCACTGAAAAGCAAAGGTAAAACAATCAACATCGATAACAACATGAGGGAGATATTTTCAACAACTATTGTTACTGTTCGGTATGGCAGGTTCAGAGGCAGGCACACAACACTGTGGGAGCTGATCAATTCAGAGTATATTTCTGAGGAGAAAAGAAAGGAGTTTTTCAAGCTCTTCAGGTCCAGAAAAATCACAATTGAGGAGCTAATCATAATCATTTTGAAGATCATTCAGACAAAAGAAGTAAAAAGTCAAGAGGGACTAACTTTTGACGGTCTTAGGGGAAAGCTTTCTGTTGCTGACCTTTTTGATCTAGAAGTTGTGGATGAAAAGACATACAGCAGTTTAGTTGAAGGAAAGATAAAAAGCACTGATGTGATGAAAATTGAAAGTGTGAGAGATTACCTTCAAGGAAAGAGCGGTGTAGCTGGAGTGATACTTGAACCATCCAATCAGAAGCTCAGCATCTATGAGGCACAGCGAATCGGCATTCTTACCCCAGGCACCGCGCTTTGTCTTCTGGAGGCACAAGCAGCTACAGGCTTCATCATTGACCCTTTGAAAAACAAGAAGCTTACTGTAAAGCAGGCCCTCAAAGAAAACATGATTGGGCCACAGATGTATGAAAAACTTCTTTCTGCAGAGAAGGCAGTCACTGGTTACACCGATCCTTACACTGGCCAAAAGATTTCACTGTTCCAGGCCCTCAAAAAGGATCTGATTGTAAAGCAGCATGGCATCCGTTTGCTTGAGGCCCAGATTGCAACAGGTGGCATCATCGATCCTTTGAAATGTCTTCACCTGCCGCTTACTGTTGCATACAAAAAAGGGTATTTTGATGCACATATGAACCAAATCCTCTCTGACCCAAATGATGACACTAAGGGATTTTTTGACCCAAAGACAAAAGAAAACCTGACCTACATGGAGATGTTGGGTAGATGTGTAAAAGACAAGGAAACTGGACTATTTCTGCTTCCCCTGAATGACAAATCAAAAGTGAAGGACACCAGCATCAAAATTTACACTCATGAACAAATAAAGCAAGAGTTTGAGAAAATATCAGTAAATGTGACAGTGGGCAGATACGCTGGAAAATCTGTTTCACTGTGGGACTTAATTCACTCATGGTACTTCACTGAAGATCAATGCAATGAGTTAATTGAAAAATATAGAACCAGGACAATTACTACACAAACAATCACCACAATAATCATTTCTACCATTGAAAAACTAGAGCAGAGTCAAACTCCCAAAACAGTAATGGGTCTAAGGAAGCCTGTTTCTGCACGCCAACTTCTGGACTCTGAAATTATAGACAAAGACACATTTAACAAGATACAGGAAAGAGAACTCACATTTGAAGAGGTAATTCAGTGGAAATCTGTGCAGGAGTACCTTAAAGGAACTGGAAGCATTGCTGGAATAAAGGTTCAGCCATCACAGAAGGTTATGAGCTTTTATGAGGCAAAAAAGGAGGAACTGTTGACCCCTGGCATTGCACTGCTACTACTTGAAGCTCAGGCAGCAACAGGTTGGATTATTGACCCAATAAAAAATAAGATCTACACAGTTGATGATGCATCTAGAGAAAAAGTGATTGGATCAGACATACATGAGCAGCTTCTCTCAGCTGAAAAGGCTGCCATCGGATATAAAGATCCCTACACAGGGACTACAATATCATTGTTTGAAGCAATGAAAGAAGAACTAATTCCAAAAACTGATGGCCTTCATCTTCTTGAAGCACAGATGGCAACTGGAGGAATTGTTGACCCAATTCAGAGTCACAGGGTGCCCCTTCAAGTTGCTATTAAAAAGGGATATCTGGATGAAGAAACAAACAAAACCATTTTGAACCCCAGCGAGGATGCAAAGGGATTCTTCGAGCCAAATACCAAAGAAAAACAGACTTACCTTGAACTGATAAAGAAGTGCGAGAAAGATAAACAGACTGGTCTTCTTCTTTTACCACTATACGAACAGCAGTCTCAGATTTTTCATACTGACGAGCAAATAGAGCTTGCATTTAAAAACATAACCGTTACCATTGATGCAGGAAAATTAAAAAACAAACCGATGACGTTATGGGAGGTGCTGGTCTCTCAGTACATTTCTGAACAGAAGAGAAAGCAGCTGTTGGAGCAGTACAAGACAAGGACCATGACAGTTGAGGAGATAATTGAAATACTCACAGTTATCATCACTGAAGTGTCATCAAAAGAAAGAAAATTTAAAGGTCTAAGAAAGCAGGTTTCTGCCAGTGAGCTATATGAATCAAAGATTATCTCTAAGGAGCTTTTTGCACAAATTATTCAAGGAGAAGTAACAGAAGAGAGTATTGACAAAATGGAGACAATTCAGAAGTATCTTGGAGCCACAAACTGCATTGCAGGTGTTAGAATTGAGTCTACAAAAACTATAATGAGCATCTATGAAGCTAAGAATAAAGGTTTGCTTACCCCTGGAACTTCTCTGATTCTGCTAGAGGCCCAAGCTGCTACTGGCTTTGTCATTGACCCCATCAATAACAAGAAGCTTTCAGTAGAAGAAGCTGTGGAACTGAGGGTAGTAGGAAGTGAGTGGAAAAACAAACTGCTGTCAGCAGAAAGAGCAGTGACAGGTTATAACGACCCATATACTGGAAATACAATATCTTTGTTCCAAGCACTTAAGAAAGACCTCATCGTCAAAGACCATGGCATCCGTCTGCTGGAAGCACAGATTGCCACAGGAGGCATCATTGACCCAGTCCATAGCCACAGAGTTCCTGTGCAGGTGGCATACCAAAGAGGATACTTTGATGAAGAAATGAACCAGATTTTGTCTGACCCTGATGATGACACTAAGGGCTTTTTTGATCCCAACACTCAAGAAAACCTCACCTATCTTCAACTGATTGAGAGGTGTGTCATAGATCCAGACACTGGCCTTGTTTTACTGTCCATTGTCAAGAAAGGAGAATTTTACTTTTTTGTTGATGAGGCAACTAAACAAATTCTGAAGTCTACAACAACAACCAAAGCGGGCGGGAAATATAAAGGACTAACAGTGTCAATGTGGGAACTGCTTTACTCCAAATACATCACAGAAGAAAAGAGGAGAGAGCTTGTCCAACAGTTCAAGTCTGGAGCAATCACAATCGACTGCTTCTTAGAGATGGTTTTGACAATAATCCAAAAGCAGACCACAACAACCACAACCATCACAACTGTGACAGACACAAGCCAGACTCAAACCTTTCATGGGATCAGGAAGGACGTAAGTGCTACTGAGCTGCTTGATTCAAAGATTATCAACGAGGACCTGTACAAAGATCTCAGTGCAGGAAAAGTTACAGTGAAGGAAGTGAGTGAGATGGAGTCGGTCCGCAAGTATCTAGAAGGAACCAACAGCATTGCAGGGGTTTATATACAGTCCACCAAAGAAACCCTGAGCATCTATGAGGCCAAGCAGAGACACCTCTTAACCCCCGGGACTTCACTGGTTTTACTGGAAGCACAAGCGGCCACTGGCTTTGTCATTGACCCAGTCAAAAACAAGAAACTATCCGTAGAAGAAGCGGTGACACAGAAAGTTGTTGGAAGTGAGTGGAAAAACAAACTGCTGTCAGCAGAAAGAGCAGTGACAGGTTACAAAGACCCGTATACTGAAAAAACGATATCTTTGTTCCAAGCCCTAAAGAAAGACCTCATCGTCAAAGACCATGGCATCCGTCTGCTGGAAGCACAGATTGCCACAGGAGGCATCATTGACCCAGTCTATAGCCACAGAGTTCCTGTGTCGGTGGCATACCAAAGAGGATACTTTGATGAAGAAATGAACCAGATTTTGTCTGACCCTGGCGATGACACTAAGGGCTTTTTTGATCCCAACACTCAAGAAAACCTCACCTATCTTCAACTGATTGAGAGGTGTGTCCCTGATCCTCAAACAGGACTTAGCTTGTTGGTTATTGTCAAAAAAGGAGAGTTTTACTTTTTTGTTGATGAGGCAACTAAACAAACTCTGAAGTCTACAACAACAACCAAAGCGGGCGGGAAATATAAAGGACTAACAGTGTCAATGTGGGAACTGCTTTACTCCAAATACATCACAGAAGAAAAGAGGAGAGAGCTTGTCCAACAGTTCAAGTCTGGAGCAATCACAATCGACTGCTTCTTAGAGATGGTTTTGACAATAATCCAAAAGCAGACCACAACAACCACAACAACCACAACAACCACAACCCTCACAACTGTGAAAGACACAAGCCAGACTCAAGCCTTTCATGGGATCAGGAAGGACGTAAGTGCTACTGAGCTGCTTGATTCAAAGATTATCAACGAGGACCTGTACAAAGATCTCAGTGCAGGAAAAGTTACAGTGAAGGAAGTGAGTGAGATGGAGTCGGTCCGCAAGTATCTAGAAGGAACCAACAGCATTGCAGGGGTTTATATACAGTCCACCAAAGAAACCCTGAGCATCTATGAGGCCAAGCAGAGACACCTCTTAACCCCCGGGACTTCACTGGTTTTACTGGAAGCACAAGCAGCCACTGGCTTTATCATTGACCCAGTCAAAAACAAGAAACTATCCGTAGAAGAAGCGGTGACACAGAAAGTTGTTGGAAGTGAGTGGAAAAACAAACTGCTGTCAGCAGAAAGAGCAGTGACAGGATACAAAGACCCGTATACTGAAAAAACGATATCTTTGTTCCAAGCCCTAAAGAAAGACCTCATCGTCAAAGACCATGGCATTCGTCTGCTGGAAGCACAGATTGCCACAGGAGGCATCATTGACCCAGTCTATAGCCACAGAGTTCCTGTGTCGGTGGCATACCAAAGAGGATACTTTGATGAAGAAATGAACCAGATTTTGTCTGACCCTGGCGATGACACTAAGGGCTTTTTTGATCCCAACACTCAAGAAAACCTCACCTATCTTCAACTGATTGAGAGGTGTGTCCCTGATCCTCAAACAGGACTTAGCTTGTTGGTTATTGTCAAAAAAGGAGAGTTTTACTTTTTTGTTGATGAGGCAACTAAACAAACTCTGAAGTCTACAACAACAACCAAAGCGGGCAGGAAATATAAAGGACTAACAGTGTCAATGTGGGAACTGCTTTACTCCAAATACATCACAGAAGAAAAGAGGAGAGAGCTTGTCCAACAGTTCAAGTCTGGAGAAATCACAATTGACTGCTTCTTAGAGATGGTTTTGACAATAATCCAAAAGCAGGCCACAACAACCACAACAACCACAACAACCATCACAACTGTGACAGACACAAGCCAGACTCAAACCTTTCATGGGATCAGGAAGGACGTAAGTGCTACTGAGCTGCTTGAATCAAAGATTATCAATGAGGACCTGTACAAAGATCTCAGTGCAGGAAAAGTTACAGTGAAGGAAGTGAGTGAGATGGAGTCGGTCCGCAAGTATCTAAAAGGAACCAACAGCATTGCAGGGGTTTATATACAGTCCACCAAAGAAACCCTGAGCATCTATGAGGCCAAGCAGAGACACCTCTTAACCCCCGGGACTTCACTGGTTTTACTGGAAGCACAAGCGGCCACTGGCTTTGTCATTGACCCAGTCAAAAACAAGAAACTATCCGTAGAAGAAGCGGTGACACAGAAAGTTGTTGGAAGTGAGTGGAAAAACAAACTGCTGTCAGCAGAAAGAGCAGTGACAGGATACAAAGACCCGTATACTGAAAAAACAATATCTTTGTTCCAAGCCCTAAAGAAAGACCTCATCGTCAAAGACCATGGCATTCGTCTGCTGGAAGCACAGATTGCCACAGGAGGCATCATTGACCCAGTCTATAGCCACAGAGTTCCTGTGTCGGTGGCATACCAAAGAGGATACTTTGATGAAGAAATGAACCAGATTTTGTCTGACCCTGGCGATGACACTAAGGGCTTTTTTGATCCCAACACTCAAGAAAACCTCACCTATCTTCAACTGATTGAGAGGTGTGTCCCTGATCCTCAAACAGGACTTAGCTTGTTGGTTATTGTCAAAAAAGGAGAGTTTTATTTTTTTGTTGATGAGGCAACTAAACAAACTCTGAAGTCTACAACAACAACCAAAGCGGACGGGAAATATAAAGGACTAACAGTGTCAATATGGGAACTGCTTTATTCCAAATACATCACAGAAGAAAAGAGGAGAGAGCTTGTCCAACAGTTCAAGTCTGGAGCAATCACAATCGACTGCTTCTTAGAGATGGTTTTGACAATAATCCAAAAGCAGACCATAACAACCACAACAACCACAACAACCACAACCCTCACAACTGTGACAGACACAAGCCAGACTCAAACCTTTCATGGGATCAGAAGGACGTAAGTGCTACTGAGCTGCTTGAATCAAAGATTATCAACGAGGACCTGTACAAAGATCTCAGTGCAGGAAAAGTTACAGTGAAGGAAGTGAGTGAGATGGAGTCGGTCCGCAAGTATCTAGAAGGAACCAACAGCATTGCAGGGGTTTATATACAGTCCACCAAAGAAACCCTGAGCATCTATGAGGCCAAGCAGAGACACCTCTTAACCCCCGGGACTTCATTGGTTTTACTGGAAGCACAAGCGGCCACTGGCTTTGTCATTGACCCAGTCAAAAACAAGAAACTATCCGTAGAAGAAGCTGTGACACAGAAAGTTGTTGGAAGTGAGTGGAAAAACAAACTGCTGTCAGCAGAAAGAGCAGTGACAGGATACAAAGACCCGTATACTGAAAAAACGATATCTTTGTTCCAAGCCCTAAAGAAAGACCTCATCGTCAAAGACCATGGCATCCGTCTGCTGGAAGCACAGATTGCCACAGGAGGCATCATTGACCCAGTCTATAGCCACAGAGTTCCTGTGTCGGTGGCATACCAAAGAGGATACTTTGATGAAGAAATGAACCAGATTTTGTCTGACCCTGGCGATGACACTAAGGGCTTTTTTGATCCCAACACTCAAGAAAACCTCACCTATCTTCAACTGATTGAGAGGTGTGTCCCTGATCCTCAAACAGGACTTAGCTTGTTGGTTATTGTCAAAAAAGGAGAGTTTTACTTTTTTGTTGATGAGGCAACTAAACAAACTCTGAAGTCTACAACAACAACCAAAGCGGGCGGGAAATATAAAGGAATAACAGTGTCAATGTGGGAACTGCTTTACTCCAAATACATCACAGAAGAAAAGAGGAGACAGCTTGTCCAACAGTTCAAGTCTGGAGCAATCACAATCGACTGCTTCTTAGAGATGGTTTTGACAATAATCCAAAAGCAGACCACAACAACCACGACAACCACAACCATCGCAACTGTGACAGACACAAGCCTGACTCAAACCTTTCATGGGTTCAGGAAGGACGTAAGTGCTACTGAGCTGCTTGAATCAAAGATTATCAACGAGGACCTGTACAAAGATCTTAGTGCAGGAAAAGTTACAGTGAAGGAAGTGAGTGAGATGGAGTCGGTCCGCAAGTATCTAAAAGGAACCAACAGCATTGCAGGGGTTTATATACAGTCCACCAAAGAAACCCTGAGCATCTATGAGGCCAAGCAGAGACACCTCTTAACCCCCGGGACTTCACTGGTTTTACTGGAAGCACAAGCGGCCACTGGCTTTGTCATTGACCCAGTCAAAAACAAGAAACTATCCGTAGAAGAAGCTGTGACACAGAAAGTTGTTGGAAGTGAGTGGAAAAACAAACTGCTGTCAGCAGAAAGAGCAGTGACAGGATACAAAGACCCGTATACTGAAAAAACAATATCTTTGTTCCAAGCCCTAAAGAAAGAACTCATCGTCAAAGACCATGGCATTCGTCTGCTGGAAGCACAGATTGCCACAGGAGGCATCATTGACCCAGTCCATAGCCACAGAGTTCCTGTGCAGGTAGCATACCAAAGAGGATACTTTGATGAAGAAATGAACCAGATTTTGTCTGACTCTGGCGATGACACTAAGGGCTTTTTTGATCCCAACACTCAAGAAAACCTCACCTATCTTCAACTGATTGAGAGGTGTGTCACTGATCCTCAAACAGGACTTAGCTTGCTTCCCCTAAATAAGTTAAAATGAAAAAATGTTTACTAACTTTACAATAAAAATATTGTAACATAGATCAAATATATTACATCATGAAGCATAATTAAAACATTTTAAAATATAAAACCCACAATGTCACTAAGTGTTTTACTTGTAACTAACTACCTTACTGTGGAATAATCACCTGGACAATCGGCAGTTACCAAAATTTTTCCTTTTAAGCTCATGTTTATGAGATGTGTGCACTGGAAACCTTTACTCGTTTTTCTTTTTAGAATTGTTTTGAATGTTTTTATATCTAAGTTTGTTTCAAATGCTTAGATCCAACTTGATCATTTGAAAGTTACAATAAATGAATTGCAAACAATTATATTTTTCTGACTTTAATCACTTTAAGCATTTATAATGTACAGAATATGTTGTTTAGGGAACACAAAAACATAATAAAGATGTTAATGTGTGCAAATGCTTCCTACCTGCAACTGAGAACTTGAAATCTTAATATCTGAACTCAAGAACAGATTTCTAAAACTTTGCCCTGCAGATCACCACCCTCTAGTGGAAATGAATATAAGTGTTACAAGTGTTTACAAATAATTCAAGGAACTTTTATTATAAAAGCATAGTATAAAACATAAAAAGTACAGTTTTGTTTAGTTCCCCTAGAGGTAGAGGTCCCCCTAGTAGCCGCTGTAGGCAGTGGTCCTGTAAATAAATGGATATACGTTACAAAACATTACATTAAAAGGTAAATCATACCCTTGAGAAATAACTCCTGAGGCATTCTTATGAAAAGTTGCAGAATGTTTTTGTTTTGTAATAGGTTTACATTGTGTATTGTTTTCCTTTTAAACACCTAATAAATAAAAAAGTCACATTGATCCACTTAAGGTAAAAAGGTTTTTGCACAAGTTGAAGTGAAAATCAAACTACTCCATTTTGTCCAGTAGCTGCCGTATATCTTCTTGGCCACGGTAAATCCTCTTCATTCCCCTTGGCAGGTAGCGACAGGACGACAGGTTGAGGTAGTTAAGTGCAGTTGTTTGGCCAATTACTGACCTGTATTTATAGATTATAATAAGTATGTGTGAGAAAATAGAAATGACACTTTAAACTACTACTAAAACTTTAAATACTACTCTAAAACTTAAACCTGAGAGCAGACGTTGTGATCTTGGTGCCACTGACGTTGAGTGAGCGCAGCGTATCTGTTGCTTGAATAAGAAAATTCATTGCCAGCTCCAAGTCGTCTTCAGTAAAGAGCTGATTACCAACATCGAGCTGCTGCAGAGTATGGCTCCACTTCTGCGTCACCAAATGAAGGCCGTTTTTAGGAGATGACAACCCAACACTGCTGCTGAAATACTGGCCCCAAAAGAGACACTCAAGCTCTGCCAAAGAGAAAAAAGATGGCTTAACAAACAGCAATGCCAGGGGCTAAAGATTAAAAAAATAACTTTTATGCAGAATGGGGCAAATGCATGACTGAATAAAAACAAACATCATTATAGTCTATGTACAACGTCCATGTGTTCCTGTTAAAGCCTACCTGAGCAGGGCAAAGCAGCAAGACCATTTGGTGTGATTCTTGAACAGCCTCGGAGGTCCAGCACCCGCAGCTTTGTCGAACCAAAGAGAATCTCCCAAAGCTCTCTGTCTGTTGTGTATGAGTAGGACGTAGTGGCTATACACAGCTCCTCCAGCAACGGGAAGCCCGACGATGAATCAGGACCGTTACGCATCGTCTTGTGCACTGGTCTAACGTTCATCATTCGAAAAGTCTGATAAAGACGAGGTAAGCAGTGAATAGGTAAATACAACCTATAAGTCTCTGTAGGATCTGATAGTATTTCTGTGAGCATTACATGGTCTGATATTTTCTGACTGTTGAAATGTTTTATATGTGCAGCAATAGAGGTTTTTAAAACTACTGCTAATGTATTTCTCTTGTTTTTACACTTGACACTTACTGATGGTGATAGCCACAACATCACCTCTTATAAACCAATGAAAACACTATGGGATGCTCGGTTACGCACCATGTTTTGTTGGGAGTTGTGTTTTTTTTGTACATCATAGTTGCCAGTTTAACACACTAATCCACCGCAGCAATAATGAGCATAGCAATCCCAACATCTCACTACAATACTAAGAACATAATGTTAACTTTGTTTTAGAAGTCTGTGGATACAAACAGGAAGTTCACATTCTTTACTGTCCAGCTTTTTGTTCACCTCCAACAACTCCAAATCGGGACAGAACCCACGCTGGAAATTCAAATACAATTTGAATGCTTTCCAATATCAATTGGGATTTTATCTTGATCCACAAATGAAAGGACTATTGTGCAACACAGTCTTACAGTAATGGCAGCCAGGAGTCTGTCAACCTTTAGTCCATGAGTGAATAAAATTTGCCTGATTTGGCTACCATTGCTTTCGAGGTAGGCCAGAAGTCCTTCAACTTGAAACTGCATGAAAATAACATTTGCGTTATAGATTAATGGTTAAGATCATGATTTTAATTTACAAAGCTGGTTAGTGTAATGTTATATTAATTTAAATCATATTTAGTGCCCTACAAGCAGTCAGCATTTTGACTTACTTCTGAGTACTGCAAATCTATTCTCTGCAAAGAGCGGCTGTGCAGACTGAGGCTCTGAAAGGCCTTTTCTGTTAACCCTGAGCAATACGACAGTTTGAGGGAGCGCAGGTGAGGGCAGAACTGAGACACGGTCTGGAAAAACAGATCACATTGTTAATGGAGAAAACATATAGAAGATTTTTTAAACTGGCGAAAACTTCTCAAAGTTATTTCAGGGCTTCTAAAAGGACTGTAATTTGATGTTCTATGAAAATATATAAAATTGACAGGTGGGGAAATACATGTTCATTTGAGATGGTAGCGTTCCCATTACTCAGAATTACATGGCCGTGTTTCCTGCAGCACTCTATAGTTAAGTTGGCCCCTTGACTAACATTCTATGTATATAGGCTATATAAAGTAATATATATCATACAAAAAACAGTTTAGGTGATAAAATAACTGTATTGTTGTGCTTTTATTTTAAAAGGGATATGTGGGTTAAGTTATTGATGCATTTAGGGGTTATAAGTGGAGTGTATTAATGACGTGATTCTGTGCATTAAACTGTCCGATAAATTGTCTACCATCTTAATTGACAATTTTACTGTGGGAAACATAGTATTTCTTGAGGGATTGATTTCCATGCATTACGTTAGAAAGCATCAAAATGATTCTGAACCACATGTTGTCTGTATTTAACCCCGCTAATATCATCTGGGGTAGGCTCCAGCCTTGTCCTCATGAATGTTATAAAAGATGATAAATCTTAGGGTAAAAAGTTAAACAATATTTCTTTAGGGGGAACAATTCTTACTCACTTCTACTGCATAGTCAACATTTTTTATCCAATGACAGAGAGAAAACTCTTGCAGCCGGGTGAATCTTCAAAAAGAAACAAATATTTTTTTATTAATAATTGAAAAAGTAAACAATGTATTAATAACTATTTTAATAATATATACAAGATAAAATAAGAAGAGCAGACCTGTTCTCAGCCAGCCAGCTGATGGTGTCCTTTATCTTTTTCTGTGTTTTGGGAAGCTGGCTCCTCCTCGGTTCAATCCAACAGTAACCTACTGTGACGCTGCGCCACAAGACTGGACTGGACGCTGCTGTCTGCCACAAACGACAAACTCTTCCTACTCTATCCAACAATAGAAAATGGAAAAGGTGGTGTGACTTAAATATTCAAAACAAAGCAAACAATGTTAATATTGCAGGCTAATACAATATGATTTAAAGATTTTACTGTTTTTTATAAAATGTAGTGTTGACTTATTGCTTTGCCATTTTGTTGGTTTGTGTTTTCATTTTGGATTTTTGTTGTTTGTAAAATATAGAATATGAATAAAGTGGATTGGAAGGGATAGTAAAAAGAAAACAAATAAGAAATTACATCATTATACTGATATATTTGTGGTACAGTAACAATTAAATAACCTCTCCAAATGTCAAAAACAAGACATACAAGTAGTCCTTATTACCTGCAGAGGAATGGCACAGCTCCATCTTGGATGACAATCATCTGAAAATTCACCCCATCTGTTGTCCGATACACCCACTGGAACAGCGTCCTCTTTTTGCTTTCCCACAACAGGGTTATTCTCCAAAACAGGCTTTACACGTACTGTTCTTTTCTTCTTAATCTTGACAACTGTCTTTTTATTTTTAGCCAATTTCTTCTTTTTCTTCCCCTTTTTCTGTTTAGTCCATCTCAAAGCATCATACTGAGACTGACTGCTGGATATGACAAGAAGCATGTCCTCTCCCTCGTGGACTGTGTAGCCGAGCCGGGCAGACCTGGCGACCCGAATCTTTTTTGTCTTTGGTTTCTTCTTCTGTGGTGCATCAGACTTCCTCTTTAAAGACTCTTTCTGTAATACAGCTTTACCTGTAGAGATTAGACAGATTCACAGATTAATTATCGTCTAAAAGTGATTAATATGTTCTTTTTAATGTTTTAATCATTCCTTAGCTACATATATTTATGCTTTAAATTACCAGTTTTCTTTCCTGTTGAATCTGATGAGCCAGGTGTAGATCCTTCAGCTCCATTATTTGGTTTTAAAGATTGTGCTTCTGATGAGGCCATGGTCTGCTTATCCTATCTCTGCTGCAGTCTTGATCCAGCAAATCAGGTAAACAAGAAAGTATCTGACATCTAAACAAATAATAAAGAGTCAGTGCAAAGCATGTTGCCATTACTTTCATTTCACCTTCTTTTGTACAACACCATCTTGAATAAACTTATATTATGACTGCATAGCCTGCTGTGATTGAAAATTTATTCAATAAAAAGCAGAAAGGTTAACTTTATATGATGATGCATTCATTTAACAGTAGTAATGATGTATCTTTAGTGGATAAGAGTTTCTAAATGAAGGTGGAAGTGCTATACAATACAATAATACATCCATGATCGCACGTAGGATTACTAGTTTTATCAATCCATCACCAAAGCATTTGCAAAGGAGCAATTTTCAATTATTAAAAGCAATGTATATTGTGTTCAGGGGTTAAAGAGGAAAAAAATCCTGAGCCTGAACTTATTTTTGGGGGGGTTGGAGAGAAACTGCACAGACGGACTTACTTCAAATATTGACGATAATAACAAAAATACAGTAACAAGAGCTTAAAGTGCTTCAACAAGTGAACATCTGTCAAATTATTTGAGTATTTTATCCATATTCAAGCTTGTTGCTTTATCAACATTGAGTGAGAACATGCATTTTTTTAGCTTCCCAGACAAACATTTTTTGAACTGTAGTGCAATGCCATGAGTGTTCATGTAACTCGCATGTTGATTTGAAACCGACAGGCTAGTTAACGCTTTTTTGTCTTCTGCCAGTTTTCTACACAGGGTGACCAGTGGCTGCGAAATTCTGAATGATAAATCATGTTCTGCTATAAATATGCACAAACGTATTTTTAAATCGCAGACACGGTCAGTCATAGACAACGGTGTGTCAGCTGTAACAGTTGCTCCCGGCAACGTCGTGGTAAGTTTAAGTGCACGGGCAGCGGCTCTATGACCGGGGTCTAAATCATGACGAGCACTTTCTTACCGCTGCTGGCATACAGTAGCTTCCTCGAGCAAATCGTGCAGAAACAAGCCCCGGGCTCTCTCAGTTTCTTGCACCAACTGCCAAAAGGCTCGCCATCTCTACTTTCTTCAATCCACGCCCAGCGCCATTTATTTTTGAGTCCTTTATCTACTGCTAGGACATCATACCCAGGCTTCATAAACTTGCGCTCCATTTTTTTTGTGTCAATCATACTGTGTTACAAGGACCCGCCCTTCTCTACTTCTGATAGGCTTGTAACGTTAGTTAAATCTGCGTTCCTCTCATATGATTGGTAGGTGAAATAAATTGGCTCGAAAATATTAAACCGCATGTGCAGGCTCTCAAATATTATTATTTTTTTCCCTCACGGCCACACGCCGGAGATCCGGCACGGTGCCGGAATACTTTAAGCCCTGTGTGTTGATTAGAGTAGTGGCCGAACACCGCGTTTTGAGAATGAATACAAAAGGTAGCTAAAAAATGAAACCGTCGAAACGATAAGATTAATATACACCTTGATAAAACAAAACATCCGAAAACAAACTAAAAAATATATATATATTTTTAAAGAATACTACTGGAAGGCATCATATGGTACCATTCATATTAGCTTGTGGTAAACATTTGATCTGATTCATAGCGAATTCGCATTATCTCAAAATAAACATCACGGAAACTTCTTTAAAACGATTCATAATACGTCCTTTTAGCAGAAGAGCGGCTGCTGTCTTAAAAAGAGTACTTTAAATTCACATTACTTGCTAGGCTTGTTTCCAAATAACCAGTACAGTATTTAGCTTTCACTTCCCACAATGCAGCGCATTGTCCCTGTCTGTGATTGGTGGAAACCCCTGTAACAGCCCGCTTTCCGGAAAGACAACCAATCACCGCGCGGCGCACTGCTCCGTGTCATTTTGTGGCTCAAAATGCTGATGTCGTTTCTTTGTAAGATCCTCTATTTTTACATGATATATAGCAAATATTACAGAATTAAGACTTATTGCAGTTGTATTATTTATTTCTGTTTTGTTCCATTTATGTTGTTTTTGTGTTATTACTGTGTGCTGTTTATGTTACTATGTAACGTTAGTTAGCTCACAATGCAACTGGAACTCGGAGTGCATTGTAGCATTAGCATAGTTAGCATAAATGTGTTTTCACCATAGATTGTTAATAAACATTCACATTTATGTTATACCAAGTTAACATATTTTATGTGATAGACACATATGTAAACATGAAACTTTATTAGATTTAGCATTAATCCATAAATGATTATAACAGATTTTCTCTTGTGTGCAAAACAGGGGCAGATGGGCTATTGTTTACCTGCAAAAAGTAAAATACCTATGCTTTTCTACTTCAGTAGAACTTTTTTGATTATGCAAATATATTACTGTTGTATTTTCTGTATTGCTTCAGATAACTATGGAGGAAGGTGAAGCTTTTTCGTTAAGTGGGAAAGATATCGTGACCGAGGCTAATCTGAGTAAGTCCGCACATGTCAAGTGTATAATGACCCAAGAAAATGTACTCTAATTATTTGAGAATGTTTTTTATTTAAATTATATTATTTAATTTAGAATTAAATGTAGAGCCTAAGCAAACAGTATATAATAATCTATAATATTTTTAACAACTTAACGGCTTGTCTTTCAGGAGATGAATACTACTGGAAGCTTGTCGCGGATTTCATTGGTCCTCAGTCCGGGGAGGGATTAGAGCTGGATCAGGGGCCATGCTTGAACAGAGTATTAATTCAAGTGGGACTTTTAAAAGAGGATAACAATTTTCCGTGGGTCACCATCATCAAATGGCTCAAAAAAATATTTCCCATGCATTGGACAGCTGACTTTCGCCGCCTGATTGAAAGAGGCATTGCAACGCTGCTGAGTCTCCTAGACAACTCGAGACAAACATTCCTTGAGTTGGCTGTGAATTTTAATTTTGTCGGGCCAATATGTGATAGCATAGGAGTTGAAAGGACAGATCTTCTGGAATTAAAGGATTTCTCAGAGAGGGCTCAGTTAATGGAGGTGACAAATGGTTTGGTTCTTGAGTTGGATGAGTTTATCCAGAGAGAGAAGCTTGCCCCAATTATTTTAGTTCGGTGGCTGCGAAATTTCAATGCAGAGTTTTGTAAGAATAGGAATTATGCAAAGGCATATTCAAGTCTTAGGCTAAAACTGAAAAGGTTAAAAATATATTGCAGTATTTCTGAAACTAAAAGTCAAAGGAGGAACGTAGCAATTGAAAGTTTACTTCAAAGTCCTTTTGAACTCCTCACAAATAAGCCAAAATCTGTTATCAAGAAACGTCCACGAAAAGAAGAACCCCTTAACTTTAAAAAGGTAATAATCAAGGAGGAAAATGAGAGTTATGAAATTACACCAGAGGAGGAACCAGTCATGAAAGGAACCATTATGAGGAAAGTCAACACAATTAAGAAAGAGCCGGTGTGTGAGGAACGCAAGCAGGCCCCGGATATGTCCAAAAACGCAGAAGAAACATGTGAATACGATGAACCTTTAACACTACTTGACATCGCAGTGGTTTCTGTTCAGAAACTGTCAAACGTTTACAATGGGATAACAGATTCATGCCAACAAGTGTGCTTAGATCTCCTCAAAAACCACTACACTTTGACTTGTAAAGAGCACCCTAATATGGCTGATTTTCAAAAAAAACTAAACTGCTTTTCTGAAGAAATTTCACTTGGCTCACCGGTGGAGTTCATACATCATAATGCCAACTTTTTTGTCGAAGTCCACGAATCAGTTGAGCAGCAGATTAGGTGTTTTGAAAAGGAAGTAAGTAAGCTGTCTGGGACCAAACTTGGACGAGATGAATTGCCAAAGTTTCACAGTTTTGTAAATTTCACTGAGAGCGCCACATCCCGTTACATCCAAATGGTGTGCGGTTTATTAAGCCCCATGTCCTGTGACAAGAAGAAGAAAAGCTACAGAAAACACTGGTCAGCTTTTTGTGAAGAGAAGGGAAATCCTTCGATATTGACAGAGAATTCAACAAACAGAATCAACAACTACTTTGAGGCGTCGGCGGGTCTCATTCACCACTTCAAAGAGATCAGGCCTTTTTTGTCTGATTTACTGTCCCTGGAAAGTGACAAGTGCCCAAATATTATTCTAGAGAGCGTTGCTGCTGATGCTAATGACACAATGATTCAAAGCTTTGTTTGTGTCCTGGCCATAGTTTACTGTAAAATCCTCGGGCCTTACTGGCAGCTGCTGAAAAGTGCCGCAGAGTTTTCACAGTATCCTCGGTACTTGCTGTTGCTTTATCAAAAGTTCCTGGATTGGTCCAAAGATTCTGCTTCACTACTGGAGCCTGAGGAGGGCACAAATGTTTTTCAGCAGTTCCCGATGCAAGAGAGAAACTACAGTAGTGTTTTTAGTTACTGCGGTCATTGGCACACAAACAGAGAACTTATTAGAACGTGTTTAAAGAGAGTAATAAAGGTGATTGCTACCTCTGCTGACAACCACCTTAAAGATTTTTTACCAGGAGGAAGATATTCCCAGGTCCCTCTGCCAGATATAAGCCTAAAACTCTCAAGCTGCACATTCTCTGTTCTTTTGGCAGAATATCCTTTTGGTCAATCTTACTCTTACAGCAAGTATAACAACAAGAAAAAGCCGAACAATGAGTCATCTTCGAGTAGCTCTGATGAAGATGACAATGTTAGTGTGGGTATTGAAAGCGCGGATGAATCTCCCACTGAGATAGATCAGAGCATTCTACCTGTTAAAAAGACAATGAAGCGGCAAAGGAAATGGGCAGACATCCCGCAAATCATGGACAGAGATTACATAATAGATATGGTCGAAAGAAACGGAGGGCCGTGTAAGACGCAGCAGGATGTTGATAAAATGATGCTGCGTCTGGAAAGAAAGTCTCGAGCCGAGAAATTTGAACTTGTCCGATGTGAGATGCTCTACCATAAAATGGTCCTCAACAACCCGAGCCCATACCTGGACGAGATTACCAACTGTTCAATAATGGTGTTGAAGTTAAAGATGTCACTGCCTCGAGTTAAACCTGGGTTCTCACTCGTGTTAGCCCCAAGAAAGACTCCATACACACAAGGGTTTCAACACAAAAGCAGGGGTTTATCACAGAGCCCCAGTGATCAAGAGGCATAGAGACTACACTTGAATGAACTGTAATTGAGCAATGAATGACTATACTTTGTTTGGAAATTAATCATGTGACACCCTCAGATAATAATAATAATGGTTCTGTCTTTGCAAATTCAGAAAAAGAAACAATGTTCTCAAACATGCCGCTATAACTGTACTGAACTCAATTATGAATTGTTTTGTTCTTACTGCATACTTATGGATCTGTGTTGATGAATTTCAGTATTGTGTATCCTAGTTAAAAACAAAATATGTGCTTATTTACTGTTATTTGAGGTCATTTCAAGCCTTATCTAACTTATTTTGTTTTCTTTACAAAAGCCACATTGTGTTGGGAGCTTGTTTTTCAATATAATGTCTGGACTTGTATAGGTTTTAAAAGCATGTGACTTCATTGCTGGCTATAGCTATGTTGAGTTTCTTAGAAGCAGTGAGAAGCTTAAGGAAATAAGCCACAATAATGTTAAAGCATGACTCAACAATAAATAAAACGGAAAGAATAGAAATAGTTTTTTTAATATGCACACATGACACAACATTAAATGATATCATCCTTGTGTACTTTCTTGTTGCGTACATAAGGTTATTTGAGGGCTTATGAATATTGATACACACCATATACTTTATTGTTAAATGTGGACTAAACACTTCATTCAGAAGCTTCATTTTAGATGTAGACAGATGTTTACTATGTGTCCTAAAATAAAATCTATCAAAATATTCTGTGTAACACTTTTTTTCAAGCAGTGGTACAGGAAAAAGTCTGCATCTTTCAAGAAGACTTTGATTTTTATGCAAGACAATGCTCCATCACATGCATCAAAGTTCTCCACTGCATGACTGGCCAGTAAAGGCCTTTAAGATGAAAAACTAATGACATGGCCCTCTTCTTCACCTGACTTCAACCCTATTGAGAACTTGGAGGCCCATTTTAAGCAGGAAGTTGTCAGAAAACTGACTGATTCTGTGAATGGCTTGTGAAGGCTTGTGACTTTTCGAAAAGAAGGGTGGCTATATTGGTCACTGAGTTTTTTTTTTGAAATTTCAGAAATATTTATTTGCAAATTTTGAGTTTGTTTATTATTCTCACTTTAACAGGTGAAAGTGAGATGGGAAAATCTCTGTTTTTCATTTAGTTGCATAATCATTTTGCACACTAATAGTTGCCTAATAATGGTGTACATGTAGCCAAAACTTCACTTTTACTACTTAAATGTTCAGGTTTGAAGGTTTGTTAACATTTTGGATTGACCAAGAACACTGTAGTTGTACAATAACAAAATTA
The DNA here is from genome assembly GCA_024416835.2 of Perccottus glenii. NCBI lineage: Eukaryota > Metazoa > Chordata > Actinopteri > Gobiiformes > Odontobutidae > Perccottus > Perccottus glenii. The sequence goes on from CM044562.2 coordinate 7,695,815, forward strand.
ATCCTCAAAAATACAACTTGCCTAATAATTGTGCACACTGTAGTAAATAAGAATAATCTCCGAGGTCAAAAACATCTTGAGTCACAATATTCCGCTGTCCCCTGAACACACCAAAGGGGCGGACTTTTTCATTGCGCAACGTTCATTATTCATGTTACGGCGGCGTGTGTACCACACTTATCAAACCCAAACAAGGAGGTCGTCTTTTTTGTTTTTTTTTAGCCGGAGGTATTAGCACAATGTTGGAAGGCTGGTGGGGCAGTCCCGCGGTGACCCACGGGCTGATCGCGCTCTTCGCGATGGGCTCCTGGATCTCCGTGAACAGTCTGTGGGTCGAGCTGCCGGTGGTGGTCAATGAGCTACCCGAAGGTCAGTGCCTGTATCTGGGGAGAGCTGTCCCAGTGTGCCCTTTGACCGACTTCGGTGAAAATCTATGTCGATCACAGCAACGTTTTAATTTATTGTTGAACTTGTCGTGGCTTTAGTAAGACTTGGCTGCTGATGTTAGCATCTTAGCTACAGCTTTGATAATAATATTCAATTATATCGTGAATATTAGGCTACATATAAAACAGACTTACTTACTTTATGTATTTATTTATTATTAATATACTACACCATAATAGAATTTACTCCTAATAGTCCCCACACACACACACACACATTTTCTAGTCTAATGATACTACTATGAGCTAGTCACTACTACATTACATTACTCAAGTATTATGTACTAAGTTATTCAGTTGCAATTTTATTAAAGCACATGCAAATAATTTGTCAAACGTTTGAAACTTTTATTTAGCAACATTAGGTCATGGGTTAGTCCTACTCAACCATAAAAATATACTCAGTAAGTTAACATTGTAGTTATTTAGGTAGAATTGATTATTTATACATTACTATTATATGCATTGTTGTGATCCATCCATAACTCTGAGAGCACCTTTACCAGCACCACACTGTTTTTTATTCTGTTATGTTCAACATTTTGCTTTAACAACTACTGATTTAAATTAACTATTAAACTATTTAACTATTTCATTTTACTACTAATGACCTATTGAGGGTTTTAGCAATTCTCTCTTAAGTACAATGTTTTGTGTGCTCAGGAAGTGCTCTTAGAATTTATTCTATTCTATTTAAAATATATAAAGGACCACCCCTCCCAAGTCAAAAATCACCAAAAACACAGTTTTTAAATACATGTTTGTAATTCCTCTTGTTTGCATAGGTCTAACTAAACAGAGATCTGTGCAGAGTCACAATCAGTTATAAATGCCCTGTCCCTTGTCCGTTCTGTTTTAGAGTGGACCCTGCCGGCGTACTTGTCAGTGCTAATAGCTTTTGGGAACATTGGTCCCATTGCAGTCACCATCTTTCATCACTGTGCTCCAGGACGTTTAAACGAACGAGTCGTCATTCACTGTATCCAGGTCTTAGCTGTTGTGACCTCTGCCTTTCTGGCCCTTTTCTGGTCGCACACCGTCACTGTGGCTGGACAAGAGAGGTCGCTGCCGTTCCTGATCTTCACTTTTGTCTTATCTTTTGTCTGCTGTACGTCCAATGTGACTTCCCTGCCCTTTATGTTCAGATACCCCCCTCAGTATATTCGAACATTCTTCATCGGACAGGGCTTCAGCGCCTTGTTTCCTTGTATTGTAGCTTTAGGGCAAGGTGTTGGTAAACTGGAGTGTAAAACTGTGAACGGGACACTGCAGCCGGAGTATTTAAAGGAGAACTTTCCTGCACAAAACTTCTTCTGGTTCTTGTTTGTCATGCTCTTTGTCTCAGCTCTGAGCTTTCTGACTTTAACACAAAGACAAACAGCCAAGACCAACTCACATCCAGAGTCGGACAGCACTGCAGCGAACAGGGACGAGACAAATCCGCTGCACAACGGGACACCTGTGTCGGAGCAACAGGTGCAGCTGGAGGAGCAGCCTCCCGTTCAGACGTTTTGGACGGCGCATAACATCTACCTGCTGGCTCTTCTCGCTGTCTCCAACGCTCTCACAAACGGTGTCCTGCCGTCCATCCAGAGCTTTGCTTGTCTGCCATATGGCAGCATGACCTTTCACCTCTCTGTTGTCCTGGGAAACATTGCTAACCCCTTTGCCTGCTTCCTAGCCATGTTTTTTATTCTAAGGTGAGGACTTATCAAGTAACTTCCTTCATCTTAAATGTGTTCATCTTTGTCTGAACTGTTTTTGCACTTGTTCTCAGGTCGGACAGCGGTCTGGGCTGTCTGTCTGTCACAGGAGGAGTCTTTGCTGCGTATCTCATGGCTCTAGCAGCTCTTAGTCCCTGTCCTCCACTTCTGGGAAACCCCAGTGGAGTGGCTCTAGTGGTGAGTATCAATAACAAGATAACAAGTTTTCCAAGACTGTGTTAGTGTGGGTATTGAAAATATTAAGTTTTGCCATTTCGGACGGGTGCCTGGTGTTTCCCATTATGCATCATGAAAAGTAGTTTTCTTTGTAATTCTTTGCAAGATGTCGGAAGAGAACCGCTCCACCTGTCTTTTACACTGTACACATTTAGTCATTTAGCAGACGCTTTTATCCAAAGCGACTTACATGTGGTTTCCATTCACCAGTGTTACATTTACATTTTACATTTTAGTTTACGCTTTCATTCAAAGATACTTACATTAAGGTTCCGATAACCAGTGTTACAGTTGGAACACCACTGGAGGCAAGGTGGGTTAAGTGTCTTGCCCAAGGACACAACAACAAGGACAACCGCTCTACCTCTGAGCCACTGCACCCCACAACATGTTTGAATGAAACAGAAAATAAAAAGGATGCAAATTCTTGTATTTAAAAGTTGAATGGTGGTCAGTGCCAAATATATTTCAATTGTTAAAAAATATCAGCATTAGTATTTCTATTGGAAAGAACTACTTGAATCACAGCCACATAATAGTTTTGGACATGTAAAAATAAATGACCAATTAGTAGCCTGTATTAGTCAACAACTACAACTCAAGGTCATGTCCAAATAACACTGATCACACCAAAGACATAAATGACATAACCTCAACTTTTGAGAACATATTGTGTATTTTACACTGACTTCTGTCCCATCTCTAGGTTCTGTCCTGGATCGTTTTCACTGGCGTCTTCTCGTATGTGAAGGTAGTCATTGGGACACTTCTGCACGAGGCGGGACACGCTGCTCTGTTGTGGTGTGGCATCGCCATTCAGGCCGGCTCTCTGATCGGGGCACTCACCATGTTTCCCCTGGTCAACTTCTCTTCTTTGTTTACCCGCGCTCGAGCGTGTGAGAATATCTGCAACAACAACACAACCTTTTTTTCCTTGTAGGCAAATGACAGCCTCTAAGACTGTTCCGACCTGTCTAACCCGCTGAAGAAGGCTGGGAGGCCTTAAAGTCAAAAGATATTGCTGATAATGGGAGCTTTGTCAGGTTGAAGACTGGCCAAAGGGAAGTGAAAATGTACAATGCTGTAAAACCACAAGTGCTTTGTGCTGTGTTGCTGTTTGCTCAGTGCGGTCATGTGCAAACTCAGGGAAACAGTCACCATCTTATTCTCCTTCATTTTTTACTGCTTTTAAGGGCATACTAACAATTTTACACCACACAATTTTTATTTTTATCAAGTTTTATGTAATTTTCTACCTCCTTTTTTTGTAAATCTTAATCATACACTTACATGATTTACACTCAAGTTTACCTTTGAGTCTTTTTACATTCATAATTTCCTTTAGTGACATTTCCTTTTAACGGCTTCACAAAGTAACACTAAAAGCATAACAGAATTGTGTGTTTGGTTTTCATTCTATAAACATTTTAAGGGAAGTGTCTTTTGTCAATGAAGGATGAGAATGTCTCTAATCTTTGAAACAATGATTACATCTAAATGTCTTTGTTATAAATATTGTTTTTGTAAATTTTACAGCGTTCATGACTGCTCAGTTATTGACAACACACTGACCTGTGCCATTTCAAACTAAAAGAGTACAGTACTTTGTTTAATTTGTACTAATATGCTTTGTCAAGTGTCACTACTGAGTGAGTAACTTGTGAAGAAGGCTATGGTAATGTTTAAATGGTGTTTGTCATTATGAGTTTAGGACGAGGCAGAGTGGTTTCTGGTGAATTAAAGAATTGCACACATATAGTTTAATAAATGTGAGTGAATGATGGTCTGTCTGTATGCCTCTAAGTGTTAGCACTGCGATTAACCACTACCTAATTTTCTTTTTGCCGTCCCTGTCTCAGACACCACTCACTCCCAACATTCACCGTTTCTCTGTTAATGCACTGTTTTATCAGCAGCTTTTACTTCCTTATTGACCTCAGTGTCGACCGATTAACAATTAAAATCCTTCATAATAAAGAGACGACGTCAGGTCTGATGATTGTTGTGTGCTTGGGCAGGACACCTTGGCTCCAGTGGTGTTCCAGCTGTAACACTGGTGAATGGAAGCTTAATGTAAGTCGCTTTGGATAAAGCGTCAGCAAAATAAAAAATAGATGTTGCATGACTTTTTATGACAACATATTTTTATTTAACCTTTTAAATATTGGAATCACTGAATTTGGCCATGGGCCTAGAGTTTAAACCGTGGGGTTCTTTGGTTTAATGACAGTCTCTTAGTTTTGTTCTGCTTTAGTGCCAGTTGTTGAGAGACAGCTGTCTTTCCTTTTAGTACAGAAGGAAAAATAAAAACTATATGTAGCCAAGATATTGAGTTCAGACCACCCTAAAGTTGTTGTAGATAACATCCAGCTGACCAGTGATGAGCATTAACGCTCCTTTTCAGAAAGAACAGCATGTTTCAGGCTGAGCACTACTAAAGAGTCAACATCTTCAAAACAAATTTACCTGCTTTGATATTTAGCTAATAATAGTATACATTCCTCTGTCGGGACACAGTTTGCTCTTCAAATTTGTGCATAATATAATCTAACTGGACCTCTCGGTCTCTCTTTGGCTCAACTCTTATTTTCTCTTGGAAACACACAACGTAGCATAGCGTCTCAATGTTAATCATCAACTTATTTTTCTTGCAACATGTGTAACATGACAAATAATTTATTAATTTAAAAATTACTATTTTTTTTAAATTGCAATTTTATAGCAAATGCGATCAATTGCACAGCCCTAGTTACAATATGCCATTAGGAGAAGTATATCACATACTCCCATTTTAATTAGCAATTTTCAAGGATGTACCTCAGCTCATGGAACAAGGAGCACGGGTTGGCTCCCTCAAGCAACAAGTAGAAAATTAATAAACTTTGCAATTCTTAATTTTACTTATTGGATCCTTTGGTGACAGTAATTTAACAGGTAAGCAACAAGAAATAGAATAACACAAAAGCTAAAACAAAAAATACACAAGAATCATAGATTGAATTAGTTATATTACACTCTCACGTGACATGATTTTATAAAACCTTACTTGCCAGTCTAGACTTTACTGTAGGCTTCAGATGTAGGTGTTTCAAACCACTTCAACCCAAACTCCTTCTGTGACTGAACTTCAAACAGGTGTAGATGAAATGTGCACATTGCACGTGTTTTGTAAATTTTTAATTCTTGTTCATTCACAGACCGACAGACAGGTTACAGTTAGTGACCGTAAACATTAGCCAAAAGTTTAAAGTCACTGCGATCATTGTGGCTCATTGGCAGATGCCACATTAAGGTAGCAATCATTACCACTGCACTCTGAAGAGAAATGATATGAACAGTAGACTTTACTAACAGAGTCCCTAATAATATAAATGTCCAGGGCCCTGTTCATCTCGCGGCCTTAAGTGGGATAGGCAAAAAGAACCCAAATACAGCAGGACAATTCTGAGAAAAAGTGGAGAAGTTTAATTGATTAAAAATATCCCTTTCCTGGCCATGGTCTTTATCAAAGTTAAGATCATAATTAAATAAAAACTAAAATATAAATCAGTGCTCTGTTAAACAGTGTTCCAATCAGACTAGATGCACTAAACTAGAGCTATACTCCACTCTTAATGAGGCCACACCTTCTGATTGTGACGATAAGCTGTCAGTCATGTGACACTTTACCCTGTGATACATGCTCTTGTTATCAATAGTTATTACATAAAAATGTTTACGGTAGGAAAGAGCGGAGACGATTGAAACACTATTCATTAAGAGACTGTTTGTGTTGGAATTTTATTACATTACAGACTCTGTCTGTTCTCAGCCACTGTTGTAACATGTGTATATTTAATGTTATACTTACAATTGTACTTACAATTATATTATACTTACAATTTGTACTTAAATATACAAAGTCAAAGTTTGTTACCAGTTTAAATTATTCACATGTAGACTATGTTGAGTGAAAAGGATGACATATTTTTTTAAACATTTTAAGACACACGTAACAAACATAATAACATTAAAATAACACTGTGCTTTTCTCTATCTTCAAAAAAATAAAATAATTGTGAGGTCTCTAGAACCCATATAAGATGGTTTATCTGTATTATTTTCATAATAATTGTATTAACTCCACACTACAAGTGCCCAGAGAGGACAAACTGATCCGACAAAGGGCAAAACAGAACTAAACATGCCTAATAAAATATTTTCTTTATTAATGATGTATACATTTGTAATTTTGATATGTTATGGCAGCTTTAACATTTATTTAGTGTTGTTGCATTCTGCAAGTGGTCATTCAGCCATAATAAAACTCCTTAGATTTGACACATGACAATACTGTTTGGCTTAACATTTCCTCACATAAACAGTTTAGACGCTTAAAGAAAATACTTTTTTCCAATGAAATGCATAGATCAACTATCTAAACATGCTGAATGAATATCATTGCTGTAGCTCATTTCTTATTTGAGTAATTAGCAATGCTGCAACCGCCCCCACTCTCCCCTATTTATTTTTCAGTGGGTCTAATTCTGCTCTGTAGAAACTACAACAAAAATCCGACTGTTTGTCAGATGGTTTTTCTCTGGGCTGGATAATGTAATAAGCAAAGAGCAAAAGGCACATTGTAGATCTTATTAACCAAGAGAAGCAAAAACACATCTGATTGCGTAGATATGAGAATGATATATTTCTTAAGTACATGTCTCTAAGACTAATCCAAACATAGACATAGACATAACCACCTGCACCTGGGAACCTGTCCTGCAAAGACATGAACACACACCTCCTATCACTGTCTGAACTGCTGGATATAAAATCTCATGTATTGTTTACTTTTCCAAGCAATCCTTATTATGTATCATTGTTACATGTGTGTGTTTTGTTTCATTCTTGCAAGAATTAAACCTGACCATTCATTTTAAATTGTACACCATCTCCATCGTCTCTCTGGTTTATATGAACAAAGAATTCCTATAACACACATCTGCTCAAGTTAAATAGACCTATTCTTTTCAAAACCAGTGCCCAGCTGAGCTGATAAATAGTATAGTGAGTAACATTCTTCAGCTGTTACTAAGCTGTTCTGAGTCTATGTTCTGCAAAAATAAATGTTGTGTGACAAAATCCGACGTGCCTCTCTCTGTCCCACAGGTGTCCCGGTCTGGAGCGATGAGTAGGACAAAGTGGTTGAACCAAGTGTATATTACACACAGTGCGTAAGTGGACATCATCAAAACGTGAGGCACAAAGCGAAATCACATTAAAGATAAGACAATAAGCAGATGGTTTGGGTGCAATTATTTTTCATGAAAAGCACAGGTGCAGGTACATGAGCGCACACATACTTCCCCAGCACTCGGCCACACATGAGTTAGTGCTTTGAGCGCAGTTTGGTTTAAAATAAACACCACAAAATATACAATAAATATCTTTTTATTTGCACCTTTTTCTGTCCTGGAAACAAATACACTGTAGACCTCATAAATGAGAGAAAGGAAGCGCAGTATTACTACCCAGCTGTGTGTTTTGAGCTGACTTTTTATTGTGTTTTCTACTGAGGCATGTTTCTAATGCGATGCTAAAGGTTGCATTAGTATCCTCAACAGAATGAACAAAAACAGAATAAATAAATAACTAAATACTTTTTACTTCATGTTTATATTTAACATGAAGTAAAAAGTATATATTTAACTATAAGTTCATTGTATGTCCATCTGTAATGTACTACATACTTTATGATGCACTAACAACACTATAGCTTACCACAAACACTTGTATATCACTTTTTTGGCTAAGGGTACGAGGATTGGCACAACACTCATCACTGTCTCTGCACTCTCTGGAAACACGGATGCAACTCTTGGTCATTGTTTGTAGTTTCTAGCTTTAAGTTATAATGCAATAAAATCTTCATAAGCACAAAAGGTAGCTCAGATTATAAATTGACCTCACTGGTCAGCTGGATGTTAAATCTTGTTTTAATATAATCCCACACTTTGAAATAGTTAAAAGATAAGTTCCAGGTCAAAGTGCATTTAAAACAAAGCTTTGTGATCAAACACAAATACGTGATCTCAATACTATCATCATTCTTCCCTTTTCATTGTGAAATAAATCAATAATCAAGAGGTAATCAAAGAAACGTGTGCTTATGTAACTCTAACAGGGTAAACATCATTGTGCCTGCTGCTCTTTTGATTCCCTTAGGAACAACTAAATAACCTCTGCTGATTTTCTGAATGGTTCCACTCATTAAAAAAAAAACTCAAAGGCAAACAAACAAATGTATGAGCCTCAAAACAGCGACATGTGATCCCCTCGGCCCTCTGTCCTGTGTGCCGATGGCGTTTCAAAGACAATCGTTGGCTAAACGACCAGAACACGTGTCATGGCTACACGTTCTCACATCCACTGCCCACTGAAGGAGGGCTTAATCCTTGGCCACACACTCACAGTTTAGTGCACAGGACTTTGGCTCAGAAAACTACAGTCTCTGCAGCACCAAGGCATGTGAGTATCTGCACACAGGACCCACTTCAAATGAGTTTTGGTCCTCTCAGTATTCAAGGCAGAAAGCTGATATGTTTTCTTCAGATTAATGCTAAAATTAATGTATATTGCATCATTTTGTTCAAAAATTATTTCACTTTGAGCCTGATTTTCAGATCCAGCGAGTTAATATACTGTTGTATTGTCTATTTTTAATTTTCTTTCAACACAATTGAATGGGAAGCCTTTTAATTTCATTCAACAATGCAGTGGTCAGATGTTTGCTTATGTAAGACGTTCTTTAGCTGCAGGTGGTCGTGTTGATGTTTCAAACAAAGTAAGTGAAAATGGCACATTGCATTGTCACCTTTTATGTAAGATGTTGATGTTTTTTTCAGTTGGTGACAGTAAACATTAACCAAAAATATTAAGTCACTGTATCTCGTTGGCAGAAGACATTTCATCAATCATTACTGCTGCACTATTTTATAGACAGTAGATGTAGTCGACTGAGAGACCATCTGTTGTTGGGCTTAAAGACTGAATTACTGAGTCTGATTCATTAAAATTAATCTTAGAATTAAATAATTAGAGAGAACATTTGTAGCACAGGAAAGTAAATGCAGACTAATCAATATTTCTGTAACATTTTGTAATAACCACACACTATTAAGCAGTAGTAATGCAATAATAAATATGTAATTAACAATTCATTAATAAAGGAATTATAAATGTTGAAATATCATTTATATTGATAATTATAAATTGGCTTATGATTCAAGACTTGAACATGGTGCCTATTAATACTTAACTAATACTTAACTAATGTTTAATAGTGTTTTTTTATGGCAGGCTTTATTCTTTCTCAGTCCACTTTTCTTCTAAGAATTTTGTAATGTCTTTCCAAATTTGCCTCTTCATTTACAGCAGCAGTAGGCTCAAATATTCTCAGTAGCAGGACTGTAGCAGTAGCAGACTACTTATGTACAGACACGTTACTTTTTACTGGACAAATAGCATTTTAGTCATTGCTACTACTTCATCTGAACCAATACCTTCGAGCGTGAACTCAAAATAACATGTTTTACTTCAAATGTACTGAAATAAAAGTATGTTTTAGGAAATGTACTCACAAAGTACTCTTTTTCCAGGAACGTTCCTCAAATGCTCTGAATAATTGTTAAAATATCAAATTATTCAATTGATGAGATGAGATAGATGATTGATTATCTATTGTGTAATTTATCACCCTGCTCATATAAAACTCTCAGGAAGCAACAAGTCACATGACCATTGACTTAAATGCTTTGATAAAAGCCTTCTGTGTGTATGATTGTGTGATATCTTGGGTTAAAAACTTCCCATTAATGATTATCCCTTTCTGTCAGTTCTATAGATCCCCACCGTTACCATGTCGCTCCTCACTCACCTCCTGGCCGTCCTGTTCGGGATGGGCTCCTGGGTGTCCATCAATGGGCTGTGGGTTGAACTGCCCCTGATCGTCCCCCAGATCCCCGAGGGCTGGTACCTGCCGTCGTACCTGTCTGTTGTCATTCAGATGGCCAACGTGGGGCCTCTCTGTGTGACTCTGATGCACCGTTTCCGGCCCGGAACACTGAACGAGACGGCGGTCATCTATTTCATCATCAGCCTGGGCACCGTGGCTACTTTTCTGTTGGGGTTTTTTTGGACAGAGACTCTGGAGGTGGCAGGTTTCCCTCGCAGCGTTGCCCTCCTGCTGCTCACCTTCTTCCTGGCGGCAGTGGACTGCACTTCCTCTGTGACCTTTCTGCCGTTCATGATGCGTTTAAAGCCAGAGTATCTAACCACTTACTACATTGGGGAAGGTGTGAGCGGCCTGCTGCCTGCTCTAGTGGCACTGGTGCAGGGCGTAGGGGTGGTGCACTGCATAAACAGCACCCAGTCTCTGAACAACACCTCGAACGCCTCTTCGTCTGAACTACAGGCTCAGTATCAGCCCGCTAACTTCTCCGTAGAGGTCTTTTTCTTCTTCCTCAGTGCCATGATGCTGGTGTGCCTTGTTGCTTTTATTCTGTTGAACTATCACCCCGCTGTGGCCAGAGAGCAGCCCAACGGTCGCTACACCAACGGAGTCAAAGCCAAATCCCAAAAACAAAAAGAGGTCCGAGCAGAAGGCCATGATAGGCTCTTATGAAAGGTCAAAACGCAGAAGCAGATTCGGGACAGGCGCCTACAGCTCGATGCAGGTGCTGTATATCTTCGTGATTCTGGCCTGGGCCTGCGCTCTGTCCAACGTAGTTCTGCCCTCGGTGCAGTCCTACTCCTGTATGCCCTACGGGAACAACCCCTACCACTTATCAGCCACATTGGCGGCTGTGTCCAACCCTCTGGCCTGCTTCATCGCCTTGTTCCTACCCATAAGGTCAGTGTATGAACCGGCCTGCTGAATTAATGTATTGTCATGTTAAACATTCTTTGCATTTTCATAGCTTAAAAACAGATAGTTAAAGCTCCAAAAAGCCCAGTGTAAGTTTCCTGGTGCACAGAGTGGACAGGTTGAGTCCAGGACTATATCTGGAGACAATCTTTGCAGACTTAGGACATGTCTCAACAAAATCATTATCCAACCTACTTATTTGTTCATTCACGAGACAGTGTCCCCGCTGAGGCACCGTAGGTCATCATCTCTGAAGAGGCATAAAATTGCAATCTGCAAAGCTGCCACTAATTGTTAAACGTCGATACATTCGAGTTAACTATCACAAATCACAGTCAGTACAACATCACATGAAGGAAGCTGGGAAATTGCCTTGACACTGATTAACTGAACTGATTTTAATGGCTTAGCTCCCATCTAAACTTAATTCAAAATCTTTGTTAATTGTTAATTTCTGGCGTCTGGATTAATTTGCCCTCTTGACCTTCCTAATATGGCGGCTCCAGTGATGGGTGTATTCTAGTCAAAGAAGATGGCTTATTTCACGTTAGTTATATGTAATAATTTTGTTCTGATTTTATTTATTTAATTTTGTCACTAATCTTTGATACATTTGACAGATCCCTGCTGGTGATGGGAGCTCTTACAATATTTGGCAGTGGAGTCGGAGCCTACATCATGACCATGGCCGTCTTCAGCCCCTGTCCACTACTGGTCCATGACACATGGGGAGGGGTCATTATAGTGAGTATATTTAATCAGCTCACACAGAGATTTATATAGGGTTAGAAGACCCTAACCCTATATAAAAATAATATTATATCTATCAAGTCTATGGAGCCAATATTGACATAATCTGTTGATATTTTTTTATTATTTTTTTTACTTTATGGAAACCTAGACAAGTTCTGACTTTTCTCAGAAATGTCAGCCTTGAAATATTATTACTTTGTCACGGAAATTGCTGTGGGACAGCTGTGGTCCATTTCAGTACCACAACTGTCCACTTGGGGAATTGGTTTGTTTCAATAATTGTAAAAAATATGGATGTCTTCCGCCCATTGCTCCCCTATTCACCGATATTGTCGTCACGACAGGGCAATAAAATGGCGGTTACATCCGGGCTTTTCGACCCCCCCCAGAGTTGTCATGTAGTAAAAACTCTAGAGACCGGAGCCATCTTTTGTTCCAGGCTGTAAACATGATTTTTACACTTGTGTAACCCCATTGGGTTTCTCCTTATATTTACGCTTTTGGAGCCTGCCCTCTGGTGGACGGAGGTATATCGCTGTATGGTGGCGCCCGAGGACCTTTTAAGGGGTTCCATGAGAGAGGCTTGGTTTGTTTTCATAATTCTTCTGTCTCTTCCCCAGGTATTGGCGTGGGTGGTGTTCGTTCTCACTCTGTCCTACGTGAAGGTGATGGTGGGTGTAATCCTGCGTGACGAAGGACACAGCGCCCTTGTGTGGTGCGGTGCAGTGGTGCAGTTGGGATCTCTGCTCGGAGCTGTCACCGTGTTTCCTCTGGTCAGTGTCTTCAGCTTCTTCTCGTCGGGAGACCCCTGCAACACCAAGTGCCCCTGAACCAACATGTCCGCCAGGGAATTTATTACAACAAAACTAAACGGATCAGATCAGTATGGGTCATCTTTTCATGGGGTCCCCAAATAAACATTATGCACTGTGCCACTTTTGTTATCACTCAGCTTTTTGTTCCGTTTATGTTGTAATGTGACTAAAAAGAGGAGCAGTCTGTTGATTGGACGTTTTTGTTGTCTGGGTCTTAACCATTTTCCAAGAAAAAATAATGATTATTAGTCCATTGTTAAAGTTTTTATTCAAATACACTTTATATGGCACATCACTGTCACATCACCTAGCACACGACACAAACCTCATGAACAGATTGTGCTGTACCGACCCGACTCGTACCATCACTGAGTGGAAACATGTCTTAAAAGACCTTTGTCAGATGTGGGACCCAGCTCCAAGATGTTAGCAGCTGGTCCTTTATGTTATTGTGACTTGTGCTTTCATTGTTGTTACTTAAAGGGGTCAGAGAATATGAACTGTAAATATCTTGTTGCTATGGTTACTCATTTCCTCTCATTATGTTATGTCTGTTCATAATATGTGTAAATCTCACATTCTTTATGCTCTTAGGATTGGTCAAAGTCCCGACAAACAGGACAGATTTTCTTAAGCCTGAAAAACATGTGAAACAAAAGTCTGCTGTTTTCTCTGTATTTCTTTTTTTCATTTTTTCTTTTACTCTGTGTTTTTAGTAACTGATATTCACTTAGATGAAAAGAAAAAAAAGTTTCACTACTGAAGTTTTAATCCAGATCTTACTATTTTTTATCTTTTTATCTCTTTTAAATTGTATGAAAGAAATAAAGAATAAAATGATTTATACACTATATGAAGCTGCTTGACCACACTGTGAATATTAAACTCACTGAATTTGTTTGAGATGTGATGAAATATTGAGAGAATATTGCTCTAATGGCACTGCTTTGAAAACACACTTTTTGTTAAAGAGTGTAATTAACCATTAATAAAGTGGAAATAAAAAAATGAAACATTCAGCTTCTTGTTTATTTACTATATTCCCTCTGTTTTGTTTAAGTATATAATGTGACACTGTTGTGAGGGGCGGCAGTAGCTCAGTGGGTAGAGTGGTCGTCCTTCAACCGGAAGCTAGGCGGTTTGATTCCCGCTCTCCCCACAGTTCATACTGTAAGTAAGTACATTTTATTTATATAGCACCTTTCACAGATATAAATCACAAAGTGCTTTACAAAGTGCAATAAAAGAACAATAAAACTATGAGAATAAAAATTAAAACCACAAAATATTAAAAACATAAAAACATAAAAGCCCAATCAACTAAAAGCTTGTTTAAATAAAAGTGAGTCATCAGACACAAGGACACAAGTGTCGTTGTGTCCTTGGGCAAGACTCTTAGGATTTAAGAATGTAGTAACAGCTACTTGTCTAACCATCCTGATTCAGTTTGTGATTAGAGTCTGGTGTCTGTGATTTTGAGATTTCCCTTTATCGTTATCTTCCATCTCTGAATCTGCACAGACACAGGTTTTAAACAACAGATAACTTTCTTTGGAAATCACCAACTACATTGCAATTGGGAGAATTCTGGCGTAAAGGAAAGATGTTAAGGGTTAAAAGAAGGTTTAGACAATGTACACTCAATGCTTAGATTGAGTGACACTGAAATGTGATCTCCTTTGGACTGGACCTGTGTTTTGATCAAAAATCATTCAAATGACTGAATTGCAGCAGCTAGACTTGTGACATATGACACCAGTTTAAATGGATTTGCACTGGCTATCCATGGGTTTTAGTTTTGCCCCTGGAAACAGAGCAGAACAGCCCCACATAAATCAGTGCCTAGCTTCAGACCCTGGGGCAGGTTCTTACAAACGGTTTCCAGCTCAAGACCAAAGTAAGTGCTCCTCGGCTGTGGCACAACCATTTTTTTGGCAGCTTAGAAAAAAACATATTTAGAAAAACTGATTGTACATTTTAAGTTTTACTTTGTGTTTTATCTTGGATTGATTAAATTGGTTTTAGGGTTATTAGTTGAAGAACTCTATGCAAAGTGCAATTAATCTGTTTATATCATGGTTAATAATGTTACATAAATGTTTTTACAATTGTCCTTAAACTCTGGTAACGATCTTATTTCCTGCCATTCTTCACATTACCTCTCATTGCATCACAGACTACTATGCTAGATTTAAATAACTTTAAGTATTTATATTTTTACCAGGTGAGTCTATCAGGTGCGTCCAGCTGTGGCTTGGGTGAGAGCTAAATGTGGACAAACAAAAAACACTTAATTTTTATGAAACATGTGAGACAGGTGCAGAGCTAAGTCAACAAACTGCAGCCCTATTTTCATAAACGTCCTGTGTTTTCTCTGGCACAATAAATACAAGTATTTAAATAAATGATTTGTGAAATAGATATAGTCCTGGCCTGAAGGGGGCAGTGTGCACAAACACTTTCATGAATCTAAACTGCATTAAACATGTGCTGTATGTGACTGAATAAACACACTGTAGTCATCTGTGGCTCTTTAGTTGGAAAAAGCCAGAATAAAGTGTCATAAAAATAAATAAAACTGCCTCAGACATGGGCATGGGACATAATGTTTTTGAAGTGTTAAGTGATCTTTAATGAGGTTGATGGGTGCATTAGGAGACACAGTCTAAATGATTTGGGCCTAATGGACCTCATATTGATGTGCTTAAATTACAATCATCAGTTTGAGACTGATGCAGAGACACTAGTTTAACACTAGTGTCACTAGTTTAAACATGTTTAAAAAGGTAAAACAACAAGTACAGATACTCATGTTAACTTCTTTTACAAACACATATTCCCCAAAATCAACACAAGTTTTAGCACAAGTTTAAGATTTATCTATGAAACATATTGAGCTTTGAGAGTTTATTGTGAGATTGAAGCAGTGCACTCCAGGTCCAACTTCTGCTCAAAACGGATAAACTGAGCACTGCTTTGGGAGAAGTGCATTCACAGACAATCTTGCATAAAGGCTTAGACATTTATGAAATAAATAGATTTTTTATTAGGAAATGTATTCCATAATACCGCAGAAAGAAAAATGAATTTTTCAAAACTTAAAAAATCACAATTGAATTGATTTGGGACATGTACAAAAGAGAGAGATCTTTACAGAAAAGTGGAGGTGGAAGTGTAGCACCATCAGCCATGATTTGTCTTTGGATAAATACATATGTATGTTGTAGAAACAACACAGATGATAGACCAAAAAAGGTTGTATATGCTGTTCAGGAATATGATTATTGTTATCATTACAACCATATTTTGTGACTCTAACAATGAAAATGTCTCTTTACAGTTGGACCACTGTGGTTTAAAGGATGACATTTTGATAGCTCTGACAAAGTTAGAATAGAAAAGAAAAAAAGAAAAAACACTTTTTAGAACTAAACGTTTGGGATAAATAACTACGTTTTGTAAACACAGTGAAGAGTTTTGACGTAACATTGAACTGTTGTGACAAATGCACTTTTACTTTAGAGAAAAGTTGAACAGTTTCGCAAATTATTTATTCCCTTCACAAGCAAAACCCTTTATTTGAAAACCAGAACCATCCAAACATTTAGACACAGGAAGTGGTACCCAAACCAGAAAATCGACTGAAGCAAGTAAAAATACCCCATTACTGCAATTTAAAATAAAAATGCATTTATCATAGTATCAACAGGGCTTACACACTGAAGCCTACAGTACATACAGTTTACACAAGGGAGATTAAAAGTATACATCTGTGAGAAAAGCTTCTTAAACATTATAATTTAGGGTAGTCATTAAGAAAGCAGACAATGTGTTATCAATCCGTGCCTTCGGAGCAGGATGTGCTTTGTAGATTTCCTGTGATGAATGTGATGGTCTGATGGTTTTTACATGTTAGAAACGCTCCTTTAATCTGCTGCTGTTCACATGTTGTGCGCCATAGGTTGTACTTAAGTGTTCCTGTGTGCGTCTGAGGGAGATTACAGTGTTTCCAGTGAAATCACAACCTGAAAGTTATTTTTGTCTTTTCCTTGTGTTTCACCTTGTGCAGACCACATTAATCCAGACCAGACTGTATCAAAACCAAGACTTGCAGAGACCAGGGCTAAGTCAAGACTAAGACCATTGTATGATACAGTAGAAAAGATCCCATTATTAAAGACAAAGAGTCCAAGTCCAGTTGTTAGAGAAGAACATGCAGTTGCGAGGATTATTTTTAAATCACAACCATGATGGGCAAATGAACCAGTTGTGGTCCTGATTAGTCTTAATTTCCAACATCCTCTATGTCCTAGACTAAGACAGACCAAGACGTTTAAAAAGTGGTCTTAGGACTCAAGCAAGAGTCTGAGGCCTTATAAAACAATATCTGATTGTCTCCATTTGGAACATGTTTTTGTAAAAAGTATGAGGTTTAGTTTAAATCACAGCATAAACACACAGTTAGACTTTTAAATGAGTTACATACATTGGACACGCACACTATGTAAAACTAAACTTAACCACACAAACTTTATGTTTTACAAAACGACACGTGGTCCATGATGCACAGGAAGAGATACATATATATATATATATATATATATATATATATATACACAATATAAAATGTAAAAACATAAATTTAGAAAAATCTAATTTGCTTTGTGCTGATAAGTTAATCAGTTGTGGGTTTGATTTAAAACCCGTTATCTTAGCTGTCTATGAGCACACACAGTAGCCTGGCCAGACATCCCGATTTAGTTTTTCTATTCTATACAAAGAATTAATTTAAGTTTAACTTCCAGGAGAAGGAACAAATACACATAGAACCAATCAGCGTTCAGGGCTGCACCATTCTTCACTGGGCGCAATTAAATAAAAATAAAAACATACAACCAATTAAAAAATAAAGGCCCACCTGTTTTTAAATTGATTAAATGATTGGTCAGGTAGAATTGAACTCGGTGGAGGCCATTGTCAGTGGGAATGGTTCCAGACCCACTTGACACGAAGAAAGAGTGAAGTGAAGGTTCTGCAGAGTCTGGTAGGCTTGGCTTCAAACACACTAGAAATAGGTCCGATGATGAGTTCACTAAAGAAAATCATAAATGTATGATATTTACATGGATGTCCAAAGCCTAACGTGATGCACTTCACATCCAGCTGTGCTCAGTTTGTCCTCTCTTGGCAGCTGTACAAGTAATTTCTCCTTTTCCTGCTTACCACTGAAAACATATTAAATATTACCAAATTTGACACAATGCACCTTTCAGGCCAGTCTTATTAAGCACTACAACACTAGTTTTACATAAATAAATATTGCATTATAAGCCAACAGAAAACTCAATAATATAATATCCACACATTTTCTAAACATTTCTGTTCTCAGTTTAATATGAGCCAAACGTTTATACAAAACACTTAAACGGCAGAAATCTCAGGAGCCTGAAACATTTGTCCAACAAGTCTATACATTTGTTTTTTATAAACTGGAGGAGACCTGCCATTATGCCATTATACTATCTAGTTACCGAGCGTCTTATTCCATCTCGATGGCTTGTTCGGAGATTCCACTGCAGCGTGTTTGAATTAAGAAATAACGAGCGGCGCAGATAAAGTTACCACTAATCATATTCGGAGTTGGTTCTGGAGGCAGTAGGGGATCCTCTCACTGTTTTATTCTCTGTCCATACACAGAGGATTTAACCATTACAATATCAGCTACTATCCTTTATAAACCTGAAGCCTCTCTGCCATAAAGTGTCCCAGACGCTGTAAAAACAACACAAGGTTTTGTCAGACTAAATGTGAGGAGCAGGTATTGGTTACTCACATTCAGTTTATACTTTAGACTTTATCTAAATGACAGCTTTTTAAACCATAGCTATTTTCTCTGTGTGTTTCCCGTTTTGTTTTGACTGAAAACTCTTGTGTCTTAAGTTACTCATTGTTTTTAGCGTGGTAATATTTACAGGACAGTTCAAAACTCTGCTTCCCTGTGATCAGTACAGTACGGCAGAGATATGACTAACACCGACACAGTTTATGGCTTCCTTCCTCTGCAACACAACAATGTTATTTCCTCACAAGCCAACTTCAATGAGTGTCAACGCTTGAAAGATTTACCAAAATAAAGCTGTTGCTTGTAAACAATGAATGCTGCTGTGTGCTTTTTAAATGGTGCATTAGGAAGTATAAGCCAATACACAGGAGTTATACACATTCAAAGATTGGCCTAGTCCTAACAGAGATTTAGTTTGGGTTAAAAAACATGCCACTGCTCCATATTAACTGTAAATAGAAAAAGGCCGCCCACTTTGTTTCAACTGGGTTTTACTGACCAGATGCTAAAAACACTGTTGGGATGAATTTAGAAAGAATGAAAACTACATAGAAGACATTAACTACATTTTTTAAATAAAGTTACCTGCTATTACTAATGTGTCTTTTGTGGGTCACACTGTTTTAGTCAAAGCAGTGGACATGACACAACCAAGAACTCAACAGCAGATGACAGCGATGCAATTAATCTTTTGCTGCTGAATTTATCCTCTGTGGCACCTCATTGTCCAAAATGTCCTCATGTCAAAAAGGAGAAAGGTAGAGTTTTTCAAGAAAAATAAACCACTTCCTGTTTATTCACTGAGAAGAATGAAAAACCTGTGTGTTTGGTGTGTATCTGTGCTTAAGGAATATAATATTTGGTACCACTATGACACTCATCACAACAACAAAAGAATATTTAAACAGCTGTAGAAACTGAGAAAAATTAAAATAAATGAATTGTCAGCAGGTCTGAGGAAACAGAAGTTGTTGTCATAATAATGCTCGCAATTTAGCATTAGCCTCAAAGCCAAATGTTTAGGGTGAGTTTGTGAAAAGGCTTTTGCCAACATAATCTTGCTTCTTTTGCAATTAATGGGACACTGACTTTAAAACGTATTGGAAAAGTAAAGTTGTTATTTATCAGTTTTTATGCTATTATTTTACTGGTTCAGCCCACTCAGATTAAATTGGGTTAAATTGGGCCTAAAGTAAAATGAGTTTTACAGCCCTGGTTTTGATGTTCTTTAACAACTACAAACATGTTGCCCTGATACAAACTCACATGAGAGCAGTAATGTGTGTTCCCAGTGCCCTTTATGCACCCTCCTCTAAGTCAAACCTCACTTTCCTGAAGCATTTACACACAAAATAAACTTCCTTTCATTCTGACATGTTAAATATGGTGGCAAAACACATAAGCCATTAAAAAAACTTTTACTTTACTTTTTTGCTGTTTTAAAATAGCCTCAAGTTCATTTTCAACAAAGAAAGTTTTAAAAAGTTCAGTTTTTCTGCATCAGTGTGACTCACAGTGAATTCTCCTCGTCTTATTCATTCAACATATTAAATGTCTAAAGTATGTCTCACAGACTTGTGTTGTCTATTAATATCATACTTTGGTCAACTTCCTCTGTCACTGTAACCATAGAAACCAGTTTGTCCCTGGTAACCGCTCTGCTCCGACACTGAGGCCCTTTTCTGAATTTAATGACCGCCTCCCTGTGCACGTGCAGACAGTAAACGGCTGCGCGTCGCTGGGAAACACACCGAGGCCCCTCCCACTTTCGTCCGTTACCAGGCGACGGGCCTCACAACAGGAAACAGAGCTGGGGATTCCGTCACAGCGACGAGAGAAAAGGGAAGCATTGACAGGAGACAGGAAGTCTGAGTGTAGACTGAGCCGGGATCAGGCCGGGACGGGACTCAGTGGGTGTGGTGCAAAAGGAGGGTCACCCAAATAACACGTTTTAAAAGAGGCACATATCTAGATAAAAGACGAATGATTCCTTGGAAAACTATATAAAATATCAAATACTCTGTGAAATAACAAGACCTTAGAAAATCATAGGCTTTGTTATTAAGGATATTATTAGATGAGAATGTTCACAAGATGGAGGTTTGGACCAATCACATGCTTGCTTTTGAATAAGGGTCCTACGCCCCTACTGGTCCACACCATAGTCAACAAAAAAAGGAATAGCTATTGATTAGACAGAAATATTCCAAAAATTGTTGACTAGGATGGAAGTAGCTTAAGGTTTCTTTTTTATCTTCAAGGCAATACATATTTCCTCTATTCCTCCTCACATTCTAACATTCTTCACATTTTAACCCTCTTCCATCATGTGCTACTGTCTCTAAAGCTAAAGAGCAATAGAAGCTGTATTGCTTAGCCTATACCTCCAATTGTGCATGTTCCAACAACTGCGAGAGGACAAAATGAGCACTGCTGGTGGAGAAGCACACACTCATGTTACATATTCGTAAAACATTCTTCCATGAAGGGTTAGACATTTATAAACTAGAATGATTCTGTTTCAGATTTTTAAAGTGTATCAGTTCTATTTCCACTAGGTTTGATCAGGAAACAGCATGTCCCTGCAGGGCTTCCATAGCTGCTTACGTGCTTTAAAAAGGACTGCGAGGTGTGGAATCACAAGCTGCACTTTAGCCACTAGAACCTGCCAAAAAGACTGAACACTTTTAATTTAAAGCTATAAAGGCCTACAACCATAACAATATCAGTTTTTATTTTTAACCTTATATAGTCATAAATTATTGGCTAAATAAAGCTTTTGCATCTTCCTACGTATGTTGTGCAATCCTACTGACTTTCTTTGCATAGTTTTATAGTCACTATGCCCCCATAAAAAAAGCTAAACTAATTTAAATGCTGCTAATAATAAAGTCGTGTTGGTATTAACTACATTGCCAAAATATTTTGACAGGCCAAATCTTTAATAAACCAACTACAAAGTGCTTTTCAGAGTCTAATAAGTCTTCAGGTGTGACTTAAAGCATGGCACCCTTTGTTGGACGTTGTTCTAAGAGCTTTTGTCTTGTGTCCTCGTGTCCAACTCCGAGACATTCTGAAGTCTGGATGTTGAAACATAGCTCCCAGATTACTCAATGTCCGCTGTCACCATCTGAACTTTAGTTGTGGTCAGTGATCTATTTTTAAGGCTCTACATCATGAAACACTTAATAAAACGGTAGTTATATGCACAGGGACACTCAGAAGTATAAAGACACACAGTAATACCCTTTCACTTTGCCTCCAGTCCATTTTTCCAAAACAAACAGGTGATTCAACAGTGGGAACGCAGTATCTGAGGCCGCTCGTTTCTCAGTTTATGAATTACTTGAAACTATCCAAATTTCCAACCAGTTGTTGTTAAGACGCAAATAAAGCCAAATGCTGCATTTTGAGAAGTGGAAAGAAACTAGAGTCAAGGTCTTTTCCACTTTGCTGCAGCCAAACCACGTCATACCGGGCAAAAGTGTTCACAAACTCTGGCAGTAGCAGAGCACGGGGCGACCCATGATAAAAATGTGAGGGTTTGTTACAAGGAGACCACCCCAAACCCCAAAACCTTGATCCTGAACAGCCTCTTACAGCTAATACATGAGCCAGCGCTTTGAGAACCGCAGTTGGTTAAAATTGGCAGGAAATATGGAATACAAGGTGATTTATAGTTTGATTAAATTGAAAAAGTGATTGTGCTGCTCAGAAGCCAAACACATTGCACCATTAAAGAAATATAGGCATAGTTGCCTTTGTTACAGTCTTTTTGTTTTATCATTTATTGCATAACATCCTGCAGCATGGGGTGTGTACAGATAAACATTTCTATTTAGGGAGACTCTTAATAATCACAGTAGAAAGCCATAAATGTTTTAACTATCATCCACGAGGTCATTAAGTTTGTTGTACAATTTGGAAATACATTTTAACCACAGCTTGGGTTAGAACAAACTGAACATGTGGAGCCTTGAGGACAGTGGCCTCAAAACGCAGCAGGATGAATGCCACATAATATTTTACAAGACATTTTAGGATTTTTGTTCTGGCAAAGAATGATAAACAGCCACTAGACTCCTTTAGTGGGAATGTCTCAACACTTTGAGTAAGAGCAGAGCATAATAAGCTTAGGTGCAGAACACTTTTAGTTAGAATGATCTGGACAGTTTTTATATAATATTTGAGATTTACTGACTGACTTCAGTTTCTGCATACATTTAATTTAAAGGGCATAATAATGTCTGTGACATTCTCTAAAACACCTTCTTTCATTTCATCTGTAGCTCTGCATTTTCAATGTCTATGTCTCTTATACCTCTTACCAAAACAAAGTCATCAGCTAAAATATCATCTATCATCAGGGATTTAAAACAATGTAGCCTATGGTGTCATGAGCAACTACAGCCTTACCCATACACTTTCTTCTTATCGCAGGGCAACAGTCTAAGCAGAGACACCAACACTTCCCTCTCACCAGACATACCAAGTCGTGTAGAGGCCTAAGCTGGGCCCTGGGGCCTCCTCTTGGTAGGACATGCCCAGAACAAATGCCCTCTATACCTGGTTCCTCTCAATGTCAGCTTGGCTCAGAAGAGGTCCCAGGGGCTATTAGAAAGTAATTTAATCTATCAAAGGACAGGTATTCTCTCAGAATCCCACTAAAGTGATGTGTAATTCAGAGTTCTGTTCAGTGCCGGATAACATTTTGAGGAATAGCGTTCTCACACAATAGTGAAAAGTGATTTATAATTTCCTTTAAATGTCAGGTTACCTTGACATTTCTTGTTTGACATTGTGAAAAGATGTCTGATCCATATAAAACAAGCATGTACCGTCTGTATTATTGATAGTGTTAGTCCTCATTTTCCGATTTGCTCCTGCTTAAGTTGTGGCTCAGATGCATGTGGTCTGTAGTGGCCTGTTACCAAGGTGTCCACTAACTAGCAGCAGACACGGCTGGAAACAAACTACGAGGCCCAGTGCTGTGTGACGTCGACAGCCACGAGTCAATCAGCGGTGGCTATTTATTAACTGCAGACGGCTGGAAGTGTTTACTGCTGCACATGTTTGAGTTACGCATAACTATGTAGTGGCACCCCTCCTCAGAGGCCCAGATAGGCCCCCGGTCCCCATAAGAGATTTCCATGAGGTCAAAGGCACAAGCAGGGAGCCACCGAGCCACGTCCACAGATATCGTTTCACAAGGGCCATCACACCCTCGGATAGTGTCCCAGGGGTAAGGGGGTGTGGAGGGATGAGGAGGAGGCAGATTTGGGATGAAGGGCGGACATGGCATGTTGCTTCACAACGAAGACTGAAAGGATTAGTGTTGATTTCACAAACAGGCGACAGTGAGCTGTTCTGTAGAGTCTTTGTCAAAATGGGGTTTGACCTTTGAAGATGTTTTAAAAGACAAAGGTATCCACTAGGAATTTACTTAATTATTAGAGAGGTATGTAACTCAACATTTCAAGGCACAACATAGAGCTACAGGTTTTATTATTCAAGCAATTTAAAAAAGGGTCTTTGCAGTGTGCTGAAGACATCAATGCCTTTAACTGTCTGCCTCTTTTGGGTTAAAAATGGCACTAGTTTAACATAAAAGACTCACAAAGATTAGTACCACATTATAGTTGACAGTGCACTACCATTCATGATAAAGTGATTACAATAATGAGGTCATGACAGATATTCAACAATTTGTCACACAGTACAAAATATTTATTTAATATTTAATACTTCCCTTGTGCTGCAGCTGGATTCTCACAAGATTTGTGAGTTTAAAAACTCACGCAAATCCATCTTGAACTGCTCCAAGTAAAGTATTCACAGACCAAACCCTGGCCTTACCAGTTGTGTCCAATAATGTGGCAGCTCTGACAGGTCTGGGGGTATTTTAGGTTTGAAGATGTAGTGAACGTAAACAACATTGTGCTGCTCTGATTGGATAAAACTGTGGCTAAGAAATCCAATTACCTCCAAGTATTTACTTTAAAGAACCTCCCCTGAACCTGTTTCTATGAATTCTGCATCAACATAGTGCCTTATGTAGCCAGTTTATGTATCACAAGAGAGAAATGACACTATATTTATACCTACCCATAGTATATTCTTTCACCATTAATTACACACATTGCAACAGAAGATTGAAAAGTGCTTTCGTGGCTCACCTGTTATATTACTTTGAAACACTAGATGGAGTCATGAGCACTCATCATCTTTCTCACAGGGCACTGCAGATAAAGTCCCTCCAGAAGTTGTAAGCCGGCTGTACATATTAATGGACAAATAAATTAAGATTTAAGTTGTATTATTACAGTATATGGGCACAAATTGACTGGAAAACAGGATCTCATGCCCTTCTTCCAGTTATAGTATAATTATATTGTTGCAAAAATAACCTTTCATTCAGTGCATTATTTGTATTTGTTTTGTCTCCTCATACTTTCCACATTTTTAATGAATTACACTGATTTAATTACCTGAATTCTCTGAAGGTCACAATCAAAGAGTGCAACAGCGCTGCCGTTTTTGGCACTGATCTCATTGTAGCTCTGACTCCTGGAAATAGACAGAATAGGAGTATATTACTGTAGCCGAGATGGTCCTGATAAATATGTTTTTTAATAGAATATTAACATATGACTTTATAAAAATGTATTCCCTGCACATTCATAATGTACTACTTTACTCTTGGGACAACTGCAGACCTCAGACCAAAAAGGGTTGGCGCTTGGTCAAAAAAGCATTTTGTCACACACAGTTTACATAATCTTTTATCTTTACTAAAGAACAACAGGCAGTTTTCACCTTTAACTCAAACACTTGCTTTTGCAGCTGAGTGGTGCAGTGTCCTGACTCGCACCAACCCGGGCCGATAAGACGTGTCCGAGCCGCGTCCTCTGTCACCTCTCAGGAAGGACAGCCCGCTTTAGAGAGCCACCATGTGACTATTGTCATCAGAGAAACCACACGGCGCTGCCAGCTGCTGAGTGCTACAGAGCTGCCAAAGATAGCAACAACCTCCCAGCCTCGTACCACAGACAGAAGAGAGAGCGAAGTGGAAAAGTCTAAGAAGATTCTCAGTTTGGCGTGTCAAATGACTGGGTACAAGCCTGATTTTAAATCCATAAAAGTATACGGATAATGATCTGTTTGGAAATGGAGGAAGTAGAAAAGTAATTATTTGCCTCGGCAAAAACATATACAACATCTAAAGTTATTTTTTATATATGTCACATGAGGTAGCACTTAGAACTTATGTCCTGGCTTGTTTTCATTCACACACACTTTTATCTGGTGCTTCTCAAACTACATAAACATTGCAGCCTTTAACTGTCTCTTTGATGAATGGCTCTTTCAGGGTAAAAATGGCAGCAGTTTAATGTAAAAATGCTCACAAAGATTAGCCTGCACATAAATCTTGATTTAGGAGAATTCCTCGTGTGGGTGTCTCTAATGATGCGTTTGTGTTTGATCCCAAAGGGAACAGATACAGAAGATAACGCAGTGGGAACACCAGATTAATGCAGTTTCTTCTCATTAGGATCACGTACATAAGATGAAGCTGTAACTCTACAAATCACAGTGTTATATTCTGCTGTGAGGATTGTTTCAAACCTCCATCAGTAAGAGGAGAGTGTACTTACATTTACTCTGTGCTTTCACCTGTGGAAAACCACTTAACACGCTTTGCATTTGTCTAACTTGAAAAAAGAGACATTTAAAAGTCTATATAACCCAGTGGAACAAGACATTACTTCCTGTTTTAACAACTGAGCGGACAAACTGAGCACCACATAAGGAGAAGTTAATTTGCTTTTATGACTTAGGAGATTCATGTAACAGTAAACAAATGTATGTCCCTGCAGGGCTACCATAGGTTGTAGAATTGTGATCTACACACCCCACGTTTAAATTGTCTTTCTGAACAAAATGTTCATGAAAGAAATTTCCTTGCTTTTATCTTTCTAAAAAACAAAACAATTGGAGCTATTTCAATTCATTGCTTAACTATGTCCTTTAATTTCTTCCTGCCTGTTTTTGGAGAACTACTGGGAGCTGTGATTGTCCGAGAGTTACACACAAAAACATAAAAGAGTAAAAAATAGTTAAATACAGCTAAAGGAATCTATGTTTGCACAAACATTCACCTATACATTGTTTAACGGGCACATAGGTGTGTAATAATGTAATTCTACTGTGTGAGAATGAATGAGTTTTAAACTAATTATTCACATGACTACCCATTTGTCGTTTTATGAGAACAGTTTTGGTAACTCCGCACATTTCTGTTTACAGTATTTTATATTTGTCTATAGAATATTAAATTTGTCTATAGTTTTCAATTTGCAGACTTTATTAGCACAGTCTCCGGGCTCTTCTGCCAGTTTGGTTATTTGGTGGAAACCCTATTGAGACAAACGCTGGACCCATCAGGTGGTCGGTAGGACGAGCCGCTGCTGCGTCACGGTCTGGAGTCTGAAAGGGGCGGTGCGTCAAAGCCGAGGAGGTGATCCCCGGGTTTAAAAGCGCACGAGTCCTCTGCGAGCTCGTGCAGTGCGTCACAACAGACCAAAGAGATCCAGGATCTCCCGGGCAGACGCACTCCCAACGCACGGAGACAAAAATAGCTCTTCTGAAAAGTAGTCGCACATGTTTTTACGCATCTGTCCTTTCTTTGGATACGACATTTTGAAAAAGAAACAGCTCCACGTTTTTGTAAATTCAACCAAAGAACATCTTGGGATTATATCAACAGCGCTTTATGGATAAAAGGTCGCTCGCATCTGCATCGTTTTAGAGTTGGTTCACGTTGTTTGTGCCCCGGATCAGAAAATGAAGTCGGCAGAGGAGGGTAAGTTTGATATTATTTCATTTTATTCAACTTTAATCTAACTTATTAGACTTGTTGTACAGTGATTTTACATTAAAGGGGCTTCTTGGCAGCACTTTCCCTCTGATAAATGTGTGGAGTGTGGATCAAGATGCGCACCCGCCCCGCTGATTCAAGCAAAGTGGGCGTGGCCTTTCTGACTCAAAATGTGCTCCCAAAATAGCGCCAATTGAACTAACACTGTTTAGAGCTCTGCAGATAGCCTTGTGAATGATTCAGTGGGCAGTATTGAAAATATCCAGGGGAAACTTGTTGATCTAATTAGAACAAACAAACATTTCATTGTTTTTGTGTCACAAACCGCAAATGCTTTAAATATAAGCTTTTATTAGAAGGAGTCATAGCAGCTGATGTCATAGTCTTTACAGTGGGGCCCCTAATTGTGTTTAATTCACAGCAGACAGGAGTTGTGGGGACTGTCTGTCTCCGTTTGTATCAATGCTCACCACTGTGGTCGTATTTATTCGGCTTCATGCTCCATATAACCACAGCTGCAGCTCCCACGTCTCGCTCCTCGCTGCTGCCTCTGACCTCAGCCTTTTGCCACGAGCCAGCGGGTCGGCCACAGCAGGCACCTTTACAGGAGGCGAATAAACGACTCATGTCCATTCTGTGTTTATTTTTGATGGCTGCAGGAACATAAAACGGGCCAACCAAAGCACCACTGTGTTTTCATAGCCGTATATTTTATGAGCTACTACATCATGCATATGAGGGGACTGGAAAAAACACCTGGATTTTACATTTAGATCTGAGTATTGTGGAGTTTGCTCTTTCAGTCTTAATTTCCTTTGTACAATTGGACCTTTCATTTCATTATTACACTTGGAGAACACCATTAAATACAGGAAGTTTTAACTAAAGCTTACACAGACAGTAGAAATGAATAATAAACAGTGTGAACTGGCAGTAAGCCTGACTTTGTGGAGATTATGGAGCACATTTAACAAAAAGGAGTCATTTTGGTTGGATTTCTTGAGGCTTGATGGTCACAGAGTTTGCTTTATCTGCAGCCCATATAGCTGGTGATGCTAACAGCTGGTGACATACTTCATGACACATTAGTGGAACAGGCAGGAGGTACCTGTAGACCTTGAGACACTGAATTGGGCAAAAGTTATTACTTTTAAAGCCCAATTGTAATGGGTCTGACCATTAGAAGTTGAGCTCATGGTGTGAGCTACTCTTTGTGCTTGTCCTTCAGAAAATGCCTAGGTTCTATCAACTATGCCTCAGTGTGTGGGTCCTGCTGCTGTGGTACGATCTTCACTTTTACGTTGCCACCTGGATAAAAAAAAACACACACACACAAACCACGAGAAACTAGCATCCTAATAGTTACCTACAAGAAACTCTCTAAACACATTTTCCTTGTTTTTTCTGCAAAATATCCTTCTCAAAATGTTCTGGATATCTAGTTGCTTTCTTTTGCGACATCCTAAAAATTGGGTTAAATATTTTAACACAGCGTACATGATAGTAAACGTGTGTTATTCTCACAACACAATTAGGAGTAACATTTATTCATTTGATCTGTTTTCTCCTCAGATGCATACTACACTCCAAATGTCAGTCTGTCCCTCCCATTGGGAAACCCCTGTCTGCCCTCTCAGTACCACAGCCTCCAGTCCAGTCCCACTATCTCTGTCACCGAGGCCCACAGCTACGATGCCCAAGATGAACTGACAGTGTCCGGTTACTACTCATCCCCAAACACCCGTCCCAATGGAGCGCCCGCCCTCGAGAGCCCCCGCATCGAGATCACAGCCTACAGCCAGTTTCCCGAGGACGAGGTGGAGGAGAGTAACCTTCCCGTCGCCAAAAGAGTCAACTCCATCGTGACTCTGACGCTTCCTAGCGCTGATGGCTACCGGGACCCCAGCTGTCTGAGTCCTGCCAGCAGTGTCTCCTCCCGCAGCTGCCACTCAGACGCCTCCTCTTACGAATCCAACTACTCCTACAACTACGAGAACTCGCCCCAAAACTCGCCCTGGCAGTCTCCGTCAGTGTCCCCCAAAGGCTCCACCCTCGCTCTGCCCGGGGACGCCCACTCCCCCTCGGCCTCGCCCCGAACAAGCATCACAGAAGACACCTGGATGGGTCAGCGGGGTTCGAGGCCTAATTCTCCGTGTGGGGCCAAGAGGAAGTACAGCTTTAACGGCAGTGGGATGCCCCATAAGTATCCATACTCACCCACTCACTCCCCCGGCCTGTCCCCGCAGACCTCCCCCCGCCTCAGTGTCACAGACGAATCGTGGCTGCCCAACACCAACCAGTACACCAACTCAGCCATCCTCGCAGCCATCAACGCTCTGACCACAGACGGGGTGGTCGACCTGGGGGAGGGCATCCCACTGAAGGCCCGGAAAACCAGTCTGGACCACAGCCCTACAGTGAGCCTGAAAGTGGAGCCTGTGGGTGAGGAGATGAGCCCAACGGCGCTCTGTCCCGAAGAGCACAGGCTGTCCCTAAAAAAAGAGGGCTATTGTGGGGGGTTTCTGGATGTACCACAGCACCCGTACTCCTGGCCCAAACCAAAGCCGTATATCAGGTGAGGGGGCAGTTTGGGGAACACCTGAAAGTCTTGGCCTGGGGTCTACAGAGTCACTTTTATTACTTAGGCCTGGCAAATAAAAGCAATATTAACATGCCTTGCCTTGTATTTGCGTGTCCAGTTTATTTGCATAGACAGTTTTAACACATTAATAATTCCAGCGTTATTCCTCAGCTGGTTCATCACGAGTCTTGGCGTATCGCTGTGTTCACATTCTGCACATTCTGCTTTGATAACTGCGTCTAAAATAGGCACTCCTCCCTGTGAGCTCGTAAAGCTGACATGTCCAACGTGTTTTCCCTCCACAGCCCGTCCTTACCGGCGCTGGACTGGCAGCTCCCGTCCAGTTCGGGGCCGTACAGCCTGCAGATCGACGTGCAGCCCAAGTCACACCACAGAGCCCACTACGAGACGGAGGGCAGCAGGGGCGCAGTCAAGGCTCTGGCAGGACATCCTGTGGTTCAGGTCTGCTGCAGTGGTTTACGCTCCCTCTTTTATTATTATTTAGTTGAAAACATCAATCCAATCACGTAAAGAGTGCCCTTAATGATTGTTGCTAAAGTGGATCTGCTGAATAAAAGCTCTACCCTGATTGGCTGCAAAAAACTGTTGATGCTCTATAAATTCAGATGGCTGACCAGACTACTAAATTATGTCAGCAGGACTGTACTAACTAACGGTAACCAGGTGTTGTTTTATTTTGTTACATAATTTCACACAGAGCAACAATCTGAAACAGATTATTTTACAAAAAAATACGAAATTGAGTAAAGTTGTGTCTAGCTCTTTAGTTTAGACATTACTCCTGTAGAAACAAATAGAGTGTATCAAAGCTACTGAAAATCATTCATTGAGTGACAGTGAAGCTGCAAAGTTTGAGCACCCCTTTGGCCGATCCAATTTAGCATCAAACCAACAATGTATTGATATTGACTCGGTTTCGGTTTCCTGTAAAAGATTAGCCCATTAGCTCCAATTTTCACTGCAGCTCATCACTTCTCACTTTTAGCCTCCACAGTTTAAATGTTAAAATAGATTACGTCAACACTAACTTCCTGACCTGGTGGTAATTTTATAAAAACATGTCATCATCACCAAAAAGAATACCATAGGTATGCTTTTAGACAGCGTGGTCCACTCAGTCAGTTCCTGTCCAGACAACGATGAGTCAGACTTTTCCATTGCGTGGCTGACGCCGACGGCTCACAGTGATGTAGCAGAGTTTACTCATGAACTTTAACCACAGTAGCCATGGTGGTCGAGTCTGGAGAAAAATGTGGATAACTGCAGATATGTTTTGGCTGTACACCCATCTGCTCCCAACATTACTGCATAATGCTGACCTCAGCCTTTGAACAAATACAGTCTGCAGCAAAACCGAGCCCAGCCTTCTGTTCAATTATTTCAACACTTTTTAAATACATTACAATAAGATGATAAGTTTAACAGACGTTTGTCATATTCAGCTCAGAGCTTTTGTTTTGTTTGCC
Source organism: Perccottus glenii (assembly GCA_024416835.2). Classification (NCBI taxonomy): domain Eukaryota; kingdom Metazoa; phylum Chordata; class Actinopteri; order Gobiiformes; family Odontobutidae; genus Perccottus; species Perccottus glenii. Next base: position 7,727,462 of record CM044562.2, read on the forward strand.
TCTCAGTGTGGATAAAATAACTGACTAAATAAAGGGTTGGCTGTTTCATAAAAAGTGTAAACTAGGTGTTAAAAAGTGGCACACTTTTATACCAGACGTGATTTCAGACTCTGACGAGGATCTGACCTACTTCCTCTGGTCTAAGAGCTCACAGGTTTGATGGATGAGACAGTTTTACTAACTCTGTAAAGCCAATTCTCCTCAGCAGCAACAGTTGGCAAAACTGACCAGGATTAGTTTAACAAACAAAAATATCTGCAAACTCTGTTAGCAACTCAGGGCACATCTACAGTTGGGTTGTAAAGTAATGTCGAATAACAATCTCTGTTCTCATTAGTCTTTTGTAACTTATTGAACTCATATTTAAAATGATCTGGTTGTTATGGATACTGTAATGTTTCTTTTAACAAACCAAAGACAGGTCTTGTATTGTCTGTCCACACTAAAAACACACATCCATTGCTGTGGCTCAAAATTTAAATGTAGACGCAAAAAAACAGCAACAGCCTACCAATAAAGTCCATAATAGTAAGAGTTGCGGGTGAAATGGTCCTTTTTCAAACAAAAACAAGTTTGGACATCTATTAAATGAAAATGGGTGGAAATTGATGTACATCATAGAGCAGATATTACTGCATTTACTGTAAAAGGTTAAGTAACCAGCCTTGGATTGAGCTAGTTTTATTATTATTGTGTCTAAAAGGAACATTTAGACCCTTACATTGTACCTCTGCGCACATGGGAGATGCAGAGTGTGTTTGTCCAGAGGAAGGTGCTAATGATTTAATGACAGAGGTCTGGGCTCAACGCGGCTCAAATAGAGAGTGTGTGTTCGCCTTCAGCTCCCGGCCAAACCTCCCCCCGACTTTTTCTCCAGCTACCACCCAACCACACAGACTTCCCTTTGTTTAGGAAAGCTCCCGAGCACGCTGCTGACATCATCGGCCGCTGGGTCCTGCGGAGGCGGCCCGACTAAACCACACACGTTTCTGGAAGGCCCGGGTCGGGATGTTGGAAGGAGCTCCATTGCAGTGACTTCCTGATTACATGGTTCACTGTTGGCACGTCCCGCTGCTCCTTCGACTCCGGCCCTGCCCAGAGTTTACAGAGTTTATTCGGAGCCAGCGGTGGCTTGTAACTAGGTACTTTGTTACTATGGTTACGGCAAAACTGATGTTTTCTCATCTCAGAACTGTAGGACAAAATAGCGCTGGATTTGAGACTAATAACAGAGACCAATCCTAACTGAGACCAGAGTCTATCCATCTGAGATCCAATCAAGACCAAGACTAGTTTATGACGCAAAACACCAAAAGTCCAGTCTTAGACCAGGTCCGGACACATAAAAGTCAGTGTTTGGTGAAGGAGACAGAGTTAGTCCAGTCTTAGACCAGGTCCAGACTCATGGAGGTCAGTGTTTGGTGAAGAAGACAGTTAGACCAGTCTCAGGGACAAGACCAGTCTCAAGTCCTATTAGGAAGAAACCAATATTAACCTAATCTCTGTACACTTTGTTCAAAAAAGAAGATTACATTTAATAAAATAATGCCCTATCATTCACAAGGAAGTGGTTGTCATGGATACAGCTTTGTTTTCCTCCAACATCCAGCGGTTTCTGAGTCATCGTTTTATAAGTGCCATTTTTGGTCTGTCCACACTACGACACAGAGTTCCAGAAATTCTTTTGTTGTGTGAACCTGCGTCAAAGAATCTGTGCTTTACTCACATTTACTCACCACTACATTTTTACATACGTTTGCATTTACCGTTACTTTATGTTTTTTTTTAAATTGTTTTTTTGTTTGTTTTGTAATTATTAGTAAGGGGTGGGACAAGAGCACAAACAGTAGTCAAAATAATAAATGAGAATGGAGTCATCATTGTTGAACCTTAATGTCACATCAACATTATTTTAATTCTTGTTCAAATTTAGGGGCACATTGCAAAAGTATCATTATCACAATATGAACAGTTACAATACCCATAGAAGAGATTGTATGACATTAATATTCAAGCCTTACAGCTCTGATTAAAACAAATCTCAGATATTTCAGCTCCTTTATCGTTCCCTAAATAATTAAACTCACTCCCTTTTGTTGACACTTTATTGAGAAGATCCTTTTCTGCTTTGGTCCAGTTTTCTCCAGCTTCAGCATCAATTTGTTCTCCTTTTTTTAACATTGTCTCTGCTTCAACCGCACCCAGACTTATACCAGCAGTGTCCCGTCTGAAATGTGCCCTCCTCACCACAGTTAATACCCTGGGTTTGGTGCTATTCCTTAGTGGACCCTTATTTTTGTCTGAAATCTTGTTTGAAATAAGTTTTTTTAAATGATCTGCTTGTCCTGTTATTATTCTTGTCACCCTCAGATCATCAACTCACTGCCCTTTGTTATTTTTATGAGTTTTTATGTTACATGGCAGGATATTTCTATTTTGCCTCTGTTTGAGATCAAACCTACAAACAAATTAACCCTATAAGGCATAACCTGTTAAACTTTAAGCATGACCGGAGTTGCTTTCAGAATGTACTATAGCACAGTTATGGGGATGACCTGAAATGTGATGAAAATGTCCTGAAATGAATGTAAAATCTCACTTGACACATCTGTGTGTCATAGAGCTGCACTAGTTTCCTTTAATTGATAGACTCTTTTGTTGTTTAAATACCAATTGTTCAGCCCTAGTCATAATGTAATCATGTGGTTGATAGAAAATGCCGTCTTGAAAATGTCCCATAAAACATGTCTTCAGTAGTGTGTTAACGCTGGTGAGTCTCATCCGTCCAAAACCAACAAACTGATGCAGGTTTGTCAGTGTTTGATGATTTAGTGTTTGCCCCGTTGGGCCTCGCCTCAGGTTTAGTCGGTGCATTCCTCTGGTGGGTGATAATATGAGCTGGGAGGGAGCTGCTTATGTTATATTTTCAACAAACACTATCAGTGATTTTTTTCAGCTGACACCCTTTACACACTCTGGCTTGTCCCATTATTATTATTTATCTAGTAATTCCAAAATAAGAGTCAAATGGTACACACACAATGTAATGTTCCCCATAGGGACGGTGATTTTTAAGGTAGGACTCTGCTTTTTCTCACACTAATGAAGAATGCCACTCCTACTCTGGACTCTTTTCTAAACTCAGGCCAGTATTTACAACAACTGTGTACAATCCTTCTGAGAAAACACCCAACTATCTCTTGAAGGGAACCGCACTCTCAAATTAGATCACTGCGTTTTTCAATCAGTTTTGTTGCTGATAATATTCTGCCCAGTTTGTAATTACATTTTAAAAGTAACCACCTCACGTTGCGGCCATCCTTCTTGATGCCTAAATAAACAACATTGCTAGGCAGCAGCCCATTTCCTCACACAAATATAGAGGCTCTTAACCCTGACAGGGAGCCTCCTCCAAATCACATGTTGTGCCTCTCGCTCTCTGTGGGCTCTCCTCAAGTGCCCCTCTTACGTCGAAACACAGATTTTATTTCAGTGTTGAGAGCTTTAAATCTTCACTAAAAGATCAAAATGAGGCAGACTCTGACGAAGGCAGGGGATGAGGCCCAGGATGGTCTGTGTCATGGGTGTAAATCCTGACAGAACATTTCTTTCCTGAGTGGGGTCCTGATGTGTCATTTCAACATTTTAAAGGCAGTTAGTCAAACCCAGGACTAATCTGACTTTTGTGTGAACTCTAGCCACATACAGTCATAGCTTTGCTCTGTTGTAACATATCTTTGTCCTGTTAGTTTTACACACTGTTGCTGCTGTAGATGAAAAGAAAATGGTATAAATGCTGTGTTCAAATATTAGTTACATGGCCTTTTTAATTGTGCTGTTTGTTTCTAAAGAAAAGAAATGCACCTACAAGTAAAAACAAGTACACAACCTTTATTTAGTGTCGGGCCTTTGTGAACTCATCCTCACTGTGGATTATTCATTTACAGTGAGAAAGTTTTGAGTCTTTCTAGTTTTTCACACTGTTGTAAATGAAAAATAAAAATAAAGCATAACCATAGCCATAAGGTAAATTGCTGGCCACATCGATACATTGTATTGTGCTAAGTCTTGCACACTGTTGCTGCTGTAAATGACAGTAACCGTGTACAATGTGCAGGTGGATTTGTTCCAAAGCGTGTCTTTAAGTTTTGTGTTTGTTCTTTAAAGGTGGTTGTGTAATTTCTGACCTTTTTGACAACATCTAGTGGTAAAAGTGCAGGTTGTAATTCCACACCTCTTTTTCAGAACATGTGAACAGCTATGGTAGCCCTGCAGGGACATGCAGTTAGTCTATGAACAAACCCAGTTCAAACAGATCCAATGGGGATTTTACAACAAAACTATAACATTTACTCCATAAATGCTCTAAACTTTTATGAAAGAAGTGCTCATAAACAAACATGAACGTGCTTCTCCTCCATCAGTGCTCAGTTTGTCCTCTCAGTTTTAGGAACAGGAAGAAACAAAACGTCAAATGGGTTTAATGAAGCCTTAGTTGTAATTGTAAGTCAGTCAAACGTAAATACTGTTATACTGAGTTAGTTACACACTATACTTTATAGACTTTAGACTCATGTGACCCACTGTTTCCAAACGCCTTTACAAAGAAAGAGTCTTCTGTGCTTTGTGTCAAATGTTAACGATGCTTCTAATTCTGTCTAACTCTATGGATAACTAAGAAAACCGTAAGGCGGTCTGTCAGTAGTAGCCGCTGCTTTTCTTATATTTCATGCTGTGGCTTGGGGCCCAATGCATTGTGGGTGGCTGAGGTCATCGTCCCATCAGGCAGCACCTCTGGGCGTCTGGCAGCTCTCTAAAACCCCAAAACGAGGAGCGCTCCTGTGCTCGTTGGGGCTGGGATTAGTTTCCTGATAAAGATCGGAGCCCAGTCACTGCTCAGACTTTTCCTTGAATGCTGATTGGCTGTGGCCCGGTGCAGTTGTGGTGACCCCGAACACTGGCTTAGGCTTGTCACACAACGGTCTCGCTCCTCACAAATCACGCAGCCGCTCGCTGTAGGTGGCTCTGCGGTCGCTACTGTAGCATCAACATCTGAGCTGCTCTGACGTGCGCTGATTGAGGAAGTGTACTCGGGACGATGGTTGTAAAGTCGAGATGAAAAGAGTGATTACAACATACTAAATGGGTACATTGTCTCAGAAAAGGCCTGACCTCTCAGAGACCTGGGTTTATTTTGAAAGCCTAACCACAGCTGAGTGCTTCCCGTCTCTTTTCCCACAGCTCCACGGCTACATGGAGAGTGAGCCTCTGACTCTGCAGCTGTTTATTGGCACCGCTGATGACAGGTTGCTCCGGCCCCACGCCTTCTACCAGGTCCACCGCATCACGGGCAAAACGGTGTCCACGCCGAGCCACGAGGCCCTGCACAACAACACCAAAGTCCTGGAGATCCCTCTGCTGCCGGAGAACAACATGCGCGCCATGTGAGTCCTACACACATTTACTCAAGCAGCTGTCAGGCTTGTTCATACTGTAGAAGCATGGTCCATATAACATTTTTTAATCCGTCTTTCTTCTTCTTAGCATTCACAAGTAATCAAGTGCACAAAGTTTTCTGTACCTTGGGTTCTCTCAAGCTTCCTCCCACTGTCCAAAAAGAAATGGTTGTTAGTCAGTGTATGTCTTCAAGTGTTAGCCCTGCAATTGTCCAAGATGTACTAATTCCCAAATCAGTGACATGTAACAGGTTGTAAGCACTGAAACTGAAAATGAATAAATTTAAACTGGGCTTTTAAACTATTAAGTAAAAAATAGAAATAGGCAGGTGAGCATATGAAAATGTCCTTATATATATATATATATATATATATATATATGTTCTACATACTTGTCTTGTGTGAAGGAAAGTATACGATATATAGTATTCGGCGCAATATGTATAAATCAATAATCACTGCAGAACATTTTAGGCCTGAACCATTTGTTTGTCTCGCTCTACTTTTCTGAGCGCTTAATGGAAACTCTATCCAGGCCAGCCATTGTAATATTTTTCTTATCCTAAAGAATTAGTCTGGTCTCTGTGGATTTGAGTTGGATTTCCAGGGAGCAGTAGCAGGGAGGCAGAATAAGTCCTATTTGGCCGGCTGACACAAACAATACTGACCTGGACCCTTTTGGAAACCAGTTAAAGGGATGAGACGGCCTTTGAGCTACTGTACTGTTAGTTCCAGTTCAAAGTTACATAAAAACTCTGGGCAGGGGTGAACTCTGTGGAAATGAGCCTGATGAATCCCTGATGAGAGGTTAGGGCAGCCCTGATGTATCTTGTGCCTAAGTGTGTTTTGGGTTTTTATAGCGCTGGCCCACTCACAGTGAGGGTTGGGGTTTTATAAGCCAGAGAGATCAGATTACTGCAGGAGCTGCTTCTAACACGAGCCTGGGGTTTGTGTCTGAGCGGGACGTCTGCCTGGCTCAGCACTTTCTCTGCTTTTTAATGGATGTAACACATACGCTTTCTCTTAAACAAAGACCTCAGGGGGATCGTGTTTCTCTCACACTCATCGAGAACGTACTGTACTGAGACAGAGATCTAGGATTTGGCTGATACATGTTAAAAAAGACAAACCCTGTTCTGTGATGTGGACACGTCTGAGGCTTTAGCTGAAAGGACACAAAACCTGACATAAAAAGTGTAGTATAGATGTTAGTTTCATTGGGAAGTATAGTTGTGGTACTCAAATCCAGTCTTGAAAGGTCTCAGGCTTATTTTTACTGAGTTTTAGAGGACTTTTATATTGTCTTAATTTCCATCTCTAAACACTAATCCAAATGTTAGGTTTGTACCAGTGTTGTAGACCACGTTGACTGAGACCAAGACAAGATCAAGACTATGTCAGGGTTAGACCAGAACCAGAGTACAATACACTGTTATAGATACAAGGGAACAGTAAAAAAAAAAAATCCAGTCTCAACCAAGTCCTGACTCAGGGAGGTCAGATTTTAGTTTGAATATAAAGATTTATATTCCAGTTGTGGTCTTGGTTGGTCTTAAAGTCCGAGACCATGAGAAGACCAAGACCTTTATAATATAATCTTAAAACTGGACTCAAGACCGGTCTGGAGTACCCCAACACTAGTTTGTACTGTAACAAGACCAAAGCAGACAGACCTGAGTAGTGTATGTTTAACTCAGACGTAGATCTGAGCAGCTGGTGTCTTCAGCTCCAACACCTGACGACTCCAGAGCAGCACGGCCCTGATACAGGAATGTGAGGGAGTGTCCAGATGTGTGTTAAAGTTGACATTAACTAGACTTTGAGGAATGCAGCTACGAGTAGCGGCCAATGGATAAGCCAGAAAACTCTCAACGAGACGAAAGTGAAGAAGTGAGGTGTCTGAGTAAAGGATTATTCGGTGTTTGATGAAGAGTCAGACGCTGAGGTTTAAGAGATTATTGGATATTCTGGGACTATGAAGTGTAATAAAATATATGGTTTTAATGCTTTTTATCACATGGTGGTTAGTGTTAATGTTGTGTTGAAATGACCCTTGATTTTATATAAACCCTTGACTCACTGGAGAACATTGAGAGTCACATTAGCTTTGGCTTTAATGCACTCTAAATCTGTCTCTCTCTGAACAGAATCGACTGCGCTGGGATCCTAAAGCTGCGTAATTCAGACATCGAGTTGAGGAAAGGCGAGACAGACATCGGCCGGAAGAACACACGAGTTCGGATGGTTTTTCGAGTCCACATTAACCAGGCCACGGGACGAACTGTGTCTCTGCAGGCGGCCTCCAACCCCATCGAGTGCTGTAAGTATCACTTTTAACCTGAAACGTAAAGTATTAAGACTCATAAAACAATCTCTGGACTGAGACACAACCATTCCTCAGTTTACAACGGGGTCTTAAAAACTTGGATGAAGGCCAAAACATCGTCACCTTTAATGTCCAGGTGCCTTTTTTAACAAAAATGCCGACGGTGAACTTTTATTGCGTAGTTTTCAGACAAAGCTGAAGTTAGAAGACTTGTGACTGTTGATGTGAGCTCCATCTTCTTCATTTCTTGTCGACTGTAGTCTTGCTCTGAAGCTGACCTCTGATTGGACCGGGACACTCTCTACAGATCAACCCGTTTATGTGGACCTGGCTCCGAGAGTTGCCTCTGAGATTAAGTCTTATGAGCTAAATGAAAGACAGTAGTTAAACCATGAGCTCAGCCTCTTGAAATAAACCATTGTTTGGGTCTGAACGGCTGCCATTGAGCAATAGTTTTTGACCTGAGTCCATCCGTGTGCTTTTAAGTTTGAGCGGCAACAGACTAAGAGGGGTTTCTTTTAATCAGAAGGCATATGGTGACTTTAAATACACAAGTTTTTAATTTATTTGCCCATGTCAGTCTTAATTAAATTTTACAGAAAACTAACCAGAACATTGCTTTAAATTTAAAGATTCAATGTTGTGCAAATCTTTCTTGACAGCTTTAGTGCATTTCAAAGTAAAAAACAAAAAATAAAGCGTTGCTAAAAGGTTAGAGACCGCTGGGACTCACAGTTGGGTTCATAAATCTAGACATGACTCTAAATAACACTGCATTTTAACGTCTTGTGAAAAAATTAACAGTTGACTGAAAAGAAAATATAGCTTTTGGCAAAGTCATCACAAGCCCCTGAACTACCCCCCCCCCCAAAAAATAATGGACCTAAGCCAAAAAAGGAGAAACCACAGATTTGGAGCGGGGCCAGAGGAAGATTATATCACAATGATTTTAAACTAAAGTAAATGTGTAAAACCATTCAACTGAAGAATAACACATTTTTACTTCGCTCAGAGAACAGTACTTTGTGAATTAAAAAAAATAGAAAGTACATTATGGTGCTTACCTTGATGAGTATATTTCCTGTGTCGCAATTTTCTCTTCAAGCTCAATCCGTCTCCAGTTAATATTTCAATATTTACAATTCTGTGATAAAAATGCACATGACAAAAAATAGCATTAAAGTAACATTTTTACAAACCTTTTTCTTGAGGCCGACACCAGATGGCGATATTGTGCCGGAGCATCGACCAAAACTGCAGCAAACTCTGAATTACAACTGACTGTAGTCTTTTCACACCAATGACAAGACGTTCTAATAGGACTGCGGCGAATGGAGCTCCTTTCAGACAGATCGATGCAGTGGCTCGTGACTCAATCTAGTGGCATAGAGTGACATAACACCTCTGTGGAAATCTTTTAAATACACAACATTGATTTAATTGGCTTTCTGATGAGATTTTTAGGATATTTAGAAATATATTTATTGTAAACTAATCCAGATACTAAGTCTTTTTTTTAGAAGCAACGTCAAACAAATAATGAAGAAGTTACAACAGAAGAGGTGACAATGAGAAATGATGAAAATGTGACATAATGTAAGTGGAAGACAAAACAATAGACAGTGGATGTTAAACAAAACAGTCACACAAAATATAGAATATGGAATATATTGTGAGTTAAACCAACTAGCTATGATACTTTTTTTATAAGAAAACATGACCTAGAAATCAATCATCAAAATGCATAACCCTTAAAGTTCTTTGATTGTTCCCGACATGAAAAAGAAGGATAACCCCAGTTTACTGAACTTCATTATGTAACTCTTTCCACACATCTTCTTTGTACAAGATACATGTTGAGACACAAAACAGTCCCATGTGAGTCTGCAGCAAACCGTTCCTGAGAGCATTGGTCTCCTAAACAGTGGAATTGAACCCAAGAAAAATAATATACAAGTACAATTTCTTTGGGTCATCACAAAATGACCTCCAGTTTAAAAACAAAGTGAGATTTAGACTTGAAAACTTTTGCCTGACCCTTATGAAGATGGCAAAAATGTATTAAACATTTTCTAAAAGGGATCGGAATGAAGATGGGTTGGAGTCTGATGTGAACAGTTGAAATGTGGGACTTTATTTTGTGTTGAGGAGGTTTGAAACAGGCCTGTGAAGGTACTCGGCCTGTCTCTGGAGGCTCAGGTTTGTTTCTGGATGCTCAGGTTTGCATGGGGAGTGGGTGTGATCATTCTTTCTCGTCTCTCTCCCGGTCCCGCCCCCTCCAGCCCAGAGATCGGCCCAGGAGCTGCCGCTGGTCGACAAACAGAACCTGGAGACGTGTCCCGCCCCCGGAGGCCAGAGCATGCGGCTGGACGGACATAACTTCCAGCACGACTCCAAGGTGGTGTTTGTGGAAAAGGCCCAAGGTAAAAGCTCGCTGCTGTCTGTGTATTTGGAGACGTCGCAGGACTCTCCTCCTCTCCCCCCTCCCTCCCTCCCTCCTCCGTCCTGCCAGAGCGCCACATGTGGTGCACATTAATGCGCTGTATTTTTAAACCAGCAGACTTACATTTGCACAAGTTTCCATTGCCTGTTGATTCGAGGAATGGATCCCAAACGCAGCGAGTGTGTGTTCGCTTTGAGACGTTTGGGTTTTGGGAGCGACAGGCGACTGCTCCCAGATGTTGATACAAAAGAGGTTTACAAACAGCAATTTCCTTGATTAGCTTCAGCGGAGCAACGTGAGCCGTGTAAACACGTGGGATCCCATCAGTGCCATTCAGAAAACGAGGCGAGCCTTTACATTGTTCCACCTGTGAGAGGAAGAAATCAAGGCTACAGCCGCCCTTAAGCAGTACACAATGTAAGAGGCACTGTTTATCCAAAAACAAGAAGTGATTGTATGAAGTGGGCCTCATTTCCTGACGTCTTTGATTAATCTAGAGCTCTTCCTCAAAGGATTGAAGGCCTTAAACAACTCTAAGACCTAGAAATAACAACACAAGTCAGACCTGAACCTCAGTTTTGAGAGAAAGATTTGGGGAACAATCGTTATTTTTGTGTTATTTACGTTTTTTTTTTGCAGACACAAACCCAAGTTTAATTAAGTAACATCCTTCGATTTAAATTAAGACACTTGGAAGACACTTTATAAGCTCTATAAACTCTAATTGTGGTTGTATTGTGATGTGTATATTTTCCAAACGTCCAAACTCTAGATGCTAACTGAACTAAAAACAACTGAAAATAGACTTGAGATTAATTAGTGCTGAAGCTAAACACGCTAACACAGGTTTATGTAAGTCCAGATCAGGTTCTACAGGGATGCAACCTTTGAGTCCTCATTTTCTATTATGTGATGGAGTGACCTGACCAATTGAATATATGTTTACTACACATGTTTTAATTCATATTTATGATTATACTAATTATTATAATTGTCTTTTATGTCTTGTACGCGGGACTCTTTTGTAAAGGAGATAGCAATCTTAATTTTAAATAATAATTTTAGTATAGCTTAACCAGGTTGTATCAAACTGGTGTGTAAACAAACATGTAGCTGCTAAAATACGTTCACTGCACTACGAGGATATTCTTGAGTAGAGTATCCAAAAATATCTGAAGCAGCCACTGTTTACTTTTGGCCGGCAAAGCCATAAACATGTTCGACGAAAGAGGAAAGGGATTCAGGTTGGGGTACTTACTTAGCCTCATGTATTCTGTTCTCTGCCACTAGTCTTTCATTTTTAGTTTTCTCTGTTTGACAAACCAAGTATTAGTGGCCATTTATTACAAAGATATTACACACAGCCGTCCCTACTTCCTGTAGTTCTGCTCAAAGTGTGTTTCCCTAAATGATGGTTAATAAAAAAGTCTTGAGACAGTCTTTAATTTAAGAGTTGGGAGCTTTAGCATTTCTTTTGAATGTGTTTAAGAGTGAGGACTTATCTGCTACACCTTTTGTGAAACACCTCTGCCTTACTACCATCACTGTTAACGCTCCCTGTCCTCGACTAACATTACCTCCACTTTATAAATCAATAACACACATCTGCAGCGGCTTTGACCCGGAGCAGTGAGTGTGTTTTGGACCCACGGCTCTGTTGCTGATGGGTGTGTGCCGCTCGCTTGTTTTTCACAAGGGTTTCCCCGCGTTTGGCACCGCGCTCGGATTCCTGGGCTGGCCCACCATGGAAACACTGTCCCGGGCCAGGCTTCCACCACCACCGCCGCTGCTGCACCTCCCTCCTTTCTTTCCTCCTCCTTTTCTCCAGCTTCTTGTCCACGCTGTGCTACTACTTCATTAACCTGTGAGTGTGGCTCACAGAGGATCACAATGGGCTCCTTACAGCTGCTCCAGAAAAGCAGCATGGTCTCAGAGAAATGTTGGCGCTGTTACAACACAGTGGAGCAATGTTTCCATCACAAGAGATATCTATAGCTGGGATGTCTACATATGTCTCCGGAAGAGGCTTGCGTTTCCTCTGAGCTGTTTTCAGGAGCGTGGTGTCTTGTGACAAGTCATGTTAGCATTTGGGTTTATTCACAGCTTTTTAAACTTTGACTTCAGAGCCGCACCAGTTTGTAGTGTTCTTTTGGTAACCACAGTACCTCAAAGTACAGTCCATACTGCCCAACAACACAAGGCTATATGTTTATGTAGTGTTGGATACCACTGTAGATGAGTCACAAGATTTGGATAAAAAGGAAAAAAACATGGGAGCTTTTCTTTATGATGTATAAACCTAAGCTTCCCACAGTCAACAGCAAATTTTTGGTAAAACGTGGGAAGCCATAGAAGTAAGACTTGTGCTTTTTGACCTTTTTCTTTTGGATTAAAGCTCAATAGAGGCTTTAAAAAAGAGTGGACGTTCCTGCATGTGATGTTGAATGATTTTTTTTCTTTATTATCCAAAGTCCTTCACGGCTCTATTTTCCCCAAAACATAATCATGAGAAATGTAAGATCATAATATAACATCAACAGTTTGACAGAAGTGCAACATAAATGCTATAGTTTTTCATCTTAAACAGTCTTGTTGAAGTCTTTATGTTGAATTAATGAAGATAACTTTCACATTTTCATTCCCATTGCTTCTATTTTTGTCTCGTTTCTCATGCAGCTCCTCGCTCTGAGAAACTACTTAACGATCCCACTCCTAAATCCTGAGGAGCCTCAGTCGCCATAAAGAGCTTTAATTTTACTTTGATGAACTATTTTCCAGCACAATTTCCAATAAATCCCCTTCTCTCTCCCTCCACACAGAGCTGCGGTGTCGAGACACGTGAGCGATGTTGTGTTCGCTTGTTCCCCGCTCTTACAAGCATCTGTGTGTTTCCTCTACAATTAGACGTAGGCAGCGAGGGTTGCCCTGCCTCAGAGCGCTGCCAAAAGCCCAGGGTTTGTTTGGATTCCCTGTCCACTCTTAGAAATGCGTTCCCATGCAGCTGCTGTGTTTGAAAGCTCATACTTTGTTTAAAAAAGCAAAGAGTGTTTCATGTTTTCAGTGGGAAATGTAACAAAGTAGAAATCACTTCAGGCACGTTTCCACTGGAGCAACAGTGTACGGGTCGGGTCAGTGTGGCAAGGGTTTAGAGAGGTTTCCATTGTCAAAAAGAGTTCGAAGCATTTCAAATAAACATGTATTGTACTGCTTTTGAAAACCACTCAACTCCAGAGGAAAATCTGAATCAAAAGATTAAACAATAAACAGCAACGTGTCGTCAAATGGAGCACGTTTTAATGATAAACATTAGAACTAAGGTCAAACTGTTGTTTCCTGTTTGGGAGGCGGCATCTTTTGGTTCACACTTTGTGAATAAAAAACCTTACATTGACTGAAGCAGTAACATTAAATACAAAATCCTTAAAATGGAACCGTGTAACGTTTAGCCCAAAAATATTTACTCTCAAATCATATAATTTTTCTTAGAATCATGCGTATCTCACTGAAATAGTGCCCTCAGCAGGATTGAAACCTCCTGTGTAATCTTACTGTCCCGGGACAAGGGCTTAATGCAAGAGTTTCCAAACAGCAGGAGCAGAAATAGGTCAATAAACTGGACCCTAGCAGAGTTGTATTTGTACAAAATACACAAATGACCATCCATTTTAGAAGACATGTTTTTTCTCCCAAACTTGCCACTTGGATAGTCTCCAACAATGACATCTGTGAACATTGCACAAACAGAGTCTGTAAAAGGATCTGCGCCCTCTACTGGCTAAAAGTTATGCAGTTCCCCTTTAAATTCAGCAATATACAGTTACACGCCATACTCACTTTATTTTACTTAATGACATTGGACATGAATGAAATCTGTTTGCGCATGTTACTCTGTGCCGCTGTCCGACTCTGGAGCTGCTCAGAGTCCGACCTGAGTTTGAGTAAACTGTAAACATGCAGCAGTAATCCTACATTGAGCCACATTATACAGATGTTTACATGCAGTTTAAAACTATAATCACAATAATTTGATTTTGTCTAATGAAAACAAATGCATTTTTCATTATGTACTTTTGACTTTTGACCAAATTAAATGTCAAACTTGTCTCTTTATTTCTCTAACTCTGAGTGCTTTTTGAACCACTGCATGTTTTTAACTGAGCTGTTGTTTTAGCCATGCCAGAGGAAATCCCTGTTTCCCCTGCAGACAGTAGACACACATATCTCAGTAGAAGTAATGCAGATAACATTGTCGCGGCTCGTCGCTCCTGGTTACGCCCAATCAGACGAAAATGTTTACTGTGTGACCCCAACAGCACTGACATCAGCCTGAAACCTGATCCCGACTCGCTTTCACCTTGTTTTCACTCTGTGCTCTGACCATGAGATACTGTCTCTGATAAATCTCTCTCCATTTGGGAAATTAGACTCACTGTCTGTGACGGTCACCACCTGCACTTTTTCATTTTAAAATTCAATGAAAAGTGGAAGTATAGATTTTTAAGCAGAGATAAAACATTAGTGAGTAGTTCAATATGTAGCTGCTCTCTTTATAAGAGCATTTAGGCCACAGCAGCTGAAGACATAGATTTGTAGTTGTAGACATCTACATCATAAAAATGCATCTTGGGTAAAGTAACACACATCCGTCTGAGGGCTGTGCAGAAATATGTAAAGGCTTCAGCTTCCTATTATCGTTTCGACATCTGCTCATGTTAAACCACACATCAGCCACAACACTGGATAGACCTGAAGTCAGGAGAGTAGCCTTTACACTGGAGCGTTACAGTACGGGTCAGTACAGCTCAGGTTACGCCACATAAGTGTTTCTACATATGACGTAAACCACATTTAAAGAAGAGCGTAAATCCTTGTGTAGCAGCGCGAGATACAGCAGTAAACAAACTGGCACAGCTTTCAGAACATTATATTGATAGAGCTGTCCTACTGTTTATTGACTCACCTTTTAATGCCACAGGTTCTGCTTGTGTTCAATGCAACATAGACAATGTTTTCCTTGTTTTTGCTCGATTATCTATCATACAGATAGATTAAACAGACCTCAGTGTTTAGCTCCACCTGTTTGAAAGCATACCCCAAAACTCTGCTGTACTACACTGGGGACGCTTCAGAGTCCTTTTGGCAATAGAAACTTAACCAGAATGACCCGACCCACACCAGACCGCTTCAGTGGAAACAAGGTTTTGGTTAAATAAAAGGAAGTGCTTTTGTTTCAGACTTCTCTATAAACAGCTCATTTAAAGCTTTCACGGTTTCCCATTTTCAATTATGATTGCTGTACTTTTGCATCAAACTAAAATGTATACTTTCACTTTTAAATGGGTTTAAAAGGACAAAGCGTAGATTAATATTTTAGTAAAACAGAGACAAAGCCCATGAAACAACCCGACTTCATCCTTGTTGAAAACAATAAAACCCTTCTCCTTTAAAATGTCAAATCTGGAAATAATTCAGCAGTAATACTCCGACAGAGCCTTCTCTCAGTATCTTTAATAAACTGTGACTCTGCTGTGTGTTTTCCCACTGTGATTGATAATAGTTTAATTTCAGTGAGAGGTCCTGGAGGAAACCTGTGCAGAGGAAAAAACCCAAATGAAAAGTGTTTTCACATCTGGTGAGTCAGACTGGACAGCTGCCGACTTCACGGTGAATAAGCCTCGCGCTGTTTCCCCAGGATATTTTAGCGCCTGTCGTTTTCAGCGCGGGGCAGCTTCCCTTGTTCAGCCGCCGTCCCTGACCTGTCCATCTCCGCTGGCTGCCGAACGGGAGCCCCTCACAGTTCACCAGGTTTTTTTTGACTTTGTGAAAGGAACTCCCTGACAATTGAGTCTAATTGTTCTTGGCCGAGTCAGTGGGGCAGTAAAAATGGCCTGAAAAGTGAACCGTGAGGATTGTTTAATGTGTAGCTGCCAGATGGTTCCTGGAAACACCTTCAGAAAATTACAGATAACCCTTTTTAGTGCTTTGAAAAACACCAGAAAACCAACAGTATAACGTGCTCACAGTAGGTTCGAGGTATTGCTGTGGACAATAGATATGTATTTGGATCTTATTAATGAACTGTTGTGTATAATAATTGTATTTTTAGCTGTTTCAAAGCTGTGGTAGCCATTGTAAGAATAAAGAGTACATTTTGAAATTTTAAACATTTTCCTTGCAACATAATCTCAAAACAAAAGTGGGTTTAGAATCGGTTTTATTGATGACAAAACAATAGTACAAAGCAGCAGCCCTTGCAACATGTCATAATAAAACAACCTCTTCTAAAGGCTCCTAACAGCATCACGTAAATGTCTGGTTTTGTCAAACTGAATTTAGTGATTATGAATGAAATGTATGGACCTGCGCCTTTTTAGAATTGTTTTAGCAGCATAGTCTCTCAGTTTCACTGTGTATTTTTAATTTAATTTTATAATTAAATTTTCTAATTTTATTTAACTTTTTTATTTAATTTTATTTAATTTTTTTATTTAGTTTTATTTAATTTTTTATTATTTATTTTATTATTATTATTTTTTTTATTTTTTTATTGCTCAAGCTGCTCTTTTATTCTAACTCATGTCATTTAACCTGTCATTGACGGCTGCTATGCTCTGTTACTCATGAGTGTCTTGTCAATGCTATCTTTGGGTATAACTTCATAACTTTAGCTCTGAACATGGAAGTCCCAGAACAGCGCCTCAACACCAAACCCAAACTAGAGACTCCAAAGCTTGATCATCTTGAGGCTTGGGCACAGTTAGCTCCGAGCTGCGGTCTGTGGAGGGAGTGGTGTGTAAATGGTCACTGGTTTCACTGAGTTCATAAAACAATGACTTCCCCCCAAAGTGGTTTGGCAGTGTCTCTCACTTCTGAGAACAATGGCTGTTTTCATAAACAAATCAATTATAGACACGTAAACAGCGGACGCTCTGCTTATGCCACGGATTACACAGCGTCATTTAGACTCTTTTAAGAAACTCCAGGGATGAAGTACTGTAGATGTGGATGGAGATAAAACAAGGACAGGCGCCATTTTAGCTGGAAGTACTGTTAGAAGTAAGTAGAAGTTATGATCAAGGACAAAACCAAGACTTTTAGAGACTGAGACCAAGACCAAGACCGGTGCCTGATCCACTGGAGGAGTTACAGCTGTAAAAACACAGAAGTTCTGTAGCAGGAAAGGTTTACCAGCATTGCCTTATGCACTACTGAGGTCACTGAGGTCAGAACTTGGAATGAATAAAAGTTTTACTGTAGCACTCTGTCTACATTTGACTTTGGAGAAAGACATGAACTGGTTTAAAGTGTATGTGTTTGAACAGTTTTGAGTGGTTAAATCAGGCCTTGACCAGTTAGAAACCATTCTCACTAGTCACAAACTGGTTTTAAGTGGATTTAAACAGGTTACAGAAGGATTTGGATTGGTTTACTTTAACTGTGAGTAGTTTTGAGGTTTATGGTTGGGTTTGGTTTAACACTATAAGGCTTTCAACCAGGTTTGAGTGGGCTTTTCATTAATTGAACACAGATCTTAACCAGTTTAAAATTAATTTAACTTGATTAGAACTAGAGTTTTCAGCCATGTTTGTGTGAGTTTAAGGCATTTCCTTTAAACCTACAGTGGCTTTAAAAGAAAAATATTCACATTTTTGCAGAACATGTCATACCCTCAATATTCTTAAAATCTTGAGTACAGCCCTGTTTTCCAAAGATGAAAGAAAAGTCTGAATCCTGGAAATAAGCGCTATTATGGTTGTATTTGAATTCCTTTCTGAATAATGCTATAATGAAGTCTAAATAAGTTGTGGTCTCGGTCAGTCTCGAGGCCAAAACAAAACCAAGTGAAATTACGTTTGATTTCAAGACACAACTTCTGAAAGTGGCCCTTAGATTCTGGTAGTATCACTGTTCCAGTCTAAATAAGAGCCAGGAGTCCTGCTTGTTTCTCATAATCCCCAGTGCAGCAGTAGTTTACATGCAGGCCACACTTTCAGAGAGCAGTAGGAAGGAAGAAGTTTGAGTCGGCAAACACAACACAAGGATCTCTTTGAGGCCGACTCATGGCTTTGGGCAGAGCATGTGTTTATATTTACTGTACATTATGAGAGCGCTGGGCGCATGCCACCCCGCTGTTTCACTGTGGGCTCCCAAAGTTACTCCACCCAGGTCCAATTAAGGAGCACAAGGAGCTGTTTGATTCCCTTTTATAAAAGCCAGTGTGACAAATAGCTGCATTGTATATTGTTTGATGGATCTGCGCTGCACACGGCGGCTGTGTTATGTCTGTTCTGAGAAAATAATCATTTGTATAAAGCGTCGCTAACCAAGTGTGAGCTGTTGGACTTCTACAGAGTTGGGACAATGCCAAGGGGTTGGACATTTGGAGAGTTTAAAAGCGTTTGTGTTGTACTGGAGAACTTGTGCAGACATCACAACTGGTTTATTTGTCCATTGGTTCAAACGTTAATAATTTTATCTAATATTTAAAAAGATATCCCACAAAAACAACTCCTCTATGACTTTGGACTTGTGTAAGATTTGACTTGTGGTGTTTACATTGGTCCTACTTTTGTCTTGGTCTCGATACACTCAGGTCTTAGTCATATCTTGGTCTCATTTAGAGTAAATTTGACTGGAACTCTAGTTTCTGCAGCAGTTTGAGTCAAAAGGGAGAGGTTTGTTTAACCCAGATAATGTTGGAGATTATCCAACACGGTGGGCGAAAGATTTAGAAACCATTGAGCTGGCTTTAGTTTGAAAAGAAGGCAGTGAGGAGTGAAGTTGAGCTCATATGTGAGGGTCTAACTCTGCTGTTATCAATTACACTGTGTGGTAATCAAGTGTCCAGTGCACTCTCTTCAAACAAAGGCATCCCACTCATTGGGTTTTTTGTTTCCTGGGAATAAGCAGCTGCGCTCACTAAAGAAATGGGTCAATTTAATGTTTCTGTCTCTGACAAATGAAGTGTGGATCAGAACAAGGAGAAGGGAAGGGACTTTAGTTGCTGTCGATTTAAAAAGGCTTTGATTTTTGTTGAAATTCCTGAAGTTAAAAAAGTAGGTGGTGAAGACATAATGTGAAGGAAGAAAACCAGAAACAGATCTGAAGTTAAGATTTAGATGTGGCCACATTAAGTTCACATCAGGAAACAAACAACACATCGACCCTTTGTTTGGAGACGTCCTTCCTGCTCGTGGCTGTTCCTCAGAGGATTGTGCACCTACAGCACAAGACATTGTTTATCTGGAACTTCCCCGTAACATGGTTTGCACATGTGCAGCGTCCGCCTCGGTAACTCCCTGGTATGTTCACAGATGTCTGTAACTCAGTCCCAGGGCGCCTGTCTCTGCAGCAGATGGGTTTTTCTCACATTAGAAATTATTAAAGGGGTTAACGTCCAGAAAGCGCAAACGGCAGGTATTTTCAGATGAATCCCTGACTGAATCCTGCAGGTACCTTAATCCAATCAGAGCAATGTTATTTACATCTGAACATTAATGGTAATGGTGCTTTGTCGTCAAACCAAACACTGGTTTCTGTGAATATATTTGTTCAGGACATAAGGAAAACCAAACTTATCTCGGTCAAATAAGACAGAGATTTAATAGATTATATTTGATGGGATACAGCAGTGAAAAGCACACTTCATTTTAGATGTAACAGGTCCTACAGAGAACTGGACTATACAGTATATGGTCTTTTGTGATAGAAAAAATGTTTTCAAGCAACAAGAACATGTAATGAAAATATAACTTATGATAAAAGCTATAGAAGCTATATCTCTTTTTCCTCAGGCATCTTCAAAAGTCTAATTAAAACCTTAAGTTTCTTACATTACCAAAAATGAAAGTTAAAATAACAGGATACAGCAGTGGCTTGCATCTTTTAACCTTGTGCTGCAGCTGGAATCTCGCAAGATTTGTGAATTTACAAAATCCATCTTGTAAAGCAAAGAGTCTGCGTCATACTGACAGTTCTGGCCGGTGTTGCTCTGACTGGATTAAACTGTTGATAGATCCAATCACCAACCAGCTTTTCATCAAAAGAACCTGCCTTTTGCAAATGCTTTCTAAAGATGCCACAGACTAACGACCAGAGTCAGGTCATGCCTTTCTGCTGTTGGTTGTTAAGCATAAGTGGGGCATAAGGCTTAGATATGATATTGGTTGAGAAATTCCTACCAATATCACAGAAAAGAGCATAAACAGGACAAGAAATACATACCGTACTAAAGAGTTAGTTGCAAATGTCAGGTTATTCTGCCTTTTGAATGTCAGGACACCTTTTAGATAATTTTAGGTTAGTTTGTATGTTATGGTACAAATGGCTGCTTTAATGAGACAAAACTCACTATTACCAGTTTTTCCAGAGCTTTTTTTTATTGCACAATATTATTTCTGAGTCTTTGAGGTACAAAGTAGATAAACAGTTGCTTCCTCCAGAAGTGAAGTCCTGCAGACAGTCTGTCAGACAAAGAGTAAAGCTGAGGGAAACAGAGACTGTGCAGAGACATAAACAGGTGTCTGGTGTCGTGTCACGTATAATAGGAGCTGTCAGTGCCCAGCTGTGCCACCTCACGACTCAAAAAACTATCCCACATCCATCTTTTCGAATCAAACACCCCGCTTAGCAACAAAACGGTTTCCTTTCCTTGTGAAATCACACAGCCTTTAATGAATTTTGGGTTTGTTAATGAGTCAGAGGGCTAAAAAAAAAGTGTTTCCTTCTGGTGCAAATAAATTGGTTCAAATATAGTTTCACTCACACCTCATTGGGCACAGAGTCTCAGGGGCTTTTCAAAGAGTGATGCTAAAGTTAACAGCCCAATGGGAAAGCCTTTTTATTGTGGCGCTTGGTGTAAAAATAGAGACCAATATCATTAAATGGTATAAACAGATGGGGTAAATGTTTGCAGATGTGAGATGGAACTCCTCACGTCAAGGTTTTTGTCATTCACCGAGCGTCATCTCTTTGGTATGAGTCTTTTAAACATTTTTTTTGAGGATTACATCAGGTTTCTCTCAGTCTGAGTCTGAGTCCCAGTCGTCTCAGGTTAGTGCAACTGAGGATATGAGCTCATGGCCGCGGCGCAGACAGGGTGACGTTTGTGATAGCTCTGGCTTTCTGTTTTATATATCACTGACGCAACAGATAATTATAACAACTCTCCTTTCTTTTCTTCGTTTCGGGGAATGACAGTGAGTAGGACTGGACTGAGTGAGCATAACGTTAAGAACCGAGTCCAACTTGTGTCATTCTGAGTCCATTGTATTTCTCAAGGTCCATCTTTAGGTTAAACCTGCAGATTTTGAGAAAAATAGTGGCAACAGTGACAATTAGTGGTGTTCCAGCTGTAACACTGGTAAATGGAAGCTTAATGTAAAGCGCTTTGAGTGACTAGGGGGAAAAGCGCTATATAAAAAAAATAAATAAAAACAACCGTCCCAGTTACTGCCTACACTGTGTTGGCTCAGAACTTCCATATCCATCTTCTACCTCTTATCCGGGGCCGGGTCGCGGGGGCAGCAGTCTAAGCAGAGACGCCCAGACTTCCCTCTCCCCAGACACTTCCTCCAGCTCTTCCGGGGGAATACTGAGGCGTTCCCAGGCCAGCTGAGAGACATAGTCCCTCCAGCGTGTCCTAGGTCTTCCCCGGGGTCTCCTCCCGGTGGGACATGCCCGGAACACCTCCCTAGGGAGGCGTCCAGGAGGCATCCGAAACAGATGCCCGACCCACCTCAGCTGGCTCCTCTCGATGTGGAGGAGCAGCGGCTCTACTTTGAGCTCCTCCCGAGTGACCGAGCTCCTCACCCTATCTCTAAGGGAGCGCCCCGCCACCCTGCGGAGAAAACTCATTTCAGCCGCTTGTATCCGGGATCTTGTTCTTTCGGTCATGACCCAAAGCTCATGACCATAGGTGAGAGTAGGAACGTAGATTGACCGGTAAATCGTGAGCTTTGCCTTATAGCTCAGCTCCTTCTTCACCACGACAGACCGGTACATCGACCGCATCACTGCAGAAGCTGCACCGATCCGTCTGTCAATCTCACGGTCCTTCCTTCCCTCACTCGTGAACAAGACCCCAAGATACTTGAACTCCTCCACTTGAGGCAGGAGCTCTCCACCAACCTGAAAGGGTCAAGCCACCCTTTTCCGACTGAGAACCATGGTCTCAGACTTGGAGGTGCTGATCCTCATCCCAGCCGCTTCACACTCGGCTGCAAACCGTCCCAGTGCACACTGAAGGTCCTGGCTTAATGGAGCCAACAGGACAACATCATCTGCAAAAAGCAAAGACAAGATCCTGTGTTCCAGTGTTCCATCGCCCGTAAGCACAAATGGCAGTGCTTACGGGCCAAATGGCAGTAAGCCAAAACTTGTGACCTTCAATAGCCAGTTCCTAAAATGCAGGAAAGTGATGCAGCTTTATAAATTTTTGGAAAGATAGAAATAAACTGGCAACAATCTTTGGTAACTCTGAACCTTTTCCAAATGTAGTAACTTCTTGCTCCGTAAACTCAAAGTGACATCAGACATTTGGAGACGAAGGCTCTCTTCTTCAGGCGATGGGTGATGTCACACTCAACGTCTGCTCCGTTTTGTTGGTAATGATTTTGATTTGGTGCAGAGTGTGTGGATTGTTGTCTAACACTCTTCCTGTCTGTCCTGTTCTTTTTGTTTTCAGATGGACACCACCTTTGGGAAATGGAGGCCAAGGTTGAGCGGGACTCCTCAAAGTCTGTGAGTGATTCATGTGACATTATCATCACCACAACCACTGCTCTGATCTAGTTTCATCACGAAAACATGTAACAAACAGCAGCTGGGAACTATCACTTTAACAAAAACTTCTTCCGTCATCACAGAAGAGAAAAGTGATGACTTTATTTCATTGGGACTAACTCGTTTCACATCACACAGGAATCATGGGAGTCTAGAGAATGCCATTGACCTAATTAGTTGTCCATTAAAACCACAGTTTATACCAACAGAGCGGTGAGAAACACTATTGATCTATTTTTAGAAGGCAATAGTTTTTGTTTTTTGATTCCCAGGTGTTGCACTAAAGCTTGATGAGCACAAAGGCTGTTTCACAGATGGCTTTATGACTCAGAAGGTTATCATTTGTCTTACTGTGGTTTACACGTATTATGGAAAACATTACTTTTCCATGGTTTTGGTTATTTGCTCGCTTGTATAATGATTCAGGTCACAGAAAATGCTTTAAAAAATCTTTAGGGTGAAGACTTTAGAAACAGTTCTAAACAGTTTTTAGCATAAATATCTAGACAGATTAAACAGAGCTTGGCTTTAGAGTGAGCTCAGTCCATGCACGCTCATTGTTTTTAATAAGCCTAAACTATAATGATATCTGTGGTACCAGGTTTCAGGACAAACTACAGGTCAACTTATAACCTATATTACTGTTGTAAGACAAAGCTAAAAACAAATAAATTGTCTGTCTGTAATAATTAATAAATGCTTTAAATGGTGTATGATTAATCCTCACTGATGGGAGTCTGGCAGATTTTTATAGCTGTGTCGTATGGATAAAGAGGTTTTGTTAAATGCTTTTTGATTATTTTTATATATATATATATATATATATATATATATATATATATGTGGAGAAATTGTGATCATGTACAAAAATGCAAAATGCTGTTTAATAAGACGTTGGGCACCTTCAACCAAAATTGTTAACCATAATAGTTTTTTTTAAATATTTATAAGTGCATACAATTATTGAATAACAATCAAATCAAAAAGTTCCTAATATTGCACATTCCAGCAAATAATTCTTGAGATAGGACATACAACAAAATGCAGAGATAAATGAACAAACATGACGGACAGAGGCAACATGTTGAATCATAAACATTCACATTCTCTAGTTTGTATTTGTTATTTTCAGTCATAAAAAATAAAAGCAAAAACAGTGACCTTTAGAAATACTCAAAGTTGAAAAGTTAAGCTCTATCTTTAAGAAACTAAATCGCCTTCCCTGTCCCTGAGTGTTGTATCTGGGTTGGACTAAGGTTTAGCCAAATAAATGGTCCATAGCCCACAGCATGAGTCGTATTAATTTACACCAAACTCTGGATACAGAATGTACTTTATTACAGAAGAGACACGGTGGTCTCCAAACTCAAGCTGAAACAGGGACACACTGTAGATTTTCTCGACTGAGGGACCAAGGCCAGGAACCCGCTGCGGGACACACTGATGTTGTGTTTAAACCGTGTCGAAAGGGTTTTTAGGAGTTCAGCCTCAGATCTGTGGGATTTGACGCTTGGCAGTGCGTCTGGTCTTTTTCCTGAGAGATAGACTTATCCCTGCTCAGCGTCAGGGCTTGTGTGATATAGAGAGTAGAAAAATAATGGACCATGGGATCAGGAGTTGACAGGGAAGTGAAGGTTGTTTTAAACAATGCTAGCTGCAGTTTAAAAACATCACAATACAATTTATATTACAGTTTTGATAATTATCATTCACTTTAACCTTTCTGAAGCTTTATCTGTGCAATATGGCTCTGTTTTACTAGCTTTTGAGATTAATAACCAGCCGATAAAGGGTTCCTGGAGCCCCAAATAAGCTCAGTGTCCACGGTTAGAGCAACTGGTCCAAACTCATGATATACTTTTCTATTTGTGTTAGCTTTTGTTTATGACTGATGTAAAATTTGATTGCATAGTATGTTATCTGTGTTGATCCCCTCCTTTGTGAGCAAAGCTATGGCTGGCAACAGCTGCTAGCTCATGTTACAGGCTGGGGGCAGCAGTAGCTCAGTGGGTAGAGCGGTTGTTCTTCAACCTGAAGGTAGGCAGTTCGATTCCCGCTCTCCCCACAGATCATACTGTCGTTGTGTCCTTGGGCAAGACACTTAACCCACCTTGCCTCCAGTGGCTGTAACACTGGAAACTACATTAGAACAATGTAAGTCGCTTTGGATAAAAGCGTCAGCTAAATGAATAAATGTAAAATGAATTCATATTTCTTGTCATCAGATCATTAAATGGAGACTGCCTCCCAAACAAGCCATTGTCGTTATTTCTACACATAAAAAATCCAATCAGTTACACTATAGCTTCATCATAGACTTTTTGTACATAATTCTTATTGTAATGAATAGTTATTTTTTTAATTTTTATAATAGTAAGGTATAAAGGTAAACCTGTATACATTATGTGTATGTCGCAAGTTTCAGTGCTCAAGGAATATAATATTTAGCCACCACTATGACACTCATCACAATCAAAAATAAAACTGCTGCAGGACAACTGAGAAAAGATAAATTAATAGTTACAAGTCTGTTTTTAACCGTACCCGAGCGGTCATTGATGCAGCAGTGACAGTTAGCTAGCTTATTGTTAGCCAAATAGAATTAGCATCAATATTGTGAGGGTGTGTTTGTGAAAACATTCTGTACATGCTGAAGGTCTTTTTAGTTGCGACTTGCCACCAATGAGAGCACTGAAATTGTACTTCTTTGCAAACAAACCAAATTATAAGTTGTATTCATATAAAGGTTTTTATGCTTATATTTTGCTTGTTCGGCCCACTTCAGATCAAATTGTGCTGAACGTGGCCCCTGAACTAACGTTTGACACCCCTGTGTTGGGCTAGACAATACCTAATAATACCTAATACCTGTCTAAACTAATTTATTGTTCCAACAACTCAACCAGATTGAACCTCAGATTTGCGCAGTAAGTCACATGCGTCGTCACCTGCATAAACCAAAAGAGGTGACGCCAAATGATACAACAGCTGCATGATTTAGTCTGGACATTATTTCCAGTTGGATACGTCAGATTATTCAGACAAATGGTCTTCAGGAGTTCACTCGAGACGTGCAGTACTGCTCCTCCACGCTTCATTTGTCACCATAGTCTTCCTCCGTCCAGATAAATGATTATGTCCCCACAGTAGTTTGGGAGATGTTTGAGTTTTTGAATTCCAAACAGACTTCTGAGATTTGAAAAGCTTTACAACTGGCAGTATTTTACACACAAGTGCAATTACTTTCTTCAACTGTGACACGTTTAGTCTTAAGTTCTGCATTAAACACAGCTGCTCAAAACCCAGAACAAAAAAAGGGGGTTCATCTGGCTTCATTTGCATCTGGGATGGCTGTGAATTTTACTAATATGTGTCTGTTCTTGGATGTGTCCTGACGCAGTGTTCCCTGTTCACAGATGACTTCTTCCCGAGCATTACCTCTGACAGTTTTACTCGAACAGATTTACACTGAAACAAGGACGAGCTGAAATGAACGCAGTAAACTCGCTCCAGAGACGTCAGGAAGCTCCCTAAAACATGTGAACATTCCTGGGTCCATCTTATTCATCTGAGAAATTTCACCAAAACAATCTGGTTCCCTTAACGGCCTCCAAAGCCTCTCACATTTTTAGATAAAATGAGAAAACAGTTCACTATCAAAACAGATGAGCTTGTTTTTGTGAATGTGTAGTGCTGAAGAGTGCAAGCAAATGAAAAACACCTATTTTAAAAGGTCCATATTTACAAAACTTTACAAAAAATATTATTTTGGTTCAAGTCCCTAAGTTTTTCCTTGGGCGTATTCCTCTTGTATCAAATGTTATTATTGTTGTTGTTGTTGTTGCTTAGAAATAAATAACACTGGTCACTTTGTTTGTGGGTGTTGAATCCAACAGAAGTGTTTATTACTGATCCGTAAAATTTCAGGTTTATTAAGGCTTTTGAATTAACCGTTGCCTCCTGTTCTATATTTGTTCTCTATTGTCTTTTCTCCAGACAGGTGTACTTGTTTTACAGATTCACTCACCTCCTTTGTCCTAGAGAGGAACAATAAATTGTACACATTACAGCTTTAACTCTAAATTTAATATTGGTTGAAGTCAAAATGTATAGAATTTAACTTGACACTTGACATTTGGATTTTTAAGTGGCCTATAAAGTGATGAACTCTACACATAGTAAAACTAAAACTGAAAATATGTGTAACTGATGTGATGTGTTTGTATTAAAAATATTATGAATTAAAATCATTTCAGCAGATTTGACTTTTCACTCTCACAATGTTTTTTTTTCTTTGAAGATGTTCCTATTATCTCTAACATATCAAGTGATAAGACTGCATTTGCCGTCAGCAACTTTAATGGCACAGTTATATTTTGTTTATGATTAATCTGCACAACTGAAATATTAAGAGACAATTTTAGCACTACAATTTTGTCAGAAAAATAAAATAATGTTAGGAATCCTCACTTAATTTGGGGAATCCTGTAGTTCCTCCATCGTGACGGCAGCGTAGCATTGCTCATCTCTGTTACATTTCACAGTTTACATCATAGGGTTCTGTTTATTTCAATAAAACAACCCCAAGCATTGTGTTGTATCTTATGCTCCAGTCCATTTACAGAAAACACCAGCTCTTTAACATTACACGCCTCATTAACTTGTTTTATTTTCCACTTCTACAGAACACACTTGTGGTTGAAGTCCCTCCGTATCGAAACCAAAGACTCTCCACTCCGGTTCACGTCAACTTCTACGTCTGCAACGGCAAACGGAAACGCAGCCAGTGTCAGCGCTTCACCTACGTCCCTGCGAGTGGTGAGTCTCTGGATTCACACACCTCCAGTAAATCTGATTGGGTTTAAAAGTCGGTCAGTAAAAGTGCTAAGACATTTGGATTTTTCTCTATCTGTGAAACTTCTCTGTAGCTCATTATAAAGACTTTATTTTTTTACATGCAAATATTGTAAAGCCCATTGTCTCGTGGTTAAAAAGGGAGGAACAAAGCTACATTATTATTCCCCCTTTAGGGAACCCTCTATAAACCCTGTTATTTTCCATACCTGTAGCCGCAGTGACGGGACACAGGAGGGCGGGGAACGGGACATGGGAAAGGCATGTTATTTTAATAGAGAACCTATTGCCAAGCTAAATATAAACACCACCAACTTCAATATAAAAAAGTGTGTTTAACTGAGCTGCAGCCTTGGAGCGAGCAGCCAGTGGGTGGTTCAAAGCCGTGACTCAGCCGAACCCTGCCCGGTCGGTCCCGCTGTACGTGGGCGACCCGTGTCCTGCTGTGAAAGTAGAGCATTGTCCTCAGAGTCGAGAGAAAGAGATGTGAGGGACGATCGGTTTGTGGTCAGTGTCTCCAAGAGGTCAATGTCTAGGAGCAAATGGGAAAAACACAGTGGTTTGGCAAAATCTGGGAAAGCCTTGTTTCTAGTGGCACCAGTGGTTAGCATCAGTTTATATTGAATTTGTGTTGAAGTCATTGTTCGGAGCCAGTTGTTTATCTTTATGTTAATCCTACTTAAATCCCTCCCACAACAACATAGCAACCTGCCTGCTTTTATTGGATTTAAAAAAGGAAAACTGAACCACATCCCAATACCAAAACTGAAAAATTAATACGCAGTAGAAACCGAATGAAGAAATAATTATTCTAAGTTTGAGACATTTTCTTTTTGGTTATCTACAAACACATGGCACACTTTTAAAGATCTTCATTTGCCCATGTATTTGAGCATGTTATTGGACAAAACCCATCTATGAACATTGTTGACAATAAAGCCTAGGTTTTGTCTTGTCTTTTTTTCACAAATCATTCTTATTACAATTTTATTTTTAGGACATTTAACTCAGTTACAGCAAAAGTGTTTAATAGCCACAAAATAACATTAATTATAAAG
Source organism: Perccottus glenii (assembly GCA_024416835.2). Classification (NCBI taxonomy): domain Eukaryota; kingdom Metazoa; phylum Chordata; class Actinopteri; order Gobiiformes; family Odontobutidae; genus Perccottus; species Perccottus glenii. The sequence goes on from CM044562.2 coordinate 7,756,382, forward strand.
TAATTGAGGGTTTAGTTTTAAAGCTTGTCTGCTAAACCTACAGCAAAAAAATACAGAACAATGTACAGGTTCCAGTGTGATTTCAAACACATGTTTTCAATAATTACTGTGTAGATTAGAAACAGTGATGTGGTAATAAATGTCAGGCTCATGGCCCCTCGTTTCGTAGCAGGACTCAATGCTTATTTTATATAAGATTGAGTTTCGGACTGACAGCCGTCATCTCTTTTTAAAACTGAACAAAAGCCTCTGATGAACCTGAACTAGTAAAGCCCACACCAACCGAGACCAAGACCAGGGTAACATTGATAGAAGAGATCTTGGGGAAGGATTATAAAATTTAAACACTACAAATCCAGTCCATAAAAGTGGATCCAAGTTGCATCCAACTCCAACAATGATATGGAGTCCATTTTATCTGCTCTACGCACTGAATAAAGCTTATATTAATGAGCTTGCTTCTGCTGTGACATATTTCATACAACACATCGAGTAGGAATTATCACCAGAGCAAATTCCAACTTAAACAGGCCTTTTATTATAGAAGCTGCTGGATGTTTCTCATGTTGATGACTCATTGCTTTTTCCTTCTTTTTATAGTTTTGGGAACCTTTTCAAAGTAAAAGGAGAGGTTAGACGTAGACCGTGTCCAAAATCACTCCCTGTTCTCTGCAGTATATGCTATAAAATACACAGTTATATGGCTATTCCTACGGCATTTAATAAATCCTCTATTGCACTAGTGTAAGTTTAGATGAACTTTTTATTCCCATCTGTTTTACAAACTATTTCAAATCAGTTCAATTCAATATAAAAGGCAAACCAGCTGATTTTTCCATAATGTAAAAATAGTAAATGGACACATTTTATGTTTGTACCGTGACAGCAGTAGAACAGTGGACCCAAAACAGTGATAGTAACAACCTATATATATGTAGCTAGTGATGCTAAAAGTCAGCTGGACTATACCTGAGTTTTATAAAGTATTAGTGTATATACAAACAATAAGAGGTCAGATTCAGCAAAAGAGAATCCTAGCATGTAGCTAGTGATGCTAACAGCCAATACCACATTGTATATGATGTTTATTGTGTTAGAGTGTAAATCTTTGAATATTCTATGTTATTGCCTGATCAGCGATTCTCTCTTTTGTAAACAATACATTAGTCTGGTCTCTGTAGATTTGAGTTGGGTTTTCAGGAGGCAGTACCAATGGACACTGAAAAAATTGCCTCTGGACACATACCAATCAGAGATATTGATTAGTGCTAAAGTCAAAAAGATTTGTTCAGTTTTTCTGGTTTAAATAAAGAGTCTTGATTTATTGTCCCGTTCTTTTCAGTTCCCACCATAAAGACTGAGCCCCATGACGACTACGACGGGTCTCTGGTCTGCACCTCGCTGCCTCTTCACCCAAAGCCATACTTCCCTCAACAAGTCCTGACGCCCATGATGACCTCTGACCTCCGACCGTGTGTTGTGGGCAGCAGTGGTTTCTCTGCTGGTCCGCCCCAGAGACTGGCTGCCAAACCCGCCCCAGTCCTGTCTGCTTCCTCTCCCAATGGCAGCCCCAAACTGCACGACCTGTCGCCCCCGCCTTTCCCCAAGTGCCTCTCTGTGCCACAGCCACAGCCGCCGCCCGTCCACATGTGTCCATTATCCAGGAGGCACCGGGACGTTTCCCTCCAACCACTCTGTACCCTTCCACCAGCGACTCCTCGTCCCCTGTGTCTCAGCCGTCCACTCCCGAGGCACCCTTCTCTCCGGCCCATTGCCTGAACACCCCTCAGCCCGTCACGAGCACCACTCCAGTGGCCCTTAAAGCAAGTGAAAGGCCCCGGGACGAAAACAGCCCCCCGGCGCTCGTTGTCAGCATCAAACAGGAACCACAGGAGCTGGACCAGATGTACCTCGACGACGGTGAGTCATGGTTTTCAAACTAAACACGTTCAAATGTGGAAAATGTTAAGCAAACACGCCTCAAATTAAAAGACAATGGGGTTTTTATGGAGTTCCAGGACAAAATGGCCGCTGTACTGTACAGCGTCCGCAGGTGCTGATCGGGTTTTTAATGGGTATCGTATGACTCACAAATCTTCAAGCCAGAAACTGAAACGTTTGGCTTTGAGAAGTCACTTTGCAGGTTTAGTTTTGTGGCTTTTTCTCTGTTTTCATTTAAATGTATTTTGAACAATGGACAAAGCAGACATTTCAGATAAAATTGTTTAAGACAAGAGTGTTTTTAATGGGGTTTTTATTGGCACATGACAACAACAGAAAAGTGTAGTTTCTTATAGTTCTTTCTTCAGTGTCTGGCCTTCAAAGCAGCTCGAATTAGATCGAAACTATTCCTCATTCTGGTAAATGCAATGCTTACCTTAGGCTTAATAGTTCAGCCAAGTCTACACATCTATGGATATTTAAATTTTCGGGTATATTGTCAGCGGAAGAAAACTTAAACTGTCCTATACAAAGAAATAATCTGGTCTTTGTGGATTTGAGTTGAATTCCCAGTGGAACAGAATAAACTGCTTCTAAACGCAGCTCGACAGAATCAGAGAAACAAAGCGCTGCGTAAAGCCCACACCATTTTCAGATTGGTCCAACAGGATTTCTAAGTGAAAATAGCTGTGATGAGTAAAGATTCCAGACCTGATTCATGGTGAAATGTTTTGCATGGTTGAAACGATAGTTGGCAATAAGTACGCCACATACTAGATTATTTTGTTAATTCAGGTTGGTCATTGATGTGGACAATGAAACTGACTTGCAGCAGGAAAAAAATTGTACGAACACTAAGTTGGCCTCCTTTATGGTTTCTATTGTTTCATTAGACGGTACAAAAAAAGGAGCATAAGCAAATTGAGCTGAGACATGACCGCAGACTTTTTTTAAATCTTGGTTTTGTGGGCTGACATCAGCAGAAGGAGAACCCAAACTCAGAAGAGAATGTTTGTTCAGGAAAAATCTGTGTTTTGACCAAATTCTTTCACAATTAATCATTTTATGTTCTCTGTAATTTACAATAACATGTTTTGGTCGAACACACAAAAGGTCAACACTAACCTGAATCTAACATATTGATTAAAGTGAACTTACTTTCTTACGTAAAGCTGGTCTTTATTAAAAACAGATCTAAAAAATGCAAAAGGTCATTTTGATTTCATCTGATAAATTTGCTCCTGACACTTTTGTGTTTTTCTTTTTCTGTGGTAAATTTAAAAAAGAAACGTGGCTTTACTCGGGTACATTGGGATTTCATCTCCTGTAGAAACTGCCCAAAGTTTGATCACATAGTAAATATAATCATGATCTCACTCCTCTAGACGTGTGTGTTCACTGCTGAAGGGCTCTACGCTGCTGTGTTTTTTACAAATAAATTGGATAAACGTTGTTCCTCGAGGCTGTAGAAACGGCTGCGTCTGGCTCAGTGTAAGTCAAATAGATGGACTAACCCAAACCAGCAGCTATCAGTGAGTCTTTGATCTGTCACCAACACCAGGCCTGTATCGTCTGGTCGAGCTTCCTGACTCAGACTGTTCCCAGGCCACTTCCAACGAGCCGTCTGGGTAAAAACATTAACACCGGTCGCCTGACTCTGGGGATATTTAACCGTAACAGAGCCGCCTCATTACGCAGTTGCCCTGTCATTAAGTTCTCGCTGGTGCCACTGCTGTCGGTTCAAACCAGGTGTCATTAAAAACAAATCAAAGTATTTAAGCTGTGTAGACATTACGGACATTTTGGACGATCTGTGGCCTGTTTTTGTTGGAGACTCGGAGGAAACCTTAGCGAGCATACCTAATGTAATGTGGCTTCTCACTTCATTAAAAGCTGTGGCTGAGGTTGATGCAGTTATTTCCTTTATGGCTTGGACTCAGGTGCGGTGTTACTGTAATGTCAGGTTTGTTAGAGATACCGGAGACTTTTAAGGAGCGGTCACACTCAAACTGTTGCTAAAACGAGCAGCAATTATTAAAATATGGTTGTGCTGTAATTCAACATTTAACATCTGCAAAACCATTTCAGTCTTATGTAATAATCCTTAAATGACCTTTTCCCACATTACATTACTCAGTTTGTTTAAATGAAACTAGAGAAAATCAACTTATTGCTTCAGTCCAACCAAAACACTCTCATCTTAGTCTGACGGGAATTGAATTTCTTTTAGTTGAGCTACAACACTCATAAGTCAACTGAGTGTTGGGTCAGTGTGTTCAAACTTAAACTGTGACGTCATACAAGTGTCACACAATTCAGATCAATTCAACTTCATTATTCCCCAAAAGGAAATTCAATTAAGTCTCTTCAAATGAATAGATTCAGGATTCATCTTTACAGACTGATTGTACAGTTTTATTACAGTCAGGAAGAAGTTCTCTGTAGCTCACTGATCTCAGACTGTTCAAAAGCCCAGTGCAGGGGATGGTCCATGTTGTTCAGAATAGCATCCATCCTGTTGTGTGTCTGTTTCTCCTTTGCTTCAACAATAGTCTCCAAACCTAACTGTAACATGCCCTGGATAACAAGTTATGTTTCTATATGAGCAAACTTTTAAAACATGGATGCATTGCCATTAAGTCTCTTGGAATTAGAGACGAAATGTCTTCACCTTGAAAACCGAGTCCAGATGTTTTTACTTCAACCTTTTTTTTTCAAGATGTCCTGGATGACTGAGAACCTTCACAGACATTGCCATTAACTAGAAATCTCAATCTTTAATCTCAACTTTAAATTTAAAAGAGCTGCACCAGTTTCCTACGTTTTAAGGACTCACTATTTGACAACTCTATCAAAAACTGGAAACAGCGTTTGCTGATATTCTGTTGCTGTCCCTGTCTCAGATTTCCTCTCAAACCAGACCGATTATTCCTTCTCAAAATACTAATACATTACCCTAAACTGAAGTTGAGCGCTTAGAGTTTACGTGGTTAAATTGACAGTATTTATCCGTGTTTTAGGTTGCCTGGTTTTTCTCTGTTGATGTTTTTCTTTTTTGAGCTGTTTCTCTGTTATTAGACATTTTCAGTGCTGAAAATAAACCTAAATGGCAAGTATTACACTTCCTGTAACATCACATCACAGACTGACCAATGAGAACGCTCCTTTTTCAGGCACGTGGTTATGTAAGCATGTGATTGGCCAAATTTTTCCATTCCTGAGTAACTTATAAAATCCCCTTAATAAACAGTTCATTTTAGAAGAAAAAAATATTAGGTACAGTCTGTTTAAAGATGTTTAATGTAAGGTTTCCAAAAAAAAAAAAGAACAGAAAGTTATATAAAGTTTGACTCATGGGTGATTATGTCTAACTTGTTGTCGGTCTCTTTGGTCTGTGATGTAAAAGGTTAAAGAGAAAAGGCCAGACCAATTGTAGCAGAGCTAGCAACAAGTTAAAGAAAGTTAGACGTCTCTCACTAAATCAATATCCTCCCATTTGTGTCCACTCAAGGACAAAGACAGTAGTGCAATAAAACTAAAGCAAAACCATAGCTCAAATAAACTGCAGCTGTGTCAAATGCCAGTGTCTGTAGGAACAAACCGTTACAAACATCTGCAAATGGGACGTCTCAAAGGTGTTTTCTGCAGGGTGCGCAGTTCGCTGCTAAAGCTAATGCTAAGGCTCACTGAGATGGAAAGTGTCCAGGCGGCTATTAAACTCACTGACTACAGAGCTTTACATGTTTCCCTAAAAAAATAAAAATAAAAACCACACATCTGGGAGAAGAGTCTGAAGCTGTATGTTACGCTCCACAGTAGTGATGCTGCAGACGTTTGTCAGCAGTGAGGTAACATGAAGACGTCTCTGTGCCAAACGGCATTACAGCATCATTTTTTATGATGTGTGGAGGCCTTGTTCTGTCTCAAAGCACCACAATTGATGATCAGACAGTTTGGACAACATAGGAGGAGTATGTACAAGTCAAACAACGATCCTTGTTTGATCCAATAAAAGTAAAAATTCAAAGTAAAAATATAAAGCTGTTTTATAATCAGCAGTGTCGTTTATGACTCACATTATTACCGACTGTGAGATGAGCAGGACTGTTTCCAGCTGCAGACTGTGAGTTTCAAAAATATTAAAGGCCCAGTAATAAACCTTTGTTATGGACGACCCCGGTGGCCGTTGAGTGAACTGCCATTTTTTGTTTTATAGGAGTAAGCCAGGGTCAAATTATATAAAGATCTTTTAAACGTGGCAGGGTTTGATTGTGCAAGTGTTTAATCTAATGTATTAATACAAATGTATGTATTAATGACAAATAGGCCAATACGCTGGACCCTAGCAGAGTCTTTTTGTACAAAATGCACTAAAATGACCCATTTTTCTTCCAAACTTCCAAACTTGCCAATGCATAGTCTCCAGTTGTAAACAACTGACGTCAGTAAATATTGCGCCACTGTCATGACATCACAGAGCGCCCTCTACTGGCTAAGAGTAACGCAGTGCCTCTTTAAAGCAAGCTAACATTTTAGCTTTATAATGTAATTGACAGATCCCGCTTTAAACTACCATCTTTAGGAGGTAATACGGTTCTAATAGATAAACTGTTTAATGTATTAACCCGGAGTAAACGTTCATCAGCACATTCCCGGTTTGGAGAAGTAGACAGGAGCATTGATGCAGATGCTACACCTGTTTTTAGTGAGACCAGCGAAAAATAGATCTCAAAGACTTCACATTTCAAAACATGGAGCTGCATTAACGCCTGTTTAACTGTGTGGTGCGGCAGTGGCTCAGTGGTAGAGTGGTCGTCCTTCAACCGGAAGGTAGGCGGTTCGATTCCCGCTCTCCCCATAATTGTAAGTAAATAACTTTTATAAACAATTGAATGGATAATATTTATTTCAATGACCCCATTAGTAGCCATGTATAACACAAAGCCCATGTCATTGCTCCTGTCTGCTTCTCTAAACTGGGACAGTATATTTCTATTTAGTATCTCACAGAACATCCTGGACTATCCTGTTAAAATCCACCTCAGAGAAACACAACTGGAAACCCTTAAAATCCCTTTAAATGTGTGCTGTTGTTTTAAAAGGCAGTGCTGTGGGGCTCAGATTCAGCAGGAAACGCTAAAGGCTGCATTAAAACAGCTCGTGCAGAGCGTTGGGTTTGATACAAACTAATCCAGCGACTGTTTTTCTTTTCGTGGAGCTCGGGAGCAGCTGGAGGTGTTTGACCAGGAACACCCCAACACACTCTCAATTAGCAGCTGTTCGCTTCATTAACTCAACACAATGTGATAACCCAATGTTAATGTCTGTTAAATATGTACGTGTTTGTGAATAAATCAGCGGAACAAGCTGAGCAGAGGGTTTACTGCTGTCGAGTGCAGGCCACAAACCACGAGATGTTCTTGGCTGACGTTACGATGCTCCTACTGAGTTACTGCCCCAAAGAGCCGCTACATTTGAACCTACAAGCAGGTAATATTTAAACGCTAACAGCTGACCACTTTTTAGAAAATAAATTAAACCGAGAGAGAGATGTCTGGCACAAATCAGCTTCAAGTGGCCAGTAAAACAAAAACAAAAAATGAGTACAGTAATGCATCCAAACCAATGCTTTACAGTCAAACTTAAATGTTTGAGCTGTTGGCAACAAGGTTTTCAAGGTCAAGTTTTTCAGACCAAAAGAGAAAATATATGTCACAAGTGAGTCGCCCAAAGGGATAAGTAGAGATTTGGAAAAAAAAACTGACATGATGCTCGTCTCTGTGGGGTGCTTTTTCTTTTGTTCAACTGCAGCTTTTGATTGAACGTTTCGTGAGATAAAGCAAGAAGCAAAAAGTTAAACATGTTTATGAAAAATGAATGTTCTTGTAATAAAAGTTATATTCCAATAGAAAACGTTTTCAAAGACAAAGCCAGCATTTAATAACAGTTGTTTCCAGTGTCATACGGCTCTCGCTTTATGAATTTAAACATTAACTACATTGCATTAATCACAAACAGAACTTACAGCCATTCAATAGTGAGTCTCTAAAATATAGGAAATTTACTCAAATCTTACAAGATATTGTTCAGAAACCTGGAAATAAACCAGAAACAGTTCAATGTTCACTGCAGCAGCTGTTCCTCCAGCCTCTCACTTCACTAATCACCAGGATTTATTCTCTTCTTTATATTTCTTATACACGTTTGTGAAAGTCTGCTTCAAATAGAATATATTTCTCGTCACTGTTTATGTACCAGACTTCTCTCTTTGAAAACAGCTGAGTGGAAATAAAAGCCACTCTGGGGTAACTGGACCTGTGTCGTACCACTCAAGTGAAAACAAGCAGAAAGTTTAACAAAGAGCTCAGGCGTCACAGAGGGGAGACTTGAGAATGTCGCTGGTTGAGCATAAATGGGGCACAAAGTTGAGTGGGACAGGATAATGCTGTGACAAAGATCAAGAAAAGAAGTACTAAAGGGGCTCTTTTCTATTATTGTCAATTAAACAGTGCTTTTTTTTACGTTATAGATGTTATGTGACTAAACCGCTCAGACACATGCCACTGTGGTGCGGGGCCTATTTTAGGTCACTGTTGTCAACGCACTTAGAGATCAATACATCGACTTTAGTTTCAATTAGACGCTCCACTTCAAATGTGGCAGCACAACGAGAACTGGGCCATGGCAACGGTCGCATCAACAAAAGGGAGCAGTGGCCTTGATAATCCAGCTTTGTTTCAGACTAAATCAAGAGTCTTTCTTTCTTTTATGAAGTGAATGCTTTTTTGTCACATACGTCCACAACGGGACACGAGGGGGGCGACCCGAGCGACGTGTTTCATCCTCGGTCTGGATCGTTATGAGACAAAGTGATGACACGACGTCGAAGTCTTAATGTCCGATATTTACAGCCTTCACTTGGCTTCGTGGGGAGTATTTGAGAGACATAGCTGGGAGACTGTCCTCGAGGAGGTTTTAAACTACTCTGTTTTTTGGGCTTCAGATGTGCGCGAGGTCAGTAGCTCAGTGGTAGAGCTCAAGTCAGTGGATTCCGCCGCCCACGTCATACTGTCAACAGGGTAGGATCAACTCTCTGTTCCGCCCTCCTGTTCTGTCATGATCACAAGGTATAATGTAAGAGCTTGGATAAAAGCTGTCAGTGACTGTAACACTGGTAAATGTAATTAAAGCGTCAAACTAAGATATCTGACTTAGGCAGCTGTTCATTTCAGTGCTGTGTTCTGAAAAATACAACTTGTCTGTAACAGGTTAATGCATCATTTACAAAGCATTAGTCTGACATTAATAATCACCTTTAACTTATAAACATTGCAATTAGTGTTTTATTCTTGAATAATAACCCAGTGTAAATTTTTTAGGTCTGTGTCTGTTATAAACATAAACCATTTTGGAATGAAGGATTTTAGGTTTCTCATTTGTACAGGTAAAAAAAGACAAGAAGGTTCTTTAATAGTCTATTGTCAACATATAAAACTAAAGAATGCCCTTTCAACAAACCAATATGCATTTTAATACAAAAACTCAGAGTTAGATTTATTCAAAATAAAAAGTGCCACAGGAGGCGTTAGATCCCGTCAAAGATGGTCCATAGTTCCAGAAGTGTGCTTATGAGCGTCTAACGTGTCTCAGGTTTTAAATCCCAGGCCATCTTTCAGCCATATTTCCAATTTATTCAAACCATATTTTAACATTTTCAACTACTTCTGTATTCTGTTTGAACGTTGTAAAGACTCAAAGGTTGAATAGAAAATCTAAAATGATGTACAGGAGCTCTTCTAGCACCAAATAAGTTTTACAAATGAGGTGCTCTGTGAGAAAAGGAGACAACGGAGGGAGAAAAAGAAAGAAAAATAAGGCACTGATAAAAAAAAGCCTTATTTGGTTTCTCTCATTCGTCACTAAATTCATTTCAACTTTATCAGAGTCTAAAGTATAAAGTATGTGTTAGATAATAGTCTGCAGTTCAGCACAGACTGCTTAACGTGTAAGAAAAAAGTATTAAAACATAAAAAGCTGGAGAAAATCTGGATCTGTTAAAAGCACATTTTTGAAGCAGCCTCTCGACGTCCTTTGGCTTTGAGCTGTTCATCACGAAGAGTGCTGCCAAGGCTCTCAGTGAGACGTGCTGCTGTGAAGCCTGTCTTCGTTTCGGTAATGTCTTCAATGTGTGGGTCTCAGGGACGCGCTCGTGTTAAAACCTCTCTGGGGTCTTCCTCGACTTTATTAATCGCCGTCAGTCAATCGGACGAACTCTGGAGCTGCACGGCTGGACAACTCTGTTCCTACCTTTTACAGCCGAGGTGTCAGACTCAGAGCAGTGAGGGGCCGCGATAGTTAATCAGAATCCTTTCAGGGGCCAAAGACTGTGACACATGAGAAGCTTTTGTTACATTTGAATGTGAGGTTTCAACAGGTTTTAGTTGGATTTGAACAGGTTTTAGTTGGATTTGAACAGGTTTTAGATGGATTTGAACAGGGTTTGGATGGAATTAAACAGATTTTTGTTGGATTTGAACACGTTTAGGTGGATTTGAACAGGTTTAGGTTGGATTTAAACAGGTTTTAGTTGAATATAAACAGGTTTTAGATGGATTTGAACAGGTTTTAGATGGATTTGATCAGGTTTTCGTTGGATTTAAACAGGTTTTAGGTGGATTTAAACAGGTTTTAGGTGGATTTGAACAGGTTTAGGTTGGATTTAAACAGGTTTTAGTTGAATATAAACAGGTTTTAGTTGGATTTGAACAGGTTTCAAGTGGATTTGAACAGGTTTAGGTTGGATTTAAACAGGTTTTAGTTGAATATAAACAGGTTTTAGTTGGATTTGAACAGGTTTTAGATGGAATTGAACAGGTTTTATATGGATTTGATCAGGTTTTAGATGGATTTGATCAGGTTTTCATTGGATTTAAACAGGTTTTAGGTGGATTTGAACAGGTTTAGGTTGGATTTGAACAGGTTTAGGTTGGATTTGAACAGGTTTTGGTTGGATTTAAACAGGTTTTAGTTGGATTTGAACTGGTTTTAGGTGGATTTGAACAGGTTTTAGTTGGATTTGACGTAGCTAAAACCTCTGAAACCTGTTCAAATCCAGTTAAAACATAGCCCCAAAAACATCACCAACTAAATGGAGCCACATAAAACATTGTAACGGGATGCTTTTGGCCCCCGGGCCTTGAGTTTGACGTGGTTTAAAGTGTCATGGCAGCTCTGTTAGTGTTTCTGTTTATGTTAATGAGTTAATATGACCCTCTGTAGTAACTCTGTCCATCTCTTTTTCTGTCTTCTGCACTCTTTACATCTTTGTGACATATTCAGGCTGAGATTCATGAGTAGCTTTAGCATGAGCCTGACTTTTACCTGCCGCAAGCACAAAAGAAGGGGGTTTAAGTTTTCTTTGTCCAGTTGCTTCTGCTTGTTCAGTTTGCATCATTATGTGATTACAACAGCCTGTGGATTCAAGAGTGAACAAGACAATACTAAAAAAAAGAGCCAGAAAGCTGTGAATGACAAATAACGCACACAAATGAAAACGTTCTTATTAACAGTAGGACGAACTTTAAAGGAATTGTTCAAACCAAGACATGACAGTTTAATACAGATTTCCACTCAACTTATTTAAAATAATTCTCTGTGTGTGATTGAGAAGCGCTCAGACACCCTCCGCACTGAGCCCGGTCCTCTCTCTGACCCTCCTCGAGCTGGAAGTGAGTTATATTTTTGTCAGGGAGGGACTGTCCTGTTCCTGGGATGAAAATAAACTCTGAAACTAAAGTAATCTCATTGTGTGGAGGAGAGTCTCGGGTTTCTCTTCCAAATCTGGCCACGCCCCGTCAGAGGGAATTCCTCCTCTGCCTCCAAGCCCCCGCTGGTGTCCCGGGACGACCGCTCGGGTGTTCCCCTCTCACATTTCTTATCATGACACATTATAGAACCGGCCGCTGAAGTAAGGATCGTCTTAAAAGTATCCAAGAGAGGAACGGTTAAAGCTCGTCTCAAAGTCTTTAACGAGCCACAAAATGATTAGTGCGTCCCCCTCCGCGGAGTTCGCTCATATCTATATTTTCCCATCGGCACCTGTGTCCCTGTCGGCTCAGCTGCAGATGAGAACAGGTAAACAAGTGCACCTGGAGCCCGGCGGCTTGCATCATCTCTCCTGACACAGACGTCTGGAGACACTGAGGAGGTTAATGTAGCAGCTCACCTCAAGAAACAACACGTCCTGCTGTAATTATTACTTCAGGTCAGTTTAAGATGAAGAAAACAGAAGAAAGTGGTCTGAAAGTCACAGTTATTCATGTATGAACTCAATTGTATATTGTGTGCAGCTTGTGTGTACAGTACTTTACATTTTTGTTGAACAGAATGAAAACAGTTTATGGTTAATGGTATTAGCTTTTGGTACAACATATGTTCAGATAAACCCATAAAGAACAACAAAAACAACAGCTACACATCCAAGCAATACCTTCAGACAAACACATAAAGAAGATGACATTTTATTCATGACCTGCTTTTGTTTTTATGTGCTGTCATTTCTCCTGCTCATATGTTTACTATTGTCCTAGTTTGGTGTGTTATCCTGCTCCCACACGCTCTAACTAACCCCGCCCCTCGGTAAAACTACATTTCTGGACAGATATTAACCCCGTCCTGCAGATATTCTCCTGAGATGTGCTGCGTTATGTGAACGGAAACGTCGAGGGGGAAAAGTATGAACGTTTTTCTGACATCCTCTGGAGAGATTAAGAGATAAATAGTTATATATATTGGGCTGCTTTTTTGGTTTTACTTTAAGGTTGACCTTTTGTCGAAAGGAAAAGTATGAGTGTCTCTCAGTGTGTGTGTCTCTAAGAGTTAGCCCTGCGATAAACTGATGATTTTCCAGTGTAATCCATCTCAAGACCGGAGCAGCACCCTGAAACGGATAAGACAAAAAGATGAATGAATCAGTGAATATTAAATTTTCTTGACAACATACAAGAATACAATAGGAACTTTTATTACCATGTGTTGGCTGCTGAAACCTTTCTTGGAGAATGGTTTTACAAAATCCTGGGTAAAAAAGAGTTGAAAAAGGAGCTATTATTGCATACCACACTGGGTCTTTGACAGCAAAAGGATTTTACAGAAACAAAAACTGAACTTAAAGTAATTTGTTGCATTGTGTACTTTCAGAGATGCAAAAGAAGGTTCTATCTAACTTTAGTTTTCCTGAATCTCTTTTCTGTTACAGTCAACGAGATCATCAGGAACGACCTGTCGAGCATCTCTGTCCACAGCCACGCGTAGCTTCCCCTCGAAACGGAAACGCCAAAACCAAAGACACTTCGTTCTCATCTGCACAAAGACAAAGAGGAAATCCAACCGAAAGGTCGACCAGGGTCCAACAAACGAGTGCCTTGTTTTTCATTGAACGCCTCTACGTGGAGTTTTTCAGAGGAATAACAGACAGGACTGACTTTAAAACTTGTAAATGAAGTAGCAGCCACCGTAGTTGAGCTTTTAGACCAAGACTAAGTATTCCCTATGTGTCTTATTTTTTGTTTGTAAATGATTCAGTGCCTATGACCTCTTTTCTATTTGTATATACGGCAGTGCTTCAGTTCTGCATATCTGGAGTTTTACAGAGAGACCGTTTTAAGTCGTGCCTTTGACTGGAAACAGAAATACAACCTCAGATTGCAAAACCTTTTTTTAGTTTATAAGCCTCTATAGTTGAACAAAACTGACTATATTTTGTATTTTCTCAAAGCACTAAAGCTTTAATCAGCATCTTATTGTTAATTTCTTGGTGCCTCAGACAGGATTATATGCAGAATGTTAATGAAAATCCCTTTTATTCCTCACTCATGTCCATCTGTCTCTCGTTGTGTATCTGTATACCAAAAGCATATTATTTTAAATTTTTCCTCCTTTGTTACACGGAAGGACACTTTTGGGGGGGGGAGCCTTCAGTCAGTCACAGCTCACAAAACAAAACTATACCGTGGATAAAATGAAAACCCAGAAAGGACCTGAATGTTTTTATGATTATCACTAAAAAGAGAAGGGTCACCTTTATTAAAGAGCCAATCAATTTGTTACAGTGATACCAACGTCCGGCCCTGGAGCCAAATGAGGCCCAAAGTGCAGTCTTGATAGGCCACAAAAACCATGTTTCTACTGGGACGGTTCTGGCACGTTTCCATTACAGAAAGGGGTCCGGAGGGTCCCCAAAAAGAGTTCAGTACTTTGAGGTCGCCTCAGCGAGGAGTCCTGGGCTTTGTGGTCTGGAAGGAGCGTAGGTAAACTGTGCAGTCAGCTGATTGGACGGTGGATAAAAGCCTTACTCGAGCGAACGACAAGCTAAAGTAAAACCATTAAATGGAAATGTTTTTCAGATGAATTAAAGTTTTAGCGTTGTATGGCTGTCTTTATGAATTTTAACATTGTATTTATAATTTGCATTAAAAAAATGGACCTGTGCCTCAAATATCGAGTCCCTAAATTACAGATAACGGCTCTATTAATTCAATATTTAGAAAGATGAGAATAAACAGAAAGTTAAATTTTTACTGCAGCAGCTGTAGCTCCAGCCTCTCGCTGCTACAACAGGATTTACTCTGATGTATTTTTATTATTAACAATGCTCCTAATGTTTCTGAAAGTCTGCTTCAAATACGCTCTACTTCTCAAACAGAGACACAACTTTGATGACGTCATTGTTTCTGCAGCAGACGTCTCTTCATGCTGTGGCATGGCTGTAAAGCAAAGGGATCCCAGACCCTTTTCTCTTTAAAGGAAATGGGTCTGGATGGCCAGGCTTCATTTTTTTGGTGGAATGTGTAAAAAAGTAATAAAATATATTTGGTTTATAGATCTGAATCTAAATGAAGACCCTTTGGAGAAAAGATTCATTTACAAAAACAGCCCTTGGGTCAAACACCTTTTGCTGCAGAAGTCACATGATATTTTAAGAAACAAAATACAAAACAAAAAAACATACATTTTGAGACTTCACTAAAACCGTTTGCACTTATCGCAGTAATTCATCTCAGTTTTTTAATGAAGCTTGATAATGTTACAACCTGGAAAAGCAGCAACACAAAAATATACACATTCATATTCATTTTGTATTTATTCTCAGCATGAGCTTCGTTTATTCACGTTTATTTTACCGCTTCTTTGACGGATATTATTTTTACTCCCAGTTTTGTATGTATTTAAGTCTTAATCCATGAGAGAAGCCAGACAAATGTTTACTGCAGAAGTCTGTTACTCATTATTCTGCTTTGTCATCGACTGTGTATTTGTTAATAAAGAAGCATTCAGCTATTTTGGATGTGTCTCTGTCACTGAAAAGACAAAGGATGGAGAAATATAGAGGTTTTCCATCTCTTTGTATTTAGTCTCTGCCGCCATCTGCTGGTGACTTTATGAAACAAACCGTGGTTTAAACCTTTAGCATCTGTCCCATTTCCTTTTATTCTTTATTTCTCTATAACATTAATATAAATAATAGACAAAAGCAAGTGTGTACAACGTCAGACAATTAACACAGATCAGAACTTAAAAAAACAACATACACATTGGCTTTAATCAATTCTCACACATTTCTCTCCCAAAAAAAACTACATCCATTGTTTGTCTTTTTATTTCAGTGCAGCTCCATTTCTGTGCCAAATTGTGTAAAATAAAACCATAAAGACTGAAATAACGCAGTTATCTTTAAAACACCGCCCTCATGTGCCTTGACCTTTCCTGAACATGTCCTCTTTTGTCGTCACTGATCAACTCTCAGGAAACAATACAAAGAGCGAATGATAAAACTCATTCAAACTTGAAAGAATTTGCAAAAAATGTCACCAATAGTTCAACAGCTTCATTTTTAAAGTACATCAAATATTGTTGCTGCTGAAAGTTGAATTGTGCTGGAAATAATGAAATCTGATTTAAGATGCTGTGGTAAAAAACAAAATGAGGCACAAAAGGAGCAGCCAAACCGCAAAGAAGTGATCATCAGGCAGTCAGCACACGTTCAAGTCGAAAAATGCATTACAATCAAGGCTTGATGTGTAAACAACAGATTTAATGTTTCTACGGATTGTGGGTTCTAATGCCGTTTTCAGGAACTCCTCGGATTGTCCAAGTTTCTGGTTTAGTGCTTCCAATTTGTCAAGTTTATTTGTGTGCTTTCAAATGGTAACTCAAAAAGTTTCAGACTACATTCACAGATTATTGTTAACCATCCAACAGCCTATCCCGGACACTTTTGGGCTGACAGTTACTGACAGGGAACTGTTTTTACCTCACATTATTCACTCTGGGCAGCTGAGAGTCACCAGTTCACAGATACATCATCTGAAGACATGCTTGTCCACATGGACGGGTTACACTGGTTACATTAATGTGAGAGTTATCCGTCTGTGTTTATGTGTCAGCCCTGTGACTAACTGGCCTTGTGTAGACCTCCTAAGGTCCCAAAGCGGCTGGAACAGGTCCCAGTCCCCCACGACCCCAATAACATCAAAGAAATATCTGTATCACAAAGAACAGCTTGTAACCCAATAATGTTAAAGGTCATCCTAATCAGTGCCTTTAATCAAACTGTTGTGGCTCTTCCCGATTCATCCTAAATTCAATCTTGGTTTAGTTTTTTTAGTTTTGATATAGCTCCAGTTTTAACCAGTGTATTTTTTCATCATTTGTTCACTTTGAAAATATTGCATGTTTTCTAATAATGTGCAGTTTGTCAACTAAATTAAACACAGAAAAGTATATATATTACAAACTACATTTCTAGGTTTTGGAGTTGAATTGAGTTATATCAGGTGTTAGAAAAACATTTCTGATGTGTCCAACGCCACATGAATGCAGCACAAGTAAAGATTAATATCATCGTTCTTCTCCCAAAAAGGTACAGAGCAGCAAAAGCAGAGAAATCCAGTCTAAAGTCCATCTGAAGACAGCATTTTCATTTGAAAGTCAATGGAAGGGATTGTATTTTTGGTAAACCCTCATCATCCAACGCCTTGAGGTTCATAGTAGTTGTATCTGCAGCTGTGTAAAGGCTGTATTTACATTAACACAGGAAAAGGTAAAGAGCCTATGAATCCTTTATGGCAACTCAACACTGTTTTATTAAAAAGACACAGGCCAACAGTTTGAGTTGATCATAAAAAAATAACACATTAAAAACTGCCCGTATAAAAAGTCAAACATCCGGAGTAGTGCGTTTCTATAAAATGAGATTTGCTGGAAATGCTTTAAACAAAGGCAAAAATAACCCTTTTTTTAGCCAGCCTTCCAAGTTCAGTCACAAAAGCCATTTGTGAAGTCTGTGCTCGTCTTTTCAAGTCTTTAACGTCTCTCCTCTGATTGGTCCACTGCTTCTCTGACGTCCACAGGTGAACTGTCAGTCACTGAGGCTCAATAAAAGTGCTGAAAATGTACAGTTCAGAAGAAAAATCTATATATATATTAAAAAAGAAACAACCAGGTGATCCTGGTTTGGCTCATGAGGACAGTTTGGAGTAACTGGGAGGAGAGAACTTCCTCTTCAGGTATTTGATGATGTAGAGGGGAAGACAGCTGACCAACGTGATCACAGACACCTTCCACAGAAAAGGCCAGGTCGTGATGTAGGACAGGTCTGAAGAAGAGAAAAAGAGTAAGTCTCAAAGTCTCAAATGAAGAGTAAAGATGACAAATGTCTCTAAGTAGCTCAAAACTTACATAATATATTAGGGATAACATGCAAAATGCAAAATTGTTAAATATATTGCTATAATGATGAGAATTCCATGTATTTGGGTCTCCTCACTAAACTGAAGAACACTATTTTATGAAGAAACAGCAACTTGAGGAAATTATGTTATGTCAAACATGTAACAAATCCACACAAACGTAATAACAAATCCTAAATATAACAAATAATATTAAAATAATTTAAATGACTAATCAAATAATTAGACTTAAAAATAACTTAAATAATGAAAGTTAATAATAATTAAAATGGTAAAAATGACATCTGTTTTTATAATATTTATAAATGGATGTGGTTGTCTTGTGTTTCTTTTTTTTTGTTTGTTTGTTGTATTGTGTTTTTTTTCCTCTTTTCCAAAAGGTTAAAGGGGTAGGTGTAACAAGTCTTGACCCTTTCAGCCAACATAAGTTTTGTTTGTTCAAAGAAATATTGTATCTTTTCTTTTTTTTGTTTCTTTGCCTGAAAAAAGTACAAGGTTGGTATACGTTCTACTCTTTAATTCTGTGTACTTCCTGGCACAGGAAATACAACTGTTACTGTTCTTTGTTTAACAGAAATTGCAGCCTTTATAAACCCCACACGTCTAATTCAGGTGTAGTAGTTTTAGTTAAATCATGCTTTGAGATGAGACATTTGGGCTGAGGAAGTCAAGCAGATGATTTCTTATACGGGACGTGTATCAAGCATTAAATGAGAGACATAACAATAATCACAATAAACAAAAGGACGGGACGTAAAGACAATGTTGCAAACTGTACGAGCGGTCCAAATGAAAGGAACAACACACATTAAAACAATTCAGAAAACACGAAGAAAACATTCACTGGAAAGGCCAACACGGATACATGTATACGTCTTTCTGAAACATAAACCTACCAAGAAAAGCTCCGAACGACACCCTGCCTATACCTGTGGTAAACGAACAGAATCAAGTGCAAAAGGAGCAGTGTGAGAAGATTAACAGTGCTCAAAAGAGAGAAAAAAAAACACAGAAAAACAACAGCAAAGGATAGTACAGTGATCAGAGCTCAACACATTTGTGTTAAAGTTAAGAAAGTGCACAAGAAAAAGGAAGGTGCTGCAGGTGGAGATTGAAAATAGTGCCAGGAATGAACAGAAAGAATAGAAAAGAGAGATCTTACAGCTTGGTTAAAACTGATTCAAATCTTTATACAATTGAACAGTTGGACATAAGTTTTTATTGGAGTTTTTATATATTTTTTTATTGTGACAGACACAGAATAATTCATCTTTTAAAATGCCCAGGACATACTTTTTGATGTTTGCTATAAACTGTACAATGTCATATGAGTCAAATACAGTCAAATACATTGTCTTTAGGAGGAAAGGAAAGAAAAATAATAGAGATCTCTGATACGTACCAAAGTACTCATTGAGGAAGGCGAGTGAGGCCAGGTAGCAGCCTAAACTGAAGAACTCAGCCACCACCATGAGCCAGTGCCACGTCCGGATCGTCAGCGCCACCATCAGGAGCTCGGTGAGGATCAGCGCCGTGAAGGAGATGGCCACCACGTGCACAAACTCCGACTCGAACAGCAACAGCCCGCCGTACATCAGGATGCCACCTGGAGGCGCCACAATGACAAAAAAACAAAACAGACATTTAACCTGGTTTTAGTCTTCAATTCTGGTTTAGTCCTGCCTTGTTTGACTGGTTCGGCCCATGTTTATGGTGCATTCATGTACTTTTCAGAAACTAGGAAAAACAAAGCCTGCACAACACGGAAAAAAGAACTCAACAACTCGGGTTAAATGTTGTTTTCTGTTCTTATCAGCATGAAGCAAAGTACTTTTAAAGTAGGTATATTAATATGCAGACAGAAACCTACTCTGCATAAATACAGTTATGAGACATGTGGGTTTTTTTCACCAACATAATTACCTGGACTGCTGGTATAAAATTATTTAACTCTTGCCAATCAGGGCCAGTTAAATAAAGCTATATTTGAAGATTTATTGGCATTCAGCTTTTAATTTGAAAAGAAAGATAACTTTAAATCTGTCTTTTAAGCTGTGTAAAAGCTCATAAATAATGTATAATTGAGTCTGTGTACAGCGATGTTCACATTGAAACTTTGAGTTGAGAGCACATGAATAATGTCAGAGTCCTCCGAGGAACACATGAATGCAGCATTTCTGGGTTTAATTCTGGCTGCTCATCATTAAATTGTCTCAAACTTATCACAGGTTGCTAATACATTTAGGTTAGCACATTGTATAGTCAACTTTTAAGGTTCACTGTGAAGAGCATTTGAAACACACTTAAAAATGTATTGTCTTCTTTATTTTCATTGCAGCTATAATGTGAGATACAGAATGATTAAATAACTTTATTAATGAAGACTTCCCAAAGTTCTCTGTGTGTCTTTATATGAGAAGCCATTTGTCTTGGCGCCTACTGTATCCTGATAGCCTCTCATTAATCATAACGCTACACAAATTGGACTTAATAGACTATAACTGATCGCATAATTGCTTCTTCATACAGTGAATTCCAGCGAGTTAAACTCTGTATTAAATTAAGTCACACAGAGGCCTAATATTTCCCTCCATATGAAGGCGGCTCATGTTGTCTTTACGTTTCTGCTTTTCCACAGACCAGTTTTTTGGCCTTTAATTAAAAACCTCGTACTGTCAGGAAGTCACGCTTGAGCGAGGGCATAGATCTTTCTCACACGCTGCATGGCTTAGCGATTACTGAAATATCGATTTACTGAACAGACAAAAGCGTGCATGTAAAAGTGGCAGGCGGTCCGAAACCTAAGATACTGAGAAACAGACTTAGTAATGGTTTGAAGGAGACTATTGTCACAAAGCCAGACGGTTCATTCTCAGCTGACATTATAATGTTATTGTCCTGTTGAAGTAGATTTAGGGTGTGTTTTTGGTAAATTACTGGTTATATAGCTGTATATTCAGACTTTACTAGTTTAAGCTTCTTTGTCAGTGAATGATTTATTTGGATGCTATTGTTTGAGATAAATGAGCTACTGCTTTGGTCCAACTGGGATTTGCTTCTTCCATAAAAATTGCATGCCTAAAACCCATTGGTACGGTGGCCCAGAGAGCTCAACAAAATAGCCAAACAAAATTACAACCAAAATTTAACAACATACATCACCTGAAAGTCCGTAGCAGGAAGCCGCTCATTCTTTAATTCTTCACAGTGGATGTACACCAACTACAGCCTATTTCAAATCATTAAAATTAAGTAAGATTTTTAATTCACAGATAATATCTGGGGTTGTTTTTTTGGTGCAGCTACAGTATATGTTGTAGTAATTCCGTTTGGCAGTTTATGTGGTAAAGTGTGTTTTGGCGTTTGCATTTTGTTAAGCTCTCTGGGCCACCGTACATTGGTCCATCTTACCTTGATAGACACTGATCAAAACCCAGATGAGAAATGTCTTAAAAGACAACGATCGACCCTAAAACAGAAACAGAAGACTCGCACATTAAGCCATTTCACAAGTATTTCTTGTAGTATGTAGCACGTTTTTTTAACATGCACTGACCTTGGTGAGGTCTTTGTAAAGCTCTGGATAAAGCAGGGCCATCTCAGGCTTCACGTCCTGATCGAGGACCAGAGAAAACACAGGAAACATGGTGTAGATGGTGGCATAACTGCATCGACAAACAGAAAAACAGTTCAGAGACGTGGGATAGGCCCAGACTGTGAACTGTAGGAGTCGTGATACAAGATTGTTAGTCATTAATAATCTCCAACAAAATGTCGGTGGATATTGAAGAAATCTGAGTGACCTTGAAGAAATGAGGTGAAGTAAGGACTAAGCAGCTGGTCAACCATTTTTTATAACTAATTTATTAATAACTTATTATATTTACCACATAATAATAACTCCAAAATTTCAATGACCTCTTCTGAATGAATCCACATAAAACTTTATAGAAAATTTTCACAGATTTATATATATATATAAAATTTTATGTTGATTCATTCAGAGGTGGTTATTCACACGTGGCTTTGAAGAGTGATCATTCTTATCTTACAAGACAGCACAATAAATATACATACCCAACCATGAGGAAACCCTGGTACAAGGGCACAGAGGCAAAGAAAAAAATGGAGGAAAAAACAGCCTGAAAAGAAAGTAATGTGTTAACATGATGTGCTTAGACAAAACCACAATACTAACAGTGGATTAGTGGGGTTGTACCTGCATGGTGGAGATGATCATGCCCCGGTGCATGACGAACTGCCCCAGAGCAGCGGAGCGTTTGTAGCTGTTTCTGCCGTGAACCATCAGCAAACGACCGATGTGTTTGAACTGAGTTATAGAGAAGTCTGCCGCCAGCGACGCCTGTTTCCCTTCCTAAAGAACATACAGAGTTAAAGTAACACAAGCATTTCTAAAGTGTGATGTCTCTCAGAATAACAACATAATTATCAGAGGTCTGTACCTTGCCCTCGATTCCAATGCCACAGTCTGCAGCTTGAATCATACTCACATCATTTCCTCCATCACCTGCCACAATGTAAGAATATATGTTCAAATCAAAAGAACAAAACTCTTCTATTTCAGAACAATAGTAAAACAAGGCCTTTTCTCACATTCATTTAAATATATATTTGTATTAATATTTGCTTTTGAATTGCTCTTCCTAATGATTTAGCAATTATGAAAAAACACTGAAAAATAGTAGTAGTCCCATCTCAAAACTCAGTAAGTAGCTGTAACTCTAGTGAAGTTGCTCTGGTCAAGATAGAGACCACACGAAAACCCAGCTGTGAAGTGCTTTGTCTGCCCTCTTGTGGTTACAAACTGTAATGTGCCCCAATGCCCTACTTTCAGTTTTATTGAGTTCACTAAAAGCAGATTTATCCTGCAGCGAAACACATTCTTTGCGTTTTTATGTGTAAACAGTTCCTTTGGTGTGCCATACATTTGTGAATCATTACTTTACTAATAAACATAAATTCAAACATTTTTGCAGCAGTCTTTTGTTTTCTGGAAATTGTACAAAGGGACAGTCTGACCTATGGCACACGTCCTGTTGGCTGTGTGCTGCTGCAGGAGTCGGACGATCTGGGCTTTTTGAGTGGGAGAGCAGCGACAGCAGACCACAGCGGGGCACTGACAGGCCAGCTCCACAAACTCGTGCTCATAATATCGAAGACACACCTACAACACAATACAGACATCAAAAATAGAGTTTACTGGCTCTTGGTACAATACAAATAAATGTACTTAAAATCTTTTTACAATCATACTTTTGGATAGTAGCTAAAGATGTGGTATTAACTACAACAATTGATCCAACAGGATTTTAAGTGGAAATGGCTGGGAACCATGCTACTTAACCATGTAGTTCCTCTACAATCAGCTGTGAGCTAAAGTTTTGCTCAAACATAGCCATTGTGCAACTTACAACCAGACCACTGAATAACAACATGAGCCCTCTCAAAATCCTAGCCTCTAAGTGTTACATGTATTTTTTTTTCTTCTCAAAATCCTTAGAGTCATGTGTAATCTCCAAAGTTGTGACTTCGAAGTACTTTAATTCTCTGCGTGCCTTTTTGGCTCGGCCTCATCTGTTATACAAGGAAACATCGGAGCACATTGTGTTGTGTAGTACCTCTAAGGAGTCTCCAGAGATGACCAGAGCACAGTCATGTTTCCTTCTGAAGGCGTTCAGCTCCAGATGGGCTTCTCCTCTGTTTGAGACCTGCTCAAGAACCACAGCATGCGATTAGTCACAACAACATAACCTTTTGATATCTCCTGTTTAAGTAGAAGCATTATGATCACAACATCGTGAGTTAAAACAGCGTACTGGTTTGAAGACGTGAATGTCCTGGTTCCTCGAGACCAAGTGGGAGCTTTTAGCGATGCATGTAGCCGTCTCGAGCTTGTCACCGGTCAACATCCAAATCTGGACACAGAAATTTCAACATTAGAGCTTGATTAAAGAGTCTGAGTTGAGTATATTTTGTCACAGACCTTGATGCCAGCGTTTCTGAGCAGCTCCAGAGTCGGCCTGACGTCTGCCTGGAGCTGGTCTTCGACGCCGGTCAAACACAGCAGCTCCATTTCCCGCTCGAGGCTCTCCACCACAGCAGCCACCTTCAGGCCCGGTCGTGGAGGCTCAGCTTCGCCTGGTTGTAGCGGTTCTATGAAGATCAGAACAGAAAAATAATGACTGTTTTTTTTCATTTATAAATATCAATGACAATGTTGTGCCTCATTTTTACTTCATCAAAAAGGGACACATTTTTATAGACATTTTAATAATGAATTCTATCAGTTGAGAAAAAATGCCACTTTAGCCTCATTTTGCTTTTATCTTGTGAATATAATTTTAAAAGGCCCCTATTAGTGTTGTAGCACTCAACACTGATTTTGGTCTTGACCATTTTTTGAAGGTCTCATCATGAATTAATTTTTACTCAGTCTTGCCCCATCTCAAAAATAGAAATCTCAGGATTTTAAATCAAGAGCAGGACATCATTCTTGTTGAATGTGACAAAAACCTATTAAAATGTATCTTTAAAAAAGTGTCTGCTAAACTCTGCCTTCTTCACCAAATGCAAATGAGTTCTCATCTCTTGGTCTGGGTGTGTTCACTCATACCTCAAAGTCCTGGTACTGCTCCTCCGACAAGGATTTCTTGGCCACAACCAGCGTCCGTAGACCCTCTCTAGCCATGTTCCCACACTGAGGACAAATTGAAGACAATACTTCATGAAACAGTTTCATTAATGTAACATAATACACTTGTTTATTCAAAGTGAACCAAGTCTTTATTAGGCCACTCTTAATCAGATGTTAGCATCAATAACTACAGTTCTGAGCTGTCAATAGCAGCATATTATTACAAACACTAAAAAAAGAAATCAATGGTGAATAACACTGCCTCTGGAAGTATTCAGAGGACACAATAAAACAAAAGGGATGAACGGCGGTTTATTTTTTATATGAAACCCCGATGGGACGAATCTGTCGTGTTGATTGGTTATTGACGAGCAGAGTTAACTGTAGCGCCGGTTGATTTGACAGCGGAATAATACGGTCAACAGGACATCGTTACCACCATTGTTGGAGAATATGACATACTGTAATTACTGAGAGTTTATCTAGGTCACTAATTAAATCTAAAGCTGCCCGCGGTGCTGACAGACTCAATAATGCCAATATAATTATGAACATATGCACACGAGACCTTTGGACATCAAACGGGTGTGCCTTGTTGTGCTTCAGTGAATGTCCTGACTAAGATGGACCTGAGCTTTTATTACTCTTAGTCAATAACTTGTGAAGGTATTTATGTATTGTATTACATTAATACATTGTGAAAAATGTTGTAGTGTATTGTTGAACATACATCAGTGAAAAATGACCTCAGAAAACTCTTCTCTAATCTTAAGCTCCATACAGCCTAGTGGAAGTTCCTGTTCCCAGAGAGTACAAACTGAGCACTGCTGGAAGAGAAGCACACTCAAGTGTCTTTTTGAGCATACATTCTTGGATAGAAAAAATGTAATCAAATAAAACTAAACTGATTTTGCTTAAAGTGAAACCTCCATCAGATCTATTTCCTCTGTGTTTGTAAATGAGCCTAACGTTTGTAAAACTTAACACTACACCTTTAAAGGACATTTAACATTAAACCTGATTTTTACCTCATTAAAAAAAAATTAAAAATAAAAACAGTTATGTGCCTGTGATGCTCATAAAACTGAACACATTAACGTTAAGTTTTTTATTTTTTGTCAAGTAAATGTTTATAAGTATGTCTTTAAATTGGTAACAACTGTTGTGGTCATACATTCAACCCAATTTATAGAAAATAACAAAATAATAAATTTAACTCAAATCTGCTGACTGTGTGAGTCTGGGTTGAAGAGGCAATTTTCTTTTGGTTTCAGAAATATTTGAATTAGTATCAGTCAACATAGTCACTGTACTAAATATACATTCTGGGGATTTTTCTTATTTCTGAACAGCACTGAAAGAGTCTTATTATGAAGTTACCTCCTCCTCCAACCAGTCGTTGTACTGGACGATACTGGCCATAGCCACATCTGCACCTTTCATATAAAAAGTGATGTCTCCCGTCGACTCCTCCTACAACGGTTAAAACAAAAGATCATAAACAAATATTTTTAATCAGACATTTGTCATCACATCTCATATTAGTAAGTATTAGAGTAAAAGTAACTCTCTGAACCTGACACTTTTAGTCAGAATGACAGAAATGAGTCATCAACAAAACGTTTACATGGATTTGCGTTTTAGTGTTAACACAGAAACTTGCTTCGTCATATCTCATTAACAATACTATTATTTTGGATTCTGATTACAGAATACTATACAATTGGCAGCAGTTGAATGGCAATGTTGAATTACAAACATTTATTTTTATAACCCCATTTTCTACAAGAAAAAAGATAGGGACAAAAAGTAGCCTATTAAGCAACCTTGACTGGTGAAGGAGGAAATGGAGAAGAGAAACTTTGGGATGAGTAGGACATTTTGTTGGATCTATGGTGAAGCATCATGACAATGGCACAAAAAGCAGCTGCATTCATTATGAAATTGGCCAGAGTATTGGGCAGACTGCACAGTTTAGAGGAATATAACTTGATTGGTAACCAGTGTAGAGTCATGAAAGCACACTTATGAATTACTGAAGTTGCTGGATGGAACTTGGAAGGTTTGTTTTGCTTTCCTTTAAATAAGCTTACTCCTGCACGGTTCAGCAGCAGTCAACCTTGATAGGCTGTTGTTGTGCAGTTTCTTACAAAATCAGTAGATAATGTTCACATGTACAAAAAGACAAATACAGGATACCTAAACCCAATCAAAACTGGTTTACTCAAGTCCATGTAAACACCCTCAATATGTGTCAATAGGGTCATTTTGTGGGACACACCCTGACGATGATGCCCATCCTCTTGCTCTCAGACGTGAAGGGGAAGATCTGCAGGATGTTAAAGGAGATTATCTGTCCCGAGGTAGTCTTCAGCTGCAGAGAGGCTAGGTCTCTGTTCACGAGGGTCAAGCCAACGCTCTCCGTCCACCGCACCAGCGCCACCTATAGACAAGACCCAAATACAGCATGAAGTCGCCTTTTCTCAGGCCAATTATAACAGATAAACATTCATGTACCTTAAAATTAAAACAGGATGTGTGAGATATGAATAACTCCCAATAATTCTTTAATGCTTCTTAACATATTTATTCTCTTTATTATATTGACCTGGATGGCTAGATAAATGTACATAGGGCCAATCAGCTCTGATCCTCCCAAGTTGACCGAAGCCTGGGAGAGTTGGATCTCGACTGCGAGCTCTTCTCATTCAGCAGCAGATAAGTGCTTTTCTGTTTCTTTTCCTCTTTTCTCCGCAGCAGGAACCGCGGCCCCCGAGTGAGCGCTCAGCTGCACACGACTCAATCCTCAATGGGTTCATTTTCAATTTGCTCACTCAAAGGTTGTTATTATACTCTGACCTACAAATTGGGACTTCCTGTTAATACCCCATCATTTTTTTCCTGCTCCCCCTTTGAGCTCCGTAAAAAGGCTGCCTATATTTACTCAACACACATCTGTGAGTCATTAGCAGGCAGGCGCGTGAGAGTTTTCGGAGCCACAGACACACTCTGTCACTCTGTTGCTGCTGTGGATCAACTCTGCTTCATCACCTTTTAAAGCACTGTCAACTCTCATTTAAACTAAAAAGTGAATCAGGGCTTACAACAGTGTTATAAAAGACATGCCTTTTATGTAATTTTTCATGTCACCTGTTTTCACAATATCCCAGTTTACAGAAATTATATCAGCAAACAGTACAATTTAGCAACAAAATTATTTCATGATGGAAACACCCCCCCCCCCAAAAAAAAAAAAACATTAATAGTCTGAGGTTGCTTCATTGTTCTTTTATATGTTGTTGTTAAGATGTTGATTTTTTTAAATTTTACTTTGAACTAGTTCCTTCCTTATCTATGGTTATTTATTTCCCCTTTTACCTTTTTTCTTTCACTTTGATTTCACTTTTTAAATTTCCTATTTTTTATGTTTATTTTAGGTTGAACACCATAGCTGTGTTTCATGTTCCTTGTTCTTATAGTTAACTCTTGTTTCAGTCAACAGGAAGTAATAGCTCCTTACACAAAGTTAATGGAGCTTGGAATGTTTAGTTTCTCAAGATAGACAAACACAAAATGCCTTACTATGAGGTGATTATACAGTATGACCAATATGTTCCAACTGGTTTAACTACTGTATATACTATACTTTAAATTGTGGATGTGATTTAATTAGAGGCATTGTGATATGCAAGCGGTTAATTTAAAAAGGATAAATCAACAATTAAAACTGATTAATTTGCCTTACATGTGACTAGAGGGCTTATTTTATCTAAATGTAGCCTTGTGTAGTGACAGCAGCAGCTAGTTACATCCACTTGGCTTTGATAAAGCACCCACTTTCCACTTTGCGGCAGTCATTAAAGGCTACAATCAAATGCTCTTGTTCAATATCACAAGGGTCAGAGGGCGCCGAGAAAGTCTGTTGGCAGCAGCAGGTTGGACGACCCCACTCGTGACCCGAATGGCAGTCCTACTTCATCTCTTTAATGACGGCTCATTACATTAGAGAGGTTGAGCGCGGAGCTGGGGCCGAAAACAAACTAACATGAACGCGACGGCCGAGATCAGACGGAGCAGTCGATGAAATGAAGGTGACAAGACGAGAAAGAGGGAAATAAAAAAAAGTCAGAACAAAGAGCGTAGTAGAGGAGCTTGGTCGGCAATCGCATGGCCCCAGCTCGCATTGTCTCTGGTAGAAAATTAAATATTGATCAATCCAAGAAGTGTTAGACAATAACAAGCAGCGACAGAGAAGAGTTGACAAAGATATAAATAAATATATACATCAAACTGGGAGGGAACAGGGCAGACAGGAAAAAGAGAACACTGGGATTTATCTATTTAGTACCTCCTCCACGTCATTTTCGAGTCTACACTTGGCTGGACGTTTGGCACAGCTCACACGTCATGGGCGACTCAAACCACTCACCCTGAACATCAGCACAATCAAAGTGGCTCCAGTAAGAAATACAAAGATAACTTTCCAATCTAAATAGCTGTGTTGTGCCTTTTTAAAATATTTTGAGGTATTGTGGTTTGCTAAACATATTGGGGATTAGCAGCAGTTGTGAATGTGTAACTCTTTCAGTTTCACAGCAAACAATCATAAAGCGAGTCTTTAGTGATGCCATTGGGGACCATTTCTGTCACTACATGTCACTCCTTCATTTGAAGCTGTAAAGACGCACTGTTAAAATGCTTAACCTTTATGACAGGTTTATGACCTCTGAACATGCTTCTCGTAAAAAACGGTTATAATAAACCATTGCATTTAGCATCAGCAATAATAACCAAACAAGAGAAGGATAGTTATCAGTATTCAATTGAGAATAGAGACAGCAAAAACTCTAATGAGAAATAACTTGAAAAACTAATAGAGAGGGCAGGTTCAACTATAGGTATTAGTTTAAAGCCTCTGGTTGAAGCAGTGGAACACACAACAGTACAGATGCTATGCAGAACAACATGGACCTTCCTCTGAAATGGGTTTTGAAGAACAGAGAGCAGCCAGTGGACGTCTGAGATCACTTAGGACAGCTGTAGGACAGAATGCCTTTGGGAAGTTTTCAGATAGCATAAACGGACATATTAATTAAAAGTTCACCCTTCCCCAGAGTTGTCATGTAGTAAAAACTTAGCTCTAGAGACCGGAGCCATCTTTTGTTCCAGGCTGTAAACATTACAGCTTTACACTTGTAAAGTCGCTTTTGGGTTTCTCCTTATATTTCTGCTTTTGGAGCCTGCCCTCTAGTGGACGGAGGTATATCGCAGTATATTGCTGTATAGTGGCGCCCTTACTCGAGGACCTTTTAAGGAGTTCCATGAGAGAGGCTTGCGTTTACCTCATCTGGACTGGACGCCTGGTAAGTGCGGTTGTCATCACTGAAGTCTTGATCAGCTTCGGCCGTCTCCGTTTCTCCTCCGTTTACGTGAGACTCGTAAACTGGCGTGACGTTGTGGCAAAGCGCGATGGCCTTGACAGCCTCGTGGATCCGGCTGCTCACGCTCTTTCGAACCTTCGGGCCTGATGACTGGGACTTTCTGGACGGTGTGGCTCCGCTAGTGCTCCCATTGGACGGCTGAGAGGGCCCCTAAAATTTACAGAGAAAATCCAATAAATAACTTAATAAACCTATTTCTAAACCATATAAAAACACTTACAAACTTGTTCCAATCAAAAGATTAACAAAACAACTCAAACCATCTAAAAATGGTTGAAATACAACTAAATGCTGTTCAAATCTAAATGAAACATTCACAAAATCCAGGTAAAGTCTGCCCAAAAAAACGTTGAAATGCTGTGTACATCCCTTAAAAACCAGTTCAAATCCTTGTAAATCCTGTTTAAATCCAACCAAACTAAAAAGGGCTGCCCTCCGCTTATTTCTTTGAAAATAAATACAACAAATTATATTCAACTAGAACATATGAATAAAAGATGTTCAATTTCATCTAAAACCAAATCATAAATATAAAAGCATGTTTAAATCCACGTATAACCAGTTCACACCCATCAAAAACATGCTTAAACCCTATTTAAAACCAACTTCAGGCATTTTCAAATCTATCTAAAACCAGTCTAATTGCTGTCTACATCCTTTTAAATTCTGTTCAAATCCATCCTAAACCTGTTTTAATCAAACATAGCAGCATTGGCATTATTGACAGTTGCTTCCTTGGGTTTTGTCCAGTTATTTCTAAACTGAAGCTGCCCATAGACAGGAAACTAGCTTTATCCTCAATCTGGCAGATATAATTTACAATGACAGGCTTCTCAAACTGAATGACACAGCAGGGAGGGCACTGTATCACCATATTTATCGTGTCATATCTGGTTTAAGGGCCTTTTTATGTTCCACTGTGTTGACACCAGCCATCAATTTAACACAGTGGCAGCAGACGGCCCACTGTGCAGCCGCGTTTGACACGGTCGACGCGCTTCACTGAAGCGTTTGATTTTGTTTTATTATAAACCAACGCCCTACCACGGGCAGGAAAAGAGGACGCAACATGACAACCTTCGTCAAGAACAAATTCGACGACTGAGCAAAGATCAGGAGGTGGTTTCCCTCGACGGTGATAATGACTGAAAATCACATGGTAAACATTTCTGTACTTATGCCTGATGACTGTGCTGTATCCATGTTTTATCCAATGGTCCAACAGTAAACAGGGGTCAGGTGTTTAGTGTAAAATTTAGTAGTTTAAAGCTGTATAACTGTCATAACTCTTTACATTCATTACAGGTTAATTAAATCCTCTGCCTGTTCCTACAACTGGCCAAACTGCCACACTGTCCACTGCTTTGGGAGAATCACATGATCTTTTCTTATTTGAACACACGTATATTTTTTTTCTTTAGGGTATGGGACAGGAGGAGATTCTGACAGTATAATAATCTTAAAGAAAAACATCACAATGTAAGCGGTATCACTGCAGATACAACTTAAAATGCTTTTAATATTCAATAAACTGGACATGGGCAAATGTTTGGGTTGTTAAAATTGTAATAATAACATATAATAGAAAATTCAAAGTTATCAGTCTTTTTTTTTTTTTGCATACTTTTGTATGTCTTTCCATCGCCAAATGAAAACCTCTCCATGAGTATGAACTGTTAGGGTTTTATAACGGTTCCTGGTATCTCTTCCAATGTACCATAGACTGGTCTTGCTCTTGATTTGGTCTAAATCCCCAAAAGTCTTTCAGTCTTGGTTTATGTTGTCTTGACAGCAACACTAGAAGACAGCCTCACACTAAGTCCTGCTGATCAGTGAGGCTGCTCTGCTCGTGTGAGTGTGCAGTGCTAAAAAGTCATTTCTCATTGGCTTTGATCACACGAGGCTTAGCAGCAGATGGTTTCAGCGTCAAACAGCTGTTTGGAGCTGGCTGCGAGTGAACAATATCATTTTGTCATGACTGTGTGGCCACATCTGAACCACCCAGCGAGGAAAACACTTGCTTAAAGTACAAGCAGTCGCCCTGGGACGCCACATGATGAATTAACAATATATGGCTCTTTTTACTGGAAATTGTCATATTGTATAAATATAATAAATGGATTTAAGCGTTCCTCAGGGAGAGCTGTGATCCAACCACATGACCATAGAGTAGCATGATTTCTCCTCAAACCACATAAGGATTTTTATTTTCAAAGCAGGTTATTTATCACAGGATGCCCTTCAATTCAAGCTCTTAATGTTTTCTCTGGTCACAAAGCATAACCTCCAGGTGGGTGTCATGTATAAACAGGCCAGAAGTGGAAGTGTTGTCAACATTTTTATTGTGTAACCTGCAATGTTAGCAGAAACATATACTGTATACTGAAACAGAAAGAAAGACGTCAGTTTCTTTGACTGCCAACAGCAAGATTTCGGTGGCAGTAGTTCGTTTTCACACAATCTATCCATTCCTTGCCTTCAGTAAAACCAACTGGAGAACCCTACAGACCACGCATGCCAAACTCAAGGTCCAGGAGATCTCCAAAAGATTTGGTAGGTTATATTTTTGGTACTAGGTTTCAGTTAGATTGAAAGTTTTAGATGGACGTAAACAGGTTTTTGTTGGATTTGAACATGTTTTAGAGGGATTTTAACTACTTATTTATTTTTATTTTTTTATGAAATCTTTAGGTTGCTACAAAAGATTTAAAAATACCCTGTTCAAACCAATCAAAACCCTGTTTAAATCCAACTAAAACCTGTTCAAATCCACCTAAAACCTGTTCAAATCTAAAACCTATATATTCATTGATTCATTCAGATCTTTCTCTTACTCCCGTTAGGGGTCATGGGTGACTGAAGCCTTTCCCAGCAACTTTGTGCCTTAGGCGGAGTACACCCTGGACAGTGATCAGTTAATCACAGCAAAACCTGTTTAAATCCACCTAAAACCAGTTTCTATAAAAGGAGAAAATTAAAGATAAACTGATGGGATAAAAACTCAAATAAAAAAACTTTTTCAAACCCTGTTAACTTTAATAATAAAAGTGTTACAATCTTGGACCCCTGAAAAGATTCTTGGTTACTATTGTGGGATCTCGCCACATTGAGTTTGACACCACTGTTTGGACATCCTACTGATATGTATGCAATGTAGCAGAATACTGAGTCTGTTTGAAGAGGCTGACCTGTGCATACGACTGGATTATGTGGCTCTGAATCTCGTCCATTGTGTCAGTGCCGTAGGAAACTGTCCCCAGATGAAGCCGCTTGAAGATCATTTCATTTTGTGTCAGAGTACCTGGAGAGACAGAAAAAAGAATTAGAATTAGAAAACAGCTAGTGTTGATCAGATTTACAAATTCAGTTCCTTAGCAATTGACCTTGTATCAAATTGACATCAGCTGCTTTTTTAATTGTTAAACTAATTCAATAACCATAATTAAAGTTAAAGTTTGCTTGGTCATAAACATTTTGCAGGAGAATACTGCACAAACAAATAGACAAGAGAGATTCTCCACTGCACAATGCATCATGGGAATTGAAGAGCAGTGCGAGTGCCTTCTTGTTGACCTAACCTCATTACCAATATGGACTGCATGTCCTCTGACTCACAGACAAGACACAGCACCGCAGCATGCAGAAACACAGAGCAGACGTTCAGAGTAAAGCATTAAAACAGGGCCGTGGTTTTGTTTAATGGGTGCACATTGCCTGAGTGTGTGCTGATAGAGCATGAAGCTGATTAGAGGCGTCTAACTTACAAAACATTAGAGACAAACGGGGATAACCGAATCTGAATGGATTGATTGTTTGTTCTCCTTTCCATGTGCGTTCCCTCTCAACTCAGATAAATAGTCCTCAGGGCTAATCTATTCCTACCTCAATCAGCAGCAAAGACGAAGGGCCATGTTAGGGCCACCTCAAGAGTTCATCACTAACATCACTCTGTCCCGCATTAGCAAAGAGCAGCCATTTGTTTTAACACAAACAAAGCTGTACAGAGGCAGATAAAAAAATGTGAATGTGGTGTAAAATTAAATTTTTCCAGCATTTGTTTTTCATGTTCTATTACAACAAACAGCTGACTTTAAGCTATGACGCACTAATAAATGAAAGTATATAGAAAACAAAATAAAGTGTGGGTTTTCTGTTTGATTTTCCACTGTCTACTTTGTGCCTATTATCTCTCTAAGAATTTCATTGGTTGCCAGATGACATATCATTGTCTACCTGTCTTGTCGGTCAGAAGGTAGACGAGTCGTCCGAGCTCTTCTGGGATGGTGCTGGTTCTAACAACTGTCCCAGGGATGTTCTCGTCTTTCATGATCATCCATCCGTAAGCTGACTTTCCCATGTCCAGATTTACACGTAAACTAGGAATGAAAAAAATAAATAAAAAGCATTTTAAGATAAATCAATGCCACTTTTTTTGTAGTTTTTTGTTTGCCCTCATAGTTCATCAAGTACCATAAATATGTTGGCCTTTAGAAATAAAAGTAAGTATTATATCCAATGAAAGAGTTCATAGGTTATTTTTGTGGGCATACAATTGAGGGAAAGACAAACAGATGAACTATTTATTGACTGTAGCTCTGGCAAACTTACAACATGTTACATGTAACAGGAATAGGAAAAGAGAAGTACAAAACAGGATCTTTTTTACTTAAACATACAGTATATTACTTGATAAATATTTGCATTAACAAGGAAATTAAGTTATTACTTTTTTACCAAGTAAATATTATAACAGAATCTCCCCAACCCTGGCAACCGTGTGTAAATCAATTAAGAGTCTCTGAACTTGGATTTTAATATTTTTAAAGAAATGAATAAGCATCAGAAGAAATCCATTATTGTGGTTGCAGCAATGGAGTTTACGAGCAAAATATACCTGATTGGAATGATGTAGGAGAAAAGCACAATGAATCGGAAAAGGTTGCGAAACCAGGGGCCAACAAACCCCTGCAGAGCGACCATGACGATGGACAGGACGACCTGCGCCAGGAACAGGGCTTTGGTGAGACGGTTCAACTCTAGGTCCAGCAGCCCCACCTAGAAGAAAAAAATAAAATTAAACAAGAGCCCAAAACTAAGTCATATTACGTCTTAAACCAAACACCACCAAAAAGTTACAACAATTTTTCATGGTTAATCCAATGCCTGTACTCCTCTTTTACCAAATATTAGAAAAAATATTAAATTTTTGTCTTTATGTCATCATTTTCAGGCATTTTTTCCCAAAATGTTCTGTGATTTGCTGACATAAGTACAGTAGATGTTGCAAAAACTGTCAATTATCATTGTGCATGTCATTCATCATTCAATGTTTAGATTATTGGTAATTTCATTATGTTTAGCAATGCTTTTGGTCTTGTTACCACATACTACTGAATATGACAGAAAGTAAGTGGTTTAAATACCATACATTTTTCAATTTATGTTGAAAGTTTGTAGTATTGTTTCTTTCACATCTGCTCCAAAACCAACTGAGAAAACAAAGCCAGTGAAAATATTCTTAGGCTTTTATTACGCAAACCTTGAATGTGACAAAAAATCATTGGAGAAACTCTTTGTAGTAAAAACACAAACAGCATTATTTCCTCCTTGAATGCATGGGGAGGTCAGAAGGGCTCAAAAATAGAGGGAGCTCCCATATTGAAATGCCTCTCAAATAAGAAAAAGACAAGGGTCAGAGTTGTCTTTTATTTTCTAAGTGTATCTTCCAGCCAATGGAGCATGTGGGAAAAAGATGTCAAAAAAAGAAGCGTCCTTCCCCTTTTCTGGCAACGCTGTACACAGAGGCCTTTCATGTGACGCACCACGCTTACAAAAACAGCACAGCACAACATAACATCGCTCCTCTCTCAAATAAAAGAGCTCGTCTGAAAAGGAGGGGAGGGGGCAGCGTGTATAAAAAGCAGGAGCATTCCTCTAGTCCCTAAACCCCCACCAAGTCCATTCCCAGGAGAGACCGGGAGCGCCCAGGGACCGCTCTGACTGATTTATCAGCAACTGTTAAAGTCCCAGCAACGGAGAGTGGTGTGAGGGAGTGACAGGGTGGGTATATCCCCACCCCGGCGCCTCACTACATGGTTCATGCTTGAGCAATTGAGAAAAATAGGGGGTTTGGGCGGATTAAAATGAAGAAAAATTAAGACAGAGAGCACAGTGCATGCCTCAAAAGCAAAGGATCCCCTTCTGCGGGGACAATAGCCAGTCTACATTTTCCAAGCCTTGCCAGGGATCAGATGAAGTCATTATTCATTCAGTCAAGAAGGAAAAAGGACTCAATTACCTCAAGCTAAAGATGCTATCAGTGAATAAAAGTGCATATTTTACTCCATTCATCTCAGAGCCATTAAAAGTGAAAGGAATGATTCGATCTGCCTGTGTGGCTTGTATTTTTGCATCTGTGTGAAATCTGATGAAGACTCCCAGGACATGAATATTCAGGCCTGTGGTCTGTAAGTAGTGGACTGTTTGGTTCATGTCAAGTCAAGCCCAGAAAATTAAGTAAAATTGATTTAGAAGTAAACAACTTAAGTTTCTTAGAGAAAGGGAGACAGAAGAGTATTGGATTGTGGATATGTTCTTCAAATAAACAGTATAGGGTTTTGTCAAACAACATTGTTCTATTCACCGGGACGAGGGTCTGTCTGAACATTTTCAAACAAAGAGTGCATCTGTGTCTGACGTCCTGTCAGATTGATCAACTACTGCCATTGTCCAGAATAGTGTCACAACAGATTATATGAGGCCAAAACGTTCGGGCGACTTCAGCCGCACTGTATCGACTTTCTCCAGTCTCCATATTGGCACTTCTGACATCATCTCCTTGAAATATTGAATTCCTCTCAGCTGTCGGGCTTACACAAAACACTGGCCCGCGCTGTTCGACCGGTCGCATCAGCGTTCTTAATAAAAGACACCGGTGTCAAACCATTTCACAGCAGAGGGCCACAGCCCAGAGCACTTTATAAGAACAGACAGTTGTAGGTGATAACTTTGTGTTAAAGTCATTGTAGCAGACACACACTGGCAGAAATCATGCTGAGGTCTGCCTTTATCAGTTGACCTGGGTTTATCAGACCCATCTTTTAGGCAGAATCGTACAAATATTCATTAATCTCCTTGATCTTGGGACAAAAACACTCAATGGGGATTCTGTGGGATTAACTTCCAGCTGAAAATGTCATTTAAATCCTTGGTTTGTTAATTTCCTTTTGATTAATTAGCAACGAGCACTGACCTTTTGCATTGACAGGTCTAACTTTATCTCGAAAGTCAAGGTTAAAAAAAACACCTGGTCGTAGTGATTGATTAGTGATAAGAGACAGTGGACAAGAGAAGAGAAAGAACTGAGTTGTTTCAGTCACTGATGCCTTGTGAGGAAATAGTGATAGTTTATACAATATAGATACTTTATTCAAGACCAGACAACTTTTATTTTTGCTGCAGAAACACTAAACTCTAAACGTATTCACCTTGTTTTTGGCGTAGGACGTGTTCAGTACGCTCCTGGTCTCTTTGCCCGTGTAGATCACCACCCCGATGACGGTGCCTGCCAAAGAGAAAGACAAGTAAAGTAATGCTCCTCATTAAGTCTCCCTCTATCCCTCTCCCACATAAACACATGCACACTAATCTTGGTCAAGTAA
Source organism: Perccottus glenii (assembly GCA_024416835.2). Classification (NCBI taxonomy): domain Eukaryota; kingdom Metazoa; phylum Chordata; class Actinopteri; order Gobiiformes; family Odontobutidae; genus Perccottus; species Perccottus glenii. Next base: position 7,793,829 of record CM044562.2, read on the forward strand.
GATGAACTGCATGAGAGAAACACAATAAGGCTGAGCTGAGGCTGTTTTCTCTCATTGCTACTCAAGCCGAAAGACAGAGGTTTAATACGTTTAGACTCTCAGAGCTGCAGCGAACCAATAGAAGCTCATAAAACCCGATCAATATGCTGCCATCTTTATTTGCCAATTCATTACAGTGGCCTTATTACAGAGGATTAATGAGTCATTAATATTAAATGAGCTTAATGGAACGAGCAAAGGCGCTAACAACCCTAGATACAACCTCTGAAATCCCCAAACTATAAAAATGGCCAAGAAAGTTCAAAATGAGAAAAGGAGAGAGGGCTGGGAGGTGATAAATGGTCCTCTGTGGCTTCTAAATATCAGAAATATTGAACAATGTGACGAATGGTCTGGGTCTCAGCATGTAGAGGGGCTTCAATTTGAATATATACGAACAACTAATTCTCTGGTCACAGCTGGAGCGGGGCTGAATGAACACGCAGCGGCCTGGGACAGTTCAAGAGCCCTGAATTCCACTGAAGAAGTAAAGCGTGTGGGCATTTCAGAGGCAATGACATTCCCAAGCTCAGATGATGTAATGGCTCAGAGTGTTTGTTCTCCTGATCAAGGTCAGGGCAAGGAGGGGGGCACACCGCAAATCAATGCTGCGGCCATTGCTGGGAGCATCACCGACACTCTCAACTGTCAAAACGGTTTCTGTAGGACTCGCCGACTCAGAGGTAAGTAACGTCAACTACGGTTTTCCTGACGTTCTTCAAGGAACACGCAACTGTAAATCAAGTTTGTTTCACAAAAAGTTAAAGGTGAAAGACCTTTTTGGATCAATGTACTTTGAGTAGGCTTTAGATTATTAAACTAAAAATGTTAAATCTTAATCCAATTTTGGATCTTTAAGGATAGAGGAATATTAAAGTTTTGTTTGAGGCTACACATTTAAAAACAGAGGCAACAGGCCTTCAAACTTGAAACAAATAATTATTTTAACTTTACATAGTTCATGAATAACTGGACATATACAACTACAATCTGAGACTCAGACACTATAGAGTCGACATATATAAGGTCTACTGTTCAACTAACCCCATCAGCAAGACAGTCCTTGAGTCTGGGTTTGCATAGGTTTTTAAAACTTCTTATCGAATGTCAGGTTACAATTTATAAAAGTTGGCGGTAAATAATATATGCAGTATTTTAATTAGTTTAATCCTCACACAATAAAAACACTTCACCAATGTCCATCTAAAACAAGATAAAGCTGAATGTAAACCAATAACCCTCTACCTGTATTTCCCTATTTTTCTCCTCTGTTTAAATGACCGACTTATCTGAGTAGATAGCTCTCAGCCAATCACAGCTCACAGAAGACAAGCTAGAGTTAATTTTCTACAAGCCGGAGTGAACCTGGATTTGACATTTACACAGTGATGACCACTAAAAGAGAGGATGGTTTCCAGAGCCAATTCTGTTTACAAATATTAACCTGCAGCATCAGTATATTATTTCTTAAAATTACATTTACCAACCTGATGCTACCACAGTGCTGGCCCACAATGTGTTTTCAATACTCAGGCTCTCGTGAACCTGAGGGTCAGCGTCCTCCTGAAGAAGAGAAAAAGAAATAACAAGAGAAAATAAACTGTGAATTTAGCTGAAGACTGATACAGGAGTGGATTTAAATGTGCAATTAAGCTACGTAATTACTAGCCTTAGGAAGAAAAGACAACATAAAAAAACAGAAGTAATACCACAAAGCAATTTTGTTTTAAGAACCAGTTTAAAAAAGGCTTCATTTGGGCTTTTTAAGCTGATATAGGATGACACTTCACTTTAACATTTAGGGCTTTGTGCAAAGCCTAGGATTAAGCTTTTAATTAAACATTATTATATGCATAGATTAAGTAAAGGACTACAGCTGGTAGCAAAAAGAAATAGGACATTGTGAAACACTACAATGTATTTTATTTTATTCTGAGCCTCTGTGAAGCAAAACTACATTTTCAGGTAATAACAGATTTCCGTTGACGAGAAGAGCTCAGAGCCTGATGACAGAATGGCGTCTCTCTTGTGCCATTCATTTCCACAAGCACCTGACACAGTTGTGCCGACTGTAGCAATACAGTAGTGCCTTTATCAATAGCTCCACTAGATCTAGCATGGCGATAGAGGCTCCTTTAAAAAACAGTATAGAGTGAGTGCATAGATGAGATTTCAGAGATAAATAAGTCTCTGGGGGGGCCTCTAGTTTCACCCTTCCCTTCTTTACTCTCTCCCTTAAATAAAGACAAATGGTGAAAATGGCTTGAGTCAGGAGTGCAGAGGCAAAAGTCTCTAGTTTCGTCTCAAATTGCCTGCCTGATATGATAATTATGATACCTAAGCACCCACATCCTGTCAATCCACTCAAACACGGAGAGAGGTGCATAAAAAATAAATGGCAGGTCGCAGAATGCGTGACCGCTCTGACATTGGCTTCATAAGCTGTTTATTATTTTTCTGCGGCACTCATTAGAAACCGCAGAAGCACCACCACTATATCCGTCTCGATGAAAAAATAAATAAATAAATAAAAAAAAACGACAGCCTCATAAATAGGTAAGTTCATTTGCTTCGGATCTGTGGGAACCCCTTTTTTTCCCATCCTGCTTGGACTAAAAGCACACGCTATGCAAAGGAAGGCCGTGGAGGATGAATGAGCAGAGGAAGTGCTCGCTCACTAAGCCTGGTGTGTGGCCAAGAGTGAAGACGGACCACAATGCCTGCCTTTGTACCGCGGGCCGGCTCACTGTGGGGGCTGCACTAATCTGCTATTAATAAAAAAGAAGAAAAAAAAAATCACTGAGCAACAAGTGAGATGGGATGGACGGATCGGGTCTGTGATGTAAGAGACGGGCGGCTGGAGATAACTGCAGACACACAAGACGCTATTGTGGCCACTTCTCGACACACCGCAGTGATACACATCAGCAGTGTCAGCCCCGTTTTACGATTTGTCTTTTAGGCCATTAATACGTCAGCGTGCTACTGTACCCTCGTGAAGTTCCCCTCGAAACTGTGGATGTCCAGTTGAGGCTTTTGGGCGTAGACATAGGCCTTGATGGAGAACAGGTCCTGAATGAGAAGATTTTAAGAGTTAGAAATGTCATATTAAACACACATTTTCTGTCAATTAGAAGTGAACGACATTAATAAATGTAATAAGTTATTGTCATGTGTTTTAAAAAGTATTTGTGTTGCTAAAGCTTCAGTCATCACTGATGGATAAACTACAGGCCTGTCAAGCCTCACACAAACCCATTTGCCTTTTAGGGGGACAAAATTTATTTTAATTAAACAATATTCAAACTGCCATGTAACCTCTGCAGCCAAGAGTAATACTATGAATCTGGTCCGAGCAGTGAAAGTGGAAAGAGTGGTACTTTCATTTACAACTTGAGACCTGAGGCGGGGTATACCCTGGACAGTGGCCAGTTAATCTCTGGGGTAACACTTAGAGACAGACACTGACAGACAACCCTTCGCTCTCATTTTCATGCACTAGGGACACTTTAGAGTTGCCAGTTGACCTGTACATGCATGTCTTTGGGCAGTGGGAGGAGGCCGGAGAGAACCCACAGTATTTTAATTTATTTATTTATTTAAGATGGACAACACAAATACATTGGACCAAACCAGACACATTGTTTTAGAGTACCAGCCCACATGGCAATTTTCAACACAATACGTGTAAGCATTTAAATGGAAACATGCGGGGTAACATGGGAGGACATGCAGACTCCTCACAGAATTACTGTATGTATATATAAAAAAAAAAACATAGTATTTTATATGTAAAATGTCATTATCATAATATTATTGTTTGCATTAAGAGTTTTGCAAAGAATGACTTGTACCGTTTACCAGTACCAGTTTAGACCGGTTTAATTCTGGTTTAGTCCCAGTATATAATCTTCGATACTAATGTAGCTCCTGCTTTGACGAGTGGGAGTTAGTCCAGAGACTTGAATTTCTTTTTCCTTTAATAGAGCATTTAAATATCACAGGTAATATCAATAATAAAAAATAATAATAATAACCTGGTCCCTTTGAAAGAGCATTACTTGATTTTAATTTAAATCTACTAAAATATACAGAGAATTTAACTTTAACTGTTCCCACCAGGCCTCTCTACAAACTAAGCTTCTGATTGATTAATTCATTTGACTTACAACAATGTGGTGTGGTACAATGTAATACAGGCTTCCTATTGCTCAAGTATCATTTAAACATAAATCATATTATCTATTATTTATAAATGATCCAACTATTAACCATTTGACATCTGAGACCGGTCTGGAACCAAACCTCGTATCGACATGTTTCTGGAAACACAATACAAACACCTCAGCTCTTTTCTCAAATCACTTAAATTTTAATCTGTCTGGTCACATACAGTGGCAACAAAACACTTGAAGAGCACTTGTCTGAAGGGCCTGTTTTAAGATTATATTGCGTTCTGTTAAAAGAAGTCAGGTGTTGTCCTCAGGCTAAGTATACTGTATTGTTTTTTGCACACGTACCCCGAGAGCAGGCAGTCTCTGTGTGCAGCAAACAGCCACTTTAAGTTTCCAGTCTGTTTCTCCATCGAGCTGATCTGTCCTGATGAAACACGAACCTAGAAAAAAAAAAAAAGATAAAAACATCAAAGTAAGTGAATGAACACATAACACAAATTTAAAAGATCAATCCAGTCATTTTTCTGCCTTAATGATTTAAATACACAACACTCAATCCACACTGATGCGGAGTTACTGTGATAAAAATGATTTCCAACAGTGCAGTACATTTATAAAGAGCCTACTGGAGATGACAAAGCACTGCAGCTGCTGAGGACACTTAACATTGAACCGCTGTGACCCGTATTGATCCGAGGTAATATTACATATGAAACTAACGGATGAGACAAACCATTTGATAGAGAGGCTAAAGGGCAGTGCTAAACCGCCCCCGGAGAGTTAAATATGATGGGAAACATTAACAAAGACGATGATTCATGGCTTTCTTCTGCTGCAGCGACAGCTCTGCTCCTCACATAACATCACTAGTGTGTGTCTGTGAGAGGTGTGAGTTTTAATGGAATAAAGACCTCAACAACTCCGTGCCAAGCATATTGACACATCCAAGATGGATGGAAATAATGTCCTCTGAACATTTCCTCCCAATGCCCCTCAGAAAACAGCCAGAATCTGAAGCAGTTCATTGATTATTGGCATCTGTATCATCAGTCAAAGGTTGAATGTGACATAAATAATATAAATCACAGTGTGTCGTGGCGTGATGATGTCAGGGGACTGTTGGAAATTCACATCTTCAATCTAAATGATCCTGACAAAGTTCAACTGGACACCACTATGTTCGGTCAAGGTGTCACATTCATTGAAATTATGAAGACTTGTTTTGTGCAATTTATTACATATATGGTTATTTAGATGCAACATTTTCTTCTGGATCAAAACTTAATTATCTCAGGATCCTTTCAGAATTCATTCCACATTTAAATTGACAATTTACTGACCATTTTTCTCAGATGTTCTCAGAAATATCATATCTGCAGGAATCCTCTGGTTCTACAAAAAAAGGAAATACACAGAAGAGATTTTAATGTTTCATGTTTACATTTTTCTGTTCGAATAATCAACTTCTGCTTCATGTTAATGATTTCAGCAGAAGAACAAAGACAACAGATGTGAAAATATACGTTTCTGATTGCTTCTATTTATCAAAAATATTTTTCATAGATTTTGGTTCAAATTAAAAAAGGTAAAAAGCAAAAAAAAGCTTGGGAAAGCAGCAACTTTACCTTTTCAACAATGATCAGATCTCCCACCTGGATGTCTGAACTCTTCACTTGCACTTTACCTGAGAAACAATACAGTTGTTTAGAGCGAGTACGGTTTTAGAGCGACCTGCAGAGTTACAATCTGGGGCCTGTAATCAGCAACCACACTGACCAACGCAGACACACAGTCATACAACCCCTTATGCATAATACTGGCTGCTTCACTTATAATAATTAACTTTCAAATGATTTTCCTGTTTATTTTCATGCTTAAAAAAGGGATTCCTTTCACATGCTAATTTCTGTACAGTTATCCAAACCAGCCACACTAATAGCCATCACCTGAGAGAGCAGACTGACAAAATTAACCCAATTTGAAAATGTAATACCATTCTGGGACAAAAACACCTGTACACCTGATTAGAATATATCCTCTATGCATTGCCACTTAAATGTCAACATGACCTGAGCACTCAAAGGGTGTGAAAGTTACATCCACAGCTCGAGTCAGTGATATGACACTGGGGGATCGACCACACAATCAACAAAAGGACACATCTTGGATCATACAGTCTTGAGAAACCAAGAGAAAATCAATGCTATTACAGCGAGAGGAATGACTTCTGTTACAAGTGTAGATGCAGGGCAGTGCTGGTCCCTAATTGTGGAGGGGGAGCTCGACTGTACACTGGAATATCAGCTATCATAATGTGGGCAAACAGTGACAGCCAAGAGCAGTGCAGTGGGTAGGGTTCCTGCAGTCACCTCACTCACCTCGAACTGTGAGCTTGCCATACGACTGAGAGTTCATCTCTTTGTCCCGCTGGTAGCGCCGCACTTCATCCACAGCCTCTCGCACCATGGTCACGGCCATCACGAAGCCCTGAGTGCCACAAGAAACATTTATTACCATTCAAAATAAAAGAGGAATACTTACAGTAAAAGTGGAGAAAGAAATCTATGTAAACCTGGTAAATATTGTTGCTTTAAACCCTGGTATGTTTACTTTACTTCTGTACATAAAACTCTTATTAGTTAGTTTGAAGATTTCTCTGATACAAAGCAAACAGTTGCACATTGTACACACCTAAATCTTTCCATAAAATGGCAGGTCTCAGTGTGTCTCTTTTTACGGACTTTCCATCATTTAAATGGCATAATATTGATTTCTAGGCAAATGTAAACTAAAATAGATTCTTTAAGACCATATTAACTAAAAATTGTATTTAAATTTTTTATGACGGTCCTATATATTTTACTTTTAAAAAGGAACAAAAACATTAGACCAAGCCGAGAACCAGTTTATTACCTTCACTATCATCTCGTTTTTCTCTGCCTGCTAGTTAGATATGAATACTGTACAGGTGAAAAGGAGTTAAGACATTTTTTCTACAAATGTTGTTGAACCAGAAGAAGTGTGCTTAAAAATTACAACCTGTGTTGTTTGTGAATGAATCTGTGGTGTATTTACCAGCGGCGCCCAGTACGTGTACAAATATCCAATTTTCAGCGATGGCACAAACTGGGAACAGGCCACGACCAGAAAGTAGAGATTGAGGAAGAACTTGAACTGCTGGTAGAGAACCTGAGAAGGGAGAGAAGACAGGCGTCAGCAGAGGTGAGCGAACATGTCAGCAAGGTGATTCAAGACGATGACAGCTGCCAACAAGACAAAGAGGATGTGGACGATACGAAGCGCACGGGATGGGTTACTGTACGTGTCCCGGAGTGGAATAAGATACATGTTAATTCTGTTAACTTTACATTAAGCTAATGGAAACTCTGACACGTCTGTTTCAAATAGTATCACTGCTGCAGACATTACATGGCAGGGTTACCTCGCAGAGCCGAATGTGCCTGAGAGTGAAAATAATGAATGAAGAAGGAAAACTGCTCTGTTACAAAAGCCTACTTTGGTTTTTGAGCCAATCAGATATCGCTTCATCTCTTAAATCACAAGTACAAATGTGCGGAGTGGGACCTACAGAGGACACTTTGCTAATGGGCAATCCGTCAGCAACAAGCCTCGGTGCAACATCCATCTAAGGTCAAATTTTGAATAATGTTTGCAATAATGAGAGCCTGGTGTCTAGTCACAGATTATCACAGACAATGAGATCAATAGAGGATGCTCTGGAGTTAAAGAACCCCCTGACCTTTAAGGGAAAATGCACACTGCTAAACTCAATTTGTGTGTATTTAATAATTCAAAGTGGACGGGGGAAAAGCAGACATTTTCTCCAGCGCTGATTACAATATTAGCGTCTCCACTGGACAGCTGACATTTTATGGTTTAGGAAAACGCAGCTCTCTTAATCATGGGTCTTTAATAAGTAAGTGACTTCTATGTCCCCGACAGAGTAAACCCTCTGCATTACACTGAAGTCCTACAACAACTCTCGGGTACTTAATGTTAAAAAAGTTGATGTGTCAAATGTTTTTAACCATAGACTTTATTTTACTGATGAACTGGAATATAGTTCTTCAGTACACATCAAAGGCCATTCATCTTAAAAAATGTTTGATATATTTCAGGAATGTAACGATATTGTCACTATCAAAAGTGTCACAATATTATGCCCATGACTCGTCAAGGCATTATCATTTCTTATTTAGTCCTATTGTGTAATGCTATGGGCACCTTGGTCATATATACTGTATAGACTACATACAAGTTGCCATTACATTAGGTCAACCAGATGGAAGAGCTTAGTTTAGTTTATAACCCAACACAAATGTAACCTCTCTCTTTGTGTTATGGTTTACTCACCCCAGGCACAAAAGTGACGACGTTATACTTCTGGTTTTTAATTGCGTTTTTGGGATACTTCTCCTCACATTTTTCAGGACAGCCGAGCCACACCGTCCGGGCCTTCAGCTCCTTCTTCCTTCGACAAATATGGGCCAGGCAGTCACAGCAGCTGAAGGACAATATATTCGTTAGTAAAGACCTCAAACTAGGGGCTTCACATTAGATTGCAATTTTTTTATGTTTGTATCACAATAATGTTATGGCATGACATTTCACACTGTCAGAATAAACCAGAACCAGTGGAAGCAAGTGTAGAGTCTTGTATTTCTTCACATAGTACAACTTGGGGGGGATTGGACTACCACCTCTTATTGTAATTGCATTATTAAACATAGTTATTGAATCTCACATGTTTCCTTTTATAGAATAGTTTGTGAAAACATAATAAAGTGCAAAATGAAAGCAGGCTGATGAAGGGCTCCATGGTACGGCTCGACCACAGGTCCGTTGTAATGGCAAAATATTTCAAGTCACACAGCTCTTTTTCAACCTTTTTGCGGCGCTCGTGTATATTTTTGGCATTTCTGTTTCTGTAAAGTATTTGCAGCTTGGCACTTCGTATGACAGAAATACATTCAACATACTTTATTAGACACGCTGTAGTTTCTGTTTGTGTTCGCTTATATTCAGTGATTCTTATTGTATTTGCTTACTTTTGGAAACTCTAAAAGTATAGAACTTTTATTTACCCGCGGCTGAATTAACTGAGGTTTATGGAGCATATAACAATGGGGAGAGTGAATTACTGTTGGATGTGACCTGGCTACACCTGGAAAAGGGCAGAGTGTCAGTGTATACCGTCATGCTGTTCGACTTGGCTTTTACACTTTTTAAGCAAGTTGGCAAAACGTGGTTCTAAATAAATCAACTTTGGTAAAAAGTCTTGTTTGACTTGGCCTTGACACTTTGTGTCTCTCTGTGCACGGTGAGGCCAGATTCATAAGACTGATTATTTGAGCAAATGAATGCTATTTAAATAATATGCCATTTGAACAGCGGGCTTATTCACAGTGAATTATTTGCCTTTTATAATCCCACACTAAGCACACATAAAATTACTGGAAAGCATCAAACTGGTCAGCTGTGAAAAATCCGATTTGTTCATTAGCGGGAGCAGGGAAGGGGGCGATCAATATCCTGTTAGAACTTGTAATGCACCACTAACAACAAAACCAAATCTGAATATTGCTCTATGAAATTCTCTTTACATAAACATAACATGATGCGTTTGGTGTTTATTAATCCTACACTCCGCTGCTATCCCGGCACAAACAAACAATTGCCTCTTTGCCAGAACGGAGCTCTTTAGAGGACAAAACCTGCCACATGAATTATTAGCTGTATAAACCGCGTCATTCTGTTTGACCTGAAAATCTTTTTGGACTGATGGTGCGCATCGAGGAACGGGTCCAAAAACATGCCCTTATCCTCTCTTTGCACTTCATGCACAACCACCGGTGCGTTGGAAACACAAACTGATCACAGGGACAACTGCTGAAAATGTACATCGACACTCATCATTTACAGAACAGCAAAGCCACAAAGAGCAGCTGCACGAGCAAAGTCAATCACAATATAAAAGTTAACATGCGTTTTATTTGATTATTTTGAACTAAAAGTATAACCTACTGCAGACATGTCCAAAGTCTGGCCCGGGCCCAATCACGGCACAAGATGTGGCCCTCAGCTTCAGAGATAAAATCTGTTGTTTATGTCCCCAACAGCAGCAGCAACAGATTCAAAACCAACTAAAACCTGTTCAAAACCTTCTAAAACCTGTTCAAATCCATGAAAAACTGGTTCAAATCCACCAAAAACCTATTTAAAATCAAACTAAAGCCTGTACTGGAATAAGAATGAAATCAGAAGAGACAGTCAGCTCTTGAAAAATTTCCAGATTCAAATGCGGCCCTCTTTGCAAAAGGTTTGGACACCCCTGACCTACTGTAATGTATGGACATTTAATATTAAACATTGTTTTAATTTTAAACATCTGTGGTTGTGGTGGACTTCTTCTCTGAGCTGAAGTAGAGCTACAGAGAAGTGGGCCGTTGGTCTGTGTGGAAGTGCTAGTTGGCGTTTTCTAAAAAAGGTAAAAGGTTGTAGGTGGTAGTTGTAAATAGTCAACATCTCCAGTAAGTGAGTACAACAGCACAACATTTTCAAGAAGAAGCAGATATCCACTCTGATTTTTTTTTTTAATTAACATTGAAGACAATAATAAATCTGTATAATAGTGAATAAGTGGAAGTATAGCCTATATTGGTGCACAGCAAAATTTAGTACCCAAAAGGCAATTTTATTTATATAGCACAATTCGTACACTGGGTAACTCAAAGTGCTTTATAGAAATAAAAGACAATTTACAAGATTTACATTAAGAAACATAAGAAAAATCATTTTAAGTTATAATGTAGGTGGAACTACTGTTCTCAGAGGCCGAGAAGATTAATAAGCAACTAGCATGTCAAAAATATTAACCATTAAGAGACTTGTAAACCAGCAGTGCTGTTTTAAAGTCTATTCTCTGAGCAACAGGAAGCCAGTGCAGAGATTTTAAAACTGGCGTAATGTGGTTGTACTTCCTGGTTTTGGTGAGAACCCAAGCAGCTGCGTTCTGAATAAGCTGCAGCTGTCTTAACCCTCGTTTTGAGAGACCAGTGAGCAGGCCGTTACAGTAATCTAACCTGCTGGAGATAAAAGCATGGATAAGTCTCGCCAAGTCTTGTTTAGACATTATCCCTTTGACTTTGGAAATATTTTTAAGGTAATAAAATGCTGATGATGTAATTGACTTAATGTCACTGTGGAAATTCAAGTCTGAGTCCATGATGACCCCTAGATTTCTAAGCTGACTTTTAGATTTTAAAAAAAGAGACTCAAAATACATTGAAAGATTAGGACCAGACTCACAGTCATCTATGGCTAAAAGAGGACCATCTACAACTTCATATAACACAAACTATTACTTCAAATTCGAAAGGATATTAAAAACTACGTAACAAAGTGGTGCGAGTACCTGCCGCAGAGGACCTTCCAGCCTCCGAACAGGAACCAGCCCAGGCCTCTCTGTCTCTGGTTGAGTCTGGCCCGGGGCAGTGTCTGGTAGTCGCTCTCATCGTTCTCAAAGCCTTCCTCCGACATCATCAGAGGCATCTCGTCCAGGTTTGAAGGGTCATCTTCCAGTGAGAATCTAAAAGTTTTATAAAAAACGAATGATTTTTTTGCATTGATAGGGATTGTATAATGAGTATAAACTGTGATGAAAGAGGAGGAATTTCAACATGGTTATCACATACATTATAACTATTATATATTTTTACTGTAAAGAAATAAAAGTCAGTGTAAAGAAAGAATAAAGAATGGTTATGAAGAAGCTACAGATTGCCGGGCACTTAAAGGCATCTTCCACTCATGTGTTCAAGAAACAAATGCACAGAGAAGCACTTTATGTCTCATTCAAGAAGTCACTCTGAGCCACTCACAGAAAAGACTCAGCTCTACATCATGGCTTTGGCTCCGAATCAACCATTTAATTTAAGTGTTTTGAAGAAAACCAGAAATCGTAAGTTTATTGTAGCTATACAGCCAACACATGCAGCATAAATAAGTAAAAAAAAAAAAAAAAAGATAAATGAAGACCACTTTGACATTTGATACACATTTGTTACATTTTACAACTTAAATCACAAAGCTGTTTAAGCATTAGCCTATTTAATCCATTTCCCATTAAGATATTGCTAGTCTTCTCCTGTTAAATATTTGATTTGAGGAAAGCTTAAAGAGTTGAGACAGCATAGTATTGTTTTGCTCTTTAGGATGAAATCAAGGCTTGAACACTGTTTACATTTTCAAACATGTATCTATTCAAAATGGATTTACACTTACAATATTACAGAGAACAGTTTTTAGCCAGAGATGTCTCACATTAAAGAGTCTTGTACCTTCCATAGACACAAGCTGGTAAAGAGACATGCAACTAACATCAGTTGGATTATGCTGGATTAAGATGTTCCAACTACATTCATTCTAGCTCGGATTCACTGAAAGAGCAGCTAAAGCCTTACAAACCGCAGAGACGGAGGTTTAAATAGAAAAGAATTAAAACAGCACAAAGATAACACTAAGTTATTATATACTGTGTATGTTAAAGCTGTGGTACAAGTATGTCCACAAAATGCTTGTTGTAATTTAAAGAATTAGGTAAAATATTGTTTGTTGAAACTGTCATGATTACGACACAATCACTCAGACAGCAACAATGTGGACAGAGTTTGCCTGAACTGATTTCTTCCTGTTTTAGTGTGACCTAATAAAAAAGTGTTATAAAAATAGTGATTCTGTCACGTGATTGTTCTGACAAAACTGCACTGCAAAGAAAACTTCAAGAGTGTTTGGTTTAGCAGTAGCAGTAACAGGATTATGTTAGCAATAAACATAAGATTTCATAGGACCATGTGACAACCCCAGTTTCAGCCAGATTGACGTGCATGTTACTTACCAGGATGCTAGCAATGCCATGGTGGAACGGTATCAGTATTATATTATATTTATATACCACTGCTAAACATTACACATTTATATAACAGCCCACATAGAGTAAAAACATGACACATACATTTAACTAATGAAAACAGGACATGGGAGCTTACTGCTGTTAAAATGTATTATTTACACCAAACTCACCAGGAGCTGAGACATTTTGGCCAGTTCCTCTGTAGTGATCTGCCAGTAAAGACAAATTACAGCTTACACTTCTGTCAGTTCAGGTCTAGTCCAAAGTGGTTTACGAGCTAATTCTGGTCCAGTCTCAAGGTGAAGCTGTCATGTAATTATTTTATTGTCAGTGAGAATTGAGAAGTGCAGGAAATACATGTCTCCCTGTCAGTAATTTCCGCACACTACGGGTTAATTTCTAATCATTTAGTTCAAATGAGCAGGACGGGGTTTGTTTCCTGGAGACGCGGAAAAGAGCAAAACAGGCAGCTGTCAGATGAGTGAGGGGCTGCCACAACAGAGCTAGCAACACAAGCTAAAAGCTAAACAAACAGCTGCGAGGCGGCTGCGGGGAATCTTTACCTCAAGCGGATATTTTATTTACCACCAAAGAGTCTATCCGTACCTTGAAAGTCTTGCTGAATTGTAATACGGGATTCTCCTCGAGTTCTTCCTTACCGGATTTAACGGGATGCTGTCAGCCATCTTGGCTGGCCACTGCACGTACTGACGTCATATTAGGACGTGCTGCGCTCCCCTCAGAGCGCGTTCACGGATAGCGCAGAAATGTGTAAATTGAAAACGCATATTAAAGATCCTAGGCAAAACACAATTACATTTAATACAACAAAGTTTGCAAGGTGCCAAATGCAAATAGAATGTAGCCTACATCTCTCCAAAAAAATATGTTTCTGATTATTACTAAAAATATTCATGTCACATCCTTTTGTGTTTTTTAATATATTTCCATGGTAGTCATTAAGACTTCTATTATCATTTTGCCTAAGTTTGACAGAAAAACTAATACCTCTTTAAATCTCAACGCGAGCCTGGTTTATTATACTCCTCAATGTAACAGTTGGTTGCTGAGCAGCTCCCATGTTGTTATAACACATAACAAACCAAAACCTGCCAAATCAACACAAATTAGCATCACAATTTCGATCAAATATGTTTACTAAAAGGTTATTCAATGTGTATACGTTATGAAAAGTAACATACCATTGCTTCAAATATGTAAACTGTTTACCAAGAAAGATATTAGAAATGCACAGGTATCTTTACAGATTTGACATATACTGCCAAACTGAATGAGGTAATGAAGAGTAACACATCTATTTATTCTTCTTTTTATTCAGTCTAAATGTTCTTTAAAGACTGTTGCCACCATTACATTGACAAAACTCAGAAGTCAACTTATGGGCATTTTGAACATGTTTTGTGCTTTGTTTGCAGCATTGGCAGCTGTCCAGAGGAGAAAGAGCAGAGTCGTTGCATTATTCATTTCACTATTCAGGTTGACGTCTTGAAAGCAACAATACGTCTAAGCACCGTTTTAATACTCTGGTTTAAGTCAAACTTATTTTATTAAAACAAAAAAGACTCACAAATGACAGCAAAGCAAAATTGCAAACATGATTACAACTCTGTCTTGTTCCTCAATAAAAAGTTCTTCCCAGACTTAATAAAGTCTATAGATAATACATAACAAACAAGAGATGTTTTTACAAATACGTTACTGTCCATAGTCATTTGCATATATTTTTGTTCAGTTGATTCCAATTTCTTTGCTGTCATCGATCAACATAGAAAAATGCCTATTATTTCCCAGGTCCATGCCAGTCTTGGTTAGACTGCTTATTACACTTCCGGCAGCGCTCCCTCGGTCCATGGCTGCAGCCAAAGGGTGAAGCTGAGAAAGGCCTCTGTTTTGAATCACTGAGATCTCGTTGTTCTTCAAGGCCAGGCTGTTGCTGATGGCTGTGGCGTAGCGGTTCCAAAACCCAGGATCAACGTTCATCGCCCGAGCTGCCAGGTCTTTGTGAAACATGTCTCCAAATTTCACAGCCTCTCCACCGAGCAGCGCCATAGGGTTCTCCACGGACAGGCGCCGTCCTCTCCGGGCCGGAGCGTTGTTCCACATGTGAGTTCCCATATGGACCTGAAAACAAGCACAATCAGGTTTTGGTCAGGCTTAGATTAAGTATCGGAGTAGGGAGTTTTATCAAAGCACAATAATGATGTTTAACTATCCACAGTCCTCCAGGTTTGAGACTTTAAACAGTAAAAATTAGTAAAATATTGACCAAGACATTTGAAGCAACACCATGCAACTTTTCACCTTAAAAAAGCTGAGCCTCAAAATTAGCCTCACATTTACTGTATTTTAATTTTAAAAAAGTTTTTTTTTACATGAAACAGAGGAACCAACCCTTTTTTCCCAACACAATGTGCCCTTGAATCAAAATTATTTTTTCAGATTCAAGACATTATTTGAGAAGTAACAGTTCCATATGAGTTTGTTTCCTTTGACTTTGTTAAGTGACTATTCTGAAGTACTATAACAATATCAGGCATAAACTGTACATTTAAGATTTTAAATTTGATTTTAGGATAGATTTTCCATTAGATTGTTTTGCTGTTATATTTCTAATTACTAATTAGAAATATGTGTTTCTTGTTATATTTCTAATTACTAATTAGAAATATAACCTCTTACAGTTCGGACTTGACCAAACTGTAAGGGTCCCTAATGCAAATGTAAATGTAAATGTTTTGGTTTATTGAGGTATTGGCATATTTGTATTTGACTTATGAAGACGTTTAGATTGCCAGTACAGTAATATCTGCTAAATGAGAAAAAATATTTGAAATATCTTACCTTGAGATTGCCTTTAGTGGTGAAAGCTCTGCCACAAACAGAGCAGACAAACGGTTTTTCCCCGGTGTGTGTGCGCTCGTGGATCTGCAGGGCACTGGCTGAGGAGAAGTTCTTGCCACAGGCATTGCAGTTGTGCTGCTTCGGCGTTCGTCGCGGCGGTGTGGGGGCCAGCAGGGAGGTCAGCCCTGGGCTGCCCGCTGAGGGATAAGCTGAGGGGATGTGGAGACTAAAGGGAGTGTGCTGACTTTCACTGCAGTTGTTTGGTTGACTGTGTCCATTCATCTCAGTTTTTAAAATTCCCAGTGACATGCTGCTAACGAGGCTGGGAGTGTTTTGGCCTGCAGCTGGAGAGAAATTTTTTTATAAAATAAGCAAATTAAGAAAAACATATTGATTACACTCCACAATATAACGTTTTAATATAAGACCATGACTAAATTACGGAAACTACAAATTACCTTTGCTCAAGTGGAAGGACATGCTGTAAGGAGTTTCCTCTTTCACACAAAGTTTGTTGGATTGTATTTCCTTTAGCTCTTGGTCAGTGGCTGCCGCTGATGCAGAGGTAGGGGACTTGGATTGCTCTGTCTTCACGGACGTTGCCAAATTCTCCTGAGATTCTGGCCTGCTGGTCACTGCGGGTGATTTAATCATTGTGCCATCAAAGTGAGTCTGAACAGGAGAGGCTGAAGGGGATTCACACACTTTTGGGCTTTTCTCTGAGCTTTTACTGTTGTCATTAAAACCATTTGACATGAATTTAATGCCATACGTACAGTCTATTGTCTTCATATGGTTCTCCAGAGCTGATAAACTTGAAACATAAGTGGATTTGGGAGAATTACAAAGTGAACTAGACAGATTTATACTCTCTTCAACATTTTCTTCCTCCTCCTCGTCATTATCATCCTCCATTGAAATGTCATCTGTAACCTCATTACTGTTGCTGCTCATACTGTCAAAGTTTTTATCACTAAAAGAGTTATCTGCGTCCATTTCCTGGGGACTTTCCAAAATGTTTGTGTCTGGAATTTGCCCAACCATGTGCATTCGGATGTGCTGCTGGAGAACAACGGCGTTGGTAAATTTCTTCTGACAAATTGGGCAGGAGTGTTGCACGTGAACAGGAGGGTTTTCTCGGTGGACTCCGATGTGTGTCTTTAGATTGCCTTTGGTGGTGAAAGCCCTGCCACACACCTTGCATTTGAAGGGCCTCTCGCCGGTGTGAATGCGGTAGTGCATCTTCAGAGCGCTCTGACAGCTGAGGACACGGTGACAAAGCACACACTGATTGGGATCTGTGATCTTTTTGTCAATATTTTCCACCAGTTTTTGGAGCTTCGAGGTTTCGGATGTCTGCATAGATTCAAAGAAGCCACTGGTTGAGAGTTTAGTGTCTTCAGAGTAGAGAGAGACGGATGGAGACGTCGGGACAGGGGATAAACCATTTTCGGGTGTGGAAGTTACAGATGAGATTGTGCCGGCTTCTGTGACTGTGTTGTTTCTCAATGTCATTGTACAGTTTTGCGGCAGGTGTACCCCCTCTGTTTTTAGTATATTGGACGCTTCAGTTGCACGGTTGGGCTGTGGAGACTCTAAAACAGGAGAGAAATGAGCCTCATTGCTTCTGTGGTTAGGTGACAAAGATACACATTCACCAGGAGCTGACTGGTAGGGAGATTTAACGGATGGCGTTACACTTACAGGGTCATTTGAGCCTTCGATACTGGTAAGAGTGGAAGAAATCGGAAGACCTATACTGGCAGGCAGAGTTGCTACAACAGGTTTGCTGTCCAGCCATGAGGAGACAGGTTTTTCAGGAGGGATAGACATGCCATAGGGAATCCCAGAACTGGTTGGCACATTGTCTAGATATTCTGGCACTGGGTATGGGTTCATTTGAACATGAGGGTACTTCTCTTTATGCCTCTGGAAGTGCACCTTTAAGTTGCCTTTTGTGGAGAAGCGATTGCCGCAGATGTTGCATTTGAAGGGTCTCTCTCCGGTGTGGGAGCGCAGGTGGATCTGCAGAGCGCTGTCACTGCCAAACACTTTGGCACAGAACCTGCATTTATGCTTAAAGAAGGGCTCCTCTGGGCTAGGCTTGGTTTCGAATAAGGATACATTCGGCAGTTTGCCTTTCCTGTGCTTCATTAGTGCTGCGAGAGGGTCAAGTGCATTAGCTGTGGCGGCGATGCTAGCCAAGGGATTGGGGAAAATGACACTGCTGGGAGGGCTTTGAGGTAGAAATGGCAGGTTTGATGATGGGCTGAGGAGACTGCTTTGCCCAAGGGACAGTGGGCTAGAGGAGCTCAGTGTCTGGGTGCAACTAATGCTGCTTGATTGTGAGCCTGTGTAGGGAGGCAGTAATGTGGACACGCTGCTGCTTGTTTTAGAGAGCACTGGGTTTTCTGAAGAGGCTGAAGACACATCTCTATTGGACGTGTGGTCACTGGAAGTCTGTGAAGGAAGATTTTGTGGTTTGTCAAAAGATACAGCAGCTTGTCCATTAACGCTTGAGGGCATTGTTCCTGACAGAGGCAGGATGGAGGGAGGGATGACACTTTGAGCGGAGAAAGGGATAGGAGCCAAACAAAGTGACCTGGACACTGGGTTTAATGCTGTTTGTGTGGGTTGCCTGTTCATGACGGCCACCTGAGTGCAGATCTGCTCTATCAGCTGCAGCTGATGGACCTGTTGCTGCTGCAGAGTAAGTAGATGTTCGAGAATGACTGGGATGGCCGCTGACGCCCCCTTCCCACTCGAACCAAAGCTATTGAGACCCTGGGAGAACTGGGCCACAGCCACTCTGGTACTGTGAAGGATTTCGAGAGTCACGTTGGTGTTGGGCATACTGTATCCGGCCACCGCAGCCCTCAGGGGCGACTCCGTTGACTCGTGCGGCTGGGGGCTCGAGCTGGTGGTGCGGCTGCACGTGAATTTATCCTGGGGTTGATTCTCCAGCTCCATGCCTTCATCCTGTTCCCTCCCTTCATCTAATTGATCCAAACTGTCATTATCGTTCCCTAGCATGTCCCCCACGTCAAAGCCCACGTCCGGTGACCCTGCGGGGGACGAGTCGCTGGACAATACACTGGGAACAGGAGAGGGTTCAGCAGGAGAGTCCTCATTGTCTTTTACAATCAGCACCAATGGGTCCTCGGTGCAGACTTTCTGGTGTTCGCTCAGTTCAGTCCAAGTAAAGAACTCAGCACAGCATTTATCACAGATGTGTGTTTTTTCACTGATGTGGTCCACTCCACTCGCCTCCTCTCTCCCCAGTCTTCCAACAGCACCTTAAAAAGAAACACAGAAATTAGGACATATGAATGTAAAAAGAACTGTATTTTACAATAATGTTTGAAAATTTTAATTAATCTTTTTCTAAATGAAGTTATGGGTGAGGCTGCTTACTCCACTAAAGTAGCACATAATGTTCAAATACACAGTCAAAACATGAGGATTTCATACCACACAGAAAAATATACATGAAAATCCAATATTATTATTATTATGAATTTATTTATACTTATTGGAAAAATATATAAGATAAAGCATTTTGAGTGTTACTGTGAGGTGTAAAAAAAGGCGGTAGTGTTGACAGTGTCTCATCTCAAACTCCCTGTTTTTACATGTTAATAATCTTTCACCAAAATCAATAAAGTTCAATGAAGCCATAGTGACCTCTGAATTGTTCATTCAGACAGATAATGAAATCCCATACAGTCTATTGATTTTCTGTGCATTCATATAATTCAATCATGCGTCTCATCCTGAACTGTCTTTTTGTTTGTCTGATTAGGCCAAAGGTTTCTGAACATCTTCAATCGTGAAAACAAACAAGCATTTTATGGTTGGTAGTAGGTCTAATATACTAGTTCAGACTGTGAAAACTGTGAATACCCAATAAACAATTATTTCTATGACACTTTAACTTACTCTGTAATGAATGGCACAAAACAAATCTATAGCTGATGCTTACTACTGTTGATATAAAGACATAATAGTTACATGCAAAGTATTATTTTCCTATTAGAATTTTTTTACACATTTTCACATCTAAATTTAAATTAATACATTTTTAAAATTACTCCTCACCTTGACAGTGACCTTTGATCCTATTTGCCTGCCTTCCTTTCACTGAAAGTGACCTTTGATCCTATTTGCCTGCCTTCCTTTCACTGAACTGACGTGTGACGCTCTTTGTGAAAAGCCCTTGCACTTTTTTGGGAGGGGGAGTCACTGTTGCATCTGTTCTGGCTTTGCCCCATTAGGAAACAGACAGCGATGGCAGATGGAAAGATTTGGACAAATCAATAGTAAATTATAGCTGCTACACTCCTGCTTCCATTGACTAATTTTAATAATGCAATTTTTAAAAGATGTAAACTTTACTAACCAGATTACGTTTGAGGTTTAGATTCAATTTGCAATTTGCTTTTGTGTGAAATGAGAAAAGCTATGTCAGAATGTATAAAATGTGAGTAAATGCTTTTTTTTTTTGGTTAATATTGTTTGTTTTAAGGTTGTTTTAACATTCAGTTTGTGGCCTTAACGCACTTTAAATGTATGTAGATAAGTGTAACATAGAGTTTCTGTGTGTGGTTTTCTGCATGTCCGGTCACAGTTTTCTTGGAGTTAATAAACTTCAATTATCGCCAGGATTCACCGGAAAAGCTCCACAAATCTCAGTGCTCCCAACACAAACAAAAAGAGGCTTAACCATGGTAACTGTTGGGCTGCTGCAAACACATATAATAAAACATGTTGTCTGGGCTGTACCCTGAAACAAGTCCTCAGACAAACAAACATAATGGTTGGATTAATCAAAAATTCTGTGTCTTACTTTAATTTAGGCTTTAATTGTTTTAAAACTAAGTCTGAAAAGGGACTCAGTTCTTGTTTGTTCCAGAAAGCACAGTGTGAGAGAGAATAACCTTTACAGTAAAACTTGTCAGAAGTAAATAACCAGTCGTTGTTTCACAAAGTGGGTGGTCTGAGGATCACCAAGGCAATCCAAAAAACACAGGAGCAAAAAAACTGAGGCTTTGTCTGTGCTTCACAAGATTTACTTTCAACAAAAACAAAGAAACCATCAGCTTTGATTTAGAGTTTGGTCCAATATATCCAAATATAATAACCGTGAATGAAATTTATTTTAAAATTTCACCCTTGTGACCGCATGAGTTCATAACATTAGGAAGAGAAAACAGATTTATGTGTGTCTCGGGCTGCGGTTTGGCGACGAGAGAGGGAAGACGTTATGAAAAGCAAACTGACAGCATTAGTGGCTGCGTGACTGACCCCGGGCTCAGAGGGCAGCCGTTCGGATCTGCTAATTGTATTATGATCCGAACACGGAGCACTTGCCCCTCGCAGGGTGAAGCAGACAAAGGTTAAGTCAATCAAAGCCTATCTCAGAGTATGCAGCCCCCTGCCTGGACGTCCGGCTGTGTGGGGCCGAAAAACTAGGGCCTCTTCAGCACTCAACACCTTTTCACAGATACAAATATTTTAATGTTGCCCTCAAAGCAAATAAAAAACACACAGACCAAAGCTGAGAGGTGCTGAGGACTGGTGTCTTAAAGGGTTCATATATTCAAGGCCTTTTTAAAACAAATCAAAACTGAGTCAATCTTTCTCTCACCAATATTAACAGACTAAATTAAATTAAAATACAGATTTTGGCAGGATCTTTAGCTGTTCTCTCTAAATTCTGCCTCACATTTAAAATTCATTTCATTTGTACTAATGCTAATACGATGTGTTTAGTTTCTTTGCATGGGCATAAATACAATATACTGATATTCTACACTCATACTAAAGCTGATTTAATAACATTACATCCAGACTTCTCTCTGGCACAGAAGGAGAAAATGTAATTGTTTAATTCAATATTTAAATATTAGATGAAAGATTTTATAGTTGAGAATATGATTCAACAAAACCGTTCAAGTTTCAAATGATAAAGAAAATTATGAGAAATATAAAAAAATATTTTACACACTGATTAAGAAATGCAGCAACTATGTAATTTGAAGTAAATATAATCAGCCATACATTTTAGGTCAAACTGAATTTTACAGGAGCTTTTAAAGTTATAATACATTTTACTCACTTACTGTATCTATAAGGATCAGCACTTTTTCATGTGGTATGAGTTTAAATCTAAAGAGAGGCCTATGTACTACATAACATTCAAAAAAATCATCTGCTAAATTTTTGAAATACTTATAATCTCAACACAGTTAGTTAATTCTGCATATTGGATTCAGCAAGCTCTTTTATACAACTCTTGAGACATATATTGAAATGGGTTTTGGTTTGGGGCCATTGCTGCGTCAGCGATGTTTGTTCCTGTAAAAGTACAGTGAACGTGGCGTATGTTGTCTTATTAAAAATAGTAGGAAATCTATGTTTTGTAAATCCTAACCGTATGTACAACATGATTTTTATTTAACTTTAAGCCATTAAACACAAAGTTGCGAAAGATTTTTTTGACATCCTATCCTGTTTACGTTCGAGCCTAGAAGTAGCCAGTCTGCGTAAAACCAAGTGAAAGTGGTCAAAATCCGGAGACGAGGAGCCTACCGTGTCCGCAGAACAGTCCGCTGTATGCCCCCTCCTCGTCGGACATAAGATGCTGAGGCTTGGCTTGTTTGCGCCGGGACATGGTGCTGTTCTTCCTCGGGACCATCTACGAGCGGCTGGGAGCCTTCAGAGGCGGAGGGCTCCCTCAAATAAGCGGCTGCTGATGGAGAAACCCGTGTGCAGATTGCGCATGTCAGTGTAATTATGATTGAGAACGGATTCTGCTTTTACGACTCTTGCTGCTCTTCTGCGGGGGATTGGCTCAGGTCCAACCAACTCAGGAGAGATATGGAAATGAGGGATGGGGTCTAATAATTATTGGTTCACTTCCTGCCCCGTGTTGGTTTGACGCACGGCTTCAACATGATTCAGTTCGACTTCTAAGTTCCGTCAAGCAGCTTTTATCAAAACTTTACTGACAAAAACACAGTTATTACAGTTGACAGGTTTGAGTTCTGTTTACACCTGAGTACTTTGCGGTGACTTCTCCGGCTTTTGGATAGCTGTCCTGTCACGTTAAAGACGAACAGTTATTCCTTTCTTCACGGCATCAAACAGCATCTGCCCCTAAGTCCAAGAGCGAGTCGAGAGAAAGCGAAAATGTCGCTTAAAAGGTGAAAAACAACGCGGTCAGTGTCTCACTCCCTCAGGTCGCTGCAGACCGGTCCGACCTCAGCTGGTGTCCGTGTGAAGTGTGCTGCTCGTCCGTGCACCGGCGCCGCGCTCCTCCTCGCTGTCTCCCTCCGCCTCCGGTCCATCATTAGCTGCCCTTCAGCCGCCTGCGATAGGCTACTGCCAGGATACCACAGGAGCTGCTGGAGCCATTGCTCCATTTGAAGCGACCTCCCACAATTTGGCGCCATAACAGACCTAACATGTCTTTTAGTTTGTTTTTGACTCAAAGTTAAAACATGGGAAAAGAGGAGAAATTAGACGGCAGTGTCTGTGTCAGGTGTTAAACGGCTGAAACTAGCTCAAGTTAAACAAAATTTAGCATTTTACTTTATTGCAGCCTTTGCTCCTACCTCTGGTTAAATAATGTCTTAACTGTCCAAAAACCGTGAACATGTAACTCAAAGCCAAAATCAAAGGTTTAGCAAAGCTGCCTAAGCATTAACCTAGTTAGCTAACTTAGCTACCTAAGTTAAGTTAGCATTTCTAGGTCAATGATAACAGTAATGATAAAATATAATGAGTTAAACCAAATATTATCCCTGTACCTTTACTTATTTACAACATATTTTGGTCTTACTTATGTTTTATGATGTTAATACTAAATAATGTTAAAATGTAAAGATTAGGCTCAAAAACTACGGTTGTAGTGTTAACTAGCTAAGCTTAGTTAGCTAGTGAGCTTTCTATGGATTTAGTCCCATCTAAAAATTTTCTCTTGTGGCTAAAAACATGCATTAAACATAAACCACCACAAAAACATGTTAACATACACTTAGCTAGAACTTAACTACATGCTCAGTTGCTGGTCCAGCTCCTTCACTAATAAAATCAACTTGACAAACTGGCCTAAAACTAAAAAAAAAAAAAAATACAATATTAAAGTTGACATTTTTAGGCTATAGACATGTAACTAGTTTATATGTTTGACTCAATAGCCAGGTTAACACATTTTAAACATCACAGATGAGTGAACTTGAACCCAAAATTGCTTTATTTAAATGCTGTTGTGTGATCGCCTTTTTCCATAAACTGTAGCTATTTCAAAGCTAAGAGAGGAACGAGGCATACTTCACCAAAGCTGTAATCCTTTCGCCAGGCATTGTCCCAAAACTTGTAATTATGTGGTATTAAAAGATGCAGCTGGAGGAGGACAGAATCAGCTGTTGATAATTGCAAGTACTACACAACAGCCTGGTATTGATCGGCATGTCTCCTATTCCCCTGCTATAGAGAGATAAGGAGGTCCCTCTCCTGCCGGAATATAATTTCTTCTGACCTATCAGGTTTCTACAGACTTATGATGAATAGCCACAGTGGGCAAGAGCGCTTATCTAGGAACTCAACCCTCCTTGATTCACTATTGATTCTTTGTAACCAGCGTCGGCACACAAAATCAAACTAGCAACTACTTGACCATGATCTCTTCCAGACTCAAACTTGGCCTACAGCGTTGCAGACTCCACTCGTGATGCATTAAGCACCACTTGGCTCTGACGATTGCCTACTTATGTATTGGTGTGTAATGTACAGAATAGTTAAGAAAAATACATCTGATTAATACTAAGATGAGGGACTTTCAAGGGTGTTGTTATCCATAAGTCTAAAGATAAAGTTAAAGTCGTTTTTTTGTCCAATCCTATTAGTGTAGAAGTTAGAAAATTTTACCCGGTTTTAGGCAACTGCAGCATCCGATATTGACATGGTCTATTTTTTTTTTTTTATTAGTTTAACGTTGCATTCATGGTCCTCGGATGCTTGTTTTAGATGGAGGGAGTTTTTCCAACTTTGGTGTATTCCTGTGCTAATATTACTATTCACAGTTATCCATTATTAGTTTGTAAATATATGTATTGATTTTTAACTTGTGTACCATTTAAATTTAACAATTACTATTCTTTTTTATTGAAAGCTAAATGCTAGTAAATACAGCTTTAACTAATGTGCCTGACTGTTCTGGGTTAAATACCTTAACAGCAATTAATAGTCTTTCTCTTATGTAGGCAACAACTAATGTCTTTCCTATATTATAAATTGTATTTAGGTAAGAATTCAAATGCGATACACAAACAATTACAATAACTGCTTTGCTCCAAGTTGATGCATGTACAGGTATATCGAGTCGGAAGTTTGCAAAAACCCCATTGCTGTGCTGCTTAAATCCACCTTTGAATGTACAAGCTTATGTGTGAGCCATTTTTAAATGATATACTGTATTGTCACAAAATCGTCCCTGTAGAATTGAGCCAGTGCCCCCCACCACTACTTTCACTCTGTCAGGATTACAGCTTGTAAATCACACTGAGCCCAACCGGAGAGGCAGCTTCAGCGGTGTCCTGTCACCACTGCCAGCTGAGGAATGTGAGAGGGGCTCTACGGAGCAAGAGGCCTCCGATGGAGATATGACAAGCTAATGGCCCCTGACGCATTACACAGACAGCAGCAAGCCAGAAATCTGCTCCAACAACCCCCCAAGAACTAAATGAGTGAGTATATACTGTCAAAGATCCTAAAATGTGGTGTACACAGAATTATTTACATATATGTTAGTTCACAATATCTAAACTAAACAGCACCTTTCCAAACAACACACATTGACTGGAATAATGTCAAACATTTCAACATAATAGTTAAAAACTTTTTCTCTATTGCCATTTTCTCAGACAACATTTCATAAAATATCGCAACAGATAAAGGAAATAGTCCAGAATTAAATGCCACTATCCACTGGTTCATGAAGAAAGTTATGAGTCTATAGAGTTTGTTGGTTTGTGTAATTTATTCTCTTTGACAACTTTAGGATCATAACCATTTTTTATTTAAAATCATTTCTCCTGTGAGAGGCTTCAAGGTGGCAGTCCGTTTAACTGCAACAAAACACAATGAAAAGAATTACACCCAGGCACACACACACAGCCTTTGTTTCCTCATATAATCACACAAAAGGATTTTTCTTGAAAATGATCATAAATCACAGGCAGGATCGATACACAGACGCAGCCTGCACTGGCCTGATAACACAATCAATACGGGGCATTTGGATTTTAATTAATACATGACGGCACCTCAGCCCTGAAACAGTGAAATATGACCTCAGCTCCTTTTGAAATACAGCTGATCGACCTCAGTGAGCATCACACGGAGCACAGATATCTGCTGCACATCACAGGTCAACATGATCTGGTACCTGACGAGCTGACATAAACACAATACACTCAGATAAGAGACGTAACATATATCTGCAGGTGTTCAGATGTGGGTAGAAGTGTAAAGGTGCAGTTCCTCAGTTACGTTCACCAGACGATTATTACATAAGATTTAATCTTTTCTCATAATTTTAATTGTTTACTGTAATTAACAATAATCCTCAATGAAGCATATATGTACAATATACCGTATAAATGTAATATTTATATAGATTAAGGTTCAATTGTTAAATTTATATTAAGATGAGGTTAGAAGTAACTAGGCATGTTTACATTAATGTAACTTAACATATAAATATGAAAAGGCTACATGACAAATACTATAAAAATATTATTTAAAAAAAAGCTTTCAAGACTTAAAATGTTTTTGACATATGGATAAATAAACATGTCCTGTGCAATGTTTTACAAAAAAATGCTAAAAAAACCAACATTTGCAGCATATATTAATATAAAATAGACATTAAGGCATTGTTTCCCAACACTGGATTGCAGGAAATTTTATTCGGGTGTGCATGATTTTAATAATAAAAATACAACATACACAACATAAGTTTGGGAAACACAGCATTAAGGTACTAAATTTGTTCCTGAATGTGCTGCCACCCAATTGGCAGTAACATTCAGTATGAAAAAAGGAGATTCTGTTTCTAAAAACAAACAAGCCATGCCTTTATTTGTGCCAGTGTCCATCAGATTCTTAAATAAGCATAAACATCCACAAGTATGTAACAGCCACTTAACACTTATATCCTTATTGAATGTTGTGTGTACTTTTGACTTTTAACTATTTGATATTTATTCATTCTTATTTATTTTGGACTATTTTCATTGTGGTATAAATTTGCCTCACCACAAATAAAGTTGTATGAATTTGAATAAAAAGGTACAGTAGAGGTAGATCAGGGCCAAACCCCTCTCACTCATGCAGTTAAACTAAAATTTACATCTGACTTTGGTTTGCTAATTTTATCACCAAACCGTCTAGCTTTGTTCAAACCACCTTCTTTTTTATGCTCTTACATGTATAGTTAGCATCCTACTTTGGATTCAGGCTGGTAAGCGGTTACATTAATGGTTTTCAGTCTGTCGATCACAATCTTTAGCCTTTCTTGAACTATCCTGAACAGCAAAGCAAAAATAAACACATGCTATAAATAAATCTTTTGCATATGATGAGTCCCTTTCAGCATCAATGGCATCATACAACAGTAGCCCACAGTGTAACTTTGGCCAGCACAAAGGTGAAAATATTAATTTATTAAGTATGCATGTTAGCTATGCCATTAAACAGAAGAGTTGTCCAAATGAGAAAATCTGCATCGGCTCCACAACAACCTCATAAATTTTAAAAACAGTTTTCCACCAATTCATGTAAATAAGCATTTTCAAAAGTCGCATATATATAGTACGAGTTTTAATTGTAACTCGTACTATATATATTTTTATCCAGGGGGAAGAGCTCCATGACAAGTTTGTGCCAGTTAGATTTGGAAGGAAGTTTATCACAAATTCCAGATAGTTCTTTTGTGCAGCATATGTGAGGATGTCATGTAATCCACTGGAGCCTGAACCAACATTAGTGTCTCATAGCTGAAGAGCAGAGACACAGGATCCTCAGTCACTCCAAATATTTTCCTCATGTCTCCCAGAATGTCTGTCTAATATGATTTAATTAAAAGTCCCTTCCACTGATTTACATTTCAGACACATAGGTGATGTTTAACTGTGTATTTTTTACAGCAGCAAGTAAAAATATACACCTGGTACCATCCTCACGTCCCCAAAGGCAACATGGAAGCTGGTAGCAGACAGGCCTCCTCCAATAACTAAAACCTTCACTCAGCAGTTATTGCAGCTGAATGGGAGCGGGTCCTTCATCCCGAAACACAAAGCAAACAGAGAATAGAGCAAAAAAGAAATCAAAATTGAACAAAGAGTGTTTTTAGACTGGAGTTGTGGGTGATGGACAGACTGAGACAGGGCCGTTAGGTTATGTAGACTGAGGCCTGTGTGAATGGGAAATTTCTGATCGCTTTAATTCACTACAACCAACTTGGCTCAGCTCCTCGCTCCTCTCTCGTCTTTTATCTAGCACTGTGTTTCTGTATTGATTTTTTTCTTTATCTAGGAGGCCCGGATAAGAGGACAGAGAGAAGTACGGCAGTCACACTGAATGGTGAACTTTTCCTGAAGATTGCTGCTATTCTCCAGCTTATTGCCTCCTGTCCTTCACGGTTTCACATGACGTCCCCGAGTGTCAGCGTTGCCTTCAAGCCGCAAATGAGCAAGCTGATGATACAAGTGGACTGGGATCAAAAAGACGGGAGATTGAGGTAGGACAGGGAAGCCACAGAAATAGATAAATGTTTGGGATATTATCGGAATAAAAGTTGTCCTAAAAAAAATCTTTTAATCCAAGATCTAAGCACATCTTGACTTTACCTAAACAGGAAAAATAAGATATGGATGCTTAACTAAACAGAAAACAAGTCTCCATTTCTGTGATAAATAATTAACTAGATGAGTTTAAAAACTTTAAGTGAAAAAGGAAGGACTTGAATGTCACAGCAAGACGTCCATTCTTCCCAAAAAAGACAATTAGACGGCGCATATTGTGTCAAAAAAGAAAAGCTGTTCAATTGAAAAGTAAGCAGCCTTTACAGAGATGACTAACAAAGCAGACGTCCCACAGATATATCTTTGTTTCGCTGAGCAGCACTTTGTATTAACTCAAATAATGTGTTTAACCCAGAACAATGCAGGTGAGTTAAAGAGTTAGAGACACATATGGCATTAAAGGCTCCCAGTTTACTTTGACATACTCTCCTTTTTCAATACTCAAACTGTTTCCTCTGTGAACCTGCTCTACATTTTTAAATCATGAGTAGTCTATTTAAAATTCACATAGAGGCTGACACTGATCACACACATAACATGGAGGACTCTTGGACTGCACTTTATGACTCCACTTCTCCACTCTGTCACTCTCACATAAAAATAACTACACTTTCTTTATCAATAAAGGCTTAAACATAACCTTTCTTGGTTCAAATCTACTTACAGTAAAGATTTAGATCAGAACCGTCTCGGTGTGTAACAGAATAACAAGAACATTTTATTTGTTCATTGCAGGACAACAAAGATTATTTGTTACAGAAATATAAGTCTAATTAATTAACTTTCTACGTGGACATATTAGCTTGTATTGATTTAAACCACACAATACACAAGCAGGTTAGCAAAGCAACACTACAAAACTTTTTATGATACGCTGGGTATAAGGACTTTTCTTTTCAATACACCTTATCAACCTTTAATATGTATGTTATGTACAATGTGTTTGTGAAGATTTGTGTTAATCTAGAGAAATATGTGTTATCTAGCCATGGTAGTGTATCCTGTCCGTCAGACTTACAAATGTTTTTCTGACTCCATGTTGAAGGACCTTATAAAATGACTAAGACTACAATTTGGTGTATTTTCAGTAGATACGTTTAGAGAAACAAGAAATGCTTTATTCACCCCATTAGAGAGAAAATCTGCCTTTTAAATATGCTGCTTTAAAGTGAATGTCCTTCTTAGTGGACGTTTAAGCCCGCTTTTTTTATTATCAAGATTATCACCACCTTCCACCATTTTGTGACTTAGAGCCAAAATACTTTTTACCTTTTACTCTAAGTCTTTCTAAGCATTGATTACTGCTAAGATCCCAAATAACTATCTAAAGAGATTACAGGTCTAATTTTTCAGCTCTGGCTCAAACAGATGTTGAAGCAGCCACTTGACCCTGCAGGCGTTTGGAGATGTTTCTCTGTCCCGGTGCAGCGTGGCTCTCAGCTGGAGACGGGTAAAGAATAACCATTAGGAAAGTTATCCTAAAGCAACTAAACCCGCACTGACAGAATCGTAAACTGCACTAAAAGCAGAATAACCACAGCACAATACATGGTACTGTACATGCAGTTTAAAAAGCATTACCACACGGTATAGTTTAGTACCTCCCTGAAGTTTGAATGATGAGGTCAGGGCGAGTTTTGTCCCATGTAAAGTCACAGATCCTTGTGAAAAGTGAAGTTTAAAGTTGACACGGATCCTCCAAACAAATAAAGGTGTTGTCCCGTGCCCAGTAAAACAGTAAAGCCACGCCACTGTCTGTGCAGAGGCAAAGAAACGACTTAAAAAAAGAGCCCAGACTGATTTTTATGTGAATGTTGACTAAGAATGGTCTCCATCTGTTTAAACCAACTCAAACAGTGACTTCCTGTGAGTCACCGTCTGAAGCCTGCAGCCAATCTCAGATATTTATCATGCAGGATGGCACACTTTCCCAGAGCCACACTATGGTCTGGTGCAGGGCTCACTATCTTGGTCTGGGCCTGCCGCGAGCCACAACCTTTACCAATTTACCAGAGCTAAGAATCAGAGGTTTAAGGTAAGTTGTTTTCTGCTTTACCTTGTGATTAAAAACCACAGAGTATGAGCCAGCTTTATTGGTTTAAATTGCAGAGATAGTTCAGAGATGACGACAGCCGTACATGTGGCAGAAGTAACTTTACTCACTGTGCCCACACTCATTGAATTAATTTTTGTCCTGAAATGACTTTAAATTTTTATCAACTTACTTGTTACTGTAGATGAAAATTAATTCAAATGAATCTCTTTTTGTGGCAATAGTTTAGTCTTTGATGAGCCTTGAATTGATTTGTGTATAATGCACGTAAAGTACAATGCAGGAATACTCTCAGTATTCAGTGTGGCTGGGGTTTACTGCACTTACTGGCTCTGCCCCACAGTACATTACAGATCTGTTCAGTCCGTACTCTGCCATCGGTCTCTGCGGTCTATCAACAAACTCTTCCTGCATCGAAACCTCAAAACAAATGTCCTTCTTTGTTGCTGCCACTAAACTCTTAAACCATGTTAACTAATTGTTTATTGTGTTGCCTTTATTCATATTACTATAAAGGACTTTGGTGCAACATGTGCTGTTTCAGACTTTGCTTTGCTGAACAGTTTAAAGTTACCCCTTCTTCAAATAAGCAACCTGGCTGCTTTTGCAGTTGTAATATTTTATATATAATTTCCTTCCTTAAGGAGCCATTGTGTTACTTATCTACCAGACTGTGTTACAGGAGGCTAGGCTGGAAGAATGGCGTCAGTATTTTAGGAAAATAATTTATTTTAAAGGAAAATTTACAAAAAATGTACTAACTTTGGCTTTGGCCTTTTGCAGTAGTTTGCAGGATTTGCTACAGAAAAAGGGACTATAGTGAATTGTAATAGATAATTACAGATTTAACCATCTGCCCATTTTAACTATCCTATTTATATATTTTTCTAACAATTACCACATTACATTAACCTTATTGTGGAGCAGCTTTAGGTTAGGGCTGCTGCAGTTTTACACATCAGATGTTTTCTTGTTTTGTTTGGCCAAAACACAGCGAGCCGTGTTGTTTAGGGCTGCCATTAGCCTCAGATGTCAACCCTGCTTCCCATGTATTAATGACTCTATAAAAGCCAGTACAGGAGAAGCAAGCAAGTCACGGATAATTGCAAAGTCATGCTCCACGGAGCCAACAGGGTTTATTTGATTAACCCCTCGTGGCAGGTCACGTACTCTGAATATGTTTCTGACACAAATGATCACGGGTCATTTATGAGCCGCCGCTGAAAGATGATCAATAACGGGATGGACGGAGGGCTGACGACTTCTGTCAGCGCTGTGGTGTTTTTATTATGTCTGGGCAGGAGGGACAGGCCGGGGTCAGGGCTGGTGTTGTGGATGAAGATGAAGACAAGACTTAAAGAGAGACAACTTGGAGAAAAAGATGGATTTAAGTCAAGCGTCCTTATATTATTGGACTTGTACAACCATGGGACATGAGCGTTTGTTTTAAATGGCTCAGTGTGTCTTCACTTATTAATTGGGTCTATTGTGTTATATGGCTCTTCTCATTGTCCTGGGTGTTTGTTGCTGTTTCTTTAAAGATTTTGGCAGCAACTGCAACACTAAAGATGAAAACATACTTTTCATCACACAAAATTACCTAAAGCAAAGGTTGTCAGTGGTCATCTTCTGTTCCTTTCAAAGTATGTGAACTGCTATGGTAGCCCTGCAGGACAAACCCAGTGGAAGTAGTCTGATGGTGATGTAAAAAATATGAAACAAAATCAATTTACTTCAAAGATATCCGAAACCTTCAGGAATACGGTGTGCTCAAAAAGAAACACAAGTGTGCTTCAGTTTGTCCTCTCTGGGCACCTGTAGAAGCAGAATGTAATGGGACCAATATGGCTTCCTTCACTGGGCTCCACTTGTTTTTTCTAAAATAGACAAATGCCAATATGATATTGTAACATGACTCCACACTTAAACTTTAGACTTTAGATATTTCACTTTGTTCAACTATGTACTCCTACATTTAGACGTTGCACCTTTAATTGATTCTTTGAAATTATACACAAGGGACAACAAAAAAGTAAACAAAACCCTTCATCTTAACAGTTTCCCATGAAGCAGTGCTGGTTTCATTGGTTACTCTTTACAAAAAAAAACAATAAAAGTTTTTCTTCAACAGTGTGCGTCAAACATCTCATTGAGGGAAGCAGAGGAGAGCGTAAAACAAATGTCATGCAACACAAACTGTAAGCTAACAGTTTTACAGCACGTTGTGGGTGGACTCTGACAGCCCGCCTGCAGACAGGCTGAGCACATCCCGACGCTGCTGCAGAGTGGAGCCAACCCCTGCCTCTCACTCCTCATTGGCTGTTGTCTTATAAACCCCTGCCCTCCACCAGCTGCTTGTGGCTGTAAACAAATGCACTTTTGCATTTCCTGTCGTCTAGACTCAACTGAGGCAGAGCGTTAACGTGTGTGAGAGAAAACTGACTGAAGAAAGGGATTTGAATGGATCAAGTTTGAAAATGTTTAAAAGGAGAGCTTGATTTAGACAAATTTACAACTTTTGAATGATTGGCAACTGAGAACATGCAAAAAGAGGACTCAATATTCCAAATAGATCAAGTGAAAATTTATAGAATGTAGAAAAAATATATATAAATTATAATACTTTACATATAAAAAACAAAATCAAAAATCAAGTAAATAAATAAATGCATAAAAATCTTAGAATAACAATAAAAATCATTTCCTTTTTGGAAATTCCTTTTAAAAAAATAATAAAAAAATTGCAATATTTTGAGAATCTAGGGCAAAAATAAAAAGACAGATATGAAAGAAGGAAAGAAAGCCTTCTTTTTAATATGATATA
The DNA here is from genome assembly GCA_024416835.2 of Perccottus glenii. Classification (NCBI taxonomy): domain Eukaryota; kingdom Metazoa; phylum Chordata; class Actinopteri; order Gobiiformes; family Odontobutidae; genus Perccottus; species Perccottus glenii. Next base: position 7,827,583 of record CM044562.2, read on the forward strand.
TATACCAATAAGATCACTCAAACAGAGGATGGGGCTCAAGGTTCATTTATAAACATTCACCTGTAAATCTGGTTGTGCTTTGTGGAGATTCTTGTGATCTGGCTATTGATAACTATATAACTATTCTTTTGCATGACATATACATATGTACCCTTTTGGTTTACTGTTTACTAATACCACTTTTCCCGCTGTTGTATTTGGCAGTAAACGCGTCCGTCTTTGAAGTGAGCCCGCTGTAATTGGTCCAGCCTCAATCTGAGACAGGCCTGCGTTCTGCTGTGCAGCCAAACGAGAAAGAATCAAAGAGAGAGACCGTCATTGATTTAATCACATCATCAGCGACGGCGGCCACTTCAGGCCAAAGGAGCTAATCTTTAAGCAGCCAAACACATTCACGCCTGCAATCATAGCTAAATGGGGATCAGGAGATGTCCCGTCACGCATCAGCCTTGATCACACTCAGATGCGTTATGAAGTGGCCCAGGATCGATCAGTGATAACAACTACATGTCTATCGACCGCCCGAGACATAACTGTATCGACCGGGGAATTAGAGCAATAATTGTTCTGCAGGAACGCAACTCTGACATGACTGGGCCTCTCTCTGTCTGCAGCCTGGAGTGAACATTTACTCAAGTACAGCTATTTACTGTACGTTTACATTCAAAAGAAGAAATGTTATTGTTACCCAAGCATCATTGCCAAATATGTAAATGAATAAGAGGGACTTTTTGCACAGGGGCAATGTAGAAACACTGGCCTAAACTACAACTAACTTTTTGATTCTCATTCTTGGGAACTGTAACTTCTTTTTTCGAATATGGTCGCTTGTGGCTTCATAAATGTAGTCTTCGGCCCTGTCCCAATACTAGGACTACGCCCTAAGCCTCTCCTTGAATTGGGAACACCCCTGGATAACAATCAGCCAATTAGAAAAAGGAGCAAGTCTTTTGTAGTAATGTTCGCTAAACTGTTCCTGGATTTATCAGAAAGTCAACAACAGCAGACAGTTGGAGGAATTTGCCACAGAAAGACAACATTGTTATTACCATGGCAACAGGTTTATTAATTGTTTTACATGTTTAACATTTTTGCCAGTTACTCATTTTCTCTTTTTTTTTCTCTTTTTTTTTTTTTTTGTTTAGAAACAAAAGCCCCGTCCATTCGAAACGTCACAACAAAAGGGATTGTGGGTAATATCCTTCAGCGAGGATAAAGTGCAGTTGAGAACATTAGTGGAGTATTGGGACACACCCTCAACAGGAATGTGCTTTTGAAGAGCTCAAGTGTGGATCCTGGGACAGGCCCATTACAGTTCTATTGTGAGTTTAAATGAGTGACACCACTGTTGGTCTATTTGTTTATACATTTACTTATATTACTGCTTTCTGTAGTTTTGAGCTAATGAGGATCTTTCTGTGTGGGATGTGCCAATACTATAGTGAAAACCATTAAAGGTGCAGTAATAGTCATAATATAAGAAGATTAACTCAGCCTTTTTCACTGAAGACTACGTTAATAAGTAAAGATTAGACACCTTTACTTCTACTTAAATATTATTATTCAATGCAGCTCTAAACTTTAGTTTGGTATAATGTATTAGTATTTTGTGGAGGAAACATTTGTCCAGTTTAACTTTTTATAAAAAAAAAAAAAAGCTGGAGGATGAGGATGCTAGGCTGCTTTTAAGGGATAGTGGAGTCAACCATGTTTATAACGTTATAGTGCCATATAGTATCCAAGACCTTTAATACTCCAAAGACCAATGTTTACATCACTTTTTAAAAGGTGTCAGTTGCAGAATCAAATATTTTTTTTATTATATCAATCTGAGATATTGGGTTTTAAATCAAGACATACAATCACCAAGACCACAACTCAATCATTAAACAACATAAATATGGAGGTTGGATGGATCTTCAAATGCAGCCAAGAATACAGGTAATTTAATTTAAATACTTTTTGTCACCGTGTCCCATAAGTGTGTCCTCAGTGTGATTGTTGTGGTCTCTGTCTCTGAAAGTCTTGTTCTTGACTAAACCAACAGTATCAAAAATGATCAAACTTTATTGTTTAACTAATCATACAGTTTGAAAATGCTTGGAAATTAACCTTGAAAGTGCTTAAAAAAGTATTATTAAATATAAGGTTTGAGTTTTCTTTCATGTATTTGACCCAAAAGGCTCAGAGTCTTGTTATTTTTCTCTGATGTGCTTCAAAGTGAGCTCGAGTGAAGAATGAAGAGCTCCTTTTTTATCTGATATCAGTGTAACAAATAAACCCTTTGCTCCTCAGGGGTGAAAACTACAGTCCTGGGAAACACTTGGCTTTATTATTGGACGTCCACTCGGGAAGTATTTCCTTGTTGTGCTCTATTACAAACTTATGAATAGCGGGACAAAGCTACACTAAAGGCTGTACATCTGTGAGTTTTGAAACAAAGCCTTGTTTGTGGGCCTCAATCACTTGCGCTCATGAAAGCAGACACTTACTTGAAAAACTTTCTCTTTTTTCTTCTTTTTTTTTAAAGGAGGGGGATGGAGAGAGCACTCTAAACCTACATCCTGGTATAAATTTGCAATACAGGCCCGATTGTGTGAGCCGGACGCAGGATGCATACAAATAGATCCTTCTGAAATGTCCCCTTGCTGCATGGCTCAGTGGCAAATGCACAATAAATCAACAAAAGGGGGCTTTAATACCAGCAATGGCCAGCTCTGGGACACTGTCATTTTATCTTTTTACTGTATTTAATTGGAAGTTTTCCCTGAAACCTTACACCGCTCTTTCAAATGACTTTCCCAAATCTAAGAGGAGATTGATAAGAATTTCTACCTTCTCTTAAAGTTTTTTTTTTTTCCTCTCCGTACTCCTTTCAGGATGGAGCAAGGTTTTGCCGAAGGGAGACTAAAGTTACAAGTGTGTGGCATTTCGTGGAGGCAGAATGAAATCGGAGGCTTGAAGGGAAGGATAAGGACAGGCTGGGAAAGAGGGAAGTTGGCAGTGGTAGCGGGTCAACGGCGCGCCTTCGAGCCTCAGCCGCTGCACCAGGTGTCCACTTAATTCAAATGATACTATTATTCATCGACGGAGGAAGAGTATTGAAACACCCCCCTCCCTCCAAATCATTTGCAACTGAATACAGATATAATCCTGGAAATATAAGTCTCCATTAAGGCTATCCCATTTAGCAAACAAGGCGGCCATTGTGCAACATGTTGTGTGTATAAATCACAGACTGAGAGAGTGAAGAAAAAAAACACGGAGGGAGAGGGAAAGGTGGAGGCCAAGACGAGATTTGAGAATGTCAATTACAGCACATGACGGGCTGCAGTGGGTTTAATGCAGGGTTTTTTCTGCCACCGTCATACTCTGTCTGCTTTTAGTGAATGCACAAGCTCACACAGGGTTTATGTAGGGTTGTGTTTAACAAGTATCAGAAAATATACTTGAATAAATGTATTTATATTGTTTTAAAATACATACATTATTATATGGGTGTACATTCATATTTTAGTGCTTACATATGGTTCAATTGCCAAAATACACAACAATTTTGATTGTTAGCATGGCCCTGCATAAATAAATATAGAAAAATATCAAGACACTGACTTAATTATGAGGTACACATGTCTTTACAAAGGATAAACTGTATTAAAGGCTTGATAACAGGGTCCTAATCAAACCTGGTTCTGTGCCCATCTTTCTCAAAATGTCCAGTTCTTATAAATAAAGTCAAAATGTAGCTATTGAATGGACACTAGTTATCTGTCATGTAGTTTTTCTGTGAGATTTTAAGTGACTAAAAGTTGAGAATAAAATGTCGTTCTCATATAAACATTTTAGAAAAAAAAAGATATAATAAAGAAAGAGGGCCGTTTACAGATGCATTCAATACATTGTTCTTTAGGGCCATAGGTGTGACATAAACCAGATTTATATTGTGTAAAATAATCATTTATTTTCTAGAAAAGTCTTGGGGATTATATCTTTAGTAATAAAGCCTATAAAACAATTGCATTTATGCCTTTTGATACAATTGAACCAAGTCTATGTAAAACTTAAACAACTAAACTAATGATATGCAACAATAATAAAAAAAAAAAAATCGTCAACAACAACAATTTAAAAGAAAGATATTATAAACACATTACTCTTTCAAAATCACTCAACAGTGAATAACATCCATTTATATAGCTTTAATCTGTATCTTTCTTCTGTTCATTGTGTTTTTCTTAGACTTCTTTTTTTTTTTTTTTTGGGTCAAAGCTAAAGAATAAAATCCCATTCTCTCTCAGTCTAATCCTAAATCCTCTGACTGTAGTTCATAGAAAGGATGGACACATATTTGCAGCAGGTCAAAAGGAGGCTGACGTTGGCCACAGTCACTGGATCAATGTAATCCTTAAGAGGAACCTGTGATGGAATGCGACAATCAGCACAAACAATGGCCACACGGCGCTCTGTCCCCCTCCGCCCCCTGACGTCCCCCCGATACCCTCCAGCTCTGAGGTGAGAGGAGGAAAAGCACACAGAGACAGGAGCACTTATGACTTTTAAGTGTTTAATAATATATTTTATAATCAAGTGAAGGTACTATATCTAGTTAAAAGTTCATGAGGTGGTCCAGTCAGAATAAGAATGAGCTTTTAGACCAACATCATAATTGAACTGCAGTTGTACACAGTAAAGTGCTGTTTTTGACTGTTTGGACTCTTAACCATCACTTTAGTTATCCTCACTGTCCCATTTCTGGTTGTAATAAGTATATAAGTGATACTCGGGGCAACATTTTAATATATTTTTTACATTAAATTGAGGCCAAATCTCAAAATGGTTTTGTTTTCTTCTCATATGTTGTTTTAATTATTTCCGTTTATTTAACCCGGAAGGTCTGACTGAACTCACAAATCTCTTTTTTAAGTCCAGGCCAAGACAAGACCACAGATTTCAGTTACAAAACAACAAGACATTACCAGAAAACAAACATGCACTCAAAAACAGAAGTTCAGTTGTATAAAGCCAATAAAAATAATACAAATATGTCGCTTGTAATAAGTTATAACCTTTTAATAAGTATATAAGTTTTATTACTTGTTAGTAAGGCTCCAAGATGAGATGAAGATAAAGATAAAGTCTTTATTAATAATGTATGCAAATGGTAGTGCAATAACAATGTGTGTTTTTATTTAGGGTTTACATTTCTGTAACAAGTCCACCAGACACTTCTATGTTGTCGATGAATAACATTGAGCTTTTTTATGTCACTAACCAAGGCCTGAAGTTGTGTGCATTAAAACAGAAATATAGTAATTAAGTATAAGTTAAGATTAATATACTGTTAATTTACAAAACATTTATAAAATAAAACCATTCTTATTACCAAGTTTGCTCTAAGCTTTCTGTAAAAGAAATGATGATAGATGAATAGGAAATGCTAGTAGAAACTGTGGGTTGTCTCCCACCAACTTTAAATTAGAAACTCAGCAAACATTTTTCAAAGTTATAATTCCAATCCTGTATTTATTTATTTATTTTTCTTAAAAACTTTTATTGATCCTTGAGAGCAAACCTTAATATATTCTGCTTATTTGAACAGTCTTTCACTTTTCATGTCGTCCAACTGAAGATTGTGGCTCTAATTTTGTGACAAATCAATTTGATGTAGTTAGCATTGTCCCATTTATGATTAACTGAATTTAGCAGTAAATTGCTAGCTTTTAGCATTACTAGCTACATTACTATCTCTGTGATTCCGCTGTGACTGTTTTTCAAAGTTGGTAAATTACTAATGGCTTTGTAAAATTCAAACGTCACAACTTCAATGTGACTTTATCTGAATGACACCACTGTCCATTGGTCCATTTATTTATAAAGAGTCACTTATATTACTGCTTGCTTTCTGTAGTTACGAGCTATTGAACAGGTGTAGCATGTGTTTAAGTGGTGCCACTGACTTACATAGATGTAGGTTTAGCTGCAGAAATATGTTCACAAGACATGCCCATTTTCTGCTTGTCATAACATAAAGAGCTCAGTGTGTTATTAAGGCCCCGCGACCTTCCTGCTCCCCGGAGTCGCTCGGTGCGTCTCGTCGCTGAAGTTCCCATGCCCCGTCACAATACAGTGATGATGTATTCAAGCAGTGATGTATGAAATTCGTGCAAATAAAAACCTTTGTTCTCCTACACTGGCTAATTATTTGACAGATTGGAGCCCCGTTGTGTGTGGATACTGCGAAGGAGCCCATCCCCCACCCAATAAAGAGGCCACTCGCGGGAAAAAAAAATTCCTCTATAGCCTCTCTTTTCTATTCTTTGTTAGAAGATTACATTTTTTCAGCACATTTTGGAAGGACAAAATGGGGGAGAACTGTGGGTTTTTTGGAGGGGGACCCTGTGTGATGAGGGGGGCCAGGACAGCAGTCAGTGGCGGCCTAAAAAGATTTTCTCAAGCAGAAATATTTAATCTTCTCATAGAAAATAAAGCAGAGAAAAAAAAACCTGGGGACAAAAAGAAGCTAATCATCCACAGGTCTACCCCCATCTCTGCGCAGAGTCTCGCCCCCTGTCTCCCTATAGTTATCTGTAAAAACAAAAAAACTACTGACAATCAGATTATGTAAGATGGAGGGAATACATCTGCATGTATAATTATGATGGGTTCCCACATTCAACAAACAGCTTTTCTTTTCTGTCAGTCTCCCTCAGAGCCAGACTGAATAATTCATTAGATCCAAACATCAACACATTTTACTGTTAAACAAGACTAACTGAGCTAAAGCCACAAGTTACTTTATGCTGGAGACATGATTGTACACTGCACTGAGTTGTCTAATTTCAGGATGTTTATATATTTTTCCAATATGTTTATGAATAAAAGTAATCTCAGGGTCATTTTCACTGTTGCTGTGTTTGAAAAGGCTGGTTGTACAGTTGACTTTAGGGAAAGTAAATACTGAGTGGGTTCTATGAGCAAAGAGTAGGTATTTTTGACACACTTCATGAAAGATAAATATCCTCTAATGTGATGTATTGTTTATTATTTGCTTGTCTGTTTGTTTTTCCTTTTTTTTTTTAATGAATTGTATTTTTAAGTGTGTCACATCTGCAAACACTTGGATATTTAGAATTACAGTTTTTTATTTCTTAATTTATACATCATATAGGAACGGGTTAGACATTGGATAGGACAAATGTTTAAGAACACAGACTGGAGATTGCGCCCTGAAAACTCTTACGCACTTATAACTGATATCTTAACCTTTACACACATTTGGGCAGAAAGGGTTGTTAAAGTTTAGTATTCTTCGTTAAGAGCCATCTTCACACAAATATCTAAAAGAAAATATCTAAAATGTGAAGAAAATGTGGTTGTGGCTGGTTTAATGCTTCCCCAGTTTGATTTTATTTTACTGTGCATGCAGTTATAAACAACTAAAAAGAAGATTTCTTTTAGAGGTAGTCTTTATTTAATGACCTGATGACAAGACAATACATTAAATGGAGCTTATAACATGTCCTGGCATCCATTTAGAGACAGGACTAAACCAGACAAATAAACCACTGTTCTGTCAACGATTAGCACAAACACATCACAACAATTGGACTACAGTAACATTTGTCCATAAGAGAAGAATAAACAGGACAGTACGATATTCTCTGGTCTAAAAAAGGTTCAAATGAATCCAATTGTACTATTTTATGTATAATTTTTACTATTATTATTATTTAAATGTATTAAGGCCTACTGCGCAGACATAAACTGAGTATATTCTTGTTTAAACGTCTTGTGCCTTCAGACACAGCAGCTCCACACAGTCCACTCTCATACATCAGGCCTCTTTGTGACAAATATCACCGGCTCCTGTTTTGGACACAACCTTGATGCCGTGGTCCTAAAGCAGCCAGAGTTTATTCTCTCGGCATCTGGCTGCGTCGTAGTGAGCTCCTCCCTCCCTCCCCCCTCTGCACTGAGCCGGGCCGGAGAGACACTTGGCACCGGCCCAGAGAAGAGGTGGCTGGAGTATTAGCTGCACAACTTCCCCCACGAAGGAGGTTAAAACCCTTTCACATGTCCCTCCCTCGGCACAGGACATATGCTGTTAAAAACATATGGTCAGCCACAAAACTCCAACTCCTGCAACAATAAACGCTGGAAAATACTCACTTTGAAGCAAACGCGGCGAGTGTTTAGACTATTTCTTAAGAAACAAAAGAGATTAAAGGATCCGGTTCCAGCCTGGAGTGATTTATCATGCACATATTGTCCCAATTAGCACAATTATGGCGATGGCGCAGGCTGCTTGACCTTCTAATGCCATGCTCATTTGTATCATGTCAACGGAAAAACAGCTCCTAAATCACTGCTCCTCGCTCCCCGCTCAAATTACCTCTAAATCTGTGATCTCAAAGACACTAAAAGAGACACAGTTAGGAGGAAACTTTCCCAAATGTGATCGTGTCCTAAAGCGGAACAAGTGCAACACACATGGAACGGGACCAGGAAATGAGAAACTAGGCCCCATTGTCTGTTTTAGGAGTATTTAATATTCAAACTGAACCCATGTTAAACTATGTTTGTATTAAAGATTTTATTTACTACACATGTTGTAATGACAACAAAGGCAAGACTTATTTCAGAGGCAATGATGAAATGTAAAATCTGATTCTTTCATTCATCCCTTGCTTAGATCAACCCATAAAGACCATTTCAAAATAAAGAGAGGAGTTGGGACAGCCCCATAGTTACTGTCCACAAAGACCACAAAGAAAAAAGGGAGGGGCTTATGGACTAACACAGTTGTAGTCTAAACAGGAATTTGACTTAAGGTAAAAACTGAAACTTGTAGGAATTAATTCAATTCCTCAGTTTTTCAGTCCTAAAATGTGGAGATTTTGTCAAAAACCTGCAGAAAGTTGATGGCATCAACATCAAATACCCTCAGTGTTACACAAACCTGAAATCCAAACAAAAAGATTGTGTGTAATGTCTTTGCTCTCACTGAACAGCTGGGAACAGTGTAGTAAGATGTTAGCATCTGTCACCAGCCTTGTTAGTCACATCTTTGTTGATGCCAATTAGCAAAAGGATGAAAACATGTTTCTTTGAGCAGAGGGAGAGTTGGAAGCAGCTCAGTATTTTATGAATGAGTCTGAACTTAAGCTGGACAGTGTGTGATAATCTATCATTTTGATTCTAATTAGTACCAGAACTCTGTAGCTGTTGTAAAGGCTTTGTGCGTTAAGTTAAATGTTAATTATGTGGTCTTTTGTGATCATTTTGTGTAACTGTACCCTCGCTAAAAAGATTAACATTGCATTTAAAAAACAACAATGGAACATGCTGCACCTCTTCATATTGTCAGTTGTCTTTCTTAAAAATACAGTTTATTTGAGAGAATTATGTGAAAAAGAACTTAGCTGTAAGATTACAGTTGATGAATGAAATGATGCGTGGAGAAGTGTCAAGACATTATTGTAAAATTGTAAAACCAGGTAAAGCAACCCAACTCATGATTCTTCCCAGGGCACCCCCTCAACGTCACAAATTCAAACCTAGTTCATCTCCACTGTACCTTAAGTGCAAAACAGAAACTGGTACTCTTACACACTGCCTGTGGTCTTGTAGAAAAGGGCAGTAATTTCAGCAAATTGTTGGGCAAGAAATTAATAAAATCCTCTCTGATAATATCATTGATGTTTTACCTTTGCTGCTTGGTTTAACTTATCCCTTTATAAGATACAAAATATATCCCTAATACCAAACTATAAAAGACTTTATGTGCAAGAAAGTCTCTTCTTTTAAACTGGATCACAGACAAAATGCTAAGACTCAATGGCAGAGGATTATACTGGACTACGTGTCCTAGGACTTTGTGATATAAGTTGGTTTATTCATGTAAAGTTTATTGCTTTACACTTGTCTATGTATATGAGCCAAATGTAGTTTTCTTTGTTGTTTTGCTTTTTCCCGTAGCCTGTTATGTGACACATGTTAATGTTTCAATTTTATAAAACTCCTAAAAAAATACATTCATGCCAAATACACGGGAGATCTGTGTTTGAATCTTTCTCGGGTTATTTGTCCAATGTCACGCCCTTCTCTCACCCTGATCACTGTTGACCTACTGTCTTTTATCAAATAAAGGCAAAAAAACATTTCAAAAAGTTCACAACCATTAAAACATAAAGGCACATCATTCATGTAAGTCAAAGTTTCTGAGGTAAAAGTCCCGGGACAGGTGACTCTGGTGACTGTGGAGAGGATAACGTTAACCCGGGACAATGGTGCTGCTCGGGCCATGTTTCAAAATGAATCTGTTTAGTTTTGGCTAACAGCTGACGTGTCGCCTCGTATATCTGTGTCACCTCACCGGCCAAGGCAGCGCCCCGATGTGTCAGCCGGAGTCCAGGGGTAGAGGGGCTTCAGAGCAGGGTCAGGCTTCAGGAGGGAGCCCGTGAAAATGAGACCCATTCATCGCTCGGCCCGGGACCCCGATTGGCATATGGCACAGCATTGTCCTTGGCTGCTGAGCCAGAAGTGATGCAATTTGTTGGCATGTCCCGTCATTTTCACAAACTACCCGTCCCATCGAGGCCTCCGCAAAACAACAACAGAAGACACAGAAGGGCAGCCAACAGCACAACTCCTGCGGACGTCCTGCCAAACTCACTCGAGAGAGAAATGAGGCATAACTCGGGTTCAAGCACTCAAACCCTTACACATATTCATTACGCTTTATTTGGGGTTAAAACAAGAAAAACAGCTGGAGGTGTTTTGCCTTTGGGTCTTTTAGGGAAATACTTAGTAACAACAAAAAAAATCATCCCCTCTCTTCAAACATATTCACTTTTTAAGCCGAGCCTTGACCCCAAGCTGTCCAATGTTTAATTAACTCTCACAAACCTGACTGATGGAGGAGGCAAAATCTTCAAAGAATATGACCAGTGCTTTGTGTGACATCAAATCCAGCTCCAGATCCTATTGTGTGGAGTTTGCTCATAGTTGACCTCACCTTCTGTTGGGATATCCTGTTGAAAGACACGGCTGGCTCGAACCTCCCCGACAAAGAGGATTTCACACCAGGGAGACTCTGAGCTGTCGGTGGGAGATGCTGCTGCTGTCAAGAGGCTGATCTGTTACTTATAAAGACCCACACCTCACATCCGATAAATACAAAGCTCTTTATATGCAACGGTTACAACACTTATCTGTCAGGACAGTGTCTGTGAGCTACTGAGACGTCAGTCCGCTATCATCATGTCCCTGTCAAAAATATTATAATGTTGGGAGTCTTTCATGTGGCTTTTTAACAAATAAGAGCAGAGACGGTTGGTGGATAAAGCTGAGTAACTGTTTTGAGTTTGTAGAAAAATTTGGGTGTCAAAGAAGGGATCAAGGAGTGTTGACCTGATCCTCGGGTTGACACTTCTAGAGAATCTACAGATGACGTTACTGTTTTTCAATAATAAAAAGGCAGTCAAGGCAAAAAAGTCCAATGCTTGTTGACCTACACTGACCTTCATCTTTAGTGCAGAGATTGTGTTTGAAAATGATGTTGAAATGCTTTACATGTTTTTATTGAGTGATGGGATCTACTTCTGTTTGTGCTGTTGGATGATCTTTAGTGCCCATTCAGTGTTCACTTTTGGAAGCAAAAACCTGTTACCCCAGTTAGTAGTACTATAATAAAAAAAATGTATTAATATCACACAGAGGTAGAGTTAACACTTTTGCCTCAATCCCCGGGCCGGCCGACACTCTGCTTTTCTCAATCAATTAAACGTCTGCAGCTCATACAGAACTCAGCAGCTCGTATTCTGAACACACACCTGTTCTACAGTCACTGCACTGGCTCCAGTTTATATCGGAATATACTTAAAATTCTTCTAAAAGTCTACAAAGCTCTTAATGGCCACGCTCCTCGCTACATTAGCGCTCTACTGACTCCACACGAGCCGACAAGAGCTCTCCGTTCCTCAAGAAGTCCTTGTCGTACCTCATGTTCAGTCCAAAGCTGGTGAAGCTGCATTTGTTCATTATGCTCCAAAAACATGGAACTCACTTCCAGACAGTATAAACAATGCACCAACATTAACTGTAAAGCACATTAAGTTACTTTGGTATAAAATGTGCTCTTGAAAATACTTCTTATCCCTTCTCCTGTGAGGAGCATGTTCTCCTCGTGGGTTGTCTTCAGGTATGGCTTCCTCCCACCGCCGAGGTATGTGTTGATGTTCAGATTAAGATTAAATATTAGTTACACAAAAAGAGTATTCCACATGTTTTTGCAGCCGTTTTTAAATACAGGCCTATAAACACCCACTTGTGAGTTGGGTTTTCAGAAAACATAAAGCGAAACTAAAGGGAAATTTCGAAATGTGAAAAAAGAGAAATGCAAAATAGGTGTGTTTTTAATAACTGTCAAGAAACAAATGAATATTGTGTGATGTTATGAGCTGGTTTTAATTTATAGTGCAATATTTAACACTTGTTCCTCTTCTTTACACAAATCAAACCTAAAACACATTTCCTTCAAACCATCACACTTGGTTTGATGGTTCACCTGCTGCAGCGAGTCTCTCTTCGTCTGAACAGAGAAAGTGTTGGAGTTACGAAGCAGGCTTGACTAATGCTGATGATGTCATTGATGCAACCCGCAGCTTACAAATCACAACAAAATCATAAATCACCTGGCAGATGTCTCGCTCATTGGTTTAACACAGTGTCCATATGGCTGACTGTAGTATATCAATCTGCTCAATATGGCAGCCCCTCTCCTCGGCCGGGACAGGCCTTAATGGAGAACAAGCGCTAATGCAGGAACTCCACACGTTTTACACTTCCAAGATGTGTGTTGACATTGCAGCGCTGCCAGAGCTGTTATTTTGATTACAACTCTCTCATTTTTTCATCTTTTATTTGTTTAGCGTGTCAACACGTTTGCCAGGTTTGAACCATTAAAATTTTAATATTTTACGAGAATTGGTATGCAGACGCAGCCATTTACATTTCCTGTAAAGAGCTGCTCAAAGCCCCATCTTCCCCGGCTCTAATGCCAGGCCCAGGTTATGATATTTTCTCCCTGAAAACAATAGGGCTTTATAATGTGAGCAGGCCTCTCTGCATATCAAAAACACAAGCATTTAGAGCCTGCCATCTCTCATCTGAAGACTCGTCCGACCATTTTAGTCGTGAAAAAGATCTCAGAAATCATGTGAAAATAATTAAGGCATCTCCCGCTGCAGATATGCGCTCTAATTATGGCGCGGTGTAAATGTATTCAGCGTGTTTCAAGTTCATTCATTGATTCCAGTGTTGTTCCCTCTTAATAACATTTCTTTTATGTTTCTGCCTCATGCATTAGGCTCCAAGCCTCATTTTCATTCACCATTAAACATTGACAAATGACACAATAAAACCTTTGAAGCAAAATGAATATGATTCATTCACGACCAGGTTGTTTCATTTCACCTTTTTAAAGAAATCTAGCCTTTATAATTATTATCATGAGGACATACACATGCAGCCTGTAGCATGTAACAGCTTGTTACATGTAACAGTAAATATGCACAAAGATCAAACATTAGTTTACTGAAAAGTAAGAAAAAAGTGAGAAAGCACTAAGATGTAAAGAGAAATGTGATTTGCTGCATGTCTGATCCATGGGAGCTTGGTTTTCCTGGATTTTTAAACAGTGTTGTATGTGGCACTTGTATATAGTGTCTGTCTGTGTGGTGACAATGTGGAGAAGCAGTGTATAGCTTTATGTGAGCAGTCTATAGTGTTAGGGAAAGGCCTGTTTTTCCTTAAGCACAATCATAGCCATGTATTTCTTTACCACAATGACCCTCATGGAAAAATAATGTAATCTAATCTAAACACAATTGTTCAAGAAATACCTCTTTACAGTTTTTTTCCCCCCTGACACCTTCGACTGATCTACAATTGTATGCTGCTTCTGAGTCTGGCCAGTTCTCCAGAGTCCACACAGACAGTATAATGTTCAAGACACTAAAGTCTTTGGCTTCCCAAAACCAGTCAGCATCTTTTTACTGATGTCATTGTTGTTGCCTTGTAGCAGAGCCAAGGCTCAGCAATGAACCTGAATCATATGAGCCATAAATAAAACACTGTAAAATGCAAATAGTGGACCATATCAAATCAGATCTTGGGCCATGATGGGCCCCTGGGCTGGACTTTGGACACAACTGACTGAAAGGATCTGTGTTGACACCTTGGAGCCGGACCCTACATTACATCTTCAGAGTCTAGACTGCTCAAGAAAGACTTGCCAACAAATGAGGTCAAATGTTATATCTACAACAAAAGCACAACTGCTTTGATCTTTGACCTCAAAAACTGTAAGTATAGACCTTTTGGTGTGTCTTTAAAGCTGTAGTGTGCAGAAGTTTGAATTAAACTGGGGCGCAGTGGCTCAGTGGTAAGAGCGGTCGTCCTTCAACCGGAAGGTAGGCGGTTCAAATCCTGCTCTCCCCACAGTTCATACTGTCGTTGTGTCCTTGGGCAAGACACTTAACCCACCTTACCTCCAGTGGTGTTCCAGCTGTAACACTGGTGAATGGAACCTTAATGTAAGTCGCTTTGAATTAAAGCGTCATCTGTAAATGTGACACTGGTGAATGTAAGTCGCTTTGGATAAAAGCGTCTGCTAAATGACTAAATGTAAATGTAAACTAATTGTTGCACAATTGCACATGTCCCTCTAAAGAAATGTGGAGGTGAACCATCTGGACTTGACTATTTCACTTTTGTGTTTACATTGGAGTATTTCTTTATTTTTTTGTCTTTGTAGCAGTCAGCCAATAGCAGAAAGATTAGCAAATTGACTTGGTGGGTAAAGCCAGAACAAATCTGGACCATACAGCTTTTTTGGATTACCACACAAAAAATAAGAGATGAGAAAAGGTCTGACTTAACTTTAATAACCAAATGTTCAGATATTGTACTTTTTCTGCATGAGCCACTAAAGGTGTCTTGGCCTCAGTGCCCAAAACACAATTATGATCTAGATATACTAAAAGTAACACTATATAACATTTTACATCAAAATAGGGAGCTTAAATCTTTTTTTAAAAGCTTCAAATTCAGCATCCCATTTCACCAGAACTAACAAATGCTTCAAATGTTTCCTGCTAAAGACTTGATCACAATTGGGCAGTGCACCTTTAGGGTCAAACAGTGAGGTACAAGTTCACATTTAGTCTGACTGTCTAATTGGATTTGGATATTGATTGATATAGAATTAATAAGTCCCAAACACAACAAAAGCCCCTCCCCAGACTCTGCCTGCTCCACGGCTGATGTACACGTCTCATTGTCAATTGAGTGTTGTCTGTGGGTACTTGAAAATGCATTAACCTACAAACCGGGAGAATAAGCCGGCGAGGGTCTGTGTAAAACCAGTGAAGCCATTGAAAAGACTTGATCAGAGCGGCAGTGTTATGAGTGTGTCCACTTCATCCTAATGTAGCTTTTAGATGATGCTAATAGATCACAGGCTGTTGTGATCAGACAAGGTAATGGACCTTTGTCACAGTTTGCTGAGTATGGCTTCAGGGCTGGCCACACGTCTAAAGGCACACATGGTTTTACATTTGCATACAAAGGCATACACACCTGCTCGGGACAAGCATATACACACTGCAACAATGACCCTAATTAATAACGATTAGTCCACTCCCGAACGCTCTCGCAAAATGTGCAAATGGAACAATAAATAAAGCTCTTAAACATGGCTTTTACAACTGAGCTGAAACAATCTCGACTAATCATTAGTAAACAGTGGCTCTGATTTGTCATTATTACCCGGCGGTGCGTGGAAAAGCCAGATAAACCGGGGTCAGAGCGCCTCATCAAAGTTTAAGTGAGAAGCAAACAGTGAGTAAAGTACAAACGCAAACTCAAAGCACAGGAAATGGAGTTTAGTTTACTTTACACCTGAAAGGTTTGGGTTTATTTAGGGTCACAGTAGGTTATTTGTGTGTAATTCTTACGTTTGAATACAGTGTTTGAAACAGGTGTTCTTCCTGAAATATCCAATTTTATATTGTATTGTTAAATACATCCTACAAATACTGTACAATATACTATGTAGTGTACATACAGTATATTGTATGGTTTTGAGTTCTAAACCAGACTAAAGAACTGGTAAACCTATGTATTTTTGCAACACAGCACTTTAAAAGTAGATTGAATGTAAATTAAACTTACGCAAAAATGTTTACATTTCTCAACACTAGAATGGCAGAATTGTAAATGAAAAAAAAAAACATGCCCAATACATGAATGACAATAACAACATGTTTGAATAGGCCTTGTGACAAAGAAACATTGCATTTGAGCCTTTACTGCAGTGGAGCATGACTCCATCTAGTGGTAGGAAGTGATATTATGGCCACCCATGACAGCACTTTCTGTGTGGGTCGTAATATCTGTAAAACAAACCAGTAATACTTTATTTTCTAAACAATTATAGCATATAAAAATAAAATAAAGGCGCATATTTCAAAAGCAAAAATAATCATGACACAACTTCCTCTGGTTTAACGTCATTTATTCATTTGCTGTAATACATCTGGTATTTTGTCTTTCTTTAATTCCCATTCAATGCTAATTTACCCTGTCTTGTTTTGGTCATCAAAACTAAGACCACAAATGGTATATTTGTCCACAAATTCAATTAACAATTCCCGTCTTCATCTGCGTCCTTCACCAAGCACTAACTCTCCATGAGACTGGACATGGTCAAAAATTGGACTTTATAACGGTTCCTTAGTATCAGTTCCATTTTTATCACACATTGGTCTTAGTCTTAACTCAGTCTTGACCAGACATGGTCTTAGTCTTGACTCGGTCTTGATCCTAAAAGTGTTGGTCTTGTCATGGTCTTGTGACCCTCTGGTCCTGGACATGACTTGATCTCAGCCAATTCCAGTTCACTACCTTGTATTCATTTCTTGCTCCTTTCTTGCTTATTGACCACCACAAACATAAATTCTTTTGAAACTGATTTTTTTTGGCGACCCAAATAAAGTCTTTGATGACTCACATATAGGTCGCAACCCAGAGTCTGAGAAGAATCTAGACAAAAAAAAGATCAGTCATTCATTAAAAGTGTAAGAGAAAACTGTCTAAGAAACACACTGAGGCTAAAACAGACAAATACTGTCTGATATGTGATAATATCAGACAGTATAATTAAGATAAACACTTTAGCTTTGTTCAAAATGCTGAAATGTAAATGTGGAACTAAAATCGTTACCTGTTAAAGTCAAATATCTGTTGTGTTTCTCATATGAGCTTTACAAACAGCTCAATGAGTGCGTGTGTTGTTGAACGGTGATAGCAGCTAATCGGGGACATAAAAAATAATGATTAGCCTACTATGTAAATGGCAATTAAAGGACAGTGAGTGCTGCGGGCGTTGTCCTTGTGTTGGCGCCTGGTTTTGATAGGAACACGCCCAGCTGCTCAGAGCCGCTGGCCTTTGACACTCATTTGTCAAAGTGAGGCAAAGGGGGACAAATCTGGCACTAGCCTTTAGTTTAAATCAATTAGCTATAATGGAAAATCAGAGTGATTAGAGCGTACATTAAGGACGTAAACCATTAAGTTTACAGTACAATAGAAAACTAATGTGTGTTCGTTTACATCTAATCAAACGCTGCTCCCAGGTTCCAGGCTTCGACGCCACAATGGACACATGGATAAAACGCTGATAAATGGGTGCTCAGTGCTGAGACGTTCAACTGAAAACGAGCAGCATTCGTTTCACTCAAAGAGCTCTAATTGAACAGACAGGAAGTGTATGAAGAGCAGAGATGAATAAGAGCCAGAAGAGGCTGAAGAGCTGGTGTAGAGACAGAGGAGGATCTCAACAGGATCTTCTCAGAGGTGGATTTGCATAAGAGCGCACTGCCACCTAGTGACAGTCTGAGTGAAAAACAGTGAGGGGAAAACATCATCTAATAATGTTTAAAATGTACATTACACTATGCAACAATCATGCATCTATACTTAAAGTCACATGACGCTTGTTCTGCCTACCACTGATGTGACTCCCCCACCTGACCTCTATTGAAGCCAAGGGGCTGAGGGTCTTTGTCCAAATGCAGCAACTCGGACACAAGAGGATGTGCAGCTGATTTAATTTATTTTTCCTGCTCTGATGAGATCTCTGAAGTTATCTGATGAAAGTGAGCAGCCATTACTAAGCGAATAAAACTCTTTTGACTCCTTCTCCAACTCTCTCCGAACCCTTTTCCTTTTCTTTGTCGGTCGTTTTGAATCCTCCTCTTGACACGATGATAGGAATAATCTCGACCAAGTGGGATTGACAGTTCATTTCAGAAATCAATATTTACAATTTACTTCTTTCAAAGTTCATTCTGGCAGAAGGGCTCCATATTATCCACCTCCCAAATAAGCTGATCATATCTCCGACGGCTCCTGGAATGAGTTTCTACCCAAAATGTGTCGTTTTTTTCTTCCTCTGCCTCTCTGGCCTCTCTTAGAAATCAATGTCGGCGTTGTGCGCTTTAATCTGGCCTCGATGACAGTAAATCTTTATCAGTTTGTGGGAGAGCGGCCGACACCATTTCCCAGCAGAACAAAAGGCAGGCAGTGTGGACTCAGAGAGATACACGGGGCTCTAATGTGGCTGAACGTGTTTCAGCGGGTCATTAATCAAGAAACGCTGACAGCCCGCTTCTCCACAGTACCTTTTCATCGTCTGGACTCAGTTTCCCACAATCCCCTACAGCAAAGCTCATACTCCTGGTAATAATGTTATCTCTGTCACAACATGCGACAAGATATTATGAATCCCTTATGACCAGATAGAACAGATATATTACAAAGAAGTCTGACATGAAGCAATGCAGTCTCACTTTGTTACATCATCAAGTAACAAAAGTGAATCTCAAGTTTAATTACATTTACTTACATTTACTGAATGATACACAGAAGGTCAGTATATTTCTCTAAGCTCCTGGAATTTTCTGGTAGATATTTAGTTTTGTTACATAGTGAGGTAGAAAAGTAACAGTCCACAAAGGGAGAGATCCCACTGTGAATAAGTAAAGCTAAGGCGTAACTAAAGTGGCACTTACAAGCCATTTACACAAAAACACAAGTCAGGAAAACATAACAGTCACAGCGATGTCATTTTGCATTGGCACGGCAGCGTTATGATACAATCTGCGTTCACACAGCGCCACCTAAAACACCCAAAATCATGTAGTACATATGGGTATGGCAGTATGGGCATGGGTTTTATTTTTGCTAACCTCTGCTACCCCCTCTTCTGTAGACGTTGTTTGTGCATGTGTGTTGTGCCTATGACGTCGGAGCGGCAGCCGCAATAAAATGGTATCGCCTCCTTGGCCAGATTCAAAAGTTTATTTTTCCTCCTGGAGTGAGAATGTCAGCTTTGTGTAAACGAGGCCAATCCACAACAGAATCATTGCGGTTTTTGCAAAAATCTCTTAGACTCTTAGCCTTAAATGTGCATCCACAATAGAGTGGGACATGTAACCAATCAGAACCGACTAGGATTAGTAGGAGGAGCTTAAAGGAACATGCACTATTACAAAGACTTCGAATAGAGGACCTTTAAAACTGTGTCTGTTGTCTGAGACTTCAGCCAATCAGAAACTTTTTAGATGTTTTATAGATATATTTGGGGGGCATTTGATAGGACACAGTGTAGAGAGACAGAGTAAGGGAATAAAGTGGAGGACAGGACTAGAGCCAGGATTTAAACCCAGGTTGCTCAGCTTTATGTGGTTCATACTCTAACACTCTACCAAAGGACTTTTTAATGCTGTAAGGGCCAGCGGGTGTTATAGTCAAGGCCACACTAACTGAGACCAAGTCATGACTGAGACCAGACCAAAACTTTCAGGGCTCAAGACCAGACCAGTCACATATTACATCACATTTTCCATCCTTTTAAATCATTAACCAATCATGTAGTGAAAAGGACATACAACATAAAACTACCTTTAGTGCTGATGGAAAAGACTGGCTTCACATTTGTCTGTGCAGCTCCAGGGCAGCAGTGATTGGGCCTAATGTGCCGTTAAAGAGCTCTCAGTGAGTCAGTCTCTGCACAAAGTCAATTTAGATCTAATTAGAGCCTTATTATTTTTGACAGCTCGAAAGTGACAGAGAGAAGCAGCGAACAGGGAAGAAAGGAGGAATAGAGGCGTCTCAATGGTTCAACATTTGTCCAACACTGACCTCTAGTGTTCATTTGAGTTTGACTTATTTATTATTTACACAGTTGCAGTTTTATTTATTTATTTGTCATTTTACATCTTATAGCTGCTTCACACTTTTTTCATTGTCCCACTGCAATAAGGTAAATTGCAGAAAAACACTGGTTATTCTAGTTATTTGTCAGATCATTGTGCTGAAATCTGTCCAGCATAAAACACAGTTGCGCTGTTCATTACAAAAAATACACAAGTGCAGACAATACAAGGAAAAACACTCAACAATAGGTAGTTTCAGTTCAAACCTTGTTAAAGCATGATACTGTATTGTCGGCCTGATTGGAAAAGTTTAAATTGACTGTTCAGACTGTTCAGAGATGATGTTTTTAGCCAATTGCAAAGTGTTGTCATGTAGGATTTTTCACACAGTCTTTTCCAAGGAGTGGCCCACAATCTTGAGCAGATTTCTGGTTTAGTTGTTTCAGTTCAGATTTTATGGCAGTGGACAGGTTGCTGTACCACACAGTGTTTCAAGAATCTATTCAAATGAATGAACAATTTTCATGTGGTGAAGTTGTTATATACAAGTTCCATAATAATGCTTTAAATCTACAGGAAACCAAGTCCTCAACAACCAGCAGGTGGGCTGGGGGCCAAAATGTGGAGCACTAGTGGCCTCATTGTGGACCCCAATACACTTCTGCATCAACCATTTACAGTTATGTATAGATAGATATATATATATTATTAGGTTTGTTTTCATTATGATGGAAACATATGTGGGGATACTTTCTATTATTTTTTTAATGGACTAAGAGTAAACCAGGTCTAAACAAGGAATAAACCAGTCCCTGTAACAGCATAGGTTTCTATTGAGGTCTACCTTAACTGTAAGTGATAAAACCCAGGGTTAAGGCTGACGTTGCCTCATACTTACCTAACTTAATCCTTAATGCATCTTTAAAACCATGATTAAACCAGGACTAAATCAGGATTATACAATGTCTAAAACTAAACTTTATATTTATTTCAGGTGAAAAAAAATCTTAACTTAACTTAATCTTATTGGCCTGATGTGTACAGTCAGTCACTGTTTGGGTTTATGTCGAAGAGAAGTTGTTTTTCTCCAGCGTCCTTCAGTGGAAATGTGTGAAAAGTACTGAATCATTTTATTTAAACCCAGTGAAAGGACAGGGCACAGGCCAAGGACAAATCCAAGTTTGAATCAGATCCAGATTCAGGGCTTGTTTTTCTAACCTTGTGGAGCCCTATATACCGCCTTTGTTTCCATGACAACAGTAACTCAGAGCTTGATAAAACAGGAAAGGTCATATTTATAGTTCGTTGTAATTGTAAAGCAAAAAGAAGCTCAATATTGACCTTCAGCGCTGGACTTCTGAGCATTCATTATCTGCCAGTGGGGCCTTCGACAGTGTTAGTGTATAGTTCAGTGTTTTGTAAAAGAGAACAGCTCTGAGCCAGTTTGCAGTTATACTATTTATAACCACTAATGGGATTTCTAAAGCTTTAAAAATACAATTAATGTGAGCTTTTCTTAAATAAAATGTATATACATATTTCTGTTTGCATCATGTAACAGCTTTTTTCTTCTGTTCATCATTTATACAACTCCAGACGTAGCACTCCCCAGTACAGCCTCCCTAATGTGGCCTGTGTCTGAGCCAAAATCTGGGCCACTTTCCTCAACTAAATATTGTCTAAGGATCACAAATAAATTGAAAACAGAGAGAATTAGATCTTGTGTTTTAAATGTTACATGTCACTAAATCACTTCACTGACTACATTTACACTACTTTAGTCCCTGTGGAGTTGCTCCTGTCTGCTTCTCCAAACTAGGAGTACACTGACAACTCACTAGAACCACAATCACAAAATACTGCACAATTCATTTTAATGTGAGGCTATTTGTGTTTGTGAGATTTGTAGTTGTAGCTAAATTTAAATGTAGTGAGTCATCATTTGTAAAACCTACAGCTGCTCATCCTTATCCTGATCCCTGTGCCTTATAATATAATGCATAAAGATGTAGTTTCTCTCGTTCCCCGACTCAAGGGAAAGTGGTTCATGGGAAATCAGTTTTCCCAGAACAACCAACAGTACTATGTAAGCACTATATGGAACAAAACACATGCACCCAAAAAAGGATTTCACTGATAAACCCAAATGTGAAACCGCTGATAGGATTTTTCCAGTGTCCACTTTAATGTCAGTTGTTTATAGCAGTCTTCTTTTTATCTGAGCAACGGCCTCCGAATCACCAGAACGAGGCCACTGTGGCTGTAGTGACACGCTCTGAAGCTGCAGAACATGAAAATAAATACAGTTGACTTTTAGTGTTTAGTAGATTTCCATTGGAACAACAACTGTCTTTCATAAAAGTGTCTGACAAGGTTAAACAATCAGGGCACAGTTTACAGTAAAGAGAACATTCCAAGTAGGAGTAGAAATGAATGGGTCACATAAGAGATACAGTTTATGTTTCTATGCAAAGTCATTTATTGGTTGGCCTGTGATGTTCGAGTGTAAAAATAACTAAAGCTTCACCCAGTGTAGCAAAGTCTGGAAGTCTGGTCTTTTGTGTTGAACTGAATGTTTTTTATATATATTACACATTATCTTTTTGATTCACCCTTCACAGATTTTACCAGAGGTGTGCCAGTCTGTAAATGATAGCTTCCAAACAAGTTCAGTTACACTGAAGATTGGTAAAAGGGTAAAAGCTGAACATTTTACTTGGAGCCACATCCAGAGCATTCCACATTTACAGCCTTACACTATTGTCCCGGTCCTTAAATATACAGTAGGTGTCCTACTGGCAGTATTTCTGACCATTTCCCTTGAGGGACAGGATTTTGCTCCATTAATGCACTACTTTTCTTCTTCTGAGCAGTTATGAGTTTAAACAAGTCTCTTTTATTGTGTGATTATCTCCTTGCAGTGTTTTTTCTTACTGCAAATGGCAAATAAATTGAACTCAATCATTACCTACAAACCACTCCCAAAACTATTCCCTCTAAAGACTTTTTTTAGACATAATAAGTAGATGAAGCGCAAAAAGCCCACATTAGGATCACCAACAGCGTATTCACAGCATCTTTGTGAGCTGTGATTCGGGGCTTTTAAAAGTGGAGCTGATGTTTGTAAATGGCACAGCGTCCAGTTTGCTGCGGATGTCCCGGGTGTCGTTGAGCGGACACTCACTGGGCGCCCGGCACCAGAACACCTGCTTGTAGGAGTTCCTGAAGTTCTCGGACAGAAAGGCGTAGATGATGGGGTTGACGGAGGAGTTGCTGTAGGCCAAACTGTGAGCCACCATCCTGAAGACGAACGAGGCCTGGTTCAACGGGAACGAGCCGAACTCCACCCACAGATGTACCACGTGGTGAGGCAGCCAGGACAGACAGAAGACCACCACTACCACCAGGACGGTCAGCGCAGTCTAAAGAGGGGGCAGGTCATGTGATCACTTAACTCATACTGACTCTAAACAACATAAAGTGTGCATGCATTTGGGTAAGTTAAGAAGACCTCAATACATTTTAAATGGTCAAAGGGGCAAAAAGCTGCTAAAAATGACAATTAACATAATGAAGATGATTTTTGAAAATGGATACTGACTGATAACACTTGTGCTGTCAGTGAGTTGGTAGGGAACAAGTATTTATGCAACAGCCGCTAAAGACTACAAGCTACATGCTACAAGTCACTGGATATTAAGGCTGGTATGCTGGAGCAAAAAACACCACATGGAGGAGCCAGTTTACGGACCTGTGCTTCTTCATCAAAGATCGTTAAACTGAAATCTAACTAAATTTGCACATGACTAAAGCCACAGAGATACATGCCATTATACAAACCTGATTACAAAAAAGTTAGAAGATGCGACAAAGAAGACCTGAGACAGTTGAGCAACTAGAAGCCTGTATTAAACAAGAATGGGACAACATTCCTATTTCTAAACTTGAGCAACTTGTCTCCTCAGTCCCCAAACGTTTGCAGACTGTTATAAAAAGAAGAGGGGATGCCACACAGTGGTAAACATGGACTAGTTCCAACTTTTTTGAGATATGTTGATGCCATGAAAATCAAACTAAAATCAACTTATTTTTCCCTTAAAATGATACATTTTCTCAGTTTAAACATTTGTCATCTATGTGGTATTCTGAATAAAATATTGAAATTTGAAACTTCCACATCATTGCATTCTGTTTTTATTCACAATTTGTACAGTGTCCCAACTTTTTTGGAATCGGGTTTGTAGAAAAAGACACTTTATAAGTGGGTATTAGGTAAAGTATCACCCACATGGCTTTAAGTCTAGTTCTTGCTCCATCTACTTAATGGTGAACAATACAGTCAACGTATTATTATTATTACATCAATTTTATATAGCGCTTTTCCGGGGACGCAAAGACGCTTTACATATCAATTATTCATTCACTCCACAGTCACACACTGGTGGTAGTAAGCTACATCTGTAGCCACAGCTGCCCTGGGGCAGCCATTCCGTACCTATGGACTCTCTGACCATCACCAAGTACATTCACTCTTACACATTCGTACGGGGCAAGGTGGGTTAAGTGCCTTGCCCAAGAAAACAACGACAGTATGAACTGTGGGGAGAGCAGGAATCGAACCTACTACCTTCATGTTTTCCACTGAGCTACTGCCGCCCCAATATATTTCTGAGTGAAGTAGAAATGAAAGTGACTCATTTAAATCAATGTGAAATACAGTGGCATCCATTGCCTCAGTGGCCTCTTTATAATGATGTCATTTGGATAAAGTCTGTAGATGCCTAAAGGAAATGGATTTATTCAGACCTGCAGTGTAATTGGTCTGTGCTTTTACTCCATTGCATATGTGTCTGTTTTAGAACCGTTCTGATTTTATCACTTGGTGGATTTAAACTGTGCTTTTCTGCATATTTTCAGTTGAGTGAGAGATTAAGTTTTGCTGTGTAAAAGTCATAGCTACAGCTTATGTTGCTAGTGATGCTAAAAAACAAAAGAAAACACTGAGCATTATAAAACATTAACATTGTCGACTCACCTGTTCCCCATCTTCTTTCTGCTCACTATTTAAGGTCCAATGTCTGTCTTTTTTTCTGTTTTTTAAACCCTTCTGCCTCCTTCTCTGCTCGCCCGTGAATCTTGACCAGTGCCTATTTCTGGACAAGCAATTGGTCTCTGTTTTCAAGTATTATATTGTCTATCTGTGAGTTTTTTGCTTCTTTCATTAGAAGTTCCTTAAATGTCCAGTGCCTCTTGTCTTTTGTTTTTGAGCTTGCTTAACCTCTGTCTGGTGGAAACACTAAACACATTTTAAATATATTCCTCTTAAATAAAACACATATCTTTGAAGCACTAAGGTGTTAATCAAACTAGACCATCACACGGCGTTAAAGGTTCATCTTATTATGTAGGAAATGATTAGTGCTGATATTAGTAATTACTGATGTTATTTGAGCCTGCCCCTCAGGTCTTAAAGTAATTTCCTTAATTCTTACTGTCTACTGTGTCAAAGCTAATACATTTCTGAGCCAAATGAAAATGTTAAGTGGTTTTTAACAGCTTTTCTGAAGAGTTAGGGCCGTTATTTCACAGACTTATATCCTCTGTTTCTACCGAAGGACGTTACTGTGAATCATTAGCTGCAGCTTATTAAAAGAGAAAATTATATAATGAAATATTATGATTTTTAAAATGAGGAAATCTAATTACCTTTTCATCCACTCTTTATTCTTTCTTCCGTGCTTGCTTCCTATTTTACGTATTTTAATCCTGATACAACATTTTGATTTGTGTCTCTATGACAACACTGCTCTTTCCACATAAGTTTTGTTTTCAGAGGTTATTAAATATAATGTGGTTATTGCACAGGTTTTGTGGAGCAGAGTGGTGTGGCCGTGAGGGAGGAGGGCAAACAAATAATGGTGCTTGTTTTTTTTCCGTTGTACCTTTTTACAGAATATATTAAAAGCATTTATCACTTAAGAAGCTTGTGCTGTTTCGAAGCTGTTGGCTCACGGTTAACCCTGAGCCTCTGCAGCTGAGTGTCTCCACCGCTCAGAAGCTGTCCTGGAAGTGTAATCCTCCTTCTGTGGTTTCAGCTGTTTGGCTATTTCTTTGATAATGATATTATCATTTTGCATTTTCTACCAGTTTTTCTCACATGTTACTGGTCACAGAGGGTGGAGCCTTTGTAGCTTTGACAGTATGTGTTGACAGAGTGGTGTACCACGTTTAGAATATTGTTAAGAGAATATGTTTTTAAGAGAAGCTGTTTTGGCTGAAAAAAAGGACACCAATGCCATTCTTTGTTTCTTGTTTGTTTGCTGCTCAATCGGAAATAAATAACAATACAAATCCTCTGGTTTTGACTAAACCTTTTGACATTGAAAGGTGTTGGCTTATATTTCTGAATATTTAGGTTATTTTTTAGAAATTTTTTGATTTCGTTCCGTTTTCACAAAAACATCAGAGCGGACAAATGAGAGGGAAATACACTGACAATGACAAATACCCTTTTTTGACATTTGGCTGCATGATTTAGGTTAAAGCACCCTTTTATCCTAATCACAAAGATACTTTTACAGCACTGACCTTTCTTTTAGAGAGCTCGGACTTCTTCGAAGGATTCTTCAACTTTTTGTGAAGATGATTTAAAACCTGCAACAAAACACACGCATTTAACATTTTCCCCAAGTTTCCAAATGGGCGCTAGGTGCTAAAACCCGTGCGTCCTGGCGCGCGCTCACCTTGGCATAGCAGACGGAGATGAGCACGAGCGGCAGCAGGTATCCAAAGACGAAGGTGCACACGACATAGACCTTCCGGTGGTGGTCGGGCCAGACCTCCCAGCAGTACGTGTTGTTGTCCTCGCGCTCCACGATGCACTGGAAGTGTGCCACCGGGGACGCCATGCCCAGCGACAGCGCCCAGATCAGCACCACGCCCAGGGTCGCGTGCCTCGCCACGCGTATCGAGGACGACTTCCGTGCGTGAACTATGGCCACATAGCGGTCCACGGACATCGCGGACAGAGTGAAGATGCTGACCAACATGGACACGGTGAAGAAGTAGTGGATGAACTTACAGATGAAGGCGCCCAGGACCCAGGTGGGCAGCACGTAGATGGTGGACTGAAAGGGCACGCAGAACAGCAGGTAGGACAGGTCCGCCACGCTCAGGTTCAAGATGAAGATGTTGGTGGTGCTGCGGGGCTGTCCGGGTTTACTGCGGGCGAGCACCGTGATCACCAAAGTGTTCCCGAGGACTCCCAATACGAAGATGATCCCGAAAATCAGCAGCGAAATGAAGTTATCCAAGCCCACTCCGAGGAGGGCCTTGGCGGGAAGCACCACCGCGTCGCTCTGGTTCTCCATTTCTCACAGATAAAAGAAAAGTTACATTTTGAGCACAGATAAGTCTCTCTCAGGACGCGAGTTAGACTCTGGTGATTCTCAGATGCGCGCAGCCCGCTCCTTTCTCCGCGCGCACACGTCACAAAGCCGTGCGCACTGTTGTCTCCAACCTGTGCGCAGTAAATCAGAGCTAAACACACAGCATTTGATCCACTCCAGTGGTTTTACAAGCTTTTAATCCTGACATTTTATGAGCCAATGAACCCAAGACTCTACCTTTTATATCTGTGCAAATATAAAACCTTTAAATGTACCATGTATTGCCTTTTACATCAGCCTTCACTCAAGAAGAAAGGCACCAAGGTTTTAGTAAATGAAAGATGTTCACTTCTTTATTCTTTTACAGGTTTTAAGACCTTTATAATGTGCACTCACCACCAGCCTCTTTGTTAAAGCAACAATGTGTGACCTTTCAAGCTTAACATCAATGTCATTTTGATGAATTACTCAAAAAAAAAAAACACAGCAGACCCAGCTCCAGATATACTCTGTGAACAACTTTCCAAAAGGAACACAATCTCTCCAGATCAAGACCACTGTCCACATGTCTGCTACTCTACTGAGACACAACAGTCCCATCTGAGTGCGCATGTGGAGTTGCAGACACAGTAAATTTTTGGCAAAGTTTAAAAGGTTCGGTTGTATTGCTGTAAGTACTCTTGTAATAACAACTCATAAAGACAAATATACAAGAATTAATCTAATTGTGAGTGGCTGTGTGAACTGTTTACCGATTGTGACAGTGTTTTAGAGCAGGGCCGGTCAACAGTAAGTGTATGAATTGTGAATGGTTGTGTATTAATGGATTGTTCATTAGTGGTCCTTTGCCTAAATGGACACAATAAAGGCTTATCTTATCTCCTGCAGAGCACAGTAGGAAACACTGTTTGTGAAGCAGGAGTTTGTAATAACAGACAGGACGACTGGGCTGTAAGTATGGGCCTTGAGTATAATAGTCTTATATTTGTAGGTTATAATTGTAGGCTATATCTTAGAACACAATGTTTTCAGTTTTGAAGTCAGTAGTAATTAATATCCGTAAGTTGCCTCAAATGGAAAAAGGGACTTATTTCTTACAGCCCGAGCTCCACATCAGCACCAATCATCTTCATAATGTGGTGATTGACAGGTTGGATGTCCCACCCACCTGGTTTACAGAGCATTGGGGCTAAAGTTATTCAGCCCAGAAACTTGAATTTGAGTAAATAAAATCATAAAGAAGTGGAGGGAGAATTGAGAGGGACTATGTTGTGTAATTTAGTGAGCATTCGCTTTATTTGATGCTTTTAACGATAGTATCAGAGATGAGAGCCTCACTTGGATCATGAAGTAAGCCTTAAAATCTCTCCTTCCCTTCGTTTGTTTCAAGCTCCTTTTCTGTAATAACTATTATTATTGTGTGATAAAAAAAAAACACAGTATCTATTGAAATATATCTCGCTTGTTTAATGTTGCACGAGCTTCTTTGACACAAAAACAACTTATGCATCTTCTTCAATTGTCTTTGAAATGGGAAAAAAAGACTAATGAAATGAAATGACCAGTGTTATTTTTCTCACTGGAGATAAAAGATAAACACTTGTTGCATTGAAACCTGTTCTTCGTCGTCGTTACAGTCAATATGAATCGGAGACGGGTTGTTGCATAGAGATGGCTGTGGGGGGGATAAACATCTGCGGCTGACGGCAGAGATAGGGCCCTGGCTATGTAACCTGAGCGCCTGAACTGATGATATCTGAAGACCTCTGTCCTGCTTAGTGCTTAGGAGAAAGGTCTTAGGGAGTTTTAACACTTCTATTTAAAACCTTGGTCTTGTTGAGTCATAAAAAAAATGTTTTCTGGGCATGTCCACTCTTCAATCTGGTCAATGGGATTAGCAACAATGGGACAAAGAACACAAAAGACTGAGTTTCCTAATAAGGCACTTGATGGCGCTGTCAGTGAAGAGTGTATAAGGCTTCAGTCATGTTTGTCTTCACAGTAATTTAAACCAACGCCACTTTATTGTTACTAAATACACTCATTCATTTTGTTTGACTTTTTGAAAAATCAACACCGAGGCATTGTGTCTTCTCATTGTTCCACATCCTCTGCTTATATTGTTTAATTGAAGCAGATGTTGCTCTTTCTGTTCTCAGCAAGCCATCCACTCATGTTCCTCAACCTCAACATACATTTTTTGACTATTACTGGCATAAAATATAAGAAAAAAATGTATTGCAAGTTTGGTGTTTGAATATGCAAATGAGGCCGTATATACTTTAACATGAAGATACTCAAAATACTGGGCGAATATGAATTGAAGACATGAGTGTGATGGTGTCGGGCATCGAGCTCCCTGCACATAACAGACGGGAGAAGTTAAGGTTTGAGGTGTGTGGTCTTCCTTCTTAACTTAGGATAACTAACCTCCATCTCCATTAACTATACGCAAAAAACAAAATCTGGAAACTGGAAAAGACCAGGTTTAAAATGCATGGTTCATTTTGTTGACATATTAGAAGAAAGGGCTTTCACAGAGGGTACAGAGTAAAATGACCTATAACTCAGGATAGGAATGATATATCAACAAATCTATCTGTGAAAGTCGTCAAAATATAGTTAGGTATAAAACTGGAAAATTTAGTGCTTTAATGTGCTGAAGTGCATCTATCTGACTATCTGAGAAAAAAATCCTTTTGAGAAAATGTCTCACTTTAAATTTTTGTATAGTATAATTTCATTCAGTTTTCAGCTGTAGATTCCCCACAAACTTTTGTGTGTGGTAGTTTCCACAAAGGAAATGTTCATATTTGGTACAGACAGCGCTGTGTAGGAGACATACAATAATACCTGACATGTTTCTGTAAAAAGAGACGGCACAGTAGTTGCTAACTTTTGGTGATTTCAAGTAGAAGTCTAAAAGTTGACAAAATGTAATGAAATAAATAACCACCTCAATGCTGACTTTTATTTTGACGTGAAAGCTTACATGTCAAGGGAGTAAAATTGGCCCAACCTGCCATGTCTCGTTTGAAACATGAGAGCTTCGTTGAGTGTGAAGCGGTTCAGGGACATTTGTGAGGACGACGAGCTGTCAGGCATCAAGCTTTAATTAACGCCACGAACAGACAGAGAGAAGGTAACACATAGAGATGTGTGACACTGGATGCTATTTATAGGCCTATGACAGGAAGAAGTGGGTTTGATGTGTGCGGTCATCCTCCTGAACTTTAACCAACACTATCTCATTTTTAGAGCCAATTAAATGATGTTGTTCACATTTAGACCCCTTGGTTTGATGGAAATGGGCTGAGAGCTACTATTTCGTGCATTTACACCTTGTTTGAATAGAGTTAGAGGCATATTATGTAGTGTTTTCATTATCACACAAAGAAAATCCATGACCCTCTAGAGAAACGTGGAGGTGACTGTATTTGTAAACCAATGTCTTTCCCTGAATGTGCAGTTCTGCAATTTCAGCTCATTGGAAAAAAAGGTTAAAACTAAACTCTATGACAGGAGGCTAAATTTGACTGAAATGCCAGATTTTAAAGGGTTTTGAAGAATGAGGCACAGAGCAGGATTGTTTACAGATACTCCCATAGAAATCCTGTCTTTAACTTTAACCAAGAGTGAACAACATTAACAAAGATGTATCTTCGAATGCAACTAAGAATATCCAAAGAAGTCTTTATCTTGACTCAATTTCTCAAAGTCTCATGAGCAGGTCTTGGTTTGAATGGACTGGACTTTGCTCCATAACCCAGTTACACGAGTGATAATGAAGCTGACTGTGACAGTGTGCAGCCGATACTTCCACTTTGTGAAAATGAATAGCAGCTATTAGATTCCTTTTAACCATTGGCCTATTATACTCCGCTGATCTCTGTGGTTTTGTAATTGCTTCATTAGCTTGTGTCTAGAAGCAACATGAAGTTTCCATGGCGACTCTTTACTCCATCGACCGTGATGTTATCCTTCACAGGCAAAGACCAAGACAGCATCCAATTTTCTTTTCTGTACCACAACTACAGCATTTTGTCCTGATCCTAACAACACAGAAACTATACTTATTTCATCTATTTTTAAAATTCCAGTTTTTAGATCGATCAGAAGAGAGCAGTTGTGCACGTCTTTATGCCTACTGTGGCAACAACAGCCGCTGTATTTCCCTTTCATTTATATGAGTGCACAAGTTCAAAGCACTCAGGCAATTTAGGAGAAGCAAAAATAGATTTTGTAGATTTTGCAGCTTTTTTATGTAGCACTCTGAGATGTGGTGCCATTTGTTGTTCTGTACAAGGCCAACATAGTCCTGAACATCCAGTGACTTTGAGCAGCTTTCAGCAGTAAATGCTCCAAAAGCAGCGCCAAATACCAAACCGATGTGTTCTCTACCCACTCACTCACAGCCCACACATTTGTTTAAACAGATATTGGTGGCTAATGCTCTTTGATCTAATGAAGATGTAATTGCAGTCACATCAAGTCTAAAAAATCTAATGTTTATTAAAGTAAATATAAAATAATGGTTGATTTTGATGCATTTCCTGAATTGTGATGTTGTTCACTTTCCTTGGGATTATACACACATAACCCAAGGCCAGGAAAGGCAATGCAAATAGTGGACTTGTGGTTATTTTACAGTTGCCTGAATTAACACTGTGTCAAATGTCACTCGTCTTGTGCTGAAAGTATGTGTCCAATAACCAAAGTAAGAGGTAAACCTGAGGAGAAGTCACAAGGAGGCAGTGTTACTAAACAGACTAATGAACTCTCCAACCCTTCAGTCACGTACCACTCATGTTTACTGTCCTCTCTTAGTCTTATTTTCATGTTGTAATTCACAGTAATGTCATAAAACCAGCCGAGCGTGTGTCTGCTCTGTTCTTCTTGAGTGATTTTCTTGTGCTGTCTTTATCGAAGCGTTAGGACCTAAGTTGCTCTGGGCCCTGTGGCTGGTCCTCAGGTGGTTTGCCCTTCTGACCGGGTTTGGACAGACCGCTGGTTGTCATGGCACTGAGCCGCGAGAGGAGACCATGGCAGCAGCACATCCATTTACCTCCTCATTTAGATTGGATTCATCAAATGGCTGCGAGCTACAGACTGCCATTTGGGAAAAATCAACTGTGTTTTTTTTTTTGTTGCATGTCACTGCCTTTAATAAACGAACAGGTCTGAAACTTATATAGATATTATAGATATAGTTTACTGCCAAGGACGTGTTTTCAAGTAAAGAACGTACATCACATTAATACATGACAACCATAATTACTATATTAAACATTGTGCGAGAGGATTCTGCAGTTACTTTTCACAGTAATATGTTCTCCTTTATAAAAACAAGCTGTGTTTTCATGCAAGACTCCAATGTTTTTGGATCTAAACTAAGCCCTCGGTAAAAGTGTGAGCAGACAAAATCAAAGACCTTTACAAATGATGTCTGGCTGCATTTGTTTTAGATTAAAGAAACATTTATTTCATTGTTGGGACACGCTGTATTCAATAAAGAAATCCAATGGAAACAGGTCCAATGACAAGTTTTCTTTTGAAATGTAGAAACAAACTCCATACATTTATTTCACTTCATGCAAGAGTCTTTGTTTAAATGAGAAAACATTATCCCATTTCAGAAGTGCTCAATGAAACAGGAAGAAAGTAGAAAGAGAATACAATCTACAAAGTTTGCGTGTTATCCTCATTAAAAATATGAAAATCTATAAATGTTTGGGTGGTTTTAGTTCAAGCAGACACTGTTTTTTAATTTGTGTCATTTTGACAAAGATCAGATCACATTTGATGGTTGATTTTATGCAGAAATGTGAGAAATTCCAAAGGCTTTAGATACTTTTTCATGCCACATATATATATATATATATATATATATATATATATATATATATATATATATATATAAATATATATATATAAATATATATATATATAGAAATGTCTCTTTACATTAATTATCATCTATCTCGAGAGAGATAGATGATAATTAATGTAAAGGACATTTCTTACCTTCCTCTGACCCTTGACTGGATGGCTTTGCTTAAGGTTTTATTATAAATGAGGCGTTTATCATGTTTAGTTCAGTGTTCAGAGTTAGTTTGGGACAGTGCAGCTCCTAACACCACCAGCAGAGAGAGCCAGGGCCAGCGCAGCATGACTAAACAGTACAATAGATTTATTCCTGCTGTTAAGTGACTATTGTTCCTGATCAACACTTCATTGTCATGGTACGAACAGTAAGGCCCAAGTGAAACCACACTTACCCCCAAAATCTGGTTGCATGCATTTATAACTGGTTAAAGTCTGCACCCATAATGTTAAAAACCACTTAAAACCATTAAGGTCCAAGTAAAACTGATTTAAACCTGTTAAACCTGTTTTAGGTTAAAGTCTGTGTTAAACCACTTAAAGCCCATCCACATCTGGTTGAATGTCTTTAGAACTAGTTAAAGTCTGTCCCCAGAACCCGTAGAGTCAGCACGCCACAATCTTAAATTATGAGTTAAATTGTAAGAGATTTCCTTGTAACTACTTTTTGGGAAAATATAACCAATAAAATACAAACTTACACCAGTTATTTATGTATATTTGGGCCAAATAAATGTTTTATATTCAAAGCCTGTGTCACGTTCTGGAGACAGCTGTATTTATATTAGTATTAGTAAACGTATATTTAAAGTATAATACACATATTCTTGGGTATTCTTTTTTCTGGTGTAGGTGTATTTTTTTATTTATTTTTTGTGCTGTGCAATATTTAGGCCTAGTGTCTCATTGTTTGTTTAATAAAATACAGTACTTTTTCTTTCGAAAAGATGTTGGAGATGTTGGAGATGTTGGAGTAACAAAGTATTACACTCTGGTTGAAATTTAGCAAATCCAGTGGCTAATGCAAGATTTAATAAGTTGTTGGTCTTTTAAATCTTTGTATTCAGTCTTTTTTAAGGCAAACTCTAACATTAAAACACACTGAGGAGTCCCCCAGGTGTCTATCATTGGCCCCTTTTCTATTTATAAGTGTGTGGGTTTGGTGAGTTCAAGACCAAAGACTTTCATAAACAGACCACTAAATACGTTTTTTTATGTTGCTCTTGATGGCCATGAAGTCCTTCCAGGAAAGAGCTGGATGAATCTAAAAGCAATTGTAAAAATAAATCCTTGAATTGTTTCCTCTTCATGAGTTCCTTTTTACAGAGTAGTGTCTGCTAAATATGAGTTTCTTTGCTTGGCTTTTGTTTTTTTCCTCCAGCTGCTGTCACCCTGCACAACCTTTTCCCATCTCATCCACTCTCTGTGTTGAATAAATGACAACATGCTGATGTCACCCAGAGGCCACACAGTTTGAGAAAGGGCTTACTCGTTCATTAAACAACCACTGTGTGACTCACGTCTTATAAATAATGAAAAATAATCTCAAATGCTTTCGCAATAACATGCTCGCTTTTGAAATACCCATTGTTCAAGCGAATAGGATCAACTGTGCCCCTCTTTAGCTCGCGGTGACTCTTTTAGATGGTAAACAACTCGATGCAAATGTCTCGGTGGTCGAAAGCCAACAGTTCCCTCAACATTTGGCAGCAGCGCTGCGTCTCATGAAGCCGTCATTTGTTCAGCTTCACAACAATATCACAAGCTCTTGTCTCAAACCAAGAGGATATATTTAACACAATGAGAATGAATGAATGTCAGCGTGTACAAAGGTACTATTATCTTTATGTTTAATTCATTTTTATCAAATAGACAACACTCTACTATTACACTTATTTAAGTTACATATTCACTAAATTTGTAGAGAAAGGCACAAAGTATATTACTGTTGTTATACAACATTATCCGGTATGGTAATAAACTGATATGGTACTAAGTAATTTCCATCCACCAATGTTTATAGCATGTAATATGTCTGCTGTTGTTGACCTCCTCAAATAGATGGAGGCAAAAAGTCCCATTATCCTTTACATCTAGAAAAGTTTGCATCTCTTATAAAAGTCGGTATAGACCCATACAACTCTTTGTCTTAGGCTCTAAGCTCTAACATGTGTTTAAGAGCATCGTTCAGTTTGGGAGGTAACACAACACCAGTCCCTGTAGCTGCACCCCCTTTTTGAGTTCAGATGCACCTTTGATTATTGAGGTAGGTTTTAATTCACAGGCATTACCTCATCCAGTTTTATCAATCATCTATCTGTTATGTTCACCCCTCATACTTATTGACCTTAATGGACACCTGATGTAAAGCTGTCACAAGAATTAGTGGGTAATGAAAATAGTGAAGCTGGTTAGAGTAATCTCTATGATGAACTGAATTTCTGCTTAAAGGATGCAATAACTAAACACTAGAAACTCCATAATATAATTATATTTGTGGTACTTTACAGGTATTTTTCCAGGAGTCTGAACTGTATTTTAACCTGTTTTACACCAACAGTGGCTCACTGAAAGGTTGGTGGCTCCTCCTGTTCATACTTTTGTGGTGTCCCTGGGCAAGACACTGAAGATTCAAAGAGGTTTTCTTGTCAATTAAATAGTTTTGCCAAAAGTGCTGTTTCTCTTTCACCTCAGTGTTTAGGACATGTAATAAAAAAAAATTATAAAATGCTAAAAATAGAATACAAATAGCGTATAAGAAATCAAATTAATCATAATAAACCCTATGTTGTCTCCAGTCTCTGAGAATAAGTGTGAGTGCTTGTGTGAGTGAATGCGTGAATGGACGCTTTGTAAAAAGTGCTTTGAGTGCCTTTGTCGGTAGAAATCCTTTTACCTAGATTCCCGTCTCATTCACTGCAGCCGCGCAGATGGATCAAATAAATGAGCTTTACAGACCTCAAAAATGTTCAGTCTGTGGGCTTTGAACATGTTTCTTTACTTGCATCTCTGTGTTCAGGCAAAAGGTCAACTCTTATGTCACAAAACAGACCTTGTCTTTGAATTAAGGACAAGTTCATATGAGATATACATCTGTGCCCTCTGTTCAGGAAACGGTAGCACTTCATAAAATAGTACTTTATGTGAGTCTTTATACTCACTCCACTGTTTTATTGTTACATCTATGGATCAGTAATTAATTTGGATTTATGATACAGCTTAATCTGGTTTGTTGCTTTTAAATCTGATCCATGTGTCAAAGAAGAAGTGTTGTACAATAAACCTCACCTGATATCATCCAGTGCTAGTGTAGTTTCATTTGTTTCTCTGAAGAGGGATTTATTTTGGTCTGTGCTGTCCCTGGTTTATTCCTACAAAGTGTTGCAGGGTTTACTGTCGATGTCTCTCTGGGGTCAGATGCTGATATTAAAAATAAAAACTACAGGTCTCTTTTTTGATGTAATGCTCTTCCTGGAGTTGTTTACAGACGCATAACTCTGTGAAGAAACAGATGCATCAACATTTTTAACCGAGGTCACTGCGTACAAGATATTTCAGATGAGAACAGGAACAGAAACATGGCCATGAGTGTGATCCTTCTTTTCACACATGTATTGTGTTATTGTTTCTGCTTGTTTACAGCTTGGAGTTACGTTTGACTTTCAGGCTAAAAATAATTTTACATTTGGGCTCAGTGTGCCTGTGTTTGTCCTTCACTCAAACAAAACAAACATCTGCAGATTCATGGCAACAGCGTACTCTCGAGAAAATGCTTTTCCGGACAAATAGCATCACAAGAGTGAGAATTAAAGCCAAATAATATAATTACAATGAACGGAAATGTTAATTCATTTTAGATGAAAAGGACAGGCACAAAATCATTTCTATCTCTTATAAGCTTTCCTCTAACATTCAAACAGCCACTGCTTTGACTACTGTTACTCAAAAGATTTAAATGATGGGTTAGCTCTTCAGACATTTGCAATTACACTTTTTTTCATGTACCTGCCGACTGTGCTGCAATGACTCAAATTAGTCTGTATCTTTTTTAGCATACTCATTTCCATTACATCAAAATGCTTTTTTGTCTCAGTCAGTTTTGTTTTGACTGTGTTCTGTTTCTAGTTCTATTTATCTACAGGCTTTGCAAGCTCTTTACATAACATCAAGGCTAATTTGCATTCATGCACTGTTCTTGTTTTTGTTTATTTACCACTCCACCATCATGGGCCTGTTGTTGATTTACCCTTACTTCTGAGCAGTCCCATTTATGCTCGATCTGTCTCACTTCTGTGACACCAATGCTTCCTGTGACAGGGTCATCTCACTGTCCTCATGAAGGCACAGGACCTTAAACATGCAGTACCAAACATAGCCACTGGATGAATTAGAGACATGACAAAAGCCCATGTCAAACTGTGTGATTTTATATTAAGATTTTTTTTAATTGCATAACTTTATTACATGTCAAACTGTGCAATTCGAAATGTGTAATGGTTTTAGAAAAGAGAGAAAACTAAAGAGAGTCTTGTCAGGTTTATGTTGCAAAGAGAGCTTGAGGTAAAAGAAAGTATAAACACTTCAGTATCATCAAGATTGTCAGCAAATTCAAAATGCTGCGTTTTGACTATCTAATTCTCTTTTCAAATCTATGAGCCATTTCAGAACTGTTAATAACAATGCTCCAGCCCCATTGAAATAAATTTATTCAGATTGTTCCGAGCAGACGACCCAAACATCTGGGTCCACAGCTCACAAGAACTAGTACTAAACTAAAGAATATTATATGTAACTTAACACAGGTCTTTCTTTTTGATCAAAGCAGGTAATTGTCTTTTCCTCTTTCATCTTCTGTCTGCCACATGTCACCAACAATTTAAAGCCATAATGTACGAACTCTGCCAAAAATATCTGCCATTCAGTGTTTCGTCAGCAATGGCAGACATCACATTTAAGGGACTAAGCTGAGCATCTCCACAGACATACAGTAGTTTTATTAATTTCAACACATTGAAACAGTGACTTTAAAGGCCTTGGTCTGTCACTTTTCCATCCATTGAAGCAGTTTTTTATTTTCCCACTGTTATCAAACATTTGATCAGGGGGTGTTAGGTTTATATTTGGTTTGAGATGATGTCAGGTTGAATAAACTTGAGTTAAAACTAAACTCTTGACTTCATGATACTAAATATAGCGATATAATATATAAAATAAAGACACTATTAACACTTCTCTTTACGTTTCTGGGAGACGCCCATAAGAAGTGAAAAAGTCATACTCTCCTTCATTTCTGTTTATCTTCAGCACGTACAGTCAAACAGAGCGGGCCTTTTCTCTCCACAAAGACCAGTACATACAGTATTCTGATGCTCAGCTGCCTTTGGGTGGGCGTCCCGTTCTGGATCAACATTCCTGACCGTATCTCCCATGTTTGTGTCCCACAGCTCCGCTCTGTGACAGCTATTGTTTCCACTGTGTTCAGCCTTGACCTCAACGCCTCAAGAACAAGTCAACAACAACTAGTCTCTTCTGGAGTCGAGGCGCTGAGCCGGCGACCCACTCCACACATTCCTGCGCCCCTCCTCGGTCCAAACGTGGGTCTAATGGCCGCAGGACGAACAGACCGAGCTCTGTGTCCAGGGCAGAGCAGAGACCCACTGGGGTGGATTTAAGCTGTTGGTCTGAAAAATGGACTAAATTTGTTTATGCACAAAAATAATTATGATGCAAAGCTGGTAGTGTTTCAGTAACCTGACACGACCACTTTTAAAAGTTCTCAAACTCATTTTTACTCGTCATTTCACCAACTTTACAGGCGGAGCTTAAAAATGTCCTAATATTTTGAAGATTTTGTCCTGACTGATAAAATATTCAAACACAATTCTGTAACAATTTATTAAGAATATATATCTTTCTACATTTTTTTATATACTACACTACTTTTAGGCTCCAATGTTTAATGCACAACCCTCCTCCACCTCAGCACCACCTCAGCATCTCATCATCAGACCATCCTATCATCTATCGGACGATGAGACCTCCTGCCGAGGTCTCAGCGCCAGAGTTTTATCTTCAATAATGCGTTTATTGTCTGAGTCTGTCCAGGTATAAATATATATATCTCAGTTTTGCCCAGAATGTCACATCTTACGCTCTTTTGGTTCTCATCCCTTGATATAGATGTCAGTATTTTAAATCAAGACCACACAAAACCAAAGCTGTCTCTTTTACCTTCTATTGTACACCGGACACTAACCCCTTAATAAGTTTTAACTTGGTCTAACACTGGATTTGTAGAGTTTCTCTCAATAACTTAACATCTTCTGTTGTGAGTCCTTTTGTTAAAGCTATAAAATTCAGGATTTTAACGAACAATTGAATTGATCCTCACACAAAAAGAAACTCCATTTATTCCACAGCTTTGACTCTTGAGAACATAATCTGAAAAAGTTCATACACCCGACCCACTACTCTTCATTTAACAACTATCCAGCCAACAAATGTGTAGGAGACAGTTTGGTACTGAAAATGCAAATCCCACCCATTTTTTCCTGGAGCTGTTGACAAATTCAATCATTTTCCGTTCACTCTAATCTTACCAAGTTATTGAAATGTTCTATTCCCATGTTTGACTCTGTATCTGGGCCTTTTCTCTGAGGTGGTCAAAAAAGAAGACCAATACTTAGTTAAAATAGTAATATTGGCAGAAAGAAAAACAAAAACAAGGAAATGAGCCGCCTAGTCATACTCAGGGTTAGATATTGTACAAGACATGCTTATTCTGGAAAAGATAACCTTCATCCTAAGACCGAGGGAAGTCGAAAAAAAAATAAAAGTGGATTACTAGACTAGGATTAGACTGAATATAATACAGTTACTGCCTCTCATGTTTGGATGTTCTTTTGGTTTTGTATATTTGTTAACGTCTGTAATAGACATTGGTAAGACAATAATAATAGTGTAATAGATGGATAAAAGGAATAAAAATGAAAGTAATAATAAATAAAAGGATAAATATATGCTTTGAGTCAGTTGTCAAAGTGCATAGTTTAAAGTCATTTTGTTGGATTTCCTCTGAATGCAACTACACTGCTTGGCAATAGAGTATACAGTGTTGATTCCTTTAAAATAGTAGCATGTCTTTTGTCGTTTACAGTTGCATAATGGAGTTTCAGGCCAAGTGTCAAGGAAAGAATCACGTAAACTTTATAGAGATTTTGAAGCTACATATTTTAAGACCCAGTGACTAACTGATGAATATTGTGGAAATATTAACATCTCCCAAGAAGAACCAGAGGAATGTTGGTCCAGTTTGATTTGGTGAAGACTTTATAAGCACCGAGTGAAAATCAAAACACGTATGATTCATCATCAAGGGCAAACCCCAGCCGATCTGTTGGAGAAGAACGGCTGGAGGAGGTGGGAATGTCTTTAAAACTGCTCTTAGTGCCATTTGAAGACACAATAAAGAGGTTTATCTTTCAACTAATCATTATGTAATAAATGCATTCAATTATTATTCTGTCCCAGCTGCTTTGGGCTTAAGGCAGGGCACTCCTTGGACTATCACTTTCATCGCAGGGTTAACACTTTGAGACAATCCATCACTCTCAGATTCAGTCACCAGTTTACATCTTCATACTTGTCTTTGGGTGAAAGTACACTCCTCCAGAGGTCTATTTTCCTTTTTTACACTCTCATAATACAATATAAAATAAAGCCTGCTCTTATGTAACCTAGATTCATTATTATGTTTGTCTCAAAGCAGGAGAAAGCGCCCCTAATCTCTCCCTGAGCCTAGCCTCAGCGTGAGTCTGAATATAGCAGCAGCCGAGCGGCGTTATGGTATAATGAAGCTCAGTGGGAGGACGGTGTGACAACAGCCTGAGCCTTGCTAATGGATTACTCAAAGGCAGTGCATCTCACAGTCCTTTCTCTTTTCTAATCTCATTTTGATATTTAACACATACTATGTGAGTTTATAAATGTAAAAGCAGGTCAAGTATTATTCATGAAAAGCATTGCCATCAACCAAAACTCTGTCCTCTCAAAAGATACAAACCTCATCATGTCTCCTGGGTCCTATTAAGGCACAAAGTACAGCGTTGTCTTTTTCTGTGCACCTTTTGTTTAGTTTTCCAACATTTAAAATACTTTAAATACTACTCAACCTAACTTCACTGAAAGATATTACCCACAAAAAAGCTGCTGTTTAACCAGAGCAGCTTCTTAAAGAGCAGCTGGTGAAAGGCATTCATGCTTTATATTTCTGTGACTCAATTTGTCAAACTGCTGCTGCTGAGTTTTTGTTATTTCCAGCAGAAATATGGGAAAGACTGCTACATAAACCTGGGTTGTGTTTGCTTTTAGACAAGTTACATAGTTAATGGTTTTGATCCATTGTGTAGTGCACTTTTACCGGGACAGGGGCAGCAAATGTTAAGAGAAATGAAAACTGTTTCTGTCACTAAACAGTTTTTGTCTAAATGTTGGTCTCAGAACTGACACAAAAAGCCCTCTGTATGAAAATATTAATATTCTGTTGCTGCAAAGGCGTCCACTCACATTTAACAAACACGGCTTTGT
The DNA here is from genome assembly GCA_024416835.2 of Perccottus glenii. Taxonomy (NCBI): domain Eukaryota; kingdom Metazoa; phylum Chordata; class Actinopteri; order Gobiiformes; family Odontobutidae; genus Perccottus; species Perccottus glenii. Next base: position 7,869,722 of record CM044562.2, read on the forward strand.
CCTGTGTGAGCTGCCGCTGAAAACTCACTCAATAAGATTTCTAAAGAAATATTCAGTACATTTAAAATCTACAATAACTACAGGCTGTATGAAAATTAACAGACAAATGAGTGATGTGTTTACTGTTCCTAATGAGAGCCAGTCTCTAACAATTGTTATTCTTCCAGAGTTGCTCAAAAGATGGATGCATTAAGATTCACAATGAGTCATTAAACATTTTGTTCTTGAATGTCACAGTTCAAGTCTTTGTCATTATAAATGGGAGTTTTCCCAACAGATGTATTTATTTAATTAGTGTACAGTTTAAGAAATGATAACCCCAATTTTATTTATATATAAAGAAAGAGGAGCTGAGGCACTTTGTATCTGCAGTGTTTCTCTCAACAGGTGTGCACATATAAGACAGTTTGTATACACACAAAAAAAACTTAATATAATAAGAGGGGCTCTGACTCTTTACAGTAAGTGTGGAATAAACACACCTGAACTTTTGATGCTTCAGGCTCTAAACACAAAAGGATAAGAAACTCTTGGAGCTGGTGTTGTGGGCTTTTGTTTGTGAGTGTTTGCAGTTAAAAGAACGACCCGTTGTATAATGTCACAGAATTGGATCAGGGTAGATTGATGATTGATGTCAAAAGGTCAGCTCCAGTGTAAATGCTGTTGAAGGGGGACTACTCTGTGCAGGACAGGCTGATCCAAACCTGTGCGGTCACTCTGACTTATTTTCTTTCACACTAGCCTTTTCTGTCACTGTTCCTTCAACTTTACCCACCATTCATTCAGAAGAAATACGAGGCTGGTCAACAATGGTGCCACAGAGCGCTGCTATGTTCAGAGATGACCCTTGTTGTGCAGCGCGGCCCGGGACGATGAGGAGCACAGGGAACAATGAGGAGGGCGTCGGCGACTGACACAGCCACTGAAGGCTTGAAGAATCCCTGGATTTAAGCCAGAGTCACCAACCTCGACCCCCCTCCCTTCGCCGTGACTTGTGGTGCCCTGGGAACGGGGAGGGTGACACCTTCAAAGACGGGTCACGGACGTCACAACCAAACGTCCCAGAAGCAGCAGCAGAGCCGAGCGTTGGCAGCGTGGGTTTAGAAGTGGACAGTGGAAAGGTCGACCCCACCCAGACTCCCACAGCAGCAGCAGCTCTATGGCATCGGCCAGCACCTCGGCCCAGAGCACCTTTGGACTTGGCAGGAAAAAGAAGAGTCCCGGCCTGATGGATCACATTAGTAAAATATTCGGGGGGGAGAAGAAGAAACGCAGCAAGGTGAGTGTCTCTTTATGAACAACTTTAAAAGATGTTTTTCATTACATTCCAGGACTTAGGTATCTTCAGATGTGGAGATTTGTGTTAATGTGGCGAGACATGTACTAGAGCTGCACAATGTATCGCAAATTTATTGTCATCGCAATATCAACAAACAATATCTGTATCGCAAAGATACCATATTATTAAGGTCCTCCATCTGAACTGGGTCAAAGTCAAAATAATTGTTCGATCAGTCCTTTCATTCAGTTCAAAAAGCTCTGATGATTCAGTCCTGGTTCAGTTCTAAAACATGGTGTTGGAGTTTAGCAGTTTAGGAGTTGAGTAGTTACAGGTCACATTTTTATGACAGTATTGAATGTAGTTTTTAGATATCACATGTTTTTATATATTATGCAGCTCTAATATGTCTCATGAGTACTGACTTCCACAGTGGAGTATATACAGGGCAGTTTATTTTTCTTTATTTCAAGGATAAAAAAAAAAACAGATGTTACGCTAAACATTTTAATCGTTTTGAGTTTTGAGGATCAAAGCTTAAAGGGTTGTTGTGGCATCATTTTGAAATTTTTATTCTTGTGAAAGGAAACCCAAAACTTTAGGCTCAAGGTCAAACAGCACTTGACCTGAATAATCTAAATACAGTTAGTTATTACGCTGAGGGGTTAAAAAGAAGGCACTTTGACATAATTTAAAACCCTCATCCAAGAGACCTGGTCAGTGCCTTCTTTTAACCCCCCTATTATAGAGTACGTCCTCAAACTTATATATATTAACCTATATTAACAATGTAAAAACTATAATAAATTTGAACAAAAAGTGTCAGTCAGTCTATGTGTGTATGTGTTAACCCTGCGAGTAACTGGCTCGATTGTGCAGTGTACCCCGCCTCATGCCCAAATCAGTTGGGATAGGTTTAACCCTGCTACTCGGGCTAACAGGATACAAATGACAGAAAATGAATGAATAAACTGAAGTAAAAAAAAAAAAACAGGTCACTAAAAAGAAATACACAAATAGAAAATCTTAATTGTAATAAAGACACCAAGACAAATAGTATGTCCTCCAGAGAACAGGTCTACAGTATATGTCTTCCATGTTCCTTCATTCCTCTTCCTTCTCTGACACATGCTGAACTCAGTCAGAGCTCATAATTACATTTAATTATGTTCCAGTTTTAGAACACCATTTTAATTCTTCTGGCATTTCTCTTTAGTCTCGTCTCTGTCTGAGACTCTTGATTTCCAGCCGGGCATTGAATGTTGATGTGTTGAGTGTAATTATCTAATCTGAGGCCTGGTATGGCTTTGGAAAAAATAACCTCAGATAAAGAAAAAGAAACATTTGAAGAGTTTTTTTATTTGCTGTTAGTTGTCATAATCTCAAAAGGGTTGTAAATATGACTAGTGTTGAAAAGTTATTGTGCCAAAGACATCAGTGTTTTGGTTATGTCTTACCAGTTGTGTCAAATTCAACTTGTTTTAATCGTTAGTAATAGTTTAACATCTCATCTCTCTCTTCACTGTAGCCACTAAAGCAGCGAGCAGGTTTATGTCTCAATAATCCAAACAAATATTGGTCAGTTACAAAAGTGATGTCAGCAATAACTGCCCAGACCTGAAGGAAGCACCGGACTTTCCCATTCAAGTTCCCCAAAGGTTTTATACAGAAACTGACTCTGTGTTTTCCATACAGTTTGTGAGAAAAAAGCACAATGCAACAGTAAAAAGCTTAGATATGTATAATTTAGCATGAGAGCAAATTACTTTGTTAGTTACTATGGTTACCCCATCAGGATGGCAAAAATTAGTGGCTAATTGCCCTGATTTAATAAAAAAAGTCATTTGCTGATGTTCTGTCCCGAGGCTCTAACATTAAACACATGTCATCTGCTGGGAACACTGTGTGATTTTTAGTTTTTAATGCTAATTCTGCCATTGAAAATTTATTGAAAGTGCAGGCACCAAGATTCACAAGCAGCTTATGTTGTGCTTAAAAACAAAAAGGGTCTATTCATTTTCATTTTGTTATGTTTTCTTTGCTTAATGTCTTTAGCGGTGTGAACATTGGGCCTGTATTTGAGATTTGAAGTATTGTAAATAATGTTTATTTACAATACTTCAAATCTATTTCAAGTTTATTTACAATACTTCAAATCTTTCAAATGTTTCCTGTGCAGGGGTCGTTCAGGGGCCACACTGCATCGCCCCAGCAGGTCTCCGCTCGACGTCGGCCCAATGAAAACGCTGTGGTGTATTTCTTCAGGACCCTGGTGGTGAGTACAATGAATGAGTTTTAATTTTGTGTTTTGCCTCTGTCCTTTACTTGATGGCCAGAGAAACTAGTGGCTAGCTCCCAATGACTGCCATTTCAATGAAGAATCACAAAGCCACTCCACCTTTTTACTCATCGAGCCGATCCTTCAGGGGCGTTGAGTCGCTGAAATGAGCTAATGTTGTCGGTAGACGCTTCTCAGGAGAGCTGATGATAAAAATGCGTCTGGAGCTGAAACCTCGTACTCTCTGTAGCTGTTCATACTTCACTTTCTACAGTTTGGTTAAGTTGTACATGTTTAAATAACTGTAGTTTCAACAATCACCCTTCACCAGGAAGAAGTCGGCTCATTTGTTTGTTAGCTCCGTGTTAGCTCATTGCATGTACGAACACAACAAATGTCATGATTACACTCGGGTTGAATGTGTGAAAAGGGTTTTTATGTATTTCACTTACCATTAGCATCACCAGCTACACAGTCTGTATCTGCAGGTAACTTGTGCTTGACATTCTTCTTGTTTCCTAAGATTTTTCTGCCTATGGCTAAAACAAAACCATAACAACCTTTTACTCCACATTAGTTTATAAAATTCACTAAACCATAACAGAGGTTCTTTAAATTATTTTGTGTCACATCATAAACCTTGTGGATAATCTTCTTTCATCCAAGTTTGGTTGCAGTATTATCATACTTTTAATTTGTTTGTAATAGTTTTGTGTTGTATTTGTTACAATTGCCTCAACCCCAGCAGAAAACATTACTTTACAATAAACAAATGTGTTAAACATAGTAATTTTCTTTGATTTACTTCACTTCTTTGTCTCAGAAAAACAGCAGCATCGTGCCTCAGTTTCCCACAGCAATGTGTGATTATTTAGACACAAACAGACCTTTTTAATCAATAGACAAATCAATTCTTTATTTTTTCTGGACTTTCTTAATCTCACTCAGTTGTTGTTCTTGTTCCTCAGGTTGCCTCTCCTCGTCCTAAATCCAGGGTGAGTTTATTTTATCTTTTATTTTCATCATTTTGCAGAAGATGTAGCTGTGCACAGGGGACTCTAAATTGCCCAAACGGAATAAATGTGAGGGTGAGTGGTTCTCTGTTAGTGTATGTCTCTAAGTGTTAGCCCTGCGATCAGAGTCTGCCTCGCCTTACACCCAAATGTTAAATGATGCCAGAGAGGTTAGCACTCCAGCTTTGGCCTTTCAGAACTGACCCAGGATCGCCCGTGAGAATGAAAACCATTTTGGGTTTTAACAGACTGGGTTACTGTGAATACTTGTGCCTCATGGTGGTGAAAGATTAATTTTTTTTATTAAAAGCACTGATTGGCGATATGACAAAAACACTACAGCCTGTCATGTATAGTTTTAAACAATGGGCTTAAAGACAAGAGAGTGCAGTAGTGTTATAAAGAATTAGCCGTTTAGACTTCACAGAACTGCAATACCACAAGTGTCCACCGTAAAGAAAACAGTGCCATATTCAGGTCTTATGATTATGACAGTAGCAGCAGTGAACAATAGAGCATTGACTAAAACGCCTAAGAAAGATTAATATAAAAGTATCCATATTCATTATTTTTATCAAATTATCAAATTTTGTTTTGTTCACAACCGGTAAAATACAAATAAAACTGACTCACGTGAACCCTTTGATCCATTTAAAGATAAGTCTCATTTTACTTTTTGACTTTGTTTCTTTTTCATGTCCAGTGGAGGGACGTCTTGGGTTTGGTACGTCACAAAAAGTATCTTGAAGCACTCTCTGTGTGTTTGATCCTATTTATATTTGTGTTTGTGGAGAGCAGTCTGTCCCGGTCCGACAAAACACCTCTGAACTAACACTGTCCGACTGTCTTTTCTCACGATGTCAATGCCTTTCTGAAATATCAACCTAAACCAGAGAGTCGACTAGTTTGCACTTTTCATAAACAGAAAAAACTATCAGCATTTATTTCAGATTTAGAATAATCTAAACTAAAGTATAGAGAGTAAGATAATAAGAATAAGAAAATAAAACAATGTCTCTAGATTGGTGCCCTTCATGGATCCAGGCACGTTTTGTAAAACGGGTCTAAAATCTTTTCCCCTAACAACAACTTCCACAAATTGTAGCATGTACCAATATTGGTGCAGGGCCTTCTTTGCTTATTTGTTTTGGATTGGTTGTATGCCTACCCTTGCATCCAGAGGCAGTTTATTCTGTGTCCGTTAGTACAACTCAAATCAACAAAGAACAGACAAATTCTTCTTATAATATAGAAAAAGAATGGCCCAGGCTAGGTAAACACAGAAGGTGACATCTAATACATTCTGGTTTTGTCTCATCTTTTCAAATTACAAAAATAAAAAATAAAATATGACAGAAAAATATAATTTGGCTTCTATTCAATAATCTCCCAATGCTGTGAAGCCTATTATTGGATTTGTTGTAATTCAAATCCCCTTTTGCTTTAATCCAGAACGACTCGCTGCTTCTCGATGACTTTGAAACTGCCCGACTATTTATGAACCACAACCGGTAAAACATTTTTCTTTTAGGATTTCTCTGTATAGGCCACCGTACCTCTCTTGGCCCTGTATATTTCCCTCTTGTTCTTTAAACCTTTTTCCCTGAGGCCGGTGAAAGTAATTTACTCCATCCTCACACTTGCTGTGTGTCTTCTCACCTGCCCAGCTGTGCTCTGCGTCTAGTGTTTGGCATCAATTCTCTGGTGTCAGTGTGGACGTCACCCCCCCGTTTGTCTTTCATTATTGTTTCCCTTTTATTTGTCGTCAAGAGAAAACTCACACCAAGTCAGGACCAAGACCAGAGCACAACACAAGAGTCCAGTCCCACAAATAATGTTATTGGTTGAATTTTAACAAACATCTGCTGCTCTAAGGACAGTATGTTCACTGTAATATTAGCCTAGTGGTTCCCAAACTGGGGTTTGGGGCCCTCAGGTGGGCCGCAAAGGTACTGCAGGTGGGCGCCAGAGGTTGTCCACAAAGTACATAAAAATAATTTTATTTTAAAAATACTAAAAAACTATTTGCATATCAGTTCTTCTCTGTGGTGTTGAAAAAAGGTATTATTAAGCAATTTATAGGCAACAGTCTGTTGTTCAGGTTTTTTGAATAACATTTTTAGAGAAATACTTTAACTATACTTTACTATAATATCTGTATTAGCCTAAAACTATATAAAAGGATAATGTGAATAAGTCCCATAGACTAGTAAGGCTGACTCAGTTATTCAGCTATTTTATTTTACAATTGTTATGTAATGTAAGCCTCATTTCCACTGAGGTCCAGTGTAACGACACACATCGAGTTGGTTTGGGGTTTCTACTGTGCTGTGTGTAAAAGTGTGGCAGTGGTGTTTCTATTTAAAATATTAATCATATTCATTAGCTGGACGTTCAGCTGTACTGCTGCAATAATCAGCAGTAGACGATTATTGCTTACAAGTTATTCTCTTCTTTTTAATAAATTCAGAGATTTCTACATTTTTGGGACATGTTTGAATTCACAAAAAAAAAAAGACCTAAGATAATAAACAAGAGGTTTCTTTGTGTTTATTTGAGGACAGTATGACTTGTACCAAAGTGGTACAGTACATTACGCTTATTTTAAGAATAACAACATGTACCATCTAGGGGCTACTGCTCCTGTCTGCTGTATGTGACCTTTATTCAATGACATTCAGACAGCTGCAGACCTGATCATAACTGCATGGGAATAGAGCACTGAGTTAATTAAAGCCTGTCAGTCATAAAGCATTAGGTCTAGTGTAAATACAGAAAATGTGTTTTCATCTCGAATCAACGTGAGCACTGGTCGTCTTTTGTTGACTTCGATTTCTCCATTTTCTAATAGAGTTGCAACAAAAAGACCTGTGAATGGACCTGTGAATCCTGCTGGGTTCTGTAGTGTGTCTTAAGTCTGTAGCAAGCTCTGGTTAAAAAGGCTCACGTGTAACCAGCGTCCAAAAGAAAACTAGTTCACACTACTTTTTTGTTGTGGTCTTTTTGGACTAAAGAACCCACTTTACTTTAACTTCACCTCCAAAAGTCATGTGGTATCAGCCTGCGTCCTTTTATAAAAAACCTCAGTGAAGCTCAAAAAGACTTTCCACCAAAATAATATCAGCAATAGCTAAATTAAGTCTGATGTCCTAGATTTGTCTGCACCATAACAATCACCTTTCAGATCCAAAACCAAGTCGTTTGTTTGGTCCACGTCACTGCCCAATTTAGAAAACTACAGCAATCACAGTTCAAGAAACCAGACAATCATAAGGGACACTTTTTATATCTGTACTTTTTGTGAAGGTCCATCTTACACACATGTTTTTCTAGACCTCGACGGCACGTGCCGAGAGCGCAAAGTCTCCGGTCCGACGACGCAAAGAGCAAGGCACACTGTCCAGACTCCTCAGCCTGGTGAGATATCAGTACATTTCACAAACCTTTACCTCAAAATAATTCAACTTCACCCAATAAGTACAGTCTTCTGTCTGTGTTCGGCCGAATACAACAGTGATGCATTCATCAAAGATCAGTGAGTAACAAGGGAATCATAATGTTGTTCATTTTGTTTCATCTCAGCAGCCATCATAAAAAACTAACAGGAACAAAAAACGCATTTTCATTTTTAAAGCAATCACAAGTCATTTCCAAACTGTTCTCATCCCAAGAGGTAAAAAATTTGGTATATATTTGGTCACTGGCCCTAGTGAGCCCTTTCTATTGCACTCTTTATCTCATTTATGCTACTGTGTAAGACCGCATCAATAAGTCATCTGTCGATCAACATGTGGTGAATAGATTTGTGTCTCCACCACGAGTCTTGTCCTTTTCAAATTATCACCTGCTGATTGGTTCATGCCAGTGTGTGATTAGCTAGAGTACACTTTTGCATTATTAGAGGGAGGATTGTAGAAAGGAATATTATAGGAAGAGACTCGGATGTCCAAAAAAACACTGTATAATCATCACAGTCACAGCTGCAACCTCCTCAGTTTTAGAGCCATTTTTTGTAAAACCAGTGAAAACTACCTCTCGCTGACAGTAGAGATGCTGCATGTTGTAGTGGTATTCCTGATCACTACAGAAAATTGAATGAAAAAGGAAAATATATGAAGTGTTTAAAATTATAAATAAATTATTAGTAAATGATTGATGGCCCAGTTTAAACAACTCAACAGGCTGAATGTGGCCCCCGGGCCTTAGTTTGCCAACCATTGTCCTAGAAAGGAAGCATGTGATTTACATGAGTAGCATGACTGGATGCCCTTCCTGACATATCCCTTTTTGTTTAACTCCAGTCTCCTACACTCTCTCAACCATTATTAAAAATATGAAGTAAATAACTAAGGCCTAAATTTAAAAAAAATGTCAGCAAGGAACAACTACTGGATATGTTTTCCTTGACATCATTGCAATGAAGCTTCTGGCTCAACATCAACCCCAAACGCACACAGGCCAGCGAGCTGAGCCCACACAGAGGTTACACACAAGAGTTGATCTCTGGTTAAGTTTAGATGAGAGGAGTTAAGTTCAGCATGTTTTGGTTGGAAATTTCATTATAATGCTATTTTTCCAAGACAATGCAATGGGGTTAGCAGACCACGCAGTTACCAAGGACCCCAGTGGGATAGTATTCAGATTCAAAAGACCATAGATATTTACTTTTAATCAATGACCAATTAAAATGTTTGTTTCTTGAAGTAATTTGCTGAATGAACATGAACGTGCTATTGACCGAACCCCATATTTTACAACTTGGAAATGAGAACAGTGTCATGTATCACACACATCCAGCCCTCATCCTTAAATCTACCTCAAACATCCTTTGATTCATTTCCAGCTTTGGATAACCAGTCACTGATTCCCACTAAATGTGAAAGTACTCAACAATCACTAGAGCAGCTTTTACTCATAAACAATCCTCTCTCTTTTTTATGTTTTGTTTTTATCACACCTCAGGGAGAAACCAAGTCCCGCCCTCCCCCAAAACGCTGGAGCACCATCTTCTGAGCACCAACCCACAGACCCAACCCCAACGGGACCAGACGGAGAGCCCAAGCAGGACACGGCGGACTCACAACCTCTACAAAGAAATGCTAACAGACTAACAAACGTCCAAGAAAACCAAATAGCCGCCAATAAAATTCCTTCTTTTACTTCTTCAAGGCTGTAAAGAACTATTTCTCCCATTTCAAAGTAGTTGCTATACATTTATTTTAACACTTATTGTGAATTGTTTATTTAATATGACATTAGGCTCCATTCAAACAGTTTATTGTGATGTTAGTTGACGTTAAATGGAGCTAAACATGGAAAGCCTTCCGATTGTGTTGTCCCAGTGTTGAGTCAAATAGCTGCAGACTTGCTTTAAAGCTGTGTTTTTTGTCAAATGTCCTCCATAAAGGTGCTACTGTACGTTTACTGTTCAGGGCAGATGTTGTCTCTTTATTGTCTGAATATTTTGTAAAGAAATAACGCTTTCCCATGTCTTTGTAGAGACAGTGTAGTTTGTGGTTGTCTTTGGAAAACCTTTTAAAAATCTCAATCTCTTTACATTTAACATGTTTTTACTTAATCTATTTCACATAATGCCTTGGTACATGAATGAATAATGTACATTATATTATGTTATACAAGTGAAAACGTATAAAAGCCCTTTTAAACTGCACTATCTGTGAACATTGCATTAAAACGACAAACGACTGGTAACTCTTCTTGTGCAGCTTTATTCTCTGGTGTTTAGCATTTGAAAGTGATTTTTAACGTGTGGTGTGACAAGGCCGTGGACAGTTTTAGTCGAGGGTGAGATGGTAAGTTGTTCAAAGGGTCACGGTGAAAAAAATAAAGACGGCATAAAGAGGACAGAGGTCATTCTTTTACGTTCTGTGTTATTGTTGGCCTTGTGTGTAAAGTTGCAAAGTCTGTTTAACTTTAAGTGTTTATTCAATCTGACAGAAAACTGCTGAAAAAGCCTGGTTTTCTTTCCATTATTTTTAATGTCAACTGAAAATAAACATTGTATGTCTTCTCTAAGTTAGAAGCTAAATTAAAGTTTGCCAAATCTGTCTGGTGTCTTGTCTTTATACTGTATTTCAAAATGACTGAGTAACAAATGATTCTGATAAGCACTAGTTTGTTTTAAGGTAGATTTTATTGTATAATTTAATTATGTAAAGCCACAAAATGGGCAATATCACAGTTTATATGTAGAGGTTAATCACTGCAGAATATTGAATGAAAAAGAAAAATATATGCAGTGTTTAAATATCAATAAATTATTTGTAAATGTGTTTCCAGATGCAATATGACCTCTTCAAAACGTGTTGCATGGTTTAATTAGTGCCAAAGGGAGCTGTTTTTTGAACAAGGAGGACCCCTGGTGCTCTGACATTGTGCTGCAAAGACAATGTGGTACTGTCTGTAAGTGGATCTGGATTAAGAGTTTCATTTAGGGTAAATAAATAACATCATCCATAAGCAGAGGTGGGCTGAGGAGCCTAGAATTGTACTCAAGTAAGAGTAGCGTTACTTCAAAAATAATTTTGTAATAAGTAAAAGTCTTCCAAAACATTACTCAAGTAAGAGTAAAAAAGTCAAAGTGTACTTAAGTACTGAGTAACTGTTTGAACGTAATGTCTGATGTATTTTTTAGAAATGATTTTAATCAGACAAAAACATAAAATGATGTGCAAATTCTGGTATTTCCAAATAATAAAATAAAAATGAGTCAAAATAAATAAAATCTTCACAAAATAACAAAAAACACAAATTTCTAAATCTCACTTTTTCACAAAATAAAGCTTTTGAAACCAATCCCTACAGAAGGTCTCTTTTGTTCATGTTTTTATCTCTGCTGCGTGTGAAGAGAAAATCCACTGGTGGCATCTCTCTCAAAATAAAGCATAAAATGTGTAGAATAAATGGTAAAAAGAAAATCTAAGTAACTGATCGAGTGTAACCAAATGTAACTGAGTAAGAGTAGCGTAACTTTTTCAAAGATTTACTCAAGTAAAAGTAAAAAGTATTGTGCTGTAAAACTACTCTTTGAAGTACATTTTTTCCCAAAAGTTATGTAAGTAAATGAAACTTGTTACTACACATCTCTGTCCATAAGTTACCACCTACAGCAACAAAAACAGCATTATTTTACCATATATTTATAGAGGCATGTCACAAATGACTTAATTTTACAGTTTATATTATACACTAAGTTGTTCCTGTGCAGTGGCAGCCTCTGGAATAACCTTCCAATCGAGTTTCTAATCATTTCATTTGTAAAGTATTTGGCCAGCATTGGTTGTTGTAAATGCGCTGTACAAATAAAGATTGATTGATTGAGTTTAGAGGCAGTAAAAAAAAATATTCATGTTTTACTGTGTAAAGATGATGAATGTTAAGAAGCTACAGCCCTTAAGTCACATTTACGTGTTACTTTATGCATTTGTATAATATAAATGTGTAGAATGGTATTGTATGATATAGTAATGTAGGTTTTGAGGCAATGTGAAAGTAATTATAGCTTATAGACTTACAGCCTTTAGCTTATATTATTTAAATGTTCAACTCAATACCAGAGCTTGCTCATGTTCTTTACCCACTCAGTGACAGCACACACCCGTAATCTGTCAGTTATTAGCTGCGCAAATTATCAGGTTTATAAAGAATGTGACATATTTTTTGTAACTTTGATGCAGTTTTTGACTTGCAGCCAAACTTCACACAGAGCTCTTGTAGCACACTGAAATGAAACTAATATCAGTAATAACTATTGTATACTAATGCACCTTACAACTCTATATATACGTTTTGTAAATAGTGCATCCAACTTGACAAATAACCACAAAATCTCACAAAACTTGTCAAATCAAGCCAATTCTTCAAATATTGTCGATAAAGCTGTAAGATGTATATTGACTCATAACAATAGTGAGTTTACAGCTGTCTGGTTGCCCTCAGAGTCCATTAGTGAGTGCAAATCCTAAAAAGTTACATAGTCCAGCTTTAATTATCATTGATTTATTTTGTAATAAATTTGTAATTTTGTGCAAAAAGCAAAACTTCAAGCTCAAATTACATTCACAAAACAGCCCTACAAAAATATAAAAGAAACACATTGTAATGGCTTAGATTGTACAGCTCTAGCCCCTACAACAAATTCAGAAAAAAAAGTTTGTTACAGTGCTGTGGCTGTCCAGGATAAAGCAAAAACATCAAAGTGAATATGATTTACAATGGTGCAAGTGGTTAAAATAATGTTTTTGTAGCACTTATACATAGTAAACTACAGAAATTAGATCTCCATAAATAATTTACAGAGCAAGACATGAAACATAATTGATTATTTAAAAGACCCTCAATTAATTCCAAAATTAGAAATTCACCTTCAAACGTATTCATTTATATAAAAGGTTTGTGCTTTCTTAACTACCGCTCTCATTGGCCTCCTCTTTAAAAACATGGCTGCCAGTGTCCACACTTTCTGATTGTAACTCGTCCACAATCCCATCCACACCCCTAACAGCCTGTCCATACCATCATCCACGGGTCTTTGAAAATCACCCTGTTCAACCTTGACCTGCCCCCCCGGTGCAAGAAAACCCTGTCCTTCGTCAAAATCGTAGCTAAAGTTGCCCTCAATGTCTGCTGCCGCTGTTGTGCCTGTGTTGTTGCTGTTCGACGAGGAGCTGGAGGCCAGTCTCTCACATCTAGCCTGGTGTCGGAGGAAGCTGTCTTTCCAGATGACTTTCTTCCCGCACAGACTACACTCATACGGTTTCAATCCACCGTGCGTCTTAAGGTGCTTGGTCAAGTGGTGTTTCATTTTAAAAGACTTAGTACAAACCGGACAGCCAAACGGACGCAGATTGAGGTGCTGCATTTTAACATGGCGGTCCCTCATGCTCTTTAATGCGTATGCTTTTCCACAGTGGCAGAAGTGGACTTTACCGGCGAACGAGGCGCCAGTGAGGGGCACCGAGGAGGAAGAGGAAGGCGTAGGAGGGGATGAAGGAGGTGGGAATGTACCGGAGGATGTTGACAGATGGTGAGTGGATGTAGAAGTCAAAGAAGCACCTTGACTCACGCTAGTTGTGTGCCAGTTCCCTTCGGAGCCTCCTACAGTGAAGTCCGGAGAAACAGGGATCAAAGGCCGCTGCAAGACTTGTCCGGTCCCCTTTTCAATCTCATCAAATGTGTCTCTGCTAAAAGTACCGTCTGTAAAACCCTCTAAATGTGTATCCTCCTCATTGTCTTGAACTTTACTGCCCGCCTCACTGTCCTGTGACCTCGGCTCTTGATGAGACCAGGGAGGCATCTGCCATTGGACCCGGACGGAAGCTGGACAAGAAAGTCCCGGAAATGCTTCACTCTGAGGGCCAGCACTGGGGACATCCGAGGAGGTGGCTCTCTGCAGTTTGTCTTTGACCACACCTACATTCAGCTTCACAGTAGATTCTTCATTCACATTTGATAATGGGTTGAAACCTGCCAAGAAAAGCGCACATACAGTATGACAGAGAGCGTCACTATACAACACTAGGCAAAACACATCTTGAGTAAAAGTAGGTTACTTACCACACTGTCCTATTTGTTCAATGCCCTCCTTCCTCTCCACAGAACTGTCTCCCAAAACATTACCCCCCTCAGTCTCTTTCCTCTCATTTTTCTTCTTCTCTTGAGTCCCATCACTGTCCCCAATCTCTCTATTCTTATCCACTAATCTGTCAGTGCCCCGCTGCTGAAGTCTGAGTTTCTGCTTTAAAGTCTCTTCCCTCAGGAGCACCCCATGTTGGTGACTATTGTGTCCAGGCCCTTCATGAACAAAATGGCTGGTTTTGGCTTGGCCTGATGCCCATGCCTCTTCACAGCTGGAGTAATCACTACTGTCAGTGTACGCAGGAAGGCCGTCCAGTTGGGAGTCGGCCAAATGCTGTCCTGATGAGGACCGTGGGCGCCCCCATCTTGGAAACTGCTGCGGGCGTCTCCATGTTGCTAAAGGAGGCAATGCGTCGGGCTTCCTCTCTTTCCTCCTGCCTTCTCTCTCTGAATACAGACAGTCGGTGCTGCTCGGGGACTGCTGACGGGATGCAGAGCCGGGAGGGATGTCTGAGGAGGGACGTGGCCTTTTTAAGATCTCTGTGCATTTATCTACAATGTGCCACATCTGGAGGAAGCTCGCCACAGTGACATAGTTGACAATGTCATCATGAACTATGCTCAGCTGGCCTGTGTACGCAGAGCTCAGGACGCTCTCGAAGGCCACAGGGTCCATCACTGACGGCAGAGAAACTGTGGTGACGTTCTTCAGTAAAACCTGTTTATAAAGATAAAGTGTTAAAAATATACATGTGGTTTTATGTCTACAAATGTCCATGGAAATACAAACATCAACTAAACAGATTACGTAAATTAATTTTAAAAATGTAATTTAATTATGTAAATGGTTGTCTTTTTTATTGACGGTCTATTAGTCTAATCAAATTTGTTAATGGCTTGTTAATCTAATTGTATCTAGTAATACACATAATTGCACTTGCACAGAGGGGATGAAGCTTTTCTTTCAGCACTTTTTTCCTACAAGACAATGTTTAAGTCTTAAATTGTTAAAGTAGATTGGAAGAAGACAACTGGACAGAGTTTTAAAGCTTATGTCCAAATACAAAATCCAACCTATTTTGGTAAACTACAACCCAGATAAACGAGGACTGTCTTAGATATTTAACTGAGTTGTGTCTTTATGTCTACCTGGTCATGAAAATAAGGTGATGATGCAGCGAGTACACAGCGGTGGGCTCTGAAGACTTGGCCCTGCACATGGATGGACAGGTCACAGAGGCGGCCCTCTTCACGCTGCCGGTTCAGGTTGTCCAGGACAACAGCTCGAGCCCCGGGGAAACACACCTGCACCATGGTGCCATCCCCAGAACCACTGCAGGTCACATCCATTTTCACACAAACCTGTGGAAAAAATATTCAGACACAATAAGTATGTGTATGTTTATGCAAGCCTGGCCAAACATAGTCATTTATATTTCTGTTAGACACGTGTGACATATTTGAGGTAAATTTCCTCACTACATTTTGCTTTAATCCATCATTTCCTGATTATTATCACAATACATAATCATTTTAAAGATTATTTCCCTGATAACTTACACGAGTGTGTCATTTTCTTATTCAAATTTTTTAGTATTTGTCCCATTGTTTTAAGTTATGTTGTGGCTATTACAATAACAGAATATTAAAGTGAAACCTGGTAAAATACACTGATAATTAGCCCTCAAATCTCGCAAACAGACTTAAGATATATATGTGTATATATGTGTGAGATGTTTAGGTTCATGGAGATTGTTTTAAATTCTCCAAAAATAATGTCCATATCGCAGTTCCTGGTCTCTCAGCAAGCTACTAGCTAGCTTTAGCAAACAATATGTTAGCATTTGAGCAATTAGCGTAGCTTTCCCACTTTACCTTTATTATTGCGTTTCTCCAGCTTTGTCCTTAATTTAAAATGTTTTGGGGTATTTCCACGACAGGGGTACTAATTTTATTCACATATCCCACGTGTATTATTGCTTGCTTTGTTAAAAAAGGTAACTAGCTTAGCTCTCCGATGCTAACAGCAGCTTGCCCGTAGGCGTAGCTGATGCTAGCTGCTCGACCAGATCAGCATCTTCCTCACGTGAGCGGTAGTTTGGTAAGAAAAAAGTTAAGGAAGAAGTGGTTTTGTAATTGTGACAAAATGTCATCACACTTGCCAAAATATCTCATAGGTTTTGCAGCTGTAATATCCAGTTAGCTTCGTCGTAGCAGGAAATAAAACGGGTGATTTTAAGGAAATTGTTAGTAATATTTGAGAAGATGATAATTTTCAGTCACTGAACAAATTATACACACTTAGCCCTCACACAAAAGTTACAAAAATGTGCAAATGTATAGCAAATACTCAACAAAGAAACCTAAACCATCTTTGTTTTAGAAGTGGACAGTCACATGAATTCAAAGTTAACAAATCAACTTGTACTTGTCAAAAATAAAACTTGTTTGCGCCCATTTTATTGTCTTTTAACAAGATATAACAAGAATCTGTTTAAACACGTGAGGGATGTTTTTGAGCGCGTGGCTTTCAGGAAAAAAAAACACATGCATCAAATCTATGACAGGAGGGGCTGTGACTGCATTTGAAAAGCACAAAAAAGTGGATAACAGATGGGGCTAGGTTTGTTTACAGACAATTCTCAGAAATCTTTTATATTGTACCTTTAATATGTACTTCAACAGCTTCTTTCTTTGTAATTTATCTTTTGTAACAACATAGGCAATTGCCCAAGGTGCCCATCTGCATCACGTCATTTACAACAACACAACAACCAACATGACAGTAGATTAAATAGAGGTTCAAAAGACACAGTGACATAAAACACACATATTAAATACTTGTCAATAACTAAAGTGGCCAAATTATACGTCTAGATCAAGTGCTTAAGTTAGAATCACAAAGTGCTGCTGCTGTGTGCATTTTGCTCAATGACAGAATGTCGGAATAAAATAGTACTTGGTTCAGTCTGGATTTAGGCAGCCTAAACCTGTGACCTGTGGGTAGCCTCTGGAAGCTCAGAACGTGGGTTGTGTTATTTAAAACCTTCTTTATAAGGATAAGTTGTAGAAGTGAAGGGAGTGCAAAAGACAGCTGATTATAATGTATTTGCTTTTGTTTGTTGTTTTTTCCATATAGGCTACCTATGATGTGGGCTACTTGTAAATGCAATTAACATTATTCATAAGATTTGAAAATAAAACAAAACAATTAACTTGTTTTCACAATTAGCCTAATATGCTTTTTGCAGCTCAAGTTTACTGTTTATCGGGCCCACACAGGTGTCTATGTCTGGGGCCTAAATCTTTCTTGCACGTGCTTCATAATTTAGGTTACAACTTGGATTACAGGAACACTTAGGGAACAATATTTATTTGGCTTTTTTCTGTTCCTGTTTTGACACTTCGACCCCCCCACCCCCATCCCCCCGCCCTGGTTGACTCCTGTTAAAGTGACAGCCTCTCTGATAACTACGTGTTTATTTCGGGGCTCATTAATATGGTTTAGATAAGATCATGCGGCGTTTGAAGAGAGAGCTAGACTAGTATCTCTGTTTCAATATTGTGTCTAAAGGAGTGGTTGTCGACAGCATCTGCTCAGAGTCACCGGAGGCTGAGCTGCGTTTTTACCGCAGTGCCGCTGCAGCAGCCTCTGAGCAGCGACAGAGGTGCGCTGTGGCGAAGAGAAGAGGACGCACTCATTCCGCCACCTTACATACGCAGATATATATTCTTCCCTTTTGGTTTTGATGTGCCATTTTTGCACTTGGCACATCTTTATCTTTCTGCGATGCCAGCCCTGCAGCAGAGGCATCTCTTCTCGGAGCACGGGGTCATCAGATAAAACACGTCTGTGCAGCTGTCACCGCCAGAAAACAACGAGACTTGATTTAGTTTTTTTTTTTTTTTAACCGAAGAGAAGGACTGGGCCTCTAATTCAGGACAGTAGGCTCCCATTTTAGGATTTAGGATAAGCATCTGTAGCCCATTAGCTTTGATATCACCTACTGGTAGCGTTAAGAGGTAGCTATTTGACATTTGAAGCATGCACATTGATCATATATATGCACTGGCATGTTAGTGTTACAGCTGAATCAGTAGCTTGGCATGTTGCACATCGTATTTTAAAACATATTGTGAGCTATTGTTGTCTGTAAAGCGTCTAAAAAGAGCAGATTTAATGATTGTGTGCTTATCTGACGGTAGCACCTCAGGGAACAAAGATAATCAAACCTCAGGTTGTTATTGAATTGAAATTAAAAGCACTGTGAGACAATATACATCTGGATTGTATCATATATGTGACAAAAACAGAGAGCTCTATAGAAGCTGATCCAGATACAGTGGAGGGGACAGTAAATTGTGGCAATAAACTGTGTATTCATCAGATTATTATTGCTGCTTTGAGCCAAAGACCTCACACAGCAGTTCACAAGAGCGTCACATTTAAAAGTTTAATGCATGTTTGATTGATAGTTTCCTGACACAGATATTTTAAATAAGTCTGCACTTTACTTATATTGCTGTTACATTATACATCACGTATTACAGTATAATATATCTAAGATCCATTGGGTTGTAAAGCCTTAGTGGAGCACAGTTTAAAGCTTCCTAAAAAGCATTCAGAGCTACTTTTTGTGAGGTCCTCGTCCAATAATAAAAATCATGGCTGACAAGACAGTACTTCACCTGCTGCTCCTCGCTCTGGTCTGCTCCCTGTTTGGTGAGTGATGTGTGGTTTACTCCAACCTGTAATGTATGCCATGTAATTTTTGTGTAGTCATGTTAATCCATTTTGTGAGGTCCATATATATATTTTGTGAATGGGGACATGAACAATGTGTCAAAAAGGACAATAGGTGTAAATATGGTGCAATTTGGAGAGAAATAAGCTTACTTGTAAAACATTTTCTGTTATTTTCCTATTTTTATTTTTCTCTGTAGTAGTAGGTATGGGTATCAAGTTAAGTCACTTCAAAGTTCAACGTAGAGCATTTTTCTACAAGTAAAGGAGTTCAAGACTGTTACTCCTTCGACCGCCTAAAATATTAGCATTTCAAACTTAACAATGACCAAAATAATACTTCATTTCAATAGTCGGATGTAAAGCTGAGATGAGTAGTTGCAGCTTTCTTTAAAGTAGGAAGATTAGTTTACTCTTTATCTTGGGATGCTTATTTTCAAAGCTGCAAAAATTATACTTGAAATGTTATTGGATGGTCTTAACATGAAGAGATTGAGAAAATGAAAGGCTAAATATCTTTGGTTAAAAACAAATTGGTCATTTTTGGTCTCCTTTTCTTTTATTTAGAAATTATAGAGCCATGTTATAGCAATGTTCACAAATTGCTGTAGTGAATGAATAATATAAAAGAAATCCGTGTCACTGATGTTATATTTGTTTAGATTATTTCATCTTTTTACTGAACGGATGTGCTTGTGGTTAAAGTCATGTTATCTATAAATAGTTTTATTGCAGTTTAATCTTGTCGAACTTCTTGCCCCCCTCTCCTTCATCTGCACAGTTCACCAGTGTCACGGAGCATGTGCAGAAGTGGACTCGGACACTGAGGCCGTGGCGGGGAAAGGCTTCAAACTGGGCTGTATCTCCTGTAAAAGGAGGAGTGAGGTGGACGGCGCTGCCACCATCGAATGGTACTTCAGGGCCAAAGGAGAAGTTGACTTTGTTCATGTGAGTCAGATTTTCAAATATTGTTTCCTTTGTACCTTTTTGAATAAAATGTTACAGTAAGCAGATTGGTGGCTCACCCAGTATAACATGTACCACACCCAGTACACCTGGGTTTGAATCTTGCTTCATATCAATTTGCTTTCTGGCATTTTCCTCTCTTTCCTTATTTCCTGTCTTTATCTTCTGTCACCAAAAGCTGAAAGACCAAAAATAACAAACAGTATATAAAAATGCAAGATGACCTTTTTGTCCTTGTATTTGACCAAATTCTACAACAGTGCTTTTGCAACCCATTAAAATTAGGATCCATATTTACAGTACATATTCACTTCCTTTTGTTACATTTTTTTGTTATTATTATTATTCATTCATTCATCTGCTAACGCTAGTCCTGTTATGGGGAATGGGGCTGGAGCCTAACCCAGTTGCTTGGGCCTAAGG
Source organism: Perccottus glenii (assembly GCA_024416835.2). Classification (NCBI taxonomy): domain Eukaryota; kingdom Metazoa; phylum Chordata; class Actinopteri; order Gobiiformes; family Odontobutidae; genus Perccottus; species Perccottus glenii. The sequence continues at coordinate 7,890,022 of CM044562.2, forward strand.
CGGGGTAAACTGTGGAGAATTAAATTTAATCACAGGGTTGACACTACACTGACAGACAACCCTTCACTCCCACATTAATTAAATATAGCCACCAGTTCACTCATAAGTGTATGTGTTTAGACAGTGGGACAAAGCCAGACCCAGAGAAAATACAGTGGAGGACTCACACAGAGAGGCTGGCACAGGGATCAATACCACAACCTTCTTACTGTGAAACAGAAGCGGTAACCTTCAAAGGTCAATGATCGCTAGCTACTGTGGACAGCAATATTTGTTTAATAAACCAAAAGTAACATAAGAAAACACTCTTTCACTTTGGCTCCTCTACCCTCTGCGGGCTGACCGTATGCCCCACTTTGACCAGGACTGCTCCTTGAAACCTTATTCTAAGCTTGTTCTAAAAAGTGTTCGGAACAGTATCTGGTGTATTGTGAACCTCATACACCACAGAACTCTTTCCTTTAGGACATCACACCCTCTCCTTCTGTACCCTTTCTGATTGTCTATAACTAAAATGACCTCAATGGAAGACAAAATGATGAAAGTTGAATTAAGGAAGAAGAAATCATACTATCACGTAACATATTTAGTATCAATTAAAAATATTTCTGATTGGAGAAATGTTTACTGATGTTATATTAGACATTATTTAAGTAAACTAGGTTGATCTAGATTAACATAATTTTGTGGTAGTCAAATATATTAAAATACATCCACCCACGCCACATTTCACAATCTATTTTTAACCGCTTCACCATAAACGCCCTCGTGTCACTGATCACAAATGTCGCTGGGAGCAGAGGTCGCGTTGAGCCTCAGATAAAAATCCATAGAAATATTTTACACTTCAGAAATCAATTGTGTTTCAGACGAGACACAGCGTGTTGACCTTGTACAGCTGATGTAATTTAACTTCCGAAACTAATAACACAAGGCAGGATTTATTACAGTTTTTATTAACAGCCACCAGAGAGAAGAAGTGCACTTAGACTCAACAATGTAATATAATATGGAGTCTTACAGAGTGCTGCTTATCAATGCAACAATAGCATCTTTAACCCGTCAATAGATCTGTGTATAGTTTATATTTTATTTGATCAGATTTCAAGTGACTGTTCATTAATTTTATTACAAAGATGAAATTGCAAATGGTAAATGGTAAAGGGTGTGCATTTATACAGTGCTTTTTTGCACCCTTCTCACTTAAAGCACTTTATATCATGCTTCCATTCACACACATTCATATCTGGGGCAGACGGAGAAGGGGGCTGCCATAAACATGGGGCTCACAGCCTTCTCTGACCACCTCTCTTTGTCAATTGTCCTTATTGTTGTTTGTTTATTGTAAAGCGTCCTTGAGCTCTGGAAAGGCGCTATATAAATAAAACTTATTATTATTATTATTATTATTATTACCTTCACCTCTACAGTCACACACATTCAAACACCAGTGCTACAGACACTGGAGGCAAGGTGTCCCAAGGACACAACAACAGTATGAACTGGGGAGAAATGTGTCTAAGAAACAAACTATATATAAAGATATAAAAAACTTTCTTTTGAACATTTTGCTGACTCTGGACAGCTTCAAAACTACATTTAACTGACTTTCTTTGTCAGAAATCAGTCTTTATTGTCAATGGACTCTGTACACTACACATGAGGTTCTGACAGTATGATAATAAGGACAAAAATGACATTATGAAGGTATGACAGTATTATGGCATTGTGGCATTGTGGCTACAGCTTTAGTTTTAAGTTATGTTATGTTTATGTTATGTTAGCTTTAGTTAATGGTTTGGGTTGTTTTTTATATTACATCCAAAGGCTGCAATCCATTCAAATAAATGGCTGCTGTCCTGTAAGGCAGGGACTGGTATTTCTGGTCAGTTTATTTGGCCACATCAAAAGTGATTTGAGAGAAAAGAGCGTATTTCTTTTGAATATATAGCCTCTGTCTGAACAGTGTCAGTCTGCTCCCAGATGTCTGCCCAAGTCATTGTAACACTTACTATGCAATTTAATTCAATAGTATGAAAAACACTGGAAAAGTGTGTTACATAAAGCAACTTTTGTAAATTGTAAATGTTTGATTTTTATTTTGTAGAGTTTATTTCCCAAGATATTAGTGGTTTTATTTTGGCAATTATCATAACATTGAAATCAGCTGTACCTTGAAACCAATGCCAACAATACAATATGGCTGCACAATATATTGCAAATTTAGGTTTAAAGTGGTGCGTACAAATGGAAAAAGTCCTGGTTTAGACCTGATTTATTCTTTTTTCTTGTCAAAGATCTTTCAAATATCAAAAGAAATATTGTTATCTCAATATTTAAAATGGTTATTGTATATTGCACATTTTTAAATAACGTACTACCTATTATATACACTAAACAAAACTAGCTACTGTGGTAAATTTTCACTGCAAAACAGAGAAATAAAATGTATATAATTATATTAAATTTACATAAGTTTTTTTTAAGGTCCACTACAACAGCTTTGAACTTAAAAACATATCTGCATTTTGTCATAAATTACTGTCATAAAAAGAAAGTTAAGAGTCCTTTAGAAAGGAAATTACAGTCAAAAACAACCTGTCAGTCAAGCCTGTCCTGTTCCGGTTTTTAAATGTATGTAGAACAAACAATGCAATAAGCTCTGCTCCTGAATCTAAAATATCAGATTGAAAGCGCTGCCGTGTTGTTTCTGATGCTAAGCTTTTTCCCGTGACTTTTATTCTGACACCAGATGTACACGTACAACGAGGACGGAGGCACGGTGGAGCATGACCACTTCATGGACCGCGTGGACTGGAACGGCAGCAAGAGGAGCAACGACATCCAGGACGCTTCGATTTACCTGCTCAACGTCACCTTCAACGACTCGGGCACCTACCGCTGTTTCATCAACCGCATTCTCTTCTACGCCAACTACGAGTACAACACGGTTGTCAGCAAAGTGGTGCACCTCTCTGTGGTGGCCAAAGGTACGAGATCACAGCATTTAATCAAAATAAGGACAAGAAAATTTAGAAATAAATTTGTAAAAAGGTTATCAGTAAATAGATCTAATCCTTTGAAAATGATAGTAAAAGTGCTTTTAAAATACTGTAGTAACAACTGAATATAATCTATGAAAGTAAATAAACTAAGACTATAAAAGCACTTTAAGATAAAAGGTGGTTGTGGTTAAGACATAGCTAAGGACTTATATTATAGTTAATAAATGTTCAGAGGCCCTCTTCAAAAACATTTTATGATATTATGACCTGGATAAGCCAGTTAAACAACATCTTCCATTTATTAAGCTTAGATAAGATCAAATAAAATAGGACTTTATTGATCCCACAGAGGGTAAATTGACTTATACTGCAGCTCTTAGACAGTGTATGAAAAAGTAGAAACCTGGCTAAAAATAAGTAAAATGATTTCTTTTAGTCCAAATCTTTATTGTCCTTTAATGTAAAGAATATATGTCATAAACCCTTTGGCAGTAAGGACATATGAGTCATTTGCTGCTCTGTTACATCATGTAGAAGTTTGGCCCATGGTTTTACACATAAAAAGAACAACAAATGATACAAAAATGGACCAAGAATTGGGTCATACATCTTTGACTTGTTGATTTATGGTTCTCCTGAAAAAAATATTGGGAAACACATTTCTAGGCTAAATATAAAGACTGTATGAGAAAAGTGTTGCAAAGTTTTTAAAGTTGTAGAGTGGTTGTTTTCTCGCCTTTTCTTATTTTTTGTCTCATGTTTCATAATAAAATGATGCAACGGCATTTTTAAAAGAAACATCCCAATGTGCTTTTCATGTCATATGTCCCACATTGACATTTGAACAATAGTAAATCAGAAGACAAAGATGTGTTTGATTGCCTCTTTCATTGTTGACGTGTCTTTGCAGCCACCAGAGGAACGGCGTCCATCGTGTCCGAGGTCATGATGTACGTGTCCATCATCGGGCTGCAGGTCTGGCTCCTCATAGAGATGATTTACTGCTACAGGAAAATATCAGCTGCAGGAGAAGAAGCGTTACGAGAAGCAGCGTGAGTCACACTTTTAAAGTTCACTAATGATTTGTTGCTGGACATAGGCCGGTTATAGTTCTGTTATATCATCCAGTTGTTTCTCCAGTTGGTTTCATTCATTTCTAGCTTCTAAAATTTCAACAACCTTTAACAGACACTGGAGATACAAGTGTCGAATGGCATTAAAGCTTCAATGTCTGTAGAAGTTTTAAAGTGCATACGACAAGACGACAATACAAGCGGATATATTTTTTCTTATTGCAATAATACAGATCAGCTGTCATAGTGTGTTTCTGGATAAGTGCATGAAACGCTTTTGTCCCATCGTCTTGGAATGTATTTCTGCATGATTTTCTGTTTTATTTTGACATATTCATCCAGAGGTGGGTAGAAACTAGTCTTGTAGTCAAAACCGCACTGACCAAGACCAAGACCAGAGCGTATCAAGACCAGGACAAGATCAAGACTTTTAGTTACTGAGACCAAGTTAAGACCAGAACCGTGGCAGGTCAAGTCAGAGTCAAGACCACACCCAGAGTACGAAACATTTTAACAGACACAGTTCGAAACAGTCCAAGTCCAGTTTTCTAGTCCAGACTCATGGAGGTTAGTGTTTGGTGAAGGAGGCTGAGTTAGGACAAGGTTTTTATTTAAATATAAAAGGATTGAGGTATTTATTCATCCCTAAGAACAGACAGTTATACCATTTGTGGTCTTGTATATAGACAGAATAATCTTAAGACCAGTCTCGAGTACTACATCACACTGTTAGAAACTTAAATAAACTGCATGTTAAATGGCCTAAAACTGAATTACTTTGACTTTAGTAAAAAGTAAGTACCTGAGTAGTAGTACGTTTACGAATAGTGTTTTACTTGAGAGCGGTTTTAGTTTCCAACCAATGTGTTCTTCATGGTCCGGTTTTCCGCTCTGACACAAGTCCATATTATTATTGTAAAAATGATTGATACTGTTTCTTATTGTATCTTAAATTAGAAATTACCCTCCACTCTCCCTCTGACTCTCTAAAAATTACTTGAGTACAGTTTTACTTACTCTTGCCACCTCTGAATTAATCACACCCATATCATATTACTTCATCTAATTTTACTTCATAAGTCTTTGTTTTCCCCTTTATTTTAGCCAAGTCCATTGTGTTGTGTTGTGTGTGTTTTATGTGTCTTTGTCTGTCCACTTGTGCTGTTGTGTCCGTCTCTCGTCTGTCATCCTCTTCCCCAGTCAAAACAAAACCCAAAACCTTCCTCCCGTAAGTCACAAAGGATCAAACATCAGTCACAACCATATCTTTGTTTTATTCACATCTTTGTCGATGCTACACTGAGAAGTTTCATGTCTCAGATAATCACAGTGGTTTTTTTCTTCTTGGTTGCAGAAATGCTGAGTATTTAGCGATAGCGTCGGAAAGTAAAGACAACTGTGCAGGAGTGCAGGTCGGAGAATAGCACAGGTATGTACATTTTTAATTAAGGATATGATATAAGTGTAAGGCAGCACAGTATATTGACCATTTATTGTTATCTCCTTATTAAGATGTGTAATATTTATATTGCAAAGATATCTTGAACTAAAATATCATGGTATTCCATGTGGCAGAAATTTACACTTTTGACAAAATAATTAATCAATGAGAGCCATAAATGGAGAAAAAAAAACAAGCAAAAACTCGGTGACACTTGTATTTTTTTCATAAAATTCAAAAAAGGTTACTCTGCCAAAGTGGACAATCTAAGATCAGAAATCATTCTGTCACATTTTTTTTATCAAACCTAACACCAGAGACAGACCTTCAGTCTTTTAGTGTAAGAATACAAGGGCACAACCTAGTGCAACATTTGTGATTTAGTTTTGTAATCTACAGTATGTGTTCAGTGTTAGCTACTATTACAACTTTCATCTTTACTGTCACTTTAACTCTACCAGGAGACTACAGTATACATCGTCCCTGTCCAATAAACGATAAATCAATGAAATAATGTTGCTTAACTGTTCCCCTAATGTTAACTTTGTACATTATATACTATATACAGTATATAGTCTACAACTTCACCGTTGACAAAGTTTACAAAGATAAAATTATGTTACGGTTGAAATTTAGCCTTGACTTTGTTTTCCTGGATTATTAATAACAAGCTGTTGTGCAGAAAGAACAACGTTTTTCCTATTTTACTACAAATGAACTGTTGTCATTCCCAGGCTTTATACTTGGACCAAAAACATCTCTCCTTCTTCTTCCGACCTGCATGAAGTCCACCGGGAGACCAGCCTCCTGTCATTTCCAGCTTGTAGTCTACCTTTTGATGGATATAACGTACAAATGAGCATGCAACCAGCACTGTATATACTATCCTCTGCGTTATCGCATGCTCTGCACTTCTCTGAGAAACCATTATGCATTAATGAGCCACATTGTTGATAGCATCTATGTTTATATTTGACACATGAGTGTTACTGGGAGTCGGTGGGACTCGGCGATTGTAAAAGAAAAGCTTTTTACTAAATCATCAGTACCAAGTGTATTAATGAAGATACATGTATAAGTTATTTAGAATATAAAATGTAAGAAACTACACTACTCCAGTTTCACTGCTAGTTACATGAAACTTTAAGCTGTACCAATAAAAATATGAAAACTTGTGACAAATTGCATTGTTTTTTTTTCCCTGTTTCTACATGAGCTTTAGGCACATATTGGCAACAGAAGTTAAGCAGAGCACAATACATGTTAATAATAATGGACGAATACAAACTGGCTACAAAAAATCTGCAAATCCTCTATAAACAATACGGTTTTGGGAAATAGGCTTCAGTGTGTGTGCTGTCAGTGAGGGGGTGGGGAACGTTAGTGAGCAGCTTGAGATTTGACTGCTCTATTTATACAAGCATGTAGGATAAGACAGCTAAAGGCTACAGGTCACTTGGTGCTTAGGATATACAGTATGTTATACTGGATTTAGGACCTGTGCTTCCTCATCAAAGACTGTCAAACTTAGGCCTGCCTGATGACGAGGACGGCTAAAGCAAAACCTACATTGACATTCTGAAGACACAAATGCATTTTCGGTAAAGGGTATGAAAAATATGTGCAGGCCATAGCTTGTTAGCATTCTTACTTTATCGGGGCGCAGTGGCTCAGTGGTAGAGCAGTCGTCCTTCAACCGGAAGGTAGGCGGTTTGATTCCCGCTCTCCCCACAGTTCATACTGTTGTTGTGTCCTTGGGCAAGGCACTTAACCCCCCTTGCCTCCAGTGGTGTTCCATCTGTAACACTGGTGAATGAAACCTTAATGTAAGTCGCTTTGAATGAAAGCGTCTGCTAAATGACTAAATGACTAAATGTAAATGTAAATGTAAATCTGCTAAAGATGTATTATTAGATCTAATTCTAATAATACATCCATGGTCAAACATCACAGTCCCCAAACAGTATCAGTAGAATATTAAATCAAAAATAGTTTGAAGATTTCGAGATTTTAACTTGTGCCTATAAATAAACTAATAGGAAATACCTGTTCTTTTTTTTTATATACATGACAGAAACAGAATTCATGAGACTGGATTTCAAAATACCATAGTCTGCAGTGTCCTGGGCTCAGCTCTGTGTGCTCGGTGTCTTCCCCTACTCTTTCTTTTTAACCTTTACAAATGGTGAATTTGTCAGAAAATACATAGTTGTAGCTGAACAAATATTTGATTTATCTTGTAATACAAGGAACAGTGTCTACTTCTCAATAGTCTTGAATTTAATAGAAAAGATTTTTCATACTACTGCAAGAAATCATTTTCATATTATAATAAGAACTGAGGACAAAATGCTTGTGGGTAAAACCGGACAATTAATATGTATTTAGCTGAATTTGAAATATAGTTTCACACTCACAGACTTTATTGACTTTTTAGCCTCTGTGTAGCAATCTCTTGAAAAGTGTCCAGTAACTCACTGAGTGGGAGGAAAAACACATGAATCTTCTTTCTTTCCTAAATATAGAGCTGGGGAAAGGCTTGAATAGGAAATGCCATGTTGTGTTTGAGGTCTATTAAGTATCAGACACACAACAAGTGCCTTCATACAACTTCATACAACTCAACTGACAGTGAGTGGATGAGCCCCTGACACATTTTCTATTACATATTTAACACTTAATAATGCAGAATGTGTTATAATAAGGACATAATCTATGACAATCTAACTATAAATGTCTGGACGTCCCATGCTTATGTTTGTCTTCTGTTCATTTCTCAGTCTTAGTGTGAGACTTAACGGAGACTGCACTAGAGAAATGTGTTGCCTTGGTTACATAAAGAAGCATATTCAGCTATTGAGAGTACAAGCCTGCTGAGCAAGAAAAACTGAGAACCTCCAAGGACCTGAGGAGGCGTAGACGTAGGATCAAGATGCTCCCAACAAAAGTGAAGTGAACGTTGTGAGGATCCTGTGTCAACGCATTTCACATTTCCTCTTTTCTAATGAATTGTATCATTACTTGTTACTATGCTGAATGTCTATTTTGAGCTTCGTCATCAACAGTAGAGCTTTTCATTTCCTACTTTGTCCTGGGAGGGGTTCAGCCCCAACTATACCATGGGAAACTAGGAAAACAAACAATCTCCATAACAAAAACAGCTTTGCGTATGTGGCTGTATGTCTTGTATGGATCTTATAAAAATATAATGATTTTGACAAAATAATTCAACTAATAACTTTATTAGGCGGGGCTACGTCCTGTCGACAGTCTTTATACTTTCTCATTTAAGGTCTTTCCTGAAGCTTGATTTTGTCAAACTAATTTAGCAGCATAGTTTTTATTTATAGGGTGCACGTGGCAGAGTGGTTAGCCCTCCTGTCTCACAGCAAGAAGGTTGTGAGTTCAAAACCCGGCCGACTCAAACATTCTCGGCCGACTCCGGTCTTTCTGTGAGGAGTCTGCATGTCCTCCATGTGTTACCGTGGGTTCTCTCCAGGTACTCCGGCTTCCTCCCACTGTCCAAAGACATGCATGTTTAGGTTAGTTGGCAACTTTAAAGTGTCCCTAGTGAATGAATGTGAGAGTGAATGGTTGTATGTCACTGTCTGTCTCTAAATGTTAGCCCTGCGACTAACTGGCCACTGTCCAGGGTGTACCCCGCCTCAGGCCCAAAGCTGCTGGGATAGGCTCCAGTCACCCGCGACCCCTAACGGGACTAAGCGGTAGAAAATGAATGAGTTTTTATTTCAGTATAAAGACATTTTAAACACACACCTCTGAAGTCTATTACCCTGTTGTAATGTCTTTATTTAGTCCAAAGCAAAACTTCATGAGATTAAAGTTGACAGTTAACAGTGATTGATGTTTTAACAAGAAATAATCCTATTAACCTCTGAATGACAATATTTTTTCACATTTATGGATTAATATTCTAATTAAATATGGCTTCTTGGGAACTTTTTCATATTTTGTCTGGTTTTAATGTTGGCCTCTGAATCTATACTCTACCGCTCTCCTTCATCTACAGCTGTAAAACACAGTCCGTGCCGGGATACTGGGGCAGGTTGAGATTGTACTTCCTCTCCAGACCGGGCGGGACGAAGCGCCCTCCCAGGAAGTGGTAGCGTCCTCTGAACATTAGGGCGGACTTTTTGGGGGCAGTGAGAGAAATCAGCATGTCGGGCTGGAGACCATCTGCGCTGCCCTGCTCCACATCCCAACCTTAAAATAACAACATACTCCGTATTACAATCCTTTTGAAAGAATATGACTGGTGAACTGTAATGAGTCGGTTTGTCAAAGGGTCACTAAAACCAAAAGATCTGTCCTTTTTTGTTGATTGACTACACATCAGTGCTTCTATATAAAGGGTAATATAAAAGCTATTATCTAGTGTTGAGTCAGAGTTGATGCAGTGTATCATTACAACTGGGCCACATTTAAAACAAACAATTTAGCTAAAAAACTAACCATGAAACTGTGAAATAATGTAAATATTATTGGAATGTTGGTATGAGGTAAATAAAACCTCAAATCAAGGACAATATTTATCTTATTTAAAATACAACTCACTTAAAACCCTAGAATGGTGTCATGGTTTGTCAGTTATTGTGCTTTTCATTTGTAAGTGTTTAGAGACTGACCAGAGGGGATGTCGATGCTGGCGACTGGGACTGTGGACTTCTTCAGTGTGTCTAAAATGGACCCATAAGGCTCCCGTACTGCTCCTTTGAAGCTGAAGCCAAAGATGGCATCAATCACCAGGTTATATGCCTCATCTATTACTTCGGCCTGAGGAAAAAGAAAAAGGAGAATTAGCATGGCTCGGCTGTATAAAACTACATTACATTTACATTTAGTCATTTAGCAGACGCTTTTATCTAAAGTGATTTACAAGTGAGGAAAACAATGGAAGCAATTTTAACAACACAAGGAAACAAAAAGCATTAGTGCACCAAAAACTAGTCAGTTAAAACCCAGCACAGTATACAAAGCTAAGGATCGGAGAGAATTTTTCTTTAAGAGAAGGAATAGGTAGAAAGACTTTAGTGAATTTAGTGTTTATTACTAAATATATCCTATACCTGCTTTGACTAAATATAGACAAATAATACCCAGACATTACATATATTTTAACTGTATTTTAACAACTCTTACAAAGTATATGTAATGTATTGAGCCTCTATAAATTCCACAAGACCATTTCAGACTATATCCATTACATTTGTCTATGGGCCATGACAATAATCTCAAAAGCTTTACTAATCATGAATAAATAAAGTAAAAACAATACTGAGAGGCTCATAGTTACATCAAAAAATAAAGTAATACAACTATTTACTATTGCATCATGGTCAGCAACAAACCTCAGGCATTTCTGTCAAGAACTGGATCTCCATCTTTTCACACTGTGTGGTCAGGCCCTGAAACAGAGGCTTGTTGGGTCTCTTTGGATACAGGATAGTCGGCTCATAGCCCTAGAACAGAGTAAAGAGATGGGGGCCGAGGTTTAACTGTAAGGTAAGAGGTATTTTTGATCAATTACTTAGTAGTGCTATGGCTGTCCCGGTCCCTGTGCTTTACAATATACAGAGAAAATGTCATCAACTGGAGGCCACACCCACAGAATGGTTTTTAATGGTGAAGAAAACCATTCAGCTGCTCTACAATTCCTCTATAAAATCTGTTTGCAAAAAAGGTTACACAATGTCTAAACACTTATGCTTTGTATAGAGAACAGCACAGATCTCATTATGATACTGACATTAACATAACTTAAATAAAATTACAATGTTTTTGTACTGTTAAGTTTGAGCTGTGTTAGCATTTGCAAGTTAAAGCTGCATTTTTTACCTTCGCATTGATTGGGTAAAAGTAATCTTATTGTTATTTTCTTTTGTTACCCAATTTAAAGTTAATGCAGCTCAGAGCCTTGTTTTCTTCCCTGGAGTAAGCAGAGCCTAAATACACCGTCCTGTTTTTGGTATCCCATTCCCTGCTATCCAATCAGAAAAAACAACTAAGCAAACAGGTTGTGTGTGCTGTGAACACAGGTTTCAAACAAAGTTGGAGCAAGTGAAAACATCAAGCTGTAGCCAAACTCTCCAGTAGCCAATGGACTTGTTAACTCAGTAGGTTAGGTTTGTATTCAGTGCACGATTTTTTTTTTGACAAACCTGTTTTAGGTTAAAAGAAAAAGGGCACTGCTTTCCAATAACAATTAAATGCAATGCTAATTATAAAAGCTTAGTTATAGTCTGGACATTGACTGACTCATATATATTTTTATTAAGGCTCATGTAAAACCAGACTTACAAACAGTTTGAGATGTCGGGCACAGACCAGGCCGTCCCCGCCGTTGTTCCCTGGTCCACAGATCACCAGCAGAGACGGTCTGGACTTCACCAGAGCCTTAAGTGGATAAGTCTGCAGAAAAACATTAATACAGCAGAGAAAATAAGATTTTCTTTTATGACCCGATCGGAAGAAATGTGTCAGTGGATGTAAAAGAAAGAGCTAAATAATGTGATTTTCCCTCATCAGAAATCAGATTAGACATGTGCGGTTAAAGTACAGGTAGAATAAGGTCTTCCTTCAACAGAGAGATTTTGCTCTGGGAAAAATATTAAAAACTTGTACATTAACTAACTAAAATCCAGTCTTGTTCTAAAACAGGTGTCCTCCTGAACATGAACAACAGACTGTTTTATTCTTTATTTTGACCACAAACTACAGTTATACAGTATCAGAGGATTCATAATGTTTTATCTAAAGCCTGTTAAGTTCAAACTATACATGACATAGTATCACTGGCTTCCATGTCTGTGACAGCCCAGTGCTCATTTGATATTACAGTATGTTTTGTGGCAGTTTATATAGAACAGTTGAAGAAAACCATTGTTGTAACTAAAGATTATAGTTTGAACATGAATCACAATAATTTATCAATGTCCTTATGACAGTCATTCACACTTTACATGTCAAAATGTCTGTCTAAAGCAAATCAAACTGAGGAGCATGTGATGTAAAGGTGAGACCAGTGAAGCCAGTGCTAATAAGTACTAATACATTTCAGGGTCTGGCCAAATAAAACAGTTATATTTTCGTAAATTGTGAAGCCCTGGTCTGACTGTCTTCTGTGCAACATTTTGACTCACTCTGGTGACAGCGGTGGCACAGCTGAGTCCTGCCAACTCCATCAGCTGATCCACGCTGAAACCGTACTCACTGAAGAGCTCCTCGTCGATGTGCTGGGCCTCCTCCTGCCTGAGAGGGACAAACTGTTCAGACTGGAAACAGCGCAGGTGCCTGAAGTCTAGGTATGGACAATCTATCATCAATCAATCATATAGATAACAAATAATATATACTAGTTTTTAATATTGTATCATTGCTAGATGAGCAAAACTTTCACAAGTCAGTCTAGATGTGGGACGCCGTGGTGCCTCATCAGGTAGAGCCCGAGTTAAAACCTTGAGGCTCTATCACTGCGTTTCCTATCGACTTTCTGTCTCTCTGTATAACGAGAAATGACAGAAAATGTATCTTAAAAAGTCTGTGAAGCTGTGTAGCTCTTTAAATGAAGATTTATTCTCTTATCATACCTCTTATTTTACCCACTCATACTTAAATTTAAATGTAAACGATTTCTGCGTGAAAGCACTCTTTTCAACATACAGTGTGTTACCAAAACAAGCCATCTTTATACAGGTCATACTGATAAATGTAAATACCAGTTATCACCTAAAACAAGTTCATGTACATTGTCTGTATTGACCAAATTTTTTACATCCCATTTCCCAAATAGCTGACTCTTACCCAAGATACTTGATATTTTGTGCCATTGTAGAAGCCGGTCTGCTGCTGAAACAGTCTTTTCTGTGTCCGTTAGCGGCAGCAGACAGAGATGGACATGTCCCGGGCTGAGACAGGACAGCCGAGGCCCGAGAGGTCACTAGGAAACCAATCCCAAACAGGGCCCTCACGCTCAACATCCAGGTAGTGACAGTCTCCTGTAACAGAGGACACAGGACCTCAATTCAAATGCCAAATAAATAAATCATACCATAGACATCCCACTCATTTTTCATGTAAGTTCAAAGTGGATCTTTTTATTTTTGCACACATTGAGTCAATCAGATCCTGACCCAACCTGTATTATTCTGTCTCATCTGTTCACCATGAGACTAAACCAAATGTACAGACGAAACAAAGTACAGCCTGTGATCTATTTCAACAAATGCCATACACAGCATTTTCCCACTTATTCATGCCAGTTCTGTTTCTGTCATCTGATCCTCACTGCATTACAACGCATGGCATCTCACTTAACCCGCTCCCTCTGTCCCATGTCTGTTCCCATTTTACAGGCTAAATACATCTGCATTGATCACACACTGTTCTGTATCTGAGACTGAGGTGTGATACAGACCAGACCCAATGTTCACACCACAAGCTGTAAACAGGATTTGATACAGAAGGTACAGATAATTTGAGAGAAAAATGTCATGTTTAAACCTTCACGCTTTAAATCTATTACCTTCCAGTACCCTCTCTCTAAGACTAAAGGGCAATATTGCTATCCCTCCACCACTTAAGTACTTTGCACCTGTTTTTATTGCTATTTATATGTACGTGTGTAATTACGTCTTCTTGTTTTTAAACCTAGTGTGTTTTGTCCATGTCCATGAGAGCTGCTGTTAGTTTGATGTTTTTTACTGAACAAATAATCTCCAGTTTATTCTATGTCAAAAAACGTCACGTCAAACCAAACTCTCAGGTACAACTGATTGAGGAAGTAATATAATTTATAAAACAACTGTACATCTAGTATACTTTCTAGAGACATTTCCAGTTTAATCCAGTTATAAGCAGAAATCCAGTTAAAAGATTGTTAACAGTTTAGCAGTATTTGACTGTTTGTATTGTACAGTGGTTATATAGATATTTGTTTGCTCAGTAGTTTGTTGTGGTTCTATTTAAATCAGACAGAGTCTTTCTTGGAGTAAAAGAGCTCCTGACTCCATTACTGCTTTGGTTCAGAAGAGAAAAGCAATGCTAAAGGATTACTAAGAATTACTACTTTACTTTCAGTCTTGCCTTATTAGTGTCTTGCAGTTGGTTTTTACAATCAAGAAGACATTTAGTAACAGTAACATGCTCTAAGGCGTTATTAAATCATAAAAGAACGACACATTTAAACGCAATAACTAACTCTGAGGCGATACATTTAACATAAAACTAAATTATACAATGGTTATTTGTTTAAAACACAGACAGCCATTAAACATTATAAACGCAGTAAAAGCTACGAATAATGTCAAATACAACTTACAGCGCCACAGCCATAGATCTATGGCCACAGCGACATTTACTTCCGGGTTTAGGAAAACAAAAACACAAAGCCGCTCTCATTTCAAAATAAGAGTCTAATACGTATATTTGATTTCATTGCTAGAGCTAAATCTGGACTGGACCTTTAAACTGTATCTGTATAGTTTATATATATATATATATATATATATATATATATATATATATATATAGTTGATCTAAACCAAATAGTTCTTATAACATAAGCCTGGCATATAATTTAATTGCTTTTCAACATTGTGAAGGAATAAAAAGACCACAATACTTTTTTTTAGTATGCAATAAAATATGGTTACAGGTAATTTGAATCTAGTGAGAAACTGCACTTGCACAATGTAATTATTGCGGTCTGTTGATGATAAAAACGTCAATATCTGAAAAGAAAAACACCTGAAAATCAGGACAAGGAGGTAAATGAGAACTGTGAGTATTGCGCCCTCTACTGAGCAACAAGAAAACATAATAACTGTCATCAAGAAAATCAGGAAAATTGGTAAATGAGAAACAAGTTGTACATGAGACAAGTTTATTGGCATATCAGAAAAACTGACAGTATACAGTAAATAAGGCCAGGTTATGGTAGATTCACTTCACTAAAAACAAAAACCTGTGAATTTACCACCGAGCTGGGTCATTGTGTGTTGCACAATGTAATAAAAAAATAAAAATAAAAAAAAGACCTCCAAAGTCTGCAAATGTTACTTTAACATCAGGCTTTTAAAGCAAGTGGTTTAAAGGTATGTATTAATAAAGCTAGATAGAAATGGCACTTAATGAAAATGCAAGGCCTATGTACACAATAAAAAAAAAAAAAAGCCCTTTATTTTTGGGAATTTATCAAAATGTCTCAAATGTAATAAGTACAACTAGTAATTTGACAAATGAAAAATTCAAAGTTATAGTGTTGTAGGCTTTGTGACTAGAAGGTCTCACATGATCGGACAGGTCTCCAGTTTGGCCCCAGTCTGAAAGAAAAGAAGCCAAAACATTTAAAATTTATTTCCAAACTTTTGTAAATCATGGTTGATAAGTTAATGGAACATGTTCGTACCTTGCGAGGAGTGCTGGCGCTGACGACGTAGGACTGAGGCAGTAAACCCTCAGAGATGCCGCCGCAGCGAAAAGAGCGAGAGGCTGAGGACACTGAGCAGCTGCTGGACTTGTCTGAAGGAAGGCCACATGAGCCACACACAACAGTCCTGCTGCGGAGGTTGTACTCACCACCTTCTCCACAAGTGCTGTGCGCCACCTGCTGGAGGAAAGAGGAATTTTATTGCAGGACAACAGTTTCTTTGGATAGAAAAAAGCAACAGAGTATCTGTGTTATGATGCTGCAATCACTGTAAATCACACAGTGGCTACATTGGGTGATTCTCCTTTTGTTTTCAAATATTAAGTAATATTTTAGTGACTGGTTGGAGCACAGAGATGTGGCAACTTTTGTTTACAGACTTTAAATATGCACAATAAAGAGGGATACATAGTGGGCTTGCTTTTGTGTGAAAATATGTATGACTTAACTTTATTCGATTATTTTCTAATCACTTTTCCTTTTAGGGGTCGAGATGGTCTGGAGTCTAAGCTGCTTTGGTTGTGAGGTGACATACACTGACAGGCGGCTATTCACTCTGATTCATTCACAGGGGGCAATTTAGAGTCATCTATCAGTATTCACTAATATATGTCTTTGGACGATGGGTAAGATGCTAAGGTGTCCAGGGAGACCACACAGAAAAGCAGATATGGTAAATAGCCATATGTTAAACTAAAACATCAACACAGAATTTTGTTTCAATTAACAAACTCTGATCAAACAAAAGTATAGTTCTTATAACTCTGCTCACCAAGTCGTCGTCATCTTCTTCAAAGTGTGTGCGTGTGACTTTCCTCATTGCCATTTCCTAGGAAAAATACAATTATAGTTGTAATGTATCGTTTACAGTCAAATATGTATCATGTTTTTTAGTTTCTTTTTTAAAATACCTCTCCATTTGCACTGATTAGAGTGGTCTGGAACACATCTCCGGTGCCCCAGATCGGCTGGTTCTTCCACACCAGGTCAGAGGGAGGGTTATTGGTGACTCCTGCACCAGACGCCCAGATCTGTACAGATATTCAGTAAAACTATATCTATTAGTCACAAGATATAAACAATACTTTAGCTTTTATACCACCAATGATCCCACACCAAATACAAACTCATGACACAATTTGCTGGCAGCTAGAGAAAGAATATAGCTCACCGTGACTCTTTGTCCAGCTTTTAAGGTGAACTTAGCCGGAAACTTAAAGGTGATGGAAGCTCCTGATCCGACTTGGCGCTTCAGCTGCCAGTTTCCTAGATTTTGATCCTAAAGAAAAAATGTCATTAAGTACATTTTATTAAATCCAAACCCTTTTATAGTCAAATCTTCTCTCACCTCGTCTGACTTGTTGCTGAGCCTGACATACTTCCCCTCCATGTCCACCTCGTCCACAGTGACCCGTCCGCTTGCCGAAGCCTGCTGGGTGATACGAGTGCGGGCCACGGCTCCACCTGTGAAGCTGGATGCCTCGCTGTCCGTGTCGTTGGGGCGGCGTCTCTTGGCCAAGGAGCCCTGCACTGTCCTGGATTGGGGCGATGAAACCGAGGTACGACTCCCGGTCACTCTGGCGGTGGGAGGTGGGCTGGGGGACAGACGCAGCCTACAGGACAGAACACATGGTTAAAATAGTGTATAGACAATAGGGTAGCGTTACAGTGAATGTCGGTAGATCTCTTTATTGAGATTTATCAGAAACCAAAGCCTCATATTACTGATCTTTTACCTCTCTTCCTCTCCCTCCAGCAGTTTCCTGTAGGCAGATATCTCCATGTCCAGAGCCAGTTTGATGTCCAGCAGCTCCTGATACTCGTCCAGCTGTTGTTGCATCCGCTGCCTCATCTCAGACATCTCTCTCTCCTTGTCTCCGAGCAGTCGCCTTGTGGTGTCTCGCTCTCTGGACAGGGCATCCTCCAGGTCTCGGATCTTGGCCTCTCGAGCTGCCAGCTGCAGTAAAACCAGGAAATACACAAAAAAGCACAAGTTGAGGGGTTTCTGTAAAAGATAAGTATCCATCACTTCATCTCTCACTGTATAATGTTACATTGCTATTTGATATAGCTTTGAAGTCAGATCTTCTTAGCTAATTAAGTAAGTCTAGACCTGTTAACAATGTCTGCTTTTCACTTTTCTTTTAAACTCTTCTTTAGTTTAGTGTGCCTTAGGTTCTGTCTGTCAGTTTTAATGGCAGAATGGCAGAGCTACACAACTAGCTAGATATTAAGCTGTTTTTCTAAACCAGGGCAATTAGCCATACCAGTCTGGTGGGGTAACCATAGATAATAAATTAATTAGCATACCTATCGTGTTAAACCATACATTCCTTTGCTAATGTTTCCTTTTTTTTTTTTTAAACAGTTGCATTGTGTTCTTTTCTGAACAACTATATGGAAAACAACCAGTAAGTTTTTGTCGTCTTGAAACCTTTTAGTTTGGTGAAATAAATGAGAAAGTCCGGTATTTCTGTCACCATCAAGGCTGTGCAGGGTTACCATGGCAACTATATTGTAAACTAACAAACAATCAGCATGAGTTGTGCTTCCCACATTCCAGTAATGTTTCTATGGCAACAAAGGACCTAAGTTAGTAAGAGCCCAAAACATGGTGAGTAATATTAGTTAACTGAAACACCAGTCTAATATTTGGGCCACTCTGAAACTTTTTTGAGTTTGTCTTCTCAAACCTGTTTCTGGAGCTGGCTGAGCTGAGCCGAACTGGACTCTAAACGAACTCGAGTTTGATGGAGTTCCTCATGAGTTGCTCCCACCAGGTGACTGCTCCTGTCGGCCGACTGACGAGCGTTTTCCAGCTACAAAATAAATACGACATAAGAGACGAAGAACCATACGCCACAATAAACCCTAAACATTGCCTTTCACTCATATTACTTCACTTCCTATGCAACTAGTCCCAAATCTGTAAAAAATACACAGACTTGAGACAGATTGAATAAATGCGTGGCCCACCTTGGCATTGTAGGTTTTCTCAATCTCCTCCTTGTACATTTTGATCTGCAGGTCGTGTTGGCTGCGCATCTCAGCCAGAGCCTCGGAGAGCTTACTTTCAAACTCCTGCTGGTGTCCACTGTCCAGTTCCACCACACGGGATTCATGACGCCTCTTCGTTTCGCGCAGCTCCTCAAGAGTTGGGAGAGACATAATTTTCATTTCGAACACAATATAAAGTGTGGCATTATATTAGGATATGTAATGTAACATGCATGTGACATAAAATGTACGGATATTTTAATGTTTCCTTTTATATTGTTCTAAACAGCTCTAAACTAACTAACTAAACCCTGGTCACACAGGTGTAATGTATTGTGCAGGTCAATTTATAAAATATCAGTTTTTCAAAGACTCACTTCAGAATGGAGGTTCTTCTGAAACTCGAGCTCCTCTTTCAGTGTCTGGATGCGATTCTCTCCATCAACCCTTCGCAGCATTTCGTCCTGCAGCTGCTTTCTCGCATCCTCTAAGCTGGTGTCAAGCTAAAAAAAATAACCAGGAGCAAACATCAGGAAATGAAGTGGGCAGAAAAGAAGGAAGTCGGTCCTTTAATCAAAATGCGCTCGCTCAAATGAAGTTTGTGAAAAGTTTAGTTCATACAAGCACAATCAACAAATGTCTTCCAGATTTTATTTTGTTAAAACTGTAACTGTGCCCAGGGAGCTCCTAAACCTCAAAGTTCTTTGTTCTTTTAAGCCGACAATGCAAACAGAAAATTAGATTGAGTCCAGATGGGAATCAAGGTAGTTTTTTTTTTGTTTGTTTGTTTTAGTTTATTGTGTAAAACGTTGGTTCAGATGAACAAGAATTAACATATCAATCATTACTATGTTTTATTCCACACCCCACCTTTAAGCTAGGTTAATGTTTGAGTTTACCTTGGCCACTTGTGCTTTGAGGTCCCGGTTCTCCACCTCCAAATTACGCTTCTCTCCCAGAGCCGTAGCCAAAGAAGCATCCTTCGAGTTCAGCAAAGCCTCCAAGTCTTTGAGCCTCTGCTGAGCTGATGCCAAGTCCGACTCCTTTTTGTTGTTTCTGCAAAGAGACACAATGCAGAAGTTCTATCTTTGTCCCACAGATTAATATTATATTTTTGGAAACACCTAAAATAGTAAAACATGTGTGTGTAACCTTAGACTTGAGTGGAACTAAAGTTTCCTTGATGCTTTTACAACGAGTTATTTTTGGATGAGGACGGAGCAGAAACAGGGGAAAGACCTCTGAGTTTCCGTGAATATGACTCACAGGCCTCAGTGATGTACGTCCAAACACTGTCTGGTAGCCACAATCCACAGCCATCGGTGTTTAGTTAAAGTGCTGTCATGGAAACGGCCTAGCTTTTGCCTAACAGAGCGGCCATCTTTGCAATATTTATGGAAAAGTAATTAAACTGAGAAGACTCTAAACACTGCCACGTATTGTACTTGTGTAATGATTGCTTTGGTCAAAGGAGGGAGACACAGGGAAAGAGTTAGTCATCAAATCCCTGGATTTAGCAGAGCGGGCAGGAACTGTGGAAGTCCAACGTCAAAGAGCAGTGAGCAATGAGCAATGTGCAGGGTATGCCGCGCAGGGAGTGGCCCCGGAAACATGAACAGTGTCAAGTGAAATAAACGTCAAACAGCTAATTATTAACTTACCAATGCTGTGAAAACTGATGCAGAGTTAGAATGATGAGGGCATTGACTAAAACTAAATACGGAGAAAGGATTATTTCAACAAATGTTATAATAGTACTTTGTCTCATTTGATTTATTTATAAATCCCATCTATTTTTGGGTTGTTTGTACAACTCGCTCAGACTAGCCTTTGGGAGAAGATGACAAAGCATGTGCTGCATCTTGTGTGGGCTAAGAGTAAAAAGTAAGTAAAAAAAATGTATCAAGAAGCCTTGGGTATTTCTTTGTAAGATCAGATTAAACCGGACGGGAACTGTTATGTTGAGTCACATTTTAATCCTAACTAAGCCTTTCATGTTTAAACTATCCTGCCTCTTACAAAAGGAGTAAAGCATTTAGATACTACCGACCTGGCCTTCAGCTCCTTGTGCTCCTCTTTGATTTTGGCGAGCTCCAGTTGGAGTCTGGCCCTCTCTTTGGCCACAGAGTCCAGGGTCTGCCTTGCATCGGCGAGCTCGGTCTCATAGGCAGCCTTCAGCCCGGTCAGCTCACGGCTCACTTCAGTCTCGGACTCTGTGATTCGCAGACGCAGTCCAGCATTTTCAGCCTCAAGGGAGCGGACCTTGTCAATGTAGATGGCCAAACGGTCATTGAGGTTGCACAAGTCCTCCTTCTCCTGCAGACGGGTGATACGGTTTGGGGACGGCACCACGTTGGGAGTTTTAGGGGTGTTTTTAGGAGTCGCCATTTCACCTAAAAGAAAATCAGATATGGATATTTAACAGTAAACCAGAAGGCCAAGTTTGAAGAAGAAAACTAGAGCAAAAAAACATTATTTTTGTAATGTATGGCTGCTACTAGGGCCAGTGAAAGCATATTTATAACAACTAACAGGGTTCTTTTGGGTGAAATCTATTATTAGTGCAAGCGGACAGTCTATTAGCACTATGTGCAAATATCTTCTTTGGACCATTCATTTAAACAGCTGAAGACAGTTGAAGTAATTCCAAAAAAAATGTTTGTATTAAGTCTGAATTATGGACTTGTAGTGGTATTGAATGTGGACCAGCTATTGCAAAGGTTCTGCTTTAGATCAGTGTTTAAATAGGTTTTTACTAGCCCCATTTACAGTAGAAAATACTTAAGTCCCTTTGCCGTTGCTCCTGTCGGCTCACTCTCTACTGTGGGTTAAACCATAGCTACACACAAGCAGCTCGGAAAACTCCATTTACACAATACCTTTCAAATCTTTGTCAAATAATCTCCTTAAAGGTTAAAAACCAAAAACTTGAAAGTATGGGGTTTTATAATGAGAAAAAGAATGAATCTTATCAGGCTTATCAAGCTTCTTTGTGTACAAGACAAAACTCAGTACAAAGAGTATCATTTATTATAAGCCATGGGCGGAGTCAACTCCACCCAAAAGTCAAACAGATCCGCACTAAAGATGCACACTGTGATAAAAGAGGATTTACCTTGTTGATTGTCTCCTCTCAGGAATGTGAAGTGACTTGTTGGTTTTCCTCTAAGCGTTCCTCTGAAGTCTCAGGAGTGCTGCTCAGTCCAGTAGAGTGTAGCTGACTGTTGCATGTGAGTCCAAAAGTGCCCAAAGGAAAGAATGAGCTGGGAGTAGGAGGAGAGAGGGTGGCCTCAAAGTTTGGCACTCAATAGGTGGCTGTTGCTTTCTCCCTCCAGTCCGTCTGAGTGTGAGGGGTGTGCAATCTTAGGAATGAGTCATCAAACCCACAATGCCATGTGATGCATCCAAGAAGTAATTTAAAGCAGATCTGTTGCCCGAGAGAAGTTTTGATTACTGTTTATTCAAACCACACTAACTCCGGTCCTAAAAGTAAAAATGCTCAGTTGCGGAAAATGTTTAGGATTGTTTTATGCTTCAATGTTAAGATGCATATAAAACTTCTAATTGATCCAGTACGGTTATGTAAGCCAATGAAGTAGTGGTGCCAACTCAAAGAAGGGCATTAATCAAAAAAAAAAATGCCTAAAATATTATCTAGAGACTAGACCATAGTAAAGGTGTATACAGTTGAATAAAATGGGACACACAAGTCAAAGCAATTTGTCTGTCTCAGAAATATACAATTAAACTTCCAAAGAAACCAGGAAAAGCTTCATTGCTTCCTGTTTCTATGGTGGCCCAGAGAGGACAAACTGAGCATTGCTGTAAGTAAAGCACATTATTTTGAGCTGTTTTTGAGCAAACATTTATGCATTGAAGTTTAGGATATTAGAGAACTACATGGATTTCAAATTTTCAAAAGTGAAATCACCATCATACTATTTTACCTGGGTTTGTTCATAGACAGAAGCATGTCCTTGCAGAGCTACCATAGCTGTTCACATGCTCCAAAGAGAGAGAAGTGTGAGGTCTGTAATAGCAATCTGTCTCTTTGTAACATATCATCTTTTATTAGCAATGCAAGATACATTATACCACACTAGGCTATTTGTGGGGTTGATTTGAATTTGATACTAAGGGGAAGCCAAAAGCAAAATGAAAAAACAGATTACATATTTAATACATACATATTTCTTTGATGCTGCAAAATAGTGTAACAGTACTTAGAAGCATCTGATTAAGTAGGCATTAGTGTTTTCTTTTCTGTCTAAAAAATTGGAGTCTATTCAAAGTCAACTAAATAAAAATAGCATGCATCTGGTGTTTCTTTATTTTACCTGCTGTAGACTTCCATTCATTCTTAGTCTTTAAAGCTGTACTGTCGAACAACTTCAGGTGGTGGGATTGAGACCCTGATACTGAATAAGTTTTTTGTTGTTTCCATCTTTGTTCTTCTCCAAATATCATCTGTCTGTGATCTGGAGCGTGTTGAGATGCACTGTGACCCGTGGTGTCAATGAAAGAAACAAGAAAAAAGTAAACTTTATTTGTAAAAGTTCTACCCTAGTCATGTTATAACAGTGTCCAACAGAGGGCAAAAAACAATTAGACTTTAACATTTAATGTGCACAATACTTTATTAATTTATAAAATGTAAGACTAAGTTGTAGCTTTTATGGTACAGTAAAACTATTTATTTAACCAGGTACATCATTAATAAGAGACTTGGGGGAATGGGAAAAGGGGGAAAGACAGAAAACATAGTATAGCATTTAAAAACACATATTAAACAGACTAAATAATTCTGCAGTAATCACTTGAATATTGCGTCCTAACAAATAGTAGTAGTCAGTCATTGAGCAGTTTCCTACTGACTGCTATAGTAGCCTCAAAGGGTGTCAATATGATTCAAAACAAATAGTCTTGAACATTTATGATGTCAATACAGTGTTCATGTTTTTTGCAGGTTTTTAAATAACAAACCCCCTAGCTCAGGAAAAAAAGACAACAGCCATTTCTTGGCATTGTTACAGATTTTATTTAAGTAGTAATTTTATATAGGAAAAGGGACATATTTATCTGTCAAAATTGCACTTTCATAAGCACTGTCTGCATTGACTGCTGGAGGTTAAACCATTAACCTTAACCATTAAAGTTGCCTTTTGGAAGAAAATAAATAAAACTACTTTTACGACATTACTAAAATCGTTCATGTCGATTAGTTCACGTAGTAAAATTTTGAGAAATATATATACATATATTCTGTATAATCTTGTGCATTTCTTTCCCAGCCATTACGGTCTCTTCTGTACCTTCCCTTTGGCTCAACGTGCGGAAAAACTGAGTAACCGTAAAGGGCCATATTTCCCAAGTAAATGTGCCTGCCTACCTAACTTAACTCTCCCTCTTAACACACGGGTTTGTCTCTACGTTTGGGTTATTGCTATAATTAGGTTTGATTATCAAACACGCCGTAAAACGTGAATTATGAAGCGTGTGTGAGCGGCTGCTTGTGGCTCGGTCCACGGACATTTTCCTTGTCATGTGGTTAGAAGGAAAACCCGTATTGGATCTCCGCGGTCACCTGGGCGTAAAAAAAAGAGACTGTTTTGATGTGCTGCCTATCAACCTTGCACAAATCTGACAAAGCAAAAATACTTTTACAAAAAAAAAAAGATAATCTACCAGTAAATATTTTTACATTCAAGCAGTTTAAGAGACAAAAACAGCAAAAATCTTACTTCATTCTACCAACGTTTTTTGGCGTTAAACCGTTGGAATTCTTTGTCGCACGCTAGATTACATAAAAAGAAGCTAGCTAAACCCATGGATGTATGGCTAAAAGGCGATTGTAATGGGAAAATAGACCAGAAAACACAAATTGTCCGTGTATTAAAACGTACAAATGAGTCCACTCCGTGTCTTATTAGGCGCATGTGTAAACCCGCAGCTTTGAGCGGATAAACAGCTGCGGTGAGCCGTGTAGCAACGAATGAGGAAACGAAGGACAAAACGACCTTTGGAGAAAGAAATAAAGAGGGATATCTTACAGTTTATTTGATTAACAGTACCTAAACGATATAGAACAGCGATAAAGAGGAGTATCAAGTTGCTGTATTACTCAAAAATCCAAGGATTGCATTTTCTTTAGCGGAAAAGAGGCTCACGACTCCGTGCGGCTCCGCTTCGGCCTCCATTTTCTAGTTACCCGCTCGACGCCTCACGTGTCCCGGACTGTCTTTCTCACATGACCCGTGTGTTTGTCCCCGTGACCACCAGCGCTTCCATCTCTGTAAATCAGTGTCGTTGAATATCAGCATTTTTTTACACACACCCGCAAAAGCTTCACATGGATATGCTCGAGCAGAGTCTGGACAGCTCGGCGAGGTAAGAGGCTAGTAGTAGCGGCTTTATGCATGTCATGGCTTCCTCAGCTACGGCCTAAAAACCTTTCATTCTGGGATCATTAATAGCAATCTTCTTGTACTTTTGTTATACTTACGCTGGTTTGTTTTCACACTGATAGATGTACGTTATGCTTGCATTGACAGCTTATGTGGCTAGTGCAATTTTGTTTTTTCCACTTTGTTTGCAGAAACGCACAACTAGCAAATGAAAAGGAACGACATTTTAAGTATAAGCTACTTTTGGAAGTTTGTCCCGTATCAAACAGCAAATCAAAATAACAATATTTTAGTTACATTGCAATAAAAATGCACAGTTTCACATTTAAACCCATTTCTATTACGCTTTCTGTGCCATTTCGCTCAAATTTCATCAATAATTCACCTTCGTCCTGTATTATTTTTCATTCACTAGGGGGCGCTCCAGAGCCAACTCAATGCAAGGACTCGATGGAAAAATAAATGTGTAAAAGTTTATTTTCAAGCAATATTTGAGTAATTTCTGCCTGTCCTTTTTTCAGTCACGACAAACAGGAAACGGAAGAGGTGCAGTTACAAGAAGGTTAGAAACTGCTTCTTAATGATAACAACGACTCTACTGACAAGTTATTGATTATAGGTTTTAGTAATTTATTAGCAATGGAAAGGTCAAATGTTTTCAGCTACAATTAAGGCAGAAGGGGACAACATTCTTTGCAGTCTATTTCATTTTGATAAAAGTTTAATAAACTAAAGTAGAAAGTGCAGTTATATTTTTAAACTAGTATTTTGCTTTGTGTTTATGTCTTTTCTTGTTGTCCCGTGGGTTGCAGGGGAGGCAGTAGGAGCGGAGGAGCACACTGCCGTGGCCATCACAGGCGTCCCACAGGCTGCATTTACTGACCATAATGTACAGTACCAGTTTCGCACAGAAAGCAACGGCGGGCAGGTAAGGGGAAGGTGTACAGGTATTTATTCTTTATACTATATCAGAAAACGGTCAACCTAAAACTGCGCTCTCCTCTTTACAGGTGACCTATCGGGTCGTACAAGTGACTGATGATCAAATAGAATCAGATGGCACAGGAGCAGTCAGTGTGGTGTCTACTGCTGCGTTCGCGGGAGCCCCTCAAGCTGTGGCACAGGTGGGTCAACAGACCGTGAAGCTTTTTTTTATCAGTTAACGGTTAGTTTCCCTTTGAAGATGAGCATGTTGCTGCATAAGCTGTTGTCTTGGTTGAGATCATATCGAGAACTAAACTAGCTGACTGAAGAGTAAAGCAATGTTGTACAGTTTTACTCTCGCTGGTCTTGGTTTCAGACATACAATCAAGACCTGCCAGGACCACAGTTTGGATAGGAGAAAAACATCTATCATTTAATTTTAATTTTAAATATATCCTTTTTTTCACCTTCCAAACACTGCACTTATCACAGGTTTACATTTTGTTTTACTGGACTTGTTGGATTTAATATGTTGTATAATATATCCTACCCTCCTTTTGTCTTTTCGTGGTCTGGGTCTTGATTTTGTCTCTCTTGGTCTCAGTTAATGTGGCCTTGACTACAACAACACTGAAGAGCAAACCCATATTGTATTCATGTCTCAAAGTAAATGCCCTTGTGTCTTGTTTTTAGGCGGTTATCCAGAACCCGTTTAGTAATGGGGGCAGTCCTGCCGGTGAGACAGTGGGAGGAGAGACACGTTTTGCTTACTTTCCTACAAGTGTCAGCGATGGAACAGGCACAGCTGTGTCAGTACAAGCCACTGCTGAACCTACAATCACACAGGCAGGAGGTAAGATTAGTGTTACATGTAACTGCATGTATTTATTTATCTTTAACATATTCATTAGATAAGGAGAGATTTTTTTTTTTCAGCTTTAGAATGCTGGATTTCAATGTGCATGTTACAACACAGACCTTGCCCCATTCTCTTTTTTTTTTGTGCTCCCCATTAATCATAAGTCAACTATATTTCTAATCTGGCTTTTGTATAAACTAGTCATCTGTCATATATAATTTTGCTGTTGTGTCTCCTCTTTTGTGAGAGGAACAAGCTCAAAAATGGCCCTCCAATCAAAAGATTACTCCCAGGCTGGTTACGTTGTGCCTTTCTGTGTGACCATGGGATCTCTCGGTCCTAAGACATGCATGTTAACGTGAGCTGGTGATTCCAATTTGCTCAAAGTTGAATGAATGGTTGTCGGTCTGTGCCTCTAAATATTAACTCCTTCGATTAACTCAGTGACTCATAAAAGATAAGTGTTTTGTAAAAAGGTTAATGAATTTGTAGATACTCAAGTATTTATTTAACTCCAGGTCAGTTTTATGTGATGATGAGTCCACCCGAGGTGCTACAGACGGCAGCTCCACGCACCATTGCTCCACGCACTCACTCTTACACTGCGTGAGTATTCAACATTTACACACTGTTAACATATCCCTAAAACCATTACCATAAATATCTTTATCACCACACTGTCACCTCACATTGTGTCAACTCATTGTTCAAGTTTGGCTCCAATACTTTGGATATTCTTTCTCATCCTTTTACAAATAATTGGTTGTGTTGATATATTGTACAATGATCAAACTTTAAAACATATGAAAACCACACTTTGTCCTACTTACCTGCCGTCCTCAGAGATCTCAGTGACAGCGACATGTTGCAGCACGGCAGTACAAACTGGTGAGAGAAACTTTCACATACGCCCCACCTGTCCCTGTCTTTGCCCCTTGTGTTTAGTGATCAGCATTTTGTGGTTCATTGTCCATCATTAGCATCCCTGAGCAAACTGCTCTTCTCCTTAAGTCACACACTTTTTTAATATATAAAAAAAGTTCAAACATTTACAGTACTTGATTGAGCAACATTGTTTCTTTTTTTATTTTATATTATAATTAAAGGTGTGTTGTTTTTTTGTTTTTTGCAGGAAGGTAGATGGTCCTCGAGCTCCCAGAGACGAGAGGCGAAGAGCACAACACAATGAAGGTATGTTGCTTTTCAAGTGGCATTTCAGTTGAAACTAAAGATTTCTCAATTGCATCAGCCAAATCTGCATTTCCTGTTGTCAAAAAAGATTTGTTTGAGTCATAATGTGAATCCGGTTTCTTTGTAGTTGAAAGAAGAAGACGAGACAAGATAAACAACTGGATTGTCACACTTTCTAAAATAATTCCTGACTGTAGTGTGGACAGCAGAACTGGAGCAGTGAGTATCTGAAGCAGTGATGATTTAGGAATCCTTTCATGGGCCAACGATTGTGGCATTTGGAAACTTGTGAAATTTTGAATGTGAGGTTTTGTCTTCATTTAAGTCTTTATCATCTTAAACATGAAGTTCCTTATTTTGTGTTTTAGATGGATTTGAACAGGTTTTCAGTTGAATTTAAAAATGTTTTAGCTGGATTAGAACATGTTTTTGTTTGCTTTGAGCAGGTTTTAGTTTAATTAAAAAGATTTTAGATGGATTGGAATATATATATATATATATATATATATATATATATATATATAAGGTCTTAATCTATAAGATTTCATGAACAAATAAAATAAATCTGATTCAAATCCATCTAAAACCTGTTCAACCAAGGCCATGACCTTTAGTGTTTTATAATTTTTTAAAACTGATGCACACTGATTAGTTCAAACAGGAAATCTATCTGCACTTATCATTCTTGAAACTGTAGACTGTGTAGATTCTATTTGGTCAAAATTTAACTCATCACTCCCATTGCATTCCGCAGAGTAAAGGAGGCATCCTGTCCAAAGCTTGTGACTACATCCGGGAGCTGCGTCAGAACAACCAGCGACTGCAGGAGAGTTTCAAAGAGGCGGAAAGACTGGATATGGACAACGAGCTCCTTAGACAACAAGTAAGTTGTTGAGATGGCATAAACTGTAAAGTGAATTTAAATGAAATTTTAAAAATGTGCAAATGAAAGATACATTTCCATGACCTGATGAAAAGCTCACTTTTTCTAACTTTTCTAAGACTCAAAGTTTTGAATGGGCTCTGCAGAAAGCCTATGTTAAAAAATAATCTATGTTTAGAATTTTTCTGTTCGGGACTTCTGTTTTATTTTTTTTTCTTTTGGTTTGTTTCTCTGTTTTGGCAACAGTCTGCAACAAAGATCTAGATCAGATGTATTTGTTATAGTGGTAACAAGGTTTAGACCACACAGGACTAACCAGACTCATACAGCTCAGTATGAGAGAGGAGCTGGTGCTTACCTTCAGTTTTGTCTTGTATGCAAACCAACAATATGAAAGAAACAAGCGAATGAAATTTTTGTCACTTGTCATCTTACATACATAAAGAATGACTAAAAGAAGATGAATTCATTCAGCTTTATATTGTTCAATCTTATTCTTTTTAAATAATTTCTTAAAGCCACATATCATCGTGACTATTCTACAGTTTAACCTGAACAGACAGACATCTCTGTATAACGTTGGTTCTGATCTGTGTTTTACTGAACATGAGTGTTAGGTATTTTTACACACACTATCTTTTTAATATTCTTAATAGGCCTAATGGAATTTTGTATGCAAGTTTCCAGAAAAGAACCACAAATGTCAGTGTGTTATTTGTTTTACGTTGTTTTCCAGATTGAAGAGTTGAAGAACGATAATGCACTGCTCCGAGCACAGCTGCAGCAGCACGGTATAGAAATCAGTGGAGAAGCAACGCCACAGTGATAGTGGACTGGACATGTGTGACTTCACTAATGTTGCTTTCTTCCACAACACACGCCTCAAACAACCTTGGAGTTAATTATAAGAGACAATTTCCATCTAAAATTGGATGAGAAGAAACGCACACACAAGGCTCAAGGCGTTCACTGTCAAACTGCAAGGGGACTGCACCTTCTTCACAGTTCTTCAAAGATTTACCAAACCTGTACTCCAAGGAAAAACTAAACCTACCAAACCATCATTAAAATGATCATGAATTATCAACCTGCTACAGAACAATAATAACTTTTAATAATTTCCACTTTTAACCTTACTGAAAGCTCCTTACTTTTTGTTGACATTTGAGGTGTTTAAAACTACTAAATGTGAAAGAATTGATTGCTCACTTTTGCTTTGTCTTTTAATTTATTAGTCTGTAAGGAACATGTTTATGCATTTTCAGACAAATGTTTTTTTTTTTTTTTTGTGTTTTCTTTCCCTTTTAGTTATTATGACAATTATGAGGATGTACAATGAATACTTTGACTACAATGGTCTATGCTACTACTTTTACCGTCACTGGCTTGTGTCATTTTATTTTTTTTTACTTTATTTTTGTCAGGTACATAGTTTGGATATTTCAAAACTGACAGCACTGACACTTGACAGTAAAGTAAAAGGGACTTTTATAATAAAAGCCTGTTGGAGACTAACATAGCTCAGGTAATCGGGATAGTGGTCTTGTAAGTAGTTCCCACACAAGAAAGTCTTATATTGAGAGATTTGTTTAAATAAGGAAAAAAAAAAAGATTTTCAACATGTAAATTGTTTTATTGGGCATTAAATCCTTGTATGTATATTTGCTGAAGTGGTCACTGGTTTTACTGCACTAAAATTGAAAGTATAGAATTGTAAGGTTTTTATTTGTATGGTTATTTTCAATTAGCCTTGATAGCAGAGACATTTTGAGAACTATTGCTGGACAGAGGACAATGTGCTGAGGAGAGATGGGATGACGTAGTAATGAGACTGATCCGTCTACATTGAAAGTCACTACAGCATGGAAAAAAACACCACTGGCATGACTAATTCTAATACAATAAACAAGTCTTTATAACTCGGTGTGTATTTTTAACAATTGCCTTTCTGTCCAGAGCTCATTCGTCGAAAGAAATGTTGCTAGGTAATAAATACTTTTTGTAAATTATTGATATTAAGTGTAGGCAGTCAAACAGAAGGTTGTGTCACGCTGTTGCCTGGAGACGGGCCCGAGCGGTTGCTAACGGAGACCTGCACGAGCTCACTATCAGGACATTCCCGTTAATTCCGGTGAGTTAAAAAGTGGATTAAAAAGAGTAAAAAACGACTTTGTATTTACAAAAAGGTTTTGGTTCAACATGCATTTTCTTTAATTCCACCCTCGACGCTTGAGTTGTCTTTGGAAAGGTTTGACTAAGCCGGAGAGCTTCCGCTTTTTCAGCTAGCTAATCCCAGAAGTGAACGGAGTGCGGTAATAAAGGTGAATGTAGGTTAAGTTACTGTAAATGAGAAACTGACGACATAAAAATAAATTTTATTTGATGAACTGACTGGAAAATTGTTAAAGTGGACGTGTATTGACAATAGGACACGTGGACGTGCATTTATTTATTTATCACGTCTATTTTTAATGTACATGTACTTCAAACTCATGCAGCTTATCATTTATTTTTGCCACCTCCACCCCTCATACTGCATTTCATCTACTTTAGGCTGAGGTGTTTGTGTGAATGCTATGGTTTATGATATTCTTGTTAACTATAACTTATATTGAGTAATCCTTATGTTAAAAACATAAATATATATATATATATATATATATTTTTTTTTTTTTTTTTTTTTCTGCAGCGCATCCTGGGTTTGCCACACTTGTATATCTTTTTGATCCTGTGTGCATGTTCCTGTTGCAGGAGGATGTCTGCTCTCCCTGTGAAGCCTAGCCTGCGCCACAGTGTCCCAGAGTGGACCAGCAACAACCAGGAGTTATTCAGCATTGCACAACACGAGCGACATGTGTCCCACCTCATCCGGCAGGAGGGCAGGGTGCTCCGCAACGAGACCAACTGTCAGGTGGGTCTTAGTTTCAGAACATAAACAAGTCTCTTTGACCTAGTTTTAATTGTACTACATATCCTGACATCATTGTAGACAAACTGGGATGAGGTGGACACGTCTCAGCGGCTCAGTGACAGGATCTGGGCCAGTGGAGGGATGCACTGGAAGTGTGTGCGAATAAAGTAGACGAAGAGATGGAAGCGCTGACTCTGGTAAATCACCTCACATACTAACAATAATAATAATATCTGCAAGACATTAAACTCTTAGAGGAATGTGTAGTTTTGGGAAGTGATTCAGGAGGACAGGTGTGAATAGATTGAGTCAAGTTTGCAAAATAGAACTTTTTTTTAATATACTGAAATGAATTTAAAAACTGACAGAATTTAGGAACATGTCACTGGGTCGCTTTGACCTAATTTTCTGTGTGTGTTGGGACAGTGTAAGGAGCAGATGGAGCAGGCACTGGACGCAACCATCGTTCCTCTGGAGGTCGGTAACGAATGCCTGACTCTGAGAGAGGGACGTCGAGGCTACGAGCTGGTCCTGGACCCGGCCGATGAGCAGCTGAAGACAGAGGTGGCTCTGATTGAACGAGTGCAACAGACTCTGCAGCAGCTCATAGACAAGGCCTTTGAGCACCTGTGGTAACGAACACTGTTCTAAGAAAACAACTGCATTGCCTGTTTTTACAGTTTATCAACTCACTGTGCTGTTGTTTTTCAGTGTTTTACAAGAAAACCGTCATCAGCTCACAGCTGACCTCCAAAACAAGATGGACGCCCTTGATATCGACATGTCCTGTTTGTCTCTCACAATAAAGTCACCGCAGATTTCACTGAAGGCCAACCCCACTCGAATCCCCTCAGGGTAAACTCAGATACCCATTGCAATAGTAATTCATATTGATCAATGTAAAAGTGTACTGTTTTTAATCAATTTGTGGTATTTTGGCAGTTCCTGTACCCCTCAGGAGTGGCTTCAGTTCAGTCAGTATAATGTGGCCCGAGCCGAGGAAGCCATGCAGCTGTCCCGGGACATGAGAGAGGAGATGAAACTCACCCGAGCACAGGTAAACAATTATACAAAATGTCAACCGTGGGCCAAAAATATTCTGAAGATAACATTTTGTGCCATTGATTTGGACATACCTGGTTATGAAAGACCCTATATTGTTTTTCTTTATCAAAAAAGACAACCAGGCAGCAATAACAGTTTTTGTGCTGTCCACACCACAATGAGTTTTAAAATATAGTACTTTTGGTTGTTTCTTATGAATGCATCACCTCATTTTTTTCTTTCTTAGCCACTTAACGTTCTCACTGGCAAATAAGCTGATATTTCTGACTTTTATGCATCCTAATCATTCTAATGATACTGATGTAATATATAAACATTGGACTTTGTTTTGTGAAATATAACAGTCATTAAGATCCTTGTTTGTTTTTTAGCTGCAAAATGAGTTGGACAAACAGCGCAATGCCACTGAGTTTGCTCTCCGTAAACGCACTCACCACGAAGAACAGGCGCGGGACGAGCTCGAGTGGCAAATACAAAATGTACGTTACTGTCTATATAAACTGCTGTGTTTTAATCTCTCTAAAATGATGTACTATAATTTGTCATTCAACAACAACATTTCTATTATTTTTCCTCATGTTAGACTGAGAATGAAATGGCCGACATGGAGAGCGATATTAAAGGGCTGGATGCAGATTTACAGGCGAAGACTGGGTCCTTGAAGCTGGCTCACACTCGACTGGAGAACAGGACCCACCGGCCCGGGATGGACCTCTGCAGAGACGAGGTGCACTGGACTTAAGGCTAGCCTACTGTAGATTTAAAACAGTCACATCGTTTACATAACACAGAGAAATCTGAATAATTGTCTGAGCAGACCTGTTATATTAAGATGCATGTATATTTATTACATTCTTTTCTTCTAGGTCCAGCACGGCCTCGTTTACGAAGTCAGTCAACTTGAATCTTCAATCATGTCTCTGAAACAGAAACTTGCCGAAGCTCAGTGAGTTTCACTAAAATGAACCAATAATGCATTTTATATTTCACTCAACCAAATGTATTTAAATCATATTTTTACAGATGTATTTGCAGAATATAATTGTTCCTAGAGTAAATATCACAGAGCATATTTACATTCTCTGACATTAAAAACTTATTTTGTCTTATTTATTGAATTGAATCAAAAGGTAGCTGTTTTTTTTTTTTTGTGTGTGTGTTTTTCAGAAACTCATTGCAGAAGTTGAAGTTGCATCACTCTCGAATGTTGGAAAATCTCTTCAGGAAACAGCAGGCTCTGTCTTTGGAGCAGCGCAGCATAAACACCCGAACACGCCTCACAACGACCTTAAACACCGACAAAGTCCCGGTGCCTGTCGTCCCACTCGCCAACTCCAGCGGGAGGATCCACCTGCAGCTGCTCGCTCAGTAGGACCAGGACCAGGCTCATATTTATCACATTTACATGAGGGTTATTATTGCTCTTAACAGTTTGCAGTTAAGGTGTGTGCAGTGAAAAGAACAGTCTTTAAAGGACACATTAATATATTATTTTACCTCCTTATTATTCCACGTTTTGCTTCTGCTCAAGTCTTTATATCAAACATATGGTTAAAACAAACCAAGAGAAAAGAAACATTAAATTCCAACATAAGTTATTTAGTCATTAACTCAAACTCAAAACACATACTTGGTGTTTGAAAAGAAGTAGGAGGAAGTAGTGCTTATTTGTTCCTGCCCCCTTTTTTCCATTTAATTTATTTTAGTCTTTGTTGTCAAATAAAGATATACACATAAAACCATTTTTATGATCTCAAGTTCAGCCTGTGTTACTAAGTAATTTTTAAAATGGCTAATACTCATCCCCATTAAGATACTTCTCTAGAAAGTGTTTTTTTCTTTTAAACTGTTTTATATTTATGCATTTTTTTATTTTATTTTCCAACCCATTCCATAAAGTCACTCCACTGACTGCTCATGTTGTCTGTGCTTTCATTTGTTTAAAGTTCAATTGAATCCTCAGACTCTAACCCCCCTCCCTTTATTTGAACATGTTTTCTATATTGACTGGAAGTAAATTGTTTCTTACTTTTATACAAAATTTGAGCAGTTTGGATTTATTAATTTTAATGCTTTTATTTCATGATCTATATCCAACCTTATAAACTAGTCGAATTGCCCTTTTCTTGTAATTTACACTGCAGTTGGAGGGTAGTTTTTTTAGGTGCTACCCCATATTTTTACAATTAAAAACAGTAAAACTGAAGAATAATATAAAGTGAGTAACTTGTTACAATCCAAAATGTGCTTAGTTTTCCACAGAACTGCAATACTCTTGGCTATTTTTGTTTTTATATAGCTAATTTGAGGTTTTCAGCTGATTTTATTATCTACAATCACACCCAGAAAGTTGTTTTATAGACTCTTTCAATACAGATGTTGTGCATCATCACCTGTACATCAGAATTAAATTTTCAATTTCCAAACCACATAATTTTAGTTTTACTCAAATTTATAGATAATTTGTTCATATCAAACCAATGTTTTAATTTATGCATTTCTGTTGTTATTGTGGGAAGCTATCACAAGATTTTAGCAACCCATTGTGTCATGTTTTGTCCCTTGTATAAGTTCAATTTTCAGTGAATCAGGCAATATTGATTATAATATAATGATAATGATATAATGATAATGCAATTATAGTATTCAGCAAGGGGTTTAAAATGAGACAGACATTTCATTTTTTTATTTTAAACTGACAAATTATTACAGAATAAAACCTGGAATATTTCAGCTGTAAATCAAACTTAAAATATGGTTAATTTTTCTATTTTCCTTCATTTCTGACATGTAATGCATTAAGAAACATATATCTATCTAATTGTAGAACTGAAGTCAATCTAATAAAACTATCACTTTGTAACTATGAAATATGTAATGTTAAGCAATTCATACAAGAAGTTAGTGTCCAGCATAACTTTAGGGCCCTTTAAAAATTTCAGCACTGGGCCCTTTATTACTTATGTCACTGACCTTTATAATAATACCATTATCCACCTAATTACAAAATATTTACAAAAACAGGAAACTCGGCTCTTACACTTCCAACTGAGCTGCACGAGACTTGAGACTGTATCAAATATGGAAATTATTTAAGACTGATGATGACTTCTTTTTGATAATATGGTGAAATATTTGTTTTTCTTGGATAGGTCTGAATTTTTACATTTTGTTATTGCAACACGCTCATTACTTTTACTGACCATTAACTTTAACGGCTTTATTTGTCTCTGTGATATTGTTTGATCAACTGATGCTGAGTGAGATAATGACCTGCACTTTGCACACACAGTTTAAATAAAAATAATATATACTGTATGTGGTTAAAAAAAAACTGGGTCCTTTTCCAAATAAAAGCCTGTTTTGTTTTTGCACATTATGTGGTTTAATCATCTCAGTGGATTTGTCTGTTACTGGTTTCTCTTAGGACTTTCATCACTCACCTCAAAAGATGTTATAATTGATTTGGATATTAAATGCCCAGCACTATCTGCCTTTTAAAAGAACTGAATCAAAAGCTTACAACACTGTTTGGTTCAGATAACCCCTAATTAGGCTGTGTGCAGGAGTCTGACAACCACAACAGTACTGATTTGATTCTGGCTCGATTTATGCTCAGTGTTATTACTCTCCATCATTTCCAAACTTTTCAGTTGCCAGTCTTATCTACATGGCCGCCATAAAATGAAGCCTAAAAAGTCTAAGTAATTAAAAAACATTAATCTTTTTTTCTTAGACTTTCACAAAACATTGCAATTTTGCGTTTTTCCTTTCACTTCTTATTTATCCTCCTGGTGCTGTTTTTATGTTCCTTTGTAATGTACACAACAAGCACTGCCAGATAAAATGATAGAATTTTTATCTTAAAACTCAAAACTCAAAACGTAGACAGTCACAACACCCTTTAATCTTAGATGCACCTTTAGCGACAGGGGCCCAGTGCAAGTAGAGGGTTAATTCAATTTCTAAGCTCAGGTTTCCTAAAAAGGTCATTAAAATCGATTTCACTTGAGCTCATAAACAAGGCAAATCAGGTTAAGGACTGGGCAAACATTGAGTTAAATATGTTCAATGAGCAGTGGACACTGCTTTTTCTCTGAAGGACACTTCTGAGAATCTGTTTTTCTGCTTGTCCCAGTGTTTTTCTCTATTTTTCTAAAAGCAATATAACGACACGGCTGCCCACTGATTCTGTGCCATTAGGCTGCGAGAAGTGTCTTAATGCCACAAACAAATCACTACAAACCCACAGCCCTCCTCTCTCCTGCTCCAAACATCAAGTCTTTTACACTTTTATAGCTTTACTGCCTCAGCCATCCGTCTCGTTTGGACTGGCTCAGCTCTAAGGCCACAGCCGAGGGCTTTCTGACTCACTAAATTATTCTGAACCATTTCACTTAAGAGCCCAGATGCTACCTGTCTGTTGCTCTCCGCTATGAGGGCAATTAAGCGTCCTGGTGCAGGCTAAATGCCCCCTATTTCTGCTTGAGCGCTCTCCTTATCGCTTTCCTGATGTCGTATGTGCCGCGCCCCTTTCGCGGCCACTTTAGGACAACGCCTCTTTTTCTGTTCCTGAGAGGCTGCTCCTGGTCTGATTAAAAATTTGAAGACTTATTGAATGTGACTGAGGCTTGTTATTGTAAGATCTTTTATGAAGTACTTCGGAATCAGACGTCGACCTAGACGATCACAACCAAACGGGAGGTCTTGCCCCAATTGCTCCCAACAATCGCTGGAGATTTGAGGACAGCAATTATTGTGAATATTTGCTGTTCAGATAATGTGCAACGCTATTTTTGAATCTTCAAATAGAGTAAGTAACGAGGACTTAAGGACTTCTGTTGGACAAGACTCAAGATAAATAGCCTCAATATGTTTGAGCTTTTCATCAGTGAAATTTTAGAGTGCTTTGAGTTGACTTTTTGAGAACCACAACCAAAATTCAGAAATATCTCATTCCTTCTCTAAGCACTTGCAACAGTCAAACTCTGAGTCTGTTTACTGTTCAGATTTCAAGTGTTTTCCATAGTAATGTTCAAATAGAATGAGCAATTGAAGAATTTAAATGGACAGGACGCAAGACAACTCAACTGTTCGTCTCCAAACTTGTGAAAACGTATGAAGAAAGAGCCTGTGGTTTAGATTTGGGCTTGGAGTACACTGGGATCAGACGATCGTCAAGATTTTTGGAAGGACCGCCACAAAACTGGACCTTTTGAAGTGCTCTGGCACTATTGACAAACCTTTTGAGATTTCTGAATAGAGATAGAACAGTGGGACTCTCGGGATTATGTAGTGGACAGGACTTTTGGAGAACAGCCAGCTCTTATCAATGAGACTGTTTGCAGTTCAAGTTTTGGCATCTTTTACGGTAATAAATGAAGATCTGAAGACTTTTGATGGACGTCACGCAAAAGAAATGAACTGTACATCTCCAAACTTGCAAAAATCTAAAATCAACATGCTAGCTCTATAGTAACTGAATCTTTTCTCCACTTCTTCAACCCGCCATGTCAGAAATCATCAAAGACTGTGCTGCTCTCTTTTTCTACTCCTTTACCTTTCTCTTGGGCCTTCCCGCCAACATTCTGGTGTTTTTTGTTTACGCTCGCAAAGCAAGCAAACACGGCGCCACACCTAACGTCGTCTACGCCCTGAACCTGTGCGTGGCTAACCTGGTGCTCGTGGCCTGGCTGCCCGTCAAAGCTCTGGAGACTTTAGTGAATGACTGGAGGCTCCCTGGTCCGGTCTGTCCCATGTTTAACTTCTTCTTGTTTTCCTCGGTGTACGGAAGCTGTTTGTTCATCACTGCGGTGACCGTGGGACGATACCTCAGCATCGCCTTCCCGATTATTTACAAGATGTACCGCCGCGCTCGGATCTCCTGTTTCATTAGTGCAGCTTTGTGGGTTGTTGTCTTTGTTCATCTGAGTATTGGGTTCATGGCCGAAGGAGGAGCTCACTTTATTTCAGTTAAGAATGACATTGTGACCTGTTACGAAAAGTTTAATGACACCCAGCTGGAAGTTCTCCTCCCGCTTCGACTCGAAATGGCCATTGTTTTGTTCATCGTGCCTCTCATCATGACGTCTTTTTGCACTCTGCGCTGCGTGGTCCTCGTGTGGCGCTCGAATCTAAGACCTCTGGGAAAGAAACGGGTCCTGACTGTGGCTCTGTCCACTTTGGCCGTTTTCATCGTGTGCTATGCTCCATACAACATCTCACACATTGTGGGCTTCGCATTGAAGGATCACGTCTGGTGGGGGCGTCTGGCCATCCTGTCGAGCTCCTGTAACGTCTTTCTGGAGCCGGCAGTGATGCTGATGCTGTCACCGGCCGTGTCCAGAGGCATCATGGGAAGAATGTGTGGACGGTTTAGTCAAATCGAGAACATCCGGCGTCAGTGTGTTATAAAAAACGTTTTGGCTAATGTCCCAGAGCTTCAGACGGAAAAGAGTCAAGCAGCAGCTGAAGAGACTAAAGAGAGTCGAAGTGAGGCTCAGACTTCACAAAAGGACATTATGAACTGTTAGAAACTGTATTTATTTAAAGTTTAATCAAATACTGACCACAATATCAGGCCACAATCAAAACCAACTGAGAAAAATAACAATGATAATGTCTCGGTTAGTTCAGTGTAAGCACAATTTCTTGGGGCTTTAAATAATTATTTTTATGTATCTTTCATACAAATATTTATGGTGACATTAAAAGGGACCTGCTGTCTTCTTCTACCGTTTGTGTATGTCTGAACAGTAGGACATTTGGTATTATGGTAAGACTTTGTTAATATAAAGTTGATTGTCGGCCTTTGTCAATATACTCTGCTGTGATTGGTGAAAATTTGTCATGTGACAGCACCAATCAAGCTTTTTTTTTGACAAAAGAAATAGTTAAAGTAACATTGAACATTCACTCAAATAGTAACAAAACAAGAAATAATAGCATTTGTTAAGTTAAAAAGTATGTTTCAGGAAATCTACTTTTTAAAGTAAACCTTACAATTACAATGTATATAACCTTGGATAACCTATATGATTTTTGTACTTTCCAGGACAAAACAGAAAAAATAACCTCTTTCTTGCACAGTGACCCAGCAGGACACTATTTCACATGAGTATGACACATTTCATATGACACACTTTTAAACCTAATTTTGAAACAAATAAATGGAATCAGATGCGACATTTTGTGTGATCACTGACCAACTTGAGAACATTTACCAAAGCAATTTCTCTTAATAGGATGTCCAATCAGTCACACTGACCTCAAGCCTTTACTAATGTTGATAGAATTGATGAACAGAAGCAGCCTGCAGCACAGCACTAAAAGGCTATTGTTTTATGATGATATAATGATGTTCCCAGTCTTATCTTGGTGTTTAGGCAAAGATAAAGGTGACTCATTAAGGGGCTTTCCCATTCTTCCTGTACAGAAAATGGTCAAATTTTTTAATAAAACGACAAATCTTTACTCCATTGTCCAAACACAGACATGTAAAATCTTTATCTGTTTAAATCTGTTTGACAAAGACTTGTTTTATTCACGTGACCATAAACCCAATATAATATCAGTGACAAATTTTCACACATAGAGCTGAACATAGCACATAGACCAGCGCACACATGTTTTTCGTTCTCAGATGTCTTATCCAGTGACTTGGGCTCTTGTATATGAATGAAGAAAAACACTCTTCCTCTATAGCTGCAATGGGTGTTTATCCTATGGATGACATTGCTTGTGGATGGGTCTATTTAGGATTTACGTTGAGGTGTCCCATGCGGATTACAGTTAGAGTGCTTTGATTGGGTGATTATTAGCGTTACATAGTGTGGCTTAGTGACAGTAAATGTAACTATAGTCAAACACCTGCACTTATCTCCTCGCGTCTTCAGTCTTCAGTCCCTTTGATCTAAATCTTCTCATCATCACAAGCCTCGGCGGTTGCTCAGAGATGGTGTTTGAGGAGGAGGCGAGCAGAGCACATCCAGAGTTGATTAAATTTCCGCTGCCGTGGGACATATAATGCGGCGTGCGTCTTGACTGTCTCTCAGTCCGCTCGGGGAACATGTAGTTGGTCAGAGTTGGGACAGAGATGGACGTTCTCCTGAGATTTGAAGTTTAACAAAAGGTAAGTCTCTTATGTCTTTTTAAATAAACTTCATATTCATGTTCCTTTTGCATTTTTTCAGTCATGTACAGACTTTAAAGCTTGGATTGGCAAAATTGCAAAATGATACATAAGGAGCACATAATAATTAGACATATGTTGCTCAAGCTCCTGCCATGAATGAAGTTCTTCTTTTAGTTCTGGTATTTCAGTGTTAAGCCTGACCTCTACTAGAGCAGCACGGTATGGGCCAAGTGAGTTTCCATTGGTGTCAATAAGTGAACCATCCCATACTGGTCGCCCCTTGGCTTTTGGATTCAACAGATGTAGTTAAAAAGAATTGAATGGAAACTATACTTAATTTACATTATTTGGCTACAGCTGTGTCCAGTTTTAGTCAAGTTTATTTATAAAGCACATTAAAAGCAACCTCAGCTGACCAAAGTGCTGTTTATTGCTACAAAATAGCAATAAATAGTGAAAGTATTAAAGAGGTTAAACATGTCCATAAAACAAGAAACACAATAAATATTAAATAAGAGTTGTGGTTAAAGTCCAGTGAAAGGTCTTCAGCCTGGATTTGAATTGATCTAAGGACTAGACAGATCTTATTTGTACTGGGAGGATGTTCCACAACTTGGACCCCACGACTGAGAAGGGTCGGTCGCCTCTAGATCTGAGCCTAGATTTGGGAACTGTCAGGAGAAGCTGGTCCGCAGACCTCGGTGCTCTGGGCGGAGCGCAAGGCTGCAGCAACTCTGACAGATAAGTTGTAAGAAGCTTGCTTATACAACAGTACTAATTTCAAACCAAAGTCAAAAAATATTCCCTCTGCACCTGAGACAGTCCTGAAGCATGATTGTTTGTCAGATCTACTATCTGAATGTTATCGGCAAAGCAATGAAAGCATATATAATGAAAAACAAATGGGGGTTAAAATCGATCCCTGGGGAACCCCAAAATTCGCTTTTCTTTTTTTAACCAGGAGCTATCTTCTTTCACTGCAACTTATTGCAGATACAATATTTCTATCCCCTCATCACAATTGTATAGGGTTTATGCTAATCTTTATTGTAATTATTGTTTTTGAAATTGAAATTTTGATTCAAATACAATTTAGATCTCACATTAAAAAAACAAAACATGTGGCACTTGCCCTGTACAAGTGGAAACAATCCTATTTAGGAGTGGCCTGCACTAATCTGTGCTGCACCAGTCTGGCCCGTACTGTGGTTTTAGTTTGTTCTAATTTAATCACAGTTTAGTTTTAGGGTTCAGTCTTGACCCATTAATGGTTTAGTCTTAATAATTGTTGTTTTGTCAAGTTGCTGTTAAATTATGTCGCTGTAAATCACTTTGGCGCAACTTGGTTTTAGAAATTTTCTAAATCAATAAAATGGTCCAGTTTTAGTCCATATATTGATATAAAACAAAACCCACTGTGGTTCAAATGGAGGCCTCTTTTGGTAAGATCCCTGTCATTAAAGGGGCCATTATATTTTGTTATTTATCCTCATCTATGCTGTCTTTTTTTTGTCCAGTTGGTGAGCGTCCATCATGGTTCACAGCAGCCTGCTCCTCGGCGGCTACATCCTCACCTTCCTGATGGGCGTCCCGTTGAACGTCTTGGCCCTGTGCACTTTCTGTCGCAAAGTGGCCCGCAAACCCACTCCCATCGACGTCCTGCTTCTGAACCTGACCGTGTCCGACCTTATCTTCCTCGCCTTCCTGCCGTTCAAGATGAAAGAGGCGGCGGACAAAATGAACTGGCTCCTGCCTTACTGGCTTTGTCCTGTCACTGGGTTCATCTTCTACGTCACTATTTACAACAGCACTTTACTGCTCACTGCTGTTGCTGTGGAAAGATATTTGGGCGTGGCCTTCCCCCTCAGGTACTCGCTCTGTCGCCGCCCGCGCTATGCCGTTTGGGCTTGCGCCGCCTTCTGGGTTGTAACTTTAACAAACCTAAGCATCGTCTACATCCAGCCCACGGCCAGACTCCAGAACGGAAGCACCCCTTTGTCCTGCTACTTAGAGTTCACCATGAAGAACTCAAAATCATCTTACCGGTCCGTTTAGAGCTCTTCCTTGTCCTTTTTTGTGTCCCGTTCGTCATCTGCATCTTCTGCTACGTCAACTTCATTCTAATCCTGTCCCGTCTCCCAAACATCAGCAGACGGCGCCGTTTGAGGGCTATCGGTCTGGCGCTGGGGACCCTGCTGGTGTTCGCCGTCTGTTTTGGGCCATACAATGTGTCCCATGTGGTAGGCTTTGCCCGAAAAGAAAGTGAGGGCTGGAGGAATGCGGCGCTCCTTTCCAGCACGCTCAACGCCTGCCTCGACCCAATCATCTTCTACTTTTCGTCGGCCACCGTTCGAGGGATGCTCAAACGCTGCTTTAAGAGCATCGTGGACAAAATGCACATCCTGAAGTGCAGCAGGGTCACTAGAGACTCACTAAAACCCCAGGACACACAGGGGAAGTCACAGTAGTTCTCAGATCAATATTCAGAATATATTTGTCTTTTTATGTAACCCTCTTAATCTAGTTATTATAGGTTTACACTATAGACAGTTTACCTAAAGCAT
Organism: Perccottus glenii; assembly: GCA_024416835.2. Classification (NCBI taxonomy): domain Eukaryota; kingdom Metazoa; phylum Chordata; class Actinopteri; order Gobiiformes; family Odontobutidae; genus Perccottus; species Perccottus glenii. Next base: position 7,933,920 of record CM044562.2, read on the forward strand.
CAGATTAGTTTGTACAGTTTATAAAAATGCAGCAAAATGTATGCTTTTTTAAAATGTAAATACATTGGTGTGGACAGAGCCACCGCCTGATTGTGAACACAGTTGTGCATTAAACATTTTCAACCTTACAGTTGTTAGTGTTGTTTTAATTTAAAGAAAGATGCCCTCACCCTCAGGACAATCAACAATATTAGTCTTATTATAATAAAATGTTAAAGCAAAAAACTGTGTGCCCCAAAGTTTAAATTGATTCTGCAAAAAACTGAAGAAAAATAAAAGTTTACAGCTAAAACTATTATTGTGGTTTGTGCCTTTCTTTTTTCACTGTGTTTTTGATCAATGTCATGTCTCAAATTCAACAGACAAACAGTTTTGTCTTTTTTTTGTGTGTGTGTTATAAGAGCCGCTGTTGTGTTTTCAGTGAGAGCTGCTCTTTGGTGCAAACAACAAAAATGTTTTTTGATTCCTGTTCTTTTCTGTATCAGTGGAGATGGCTGACTACCTAGACATCCATCCCAATTATTTTTCTATTCTATGCATTAAAGAATTAGTCTGGTCTCATTTGATAAAAATAATGCATTTTTAAATAATAATTTCTAATGTGATGCAAATTAAATTTGTTTATGGAAACTTGGTCTTGAGTCCTTTGTGTTTTATGAGGTTCTTTATGACCCTTCAGAGTTCCTGTACTGTTGTTAACTTTATCCAAACTGGATAAGCTGACATAAATGTAGGATTATTGGATCAGTTTGTGCGTCACGGTTTCCTCTGGGTTTTTTATTTTTAGAGACAACACTTTGAGAAAATGTAATAAAGGAGGAAACTGTGCTGGGGATTAAATAACCCTCTGCTCTGAGACCATACTGTTTAATCACAGCTGAGAGTTTTATTGGAGGCAGAGGCAGAGAACAATTAAAAGGAGCCGCTGTTGGACACATTGTCAGGAAGAAGAGGCGCGTTGGTTTTATTCACGGACACAGATGACAGGAAGAGTCAACACCGAGGATAAACAGTGATAAAAGATGTCCTGCTCCAAAGGGCCTTCAAGCACAGACTGATGATAACAGTCTTTATTAATGAGCTGTGGGACACTGCAGCAGAGTCAGCCATTTTGGTTCAAGGGTTCATCTCCAACAGTTACCTGTGTACAAAATGTGCACTATACAATTTCTTCTTAGTTTTCTGTATAAAACTTTGTACTTTTACAATGTTTGTAACTCTCTTAGAAACAGTTTTGAGTTCCTATTTCTACTTAGAGTTTAAGGAAATAGAACATGTCAAGCAAGGGTTAGCTATTGACATTGTGTGTTCCGATAACTGTTTGTCAGGATCTTTCAACCTTGAGGAAAACCGTTACTCCAGCTGAGATTCAATCCCTGGTTCCCTGCTCTATTCATAAGCTAGACTAATAATGAAAATGTCTGATTCTGACGCCATTTTCTGTTGTATTCGGTTAAGAATGTCCAGTTTGTTTGTTCAACCTGCCAATTATCCTCAGCTCAGTGCTATTTTGTCAAGTCCGGTCATTGGACCATTTTTCGCTCATTTTCAGTTTCAATTAACAGTTACAGCATCACTCGTGCAATTCATAAATCTTTGTTGGTTGTAAATATACTTAATTTAATCCACATTTGCATAAATTGTCTCAAAAGGAAATAATTCAAATCCAAATGCTAATTGATTTTTAGCCTTATATTCATTAAGGAAGGGCCCCTCTGTCATTAATATACAGTCTGGTCCATAAATATTGGGATATTGACACAATTCTAATCTGTTTGGCTCTATACACCACCACAATGGATTTGAAATGAAACAAACTGTAGACTTTTAGCTTTAATTTGAAAGTATTTACATCCAAATCAGGTGAACGGTGTAGGAATTACAACAGTTTGTATATGTGCCTCCCACTTTTTAAGGGACCAAACGTAATAGGACAACTGGCTGCACAGATGTTCCATGGCCAGGTGTGTGTTATTTCCTCATTATCCCATTTACAAGAAGCAGATAAAAGGTTCAGAGTTCATTTCAAGTGTGCTATTTGCATTTGGAAACTGTTGCTGTCATCTCTCAATATGAGATCCAAAGAGCTGTCACTATCAGTGAAGCAAGCCATCATTAGACTGAAAAAACAAAACAAAAGATTGCAAAAACTTTAGGTGTTGCCAAATCAACTGTTTGGAACATCCTTAAAAAGATAGAACGCACCAGTGAGCTCAGCAACATCAAAAGACCCGGAAGACCATTGTGGTTTCCCTGGTGAAGAAAACACCCTTCACAACAGTTGGCCAGATCAAGAACACTCTCCAGGAGGTAGGTATATGTGTGTCAAAATCAACACTCAAGAGAAGACTTCACCAGAGTGAATACAGAGGGTTCACCACAAGATGTAAACCATTGGTGAGCCTCAAAAACAGGAAGGCCAGATTAGAGTTTGCCAAACAACATCTAAAAAGGACTTCACAGTTCTGGAACAACATTCTATGGACCGATGAGACCAAGATCAACCTGTACCAGAGTGATGGGAAGAGAAGAGTCTGGAGAAGGAAAGGAACTGCTCATGATCCAAAGCATAGCACCTCATCAGTGAAGCATGTGGTGGTTGTGTCATGACGTGGGCATGTATGGCTGCCAATGGAACTGGTTCTCTTGTACAGGATGAATTTGAAGTGTTTCAGGCAATATTATCTGCTCATATTCAGTCAAATGCTTCAGAACTCATTGGACGGCGCTTCACAGTGCAGATGGACAATGACCCGAAGAATACTGCAAAAGCAACCAAAGAGAGTTTTTTTAAGGAAAAGAAGTGGAATGTTATGCAATGGCCAACTCAATCACATTACATTTGCTGAAGACAAGACTGAAGGGAAAATGCCCCAAGAACAAGCAGGAACTGAAGACAGTTGCAGTAGAGGCCTGGCAGAGCATCACCAGAGATGAAACCCAGCGTCTTGTGATGTCTATGCGTTCCAGACTTCAGGCTGTAGTTGACTGCAAAGGATTTACAACCAAGTATTAAAAAGTGAAAGTTTGATTTATGTTTGTTAATCTGTCCCATTACTTTTGGTCCCTTAAAAGTGGGAGGTACAAATACAAACTGTTGTAATTCCTACATCGTTCACCTGATTTGAATGTAAAGCAAAAAGTCTGTAGTTAAAGCACATCTTGTTTGTTTCATTTCAAATCTATTGTGGTGGTGTATAGAGCCAAAAATATTAGAATTGTGTTGATGTCCCAATATTTATGGACCTGACTGTATAAGTGGCTCTCAAATGAACCTGAGGGAGCTGCTGTTTGGCTCCTCAGGTGTGAGTTTCTGCTCACGATGTTCTCCATCACATTGTATGTGAACACAAATAAAACGAGGATCCATTAAGGGCACATGTTTCCGGTCAGCAGGCAACGCTGGTCTAATGGTCTTACTTTCGCAAAATGTCTAGACGTTGGCCCTGAACTGCGACTGTCCCTGATCTCTGTCAAGTTCAGAGTGATGTCACAGGAAGTCATGTGACTTCCATCACTAGCCCAGCTCACAGGTGTATTTTCCTTCATAGGTGTAAACCAAGATGACTATAAGAACTATGGTTAATATTAGCTCTTACTGGTGGTGGCTATATTAATTGTCAAAGCTTCTTTTCAGAACTGGTATACTTGTTCTAGTTGTCTTCCATCCATAAAGAACAAACAAATCAGAACGTTATCTGACATTATAAACCCAAAGTGCCTCCCAGGTTTTTGTCATATGAAACAATAAAAGCCCTTAAAATTATCAAACCATAAAAATGGTACAGCAGATAGAACCCTGTTTCCACAGATATGGTCTGCTGGAAATCTACTTTATTCTGAAAAGTTTGGTTTAATCAGACTAAATAGTGTAAAGTGTAAAAATAGTGTTACAATTTAAGTGCAAAAACGCCCCAAAATATCTCAATTTGCATATCTTGTAAGCTACATGAAACCCAGTGGAAAAGCACTTACTTCCCGTTTTTACAGGTGCCCAAACTGAGCACTGCTGAAAGAGAAGACTATTTATGTTCCTTCCATTTTTTGCTGAAAATGTAGGACATGTCCCTGAATGGCTACTATTGTAGTCACATGCTCTTAAAAAAAAAATAAAAAATTATAAAAGTGGAGTAATGTGTGGATTTGCAATCTGCACTTTGGCCACCAGATGTCGCCAAAATGAATTAAATATATCAACCACAAAGAAACAGGTTTAATACATAGAAGTATTTAATCAAAAATTAAATATAACAGCCAAATAAAAGGGCTCAACATCGGAGCAGGTTCAGATAAAGATTAAGACAAAAGGTCTCAAACCATTTACTTCTAAAAGTGACACAAAGCAAAATTAAAAACAAGCACATTAGTAATTAACTGCATTTTACAGCGCGTTGATATGCAGCCGACCACAGACAGAGGTAATGTCTGTTAAAGTGGGGCATCCATTATTCGGTGAACGGGCACTCGATCAAATACAAACTCAAGACCCACAGCTGTAAACGAATATACTTCACAATATACTTTAAAAATTAAAATAAAGCACGAGACAAACAGAAAGAAAAAGAGCAGAGAAACAAACAGGCAGTAAAAGGGAGGTATGTCCCAAATAAATAATGCTACATAAGTTTTCTACGAAGCTTTAGCTGAAAGAGTCTTAAGTTTTACCAAAAAAAAAAATTTAAAAAATAAAAATACCATTACCAAACCAGATATTTCGGATTTTTAAAAAAGGGAGTTCCATGAGGCACTTGTGGAAACAGTCCATTACTTGTTATTAGCTTGACTGCCTCTAAATAACAATGAGTCAATAAATTCACAAAAAAAAAAAATCATTTTTTTCAGTCAATTTCAATTGACTGATTCAATTTCGATATCTTTATGCCATCTCTAAACTAAGAGCTACAGACTGATCTGTTATTAAAAAAAAAAAAAGGTATGAACTTTGCTGCTAATGAATAGCCATGAGGTAAAACAAGTTAAAACTTGTGTAAACCCAAGAAACTAATACGTTTTTAACTTAATGATTGTTGTATTGTAACTATAATGTAAAAGTAAGTAATAGTAATGTTTGTATTACTATAGAACAGCTTGAATAATAGGCTTTTACTGTGATACAAGTTATTCATGTGATATAATTGTTTGGAGAGATGACAATACATTACAGGCCACAGTCAGAGCAGCATTAATGTAACAATGCTTAAGAGGTTTACAGATTTATTATATGCAGATTTAATTGGTAAGAATGACAACCTGCATTTTACAGCCATTATGCTACAGAAAGTGTTATGGAATAAATATAGTTCCTTAAAGTAATGCCTGGGAAGTCTTATATTAGCTCTGTCCATTCTGTAATTGACTTTGTCCAAATGCTCCATAAAACCCACTTTAAAATAATCCGAATGAGGTGTTTTTGGGGTCGGGCTTGCGAGTGCCCGTCCTCTAAACCCGTCCCCACAGGCCACTGGTTTGGTCTTGTCGGCTTCAAAAGGGATCAGCGCTGCATATTTTGTCGTCTTGGCATAAGTCTGAGACACATCCACACAAATACACACATAAAACATGAGCGTTCACACCTTACAGTAAAAAGTTAATGTACAATAATTATACTTAATATAGTTTTGTGAATGTTTCTTTGATTTTTTTTTTTTTAATCCAGCACCATCAGTAAAAGGCACAGTCTGTTACGGTCCAAACACAAACCCTTCACACTCTTTTTGTGGAAATGCAAAGAATATATATATATTATATATCAACTTTTTAAATAGACTTCTGAGATGATAAAGTGGATAAAAAGCAGAGCGGAGTTAAAAAAAACAAAAACCTTCAAACGTCTCTATGCAGTTAATGTTTCACATAAATAAAACTATTGCATTGTCAAATCTGAAAAATGCTCACAGTCCACTTATTAAACTTCATTATTTCAGGATTGGGGGAAGAAAAGAAAAAAAAAAAAAAAAAAAAAAAAAAAAGGTATGTGCATTTTTCATCCATCTCTGCGTATAAATATATCTTCATTCAGGCATTTAAAAAAAAAATAAAATAAAGACTTTCGGTAAAGGCTTAAGAAGAACACGACTCTTCAAATAAAATGCTGGTAATGTCAGACGAGAAGAAACGGCTCAAACAAAAACACTGTCAAGATTATACGACAAAAAAAAAGGCAGGTTTTAGTAATATTCTTGGATTTTTGAAGTAAGTTTTCTAGCACTGTTATGGTTAGTGCATTGACTGTAGTAGATTTACTGGAGAAATGACCAGAATTAGAAAATTATATCCATATGATATTTTAAAGCAGCAGGAATGAACTCTTCAGCTCCTATTAGGACCCTCAGTGCAACTGTCCTGCAAACTCACAGAACTGCAATGCTATGTAAAGAGAAGAGAGAAGACTGGGGTTTGTGTGAAATACATGTTCTTATGGCTCGTCCGTCAACAGGTGAATGTCTGGCGAGTGTTGGTAATGACTGACACGCTATATTTTAATGATATTAAGGCTCATACATTTAGCTATCAAGATCGATCCGGGATATATCGGTATAGCCGTGGATCCCTTCATCGATCAGCCGAGGGAATTATGTAATGGGTTATGTAATGTACTTCTAAGCTGACACTAATTTATTCAGAAAAAACTTTGATTCTTGTTTAAAATGCACTCTTTTCCCGACATTTAAGACCAATCAGATAAAGGCGTACAGCGTTTCTGAGTCTGGCCAGTTCTCCTGAATCAGGTAAAATACTCACTGTATACGAGTCTTAAGAAATCTACTTCAAAAATATCAAAAATATTACTGTAACTTAAAAAAAAAAAAGATACTGCTACAAAGCTTTTCTAAAACTAAAGCCTACCTAAATCAATAACAATATTCACTGCACTAAGCCAATTTACATCAGTTTTTTGCCACAAATACAAATTATTTTGAAACTACTTTGTTCCTGTTGCAAAGTATCCTTTTGCTGGTCAGTTGTGAATCGGATAAAGTACTTGGATGTAAGAATATGGTGTCAAAATACAATAAAAAAAACTTTGCAGCAAAAAAGTGTGAAGTAATGGCCAATGGCAGCTCATTGTTGCATAAAACTGAAGGGCTAGAGTTGATTTGTTTAGGCAAGTCTTTAGTGTTTCAAAAAGGTTTTTAGAAGGCCACAATAGAAAAACATGTATAACCAGGTTTGTCATCAAATAAGAGTAAAAGACTAAATTTACTCATAAAACTTCAAATAGACCCAAACCCTCACTTAAAGAAAAAAAAAAAAAACATTAAATCCAGCACGGTCTCAGCTGCTCTAGATCCTTTCAGTGCAGTGTATGTTTTGTTTCCATTAATATATCTGTAGTATTAAATAAACGCTCTCTCATAGGAGCTACAGTTGATCACATCGACAGAGCACCGTTAACGACATTGTGACCACGTTTTGGCATCGAACACTGAATAAATGCCGTTTATAAATCCACCCTCCCCCCCCCAAAAAAACACACAAAAATAAAAAAAAAAAACACAGGTTTCCTTGGACTATACTGTTATTTGGTAACAACCCAAAGAGTCACCAGTGTGTGTCCAGTGGGTTCTTATTGCATATGTTAAGGTTTAAAAGACGGTAAACTCTAGTCTGAACTATTGTCTAAAATCACTGTTGAACTATTTGTTTCTGTGAGCAATAAAAATGCAAAGAAAACTTAAACTGTATTTTGTATGGCATGATACATAGTTTAGTATTTTGTTGATGTGGTTCCATTTGATACTTTTGGGGCCAATTGATTCCCTTCAGTAGATTGGAGAGGCCGGCAGGAGCAATGCCACAGAGCCTAAACCATGTACTGCTGCAAATAAGTGCATTTAAAACACTGAGCTACAATGTCATCTTTAAAAGCGTTGTTCATGAAGGATATTTACACATTATGCTGCTGAAATGGCCTTTATGTTGCTTCAGGAGCCTCTTGTTTCCAAAGTGCGGTTGTATAAATAAAAGAATAGAATAAAAACAATGACATGCCAAAATAAAAGCATGAAAGTACCTTCCATGTAAAACCCTTCCACCAAGAGTAACACAAAGCCTTGCTCATTGCTCTAGTCTGCTTCTCCAAACTGACAATTTTCTACTGAAGGGAATAAGTTACCTACTCCTTTTCCCACAGACATCCTTTTTAATCAAATAGTGGACTAACCCTTTGAATGCTGACAAAGCTTTATACAATTACAGTAACCAAATTTTAGAATTTGAACAGGTTTTAGATGTACTTTAAGCAGGTTTTAGATTGATTTGTCAGCTAAAATTTGGCAGCTGAATTTTTTCTTATCCACCATCAAGGCCCCTCCTCACTTTGAGTTTGACACCAAGGCTTTAGACTAGTTAAGACTAAACTGTGTAAAGTTAATGTAGGGTTAAGCTGAATGAATAACCTGTAATAATTCCCTTCCCACTTGCTGTTAAAAGCTGTTAAAAGTGTAGTGTCTTCTGTATCTGAACAGTCTTCCCTCGACACAAGAGGCACCAAACCTGCGTCTGACATAACCCTCCCACAGCTCTCGAATCAGGCACTTGTGATTTCCTCCAAACGCCACAAACCCCCTCAAAACACAGAATACTGCACATTCAACTCTCTCGTTCATTGTCACCTGCCAAAATCTCACAAATACTCGCACATTCAGCACCAAACCTGTGAATCTACATCTTATTGCACCAAAGGATTTCCTTCACAACTCGATTGGTCAGTTTTTCACATAACACCGGGGAAAAGATTGTGGTTGTCATGATATAAACCATCCCCTTTTGTCTATTGCTGAACATTAATTTAAAAGAAATAAATAGCAAAAGCAGTAAAATACACAAATGTTTGGTATAACTTTGTACCAACTTCAACTAATGAGATTGACGCCAATGGCAGCACTCGGGAACGCCTCAGAAGTGAAACAACGGTATGAAAAATGGCTGTACGTGGTTTTGTTCAAAGAGTTCATTCATTTCATGAGTGCAGTTTGTGGCTCAATCACTGCGAGAGGCCATTGGCTTTAAGAGAGGCAGACGGTGACCCAACACATGAAGAAAGACAGACTTATATAAAGGGCAATGCTGTGGTGAACGAAACTTCCAGAGACAGTACATGAACTAAAAGTGACTCATTAACCGGATAAACCTGGTTTTAGAAACAGGAAGTGGTGGCAGACTGAGCTGGAACCAGAAGTGTTACCATATTTGGAAAACAGTCGGTTCAGGAAGCATAAAGCAACTCCATCTTTGTACTGGATCCAACCCTCACTTCCTCAGTCCAGTGTTTATCTACTGTCTATGGGAGTTTCTCACTTTAACAGGTGCTGCCATGGCAACCACACATTTACGCCAACGAACAGACGAACAAACACAGAGCCTCATCTGGACACACACAAACACATATTTAAATCTGTGTACAGTAATAAACCAGCATCTTTAGGCTCAAGTCACTGTGTCTGCTTTGTGCTCAGCCCTGCATCCTGAACATTTACTGTTACATCAGCGAGAACCGTACTTTGAAAATATAAATAGGTCAAAATAAAACTTTAGGGAGCAATCAAAAAAGAAGAGGTCTAAAAGGAGGTTAAAATACAGTGGAGGAAATGCAGATGTAATGATGCGTGGCTAAAGCACAGAGGCAGACGCTGGTTCAGTTGCATATTGTGGCTATACTCCTCTCTGGCTTCTGACGTCCCGTAGTCATCAAGTCCCAAAGCTGCACCAGCGCAGAAGCAGGAGGGTAGGGAGCCACCCCTTCCAACATTAGGACTGCTGCCGGGCGGCGACGGGCTCAGGCGAAGGGTCTCAGGCGAAGTACATGGTCCGCAGTGTGTCGTGGTGGATCTGAACAGCTTTGGCCAAAGCCTGGGGGTCCCTGCCATTACTCTGCCCCGAGATGTGACTGCCCTCCGCACTGCACAGGGACACAAAGATATTATTAAAAACAAGAGATCTGTTTTGGACAGTGAGGTCTATCGGTTTTTAATGTTACCCCGGCCGCCATTGTTACCATAGATATGCAAATGCTCATTATCACATATACAAGTCATAAACATTTTGAGCTGAGAAGGTCTTGACTCTGACAGTAGCTCACGTCATGGGACCAAAAACTGTGTTTACAACTGTGGCACAAGATTTACCAACAATCATTTACAAGTAGAGACTATCCAAACGGCAAGTTTGAAAGAAAGAACATGTCTGAAATGTTACATTTGAGTGCATTTTGTAAAAATACAACTCTGTCAAGGTCCAGTTTATTGGCATCACTCACAATGTCTTGCAATGAGTCCCGGGACAGGAAAGTTATATTGGAGGTTTCTGTCCAGTTGAGAGTACTGTCAAATAGGCATGATTCAAATGAACTCAAATGTGTTTGCCTTTCAAAACACTGTTTTATAAATTGTGTTTTAGATTTTGTTTTTGCAATTTAAAGTACTGGATGGGGTAATGAGCCTAGTGGCAACTGGCAAATATAAAAATTTTTATTTACTCTTGAGGAATAAGGTCTACCTAACCAAACCTATATAAAACACACGAGTCGCTCTGTTCAGAGACTAAAAAGATTGCGTTCTCAAAATGAATCTACAGAGAAGAGGTATTTTTGATGCTTCCTACACCTGTGTTCAAACGTTGACAGTCTGTGCTGGTACAAATGTTGCAGTGTGTGTCATTAATCCACATAATCTGAAAGACAAAATCTTAAAAACCTGTAATGACACCCCTCTGACCTGTCGTGCTCCTTGTCGACCAGGTGGTAGCGAGCGCGAAAGGCCACCAGGTGAGCGTAGTAGGCGGGGGCCGGGATGGAAACGGAGCGTGTGCAGCGGACGTAAGTGTGGCACAGCTGGTAGGTGAGCAGCTGAAACTCATCGGCCGTGAAGCAGTTGTCGTCCCACAGCACGTGGTAATGGGACGGACGGCTGGTGCCCTGTTGGGAGTAGCACCGAGGGAACGGACCACACGAGAGAAGAGGAGAAAACACAACACAAGGATAAAATTAGACTGACATTCAACACAGACTGAGAATTACAGCCCTACACCTGCTGCGGTTTGGATTTTACCAAAGAAAACTTTACCCATTTGTTTAAATTTAAAAAGGTCAAAAATGTGACGGCGCAGACAAACAGAACATTTGCAGCTCAAGGCTTTTCCTTCAAAACAAACTGCTCTGGAACCGTCTGAGCCACGGTCTCACAAGTGCTTTTTCAACTCCAAGTCTGTGTAAAGTTGTGTAAATACATTTGATAGGACTATATTACCATTTTATTGTTTGCTCACCTGGATCCCAGCGTGGCTACAGAGGTAAAAGTCAAACTCATATGGATGGGTGATGTCTGTGTCCACTGTGGTGCCGGCAGGAATGTTTCCACTTCGACCGACCTAAAAAAACAAAAGCTAAAATTAGTTTAAAAGTAATACCACACTATTGTACAGCAGTGGTTCTCAACTGGTCTCAGGGTCCAAAATATTCCCTCAAAACTAAGCAAAGTTACATTTTAGGGCATATATTTAAAACCTACTTTATATTTTTTGCAGGTAAACTTATACTTAAACTTATACTCACTCGCTCGTTCCGGTCTGCACAGAAGAGCCGTGTATGATGGCGTTTCTGCACCACAATGTACGTGATTCCAGGCTGGTACTCCTTCTCCAAACTGATGCATGCCTCTCTTATGGCCAGCAGCTCATAGTACAACACCTCAACCAGAAAACAATAAACAGCAAGTGAGTCCACTTACCTTTATTTAAACACTATAGTGTGTGGTGCGTGTGTGTACATGTACGTGTGTGTGTGTACGTGTGCGAGGTCGCTGAGGGCTGTAGTACCTGTCTGAACTGTCCCTCTGACACGCCATCCCGGTAGAAGATGATCCTTGTCGGCTTGTAGCGGGTTGATTTGTAAAACTGGATGAGCAGTTCTCGCACCATTGAGGCCAGGTCCTGAATGACCTCCTGCCTGGGCCTCTGCACCCGCACTGTGGCACAGTACCTGCTGGGATGGGCGTCCATGCTGCCAACCACCTGTAGTACAGAGTGCATTTATAGGTCATGTAACGTTTTACCGCTAGAAATAAAATCTAAAAACATCTGGAACTGGAAAGTCCAAAAAACAAATAGATTTTAGGGGAATATTTAGGAGGGACATATTGAAATTATAGCCTGACATTTCTTATGTAATGTTTTACCGCAGCAATAGACGGCTTCTTCCCATCTCCAGCCGGAGGGTGAGTAACATCTGCCCCGAGGAAGATAATCGGCTGCTGGAAAACGGAAGGACTGGGAACACAAGAGACCAAAAGTTAAAACTAGGGGGGTAGAGTAGTTAAACCCTCAAGTGGTAAATTTTTATTCAAGAAATAAAAACAATCTAAATCTTTTACTAAATTAAGTATGAAGTTTTTCTGATTGAACAAGTAAGTTGAGCAAAAAGTTATGTCTTGACATGGAGAGCATGCACCAAACAGAAATGCACAAACTGAGGATCAAACTCTTCAATATCTTACTTTTACATATTTTTTTAAATGTAAAGTATTTTTATTCATTTTTTTAATCTACATACTTTAGTAAAAGAAGTGTACACACAGATGTATCTTTGTTACTGCCTACTTCTGCTTTATATTTCTGTCCTAATGCCCTGAATGGAAGTTTCAGTTTTTACCGCTGATGTGGTACCAGGATGTTGTTGATGCCTCCCAGTTTGACGTTGATTTTGAGGCAGAGGTTGGAAAGTGTCTGAGGCGACGTCTTCACTACGTTTTTGACTTGAACACACTGAGTGGCCATCCCCAGCAGCGTGTCTCCGACCCGCTTCACCTCAGCTGTGGGACACACGTTCACATGCTTCAGTAACTCAAGTTTTTACATTCAACGCATAGACTGTGTTAAAAACTGGTCTGGTGATGTCAGTTGTGTGTTACTGTATGTAATGTAATGTAATGTATGTAACTATCCATCTATCTATATTTATATATTAAATAAAAAAAGAGAAGTATTTTACCATACACCGGTGTTTTCCCCGGCAGGATGACAATGATGAGCTGAAGCCCGGCATATGTGTTCTTCAGGTGCCTGAACATGGGCTCTACACTGTCAGGTCCCTGGGCGTATTTACAGAAACAGGGCTGGCCTTGGATCGGCATCCCAGCATCTTTTGAGATTTTGCGCAGTTGGTCCGTAAAGCTCCTGTTCAGAAAGAATGGCAAAAGTTTCTACACAGCACTTTACGTCCTCTGCTTCAGCACTAAAGAACAGTTTTACTACACTTCAGGATCTCCTCTCGGCACTGCCTCTGTGTGGCGAAGCAGGCGATGGCCCACATTTTGATTTCGACGCCGGTGTGAAACTGCTTGCCCCTCATGTCCCAGACGCCGTGACTCGGTGTGGCCACAGTGCGGTTCTGCAAAGACAGTGTAGGGTTGATCTGCTGAGATTGACAGTCACACGGCAAAACAAACACTTGACAATTGTGCATTTGTCAATCTTGGCAAAATAGCTCCATAAAACTCGGTAAAAGGAGCAATTACTTTGCATTTTCATAAAATTACAGCTGGAGAAGAAGCACATTACTGTTTCCAGGACAACTTTTTGGCTCATGGACCAGACTAAGGCAGACTGGGCAGACAATTTCATCCAGTCCAAACAAACAGACCTTAAATGACTGCTTTCTGATTTTTTGTCTTTGCTTTCTGAAGTTTTGATGTCTCTACCATGCATTCATTTAAACCCTTTTGCACACACTTTAAAAAGATGATCCACTGGTGAGACTAATGTTTGTTGGTTTATGATTGAGTGTTGTTTGTAGTGCACTCAAAGAGAGACATGCAACAGCAGAAGTTTCTGAGTTAAACCGCTCCAAATATAATACAACATGCAAAAGATTTTAGCCCAAATTAATTAGAAAAAAGAAAGGTTGTTGGATACAAACATGAGAAATGCTTTAGTTACTTAAAAAAAAAAAAAAAGCAATCAGCAATGTGGATTACAGTACAAGCAATTCACAGGTGTTCAGACAAACGGCACTGGCAGAAAAAGGCAATACTGTTTATAATTTAACCATCAAGAGCAGTGTTGTTTGAGGAAAGATTATTTCATCTCAGTTTGACAGTAGTGACCGGTGAAAAAACATACACACGACAGACAAGCAAATGAAACGTGATTTAAAAAAGGAAAAAGGTACCATAAAGGGTTCAGAGCTCACCCTGCCGCCATACTGCAGCATGGGGGCCGGCAGGACGCGGCCCGTCACCTGAGCCATTTCGTCACGGACTCGGAACTGAAACTCCTGCACGAACGGGTCCGACTCGTAATTTGCGCTCCGCACCTGAGACGGGAAAAGTAGTGGATTTATAGTGACAATAAATAAATTTTAAAAACCAAGAGGGTGAATGTGCTTTGAGAGGCACTAACCAGTCGGCTGATCTCCTCTTGTCTGTCCGGAGCAGAGCGGGCTGTGGCTTTGATCATAGTCGATGTCTGGTTATCTGTCAGTTTTTTGATGCAGCGCTGACCAGCAACAATGTTACACACCTAAACAGAAAATAAAACAGATTCAAAAGTTCAAATTTATTGTCAGATCTTATTTCAATAAGTCAAAATTTACCCGCAGGATGATAACTGAAAATTTAATTCTTAATCTTTCTGAAAATATTTATCAGGTATGAGGAAAGTATAATAAATTAAAATATGAAATAAAAATGTAGGCAGGAATGTATCACAGAATTGTGCCATGGGTCTGAATGGCTATTATTAAAAAATATGTCTGTTAACCATTAATACCGTTAACATCTATAATTTAAAAGTTATGGCAAACAGAGAAACCGGTTTGGATTGCGCCATGTTTGCACAGGCACCATTCACACATCAACTGGGGCCATGTATAGGGTTCAGCGTTTCTCCCAAGGACATTTAAGGGACAAACTCTCATACAGCTTGAGCCACTGTCACCCATTACAATGGCATTTTGCTTTGTCTGTGCATTTGGCCATTTGAAACAGTTTTATGTCACAGAAAACAAGCTCACAGATGTTTTGCGCTGGAGTCCACAGTTTATCATTAAAAGACTGTTAAAAACATGGAAACCACTTTGTTTAAATAAATTGACAACTTAGCGCAACTCAAATTGTTTAGATGAGTGAGAGCATTTGTTCTTGGTAGAAACCTGTGTACGTTTATATACCCTTACATTACCTCTAGAGGCAGATAGGTGTGCTTCTGCTCCTGCCCCACCTGCAGACAGGGCAGGTGAGGGTATTTCAGCTGCAGACTGTATTTCTCTCTAAAGTACTGTGCCACTGTGCGCTCCACCGTCTGGCCATTCTCAAGCTGTAAAGGAAACCTGTGAATTAAGAAAAATTACTTTTGAGATCTGCAGTTGACCAAATTCTTCTCTGTGCAGTAACTAATCAACATGAATTTCCTATTGTTGCTGGCTAAAATGTAGAAAAACATACGTCTGGAGACTGGCAGGGCGGCGCGTCACGTTGCACACTCTGTATTTTCTTCTCATCGTTCCACAATGTGTCACTTCCACTTTGAGACCTGTCAATATCAAATCACAAGTGTCAGTAAAATGTATCACTGACTGTATGAACTTTGCACAGAAAAAGCTAACCGAAAGGATCTTACAGTAACCCCCCTGAACATAAAATGTCCAGGGGGGTTAATGTAGCTGCAGAGACAGTAGCACATATGTCCAAAGGTGGTGTCAGTGAAAACACCTTTAATCTCTTTGGTGAACTTGACTCTGTGCGAGTCAGTCAGGGGGCGTGGCTGCTCGTCAATGTTGTGGATGTCTAGGACCTCACACATGAACTGGATCACAGGCTGGGCTTTGTAGAAGGCTGTGGCTGACACTGAAAACACACGAGAAAAAAAAGATTATCAATCATAATAAAGTAGAGCTCAGTGTACAGAGCTTTGGAAAAAAGGAAAACAAATAATAAACTTTACCTTTCATCAAGATATTCTGGGTTTTTAAAGTAAGATATAAGTGGAAGTTAAAGTTAATAGTTGTAGTTATAGTTGGCCGAGCTCAGAGAAGCTGTATATAAGATATATTTAGGGTCAGGAAAAAAAGCATTGGAAACAAAAACTATGCTGTTTTGATGTTTATTCATTCATTCATTCTCTACCTGGAAATTAGCTGTTAAGCTATAATCTGGTACAAACATCTCTGCTCCGGCTTAATGTAGACTGTACGCTGTCCTAAAGAAATAAACAAATCTAATAATAATAATACCGCTTAGTCCCGTTAGGGGTCACGGGTGACTGGAGCCTATCCCAGCAGCTTTGGGCCTGAGGCGGGGTACACCCTGGACAGTGACCAGTTAGTCGCAGGGCTAACATTTAGAGACAGACAATGACAGACAACCATTCACTCTCACATTCATTCACTAGGGACACTTTAGATTTGCCAATTAACCTATACATTCATGTGTACGGAGGGAGGAAGCTGGAGTACCCGGAGAGAACCCACGGTAACACGTGGAGGACATGCAGACTCCTCACAGAAAGACTAATGTTTTGATGTTTAGAAATACGTCATCCTATAGTGAGACAGACATTGTTTTGTGCACTGTAGAGGGTTATACAGCAGCCACTGTTCATCTGTTTATGGAAAAGCATCTTCTGTCAAACCCATTTGTTTTTCTGAAGGATAAACTGTGACGGTGGTGCATTGTTTGTCCAACAGCAGCAATGTGCACAGTTCAATTTTACAACATACATAATTTCCAGAACATTTGAATTTTAGGATGTGAAAATTCAACTCTCCATTTCCAGTGTAAAATAATTCCTGTGTTCAGTTCATACCCAATACTCACCATCAATGTTGAGCATCATCTTCCACATGGCAGGACGCACAGACTGATGGAAGCCAAACCACACCTCCCTACCTCCACCAAGCGGGTGGTCGTAGCCCTCGGGGGACGAGAAAAAGGACCGTCCCACAGGGGTGTATCTGTTTAGAGAACACAAGAAATGAGCTGCAGGCAAAAACACAAAGCTGTTTGATTACTGTTGACTGTGGAAGGTAACAGCCTCCAGCAAAAATATAAAAAGCCTGTTGCAGCTGCATAATCAATATTGTGATAAAGAGATGACCTGTGATTGTTGGATTTCACATGTATAAAGTAAAATATTTAATGGTTCCATAAAATATTAAGCAAATTTAAAGAAGCCTTTGAAATGCCGCAGATTAAAAATAGTTTTGGCTGACATAAAAGCCTTTTTTTTTATATATATATGGCTTTTGTAGAAGCCTCCGGAAAAAAAAAAAAAAAAGCTCTTTATTGGCAACTAGTGGGACGGACACATTCGCTTTCTTGTAGCTTGTCTCTAATCTTTATTTTAATGCCTCTCAGAAATGTAGAGCATATTTACTTGTTCCTAAATCAAGCAGCAAGGGTCATACAACAGCAGTAGGACCCTGTATCTGTAATAATGGCACCTTTCACTGACGTTTTCTGTCAGTTATTAAATCTTTGTCTAATATTCAGCAGAAGAATAGTAAAACTGTGTGTTCCTTGAACTAGGTCTTTGAAAATGAAAACAGATGACAGTAAGATTCAGACAATGTCTGAATCTTACTGTCATCTGTAAGATTCCGCCATTGCTAGATATATCTATATATCTAGCAATGTTTCAGAATTCAAATTTTATGAGTTTAAGGAAACACATCTTCCGTCTTTCTGTCTCTAGTTTGAAGCTGAAACCCCAGACTGAGCAGCCACGAGCAGCTAGGCATCTGCAAAAGGGTGGCCTTTTAAGCAAATAAGGCTTCATCTGATTGAAATGCAAAGTGTGATTGTCTGGAGAAGCAACATTACTGCAGTCAGAACAGTCTTTCATAGTGTCCCTGTTGCCTATACAGCAGAGAGTAAACGGCACAAGTTTTGCTGCAATGCTGCTCAGTAAATTAAAATGGGCTACAGTAACGCTCCAGGATGCCACTATCTGTTGGTTCTTGGATCAGATTTCTTGGCTGAGACTCAACAGGAAATACTCTGCTCATGCCTAATTCAGAACCGGTTTGATTCCAAGTCTTTCTTAAATGAGCCTACAAACAACTAAATTCAAAACAATGGAGAAGTATTTAATTCCAACTAATTTTTACTTTGACTAAAACCAGAGCTCACTTCATGGAGGGCAGGTGGCGCAGGACAACGTCGACAGCATGAACAGGGTTAGTGCTGATCGGTTTGTCCAGATCCACCGGTTCGACCACAGCTCGTCCTGTTAAGACTTCATGGAGCATGTGCCAACTAACCAGCGACACAAACCGCATGGTAACTTTAAAGGGACGGTCTTTGCCTCCTTCACCAGGAAGAGTCACATCTAAGTCGACCTGAACAAGACAAACCATTGTTAAAATACAGTGCGTGTACAGTAGTCTTAGAGGGTCAAACCTCTTGAGAGCATAAACCAACGCAGCCAAATTTATCTAATGCAAGTTTCAAACAAAATGCGCACCAAACAGGAACTGAGATACAATTAAAATGACATGACAATATACATTTAAAAGAGTGTGCAGACAATTTCCATGATCGTAAATTACTCTAAATAAAAAAACAAAAGTTTGTTGAATGTAAAGTATGTTTGTATCTATGTAGTTCTGTATAGTATGCATCTATAGTTTTCCTTTATATTTCCACAAAACAAAAATGAGGATCTTAGGATATATACTGGACTGAGATTAAATTTGTGGTGCTGTATCAAGTCATTAACAAATAAGAATATAGACCCACAGTCATTAGTCATTAAGGACTTTAAAACTTTGACAGTGAAAAAAGGTCAGGGGAATGACACTGAGCCCATTATTTGTATATTCTTACCCCACTGGTGGCGACAGGAAGTGGCTGTGCCGTATAAAGGCTTCTCTTTCCGTCATAAACTGGCAGACGGTCACCGAAGATGGTCACCTTAAAATGTTGAACCATTGAGTCCACCACCTCCCTGAAAGACAGAACCGGGGAAAATATGTCACCAGGTTTATTTTGCAAGGGTTATGAATGTAGAGACACAGTTTCAAGCACAGAGTCAAGCTTTACATAAAAACAAGACTGCACACAGCCTCAAAGAGACAAACACACTTACTTGTGTGTATATATATATATATATATATATATATATATATATAAAAAAAATCTTAATGAAGCAAACAAATTAAATAGTGTTTTGTTTTTTGCAGCAGGCAACTGTCATCTATAGCAGGGGTTCCCAAACTTTTCAGACCGCGACCCCCAATATTAGACTGCTGACGATCCCCCCAAAATGGACTTTTGATTTAAAAAATAAAAAAAAGATAAAAATAATGACTAAATAACAAATCTCTCTCCCCCTCTCGACTTCCATCCACATGAAAAACAGCCTGCGGCAACTGTGAGTAGCCCGCGGACTTGGCAACACGCCGTCACTTAACTGTCATAATTAATCGGAGCAAACAAAGTTTTACTAAGTTTTATAAAGTTTTACTTTCAGTTTATTTTAATTATCCTAAATTTATACCCGCATCATTACAGCCTTTTTCTTGCGACGCCCACCACTCCACTTTGGGAACCAAGACAAGACATTTATTTTTGTATAGCCCAATATCACAACAACAGTCGCCTCAAAGGGCTTAACAGACTGCACTAGACAACATCCCCTAGACAACCAGTGATCTATAGTACATTTAACCTGCCAAGTCCACAACTGCTTTATTTGTCTATATGATTGTTGAGACTGGGCTTGTAGTGTAGTATCCCTTTCGATATTACAGTGGCGTCTTGATCTAAATACTACGCTAATATGGTTGAGTGTGGTCTGATGCAATTAGCAGCAGTAATATTCTGGACCAAAGAAATCTGGCCAGCGTGAGGCGTAACCAGTGTTATTTTTACCTGTTGACCCGACGAGGACATTTGTCAGGCTTGATGTCAACCTCATAAAGGTACACGTCAATTTTTGGGATCTCCACCTGGAAGCAGTTGGCCAGGAGCCGGATGGGTTTCCCCACGGTGCCATAGCCAGGTCGCCGTGGCAACGCAAACAAGGACTGGGCTCCAACGGCTCCTAAAAAACAAACAAATCCAACAAAATACATTTACTGCACACTGTGGCTTTCTCCTTTAAATCTACCTTCAAGATTAACAAAGCGGAGCGTAAAGCCCGCCCCTATTTAGATAAAGGATTATGATTGGTTGTATTTATACAGAGGGGTAAAGGCTGTGACAGAAAGGGAATCAAGACCTATTTGAGTGGCCAGATAAAGGGCAAGGAGAAGCGATGACTGCAATAAAACGGCCAACATTGAGTAAGCAACATTGAGCAGATGAGAGGAAGGAAGTGGTTAATAAAAAAGAAAGAAAAAAAGAGGCTCAGACCCATTACAAACCATTTCCTGTTGAAACATAAAAATGTTGCCGTCACTTTGTTCCCACATCACTCTGACAGTGGTCGGGCGTTTAAAAGGTTATGGAGTTTGCTGACATTTTGTGTGAAACGCAACCGAGGGGGTGCAGATTTCTCCGACTGACATGGCCTTTTGGCGACAGGACGGGGGCGGGTGCCGCACCACGCTAATTTGACACCAATTTTCATAAATGCCAAACTGGAAACTACTCCGACAAAAACGACATCATACCACCACAGTTTCCAGGAGTCGAGCTGCGACAATCACTCACAGAGGGTCATGTCCAGGTTTATTTTGAAATAAATACATGTTATTTAATATTTAATAATAAAATATTAAAGTAAGGAGAAATAATTGCAGTCTTGACACTAAATTTATGGTAAAGAAAAAAAAAAAAAAAATCTATCATCAGAAGATTACAGTTCACACCTGCCTTCTTTGTGATGGATATTGGGACTTTCCTGTTTGATATAGAAAGTTTTTGGTCAGTCCATAATGTAAAAACGAGTTTGACAGTTACAGATAAGGAAACAGTTGGCAAAAGGTATTTTCCTGATTCTGACAAGTGTTAATTGAAATTTGTGTTGTAATGTGTCTTAAAGAAGACCTGATAATTCCCCAACTTTTAAAACGATACATGCTAGTGTCAGACTCAAGTTGTTGACAAGTGGGAATAATGAAAGTTGAGTGTGGTTTAGAAAAATCAAAATAAAGCAGCGTGGAACCAAATAAAATGTGCACAAACAAATGTTTTGTGTGCTTGCATTTTATTTCTAGTAAGTATAATTATGTATTAATAATTACATTTGTTCATTTAGCAGACGCTTTTATCCAAAGCGACTTACATTAAAAAGGTTCCATTCACCAGTGTTACAGTTGGAACACCACTGGAGGCAAGGGGGGTTAAGTGTCTTGCCCAAGGACACAACGACAGTATTAACAGTGGGAAGAGCGGGAATCGAACCGCCTGAAGGATGACCGCTCTACCACTGAGCCACTGCACTCATTCATTCTGTGTTGTATTGTTTAATATTAAATGTAGACTTTAAAACACTCATTGACATTATTTTTTGGTGGATGATATATATATATATATATATATATATATATATATATATATATATATATATATATATATATATATATATATATATATATATATATATATATATATATATATATAAGCATTCACTCACTGCTTAACTGTACTTGTGCCTTTAAGAATTGCTGTTGTGGAAAGTAAAAGTAAATGTTTAATCAATAAATAAATAAATTACTTTGATTCTGATAAGGATATCTTTTCTGAATACAACTAATATGAATAGATGTTTATGTTTTAGCTTTTCTTGCCAATGCCAGTGTGAAAGATGAACTGTGGTCCAAAGGTGGCTTCACAACAAGGCACAGTGCAGTGCATTGTGGGAGGTTAATTACAGTAGCTGCAAGTAATTAGCCTGTTTTCACTGTTACACTGACCTCGGGGCGACGTGTTTATTTGTTTACAGTGAAGAAAGAATGTGAGCTACAGAACGAGACCAGAGCAGAAAAAAAAAAAACTGAGTGAGTTATGAATGCTTTTTAGGAAATTGAGGGTCCTGCTGAAGTTGAAGGTTGGCCCTGTCCTGAGAAAACAGGGCATGGTAAAAGCCTGTACTATCTGCAGATACTTGTCTCCGGGTGCCATCTCCCCTGAGCTGTTCCCATGGCAATGGAGCCATGTGGTTTCTCCATGGCAACCACAGATAGAACAAAAAAATAGGTGCAGATTTGTTTAGCTTTGACACTGTCCATTATTATAAGTTAGACATAATATGCTATATTTGAAAAATACATAGACCTGGACTATATTAAACAGATCTTGTTTTATTTTTCTCCTTTACTGCCTTAAACAGTAAAAAGCAATCCTCAGTCAGAAAGTCAGAAAGAATATAATTCACTGCATTAACAAACAGTGAGCTGCAGATGAGCCAAAAGCACAAAGGTTTACTGTGTAGTAAACAATGCAGAGATTAATGAGCAGTTATCAGGTAGCTCTGTTAAACAAATGCAGCAGTGGCACAAAGATCATATACAACCCACACAGTCCACTCCTCACAATACCGACACTGGAACGGGCGCTAAAAAGTGATGCTAATACAATGGATAACCTTTATCTTTTGCAAATAAATCAGAAAAAACAAAACAAAAAGATGGACAGCAAAATAATGGACTAGTTAGCTTTTAACACTGCCCAAGTATCTAGTGAGGCTAAAGTAAACTTTATAAAGCAGCCTGGACAATGAAAAGAGAAACTAAAACTCATAGGGATGACGGAGAGCTGTTTGAATATAAAACTGTTTACAGAATGGTGTTCTGCAACTTGAAAATAATTATGAATGTACACCGTGAAGCCAGCAGCAGACAAGTCGATCAAACGAGACAATCACGTCTCAAAAGTCATGGGTTTAGATCAAATAGAATTTGAACAGTCAAATCTGTGTCAAAAAGGCTTTATAGTCTCTAAAGTGAGTTACATAATTAAAACTTTGTACTGGTGTCCAAATGTCTGAGACTGAGTCAGTGTTCAAGCATATTGGAGCCAGCCCTCAACACTGTACAAGCTTCCTGGTTTCCCATCTTACAGTGCATCAACATTATGCAGAAAAGACCTGCTAATGTTATATCAAAGGGCTTTAAAAACACTGCTCAAGTTTTTTAAGTATATTTGGCTTTTAATTAATCAAACCACTTGTCCTGCTGTTACACTGTAAATTAAATACAGCACATCTTAATGATTAAATAGTATGAGTGTATTTTAAATAAGAGTAAAGCCTTACAGAGGGGCTCATTTTAAATAGAGCAGAGGGCACATGGGAAATGTGTGGGCCAGTTTCAGTGAACCACTATGGCCCTTTTTAACTCCAGGGGTCCCGACAACATCAAGTTTTTTCACATATATTGTGTCCCTTGGCTACAAAGTAAATTTACTTGAGCCTGAGCATGCTTCATGGATTTGTAATTACCACAGGCAGCGGTTAACAGACATGACTCAAAAGGAGTGGGTCACCATGGCAGCAGCTGGTGTCTTTCAAACATATTTACTCCCAGCAGCCTTCACACACACCTGACGGATTGACCGCCGCCTGCGTTTGACAGCTACTACAGAGTGATGTAGACAGACGACGCTGCCACAAACCCGTGAAACAGGTTTGAAGCCGACACAGGCTCCAACGCACTAAAGTGACCCGGCAAGCGGCCACAAACAGTATCCGGATGGTAACAGAAGAAGAGACACTGAACTGAGTGGGGTTTGGTGCAATAAATTACTATAGAGTGACGTCTATATCAATAAATTACTAATATAGAGGGCAACTCTGTACTGTTTGTTCTATGTGAGAGCTTTTCTGTTTTGCTGCATCTTAAAATGATTTTAACTTAAATACATTTATGAGTTTTGATGCACTTAAAAGCAAAGTTTATTAAAGTGCTATATACGTGAAGCATGTTACAAATGCCAATTTTTAGAAGACACTTTACTCAAGCAGTGGTACAGAAAAAAGTCTGCATCTTTCAAGAAGACTGATTTTTATGCAAGACCATGCTCCATCACATGCATCAAAGTTCTCCACTGCGTGGCTGGCCAGTAAAGGCCTTAAAGATTAAAAACTAATGACATGGCCCCCTTCTTCACCTGACTTTAACCCTATTGAGAACCTTTGGGCCATTCTTAAGCAGGAAATTTACAGTGAAGGTAAACAGTACACCTCTCTGAACAGTGTCTGGGAGCGGCTGCACAAAAAGATGATTCTGACCAGATCAAGAAACTGACTGACTCCGTGAATGAAAAGCTTGCGACTGTTATCAAAGGCTATATTGGTCACCGAGTTTTTTTTTTTTCCCCACAAATGTTTATTTGTAAATTTTGAGTTTGTTTATTATTCTCACTTTAACAGGTGAAAATAAACAAGTGAAATGGGAAAATCTTTGTTTTTCATTTAGTTGCATAATAATTCTGCACACTAATAGTCTAGCCTAATAATGGTGTACATGTAGATATTCTCTTAAGAAAGCCAAAACTTCACTTTTACTACTTAAAAGTTCAGGTTTGAGGGTTTGT
Source organism: Perccottus glenii (assembly GCA_024416835.2). Classification (NCBI taxonomy): domain Eukaryota; kingdom Metazoa; phylum Chordata; class Actinopteri; order Gobiiformes; family Odontobutidae; genus Perccottus; species Perccottus glenii. The sequence continues at coordinate 7,958,393 of CM044562.2, forward strand.
TAACATTTTGAAATGACCAAGAGCACTGTAGTTGTACAATAACAAAATGAATCCTCAAAAATACAACTTGCCTAATAATTGTGCACACTGTGTAGAGAAATGCACCACAATGGAGCCTACAATAAAATAAGTGGCTAGTTTAAGGCGCAATATTTAGTTTCTGTTTGTCAAAAAACTACTTACCAATTAACAGGATAAGGCTTATAAAAATAGTCAAAATGGTGACTGATGACATGTTCTGACTGACTTTCAAAAACATACATTTCTCACCCAAAAAGCTTATTTTTTAACATTATAAATTACAACTGCTACAATCCCACTAGCGACTACCAGCAGGAGTACACTGAAAATAACACCTGAACACCAAATTAGGTTAGGTGAAATTAGCATGGCAGAAGAGGCTCCCACCTGTTGTTCCGATGTCCATTCATGAGGTCTCTGTCCGGAAGACCCGGCACCGAGTTTGTCAGTCTCTGTGCGATGTTAAAACTTCTCAGTAGGCGGCCCGACGCTCCCACGTTTCCCGAATTCTGAGTGCCTTTTCTCCGGTTCGCTGCGGTGATACGGGTCGGTCCACTCACGGAGGTCCACTTGGGGAAAATGCCGGCTTAAAGTTGCATAAATGTTGCCGGTTCCGCCTAAAAATAGTTCCCCAACGTCTCTGTGACAAGACAAGATTATCACTAGAAGTTAGAAAGAGTTTGTGACGGTAAAACTGAACAGAAAGCAAATTTGGACGTTACATTTGGCTGGTAGCATTAGTGGCTAGCGGTTTGTTAGCTTTAGGCGACGACAGTAAAAAAGCGAGTGAATGTCAACTCAAAATAAAACAAGGTACCGATAAATTACCTTTTCACGGGCAGTATATGGCGTTCTAGACTGAAAACAGGACTATCCGGGTCGTCTTTAACATATGTGGGGGTTCTCTTCCCCGGCGTCCGCCTCGGTATCAGCAAGAAACCAGTGTGAAGTGTCTCCGCCGCCGCTGTCAAGTTTAGCACCGGCACCGGGAACACCACTTCACAATAAAAGCCCGGATTACTACAAGAACTCAAAGAATGTGAGGGTTATCAAGAGTAAAACTAACTAACTAATTTTACGATAAAGAAAATAATTAGCTTGAGGTAGACATTTTTTCCTCAAGTATGATTAATAACTTAAGCAATATTAGGCCATTTTCTTTTGAGCTATATCTGGACAGCAGCTAATAGTAATTTAATTTGACATTAGCAAATATCCATTGATTGTCAACTCCAACCCCGTTACATATGACATGTGACTAAACATTTAATAACTGTTTGCATGTGTCTATATGTGTGGGAGCGTATTATTTGCTGAAGAAGCTTTAATTTTTTGACAAATATTTTCTCATTTTATTAAATGCACGTTTTTTTTACCTACTTACGTCTTTTGACAAATTCAAACTTCTACTGTAATTTTAATTCAAACATGTTAAACTTTAACATGTTTGAACATGTTTTAACATGTTTTAACAGTTAAAGTCACTTCTGTTTTTCGGTGTAACGCTGTGTAACTTGACAAAAAAAATGAACTCCGAGGGAAACCCTTAAGGAACTACCAACCACGTCACTTCCTTTAATTTTTCTCTTTTTTCTCTCTCAACTGTATACGTCATGTATTAATCATAAATTGACGTGTCGGGATCCGCAGTATTTATGTGTCACACACTGAGGACATTGTGTTAGTGGAAAAGATTAAAATATGACGTGAATTGGAAATTGGATTATAATGGAAAGTGGATTATAATAAAACCTGTTCAGACTCCACACTGTAGATGTCTCCATACATTCAAATTTAAACACAGCATTAACCAGAGAAGAAAATTACCAGGAAACATCGCACTGCATGGAGTCACTATAGTTTTAATGAATGAAGAAGAAGGACCCTTGTGTGAATTTTTAGGTTTTAATGAATATCTTTGACCAGAGAATTTTGTGATCTGTTAAATAGTAGTCAGCCCAGACATATATCTGATTTAATGTTTATGTGGTTAATATTAGGATGGATAAAGTGATCAACTGTTTCAAAAGAAGACCTGAGGCTGTGGTCAGACTCTTCTGCTTCCCCTGGGCTGGAGGAGGCTCCATCCATTACGCTCGTTGGGGAAATGTGCTCAGCAGCTCCATTGAAGGTAACATCTGTAACGACTGAAGGAGACAGTGTTGTTGTCCTTCTGCAGTGACAGGACTATATGACTCTGTCCTTCTAACTAACTTCCCACTGCTTGTATTTTATTATTTTACTCCTTTGTATGTTTTTCTGTTGTATAGCTCTCAGCCAATCACAGCTCATAGAAGAAATTAAATTAAAGCTAAACTTGAGTACAAAATAAAAAAGGACCATAGGGACAACATCCTATGCACTCCTGCACACATAGCTTTTAAACTATTCGCAATTGTTATTTCTTTTAAGCCGTTTTGTGAACATGCATTATGAATTCATAAAATAAATAAACTTTACTCTTTGTTTACCTAAAAATACATTGCTCTATAATTCTTAATAAAAAGCCCCGGCCCTGTATGTTTCACTGACTCTTCCTGTTCCTCAGTGTTTGCAGTTAAGCTCCCGGGCCGAGAGACTCGAGCCAAAGAGCCCTTTTTCCAAAACATGCAGCAGATTGTGGAGGAAGTTATCTCTGTTCTGCTGCCGGTCCTGAAGGAGAAGCCTTTTGCACTATTTGGCCACAGGTTTGGTAACAATAACCCAAGAAGTTTTGATGATGCTTGTCTTCAGGTTTTGCTTATATTTATTTTCTGATCTGAACAGTTTTGGTGCCTTCACAAGTTTTGCTGTTGCAGAAGCCCTAAAGAAACTGCACAACATTGAACCAGTTCACATCTTTCTGTCTGGAGCCTCTGCGCCGTATGTGAGTAGGTTAAGAGCTACAATATTATCAGACGTATCAAGGCTTAATTAAAGGCATAGTCCAGTACTTTGAGTTACTTAGGGATAAACTTATTCCCTACAGTAGGTAATTCTAGCACAGCCCCAGATTAAAGTGTATAAAACTTTTCTTTTAGTCCGAGATGCGAATTAATACCCCAAAAAGAAGCGAGTTGTCAGATGAGGATTTTCTCCAATGGATGACTTCTATCGGAGGGACTCCACCTGAGCTTCTGTCGAACCCTGAGGTCATGAAGCTGTTCCTGCCGCCGTTAAAGGCCGACCTGTGCGTCGTGGAGAGTTACAGGTGAGCCACAAGGAGCTTCAGACTCTGCTGTGACTGTTGCTGCTGACTTGTCTTTATCTCTGCAGGTGTAACAAACCGGAGAAGCCTTTTCTGTTATGCCCAATCACATGTTTTGACGGGAAGGACGACATTCCTCATGACTTACAAGGTCAGCTCTTGAACCCTCCTTTTGTCTTTATTTTACTCTGTTTTGTACAAACCAATGCTGTCTTTAATATTAGGACAATTCATATCTGAAAAATATGTGTAATAGTTCAAATGATTCACATAGTTTTTTACATTTTTTATCAACAGGTTGGAAAGAAGCCACGTTGGGAGAGTTCACTGTTAAAATGTTTAATGGGTCTCATTTTTACTTGAAGGACTCGGTAAACGAAAAAATTCTGTTGGACTACATCACAAAGCAGCTGGAAACATCAGAAATGGACTATTTCTAATGTAAAGTCTGAAGCATTAAGATTTATATAATGTTGTAACTAACTGAATAGTGATTAATATACATTTTAAATACTTGTTGTGTTTCATATTATTAATCATATTAAAGTAAGTACGGGGATCTAGCATTTCTTAACATAGAATTTTCTTTCTGAAACTGAACTGTGTAGATGTGTTTTGCTCTTTGAGGACATTTGGTGGCAAATATGCAGATTTAATTTTTGCAATCCTTTTTACAGCTATGGTAGCCCTGCAGGGACATGCAGTTGTAGGTCTGGGATGGTAATTTTATAATAGAGATTTAGACCATGTCCTAAATAAAAAAAATAAAAACACAAGTATGTTTAAAAATGGAGCATTTAAAAAAAAAAAAAAAGAAATCTTATCACAATGACAGCTGTAAACACTCTGCCAGTTGAACTCAGAATTGAAAAAGTCTCTTGGAATAAGAGATGAAATGTCTTCACCTTGAAAACTAAGTCCAGATGCCTTTGCTTTACCCTTTTCTTCAATAACCTTCACAGACTTTAAATTAAGTTGAAAACCAGTCACTCAAAGTTTTTTCTTTATAGAATTTAATAAAATAAATGCTTTTTCAAAGATTTAACACAATATCAAACTCTATTTATGCACAAACAAGTTTTTATCTCATGAATAAACTTCACCATCATAAGGTTCTGATCTGGAACAAATCAGAAAACAGTAACAGACAGGCCGCATCATTCGATTATAAGAATAGATCAATCCTTAATTTAACAACTAAATCTAAACATTCAGTCACCTTTTAGAAATATATATTTAGCAATCACTTTTAGGTAGGGCACTTGGTTTTGAAACATTTGTCAAGTTAACGATGAGCAGGACACGTGACAATGTTCAACGAGTGTTGTTTCTCAACATCCCAAAGGTTCGTGTGACTCTGAATGTTTTGTCTGGATTAAAGAATGGCATGAAAAACAACACTCCCTAGTCAATATTTCAAGAGGAGACAGTGCAAAGTCTGAGGTTGAGCCAGTGTCTTTTCGTGGCCATGTTTTTTTTTTTTCTACGAGGAGGGCGGGGGAGGAGGTGGGGGACGAGGCATCTGCTCGGTGTCGCTGTAACGTGGGGGTGGGACGTCCGCCAACACGAAGGAGTCCGTGGAGTGGGTGCTGAGGCGGAGCGGGGCCAGGCGCCGCAAGTTGTTGGGGGTCCAGGGCAGTCCGGCCTGGGCCCTCTGTGAAGGGGACACAGTGGGGCTGTCTGGCTCCCCCTCAGCCATCCACGGGGGGATCTGCATTGGGTCCATGGGGTTGAGGTCCGGCATGAAGGCAGGGTTTTCAATTCCAGCTGAATACAAAGAAGGAAAAAGTCAATTTATGTTATTGTCACTAGATTTTAACAAACTGCACCAAAACAGTGGCTCAGTGGAACCGGAAGGTAAGCGGTTCGATTCCCGCTCTCCCCACAGTTCATACTGTCGTTGTGTCCTTGGGCAAGACACTTAACCAACCTTGCCTCCAGTGGTGTTCTGTAACATTGGTATTTACAAGCTTAATGTAAGGGGTGCATGTGGCAGAGTGGTTAGCACTCCTGCCTCACAGCAAGAAGGTTGACTCAAACATTCTCGGCAGACTTCAGTCTTTCTGTGAGGAGTCTGCATGTCCTCCATATCTTACCGTTGGTTCTCTCTGGGTACTCCGGCTTCCTCCACCGCCCAAAGACATGCATGTATAGGTTAATTGGCAACTCTAAAGTGTCCCTAGTGAATGAATGATATGTCACTGTCTGTCTCTAAATGTCAGCCCTTCGACTAACTGCAACCCCTAACGGGACTAAGCGGTTGAAAATGAATGAATGAATGAATGAATGAATGTAAGTCGCTTTGTAATATGTCACTTTTGTATGTATGAGTATGTGTAGAATATCAGTCATCCAGGTCATCATATAACAAAAGGGTTAAAACAAAAGCCTCTTGAAGGTCTTTTTCTAAGGTACTCCTAAAACTGGTAAACATTTCAGTGAACTGAGTTTATATCTCTCAGAGTGAGTGGTTACACTTGATGTCTACTTCAGAAGCTTTTTGTCTTGGTGGTGTAGGCTGGTCTTAGACTTGAAACAAGTCTTAAGACCAATGAAGAAAGGTCTTGATCTTGCTTCGGACTTGAACTTGTTTTTACTTAGTCTTGTCTCTGTCGTTCACATAGAAGCCTCAAGAAAAAAATCCCTGTCTCCTTCACCAAACACTAAACCCTCTTGGAGTCTGGACATGGTCTAAGACCGGACTCGTAATGTTCAGGTTTTACAACTGTTCCCTGGTGTATCTTCCAGTGTATCAATCAAAGGTCTCAGCCTTATCTTGGTCCCGCCTTGTGATGGTCTTGGTCCTTACTTGGCCTCAAGTGGACAAAAGGTTGATTTTGTCAAACAGGCACTGACTGACTCTAATTGAGCTGAGTATTTAGGAGTTGGACTATGTTTTGCTGGACTTGTGCAAAACAACAAATAGCAGAAAATAGAGTACCCAAGATTGTTTCAGGACCTGTGCTTCCTCATCAAAGACTGAGTTAAACTGCTTCCGCTTGTCCGCTTGACAAAATTAGCATTAACATTTCCGAAGCCACAAAACCTACACATTAAGGAAAGATGTAAAGGCTATAGCTTCTTGCTCCACAACAGCCAACAAACTTGAGTAGAACATACGTAAGTCCATTCTAAATATTCTATTATAATACAGCCTCTAAAATTAGTTCAACTCTAGTGCTCATTTAAATGAATGGGAAACACTGCTCTTTGAATTGTTGCTGCTCTGGTTGTGTATAGTTTTGATGACATTGCTTCTGAAAGGGTCTATGTTAAGCTGTGACGGCTTTACCTCCAGCTCTGTAGTTGACTCTCCTGGGAAAGGTTCCAGCGTAGCCCGAAGCACTGTCTCCCTCTGAGAATTCAAAGTCTACAAGAAACACAAGAAGTATTAATAGTAGTAGTAATTGATTTAATAATTATTCTCACAGTGCATTTAATTCAGCAGAGTGCAAACCTTCATCCCCAGAATGGTTGCTTTTATTTTTGTCTGTGGCTTTCCCATTTGGCATCTGCAACAATAATATTTGAGTTTATAAGTGCCATTTAAAAAAAAAAACAATCCTGTGTTTTTCTTAGTTTTCTATATTAACCTTCTGCTGCTGGTCTTTCTTCAAGTGTTTGCTGATGGTCTTTGGAGGAGCGACACCCATTTTAGCAGATTTGAAGGACTCTAAACGGTTCCTCATTGTCCTCTGGAAAATCTCCTGCACCTCATTTTCATCTTGGTTGACGTCGAAGTGGGTGCGGCTGTATCTGTGACGATGCTGAAACAACAGAGGGGGCAAAGAAATGAAAGATAAATCTACAAATATGTCACTACAACCACTATTACACAAATGTCTCACCTCTTTCCTGCCCTTGTACAGATTTTGCTGCAGAAGATGGTGCGTGTTGATGTCCTCTGACTCTCTCAAACCCTTCATGGTCTGCTCGTGCATTTCCAAACTCACAGAAGGCACAGTGTCGTGTCTACGGAAAAACAAAAATAGCACACATCAGTTTCTTTTTATATGCGTCTGCAGCTGAAGTGTGAGTTCAGATGCTACTGCGGCTTGTGGTCATCAGGGGGCAGTGTGATCTCAGTCTTTGGAGCAGAGGTGGTCCCTGACTCCAGAGTGTCACACATTAAGCCATGTCCCAGTACATTGATTAATTGACTGTGTAATTTATTTGCCAGGGCTTATATAGATTATGAGTAACCATGAGCTTGTTTTTTCCTCTAAAATTATCCAGTTGTCAAATTGACATTGAAGTGTTCCCATAAAGTGTCCTAAAACAATGACTGTAAAGTGTTTACCATGAGACATTTATTAGATAAGATAATATTAAATTGTGTCATTTATCAATGACAAGTTAAAACATACCATAAAAATCTTGATCCTATTGTCCTATATAAAGCTGCCTGCTGCAGAGCATTAACCAACAATCTTACGAAAATATCAAGTTGTATTGTAAGTATTTTAAAATGTAATACACACAGTATACTGTATATTCTCATAGTTTGCAGCTAAGTAGATGAAGAGCGTCAATATTTTATATAATTAGAACATTTTCCAGCTTTTTTTAGACAAGGAAAGTAAATGAAAACCGATCAGAGCTTGTCTAGGATTCTAAACTCTTTCTACTAAAGCTATATGTGTAAAGGAGTCGGGAAACCAACTTCACTCTTCCTTATGATGGTGCTGCTCTGTTGTGACCCGGGCTCTTAGGGCTGCAGCCTCCTAAGTGGAGCAAAATAATTAAATTGAACCTGAGCTAGTCTTTCAGGAACTATTTAAGCAATATATTCCATTTGTTTAGAGTGAGCTGTGTCAGAAGTAAGATATAAACTCTGCTGGGAGCCAACACAAAGGATCAGGCAAGACTTAAATAAAAAGTTAACTGAAGATTGATGGGTAAAGTAACAAACCAAATGTTATCAAGCAAGTAGGAAGCCCAATTTCTGCAAACATTTGTTCAGGATAATAAGTAAATGTAACTGCTTACTACTACGCTTACCTCTTATATGGAGTAGTCACATGATTGTCTCCATGTCAATTGTGATATCTGGCATAGACACGTCTGAAAAGTCATCCCCAAACTTTTTCTTGAAGTCAATGTAGGCATTTTCATTACGGATGAACTCCAGAGTGCCTTTACATTCACCCTGGGAAAACAACAGAGGGTTTACTTACAATGTTACTTCTCTAATCCAATAAAATAACAAATGTAGTGTGCTTTTCAAACCTCGGCCACATAGTCCAGAGCATCCTTCATGTTAAGTTGGTGAAAAACATTAAAGATGTAGTCATTCTTCTTTCTCGCTGAGGGCTTCATCAAAATCCTGGTCAGCCATTTATCCTCAAAGTGCTTCCACCTGTGCATTTGGAAAAACATTATTAGCTTCATTCAAACAAATGAGCCTGGTTTGTAGAAGCAGATAAGAGCAATGATGAAGGGGTCTTAAAGTGAGTGATACAACAAAGATATTTCCACAATATCTAACGCTGACTCTGTTAGAAGTGAAGATCAACCCTAGTCTCAAAACTAATGTCACTTTTTGGGCTTATTGCCTTCTCCACTCTTTTAACACAGCACCTAATTCTTCTCAAGTTAAAGGAGTCTGTCCCATCTAAGTATATGAAAAAATAAGTATAGGCTATGTGGGTCTAATAATAAGTAAATCTAATAATAAGACTTTTTTTTTTTGATAGACCCACCACAGGATCATTGACACATCAATCATTGATTCGTACAGATTTGTAAAAAAAAAAAAAAAAAGAAAACGGAATAGTTTTAACCTTAAGCTTTGTTAGTTGTTTAAAAAAGTGTTTTCACTGACCCCATTTGCAACAACATTAAATATAACCTGACCATTATCCAGAGTGAGTAATACGTGAACTATCCACAAGTACCAGAGCGAACATATATACATACTTGTCCCTCAGGTAGTTGTGTCCCTTTTGTCCCGATATGTCTTCAATGGCAACAAGCATGTGATCAAAGACCTAAAATACAAAAAAGTAATTAATACTAGGATTTTATTATTTGTCACACATGCAAAATTGTCACCACTTTTTACCTTGTTCTGCACTTTTTCTATGAGAGTGAGTTCAGTAATAGCAGCTCTTTTGACTTTAAGCCAAGTGACCAGAGGTTTCATAGATATTCCCTAAAACAGACAAAATAAAGGAGTACTAAAAATGTAAAAATCAATATGAAAACTTCTCACAGGACTTTTAAATTGTGTATCTAATGATAACTATAGACTTTATTATTAAACCCTAAATGTCCCTAAAAATCATCAAAGCAGCACAAAAGCCTCACATAAACTGATTTTATTTACGAAAGACAATATATATAAAAAAAACGTTTTTTTGTCTTAGCACTTAAGCTTTTCAGCATCAGAGTTGAGTCTTTAAAATTTACTGTATAGCACATGCCCTCATAGTTGTATTATTCATCTTAGTATTTTGTAACTTACCTGAAGACGACAGTGAAGTAAACCACAATCAGAGTAGTCCCCAACATCAGGTTTTTCTCTTTGATTTTTTTATCGTCCAGCAACACGGCCAGACCATAAGCGACGGCTCCTCGCAGGCCACCGTAGCTCATAATGATCCGGTCCATGAGGTCCATAGGAACCAGTCTGTACTTGTTCTGGATCCAGGTGAGGAAGAAGACCCCTGTTGTGAACACGCCCACAACAAAGATCAACACAAAACAGTGGAAACGTACGCCATTGTTTTGTATTTGTACAGTAAAAGAACAAAGTGACCCTGACCGATGACTCTGAAGAAAACGACAAAGAAGAGCGTGAGGAGGATGAAGCCTGTGTTCCAGACCCAGATGACTTTATCGATAGCCGAGATTCCAAGGAACACAAAAATCATAGTCTCTGACCCGTTGGCGAACACCTTCATGGCGTATTTAACGGTTAAGACCGACTTCTCATCCATGTTGGCATTTACGTACTTCTGGCAGCACACGCCACAGAAAGTTATCCTAAAAAAATAATTAGCATACACATATTTTAGGTATTATCATATGAATATTAATTATTTTTATAAAAAGATCATCTAAATAGTTCCCCAGACACATATTGTCCACCACGTATGTCACGTATATGTCTACTATTAGCAGTTAATAAGACATAGCTCTGCGACTTCTCCCTAATTTTTCGCCTTCACACACACACATATATATATATATATATATATATATATATATATATATATATATATATATATATATATATATATATATATATATATATAACTTATTTTAGTTCACTGTTTATGTCACATACAGCCCAATTTGATCTGTGTGGGCTGGACCAGTAAAATAATAGCATAATAACCTATAAATAATGAAATGTTTTCCGTTTGTTTTAGTGCAGTGCAAGTAGTACAATTACATCATAACCGAAAAAGGCTAATTTTGGCTGAAAAAGGCAAATGAACTTACAGTATGCCTTTGACGCTAATGCTATTAGGGCCAGTAGGAATAGTAATAAGTAATAGTAATAATTAGGCCAGAAATTAGCTAACTTTTACTGTTACTTCACTGACCTCTCAGCTACAAGTAAAAACAGACACGCTAACAGTTCCTTTTTATAAAGACATTTTGGGTAATGAGGTGCCATAGTGGGTAGAAAATCCCTATTTATGGAACCACTTGCTGTACTTCTGTTATGTTCACTACTGTGACTAAAATTAAAAATGCAGTTAATGTCACTTTCCAAAATCATCCCACGGGCCAAATTGTAACCTTTGTATGTTTGACACCCCTGAGAATCACAAAAAGGCGATTTGACGTCTTTATTGTTATTTTCTCTCTAAAGTGTGCAGCCACAGAGCACTTACGAAAGGATGGCCGACAAAGACAGCATCTCCGCCGTCAGGTACGAGAGGTATCCCAGGACGAAGACAAACCCAGGCTCAATGATCTGCACGTTTTTTGTGCATCTGGTCAGAAGACAGAGCAATACCCCAAAAACGACACCGACGAGGGAGCCACCGAACGCAACCACGAAGAAAGAAACTGCAGAAGAAAAAGTCTACTTTACACCATATCAGAACAAACCTTGAACATGTTCAGAGTGTGAATAAAATATGTACTGTTTGCTATTGAAAAGGTTTCTTACCAATTCCTTTGATAATCTCTGCGGCATTAATCGCAGATCCTCCCAGTGAGACAAAAGCATCAAACACATTGAAAAGCACCTGTGGGAAAAAAACTGACAAATTAGTTATAGTGAGATACAAACTGAACATACTTTTTAACAGGTCTCAAATTGCAATTTAGTTTCTTTGATGTAGCTGCATCTATAACAACGCAGATGGTGAATGTTTCTGGAAACAAACTACCCCAATTTTATTAGTTTCTAGCTTTCAGCCAATCACAGCTCACAGAGGAACCGTTGTCGTGGCAATAAATAATTCTAGAGTCTTGTCAGTTGGCAGTTTGTTTAAGGTTAAAAGATTGATTGAAGTTTGATTGAGAAGAGTGTGTATAAACGGTTTCACTTTAGAAACCATTATTCATCCAGACTGTAAAACATAAAAACATAAAATAACAATTTAAAGTTCGTGGTTGTAATGATTGTAAGTTTTTACAATCATTACAACATTTTACACAGCAGCTCTTTAAAACATTGGGTTTAAAGCCTATTGTCTTCTGTCAAATCAAAGGAACACCCTCTATTTATTTAATTCATTTCCAATATTGTGTTATGCAAGTTATATTTATTAAAAGCAAAATGCAGTGTTGAATCACATCAAACAGCACAGATTATCTGAGGAAAGACTTCAAGAAAGTTTTGTCCATGTTGACCTTCTGGCCTCTCTATGTCGTAAATGTGTACTTTACAGTAATGAAACCTTTCTGTTGGGATACAATATTGAGCTTACGAACCACAGTGACGCCGTCGTTGAGGAGAGACTCTCCAAACACCATGATAAACAGGACTTCGTTCACATGGACCTCCTCAAAAACAGCAATGACCGCCACAGGGTCTACAGCCGACAGGAGGCTTCCATAAAGGAGGTACTGCAGTAGACCAATGTCCAGGTTCCCTTCAGGACAATAAAAATAAAAACACAAAATATAGAATCAATTTTATTCTGATGGTTTCTGTTGCAAACTGAGGTGCCTTTTTATACAGCAACTGTTCTTTCTAAAAACTGTAAACCTCCGTAGCGTTTTAGTATTTACTTCAGTGTTTTTGTGCCCCGGGTATCTTGTTAAAAGTGACTGCCAGACTAAACAGTATGGTCAGTATAATTTGTTGGTTGTTAGTTATAAAAAGAGCATTTAAAGAAACTAATATTCGTCTCCCTTATTAGACACAGTATGGTTATTGACGACTTACCCATGGCTCCTCCTTGGTGGCATCCCCACATCGCCAGCCCTACTGTGCCTGCATTCCAACAGGTCCCAATGACGGCGTGGATCAGGATACCCCCCAGGTTACCAAAGAAGAGCTTGTTTGGCATAAAGTAGCCCGCGTCCAGGATGATTTGAGGCAAAAGAAAGTAGAAGAAGGCCGTCGGTGTAAGAGAGAACGTCTGGGCCTTGTCCGCGCCCCAGATTATCCCGCCTAGGATCCAGCCAAAGCAGATGAGTAGAGCACTTTCGGGATATGGCTGGTGAAATGGGGGTTGGACCTGATGACTGCAAACACAAAAAACAAGGCACTGTGAACCACTAAAAGAGGTTGACCAAAAGACTTTAATGTTCTTACAAGGGTTTAAGAAACAGCAATAAGGTGTTTTTTTCTTTATTAATTTTTAGTATTTAGTATTAGTTTATTTCGTCATTTAGCAGACGCTTTTATCCAAAGCGACTTACATTAAGCTTACATTCACCAGTGTTACAGCAAGAACACCAACTGGTGGCAAGGTGGGTTAGGCGTTAGTATGAACTTCACGGTTATAGGACAACCACTCTACCACTGAGCAACTGCGCTCCTAAAGGCAAGCAGTAGATTTTTTTTCAAGACTGAGGCAGAACACAAAAAAATGAAAATGAAATGAATGTCCAAAGTGCTTTTTCCAGATAATTTAACTAAAGAATGGCTTGACTTCATACAAAAGCTGAAATTATAATTAATAGCCATTAAGTCTTTTTAGTAACAAGGTCACTTTTATGCAGGACTAAGACCTTTACTATTCATCACAAACCATTTTGAGATTGCCAAACTGTGAAATGATCAACTGCACTAGTTTGAGAGCTATCATTAACCAGCATGGAGTGTCAAAAAAAGCACTGAGGCTGAGCTATGGCTTTACATTTGTGTTGCTCAAAGTGTTTCTCAAATGCCATTTCAATTGAGTCAAATGAAGCATACCAGTGAAGTTTTTGATTTATTGTCTCAAGCCACACCACTTTGTGTGTATTTAATAAAGGCACTACAAGATTAATTTACTTAATAAATTACAGATTAAGCAATTTCAAACAAAATACTAAAGTGGATAAAGCGTGTCTATTAATCATTAATGAGTGAATCATTAACTGCTTTCACCTGCTACAAACACAAAAAGAGACCTTTTCCTTCATGACTCTCAGCACTATAAAGAATACACAGAAATGAAAACAACACTCTTGCAGTTTTCTGTTGGTCTGGTAAGTGCACAATCAAAATTATAGTTTAAACAGCGTAAACCTGATTAGCCAATGTTAATAGCAACTATCTGAGAAAATTGTTTGTAATCTGTGTGAAAACTCTGCAGCGGGACAAGTATTCTGTTTGTGATATAGGTTTTGGACCTCTGTTATAATGCAATATGGCCAGTGAGATCAGTGTAAAACCTATGAGAAAGACATATTTCTCATGCACAGAGCAGGAGTTAAATTGTCAGCTCCGTTAAAAGTTGTCTGTAGACAGTTGTCTGCAAGTTCTTGTATTATAAAGTCTCTCTTAATGGCAGTTCAGATTGTACTCTCTCTAAAACAATGTCTCCACAATGTGAGCACAAACAGCTCTGTGCAATAACAAAAATGACCACAAGAAGAACTGATTCATTACATAAACTGAATTTTATCTCGGCCACGTGTCACTATAAAATATAATATAAAAGCAATTTATCTCCCAACTTGACAAAACAGAACTGTTAAAAAAAAGCTGCATTGTGTTTTCTGAAAAATCTGTGGTATTTCTGATGTGGCACAAAGAGTAAAAGGTAAGAAGAAGCCTTTTTGTTCCCTGCTGAGCTGATAAGGCCTTTGCACATTTGTTACATATAAAGCACATTGCAGCAATATTTAAACCATTTGACAGTCACAGAGGCCCTCTTCGAGTGTTTCTCAGTTCTGTAGAAAGAATTCCTAGAATATTTTTAACATCTATATAATAGACAATTAAAGTTTTACATTGTTATTTAGTTTGGTTACAAATAGCAGCACAAGTGTGAAATATAGTAATAATCAATCATGCTTTTTCTATTTCATCATCATATCTTCTGTCATTTACATACCCAATTTACACAAACAAGCCACCAAGATCCATAATGCCACAGTGTACGGCGCTTCCACATGGTGCCACTTAAACTTGACGATTGGTATTTCCGTGAGGCTGGAGCCATTGTGGGGTTCGCTGTGAGCGTGGTCTGACTTGGACTCCGCTGTGACCCCGGAGACCAAGCAGATCAGCGCCAACAACCCGAACAGCCAGGCTTGTACATGTCCACAGCGTCGCATTGGGTTCAACATGAAACACAGGTTGCTCCTAATAATGTTATCCCAAAACAACTTCAAATTTGATGGCCAAGGTCAAAATATAAATGCCTCTAGTGACCCATATCTCAGTTTGTAATGTTGTATCTTCTTTGATCCAATGCTCTGCAGGCAGTTCCATGAGCCCAGGCTTTATATAAGCAGCTGCTCCTCTACAACAGTGTGACACGTACATTCAGGTGAGATTATGTTTTAAGAATCACTGGGAGTAATGGGTGTCGAGAAAAAGTTATTCAGTCACATTTAAAACAGTCACCATTTGTCGTTTACTTTCCTGGTTCCGGCGCGTAATGACACATTTGTTGTTTATGTGTTTAGTAATGATTGACACTGACATAATAAAATCTCAGGTTAAAGCCTCTTGCCCTTAGTTTAAACTTATTTCTTTTGTATTGAAGGTGTGCTATAATTATAGGGCACTTGAGGCAGACTTTGTAACAGACTTTGGCCAAAAACCATAAAGCATTAGTATTACAAATTTTAAAGTAGGGGTGTTAAACATAACTAGCCAAAACCAGCCAGAGGGTACAATTTGACAAATTTGGAAAGTTCAAAAATGACATAAACTGCAAATTGTATTTTTTATTCTTAATTTCTCCACTGGGCGTTTTAGTAAGAGTAGCAGACCTAACACAAGTCAGGCCTGCGGAAACAGCACTCTTTTTAACCTGTAGCAGATAGGTCAGTGATGTAGCAGGGGAGGTAAGCTACAACACTGCTAGACAAATAGAATAAGCATCAAAGACATATGTGAGGGTAAGTTTGTGAAAGAATAAACGCTGAAGGATTTAGATTTATTTTTCTGACATTAGTCAGGAAAATGTAGTGTAGAGCTGCAGTCTTTAGAGTCGGGGACAAAAATACAAGTCATTCCTGAGTACTCTACATTAGTTTACTGAAAATACAAGTACACTACTTCAAAAATCCCACAATATTCCTTTAAAAGAAGCTTCACAAGAACAAGAAGCAGCCAGCGAGGGTGCTGTTAGTTGCATTAAGATTTTGAGAGACTCAGGAATTTCTTTATATCTGTCTGTTCACATAAGCAGCTAAATGCAGAGGAATATTTATATATACTGTATACATTTATACTGTATCCTTGATAGTCTGCATGTGGTTGTGAGAGATGTATGCAAACTGCTGTGTGAACAGTCTTATTTA
The DNA here is from genome assembly GCA_024416835.2 of Perccottus glenii. Lineage (NCBI taxonomy): Eukaryota > Metazoa > Chordata > Actinopteri > Gobiiformes > Odontobutidae > Perccottus > Perccottus glenii. Next base: position 7,974,480 of record CM044562.2, read on the forward strand.
AAAAACACTGAAGACAATAAATGCAGATACCAACTCCTGTGTTTAAGGAAAATACCGAGCAGCAGAGAAGAGAACAAAGTGGTTACTCAGTATTGGACGAGTGCAAATAAATGGTGGTCACTTAAACCCAGATGTCCAAACATTTTTTTCTTTTTTTAGTTTTTTACTTATTCTTTAGCCCAGAGGTTTCTTAGAGATTAAATTTAACCACATCTTAACTAACATCTTAACAACTAAAAATGTGTGACCCACACAACTATGTGTGGGTCTTTGCATGGACATGTAATATCCTCTTGAAATCACTTCCTCTTAATGTGATTCTTACCGTGGTCAAATTTATGGTCGAACAAGTAGGGCTGCAACATTTATCACAGTAGCTCAAACCAATGAGCTGGTATTCTAGACATTCATAGTTACTTAACAGGTCATAAAAATTGTTCTTTTAGAGCTTACGCTGAAATTGTGGCACACCCAAATAAATGTTAGAAACCAGCTGTATCTGGTCCAGAGTCAGAGCCACTTACTATGCCAAGGATGGCCTTAATTGACCTTTTTAAAAACAGGTTATTCCTAAAGGCCTATATTTATGAATACACTCAAGTTAAGAAATTAAAATTATAGTTTAAACAGCGTAAACCTGATTAGCCAATGTTAATAGCAACTATCTGAGAAAATTGTTTGTAATCTGTGTGAAAACTCTGCAGCGGGACAAGTATTCTGTTTGTGATATAAGTTTTGGACCTCTGTTATAATGCAATATGGCTAGTGAGATCAGTGTAAAACCTATGAGAAGACATATTTCTCATGCACAGAGCAGGAGTTAAATTGTCAGCTCTGTTAAAAGTTGTCTGTAGACAGTTGTCTGCAAGTTCTTGTATTATAAAGTCTCTCTTAATGGCAGTTCAGATTGTACTCTCTCTAAAACAATGTCTCCACAATGTGAGCACAAACAGGTAAACCTTTGACTTTAGTAAAAATTAAGTTCTTGTTGAATGTTTTGCACAGTAAAATACGTATTTAAGTGAAATAGTCGTCTTCAACATAAATGCACAGTAGTTCATTTAAGTGTTTCCTGCTGTTAGGATGGCCTTCATTGACCTTTTTAAAAACAGGTTATTCCTAAAGGCCTATATTTATGAATACACTCAAGTTACGTGTAGTTAAGTACAAGTAAAGTTCAAGTTAAGGTGACATCACTGACATTTTCCAAATACAGTATTTGGAGTAATCAGAGTAATTAGAGCTTGGTTTGGCGTAAAACCAGGTGTGTCTCATAAAAATAGCAGGACAGAGCACAATAGTGCCGCTGGGACAACAACCTGCTGTGAACTGGTTTGATTTGTCACAATGTCACGCAAGTGCACAATTGTTTTCTTCTAAAGCAGGCATCACAAAGGCGAGACACATCAAGACGTGGGCATAAATGGGGCAACTCTGTGAAATTAATGATGTATTAGGTTTAGGTTAGGTTAGTTTATTTAACCAGATTTGCGTTTATTCACGCAAATAAGGTGTGTGCATTTTGGTTTGTTTCAACTTAAACTTTTGTTTAGTTTTTTTTATGTGCAGTGAAGAAGCATAAAAGAGCAGAGTGGCTCACTTTTTCGCTGTGTTACTTGTTCAGATTCAATGGGACACAAGGCAGATTGAGGCGGGATACTGGTGGGAGAAATACAATGCGACTATCATTGAGTCAATATTATATTTACAGAGATAATAGCTAAGCTAACCAGAAGAAAATTGGCAATAATTAAAATATTTCTTTGCTTGGTCAATTGAATTTTTGAAAACTAATGCTGTCTGGCAGTGGAGCCCGTGCCGCTCAGCCTTATTAACTAATGACCTAATATATCTTGAACGTACTGTCCCATAACATAAAACTGTCATTAAATCGGAAATGGCCACAGCTTTGTGTATAACATTAACAGCTAAAGAAAGAGGTTTGAGACAGAGGTCAATGTAACAGTGAATGAGGGAGGTCATCGCTGACAGATATGAATGGCCCAGTGGAAAGTTATGTAATAAAACGTCTCACCTGTGACTAACACTTCAATGACTGTAATAAATCTGCCCAACATTTAACATTACTATAATAATGTTTTCCAGAAACCAATAAGAAAGTGACTGAAGATAAAAGCTGCACTTACAGAGAACCAGACAACCCAGAAAAGATTAGTAACACTTTATTTGAAACGCTCACAGCTCTCAGTAAAGGATGTCCTAAGTAGCGCCAACATTTGTTAACCAGTCTACTTTTGTAATTTGGGTCCCTATATATTCTGAAGGAAGAGGTAAGAATTGTCATGAATGTGATTACAGGCATAATCTTCATAAAATTATCTCATTTATGAGCCCTAGATGACAGTATTGTGCAAAAACAATTGTCAACCAATTGCAGAAATCCAAAATAAAATTGAATACTGATATTGGTGCACTGCTATTGACAATACAACATTAATCTTTTACAAGCAAATACAAAGACGCTATTGTCCAGTTGTTCTTGAGGCATTACAGATGAAGTAACCCAAATGTATTGTCTATTGTTCCTCAAACAGACAAGATCAGCGTGAGGGACTTTACTGCTGTGAGCAAGATGAAGGAAAAAACGGTTAAAGGATGACAAGATGCCAATTATTTGAACATGTGCCATTTGATACGTAACAATAAAGCCAATATTTACAGTGGGCTGTAATCAGTTTTTTGTTATGCTTGATTCAATACATTTATTGAATCTTATGTATCACCCTTTAAACAAAGGCAGTATGTGTAAATACTACATATTTTCAAATTTAACAAGTTCTTTTTATGACTACCTTGGGTAACCCCTACATGAAATAGAGACTTATTCTTGTGTCAATGTTTGCAGTATCCAGTAATCCTTCTAAGTAAAGTGTGAACTGAAAATCAGTGAGGAAAAAGGGGTTAACAATGCAATTTAAGTTAAGTTTTCTAATCTCACTGTCAGTTTTGTAATAAAGATTTACTTGACAATCAGCTGCACTGATCCTTTACCTGATATTAGTAATTTTTGTTAGATTAATAATTATTATAATAATTATAATAAATAAAAAAATTAATAATAAATATTGTTTTAGACAGTCTTTTGTCTCATTTATGCTCCACCAATGACAAAACAGATAATGCTCTTCCTGTTCATGCTGTCCTTGGGCAATATAAAAAAAACAATGTCTTAGAAAACAAATGGTTGAAATTTAACGCAAATATGTTTTAGCAGATCTACTGTAAACAAGCAATATTAGTATCCGGACACACATTATTGTCAAGGACAAAGCATTTGAACATCCCCTATCATCTGCTTTGTCCTTGACAATAATCTCTCTGAATATTTTGACGGCAAATTTTAGACTCTGAATTTTTAAAAGGTGCATTTTTTATTCTGAACTTTTAATCACTGAAAATAAACTGAAAATAGATACTGATACTGGTCATCTTACATGAAAAAAAATCCTACAGAGACATAGAGAAAATAAAAAATAGGTCCCTGAGCCAAAGATTAATGAATCAGACAAGAAAAGAAGCATGTTCTTATTATTATTAATTGTTTCCTTCTGCTGTAGATTTAAAATTTAACTACAACTACAACAGCTGCAGAGGGCCAAAGACTGAAATTACCAATTGGTTTCACAAAGGTTTACAATCAACATTTAACACCTTTTCTCTACGTTTCTACTCTCACCTATGGTCCTGAGCTCTGGGTCAAGACCAAAAGGACAAGATCTAATATACAGGCGGTCGAAATGAGTTTCCTCCCCAGGGTTCCTCAGCGCTCTTAGAGATAGGGTGAGGAGCTCGGTCACTCGAGAGGAGCTGCTTTCCACATCGTGAGGAGCCCGCTGAGGGAATCTGACATCTATTTTAGATGCCTCCCTCAGTAGGTGTTCTTTTTTTTTACCTTTATTTAACCAGGAAAGTCCCACTGAGATTACAAATCTCTTTTGCAGAGGAGTCCTGGCCCCCAATGTGTGTATTGGGAGGGAGGAGGCACAGTGGGTTAAGTGTCTTGCCCAAGGACACATTGACAGTATGTCGGGGAGAGCGGGATGATGTTCTGGGCATGTCCCACCGGGAGAAGGCCCCGGGGAAGACCTAGGTTACACTGGAGGGACTATTTCCCTGGATGAGCTGAAGGAATTGTCTGGGGAGGTCTGGGCATCTCTGGTTAGACTGCTGCCCCTGTGACCTGGCACCGGACACGAGGAAGAAGATGAGTTATTTAAAAAAATGTGGAAATCCATGACGACAGATTCAATATATTCAGGACTTTCTTGACATTTTAGTGACAAGAACAGAAAACTATTCCCTAAATATCTAGGTTTTCCAGGTTTTTAAAAATGCCTGGGACATACGGCTATAATCCTCTCTTCTGTAGATATTCCTAACAACTTACTAATGCGGCAGTAGCTCAGTGGTAAAGCGGCCGTCCTTCAACCGTAAGGACGGCCGGTTCGATTCCCGCTCTCCCCACAGTTCATACTGTCATTCTGTTCCTTGGGCAAGACACTTAACCCACCTTGCCCCGTATGTATGTGTAAGAATATTTAGTGGTGATGGTCGGAGAGTCCGTAGGCGTGGAATGGCTGCCACGTCTCTGTCAGTCTGCCCCAGGTCAGCTGTGGTTACAGATGTAGCTTACTACCACCAGTGTGTGACTGTGGAGTGAATGAATAATTGATATGTAAAGCGTCTTTGCGTCCCCGGAAAAGCGCTATATAAAATTAATGTAATAATAATTTATGTCTCTCTTAAAAACATGCAATCTCCATGTTTTTCTGTAGTTTGATAATATGTTCTTTCATCCATTTGGAGGAGAAATTGCTCTCTGGTGAACAATAAAGACCTACTGTTTCTATTACTGCTGACAGAAATTTGGTCATTAGTGCTTGTGGAGAATTAAAAGTCTCTCCTTTTAAATTGGGTCTGGAGGGACATGTAATCTGGTTAACACAAGATAATTTAATTGCCGTGCCACTAGCAGAGACACCATTATGTAATTCTCAGAAAACAACTGATATTTCATGAATACGCCCACACAGTGCTACCAGTCCCATTGCAACAACTGTACTAGGCTTACAAAAAAAAGGTTAAAAGGGTGTATGTCATTTCCTCCTCAAACTGTACCTAAACAGCCCCTTATTTATGCCACTGTAGCTGTCCACATACAGAGACCTACAACACATTCAGTAGGCCCCAAAGCTCCAGTCCATTAACATCTGTTGTGTATACAGATTTGGTGATTGGGAAGAAGGTTCTTGGGGTTTAATTGGGGGATTTAAAAGAGATCAAGCTATTCTTCAGGACTTTATTCAAACTATTAAGACAACCAGCGACGGCTGACAAATTAAAAAGACTTTGATAATTTACATATTTCCAAAGTCTGCCACATATTTCCAAAACCTGCGTCTAATGTACTGTAGTATCTCATGACCTGGATGATCGAGAACTTAAATAAAAACAGGCAACACTATTTACATTACTTTTCTGTTTATTTAAAATCACCTTCACTGTTTTTCAGTATAGGCTATATCAAACTATATAATTACTGAGGGGTTATAAATAAAGTGTATCAATTTAATAAATCTGTAGTAGCACTGTTTTCTAACTGACAACCTATTTTTGGAGGAAAATTTTGTCAAAACCTTTACAATTCAAGTGAATTCAGAGCATTCAGGTGAGACTACTCAGCCTTGAATTTATACCTTTTGTATAACAATAATCAGAGGTACTGTTGTTCTCTTGTGCTAAAGTAAATCCATCTTTAACTTGTTAAAATTAAAAAGAGTATGTTCTTCCCACAGTCCAAAGACACACATGAACAGGTAAATTGGTGAATCTAATTTGTCCAGAGTGAATGAGTGAGTGAGTGAGTGAATGAATGAATGTGAGTGTTAATGGTTGTATGTTGATGTACGTGTCTTAAGCAGCCCTACGATTACTGGGTGAATGTCCTGGATGAGTAGTAGAATGAGTGAGAAAAGTGGTACTAAACCTTGAGCACATCCACACCAGGACTTACCCAGTTTGCAGAGCCAGCAGACCAGGACCCAAAGGGCCACTATGTAGGGAGCCTCAACATGGTGCCACTTCCAGCTGACGATGGGCAGTGTGCCTGTGGTCCCGTTAGTGCTGGACCCGTTGCTTGGTACAGGGGGCTGTGTTGGGCTACTGGCCTGACATCTTGACACAAACAATAAAACACAGAATAAAAGTGTGAATGGCTTCAAAGATGCCATGATTTAAGTCTCAAACAACTGTTTAAGGTTTAAGTTAGGTGCTCTGGTGCCTTTTCCCTCAAGTCTCCCTGCCCTTGCTCGTTAACCTATCCATGTCTTTTGTGTCCTGGCCATAGAGGCCTGTGTGTGCTCTGCTTAAAGCCCAGGTAACACTTTTCATTGCAGGTGAAGCTCAGCCCTGCCAGTCTCCTCCCACTGCTCTCCTCCTCTGCCAGTTACATGGCCCTGCCTTCCTCTCGTCAAAAATCTGTCTCATTTGTCATCATTGTTACTCTTAAGTAGTATCATAAATCTATTGTTACAAAGATGAAGGAGTCGTGGAGGTTAACCTGCTGCAGGGCATACCATAACATCATTTGGTTCATATAGCCCTGTAAGCAGAGAGACCTGGGTTGCTCAGACCTGCCTATGCCATGTTTAGTGATGTTCTTCTTGAACAGAAGCTATGGTACATGTTGGGTACATGTAACCCCTGAAATGACTTGTACTGCAATAAGATAGGAACGTCAGCTACACAGTGACTTCATACAAGCACTAAACAAGTGTTTCTATATTACATTTAATATTTGATATAGTTTAATATAAATATAGCTGTGTCTCCATTAACAGTATTAAAGGTAAGACTAAACCCTGGTTTACTGCTGTTCTAGCCGTATATTGCTGCAGTAAAAAGAGGAAGTTGTTTCTGGGTTATTCCCACCTTTTTAAACTCCAAACAGAAAAACAGATATGTACCAGTTTAATAGCTTATAAGGACTCACTTTTCATATCAGAAGTTTCAGCTCAATGTAGAGCATTGCTTTTAATTCACAAAGAAAGAGTCATAAGATGCCAACTCATGTTTAAAAATATACACTAGTATGCATTAGTATGAGTATTTGTAACAACTTACTTAATCATTTATGAAGCGTTACTCCTACATTAGTAAAAACTATTAAGTTATAAACATGTCATTAATGGTTTAGTCTTGACAACGTAAAGAATCTCATGTAAAGATTATAGAAATGATAGCCCAGCAGCTATAAATTATTAATTAATTCATCATTAAGTACATATTTATGTATTACAATACTGCTTTATAGAGTATAGTGATTATAAAGGGTTACCAGTGTTTCTTGTATACAGTTCTGTCTCTGTGCCTTATTTAAGAGCACAAAGAGGTGTCTAAAAGGCTATAGTAAATGACTGACTATAGTTTTTTTAGTTGTAAAGGTCTGCAGCTCATAATTAAATGAATGAATCTATTTAACATTTCTGCTATAATTAAAAAAAGGATAACTCACATATCATTGTTAGATATAAGGACTTGGTTCACTTTATGACAGTGAACCGGTCACCTTGGCCTTGTTAACTGTATTAAAAGAACATAAATGAACTGTATTAATAAACCATCCATAAAACCTGTTATTACATTAATAAACCATTTATAAAACCTGTTATTAAGGAGCCTTATTGAGTGGTCCACTGAAGTTATTATGCAAATTTGGTTTCTCAAACAATGTTTTCATTCTTTACAATGAAAATGTATAAATTCTCAGAACTACCAAACAAATCTTTAATAAAGTGTAAGAACAAGACCAATTAAATTAACAGGCTAAAGCTAAATGTAAGCATTTTATCATCAAGAAAATAAATCTTAAATGACTTCTTGTTGCCAACACAGAAGTAAAGTCCAGTGTTGGGTGAACAAGAACGCCTGACTTTGACTCATTTGTCTCCCTTATTACATTGATCCTATCACACAATGTTGTGCCTTCATGGCCACGATATGTTTGTTTAGTAAATTATCCAGTTTGAACAAAATGCCTCACTTCCTTGAGCGCTCTTTAGTTACATTTTAAACAGCCATATCAGTATCTATTGTTCTTGAAGTTAACTGATTTTACTATCGATAAGCCACATCCTAAATGATTTAATGTGCATGATTAAAATTTGGAAGTCTGTTATGTAATGTATCTTCTGTAATTGACACCAATGCAGTAGACTTGATACTAATTGTATGGCAGCTTTGTTGACTATTCATGCGTAAAATCTCTGCATTAACTGTTACCTCTTCTAGCTATTTCTCACGTACCATATACTTAACTATTCTTAGCCTTCAACTGGACTCTTTTGATATTATTAAGACTGGGCATTGGATCTGGAGTGTTTTCAATGGAAGTTTTATATAGGGTACATACTTCTAACATAAATCCTCTATTTGTGCCAAACATGGTTTTACCCAATGCAAAATTTTACAATGCACTCACTTTACCAAAGCTCGACTGCAAGGATATTTTAGGGGACATCTTTATTATGTGACCGCTATCTGCTACGTTCTGGTAATTATTTCCACATGTTCTGGCTTTGTCCTTCATTAAACAGTCTTTATCCAAGGTACCTAATGTTAAAAATGCTCCTAAGGCTATAGCTTTGGGGTTTGCTCTTCTTCACGCAGTCTATCTTCCTCTAATAGTGACATGATCGCCTTCACAACCCTACTGGATAGCACCTGCTCACATGCACTGAATGAAAGCTGTGCTGTACTTTCATAAAATAAAAATAAATTGATTTAATTGTAGTGTGGAGTCAGGTTTAGATTGCGTCCCTTTTATTTTTTTTAGTATATGTTACCACATTCTGTATAGTTGCGTAGTTATACTTTTTTACTCTTGTTTTTTGTTACTGTTTCATGTTCAGCGTGTGTTATCTGATGTGTAATGTAGATGTATTGTCTATTTACAAAATAAAGTTGGGATTTTCTTTTAATTAACTAAAATTGTTACCTTGGCTGGAGATGAAGCTGAGAGCGGTATCTTTGGTCATCATCATCAGAAGGGTCTCTAAAAGTCAACAGCCAACAATCAAATGATACTAGTTGTGACCTTTACGTGTAAATAAAAGACACACAAAGAAAAAATATAAAGATACGTATGACACAATAAAAAGTCTAAGCTAGATATTCAATTTTATTTTTTTCATACATAAAATGAAAATCTAAATATATTGAACTCTTCAATGTCTTAACCAGATTGTGCTGTTTTTGGTATTTGTCAGATATTTTTAGAAAACAAGCTTCTAAAACTCAACCCTTAGACGTTGAGTCGAGTCCTGTATATGTTTATTTAAAAAACAAGCATGTATTGCATTTGACAGTATCATGCATTTTTTTATTTCTGAAAGGTTTTTAAACATACTATGAAAACTGAAAACACCTAAATGTTCTATGAGAGCTGCCTTGTTAGAAGACTTTGAGGTAAAAAAAAAAACTAGCAAGTCACTATTACACACAATTTGGAGCTCTTGGAATAAGTGTTGGTCTGTGGCATCATCAACAACCTTAAGTGTCAATGAGGGTGAAACTTGAAACAGTGCTGTGTCAGAAACAGGAAGGTGACTTGGTTATCACAAAGACAATACACATCCACACATATCTTACTCATTCCTGTGGTTGAGAGATTTGCATGTCCTCTTTTATGTTTTATGGTCTAGAGGTCTAATGATGGGAGATTTTTTCGATTAGTAATTCAGCTGTTTCCCATATCTAATAATACATTAAATGGTAAATGGTATGCATTTAAATAGCTTTTTTTGTACCTGGCTGTACCAAAGCACTTTACATTGTGCTTCCATTTACCCTATTCACAAACACACTCACACCTGGGGAAGACAGAGAGGGGGGCTGCCACCACCAAACTCACCTCCACAGCCTCACACATTAATACTCAAGAGCTGTGGCACTGGAGGCGAGGTGGGTTAAGTGTCTTGCCCTAAGACACAACAACAGTATAAACTGTGGGAATTGAACCGCCAACCTTTTGGTTATAGGTCAACCAATCTACCACCAGAGCCTGCTATCGGTGAGGTTTAATCGTTTTCCTAATATGTTTAACCATAACACATAAAGTAACAGTTTTTAATGACAAAAGAGTGTAGACTGCAATTCACACCTCACACTCCAACTTTTAGAGCATGTGAACAGCTATGGTAGCCCGATCTGATGGTTATTTCACAAAAAAAAAAAAAAATATATATATATATATATATATGGACACAAAATCAGTTTAGCAGCTTATAAATGCCCTAAAAATTCAGCAAGAATGTGTCCTAAAAAAAACATGAATGTGCTTCAACTCTAGCAGTGCTCAGTTTAAAGAGAAGAACAGGAAGTTCTTCCTACTTGGTTCTATGGTGATTTAAATGTATATTTTTCCAAGATACACAAATGCAAAGGGTGTTATTCTGTGGTTACACACTACAAGGCAAGGCAAGGCAATTTTATTTATATAGCACAATTCATACACTGGGTAACTCAAAGTGCTTTACAGGAATAAAAGATAAAAGGGGCGGCAGTAGCTCAGTGGTAGAGCGGCCGTCCTTCAACCGGAAGGTAGTAGGATCGATTCCCGCTCGCCCCACAGTTCATACTGTCGTTGTGTCCTTGGGCAAGACACTTAACCCACCTTGCCTCCAGTGACTGTAAAAACTGGTAATGTAATGTAAGTCGCTTTGGATAAAAGCGTCTGCTAAATGAATAAATGTAAATGTAAAAGATAATTTACAAGATTTATAAGAAACATAAGAAAAAATTAAAAACATTTTAAAAACATTACAGAAAACATAATTCTAACTTGTGTGTTCCATTTTTGTTTTCAGCTTTATACAACAATATTTTAGACAATGCACTTTAGAATGAGTGTAATGAACAAAATGTGAGCCTTCTAGAAATTAACAAAAAATTGGAATTTCTTTAAGAATTGAATAAAAAGAAATTCTTATACGTGGTGGCCCCCATTGACAATTTTATGCCACCACTGAAAGCAAATAGTATTTTGATTTTGCTGGGGTCATATAATATATTTCATTAAAAGGTAAGGTTTTAGGGCCATCTAAATTCTCACATGAACTGCTGACAAACTGACCCCAGTGGCACACTTTGAGACAAATGTGGTTTAACAAAAGCAAGAGCATTAAAAATCCTCTCCACCCCTGAAGATGTAGTTGCTGTATAATATATTCTGAAGGTACAAATCTGGTACAAGTACAAATGACCTTTACTTCCTGACAAAAGTCATTGCATGTTCAATTACCAAAGTGTTTATGGTTTCAAATTACAAAAGACAGAATGTTAAGAAATGTCACAGGCACCTGCATGATCATGATGGGCATCGGTCAGATGAAGGCCAATGTTTATGGTTCATATTCGTTACAGGAAAATGGTAGATCATAAACATTTACTGAGTTTACGTCAATAAAAAAATCAGTTAAATTAAAGCAATACATTTTTCTGACAAGGCTAAATATGGTGGTGAAAATGTACTTTAACATTTACTGAAATTCACTTTTGGTTCTGAATCTATTGCACACAGGTTGGCAAATATACCTCATTAAACATTACCTACCCAGACACTTATTTATTTTAATGCAAGTTTAAGTAGGTTGAACAATACTTACCACAGTTCAACTTTATATTGATAAATCTGTTACCAGGTTGTTCATTTTCCGTGTGTCAAAAGTTTTTGAACCATGTAGATATCACGCTATTATGAACATCATAATATAACAAAAGATATAAAAATGTCTAAAACATGCATATGTTCTGGATGCATCAATGCTAGTATTTTTAAGTTTATAATACTTTAGTTGCACACTGGTAACCTATAAGTCTGAGGCTGACCATGCCGTGAAAAAAAAAGGTAGACAAAGGATTTAATTCAGAAAGTAGTCTAGTTTTGATAAAGTTATTATAAAAGAGACGGAAAGGGGCTATGTTGAGTTTACCACCACAAGGTGTTAAACAAAGCTGTAATGTAATATTTCTAAGACCAATATTAAAAAACAAGTCCATATTTAATATTCACGCTAAATAACTAATATTAATTTACAAAGATTACCTAAACCTTCAAAATTGAGTTGTTCACCTGTTGCTTTTGCTAACCGTTGCTAGGTGCCCAGGGCGCTCTCCTTCCTGATCGGAGACACTACCCAGCATTCCACGGGCGCTCTCTGAAACAGCCGATACAGTAGAGCTACGCACGGCGCGGAAGAGATGCGGGTCGGTAGGTAAAAAGTCTCCCTTAACACTTACTCAGACTCACGTTTTTCTTCGTTAATGCCGCGTTTGTTGCATTTTGCTGTGCTTTTACGTTTTACGGTCGTGTTGCCGTGAAACCTCGAAACGTTGCGTAGTTTTTTATGTTTTAACGGCTCAAAATGAAAGCAACAGAGACAGCAGTAAAAGTCGCCCAACTTGCGTGAGAAGTTGACGCATTATTTTTGTTTAGAATAAATAGAGCAGTATCCACTAACAGTTAGCATATTTGTGTCAGTGTGTCACGCCAAGCCAACACGAGAACAATGAGGGTTTTGTAAGTTTATTATAATCGCTTTTAATCAAATTACAAGCCGATAGCTCTCCCGAAATGTGATACGTTTAAGTTGGACAGACAACCTGTCACGCAGTGGCGAGCCTGAGGTCAGACAGGTTTTCGTCATTCATCAGCTATTTGGCCTAAAATAGACAAAACAAAACAATACATAACCAGAAGAGATATAATTAACGTTATACAGAGTTAAACAGATGACAAATTCAATAGAACAGCATTCTGAGTACAAAAACAAGCATTTTAGCATGTATCTGTTGACAAGGCTGTTGACACACTTGATGTAGCACTGGACAAACCCTATATATATATATATATATTGTTTATATTACTAAAGCATAGGAGGGCTTAGTTTTGGGGCCCTGAGGCCCGGAACAACTGTACTTGTTATCCCCTTGTCACCCTTTCCTGTCTGTTGGTCATCTAGCCCCTCCCCTTTTCACCCTTGTGGTGAGGGGACAGTATTTAAATATGGTTCTGTTCAATATACTCTTTGTATTGTCCTTAAAACAAAAGGGGAACACCCTTTAAAGCAACACAAGTCTGTGCTTGTTCTTATAGTGTAAATGAACACTACAGACTTGAGCTGTGTCCTTATTCTACTCTCTGCTATAGGCTTTATTCAATATATTTACTCTATGACTACTATGGTCAATTAAAGTAGCTGTACATCAACACATAAAGGTCACTGTTTAAGGCACTGATATTGGCCTATGTTCTTGCAAAGTCTCAAACCATTATAGACTTACAAATATAATTATTTTTTACTGTTTATTAGAGGAGCTTAAATAATTAGTGGACACTGTTTGGTGTTAAACTGCTTGATTGTGTAGTCTTTATAGTATTCACTCGGACTGTACTTTAGCCTCTGACCAATAAGATAACATGAAGATATTGCTGCGGTATGTGATGTTTACATTATACATCACATGTCTTTCATGTTGATAAGAGCTGCCTCTGATTTAAAAAAAAAGGACCATGTAGATATTTTCCTTTTTAAGTCTCTTCTTCTCTGGTCTGTCTTTCTTACAGATTCAGACATGGACTTCAGGGTTGTGTTTGCAACCTTGGAGGAAACCTGTCAAGACAACATAGCTGCTTTGTCTGGATCCAGTGAATTGCCCTACGGAGCCGTGACCGAGCGCATGGTCACGTGCATTAGACAGATTCAGGAGCACGGCCAAGCCTTGGAGCCAGTGGTTGGCTACTTTACAAATGTCTACCACCATTACGACTTTGACGCACAAACCCCTGGGAACGGCTACCGCACACTCGTCAAGGTATGACTCCATCCACTGTGAGCAATAAAGTGGTTAATATAGCTTTAGAAAGGCTTTGCTTTGGGAATGCATGTTGGAGGTTGTGTAAACACATAAATAAGCAATATTCACGAGGAATTTCAGACTTTTGGCAATGGGTGTCTGTCCAATGGTGTAATTTCCAAAACAAAAAGAAACAAAATCATCAATGTAGGGTATAAGTCAAATGCCTTAAAGTGTTTGTCTGCTCTGGTTTAGAAATGTAGTCATGTAGTCAAACTAGAAGTGGCTCTTTACACTTGGTTCTGTGGAGCTGTCAATGACCAAGTTAGACTAATGATTATACACTTTCTGACTACAACATGCTACACATTGTACTTTTAATTCTGCTTTCTCAAATAAAAAAAGTAATAAATGCTTTTCTCTCTTAGGTTTTGTTGTCCTGCCTTTTGCACATTATTCACAAGGCACGCTACATTGCCTCCAATTACAACAACGCCTTCTTCAGAGCGGACCACAATGCGTCAGAGATGGAGGCGTACATGAGGGCCCTGTGCCAGCTGCGGGCCCTGCTCCACCTTGCTCAGAGGCTCCTCAATGACAACCCTTGTGGACAGCTAAGCTCTCTGCAGGACGCCGACCTGAGCCGCAGGTTTGTGCAGGAGTACAGCTCCATGCACAAAGCCTGCTTCTATGGCCGCTGTCTGGGCTTTCAGGTCAGCCAACACTACTATTTAATGTTTTGGCTCAGAGAATAGGTCACCAATCACAAATATTAGAGCTGCAGGAACTTTGTTAAATATTTGGAAAACAATGGACCTATAATATTTGATTGTCCTTAATTTATTTATTTAAACAATAAATTTGCTAAATATTACACACCAGCAAATACATATACTATAGTTATTAGAGTTAAACAAGTAGATACAAACGGAGGGGTACGTAATGTTTTTGTCACACTATATTGTCTAATTGTATAAATACGTTTGGGTTCGAACAACTCAAATGTTCTGTGAAATAAAGATGCCAGTTTTGACTTACTGCTCTGAAAAAAAAAAATTTATTAATCAATGTTTGTATAACCAGAACAGGAAAGGTACCAAAACTTAAAACAGTATTATTATAATTTTATATTTTCTTTAAAGTATTTAGTTATTTATCATTTATATCAGGGGTCCCCAAACTTTTTCCAGTGAGGGCCACATAACTTTTCCCTTCTCTGATAGGGGCCAGGGTCAGTTTCTAACAGAAAAAGTGTGATAATCGCGGCGGTCCCTAAATGTAATAATTTATTGTTTTCCAGAAAACACGCTGACACTCCAGCGCACCATACATATCCAAATATTAATAACCCTTTCTGAGATCAAATAACCCTCTCTGGGTTCTTCACAGAATAAAATAACACAGAAAATATATAGGTGCTCAGGGCCGGGTCAAATGTGTGGCGGGCATGATTTTTGCTGGCCGCAGTTTGGGGACCCCTGATTTATATAAAGAAAAAAAGTCTTGGTGCAAATAATTGTAGTCTCTTTTTTCCCCCCACAGTACTCGCCCTCCCTTCGTCCTTTCCTCCAGACAGTTGTCATTAGCATGGTGTCGTATGGTGATACGTTTGGCAAACATCAGTCAGGTTTAGGTAAGTCTTTTTGTCGAGGCTCTGACACACTTTGTATCTAAAACGTATCTTATGAGGGTTTGGAGATTTTAATCCTCAAATAAATCCTTCTTCTTCTCCAGGTAAGGCGGCTCTATCGCTCCTTACTTCGGGGAAATATGTGATGGACCCAGAACTGAGGGGATCTGAGTTTGAACGCATTACTCAAAACCTGGATCTGCAGTTTTGGAAGTCGTTCTGGAACCTCACAGAGTCCGGACTAATCGCAGTAGGCACGGCCAAATAACAATACTCCATTAAACGTTGTGGTATAACTATGTTCACCTGCCCACTCTTTTTATTGTTGTTTTTTTATTATTATAGGGCTTTAGCAGAATAGCCTCTCGCCCGGTGCAGGTGAACATCACGCTGACTTTGCCACCTTTAACGCTACAACTTCCTCTGGCCTCAGACCCCAGCCTCACAACCAACGTGTCGCCCCCGGTCGCCCACTGGGGACCCGGGCCTGTTCACATGCGCCTGATCTCCTCTGAGATTCGAGAAGGACAGGTAGAGAAATTAAATTAGAAATCTGTAATAGAAAATGTAATTATGGCTTTGGAGCCCACTAAGCAAATACATAGTGGTTGCTAATCTTCATGCTGTCCAGACAAAAGCAAAAGACAACAGTCTGATATTTACTTTTTTTGTTGTACAGGACAGTGAAGAGCTTTTAGCTTTCTCTCGAACAGATCCTCCTCCAGTCTCCATGTCCCAGCTGCCGTGGGTACAGAAACAGCCGCTCTCGCCCTGGCTGCTCATCCACTTCCACGGAGGAGGCTTTGTGGCTCAAACATCCAAGTCTCATGAGGTTACGTTTGGATAATAGATTTTGTATAAAGTCTGCAGACAAATGTTGGAATTGACCATTAAGAGGCTAACATATGTGTGTCTTCGATTGATAGAATTATCTTCGAATTTGGTCGAAGGAGCTTAGCGTTCCCATCTTGTCAATCGACTACTCTCTGTCACCAGAAGCACCATTTCCCAGAGCTTTGGAGGAGTGTTTCTACAGCTACTGCTGGGCCCTAAAAAACTGTCATTTATTAGGTTAGTGGATAACACATAACTAATATTATTAAAGGCACTAAGTTGGGAGGGAGTTGTGGTATTGTATGAGAGGAAGTCTGGAGTGGCTTTCTATGGCTGAGGGATGAGGTTAGATCTCCTTGGACTATGTTTGCGGACAACATCATGATCTGTAGAGAGAGGTGTACATTTGCCTTGGTCCTGACTAGAGCAACATGTGCTACATGTTTGAATGGTTGGAGAAAAGGGTCAGGTCTGTTGAGATATAAGGGAACCAGCAAGAAAGAAAGGAAAGGTTTACAAGACAGTAGTGAAAGCAGTGAGGTATGGTTTAGAGTAATGAGTCCATCAGAGGTACAGCTTTTCAGAAAGTTTGAGAGGACAGGTTGAGATGGTTTGAATATGTTCACAGGAGGGAGAGTGTATATATTGGTCAGAAGATGCTGCGGTTAAAGCTGCCTGGCAGGAGGCCAAGAGGGAGACCAAAGAGGAGGTTTATAGATGTAGGAAGTGTGAAGGGGGGCATAAAAGTAGAATAGGGATAGATGGAGGCATATGATTAGCTGTGATGACCATAAAGAGAACAGGTGAAAGGAGAAGAAGAAGCAAATGTAAATAATCAGCAGATACATTTCTTAGTCCTTGCTGGTATCAATTTAAAATCCTGAGACCAAGATATTAAAAGCAGAGTTTGAGTCCAAAACAGACTAATCTTTAACGGTCTCAGGTCTGATCTCAAGACCTATTACAAACACAACAACACTAGCTCCTATTGACAGTAACATTAAATTTTGCTGGACATTAAAAGTGTTTGTGTCTCAGGCTCGACAGCAGAGCGGGTTTGTCTGGCCGGAGACAGCGCTGGAGGAAACCTGTGCATCACTGTCTCTATGAAGGCCATATCCTGTGGAGTCCGAGTCCCAGACGGCATAATGGCTGCCTACCCGGCCACGCTGCTTACGACCGACGCCTCGCCCTCTCGTCTGCTGACATCCATCGACCCACTGCTGCCTCTAGGTGTTCTTGCCAAGTGCATCAACGCCTATACAGGTATGTGAGTGTGCATGTGTTTAATGCATCAGCCGTGCTACAGGTTCACGGCTCATTTCCCCACAGTTCATTCTGTCGTTGTGTCCTTGGGCAAGACACTTAACCCACCTTGCCTCCAGTGGCTGTAACACTGGTAATTACATTAGAACAATGTAAGTCGCTTTGGATAAAAGCGTCAGCTAAATGAATAAAATGTAAAATGTAAAAAAATGTAAATGTAAAAAATTTAGCTTGAGAGCATTTTCCGGTCCTGTGGAACAGAAAACGCAACCAGAGTGATTTATGTATAACCCTGACGATGGGGGAGGACAGAGATAACAAATGGAGACCTACACTCAACAAGCCACTTTAACCCTGCTTCTGACTCATACCAACCAACTGTATTCAGCAACGTGAGCCTTCTTTTCACCAATGTTAATATTATCATACACCTTCAGGTGTTTTTTTTCCACAGCTATCACTTAACAGTTTTATTATCAGTGCAATCTTTAACTACAATTACACTTGCTTTTCAAATACAGTGCCACTCTGTTGTAACCACATGTTACATCAACATGTCGTGTAATTTCTGTCGTCAACTTCTTTGTTTCCTTTTACAGTGTTGTGTTTCCTTTGTCTAACCTTACGTTGCCTCGTCCCAGGTCTAGGCTCAGGGGTGGTGCAGCCTACAGTTGAAAGCGATGGTCTGAGCGCTTTGGGCAGAGACACAGCTATGCTCCTTGGTGACCTCACTCAGGGAGCCTCCAACTGGATCCAGTCGTTTCTAGACCCGGGGCGGGCCATCGGTCATACACGTTCACTGTCCGCGTCTCAGAGAAGCCCCATCTCCAGCAACACCTCCTTACCTTCATCTAACACTGAAGAATGCACAGACTACCCAGCAGGCTTTGAGCCCCTTCGCTCTGACTGTTTAGCCCTTATCCGACCTACCACTTGCCCCATTATCAGAAACCCCTTTGTGTCGCCCCTGTTGGCTCCAGAGCAGTTGCTGAGAGGCCTGCCACCTGTTCACATTGTGGTAAGATGCACTTGTCTTCTTGTTATAGGAATTCTATATCCTTATATTATCCAGAGAGACACGTAGACATAGACAGAGTATAATTTAAAAAGCAATGGCCAGGTTTAATTCTTGCAAGAATGAAGCAAAGCAGACACGCATGTATCAAGGGTACAGGGGAGGTTTGCTTGGGGAAGTAAACAAAACATTAGATTTTATATCACTGCAGTGAAAACTGTAGGAGGTGTATCTTTCATACCCCCTCTCCAGCACAAGCTACAGGTGCAGAAGCAAGTTATGACTATGGCTAGTCATGCCTATTTCCTGCTTGGATTAGCATGAAGGACATGACATAAACAGATTTGACATGACCTGAAGAGAACTTTGAGCACCCAGTAAACAATATAACCAAATATGAAATTAAAAATTATTATAACATTTCTCTGTGGATACTAGTTAGGACTTACAGTATATTGCAACAGGTATAGATCTATTATATCATTGTGTTTTTTTCCTGATTATTTCTGTATGTTTCACCACAGGCCTCTGCTCTGGATGCCTTGCTTGACGACTCGGTCATGTTTGCAAAGAAGCTGCGAGACATGGGGCAGCCTGTTCATCTGACGGTGGTAGAGGACATGCCTCACGGCTTTCTCAGCCTTTCACAGCTCTCCAAAGAGACCGAGGTAGCTGCAGAAGTCTGTGTGGAGCGCATCAGGGAGGTTTTCCTAGGACCAAATGTAACGCCTGTTTTATAAAAACCACCAAAACACGATAAAAAATGAATAAATTCAGTTAAAAATGATTATAAGAACAAAAAACAATATTGGGGAAAAGGTATTTAGCACTTTCATTACAAATGAACATAAGGGTTCCCACAGATTCTGAGAGTAGTTTTCCAGTCATGGCAGTGGCCTTGAAATTTATATAAAAGTCCTGGAAATAATGTATACTGTACTATAGCCTTTTATGTTTTGACTCTCTGAGGCTGCTGTAGTTTGTCAGTGGAGTCAATACCTCAAAAGTGCTCAGAATGCAGATAGAACATTATCATTCTAAGGGGACATTTTATCTACTTAAGGGAATTGATTATTAAGTGTCAATTATATGAAGTTTAGTGGGAAACCAGTGTATGACCTGGTGGTAATGCATAAAAACTGAGAGGCACCTTTAATGTGTACAATTATAATGGAGGAATGTTCTCTAAAAATGCACTAGAATATTGTTTGATTGAAACTTAACAGAAACTAGAGGAGCTTGTACAGTATTTTAATATTACTACTGGTGTTTGAGCTGTGTGCCTTACATGTGGTTTATGGAATGTATCACCAAAGTGACCAGGATTAACAGTTTACATGAGCGTTTATAAACTGTACGTACTGTAAATGTGGAGAAAGGAACAGTTTGTTTTTTTCTTTTGTCATGTGCTTACAGAAAAGTAAGATGGCCTTTTATTACAACTATTTATTTTTCATATTCTCTGCATATAAATGTGTTTTCTGTACACAAAATGTGTTATTGGAACGTTTGAAAAGACTGTTTTCCAAAAGATTATTATAAAGTTTTAATGAACTGATTTTTCCATACTTCCATGATTACAAATGTTCTATACAAGTAGTTAGTATAAATAACCAGAATTGGACAGGTCTTGAAGGGAAACATACAAAAGGTGTTGCTCTGACATTTTCATCTTGACCAAGGTCACATTATTGTATATTTTATATATTTTACTCAGCATGGTATCATGTTTTCAATATCCTGACTCAATGACATTCAGTTTGAGATTGAACATATGCTTTACATTTATGGAGATAAAATCAAAGACTTTTTTGTTAGGAGACATCCAAATCAAACATGCCCTTTTTTACTTGTATGAATAAAAAAAATACAAAGACGTGGAAACTAAACGATACTGAATAAAAATTAAGTAAAAAAAGAACACATTCAACTTTAAAGCATTAGGTATATCCTGTCGCAGTGACTCTGAGTGGCAGTAGGTGGCGCCCGCATCGTTCGGCCCGAGCTGTGATAAGCAGGAGAGAGGCCCCGAGGAAGAGGAGACGAAGAAGAAGGCGACCATGTTGATTTAACGAAGATACACAAAGACGCAAATATTTTCAACTAAAATTCAGCTGTTTAAGTTGATCGTGAAGAAATTATTGTTTACCCGCGAACTTGGCATCTTATGTAAAGGAACAGGGAAGTTAAGGTATGTATTTTCTGTATTTTAACGGCTTCATTTTGGATAAAAAAACACTCCGTTTGCTCAGAGCAGGTTATCCACCGTTAGCCGCTGGAGTCGTTTTGGCTAAATTAGCATCGAGGCGAACGCACTGATTAATCGTGTCACAAAGCGCTATAGATAAACTTTAAACGTTACCATTAATAATTTATGCCTCAATTAATTCAAACAACCACGAACTATGCTTCAAAACATGGGTTTGAGTATGAATTTAAAAGGACTCTAGCTAAGCTGTTCGCTTACTCAAGCTAACCGTAGCAATATTGTTTCTGCTCAGACGTTGATTTCCGTCAACTCTAAATTCGTTGACAAGTAAAGGAGATTAAACACCCCTAACATTAACTCTATTATTATCATTGTTGTGAAATTCACTAGTTACACGTCTATTTTGAGGAAACGCAAATTAGAACTAAACTATATTATACTGAAGCCTTGCTGATGCTCTTCTTGGCTTAGCTTGAGCTGAGCCTTTTCACATTTTCACTTGCACGTTATAGCGTAAACGGAAACCATTTATTAAAAATAAAAAAAAAACTGGCAGAATTGAAACTTAACATACTCCCAGTGTAATTTTAAAACCTGTTAATCTGCTTCAGACTGCAACCTGTCCTTACATTCAACATGACAAGGTTTTTTGTTTATTTTTGGGTAAATGAATTATAACGTGCATTATCCAAAGTTGTATTGCTCACATTTAAATGGGTTTGGGGTTGAGAATTTTCTTATTATATGCAATGAGAGTAAATCCTTTTAAGGGTTCCAAAGCCAAAATAGAGGTCTGCCTGTTGTAGAAGCAAACATTTAATCAAACATGTCCACATGATGGAAGCAGCCTACTGTATTTGTGAATATGTTATATAATTTCTCAAATTATTCAAATATGTATTGCACACATTGTTAACCCCTGGTTGTTTATTTATTTTATTTTTTTCAGTTGACCAGTTTGAGCAGTTGGCTGGCTTTAAAAAAGCAGCAGCGGGTTGATCAAGGCCACAAACATCAGACATAAAAACCTGTGGTGTTCAGGAAGCTGAGCTATAGCACTTGGAGTGGGACATATACACTTGCTGAGGACTTAAAGGGGTTGAAAGCTGCTTTGCTTTGGACTTTAAAACCCCTCTTATGATTTGTGATTTCAGCATCTTGTTTGCTTTTCCCAACGCAAGTGACACAACCACACAGTGGAAATAAACGCAACAGAACAAACTTTATAATTTTTGGGAAAAATCTTGTACAAAGTTGGACATCCTTTTTTTTCTCAAAAGGACAGGGATTTTGAGCGGCTCTTACAGACTCTTAAGTGGAACCAGAAAATACTGATCTAGAAACAGAAGTTAAATATTGAACCAAGATTATTTTGGAGATAAAGTTATTTCCCAAGTTCAGATTGCCTTAGTTGTTCTATTTCAGGACTTGAAACCCTTTGATACTTGTTCACATATAATTTTTCTATATAGTGGACAAGTATATTCATGCATATGAGTGCAGATTTCTCTTCATTTTGAAGAGCTCTTGTGTAAAAAGGTGTTTTTTTTGTTGTTGTACGTCAGTCACTCTTGTTAAAAGGGGACCGAACTGCACGTACGTGTGTATATGTAAATACTACAAATTGATTTCTGTTTAAAATCTTTGGACTCAAAAGAATAGAGAATATTGTTTGTTAATGCTTTATCAAACTTTTTTACTTTTGGAGAGAATTTTTAAGAAGAACGCCCTAAGAGGCAAAAATCTAATAGTTTGAAGAAACTTTAATAACACAAAGAAGACAAAATGGCAACCGCCAGAACAGAAAACATTGGGCAAGTTGTGATGGGACTGAACAAGCAGAATGGGCAACTCCGAGGACAGACCAAACCCTCTTCAGTCCAGTCGGCTCCCACAACTCACGGCAAGGCTCTGGGCGCTCTTCAGAAAGGCACTGCCCCCCTAGAATCAGGAGGCATTAAGTTTGGAGACGACTGGAAGAGGAACCTAAAACTCCCGCCTAAAGACACCAGAGTCCGGACCTCAGTGAGTCCTGTTTGTGTTTCTGATTAAACTCCAACTATGTTTTCTACTGTGACACTAACATTTTTGTTTGCTGCAGGATGTCACATCGACAAAGGGGAATGAATTTGAAGATTACTGTCTCAAACGTGAACTCCTGATGGGCATTTTTGAGATGGGCTGGGAAAAACCATCACCTATTCAGGTATGAGGTCTTGGTTTAAATTGTCAGAAAATTTACTTTAATATGAAAGGGAGCAGACACTCAGCGGGAGACTAAAGAAATGTTTTTATTTTTTATTTTAGGAGGAGAGCATTCCCATTGCTCTATCTGGACGGGACATTTTAGCCCGAGCAAAGAATGGAACAGGGAAAAGTGGGGCTTATCTCATCCCGATGCTGGAGAGAATAGACCTCAAAAAGGACCACATCCAGGGTGAGAGTCTTACCACCTTTGGGGGTTGAGCTTTTTTTAAATTTTGTATGAGAATTATTTAACATAATTTTGTTTCCACAGCACTTGTAATGGTGCCGACTCGTGAGCTGGCTCTGCAGGTGAGCCAGATCTGTATTCAGATCAGCAAACACTTAGGTGGAGTCAAAGTCATGGCCACTACCGGAGGAACAAACCTGCGAGACGACATCATGCGCCTGGATGAGACCGGTGAGGGTTCACACTTTTGATTTACCTATAGAGTTTATGTAGTAATATTAAAAACTAATGTTAACGTATCTCCTTCAGTGCATGTGGTCATCGCCACCCCTGGGAGAATCCTCGATTTAATAAAAAAGGGAGTTGCAAAGGTGGATAGAGTCCAGGTGATGATCATGGACGAGGTAAACTATGACACTACTACTCGTGCTTTGGACTCCATCTCTCAAAAACTGAACTGCCCTTAAATATTTTTTTTTATTCTGCCCATGTTATATTTACTTTTATTAGAGCTATTATTGCTTAAAATTTTCCTGCAAATAACCCCTTTTTTATTTATTTTTTATTACATCACATTGCAACTACTGTTAAATTGTGTTTCAGTACTTGGTTTATTTGAAAGAAGCAGGTTTTTTTTGTGTTAGCCTAATTTTTACCTGCGTGTCTCCTCAGGCGGATAAGCTGCTGTCTCAGGATTTTGTGGTGCTCATCGAGGACATCATTAGCTTCCTTCCCAAGAACAGGCAGATCCTGCTCTACTCTGCGACCTTCCCCATCAGTGTGCAGAAGTTCATGGTGAGTGTACTCGGCTAATTGCGTTGCCGCTGAGCTAAACTGATGGCTGCGAGCCACTTGGCACTGCACCTCTCACTGCAGACTGTGCTGCTGCTACAACAACACACTGCTTCTGCAGTTTGTTTGTGTGCTTTTAGGGCGGTTCTGGCCTGTGGCAAACAGTGTTACAGTTTCTTTGATTACATAGCTTTTCCTCTTTCCTGTATAAGCAAATGTGGGAGCTGAATTAAAGCAGTTGAACTAAAACTAGATTATTTTTGAAAGGGGTCAGTATGGTGAACTTTCTATCCAGATTTGCTGTTAATTTAATTTGCAGTAACGGAAATCTACTGAGCTAACAGAGTCAGATACTGCTTCGATGTTTAGACCTACCATCGTTGCATGTCCTTCAAACACTACAGCTCTTTGTTTCTAATTGGATAAAGGTTGGGGTAATTGGTGACTTTATAAAAATGAATTTGAATACAGAGCTTTTTAAGCCTCATCCATTAATCTTTTGTGTTCTTTTGTGTGTTTGTGCCTCAGGCCTCGCACCTTAAGAAACCCTATGAGATCAACCTGATGGAGGAGCTGACCCTGAAGGGCATTACTCAGTACTACGCCTACGTCACCGAGCGGCAGAAAGTGCATTGCCTCAACACGCTCTTCTCCAGGGTAACTCTCTGACTCACTCACCTCTGAACTGCTCTCAGTTCATAAATACATTACTGCAGCGTTTTAACATGACTCGTACTTAAAACTCTCAAAATAAAGGTATCTCTCTAATAAAGGACTCACCAGTTTTTCTGTTAACTTCACACACTGATCTTAAAGCTCAAAAAACAAGGAACAATGGCTAGGAACAGTAGTAACTGTCAGAAAGCTTTCCTAATCAACAAATGTGCCTGTCTGTAACTTTTCAAGAAAAAGTACTGGAAATGTCCTTTTTTGAAAATAATTACTAAAAGCGTTTGAACCCTATTTGTGTCATATCAAAATCTCTGCCCATCAAGGAAAATGAACTGCTCATGTTGTTGATCTTTGCGTTGCTCCACAGCTTCAGATCAACCAGTCCATCATCTTTTGTAACTCCACCCAGAGAGTCGAGCTTTTAGCCAAGAAGATCACCCAGCTGGGCTACTCGTGTTTCTACATCCACGCCAAGATGATGCAGGTGAGGATGCATTGTGGGCAATAATCCTGATCATACCCGTATATATCATGATTTAAAAAAAAATGTCTTCCAACAACCATTTTGATTTCCAGGAATATAGAAACCGTGTTTTCCATGACTTCAGAAATGGACTCTGCAGAAACCTGGTCTGCACCGGTGAGTGTCTTCATCCATTTAACTGTAGACTTTTTAATTTTGTTTTTATTTTGAATGTTTGTTTTTTACAAATGATAACCCGTTCTGTTTCCATCCAATAGACCTGTTCACCCGTGGTATCGACATCCAGGCTGTGAACGTAGTCATCAACTTCGACTTCCCGAAGAACGCTGAGACTTACCTGCATCGAATTGGAAGATCTGGTATGTTTAATATGACCTACACGAGGACTAATAATCCCCAAATATTAAATGGAAATTAGATTTTTTAAAAGCTACAGCAAAAGTGATGTTGTAATGCTAACTGAAATTTTCCGTTACAGGCAGGTTTGGTCACTTGGGCTTGGCCATTAACCTGATCACATCTGAGGACCGTTTCAACCTGAAGGCCATCGAAGACCAGCTGGTCACAGACATTAAGCCCATTCCCGGCAGCATCGACAAGAGCCTTTACGTGGCCGAGTACCACACTGTCAACGCCGACTGCGAGGTGGAGGAAGTTGAGGAGAAGCGCCAACAGGACGGCACCTAAAACAGGTGAGGTTCAATTCAAAAGACCAGACCCCCCTTTTTTGTCTGAAACATGTTTGAAAGCCATTCTTGTGTAAGTGCTTTCTAACCTGACTCTTTCGCTCTTTCAGAAATGCACTGGGCTTTTGCACTGACATCAGCGCTTGCACACAGCCTTCAGGCAACTCTTCAGTTACACATTTCCTGTTTTGCCGCCTGTGATGCAGATGTTGAGGCAACTTTTATTTTGAAGCACCATTTTTATTTTCCTTTTTTTAAATAAGCTGCCATTATTTTCAAATTAAATGACAAAGTTAAAATCAACTGCTTTGCACCAAACTCTTTAAACTACTCTTCCTTGAAAATTAAAGCTGTTCTGATCCATGATCCTTTTTGAGACAAGTCGCCAGGAGCACGCTGTTATTTTTTCTTCAACCTAACAATGGTGCGTCAGTCCACACTCACTACTGTTTTCACTTAAGTGCCTTACTTCCTCCATGTGCACTCATCCATTCATCTTCTGCTGTTTGTCACACGGCAGAGAACGAGCACAATGAGACAAAAAAAAAAGAGAGACCGTGATAAATTTTAATTTTTAACATCAGTTATGCAAGTGAAAATTGCGCGACCTCCTCGAAACGCAGTTCAAACTCCTTCAAAAAAACATCCTGAATGTGATTGTTGCAATAAAAAGGGCAGCTTTGTTTAAATACTGCACGACTGTTTTCCACTTTAAATGAACAGAGGACTATTTTCAGACTAAAGCTGGCTGTGAAAATGGCATTGGAGGTTAATTTATATCCGTTTACCAGAGAATATAGAGGATTTTTAACATGAAACGTCATATTTGGCTGATGTCTGCTGTGAAAACCTTTGGCCACATGAGCCTTGTATTGGTGACAGAACTGGTGCATCGGTTCAGAGCAGCTTCGATTTGTTCAAATGAGCTCCAGCAAATAAACAATGCTATAATTCAGAGTAATTGATGCAAAGCAGTAGGTGGTAAATGTTTTTTATTTCAAAAACTTTTCTTGCGAAGCCCCATCATGACAAATAGAAGTTGGTGAGTGTATTTGTTGCCAATCTATACATGTATAGATCTTATTTTAGCCCAGTGACGCAATGCCAGGCTGTTTTTTCGATTTAGTTGCTGCTCAATAATCTTTTAAACAAATTTTTTTTTTTGTTTTGTTTTTTTAAAGCTCTTTTCACATTGTCAGAACCAGAGCAGTCAAATGCATATGTTTTTGTGGACCACCCTTTAACCCAGCTACAACTAAAACCAGTTAAAGATGTTTATCGCAGCAGCAGCTAATTTACGTTACTCGTTTATTTTATTTCTGTAGGCAGTTTTATTTTTTTGTGTGTGAATTACTCTTTTTGAGGGGCAAGCTATGGTCAAGCAAAATTGTAGCATCTCTTAAAAAAGGCAGCTGTAACATTTTTTTCTCCCTTTTACAGAGCGTACTAACAACAAAAGACGTAAAAAAAAGAATATTTTTGCTTTTTTTTTTTTTTTTTTTAATGCTTAAAGCAAGTTGGATCGGGTCTGAGGTTGGATCCTAGAGATTTGGTTGGGATTAAGAGTTTAAGCACATGCTTCTTTCATTTCTTTGGGGGCAATGTCTTTTCTTTTTCTCTGGTTCTGAAAAGAAACAGAATTGGAAACCTCTAAAAATCATCTGTTTTTATTTTTATGAACCAGATACTAACACGAGGAGTTGCTAGAAAATGGAAGCACTGTGAACCTTCTCTACGGCAACGTGAAGGAGGCTCAAAGAGCCTTTGGTATTTTCAGCAACTTTTTAAATATATATATTTTTTTGGTCCAACACTACTTTGGGCAATCTTTATTTGAGGCGTTGGTGAATCATTTTGAGAGGAAGAATTGTAAATGATTCAAAGTTTACATCAATCGTTTACAATTTCATAAAATAGAAAATACTTTGCTTCATGGTTTGGTGGATGGAGGAATTTTTATTTTATTTTTCAGAATTTACATTTTGAAGCAAAACCAAAAAGTGGCGAGTGTAAGTGTGTAAGAACGAAAGCGTTGTTTGAATGCGTTTGAATGTATGAACGAGTCTGAGTTGTGTGAGGATGTATTACTTTTACATGCAGCTTCAACTCAACTGATGTCCTCGAATCACTTTCAGTTTCACCAAATCTACTTCCAATAGGTTTTCCATTTTGAAGCTGCGTGTAAAAGTATTGTCATTTTCTGTTGTGTGCTCTTCGTCAGCGAGATGTGACGTCTTCAGTGAATGTATGTGTTTACACTTTGTCAGGGATGTGGCTTTATTTTTTTTCCCCCGTTTTCCCTTCTGCTCTACCAATTGAAGTACATTGTTTAATTTCCAGTACAAAAATACCACTTTGTTTTGTGTTCTCAAGCCCATTCCTGACCAGCATTTCCCTGAAACTCCTTTTGTGACCCCTAAAATATGGATATTAACTAATCAAATATATCAGTTAAACTCAAAACAAGCCATTTAGTTCCACCACTTTTTAACTTGGAAAATCAAGTTTATTTTATATTGGCTGTCTGGGTAACAGAGGAGTTTAGGGGGAATGCATTTATGAATGTTTGTCAAGACATTCTTTGTGTGCACTCAACAGAAGTGCAAAAAAAAACAAAAAAATGGAGGGGGGGGGCTAAATAATAGGGTGTAAAAGGTTTGGATTTGGGTAAAAATTTGACTTTGAGGTACTGAGAATTCCCAATTGGCAAATAATGTCAGAGCCTCAGCTAATATATAAAAGGCTAAAGTTAATGTCTGTTGTGCATTGCAGGATTTGAATTGGATCTTAATTTGCTGCACTAATGTACTTGTTCTCACCTATGCTTTGGGCCGTTTCAACCAAATTTAATGTAAACCTCAGCAGAGACAGCTGAGTGCAGTGTTTCCCTGCAGCACGGATAGATAACAGTGGAGTTTAGATTTGTAATTGGATAAAAGATTTAGTTTTTTTAAAACATAAAAATTATTTCAACAGTTTTCTCCAAAGAAAGGGATAATTTTCATGTCAATGAATTTAACTTTAAATTTCTCAACTGTGTGTTTGACCAAAATACAATCTCTTTGACCTTGATTTGATTACTTTTGGGATTCTCATGGTACAATTGGACAATTTAGAATCCCATTTAAAATTATGGGCCGTTAAAAAAACTTGTTTCCCTTTTTAATTTTTTTGGATTGGAATAGTCTGCCAATGAAATTTGTCATTTTGTTTTCAAGAAAGCCAAAATGTGTAACCTGTAATTCACTGTCTGTCCCACTGTTGTAACATGGAAATACATGCAAGGTGAAGAAACTCAATAAATTGGACTAAAACATGCAACTGGTGTTTTATATATTACTATTACACACTATCATTAAAACAATGTGACTCAGTACAAATGGTAAAGTAAATGTTTCTTTGTTTTTAAGCTACTTCTACATCAATACATTATACTGTCATTGTTCACACAGCTTTTTGTCAGGAAAGATTTGCTTGGAAAAATATTAATGTGTAATTTTTACTGCTTTATTTTTTCATTATTGGATAGTCACACAACTGAAATAATTTGTCTTTACAATTAATCCACCATTTTGTTCCATTATAACATACTATAATATAAAATTAGAACTGCAACTCGAGTGACACTTTTAGATAAATATAAAGGTGACCAACTTTACTTGGTTAATTTAATTAATACACTTCTTTCATGTACACGTTATCGTTTATTACATTAAGTGTTGCTTTTATCCAAAGCAACTTTAAGGTTCTATTCACCAGTGTTACAGCCGGAACACTACAATTATATCCCATTTGTAGATGGTTATGCTTATTTACAATCTATGGGTTATGCTTGTTGGTGAACTCTTGTTGCCGTTTGACCTTGAAAAGCAGTCTTGGAGTCTTCGACCACGGTTAATGCTGCAGTTTCCTCCACCAATCACAGAACAAGTTCTTGTTACGTCACGTTCACGTTTTCTAGTTTTAACTAATGACGTTTAAGCAATAGGGTTAGGCCACCGCCTTAAGCTGTCAGAGCGGCTTTATGATTGACGGATACTTGGACCAATTACTGTTGAGGCTTCCGGTTCACTACTTCCGGCTCCGTCGTCCTCTGGAAACACAACGTGAGTACATATCATTAGCATCGTCATTTATGCAATACAGCTTTAAATCAAAATAGTAGTAATTTCAGATTTTGTCAACAGCCGGGGGTTGACATTTGCGTTAACGGCGGCCTGGTCTAGTTTACGGTTCCTTATAAAGTGAACAGTGAGGCTTGTGTCTTTAGCCGAGGAGCTAGCTTTATTGCTAACCATTTTGGACAGGTTTCATTCAAAGCTTTAGACCTGCATAAATCTCAAATTATACACTATACAATTCTAATATTTATTTTATTATTTTTCGTAGTGTAATATATAATATAATTGGAGGGCATGTTCGAAGAGCAATTCATTCAGCCCAAAATGTTAATGAATGATTTTCAATTGTGTGAAAGGTTAAATATGAAATGTGTCCACTATTATTTACTATGCCATGAAAAAGTCATGTAGTGTCCGTGTACAGTCTCCACCGAGCCTTAAACAATATTTATTATGTTTAGCCTGTAAATAGCTTGTATGTAATAAGGTTTTATATACAACCTATTGTATATAAAACCATATTCTATATACAATATGTATCAAAGCACATGGATACAGATACTGCATCTGTATCTATGTGCTTAGATACAGATACAGCTGACTGAATTCCGAATTTTAAAAAGACTATGTAGCCTACTGTATGTGGCCTGCTTGGGACCAAGTTTCTGTTAAGGCCACTAATCATTCAGAGCCCTGTTTCCAAAATGAGGAACTTCATTTTTTGGACTTTGGTGATTTAATTTTCTGAAGTCTATATGTCTGTTACTCCATTCAATATGTATTTATATGTGTGCCACTTTACAGTAACAAAATAATGACCATCCACATTGCTACAGCCACTTTCTATTAAAAAAATTGCAGTTTTCTTTTTATTATTATTATTATTATTATTATTATTATTATTATTATTATTATTATTATTCATAGACTTTTAGGACTTATAGATATTTTTAAAGCAAAAATGCCCAGTCTATTTAACACGTGATTAGTTATAATTAGATGCTATAATACATAGAACACCTTCTCTACAAAGCTAAAGTTGAGCACCTACATTTTGTTCTGATGCATAATGACTAAAATGGACTTCAGTTGACAAAGCTCAATTTTTAAATTTAAAACAAAGATGAAATTACTGCAGTGGCTTTTGTTTTTAAAGACAACAGCTATTAAGTATATTTCCCAAATGACACTGACTCAACACTGGAACAACACTTTTCTCACAGAAATTTTTAAGATTTGACTAACTTCTCTGATAAGATCTGATAACTTATTAATACCCACGTTCTGTTTAGTTATTGCACGTTGACTCAGACGTGTCATTTTTTGTTTATTTAAATCAACAGTGTTCATTTCTGGTCTCCTGGTTATTGTTTAGAATGGGCAGTGTTTTGGCTGCCAGCTCCCCAAACCAGTCCCCACCAGCGGCCGGTGGTGCTGCCCTGGGCCTCACGGTGCCCCCCGGCTTTGGGATGCCCCCTGTTTCCACTGTCCTTCCTTCATCTACAGCTTCACAGGAGGCAGAAAGCCCTTTACCAAACCCAGGTGGATTTGAGGAGTGTCATCGAAAATGCAAAGGTAAAGTAGACTCTTTTAAAGCAGTTGGTTTATGTACTTTCATCTAATTTATACAAAATGTCACATGTTTGCAGAGGTCTTCCCGATGCAGATGGAAGGAGCGAGGCTAGTTGTCAACAAAGGCATTAGCAACCACTTCCAGGTAAATTGAAAACGTTTATCACATATTAAATAGTCATAACAAATTGAATTCTGTATATAACGTGTGTAACAGGTGAGCCACACTGTGCTGCTCAGCACTTTGGGAGAGTCTAGCTACAGGTTTGGGACCACATACGTTGGACTAAAGCAGATGGGTCCAGCAGAGGTAAGACTCGTTCAAATAACTGTCATTACCACTTTCTAATATCTTATTGTGGAGGGTTTGGAGCAAAAGAGCTACACCTGTCACAAACGTACATTCATTGACTTGATTCCAACAACAAGGATTAAAATTTAACCATTTAAAATTATTAATAAAGTATTCATTTAAAATTTTGATCATTTAAATGCACTTAAGTTTAGTTTTTACTTTTAAAACTCAGCAAAAATCTAATCCTGTTGCTCTAAAATTTAACTTGTCTGACCATTAAAACTTCTCTTAATCCAACCTTTTGCCATTGTTTAAAGGGCAGTATATTTGTTTGTATAATTGACTCAGTAAGTTATTATAAAGAAAGAGACTATTTGAAGCTAAGCAACAAGTGAGCAAGCTCCGCTGCAAACAACCCAGTGTACTTTTATGTTGTTTTACTCAAAAAAAGTATTGAGTAGCAGTGACATTTAGCGTTATGAGTATTTTATTAAAAATTATTTTGTTTCGTTATCAGTGTGTTTGGGTGGGTTGCATAGTATGCTGAAGAAAACCAATACTTAATTCCGATTGTATAGACTGGCACTGCTTAAATCTCTGAAAATGTTTTGATCTAACAAATGATACTCTTGTTTGGATTTCTATTCAGTTTTTTCCTGTTATGGTTGGAGACATGGACAACACTGGCAGTCTTAACGCTCAGATCATCCATCAGATCAGCAGCAGGATACGCTCTAAACTGGCCTTTCAGGTAAAGCTCACACTTTTGTTTCTTGGTTCACAAATAGATTGCTTCATTTATTTACAGACCAAACGTTTCACTCTGTGGTTGTTGCTTGTTTTATTTTATTTCCACAGACACAAAAAAACAAATTTGTAAACTGGCAAGGCGACGCTGAGTGGAAAGGAGACGATTTCACTGCAACAGTTACACTCGGAAATCCAGATGTTCTTCTCGGCTCTGGTAGGTCCAACAATTCTATATAAATTTTCATACAATACAATCTCTAAACTGTAGTTTTTATTTAAATCTCTTATCCTTAGGTCTCGTTATAGCGCACTACCTTCAGTCCATAACTCCGGCCCTGGCTCTGGGCGGGGAGTTGGTGTACCACCGCAGACCTGGAGAGGAAGGCTCTGTTATGTCCCTCGTCGGGAGATACACAGGTACGGGCCTGGAGGGTCTCAAGTTGGACTTGAGATTGAACAAAATATTAATAAAAACCTGACATCCCTGTTGTCATAGGTAATGATTACATTGGGACACTGACCCTGGGTTCAGCCGGAGTACACGCCTCGTACTACCACAAAGCCAATGAACAGGTATTAAAGTAACACTGGTAATTTGAATAAAACAAAGCAGACATCAGTAATAATCCTGTTATAAATATATTTTAATTTATTTATGATAAATGCCAGTGCTGTCTGACTGAGAGCTGGTTTGTGTGTCTGAAATAGTTGCAGCTTGGTGTGGAGTTCGAGGCGAGCATGCGTATGCAGGATACCAGTGTATCGTTTGGTTATCAGATAGACTTGCCTCAAGCCAACTTTCAGTTCAAAGGTACACTTTATTTTACAGTCTTTATCAAGAAAATACTCTGATTGCAGTGTTACATAATCCAATAAATAACAGACATTTCCTGTTAGGGAGGTGATGTAAAAAGCTTGTGATGTTAGAAATCAGTTCAAACCCATATTCACCAATTAAATAAATCCACTCAAATCCACTCAATAATGTGCAATAAAACAACATTCAGTTTTTTCCCCATGCTTTTAGCACATAGATAGATGTTCTTTATTCTAAAATAATCAAAGGACTTTATGTTAAATACTTGGGATTTAGAAGAAGTGTCATTACTCAACATTACGTGATGTTCACAGAAGGGCCTTTACCTGTTTGTTACTTGTATCTAGTTGATGTTTTAATGATTAACATTCGTTCCCCTCTCCAGGCTCTATAGACAGTAACTGGGTCGTCGGTGCTACAGTAGAGAAGAAGCTGCCACCTCTGCCACTGTCCCTTGTCTTCTGCTCGTTCCTTAATCATCGTAAAAACAAGTTTCAGTGCGGCTTTGGTGTCACAATTGGTTAAAAAGTCAGAAGTGGTGCGTTCACGGCCCACAGACGAACCTCAAAAATACGGACAGACAGTACCCCGCCCATCCTGACCTCTGCAGCAGACTGCTATATTGTTCTCAAACTGGGGCTTATACAATAGTGTTGCACTCAAGACCACAGCTGGTTCATTCATGTCATAGGATGAAAACTATTCATTTTTATCTTAATTTAAAAAAAATATATATATATATATATATATATATATATATATATATATATATACATACAGATCTAACTCGGCCTCCTTCATCAAACGCTAACCCTTTATGTTTAAGTAGGACTAGACTTTTATATTTGCTTCATTTTATCTTCCAATGTATCATCTACTGGTCTTGACTACAACGCTATTATAGTATTGTATTTACTGAAGGTTAACCCTCAAAGACTAATCATGTTCTGATATTTCAACAAAACTGACCTGTGCTGTAAAAGTCAAACAGAGACAGTTGTTTTCAGAGTTCAGTGTCTGTCATGTTTAAAAGTTTTATTTTTACTGTTTTCTGTCTTGGCATGTGAATTAAATCTTCCCATTTTACTCAAGTTTACCAGACGGGACTGTACTGTACTATATTTCATTTTCACAATCCATCTCTTTGTTTTGTTGCCTTTTTTATGTTACATTCATGTGCAACAGTAAATATAAGGCCTGTGTATATACCTCTTGAAAACTGATAAATATCATTTCTTACTAAAACTGGCTTGTTTGACTATTTCTGTTTTACCCAGTTGCCTGTCCTGTCTTTGTCAGGACCGGGGCAAAGAGATGTTCCCATCTAACTTTGTGATGAACCCATTACACTCTGAGAAATATTGCTGAAATAACCAAGACCTGCCAAAACCACTTCAAATCTCGGATCAGTCATTAATTCTGAATTCCATTTTAAGCTCATTTGGTAAAATCCTCCACCCAATAATTTCCTCTTTGTACTGTGAAAGTTTTAGACGGATGCAGTAAAGTAAGAAGGCTGTCAATATCATACAATTATTTACAAATTTACAAAATGCAAAGTGAGTGAAAAGACAAAATGCTCCAATACTGAAAGTGATCCCAGAACAAGGAGTCCTCGACGTGACGGTGTGACCCTGATTCCAACATCATGGAGTCTGGCCTGGTTCTATCTGGAATCACATGGTCTGGTTTAGTCCAGTTTGTTTTGAGGCTAAATTTATTTATTTAAAATGTCTTGTTCTTTCAGTTTGCATTTTGTTAAATACATATTAACATTTGTCCAAAGGTTGTTGCTTATTTGTGCCACACCTCACCAGAAGACTGGGATTCAAATACAGTAGCCCTGCAGGGACACACTGTTGTCTATAAACAAACCCAGTAGAAAAAGGTCTGATTGATGGTTTACACAACATTACTTTTGTTCGTACATGTTCTTAACACCTGAATGTAATGTGTGCCCAATAGAGAAAAAATGACGTACGTAATAAAGCCACTTCCACTGTGTTCATAGAGGTCTACAGGTCTTTATTGCCCCAGAAATACTGATGTGTTTATGTTCAATAGAACAGTACAACCAGAAAACAGTAGGAACATGATGAACACAGAAAATAAAGACAGTGTTGGAATCCAGGCTTTTTTTATTAATAAAATACTCTGAAGCAGATGGAATAAATAGCAGCTGGTGTTTATTGTGTTTTCTGGGTGAAGGACTCCCACAGGGCTGTGAGCTGAGCCTGTACGTTCTGAGTGTTGGCCTCCAGTCTGGCTTTCAGCTCCTCTCCGTACGGGGACAGTCTCTGCTGGACATCCTGGACCTTCTGGTTCATCTGGGCCTCGAAGCTCTGGGCCAGGGGCATGAGGCTGTTCTGGAACTCCTCCAGGCTCTGCTCCATCTTCTGCTTAATTTCGTCGGCGTAGGGTCCCATCTGGGTCTGCAGGGAGCTCCTCAGCTCCTGGCTCTTCTGCAGCAGGGTGGTTTTGAGTGACTCAGGGTCCATAGCCTCGGCAAGGCTGGACGCCTCCCTCCGCAGCTCGTCCATCTTGGTCTGCAGATCAGCCACCAGCTGCTCGCCATATGGCTGCATGTTGGAGCTCACAGTGGCCAGTTCGGTCTCAAAACGGGTCTTGAGCTGCTCGGTCTGCTGCGTGATCTGAGTCATGAAGTCCTGGGACAGAGGGGCCACCTGAGACTTAAGGGCCAAGGCGTACTGGTTCACAGTGTCTGCACTCTGGGAGATCTTGGTGCTGTTAAACACAAAAGCCAGGGTTCACTGCCGTTACACTTTTAAATGTAAATACAAAATGTTACCCAAGCCACTGCCTAAAGTCTAAACTCTTTCCCCCTGACTTCTGTCACTAATGTTGCATAGGTAACTTAAAAAACGAAACCATAAACCTGTTTCAAACATGACTTCAAACATTTTTAGTAAAATAAACTTGTTAAAAACTGTATAAACTTGATGCCACTGCTGTCGTTGTAAAAGTCTGACTCTTACTTGACTTCTTGTCCCAGCTCAGAGTCCTGGATCTGCTTCAGTGATTCCTCGGCCATCTGTGTTGCTTTGGCAACGTAGTCCCAGAAAGCATCCTTGACCAGGTCTAGGTTGGTCTTGGGCTGCTCGTGCCACAGGATGTTGGCATTGCAAACTGTAGAAGAAAAAACATCACACTTTCACTAACAAGCACTTTATTTTTTAGATTTTATTTGATGATATTTAGAAACTCACCAGAAATAAGGGCAAGGACCACGAGGAACTTCATGATTGAACCTGTTAAGAGAAAAAAGTCCAGTTTCACAAAAGCCCTTGTAATAATCTGATCAAATGCAGATGAAAGAATGGAGGTTACCGTGAGGTGGTAGCCTATCTCTTTGTCTCGAAGTGAGTCTGTGTGGCTCAGGAGCGTCTCAGAATCATTTATAGCAAGTAACGAAGTACAAAGTCCCTCAGTCTGTGCCCTGCTGGAGCGAAACCTGCCACCGCTGTCACTCCACGTCATGTACTTTATAATTGACACAAATGTAATCACTCTTTCCAGTCATAACCAGCAATAGTTTTACACATCATCCCCAATCACAAAAAAAAACACAATAATCTTAATATAAATGTATGTCGGCGCTAAAACTGACTGTAACCAAACAAATGACTTTTAGAAGAAACCTGACTTTTGTTTGTTTAAAGTTTAGTTGTTTGGGCCGTTTGATTGTGATAATACAGACACCTCAAGGGACACACGGGTAAATCCACAGTAAATATAATAATGCTTGCTTTAGAAATGTTTAAAAAATCCATTTATTTAATGATTATTCCAGGCCGTAGTTACAGTGTATTAAACAGTTTTAGGGAGTAACCTTTAGGTGAATGGGGTTAAATAATCAGGATACAGAAATAAATTAACTGTACTTACTGTTGTACTACATTGTGGTACAATTTCCTGTGAGAACTGCTCACTTTAAACAATAAACACAACTATACAACAGTACAGTAGAATTAGTCCAAATGTAATGAAAAAAGTATAACTTACTAAAGTAATGTCTAATAAAGTTGTGTTTGTTACTTGAAAACAAGGTTGTATCTTTTAAAGATAAAGACAAACTCTTATCACTCACTGCAGCAATAAAAACACTGTTTATCGGTGACGACGTCCAGGTCAGGAGCCACAAGGTCAAAGTCCTGCTGCAGTGGCCTAAAAATTAAAACTATTATTAAAGAGGAAGTGTTTCCTCAACGTTTGTTTTTTTTTTCCAATATGAATACGTTTAACAGTGGTCTTTGTGTCTAGATGTTTTGAACAGATTGTTATTTGTTATATAGTTCTATATAGTTTTATTTATATAGCGCCTTTACAGAGCTCAAGGATGCTTTACATATCAATTATTCATTCACTCCACAGTCACACACTGGTGGTAGTAAGCTACATCTGTAGCCACAGCTGCCCTGGGGCAGACTGACAGAGACGTGGCAGCCATTCCGCGCCTACGGACTCTCCGACCAACACCATCAACATTCTAACACATTCATACGAGGCAAGGTGGGTTAAGTGTCTTGCCCAAGGACACAACGACAGTATGAACTGTTTCTTCTAAAAGTCATTTGTTTGTTTGTTGACTTTGATATTGACAATGTTGAGAACTGACATTGAAACTGTCAGGAATTTAGTTGTTAGTTTTTTCTTGTAAAACAAAAACAAACAAAAAAAATTGTCTGTCTAATGCAGCCACACCTTTTGAAACAAAAACTTTTCTACAAATATTTCATCAACTTTAAGGGTGTCCACTGTAAATGTCCAGAGAAGCACATTAAAAGCATAATGTGCAACAATAGAACAAAAATAACTGCTTCTTTTCTGATACAACACATCACATCAGTTGAGTACTTGGCACAATAACAGACCAAAAGCTTGTCTGTAAATGTCCATCTTTAACGTATCCAAAACGGGCTAAGTTTGAATAAGTTTAAAATAAAAATATTCTCTAGTATAATTTTTACATATCAAAAACTAAAGCTTGTTTAGACAAATCTGATCAGTTCTGTTTGTTCCAGTGTTATAAGTCAGTGAAGGCGTCACAGCAGGATGTTGCATGTGTCGTGATGTGGAAGTATCTGTGACAGCTCAGCGCTCACACGTGGACTTTACTCCTGTGTCCTCCAAACGTCTCACTGTCCACAAGATATAAAAACACAGAGAGGCCTGTCCCAAGTCAGAAGGACAAGGGTCACCTCTTCAGACCAAAACACTGAAGACTGAACTGTGGGTTTGTATTTTCCAGCTGAAACATGAAGGTCTTTGTGGTGCTCGTCCTCACAGTTTTCACTGGTGAGAAAGTTTATGCTCTAAAAACAAAAAACAAATTGCTTAAAATAAATGTGTTGAATAATTGAATTTGTGTCTTACAGCTGGCTGCAATGCCCGCATCGTGACACAGAACCCGACTGATCAGGTCGAAATGATGAAAAACGCATTTTGGGAGTACGTTTCCAAGGCAACCACAAAGGCTGAGGAGTCAGCGAAGCAGATCCAACAGTCGGCGCTCGGGAAGGAAGTCGAGTAAGAACAAAAATAACACAAGATATAGATACAAAAAGATACAAAAAAACAAAGCCAAAAGTGGTTTCCAATGTCCTGTATCTTTTCAAATATCTAAATGTCTGTATACATCACTCACAGCGCTTTACCAGTGTCACAGCTGGAACACCACTGGCGGCAAGGTGGGTTAAGTGTCCTGCCCAAGGACACAACGACAGTATGAACTGTGGGGAGAGCAAGGTGTTTTGGAATGTTTTGAGGGGGGATCAAACCGCCCACCGCCGGTCGAAGTACGGCCACTCTACCCACTGATATTAGTAATTTCTAATATTATATTAATATAACTAATATTGCAGCAGATGTAGCAAGGACCAATTTTCAACTCTTGTCCCTATGGACTTCTATTCTACATTAGATTACAATATACACAACTATACAAAAAAAAATTTGGAGGTACGATTCCATACATACTTCAGTCCATTTACACATCATGAAATATTCATAAACCCATCCACACCATTTCCTCAAAAAATTAAAAAAAAAATCTGATATGACCTTAATCTAATGAAAAGACAATAACTGATACCGATTGGGTAATATGTGATGGGGCTCTAATAACATTACTTATTTTCATATTGAAAAAGTAATGTCCTATTTGGCCCCAAGACAAGATTTATATTTATTCTAGTGACTTTTACCAGAACATACTCATTTATTGTTTTCTTTCTTTCGCTTTGCCCCGTTAAGGGTGGCGAGTGACTGGAGCCTATCTCAGCATTTTTGGGCCTTAGTACACCCTGGTCAATGACTTACCAGAACATAGAAACTTTATAGTTAAAATAATTCAAATATGTAGCTTTATGGTTCCCCAACATGAAGTAATAAAGAATAACTCCTGTTTACATGGGCACTGCAGGGCTCATTCAGTTATTCACCATGTAACTGAATGACAACATAACACCAAAAACACATGCATAATATTCAATTCCATGATGCCCATTGTGTTTGCAGCAGTAGACAGAGTCCTTTTGTGTTGCTTTAATTGAATTAGGAGGGTTTGTTAACAGTTGTGTGCCTTTCTTCCTACAGCACATTCATCTCTCAGAGCTCCCAGGCCGTGTCCCGTTTCAGCGATGCCCTGCTGACACAGGATGGCCCCGCGGACCCAGGACCTCATGACTAAGCTTTCCCGCGAGGCCCTTCGGATGAGGAAACTTCTGGATAAAGACCTGGTGACTGTGAACAACAGTCTGAAGCAGTACGCCCAGGATCTCCTGTCTGACCTCCAGAAAAAGTTAGAGGAGCTGCGGCGAGAGGCGGCCACCTTCTCCAACGCCATGAACCCGTCGTCACTCGAGGCTGCGCTGATGAAGAGGAGCCAGGTGCTGAGGGGAACCCTGCAGGCTCAGATGGGACCCTATGCCGATGAAATAAAGGAGAAGATGGAGGAAAGTCTTGGAGATTTCCAGCGCAGCCTCATGCCCCTCATCCAGAACTTTGAGAGCCAGCTGAACCTGAAAGCCCAGGACGTCCAGCAAAGTCTGGCCTCGTACAGAGACGAGCTCAGAGTCAAACTCGACGTCGAAACACAAAACATGAGAGAGCAGCTGGAGTTGCTCTGGAAATCCTTTGTTTAAAAGTAAATGGACTCTCACTAAAATTGTGCCGCTCAGTGTTTTAACTCATTTCAGTTCAATGATTAAGTGCAATACCTCCTTTTTTATTATTTTTTTAAATGATGTTACACTGTGAATAAGGTCAGTATTTTGTCTGTTGTGTGCCTTCACAATAAAAAAAAAAAGTGAACCTGGTGCTTATTTGAACTATTTGCTCAGGGATCATTAAGGAGCAGAAGCCAAACTAAAGACAGGGTAAAATAAATAAATTAGAACGACCTATGTTTAGACTCATCTGGAAAGACATGCAACTAAAAATAAAGGAAGTAGGGCTGGGTGAGTTTCTAGTTTTGGACGATTTCAAAAATCACCATATTGTTAAATCCAATTTAACAGAAAAAAAGCGTTTCCTCAAACCTGTGCTGCTAATGTCTTGTGGCTAATGCTACTGTTGGCTCCAGAGCAGCTCCAATAATGTATTTGTGACTCTAAAAACACTAATTATCACTTGAGAAAAAGTCCTATTACCTCTGAAATGCTTTGGTTTTGTGAAGTAGCAGGAGACTGATCAACAGAAAAGGGTAGCGTCTCTGCTCTCAGTCCTAGATCCTGTATCCCTCGATGAGCTGACAAAGGTGGTTTCTTCATGTAAAGCAACTCGGCGCAGTTCTGGATATCCTGCCAGCTTAAAACAGCTTAAAGAACTGTGGTCCCTATGTAGGGCAAATTACGTTAAACATTATAAAGTCCCTGTCTCTGAATTCCTTCCCTCTCAAACAGGCTGTGGTCAAACATTCTACCATAAAACAAGTAATCCTGGATGGACACTAAGACAAAATGTCTAATTTACCTTTTCTATCTAATACAAAGTATCTATCCGATGTCTACTTGCCTAAATCTATCGGTAGATATGGTGAATTTATTTTTCAGTCTGTGTTTAGGGCATCATTCAACTGTTATTATAACTCAGAGGCATTCTTTTAAACCCGGCGATCTTCTCCTTCAGATGGACGAGGACTAATTGCTAGATCTCAGCGCTGCATTTGATACGATTGTTCATGCAGTGCTAATCAACAGACTAAAAGGATGTGTTTGGCATCTCTGGCTCTGCTCTTGCTTGGCTAGAATCCTATCGGCACCAGTGAAATTCGGTGTGCCACAAGGGTCTGTGCTTGGTCTCATACTTTTTTCACTATATGTTACACCATTGCGACAAATCATCAGAAGTTATGGAGTAAACTTGCCCAGCCTAAGTCACTAAATGAATTAAATGTTGTTGTGGGCCATTGCATAATTAACAACCTTTTAAGAAACATACAACTGTTAACAAGCTAAAACATATTCAAATATTAGAGGGTACGGCATGTCAAGATAAACATAAGTCTTAAAAAAACAACAACAAATACATTTTGGCGGAGCATTAATGGCTGTCCTGGTGACACACAGCGTCCTGGGTTCAGATCCATGCTTTAGATCATTTCTCACTCTCCCTCTTCATTTGCAAAACTACATCACTTTAATGAACATTTATTTTTATTAAAGACAGTGTGTATAACCCACTCATACTTTTTAGATGCACAGAAAGCACTATACTTTCTGTGGTGTACATTATAAATCTGTAAAACCTTAAAATAAATACGGCATCTCCTAAATGTTAAAGGCTAAAAATCATTACCAATCTCTCGGGACGCATTCTGCACATTCAAAACTCGCATTAAAGTGGCACTACCCGCTCTTATTTTTGCCCCGTCTCAGACTAACCTGGCTCATCAACTTTCACTTTCTGAGTCTTAGAAAAATAAGTAGAATTGCAGAGGGACTTCTCCTGTTTTTCTTTTATTAAAAAAGTAAAACCAGAACAATTTTTCCCCCACAAAATACTAATACATTACACCAACCTTATTGACATCAGTGTCAACCAGTGGGAGCGCTCTTTTTTCCAGAAGCGAGCTGTGATTGGCCAAAGCTCCATTCAGGACTGAAGGATTCTCATATAATAAAGCTCCATAATAAAGCCTTAATGTCTGTCGGTCTTGTTTTTTCAAAGAAGATTCCTGTTACAATATGCTGTTAGGAGATTAAACTGTTGTTTTTCTCACAAACATAAATTACGTTTGTCTGTCTGGATTTAAGTGAGGCCTCTGTTGTGACAAAGCTTATTTACATTTATCCAAACACTAACCGAGTCAAAATTTCACTTTACTTTATCAAAATTCATTATCATTTGATGACATTTTATTTTCTAACAAACCGAAGGTCACCTGCACTTTTACCCTTTACTGTCCTGTTACTTATCTCCAACACACGCTGTAAAAACAGCACCATATGAGGACATAGGGTTTATCACTGGATCCAACACTTCCATTTAGGGAGACTTTCCAAGGATCATGCTAACATATGAAGTGGAGGAATGAGACACATAAACAAGTCACATCAGACATTATCACACAGACAAGTCACTGTTAAATCAGACTAAGGTTCGACTGAATGAGACAATGATATCAAGCTGCAGTGACCTTTGTCCTTCACTCTATCAACAGAGCTCGGTTTCTGACCGGACAAGTCGGGTTAGGCGGACAATTTAAGGACTATCATTTTACAAATGGGACTTTTCTTCCACAAGAAATCTCTTTATGAAGTAATATCTTTTCTGTTTTTGTACAAACAGATATAAGAACTATTTTTTTTTCTGTTGCCATTGGTGTTTTAAACTGCTTATGTTAATGTATTTGTATTTATTCTGGATTCTGTATTACATTAACATGTGTTTTTCTGCTGCTCTCAAACAACTCCATGAACCTTGTTTGTGATGACACCGATGGGATATAACAGAAAATCTAGTATGACAAAAATATGCACTGAATATTATCATTACGAATAGAAATACTGAAAATTAAGAAATTAAATCTTTATTGGCAGTGGAGTTACATTTTTAAACACTGCACTATTTTCATGTACATTATCTAAATGTCTTGTTCTTAACTCATAATATTAATGAACTACCTATTTATCTAATGATTTTGTGCCATGTTGAATAAATACAATTACAAAGTTACGTTTACTCCTAGTCCTAAATGCTTAATGCAAAACAACACGCACACAGCAATAAAACAGGTGACAACAGTGCAGTCCCAGTGGAGAACTTCGGACACAGGTCAGCGATTCCTCTGATTTTGATTGGATCAGATCAGAGCCTCCTTGTCCAGTATAAAAACTGAGTGACGAGTTCACTCTGTGTCACACACAACC
The DNA here is from genome assembly GCA_024416835.2 of Perccottus glenii. NCBI lineage: Eukaryota > Metazoa > Chordata > Actinopteri > Gobiiformes > Odontobutidae > Perccottus > Perccottus glenii. Next base: position 8,018,323 of record CM044562.2, read on the forward strand.
ACCACAACCACCATTAGTCAGGTAAGTTACATTCATTTCAGGATTTTCATTCAAAAGCTCAGTGAGATATAGTTCCTTTTAGAATAGGCTTGTTTTGAAGACTGGACTGGTAATTGGATTCAAAAGGGATTATACATTTCACAAATGTGTGCATTTCTCACATTAGTGGATTTATCAATTATAATCTCTTATAATGCAAATTACAAACTCCACCCTGAACTGAAGAGCTAATTTAGGAGGTGTTGTGATATTGGTGCTGAAAGTTGCAATAACCTCATAACTAGAAAAGTAAAAAATTGAATTGCATTGATGTCTTCCTGCTTTGAGTTACCTACATTGTATTAAATGTCTGCCCAGTTGAAGACCATACTGTTTTTATTCAGTGCATTTTACATTAGTCTAGTGATACATATGTTGATTTCTAGGAGTAGGCCTCTCCAGCTCCTCAGCAGCGTGATAGCAGTAACAGTATTTCAGTGTGTGGAGATGTTTTCTAAACTGAGTAACAGATGTTTTAAAGTGGGTTGGTAAAATGCACTAAATACTTTTATTATTGTCTTTTCAGGTGTCCATTTCTCCCGAGCAACATGAGGGTCTTTGCAGTACTCCTCGCTTTGGCAGTCATCTCAGGTGAGTTCAACTTAAAGGTGCAGTGTGTAGTTTTTGCTACACTACAGATTTTAATAACCCTTTCTGTTTAAGATATGGTATGGTAGCCCTGCAGGGACATATTCTAGTAGTCTATAAACAACCTTAATAAATCCCCCAAGCCTTCATGTGAAAATATGTGTTCAAAACAAAATGTGCTACTTTATACTTTTGACTGGTTTAACTGTATAATAAATAACACTTTAACCAGTGGACCTTTACTGATATTTTCAAGGCTTTGATAATAATATTACACTTTTAGCAGTAAACTCACAGACGCTGCGTTTCTCTCTAGGCTGCCGGGCCAGAAGCCTCCCTCAGGTCGACTGGAAGGACTCGTGGGAGGTCACCGTGGACAAGTTCAAGGACTACTTCACGGAGCTCAACTCAAAAGCCGACGAGGCGTTTAAGGACTTCACAAGCACTCAGATCAACCGAGAACTGGAGTGAGTTTAGACAGAGGCAAACTTTAACAGTGCTAGAGCAAGAAAAAGATTGAAAAAACAATTGTAAAAAGTGCAAAAACACAAGAAATGTAAAATGCATTTCTATCTATTGATACCATGGAAATATAAAAATGATAGGGTTGAAAAGAATAGGGCAGGCTAGAGTGAATTAAAATGGTTTACTCTACTTACGCTACTATTAATAACTTTTTGATTAAAACGAATTGAAAGATATCAGAGTAATACATAAAAAATATTTTATTGGTAACAATGGGAACTTAAAGCTAGCTCAGTCATTTTGGGTCACTATATTAAGTGGACTACTTTGTAGAAAGGGGTCTATTAGATAGTTTGGGATTAGTAACTTATTAACTACTGTCAGCACAATCCTAGTTTGGAGAAGCAAAAACACTTTTAGAACAAGAAAAAAAGCTACTAAATTTTAAAATCTACTATTAATGCAAGAGGGTATTAAATTAAAAGCATTTAAATGCATTTACATTGACACTATTTCAATAGTGTACAACAGAACAAGTTGTAGCCACAAGGCTCAGTAGTGTTGCTCCAAAAATATCTAATAAAAATGTATTTAGTGCTTTGACATTTCCACAATATTATCATCCATTTACACATATTTCAATATTATTTCCAGGTTGTAATAAAGTCTGTAGGTTTATCTTAGTTAATCATCAGTTTTATTTGACTGTTGTGACACTGATTTGTGCTGCAGGGTTTGAGTAGGAGAGTGGCTCAGTTACATAACAATTACAGTCACCTGTGACCCATCAGCAGGTTTCAACAGTGAGTGACAAATGTAGAAAGCTGCTGACAGAAACCAGAGTGCCATGTCATCACTGTTTATGACTTCTATTAATGTGCTTTAAAACATCTATATGTAGTTTCAAGAACAATATACATGAGTTTATTCAAATGAATTGAATTTTTTCCATGTCTGAATATTATTTTTAAACAATGTGGAGGAGTCTTTGTCTATAAGTTTGATTTTATCATCCCCTTTTCCAGAACTCTGATCCAGGACAGCATGTCAGAGCTGGTCAGCTACAAACAGGACGTGGAGACGAAGCTGGCCCCTTTCGCTCAGGAGTCGGCCAAGCTCTGGAACCAAGACCTGGAGCATCTGACTGCCAGGCTTCGGGACCACATGAGCGAGGCCCAGGAGCAAATGGACAAGTATGCCCAGGAGATGCAGACCATGATGGAGCAGAACGCAGATGACGTCAGGACCAGACTCAGCTCCTACACGCGCAAAATGAAGAAACGCCTCAACAAGGACACCCAGGACATCAAGAGGTGAGAGACAGACGGGACAGAGCAGGGGACACACTCTAACCAGTAAGAGCTGTGACTTTTAGCAGGAATTTGTCCACTTTTTAACACTTATTTTAAAGATAAGGCAGCTTTAAACAAACCTTTTCAGCTAAAAAGTTGATTTTGTTGATTTTTTTGTTTCTGTGTTTTGACTTTGACTTTAGAAATAGTTACAGTTTAGAACAGTGCATTGTCTGTGAGTCTAAGCAACACTAACTTAAAATCTTAAAGACATAACTGTAAGCCCTTGATGGACTGTTGATGGGCCACTGAAATAAAAAAGGCAGAATAATAGCTCTTTCATTGACACAGAGCAATGGCTTTCTAGAAACTCCACTGTATAACTCTCTAATCTTTCCAAAAACAATACACCAACACTATCTAACAAGCTATCTATTGAGACATACCAGTCAAATGGGAGTCTGCCAAAGTGTAGTTGCATTCAGAGTCCTTTAGAGGGAACCAAATCCTGAAACATTAGACACAACATGAACATTTGTTTCAAACTAGCCCTGACCTCTGACCTAGGTCTAGAGGTTGTTAGCAGCAGATGGTTAAATAGACTACTTTTTCCAGTACATCTTCAGAGATTTAACAGTTCATTACTAATTTACCACCACTCCTTTGGTCAACCACTTTAGGCCATGAACTACTCACTCAACAGGTTGAACCATGTTAATTTACCACCGCTCCTTTGGTCAACCATCTTTAGGCCATGAACTAACTTGTTGAACCATGTTAAACCTTGAGTCTCACTGCCAATTTATATGTTTTGCAGACATGTGGCTGATTACTTTGAGGAGTTTCAAGGCCGCACCTCAGAAAACGTGGAGGAAATAAAGGCACGGCTCGACCCATACTTTGCACAAGTTCGAGACAACGCTCAGGCCAAGTTCTCCACCATCAGCAACCTGCTCAAGTCCCAAATCCAGGGCATGACAGACACAATCGAGACCAAAGTCGAGGACATCAAGGTGCGCTTCGAGAAAACAGCCAAAGACCTGCGCTCAACAGTGGAGGAGAAGATGGAGGAGCTGCGCACCTGGTTCGGCCTGTAACTCCTGCAAATGGACTCTCGCTGACTCCAACAAAACCACTGTTTCAACATCGGCTTTTTGTAAATGTTCATCAATAAACATCTTCACCGATTAAAACAGAACTGTCCCTGTCTCTGTGTATGTTTTTGGATCCTTCAGAGTTACAAACAACAGCACGTACATATCATTTCCCATTTTTACTAACATATATATTCCCAGCTCAAATGTCATTGAAGGTTCTTGGTTCATCCAGGTCATCTTGAAGAAAAGGTTAAAGCAACTGAGTCCAGATGCTTTTGCTTTTACCTTTATTCCCAGCTCAAACAAAGTGTTTAACATTTGTGCATGGACTGCCTTTGACAAATAATTTTATAATGTCTAACTGAGTCTTGTCATACAGCTATTTATCTGCAGTTGATTGGTTGATCTTGGATAAAACTAATCCACTGTTTCCCTTTATTTTCTTTAATTAACTGAACTTTTTCTGTCAGTGATTTTCTTAATAGATGGAGTCTTAGTTGGAGATGGTTGTATCTCTTCAATCCTTCATGTAAGGAAAGGAAACCTGTCAAAAAGACACTGGATTAATAAATGATACATCCTCACTTAGTCTACCATATAGTTTGGTTTGGTATGGTTTGGTATAGTATACTAAACTATTTATACTATAGTGTAAAACTACAAAGATAAAACGTTTTAAATTTACATTCACTATAAACAAAAAGCCAAATTCTTCTAGCTTCGGCTAATCAACCAATTTTACAGTCAGATTTTAAATTATTTTACTTTTTCCATTTGCTTCATTTCGTCAGGTGTTGGATATAATTTTAGTTACTGCAAGTCTTTTCTTTTAAATTGTGCTTGCACTAATAAGAAAAAAAAAAATTTGCATTGTAAAAGTTAAATAACACTTGTTAAAACTTGAAAAAAAAAGTGTACTGCAATAAAAGCACTTAGAGTACAATATGTATCCAATCTCCAATAACAATGCTTTCTTTAGCGCATACTAGGCCTATGTTGCCGTTGTTATTAGTTTTAATGCACTTTGTTGGAGAGTATTTATTATCACATTGTCTGTGGGGAAACTCCTAGTCGGCAGCCACACCGGAGTACCCGGCGGAAACCCACCCGAACACGAGAACATGCAAACTCCTGTCAGTAAGGCTCCGCCCGACCTGGGAGTCGAACTTTAGACCTGCAGTTTACGTACGTACTCCCGAACATAAAGATAAAAACAGTGACTAATGTATTTTGTGTAACCTCAGCAGTGCTACATTCAGGCACAAATTCATCCACGAATCCCACACGTGAAGCTACGGCGCAGTGAAACCAAACTAGCTCAGTAGCTTTACGTTGTCCCTTTATCCAATCATTTTACTCCAATCTCATTTTTTGACCAATGAGGAGCCGCGCTTTTAACTACGTCACCACGTTAGTTTTCCGTTGTTGTCATTTTCCAACATGCTCATCATGCGTCAACCACAGAAAAAACTCTTTTATGGTCTTATATATTATTTAATATTTTGTTGTTGTTGTTGAATCTAGCCACGATGAGCGGACTTTGTCGAGAAGTGATCACACTTCAGTTGGGACATTATTCCAACTTTGTCGGGACTCACTGGTGGAACTTACAGGTGAGCGCCTTTAGCTAAGTTATGTGGCTAAAGTTAACGTTAGCTTTGTATGTTCTGGTATAGACTCTGTTTCATTTAATAAAGCCTTGCTAAGTGCAATCCACAGGGTTTAGCATTAAGAACTAGATAACCTTAGGGCACATAATAAAAAGCTATAGCTAAATTAAGCCATTGTCTTGTTCTTTTGGGAATATTTAGAGAAGATCATTGGTCGCACTGTCGTCAATCTGAGCCACAAACCATTCAGCGTTTTTCACGCTGCTCTACATTCTACACAACCTTTATATTGAATTTCTACTTTTGTTTTGGGGTAAATGTAATAGTTAGAGTTTGTACATGTATTTTTGTTCAAATTGTTTTAGCTACTGATTATTTTTGAGCTGCGTCATACTGCTGTGTTTTCAGTACTACACAGCTCTAATACCTGCTAGGCCTGGACGACGCTTCATTAATTGTGAACTGTATATCCATTGGTTCACTGTGGTGCACAATTAAATCGATAATGTCTGGTTAGTGTCTGCCCCACAAGACAAATATGCAGTCCAATGCAGTAACCCTAAACACTGATTCTTCATCAATAGGTGAGATTTAGACAGTGTGACCAGCATCATCCCATGCATTCATGTTCAATTTTTTTACAGACAGTGAAGTACAGCATTATAACAATAGAACGAGTAATGTTTGAAGTTTTTTTGCAGGATGCTACTCTGGAGTATGACCCAGAGACGCCTTTGGGAGAGATCCAGAGTGACCTTGTGTTTCGGGAAGGACAGACGCTCGGAGGTCATGTCACCTACACCCCACGTCTCATTGCTATGGACCTTAAAGGTAAAGTCAACCTGTAGTTTCAGTCAGTTGATTACAGCTTATTGTGCTGTATACTTTTACTGACATATTATAAATTTGTGTAATTGTACTGCAGGAAGTCTTCAGACGCTGCGGCAGGAGGGATGTCTGTATGACCCGGGGAAAGACACGTCGGCTGTCACGTGGTAAGTGAGAGGGTTTTAAGATAAGCGTGATCATTTTGGTTTGACCATTATTAGTTTGATCATTAAAACTAAACCAGAACCTAAACATCTAAAGTTGGTTAATTTAAGACCTTTATTGGAGTACAAAGGTAGAATATACCTAAAAGGTTCTGTTTTTATGTAACAAGTGTTTGATTCCTGGCTTGGGTCCATTTTTTCCACATCATCCCTTTCAGCCCCAACATCTTTTTATCTACTACTGTCTCTATCAAAATAAAAGCTAAAATGCCCATTAAAAAGGCAGTTAAAGGTGTTGTTACAGTGTAATGATAGCTGACAGTCTTCTGTTATCTTTTCAGGGAAGGAACCTCATGATGCACAAAGAAAGTCCTTCCCCAAAGAACCCATTTCTTGAGGATCTTGACAAGTTGGATGCAAGTATTTTATAGAAACAGTCAAAGCCCACGTTATAATTTCATTCACAAACTAAGACAACAGAAAGACAATAGGCAATAGAAAATAGCTAGTCTAACAGTTCAGACCAAGAAATCTATCCTTTTCTCATTAGACAGTGATTGTTTTGATTGATATTTATGGCCATATTGCCAACATACGCTAATTTGTTAAGCACTTGTTTTGAAGCGTGAGTTTATTTCTAATCTGAGCGGTTGTATTTATTTTCCAGAAAGGGGAGAGCTTGGCTGAAGTTGATGATTCCTTCATTTCTCAACCTCAGTGCTCTGGTAAGAAAAATATTAACACCGCTTCATAAAATCTTACATTGTGTCAAGAAGACATCAGAACAAACGGTCTTTCTGCCGTCCATCAGCTGCTGCCTCAGTGAGTGTAGACACAGTGAACAGTCAACTCTCCAAACTCCAGAAAGGCTACAGACTTGAGGGCAGCGTCAGAGTGTGGTCTGACTTCCTCCGGATCCACCTGCACCCTCGGACCGTCTCTGTGATCCACCAGTACAACCATGATGGGTAGAATACAGTGTTACACCACCCAGACATCACAGAACAGGAAATATACAGCACAATTAAGTTGCTTCAAAAGCATTGAACAGTTTTTATCCTGACCTATCTGGTTTTAGGGCACCTCAGCTCTTAAATTTTCTTTCCTGTGTTAGATTTGGGTCAACACTGGTGTAGTTTAGCCACTAAAAGCACATTTTAATTTGACTCATTACTACAGTACTATCAAATGGCCTGTCAGCAGTGTAGCAGTTCAGTTTTCTTTTGATCTTGAAAGATCTATAACATTTTATAATGTCAAAATTCAGGGACTAATATTTTCTGCTGAGTGATGCTCTGAAGTAGAGCACTTTTTAACAATTGAGGTACCGTATCCATAAAATAGTTTTTTTCAATTGCCTAATATAGAAATCATTGCTAAGCCTCAACTATCACTTAAGATGAACACCTAATGTAACCAGTATACTAATTCTTTCATTATTAATTATTGTTTTGTGTGAAGTTGGCATTCATTTTAATCCTAAGGGACATTAACAATACATTTCCTGTTTCCTGTAATTGTATCGTTACACTTCAGAAGTTGTGTTTTAATCACGTAAAAGATTTTTGTGTGTGTTTTCAGAGAGGCCCAACGCCTGGAGGCGTTCGGTCAGGGAGAGGCTCTGCTGCATGGCTCAGTGCTGGAGGATCTGGAGGACAGACTGCACTTCTTTGTCGAAGAGTGTGATTATCTCCAGGTAATAGCAGCCGAGCCTTAATTTACATTTGATTTAAATTGAATTATTTACATTATTTTCCCACTCATCCTAGAAAAAAATGAAATTTTGAATATAGTTTTGGTACTTTTTTTTTCAAGATGTGGTTGTTTTCAGTCTGAATTTTATTTGAAACAGTGTAATCCAATCTCTGTGGAAATGTGAAGTTTGATCCTCTGAGGCTGCTGTAGTTTGGTCTGGAGTGGAGTTTAAACCAGAGCAAAAAGGACTAGTCAGAATAATGTCTGTTTCTTTTCTTTTCTTTCTTTATTTTTTATTTATTTTTTACAAATAAGCTCTGTTTAAAAAAACTGAGGTTAAAATAATTTATTATGAAGAAAGGGAACCTAATTTAGCTGTTCTTCTGTTTCTTTATTTTCTTTTCTGTCTCGCTTCTTTCTCCTTCTGTGTTCCATGTTATGCTCCAGGGTTTCCAGGTGCTGTGTGACTTGGCTGATGGCTTCGCAGGCCTGGGGTCGAAGGTCACAGAGATGCTACATGACTCCTATGGCGGGAAGGGCATCCTGACGTGGGGTCTGTCACCTGTCAATCATCGAAACTCAGTGAGTCACTCTTATATGCTTATATCTCTTTATGAGGAGTTTGTTCTCATTGTGTTTTATTTCTGTTCAGACTCCTATGAAGGACCTCTACCACCTCCTGAACTGCGTTTTAGGCACAGTGTACATGGCCCGTCACAGCTCGTTGTTTTGTCCTCTAACGCTGCGGGGTGGACTCGGGATAAGGCCCAGCTCCCCTGTAACCTTTCCCTACTTGAACTATGATGTATGTTTTCTGTTTTTAGTCACCGACTGTGTTGTTTTTATTAAGTGTAAAGCATTTATCTGTTTTCTGTGGTGTTCCCTGTTGTAGCCTTCTCTGTGGTACCACTCTAGTGCTGTTCTGGCTTTAGCACTGGACGCCCTCACTGTGCCTTACAGACTGAGGAACAACAGCGTCCCCATGTGGCAGGTGTCAGATGCACTTGCTGTTTCAGGGAGAAAGGTGAGTATACATTGGTAGTGGTAGACCGTTTTACTGTTAATGAGTTGCATTGGTTTGGAAACAAAGTTAACAGATTCTGCAAAAGCAAGATGGTTTTGGCAATGTGTGTGCTGTCAGTGAGTGAATAGAGAACATTAGGGTGACTCAACATTTAGCTGCTCTCTGTATATAAGAATATATTGTATTTATGAAATAAATACAGTTTTAGGACATGCGCTTCATCAAAGACTGAGATCTGCCTGATGAGATTAGCTTTGTTGAAGTCCCCTTTATAGAGAAGCATTACACAAAGGCATAATAGGTAACACAAACGGCTTGAGATTGCAATTAACATAGCAAATATTAAATGCATCGGTTATTTTTATGCTTTTTGTTTGTAGTTGCTATCTTATGGGCCATTGCCTGGTGATTAAAACTATATTAGTTGTCTATTCATTAAACAGAATCAACACAACAACAACACACTAAAGTGAAAGGGTTGAGTTGCCAAAGGTGATTAAAAGAACTATTAAATAAATGTTTAATTCAGCAGCTTCTTCTTTGCTTCATATGAAAAGAAAACCTTTGACTGTTACCACTACTTCAATTTTGGCATTTTTAAATCCTACTTTTTGTTGATTTTATTTCTAGGTGGTGGCTGCTTACGGCGCCGTTCCCTTTCCCATGATGCACGGCAACTCACTGCCCGACACCCTGAGTGGGTTTGCTGATTCACTGCCATGGAACCCCCTGTCAACGTGTTCAGAGCTCGGTGACGGTCGATGCTACGGCCAATGGACAACGCTCAAAGGCTTCGAAGGACAGAGCCTTGTCAGGTCGGTCTCATCTGTCCCAACTTTTAGGCTTGATTTCAATATGTCCAAGTCAGAACTGCATTTTAGAATAAAATAGAATATACTTTTTGTCAAAGTCAGATGATGGTCCATTTTCAACCATTTCCAGCACTTATACACCTGTGGCCAATAATGTGATAAGGCAAATCTGCTACTTAATTGAGTTCAGTGTTTCCCGGGCACTAGAGAAGTGAAAGTTAGAATTTTATTTAACTTTTTAAAAATTGCAAGAATTACATTTAGTATTTTCCTGTATTTCAACCACATCTGGGAAATATTCAATCCATATTATCTCAGAAATACTAGTGCAAGTTGATCATTGAACATTACTTTTGTCTCTCACAGTTCTCTTGCTCCTGGGACACAGCCTCCCTCTGCTCTGCACTCTCTAAACAGTGGAGAGGACGTCCTGGGCTCATACCTCAACTCCTTCTACCCTACTGCTTCTTTGTGAGTCTCCTTAAAAAAGGTTTACTTTTTTTTAATATTTTTAACCAAATGCAATTCTTTTTTGTTTTTACTGGACAGGGCTCTGCAGCTGGTGTCCACTCCCAGTAAACTGACCCCTCCTTTCCCTCAGATGTTCAGCCCGCTTCTCGATGCTCAGGGCTTTTTGCAGAGTCACACCCCTCCATCGGGCTGTAAGCACATTTCACCTCACACTATTTTAATATACTGTACAATTTGAGGTCACAAGGGCAGTTTATACCTTACTTTGTAGTATTTCTTTAATCATATTAACAAGTATCCTGAGTTTGTAAAAAAAAATTGATTGTCACTTCCTGCTCGATATACAGAAATACACATAGTTCTGGTTGCCTTTGCAAAACAACTGTGATAAAGAAGTGGGTAAGGCATTAAACCCTGTGTTTCTATGATGAGGTTTAAAAGTAAATGTTTAATCTGGTGGAAATCATCACAGAGGCTATTATTTATCAGTTAAGTAAATATGTTGTTTAATCGTTTATAATCCTGTACGTTTGATTACTTCACAAAACCTCTTGTAGCTTTTTGTGCAGACACTTTTAACTGTTGGTGGTCCAGCAGGTTTATAACCCCCCCCCCCCCCCCTTTTTTTTTGTGCATTCACGTTTTATTAACAGCAACAACTTGAGATAGTTTGTCACGTATTGTCGGGTCTGAACAGGATCTTTAACGTCAAAGTCAGGTTTAGTCCAGCATTTGATTGTACTTTACCATCAGATGGTAAAGTACAATCAAATTACAACCAGATTACAGTTTTTCAATCCTGGGATTTGTTACTGGGTGAGAACTACACTCACTTCCATATAAATTCAAGACTAAAATGGTCAAATACTGACAAATGGCTTTATAAAGACATGTTTGCATTGTGTGTAATCGGAGGGATTTCCATTGTGAGGAAAAAAACGTATATCCTTAAAATCTAATTTCCTTCTCTCTGCAGCTCCGGTCCAGTTGGTTTCCTCAGTCCCTATCCTGACGTCGCTCCAGTCTGGACCAGCGCTTGGCCCGTGGCTTTCAGAGCTTCATCGCAGTGTCAGCTCCTTCGATATTCGCCGCGTGGCCCCCAGCTTCCTCTCCCAGGGCCTAGAGCAGATGGACTATCAGGAGGCTCTGGAGCAGCTGAAGTCACTGTCCCGATGTTACCGGGATGACAGCGGAGTGCACTCTTCCTCTGAGGACGACGATGACTGAGACTTTAAACTGCTCTGGCCCTAGAGATGGGCTCACAAAACAAAAAATTGCTGCCTTTTGGACATGAAGGACAACTTGAAGCTCAATACTTTAGACAGGTTTCAGGATGACTGAGATGAAATATACGGTTACAACCTTTTGACTGTGTTTGTGAAAAGGTCTGGTTCAATTGAACTGCTTTATTTTAGCTTCCAAAACCCCAGCTCTGAATGCTTGTATTTTTGCAGAGCTTAACTAATATCAAAATTCACAATGTGAACGAATACTTTGGTTCACCATCGACAAAGTACAGTAAACAAAACGGTCTCAAATTCAGAAATGAAATGCTAATGTTACTGTAAAGACTGATTATCATCACTCATTAAATATTTTTTCTACCAATGTCTATCTTACTCCATTTGCTGGACTTGGGGACGGCTCTCACTGACTTTGTCCTGAACAGCCAAGCTACATTATTCAGATCACTCACATACCTAGATTTGCTAAAAGTGAAAAGTAGCTAAAGTGAGCTGTATTTAACTGTATGGAGCCATAATTTATTTCTCAGTGGGTTTGTGTCCGATATGTAGTTCTTTGAGGTAAAGCAGCACATTACAACTGCTTTTTCAGTTGGTTAACCGCTGAGGTTAGATATTTACATGACATTTAGTCATTAAGCAGACGCTTTTATCCAAAGCGACTTACATGAAGGTTTCATTCAGATTCATTCATTCCAGATCCAACAGTCAGAGCTCGGGAAGGAAGTCAAGTAAGAACAGAAATAACAAGATATAGATACACAATTTAAATGTATAAGTCACTCAAAGCGCTTTACCAGTGGACCACTGGAGGCCAGGTGGGTTAAGTGTCTTGCCCAAGGACACGTCAGTATGAACTGTGGGGAGATCGGGACTCGAACCACCTACCTTCCGGTTGAAGGCTACTGCGCCCCATGACTAGTTTATAAACTAGTTGAGTTTAGTCATAAGGACATTTTAGGAAACTATTAGGTAACGGAGCTCACTTTTTTTTTGGAAGCAACAAGTGATCCTGCTATATTTATTGGCAAAGACAACTGAGAAAATTACCATATGAAGAAATGGTCAGTTTTAGCCTGAGAGTTTGAGGCACCAGTGAAAGTTAGCCATGTTCTTGCTAGCAAAATAGCATTAGCATCAGTCATATTTTGAACTCATGAAAACTGATTTTGCAAACATTAGCGACTGATGGAACACTGACATAATGTAATTGTACTTCTTAGCACTAAAGCTAAGAAAGGTAATGCTGGGGTATTAGAATTTTTCTTTTAATTTATGAAAAATTCTAAGCCTTAGAGTTTAAATTGATTCAGAATGCTAAAAAAAGGTTTTACTACAGAGTAATTTTTTTTGTAACTTGTAGTTGATGGATTCATAAGGATTTTGTACAGGCAGAAAAAAAATGTTTTAATATTATCTGGTTAACATTGTCTTTTCATCTTATTACATAGTCTTCAACCAGTTTTCTTAGCAAAATATGCATTCACTTAAACTTTAACAACAACAAAAATCAATTCTGAATCAAATTGTGACCCAAAACAAAATCGGAATTGAATCGCTAGACACCATAAGAGTCACACCCCTAGTTATACTTCATTTCAAATTGGGCTGTGGCGCCTGAGCTAAAATGAGTTAGACATCCCTGCTTTACATTAACATCTATGTTGTGACGTAAATAACCACAAAGTCAGTATCCAATCCTCAACAGGCAATTTTAATCTAAAGTGTTAACAAGAACTTTCACAAAAGTACGAAACTCGTTGAACGTGTTCCCACCAGTTTAATCAATGAAAAGGTATGTTCTGACATTTGACATCAGATAAAAAAAGGCTAAAACACACATTTTAACTTAAAACTGAGAAGCACTCTGTTCTTTTACAAACACCATGAGACAACTGTAGCAATAATGAAAAAATAGAGACTAGTGTGATGTGATGCATAAAAGACACGGAGCGCCTGGTTTTCTACAGCTATTTATCAAAAAACACGGACTGGGATCCATGACGAGGGGCGAGTGGAGACATGGGGGTAAGACAGTCCCAAACGTGGTCTAAGAGCGGGAACGGGAGCGAGAACGGGACAGGGAACGGGATTTGGAGCGGGACACAGAACGGGATGGGGAACGAGAAAGAGAGCGGGCTTTGGCGGGTGAAGGGGAGCGAGATTTAGACTTGGATTTAGATTTAGACTTAGATTTGGACCTGGCTCTAGGCTTCGTCTCGACCGGGGAGCGTGAATGTGAGCGGGACACCCTGTCCGCTTCACCGCCATTGTTGTCGCTCTTGGGAGGATCACGATCCTTTGAGATTGACTTCCTGGAGCGATCTTTGTTCCCAGATCTAGAGCGAGACCTGGACCTGGACCTAGAGGGGGACCTGGACCTCGAGTGGGAGGTGTCCTTCCTGCTCTTCTTCCCGTCTTTCTTGCTCTTCTTGTTTTTGGGGCTTCGGCTCCTGCTGTGGTCGTCGTTCTTCTGAGCTCCGCTGCTGCGCTCCTCGTCCTCTTTTTTACCTTTGCCCTTGTTTCCCTTTTTGCTTCGAGAACGGCTTCGAGAGCGAGACGCCGCCCTGTGAACCAGACAGAGAAGAGCATTATGGGTAGGTTGGTGTGAATAAAAAAAATAAAAAAGTCAAAAGGATGATTAAATTTATATCTAACAATTTGTTACCAATTATTCACAATATTCTTAAGACAATGGGGATGGTTATTCATGTTAAATGGGAACAATCAAGCTTGACATTACTGTAATATGTTCTAGTTCAGGGTTTTTCAAACTTTTTGTGTGTGTGGACCACTATTTGTAATCAAAAAATTTTGCGGACCACCTCAATTACCACAAATAAAATGTCTACACACAGTCTTACCTGAATTAATCTGCACCTCTAAATAGGCTTACTAGCACTACTATAACTAGTCATCACATCAGTGTGCAACAGGCTTGTTAAAAGAAAGTTTACTGCACACAACGGCTGCCTCTTTTCTCTTCAGAGAACCTGTTGCTATCCACCGATCCATAATGAACTTGAACGTCACGGCCGAACACCACTGGCCTATTTTAGTAATCGCACAATAATTTGACAATTTAATGTTATATCAATATAGGCCTACATATTCTTTTAATTTTTTTTATGGGAATTTCCTGGTAAAATGAAGGTAAAATATTATTTTATTTTGCCTTTCCACGGACCACCTGCATTACCCTCACGGACCACAGTTTGGGAATGACTGTTCTAGTTATTAAAGTATTTTTGCTTTACCTAGAGCGAGAGCGGCTGCGACTGCTGCTGTCACTTCGACTTCTGCTTTTGCGGGACCGGCGGCTCCTAGAACGAGACCTGAGAAAAAAAATATGATCTTTGTTGGTAACAAAACAATAAACAATCCCTATGGACTCCATCTGTAACAGTGACGTGTCTCTAACCTGGATCGGCTGCGACTGCGGGAGTAAGAGCGGCGGCGCCTGGCCCCGGACCGGTCTTCGATGAGACGGATCTTTCTGCCGTTGACCTCAGTGCCATCCAGCTTCTCCAAGGCCCTCTTCATATCTGCATAAAGCCTGAACTCGATCACCCCCTCATTCTTGCGTCCTTTATGGGTGTCTGCGTATGTCACCTCTCCAGCCTGCCTCATGTAGTCCTGAGGAGGGACAGTCACTGATGTTAGAGAGGTTGGGGTTTTGTGGTTGGAAAATAAAAGTCTTCTTTTTGGCATTAGCGAACAAGCGCTAGCATCATTAAATACCACCCTTTAGCAAACACTGCTAAATGGCACCCCAAAAAATAAATTTAGCAGAGATTCTGTGAAAGCCAAATCTATAACCAAGAAGATAATAGAAATGATTGTGATACAACGTGATTGCACAATTTAAAGTGATTTAAACTTTTAGGCACTAGATGGCGTGGATCCTTCTACAGACAGAGGAAACTATCCAAAATCGGCAAATTTGGTAAAAAGAAAAAAAGTGCATATCAAAATCTTTTTATTATCAACATTGGTCAATTTCAAATATCGTCTACAACAGCCAGACCAATATTGGCATCGGCCCAATCCTACTGTAGATGACACCATGGTTGTCCCAGTGCCTGATAAAAATCACGTAGGTTTTATTTACAGTTTTTTTTATACATCTTAAAATGTTACAAAAAGTCTTCCCTATTAATTTTAACCTGCAAGCTTCCCACACGCAGTTATAAAACAACATACCTTGAGGTCTTGCCAGCTGCAGCGACTGGAAAGATTCTCAACAATAAGTCGATAATCTGTTCTTATTGGAGGTCCGTATCTGTCTCTTCCCCAACGCCCATAGCCACCTTTTAATGTGAAAAGGAAAGGACAGACACAATGAGGAAGAGAAAGCATCACATCTGGGACAATTATGCTAAACTCCAAACTACTTACTGATACTAGAAAATAAAAAAATAAAAATAAAAAAAGGAAAACAAAAAATTATATTAAGTATCTAATCTTTTAGCTTTTCAATTACAGTCTAGACCTAAATTATAGATACATCTGATACGCTACATATTTATTTAATAGAAAAAGAAAAAACAAAACTTAACTGACTGAGAAGTACTTACGTTGAACTAAAATTATTTTAAGCTATTCCTATCTAAAAGATAATTCACTGTTACAAAACATGTTGTTGCTCAGGCTGAACCCACATCTGATCCTAACCCCGTGGCATCCTCACCACCTGGCCTGGGCCTAATGGGAAAAGCGGTCTTCATTCACAATGGCTCCCTTTTTTGGTCTGCCCTGGGGCCCAGAATGGTCAAACCACACTCTTGGAAAGGGGGGACACCATGGCCAGCAATAGGGGCAGGCAGTCAGCAAAGGACTCTTTCAATTAAAACATTGAGGTGCTTTGTTAAATCTTTAACCTTAAAATTCACATTCATTTTAAAACTTGAATAATACATAAACAGATTACATTATGTCAAATTATTTTACATCAAGTTACACAGTCTTTTTTTTTTAGTAAAAGCCAGATCCCCATTACAACTTAATCTCACCATTACATTCTGTGCAAGTCATTGGTGGCTCTGGTGCAGGCAACCTTTATTACGCAATGCAAAAAATGGGAGTCGAACCATATGTTTTTGTTATATCAATAAAGTAATAGGTTGGCACTTAGCTAATACATACAGTTGATAGTAACAATTTCCCAAAATACCTATAACATACCTAATAGAGCCCCTATTTATAAGAAAAATTTGTGGTGTTATTTAAGGAAGAAAATGCGATCTGCTGAATGCTAGGTTTTTACAGTTGTGTGCACATTAGCCATCAAGGACCCCTGTTAATATATAGTGTCCCTGAAATAAATTACACATTTTATTGTAAGAGAAACCCAGGATGTCTCTGGACACTTACTGCGTCCTCCTCCTGCGCCGCCGCCGCCACCACCACCGCCGCCGCCACCACCACCCCTCTCTCCTCCACCGCCTCCACCACCACCGCTGCCGTATCCTCCATCACGACGGGGGCCTTTGGTGTGCTCCACAATGACCCTCTCTCCACACAGATCCTTCCCATTCAAGTCGTACACCGCGTCGTCTGCATCTCGAGGGTCGTCAAACTCAACAAAACCATACCTGAAATAAAATAAATGGTCTATTAAGCTCAGATTTCTGTAACGAATACAACACACAAAAGTATACTGAAAGTATACTGTTTAACCGAATTATATCCCTCAGACTGGATTTAAATTTGTGGCAAATGCAAATAATGTCCAAAAATCGTATTATATAATTATTTTACAGACAAATTCGCTTATATGGGTAGGCCCAAATGAACAAAAGAGTGTATCCAATTGTTCAGCCATAAACTAACTATTAGCTTGTTTTACGGATAATGTACGCAATAACTACTATCAAATCTATGGATAATTTAAGATGTGAGCTTGATTTAGAGTATTTTTAAAAATCATTGACATTGCCACGTCCGCGGTTAGCATAGCTGCTAACACACGCGTCCATATTAGCTAGACTTTTGCATAAATTACACAAATTGAGCAGCGTGTTTTAATTTTGCTACCGTAAAAACAATGCTAAAATAAATTATGCTATTATACCAATGGAAAACACAATTTGACTATTTACACACGAGGCTATTGTTTTTAGCTGAGCTCGAGTTAGCATAAGCATTAGCCACTAGGCCGCAGCCTGAGCTCGTTTCTCCGCGCGGCCTACGGAGAGCAGCAGCAGAAAAAAGAACCGTATCTTTACCCGTTTTTTAAATCGACCTCCAGTATCTTCCCATATCCTTTGAAAAACTTCTCCACATCCTTCTCCCTGGCCTTGTAGCTCAACCTTCCTACGTAAACCCGAGACATGATCCTGTCCGCGATCGCTCGAAACAACGGGACTTTTGCTGCTGCAGGCCGAAAAAAACACCGCAAGAGAAGAGACGCTACGTAAAACGAAGACGTAACGGGGCGTGGCTCTTGGCTGTTTCGCCCTGAGTTTCTTCTGACAGGAATATGAATAAAACCGACTTGAAGAAACCCAAACAGTCCAGTCCTAGACTAAGTCCAAACTCATGAAGATGCTAGCATTTGGTAGAAGCTTACAGGAATATCATTATAGTCTGAATAAAATAATACAAGTTTTAGTCCAGTTGTCTTGGATGATCTTTAAAATTCGGAGATCCCTATTTTCTGAGGCCAAGACATAATAAAGTTAAAATAAGTTTGAGCACTTGAACACTAGATAAAGACAAAGTGTAATCTGGAGTGAGGGATTTGTAAAATCAGTCCTAGGTTCCAAGTATTAGCAAATTACAATGAAGAATAAGCAAAGGCTTAGAAAACTTTTATTATTGGACACAAATAAAACAGTGTTTCATTTGAGAAATAAAGTCTTAAATATAAAAAATAGTTTCCACACAAATAGCAACATATTGTTAAGGCAAATGTTTGTGCAGCATGAATGTAGGCAGTTTTTTTAACTTTAAAAAGTTTATCCATTAATGATATAAGCAAAAACGTGTTAAAGTACATAGTCGCAACATGAGCAACACTAAATGTGCTTTAACTATACACTAGTTACAATATGACGCACTATAACATCTGACAGTTACTTTATTTTATTTTGCACATATGTCTATTTAACAGTCCCTGAGTAAAAAAACATCAGTCACATAGAGATGCTAAAGCTCTTTCACATTACAATTAGTAGCTCAATATTATCTATGTCCATTTTCACAGAAACTTCATAGTTGATGCATAATAGACTGTACTGCCATAAGAAACATTAAAGTCACTACACTAATTATTATACAATCTATGGTCACTACAGGTTGGGCTAAAATTGTAATATAACTTTTAAGATTTGTTTTACTCTGTGGGAATTTTTCTTCTACGTCAGAGAGAAAAGACCACTTATACTTATATACTTATAAAGTGTAGTTACTGTCTTATCTCGTCTATAGTGAACTATCACAAGGTAATGTAAAACAATTATATTTTTTCACATCTGGCTGCTTGATGGCTTTATATGGCAGTACAATGGAAAACTGTGTAGCTGAATGATTAGCTAATTTATTATGAAAATCACACCGAACATTTTATTAAACAAAATACTTGTAGATTAAAAACAATTAATAACAATATTGAGTTGTCTTATTTATGTGCTGCCTTCCTTTATTTGTTTCTGTGCTTTTTAAAGAACTTAAACTCCTGGTCCGCCTGGTTGATTAAAACATGAACCCAGTCACATTTTACATTTAACTGACCATCAATTAAAGACAAAACACTCCTTTCTGTTTTCATAAAAAAAATCACAAACAGACAGAGGGGCAGAATTTGGTAACACTGAATGGTTCTTCATAAAAATCTTGAGATAAGACAAATATACATAATACAAAAAAGCAAAAACAAACAAATAAATAATAACACTAACAAGTTATACACCAAGTTTGCTGTTTGACGTTCACTGGAGGATCTTGAGTCACAAAATCAGAGTTCATCCTCCACATTTGGGACATTAGCGCTTCATCACGGGAAAAAGGCATCGTCCTCGTCATCCTCGTCTTTGGGTCCCAGGGTCACTCAGGCAACGGGACCGCTTGAGTTGTTTGTCCGGCTCCTCTTCAACTTTCTCATTTTGCTGAGTCGACTCATTGATGACAGAGATGTCTGGGCGTCTGGAACTGGCCTTGGCCGTCTGCTCGCCGGGACTGTCACTTTCCTCGTAAGTGTAAACCTTGTGCTCTACAAAAACATGAGCAGCAGATGTGATCATACTAAAAGAAAATGAACCTGTCGCTTTAATGTTCAATTTGAAAACAAGGATTAGACGTTTCATCATGTGCACTTTCAAAGTAGGAACTAAATCTAAACTGTATTTTGAGGTTTGCAGATAGACACCAAGAGACCATCCCACATTGGTCTCTTTGTACACATTATTATTTTGTTTCTTGACAAAGACACATTTCACTCCAACTACCATTTAGTGTTTTAATCATGAAAAATAAACTGGTTTATTATACATTACTAGTAGTATTAGTAGTGTTGGTAATAAAAAAGGAGAAATGGGACCTAAAATGTGTTTTTGAGTGCGCATGAGATGAAAGATTTTTTTTACAAAGTCTTGACAATCGGAGACTTTGCTTATCTTCTTTTTTTATTTGTCAGAGTGATGTCAAATCTGTTCCTGTTCTCTTTATTCACCTTAAGTTCGGATTAAATACAACATTGGATGGTCGCAGATGAGTTTTAGCAGTTAAACATTAAAGTGGGAGGTTTGGTTGAATTAAGTATTTTTTCATTTTTCTCTCTGTATGTGTTGGGAAATGAGGGTGAGAAATAATAAACACTATAAAAGCAAGTGCCACTGTTCACAGATTTAAAGGAAAGACGATGTGCTGCAACAAAAGTAGCTATAAAATACTTTTTGACGGAGCATAAACCAGTAAAAATGTTCTAGTTTATTTTTAAACTGCAATCCCTTTTCCTTTCCTATATTTTCTCAAATGTCAGAGGTGCCTTCACACTCAAAACAAACCATCAAGACATTTTTACATCTGCAAATGGTGTGAAAAGGCTCTTAGATATAATAGAAATAACGTTAATATCATTAACAAGTGGTTCTGACCTGGTTCAAAACAGACTTTTCTCACTGAAGGTCTTTCCTGGCTTTTGGCGGGAACTGTGAGGTAGTGACTCATCTGTGGACAAAATAAAAACAAAGCACAAAACGTACATTTCCACACACTTCTTGTGTCTGAGGATGGTCTGAACTGGAATTCTGTCGCCAATGAGTCAATTATTCTATTATTACTGTCAATGTAAAGATGAAAATATTAAATGTCCTCACCCTCCGCTCCATCTCCACTCGCTGTTTCCTGAAGCGGATCTCGCTCACGTTGTCCTCAAACGGGTCTATCATCAGGTCGTGTCGGCTGTAGGAGCAAAGCTGTGGACAAACGACAAAAGTTGCCTTCGTCTCATCAGCAGCAAATGAACTGTTTAATAAAGTGTCTTACACTCTGTCGGGTCTTCTGCAGATTGGCTCAAGGATCTTTCTGATTTCCTCTTTGCGTTTTTTGGAAATGCTTGGTATTGCTCTTTTCCTGACCGTCTCTTCTGGCTGAATATTTCTGCAGAGACATTACAATTGTAATTTCTGTCTCAGGAAAAGCCCTTGTGTGGTTAAAATAGTGTATTTTATAAATGATTTATACTATAAATATTATAAATACGTGCTCTTAAAGAAAAAACACAAACATCTGGTTATATTTCTATATACATTTACAACATAACGATAAAAAGATGATGGACTCTGACATGTCAAGATTAATAATCAATTTAGAAACTTGCTATTTTTAAGTGTCATGTAAATGAAATAAGAAGGCCTTCTGATGGGAAGATACAGTTTCTTGGACAAATGTCATCAGTATCTTTGTGTGAACCATAAGAAACATTATGTACAAATGCCTTTATATTGAGATTTTTATTGTTACAGTTTATTGACTAAATGTTGTTGCTTCCAGAGATTTTATTTGTCAATAGTGCTGCTTGATCAGTTGTTGGTAGAACTGTGTATGTGTGCCGGCATACTACGTAATCAAATAGACACTGGAATTTTACATTTTTTGAGGTAAATGGCCAAAATAAGCCAGATGTATGTATTTCTGGACTGGAATAAACAGACTCAATATATTTAACTCAAAAACTGTTGCTTTCTCTTTGTCATTATAAGCATCACTAAAGTTGACAGATAATGTTGCAAAATCATATGTGAATGTTATTTCTTATCACATGTATTCAAGTTGTGTTTTGACTTTGGTTATTTGTTCTCACCAGAGGGTTACATGATGATACATGAGTATCTGTCAAATTATGCACACTTTGTTGAAAGAAAAGGGGTTTGTTTCCATGATTTTCCCGATAATAGATGGCAAATCAGGCAAATAAAATAAATGGCTCCATCGGTCTCATATATCATCACATGAATAATAAAGAGGCTACACAATTACAGTCTCTTTTAAATTAATCCGGTTTGGGGCTGGTACTCACTGCAGGGACATGTCTGAGATGAGGGTGGGCAGTTTGGCAGAGCTTCCACTCTCCACCAGCATCATGGCCTGCCTCATCTCCATCTTGTTGTAAAACGAGATCAGCTGTGGTTCGGTGGAGCGCTTGCCTGCAATCAGCCACCGCTTCACGTGGGTCTTATTGAAGCGGTTCAACCTCAAATGAAAAGAGAGATCACTCAGACGGTGTTTAAAGAAGATATAAAAGAGGAGAATATGGTTGTAAAAGTCATACTTGTCTTTCCAGTGATGATGTCCGTAATGACCACAGATGTCTTCGATTCCTGTAAGAAGATGGTCCAGGAACTAAAAAAAAAAAGGAAATAAATTTTTAATTTAAGCTTTTCACCTTTATTTTCATGTTATAGAATGTATAAAATAGATTCAATGTAAACTAATAGAAATGTATCGCCAATAAGTTTGACTTCAGACCTGTGTGTGGATCTCCTCGTTTATCGATCTTTTGGTTTCATTCTTCTTCTTCACGGCCAACAGCTCGACTAAAGGTCTGATGGTCATTCCCTGTCGACAAGAAACAAGACAAATAAGAAATTTATATCAATTATGAGAATATTTGCTGACAAAATTGCTGTATGATAGTCAGACTTTCATTCCGTGACCAATAGTATGTGACGTCATATCCTAAATCTTAAATAAAGAATTGCAAACAACGACCCAGTTTAACCAAAAAAAAATTAAATTAAAAAAATAAAAGCTAAACATTTTGCGCAAAAAAAAATTAAATAAAAGAATTTCATGAACAGAACTCTTACCATTTCAGAATACATGTTGCACCGTATTATTTTAGGTCATATGTGACATTTCTACAGCAGTGGTGCTTGTACCAAAATGTTTGAAACACCCGTCTATGTTTTTGGCAGAGCAAGCTTTTGTAGGAAAAAAATTGAAATAAAAATGTCATGAAAAAGAATAATTTACAAGAAAAGGACAAACAGCTGACCCCTGAATATACATATGATATTTATTATTTATTCATTAATTATCATGTTTTATTCATTCATTTTCTCACACTTGTTCTGATTATCCCAGCTGCTTAGGACATAGGGCAGCGTACATTCTGGAAGGGCTACTACGTTACTCGAAGGGCTAACGCATAGAGACATGCACTCACATTCGTTCACGTTGTTTAGACTCACTAATTCACCTAAACATGCAGGTCATGTAGCTAAAAACATTCTTGTTGTGAGACAATGATAACCTCTGTGTCACTGCAGAGTAAGAACAAACCAGGACTAAAACTCACTTGGACAAAGACAGTGAAGAAGATGACTGTGATGATTGCCGTGAGGAACATGTGCTTCAGGTCATTGTTTGTCAGTAGGGAGCCCAGAGAGAAGGCTATAGCTCCTCGCAGGCCACCGTAGGCCACAATGAATTGGTCCTTCTTGGTCAGCTTCACAATACGGAATTTATTAATGATGTAGGTGAGTCCGATCACACCTAAAACAATAGAAAATGTTATAAAGAAAGAAAACACAGATGAGATGAACTGAGGAGTAAAAAACTGACCCAGGACTCTGGACACGAGGCAGAGAAAGACAGTGACAATGACGAATGTCCAGTTCCAAAAGTGGGGCCCAACAACGGTGGACACGCCAAGAAAAATAAAGATCAGAGTCTCACTGACGCTGCTCCACATTTTCAGGAAGTACTTGATGGTGGTGTAGGATTTATGGGAAATGTTGGCCTCAACATACGGCCGCATCATCACGCCACACGCAATCAGGCTGTGATGAAAAGAGAACAGGGTAAAATCAGGGTCATATTTAAGTTTAGAGCATGTTATGTTTAAGTTTAGAGCATGTAATGTGATATTGAAACACATACAGTGCTGTGCAAATGTTTTAGGCAGATAAGCAATAGAGTAAGAATGTTTTCAACCTAAAACCTGTGCACAGTATTATATAAAACCCAATGTAGATGAATAATACTAATTTCTTAAAATAATTTACTGCCTTTCTGTGAAACTGTATGTGTCCACATCAAATACTAAACAAATACAATTAAAAATACCAGAGCAAGACAAGAATGAAATGAGTTCTCTGCAGTCAAGCCTGATTCTGAGAACAGAAACCTCAATAAAGGTGTCATGAAAACAAACGGTGCTACTGTACTTTTATCAAATAACTTTAAACCACTACTGTTTGTCTTCATGTGTCAAATGTGTTTAGTTGAAGCTAAGAGACTCACGACATGATGCCCGACAGGTGGAAGGCCTCGGCCGACAGGTACGCCATGTAGCTGTAGAGGAAGACGAACAGCGGCTCAATGACGCGGGTGTGAGACGTGAAGCGGGACGTGAAGGCCCCCAGGAGCCCGTAGAAGGCCCCAATCAAAATCCCTCCCATAGCCACCACAAAGAAACAGACCACACCGAGAAATGCGCCGACGACGGTGACGCCTCCTTTGAGGGAAAACTCCATAAACAGATGATACAGGACCTACAGAGGACAAAGACAAAGTTTTAAGTACAAATTTACAAAATGCAACACCAATTTCAGATTTGATTAGTGTTCAAGTACTCAAGTCTGGCTTTTGGTCTTGTTACTGATCTAAAAACCCATTTTAAAGGCCTAGCCTCAGACTCAAACTATCTTGTCTCTGACATTGAAGACTCCCAAGACCACAATTGATTTATTCGTCATTCTTGAGATTCCTATCATTTTATCTGATTTATAAAAAATCTCCCTCTATCTATGTCTCCTTCTCAAACACTAAACCCTCCATATCTTGGTCTAAGACTGGACTCTGAAAATAATAACTCACTGGCTGGGTGTGTGTACACAGATAAAAGTGTGAAGAAAAAGAAAAAGGAAAAATGCCTAATTTGTTTATATCATTCAGTTTATCCAATAGTTGTAGTGCACTCAGGAGGACCACCTTTTCAAAGATCTCAGTCTGACAAAGGATCTCATATTCAATCAGTCTTGAATTAAAATGGAGATCTGATTTTATCTTAGTTAAAAAAAAATCCTTTTGCGTCCATGGGAAAATAAACACTGGTCTTGATCTCTTAAAGTCTTGGATTTGTCTTGATCTCCGTACACACTTTGACATAACTTTGTCTCTTGAAGACAAAAACTTGTAATTTTTGTGCATTTTGTACAAATAAAACTTTGCTAGGGTCTAGTGCGGGGGTCGGCAACCATAGATTGTAAATAAATATGGATGTTATCCGCCCATTGGTCCCCTATTCACCAATTTTTAATTAACATTCTTAACGTTTTTCAACGTTGTAAAAATGTGTATAATAAATATTTAATTTCAACATTTCTGTCAACGAAGATTTACGTCATAAACTGTGACACACGTTTCTGTCAGATTGGTGTGCTGCTGAAAAACAAAGCCATGAATGGAGCGAAATTGATAGCCTCCCAACTATCAAGAAACTTGTGTTTCAAACATGGACATCATCTATCTTTGGATCAACTTACCTGTGCGAGCAGATATTCTCAAACATGAACTACATAAAATACCGCACGCGCCTTACAGATGAGAGCTTGCAGTCCTGCGTCAAGATTAAAGTCACATCTTACATGCCCGATGTTGAGAAGCTGTCCAGTGATGTCCGAAAACAGAAGTCTCATTAAACGGGTAAGAACACAATCCAGGCACATATTTAGTAACAAAGTGGCTTTTTTATAAAGTGATTTCTGATTTTTGTCAGTATATATTTGGAATGACACATAGGGAAATTGTGTTTTTTGCTCAGGTCCGAGGATGGCTGCATTATTGTGCGTCAAAAGAGAAGAGGATGATGCTGCATTTTACCCTTTATTATTTTTGTCACGGGCATGACTGAGCTGCTTTTATGAGTAGAGTGGTCACGTGGTGCTTTATTCTCTCCAAGATGCGCTGCAGGGAAAATAAACATTTAATCATGAATGCTCTATGTATTTGTAGCCTACTAATCATTTTGATACTAAGGGGGTAATATAGACGCTTACATTACCTTCATTATAAGGCTTATATGAGGCGTTTAATTTTTTTGCGGCTCCAGACAGATTTATTTATTTTTTTGGTCAATATGGCTCTTTCAACATTTTGGGTTGCCGACCCCTCTCTAGACCCTGTTTGAGGTGCTGACTCTCAAGAGAGGTCTGCTCATTCTGGTGGCAGGAGTTATACATTTTGTGTCCAGCTGAGGGCACTGTGTCAGTGAAATAGGTATGATTCTACCAATCGTGTGTCTAAGAATCATTAAAACAATACAATAATGTGTATTTTTTAAATTAAAAATTATGTGATGCTACTAATTTAAGTTTGACGTTATTCCTCTGGATGTGGACTCACCACAGTGACGGCGTCGTTGAGCAGTGACTCTCCAAAAACAAGGATATACAGCAGTTCGTTGATGTGTATCTCCTCAAACACGGCCAGCACAGCCACAGGGTCCACGGCCGAAATAATCGTCCCAAAAAGCAGACAGGAGAGCAGGTCAACATTTTCCAGCTGCGGACCCCCGACCTGACAGACGCCGTACATCACCCCGCCGAAAAAAAAGGCGTTCCACAGCGTTCCCACCACAGCAAACATCAAGATTGTGCCAATGTTCTCAGTGAAAGGGCCAATGGGCAGGAAGTATCCTGCGTCCAGGATGATGGGCGGCAGCAGGTACAAGAAGAAGAGTTTGTCATCCAGCATCGGGGGTTTCTCTTTGATGGCTTTAATGAAGCCCCCAACCAACAACCCCACCACAATCAAGAGGCAGCTCTCTGGGACAATTTTCGACACTCGGGGAACGAGGTGGAAACCTGCACAAAGAAAATGAATAATGGTTGGTTCAATAAGAATATCCCTTTCAACCAGCCAGGCTCCATACTGGTTTGGTTTGCTCAGCCTAGTCCAAACATGTGCTCTTTTTCAGCAGCGTTATAACATCAGTAATCACTAACTGTCTGGGTTACTTTCACCTACTTCAAGTTTGGCTCTGTATCATATCATCTCTTTTTCTTTTGACTTTATGAGACCAACAGACTACACACTATTAAACCAGCCTTGCTTAATCACAACATACTTTGTACCTATTCTTTCTACACCTGCGGAAGCCCTGCAGGGGCACTGTGCTGTCTATGAACAAACAAAGCCAGTGGAAATAGCTGATGGCGATTTCCTTTTATTGTCACTATAATGAAGCATAAGAATAGCCACTGAATAAGAAAAAACAAGAAAATGTAGAATTGCAACAAGAGTTTCCATTTGTACATAGCACTGACTAATAAAGTTGGGTTAAATAAGGTCGAAGTTGCATTGCAAGTCTGTTTTAATCCACTTTCTTGTTGCAGTAAGATGTAGATCTTCTGTACCAAATTACTTCTCAGATAAACATTGTTTTTATGTATCTGTACTAATCTCTGCAGTCTGCACCATCTTCATCCCTTTTGCAGGATCCTTAACATTTTCCACATAGAATGTCCATTTCCTGTAACATCTCTGCAACAGTAAAAGTGAGGGAAGCAGTAGAACTCAGAGAAAAGCCTCATCAAATATGGAGCATGTTTCAGCAGCGGTCTATGGACAGTCTGGACACAGTGTGGACAAATACTACAACAACAGGACAGAGGGCTGCTGGAGTAGAAGGAACACTAGCAGAAAAAGCACTTGCTGAAAACTTATAGGACATTTATGAACTTTTATAAATGAAATTCCCAGCAAACCTTATTAGAACAAGTCAAGACACTCTACAGGAAAAATTATAGCAGAAAGACAAAGCTGGAGTTCATTTAAAACAAGAATAAACCTGGATTTAACTTTTACTGATGATCACTAAAAGAGAAGATGTGTGACGGAGCCAGGTTTTACTTAACCCTAACAGGCCTCAAGCTTTGACAGACCACACTGACCAACTGTCAAGTTTCACTCTGAGGTATCAAGTTACGACCTCCTCTTCTTTGTGACGGCACACAGACGCCTTTGTTATCCGCCGCTGCATCAGGACAGGAAGTTGGGTCGGCCCAACTCAGACAACTGGATGGACAGATAAGACACGGGACAGGCCTCACTCAGCAGCACAGTCAGCCCTAAACCAAATCAACAAACCGGCTTCACAGTGTCTATGACCACTTTAACAACAACTACATAAAAAAACTAAATATATAAATAAGAACAAAAAAGTAGTGACACTTGACACTTTTGACCTTTTGGAACCACATATTCCCACCATCTGTCCAATAAGAGGCCACAGCGAACAAACGCATGAGAACAGCTGCTTGAATAGACCCATAAGAAAATGAGTTGGAGACAAGCCCAGAATGTGATTCCTGTGTTTGTATTGAATTGTATCTGGATTTTCTATTGCACTACATTATTTAACTATTATAAAAACTCAAAGATTTGACTATGTCCAGTTTACCAGAAGGTTAAACCTATTTTAATTTGTATCCGCAAAACCGTAATACTGTGATATTTTTCCAGGTTACATTACTATCTCATAACGTCCCATGTTTAAGAACCATAGAGTGATGAAATTATTTGTGCTTTTCTAGGCCTTCAGTGGTGTCCTACTTAAATTAACCTGACTATTGGGAGATCCTGTAACTTACTAAATCCAAACTGCTATTGATTTCGGACAGTAGAGGTAGAAAATGTTTTTATGCAACATTCCAAACAATCTTCTTTTCACAAGCTTTTAGGGTAACTGGTGGGGCTGTGCAATATGACCAAAATACTCATATTGCAATAATCATACACAATTTTATTTCCAAATACATTTAATAAACTTTATATACAACTGTTGTGTCCAAACTGTGCACAGCTTACGACGTAAGCTTTTATTTTACCAGCCAATAACAAAATAAACCTGATGTAAAATTTATCTTGTATCTTCTTGATGACCAATCTAAACACCTTCGCTTCCTCTTTTGAAAATGATCCTCGTGGGCAGAGGGTACTCGACTGATTTTATCACTTGTATTATATTGATTGTTTGTGTTTATATTTTTATTATCCACTTAATTATTGTTGTGTGCTGTAATATTGTCTTTCTGACCCACAAATGTTGCTCATTGGGACTTGTGTGAAAGCTAATGGTGCTGTACTGTATTCTATCCTGTTAGACTAGATTATTAAACAAGAGAATGGCTCCGAAACACGACCCAGACTTTGTCGTCATAGCCTTTGTCAAATAAAGCCTACATGTTTACTTTAGCCTCACTGAAAGCCTGGGATTTATAAGCTTAACTGCAGCCAGTTACCAGAAGGAGATCAATATGTTTTGGGTTCACTTTTAAAAAGGTATGCACGTATCTTTGTATTGCAATCTAGTGTCCTGTTTATTTGTAATGCATCAGACAAAGTTTCATATCCAAGTATTACTTCTTAAGAATTGAATAAGGAGCTTTTTTTATAACTTGTTCCAAAGAGAAGTGTTGTAGCAGTAGTAACAGTATTAATGGTGCTCTGTGTGTACTTTTTATTTGGACAAAATATAACTGTTTTAACACTCTTTCATTTCCAGTTTTTACAGAAGCCCAAAGAGGACAAACTGAGCGCTGCTGGAGGGGAAGCACACTTGTGTTTCTTTTTTAACACCTTCTCACACAAGGTTTAGAGCATTTATAAAATAATTGATTTTTTTTTTTAAGATTTTAAAGTAAAGTTTACACGGGGTTTGTTCAAAGACAGTGACTTTGAATGAAAGGGTCAAACTCACCAAGTTTCATGAGCAGTGCGAGCAGGATCCACAGAGATACCTCAAAGGGCACCCGAACACGTGTGTAGTTCCAGGACAGCACCGGGAAAGCCTTGGACTTGTTTTGTTGGTAGGAGTCCTCTTTGGTGACTTCGGCTGAGACAACATCACGACTCAACGAGGCAACAGTGAAGCAAACAAACAGCAAAAGGCACCAAAATACCGCAGTGAGACGGAGAGAGGGGCTACTCTGGGCGGTACCGAGGAGAACAGCCATTTTTAGACGAATTCACGGCTAAATTGAAACCCCCTTCCCAAAAAAAGATGCTCCTCCACCGGCTCAGCGCTGCGACAGATCCGCTGAAGACGAGGCGCTGCACGGGATGTTAGTGAGGCGCTTAGACCCACACTCCTCTGGCATTTTTATTTCGTAAAATCGGTTTACGACAAGATATGGAAAAAACAAGTTAGTCTCAGTGATGCGCGGTAGTTGGACTCTGTTTAATCCAGTTTTGATGTGTTTAAAGGCAGCTGCTCGTTGAGTTGTCTCTCACCGGCGTTGCTCCGTTAACTGCTTCCATCAGCGTCATGTTCTCGTGCTTCTTCTTAATCTTTCTTGTTATGAGCCTCTAAAAAAAAGTTATCGAATTAGCGCCATCTGCTGAAAGGATGACCAAACACATATCCGGGACTTCACTTTTTTGACTTTACACAAGACTAGATTTCAAGGTTAAAGACATACTTAAGACAAGAGCTAAAGTATGTCTTAAGTATAAAAATCAAAAATATATAAGCATTTTAGTTTTTTTTTTGAGGAGAGCAAAATGCTCCTATATTTTTTTATTCTATTTTAAGTTTAGTGTGTGGTTTCGTAAATGCAGTTATGTGTGGCACTGTAGCCAAAGACAAATTTCACCTTTTTGGGGTGATAAAGTTTTATCTTATCTTATTTTATCTTATTACACAATTATCTTCCATCTTGGTTGTTTTTTTTGCACATTTCCACAGCACATTTTTCAGCAGATGATATTTCTAATTGTATGAATTGTGTTATAATTGTATTTAATTGAAGGAGACTGTGAATGAAAGAAACCTTTTGGTTACAACAGCAGTTACACAGATAGCCCATAAATAGATACAGTATGTCCAGCCAGATTCGATTTTAAAATGCTAAAAGTAAGCTTCACATAAACAAACATTGCTACAGATTTTGCTTTGACCAAAACCATTTAATAACTTTTTAGTAACACAGCCCGGACAGCACTTCTCCCAAGTCACAAACCTGCAGGACGTTTACACTAAACAATTCAAGTTTAGAGCCCAGTCCTGACTCCTCCCCCTTCTGCCATCAGTAATAATATTGACAGGAAAGTCTATGTACTATGTAAGTACTATGTACTTTGTGTCACGCAGATGCATGTACTGCAATACTGAACAGTATAAGACTTTTTGTACCGTTTATTCACTTTATTGTATATAACTTATATTCCACATAATTCTATATTACACCTGTACATACAAATCACATAGTCGCTTTTGCTTTATATCATTGTATACAATAATTTTTTACTTCTTAATTTTATTGTTTGTGTTCATGAGTGTTTGTTGTTTGTAACTGAACTAATTTCCCTTGGATCAATAAAGTTAAGTGTAAGTCTGCTGTACATTTTTAACATGTTACTTTCTGTATCCTATAGGTACTGTCTATGTATAAAAATGCATGTAACTTAAAAAGCTGTATAGAAAATGCTTTAAATACATCCTACAAAAGTAAAATTCCAAATTTGCAACAGACAATAAAAAAGGCAACTGATAGGCTTGTATGTACTGTCACTAATACTACTGTAAAACTGTTTAATACCAACGTGTAGCTAGTATTTGTCCACTGTTTCTTTGTGGATAAAGTGTGGCACTGTTTCTCAGGAAGTAACTGCAGTGAAATGAAAACTGAGTGAATCCATGTGAGAGACTTGTGCTCCTGCTCATCAGTGTTATGTCATTCATATTGTTTTTGTCTTTCGGAGAATCTCGTTCACGTCCCAGACCGGAGCTTTACTCAAACCCCTCTCTGCTCTGTTTCCCACGGAATGTTTCCAGACGAATGACTCCAGAGCCGAGGGGGCTTCATTGGGTTTTATTTGGGAATTACAAGGGATTATTCAACATTCTGATGACTTTACATTTAGCCTACACTATACATTTACAATAATAAATGCTTCAGGAAACAGCTGTAGCAAATATTCAACTGTGCAACATTTTGTGAAAGTAAAGAAGTGGTAATAAATAAATTACATTTAACTCTAAAACATGAGTATAATATTTATTTTACTTTACAAACATTGCATATAATTTAAATATAACTATATAAATTAAAACTATACTACTTAAACTATAAATATGACTTTTAGTGTTTGTCAAGAGTAGGAGCTTATGAAAAAGAAAAGGGTGCAGGATAAAACCAAAAATTGTGCTTCAGAAAGTGGTTCCTACAGTGTATTGATTATATCTTCTGTTTCTGAGCCTGTACAACTTTGGCTTTTACATTCTGGGTAAAAACTAACCCTTCAACTAATGGGAATTAAATGTGCCCTGGTTTAATTTGGTTCTGGATTCTGGCTCTGAATTAACTTTTACCAGTCAACACTAGCGCTGAATCAGAACTAAACACAGACTGAACTAGGACTAGACCAAGACTCTGGTCACCCCACAGTTTGGTTTAAGACTCTGATTAAATGATTCATTGTTATTACGACACAAAGAGTTCCTTGTGACATGTGAAAACAACAATTCTGCGATATATTGTGCAGCTCTAATCTGTAGAAAATAAATCTAACTATTGTTTGTAGTGCATTGTATGTGTGCAGTCTTCAGGGCAACCTGAACCAAAGAAGTAAGATTTTGAGACTACTGTTTTGTTACTGTCGTCTAAATTTGTGTTTACCAAGCTCATATTCTTGAAGCAACCAAAATTCCTGGATCAGCGTTTTTTGGTCATTTTCTGTAATAGGTTTGTTCATTTTCATTTTAATGCCCCTTAATCCTACTTTGATCATATATACGCCATGGCTTTGTTCCTTTTCTAATGATTCTTATTGTATAGTGTCACACCTTTTACTTTTGTTTTCTTGCTCTTGATCTTTTCTGACAGCAGAACACAGACTTTTTGAACTAATAGACACTTTTGGTGACTGTACAAAAATCTCTAACCAACCCAGTGTTTAGAAAACATCTTTAAATCTAGTGAGTTGTTGCAATAATTCACCTGCATCAACTTGACAAAAACTCAATTTCACTTGAGACACTTACTTTTTCTTTCACAACATCACAACACCATCTCTCATCTGACATACACAAACCCTGTCACATAAACATCTCTTTGCCCTCAGTTTTATCCCACAGGCAGTGGTCACATGTAAACTGGAAGCTAAACTCAGGCATGGGGCTGTTTGAAGCGATGCATCGTCTCTGCCATCTGCCTGGTGCTGTACAGAGAAACTCCCAAACCAAACACCGCCATCGTCATCGCAATCGGGTCGAGGAGGCCGCTCTGAGGCTGCAGCTGGACTTCACCTGACACCTGTCTCTAAAAGACCAGAAAACTAATAAATATGGAGTTATGGGGGCGTTTGAGCCTTATTCTCAGTCCCCAACAATTCTTTGAGGCCCCATTATTTGCCCCCAACTCTTGTGTAGTGTATGAGCAGTCAAATATTCAGTCTAAACCTTCTGAATTTGAACATAAGCAAGGTTTAATGATATGCTTACACTGGCTTCAAAAGTGTCTCAGATTTTTATCATTATCTATTCCAATGATCCTCAAACTTTTCACAATGAGCACCATCTCGGTCTTGGTCTTGTCTTGGTGTCAAACCCTCTTTTACTTGTTCTTGTCTCAGGTCTCAAGACCCACCAAGACCAAGTAAGACCAGCCAAGACCACAAATAGCATATTTGTTCATGGGATAAAAAAAAACACTATAATTTAATTCCAATTTAATTAATTGGAACATTTATATTTTATAGTTGATTTAAAAAGAGTAATATGGAGCTACTTTTTTCTATAATGTGAGCATAGCCTAATTTATTCTTGGACACAATGAATCAAAGTGAATGATGGTTAGAGGTTTAAAGTCGCAGCTGAATGTGGCTCAGAGCTGACGTCAGCAGTCGAGAGGCCGGAGTCTGAACAGGTTACATAAGATATCAAATATTCATCTACACAATGTCAGTTCTCCCCTAGAAGCATTTCTAGGAGCTTAAAATGGGCTTCAGACATGTTGGTGAAGTAGAAAAAAAGTGGTTTGATAAAAAGACAAATATACAGTTTATATTAACAGAGCCAAACCTGAAGAAGGCGAAAGTATCCCGGAGTCAGTCGTCCCAATCGGATAATCATTTCCGCTGCAATAACTTCAAACCTGCCGGAGACAAAATACATCAGTGCACCTAAACAATTAGCAGTGGAGGCCCTTTATAGCTGCACAATGTTTATTGTGAACAAAGACAACATCATTCCACAATGACTGTAGTAGTCTTGTAGTTTAAGTAGCACAGACTACTCACACTATGTTACTTAGATACGACTGCTGTCTTGTCATTGGGCATGTGTGGGACCTGTCTATATTGCAAAACACAGTTTGTCAAACTTTGTTACTTAGGGAGCTTTAGGGGCTTTTTTTTTCAGTTTAACAATATCAGTGAATCAATTATTTTGTTCTTGGACCATAGCGTTAAACCAATAATGTTTAACGCTAGCCTTTTTCCTGGTTTTACCCATAGGTTTGATCCTGATTATTTCTCTGTTTAAGCCATTTAAATGCACTACATTTGGTAAAATAGTCTCTTGATGGGTGTTTCAACAAGGTTCATTTTCCTGTAGCTAAAAGTAAATAATATATACAGCACATACAAGAATAAAAATGGTCCTGTATTTATTTAGTTAACTACAATTACACGTCTCCCTCTATTATTCTACTTACTGTATATTACCAGTAAAAGAACACAGAGAAGTAGAGCCAAATATTTGCCTCAGTTATCAATGTGCTTAACAATTTTCTACTTTTGTTTTAACTAAAATAAGATAAAACACTTGAATACACTAGAAGCTTAGAACAGGCTGAAGTTTGAAGAGTTTTAAAGAGTTTCCTGATAAAAACAAAGTCCAGTCTCACAGTTTCTATCAGCATTGATAACATGATAAACGTCAAAAGTTGTATAAAAACGTGTTCAGCTCACCTTCACAGAGAGAGCAGCACTCCTCAGACTCCACTGACACAAACAGCATGCACCGCTCGACCCCTGTCCCGCTCCAACACACTGTGAATGCCTGTCAAACTATAAAGAGTCTCCTGTGTCTGTGTCCTGTTCTTTTGTACAGTCAACGGGAACGTCCCAAAACGCAAACAAAACAAAACAAAAAAAAAAAAACTGCCTGTCAGAGACAATTTGGTCATCCAGCCACAAAATGGGTTTGAGAGAGAGAACGAGGCAGAGGAAGAAGAAGAAGGCTCTGTGTGCGGCTTGTTGAGGGCACACGCTTGAAAGAACATCTGTGTTAATGTGCTGCAGTGACTTATATAAGCCAAAAAAATAATGACTTCCCCAAACTGACCCCACAGATAGTATTTATGAAGATCTGTTTCATTTTATCAGACACTAGATTATTATCATATTCAATGTAATGGATTGTTACATAAGGCCATAGTCTGTCTTTGGATGATGCTCTGTGCGTTACATAAACAGGGTCAGAGAAAACAGAGGTGTTATTACAGGTTTAATAATGCTACAGTTATTAATAGCATAAACATAATATTTAACAGTATATATCTGGATAAATAGATCTTATAAATGTGGTCTGTAGTTTGTCACGTTTTTGTTGTGAAAGCTGCACAGTTTCATATTGTCACACAAAGCCTGGTCAGTTTGTGCATTTGTCTCTGAGACGGTCCAGACGACAAGGCGCTGATTGTGTCCATGTACTGACCTCAGTCATTCACAAATAATTCAATTATGCAAAACGACAAATCTTTACAAAGTGATGAGGATGGTGTTAGTGGAATATATTTATCAGTGTTTTACAGAAACCGGTCTGAAGTACTCGGGGTCCTGCTGTGTTGGGGAATCCAGTTCTCTCTGACCTGCCGACTTCATAGAGACTCGGGCCAAAGACACCTTGACACCTTCCGGTCCCTCAAAGCCAGTCTGCTCCACTGCCATCACCTGACCGATGAAATGCTGGAGACAAAACGGGGCAAAAAGATAACAGTACAGAAGGTGTAATTGCCATCAGAAGTCAGTAGATGGCAGTAATTATTGGTCCAAAGCCAAAGGTCACTCTACAAATACACTTGAAATAATCTCACTGGGACCTGCACTGTCTAAAATCTGGTTCTTGTAAACTGTTAAAGATTTAATCAAAGACTTCTTCTTGAGAAGACTTTACACGTGTCAGGCTTTGTATGCTGGTTTGTATGCTGATTCAAATATAAAATCTGAAGTACCTTGACAGGGTGAAGAGTGTCCTCTTCATTCTTTGACCCAGTTCTCGACAACTCCCTCTGTGCTTTTACTTCCTGTTGAGCAAATAAAACTACAGTTAAATATATTTGTGCAGCAGGTCTGATGGTAATAAAATGGTAAAGAAGTTGACAGACCTTCAAAACTTCATATTTTGAAGTCTTTAAAACATAATTGTTCCAAGACTTTTCAGCAAGTTCCTGTTGTTTCCGCTGAGATTTCATCTGTGACACAATAAGACCAAAGTCTGTCTCATTTAGAATATTTATGGTCTTAGACTTGAATCTCTTACTTCTGTGTACACCAGCTCCTCCTCGCTGAGGTTCTTCGCCTCCTGTCTCTGTAAAATGTTGGTTTGTTCCTCTATGACTCTACTGGCCGTATCCTCGGAGATTTTACAGATGGTCTCCAAAGACTGTTGATCTGGAGTTATTGGCCTCACCCCCTCCAGACTTAACTCTGCGACAACCTCATCCCACACTTCCCCCACCTATAGCACCAGGACAGACATAATGTTCTTTGTACCATTAGTCATTGTTATTTTAAGTAGATCTATTTAAAGGGGCTATATTTTTTATTAAAAGCAGTAAAAGCGCTTCTACCTTAAAGTCCAGATATCTCCTGATGATGCTTAATGTCAGATAATCTTTGGTTGATAATCCAGGAAGGTCCTGAAATCCTAAAATAACAAAAGTAAGCACAAATGGTTTATGAATCAAGGGCTTATGGATGTCTTAAAAGTGGCTATGGTCATTATATTGCAAGGTATTAAAAGTTTAGTCACTCATTATACACACTCATAGCTGTCGAATAATTGGGCAGAACATTATTTTCCGCTGACTTTTCCTTTCATAAATAACCAGGTTTTATTTGTCGATATTTGAGACTGACTGAGATAATTGTGTAGTATTTATTTTATTGTAAAGTTAATACACACAAACATAAATGGACGTTTTGTGGTTGAAGTTACCAAGTGCACAGAAGATTGAGTAAATCCTCAAGCGTAGGTTCTCCAGTGACTCTAGTATCGCTGCACTGGTCGAGCCATTGCTGCACAGACGTCGAATATCCTCCTGCAGCTCGTGACAGATGGGCCTCTTAGGATCTGTGACAAAACACGAAAAATATTCAAAAGGTAAGCAAATATAAATACACACATTCGACTAACATTCCACTGGTTTGACTTGCCTGATATGCATCCATCTTGGTTTCGTTGGACTCCCAGCTCTTCCTCCTCGTGCCGCCACATCTGCAGTAAAAGTCTGGGAGCTGTTTGTCCACCGCTGTCCGTCCAGTTTCTCAGATGAGACACGGTGTTGGTGTTCTCACAAAGCTCCAGCAGCGTGGCCAGAATGATGCCGTGGACACTTCTGGGACTCAACTGTAGGAAAGATATATAAACAGAATTTGTAAGTACTGTACATGTGAGGACAAGTAGAGCTAATTATATTTAATGCACTGTTCTTATTGTATTTCTACATCCTTTAATCTTACTTGTGCTGGTTATAAGAGACTACATTTTTATTATTTCTATAGAAATAAACCTTGACCGTATGAAGAATTATAGAGGGATTAATAAATGTAACAGCTCAATGTTTAATTACCCTGTGCTATATGTTAAACGTTTATTATGCAGGATTATTATAAAATAGTTGTTAGAAATCCTTTAATTCACTCCTAACTAAGGTTGTAAGAATGTTTATTTTGCCATTTATTTATGGGATGGATAATTATTTCAGCCATTTCAATTACCAAAAAAAAAAAGAAAAAAAACACACAATACAACAGGTGGCTAAAGTTCATTTTTTAAGAATAAATATGTATTAGACACTAGAAGAGAGAATGGGTCCAGATTTACTTGCAAACAGGCACATAAAGAGTCTATGCCTTTAATTTCAGGTTTACTCACACTGAGCAGGTCGAGCAATCCACAAACTCCTTCTTTTGCCAAAAAGTAGTCTTCTGTTGTGTAGCAACCAACAATGCAGGACCTGTCCAGATATAAACCATAACAGGGCTTTAGGGTCCAGCTAATGATGTTCTTTACATTACTGCATCAATACAGACTTCAAACTGAGGTTTCTTGTGATGTTTGATGTCTAAAAATAGTAATAGCGCTGTACTGACCTAACACAATCCACAGTGGAGAGGATGAGCTTGTTATGTCCTAAACCGCTGTAAAACTGATTGGCTCCTTTTTTCAAGAAGTGGAGGACCATTTCAACTCCTTCAGACCCAAAAAGCTCCTGTAGTGCACCAGATCAGAGAGAAATGTTGGACCTTTGACATGATGAATGTTAGTGTTGCTGAGGCATGGCTGATATTCTGAACATGAGGATAGGGTAAAGCATAAAATCACATGTCCCCATTTGATTTGGCCCATCAAACTTTAAAGCTCTGAGTCTCTTGTAGTCTAATTCAAGCAATACTAATACTTTTATCTTTATTTAAAGCGCAGTGTCCATCTGTACCAGAGTAGGTAGGCTACAACACAAAGACCTATTTTTAGTCCAATTTTGAAGAGTCAACTAAACTGACTTAAAAATGCTGCTTTTTGGTCCGTGTTTGAAAATATTCATCTTCACTTGTCTTTCCTTTTTGCCAGCCTCTATCCCTTCTTTAAAACACTACAATCAGCAGGCTTCTTTCGTTTACGGCCATACCACCCTGAACATGCCCGATCTCGTCCGATCTCGGAAGCAAAGCAGGGTCGGGCCTGGTTAGTATTTGGATGGGAGACCGCCTGGGAATACCAGGTGCTGTAAGCTTTTGAAACACCACAGGAGCCACTGTCGGACCTAGAAGTGTCTTAAGCTAATGTCCAACTCTTTTACAGTAAAGGGGTCTAAGCAATGAAAAACAATAGCCTGTGTGTGAACCATATATATATATATATATATATAAAATATGTGTATATAAATCCCCCAAAATTGTATGTAATAAATCCCCCAAAATTTAAAAACTGATCCACCACTTTAACATGACATTTTATCTGAGCCACCTTTCTGTGCATGTCAGTCTCACACAGCACCGAGAGGATCAGCTGAAGGTCTGACTTCATCTCCAGAGAGACAGCATCCTCTTCATCAGAGTTCGCCTCCATCTGCATTAAAACACCTAAATAAAGAACACTGACTTCAGCATCACTGGCCATGTTTAATAACAATGTGAAACTATTTCTCTTACGCTAGGTTTAGGGCGGTGTGGATGTGTAGTGTTTTACCCAGAAGGTGGTTGATGGTGCCTTGGTCACAGAGGTCCTGGTTGACGGACTCCTCTCCGAGACTCGTCAGTGATTTGAGAAGTCTGATACAGAAACGCATCTGGGTCTTTCTACTGTTTCGGCCTCCTCCTGAGTCACTGAGGCCCTGAACCTGACTGTAGGAAGCATCTGGAAAGCAGAAGAACATATGATCAGGATTTATTCTGACATAATTTGCTAAATGAACTATGAAAAATACATCAGAGATTACATGACACTAACATCCATGCAGACTGTTTGATTGCTAGTAGACAATGTTAGTGCTAGGTCTGACCACTCAATATGTCCTGTAGGTGTCTTCAGATTTAGTCACTTGGAGTATTTTTTGATGAGTGATGTGACTAAATCTCTGCAGAAGTGTGAATGGGAATATGTCCTGGCTCAAAGACCTCCAACACTTTTGACAGACCACTGACTTTATTTGTAAAGTGGTTTAATGGAAAGTGACTTGAATAATATAATAATTTCCCAATAGAGACAGAGGCAAAAAATGTGAGAATGGTTAAAGACTTACAATTTAACGCTCACTTAACAAAGTCGACCGCACCCTAATAGTTCTGGTGATAGTGACAGCCCAAAGTCAGATAGTCCCAGAATGATGTACAGTTCACAAAAAAATAATCAGGAATGCCCAGTTTAAGGAAACAAGCATGTGTTATTTTGCTTATTAGGCAGTAAAAGTAAGATATAACTTAACAGACAAATCTCAGAGACCTCATAAAACCAGGTCCTGTTTCTGAATTGTTTGTTCCTGTTTTTAAAGTTACCAAAACACGTACGTAGGTAAAGTCTACAACACATATTTGTTTTATTTGTTTTTGTTTTATCAGCCTAAATATTGTCAGGCCAACAGAGAAGAGTAAAAATCAACAAAATTGACTCTAAAAATGCTGCTTCTTGGTCCATGTTTGAAAGACTTCATCGTCACCTGTATTTCCTTTTGTTACCAGCCTCTATCCCTGCTTTAAAAACGCTAAAATCGACCTAACCTCTCGCTTACGGCCATACCACCCTGAACACGCCCGATCTCGGAAGCAAAGCAGGTTCGGGCCTGGTCAGTACTTGGATGGGAGACCGCCTGGGAATACCAGGTGCTGTAAGCTTTTGAAACCAACAGGGGCCGCTGTCGGATCTAGAAGTGTCTTAAGCTAATGTCCAACTCTTTTACAGTAAAGGGATCTAAGCAACGAAAAACAATAGCCTGTGTGTAAACCATAGCGCGTAAAAAAATATGTCTGTTTTTGAGGTGTTGCAAAGTAACATACATAAGACCAGGGTCTGTTTCTTAATTTTCAATAAGGCTAACCTCCAGAAGCACACATCCTTGGAAAATGCATATAAAAGGAGTACTTTAAAACGGGCCACTGGGATAATTTACAATCTGTGTCCCATTTATTACACACTGGAGCCCTCAGTCAGTCCCTGTCGTGATTTCAGCAGTTAGTCACAGGTCTCACCAGGTAACTGCTGTTTAAGTCTTGTCTGTGGAGGCTGCAGCATTAGTGAAAAGCCCAAGAAAAATTTAAATTTCCCACATGTGAATCAAAATACAGTTTATGTTAATCTCCATCTGTTAACTCCCTGACCTTCCTGAGTGCACCAGTCAAGGAGGCGCAGCACAAAGGCGCTCCCGTGACAGGACATGTAGTCGTCCAGCATCAGAGGGGCAACGGTGCACAGTGTCTGCAGAGCGTGCAGTTGTAGCTCCTCCATTTGGACAGCGGACCAGCAGCGAGAACCAGACCGGGTGCCGGCAGAGGCGGGCAGTGGCTTTATGAGCAGCAGCAGACCCAGTATAATGTTCTCCTCTTTATAAAGCTGCAAAAAAAAGGAAGCATGGATAAACCTATAAAAATACATACAAGTGACAATTCAACCCAAAACCTGTGACTTGTGTGACCCACCTGCAAAACAGTTACATCCTTTGATATTAAAGCCAACAAATTCAGCAGCAGCTTTTTCAATTCTAAGTCTGCTTTACTGTAGGTGAGCTTAAGGTTGGAGACCAAAGAGTTACTGGGTTTTACTAAAAAACAAAAGAGAAAATAATGTTAGGACTAAGAAACATTCAAACATAAAATGATATTTCAAGTTTGCCTTACACTCTGGATATGTGGCCAAAATTGTGAGTAGTTTGGCAAATAAACTCTCCTGAGAGTAAAAAAGAAAAGATGTGAGCAATGCAGCAAGTTGTGATTGAAGAAACAAAAATGCAAACTCACAATCAGCAAAGTATTGGCATTTTCAGTGATTAGTGTTGTGATCACAAGCAGGTCGTTTCTGAGCCTGAGATCTGAATGGTGGACACCCGTCACCAGTTTGTGGAGAAAAGCTTCCTTCAGAGCTCTGCAATGAAAATAGACCAATAACAAACAAATGATGAAGTATAAATCAAAGTGAACCAACAGCCTGATTTTATCGATACATACACTAGAGACTCCATTGTGCTGAGCTGAGCAATGACCTTGTGTTTGTTTCCCCGCTCAAGCAGGTTCCAGAGGATTTCAGTCGAGTGGAACAAGACTGGCCCAAACGAGTCGGATTCGTTCATGTGCAGGCAAATCGTCTCTGCTCCTCGTGCTTTCAGCATTAATGCACAGTTTAAGTCTGTTAAACATAAAGGTGATTAAGGAATACACCATTGGCATCCATTGATATTGACACAAGGACACTTAAATCACTGTTTTGCCTGTTTGATTGTGATGTATTTATGTTCTTCAGTTACTTTGTGTAATTAGCGAGGGTAATGGGACATGCTCCAAAATAAAAGCAGACTGACCAGAGGAGCTAGAGAGCATCTTAAGAGCGTGTAGCAGCTGTAGTTTAATGTCGGGGCGGTTGTCTACAGCTGCCATTGACAAGACAAGGGTTTGGGCCAAGTCACTGAGCTCCAACAACTGCAGCCTGTAGCCAGGGGAGGTGGGCTGGGGTCCTGCAGACACAAAACAGTTTTTATGTAATTAACTCCACATTACTGCTTTGTAACCTATGGGATTATCTTCCAAATGTCGGTGAGCTAAAATACTGCCTTTTTTTCAATGTGATGATTACAAACTAGTACACCCAAAATATACAAAATACATCACAAGAAATTAAAACAAGTCCCCAAGACCTCCACAGAAAACTTGACAGGCACCACTGTGTCGCCAAAGGAGAGTCTCACTTATTGAAAGTTTAGAAAATTGGTTCTCAAAGTGGAAAGGACGAAGTATTGTCTTGTTGCGTCTCTGCATACCATCGGGCAGCCGTCGAGGAGACACACAGTGGAAGTAGGATTTCACACATTCAACAATGTTCACTTTCACATCTGGACAGGGCACCCTCATGAGATAACCTGCAAGGACATCTCATCAGATATTTGCATCAACAAGTTGCTGAACAGGTGTCTCTAATAACATGGCCAATATAATGTACCCATGTGAGACAAGAATTGTGTGACATCCTGTGCATAGTTGAGTTCATCAGATGCCCTCTCCTTCAGGAAGGGAAGCCTGTAATGGAAGCAGAAGAATATAAAGAGCATATTCCTTTGTGAGCATACATAAGATATAATGTGTGGGATTTACCTGCAAATCTTAATAGCCTCACACAGAAAAGGCAGATAGACAGGGTCCACCTTTGATTTCTCAGCGCAGACATCCAATACTTTGGCCAGGCCTCCCAGATCCTTCAAAATCTTAAAATAGTTCAGGAGGTTTTCCAAGGTCTTTAATTATAAGAGTCATATCTCCCAGAGAGGGAGCTTAAGAGTCGTCATCAAAACTGTGGTTATTTCTGAACTGGGAACTGCTGACAACCACGTCAGTGCAGTGGTAAATTGGTGCCCAGGGTATTGTGTTTGCCTCTGTAATCATGCTGAGAACAAATACATTTCCATCACTGTGCCATGGGACCGTCATTGGGGAAAATGTGACAGTTTGTCTCAGTGAGTGATAAGTAACAGAAAGCCTTGTCATGTTCGCGTCATGTCATGTCATGTTTAAAATATTACTGTTTCAGCATTTTAAATATAATTTGAATAAGGAATCATTGCATTGTAAAAATGTCGCTGCAACATCACAGTGTGGTATAAAACCAGGAAAAAAGGATACAAAACCATTTTGGCTTTTTTTCAAAAACTTCTTCAGCACAAAGAGGTGCCTCTCTTTCAAGTTTGCCTTAAACCGATAGAGTTTGGTTACCAATAAAGATTAGTGCTTTAATGTAAAGATAAGATTCACTATTCACTTACTGTCAAAGGATCTTCAAGGAGACAAATTACCTTGTTAATTTCAAGCCTTTTAGCACTTGTCTGCAGAGGGAGATTCACACAGAGTCACGCAGCAAAGACTGTATTTAGTATTTACATATTACAGTGTATGCAGAAATTATTATGTCACTACAAACTGAGATAACTCTCAAAATCCCATGTTTAGCTTTATAAGGGAAAAAGCCAAAGTGTTGAATCCTTGTTTTTTATACTTCTTCCATTTGCACACTTAAGCCCAATAAAAATAATAATATATCCAATGCAACCCAAACAAG
The DNA here is from genome assembly GCA_024416835.2 of Perccottus glenii. Taxonomy (NCBI): domain Eukaryota; kingdom Metazoa; phylum Chordata; class Actinopteri; order Gobiiformes; family Odontobutidae; genus Perccottus; species Perccottus glenii. Next base: position 8,062,140 of record CM044562.2, read on the forward strand.
TTAACCAGTAATACAACCTTAATATAGCCCAGCAGTGAATTATGTTTTACCATTGTATTAAAATACTGCAGGGTGACCTCATACGTCATATGTACTTGACATATAATTAGGCTGTTTAAAAGAAGTGTTTACCTCTTGTTGTTTTCTGTCAATTATTATCGATTTAATTACGGGAATTTCCGGTTTTCTTTTTTGCATGAGTTTGCCTGAATCCATTGGAATATTTTGAAAGCAAGTCTGAAAAATCCTTACGGAAAAAAACTTTCTTCTTTATGGTTGCTTTTGTTAGAAAAAGAAAATTTAGTTACCCAACAAAAGTGAGATGCCAAACCAGCTAAATTGAGAAAAGGTTAATAGAATCACTGAGAAATGGTGTTTATCGCCTCACATCTCTGCATTTACCGCTGGTGTTGTCAAAGTCCGAAGGCGTTCTGTTGTTGTTATGGTTACAGTGTAGTACTACGGAGAGCGGTGGGAGTCAAAAGAGGAAAGAAAAAAAAAACGCACATTTCCTCTTTACAACAGGAAGTGGTTTTCTGGTCACAGCGGCGCATTGATTCCCCCCACAACAATAAAAGAGAACCGCGTCCAGACACTTTAAATTTCCACCCCGCACTGCACAAACTGTAATTAGTAACTCCTGGATTTAGGGTGAATCCGCCGTCAGTAATGCTGTCGGACGCAGGTCAGTGCTTATTAGGCTACAAGCTGCTTGCTAAATGCTAAATGTGACAGCCGAGTGCTTTAACTGCTGTTTAGGGGCTTGTTGTTTGTTGTGTATACCTCATTGTTTGCTGTTTACTTATAATAATGTTATATGGTTCACTTTTTTGATCAAGCTATTTCTTGTGCAAGTGTACAACACAAAAAGTCATGATTTTACAATAATGGCTCTGTTTGTACTGATCTTATGTTATTGTGGTAATAGTGGTATTATTATAAGGCTATAGCTTTGCCTTTATGCTATTAAATGGTTATTTAGTGGTAGCTCGGCTGGTATTGTAAACAACGGCTTCACTCAAAGCAGGTTTAGGAGATTTATTTAGTTAAAATAATAGATAAATAGACACAACACTGTCGGTAAAATAGGGTTTCCAATTTTAATGAGATGTTGCAGTTCTCACTTCTTCTCACTATTATTTAGTTCTCAGTTTTATTTAGTCAGAAGTGAGAACTGCTTTGGTTAGTAAGGAAATGCAATGCTGCTGCAAAAAGCACTTACAACTTCTTTAATTTCACGATCAAGCCTAAGTTCATGAAATCCGTTAGACATTTGTAAATATCTATGTAAAGTTAATGATTTGTCATGTTTCAAGCTTGTTATTGGTGTTCATGCATATTAAACAAATCTTAGTGTTTGGAACTAGATTTGTTTAGTTAAGACATTTCACTCTCCATCTATTGATTTATAAATAATCTTGCCAATTTTGGATTCATTCATAGCTATAAATTTGTCAGTGACACTACACATCACTTTGAAAATCCACTAATAATTCCTGGAAAAACCTTACAAAATGAAGTATTTCTAAAACATTCAGATTACTAATGGTTTGATGTTATTTTTTCAGATTACTCTGGTAATTCCACTGGTGCCCGACGGGTCAGAAAGAGGAGCTCAGGAGAGTCACCAGGGGATGGACAGTTGCTCCGCTCTGCAGGCCGGCAGATGAACGTTCGGGTCACACGCACCAACAACCCTCCACCAGGACAGGTACACCACCACTGTCAGTGTTACACCGACACCTGTGACATACCAAGATCTGTAACTCCAGGCTATCTTCTACTAACCCAAAACAGGAAACTTAACACTAACCATAACCATATTTGTAGGTAGTTAATAAAAACCTATAACTATAATGATAGAACAATAATTTCAATGTTTAGATCAGTTATTGCAAAGCTACAGCTTGGTCATATATTCTGACAATAACTGTCACTGGCAAAATTGGTGACTTATGCAGCACAGACTCTGTGAAATAAAACTTGTAGAAAATGTCAAAGGAATTTTTATGTATGTTTTATATAAGTTCCTGTTTAAATATTTACTCGATTTGAAGTATTTCTCAACTAACTTTTAGAGCAAAAGAAAAGCGACAGACACAGAAGAGGAAGACGAGCTGTCGGAGAAGAAGTACAGAAGGTGTGAGAAGTCTGGGTGTTCAGCCACGTATCCAGTCTGTTTCGCAAGTGCATCTGACAGGTACAACGAGCATCAGCTTACCAAACCAAGTCAGCGTACCAGGTTTATTTGAATATAGTCTCAAATCATTCAAATTGTTTTGTATCAGGTGTGCTAAAAATGGATACACGTCACGCTGGTATCATCTTTCATGTGGCGAACACTTCTGCAATGAGTGCTTTGATCACTACTACAGAAGGTAAAAGGACTCATTCTAGTGTGTATTGTGAATGACCGTCATGTCTAGGGGAACTGGTAACTCTATTTGCCCATAGCCAATAAACATGAGTGTGAATCTGTCATGTGTTTGTCTTGTCTTTAAGTGGCCCAAAGCAATAACCCCTAAAGGATAAGAGAGAGGGATTATATTATTTTATTTTTGCCTGATGTGTTTTATGTTACCAGTCACAAAGATGGCTATGAGATGTTCTCCTCTTGGAAAAAAGTTTGGACCAGTAATGGCAAAAGTGAGCCCAGTCTTAAAGCTTTCATGGCTGACCAGCAGCTCCCATACTGGGTCAGTGCAGATGTACTTTATTGGTTCAATCTCCAACACATTAAGGTAACGCTGGTCTTACATTTAAAACTTTTTTTTCAGGTTCAGTGCACAAAATCAGACTGTAGAAAGTGGAGGCAGCTAACCAAAGAAATCCAGCTCACTGCTTCCCTCGCAGCAACATACCGCTGTGGGATGAAGTTCAACAATGTAAAGGTAAAGTCTAGATTAAATACATTTGAATAGTTATTGAATAATCTTACTGATAAAAATTTATATTTTACGTTCAGAGTGAAGGACCAGATCAATGCTCCCAACCTGAGGACTTGGTAAGTAGCAATTTGAACCCAAATAACAAATTTAAAAGGACTGAAAGAGAGCTACTTGTGTGTAATTCATGCTTTGCCTACAGAGAGTTGAGAGTTGTCAGTTTACTCCTAGTTAGAGAGAAACTCAAAGGAGCAATGACAAAGAGACTCCATTTATAAAAGGGATCAATGAAATGGAGATTTATAACAAACTGTCTATATACAGAATAAATTGTAGCTATGTGTCAAATTTAATCCTTGTAAAATACCTTCAATGTTACATGCATGTAGTTTTCACCCAGAAGAAGCCCTGTTGTGTTTTCACTGACTCGCCATTCATAATGTAAAACCTGTTTCAATGCTGTTGTCTTCTTTTATAACCTGGGAGGGTGCTGAGAATTATCTTCTGTAGGGAATAAGCTAACTACGTGTATCTCTTTTACTAACTAAATACTAGACATATTTTACAACCTGTGTTTTTGCATATCTCTGTTTTTCCTTCAGAGAGTGGCGGAGGTGACTGACAGCTGGTGGCACTCAATGCTCATTTTGCCGCCTTTATTTAAAGATAGTCCAGCCAGTCCTTTCCTCACTGCCTATTACCCAGACTGTGTTGGAATGAGTCCCTCAGGTTCCTCCAGCAGCGTGTCTCCAAACGAACTAAGGGCGGGTCACTGCAGAGCTGTACAGCCACAAAGTAAGTCTGCTGTGTGTAAAATACGGATAACATTTGTAGGGAAAGAGTTATCTCACCTTGAAAACTATTAACCTGTGTTTTTTTTTAAAATATTGTACAGTTTTAATAAATACATTGTTATTTTGTCTTTTTTCCAGTCCCAGGTCTTAGTCCGTATTTCCAGCCCTTTTACCAGCCGAATGAATGCGGTAAAGCCCTGTGTGTGCGGCCGGATATGATGGAGCTAGATGAGCTTTATGAATTTCCTGAATTTTCTCGAGACCCAACAATGTATCTGGCTTTGAGAAACCTTATTCTAGCCTCCTGGCACAGAAACTGTAAGGTAGCCATCACAATCTTGAAAAGTTATGAACGCATTGCCTTAATAGAACCAGGATTAATAAAATGGAGCTATTTTTACCATTTAACTAACTTAGTTCTTAATGAAATAACGTAATGAAAAAGACCAGTTATTTATGACATTTGTCTTCATGAATTTACTAAATCAGTTTGTTTTTTTTCACTGACGGAGGTGCTGACATCTGAGAAGTGTGCTCTTCACATCATTGTCCGAGGCTTGGTGAGAATTCGCTGTGTTCAGGAAATGGACCGTGTGCTTCACTTTATGACCAGGAAGGGCCTGATCAACACCGGTGTCCTCTCAGTTCCTCTGCCCCTGCTGCCTGAGAAATACCGCTCTGTAAGTGACAATCAGCCTGGACAATCTGATCTGTCTGATGTGCATCAAGTGAATAAAATAAAACAGATTTTGAAATATCTTCATAAATAAATCATAAACGTTACATAATCTAAATGTTGACAAATGTAGTTTATTTGAGCACCAATAACAGTTCATAAATGTATGTTACAAAGTAAGTACATGAATTTGACATAAGCTCCTTAACATTTAAGAGTTAGGAGGCACACAATTATTACCCAAGTAACAATAAAATGATTTTAAATTGCTCATTGTAGCACACAAATGAGCAAATATTATTTGTTTAGGCTAGACTTCATTTATATATGGGTCCCACTTCACTAAAATAGCTAATCAGCAGCTCTGGTAGGAATTATTTTCTGTTCTCCAAACAAAAAGAAAAAAACAAACAAAAATGATATCTCTAAAAAGAACTAAGCCAATTTGAGTAACATTCTGTCATATTTCTACAAAAAATGTATTTGTTTAACTCTTTAGAAAGACCGCCTCTGCACCAAACATAAACTTTAGCTGAGGTGCATGCAAAGTCTGGCATCCTCTATTAAAATGAGTTTAAAAGCTTGTCAATAGATAAAAAATTGACCAAGAAACTAACAAACAAGTATGCAAAACTCTTTATTATTTTACTGTTAACCAATCAAGTATTCACAACACAAAGCTATACTAAAAATACAGGCTTTAATCATACCCATCTTTTGCTTTTGCAGAAGAATGTAATCATCATTGGAGCAGGGGCTTCAGGGCTTGCTGCTGCACGACAACTGCAAAACTTTGGCACTCAGGTACAGTCACAGTTTTCCAATTCCTTACCTAACCAGCTAGGCAGTACCGGTGACAAATATACTTTAAAAACATTTATTATCTGTTGTAGGTTGTCGTGCTTGAGGCCAGAGAGAGGATTGGAGGTCGGGTTTGGGACAATACTTCCATGGGCGTCACTGTGGGTCATGGGGCTCAGATTGTCAATGGCTGTGTGAACAACCCCATTGCCTTGATGTGTGAACAGGTGACATTACATCACATACATGTCTATACATATAATTACAATGTGCAATAGTTTTTTATTTAAATGTGGAAAAAGTCCATAATATGATAGCCCTGCAAAGACATGCTGTTGTCTCTTAACAAACTCAGTGGAAATAGATCTGAGCAGGAAATAATGGAACTAAACTGGCTCCTTCCACAGGGTTATTTGGAGATTTGTGTGTCTGTTTTTCCAAAATAGTGTTTTTAACTTTACCATGAGTGGGTTTTGACTCCATTCACAAATTTGCCACAACACACCATGCTTTTCTTTTAAAATACCAACTTCCTCCATCTAAAAACACGCATGTATGTTTACTGTTGATTGTGCCTCACCTCACACCCAAGCACCCAACAGGCCAGCCGCACTAAATCCATTCGGGAAAACTGGCACACAATGAATAAATGAGTGAGTGCATGTTTTGTTTTACAGATGGGAATAAAGATGCATAAACTGGGAGAGCGGTGTGACCTTTTTCAGGAGGGAGGGCAGGCTACTGACTCGTCCATTGACAAACGAATGGACTTCCACTTTAACGCCATCTTGGACGTGGTTTCAGATTGGAGGAAGGACAAGTCACAGAACCAGGACACGCCTCTGGGAGGTGCTCTAAAGTTTAATTTATATTATTTGTGAGGTTTATATATAATTCATTACATTGATGACATTGACTACATTCACACTGCCCTCTAAAATATCCCAGTTCAACAGGCCAAACAACATGAATTTAGTCTAGACGAGTGAGATTTAGGCTAATCATCTTTGTGACTCAGATTTGAGTAAGACCTAGACAATTAGGGATTGAGACAAAGTCAAGACACATTGGAAGAGAGCCAATGAAACATTCAAACACTACAACATTTTTGTATTTCTCCTGTTAAACTGTGAAATAAGCCGCTGAAGAGACAACATATTCACCAAAGTAAAAGCGCCAAACCTAAGTAGAGGTTTGGAGTTGGGTAAAATCAATAATAACAAATAAACAGTGATTTAAAATCTAGAGACCTCTATGTCTGACTGAGTGTGTTTGAGCCTGAAACAAGACTGAGATAAGTGGTATAACAATGATCAGATACATTATAAACACACAAAATAGTTTTACATCAGTGACGTCTTTGAAGTTGTGCCTATGAGCAACACTTGTGAGAATACTATGATTATTAACGACACGTAAAATCTTAAGAACTTATCACACACCTGATACAATTGAATTTAAAATATAGAGAAAATAAATTACTCACATATATTGGTTGTTTCTTTCCTGAAATCTGTTTATTTTTGCAGAAAAAGTCCAAGAAGTTAAGAAAAACTTTCTGCAGGAGTCTGGTGTCCATTTCAGTGAGTTGGAGGAAAAAGTGCTTCAGTTTCACCTCAGTAACCTGGAGTTCGCCTGTGGCAGTCCGTTAGGCCAGGTCTGAGAAATTACAGTGAGACACATCATATTTGCATTTTACAAATTTATATTACACACTTTATTTATTTATTTATTTTTAGGTTTCAGCTCGATCCTGGGATCACAATGAGTTTTTTGCACAGTTCTCAGGAGACCACACACTTCTCACTAAAGGCTACTCAGTTTTACTCCACAAACTGGCCAAGGGTCTGGACATCCGGACAAAGTGTCCAGTCAGTTGTTACGATATTTTGTAGGTTATGATCTTTATAGACTTTTTAAAACTAACAAATTAATCTTAATTTTTATTTGATTTCAGGTTCAGTCCATTGATTACTCAGGTGACACTGTTAAAGTAACTTCAGCCAATGGATCCCAATGGACAGCTCAGAAGGTAAAATTAAAGCTCCTCTATGTGACAATACTTTCCTTTTACATGTGTACTTTCACAAAACACATTTCAGTACTGCAACTAGAAAAAAAGTAACATTTTAATTTCTATACATCCTGGAGAACCTGAAAATCCTTGACACTGAGAGAGCAGTGTTCCACTGACAGAAACGATCTGGAGATTAAATATGTCTAAATGTCCTAGAGATAATTAATGTTTTTGTAAAAAATTGTATCTTATGTTTATTCTAAGCTTGGAAATGGTCTCTTAAAAAGAGCTGAAACATTGAAAGCTTCATTCACATGACGCTTGTGTGATGATTGTGTCTATTTTGACACAAAAATAGCTTTTGACGTAGTAAAGTGCTGCACTTAATTTAAAACAACAGTGGGTTACTTTTCAGTACATGCACTTATGCAAACAAAGGTGGGCCTGTTAAGTCTCTCGTTATCCAGTATGTTAGTATGTTATATGTAAAATGTGTGAAGAGTTGTGTGATGTGTTTTATGTTTTAGGTTCTCGTCACAGTCCCATTGACTCTCCTTCAAAGGAACTTTATTCAGTTCAATCCTCCACTTCCTGAAAGAAAAATGAAGGCAATCCATTGCCTTGGCGCTGGTATTATTGAGAAGGTAACAAACAGCAGTGCATTCCGATGACTTTTTGGGGGTTTTAACACATTTAAAAATTTTCCTGCAGGTTGCTCTCCAGTTCCCTTTTAGATTTTGGGATGGTAAAATCCAAGGTGCAGACTACTTTGGCCACATCCCACCGAGTCCTGACAAGAGGGGCATGTTCAGTGTCTTTTACGACATGGATCCACAGGTGTGTTTCCTTCACACGTTACCCATATTTAATACATACCTTTAATACAATATTGTTCTGATGTTATTTATTGTTGGCAAGTTGTACATTGTACACTAATTTTGTCTCTGTATTTATATAACATATATTTGTGTGTTGTAGGGTCAGCATGCAGTCCTCATGTCTATTATTTCTGGGGATGCTGTGGCTGCTGTTCGAGACATGGACGACAGAACGGTGATAGACGTCTGCATGAAAGTCCTGCGTGAACTCTTTAAGGAACAGGTACAGCTCTCTACATAAAATAAAATGATATGGTTTTAATGGATATACTTTTTCAACATTTATTATCCAGTTCCTTTACTTGTTAAACTTGGGTTACTAAGTCACTTTACTTTGGTCTTTAAAATAATCTGTATTGTCTTTTATTTTTATCAACAGGAAGTCCCGGAGCCACTGAATTTCTTTGTGACCCATTGGAGCAAAGACATGTGGTCCCAAATGTCCTACAGCTTTGTGAAAACAGGAGGCAGCGGCGAGGCGTACGACATCCTCGCTGAAGACGTCCAGGGAAAAGTCTTCTTTGCTGGAGAGGTAACACACTGATCTAAATAAAGAAGTGAACAGCGTCTTTCTTTCTAAATTCTTCTTTAGGGAACACTTTTCTATTGGTCTGAGCTACACAGATATAACCTAGATATAACTCTAACAGTAGCAGTAGAAAAAAGTTTGCATTTGAAAGTTAACTTTGCTTGATTTGGAAAATAGTGGGTCACAACTAAATCATCAGGGAGATTTTGGGTCCCAAGATGAGATCAGCTAGGAACCACTGCTCTAACCTAAAAAACATTCTGCTCTCATTGGTGCTACAAACTTATATTTGGCTGCAGCACAATTTCATTTAAATCACTCACTGAGCAATTATTTTGAAATGTAAAGTGTTGATGTCTGTCTCAGGGAAGGCCATAATAAAAGCTCTTCTCGCTGTCCATTTTCCAGGCGACCAACAGACACTTCCCTCAGACTGTGACCGGCGCCTACTTGAGCGGCGTGAGGAGAAGCCAGCAAGATGGCGGCTATGTGAAATGTTTTGTCTGAACACTCAAACACCAGCGCCGTCAGTGAGGCTCCAAAATGCAACAAGACTATTATTCAACCTGAGAAACCAGAATTTTCTTTCATTTTACTGTGATGTGTTTTTAAGGCGTTTTGTGTCATGATGGAGTCAGGTGTGGCTCACAAGGGCTTGGCTAATATTCAACAACAGCAATTGTGTAACTTAACTAATTTATTATGAAAAATCCACATTTCCTTTAAGAACTTGTTTATGAAAATCTTTATGTATCTCTGTCTGGATCAATTGTGTAAAAGAAGCAAATAATGTTACCTTGATTTCTAATGGCACTTCTGTGATGAAATGCTCCAAATATTTCACATCTGAGTGCATACAAACTGTTTGATTGATTGATGATTGATTGATTGATTGATTGATTGATTGATTGATTGATTGATTATATAGAGGTAGGTTGTTTAACTTAACTTCAAACTGTGTCTCAAACTGTGTCTGTGTTCAATGTGCTGGTGGTGATATGGCTTTGATTTACTGTAGTAGAAATATTAAGCACTATTCATTTAGAAAGGCGTTTGACTGAAAACAGAGAAAAGTAAATGATTGGTTGGTGAATACAATCAGACCAGACTTTCCCCTTTACTTCTCAGGGATATGATCAGGGCAGAAAAACACTTTTTACTTTCTTTGATACAAATATAAAGACACTAAAGACTATGTGACTGATCAATGTATTTCCTGAGATAAATAACACAATGTCTTCACTTTTCTATTTTTTCTTGAGAAATTAGCCTGTGTAAGTCCTAATACCATTGTCTCTGTTTGATCATGTCCTAAATACGGTATAATGCGTGAGTATTTATCTTGTATGTGTGAAATAAACAGCTATTTACTGCCAACCTTAAATTAACCATAAATGTCTCTTTTCTTTCAAAGTCTCAATGTATAGTCATGCAATTAGTAAAGAGCTGTGTATGTAATTGATTTAAATAAATGTTATAACAATGCTGTGTAACTTTTAAGCATTTGAGCATTTAAGGGCTTATAAAGCACTGCAACTTATATGTACAGCATATATCAGTCTATTTCTTAGATATATGTGAAGAGTTGTGTTGATGTGTTCTTTATTGGCAAATTACTTTCCAACACTGTAATATGCTGAATTCCCATTATACTTAAACTAACTTTTACACAAAGGAAATCTCTTATTTTGCAGTGTCTGAAAAGTGTTCTCTCACTGTATTCCAAAAGAATGCACTTTTACTTACATGAGAGGGATGTTTTTGATAGCTGAATATTTCTAGATAAATATTTGGAAATAGTTCATGTACCCCATCTCTTCTTTTGATGATTATTTGGGAGTTATTTCCAGGTTAACTTTGGCTTTTTGGTGAACTTTAGCTACCAGTACCAATTCTTCTTAGAATATATGTGCGTAATATCCCCTGAAGGTTTGGACACGAATATTTCATCACTATTAAGCTTAAACTACCTTGCAAAGCATTTCCTGAATACAGTTTTCATTCAAGCCAATTGTTCTTTTTGCACGTTTTGTCCAGAAACTGTTCTTTTACTAAAAACAAACAAGCGACTGTCTCATAGTTTTGCTCAAGTGTCCTTTTCTTTTGTGAGCTGTTCAATGTGGAGCCGTACCACTAATCATAGCGTTTTTATTCTCCCCTATTTATTGTCATGGAAACCAGTATTTTTATGCTATATTCTGTAAATAAATTTAAATTTATTACATAAAGACGTGTATTTAACATGAATTCTTCAGATTTTTTTATTTTTAAAATAGGCCGAGGTTGAAAAAAAATAAGTAAATTAAAAAAAAGGTTGCTGTGACGTCATCCACACTCGACGAAGACCGCTTCAACCAAAACATCCCGCTTCGAAACACCAGCGCACATCGGGCCGAGCTCTGAATGAAGGTTTTTTAACGTTTTAAGACACTAAATTGAAACGTTTTTACAAATATAGGTTTCTGCAAATTGGAGTTAAAAAATAGGCACTTTTGCCTAACCGTGAAATTTGAGCAACTGGGGACGATTTTGGCGCGTTTATTTCACATTAGAAAGATTTCACTCTGACAAAAAAATGACCTGCCGTTCAAACAAAGCCACCACTCTGACAAAAGATAACCAGTCAGGTAATTTAAGTTTTTTTTTGTCTTTTTATTTGTGCCTATATATTCTATATATGTGACATGTAGCACAACATAGTAGTAGGATGCTATAAACTTAAAATAGGGTCGTAAATGTACACGTTTTAGTTTCAGAAGCTATGTTCAATAGCACATATTTTTACGTTATTTACAAAATGTTCAATATGATAGCTAGTTTTAGCTTAGATTTGTTTGACTTTCCATTCCACAAAGTTTCACACTGTCCTCTCAATCAAAATGAGTGATTAGACTGTATATAATTGTTAAAAGGACATACTTTTACATACTTTTTTTTCTATAAAGAAGCTGTCTCGTTGTATTAGCTGTTAATAGTAGATTGGGTACTGATAATTAAGTAATAATTTGCAAATATTGTTACCATACAAGCCTTTATACACAAAACAATTCACAAGTAGTCACATTAGTCATATATGTAATTTCTAACACTGGCACAGAAATTAAAATGCATCATTAATCATTTGTTAGTTAGTCTTATAAAGCTGTTACAGTCAGTAAAAGTCTTGTGAATGTAAACCAGCTTCAAAACAAGACCAGATAATGACAGTGTATAAGGAATGTCACTTTTCATGTTTTACTGAATACACACTATAAATAAGCTTAAGCAATTACCGAAAGGCCTACTGTTAACAATATCAAAATATACCACTAGTAACTTTTGAAAAAGTTAAAACTTTATAAGAGTGTTTATTTATATGAGCTTTTTTCTTTAGAAAAGGACATCTCCGGCTCAGACGATGATGTGCCTCTGACAAAGCTGGTGACAAAGAAGCAGAGTGAAGAGAAGTCACATAAACTTAAGACAGCTTCAAAAATCGAGCAAAGTGGTAAGAACAGTTTGGACACGGTAGTGCACGGCCAACTGCTTTTAATGAGTCTATACTGTATATCATCCAACAGTTGTTGTGTATACACAATTTTGGCTGCTTCTTTTTTTTAGATAAAGGAAGCTCCAGCGCAGAGGATGATGTGCCTCTGTCGAAGCTGGTGACCAAGAAACAGAGTGAAGAGTCTAATGAAAGAAAAGGTATGGCCTTTAAACACAAAACAGGTTCAAACAAGGATCCAAATGGTAAGGACACTAATTAATTTTAATAGAAGCATCCACTGTTATTTAGCTACTTGGGTTTGTTATACTGTATATATATATCATCAAGTTCAACTGTGTGAAACGTGGAACACCATCATTCACTACTGTGAATATTTTTCTGTTTAGGAAAAAATGGCTCCAGCTCAGAGGATGACGTGCCACTCTCAAAGCTGGTGACAAAGAAGCAGAGCAAGGCAAAGTCTCTTAAACAGAGGACGGTTTCAAAAATGGACCATGGTGATGGTAAGAACAGTTTGGACAGTAAAAGAATGGCGTCTATTAATGGAAAATGTAATTAGATTTTACAGGAGTAGCTGTTCATAATTCTGTTGATAACACTTGACTATTTAGAAAAAGAAAGCAAAATTAAACGTTAACACAATATCGGCTTGTGCTTTTGGTTAGGTGGAGACAGCTCAGAGGATGACGTGCCTCTGTCAAAGCTGGTGACAAAGAAGCAGAGACAAAAAGTGCCTCTTAAACGGAAGACGACTTCAAAAATGGACCAAGGAGGTAAGAACAGTATGGACAAAGTCAACGTATCTTTTATCCAGTATTATGTTGTTTGTATATGAGGAGCTGTTTTTATCATCATACATATACTACATACTAATGTTGTTAGTACCAATAGTCATTACTGGGACTAGAAAGTATCAAGGCAAGCCTTTTCGAGTCATAATCAAGACTAGTGTATGAGTCATTGGAAGGGATCCCAATTCCAGTTGTAGATCAAGTTCAGTCATGTGAGGTTAGCAAGTGAAAAATGCAGGGAGGGTTTATCAGGGAAGGGAGGGTTCATCACAAGAAGTGATAAATGGATCAAAGAATGATAGAGGCTTTATATTATTGATGATGATTTGTAAGATCTAGACATGAAGAAGATGAGAGTTGCCACTATAGCAGCTTAAGTGTTGGCCTTCCCGACGCATGTCCCAAATCAACAGTCCAAACTATTGTGCTCCGAATTGTTATTTATTAGCCTCCTTCTTTTCCTTTCACCTGTTTCCTTCAAGGGCGCTACAGCAAATCATCTGCCTCCATCTGTCCCTATCCTTGTCTCTTAAACCAACTACCTTCATATCCTTCTTCACTACACGAAAAAGTCTTCCTAGAGGACTCCTGCCTGGCAGCTCTGATCTCAGCATCTTTTGATTAATATAATCACTTTTTCTCCTCTGAACATGTCCAAATCATCTCAACCCGGACTCTCTAACTTTGTCTCCAAAACATCTTACACAAGCTGTCCCTCTGATGCCACTGCCTCTAAATTATACAACATCACTGCTCTCATTACTGTCCTTTCCTTTCATTCTTGCTGTTTCTCTTTTATCACACACGTGACACTTTTCTCCTCCCATTCCAACCTGTTGCACACCCCTCTTCAACTCGTTTCCACACTATCCTTTTATCTGGGCTGTTGACCCTAAAGACTTAAAATCCTGTCCCTTCTTTACCTCTACTCCCTGTAACCTCACTGTTCCACTCGGATTCCACTGTCATTCACAAGTTATTTATTAGCTTTCAACAAGCCAGTCACCAACTACAAAATTAAACACAAAGGGACCGCTTGACAGGATAAAGAAATAATACCCTCCGCCAATAAAACACCTTATATAGGCACAGGTACAGATTGAACTAAGGTATAGCACCACACCGTGGATGGAGGTACAAACTACATTCACCTAAAGGATTATTGGGAACACCTGTTCAATTCCTCATTAATGCAAGAATCTAATCAACCAATCACATGGCAGTTGCTTCAGTGCATTTAGGGGTGTGGTGCTGGTCAAGACAATCTCCTGTACTCCAAACTGAATGTCAGAATAAGAAAGAAAGGTGATTTTCGAGTGTGGCATGGTTGTTGGTGCCAGACGGGCCGGTCCAAGTATTTCACAATCTGCTCAGTTACTGGGATTTTCACGCACAACCATTTCTATGGTTTACAAAGAATGGTGTGAAAAGGGAAAAACAGCAGTCCTGTGGGCGAAAATGCCTTGTTGATGCTAGAGGTCAGAGAAGAATTGGTCGACTGATTCAAGCTGATAGAAGAGCAACTTTGACTGAAATAATCACTCGTTACAAACGAGGTATGCAGCAAAGCATTTGTGAAGATTTCTGTTGAGACACTCAGATGGTAGAGTCAGAATTTGGCGTAAACAGAATGAGAACATGGATCCATCATGCCTTGTTACCACTGTGCAGGCTGGTGATGGTGGTGTAATCTCCATCAACTGCACGATACTGTCCTATCAATATGGGTCAACATTTCTAAAATATGCTTTCAGCACCTTGTTGAATCAATGCCACGTAGAATTAAGGCAGTTCTGAAGGCGAAAGGGGGTCAAACACAGTATTAGTATGGTATTCCTAATAATCCTTTAGGTGAGTGTATATAACAAGACAAAAACGTTAAAGCGAAGGCATCTGGACTTAGTTTACATCTAACAAGACCTTTAAAGCAGCCCTGCGTAGCGGTTACCCCCCAAAAAATATATTCTCAAAATTATTTTGATGGTTCTTAGACATGATATCAGTAGAATCATGTCTATCTCCCTGAGGCAGTACCCCCAGCTGGACAGAAACCTTCTGTAACTCTCCTGCCCTGGAATGAGGACTTATCAAGAGAGATTAGTGAGGCTCTACCACACAATGCATATAGAAAAGAAAATAGGGCAATACACTAAACTCTAGCAGAGTCATATTTATACAAAAAAAACCTAATCTATTAGGAAACATTTAAAGTCGAAGGACAAAACTAAACGATTTCTTCTGAGAATTTCAGCTGCTAACCCAAAATTGTTTTATTTTGTCTTTTCAGGAAAGGATAGCTCTAGTTCAGAAGATGACATCCCTCTTTCAAAGATGCAGACAAAGACACAGAGTGAAGAAAATGGGTCCTTTAAATGCAAGAAATCTTCAGATCAAGACAGTAAAGGTGATAAGAACACTGTTTAAAGCTGAAATTGTATTGTAGAGTTTGTGAGCTAATGGCTTTTATTTCACAGCGTCCAACCATTCCTCTGATGATGAGCTTCTGGTAAAAAATAAAACGGCAGCATCTACCAAACAAAGAAAGAGAAATAATACCGTAGTCGCATCTAAAGAGAAAACAGGTGGGCATTTATTGTTAAAACTTTATGAATGACAATCTATTTTTAATGTTTAGTGTGATATTTTCTATGTTTTAATGTATTGATTTAGGAAGGAATAGAAACGTCTCCAAAGCAAAGACATCTACAAAGAAAAAAGAAAAAGGTATGACTATATACTATGGCTATACTTTAACTTCTATTTCAGTAATTTTATCATAACCACACTTTTAATTTAGCAATCATTTTGGTCTCTTTTCCACAGAGGCACTTAGCAGCGACGATAGCTCTGACGATGAGCCTCTGAGTGAAATAGTCAAGAGAAGAACCCGGAATCTGAGAACAAAATCTAAAAATGAAACCAAATCCAAAAGAAATGCAGCAAAGAAAATAGGTATTTGTTGCATTTTGTCACATCTCAAAAGATCTCTCTTTAATAAAACTGATTTGATTTTGTTTGTCCAGTTAAATATGCGGAATCTTCTACTGAAAGCTCAGATGATGAATCACTGGTAACACTGAAAACAAGAAAGTCACCTGCAAAGCAAAAGTCTTCTCCAACCAAAAGAAAACCAGCATCAAAATCCAAACAGTGTAAGTAGATTTACTATTTTCCGACAGTCCTCAGATCAGTTATTTTATTTTTTATTTGTCTTGTTTATTTATTCAGTTGCTTGAGCGAGGTAAAAGATTTTTTCAAAGACTTAAAGTTGACAATAAAGTTGTAGCGCTATGGAGATTAAATGTCTTTTGTCCAAGTGGTGTAGCGGTAACCAAAAATACATCGGGTGCATGTGCAATTCGCCACCGTTCGCCATGTATTAATGACTAATTCTAAGGGATAACGCTGCCTGGGAGTGTGCAGAAGGCTAACAGAAAAAACAATGCTTTTAGAAAATACCCACCAGGTTGTGGACATAGCATAAGATGCTTGGACAACTTATGCCCTCTTACATCTAGACCAGCCGTACATCCTCGTCTGCCCCCTGGATATCCAATGTTCTACACGAGCATCGTGCCAGACTCCGGTCAGCTGAAAGAAAATGGTCTGGAAAAAGTCAAAAGATCCTACTAACCTCTGTATCTACCTGACATCTCACCTGACACACTCTCTTTAAAATGTTTTCTTCCCTCCTTTGTCTGCCTGCTCCCCCACCTTCATCGGATGTAACAGCTGACAATTTTGCGTTTTTCTTTGTAAAGAAAATGACCGCCATCAGCAGACAGTTCTCTGCGCCACCACCTGTTGAACTTGTCCACACCCCTGTTATGTGTTTGCTCCCTTCTTTTTCACCTCTAACTGAAGCAGACATTTCCAAGATCATTAGTTCTAACCACTCTACCACCTGCCCGCTGGATCCCATCCCCACTCATCTCCTTCAGGCCATTTCTCCATCTGTTGTGTCTGCTCTCACCCACATCATCAACTCATCTCTCTCCACTGGCTCATAGAGGCCCGCATCACACCACTACTGAAGAAACACATTCTCAACCCTACACTGTTAGAAAACTACATGACATTCCTTGGCTCTGTCATTCAGAAGCATGGCTTTTTCTATCACTGCTATGCGGATGACACTCAACTCTATTTGTCATTTCAACCTGACGATCCAACGGTTTCTGCTCGCGTCACGGCATGCCTGAGTGACATCTCACTTTGGATGAAGGACCATCACCTGCAGCTGAACCCTGCAAAAACAGAACTGCTTGTGATTCCGGCCAACCCAAAGACCCACCACAATCTCTCCATTCAACTAGGCTTATCAACCACAACACAGTCCAGCTCTGCCAGTAATCTGGGAGTGGTAATTGATGATCAACTAAACTTCACAAGTCATGTTGCCAGCACCACCCGGTCGTGTATTCATTCTCTAAAACATTAGGTAAATTAGATCTTTCCTATCAGAGCACTTTAAATCCTAGTCTAGGCTCTTGTCTTGTCCAAACTGCACAACCAAACATCTGCAGATGATGCAGACTGCAGCGGCAAGACTGATCTTTAATGAACCGAAGAGAGCGCACGTAACTCTTCTATTCATTAGGTTACACTGTCTCCCGGTTGACGCCCGCATCAAGTTCAAAGCATGCTCTTGGCCTACAAGACCACCACTGGTTCTTCACCCTCATATCTCCACTCACTAATACAGACCTACGTTCCTACCAGATCCTTGCACTCTGCAAATGAACAACGTTTGGTGGTACCGTCCCAAAAAGGAAAAAAATCTCTTGCGTACCTTCTCTGGATCTGTTCCACATTGGTGGAATGATCTACCTGCTGCTACAAGATCAGCAGATTCTGTAGCCAACTTTAAAAATGCCTGAAAACACATCTCTTCCATCAACACCTGACTGACAAACACTGAATTCTTACTTGCTTTCTATTGATTCCTTCTCTATTTAAGAAAAAATAATAATAAAATTCTTTCCTATCCCTAGCTTTGTATACTGTGCTGGGTTCTAACTGACTAGTTTATAGTGCACTTATGCTTTTTGTCACCTTGTTGTGTTAAAATTGCTTCCAATGTTTTCCTCACTTGTAAGTCGCTTTGGATTAAAAGCGTCTGCTAAATGACTAAATGTAAATGTAAGATGGTAAATTGCTGCCAGCAGCAGTTAATTATCAGCCCTTCATTTATTCATGAGCAACAGGCCTCCTAAAAGGAGAGGTTTTGACACTGTTCTGGGGCATTTAGGTGCGTGTTGACACAATGCCAAGAGGGAAGGAAATAAGTGATGATCTTAGAGAAGCAATTGTTGCTGCACATCAATCTGGAAAGGGATATAAAACCATTTCCAAAGAGTTGGGAGTTCAGTGAGAAAGATTATTTACAAGTGGAACGCTTTCAAAACAGTTGATAATCTTCCCAGGAGTGGACGTCCCAGCAAATTTACCCCAGTCTTAGACATGGCAATGCTCAGAGAAATGCAATCCAACAGCAGAGCTTCACAGGCAGCCTAGACTCACTGAACCTGTTAAATGTTGAAAGACTGTTAAAGAATGACAGGAATTACTAACTCAGTGGCCAGTTACTAACTCGATGGTTATAGGTGCTGCTCAAAACCAGGACACCAACCAAGAAGAACATAGGCTGCAGAAAGTCAAGCAAACCCACTGAGACCGGAGGTACAGACCAGCTACAATTTATGACCTTGTGCATTAAAAAAATATATATATATATAACTTTTGAAATAATTGCTATATAGTAACTTGGACATTTGACATAAGCCATCTACTAACATAATAAAACACTTTCTTCTCCAGATGATGATCCCTTCATAAAAATGGCCCACCATCTTGAAGTAAAGAAAATCCTAAAAATCATTCTTGAAAGATGTGATGTAAAAGGTCTGTATAGGTCAATACATGTGTTAGTTAAATGAGCTAAAGGAGCTTCTAAAGCAAAATAAATGTGGTTTGATGTTTTGCAGAAACAAAGGCTGCGGAAGTGCCAACCCAAGGGCCAGAGATCTCAGCAAATTCATCCGACGAAGAATGAGGCATTAAATCTGCAAAGTGTGGCTAGAAGCAGATTTTATTTCTTTTCCTGAAGGCTCTTCAAATAAGAAACTACAAAATTAATACGAGAGAGAATTCCTAAATTAATTGCATGTTATTTTATATCTGTACTTTTATGTAGTGAGTGTTTTACAAGTTTGGGTACAAGTTGTGCAATATGCCTTGATTTATTTCTTGTTGTTTGCACTAACTTTGACATGGATTGTGTCACTTTTATATTGAATTATTTATTGGCAAATAATCTTGGTCACTTATTTTTTTTTTTTTTGAAGTGCTTTGTTCCATCAGTATGCAGCAGTGAAATAAACGTCTTGAACAACTTTAGAGTTTGTTTAAATATTGATTATTAATTTTGTCACAAAGTTTTTTTTTTTTATGGTTTGTCATTCCCTGAATAGTCAGTAATTTCTGGAATTTTAAAGACTTTTTGTCGGCCACTTTGTTTGACAATGTGCCATTGTCGATGGTTATGGAGACATGCTTGAATGTATGCTTGCAACACATTTTACAAACTACCCACAAGCTACTCATACAAAACAGGAAGAAGCATTGTGAAATATCAATATTACATTGTCTAAAATAAATCCTAAATTTATAACATTTGTTTTATTTACTACATACTGCATACTGGTTTCCATGGTGATCGACTAGAGGGAAGTTTGTGCTCTTTTACAATCTACGTATGCGGCTTTTTTGGAGAAGGGAGGCTTTTTGGACTCATCACTACTTCCGCCCTGCTTCCGCTGCCAGTGACTTCCCAAGTTCCTGCAGAGCTCAGTCCTCCAGCAAATCAAACATCACACCCAACTGCAACTGTGAAACCCATTCTGGGCAAGTTAGTTTAGGACATGCCAATTCTAATATAAAACAGCTTAAACTGGCTTTTTATTTCCATACGTATAGCGCAAAGCTAATTGTTGACTTGCTCGTTAGCGTTACAAGGTAGTTGGCTAGCATGTTGCGCTCATAAAATCACAGGTTTAGATTAATTTAGTCTCGTCATGACTGAGTTAAGATGCAGGCAGACAGAGACATTAGATGAAGATATAGAAGAGGATCGAGTCGAAGATGAAATTGACGAGGAGAAGAATAAAGGTATGTTTGGCTAATCAATGGGTTTGCTAGCTAAAAGTAATGTGTTGCTTTAGTTTTAGCTTCCTGGTTACAACTTTGAGTCTACTGTAGAAATGTATTTGTGGTATTCCAACAAGTCATTTTAACAGGTGTGAGTGAGCCGATTTGTACAGAGGACAGGGAAGGGACAAATGAAGAGCACCTCAAAGACACAGGGGATGCTCCAACGCAAGAGTCAGAGGAACCCAAACAACCTGAAAAGAAATGCCAGAAAACTTGTAAGTACGTTCTGTCTTGTGTTATTGTTATTGATTACTAACACATTAGCATATAAACCCATACCAGACAAATCCACTGTATTAAACTTACAAAATCTCTAAGAAAAATAGCATGTATTTAAACGTTACCTCCAGCCGCAATTACAGTTTTGTAAATGAGAGCAGCAAGATAGAATGTTATTATGTGTTTGCTTTAGTGATAAACATAATTATTTTATACTCATTAATTAGAAATATTTAGCTCATTATAGTATATTTATCCTTAAGAATATATTTAATAAGAAGCTGTTTGATCAGTAAAAGCTTATCTTGGTAAATTATCCTAACTGATATGTCTGTAAATGCTCAGCGAGTTTCCTGCAGTGGTTGGTGAAGGGGTTCTTCGGGTGTGTAGCAGCTGTGGCCTGTGGTGTGCTTTATGCCGCGTATCTCTCTGCATATCATGACAGGAAGTTCTGGTTTTCAGCGAGACAGGTGGGAGTATATGCCAGTTATTTCACCTCTAAATTAGTATTTTCTGTGCACATTCTTGTAAATAATGTTTATTTTTTTGCCTTAGGAGCTGGAGCGTGAACTCACCTTTCAGGCGGGCAGTGGGCTCTATTATTACTACTATAAGCACATGGTGGACCGCTCCATCCTTTCAGAGAGGTACTTGTTTTCTAATTACATCTTGTACAGATAACATTACATACCTGATTTATCATCTTTAAATGGGACCTGTCACTACTGAACTGTTTTTATGTGTTTTATAAAGGGTTTTATGAGCTGACAGTAGATAACAGGACTGTGTCAGGGCAGACCATTAATGCAGTGGAGCGACTGTCTCTGTATCCTGAGCTCATCACAAGCTTTATCTATAGAATCACTGGCAGTCAGGTAAGACCAATATTTTATTATTTCTATGTTACAAGTCATTACAGACTAGTGGTACTATTTTTATTTATTTTTTATTCCTTGGTTGTGTCTATTTGTCTGTTGTAACTTGATCATTTCCTAGGATTTTGTGGAGCCCATCTATTTCTACGTCGGTGCAGTGTTCGGGCTCCAGGCGGTCTGTGTCACTGCCCTGTTTGTCTGCAGCTGGGTCCTGAGTGGAACCTGGGTGGCGGGCATGTTAGCTGTGGCCTGGTACGTTATAAACAGGTGAGGTATTATTAACTCAAATTCCTCTTTTTAGAGTAATGTTTTCCCATCTGTTCAAATAAGCTGTTAAAGTTTACTACTTCTGCAGAACAGACACAACCAAAGTAGATGATGCTATTCCTCTTCGAGAAAACTGGGCCCTACCATACTTCTCTTGTCAAGTGGCAGCTTTGACAGGTTTCCTTTGTAACAACATCAGCGCAGCTACAGAGGTACAATGCATGAGCTACGTTATTTTCTGCCACTATACTTTTGTCTCTGTACAATAAAATTAAACCCCCATGGAATGCTTTTATTTCATCTAAATAACAAAAATAAACACTTTTAAATCCTATACATTGCAATACTTCATTTCCATCCACTGTAACAATCTAGAAAATGGATTGGAGACTTTCTAGTTTCCTTCATATCCTCTTTCTTGGCCTATTTTATGTAGTGCATTGTGTAACAAACTGAAAACAGATTAGCCCTTTTAATACTTACATGTAACATTTGCTGATTTCCTTTGTGTTAAAATACTGTAGCACTGAGATTGTAGAGGCAAAGCAGAGGCTACACGAGAGGAGCAGCCTTGTTACCATTGCTCTCATATTTACATGAGCCGCAACATTTGCATTTTTTTAAAGCCCAATAATGGATTCTGTTTCTTTGTAGATGTTTTGCTATCTCACCATGACTGCTACCACTTTCACTTTCCTGTTGGTCTGGGAGCACAGCCACTATGTGCTCTTTGTTCAAGGCCTCTGTCTTTTCCTGCTTGACTCCTTTGACCTGGTCCCTCCAAGAAAGGTAATCACCACTGACACTAATCAACAACGGTGTGATCTTCCAAAAGACGCTTTATATTAAAAGTAAACTAAAGCTTGATCTACAAACAACAACAGAGCAATCATGTGTAACTGACATCATGGACAATGTTATGAACTAATTGCTAAATGTCAGTGCTATTTGGGTCCACAGACAAAATCTATGGGCCTTTGTATATGTTAATAACTGCATCTTTACTTAAGGAGACTTACTTGGAGAGCTGTAATAAGCTGCATATTAATCCAAAGTAATATTCATTACAGCTTTAAAAATCAGGCATACAAGGCTAGATTAAATATCATTCTACTTGAAGTTACTTATATGTTATAGACAAATATGTTATATATTGTATGGATATCTTTGCACTCATTTTGTTTCTGTGTGTTTGGTGATGGACAGATGGCTGATATCTATAAAGTATACTTGAGCTCTCTCATGCTGGCCTACTGGTTCCAGTTTCAAAACCCGGCACTGCTCAGCTCGCCTCTGCTCAGTTTGCTCATCGGCTCAGTGCTCGCAAAGTACTTCCAGGTAGAGTTATCGGCGACTTCATAGTCTAGTTACTTCCTACGGGGTTGTTTCTGATCTGTGAAATGAGCTGATAAAGTTTTGTGATCGTCTGATCTGAGAGCTTTAACAGATGTTGTAGAAAATACATAATTGTAAACATCTAAAGGCATTTTTTTCTTTTTCAGCAAAAAATGAAGAAGGGTCCTTTTGTTGCCAGATTAATTAAACTCTTTCTACATTTTCACCTGGTTTTCACATCAGGAATCACCTTCACATATTTGATTAAGGTGACATAATTTTACTCAAATTAATTAAATTGTAGATAAAGATGAGTAAAAAACATTCAGTACTAACATTTTTCCTTTACAGAAAGTATTACCTGTGACTGAAAGTGACTTCATATTGAAGTTCTTAGAAGTAAAATTTGGACTCAACACAACAACGTGAGTTACAGAAAAACTCTTGTAACAAAAATTTTAGATTTTTAATTAGTGTGAATAATAAGGAATTTTGTCATCTGTGGTTGGTGGACCTTTCCTCTGCCACACCTCTGTTGTAATCCAAATGGTTTATAATCTAATATTTGTCCTGTTTTAGTGACTTTGTTATAAACTTCCTCCTGTGTCAAGAGGGTTTCCAAAGACCTGGTCAGGACTTATTTCTGCGACTGACCCAGGCCTCGGTCCTGCCGTTTTACTTCCTGGTGCTCATTGTGTGTTTCCTGTCCACACTCGAGACCATCTACAGAAGACTCAGGTCAGGGACAAACAAAGATAAGCATGTCTTAACACCTCGTGATGTAGAGTCCTCAGTGTAGTGTAAATCATGTTTCTTAGTGAGGCTTTAGCCAGTTAACTTTTCTTACAGTGGTCAGCCAGTGAAAGCCAAACACACACTTGAAGATGGACAAATAGGAGCGCACCCAGAGGTCATCTATCATGTGTTTCACACTTTACTTTTTGGAGCCTTGGCACTGCTGTTTGATGGGTATGTTTATTACTATAAATTATCTTTAATTTTGTAATATTTTTGCCAGTATTGGTGACACACACTGTATATCTTTCCTGGGCTACTGGGTTTCCTCTTATCATCCAAGGACTTGATACTACATACCACCATACCACCAATACTACATCAAATTTGATGTTGTATTGGTGAACAGGTGAACTTAAATTGCCTATAGTTAACTAAAGTGAGTGTGAACGAATAGTTCTCACTCACTCAGTGTGGTGTATTAGCCAAGATGAACTGGTGATTGTTCAGGATGTACTCCACCTCTCACTCAAAGCAGCAAAAAGAATAAGCAGTTGACAATGATGAATTAGGTTACTGTAAACCTTGTTTCTTTGTATCTACATCAGGTTGAAGTATTTGTGGACCCCGTACGTTTGCATGTTTACTGCGTTTGGTGTCTGTTCTCCAAAGCTGTGGATGACTGTGTTTAAGTGGCTAAATCTGAAATCCATCCACCCTGTAGTTCTGGTAAGGGGGATTTTTAAAATACACTAAAATCAACACTTAAGGAGTATCTGGAAATATGAATCCTTTGTTTGTCCCTCTTTAAATTCACAGTCTTTAACCCTTAGCACAGCTGTTCCTACCATCATCTGTTTCAGTTTGTGGAGAGAGGTAACATTTCCAGCTTTTATAAAATTCCTTACAAAACATATTGTTACAGACATGTGTAAAGTAAAATCATTCCTGTGTGTTTTGCAGTATTGTCCTAGAGTCTTGGCAGAGTTGACTGATATTCAAGAGTTTTATGATCCAGATACAGTCGAGCTGATCAGCTGGATCAAGTCAGTCTTTCTGCTTATGTTTAAATTATTACAAGTTTTCTAAATTGCTTTGGCTCTGAATATGTAGTTAGTCACATTCACAGTTTTGTATTGCTCATGTTTATATAAGAAGGTAGTGAATACAATTCTGTCTAGAAAGTATTCTTAAGTCACTCACCAAACAAAACTGATTATCTGCTAAATAATCAGTCTTCACAGTTGGTACTTTGTTTGATCCTCACCAGGAAAAGGCCTGTTATTGAATTAAACTGTCTGTCATGCATATATAAAAAAATCGTTATCAATCATAACCACAGTGGAAAAAATGTATTTACTGTACATTTTTCCCACTGTGGGCAATTGCCTTGTCCCCTCCCTCTGAGGGATATAAGCTCAGCGCTCTCAGCAGTTGAACTCAGTATTGAGTAAGTTCCTTGGATGAGGGATGAAACGTTTTCACCTTTGTTGCTTTTGGTAAAACCTTTTCTTGATAATGTCCTGGATGACTGAGAACCTCCACAGAAATTTAACTTGCACAAAAGATTTCAAAGTGAAATGTTGAATATTTAATACCTTTTGCAAACATGACTTTTTCTTCTGAGTTTTGATGTACCACTGAACTGTTATGATATTCGTTAGTCTTGCAAGGCTGTTCAAAACACTGGGAAATGATTTAACTTTTTTTTTTTTTTTTTGTCTAGGACACAGGCTCCTATTGCTGCAGTATTTGCAGGCAGCCCTCAGCTCCTAGGAACTGTGAAGCTGTGCTCGGGGTCCATCGTGACCAGTTTACCGCTTTTCTCCGACATTGGCCTGCTGAAAAGGAGTGAAGACGTAAGTGAAGATCTAGGATTTTTCAAATAAAAACAACCCTAGAAATGCACTAACATCTTCATTACTGCGTTTCCTCTCGTAGCCTTACCAGGTATATGCAATGAGATCTGCTGAAGAAGTTTACAAGATTTTAACAACTCAAAAGACCAACTACGTGATTATAGAAGATGCCATTTGCAACGAGCTCAGCCTTAATCAAGGATGTAGGATCAAAGACCTGCTAGACATCTCCAATGGACATGTAAGAAGGACTATTGCTTATGCTACTAAATTATACTGGAAACATATTGTCACTGTTTGTGTCTCTTTCAGGTTGTCTATGACAAAGGACAGCTCTACTCATTTTCCAAACACGGAAGATTCTGCCATGAAATCAAAATGAACTACTCGCCATACACAAACTATTTCACTCGGGTTTTCTGGAACCGCTCGTACCACGTCTACAAAGTGAACTCCGTCATCTCTTTTCAGTACTAATGTCTGAGCTTATGCCTCCCTCTGTGAACGCCATGCACCAAACACTCACAAACCTGTCACACTCTGAAAAACCTGCAGGGATCGACTGAGCTCATATATTTATCGGATACACAGCAGTATCTTATTTAAATAAACATTGTAAAAGGTCTGTGCTTCAAGGGATAGTTCAGTCTTTTGTAAATGTGGTTTTGAAAGCTACCTTTGAATAGTTGGGAATTCTGACATTTCTTTTTATGTATAGCGGCTAATGAGGCCATCAACTATCATTTGTGTTATACCCAAGATAAGACAAGATATTGATATTGATTTTTTTTCTTTTCTCCATAGGGCTCCTGTTTTTATGTATTACAACCTTATTTAAACCAAAGTATGGACAGTCTCTCAAAGGATAAATTGTATAAATACCCTTACTATATATGGTAAACAAGTATTTTGTGTTTTAAATCCATTTTAAACTCGTTGCAACTACTACAGTACATGGTTAAGTCTCGGTGCCATTGCTCCTGTCTGCTTCTCCAAACTGATACCATGCGAACTACTATCTACTGTATAAAAAAAAATCAAGTATTGCATAAAGCTCCATTTACAAAGTACCAAACTATCCCTTTAGCTCTGGCATACTGTCACTGTACTGTCGTCATAAGCCATGGTTTACTTTATATGAAGTCAATATGTGAACCTCACTTGTTTAGTTAAAGTTGAATTGTTTTTTCAAGCATTTTCAAACCGGATATGGGTTGCCTCTTAAATATATGTGTATGATTTTTATAAAATGAGTTGTAGCTGGACAGTGAGAAAAAAATGTCCAAAGTAAATGAGCATAAAAGGGAAATTGGAAAAAAGTAACATTATGATTTGTAATATTCTCAAATTATATGAGAAAATGTTTAGAAAAATCATATTTGTAATCAATAATGCCTCGTAAATTGCCTTAAGCAGCAGAGACCCAAGCCTGATCACTTTTTGTAGGTTTCTATAAAATTATGAAGCTCATTATGATCTAATGACATAGCTTAGCCAATTTTGTTTAATCATTCAATTTTTGGTCAGTCAGTTGAATCGGCATCACATTGTTTTCTTTTTTTTTCAGCGAATGACCGACTGTACCAAAAGAACACGTATGAACATTAGGGGTACTTTATGCTGGTTTTGAAGCTACTCTCTCATGTTCTTGTTTATTGTCAATGTCTTATGTTAAGTCCAAATATCTGGCTGTTACCTTAAAAGTATTTGGTGCTACTGGTCCAACTGTCTTCTGCAAATGGCCATGTGGTAATAATGAACTGACTGATGGGACGTGTTTGCAATTAAATTGTCATTAAATAAAATCATATATATGTCAAAATGCATTCTATAGTACATCCGATATAACATTGGTAAAGTATCAATAGCACACCGTAAGATGATTCAGAAAACATGAAATATAATGTTTGATATGTCTTGCACTGTTTTAATAAAATTAGTCGTGTTTCTGAGACTGTTATTCACTTGTCAATTTTTAAATTTAAAATATATTTTGTTGTGTTTAACACATTGGCCAAAACAAAGAATATATGCATTGAATTGTTTTATTTCAACTTATCTTATCTTTTTTTTACTTTATAATAGGTATTATTTAGAAACAATAGCTAAAAAAGTGGTAAAATGTAAGGTGCTGTTTGTCTCCTTGACAACGAAGCGGAACCGGAAATACGAAGAAGTGATGGGCCGCAAAACGAATTATGTGAGCACCAAACAGTTTATGTAGCCTTCCTGTGAATTTTTACTTTGTGTATTTTTATCTCACTTTTATCTTTTGGTATTTAAGTATATGCAAAGGTAAGAAAATCTTTTTTTTTCTGTGAGCAAGATTTATTGGCACTCTCAGCCAGCTAGCTTAAAATTTTAGCCATACATCGTTAGCATCAGAGATACCAGTAAGCGGATGTGTGTTTGTTTTTTTGGTTAAGGCAGCACTGTCCGCAGGATTTTGCTAATAAACAGCTGTGTAGAGACAAATGCCGCCCTTATGGTATTGGCTTATGTCAAAATCATTGCTTCCCCAGACGCATACACTGTCAGTGTTTGGGTTAGAACTTAATTGATTGACTGAATTGAATGAGTTTATTTTTATTAAACATGTCTTACAGTGTGCCTCGATAAAGTAATTAATGCAAGTCATATTCACGTTGGACTTTAGAAACGTTAGAGGCCATAAAGACAAAACAAGTGTGCATGTTTTTATTGTTTGTGTATTAAGACCAAGCCAAGACTTTTAGGGATCAAGTTTGAGTTAAAGCTTAAGCTTTTAGTGATCAAGTGATCAAGTTTATGACCCATTGGAAGGGATCTGAGGAGAGCTTAATCCAAAGTGTCCAACTACAGTTTTCAAGTCCAAACTCATGAAGTGGTTAATATTTGTTTGAAGAAGGCAGCGAGTGGTAAGGATATAATAAAATGAATTAAGTTTTCATCCAATCACAAGAAAGAAGTGGAAAATAAACAATTTGAGGTCTCGACCAGTCTCGAGTTAAAATCCTTAGCCCTCAATGTCTGAGAACACGACAAGTCTATAAGATAAGGCATAGACGCTTTAAAAGTAGTCTTAAGACTGGTCTCAAAATTCTTCAAAGCTAGATAATACGTACTAAATAGTAAATGCTAATTGAAATGCAGACTAACTCTTTTAAAGGCTTACAAGAGCAAATACTGTCAAACCACCAACAGTAGTTTGTGATCTCTGTTTTTCTGGCTGTGGTGTTCAGAGGAGGATGAGTGCAGAGGCAGCTGATCGTGTCGCTCTTGTGAACAGCCGGCCGAGTACTCCTCTTCAGACATCATGGTTTGAGTTTCTGCTGGACGGTAGTCTGCTGGAGACGCACCTGCAAAAATCAAACCCAGGTTGCTTACTTTTCTCAAAAAATACTGGATTGAAATAATTTACCTTTTGAACCAAAATTTTTTTGTTTGTTTGTTTTTCCACAGATCCATTGCCAGTCCAGCTGATTATTCAATTTTTGGAGCAGGCCTCGAAGCCTTCGCTGAATGAACAGAACCAGGTTCAGCCTCCAGTCGATAATCGCAGAAACCGCACTCTGAAGCTGCTCGCCCTGAAGGTGGCTGCTCACATGAAGTGGGACCTGGAGGTTCTTGAAAAAGGGTAACCTTAAAATACATAATTGACAAAAAATAATGACAATCTACAGTGTGTATCATCACTGCAATTGGTCTTTTATACTTCATATGTTTGTTTCTCTCAGATTAAACATTCCTGTGTTGAATATGTTACTGAATGAGCTGCTTTGTGTGAGCAAAGTGCCTCCAGGGGTGAAACACGTCGACCTGGATCTGTCCACTCTGCCTCCCACCACCGCCATGGCCGTGATTATTTACAACCGCTGGTGAGAATAAAAGGTTTCTGCTCAGAAAATTGAGTTTGCCTTATTGTTATAGGAAATGGGCAATATACAGAAATCTATGATCAAACTGAGTAAAATAACAGTAATTTTCTATTAGTATGTTACTGTTCCTGACTGGTGGGAACACAAAAAAATAACAGAACTTTTTACCATTTTAAAGGGCCATCAGAACCATTGTCCTCAGCAGTTTTCCAGAGAAACAGACCAAACCGGGACCTCACCAGATGAACATGTGAGGTTTCTTTGCCACAATATAACTGTATTCCCACTGAAAACATGAACACCTTCCTTCCTCATTGTTCTTACTAAGTAATTAAAAGCATTATGCAAAGAATTACTACACAATCTTAGCCTCTTTTTTTAGGATATGTTGTAATAATACATCGACAGTTTCTGGGGCATATTCTTTGTCTCTTTTGGGAATTGCTCTTGGTATTTTCTCTGTTTTTATTTCCCCCAACTATAAATTGATAGATCAGTCCCTGGTTAAATTAGAAGTTTCTTTCATTATGGTCTCTTTTAGGTTAAATATTGTGCAACAGGAAAAGGAGATGACTGATAACATCTTGACTGTGGTGAGTAAAGCCTGTAATATAATAAGACAATATTAATGATATCAAGAGTAAGCAGTCTAATATAGAGCCCAGACCTGTACTTGCTGTTGTTTTCATTAAAACATGTTTTTATTTTAATGCATTAAGCTTAAAGAACAGTCAGCAGACTCCATCAGTGTCCTCGAAGGAGCTCTAAATTTAAAGAAAGACTTTTACGTTCACACAATGCGGACATTAGAGCTCCTTGCCTCTGACGCTGCTGCCAACGGAGAGACTGAGTCGTCCACAGCAGGACTTTGTATCAGCGCTGACGAGCTGCACTGTCAGGTTGGGCAAACACAATCAGTAAAAATGTGTTCTAATCATAGAATTCACTTGTTAAATGATGTATATTAAATGTATGTTGTGTTTTTTTTTTTAGGTACATTATGATTTAGGAGGTATTTTCTTCCAACAAGGCAGCACAGACCAGCCAGTGTATGTGAAAGCCAAAGATCACTACAGACAAACAAAAGACCTGCTAAAGAAGGTAGTTTACCTTTTTTAATTCACTTTTGTGCAAGTACACTTTTAGTTTTTCTAACAAGTATTTAAAATGTCATTAAAGTTTTCACAAAAATGTTTTTTTTTTTTTTCTGGTGGTCCTTCAGCTGGAGTCCCCTGTGCACGTTCATCTGGATGAGAAGCGTTTGGCCGGTTACTGGAACGCCTGCAAAGCTTTGACCGGAGTTTGTGACGCTTCTGACTCACACACATCAATGTATGACCAGATTAACAGCCTGATCAGAGCGCACAACTACCAGGTCAGATCCTAATTAAGAGTTAATATTTATACTAAATGAGTGACAAGGCATTAGACTATATACTAACAGTATATGTGTTTTACTGTATTTTGTTTTAGGCTGTCATTGATGCCTTCATTAAAGACAACATCATCAGAAGCCTGCCCAACCACTTCAGACGCTCCGTTCTTAGGGAGTTTATGTACAAGGTTCAACAAGGGTGAGAACAGTTCAGCAACAAGTTTTGAGGGTTATGCACATGGCCTCAAAGGATCAGGACGTCACTGTGGGATCCCGCATCCCAAAATAAGAGACAGACTGTATCTTAGATGTTAAAGAGCTATTGTGCAATTGACTGTAGAAACAGATATTGTATAAATGTCTAAAAATATAACAAGACACAAATGAAATATGGCATTGAAACATTCATTTGAAGTAGCAGCTGTGTGAATGTATAGTATATGTCTGGCTTTTGGTTATGTCAAGTGTTTTGCGTCTGTTCTTGCTTTTTATAAGCTTTTTGGAGCCAGGATACTGAGGTTTTATAAGAAAATATTTGGTGATTATTGTCTGATCATTATAATAATACTCACATTTTCTCTATCGGACATATATAAATGTCTATGTTTTATTTTTTCAAGTTTCTTCTTTTGAAGGCAGCCATATAAGATTAGATTAGATTAGGCTTTATTGAACCCCCAATGTGGAAATTCACTTATGATGTCAGTTCTCAAGTAAAGTGCAAAAGTCTAGGAAATTCAAGAAGGTGTGGCTGCAATTAAAATATGGCAGAGTGGTTAGCACTCCTGCCTCACAGCAAGAAGGTTGTGAGTTCAAAACCCGGCCAATTCGAACATTCTCCTCACAGAAAGACCAGAGTTTTTCTGTGAGGAGTCTGCATGTCCTCCACGTGTTACTGTGGGTTCTCTTCAGGTACTCCAACTTCCTCCAACCATCCAAATTGGGATGTATTGGTTAATTGGCAACTCCAAAGTGTCCCTAGTGAATGTGAGAGTGAATGGTGACTGGTCTGTCTCTAAATGTCAGCCCTGCGACTAACTGGCCATTGTCCAGAGTGTACCCCGCCTAAGGCCCAAAGCTGCTGGATAGGCTCCAGTCACCCACGACCCCTAACGGGACAAAGCGGTAGAAAATGAATGAATGAATAAAATAAAAGTGTTATTTAAAAAAACAGCAGTCCCAATAAGTAAAAACAAGTTAAATTAATTGTATTTATTTAAAAACAATACATAAAATTTTACCATTTGTTTCTGAGAAAAGTGTTAATGTGGGCATGTTCTGGGGAAGTGACATCTGTGCATACCCTCTATCATCAGTGGAAAACACTATTCTTGATGCTTGTTTCAGTTTGGTATCTTTTGGTTACTGTTTAGGGAATCGGGTCTGGATGAGGTCTGCCATAAACTTTGTGTTTGTAACGCCGTCAGAGACTCTTTGGAGGGTGAAGTGCTCAGTGTTCGGTTCCAACAGCTGCTCCTGAAGCTGAGTAAACGTTTGGTGGATTTCATTTTAGAGGTAATTGTCTCAATTGAGCTAATATTTCACATTTTTAAAGAACTAATATTTGTGGCATAGACAATCCATTTTTAATTAGATTAATAGTAACTGTCTGTGTCCCGCAGGTTTGCACACGATCTCTTGAAAAAGAATCTGAAACATCCAGAAGAAACATGGCCAGTTTTTTGAAGTATGTAACATTTGTATTTATTATTAGACTGAACTAAAATAAGGAGACTGTGACAAACAAAAGCTGCACTCAGGAATAATTATAGAAATGGATGGAAAATGATTGTTTGTCCCTGAGTTTTGACACTTTTGAGATTCTGTAGTTAGTGGAGTAGTGTTTAAACTGTAGCAGGGAGGAATAGATCCAGATCTGGCACATAAACCCAGAGGAATAAAAAAAATGTATGGACTAAAACTGCATCTGTTGTAGTTTAAATGGCTGTTTATTGAGAAAACCTTGTCATGAATGGTCAAGATAAATTTTTTTTTTTAAAGATTAGAAACCCTAATTTTCTCTTTGGTTTAGGACTTTTTGTGAAAGTCTAGAGGAGCCGTCTCTGGTCTTCATGGTCTCGTCTCATAAACTGTTCATGGAGCTGCTCAGTGAGGACGAGAGGAAGGGCCTGGTGGAGAATATGAGGAAGAGGTCAGCCACAGTTAACCTCAGCGCCAAACCTCTGCCATCCTTTTACGACATCCCAGGTACAGCTGAGGTTTTGTCCTGGTTAGGCGTGGGACGGTAGGAGACTCCTGGCGGTACTGTACAATAAACTTGTTTGTAACATGTGATTGTTGTCTCCACAGCTTCAGCTAGTGTGAACATCGGACAGCTCGAGCAGCAGTTGATCCTGTCTTTGGAGCCGCGCAGAATCAGGCAGATCCTCATTGAGCTCCATGGCATCGCTGAACGGCCTTTCTGGAGGGTCAACAGCAAGGTCTTTATTGACTTTAATTTAGTAACTGAAAATTAAGGACTGGCATTTAGTTAGAAACACAAAACAAATGTCTTCTTTATAGCCTTATTTTTTACTTTAACAATATTATTAGCTATGAAGGCAAACTAAATAAAAGCCAAAACATTTTTAGAGCAGGATAAGCCAATGCAAAAGCCAGATTTCTGAGTTTGGGAGTTTATAATATGTTTCATAGAAATAGATTTATGTTAAAAGACAATGATAAAATGGTTTATGAAGTATTGTGTGTATTTTCAGTGGGAGGTTCCTTCAGACTACATCAATGTTATCCTTGGCATTAAAGACAACCTGACCAAGGACCTGGTCTATATCCTCATGGCCAAAGGACTGCACTGCATCTCAATAAAGGTGTGGACATTCAAATTTCAGATTCAATCAAAGAAATGTGTTTTTTAAAGGCACTAGTTTTAGCTTTAGAGAACAAAATGCATCTGCTTGTTGACACATCTGGTAATTTTCTTAGGACTTTGCTCATGCGCGGCAGCTCTTCTCCGCCTGTCTGGAGCTGGTCACAGAGTTTTCCCCGAAGCTGCGTCAGGTGATGCTGAATGAAATGCTGCTGTTGGACGTACGGGCTCACGAGACTGTGGCCGCGGAGGGTAGCAGAGAGCGGCCGCCCCCCGATCTGGTCAGCAGAGTCAGAGGCTACCTGGAGATGAGGATTCACGGTATTCATTTATTTTATACTGCTCCCCCTTTATGTGTGGTGGGAGGTTGAGCCTATCCCAATTTTATCTATATAGCACAATTCGTACAGATTTAAAGTACGGGGTGCACGTGGCAGAGTGGTTAGCACTCCTGCCTCACAGCAAGAAGGTCGTGAGTTCAAAACCCGGCCGACTCAAATATTCTCGGCCGACTCTGTGAGGAGTCTGCATGTCCTCCACGTGTTAACCGTGGGTTCTCTCCGGGTACTCCGGCTTCCTCCAACCATCCAAAGACATGTATGTGTAGGTTAGTTGGCAACTCTAAAGTGTCCCTAGTGAATTAATGTGAGAGTGAATGGTTGTCTGTCACTGTCTGTCTCTAAATGTCAGCCCTGTGACTAACTGGCCACTGTCCAGAGTGTACCCCGCCTCAGGCCCAAAGCTGCTGGGATAGGCTCCAGTCATCCGCGACCCCAACGGGACAAAGCGGTAGAAAATGAATGAAAAATTTAAAGTACACAGACGAGATTTAGAAGAAACGTAAGTAAAATACAAAATGTAAGAAGATGAAGAGTGCAGATAAAACATTTGTTGTCTAAAGGACACATAAAAGGGCCCCAATATATTGAATATTTATCATTTGCAGTATCCATAGTGGGAAGACTGGTTGTTCCACATTAATAAATTATGGTTTACAGGTAATAGACATTCACTTTTTGCAAGTCAAACAAAATGCCCAACACATATTTTCTTTAGCCAGATGTGCCTGTGTGACGTTGAGCCAGAGCTTTTTATTTCCTCATTCCTACATATGTCCTCAAAGAGAAATCTAGCCACAAATGCTTCAAGTGCTGAATGTGTTTTATAGATCTGCCGTTGCGTCAGGTTGTTGGTGAGGAGTGTGTGGCCTTTATGTTGAACTGGAGAGAGAACGACTACTTAACTTTGCAGGTGCCGCCTTCTTTGGTCATGAATAACCCATATATCAAGGTAAAGTCTCATTGTTTTATGTCTAAGAAGCATAAATACAAAATTATCCTCATATCTATTATCTTGTATATTCTTGTAACACTCTCCTTAGCTTGGTCAGCTACTGGCGTCCACCTGCAAAGAGCTACCAGGTCCTAAAGAGAGTCGGCGCATGGCCAAAGAGCTGTGGGACGTGGTGGTGCAGATCTGCAGCATGTCCATTCAGCACAAGAGGAACAGTGACGGCAGAGTGGGCCTCATTAAACATAGAGAGTCTTCCATGGGCATTCTCCACAGGTGTCTCATTCATACTTATACTGAAACTGCATTGTGTATTTGACATATGTGGAAGCAGTGAATTTCACAAGACAGTAATGTCTTTTCTGCTTTGGGATTGGCCAGATATATTTTCAAGTGCCTGGCAAATGTAATATGATAACACTTCAAGCAGACTTTTATTACACAGCCCACCAGCCATCCTAATTATTTATTTTATAATACACAAAGAATTAGTCTGGTCTCTGCTCAATCAGACAATAAACTGCCTCAGTTGCAGAGACATTTAACAAATGGTCCAGGCCAGTTATTTATGATGCAGTGTATATTGTGTTGCGTGTTGTTGAGGTGCACCATAATAGAATCATGTGATGCACAAAACAAAAACATAATTAATTGCAATGACAGTATGGCTTGTAATCGAACCATTTGTGATACCTATGTTGAATATTGTGACGTTATGACCTGTGATATTTGAATGTGTCACTTGGCAGAGGAAAATAAAACATAGCATTATAGCCCTATAGCAACATTATATTATTATAAATCGTTATAACACAATTGAGATTCAAGTTCTTTCTGTTATTTTCTTAATGTTCGTATGCTTTGAGTTTATTTAAGTGTCCAAGTATCCACATATAAAACATAGCTCTAATTTCTGCTCATGAATTAAATGCTTTTTTTGTGTTGTCTGTCTCTTTTAGGAACAAATTTATCACTTTTATCAAGAAACTGCGGGTAAGTTAAAACAACTGTAACAAATGAGTCCAATGCTAAACATCACCAAACTAAACCTTTGTGTTTCTGTCAGGAGCCACTGGTGCTGACAACGCTCATTTCACTGTTTGTTAGACTCCACAGTATTGTCCGGGTACTAAGAATTTGTAGATTCTTTGTTAACTGTCCACTGGTGTAGACTTTCATATGAATGATGTTTCTGCAGGACGATATTGTGAACGAGGTGACAGCAGAGCACCTCTCCATCTGGCCTTCCACACTCCCAAAGTAAGGCTATTGTAATAAATCACTTTTTCCTCCACATTGTATCCATGGGCGGATTTCCCAGGGGGGACGGGGGGGTCAGGACCCCCCATATAATAATTGTGATCCTATAGTTGTACAACTTTGCTGACAATGTAAATATGTAAATGCCGCTCAGTACAGTAGAAAATACACCCACCGCTTAATATTGTTATTGCAAACTTTTTTTTTTTTTTTAAGTCCACAGTAGTACAGGTCACTAAGATTTTTTTCAGATTTTTTGACCAAAATTAGAAAAGACGATAAGAAAATGCATTGTAGTTCTATAGCTATAATGAAAACTTTGTAAGGAGTTTTGAACTAGCGTAGCGTTCTAGAATTTTAATGAATTATTTATAGAAATGACAGTAAAAAACTTTTATGCAAAAGATAATGAAAAGGAGGAATAGAGGCAGGCAGATGGGGGCAGGCAAAAGGAGAAGAGTTTCAGGTGAGTGTGAGCTCTTGCGAGTGTTTTACTGGAGCATACAGTACATCTGAGATGAGAGAGGATTAATACAAAGAAATAAAGTTTCAGTAAGAAGGAGCAATATAAAAGCTGAGTAGATAAGAGAAGTAGAGAAAGAGGAGAGTGGCGTCAGTGGTTTAAGTCCTGAATATTTTGAGCGTAGCCCCGGAGCGACACTAAGGGCTACTAAACGTGAGCACTGCTGAGCTGACGGTGAGAAGACTGTCGCCTGTTTCAGACTCAGATAAAACCACCAATCTTTGTGAACCCCGCGCTCTCTTTCAGCGCCATTCTGTCCCGGACCTTAAAAGTTGTGCTTAATTTTATTAAACGCATTAACAGCACTAATTTATGGCTCAGATGTAGTTATTGAAAAACTGGGGCAAATAGCATTTGTTCCATAATGTGACTCACCCCATAGCAGCTAAAATGCACCAGAACACAAGGAATTACTTCTGTAATGTTTCTATTAAATGTTTAGGTGTTTCATATACAAATCCTGCTTACGGTTATGTTTTGTATTAGTTCACTTGTGCTGTATTCTGGAGCTGAACAATACCTGGTTTTGTGACAATACAGTAAAAAAACTAATATAAAAACTAACTCTAGTTTTCTTTATTTCTGGATTTATTTAAGTGTTGTTCGGCTATAATTATATCTACACTAATCTTTTAAAGGCTTCCCAATCGTCCAACATTATAGTTGAACTGATTTTTATGACTGGTATGGTATGAATGGTTTAGGGATTTTCTTTTGTTTATTGTCCCCAACAGTGATGGAAGAGATTTGTCCCTGATTATATCATTACGTCACTGATTTTTACTTGTGATGGTCAGCATTCAGGCTGTAGATGTCGAAGCTGTGGCTGTGACGGTCAAAGAGCTGGTGTCCTATGCTCTCACTCTGAACCCCAACAACCAGTCGTGGCTCATCACACAGGCCGACATCTACTTTGGTACGTGTTAAGGAATTTCATAATGACTCAACAAAGTAGCACTGACCCTCCAAAGTCTAGCACCTTTTTATACCCAGAGGTAGTTCAATGTGCTTCACTCAAGACAAGAAGCATTGCAACATAAAACAATATTAGATGAAACTATAAACCATTAAAATTAAAGCCAACATCCTTAACAGGATGTTTTCATGGTTGATCAATTCTCGCCCATATTTCCTGTCTACTTTATATACTGTAGATTTTCTTCTTACAGTGTGGCAGAACTCTTAACAATTTAGGAATCCCCCTCC
This sequence comes from Perccottus glenii, assembly GCA_024416835.2. Lineage (NCBI taxonomy): Eukaryota > Metazoa > Chordata > Actinopteri > Gobiiformes > Odontobutidae > Perccottus > Perccottus glenii. Next base: position 8,099,841 of record CM044562.2, read on the forward strand.
CTTCTTTTCTCTGTAGTGACAAACCAGTACTCCGCTGCTCTGAACTTTTACCTCCAGGCTGGGGCCGTTAGCTCTGACTTCTTCACTAAAACCGTGCCACCGGACGTCTACACCGACCAGGTACAACACACACAGCTTTTTAACAAAGTAATGTTTGTAGTTCAGAGGTTTGCTTGAAATGAACATTAAAGCTGAACCATTCTGAAAATAAAACATTCAAACTAAGGCTACACTGAGAGGAAAATGTGCATGTTTTCCATTTAACTCATGTGCAATTTGGCTCCATATATTGTCACTTGAACTTTGAAAAGTTGTTTGTGATAAATTTGGTTTGACATGTTTGAGTTCTCTGAAGTGATGAATGTTGTCTTGACAGGTGCTAAAAAGGATGATCAAGTGCTGTTCAATGATGAACTGCCACACACAGGTAAATCTCTTCTCAATTATCAACCTTTTGTTTTAATGCCTTTCACTCAAATACACACCTGTCTCTAATCCTGTTAATTTACAGGTGGCTGTTCTCTGCCAGTTTTTGAGAGAAGTGGACTATATGACTGCGTTTAAAGCTCTTCAGGAACAGAACAGGTAAATCAAATTTTTTTTTTTTTAAAGGGTATGCCTTGTTACTTTCTACTTTTTCCATATATTTCTATTTATTTTTTACTTTAACATGGAAAAACACAAACACAGCCCAGCACAGTTCAAGGAAAAAGAAAGATGTCCACAATAACGCATTAGGACAGGTACTCCAATTGAAAAGTTCAGAACAAGTTAGAGTTAGTGGGGGCTTGTCAATGATTGAAGACAGGAAAATGTTCTTTGGTTGGTAGCTTTTAAGAAGCATTTGGTGTTGATATTGCAGATTACATATTCCACAGCTCACTCCTTGTAGAGCATAAGAACAGCTACAGTAGCCCTGCAGGAATTTGCTATATATATGAAATAAATTGGTGGACACAAGAGTTCACTTACAATAAATAGATTTATTCCATTAAAGAAATGTTTCTAACTGTCCTTAACCCATCATGGAAGATTGTGTGTTTTAAAAAATAAACTCCAGTGTGCTTCTCCTCCAGCAGTGTTCAGTTTGTTGTTTGACAGCTGTAGAAAGTAATAAACACTATTGGGAACTTTTTTGGAGACCCAATGTTTTAGTTTTGCATCACATTATACCTAAGTTTTTTTATTTTGGTTTGTTAAGTTTTTAGTTTTCTGGGTTAATATTTTTTACAGAAAAACTTTTAAAAGTCCTCATGTTAAGAATGAATAGTACACAAACATTTCTAAAACTGTAAAAACTGTCTTTTTTAATAAAAATGATTTTATGATAAACATACTGTCTTAAGTGCACCCCTTTATAATCATAAATTAAATAATAAATACATTTCAAAAATACAATAGGCTAAATAATAATAATTTGCATGGGGGGGGTCAAATATTGGGGGTCGCGGTCTGAAAAGTTTGGGAACCCCTGCTCTATTCTGTTCCACCTACATAAACTACAAAGTTTAACACTAAGCACCTTAATGTCTCCAGTCATGACGCCATGGACTCGTACTATGACTACATTTGGGACGTGACCATCCTGGAGTTCCTCACCAGTATCCTTTTTTTTTTAAAATCACATTATTCAGAACAGTCTCTTTTACAGCAAGAGAAATAAGGCTGGTTTTGTATTTAATTGAAATTTAAAAGTATAATATTCTTGACTTAATCCGAGACATCCACCACAAACGAGGCGAGACTGAGAAGAGACAAATTGCTGTGAGTAAAAGTCTTGTACAGATGTTTTAGCTGATGCTTTAACCATTATTTCCAGATAATTCAGACAAATGTCATTTTTCCACATTTATCATTGTATTATAAAACAGACGCACACCTTTTTCATAAACTTTTACCCTTGCAACTCCATCTGGGCATTGTGAACATTTCTGAACTCACCTCCCCCCCCTCCCCTCCTTTTCAGATTAAAGCGATTGGACAGAGCGAGTTGAACACCAGTAACCCAGAGGAGGTGCTACAACTGGCTGCTCAAAAAAGGAAAAAGAGATTTCTACAGGCTATGGCCAAACTGTATTTCTAAAAATAAAAATAAAGTCAAAGTGGAAATGTACATTTTATTTAGGTAGAAAATAAACCTTTTATAAATAGAGTAGTTCATTTGAATATTGTCTCATTTAATTAATTAAATTACCCTGAGATACACATTTAAGACCAAGCACCTCATTTCTAGGATTAAAAAGCACTTGTATTTAAATTTACAATTAAGTGTTTGTGGTTTAAAAAACACTTAACTCTTTAATTTACTCTGAAACAGCTACAAACACAATGCTATAAACAATATTACATATTTAACTTGCACACTTTTTTCCTGAATCAGCTGCAAAATCTGTAATAAGGCTTTGGCCACAATTCATACTTTGACCTCGGCAAGTTAAGACTCTCAGCGTTCAAGTCTTTGTCCCAAGATATCGTGCATTTCTCAATTTAGTGTGTTGTGTCTGAGCTCTTTGGAGGAGTCACACGCTGGCCGTTCTCTTCCCGTTGACCTGCGTTGTCCTGAAATCAAATACATATGGTATTTGTCAAATTTAGAAATTTCAGTGCGGACTAAAAGACAGGCTGTTACTATACATTGCTGCATAATAATAATTCTTCTTCCGCACCACAAAGAAGAGCTGTTGTGCAAATACAATTTTTATTTTTTTTTTTCAAACAATGTATTTTGGGCCAACCCCTGGCGGCCCCCTTGCAGTACCTTCGCAGCCCACCAGAGGTCCTAGACCCCACTTTGGGAACCACAGATCTAAGGCAGACATCTTTATATTAAAAATGTGAAAGGATTTTTTTACATTTTAACATCACGAAAAGTTTGTTTGAACCACAACAACATCAATTGTAAACTTAGTATTTTATACGGAGGTCTTGGGACATACACTTAGAACTTAAGAAAAGCGTTGATGAAAAGACAGAAGTGAAAATCTAAGCCAGTTTTCAAATGAGTAGATGCCATTTTATAATTAAATACAAAAAAAATACTAATATTAATTGTATTAAATTGTTTGAAGTGTAAGGCTCTTGCAGATTGTACGCTATTTATGAAACACCAGCCCTTCAAGTATATGCTGTCACCTATGAACTTTTTTACACACGAGAAAGAAAATCCATTTAGTGTATTGCCCTGTTTCTCCGCTATAAAATGTTGAGGGAATGAGAAACAACAGAACTTCCACTGTTTTCTATGGAGCTTTTAATAATTTTTTTTCTTTGCATTATTAAACTTTTAAAAAACAGTTCAGTTCATAAACAGTAGATGTGGTTAATCAGACGGCCATTTCCCTTGAGTTTCAAACACTCACCAGCATCGTCAGGTAGTCTGTGTGTGTCTGGATGTTGTGCCAGTCCTCTGACTTTACATTTTTGAAATCTCGCAGTGTTGCTTTTCCAAACTGACGAACAGACTCCGTAAAAGGGACCATCCAGTTCAAACAGGGTTGGAAAACATCTTTAGACAAACCTGAGAACAAAAAGCACAGGTTAGGATTATCAAGGTTTCCACTCTTTTTAAGAAAGTACCATGGATTACCACAAATAAGTTTTATTTCGCAATTTTGTTGATAACATGGTTCAATTATAGCATCACTTGGAATTATTATGACTATTCCTTGTGTTTAAACCAGAGGGGTTACTATACAATAAAAATTTCCCAAGACATTATTTCTATGACATTTGAGCACACTTGGGAAGCCTGATTATCTCATTTACATATTATCTCATACTGTAATGCTTGCTGTCAAATACAAAGTCAAACATTTAGGATCTTAACTCACCTGAAACTTTTTCCACCGTGGCCTGTTGAACATACTGGCTCAGAACAGCAGCAGCTAAGACTCGATAATCAAAGTCCATCGAGTTTATGTCGATGATGCACAAATCTAAAAGCTGCAAAAAGTGGCACAGACATAAATTAGAAATCATCGGTTCTTTAAGAGAAGTGAAAGTTCTTGTCAAAACGCACTTGTGTCATCTGCACATAAATGTCCGAAGGAAACTGAGGCTCCAGCAGGTCAGAGTTTGCATCCACTGAACACATCTGGAAGTAACGTTTTAGCCACGACACGGCTGTTTCAGGACTAAGATTCCACCTTAATGCCTGGGAAAATGAAATTAATGTTACATTGATAAAAGGTCAGTTCATTCTAAATATTTTTACACAAAGCCAGAGTATACCTTTAAAATAATCAACTCCATTTGAAGAATCTCATGGTCATAGAAGGTCCCAGCAGTGACAGAGGCCATTTGTGAGAGTTTAGGAGGACAGGCTTCCTACAAGAAAAGATATGGACATGCTTTACAATCACTTACCCTTTATTTGTACTTTTGTATTTTGAAGAGATTCAACTCTTAACATTAAATTCATCTATGCGATACGTGTGCTGTATAGACACAGGATCACAGAAACGGTACTCCCTTTCTCCTTCTTACCTCCATCTTTGAGGCTACGAAGAGGCATGTAACGCCAATGAGCTGCAGTATGCTCTTCTTGACGTTGCTCTGAGTCAGCATGAAGCGGTCAAAATACTCCTGAGCCAAATAGAGCGTCTGACGTTGAAGAGTGTAGGCCTCACTCACCTGATGAGGAAAATACATGATTTCAAAACATTTATCCTATGGGTTTTTAAATATTACACATTTTAATACATTTTGTGGAATAAATTGATATTATAAAGACAAGACATCCAACCCGAATCCACACAGACTACCTCTTTGTACAGAATAGAAAACATTAGGACAGTGTGTGCATGCTGTACAATTGCCATAAATTATGTGTTTGTTAGTCCAGGTTGTCATGTTTATTTTTTTAAATTGTAGAAGTGAACTTGCAATCGTATTCTGAGGTTTATTCAGATTGAGTCTAAATAATGTGATGAGATGAAGACCTGCCTCCATTAACCAGTCGAGCACAATGGACCTCATCCTTGGCTGGAGCCTTGGGTGCTTAAGCATGAAGTTAGTGCTGCGTCTGTGCGCCTTCTCCTGGCCAACCATCTTTACCCAAACATCACAGGGGCCCAAACTGAGCAACATACAACTATTTCAAAGCCATGTCTTTACAGATGACTAAAAGATAGACAGTTTAAAAACAGATGAATAATAATGTATGATAATCACCCAAGATGTGGCAAAGGTGTAGGTGAGACGAGTGACCCTGTCGGGTCAGTAACACAACCTTGTAGTCCCTTTTCAGGAGCCGAGACGAGGACACATGGAGCATCAACGCCTTCAAGAATCACCTGGTTCTGAAACAGAAATAAGAAAATAATATTCGTAAAGATGTCTGTGTAGGTTCTCAGTCATCCAGGACACCGTGAAGAAGAGGTTAAAGCAGAGACATCTGGACGTAGGTTTTAACAGGGTATCTGCAGGTTTCTGAGATTTAGATTTAAGACTTTTTAAGACCTTTTTAATACCATCTAAAATAAAATTTAAGACCAATTTCATAGCAAAAAATCTGCAAACAGCAAACAAAACCACTCAAACTTTTCTCCATCTGGTAATGTCCAGTCACGCACCTAACAAACCCGCTGCGAACGTATAATTTTTAGTTGGTTACGCCTATTTTGTTCTGCGTGACAAAGCCGTAACTTTACATTATTTTAAAATTAAAATTAAATGTTCTTTAGGTTGTTGGTTCATTTTTAAGATCTTTGAAACATGGATTTAAGACATTAAAAAAAAGCACAGATTTTTTTAATCAAGAAAAAAAACATTGCTACAAAACAAGAAAATCCAGGCCCCCTACAGACCTGACAGAGTGATTGGACTTTATGTAGCCAGCCTTACTTCAAAATTAGGGCAACAGGAAAACATAAAAAAAGTCATAAATAAAAATAGCACTGTGGTTACATGCAGACTTTACCGTCTTTGTTTAGCTCCATACAAAGCAGATCATGATCCTCCTGTTGCTCATTAAGATTTTGGGCAAAGCCTTTCATTTACAAAATTAATGTTTTGTAGTTATAAAACCAAGATGTATATTAAAAAAAAAAAAGAAAAAAAAAAAGAAACTTTATTTTACAGACATTTAACACATATTTTTAAATTACTTACCTTAACTCCTTTTCCTTTCTGTGTTGATGCATGTTCAGGTCTTTTCTGCTGACGGCTGCTGTGGAGACAACAGTCCTTACATGAGGTTGGGCACCTTTACACCAGTGCACCACACTATGCTGTAGTGTTTGGTCATTGGGCAATGTCAGCAATACTTACCTTTGTTTTGTCATGGTTTTGGCTTCTGTGATCTGTTAAAGTACAAGTGGTGTTATTTACCAAAGCTATAAAAAAGGAAGTTAGTACAGTGTTGCCAAGATTATCAAGAGTGCCAACTAACACGAATAAAAACGTTGTGCAGCTTTTTAATCAAGCAATTCAAAACCAAACTATAACTAGAAAAACATACAATAGCACTGGGCACTTTATTCTTGATTTTAGACAACACCAAAGAGTCTCCAACTCACAATATCCAAAACATGGACGTATTATTATACATCCATGGTCCAAAGGGGGACATTTTGTTAATATTATTGTTATTTACGGATATCTTCATTGTATTTCAACCAAAATAAAAAAGGAAGTAATGATGCCATTTTGTAAGATCTTTGGTATAAAATAACTCAAAACACATATTTTAGCCACTCAATGCAACGTCAGCTCAGTAAACACACCCCCGAACCGACAACAACTTGTACAAACCCCACATAAGATCTCTTATATCAACTGATCTGCTAATATTGGCTTACAAATGATCCAAGAGACGAGTAAAGGTGTGTGTACGGTGCTGTTGAGCGGTGCAGCGCTACGGTTTGCTGCTCACCTCCTCCGCGGTTCCGAGTCCAAAAGTTTGCAGTTGCACCTGGCGCCAAATAAAGTACAAATGAGACAAACAGCGCATGCGTACAACCAGCTCAACCGCTTGATTTCATCAAAAAAGTGCTTAATTTACTCAAATACTTATATATATATATATTTATATATTTATTTTGACACAGCGTAATTGCAGTTTACTTAACTAGTTTCAAAATAATATTGTCATAATATTGTCAGAAAAGATTTTAATAAACAAATTTTAGTCATTTGTTAGCATTTATTGTCTTTACTTCCTGTTATTGGCAGCAGTTGGGCGGGACTACAGATGGTGAGAGCCAATAGGAAATGACTGTCGAGTTGAGCGCGTGCTGCAAGAGCAGGATGTAAACAACTGAAAGGAGCTGTCAGTGTCAGCATAGACATATAAATAACTGTCAGCCCGGCCAGCGAGAGAAGTGTAAGTGAAAGGTTCTGGCAGGCCAGGTTAAAACGGAAACAATAAAGTTTTTTTATTAGATTATCTTCAATAATCCACAATTAGTGAGCAATGTATGTTTAGTGTATCTTTTCTGTTTGGCCAGTTCACACATTACTTACTTTTCTATTTAAGCGGACATTAACAAATATGATTTGAGCCACTAGTGAGGCTGATGACTATTGAGTATTAAGATTTTCCTCATTTTAAAAGCTATACAGTGGGGATCGAAAGTTTGGGCACCCCAGGTAAAAAATTTTTTTAATGTGCATAAAGACGCCAAGAAAAGATGGAAAAATCTCCAAAAGACATCAAATGACAGATTAGACATCCTTATAATAAGTCAAAAAAAGTTATTATTATTATAAGATATTATTTCATTTCCATCATTTACACTTTCAAAATAACAGAAAACAAAAAAATGGTGTCTGCAAAAGTTTGGGCACCCTGCAGAGTTAATACCTTGTACTGCCCCCTTTGGCAAGTATCACAGCTTGTAAAGTCTTCCAGTTCTTTGAGATTTCTGGGCTGTCTGTCACGCACTGCTCTTTTAAGATCTATCCATAGATTTTTAATTATGTTGAGGTCAGGAGATTGTGAAGGCCATGGCAAAACCTTTAGTTTATGCCTCTTGATGTAATCCACCGTGGATTTTGAGGTGTGTTTAGGATCATTATCCATTTGTAGAAGCCATCCTCTCTTTAACTTCAACTTTTTCACAGATGAAGTTAGCATCCAAAATTTGCTGAAATTTTATTGAATCCATTTTTCTTCTACTCGTGAAATGTTCCCTGTGCCACTGGCTGCAATACAACCCCAAAACATGATCGATCCACCCCCATACTTAACAGTTGGACAGAGGTTCTTTTCATTAAATTCTGTGCCCTTTCTTCTCCAAACATACCTTTGCTCATTCCGGCCTAAAAGTTCTATTTTAACCTCATCGGTCCACAGAACTTGTTTCCAAAATGCATCAGGCTTGTCTATATGTTCATTTGCAAACTTCAAACGCTGATTTTTGTGTTGAGGACGTAGAAGAGGTTTTCTTCTGATGACTCTTCCATGAAGTCCATATTTGTACAAGTATCTCTTTATAGTGGAATAGTGTACCACAACTCCAGTGTCTGCCAGATCTTTCTGGAGGGATCGTGCAGTCAAACGTGGGTTTTGACTTACTTTTCTCACAATCCTGCGAGCCGTTCTGTTCTGTCTGATATTTTTCATGGTCTTCCAGATCTTGCTTTAACTTCCACTGTTGACTGCCATTACTTAATTACATTCCGAACAGAGGATATTGGCATCTGAAAACGCTTTGCTATCTTTTTATAGCCTTCTCCTGCTTTGTGAGCGTCAACTATTTTCAGTTTCAGTTTTTTAGACAACTGCTTAGAAGAGCCCATGGTGCTGATTGTTGGGGCAAGGTCAGATGAGTCTGGGCATTTAAAACCTTTGAGATTGACATCACCTGGTCTATCCAGATGATGATTGAGAACAATCCATGACACTGTCAGGTCCTAGCTTGCCAAAGGGGGCAGTACAAGGTATTAACTCTGCAGGGTGCCCAAACTTTTTCAGACACCATTTTTTTGTTTTCTGTTATTTTGAAAGTGTAAATGATGGAAATAAAATCTAACTTTTTTGACTTATTATAAGGATGTCTAATCTATCATTTGATGCCTTTTGGAGATTTTTCCATCTTTTCTTGGCATCTTTATGCACATTAATAAATTTTTTTTACCTGGGGTGCCCAAACTTTCGATCCCCACTGTAATTCAAGTATTTTACTGTTATTTGCTCTTAAGAGGCTGTAGGTACATTATAAATGTATTATGGAACCTTTTGGATATCAATCATTCTGCTTTTTTCTGAATCCAAATGAAGCTGCAATCCTGTTCAGTCATTTTATTGTCCCATAAAACTTGGTTTACAGCGAGTAGTAACACAGCTACACTACACACAGCAAAAGGTCTTGAGGGAAGCAACTTTAGAGGCTGGCAATAAAGTCAGTGGGAGTTTTATCATTTTGCGTGCTACCTTTGTCTTATGTGTTAAAAATGGCCTCACTTTGCTGTTAGTGTTGGCAATTTGGCAACAATTGAAAATAGACACAACATATTTTTGCACTCAAACCATGTGTGTTTTAAATAGCTATTGGAGCATGTTCGAGACTCAGCATCCTATCAATACTCATCATTTTAGTTTCATGTGCACGCTCACTTCCTGTTGTGTGGAGTGAAGAGCTGTAAGAAATAAACCATGAAATTCTCAAGAGGAACCTTCATTTAGTGCCGACACACTCAGAAGATGTTTTAACTATACACATGATTAGATAAATTAGATAATCAAGGCCAGTTCTCATCAACAGCATGAAGCTTTTTAAAGGCATTTTTTTTCTTCAAATCATCTACATCTGTCATGGTAATGTCAAATTTGTTTCTCTTTAACAAGAAATGACTGATTTATTTTGTCACCTGCTCTTATTTATATATAATTTATAAATGTGTAATGTAAGACGCTATTGGTATTATATATATTTTTACAGCCTTGAAATGAGCAGTGTTAAACGTTATCCATGCTCCTGTGACATATGACATTGCTGCCTATGTAATAATAAATGTTCTGACATGTGGGTGGGCAAAGTGACATTATCTATTTAAAGTCTCTGGTCAGTTCAGAGAAAATGTAAAGAAATGAATTAAAAAGATATGACTGTACAGTATGTTGGCATGTTTTAATGTATTTACTGTAGTATTAGTCATTTACATAACTTTGTATCGAAGCAGTTTAACCATACTACTTACCATACTAACCACTACTGTGTTTTAAATGTGATTTAAAGACTATTAGTGCTCTGTGGTTACAGAGAGGTTGTAGATAGGTTAATAATGTATGTTTTTTTTCTTCTTTTTTTTCCCCATATGTTCCAGCTTTATTTAATTCAACTACACAAATACCTTCAACAAACTCAACAGTGACTGCAGCTGGAAACATTACACAAGAACTGAAAGGTAGGCTAAGTCTAACATTTATCTTATACTGTGCTCAAAACCTGAAGACTATAATGATCAAGACTATCTGCAGATGGGTGGGGAATATTACCTCATCACAGGAAGTGGGGTGATCTGCTAAGGAAACAAATGTGCAGGTGCAAACAAACTCCAAAATGCATTCTCCCCCGCAGATCCTGCAACTGAACCCACTTTTTGCAGTGCATCTGTGTTGCTTTGTGACCCACTCCTTAAACTCTCAACACATTCAGACTTCCAAATCAAACATATCTGTGTGCTGTTTCAGGATAGTTAGGAAAAAAAAGCATGGTTACCTTACTGTTACAATGCAATTTCATTATATTATCTGTACCTGGTCATGTAAATCAATTATTTTGTCCAAAAATAGACAATATTTAATACCTAAATAATTAACTTGTATATATAATATATGAATAATAAACCAAAAACGTTGCACTGAACTTACTTTATTTTGGTGGGACAGCCCTAGGGTTAATGTCACATTAAATGTCTCACAAAAACCCCATAAATTACTGAGTCAAATGAAATGTTAAACATGTGGTATTTTGCATCAAATGTCAATATCCTACATCTTTTTGCGGGTGGTATTAAAGTTCAAGTTCAAGTTGAAGTTCAAGTCTGCTTTATTGTCAATTTCCACATGTACAGTACATACATACAGAGAATCGAAATTGCGTTACTCTCAGTCCCCTGTGCATACAGATAACATTAACATTAACATAACAGCCTAAAAAATAACTGGATCAAATATAAAATGTAGATACAACTATACAATAAGGGAATGATAAAAAAAAGACATAATAAAATTAAAAATAAAAATAAAAATAAAGTTAAATAAAGCAGCGCAAGGTAAATGACAGATATTGTGCAAATCAATAAAGTGAACAACAGTGCAGTTAAAAGATTTTTAGTGCAAAAAAATCACTTATTAAAAATATCTTGTCTGATTAAAGTGACAAGTGTCCAAGAGCAGTTATTTACTGACTGATGATGAGGTAGTGGAATGACATCAGTTCCATGCCGAATGAGGTAGTGTGCGGTGAGTGAGCAGACCAATGCTGCACAAGTGACTAGTGCATGTCATCATATAATTAGTAATTAATAATCATAATAATTATCATATAAAGTTGTTAGGTATTAAAATTACATAGTCAATGAAATACCTCAATAAGTGATCTATGTTTGGTATTTTTAGAAAGTAGATATTAACAAATATTTAAAGCAACACAATTTAACATTTTACAAGAAAACAAATCACTCTTCTATGGTGAATATGTAAGATATTTATAGAGAATCTAGCTGTCCCGTGTGAGTTTGTAGCGACATCTGTCTCCTTCAGTCACATACTGTAAATAGATCTGCTCATATGCCCTACAACACGTTTTATCAGCTGTTTAAAACACACTTACGGGAGTTTTTAATCACACTGTACATTTTGCCTTGTGTCTTTTTCAGTTTACCCGTATATTCAACCCATCAATGGGACATGCCGCTGGAAGCTCAGAATGCCCGGAAACAGCACTGAGACCGTGCCTTTTTTTGATCCAGAAAAAGTAGATATGTTAGTTAAACAAATCTGCCATGGCCTCGACTGTGGTGGAGTTTATAATATGACGACAAACTCTACTTCAAACACCAACTGCTTTCATGACTGCGTTTATCAAGAGGACCGTCTACAAAACTGTTCACAGAGAAATGCAAATGGCTGCCTGCAGATTGAAGACGTTTTTTGTGGTATGGTCCCATCAGTTTTACTGGGCTATGAGGTTAATATGGTTTTAATTGTTTTATAAGAAGTTTTGATATTCGACAATTAAACTGTCATGGTAAATTCTGTTTATTTAGCTTCTGTGGTGTGTGTCCTCATCACAGTTTACTTGTCCTCCTCAGGTGCCCATGTGGTGCGGCTGGCTGAGGGTCCGCACCGCTGTGGAGGCCGAGTGGAGCTGTGGAAGGACGGGCAATGGGGCACCGTGTGTGATGACCACTGGGACCTGAAGGACGCCGATGTGGTGTGCCGCCAACTGGGCTGCGGATACGCCCTGAGCGTGACCGGACAGGGCGGCTCCTTCCCGCCGGGCAGAGGACCGATACACCTGGATGATCTGAACTGCACCGGCTCAGAGCCCAACCTGTGGTCCTGTCCCACCGCAGGGGACGAGCTGACTGCGGCCACAAAGAGGATGCGGGGGTGGTGTGCTCAGGTTAAACACGAGCACCCAAGACACTGTCAGAAATTTACTTTTAGTCATTTAGCAGACGCTTTTATCCAAAGCAACATTACATTCACCAGTGTCACAGCTGGAACACCACTGGAGGCAAGGAGGGTTAAGTGACTTGCCCAAGGACACAAAGAGCGGGATTCGAACCGCCTACCTTCCGGTTGAAGGACGACCGCTCTACCACTGAGCCACTGCCGTCCTAATTATATTTTACCAAAATAATGTTTTTAACCGCTATTTAGTCCTATATATCAAATTATTATGGAAGTCTATTTTCGCCACAAAAAAAAAAAAAAAAAAAAAAGATATTTTTATCTAGAAATGTTTTACTTTTAAACTTACAATTATGATTTTGAAAGTCGTAATTATGACTTCCTGTGGACCAGAGATGTGCTTCAATAATTTACAGAACAATTAAATGAAAAATATTTGCAAATTAATAGAGAAAAAGATGAAAAGAGCCTTTATGAAATAAGATCATGTTTTATATTTGAGCATATATATTTGAGAACACTGAGTTCTATGTCCTTTTTTCAATTCCCTTCTTCTTCTTCTTCTTCTTCTTCAAAAAAAAAAAAAAAAAAATTCTCTTAGCTTTGTATACTGTGCTGGGTTTAAACTGACTAGTTTTTGGTGCACTTATGCTTTTTGTACCTTGTGTTGTTAAAATTGCTTTCATTGTTTTCCTCACTTGTAAGTCGCTTTGGATAAAAGCGTCTGCTAAATGACTAAATGTAATATTATTAAATATATACTTATTTTCTGTAATATTGTTTGTAATGATTGTAATATTTTGTGTGTGTTAACAGAGATGAAAGATGTCCGTTTGGCCGGAGGTCTCGACCGCTGCTCGGGGAAAGTGGAGATCCATCGTAACGGCAGCTGGGGGACGGTCTGTGACACCTGTTGGAATAAAGACATGGCTTCCATGGTCTGCTCGATGCTGCAGTGTGGCTCCGAGCCTCAAAAATTCACCCAGTTTCATCCTCCTCTCAGCCACAACACGGGTCGTTGTATTACTACATGTGTACAAATGAACACCAAAATCTGTGGCAGTGCAAAGAGTTTTTTAACAAGGATCACCTTTGTCTGTCTTCTAAAGCTTCAGGTATCATCTGCAAAGGTGAGTGACATGTATTTTTTAATTAATAACTGATGATAATAATGAGATATGTTTGACAACTTAAACAAACACAATAAGTCATCTAGGGCTGTGTGATATATTACAAATATATTATTCAATAAATGCCCAGTAAATAATTTTAAATTAAGCCAATTATGTAGGTTAATTGCATCAGTGTTGAACTTACTCCAGAGAGTTATTTCTTTTTATGTTTTAATAAATATTTACTGTTACAGGGGATTTTTTAGTGAGTCATTATTATTATAGTCATTAATAACATTATTGTATTATTCAGCAGATGTTTTTATATCACACATTTTTTTCTGATATTGTTCAGCCCTAATACAAACTAGTTTTTGCAATGAAATCCATCCATTTTCTACTGCTTATCCAAGGCTGTGTCGCAGGGGCAACAGTTGCTCAGATTTCCATCTCGGCTCAGAACAATATCGTCCCTAATACACACTTTTCTTTTTAGACTGCTGCCCTAGCGTCTCGGCCCTAGATAAGCGGAGGTCCTAATATAAATCTTTGCAATGAAATGATGATTACACTTGATGATCCTAATGTTGTCTTGCAGGATCCCTTGGGTTTCCATCAGCCACCACTGTAGCCAATGTAATAACAAGTGTAATAACAGGTAGATTTATGAAATGTGTCATATTTGCATTTATAACCACTGACTAAGATAGCATCGATGGTATAGGTATTTACAGTTCAGTTACTCACATTGTCTTTTATAGAGGCTCCAACTACACTGAATTCTTCTGAGGCTGCATCTCCTCCGTCTCTGCCGCTGCTCATCCTCGTTGCTGTGTCTCTGTTGCTGTTGGTGGTTCTGGTTGTGAACTCAGTGCTCTGCTGCCATTACAGAACCAGAAACGGTGAGTAAATATTCATAGTGTCCTAGCAGTTTTTGGCCCTAATCCTCATAGAGAAGACAACAGACCTCTTTTCTAATTCCTTGTCATTTACCAAGTTGAACACTGCATTTAATTCTTAAGCTTATCTAAACTTTTTTTTTGTTCACAGCTTTCTTGGTTCAGCAGTCTCACAAGAGTCAGTCACGTACTTCAAAACAACAACACAACAGCTATGAAGACACTGTAAACCTCACCAAGGTCACGACTGATAAAGTGCCTGAAGAAGGTAAAGGAAATGTAACTGAATTAATAAATCAGTTAATGAGTATTGGTAGTTTGTGAAAATTAGGTCTGATTTGGCTCTATTCATACAAAACTAGCAAATTTAGACATCTCGGCTTTTCTGTTTGTCTCAAAGTCCCCTTCCACCCGAGGCATCTTTGGACCCAGCTTAGTAGTGTTGACAGCACATCTGTAGATACAGACAATGAGCAGTATGAGCCCAGCACTGACCCGTCTACCCCTTTATCAACCTTCCACAGTGAGCCATGTTCCTTTATTATTTCTGCCCATTTGTGTATCATGTATCAGCAGTTCATCTTGCTTCTTTAGAGGGGTTTTATCTCTAGTTCCTGGTTTTGTGGTTGAAGCTGCATTCTTTGCAAATAGATGCTCCTCGCCTTGCAGTTTTTGCAGAATGTGTGTGATTAATGCCTCTTCATTTGCACCAATTTGTCTCCAGATTCTCGGAGATACAGAACTGACAGGAATCCTTTGATGAGACCTTCGGGTCTCAACAGCCTTTATGAAGAAAGTGAGTCACAGTTTTGTACAAAAAGACAATAGGTTTCCCAAAAACAATATTAAAGACAAATGCTTTAATTTTGCAGCCCCTGAACCTGTACATGAAGCAGTTAGTGTCTTTACAAACTGTAATGGTGGCTCTAAACACGAAGACTCCAACAGAGCCTCGAAGATCACAGTCGACTCCTTTGAATCCTCAAGCACCTCGTCTGAAGAAAGCTACAAAAACATAAACTATGATGTGGCAGTCTGTCCAAGTTAGTGATTATCTTGTTTACTCCCCGAATTACCATATTTGTGAAAAATCTGTTTGATTTTTTTAATTAATCCCATCTGAATCTATAGCAGAACAATTGTCTTTTAGTAGCTGCAATTGCAATAACGTTATATAATG
This sequence comes from Perccottus glenii, assembly GCA_024416835.2. Classification (NCBI taxonomy): domain Eukaryota; kingdom Metazoa; phylum Chordata; class Actinopteri; order Gobiiformes; family Odontobutidae; genus Perccottus; species Perccottus glenii. The sequence goes on from CM044562.2 coordinate 8,115,618, forward strand.
TTCCTTTAAATGTTGCTGTGTTTCTTCTCTTCACATAACAATGAGCAATGTTTTCCCATGAACTGTTTGCAGATGAAGATGAAGATCCTGTGTACAGTCCCGTGAGCCCCGATGCCGAAACTTCGTCTGAGGATGACTATGACGATATAGACAACTGAGCCGAGCGCAGCAGGTAACGTCAGGCCCCAGAGACGGACACTGTTGCACTGACGGAAACCTGGCAATAGGGCAGCTGCTTTGCCAAAAAAATATACCCTGTACACTTTATGACTGAACTGAGCCAATTGTAAATGTTGTAAGGAAAGAAAGTATTTGAATTAAAAGATTGTTTACTGAATGCTTCTCATGACCTGACTTCACCAGACAATGACTGAATGTGCTTTTCTTGTACAGTTATGTTGTTTTCTTCTGTGTATTATCAGTATCCAACTTGTACCTGCACAGCTTATCTTTACATTTTGTAAAAATCTAAATATTAAACCCAACCACCAGATGGCACTCTAAGCCCTCAAGCTACAACATCTTTTACTTTTTAAAAGCACAAAACATGAGCTGTCTTTAAAAATGTTGTTTGACTAAAAGAGAAAACAAAAGTTCAAAAACATCTTTAGGCACATTTACTTTGACTTATTTCTTATTTTAGACTTTAAAGCCACACCATGCAGGAATTATGAACACATATTTGTAAACCTCTCTTTTAGTGCTCAATCAAATCCAGGTTTACTCTTGTTTTTGAACAATCTCTACAAGCCTTTGTCATACAGTCTATATTTTTTCTGCGAGCTCAAACACATCCATCCTTTCTGAAGACAGGAATAACGGTAAATGGTGAAATACAGACAGTGGGCAGTGTATGGTACAGATACATTCCCCTCCACATTTTTCTAGAGGGCCACAGGTGCGTAATAAGAAAGATTTATGTGAGAAATGATTGCATTTCTTCTGTAAATCCTCTGTAATCTTCTAAACTTAGATTTAAATCAGCAAATGGAAGAACTACACCAACAAGTTTCCCATTTCAGTTTTTAAACAGTGAAACTCAAAGTGTGAACACACTCAAGAATGGATCTGTGGAGACTTAATTGAAGGCCAACACAAACCTTTAGCCCAGTTCAGTCCGTTCCATCTGCTGCGTCTGTGGAGCGTCAGCACTTGCTCTTGATTTGGACTGACTTCTTGAATCAAAGTAATGTCTTGTTTTGAACACCTAAATATGACAAACTGCTTCAAAGCACCATTAGGACTTTTAATAGACTATACAGGGTTGGATTACATCGAGTGAAAGTGTGAAAGATGATGCATTACACAGATAAGCTGCAGAGTAAGGAAGGTATTTAAAAAGAGGAGGTAGCCAGAGAAGTCGGCAAAGATAAAACATGTCGGAGCAAATCATATATTACTCTCAAATTTAGTCCAGAGCTCTGCATCGAGATAAACAGGCGAATTAACGACCAGATCTTCTTATGAAACTCAATCTCTTTCACATGCCGCTCTCTCACGTACACACAGCACTTTACAGAGATCCCTACAAAAAGTATGCACCGTGATATATGACAGATCCTCCTTCAACTGTTTGCTTTTGTTTTATTCTGCTTCGAATGATTGATACGCCACAATCTTAAAAATCTGTGGATTTATGGTCCTGATTAACATCAAGGGGAAAGAAATGTAGCTTGTAGTATTTCAATAAGCTTGTAGTGTTTAAAGGATTAGAAGATTAATCCTCTGTTTTTACTTTGTTCATTAAATCAGTTACACACAAAGGATTACTTCTCCCTAAGTCCGTAAGTTGCTTAAAGTGTCCCGGCCCGGGTTTAAACTTTTGAACTCTGTTTTGTGCGGGAGTCCAGGAGACAACAGTACCTGCCTGCAGTAGCCTATGTGGAGATAGATTTTATCTTCTGGGGCAGTTAGACCTTCAAAAATATAGTTTGATCAGAAATCTTTGTTCTAATAGCAAAAAAAACTAATGTAGATTATTAGTTTTTTCTTGAATGTCCTACACATAATTTTAGAAATAACAAGGAGCGATTATAATGGGTATGAAAACATAGTCTTATTTAAATATGTGCATATTTTTTTACTGTTTTGTGCACATGAACTTGATAATGAGAGGTAATGACAAAAAGCAGAATGGGGCACCTCGAGGGCTCACCTGGTGGACATACCACACACTCAAGCGACTCGGGTTTGATTCCGGCTTGGGTCATATCCCCATTTCCTGTTAATCTACTGTCTCTTATCAATAAAAGCAAATATGTTTTACAAACAGGACAATAACTGAAAATCTAATTTAATCAATAAAATGACCATGTGCGATTATTCTCCCAAACCTCCCAGTGAATCATAAAAACATAGGGATAACATTATCCATTGATGTTTAATAATTTCAATTTCTCTTTTTCCAAACTTAAAGGATTTCACGTCCTTAGTTTAGTTCTAGTCACTTAAAGTAGCCACACTGCGATACAACCAGTCGCACCAGTCCACCTCTGTTAATATACTGTTGTCACTGATGACCTTTTTTTTTTTATCAGGGGATAGTGTCCAGCCAAAAGACACATTAAAGTAACACAAATGTTTTTTCTTTGTTTCAAAAGCTATTGAAACCTAAAGAGTTACCTGGAAACTGAAATAGGACTTATTACATCACGTAAATGTATTCAGGATCAACAGCACAGGCCTTAGTTTCCACAGTAGGAAACCACAGGGTATTAAAATTGTTCCACCATTCTCTTTAAAAAACAAACAACAAATACTACATGCAATTCCTTTAAGGTAAGAGCCATTTAAAACACAAGCTGCTGTTCTTGAAATAATTACATCATGCCTGTACACTTACAAACAACGGGCAACAACAACAAGTAAATGATGTATTTAAACAACTTTTAATTTCAACATTGATAGGAAGAAACAATTTCTACTGTCAAACTTCTCTGTGGCCTTCAGGTTTTGTTGTGTTTGTCTGGGCAGCGGACACGTAGCACTGCAAACTGAAAATGCTATATCAGTTTGTACCATTAGATGGAGTCAAGAGCGTTAAGTCAAGAGCTTAGAGTTATTCGTCCTTAGTCCAGTGTGAATGCGAGGTCCACTTGCAAAAGGATGTTGAGACATTGATGTGACAGGACAGACTTTCCCTGAGGAAACGACACAGGAAGAGTGTAATTCAGAGTTCTGCAGCTGACAATTGACATTCAACATTTACAAGTCCTAGAGACAAGAGACAAATAAGACACTGTCCATTTATACAGTATATATATATTTAAAAAAAGCTATGAACAACAGCCATCAAAAAAGGATTAAGTTAAATGAATGTGGAAAAGGGTTTCATTTTCATTTCAACATTGAGAGAAAACCCAAGACTTGATGCTCTCTAATTAACGCTGTACCTCAGGTCTGTTTGTTCTGGCAGTGGCACATGTTGCACCACAAACTGCAGCCAGTGAAATGCAGTGAGGTCATCAGTTTTGGTAAAGCCCCAGATGAGAGCGAAAAATCCACTCTGTCTCATTAATCAAAGTTTTTTTCCCCCTTTTGGTCGAGCAATGCAGAGGTTTATTCTGAAGCCACTGACTTCAGCAGCGCTCTGATTAGTGGCTGAGCCCAGAGCTTGGTAGTAAAGGACCCACAGCGCTGAAGCCGGTAATAGTGTTGATTACTTGTAACTCATTAGGTGCCTTTCACTGCTGCCCGCTAAGTCCTCATCAGGAGTTTTTTTTGGCAGAAGCCTGATCCAATTCACCTTTTAAAGTTCAGTGGACCTGTCGGGGCTGCCACGGGTCAGTGCCTCGCTCTGCAGGCTGCGCACTTCATAGACAACCTCATTTCCTGTCACTACTGTACCAGACCAACAATTACTCACAACTCAAAATGTTTCACTTGTATATGGCAGAACAAGCAGAGGGGAAAGGCTTGTTTGTTTTTGCTTTTTGTGTTTATTAACCCTACTATTTGATACTTTTGCCACACTAACAGCAAAACTGCTCTGTCTCATACATAGTAGGTTATATAAAACTGTGGAGGTAATTTCAACAATAGTACCCATTTCTACCCCAGATCCAACACTTTCTACCAAGAGATCTACAAAAACCATCAGTAATGGATTTACAAGAACCCAGCTGAGAGGAGTAGTGCAGTACTCAAGTAAAATAGTGTTAAAATAATATTACTCAAGTAGAAGTAAGTAGTCAACAAAATGCTACTATTACTTAATACTCTGGTTAAAATACAGTATAGTGTAACTGCTTTTCATGGTTGTTGGGGTAAACGTAAGTATCCGGAGCGAGGATCAAACTCTGAACCCTAAAACTTACATTTCAAGTATTTTGAAATGCAAAAGTAATATCCCCCAAAATTATTCCATCAATATGTTTTGGTACTAAAGTAATTTTTTCCCCAAAAAGTGAATTAAAGCCAACCTGTGTAACTTTTAGCGCAGATCCCTTTACAGACTCTGTGCTGTTACGGCAATGGTGCCATATTTACAGATGTTATTTGTTCATAAGTAGAAACATTCCAAGCGGCAAAAACATGTCCTCTGGGTCATTTTAGCAGATTTGGTACAAATACGACTCTGATATGGTCCAGTGTATTAACCTATTTACTTTATTATATGCCTCGCGATGTGCTACCAGCCCAGTGCCAGGAAAGTTACATTGGAGGTTTGTTGAGGGTACTGTGTCAGTGAGATACCCATAATAATGGGCTGTAAAAATACTTCCCGTTCGAGTGTCAATGTGGTTAACGCTGCATTCACGAGAGAAAACACTGTGTCTAGTTAATGTAGGTTGTCTTGTCCGCAGGTCAAAAGGGCGATGAGACTCACTAACACAAGGGCTTTAAACTCTTTCATTGCTGTCATTTCTCAAGCCACTACAAATTTACCAACACATTTTCTTGTTGTCTCTGACTACATGGACCCAGACTCTATTGGCGTGGGTCGCATCAGACATCTCAGACATCTCCAGTCACTCGGGACAGGCCCCATCAATCTATGTCCTGAGTGAATAGTGGATTGGCTGCCATAAACTGGGCTTGATTGCACTGTGCTGTTCCCAGTGAAAGGTTTTTAGTCCAAGGGAGGCATGGAAACAAAACCCAAACAATGTGTGGCTCACAAAGCATCATCACTGCCTCATTGTGAAGACACAAGCACTGCCTATGTTTGAAATTAAAGTTTTAGGCAGATTTGAACAGGTTTTAGAAAGTGTAAAGGTACATTGTGTAAATATTTTTAACTGTAAAGTCCAAAAAAGTGGAACAGACCAAACTGATTTTATAACATTCAAGAACCAATTCAGATTCAGTTTGTACAAAAAGCAAAACAGGAAGTCTCTGTAATATTGTAATGCTCTTCAGGCTGTTGTTTTTTCTTCCAAAATGTACTGCTCATAGAAAAGAAAAAAGTAAGTTTTAGAAAGTGTGCCCAAAAATCCATCGCTCATAAACAATGTGCTTATGTCATTTGTTACTTAGTGAAGTCATGGCGTCCAGTCAAACTCCCTCCAGCTCCAGACTCTTGGACGGAGAGCAGCTGGCAGTGAAGACTGGCTGCACTGGGGTTTACAAGGATTTCCCCTTTTTCCTTGGGAGAAAGTTTATTTGCTTAATTTACTTAAGATTTGTACAACTTAAAAGCTTGTTAGGGTTTCTGTAACTGTTTGTACATGTGTTTATCTGCATTAGGAAAGAGAAGGGCTGATTCAAAAAGGCAGCACTAGGGAGAAAGCCTGCAGATAAGCTGATCCATCAGGTGCAGATGGGTTATTAGTGACCGATGAAAGGCATTAGAGGCAGGTGTGTTTATATTAACAGTACTAATGTCTCATGTGGGCAATAAGTACCCACATGAACTATGATTGCCTGTAATCCTGCACTTTACTATAAACTGGGCTGATCTGACAAAAACTAATATTTGCAAAAACCTTGGACGTTATAACCTACTGAGGCACCTGTAGTTTGTGGTGTACACTGAGCAATAAAACTTGTCCTGTTTTAAATTATTTGACCATTAATTGTGCTGTCCTGAAATCTTTTCTTACATTTGGCCAAAAAGAGTAGCTTCTATTTAGATTTGAGTAATCTTTGTGTGACTTACCTTTAGGCTTGTATTTGGTGCAGTCTGGTTCGGGGAGGTTCAGGTACACTGTTGGTATGACTCATCACCGTTGTCATGGTTACATCGTATGTGTGTGTGTGTACTGCAGGCGAGCTCATTAATTACAGTCAGTGTGTGATGGATTTAACAAATCATGGAAATGTGAACGACAGGTTTGTGCCAAAATGCTTGTGGTTTGTGAGGCTTTGGGGTCTAATAAAGTCATAAGGAAAAGAAGACAGATGATTAATTTACTTCCTCAGGGTTACATTCACACAACATAGACATGTGGCCACAATTCTGTTTTGTGTACTCACATTCACAAATCAGAGCTGAATTTGACTCTAAAAGCCTACATTAGTATGGTTTGACCTGTTCACACTGATATGAACAACTCATATTTGGATGCGGGCCATATTTGGGACCAGTAAGGCCAGAGTATCCTCTGACTGATGGCCTGGTGGTTAATGGAGTCTCTTTATGTTGAGTCTCTGTGTTGTGAGTCCCTTGACTGCTGTGCACTGCCACCAGCTTAACCCCTCAGATTCTCCACATTCCTGCTCAAAGTCAGGCACAAGGCCCGCCGCTGGTCCATTTAAAGTGATTGACGTTATTTGCTACCATTAGGCACTACATTGTAATTGACCTCTGACCCCTCACAAGCGACCTGTTGAAACAGCTTTAGACCAGAGCGTCTAATCTCCATGGGAAAAGCCCTCAATCTAGTCTTAAGGCTCTAAAAGCAATCAACACCTTAAGGTGAAAGAGGGGAGCCGGGGTCAGTGGCACCGGTCCCTCTGACCCGGGACAAGGCTTTGTTCTGACCCAGCGAGCGGCAAAAGACTTCAAAACAACCGCACTTCATCTCAAAATGGTCCAAACAAAACAAAAGCTGGTTGTGGTTTTGTTTATGCATTACTTTGCATGTTGACTGACCATGTTTGTATTGACATGAAATAGTGGATTAAAAACGTATTACAGCATTCAGTGTTTTTTGGTAACAATCTTATGGCCACATCTTGACTTACAATGACATACACAGTACACAAAATAACTCAATGAGTATAATAAAGGTTAACCATTGAAATGCCTGTGTAATTTTAATTTTGAAGTAGGAGTTTATATACCATAAACTCAGGGCAACAGGTGTAAATATAAATGGTGAACATGAGTTGAAATACAGGGTCTGTCTCTTTCTAAGGGTATAGTCCAGGAGTGAACCTTCAACACTGCATTTTTGGCCGGAGACCCACAGCGTGTGACCAGAGGCCGCCTTTAAAATCCACCTCGGTAACGTTTTTATCAGCAGATGTGATTCAGTGTGACACATCGAAGGGATTAACTGAGTTATAACAGCAAGACATTGTTTCGAATGATACTGTTCACTTTAATCCTGTTAAATTAAAGCAAAGAATAACACTGACAAAATCCACAACATAAAAGAGCAGCTGGACGACAGGCTTTATACATACAGTAGATATTGATCTGATTTCTTGGTGGTTTTTGTCTCAGAAATGTGCCTCTGCTTCTGGCCGAGCTCCAGAAATGAGCAGTTGATTGACAGCCTTATCACAGAGGTCGAAACCAAAACTGATTTATGAGATGAATGAGTGTGTTGTGGGAGGTCCGTGTGATTCAGTGTTAAAGCCCACATTTGCTGAACTCTCCCATGCCATGTGGCCCTCAGATACAAATATGACAAGTGCCTTAAGGATCACAACATGCTTTCATCGCTGTGCACTGATACAAAGCACAGAGATAAGCTTAAGTCATGAAACTAATGACATAAATAGAACTTTTACTGTTTATAAAGAATATGAAGTATGTGTTCATTTTCAACAGAAGAAGGCAGACCTTGATACATTTTCAATTAATGCTTTAGCCTTCAAAAATCTGCAAAACAAGATGGTTTTATAATACAACAACAAGAAGCATGTTTGTGCAGTCAGTGAGTGGGAAGAGAGCATTAGCAAGTGATCAGTAGAATTAAGCCTATCTTTGACACCCTCAGCTGGACAGAAAGGTGGTGGGCATTTTGATAATTCACATTCTTTGTGAATTATCGTTGTGACTTTGTTTCTGAAAGGGTCACAAATATTTTTTTTCTGTCGAAGTCAGATGAACCAAGACACTAGTTCAGGCAGGAGTCTCCGGGTTTGTCAGCACAGTGACAGAGTGGTTCACAGCAAGAAGGTCCTGGGTTTGCATGTCCCCCCCTTGTCTGGGTAGGTTTCCTCTGAGTACTACGGTTTCCCCTGCCACCAAAAACATGTACAATAGTCCCCCCCACACACATGGGGCCAGGACCCCTCTGCAAAGAAGATCTGTAATCTCAGTGCGGATTCTTCTGGGGAAATAAAGGTTAAATATTACACTTTAATAGTCTGATTTCAATGTATCAAACTAAGTTTTACTTATTGATTAACTATTATTACACTGATTGACTATTGGGCCTGACACGTTATTTAAGAAACACTCAAATTCAAGGCCTGGGATTCAAACTTAATTGAAATTGAATTGAAAATTTATTCCATTTTACTGCAGCTGCCCCTCTATTTAAATTAGGTTTGGTATCGGTGTTGTAAAGAAACACAACAAACACCTACATTGCCATATAATATTTTGGTTCAACTCTTGAATTATTGTCCATTTTTTATGAAACATCCCAGCACAGTGCAAATTAACTGATACATCCCATTAGTGGCTATAACACATGACATACAGCCATAAACACAGCAGTATTTGTTTAAACTGTTTGATTTAGCGTCTGGTTGTTTTCCCGTCGTCAGCGCCTCTTTTTTTTTTTGTCTTTGTTTTCACTGCTGCATTCTTCAGCAAAGATAAAAGCCAGACTCTGTCGTTTATACCAAGTACAATGCTCCTCTATTACATCCAAGACATGTAAAATATTTCCTCTTGAAGTTACCACACGTTTCCTCGGAGTGCTTTAAGTCCTGATTGGAAACAGACAGATTGTGTTCCTCTGAGTAACAGTAGCCTGAAATATGCAGATTTAACTTCTCTCTTTTTCAGGAAAATCATTTTAAACATCACTCAAAGCCCTGTTGCATGTCTGACAGTTTTCTGTTTTTTGGATCAAATACTATGACATATATAACTTTTGTTTGAATTGAAATGACAATCGGCAACAATTTAAAAGACAGTTTTATTGTTGTACCTTACTCAAAAATAACACCCACTTGACTGTTTTGGAAATATATAGGTTTTAAGCTCTTTACTTCCTGTTTTCTACAACTGCCCAGAGCAGACAAACTGAGCACCACTGGAGGTCCATTTTTCTTTTTGGGTTTTATATGAGGTTTAAGGAAATAATGAAATAAATATGGGGTTGTTCTTAAACAACAGTATGTCGTAGGGCTACCATAGCTGTACACAAGCTCTAAACATAAAGAGTGTGAAGAGTGTAGCTGCAATCTGCACTTACACTCATTTTTACTTGTGTCTCAGTCTCAAACATTGATCTCTCGGGGTTAGAAAGCAAGAAGGCAAGTATTTTAATAATTTTATCTTGAGTTACATGGAAAACCCATTCTTCTCTGTTTTCTTGACCAAGCGTTAGCAAACCACCCATGAGTTTGTCACTGGGTGTAGACTGGACTTGGACTTGCTCTTGGTCTTGTCTCGGTCTTGCTCTGCCATGGTCTTGATCCTGACCCTAAAAGTCTTGTTCTTGGTCATTACTTGGTCTTGGTTGTGAGGATTTGACTTTACAGTTTACTCACAAATATTAACATCTTTCTTAAGGCTGGTTCAAAAATACTGGAGCAACAGACACACAACACGACAGATGCTATACTGAACAACATGGACCCTCCCCTGGCCTGCAACAGTGATTGGGGGGTTTGTCCGTCTTCGTCATCGCTTCGGTTTAAACTCAATGTTTGTGCATTTCTCCGGAGCGTGGCTGGGAAAGTGGCCCCACCGCCGGCTCCCAGCGACTGAATTTACTGTGCAGTGAGTGTGTGTGGCATAGCAGCGGGGCTTTTCCTTCTTGTCAATGGAAAACATTAGTGTCATGCCCCCACCGGTCGGGACGCCCCCCATTCGGCCTCTTTCCCCCCTTGTTTAATTCAGTCCATCAACACTTCCTCCTTGGGCCTGTTAGTGTCACACTGCATTTCCTCTTCAGCCTCAACCAGAACAGCTCGCTACAATCAGCCCGGTTTTGGGTTTCCCTCAAACGGCAAAGGGCTTCAAAGTCAATAACTGCTTTTCTGAGTCTGATTGACCCAAAGACTTCACTCCTCCTCCTCCTCGTCCCGACTGCCTCTCGCTCAAACTGAATACATTACAGTAAACGGGTGTTGCTTTCCTCATTTCACCTGCAACTCATTTAACAAGGTGTTTTAAAATGTCCAGCCTTCAGCGCCTCAGAGGAAGACGACACTTTCAATATTTGTGTTTGAGACCTTACAGGCTTTGTGCTGCTTTGTTTTCTCGTATTTTTTTTTATTTTGATATGATTTATTTGCAGGGGTCACATGTCCCTGAAAACCTGATGATCCTCAAAATGATGACCTGGGAATTTAATAAAGTTTCCAATTTTCTTGGACACAATGTGCAAAGTAGAATAAGAAGATTATGTCTGTAAACATGGATGTGCACATTTTGTTGCAACATTACTTTGCATTACATGAGTTTTGACCCTCTGAGGCTGCTGTACTTTGTAGAGATTAAACCAAAGCAAAGAGGAGTAGTCAAAAGAATTCCAGGTAATGTCTATATGAACTCTAATTCATAAAAAAAGCTATAAATTTGAGTTTCTGCTAAATATGTATATCTTTAATGAGATACATTAATATAAAGCCAAAGATATAACATTTACATATTTACAAGTGTAAGAAAAATAATTGTGACTCAAACATATTTATCTAATCCAATACTATCAATAGCATCTTCTTTTCATTTCTTATTCTGTTTTTTCTTAGTTCTTTTAAAGCCCAAACAGAAATGTGGGGCTTAAACCTGCCAAAATTAATCTCCTCACAGCTCTCCTTTGATACTTGAGCTCATTGTAACGCTAAGACTTTTTAATTCCACATTTTTGTTTGTATAACTGTTTCCACTTTACTCATGAATTTAAAACATTTTTTAACCAAGTGTAGCTCCAGCCACACAGTTAATAAATACTGTAAAAACCCTAATTATGACGGTGTTGATTTAGAAACAGCTCGTCAGCTCTGGTCCAGGGTGCACCTCTGTCGACTGCTTCACACGGGAGAGTGCTGACATCTATTATCACTTATGGTTAAACAAACAGAGCTGCTATTGTTGATTTTTTTTTAATGGTTGATGCTGTTTTTTGCGTTCTTGCTCTTTAGAAACAAAAAATGTCTTCTAAGTGTGACCGGTGGATTTCTTTGTTGTGGTATGGTGGCCCATTAAAAAGCAAATATAAGCTCACAACACAATATATATATATAATATAAAATATAAGTAAACATAAAATAAAAATGTCTTGTTGTGAGTTTATGCTATTAAATATTGTGGTGGGGCCATCGTAGGACGGTGTTGTGAAGGAGTTAATTGTAACTGTTTGTATTTGGGGTTGTATGGAAACTGTATGGTCTAGGTTTCATATACAGCGACTTCAATAATCCTGAAGTATTACTTTGAGTGTGTCCCCAACTTTGATAGTCCCTCAGTGGTTAAAAAAGAAACAGGCCAATGCATGTGCAACAAAGTGAATCCAGTGGGAGGACCAGAAAAAAGAAATAAAAATAATGAAAATCACCTTCACGTTACATAAAGAAACTCTCACAGGTCTAAAACTAGATTTATGTTCATGTTTTGAGACTCAGTTTAGTCCTGGGCCTTGTATGAAGCCTGATTAAGAGGTTGGCGAGGTAACTTCAAGGTTAATCTTGGGTTTTTGGTGTCAAGAAGAGGGTTCACTTTCTATTAAGGTAGCTCTAGAACCTAGCGCTGAATCTGTTCCAGAATAGTTCCAGATCAAGATTGAAAAGTGTCTGCACAAGTGGCACAACTTTAACTAGTTATATCCCATCAACTCGTAACACAAATAGATAAATGTGTAAACACAAGGTCAGTATGGTCAGGATGGCTTCTTTAAATTGAGATCCACTGGTTGTTGTAGAATCAGTGATAGTGCTTTGAATTCTACATTTTTACATGACACTCTTGTCTCTTTACTGGCTTCATTTAGTTTATGGTGCTGCTCATTTTGGAGTAGTTTTGTGTTGTTTGTGTTTTCATGTAACCATATCTTAGACCTGTCAATGTGAGTGGTTGTTTAGCCCCGCCTCTTTTGCACTCTTGACTAAAGGAGTTGTTAACCTGCTAATCCTGCTGCTCCGATAAAGACTGTGATTGCTAGGGTTTGTCTAACTAGGTAGAACTTCTTTGGTTTAACCTTCTTTAATCCGATAGTCCTCTTTTATTAAGGGTGTAGTCCTGGGTTTAGTCGAATAGGTTTGAATAGCACTATAAACTAAACACTAAAACATTAAATGGTTGAAGTAAAGGGCCCAGATTTGGTCCGCGACCCTCCTGTTGAACACCTCTACTGCACAACAAACAATCACTGAGCTCTAAAGCTACATGAGTGGATAAATGTATTTCTGTCAGAGCCTAGTTGAACTGGATTGACTTTAATGTGTGTCTGAAATCTAATGACGCACTAAGGTTCAATTGTTCTGTTTTACCCAAAAACAATCGCCCTGATAAAAACTGAAAGAGCACTCAGTCTGTAGCTAATCAAGCGCCAATGTCTCTCTGATCTTTTGGGTTAAATCGAGTCACTTAATGGCCTGCCTTGTGTCCCGTGTCATTTTCTTTTGATGTGAACGTCCAGTGATGATCAGTGATGGGACTGCGTGTCCTAAAGAGCTCAGGGCAGGCACTTTTAATTACCAAGAGGGGGCTGGTTTTGGCCTCGTATGGTTCCTATTTCCAAGTGCAGACGGACTGTAAAACAACACTAGCAGCGCTGTCACCCTAAACCAGAGCTGCTCTTGTAGAAAAGCAGTGATTATCATTGTGCGTCGTCCGTGTGACCGACAGTCTCTCTGTTTTTACTTTGTGAACCCCCCTCCCTCCACTCCCTCTCGCCTTTAAGTATCTGTGCAGACATAAAAACGGATGTCAAGTGCACACGCTACACGCTGTATCTCAGACAAATCAGAGCCAGCTGCGTCTGGACCAGGGAGTTCGTATTAGAGCGGAGAGATATTGCAAACATCTGTGTGCTCTGCGTGTCCTCATCACTCAGATCCCCGTGTGACAGTAAAAGGCAGAGGGGAAAACCCGCTAAAAAGTAACTCTGCTCGGTTTGTTCTGCTGCCAAAGGACTGACGGATGGGGCTCTGTGGCGGGACGCTCTCCTGCCTCTGTTCTGCTCCATGTGTGATGCTGACTCTGTCTCGAACATACGTGCTACAACACTGGTTCTCAAATAAGCTCATCCTGCAAACCACATTTTTCACATTTAGGTACAGTCCTACACTTTCTGAAATTTACTTGTCAACAATTTCGTCGCAACCTCAAAACTTTATAGCTCTTTAAAATCTATTTTAATTCTCAATAAGTAACTAGTAATCAGTAATATCATCAACGTAACCTGTTACTGTTTAATTACCCGATTTGAAGCCCCCTGGATGTCCACAAAAACACAAAAAATGTCCTGGGTTTGTCCACTCCTTGTCCCGAATGTCCCAATGCTAGAGCCAAAGCAGCCCGTTGAGCTTGCAACTTTTCTTTCTGAACGTCAATCACAGAGTTACCATGGAGATGTAGCCTACTGTTGGTCTGTAGCTCGATAATGATTGGTTCTTAAGAGCGACGCTATTGCTGTCCTTCTCCAGCGTTCACAGTTGGACCATCAGCCAAAAGAAGGAACAATACAACAGTCTGAGAAAAGTAGCCTACATGGGAATATGAGAACTCAGAGAGAACTGGCTTTTTATAAAACTTTTGTAACTCACAGCATGGGTTATAGCTCTCATTCTTAGTCATAGTTAGTCAGATCTATAAAACTATATAAAATCGTACATGCTCAAAGACCGACTGTACTGTAGCCTACAATGTTTTAAGCATGTCAAGTAGGAATTAGTTAAATTTTGGAGATTAATAAGAACATTTCTTCACAAAAAGGCGCATAGAGTTCAGACCAAACATTATGTTAAAGCCAATCAATTTCTTTGCTTTCACCTGCTTTTGACCTAATCTTCTGTAAAATCTATAATTTTTAAACTTCAAGAACATTTTTCAAGAACATACTCAGAAACAGTACGTAAACAGAATGTATGTCATCGTCATTATGTCTGTTTTTTCAGTCTATAATACTTAACCATAATGAGATATTGTGACTGTAAATATAAAACCTGAATCTGGCCATCTGAATGTCTTCTCATAAAATGTTTGCTCGAGGCGACGGACCTAAGAGAAAAGAAAGATCAAGAATGAGACAAGACATGAGGATGTTGTTCAGAGTCATTCAGTTGTTAAACTTATTCAAACCCTATGCCATAATATTTTTGTAATCTAGAAAACAGAAAATATTGCGATAGAGACTGTGAACCCCCCCCCATGAGTTCGGACTTGACTCTCTTGACCTCTTCTTGGTTGAATCTGTATGAACTTGTCTCCCAAAAGTTTACTAAACCAACAGCACGACCACTGACTTCCAGTTTGTCAAGAGTTGGCCTTTGACTCCGACAGGATTTCACTAAAGCAGAGCAAACACAGAGGTTAACACAAAACACTTCTGCAAAGACGAAAAGCAAACAAACGTGACACGTGTTCAGATTATCTCAGCTCAAAAAAACTCACTTTTTACTGCTATTGTGGCAGAGCTCCCCAGTTTGTAGTTGTTGTCCGTGATTTGTCCAGAAGCTGATGCTATGTATGAATCAATGTTTTTCTATGAGATTAAAGGCCATTAACTAGTGAGTTTTTGCATTAATTTGAGGTGTTTTTTTAATGCAGTTTGGTCTGACTAAAAGTTGAACCTATGTGTTGTTTATAGAGGCTTGGACATTAACAAGAGGAAGAGAGGTAGATGATATATTTTTGATAATGTAAGGCTCTATTTAAACAGACATTGGTGTTACATAGTGTTTAGTCAGTGACATGTTTGTTCGAGGCCCTCAAACATTGCCATACGTTTTCTGGTTTCCCATCCACAATTATCCAATCAGAAAAGAAGTCACCTTTAATAGTGTGTGTGTGTTTTCACAGGGTTTCAAACAAAAGAACACTTTGTTTTTTTATGCACCAAAGTAAAAAAAAAAGGTTTTATTTCTCAGATATTGCGGTGCTTTGATGATGTCATTGTTTACCTAACAGGCGCCACTCTTAAGGACCCAGCTCAGTGGAAACGCGTGCCTCTTCAGGGGTTACCCGTACCAAACCGTCCCATACTGTCCTCTGGGATATTGGGTAACACAAGAAAAAGGTCTGCTCTTTAAAAAAACCAAAAAACTCTGCATACAAGAGGACAGTGGCAAGGCTTTTTTATGGTTAGGTTTTACTGTTTAAAGTAAATGATTAAAAGCGAGAGGTTGTTTCTTGTTTCTACTTTTGTTAAATAGTGATCACTGCATAAACTGACAAAGATGTTCACAAAATGACTCATACGTACATTTACGTCTTTACATGTTTTTTTCCTCCAAATGTCGATTATAAAAGACCATTTAAGTTTACTGATTCACTTAACATTATGGGGTGTGTAGTTTTTGATGGATCTCTGGTGGGGTAAGTGCAGACTATAGACTTCCACTTCCTCACTTCTAGAGCATCTGAACAGCTATGGAAGCCCTGCAGGGACATGCTGTTGAACAAGCCACAGTGGAAAAAGGTCTGAGCATAAGAGGGCTTTAAAATTTAAGAAACCATCCATTTTACTTTAAATACATGATACTGCTTTCTTTCACTTCAGGTTGGACATTGTTTCTTATTTAAAGAGACAGTTTGTGATTGTGTTTTGTCAGCCCTAGTCTTATTTCAAATGTTGACTCTTCACAGCCTTTTGGACCATTTTCTCCCATCATCCAAAACCAAAGCGAGAACTATTAAACCATCCACAGACATACTTTACTGTTGTTCCAAGTCAAGCTTGAAAAAAACCCTGCTCTAAGTAAATATTTGAGCAGCGATTACAAAGCCTTCTCTGGTTGTCACTTAGCACAGCCTCGTGTTGTTTTTTCTCCTTCGCTCTTTCTTTGGCCGATGTGCGAACATGTGTGAAGCATTTAACTTCACAGAAAAACATGATCTCTGGGCTTTTTTCTCTGGCTGATTGCAGTGGCCTAATATTGTATTGTCAAAAGCCTGCACATGTTTTAATCTTTGTAGAATACTTTAAATGCCCCACAATGTTTTAGAAATCCTTCAAATACAACACGATTAACAAAGTACTTTACCAAGATATAAGACAAATATCAACAGCAATACCAATGATTACTATATTATAATCTTGCCTATTAGCTTTTTATTTTCTTATTATCCGGGGTCGGGTCACAGGTCACAGTGGATTCAGCTTCCTGTTCTTGGAGTCATTTTAAACTTTGTATGCCCATATTAGAAGGTTATGCATGTTGTGCTGTAATATCTGAGCCCAATAAATTTGATAAAAGGTGGTATCTATTTAGACTTTTATCTTTTCTGCTCCTTTCCATGATTTTGAATTTATCCTATTTTATGATAACTTCAGTCGGAGCTGTGTGTGTCCCATTTATGCTCCAGGAGAGATACAACAAAAAGCTGTGCCACTGTTCCCTTGAATGTCATTTTTTTTTGAAGAGCTGACAATTTTCTAGTGTGACACAATATGTTCATGCTACACACAAATTAAATAATGTGGAAAAAAAGGGCTTTAGGTTATACCAAAGCCAAGAAGTAAATGGCTAAAATGCTTTGCTAAACAAGAATGTGGCATATAAACCACATCCTATTTATTGCACACCTAAAATGGCACTTAGATGTCCCATTTCTGCTTGAGCCGACCACTTCTCACCCAATATGTTGGTACCACACCATTTTCCAGTTGAATGAAATAAAATACATTATTATAATTTAATCCTGCTTATTATACTATTAAGATATTTATCATGATTCTTTATTCTTTATTTGACAACGCAACACCGATCCCACTCTGGATTTACACTCAGGCTTTGTTTCTCCTGCAAATATCTCCCTCCGTCCCACTGCAAATCTGCCACGGAGCTGCACAGAGCGGGAACGCCTCCGCGGCTAACGCTATAGAGACGGTGCATTCCTTCCCCTTTGAATCTCACGTTGGGCATCTGTTTCAACGCCCCTCCTCTTTTTTATATCTGGCCTCGTCGGACATCCCACACATTCCTTGGGGCTTGATTGCTGGCAGTTTTTGTGGGATGCAGTTTAATGTCCGCAGTTACAGAAGACAATGGGCCACTTGACTTTTGACCCCAGTGAGGAAAGGGCCAGGCTTAATCTGATGTTGAGATCCTCCAAAGCCATTGTCTGAAAAACCTTCAGCCTGAAAAGGAAAAAAACCTGAAAAACAGCATCTGCCCCCCAATTGTGACGTATTATCCCACCCCGCCCGCCCCCCCGACAACGGCCCACCCAGGAAAGATGGCCGCTCTTTCTGTGCTCCTGTCTGCTGACCCTGTGTTCACCCCTCGTCCCAGCAACAGGGCCTTTCTTATTACTTCACCCACAGCTTCAGCAGGACACTGCACCATTACATTTAGGGAAATGTCCCTCTAAAGCAACACTAAGTCACATTTTCCACAAAATGTGGAGCCTCACATTGATTGATGATGTTTTTTTTTACATAAAACATTAAAACAAATTTTTTTTTAAAGGACAAAGTGAGTCTGGTTTCACAGTGGGTCTGAAAAGTTTTTTCTCATTCAAACATACCTTGCTATAAAAAATAGGACATTGATAAACTAATTTGGGGGCGGCAGTAGCTCAGTGGGTAGAGCGGTCGTCTTTCAACCGGAAGGTAGGCGGTTCGATTCCCGCTCTCCCCACAGTTCATACTGTCGTTGTGTCCTTGGGCAAAACACTTAACCCACCTTGCCTCCAGTGACTGTAACACTGGTAATGTAATGTAAGTCGCTTTGGATAAAAGCGTCTGCTAAATGAATAAATGAAATAAATGAAATAAATGAAATAATTTGCATTTAGGCGCAGTGGCTGAATGGTAGAGCTGCTGTCCTAGAACCAGAAGGTTGGTGGTTCGATTCCCCGTCTGCCCTGTTCATACTGTCGTTGTGTCCTTGGGCAAGACACTTAACCCGTCTTGCCTCCAGTGTCTGTAGCACTGGTGTATGAATGTGTGTGACTGTAGAGGTGAGTTTAGTGGTGGTCGGCCCCCCCTCTGTCTGCTCCAGGTGTGGATGTTTGTGAATGGGGTGAGTGGAAGCATGTAAAGCACTTTGAGTTCCTGAGAAGGGTGCAAAAAAGCGCTATTTAAATGCATGTCATTTACCATTCATCATTTTGTTTTTTCTAAATATCTAAAGCTGACTCATCATCTGACGTTTTTCCACTGGTTTTGTTCATAGACAACAGTTTGTCCCTCCAGGGCTACTGTAGGTGCTCACAAGCTGCCACCTTAAAGCCACACACTGCACCTTTAATGTAAGCAGCAGACTTTTATTAGACCTTTTTGCCTTTATTTGAAAGTATGCTGTAGAGAGACAGGAGAGAGGGAGGAGTGACAGGAAACAAACCCAGGTCTTCTGAACAGGCTACGGCACAGAGACCTCCAAACAGTGTATTTTACACAAAGAGTTCACAGTATGAGCTAAATATAATGCCAAAGTCTGCTTAAACAGTGACAATGTTGTCTATATTATATAACTGTGCTGGGATTCAACACTTTCATAATAATTGGCCAATAACAGCTTCAATTCAAATCTGTCAGTGGCTCTGGTGTTACCATTCAAAGTTTACCTATAGGTCAGTGGGTTTTGCTTCCACTTATATTTGAACAAATCAAAAAGCGTTACTCTGCCTGAGAAAATTTAAATAAATAAAATAAAAAAAACTGTTACTTTGGCTGAAAACAAGTTTGGTTACGTTTTTAATCTTGACTCATAAAAGTGGAAAGTGGGAAACTACTTGAGTTTTTGTTAGATGCTTATAAAATATTCAGTGTCTGTAAAACCAAATGCTTAAAACACTGTTGACCTGTAGGACGTCTGCTCCCTCAGTGCAAACAGCCCATGTTCATCTAAATGCTCACCCCAGAGTCACCTGATAAAGACTCTGTCAGTGTTGTTTTACCCCAAAGCCTTATCACAGGGAACACCTGGAGCAATGAGGCAATGAGTGTTAACAGTTACCAATTAACCTCATCCTGACGCGGGACAGAGACCCCCTCCAGTGACTGAGGGGTTCGAACCTGGGGCAGAGTGGTGTTTTAAAGGAGTAAGGCATATATTTCTGATCAAATAAAAGATTCTAAGAGACATCTGTGGTATAGTGTAGTGAGTAACATGGGTTTCCACTGGAGCGGTACACTATACTTTGGATCAATACTTTTACTTTTAACAGGCACTAAAAGGTGACGTTAAACACTGCGGTCAGTTGATTGAATGATGGATTGAGCGAAAAGTGAAAACATAACACAAAGCTCGTTGTTCTTGTGACAAACATCAAGAACAATGAAGGAAAACAAACAAACCTAGCTTTCATAGCAACATGTAGCTATTTTTGGGATATAGCATTTTTCCTTTGTGAATTTAAAACATAGCATTAAACACATCAGATCCTGTAATATTAAATTGTTAAAATATTTTAAAAATGGTGCAGTTGTGGATTTTTTATTTTAGAAAGCTAAGTAACATTATGTGTTTGTTTTTTTGATTATGGTTTGTTTGATACAGACATATCAGAAAGACCCAAAGCTGCTGGGATAGGCTCCAGTCACCTGCGATCCCTCACAGGACCAAGCAGAAAAAAATGAATGAATGGTTAATTCCATTAATTGCCAAACTGTATCGTTTTTACACAGTGGCTTTTGGTGTCCCATCCCCGTTTATCCAATATACAAACCTGATTCCAAAAAAGTTGGGACACTGTACAAAATGTGAATAAAAACAGAATGCAATGATGTGAAAGTTTAAAATTTCAATATTTTATTCAGAATACAACATAGATGACATATCAAATGTTAAAAGTGAGAAAATGTATCAGTTTAAGGGAAAAATAAGTTGATTTTAAATTTTATGGCATTAACAAATCTTTAAAAAGTTGGGACATGGCCATGTTTACCACTGTGTGGCATTCCCTCTTCTTTTTATAACAGTCTACAAACGTCTGGGACTGAGGAGACAAGCTGCTCAAGTTTAGGAATGTTGTCCCATTCTTGTTTAATACAGTTTTCTAGTTGCTCAACTGTCTCAGGTCTTCTTTGTCACACTTCCCTGAAAGAGACGACATCTGGATGGGAGCATATGTCGTTCTAGAACTTGGATATACCTTTTAGCATTGATGGTGCCTTTCCAGATGTGTAAGCTGCCCTTGCCAAACGCACTCATGCCCCCCCCATACCATCAGAGATGCAGGCTTCTGAACTGAGCGCTCATAACAACTTGGGTTGTCCTTGTCCTGTTGAGTCCGGATGACATGGCGTCACAGTTTTCCAAAAAGAACAGTTTTCCACTGATCACAAAACAAAACTCACTGGCTGTGAGGGCCCTATGCATGGCAGCCCCCTCTCTGTCTGCCCCAGGTGTGAATGAGGTGAATGGGAGCATCACTTTGGGTGACTGAAAAGTGTACAAAAAAGCACAATATAAATGCCAATTACCATTACATTGTGTGTTTTGTGTTCAGAGGGTTTAGACAAAGGTGGAGCAGGTGAAAACAAGCGGCAGGTGAACTCTACAGCCATATTAAAGTTTCTTAGCTCGTTAGGTTTGGTGTCAGTTGAGATGCTTTGTTTTGGAGAAATGCAACATTCAAGACCTGGCGACGAAAAATAGCCTAATTCAGCTAACTCAGGTACATTTAGATTGTTAAATGTGGATTAATGTACACTGTCACTTTTTAAATAAATAAAAAATGTATTCCCACAACAGAGGATTAACCAGAAAATACACTTACTTCTCCTTTAATCACAATTAAAGCAAGAGCCATACATACAACACACAGAAAGTAACATTTTATTTGTTATTCTATATTTTACACTTTATACAGTTTATAAGAATAGATTTGTTTGGTTAAAAATTGATTATTTCACTGTAAGATGGTCTGACAGTCAGTATAATATATTAGATTTTAGGAAGAATACAGCACATAGAAAGAATAAAAGGCCTCTAAACTAAGAGTAGATGAGGTGTGGTGTTTGAGTCCGAGAGCCGAGCGTCAAACCTCACCCAGATGTGTGAAGAGGACAATAAAAACGCAATAACTTATAACAGATCATAAATTATCATCTCCATTTTCAAATATTTACATGTGTGTCTTTGAACAGAATCAGTGCATTTTACACAACAGTCAAGCTGAGTTGTTGTTCGTCTGGTGAAAGAGGAGCGTTTATTCCCTGAGTAGAGCTGCAGAAAGATTTAGAAGAAAAGGCCCAAATGTTTTCCTTTTAAATCTTGTATTTCTGAATAGTAGAGTTGACAAGACTGAAATAACTGAGTGAGGATTAAGACCAGAGTCTATCGGGACCAAGACAAGATCAACTCAAGTTTAAAACAACATTAATCGGAAAGAGATATGAAGGAGAAGAGCCTAGATTGTAAGTAAACATGGATATAATCCGCCCATTGGTCCCCTATTCACCAATATTGTCATTATGACAGGGCAATAAAATGGCCGTTACATCCGGGCTTTTCGGCTTTTACTCCATAGTAAAACAATAGTTTTTAGATAGCATAAACGGACATATTAATCAAAAATTCACCCCAAAATTCAAGAGTTGTCATGTAATAAAAACTTAGCTCTAGAGACCGGAGCCATCTTTTGTACCAGGCTGTAAAATGAGTTTTACTCTTGTAAAGTCGCCATTGGGTTTCTCCTTATATTTCCACTTTTGGAGCCTGCCCTCTGGTGGACGGAGGTATATCGCTGTATTTCGCTGTAAAATCGACGTATGGCGGCGCCCTTACACGAGGACCATTTAAGAGGTTCCATGGGAGAGGCTTGGAGGAGAGTAATAAAATTCAAACCCTACGAGTTCAAGGTTTAAGCTCTAGTTAGTGCTCGGATGGAGACAGAGTTAGAGGCTTTTGCTCCAGTCACGAGAAAGACGTGGATAAATAAAGCAGTTGTGTCTTGGTTTAAGAACTGAACACCTCGATGTTCAGGACCGAGACGAGACTGAAGCCTTTAAAGTGAACTCAAGAACAGTCTTAAGAAGTTTCCACTGGGACGGTACGAGTTGGGTTGGGTCGGTTCTGGTGCGTTACCAAAAGGGGTCTGTTGTTCCCTTTGTGGCCCACTTTGGGAGGAGTGTAGTTTAACACTGCTGTCAGCTGATTGGCCGATATATTTAAACTCGAGCAAAGACATGAAGCAAAAGGAAAAACATTAAATGGAAACAGTTTTCAAATAAATATATACAGTAATAAAGTGTGTTTTTGTGATAAACGTCCTTTTGCAACAGAAAACAAAGATAAATGTTGTGCTTTGTTTCCCAACAACAAAGCTAGCATGTTGTACAGCTCTGGCTTCATGAATTTAAACATTGTATTTATCGTCTGCATTAAATACAAACAGAACCTGTGCCTTAAATATTAATTCAATATTTAGAAAGATAGGAATCAAAATAAACTGTTTAATGTTTACTGCAGCAGCTGTACCTCCAGCCTCTCGCTGCTACAACAGGATTTACTCTGATTTAAGTTCCTAAATGTCTGCACTGACATCTCTCTTCAGGACCGAGCAGAGTGGAAATGAATCAAACTGTCCCATACTGACCCGACCTGTGCCGTACCCACAGTGGAAACAAAGCTGTTGATCTGAAAACAGGACTCACCAAAGAGTCTCTTCTGTTTCTGCAAGTTCAGATATATTTTATTTACTCTTGTCCCATTACAGGACACTATTTGAGGCCCACTACCTGCAGCCGCAGGACTCCACCACCATGTCCTCGTACTGTTTGTAGACCACGTTGTTTCCTGAGTCGATGTAGAGGATGCTGATGGGGCTGAGTTTGTTCGGGGCGCAGCAGCTCGGGGGCATGTTGCTGGGATTCATGGAGTTCATCAGCGTCTGGATGATGGCGTGGTTGGTGGGCTCCAGGTGGGATCTCAGGGGGAAGTCGCACACCCCTTCGCAGTGGTACGCCTCGTAGTCCAGCGGCGCAATGATCCAGTCGTCCCAGCCCAGGTCCCGGAAGTTCACATGGAGCTGTTTCTTGCTGCACCTCGATTTGGATTTCTTCCCGTGACGTTTGCCGTGACGGGTTTTCGACGTTGCTGTTCGTCGACTTCGGCTGGAACCTCGTTCTTTGGCCTTCCTTGCCAGTCCTCTCCTTTCATTAAAGAGGGTCTGTCGCTTTTTCGATCGGGTAAAAACCACTAAAATGGCCTTATTCTGTTGGGGCTTCCCGTGACGGTGCAGGCCCAAAAGGTTGAGGTCCAACTCTCTTTCGGAGTTATCCAGAATGGCCCTCAGCTCCAGACAGAAAGGTTGGCTCGGACTCAACCCCTGCCAGTCCCCGAAGACCTCCCACACGTCTAGGACCTCCCACTTGGGCCGGTGTGAGTCCTGCAGGTCCAGCGTTTTGGAGAGGAGCAGCTGTTTGTCGTGGCAGGACAGAAGCTGCACGTCCACAGGCTCTGTTTCCGAAATCCGGACATTCCCAGATGCTTTGGTGTAGATCCTGAGCTCGGCTCCCAGTACCTCGGCCTTTTCCGGGAGAGTCGAGACGTCAAAGAGATAGCGCTGTCTCCTCAGAGGCGCCAGGGGCAGGTCGTCTGTGGGAAACATTAAAAACAGAAATGAGACGGATCCTCGCGGGACGATGAGGGAATACAAGACGAGACTCTGACAAAAAACACCACGCCACATTTGTCTGGACGTTTATGCAGCGTAAAATAACTGTGTCAAACTCAGTTATTGAATAAAGTGTGACTTAAACTGAGCTAATGTTTGTTGTGATAAATGAGACTAAAGGGATAAAGGGGAATATCCAAATGTGTCAAGAGCCTTAGAGACTTATAATTGCTGTATTGAGGCTATAATGTGAATTTGTGCGATTCAAGTTTATTGTCATTATAGGTTATGGGACAATAACTGGTTTTCAGGTTAAACACCACAATAACAGCAATATTAAAAAGCACTAATACATGCCACTGATGTAAAAAAAAAAAGATGAGACAAGATAAAGTTAATTTTTTAGAAGAATTGAATGTGTTTTCTTTGATACTACATTATTTCCAACTCAAACATCTGCCTTTGTCCAATTTACCAGGAAGTATTTGAATGTGTTTAATTGATACCTTGATACTGTCGATACAATGTTAGTTTACATCTCTGCTTAGTTTATTGCTATTTGCTGCTTTCTTTGTCTCTGTAAAGCCCCACTGAGGCAGCTGCAAATGTTGTATTGGGCGATATAAATTGAATTGAATGAATATTGTGAGAGTAAAGAGACTCCCATACTGTCGCAGGCCCATCAGTTTAGCAGCTAAACACAAAGTGCAGTAATTGTTCAGTAAAGATTACATGAACCCAGACTGAGTCAAGGCCAAGACTAGAGTATGATGCAAACACAATATGTCCAGTCCAAACTAATGAACCAAAGAGAGCACGTAACTCCTCTATTCATTAGGTTACACTGGCTCCCGGTTGACCCCACATCAAGTTCAAAGCTATGCTCTTGGCCTACAAGACCACCTCTGGTTCTGCACCCTCATATCTTTACTCACTAATACATTTACATTTACATTTAGTCATTTAGCAGACGCTTTTATCCAAAGCGACTTACAAGTGAGGATAACAATGGAAGCAATTTTAACAACACAAGGTACAAAAGCATAAGTGCACAAAAATAGTCAGTTTAAACCCAGCGCAGTATACAATGCTAAGGATAAGATTTTTTTTTTTTTTTTTTTTTTAGAAAGGAATGATAGAAAGGAAGTAGGATTCAGTGTTTGTCAGTCAGGTGTTGTGGAAGAGATGTGTTTTCAGGTGTTTTTTAAAGATGGCTACAGAATCTGCTGATCTTGTAGCAGCAGGTAGATCATTCCACCAATGTGGAACAGATCCAGAGAAGGTACGTGAGAGTGATTTTGTACCTTTTTGGGGACGGTACCACCAGACGCGTTGTTCATTTACAGAGCGCAGGGATCTGGTAGGAAACGTGGGTCTGTATTAGTGAGTGAAGATATGGGGGTGCAGAACCAGTGGTGGTCTTGTAGGCCAAGAGCATAGCTTTGAATTTGATGCGGGCGTCAACAGGGAGCCAGTGTAGCCTAATGAATAGAGGAGCTACGTGTCGCTCTTCGGTTCATTAAAGACCACTCTTGCCGCTGCATTCTGGATCAGCTGCAGAGGTTTGGTTTGTGCAGGCAGGAGTCCAGCCAGTAGAGCATTGCAATAATCCAGTTTGGACAAGAGACCTATTACAGACCTACGTTCCTACAAGATCCCTGCGCTCTGCAAATAAACATGATGCTACAAGATCAGCAGATTCATATATATATATATATATATATATATATATATATATTTTATATATATATATATATATATATATATATATATATATATATATATATATATATATATATATATATATATATACATAAATAATTAAAACGTTTTTTGTGCACTTATTTTTGTTACCTTGTGTTGTTAAAATTGTTTCCATTGTTTTCCTCACTTGTAAGTCACTTTGGATAAAAGCGTCTGCTAAATGACTAAATGTAAATGTAATTCAAACAAATAGAGCAAGTGGATTTTAAAACTACTTCATTGTAATAAATAAAGCAAGCCACATATGATCAATAAAAGTGGATTTAAATTAGTTCTCATTAAATAAACAACAGAATCCTATTTGACCCAATGTCCTACTCAGAAAATAAAACTAAATCACATTTTGTGATCATTTGACAAAACAATAACATAACAAACACAACAATAACATCAGATGACGTAACACAGGGCAAGAGGCCAGCAGGAGCAGAGAGAGGTAGAGTCAGTGCTCACAGCGCTGGTTGTCAATAAGCCATTTCTTCAGCTGTATCTTAAATGTGTGGTAGGTGTTTAGATTTCAGATGGTGGAGGGTGTGTGATTCAATTCAGTAGCTGCAGAGACCGAGAAGGTGGATTGACCAAATGTATTTCTCCTAAAGGTTATGATACAATCTCCTCTCGCTGCTCCTTCTATCTTTCTTTTACAATGTCTTGTGAGTTTTTAAACTGTAATATACTGTATCCTCCATTTATGTTTCAAAATATAGAAATGTAAAAACATGCTCAACACCTGACTGTCCCTGGGCCTGAAGTTGGTGTTGTATTGACACGGACACTGCTTTTTTTTAAAGATACTGCAGTGTAATCTTTTCATAAACCGTCCAGCGTCAGGGGAAAGGTATGAATTTAAAGGCAACTTTCAGAATAGTGTGATTTTTAACTAAAGATCAGTGGTTCAGAAACATTTTAGACCAAAAAACACAGAAAATAAGCTCCTCCAAGAACCATCAGTAAAACAAAGAAGTCAAGGCCTGTTTAACCACAAATTCCATATTTTACACAGTATATTAACTATGAGGCTGTGTAAGTATTAGGAGCTAAATACTTGTAAACTTTTGGCGTCATCACAGCTTTTGTAATGTTTAGCACAGTTTGTGATTATAGTATAGTATAATAATGTAAAGTATAAAGATGGTAAAGCTGTAGTAAAACTGACCTGATGTGTTTTTTTTCATCATCTTCATCAGACTCATGAGAGAACCAGGAGCGACTTGTGCCACAGTTTGAGAACCACTGCCCTGGGCTGTGTTAAGATCAGTGGTTCAGAAACATTTTAGACCAAAAAGACTCATGTGAAACTCAGGAGAGAACCAGCCTTAAACCAGAGCGACTTGTGCCACAGTTTGAGAACCACTGCCCTGGGCTGTGTTAAATGAGACCATTACAGTCTGACCTTTCTCCCGCTCTAAAGTCTAGTGACACTGAATATATTGAAAAAAAAAAAAAACTTGAAGTGAAGTCAGTTTTATCAGAAATAAATTCACAAGAACCATGTTGTTTAACATTCTCCATAAAACTACATAACGTGCAAATAATAAATGCTGTTTCTAACACATTGGCCACAACATACCAAGACTGTAAGAATATGTGTGTGTAATGAAAAAGACACACACCTCATTTTTACTTAAAATTCTCCAAAATTTAGAGACAGTCGAAACGAAATAAACGTATTAATTCCTATTCACATTGTTGTGTTTCCCATTAAAACTAGATATTGTATCTTGTAACTTGAATTAGTTCATGTTAAATTTGTTTATTAGACTAGTTTTTACACTACACTTTATTGTGTGTCCCTCCAACATTACTCACCTGCTAAAACCTACCTCTTACAGCCTGTTCCTTTAATTGTAATGTATATTTTACATACACACTTATCACACAAGGGAGAGACGTGCCTTTAATTGTAATGTATATTTTACATACACACTTATCACACAAGGGAGAGACGTGTTATGGACTGTAAACTGTTGAGTGTAAAGAGGGAAACGTGCGCCATACCTTGTCCAATGTCCACAAAACTCGCGATAGTGTTGGCTGCTTTCGATGAGCGGAAAAAGCTGGCGTTTAGTCCGAGTTTCTCCGCCGTGGAGAAAGTTTTGTAGATGGACAGCATGTAATCGTGGGGCTCCACTAAATCTTTAGGTGTCGCCTTGTTGTTAAAGCCTTGAGGCGCGTGAAACTCCTTGAAATACTTCGACGCGTCTTGTCCATCAAAGATTTTGGCCACTCTGCTTTTAGACGCAGCTGGGGGGAATATGGATACGGTTTGGACGCAGAGAATGTCCCATAAAAGCAGCAGAGCCCCGCAGAGAACGACCAAATGGTGGAGATCCATCCTCTGAGCGGATGAACTCTGCATCCAGCCCGCGGCAAGTGGCTGACGCTCCGCGAAGTGCAGCCCAGGCGGCGCACAGTTAAAAAGGCCCCGCACTGTACACGCCCACAGCATTGTACTCTTCACGCCGGGGTTTAATGGGGGACACAAATTAAGGTTGTAAAACTAATTGTTCCCCTGTCAGCCGTCACCACCAGGATAGATATGCGCTGAAAAGATGCGCGTTGGGTTTGCGCAAACATCTGCAGCCACAAAGGTAAACCCCACAGAGACGTTAAATCTGACGCTACTGAAGCCCACTGTTGAAGACTTTTAGTGTAAAATAGACTCTTTCG
Source organism: Perccottus glenii (assembly GCA_024416835.2). NCBI lineage: Eukaryota > Metazoa > Chordata > Actinopteri > Gobiiformes > Odontobutidae > Perccottus > Perccottus glenii. The sequence continues at coordinate 8,144,080 of CM044562.2, forward strand.
ACTGATTCGGATAAATATTCTCGTCACTGTGGAGTCTAACGCCCTCTCGTGGCCAACTATAGACACTACGTTGATAAACAAACGCAGCGTCATTCAGCACCACGGACAGAGGCTTCAGTTTTCCTCCAACAGTTTGGCTCAAACAGTCCTACGTTTCTAGAAACTAAAAGTGCCTTCATCACAACAGGTCATTAACAGTCTTTAGCATGTTTGTAAAAGGTAGTAATTTGCCAGAAAACATTTCATTTATGTTACAATTTTTCTGCTTTGTATTATTGTAACATATTTATTTTAACTTTTTTCAATCAACTAATTTTTGCAAACACGATGAAGACCTTTGGTTCAGGAAGATTTTCAGAAAATTGTTTGACTTTTTAACCCTCCCACACCCCTAGAATTTGTGTCACACCGTCGTCCTAGTGCACCAAAAATAAGCTCCAATAAAGACTATAATAATTAGAATAATAATGCATAAATACAAAAAAAAAAAAAAAACAGATTCTATTATTAGCTACCGTCCTCACCATTCATAACAAATATTTATTGTTATTCTAAAATTTAACCCCTTAAATGTCAGTTTTTGTGATTAGAATTTGATTTCAAAATAAAAAAACACAAAAGTGAATAGTTTTCCATCCAATAAATACAAATACTTTTTTTGTGGGGAATTATGAGAGCCTAGGATTGTCAAAAAATGGAATCAAGATTGATTTTGTGTCAGAGCCATGGTGGCACCTGGTGCAAAACAACAGAAACTAAACTTAAATTGCCCCTTTTTACCATGAATCCATAAAAAATGATAAAAAATTAAATTTATACAGCAATGGCAGTGTATTAAAAAAAGTTGTTTTAATGGGAGTCAATGGCACACAATATTGACTAAGGACGATGGGCATCCTTCTACCTCCAGGGGCGAGCTCCTACAAATACTATGTAGTATATACTGTATGTACAGAATTCGGAAAATGAACAGACTGTTGTTTGATGCTGAACAAACGATAAAGAAATGGTTAAATGGTTTGATGATTACAGTAAAGCCCTTTTCTCACACAGTTCACACACTTGATCTGACAATGATGCAAACAGGAGGCAACAACAATGATGTTGTTGGAGGCAGAAAGAGTCTGAACTGGAGCAAAAGAAAAAAAAAAGCAGAGAAAGCCTGGATACACATTTATGTTATGCACGATAATGTTCCTGCTTTCATTCACTCCACAACCGTACAAAGTAAAGGACCTTAAAAAAGCAAAACAAAATACTCATTGGAAAATAGACTTTATTCAAGAGATTATACTGTACATGTTGTTTTACTTCATTTTTTTCCCAGTAAAAAAACTATTGCACCTAGAAATATAATCTTCAGTGGGCACAGGTCGACCCATAATGTAAAAGTTACAGAATAATTGCACTGTTTTGTTGCATATTTGAGTATTTACTGTGTAAAATAATAAAAGAGAGGAAAGAGTAAAACCTAAAGCTAAACCAAAAAGCTTTAGAAGAATTAGTGTCCTTTGTAAACATACATTTTTAATGTGTCTCTTTGGCGTTTAACTTCTTTACTATGAGCTTAACATCAAGTTTTCCATTTGATTCATTAGATTTCATTATAAAAGATAGAGTCTACAGAATGGAGACTAAAATCTAAAAGGAATGGATAAGATTTGTGTGAAGTTTCTCAAACGTTTACAACAAACTAACAAAATGTCATTTACTGTTGGTTTTAAATGTTACTTGGCCAAACATGTAAAAAGACATTGATAATAAAATAATCCCTAATTTCACCTTAAAGTTTGTAATATATTCATAAAGTCAAGCTTTATATGAGTACAAAGAGACAGAGACATTTACCCATAATGCAAAAGTACAGAGTATCTTAGGCTTCTTCATGATGAGCTGAGTGTGAGCAGAGGTAGGTGTCCATTCAAACCCTGTGGCTGTCGTAGTTTCAGTAAACAGTGACGCTCTCGGAGCAGTAGGCCACGGCGTAGATCACGCTCACCACACAGAGGCTCCCGAGCCCACGGTCGAAGCCGAGCCGAAGACGCTGCTGTCGGTGGTGGTTGGGGTCTCGGGTCCTTTGGTCGTTGGCTCAAAAGTCGCTGGGAGTTCTTTCACGGAGATGGAGCGAGACTGAGCACCCCACTCTTTCAAAGTAAAGACCATGGTGAGGTTCTCGCCTGCGGGACACAACAGAGAGGTATTAAAGGTTACTGTGCATCTCCTTAAAGCAACAACACTGAAACAAATGCTGCAGCAAACTCTCAATGAGACGGTTACCTCTCAATAAATATAGAAATATTTAAGTTGTGATTGTTCTCATGAGGCGATACATTTGTCAAACCAGGGACATGTCTTAAAAACTGGTTAGTTTATTGATGTCAAGAAAACATCTAAATTAATTTTCCAGATTACACATTCTTTTATATATTTTGGGGCTTTTTGTGAAGAGGAATACATTAATACTACAAAAATGTATTCACAACTAGATACTTTATGCTATATTAGTTCATTAGAACATATTGCATTAAAATCAACTGACCATAAGACTAGCCTTGGAAACTTTTAACATGATGTGACCTAAAAATATTTTATATTGTCTGAGAAATAAAAAACAGCCTTTACGATACTTACTTAACTTCTTTTTCTATGTATTCTTTAAATTTTAGGCGTGTACACATTTGGTCGGTCAAAATCAAATCCATTCATTTCAAATATTTTCTTTCTGGATTCTAAAAGGCCAGCTGTCTGTCTCCCTGAGCTTTAGGTTTGTCATGTTCTCCAGATGATGAGACAAACTCATCTTCCCGTCCCGTCTCGAGTGGAGAACATTTAAGGCAGACATACCACCGTTGGTCAGAGACAGGTCGGTGAAGTTGGCCCAGCACGTCTTGAACATGATAGTTGTGTTTCCCTGGAGACCACTCACGACGTTTCCACTGGCGTCCTTCAGACTTGCCGTCACTGTGAGCGTTGTCACTCCGACTGAGACACAGTCGCCCTGATCCCAAAAAAACACAATGTTACAAACACTGAACTCCACAAGAAGACAGTTTTTTCAATTGTTTATTTTATATGAATGAATGAATGAATGATTATAGTTTAAAAAGCTCACATTTTCATCCACCGCCATCAGACTGGGCTGTTGAGACAGGGGTCCCACATAGACGCCTGCGATAGGCTCCTCCAACAGCAGCAGCTTGGACACACTCGACACAAAGCTCACTTTAGTGTCTGCTCTCGTATCCTCCTCAGTGGCCACCTGCGAGTAACAGGAATAATCTCCATTAAGATTACATTTGTGAAGGACAGTTTGTCAGATTATTTTGAGAGTGTTACCTCGTTCCAGTTGGGGTCTGAAGGGGGTGGAGGTGGAGTGATCATGCCCAAGGATGACACGTTGAAGCCGATGGACGTACTGAGGTTTCCCGAGACAGCCGCCTGACCCAGGTTATCAGCAATGTTCTTCAATAAGACAAAGTCCTCCTCGTCTGAAGAAGCACAACACACAAACTATAAAAACACTGGAGCAGTTTGTGTTGGAGTGGCCCGCCAAGGGGTTTGGTTTGTGACTGAAACTGTGTAAACTGACTACTGCTTCATTCTCCAATGATGGTTGAGCTAAATAATAGAAATAATTCTTTCCGTCAGTGACAGAAACAATTAGATTAGATTTAAGGCATCACATTGTTACAGACCATGAAGTATAAGTGCTTTTACCATTTTCAAAAACACAAGCTATAGTACTTTTTACTGAAACCTGGTTCTGTGGCCACTGTTATATGTGTCGTTACCATGGATACGCACATGCTTGTTACATAAACCAGTAGGTAAGTGCAAACTGAGCTGAGATGTCAGCACATTTAGAAAATTGCATATGTGAGGCCAAAACACAGAGAAAACTGGTCTCAGTGTGGTTCATATATTTCTCCACTGACCGTTGGTGCTGTTGGTGGTTTGCTGCACGGGGGGTTTCTTGATCTCCACCTCCACAGTGAGCCCCGAGGACCTCCTTCTGCGTCGCGCCCCGCCATTGCCCCGAATGATGTTGGTGATTCGGATCATGTTCGGCGGCACTTTGAGAAATATGGCCAGGTTATTGACCAGGTTGTCTCCGAAGAACTGGTCCTCTGTCATGGCGGGCAAATCAAAGGCCAGGAAGAGCACCGGGGAAGTGCGGATTTCCACTGGTTTGGAGCCTTTCACGATGACCTTCAGCATCTTGTACTCCTGGTCGAAGAAGTTGGTTCCCACAGTGGCGTTCATCGCAGGAACATACTGACCTGCAACACCACATAATCATATAACATTACCACAACTGTTGTAATAATAGTTCCTGTTGATGGCTTTAAAGACATCTGTCCTTTATCAAGTATTACTTTTGGAGGTCGACTAAAAAAGCTTTGAGAGACTTTAAGGGGTTGTTCATTAGATAGTTTTGGAGATCATTTATTCCCCCACAGTAGATAGTAGTCAGTCTGATTTCACACACTCAACATTTCAAACACTGAACACCTTCAATGCTCATTTAAATGTGTGGACAATAGAAAATATTTCCACAATATATGTTGCTGAGAAAAAGTGCATATTTCTGACACTGAGGTTTAAGTTCTGGAGTTGAATATTATATATATATATTTGATGAATGAATTTGCCTTCTATTTGACACACACACATACATTAAGTTTAAGTTGCTGAGTTAGATGTTATAAAACTGACAGTTACCTACTGTAGGGAATAAGTGACCTACCCCAAAGTATATTTTAAACACCCTTTTACAAACAACTAGACTGTGCCTTGATGTCGTAGGGATAGTTTATTGAAGGGTGAGGCTTTTGTACCTGGAGTCATGGGTTTCTTCAGAGTGTAGTCAGTGTTGTCGTTGTTCCACTCAGCGTTAGTTGGAGCAATCAGTTTGTTGTCGACGTACACATCCAGTCGTTCAGGCTTGGAGTAAAAGACTGAGATCAAGACACTCTGTAAAACAAACAAAACAATAAAAAAAAAGGAATGAAAACATTTTTTCACTGGATTAAAAAAATAATTATAATAATCTGGGAAACTGACATCAGCGGGGGCAGCGTTGAGCATCATGAGGCGGAGTTTCTGTGGGCTGACGCTGGTGAAGAAGATGTCAAAGGCGTGATCAGTGGCGACAATGCCATGAAACAGGGACACTCTCCTCTGACAGGTGTAGCCCGCGCACCAGCCGTGGTCCTGGGGGCCTGCACCGAAAACACACACAATAAACTTTACATTTTAAGCTTCACAACAAACGCAACAAAATGTAGAGCTACAGTTACCTTAAGTTTTGGCGTTTGTTAAACCTATTAACGTGGGAATATTTGATCTAAATCATACCGTTAATGAGATCCACGTATCCGTCTCCCAACAGAGCGACGGGGGACAGGCGTCTTGTCTCTGAGTCTGCGTCCAGACTCTCAATGACCAACATCCTGTAATCGAGCCCAGTGCAGTTGTAGCTCTGCCATGAATCCATGTACGTGCAGTCTTTCCTGATGACACCTGGAAACAAAAAATTGGGTAAATTTCTCTATTGACAAAGTTACTCACATGTTCTCATACGTCCACTCTAAATGTAACAGATGCCAAATAATGCTCCTCTTTTTACAATGTGTCATAACATTTGTGTAATTTCATTAATTCACTACATTTTGTGTCACTCAAGTAAATCTTACCTTAGTCCCACTTTGTCAATGTCCACAAGAACGGTCAGTGTTTAAGTTGCTCATTTAATTAACCATAATGCATTAGGAGAGAATGTGTCCTGACATATTGTCCCACTCCTAAAACAGGAACATGTACTGGGCTAATTATTGACCTTTATTTGGTGCGATCTGTGCCACAGGGATGCGGCTGCCGTTGGGGTAAGTGAGCATGACTTTGGGGATGCGGTAGTCGCCGAGCCCCCTCCTGGGATCACCCCCCCACTCGAACTCGGACTGAGGCACAACAGCCCCCTTCACTCCCAGGAACGAGCCGTCCATGTCCCGGAGCAGAGTCTTCTTCTTGGCATCGCAGTCCATGTCCACGCAGTCGGCTGGGTTTGCTTTACTGAAGAACAAAATAAAAACATGCACTGAGTTTGTTTGATCAGCTTTTGTCCACCTGGGGGCAGCACAACCAAGCATTCAACACCCACGATGCATTGTGGCAAACTAGCAAACAGGTTCTTAGAAATATGTTGGCAGGTTTTGGGCCTTTACTCACTTAAAACCTGAATCATCTTCTGAATGTAATTTATGTAACTAGTGTCTGTTTTACTGTGAAGGTTTCTGATTTGTTTTGGCAAAGAAGAATATGGTTATTTATTTTGGTAGTGAGACAATGACATGGAGCCAACTAAAAGACTGTCAACACATTTAAGTGTTTTTAAGTGACTTACCCCACATCTGGTCTGTGGATGAACACTTTGTTGTCCACTGTGCTGTCAACTATTCTGATTCCAGACACCTGCACTGGATGCTGCAGATCCTCGTCTAGGGGGTTGGTTATGAACATGATGTTCTCTTCACCAGAGCAGACAGCCTTGAAACCAACAAAAGTTGTGTCTGAAACAAGAGAAGAAAAGATTAGATGATTTCTTCACGACACCTTCATGTTCCATTAGGCTGAACTCACCGGTGACTGTCATCAGTCCTTTGATGGTGTTGTAGTTCATGTTCAGGCTGTGAGGCTTATCTGGAGCCGAGTTGTGTCCAGAGTTAAAATTGGGCCAGCAAAGCCCCGACCTTCCTCCTGAACAGAGACAACATATAGATTTAACCTATGATTAAGACCTACTAACAGGGTTTTGTTATCTCAGTGACTGCAGAGGAGGACGTCCCATACCTGTGAGGGGTCTGGGAGCACGATGGTCACTGGTAATTTTGATATTAAAGTCACTGCTGGGAACAGTGTCTGAACAGTTAAAATTAGGGCTGCTGCCAACAATCAAGGCATTCTGGGAAAAGACAAAAAAATGAAATTTTATTAAAGCTTTTAAAAACATGTACGTATGATGTTTAATATAAAGAGAGCATTTGAAAGTCCAAATATCCTGTCACCTGAATCGTAGCTGATTTATCTTCAAAGGCATGAGTGATAGAAGGAGGGCCATAGATCATGGGCATGACGCCCAGGCCGTTGTCCACCAAAGTCACATTTGCGACAATAACATTTTGGCTGACCTGCAGAAAAATAAATTATGTAAAACGTCTTCAATTGACCTAATATGACTTTAGAGAGAATAAAGTAAATGTCAAAGTGAGACCTGAAAGTAGATGGCAAAGTCATAGTTCTTCCAGATAAAAAACTCTCTGATAAGTGAACAGCCAGGGAGGCCATCTTTGTTGAGGTAGACTCCATAGAGACCACCGTGAACCTCATTATGGCTCCACATCTCACTGTCGTTGGAATCACCTGCAGAAGAAGTGAAACCAAGGGAATATGGGTCATTTTCAACTCAAACTAAATGTTAATATGAGCTTTGTGATGTCCGTTACCTGGACATGGTTCTCCGTTGATGCGGAACCCGACTCTCTCATAACCTGCCACAATGTTATTCTGCAGGACCACACTTGTTCCCTTGTTGACCTGAAAGAGAAGACAATCTTGACACAAATGCAAGAAAACGGAATAGTGCTTTTCCTTCTTTCACTGTGACAGACCTCAATGGCAGCGTTCCAGTTAAAGTTGAAGGGCTCCTCTCGGCCCTGGTACGATCCCGGCCACAGAGACATCATTACAAGGTTTCTTCTCACTGTGACGTTGTGACCCCAGATCCTGATGCCTTTCCAAAGAATAGGTCCAGTTTAGTGTCTGAACCTAGTTGCATTTATTACATATGCAACTTTATCTGCAACAGAGTTTACCTTCTCCAACCGTGTGGTGGATAACATTATCATCAACATTTAGATCGTCTGTCCCGAACACACCGATGGCTGGAGAGAAGCCGTCATGGAAAGCACAACCCTGAATGTACGTCTCTCCTTCAACCTTCAAACACCCGTTAGAAAATACTAATAAATATTTGTGCAAGAAAGCCAAACATTGTACATAATGCTGTATAGTTGATATTTGTATGAAGATGTGTAAATATATTAGTGTTTATATACTTCTGTCCTTTTTATACAAACCCAAATATATTTACGTACTTTTTCTAAATTGAGAAAAGCCACTGAGTATCGAGGGTCGTAGTCGTCGGTCCAGCCCTCCTGACCCGTGTGATAAAACTCCACGTTTCTGATCTGAGCTTTGCCTTCAAGAGTAAAACATAGAGATCATTTATCCACAAGCATAATGTAGTATGCATTAAAATGTCTGCTTTACAAAAGCTCCAAAACCAGTCACATAAAAAAGGAGGAAGCCAAACTGCAACACAGACAGAATTTTCTATTTTAATTTTGACATCAAGGGGGAAAAAAACAGAACTTTATAGATTTTATAGATTTTTATATTTTTCTGGTGTTTATTTCAGCAAAGGTTAAAAGACACAGTATTCTATAATGGTGAGAGGTCTACTTATGGGCAGTTAATTAAAACATATAGCCTGGTCAGCCAACTTTTTTCTATTCCATACAGAGAATTAGTCTGGTCTCTGTTTATTCAAGAATTAAGATTGCAACTGTTGCAACATTGGGTCCCTCTGGATGCAATTAAATTATGCAATTATTACACATAAAACCAATCACAATGTCACAAAAGCCTGGCCTGTTTTAGATACAGTTATGATTGACCAAAAATAAATGATTGCTGTACCTTTGTAGTCAATTCCTTCAGAGAGTAGGTGCCCACCAGCAGTCTGGCTCCAAATGACTCTTTCATCATGTCTGGATACTCCACACCGATGATTTTAATGCTTCTGGTGAGAAGAGCAACGTTGGCGGCCAGAGTGTAGCTGAACGATGTTTCCGGGACAGAGTGGGTCTCACCTGAAGGAGGAGAATTTACAATTTTAAAACCCCTACTTCAGCAACATACAGTCAAAAATGTGATACTGACCAATGTGATCGTAAGTCAGAGGTTGGTCCAGAGTCAGAACAAAACCGTTTGTGGACACAGCAGTGATTTGGCGTTTTTCTGTCTCCCATGTGTCGTAGCTGCTGGTGGAAATGGCCACCTCATCCCCGACCTACACACAACCAAGACTTATTACAAAGCCAATTAAATACATAAACACATAATATTCATTTGTAACTAATCAGTCTATGTCAACTTTGTCTTGTGTTTAATAATTCAGGCCTGATCATTTTCCATGACCTTTTTAGAAATGTTTGCTCGTGTTTCTGCTTATCAAACCCAAACAAGTCCTTAACCTTTCAAATTACTGTTTGGGAAAGTGGGCAATGAAAATGACTGGACATTGAGCAGAAATGAACCTGACCTGCCAGTCCACAGACTTCGCCAGTGTCAGTGTGTTGGATCCAGCAGCTGAAGTGGCAGCTAGTTTGGTGTGGTAAACGTTGTGTGGTTGTCCATAAAGGTTCAGAGTCCCAAACACACCTGTTATAGAGGAGAGGTAACACACATTAATTATTCTAATACTATAGAACCAGCAAAAGTAAGAAAAAAAAAGATTTGATGAAATGTATTTTGATGTAGTGAATTGTTTTATGTATTGGAAACAAAATTAAAGCAGGCATGGTTGTTATGGGAGGGGTTTATGAGGGTGAGGGAGAAGTGTGGGGAGTTTTTGGCTGCTGCTTCTTTAAATAAAAGAAATGAATGAAGTTTTTTTTACCCAAGACTTTGGATCCTTGGTTTGGTCCGTTGGGCAGGGGCCAGTCAGGAGTGTGATGGTTTCCTCTCAGTTTGATGTGCAGCTCACCTTTGAATGGTGCATCAGGCCAACCAGCTATTAATCTCCCACCCTGAAACAAGACAATTTACCAAATAACTCCACACAAATATGTATTATTTTACTAAAATCTGTTGCGTTATCAGTGTCTTTATACACAGACCTGTATAAAGATGTACACAGCGTCTAAGACCACAGGGCTGCCCGCAGACCGCCGCCGTCTGCTGCTCGAGGTGTTCAAGTTGTCAGGGATCTCGAGCACACCGTTCACAGTCAGCTTGTTGAGGGGAGGCGTACTGGAGTCCAACACCACCCACTTACCTGTTGGTCAATGAGGAGTCTTATTTTATAGTAACTAACAACTGAAAATAAGACTTATGCTAGCCAAAGCTAAAAAATATCAATAGTTATTTATAAATGCAATGCAGCATGGTTTTATTTAAAAACGTTTGGATAATGCAATTAGTATTACCTGACGGGATGACCACATCAGAGCCTTCTGCTGGTACAGAGTTGTTATTTTCAGTTGACTTGTTCCAGAAGGAGGCATTAGACCACAAACTATAAAAAAAAACAAGAACAAGTTAACAAATTAAGAAATGTTATTTTGTTTTTTAGGACTTTAACTTTATTCACAATTGTAAGGCTGTTGTTGTACTTTCATGTTGTTATATCACACACTACTCTCACATTTTCATACTTGAGATAAAATGGAGACAAAACAGGAGCATGCCCATGTGTTCAGTGCTGCAACACTTTGTAAAATAAACTCTTATTAGTGAGAGTGCATAATAGCTTGAACATACATGAAGTCAGCCGGCCGCTTGCTGGGCAGTGGGGCGAGTGTTGCCGGAGGGGGTGGTGTTGGTTGGATGCATTGGGGGAAGAAGCATGTGAAAACCTTTAATGTGACGTCAACATCACTCAGGGATGGATCTGCACTGGCCTTGCGCAGGGGGTTGCTCGTTTTACCGGACACTGCAAAAACAGAAAGATGTCAAGTCAAAGAAGAACAGTAACGTAGCATTATGCAGATTCATTATTTATTTAACAACTAAATGAATCACAAACCCATGTAGGAGAGCTGGTTGTCAGTGTCATCAAAGTACCAATCCCCGTTTTTGTTATTGCTGAAGTTCAGAGGTGCTGCTGAACCATTTCTATAGTCAACTATATTAAACCTGTCGGGGCTCTGGGTGAAGTTGTGCACAATGATCACGTATTCATCTGGCTGTAGGAATGAAAAAACTTAGAAATGTTAGTAATGATTTGAGCATTATCATCATTAATTCAACATAAGTTTTAATTAAAACCATGTTATTGCATCCTGGATTAACCTTTACAAAGCGATGGATTTAGCCCCTGTTTGACATGTTTGTATTAATCTAAGGGTTTGGTTTTCGTGTACCTTGAATCCGTAGAAGGTGGCAGTGTAGGAGATGTTTGTGAACTGAGTCCCATCGATGAAGCTCCAGGTGAATGTGTCACCTGAAGGCAGCAGGGCCATCCAGCCGGGCTTATGGGTCAACCTCTTCTTCATGTAGGGAACCTCACTGCGACCTGTAACAGAGATTAAAGACCAATTTAAACAGAATAACATTTGAGAAAGCATGAGTTTTCAATTAAAACTGTAGTTTATACCGTGTTTGTTGGCCATCAACACATTATGGCCTTCCAGAGAGGAAGGTGCAGGATTGTTAAATGCCAGTCGGTGGAAGTTAACAGTTCGTCGCACAATGATCCATTGAAACCAATGCTCCATTCTGCTCTTTGCGTGCAGTGGGCAGGGTCCAGCAGGCCGCTTGTGGGTACTACTTTGTAATTAACGTTTCCTAAAAAAAAAAAAAATGAATAAAGTCAGAGGAAGAGCACACAATGAAGAGATTATTGCTAAAATGTGAGAATCTGGAATAAAATACTTTCTGTTTTAAATGTGTTTATTGTTTTAACCTTTACTGAACAACATATTCACTAGGTAATACAATATTATGTAAACTTCATAACACATGATAAAGACAATTAAAGGCATACATCAGCATTTTGTAAAAAGGGTTTAAAATACTGAAATAAATATTATTATTATTCCCAACAGTAGATGAATGTTAGCACAATCCCAGTTTGGAGAAACAGGAGCAGGAGGAGTGTTTTGTACGGCAGCTTCAGGGGTCATATATTGTGGAAATATCCTCTATGGACCACACTGGCATTTAGTCTTTGTGTCATTGCTCCAGTCTTAGTCTCCAAACTGAGGCTGTGATAATATTAAAGTATCTCCTAGACCTGCTTTTTCAGACTAATTACCTGTGAGGGAGCCGTCCATGTCCACCAGTTGTACCTCGTGCTCCCACCTGAAGCCGGCCTTATTGGGAGAGTTGTAGTATTTAATCCCACTAAACCTGACAGCCCAGCCCCCACATTTGTCAACACAGGTGCCATCAATTCTGGTGACCCCAATGGCCGCACAGGAGCTTCGGTCGAAGTTGATAAACTTGGTGTTGATGACACTCAGACCGTCATCAAAAGGTGCAACAATGCCTCTCACAGAGCAGTAGTCCGCCCCCAGACCGAAGTTCGTCCACGTGGCCTACGATGGTGCTGTTGGACACCACTGCTCCTCCCATTGGTCCAAACTCACTCACAGCCCAAGGCATGATGCGCTTGCTTTCGGTTCCTGCTTTTTCATTGTTGACCATGACAAACCCATCAAACTGCACCGAGCCCACGTTCACCCACTCAGCGCCCTTCTCACAGTTCCAAGTGGTGAGTGTTTTGAAGACAGCAGGCTCAGGGGTATTGGACTGGCAGCCTCCATCCTTCATCGGAAGTATTCTTGGAAAATCCAGATGCCAAACCAGCCTTGGGAGTGCACTGTGTTGTTCTCAAACTGCCCCAGGGGAACCCTCTTCTGGCAGATGTTTGGGTCGAAGGATGGGCCGTCTGGGTTGTCGTGCATCCGGTACCAGAAGCCAAAGTGGGTCCCGCCCGCAGCTGCGTTGTGGCGGATGGTGTTGTTGGGATTGGTGACCCAGTAGGCGGCGGGGGTGACGTCATCATTCAGCAGGCTGGTGCTCTGTTTGACAAACACGGCCAGGTTGTACTGAAGGATGTTGCCGGTCTCGATGCCGTCTTCGATGAAAAAGGCTCCACCCATAATGTCGTAGATGATATTGTGCTCAACCAGCAGCCTGTGTGTGTTGTGGATGGTCACGGCCCGGTTGAATGTGTGATGTATGGCACAACCTCTCACGTAAGATTCGAAGTTAACGTCTCCCATCATATGCCAGTGAACGGGGTACCTTCCCAGCCTGAAAGCTTGCCCCATGTTGGTAATCTGAAAGAATTAGAGATTATTCTAATTTATATACAGTAGTATGACCTGAAGGTAAGCGCAACACTGTTTTGTGTATTTTACCTCAACATATTCCAGTCTGCCTTTTGCAAGATTCATATCGGGGACGGGTGCATGAAACATTATGGCGCCTCCAAACTGATCACTGCCGGTCTCCTCTCCAAAACGACCTTGGAAACAGGTCTGTGTGGCAAATTCACCTACAACAAAAATATAAAAAAGTAGCATATAAAATGGTAATATGTTGTGCTGACACGTTGTTTAAAATAAAATACAATAGAAGAAATGAACAGTGTACCTGTGTTAAAACCAGCTGGACAGGCTTCGATCGTGTCTGCCCATTCCAGTTGTGTGGATCCTCGGACTACAATGTTTCTGGTGAGGACACCCACCTCTCCTCGGGCCTCAAACACTGTCCCGTCAGGCAGTGTGACCACAACTCCCAGGTGGGTGTAGTCCAGAGGTTCAGTCAAGGTAATGGTCAAGCCATCAGCTGACACTGAAGCAATCCTGCGCACCTCATTCTCTTGTTGGCTGTGTCTGAAATTTTAAAATTAAAAGCCTGAGAAAACTGAGATAAACAAAGCAGCAGCATTTTTTAATTTCAGGAAGTCTGTTCGCTTTTTGGAATAGTCTTTTGTCTACATTCAAACAAATTGGATAAAAGCGTCAGCTAATTTACTAAATGTAAATGAAAAAATATATATATATATGTATATATATATATGCATACAAATGGACATATGTTTTATTTTTTCTCACAGCTCAACCTTAAAGCTATAGATTTGTGCTTCTTTACATTACTTCTCAAATCAAACCAAAGCTATTTTTCTACTTTATCGGAATTAGTTGAGATCAGGTATAATCCTGAAATGGTCCTCAGGGGGGTTACGAGTTATGAAACCACTACCACAGAAAGCTTATTTGTCCATTTACCACACTCAATAAATAAACTGGAAGTCTAATGTCAGCTGTACCGGTGTCCTGTCGAGGCAAGTACAATCTCGTCGTTGGGTTTCCAAGTCACAGCCTGCATTAGCTTCAGTGTGACTGCGCCGCTGTTCGCTGTCTCTGCCAAACGTGTCCAGGGGACAAGAACGGGAATACCTGGAGAAACAGGTTGTGATCAGTGGCATGGGCCTCAGGACAGAGGGTGACAGAGGGTGGGTTACGCAAATAACCTAAAGATATCTCTAGGTCACAGTAGTTTCTGCTGCTGCTGCTGGTATTACATCTTCTGGACTACAGAAAGTTGTTAATAGAGTAGTCAATTTTGTTAGTGGTTTGCAATTTTTTTCCTTTTAAGATTATAAAACTATAAAAACAAGAAAATAAATATAGGATAAAAAACAGAAATGCTAAGCCTACTGGGAGCAGGTTGATCAAAAAATATAAATAAAAAAAGGTTTATTTTCAGATGTGTACTGTTATTTACTAAATTTCACAGCATTTTATTGGGCTCTGTGAGTGCTTATACCGTGTAGGTCCAGGACTCCCTCTCTGACACCCAGTGTCTTGGCGCCATAAACAGGGATTTCTGGGGAGCGCAGATTTCCATGGAGCGTGATGATGGCCTTGTGCTGGAATGGTGCGTCCTCTGTGCCGATCTGAAGCGCCCCACCATCAGTAATCAGGATATTTTCAGCTTGGAGCTCAATGTCAGCTTCATCAAACACCAGTGTCCCTCCTGAAGACAAAACACTCATTAACAACACAGAACTGCCTCTGATATTAGCGAAGATAAAAGATGTTTCTTAGGTGAACCTTGAATAAGCAGCATTTTTAGCACTGGTGTGCTGGTGTCCAGCAGAATAGTCTGGCCTTTAGTGATGACAGCAAACGAGCCCTTCTCTGGTGGAGGCAGACCGCCCCAAGTGAACCTGGACGACCACACATCAATGTAGAAGAAGTCGGCGTCATCCTGTCAAATAAATATTTAGAAAAAAATGGAATCAGTTTTATTGGACTACTTGGGTGTAGTAATACTTGTTTAATGGTTGCTTGCTTTAAAGGTCTCTTACCATCAAGGCATTGCCCTGGTCTTTGATGCTGACTTGGACTTTGGTTTTCTGAGACTGTGGCTGAGCGTTCGTCACACAGAGGATGTGAGTGTCGTTGGTAGACTGTATGTCACACACAATGCCTGCGATGGTTACGTTGACTTCATTTACGTTAGTGCTGTAAGAGGGACGAGAAAGCCAGCATTTCAAGAAGTTATAAATGCACCAAACACATGCGTATAGGTCAATTGGCAAATCTAACGTGTCCCTAGTGAATGAAGTGTGAGAGTAAATGCCACTGTCTGTCTAAATTTCATCCCTGCAACTAACTGGTCATTGTCCAGGGTGTAACCCGCCTGAGGCCCAAAGTGGCTAGAATAGGCTCCAGTCACCTGCGACCCCTAACGAAAATAAACGGATAGAAATGAATGAATTGAATAAATGCAACACCAAGGAATAAAAAGTGAGTTGCGAAAAAGTGAGACCAAACAATGTTAAATATTAGGTATAAAGAATAAACTACCTTTTGCTGAACTACTTTGAATAATATCCTTTAAATGTTCACACACAATAAAACACTTGAGTATATTATCAACAGTGGACATCACAGTGTGCCTGAAGTCAAATTATTGTGTTGTGAAAGCTGGGCGGTTACTTCTTGATTAGTGGCCCATAAACAGAGCGTGACTGTGCATTGTGTCTTCACCTGAAACCGGAGCCAGTTATTGTGAGCAGGGTGCCTCCAGCAGTTCCTCCGCGTCGGGGAGACACCTCTGTTATCACCGGAGTGAGCTGAGATTTGTAGGTGAAACCATTTGATATGTTGACAGTTTGCAGTTGGTTAATGACGGACACAGGACAGCTCACTTCGGACTCAGAAGCTACACAGTGACAAAGCACATAAAAAATAAAATAAAACAATACAACACAATCAGTGTGTGATAACACATCATCAATGACAACCTACTGTCTTAAGTTACATTCCTGTCATTTCTACTGCGCAAAGCATGACAACATTCCTCATGGTTAAATTTCCATTAGAGCGTTAAACTTTAAAGACTGGTTTGTCGTGACATCCTGACAAAGGGAGCACGTGCAAGTACACATTGTAGCGCAATCTCTAAAAACAACAGCCTGTTAAAGTAATCCACAGTTACTTTGCCTGCGCTGAAAAGGTTTACAATAATGATTATGATTGGAAAACAAACCATTGTAGAAAGGAGAGCGGCAATACAGACGCGCCGATGTTGACATTTCTCGGTTCACTCTACACTCTTTGTTGCAGATAAGTACAATGGCGTTGTCTGGGTCGAATCCTGAACCCTGGACCGAGAGTAGAGCACCGCCACCGAAACTACCTAAAACACAGATTTATAGGAACCTTTAAAATTGTGATTGTGAAACGAAAGAAAGCATGAAGTCAATATAGTGGTGAATGGACTCATACCCTCGTTGGGCTGGACACCACTCAGAGTCAGCTCATAGTTGAAAATGGCCATGGATTGGGCGTAACCTTTGACCTGGTGCTGAAGGATGATGGGATAGGGGCCTCCTGGGTTGTTTCCTGCTGTGCACTGGACCTCTGTTTCAGTGACTGAGGAAACATTGCAGGGCACATTGTTTATGTTGATGAAGATGAGCTGTGGGTTGTTGCCAAATCCTGAACCGGTCACAGTGATGAGGGAACCGCTCGGCCCTGTGGAAAAAACACAAGATATACATATTTGACCTTTTGATTTATATTTATATAGATTGTAATATTTTAAGTGAGATGTGTTGCCCTGCTGTGATGTGTCTCTATGACGACAGGAGGTGGAGAATTACCGGTGGTGGGGCTGATGGAGGTAATGACTGGAGTCTGCTCTGATGAGTAGTTGAATTTCAGAGGAGGATACGTTACAGACAGGACTTTGATGTTGACAGTCATTGATCCCTGGCTGTTTGAGGGCGACAGGCAGTGAAGCTCACTCGGTGTCGTGTACTGAACGGGGCAGGGTTTCCCGCCGACGGTCACACTTGTGTTTCCTGGAGCAAAGCCATTTCCTGTAAAAACCAGTGGGGTGCCTCCTGCCAGGCTGCCCACGAGAGGAGACAGGACAGCCTTAGCTTCGCTTGTTAGAGTAGGTTGACGAGATGCGAGGCCTTTGCTGCGTACTATCACTTTGACTGAGTGACCAGCAGCAGGAAGAGCGCCAACTTTAACTGTGATATTGCCATCGGTAACATTAGTGACTTCTACCTCTGCAGAGTCAACAAGCACTACCACATCCCCAGTGCTGTTCCCAAACCCTTGTCCTAAGATGTTTACAGTGCTTGGGCGGTTTATGCTGTTGGGTGAAATACTGTTAACAATAGGAGTGACAGAGGAGGAGTAGACAAAGGAGCAGTTTGAGAGGCAGGAGCTTTGGATACGGCCTGTTTGAAAAACTACATCACCAGAGTTAGCCATCGATGCAGCGGTGTCACACATGAAGCAGGTGTAATTGACAGACACCAGCGTGCAGCGCTTATTGGCCACAAGCACGTCACCCTGAGAGAACCCAGAGCCATGGGCTAACAGCCTGGTGAAGCCGTTGGTGCTGCCGATATGAGGCGACACCTGATCAATCACAGGGAGCACCACAAACCGACGCTGGAGCTCATCTTCCACTGTGACGATGGCGCTGCCCAGGTTGTCGATGTGGACCGCAACAGGATGAGCCAGACCAACAGGAAGTCCACTGTCGGCACTGAGCCGGCAGTATATGTCTGTGTAAGTGCTGTTAATTACATAACAAGGCTGGTCTCCAACCGTCACCTACAGTAACAACAAACAACAGTGTCACTGTGATGTATCTGTTAATGCATGCTCTAAATTGACTTAAAATGAAGCTAGAACAATAGGACTTACTGTATGTTAATTTTAGCACCATATTAAGATTCAAACGGTCCAAACAAAAATATGATATGACAATGTCCCTTACCGCGATGGCGCAGGAGATGTTTCCAAAGCCATTGCCCTCGATGTGGATGACTGTGTGGTACGAGCCCTGGTTTGGGGAGATGGACTGGACAGTGGGGGTGGAGCAGGCTGACACTGTGAAGGAAACACCACTGGACGAATCGTTGGTCGGTAGGCACAAGGGCGAAGCAACGCACTCTGGGGTCGACCTGGTAACACGATGTGAACCTGAAGAAGACAGTGCAAAGTGTATTATGTCTCATTTGTATGTGTAACGTGAGTAAACTCAGATCTGAACATTTACCAGCTGCAACGTGTTTAGCCTCCATTCCTGAAACCGTGAGGATGACCTTGCTGCTCGTCTCTTCCCGAGGCATGACCCTCACAACCCCCTGCATTGTCCTAGTGCTGCCAGGGTCTACGTAGCCACTGCTGTAGTAATAAACACCGGGCACAGTAAAAACATAACTAAACTGCCCTATGAAGGAAAAAAAAAAAAGAGAGAGAGAAAATGAAAGCTTGAGACAACATGTCGTCCACACTTGTCTTGTTGTCTTTCTAGCGTGTTGAAAGGTGACACATTAGAAGCCACACAATAAAGTGTATGTCTGTGTTTTGTTATCTCGTACTCAAACCTACTGTATCTCTGGGTGAAAGATGAGGTTTTGTCACATGGAATGCAGCATTTGTCGCATGAATGCCTGTTGTGCCAGACCTCCCGGTACTTTATTTACCCAAGTACAAAATTAGTTCATCTTTTTACCATTAGCTGTGGATGCGCCGCTGCTGAATGGACCACCTTCATCCTTGCGTCCACTTGGGTTGGAAACACTGAAGACTGCATACTTCTGTCTTGATACTGATGGTGTAGTCCACCGCCAAGCGACTTTATCTCCAACATACAGCGAAAGTGAGGCAGGTTCCCATGCGTACCCTTGTCCATACACTGTTAGAAAGACAGACATTAGGATTCAAGTGTGAGGTGAAGGTACATTGTTTAAATAACGTGTCCTTTACCTTTAGACCCTGCTTAAATACTGCTAATTATAGAAAATCTAGGGTCAAACCAGTTTTGAAACTCTGGTTTCTTTGTGAGTGTAAGTTAAACTGCTCTCTGTTGTGTTCAATTAAGCCTGAGAGCCAGAGATTTAATTTGACATTTCAACAAAAGATGGCTAAATAAACCTACCTGGATGAATTCCCTGGTTTGTCACGGTGAAGGTCTTTTCCTCTGACTCCAAAACACACTGCAGCTCCTGCTCTGCGGCGGTCGTCACAACACACTCAGCTCCACCTGTCACAAAACACAGGTGAGATCACGCATGAAACCTGGAGGCAACTACTGTTTCACCAAAACAAAGCAGTGGGAAAACGTCACAATTCAGTTTATTTGTTTTAACACCTTGTGTGACTTACCAATGGAGACTCTGACATCAGAAATGTTGTTGCTAAAACCTGAGCCAGTGATGGTCAGCTGTGTTCCTCCCATTAAGGATCCAACCAGAGGAGAGATGCTGTGAACTTCCAGGATGTATTCAATGCTGGCATTTACTCCACTGCAGCAACATAAAAGAAACAATGTGGGTTTAATTATTACATAAATAATAGTGAGTTTTAAAATCAAACAATAGTCATTAAATAAATGTTATGAGGCTTTTTGAACTGCAACATTAGTAGGACTGTCTCTGACAATAGCTGTACCTTGTCAGTGGATACCCATTGTTTCCAACCTGCACGTCTACTTGGTGCAGGCCCGGGGGCAGCACAGGGAGGAGACAGATGATGTTTGTCTCCAACCACTCCAACACAACACACTCTTTTCCATCAATTAACACTGCACTGCTATTGTCATTTCCACCGAGGTTTGATCCTTCAATGGTGAGAACTCTGTGTCCTGTACAAAAGAAAACCAAACGGAAAACCTCAACATGTTTTCTTTAAGCACAGTCTGTCACTCAAGTGTCAAAATAATTAACACGCACGTCTGGTTAATTGTATAGTCTAATCTTGGCCTAAGTGTCAAAGATGATCCAGGAGCTTTTTGTTGTGTGACAGCTCCTCTTTTGTAGTAGTCATGTTGGAATTCTCTGTAGCTAAGATTCCAGTAGAAAACCAGCATGTCAACATTACACAGTGACAGCACAAAGACCCAGCTAATGAGGCCCGTTTAGCAACACTCTTGGACACTACTAATTACACAGATATCTGTCATCATTATCTCACATGCTCTCTATAAATAAACCAAAGGAGACACTTAGACTCTCAGCTCAGTAACTATATTATTATTGATTATAGTGGGGTCAAAACACAGAGGAAGACTCTGAATAAGCTATGTGGACTGTGTAGATCTTTTATCACTGTAGATGCTGAATGGATGCATCAACTTTATTCCAATTTAATATGTCTTTGGTGGAGTTAAGTTGTGCAAGTTGTGAGAAAGTTGTATGTTATTATACCATAACTGTATGTGGTCTTAACTGAGTATATTGAATTTATTTTTGCAATAATGTGAGGTCTTATTCAATATATTATCTATGTCATTAAATGTATGAAAATTGAGAACAATAACTCACCGGTCACTGTGGTTGTTTGGGGACTGAGGCCTGAGATTTGTGGAGTGAGGCTGTTATTGAAGGTGAAAGAGTCAGCTGCTGTCTCAGTCATGTTCCCCAAACTCACTGTGACCGCTTCAGCTCCAGCACTTCCCTGTGGTTAAGAATAGAAACAGCTCAGATATAGTCATGTTCATACTGCTTTATGTGAGGGAGACATTTTTATTTCTCTATCAAAGAATAAAGAGTGTATGACAGTGTGTTCTCACTCACTGGAGGTGTTCTGCAAATCAGCTCAGTTTTAGTTGCATTGATCACGAGACATGGTTTACTGCCAACATTAACAGTGGTGTTCAAGCCAAATCCAAATCCTTTTATTGTCAGCAGTGTGCCTCCTGTGTAAAGTAATTAGTATTTAATTAAATCTTTAATTTGTGTTTATCATTGGACTTAATATAAAGCGGTGTAATTATTTACCGGCCAGACTTCCAGAAAGAGGGAAGAAAGATGAAACAATGAGCTGGTAGGTGAAGTAAAGGATGTTGTCATTGGCGTACTGGGAATTACCCAGAGAAGGGAAGGTGACTGAGACTGGGAAGGTGCCAGCCCTCGACTGGCTCAAGCTGCACACCTGAGTGGTAGCTGCAAAAATGAAATAAGAACGTTTCAGCTGATTGTTTAAATAATAATGTATTCTCCTTGTCTTTAGTATTTACCTGTGACACGTGTAACATTGCACTGGGATTCCCCAACCATGATGGTAGCAGTCTCGTTGGCAAATCCAGTTCCAGTGACAGTCAAGAGAGTCCCCAGTCCATCAGATCCTGAAGTCAGAAAATGTGTTTAAAGTTGGTAATGAAGTTTGGTTTGAGTTTTTTTTTTATTATTATCTATTTATCTAAAACAACATTTGTAATTTTTATCTGCCTTATTCATTACAGAATGAAATTACTAGAACAGTAGTTTCTAGTATCTAGTAACAATATCACAACTGATTTCAAGTTTAGATCAGTCCTAGTTCTTTGAAAAATACTAATATTTTTAGATGTACAAGAAAAATGTATGGTTTACATGAACAAAATTATTTTTATAGTATTATTTTTTAGTAATTATTTTTTAATTAAACTATATTTTTTGTTTGACAGACCAGTTATTACTTAGC
Source organism: Perccottus glenii (assembly GCA_024416835.2). NCBI lineage: Eukaryota > Metazoa > Chordata > Actinopteri > Gobiiformes > Odontobutidae > Perccottus > Perccottus glenii. The sequence goes on from CM044562.2 coordinate 8,165,880, forward strand.
TCACATTACCCAACACACTTTCCTTAAATCGACTTCTGATAAGGCTGTTAAGTAGATTTTATAAAAAGTATACTTCACAGTAAAGTCTCTCTTTACCAATGTTTCAGAAACACACCTTGCGATGGGCTGATCCCTGTTAAGACTGGAGTTTTCTCAGGGGTCCATTCGAAGCTGCAGTTTCCCGAGCACATAGATGGAATGTTATTGATGTAAACCACGGCCTGTGAACAACGACAGGACTCTTTATCACAAGTTCATCAAAGGTCAGGACAAGATTTTCAGACACAGAACTGATTAATGGAATATCTATCAGGTTGAAATGTTTATCCTACATAATCAACAGAATAATACTGTAGTTGTCTCACAATATGAAGCAGCTATTTAGGAAAACATATACATTTGATCCTTTGTGAAGCTAGACTTTGACAAATACAAAGAGATAAAGACAGTTCTTGCTCTACAGGCTTTTTCATGAACAAACATCAGATCAGCAAACAAGAGAATTAATTCAAAACCAAAACAGCAGGTGCCCTTTGAATCCTGATTGTACCTGCGGTTTGCTTTCCTTCACGCGAAAGAAATCACCCATCAGCCTTGGGAGTAACATTCCTCCTTGTTGATTTTCATGTGAATAGAAATTTATATTTGGACCAACAACCATTGAGCTGTCAATCTGTAATAAAATACACAGAAAAGTCAAAGTCAAAAGATCAAGAGCATTACAGAAAAGATATTGCTGATCTAAGATTACTATTTGTGTAAAATCATAATCCAAAGTGACCTGTATATCCGGTTGGTTTCCTGGTTTTGAGAGCCACTCAACTCTCCACGTTGGCTCTCTGCATGTTCCCTGAATTTTAACAGCAACTTGACCCATCTCTGGGATCCCCTCTAGAGCGTACTTCAGGTCTTCTGCGCTGACGTCAATAGATAAACCTACAAAGAGACAACAGACAAGGAAAAGGGTCACTACTTAATTAGGGACTATATTTAGTAGCTCTCGTCATAATCAGTGAGTCAGCTTTACATGACAGAATTACAATGTCAATCTTGTCATCTTGTTATCATCTTTCAAAAACACCACATTTATCATTCAGTACCTTCAACGCGGCTTCCATAAATTTCCAAATTAAAGGTGCCATTCAGCGGGGGTGTGGCTTGGTGTGGGCGAGTTATTGTGACAGTAGCTGATCCTTCACTGAACTCTGCCATATCTTCACTGCTGTTTGTCATCTTTGAGAGAACAATGAAGGAAGAACAGCAAGTTCAACAATAATAAATACCAACAATGTCCTGATATTTTCAGCGAGAAGAACCAGTGTTAAGACACAGTAAAATAAACTTAAACTTAATCTCTGATGTATGACAGGACCTTTATGGCATCTTTCCATTTTTGTGCTACTGAGGGCTACAGGACACAACGATGCTAATGCTACTACTTTGAGGTGTGGATACATTTAACTTGACCCTTGCTCATTTTTCTGGCTTTGTGAACTAGTATCATTCTTTCTTGAACAAATTGTTTAGAAATAGTAGCATCTTTGATTAAACTACAAGTGACTGCCTTTTGCGTTAGCGGATATCGTAGTTATTATATATTGTATTGGCCTAAACAGAAAGAGCTTAATGACAGGATATAAACAGATAAAACAGATGTTACCTGCATAAAACCAACTTCAAGCATCGGAAACCCAAAGGCACAGTCATTGGGTGTGGCACTGATCGGTAGCTGAATGATGAAGGAGCTGACATGACTTTATCGACAGAGATAATGTCAAAGGAGCGCCCGGAGCTCTCAAAGGGAGGGGGTCTCCTCTTGTAAGGCACAGCTTAATGACATAAAACAGCATACCTTTGGATTTAGTGAGACTACTTCACAATTTCTCGTTTACATCTAAGGCTAAGCTCACAAAAATCTTACATAATGTATAATAATAGCCAAGATCTTATATCGAGCTGATTACCATTTTCATTATTTGTTGTGGGTGCCTTTCCAATGTAAACAGCATCTACATAGAAATCAGTGTCGGAGGTCAGAGAAAACTGCACTAGTTTGTATTGACTTCCAACAAAAAGGCTTTCCAAAGAGTTGAGCAGGTCGATGCATTTGTAACTCCAGCTGTAAATAAATAGTCACAGTTAAACACTACAAGCTCTAAAAGCACAGATGAGTAATATTTCATGTTTACTGACTTGGGGCCTTTATTGAAGACTGTTGCGATGCTTGCAGTCTGTGAAACAGTTGTGCCTGCTGAGTTGCGGTAAGTAAACTGCATTGAAACTGTATCCCTCAAAACTCCTTTGTAAGCGAAACACAGCTAGAAGAAGAAGTTACATAGAATTAAATTGTCCTGTTTATATGTGATTGAACACCAATATGAATTAAATAAAACTTACCGTTGGAAATGTGTTGAGAGCCACAGATCCATATGTGCCTCCGGACCCTTTGGTGTAGGTATCTTTGAAAATCACCTTTGAGTTCAGCAGGGACCACAGACCACAGAATGCCACATTTTGCACAGGTGTGCCGTCAAACTAGTCAAAAAGTGAAAAAAGTATATTTAAGAAGTTTTCTATAAAAGGTAGTGTCCTATAGGTTTTATCCAACAGTTCATTTTCATTACTTAATGTTTAATTGTAATCATTTTTCCTGCACTGACCTGTGAGTTGTCAGCTTCAAAGTCTTTAAAGTATTTCACATTGGTGCCTTCAGGGGTCACAATTTCACCAGGACATTTGGCTGTTACCAATTCCGTCAGAGCTGACTGAACCTGTTTACAGACAATTTCATCATTACTGTATCATAAAGTTTCTGAATGTTGTGTTTAAATAATCCCACAGAAAGAGGGAAATAGTTATCATAAATGGATATAGAACTGACCTCTGTCTCAGTTGCATTGTAGGCGATGGGCTTCGTGGGGATTCCATCCCACAGCAGCGTAAACGTCGCCATGTTGCTTTTCCCTTTGGTGACTTCAGTAACAGTGATATTGGTGTCGGAACCAAAAACCTCATAGTGTAGAGGATCGAAATCACCTGCAGAGAGTAAATATGTATAAGTATTAATGAACTGGCGAGAAAGAACAAACATAATGGAATATTAGAAGCTCACAAATGCCCAAGGCTCTCAATCCAATCTTCTTACCTCTGACCGAGTTAAAAGTGACAGTGAAGTAGGTTCCGTTACTGTCTTCCTGTTTGGTGATGACCACTGTGTCTGGTTTGATTGACCAAAGATCATTCAAAGCAGCTTCTACCTGGGCTGCTAACGCATTGACAGGGATTGGTGCTGAGAAGAGAAGAAGCAGGAAGCGTTTACACAAGCAATATATTTTATGGTAATAATTGAAAGAGTCTATAATTCTGCTAAGTAAAAAGTGATCAACAACTTTAAAACCAGCTAATGTTCCTTCCTATAGTTGTTTTACAGCAGTTTTTGTGTTTGTACCGGTCACTGCAGGCCCATAGCCCAGGCTAAAGTAGGTGCTCCCACACAGAGAGCCGGCACAGCTGCTGCTGACGCTCACTTTCTGGACCTCTTTAACTTCTGCCTCGCTGGCCCATGACTCAAACGTTACCACCTGGGTTCAAGTAAAAAAATTCAAATATATTCAGTGGGTGACTTGATAAAAACAGAATTATCACAGACAAGGGAGTGATTTTTGATTATTAATGTTTCCCAACTACAATAAATAGTACCACATGACAGCTGTTTTGTACTAGTTTAATACATTTACTGCATTTCAACAATTAACTGACTTGTATAAGCTGTAGAAGGTGAGCTCTACCTCTTGTTCAATCAAAATGCTATCTTTAATCTAAGCTGTATTAAAAAAAATGTATACAGCTTGTTGCTAACTGATTTGAAAGTGTAATGCCAGCCATTAGCCACAGACCTGTTCTTCATCGTAGACATCGTAGTCGGCTATAAGCAGTTGAACTTCATTGACAGCGTTGGATGTCTGGGTCGTAGTAAAAGAACTGTCCTCTGTGAACATGGCAAGGTTGACTGAAGCAACACCGGCGTATTCTTGGTGGAGAATTTCAATGTAGTAGCTAAAAAAGGGGAAAGATCCTTATTTTAATAAAGTAACAGTAAGTTTGTTGTTTGATTTTGTTTTGTATTCAAACATACGGTTTTTCCTTCTCCAGATATAGATCCTTTGACTGTTGGGACGCATTTGAAAACGGTTGAATATATTTCATCTGGAATGCAATTTTCTCCTAAAAGTAAAAGGGAAGCTGAAATTAATACATAATCTAAAACAACCTCAAGCTAAATTAACTCTTTTGGCTGTACCTTATATTCTGGTCGGCTGGAGTTGCTCAAGTACAGTTCACAGCGGTCATCACAGTGAAGGTGAAGGATGTATTTGCCACTGGACGGAGCGACTAAGAAACCCGTGGTTTTAGTAGTAAACCAATCGTATACGTCAGGAAACGTATAGGGTGTTGAGTCAACCCACTGTGACCAGTATCCTGTTGTTTTTCATTGTACTGCCAAATGTCTGTCAGATCACGTGGCCGTGTGTTGTTCCAAAGCTTCATCTTCAAACCTCTGCCACCTGGAGTTGGATCAAACAAGAGACAAGACAACATAAAACGAGAAATTCAAATCAAAATAGGAAACCCAAATAGTGAATATTCTTGGAGTCTCAGTCTCGAGAACAACTTTTAACCATTTCATCTTTGGAAAAAAATCAGTTTTTAATTTACCTCATTTCAGTCGTATGCACAATTTGATATTAAGATGGAGCTGCAAGTAGTTCTCTTTCTAAAACTATCTACCTTATGTATTTCAAAAGCACTGGTCAAGTCTGCTCTGGTAAACTCTGGTCTAAGTCATGACTAAGACCAGATCAATTAGTGTGATTCTGGTGTAATGTTGTCGTCAGATCTGTTTTTGGTCTTTTGTCTAAGACATGACCCAAGCTACATGCCGTGTCAAACTCTTAAAATGTATTATCTTTTCACAGCAGACAGCACATCAAAGTAATGAGCCTTTATGCTCCATGACAAAAGGATCGGACAAGATCAACTGCTTTGATGACAAGTATAAAACCAAGTGTTTAAAATTCGTCACTGTAGATCATGTGTTCTGATAGTAACAAAGGAGAATATTGAGCAAGTATTCATTTTCAGACATAAGGCAAAAACACAGATTGGATTTCTCACCTACGCCTTGTTCCATGTGCTCGTTTGTTTGCCACTCAGCCGTTTTGCACAGGATCTGGTCATCGGACACATTGAGGACTTCACAAGGCAGACCTAAAGAACATCATGTTTTAATGCAAGAGTATTGTTTTTGAATAAACAAATTGTTTAGAAATTAGAAAAATTAGAAGAGAACTTAAATTGTTGAGCTGTGTGTGTATCGTTCTTTCTTAACTAGTCAAACCTACCATTGCTGCTTATGGTTTTAGGCACAGGTTAACAATCTCCAGTCAACTGCAGTTCATTTGTATCAATATAACAAGCCTTGATTAAGCTTGACTGATTAAGTACAACCACTGTCAAGTGTCTTATCAAACTCTAGTGATGTATGCAACAGACCAAACAATAATATTCATAAGTAATGGGAAGTATCAATTAAAGAAAATAGATTTTATCAGTTCTGTTTACAGATGTAAGTTATCTATCTACTGTCAAGAATGTATTGTGTTATCCCATTCAAGTTCAACAATGAATGGAATAATGTCACTGTCATTCGTCACAGTCGGTGTCTCTCAGTGTTATGGGGACTTTTTTCTCGTGAGAGGATGTCCTTTGTTTAAAAGTATGTACATATTCAGCTCTGTTGAAAGTGATTATCACCATTGCGTGACTTCAGGTTCTGAACAATGCACTTTGTTTCTGTGGATACCCTCCACATTGACGTGTCTGTGTTGTGAAGGTTGCCGTGCTAACAAAGAGTTCTTGATGTGTTTTTGATGTTGATGATTACCTCCGACGATGACACGGGCCGGGTGATCGGTCTGGTCACCCAGGTGGCGGCCGTGGATTGTTAGGGTGGTGCCACCTTTGATGCTCCCTGAGCTGGCGTCACTCCTGTCACCTCTGAACAAGATCAACAACAAATATTTCACTCTTAATCAAAAATAGAAACAAGAGCAACAATGCCAATATTTTTCTTTCATACCAGCGAATGTCTGGAACATGCCAAACTTTTTTGCAGAAGAAACCACGTACAAATTTGTGTTTGGCCCACTCCTACAGATTATCGGAGAAAAACATCAGGATATTCTTTAACACATTTAAGTTGTTTTTGAACTGTATTACATAGTAAATTATTATATCTTAGGGTTAGCTATATTACTTTTGATTTCAAAACATCATTTGTTCAAAACATCATGGTTATTTTTACACCAGACTTGGGAAAAGATTTGCAGAACTATACCAATACTACAATCAGTCAATGTTTATGTACTGTACCTTCCATATTCACCATCCAAAATGTAACTCAGGTTGTGATGACCTGTTTCAAGAAGACAAAGTATTAAAAATTATCTATTTCTATTTTCCGATTTAAGAAGTTATAATAAACTGTCTTACCAATGTATGTCCCAGTCATTTTGCAGCTCATGTATCCCCACATAGAGTTTTCATTGTCTAGTTGCAGTCTATACCTAGAAACGTATTACAAGAATATTAACACTTTGCTCTAACCACTTATACACTATACAATTTCAAAATACTCACAGTTCATCTGAATTTGGTTTAAGCAGCTCACAAGGCATTCCTCCCATGTAGGCTCTGCATAAGTATATAACAATGTTTTGAAAAGTGTGTTTTAAGTGCTGAAAAAAATTCATCACAGTTTTTTTTTTTTGTTTCATACCTCACTATTCTGCTGTTAATATTATTTGTGCTTGTTCGATTGCTGCTCCCATAAGCATCCGTAAACATGAGTCCTCTCATAGTCACCACAGTCCCTGGAGTATTATGACAGATGATTTAATAGGTTAAACTAAATAAGCTTAGTCTAGTATAAAGGAATGTAATGTACCTGGCAAGCCACTGATTAGGTCCATAGAGGTTATAGAGGGGCTGTTAATCCACTGAACCTGAGAAGAGTCACCATAAAGGATTCAGAGAAAAGGTTGACAACAATTTAAAATAGCAAAATAAAAAATGTCTCAATTAGAGGTGACTTACATAAAAGCTACAGGTGTAACTCCACCATTGACCGTTGCATATGTTTTTGTCTGGAACGGGCACACCATCCACACTGACTTTGACATTATACCCGTCGTAAGGCATGGGTCTGAAATTAGAAAGATTACCCTTTTACTACCAAACAATGCCTTTGTTTCAAATATTACTTTTATAACTGTGTCAATTGTATTGCTATACAGTCTATACTGTTTTTTTATTCTGTAAAGCACTTTGAATAGCCTTTGAATTGTGCTATACAAAGACTGCTTTGTCTTCAGGAGAAGGTGGTTTTTCTGCAACACGAGACAAACTTTGTTCTTGTCATGTAGTTGATAGGAAACTGTTTGATACTATAGGTTTAGAGTTTTCAGAATAAATACTAGGCTATAGGCTGAACTAGTTTAATGATAAATTTGGTTTCAGTACAAAACCAAATGAATAATACCCAATCTTGGTCATTTAGTTCTATGTTATTGGTAGAAATGGTTGATTAAATAGGCTTTTGTTATTCCAACGTTACCTGGTGTAACACTGAATCTGGTCTCCGTGTGTCGAGTCCCTCTCCACGTCACACGGGAAAGACATTGTGTTGGAAACCAGGGTCACACGGTTGCCAAAGTCACTGTTCACTGGGTTCAGCTGAAACTGTGACCCTTGAGCAAAACCTGTGTATTTACAACAATCAGTCAATATGTCCAGAACATAGGCACCTAAACTCTTAGATTAATAGGCTAAAATAGTACTGTGGTCTGTAATAGACTAGGACTCTCTTACTGTACCTTGTCCTGAAATGGTGAGCCGTGTCGCCCCATTTGTGCTTCCTCTATTTGGAGAAACTTGGAATATCTTTTGAGCATCTATGATGATAATGCAAGAGGATATAAGATAGTTTAGCAAACTTAGGACATTTCTGGTTGGCCAGGTCAGCTCATTTAAATGGTATTATTTGTGGGACTTACTGCAGGAGTACCAAAGTGCGAAGAGGAGAACCACGGACAAGCGATAACTCATGGATGCAGACTGCATCCTGAAGATATCTCAGGATGCCCCTCTGTCTCTCCTGTTAGCTTCTGTAAACTATAAGAAAGTAGCATTTTAGAATTGAAAATAAATGTGTATAGCAGTTAGAGCAGTTATGTGTACACAAGTAAGCCTGAAGGTTTCGGTGCTTAGAAAAAAATGCACTTGAGAATTGTATATTTTAGCAAACTGTAATAAAGTACTTTCCCCTGAATAAATGTGGGTTAAGGAGTTACTACCCATCGTTTGTGTTCAAAATAAGATTTGACAGAATAGTGACACACAATATGTAAAAATAAACACCTAAAATAATAACAGACAATTTAAAACATGATGATAAATTAAAAAAAATAGGATGAATAACACAGGAAAAATGTCAACAGAGCTAATGTATTAAACAAGTTATTAATTTGTAGCTAAGAAGACCTATGAAAAGTGTTTACCTGGCAAATAACCCCCGTGTAGTTGTCCAAAAATACTCGAGGACAGAACTAGTAGGCCTACAGCACAGGGCACAGGTTTTTATGGGCTAGTCCCGCCGCACACAGTAGTCCGATGGGAGGAGGCTGCAGCCGAAACCGCCCTTTTTTACCGAAGAAGAGGAGGGCGATCATTAAACCTGATAAATACACTTATTTACAGCTTTTTGAAAGCTAAAAACGGACAAGGCTAAAGTTATAGGCCTAAACAACGATGACTTAACGCTAGCCTATTTTTTATGTCAAAGTCAATCTCCCAAATTCCAACACAACATTAGCTAACTACCGTTTTATGCAAAAAACATGTCGATGAGTTAAGATCTGGTGGAGATAGGAAGGGTCTTGTGATCAGAACTAAACTACTCTTCACACTTACATAATGACAAAACCAAAATTCAAGGACATATATCAAAATAAAGGATATCAGAATCGTATGTAAAAAATAAAATTAACCAGAAATCAAAGATATTTAAGAACAGGAATCCTTCCCTTGGCAATAAAAACAGGCAGATTTAACAACACACCAGAGGAGCTGAGACTGTGAAGACTGTGACAGGAGAGGATGAAAACGCTCTATTTTATTTTTTTTGGTACTGTCCCTTTTAAGATGAGTTTAGAAACACTGATGGATAACATTGTTTGCAGACAATCCTGAGATGTTCTGGAGCACTGATAATGACAACAGTCTGCCACTTTTACATCAGTCTGACCCTGTACTATTACTTGTTTTGTTGAAACTGCTACTGTTGTTTATGTTGTAACTGCTACTGTTGTTATAACTACCTGTCTGTTATGTCTGCACATGTGATGTTTGCTATGTTTGTACAATGCCTTATTTCATTTTCCGGAGGATCATCGGCGCGCTGTAATAGCGTACTGGTGTGGCCTTGCAACCTTGTGTGTTATCTATGTATAAATGTAATATGTTGCACCACTAAATAAGCTTTTCGTTGCAGTGTGCTTTCACAGTTGTAATGACAATAAATTGAATCAAATCAAATCAAATCAAATGTAAGCCCACTTGGCCTGGGGTTGTATTTCAAAATCCTTCATTCATTAATTTATATAACTGTAAAATGATAAAAGAAAATACATTTTTTTTTACCATAAATGTAAGCTTTTCTGCCCCTCTGTTAATTTAACGTTCATGTTAATTTCTTTGTTTCCATAGTAACAGCCAGTAAAAGCTAGAAGTTAGCTTAGCCTAAATTAGTCAAAAATAAATTAATAACCTATAAATAAAAATGTATAGGTTTATTATTATTAACACATCTTGTATTGTCTAGTTATTGTTCCATATAAATCTCTCATTTCTCTCTCTTGGCCAAAATAAACTAAACTAAACTTTCTTCAGTGGCCAGTAAATGACAAAACATTTTATGGCTCTTTGTAATGGCTTTGGAAGCCAGGTTTATAGTAGCCTGTAGATGACAACAAAAATCTGATTTGTAAACGTGAGAGTCTGTGATTGCAGACAGTGACACAATATTTCAATTATTTAATTTTGAGACCTGCTTTTAAAATATAAATAGATATAAATAGTAAAACTGTGTTTAAAGCTGGGTATAAGACAATAATATAGATGCAGATAAAAAGCCACTGTGGAGTGTTATGACCTTGTAAATAGGTGGTTGTGGCTGTGATTTTATGGACTTTCTTAACTGCTATATAGGCTACTGTTATGCTGTTATATATGAATTGGGGGTGCACAATTTATTGTATTTGCTCAAATCTTTTAGTGCCTTGTTTATGGAATAATTACCCGAGCAAAAGATAGTTCTTGCATAACTTACATGAGAATGAAATCAGGTTTTGTCTATTGCTTAACTATGTCGACATTCTTTCCATTGACAGTAACAACAATATTGTTAGCTCAAAGTTAAAATTCTATTGCATCTAAAGAATGCTGAACAGAGATTACCTGGCATCAAACTGAAGATCTTTTGTTTTTAACAAGATCTGATAATTACAACTGTCATTGTCGCCAACTATGTACATAGAGAAATAAAGAAATGAAAATAGTTAAAAGTCTGTTGTGACAGCCCTTATCCTGCATAATTATACTGTATTTAAAGAGCTAGCTTAACAAATACAATCACTATAAAAATAGAAAAAGGTTTAAAGGGGACATGTTTGCATTCACACAACACTCCTAAGTGTTATTTTAAAGACAAACTCTTTAAATGCAAAGAATAGAACAAAAGCATTTAGCAGGTTTCAGAGGAAAGTCTCTGGGAGATATTTCCAGGTCTTGAGAAAAATATTTTTTAAAATCTAGATGTAAGTGATAAATCAGATAAGGACGAGAAGAGTTTTTAATGACATGTTATCTTGTAATCACCTACACTTTTATGTTTTTTAGGTTATTTATGTGTAGCCTCAGCTGAACGGCTTTTCTCAGTTTTGACTCCACTTTAATAATAACTTTCCACAGCGCAAGACTGTCAATAGAAAAATGCTTATTGGGTTAATAGAAGGGCATAAGTGTGAAATTAGATTGTTTTTATAAAGCCAAGTGGAGATACAAACTAAATTGGCACGCAGTATTTATAAAGCATTTAAACACGCATCAATGTCCAGATCAGTTTTATCAATATTAAACTGCGCCTTAAAATTGTAAATATTTAAACTTTTCCATGTGGTTGAACCCTGATACATTTTTGACAAGGATACATCGAAACAATGTGTGACGTACAAATATTTTGCTTTTTTCATTAACATCAAACAGGTTTGAAATCAAATTCCCCTTAAAATACAAAGGCAGGTATCTTCTGACTCATCGTGTTACTGTGTGTGTGATATCTCAAAGGATTACCTCTCAAAACACTAATGACCAAAATAGGCATGATTTAATTACTTATTCCAAACACTGATGCATAACAAACTAAAATTATTATGAAAACACAAAATACAAGATAAAAAAAAACACTTCAGCATTGCTCACAATAAGAATAAACATCAGGACTGGGTTGTAATTGAGACTTTACAGTGAATAGAAAATGTATACACAGGAGCAGCCAAATTCACAATGTGGCGTGTTGAGCTAGAAATGCTCTAATTCTCTGGAGGAGCTCTTTCTTCACACTGTCAGGAACCAGTGCTGCAGGAGACAAGACAAGAAAATCAGACATATCATAATCATATCTCTAATACAATAATCCTATGGTAATGTAGTGCTTTTAAAAACCTTAGCCAATGCAGCAAGGAATAATTATTTATTATATAATTAGGTTATTCTCCATTCTATCTGAACTAGAATCTATTTCAGATAGAATGACAATGAGTTAGTTATGTTCCTGATGACCCAAATTTCAAAATAACATCACAAATCAAAGCCCATTGCCATTAATGAAAAACTTTGACCTCATTTTCAAAAGTGGCAAATCAAATTTTTGTAATATATTCATAAATAGATTCAAACATGCTCCTTGAAGTGTTAGTAGGATTTGGTAATTTTGAGTGATGTACATTAAAACTATTGCCAACCCAATAAAAAAATCAAAAGCCTTGAGGCAGTTTGTGTGCATTACCTCTGCCTTTGGGTGTAACTTCTGTGACCAGATCTTCCACTGTGACATGCTCCAGTCCCTTTTCTCTGATCACATCTAGACACAAGACAAAAGGAATTTACAAAAAGGCTGGACCAAACCACATTCACATATAAAAAGCCCGTAGCCTACCTTTGCAATGTGCCTTCAGCTGATCCTTCCATCCACACTCCACCAGCTTCGCCCTGAGCAACTCTTTTAACCTGTGGCCACATTCAAATTAGATTGTACACTCTGCCTGCCTTACATGCATAGATATCTTCAATCCGTTTGTGCCTCAGAATCCCCGCAGTGCAAAGACTACTTACCGCTCCCGCTCACCCATTTCTATCAGCTTCTGGTTAATGGCAGCCCTCATTTGGGAGTCTTTACTCATTGTCTGCCTGAAAACCTACACAAACAGACACAGTGTAAGCCAACATGTATTAGCAATATTTAAAAGGAATTACTAAATAAAACCACTATACCATTACCTTTGTGGAAACAAATCAGCTGGGGGAACATACGGCCCCTTTTACAAAATGGTATCGTCTAGAACCACAAAGAAGCAAAGGTTCCGATTCATTCAGGAATCGGCAAACCTGTCAAACACAACCTTTTTCGTAGGTTTATTTGTTCAAATAACAAAACAATAAATCAGGGATATATTTATTACCATTTAAATTAGGCATTAAAAAAATAATGACGACAATAGAGACGAGTAATGCACAAATTGAGCGACGTATACTGTATCTGAAGAACTACACTTCCCATGAGCGCTCAGGACCGTTAGTTCCGCCGTTAAAGGTTGCAGTCAGTGTTGAAATCAAACAGGGAAACGTGTATCATTTTAACCACAGCATCTTCCACACAGTTGTCTTAATAAAGGAAGACATGGCCGCGTCAAATTACACCCTGAAGGTAAACAGAGAGCTTCTGGACCCTAACTTTGAGAGTTACATGTTGTCTCTGGACGTCATACCCACGTACACCGTTGAACTGGATGCCGGTGAGAAACTACAGTGCACTTAGCATCTAGCTCAAGTTTAGCTACATTCCACTGACAGCCTTTATACACCTCATTCAGCTACTGGAAATTCAAACATGTAATAAATTAAATATATGTTCACTAGCTGTGATCCATGTTAAAATACAATACAATTACTCATTTATACTATTAAACCGAACTGAAACGTGTGTTTCAGTTGGTACATGTCTTCACTGTATCTTTTACAAGTTAATAGCTGCAGAATAGTAACATTTGTAAAACCCTAATTTAAGTTATTATTGCTTTTTTTTAAACAAACACATTAAAAGTAAGGAGTGTAATAATTTATGCAAAATAAAAGCAACAAATGATGATGTACAATATCTTAACATTTTTAATACAGAAAGAATAACAAAGTTGGGTAGAATGTTTCTTCAATTTGACATTTTACTTGTATCATAATAAGCCTTTTTTGCTGTATTATTAGTATTATTAGACATTAGATAAATCCTGGTATGAATATGATTACTTAAGTAAGCAACAGTGGCTGTAATTATGTTTTATACGATGCCTTCTGCAGCTGTGGAGGAGCTAAAGCTGAAAGACACTCAGTACACTCTGGAGCATATGCAGGCTTTTGGGATGTTCAATTACCTGCATTTGGATCCCTGGTACGAGGACACCGTTTTGTTTGTGGACTGTAAAGGACGAGTTCTTAGTCTCACAGTCACTCTGGTAAGTTCTTTGCTGTTCCTATAATTTTTTCAGTAGTCTTTTATTTTATTATTGTGGTCACAGTTGACTCCGTTTTATTGACGCTTACACACCAGTAGGTGGTGACCAAATACTGGGCAACACATGCTCCCACAGTTCCAAACAAAGTCTGTAGGAAATAGTCTCGTTTGAAACTCATTTACATTTACATTTACATTTATTCATTTAGCAGACGCTTTTATCCAAAGCGACTTACATTACATTACATTACCAGTGTTACAGTCACTGGAGGCAAGGTGGGTTAAGTGTCTTGCCCAAGGACACAACGACAGTATGAACTGTGGGGAGAGCGGGAATCGAACCGCCTACCTTCAGGGTGAAAGACGACCGCTCTACCCACTGAGCTACTGCCGCCCAGTAGTAGTTTTGAAACTCGCAATGTTTCAAAACCTTCATGGTCAATATGACTCATGGTATTTGTATTTTACATTTACTTTATTCAAATAAAACAGCTTTTGTGGCTCAGCACACAGTGTAACTTAGTCAGACTTCAACTATTACTTTGAGCCAGTTTTTCTGTTATTCATAAAAAAAGCATGCAAAGATGAAGAGTTAAATGAGCACACTGACCTTTTCAGCAGAGACTTCTTTTATGTTCATAAAGATGATTACACATAATTACTGCTGCAGACATTTTTTTGCCCTGAATAATGACCACACTGTAATTTTCTTGAAAAATACAGTTTCAGGCTTTCAGGGGCTTTGTTAAATGACTCTCAGTAGAAATGTGTTGGTCAGGTTTTAATTACAATCATCACATGATAATTATCCTCCCTGATGAGCCTTTTGTGAACATTTGTAGGCAAGTGACAGTCTTTTTTTTTGTTTTTTAGTTTAGTTTTATTTGTCATTAAATATAAATATGAAAAATTACAAAACTTTCACTTGAAACATAGACCAAAAGGGTTTAGGCTGAAGTCTAGACCTATTATGCCTCACTCTTTTTAACATTTAAATTAAATTGCTATATATCTTATAAAACGCAACAGTTGCACTTTGCGCTCCGTTTGGGGCTTTACTGGCATTGATTACGTGAGAAATGATTTCAAAGGTGCTATTGATATAACAAGCATTGTTACGCTCCATGGCAACAACGGGGCAGCTGCTGCATGCTGCTTTTGATACACTCTTACCTCTTGCCATGAGTAACTGATGCTCATGTGGAGACTTATCTTCCTTTTAGTAATACGTTACTGTGACTTGTGAATCACATATAAATACCAGTCCCATGGACGACCAATGACCAGTTGTACTGTCTGCCTTTCTTTATATTCATATTCCTTTCAAGACCACTGGGGGAGTTTATTAACAGAATTAGAGATCTACAGTTATTAGCAAAAAGGGACGGTCTGCTTTTTTTAAAGTTCAAAGCCCTTGTGGTCAAGTGTGTACTTTTTAAAATAATGAACTAAAGACAACTACTTTAAAATCTTCTGATTTAACATTAAACATAAGAGACAGAGAATTTATGTGCACTAGTCTTAAACTGTTCAAAGATTTGTTTATGAGTAATGTAATGTTGCCCGGACTATTAAGTTGTGTGCAAATACTCAGCAAAATAGGTTTTCAAAACTAAAAAGAAACAAAAAAACATATCAATTACAGATAAAATTTGTCATATTTGTCAAGATCCTTTTTCTTTTTGGATAATTTACTGCTCTCACTGAATTTTAATTAGTAAATCTTTTTATAAAAGCCCTTTTTTGTAATTTGGAAGTTGCTACAAAAGCATACCTGCCAACATGTACGCATTTTTCATACTCTGCACGCATTTTGACTCATACGTACGCTTGTACGATTTGCTGCTCTCTAGGTACGTAGGTAGTACTCATAAAATTTCTTCAAGGTTGGCAGGTATGCAAAAGCTACAAGTTTCTTAAGCAACGTTTCCGCCAAATTGTACTTTACCCCTGTAATGGCTGTTATTTTCACTACCTGTATGAAAGGGGTGTTAGCTATGTAAGCAACGTCAAACTCGAAATTGAGAAATTCCCCATTGTGGGACGAATAAAGGATTATCTTATCTCAAACCAGTGCCATACAAGTTGTTTTTATTTGAGAAACAAATTTTAAGCAAACTTAAAATGTAGATGCATTGCCAAAAATAAAAAAGCACAAATTACGATTTGTAGCTGTAGCTTCTTTTACTTTCGGCTGTTACCATCAGGGGTCGCCACAGCGAATCATCTGCCCCCATCTAGTTTTATCCCTTAGCATCCTCTTCTCTCAAACCAACTACTTTCATGTAGTCCAAGTTCAACCAGTGTGTGTGCGTGTGTGCGTGCGTGTGTGAGAGAGTGAGAGAGGAAGCATGGTGTAAAGTGCTTTGAGTGCTCAAGAAGGTAGAGAAACACTATATAAATGTACCGTTCAAGTACATTTTCAACGTTTTTGTTGTAAAAAATGCCACAAACTGATTTATTTATGGATTTATTTTATAAATTGTCTGTCTTAGTTCTTTAAAAATCTCAAACATGGATGCTAAGAGGGGTCATGGAGTAATATGGGGAATCTTGTTCATTTACATCAAACTATATTTCTACATTATTTTTTTACAAATTGACATATCTGTTGTTGTTCTTGTTGTGAATCCTTCAGGACACGGTGCTGGGGAAACCTCAAGAGATGTACCGTATAGACCCCGAATCCAGCTACTGTGAGGATCGGCTTTGTGCGTCTTTGAGCCTCACCTCTGCGACATGGGCCGCTCTGTCCGACGGGACTGGCAGACTTTACCTTCTCCGCACTGGCAAGAGGGGTGACAGCTCTCACGCCAAGTGGGAAGTGAGTATGAAGTGTAGTGTGGGAAAGACCACTTTTATAACTTGAAAAATCAAAGAGAATGCAGTACTCATTATTGGAGTAATGCTCTCATAATATAAAAGATACCATTTAACATCAACAGTAATGGGGAAAATTTTTATAGTAATGAAGAGGACTTCAGTTATTCATTAGTAATGGTGTGACATGACATTTGGAGCAGCGCTGACTGTTGAAATCTGCCCAATTATGTGCAATAATATGTTTTGTTAAAAGCCACAAAAAGCATCTCAGCATCTGGTCACATAATCACTGAGTCACTAAATGACAGTGGCAAATGAGGAAATGAGATCTGTTACTGTAATTAGACGTAAAAAGGGTCATTATGTTAGAATATGGTTTATTAGAATAGAAAACAAATATAGCTCTTTGAAAAACAGTGCTTTAAGACAGGACTTTTAAGTCACCTTTCCACTAGTTATACTAGATATGCCACAACTGTGAGGTGGATGGATTAGGTTGGCAAGTGTTCACTAACACAGATTTGTGAACAATATTTGAGAGAAATGGGCCTTTTGTGTTTACGGAAAAAGTCTTTGAGTTCAGTTCATGAAAAAAAAAAAATTGTGGCAAAAACAAAATTGTTGTGTTAAAAAAGGTTGTTCAGTATACATTCGTGTTACAATATGATATCAAAAATGTAATGTTTTTTTAAGTTTTCTGAATGGCTTTCCTCATCATTGCTTTCTCTTTGTAACTGTGTGATCTTTATTGGGTAAGTAACTTGTTAAAATCATCATTTCTTAGCGGTTCAGATGCAAATTCAAGCTAAGAGCCTGTGTTTTGAAAAGCAACCTCAGGAAATTGGCTTGTAGTGGAGAGGAATGAGTCTGTGGGCACTTGATCCTGTTAACAGCCACACAATTGAGATCAGCTACAAATGAGAGTTCAGCCTCTGAACAGATGCGCTTGATTCAATTCTCCAGGAAAGTTCAAGAGAAGAATTTGTAATGAGAAAGTTGTTGTAATTTGAACTTTTAACTCCGGGCTTAGCTAAAACTAACTCTTACTTTGTCTATGTACAGATTCACATTTTAATTATATTTTTAGTATAGCTGGAGAGCTTTATTCATTTAAAACTATTCTCGGCAAAGTTTGACAAATCAAAGTGCTTGAATTTTCATTTGAATTCAACCTTAAAGACACTTAAGACACTTTTAAAGGTGCAATAAAATATTTATTCTGTATATTCTTATGAACTCAAAGGCATTTCATATTCTGATTCATTTCTTTAAAGGAGAAGCAAGCCATATTTTTGATCAAACAAGTTTTAAATACCTTTTTATATCCTATCAGCCATCAGTCAGTAACATGGCTACACCAAACAACTGAGACTCTTTTGGTGTCTTCCTCCATTTTCTTGATGGTGAGAATTCAGCCTAAAGCATTAAGCATATGCAGTTTACAAGGGGATGGCAGCAGGTCTTTTTTGGGATGTAAAAAAAATAGTAAAAGTTACTCAATTTAACTTAGCAAGTAGGTTAGAGCCTCCCATTGGATAATTACTGCATGGATGATTAAACACCCATGTCAGAAGACGCATCCTGGGGTCATGGGAAAGATGTTTCAGAAGAGTCAAGTTATTGCAACAAGCAAAGAAAACATCTTTGCTTGCTTAAATGACTAAAATTGGATTGAGAAGTGTCCAATGCATAATTAAATGTAGTCAAAAATTTAATCTTGAATGATCATGATTGACAATCACTTAAATGTTTGGTGAAATCAAATTGTAAAAAAACAACAGTAGAACCCATAGCTATGTTTAATAGTGAAAGTAAGAGCATTTCACTATTAGAGCAAATGCACAATACAAAGTGAACACAAGGGATTGGGACTAAACAGCTGTGTAGCCTTAAGAAAACCATTTGTCATTTGTTTTGTGAGGCTCATCAGAAAAAAAAGGTATGGTCTGATGAGTCCAGACCTGTTCCAGAGTGATTGGTATCATCAGGGTAAGAATGGTAATCAAAGCTAAAGGCGGTCCAGCTAATTATTAGTGTGTGACTTTTTTGGGGCCCGAGCAGTGTATGTTACTGATTTCCATTTAAGATGATTAATTTTTTTTCCTGGCAGGCGCTGTTCAGTGAAGACATTGGGGATCCTTTCGTCATCCTCCACAGCATCTCTCACGTCCAGGCCATGGTCCACAGCATCGAGGTCCTGCTGCTGCGTGTCCAAAAAGACCCAGAGGAGACCAGGGGCAGTGGCTTCTTTGTGTCTCTGGAGTGGATCACCATTGCCAACACTGTGGGACACGGTCAGTGGGACATAGATACGCAGACAGATATCAGATATAATATGGCCAGTCATAATTCAGAGAGTGGGTATGGCTGGCACTGAGACACCTGTTACATCAATGACAGTAATTTTTAGTCACAGCATTGTTTTAAGCTGTTAATTATGTCAGTATGTATTAAAGGAAAGTGTCGGTGAAGAAGCAATGGCCGATTACAATATGTAATTATTAAAGGAGTTAAGCGTTTTACATTAACAGCCATCGGAGTGAAAAAGGAAAGAGGGTTTTTCCACAGACATTTAAGATTTAACTAACTAATTTACAGGAACTGGAGGCTTTTTGCCAAGAAAAATGGGCAGCTTTACCATCTGAGAAAATAAAGAGCCTCATCCACAACTACCACAAAAGACTTCAAGCTGATGACAATGACATTGATGTTAAAGGTGGCAATACAGGGTATTAGTTTCTGTTTTCATTATGATTTTGAAAAGAGTAAACACAGTTGTTTGACAATTAATGGCTTCACCCAACCACTAACTATGAGTAAAAGAAAGGATTTTGTGTTATCATTCATATTTTCTGAAAAATTACAAATTCTGACAGGGTATGTAAACTTATGCCAGGATATGTAAACTTGTGAATGAAACTGTATAATGGTACATGACACAAAAGAAAGCAAAATCAATTCTCCTCATAAGGAGTGGCTCAGTGGTAGAGCGGTCGTCCTTTAACCGGAAGGTAGGCGGTTCGAATCTCGCTCTCCCCACAGTTCATACTGATGTTGTGTCCTTGGGCAAGACACTTAACCACCTTGCCTACAGTGGTGTTCCAGCTGTAACACTGGTGAATGGAACCTTAATGTAAGTCGCTTTGGATAAAAGTCAGCCAAATGTATTAAAAACAAAGAAGTAGTGTAAATGTTAAGAAAAAAAGCTGTTTAATGCTGGCTCAGGAGGGTGTATTCAATGAGATGAGCCAAAAGCAATATGCAACTGTGCCTAAAATGATCTGAATTCAGTGATATGTGACTTGCATGTGATTCATTCAGATGTGTGGACCCATATTGTACACTACTCATAAAGGATAGTCATTGATGTGAAATAATTTTTTTTCATTTTTTTCATTTGACTTTTGGTCTAAAGAAAAGACACTCTGACTGATGATGATGATGACAAAAACTAGAGGTGGAATTATAAAACAGCCTTTGTGTGTTTTTGTCTCCACTCTGTTCAACAAATGCACATACCATTAAATCTAATCAGCTTCTTTTGGCCTTTAGTTCAGTTTTCACACAATCCGAATACCCCAACGATGACTTGTTCAAATCGTAATTCTGTAACATGTGCTATTTCCTCTCATGTCCATGTTGTTATTCGTCTGGGGTTTCCTGAGTTTAATAGAAGTCTGAAATTACTTTGCCCCCTTTAAAACAACATCCTCTTCTTGGCTTTGTGCAGGTCAGGAGAAGTCGTACGAGGTGAGGAAGAGGAGGGTCCTCAGGGGGAAGACGGTGCCTCACTACGCCGCCGTGGACCCTCAGGGAAAAGGGCTCATGCTGGCTTCAGAGAAACCGTTCGCGTTCACACATGTCGACGGTCAGCTTGTAGTGCAGTCCCAGTCTGAAGCGATGGAGGTGGAGACAGGTGGGTCACAGGGACTGATGGGAAATCTGTAAACACACAAATTGCAGTGAGTGGTTTTCAAAGTAGCCAGGTGCACTGATGGGTTATTAGGCTGTTCATTGTTTATACATTACCGGTTTTGAAATGTGATATTATGTAAACCACTAATACAAAATTCATACTGTTTTTGTAATATGAGCCGAAGAGACCAGGAAGTATTAACTAAAGCATTTACAACAGTTTGCCCAACCCCACTTCTTTTTTACAGAGCAGGTGCATGTTTTATCTCAAGACTTGACTGTGGGGCTTTGACTCTTATTTATATATAAATATGAACATTATTTGGGTCCAGATCCTGACATAGCCTCACTGGTCATGTACATTCTACACACTTTAATCTTCTGCTCATTAAAGGCTGAGGATGAGGCAGAGACAGATCTGTTGGTGGTTGCCATAGAAACACGGAAGTGGGATCATGTTACCGCGGAGCATTCACAATAAGTTCGAGGTCTTTGCCGTTTCTGCTCATCTGTGTTTCCTTCGATTCTGAGGGAAACATTTTTTGGTGAGGAATTGCTGCTAGTAATTAAATGGCATGTTGTTATCCACTAGAATTAATTAATAAATATATAAACAACTGTAAAATGTCAGCGAGACAAATGTTTGTTACAACTTTCTGGATACAAAAGTGTTTTCTTTAGTTTAACAAAAGGTGTGAAAAACACCACTTTCTCACATTTTGAGGCTGGAACAACATTTTGTTTATTAACTAAGACAAATAGTTAAAACATTGCTTTCTTATTTGTTAGAAGGCATTAAAGCAGTTTGACAAAGAGGCACAAACAGAAGTCTATAATAGATTTGTCCAGTTACCAGTGCTCGGTACTCGTAGGTATTGGTACTCATACTCATTTGACTCCCTTAGTCTTGAAGTTAAGTCGTTCTATATTTTTTTTACTGCGGTAAAAGGGCAACAAAGTGTCATTTGAGGCAAAATGATTGTCCAATATTTTTCAAAAGGGTGTCTGTAAGATACATAGTGATAAGTGACTAATTCCCTTCAGTAAGTAATTGTGTTAAATGTGTGAAACTAAAATGGGCCCATTTACAGCAGAACATGCTTTAGTCTCTGTGGTGTTGCTCCTGTCTGTTTCTCCAAACTGGGAATGTGCTGACATCTGCTGTAGGGATATATTTGCTTCAAATGTCACTAATAGAATAATAATAGGGACAATTCAATGGGGACTTTCATATTTTTGTGAAGGATATAAATGTAGCACCATAACATATTGCTCCCTTGCTTTCTTGCTGCCAAGAATGAGCTCATGATATTAGGATTGATAGCATGTCCCATACATATCACTGGAGAGTATTATATCTAGGCCAGGACTTGGGCGATAAAAGCTGTGCCTGAAAAGCAGGAAGATATTAAACACGTGGTAAAAGATAAGTGCTGAAAAATCTCATCATGCTTTCATTGAAACTCTTTCTTGAAGTCTTTCTTATTCGAGTGTTGTGGTTTCCGGGCATTTTTGTTGCTCATTTTGAATTGTCAACCTTCATTAACGTCATCAGCAAACACATTACTCATAGACTTCTGCAGGTCTTTTGAGCATTGAAACATTTCAGACATAAACCAACATAACCTGAAAGAGACTGGAAGCAGAAACTCATTTTGGGAAAAAAAAAGATTTTTTTTAAAAGCCTCTTCTGACCCTCACAAGGCAATAGGTGTGTGTGTGTTGCAGCAAAGTAATGGCTTGTTTTTAGCCAATCCTGTATGAGCACTGTGTCCTTTCGGAGAGGCAGCAGTAGATGAGATGTGAAGAGAGGGGGCATCTTCATAGAAACCAAATACAAGAAACCAAAAGACGACTTAATGCTTAATGCAGAGAAGGTGTGCACTATAGAAAGAAGGCATACTACACAATCAAATACACAACGTTGAGGAGATATGCACAATAACATTTGGATGAGTAGAAACGCTGAAGTAGAGTGAGTTGATGGATTTGGCAGCTTTCCAGTTTCATCTTTTTTATATTGTTAAAATGCAAGGCTCTGGACTAACATCTACAGCAACTTATGTTTATTTTTGTTATATTGGACAATTTGACACAGGTGAAAGCATGTCACACAGAAGTCAATAGTATTATTGCCATTCAAGCTAGCGTCTTTGTGAGGTTTTGTAATTGCTTATTTCTAATGTATAGTACAACCCTATACTGTATGTGGCATTTACCTGCACAGATGCAGTTCATCAGTTTGTTTTCCTGCACATTGGAGTTTTATCAAGGTCCTGTCTCAACCCTGTGAACACAAAGACCCTTTTTACAGCTTTTATAAAGATTTCTTGTTAATCTTGGCATTTTATACTCATTTTCAGTCATTTGTATGTCGGTTATCTTTGTGTCATTGAAAACATTCAACACATATAATGTATAACTACACAAATGAGCTGAGATGCAGTATTACATTAATACATAAGTAATATTAAGACATATTGAGAATACAGTTTAATTAAAAGCTTTTATGGCCCCGAGCCCTCTGTCTCACTGAACCTAACAAAAGAATAGACTGTGTGCTCGGCTGAGGTCTGGTGTCCTTTCAGTGGCTTTAGAAACGGGACGATTCTACTCGGTTCTAGAGCAGGATCAAAATGTTGTTGCTGACTTAGATGAAAATGAAAAGTTTTCTTGTGCTTTTGTAACATGCTCCACAATGTTGGCTTTTTTGTAAAGTCTCTGATGTTTGTTCAGATTTGTTTTCTGATGACACACTTTATTTGTGTAGTCCTCTGGGATGTTTTTGGTTCCTGTATGCTAATCTGATTTTGAAATTTATTGTCTCTAAGCCCTTCTTCTATAACCTCTAAATAACGTCTAAAACTATGCCTAAAGAAATGCATGTTTAGGTGCATTAGTGCTCATTGTGAATGAAAGTGTGAGTGAATGGTTGTCATGGAACGGTTCCAGACCCCTGCAATCTGTTTATATAAAAAAAAAAAAACGTAGAAAAAATGTTTTGACCAAGTTTTTCAGAAGGTTCAGTTTAAGTTTTAAGAGGCAGTTCAAACATGGCATTTAGAAATACAAATTGGTTAGTGAATACTCAGACAAACATAATGGATGTTTTTAATTCACTTGTTTGTTTGTTTTGTGGTTCATTTTTGCTCATTACTGCCCATTCAAAAACACGATCTGTGCTTTGGAACCAGTCAAAATAGTTCCTAATTGTGAAACAATTAAAAACATGCAAAAACTTCATAATCTGCCAGCTTCAGTTTCTCAGCTGGAGTTCATTATGGTTTAGTTAAAAGCAGTAGCTGAAAATTAAATAAAAGTTTGGTTGGTGGTGCAGCTGCTTTACAAGATGTACTTTTTTTTTTTTTTTAGGTGAGTCAGATAAGAAGAAAAATAGAGCCTGTTGATCACAAATGAATAAGACGAAAGCGTGCGTGAAATCAAACATGGTTGTGCAATGTTTATCTGAGAATAACCTTTGACTTGTTTGTGTAACTTTAAGATTGTTACACACCAGATTTGTCACAGCATTGTTTGTTAGAATTATTATATAACATTGATCATGTAACATTAGATAAACTCCATCGGGCAATGAGTTGCTGAGTTGAAAGCTGGATATTGTGGGCAACAGTGTGAACAGATTGGTGCCAAGAAAAAGAGCGGAAATGCTGCTGACTTGTTTAGAAATGTCTAATTCAGTTGTTTCTGTGAAGGTTCTCAGCCATGCATGTCATCTTGAAGAAAACCATGCAATAAAAATGATAAATAAAAGAGCTTATTATCACCAAACAAACAAGCTATTCATAAACTCTAACCTACTGAAAATGAACTGCTGACCCTGTGGCCTGGCTCCGGATGAGCAGAAGAAGATGGATAGATGAATGTTTGTTTGTACATTGTTTCTTTTTTTATTTTTTTAAAGATGGCCAAAATAAACTAACCAACTAACTAGGTATTGGCATGTTTAAGAGTTAGACGTGTATAAACAAGATTGAACAACAACGTGTTTTTAATAAGTCTTTGACAAACACACATGTACAAGGAATGTATTGATGAACCAGTAACCTTTTGAGAAAATTGTTAAGCTCAAGAATGTCTCATAGAGGTAAAGTTATTTCCCCTTTTCTTTTAACAGTCTCTTTTGTCGATGGAAATCCTTGAGCAAAACCACAACCACAGTTTGACTTTAAACACTGAAAATAAAGTCATTGGACGATTTATATACATTTTATTCAGTTGTAGATTTAGATTTAGAGGTAAATTTAGTTAAACCTGCATCGTGATCATTAATACTTTCCTAGCTGAATATTCAACATGAACTCCATCACAGACTGTATGAGATATTTTATGTATGACATCCACCATCTGGCTCGGTACTGTCATGAACTTTGCATTTCTTTCTCATTTAAATTCAGATCCCATTTACTTCTGGCAGCAGACAACGGAGGACATCACGGTTCGTGTGCGGACGCCTGAGGGTGTCGCCAAAGAAGCGGTGCAGTTCAGGCTGACAGCCGACAACGTGAGCATCGGAGTTCAGGGCTTCACTCCTTTGCTCCAAGGCCAGCTGTACGCCGCTGTAGACCCCGAGGCCAGCACTTGGATCATCAAAGATAACAGAAGGTTTGTGGCTATAGGACTGAGCATTGTTGTAATGTTTCCACTCACTTTGAAGTCCCTTTTCGTTTGAAAGCAAGGAAAAGCATATGTCCAAAGTATTGCTTCAAAAATGAGGTCTGTCAACAGTTGCAGACATTTCCTCCAAACATGGGAGCTGTTGCCATCTAAGTATTGTTTATTGAAATGGACCACTTACTGACAATTCTCTATAAAATAATGTTTGTAGATGTAGCCTTTCATGAATCCAAACAGCCTCATAAAACATACCATACAATAGTAATCATCTAGTAGAAATTATTGGAACAATAGACAGCACCAGTGAAAACCTGCACTGTGTCTGATTAGCCTTTCAAAGCCAAGCAGGGGTTATTACTAAACAAAGACAACAACAGAGGTTTAAAGGGATATTTCAGACCATCTGAAATGAAGCTGTATGTAGAACTTGTGAATAGATGTACTTTTACATGTGTAAGATTTTGTTTATCACAACCACAGTTTGAAAAACAAAGAAAGCTTGACCACTGCTTTATGCTGCGTTTTGTAGAAACATTTCAAAGGTGTATCTAAACAATTGAAAATATTCCCACTATACATCATATTGTTTGCAAGTACGCACTGAAGTAGGATTTCCTCCATGTGTGGTAACCTGAGACTTGTAAGTCCTGTCTTTAATTCCTGTAATTCATCCCAAAATCTTTACTAGAGTTGATTTTTGAAGAAGGCATCTGGACATATAACCTTTTAAAGACATGTCAACTTTTATCCAAAAGTGTCTATCAGGTGCAGACTAAGAATAAAAGCTCAGCTAACTGACTTGACATTGTCAAGCTCTAAAACTACGTCCAGATGTCTACTCTAGACTATTATGAACCAAAATCTTGTTCAAAAGAAAAGTGGAGTGGAGCCTGGACGCCCTTCCCATCCACTCACTTTATAATAACTAGACGCTATTTAGCATCACATAATTTACTATTTAATGCAGGGCACAAGTAAGTACAAGTAGGCTTATAAATTTAGATATACATTACATTTTAGCATATACCTGAATCTGCCGATTCCACCCCTGAGAAATCCAACTTGAATTTATAAAGACCAGACTATTTTTTTTTGGTCTATTCTCTGGTTGGCTTGCGTTTTAAACATTCTTCAAAAGATTGTTGTGATTCATCTTACAAACCATTGAGCAAACTATTTATTTCTTGTCAGCCACTTGCTGAATATTAATCTGCTTGTTGTTTTTAGGATTCATTGCTGAATATTAATCTGCTTGTTGTTTTTAGGATTCATTGGTGTCCTTCTTTATTTCACTTTAAAAGAAAACCTGCTCACAGCGATGTGCCGGCGTCTACTTTTAAAAATCCATGTCATTCATGTCACTAGAAATCTGTGTGGTCCAAAGATAGTAATGAATCATCTGAGAAAATATCTGCTGCCATGGGGCAACACCAGTAAAAAAGACTTAAATGGACATGCAGCAGCAATTTTACACAGCCTGGTGTCTCAAAAAGAAATTCCAAAATTTATTTTGGAAATGCATGTTTGTTTTTTGAGTCAGAGAAAACTTTTAGGATTTGCATATAGTGCGTCCAATGAATAAATTCAGACTAAAAACAGAATATGGTTTTAGTAATAAAAAAGCTCCTCTATTACTGAATGAAAAGAGTAAAATAACTTGTTTGTGTGTTGCCTCAAAGCTATTAGGGTGATGTTGATAAAGGCAGTGGCTTTGAGCTGGGACTGCATGTATTTCTGTCTCATAGCAGAGTGTTTGGGGTCAGTTAAAGTCTCGCTAAAACCGTAACAACAAAACTTTTAGAAGACGTTTTTTGACCGAGACAGACAGATTGTGTCCAACACCTGGAGTCAAGCCTGAGATGAATAATGGCAAAAAATCTGAACAGAAATTTGGAAAAGGAAGGGGACAAGAACTCAGATGGGAAACATATTGTACAGACAACATTTACTTTATTCCTCTTTTGGGGTGTTTTTAGTCTTTTGCAAAGAGTTAAAAGTTGGATAGAAACATATTTGAAACTGACATAGCAAACATCATACCATCAGCTTAAAAATAGCTGCTACTTAACTATTCCTCTGCCAAATATAGGACACAAGACAAGTGTAACAGTATTATTTGATGAAAAGCAGCAGAGAAGTATCACACAAGGTCTTAAGTATAAGAACAGGTCCTAACTTAGTGCTATGCCCATTAGAATCTGCATTAATACGGTTTTCTGTTCTTTGAAAACAATAATAAAAAATTCCATTTACAAGCTTACCTAGATAAAACTTCTAAATCTATACTGTAGCTGCAGTAACTCTGATGTTACACAAGGTTTATGTGTATCTTTATTTGAAATGCATCCATTTTTGATTTTCTTTTTTGCCAAATTTTATATTAATTGTATTTTATTTATTATCAAAACACAACTATTGTTTTATATAAAATCTTAACAGGCATTTCATCCCCTTTAGAGATATACAGTTTTGTTTACACAAGACAACACATGATGGACACAATACAAAATACTTAAAACACAAAAATAACAGAAAGCCAACTAAAAAATTATAAAATGACCTGTATATTTCCCATGTTTTGCTAATTAACTTCGCTCATTAGTTTACCGTTGCCACAGTAACTAAGGTCTAAAAAATAATTGTGTTGCTCTTCTTTGAGAGTGCTCAACTCAAAAGAATCAATAGGTTTAGATTGTCTTTTTATTAAGGCTCCGCTCCATTCATTAAAATCCTAATCAGCTTCTCAATGATTTGGTTCAACACACTCCGAATCAAAGAAGACACAGGTCGTGCAGTAAATCTATTACAAATGTTGGGTTCCACCCATGTCTCGGTCTATGTTGTCCCCCATTTGGTATTATTTTGGTCAGCGTAACGCAGTCCTAAATATCCAGTGACTTGTAGCCTTTAGCTAATGTAGACTAAATGCTCTTTAATGTTAATAATAAAAATAATTCTACTCAAATTAATAAAAAAAAATAAAAGGATCTACTATATAGTAAATTAATTATCTATTATTTATCATCATTAATCTTTTTATGTAACAGAAATTATTTCCTCTTTGGGGATTTATAAAGGGATATTCTATTCTATAAATGCAACAGTTTTTAAATGGAAACCAAAAGGGATGAAAAACATAAATAAAAAGTCTTTTTAATTTTACAGTAAGTGGTTTTTCTGCTAATTTGGGACTATGTAATGTTAGAAAACCAAAATTTCCCCTTTTTTTTTTTTTACTTGAAATATTACATTTGACTGTAATGGGACAATTAGCGTTCTAGTATTGGAAAAAACGGTTATATTATATCATCATTATGAATTGCATTTGTCTGACTGTATTTATAAAACAGTCCCTAATGTTTGTATAGACCATTATTTTCCATATAAATGGGTTACACGAACATCTGAGCACCATCTACGTCTTTTCATTGTTTGTCCTGAAATAGATTAAGAGGCTCTATCTCCTTTTGTGTGTCTTTAATATCTTTTCGGCGCTGTCCAAATATAGCCGTGTCATAACATCCTGAAGGATAATGAAATCTGAGCAGCGTCGGTCTCTGATAAATAATGTTGGCATTTTTAGATTGGAGCATTAAATAGGCATTTTAGGTAGGCATTATACCGTGTGGCCTTATAAAAGCATTACAAAAGTAATATTTTTAATGCGTGTAAGTTCTAGCTTTATTCATTTATTATTTAGCCTTATTAAATAATTTAGTACTGACCTATGTTTTTGAAAAAGGTTTTAAATTTATAGATAGTAAAACTTGTACAACCACAGTAAGACCTTGGATTCTCCATTTTTTATTTTGTCTTGAACAATAGGTTTATTATATTGTTATCAAACATTATCCAGCAGCACTATCTGTCCTTTAGATGTGTTTGTACTGACATCCCTTAGAGCTGTACGTGAACCATACTCTTGAGGTTAACGACAAAGAAAAAGACATTGTAATATTCATTAAATACTGGCTTCCAATTGACATCAGTTATGTCAATAAACGGGTGTAACCATTTAAAAAAGGGATGTTGGGTTACAATGAAGTGACTTAAGTACAAACCCGATTCCAAAAAAGTTGGGACACTGTACAAATTGTGAATAAAAAAAGGAATGCAATAATTTACAAATCTCATAAACTTATATTTTATTCACAATAGAATATAGATAACATATCAAATGATGAAAGTGAGACATTTTGAAATGCCATGCCAAATATTGCCTCATTTTAGATTTCATGAGAGCTACGCATTCCAAAAAAGTTGGAACAGGTAGTAATAAGACCCCGGAAAATTTAATGTACATATAAGGAACAGCTGGAGCAACTTATTAGGTCAATTGGCAACATGCTTGGGTTATAAAAGAGCCTCTCTGAGTGGCAGTGTCTCTCAGAAGTCAAGATGGGCCTTCCCCCAATGATGCGGCGAATAATAGTGGAGCAATATCAGAAAAGAGTTTTCCAGAGACAAATTGCAAAGAGTTTGAAGTTATCATCGTCCACAGTGCATAATATCATCCAAAGATTCAGAGAATCTGGAACAATCTTTATGCGTAAGGGTCAATACTGGTTGTCCGTGATCTTCGGGCCCCTATCGACACTGCATCACAACATGGGCTCAGGAATACTTCCAGAAAACATCGTCGGTGAACATAATCCACCGGGCCATAAACATAATTCGCCGTTGCCAAATAAAACTCTATAGGTCAAAAGTCATATCTAAACATAATCCAGAAGCACAGGTGTTTTCTCTGGAGCCAAGGCTCATTTCAAATGGACTGTGGCAAAGTGGAAAAGTGTTCTGTGGTCAGACGAATCAAAATTTGAAGTTCTTTTTGGAAAACTGTAACGCCATGTCACAGCGTTACACATACTAGTACACATACTGCATCAATTACAACATCATGGCTGCGTAGAAGAAGGATCCGGTCCTGAAATGGCCAGATCTTTCATCCATCGAAAACATTTGGTGCATCATAAAGAGGAAGATACGACAAAGAAGACCTAAGACAGTTGAGCAACTAGAAGCCTGTATTAGACAAGAATGGGAGCAACTTGTCTCCTCCGTCCCCAGATGTTTTCAAAAGAAGAGGGGATGCCACACAGTGGTAAACATGGCCTTGTCCCAACTTTTTTGAGATGTGTTTATGCCATGAAATTTAAAATCAACTTATTTTTTCCTTAAAATTATACATTTTCTCGGGTTTAAACATTTGGAATGTCATCTATGTTGTATTCTGAATAAAATATGGAAATTTGAAAATTTTACATCATTGCATTCTGTTTTTATTCACAATTTGTACAGTGTCCCAACATTTTTGGAATCGGGTTTGTATCTGCAAAGTAATGCGGGTCCTTGGCATTCAGCTACTTTAAAAAAAATCTGATTTGAGACCTTGAATTCTCCAGGCCCAGTGTTAGAGCAGTTATCCTATAACCGGAAGGTAGGTGGTTCAATTCCTGCTCTCCCCACAGTTCACACTGTTGTTGTGTCCTTGGGCAAGACACTTAACCCACCTTGCATCCAGTGGTGTTCCATCCACTGGTGAATGTAAGCTTAATGTAAGTTGCTTTGAACAAAAGCGTCTGCTACATGACTAAATGTACATTTTTATTTTGTATTAACGTTGTCAGAAAACCTTTGATAAATATCATTGTGTTGATATTGTGATTGTGCTGACATCCAATTGTATCTTAAGAATCTAGCTGGACATGGACAATGTTCATGAGGCGTGTGTGTTACAGCCTCAGTTAAACAGACATTATTTTACAATTATAAAGCCAGAGAGACGTGAAACATACGCAGCCAATTTAAAAACAGGAATGTTATGCTACAATAAAGTTACATTTTTCTTCAAGTATGTGCACGTAATACAAGTCATTAGCTTTTTATTTATTTTTTTTTTTAAGATTCAAGACTTTGGATTCCTGTTAAATCTAAATTGTCAGAACATTATTAAGCATCCCTATGTGTTTTGATTGACTTCACTCAGGAAGAAAATGTAATTAACACATTAATCCATTGAAATTATTGCTGCTCAAGTTAGAGTTAGTTAAATCCAAATGATACAAAAACTATGTAAAACCTGTTCAATGAACAGTAAAACCGAGGATAATAAAATCTGTACAGTGTAAAGCAAGTCCTTAATCTACTTCAAAATCAGATTCAAACCATTGTATTGTTGCATTCATTGTTTATTGACATCAACTGTGAACTTGAAAATCCAGCTGTAGTCTAACTTTTTTCATGAGGTATATGGGTTACGACAAAGATCAAATACAACAAAGATCAATACTCAAGTAAATTAGCACTGACCACTCTGTTCTTGAAAAGGGAGTTAAATCCAGAGATCGTACTGGTATGTAAAATCAAACTTGGAGAATATTTTACAATATCAAGCAATTTTTATTAAAGCACACATTGAAAAGTTATAAAACACTTATAAATATAAATATTGGAAATGTCCTTGGTAGCTAGCTATTTTTTTTTGAAACTTTGATTTGAGACCTTGACTCTCCATTTTTATTTAGTATGAATCTGTTGAATTTATTGTAAAAGCTCTAATAAGCATGTATTATGTGTGTGTGTAACTGCAGATGGATTAGCGGGACACTAATGGCTTTACTTTTATTGGTATGGACTGTCAAATTAGGACTGTACCTGCAGGCGAACCATACCCATGAAGTATACATGTGGGGCAATGGAAATGGCATTGAAATATTTTTCAAATGTATGCACAGAGGGCTTTCCATGAACATCCCTGTATAATGTTCATTAGGGTCATTTGTTGAAGCTGAGAGAGCTGATGAAGGCTCACGTTGCCTCCTGTTTAACCTAATGCTTTGTAAAGATACGTGTATAGAAAAACAAAAACACATTTATACTGGACACGTTGCCTCCAGCTGTAGCACATACTGTCCTCTTAAAAAATGACTAATGTGATCTACAACAGACAAATGGTTTATTTCATTATAAAACCCAATGTGCAGGTGCAGCTGCGTCCTTAAAAGAAAGGGATAGAGAATATATTAGAATTTTAATGTTTTAGATTTGCCAATCAGAAGATAAATGGAACCTTTTTACAACCATTTTTTTTATGAATTAAAAAAGGTATACCTTCTCTTACTTGAATAAACCAAGTAAAATGAATTCGGTATCAAACTGAGCAAATCCACTATGTTTTTAGTAGTGTACAAAGATATCAAAATACCACTAGTATACGAAGCTTTATAGATCCCAGTGGAAGGAGCCATTATGTTCTGTTTCTGTTCCTACAGGTGCTCAAAGAAGACAAACTGAGAACTGCTGAGGGGAAGATCATGCTTTTCTCTTTTTAAAAAGAACAATTACAAACTAAAACTATCATCAGGACTTTTTTCTACTGGGTTTGTTCATAGATGACATGTCCCTGAAGGGCTACCGTAACTATTGAGATGCTCCAAAAAGGCCTTTTTTAACACACAAGATGTTGCCAAAAAAGAAATACACACCCACTTTTTGTAAGGTGACTTAGTTTTTTTATTTTATTAAATATATATGTTTAAATTAAAATATAAAATGCGTAATTGTTTAAAATAATTAGACCATCTCAGAGTTTTCTTCCTTTTCATTCAAAAGCATACATTAAAAGTGTTTTTCTTGCTGGTTTTTTACCTCAGATTTCTTGCAAAGTTTGAAGCATACTACAACTTTACTTTTTTATCCTGAATGAACTGCACTTGTACAACTTCAATGGGAAATGTGTTCCACTAATAGTGTTGATTCTTGATATTTGTGGTGTTGACCTAGAAGAAAGAAAAAAGCTTAATGTGCGTAAAAGTAGTTTGAAAAGTGCCAAAGCGGAAATGTGATTCATCTGATTTCTTAAAAACATTTTGTGTGCAGCGTTTTTTGTCCTTATCTTTTCCATT
Organism: Perccottus glenii; assembly: GCA_024416835.2. NCBI lineage: Eukaryota > Metazoa > Chordata > Actinopteri > Gobiiformes > Odontobutidae > Perccottus > Perccottus glenii. Next base: position 8,199,063 of record CM044562.2, read on the forward strand.
TCAATTTCCCCACGTCATGCACCTCTATCTGGAGCTGAGGGCTCTAAATGAGTAAATGTGCGTTGATCAGCTCCCTGTCAGTCTCTCCTACGTCTCCTCTGACCTTTCTCATCATCGCTGTTTCAGTCGGCTCTGCTGAAGCTGATTGGATGTTTATATGCTGATTGTTTCATTGTCAGACCATTTCTTTTCCTTGAGGTTTCTTTAAGAGTACCATGTCTCAAGTGAGCATCTTAAGGAGTTTTTTTTTTGGGCATTAAATGTGTCTGAGCATTTGGATTTCTCATGATATACCTTTTTAGTAAGTGATGTATGTTTGATAATCTATGGTTATATTCAAATAACCTGTGTTTTGTCAGTAAATGACACTTTTATTTTCTTAAACCTCAACAATTTATCTTGTTTGTATTTTAGTTTCAAAGTACGCTCAAAGAGGTTGATTGTTAATATATGTTCCTAGTGACTGCACTCGACAATAAAATGTTACTTTTTTCTTAAATTTTCTGTGACTGCCCTGTGTTTGTCTCCCACTGTGACTCAAATGTTTGATGTGTGTCATTATCAAAAGGCAGGGCTCATTGTTTTTTTTGTGTGTCGTATCTGTGTGCAGCCTGGAGGTGACATTGCAGAAGCGCAGTGAGGGCCCGCTGTGGCCGGAGCTGGTGATGGGCGACCGCAGGGGAGAGCTTTTGATGAGCGATGAACAAGCTGCACTCATCCACGAAAGACTCACCCACCTTACCTCAGAAGACCTGGTGAGACTTGGCTAAAATCTGAAGTACTCTGGGACTATTCACTTGTTTGTTTTCTCACAAGTTGTCCCACCAGACCCTATTGAAATCTGCTGATGTATTTTAAGCGCATCTTCTTTCCTCAGAGGCTTCTTAACGTCACGTTTGCATCGTCACAAAGGCCTCCTGGCTCCTTCTCACTCGTCTGTCTGACAAAATTTGTAGCCACTACCTCTCACCCTTCATTAATATCCTCTGGGCCCACTTTAAACCCGGGCAAACCAAGGCTTTTACATGTTAATAAATGCAAAACAAGTGTTGTCAAAGCTGTCAGTGTGTTTTTCTCTGTTCTTCTGCCAGATCGCTAACCCTGAGAAGACAAACCCCCATGTAACTCTCAGGAGCTGGAGGATTGTGACGGCTTTCCAGACGACAGCTTCTGCCTTATTCACTATGACGGAGAAACGCTAAAGCCCACTCATGTGGTGAGTAACGCCTCTCTGCTTCACCCATGGGCCTGATATTTACATGTTTAACCCTTACTTCATTTGTTGTGCTATCCACTGCCTGACAATCATTGCCTTGATAAGAGCATGATTTATTCAGGTTGGCTTTAAATAAACAAGACTGATCTGGCCCTAAAACAAACCACTCAGTGACTAAAACCCCCTTCAGATCGGATGTTGTGTGGCCAAAGAGAGATCTGAGAACAAAGACAGAGAGTTGTCAGAGAAAAGAGAAGAATAGAAGTAGCCTACTACCACAGACTTTTTTTTAGGTTTAATAGTGGATTTATAATGGTAATTCACACATGAAGTAAACATGCACATTATTAGGACCACTGGCTTATACACAGTAAAATAAACTCTCATTCAATATAATAAAGGGAGTAGAACTAAACAATTCAGAATGCCCTGATTATCAAGTCAAAAGCCAGTGTAGTTTTGTAAATGAAGCAGAAAAGCGATAACTGATCTAATCCTGAGGAGGACACATGTAGATTCAGATGAGTCACGTGTGTCCAGAGAAAGAGGACACTTTGAAATGCAAGGTTTCTTCCTGAGAAGTCCTCTTTGTGACTCACATTGTGATATTTTTAGACATGTAAATGTACGCAGAAAGAAGGTGGCAGCTGGCAAGTTCAGGTTAGAAGTCAGTCAGGCTGCTGGGTGATTACATTAAGTCAAATTTTATTCACTTGTGTTTGTATTAGAAATGATTTATGGAAAAAGTACATAAAGAAAAAGTCATGGAAGTAATGACCATGTTTTTTTCAAAATTAAATCCAATATGTACTCAACAGTAAAAAACAGAGAATGGGACTTCACTGGTCATTACTTTGATTAATGGTGTCCTAAATTTTATGAGCTAAAACTCTGGGACAACTGTTAGCATTTATCCCATTACCAGCACATTGTGCATTGTTTCTGACAGCTATATTAATACCAACTGGGCCAAACCTCCAGAAGCCCGTTGTGTTTGACCATGAACAGCATTTAGAGTCCAAAGCTGCGGTCTTTGTCAATTCTGAGTTCAACTGGTGAGAGAGCTGAGCTTTATCTCTAGAGGGAGGAGTTTGACCTGAAACTAACTCTGTTTGCACCAGGCTGCTAAGGTCTTATAATATGAGATAATGTATGTATGTGACCAGAAAAGCCTGGTGAAACACGTCTGAAAGAGGACAACTAAGAAAACTTGACCTTTTTTTTAATTAGAGAGCAGACAAGTTAAATCTTCTATCTGTAATCCTTGTTTAATGAAGTGAACTCATTATTTAGCTCTGAGGATTAGATAATGTTTTTGTCTTGTAAACTAACAAGGCATACAGTATTGTTCAAAATAATAGCAGTACAATGTGACTAACCAGAATAATCCAGGTTTTTAGTATATTTTTTTATTGCTAAGTGGCAAACAAGTTACCAGTAGGTGACTGCTATTTTTTTTAACACACCCCTTTCAACTGATTGCCCAATTGCACAGCCTTAAGAGCATATCATGAATGCTAGGTCTTGTTGGTTTTCTGAGAATCTACTGCACCTACTGGTAACTTGTTACACTTAGCAATAAAAAATATACTAAAAATCTGGATTATTCTGGTTTAGTCACATTGTACTGCTATTATTTTGAACAGTACTGTATCTTAAGGCTTTTGTCTTCTAGTATTTACAATGTTTTACTCAAAATACAAAAAATAATTATGAATAATTAGTGCTCTATTTTGTATAGAAATTAAATGAGGAATAGTACAATATGAATAGACAAGGACCAAAGATTGAGCCCTGTGGTACTCATTTGACAAGAGTGTTTTTTAGTCAGATACAAATACTTGTTCCATGTATTTCACAATTGTAACGTGACGCATACATTTCTTTTCTTTAAGTTTGGTGGATATCTCAGATTATCTGTCTGTATTTATGTGACAAGTGACCTGTGAGTGAAGATTTCACAATGGGACACATTAACCGGTACATGAAATCATATATCCCCAAATCAATACTCATTAGATATTTATATATTACAAATTCAGAGATAGCGATGCCTTTGCTTCAGTGTGTGTGCCGTCAGAGTGCAAATCTTGAAAAGTTGTGGATGTGCTTCACCTTGTGCGGCAGGCTTGTCTCGTGAGATTTGTCAGTTAACAAACTTCACAAATCGGTTTTACTGTTATACTGTAACTGTATAATGTAACAGGAAAACTGGCTCTGATTGGATAAAATGACCGGTTACTGGCAGGTGGTTCATCCTAACACTCCCAGATTTTCATCTAAAATACCTGCCCTTTGTGAAACCCTTCTGTGGAGGTTGGTTCAATGTAACAGTCAGGCTAATGAACGGTGTTTATGACGGATTTCATAAATATTTTGCCAAAAACAATCAACGTTTTCGACACACATTCGATTTTTGTAAAACATATATTGAGACATAAATGAAATCTTTCTTCCTAGTACAGTTTTGGCTCCTTTTTTGTTGAAGATAGTCTTTTCTATCACTACTTGCTAGCCTACTTCTTTTTCTGTGATGTAACACTAACTCATCTCTAATGTTTTGTGTAAACAGTTATTATTTCTTTCCACTTTTCAAAGTAAATACTGTCAATAAATTATTTCCCTTGGACCAACTAAGAGATTTTGTGTAGTTGTATGTAGAGCTGGAGGGATGAGAATGAGCAAAAGCCCATTTATTTGATGACACAGAGTTCAGATCCATTACTGCCGCTTTTTGCCAGTGTCCGTTTCATGTGCACAAAATAATTTCAGTGTTTATGCCTCCGAATTACTCATCATGAAAACGCAGTCACCCTTTGATTATAATGAAAGGCTCATAATGAGTATTTTGTAAGAGGTGCAGTCAAATAAAGGCCTTTAATGTTTCAGCCTCCATTTACTTTGCAGATAATACAGACAAGCTGCTGCCCTCAAAAAAGCTGCATCCAGACCTTTTTGAAGGGCAGCTGTTTTTCCATGTGATACTCGCCAGCTCTTTTCTATATGTCTTATGTGTAGCTAACAGACGTATATAATTTTAAACATGCAGACAGTGCTTTGTATGAATCATGTTTCAGTCCACAACTCTTCAGGTCCCATGTGAAAAGGTGGAGATGTTTTTTTTTTTTCCTCTTAAGAGCCGCATACGCTGGAACTGTTTGTACTGTTTATTACAATAACGGCTTATATCAATTCATCTTTTTTGTCTGCTGCCACTTCCTGCTTCAGTTTTTTTTCATGGCTATGTTATAAACAAGATCAAGATAACTTTTCAAAGAAAATATGCTTTTGAATTTACAGAAAAAATACTGTGTGTTTAATGGAGGGCTAATGGTGCTGCAGTGTGTTCATGTTGTGTTTGCATTTGCTTTAGTGCTGTTCGCTGTAAAGTTTTAAAGGTGCTTGAAGTTGGTATGGTAAAGTATATTCTCCGCAAAAAGGAGTCTGCAATGCCTTTCCTTACAGAAATGTAATATATATCCTTTTTATTTATTCTTTATTTAACCAGGTCAATTGAGAACCAATTCTCATTTACAATAATAACCTGGCCATGTGTGTGTTTGGGGAATATTGTACATGTTTTTAGTAATAGGTGAAACCTACGCAGACACTGGGAGAACATGCAAACTCCACACAGAAAAGCCTTGGGAATCAAACCCAGGACCTTCTTGTTGTGAGGCAGATGCACTTTACACACAGACACAAGACTAATATTTTCTTAGAGGCTCAACAAATAATAATAGAGAAAATAGCAGTTGAATGAGCTATTGATTTGTTTATGAGGTGCAAAGCCTTGTGGATTTTAAATCATGCAAGCAATTTTGAGTTTCTTTCTTTTTATTGGTTGAAGGCTGCAGATTTGCAATAATTTTTATTTTATTTTTGTCAGTGGCATCAAGTCATTATGAGTGTGTATGTGAATAGCTTTTGAAAATAAACTGTTACGAGCACACATTATGCACCTTTTCAATAAAAAATAAATCCTATCTCTAATTAATCAATCTTTATTGATATAGCAGTTCACAACAGAGAGCTAACCGTCAGTGCAATATTAAATAAAAATGAGAGCGTAAGATCAAGTAATATATATTTTTTTTAATTGCTGAGTGTCAAAAATCTATTCTAACTAATTAAGTATTAAGTTAAGCTTAACATTAAACTGATGTAGGTCAGTGATGGTCTCTATCTCAAGTTTAAGAGTTTACCAAATCTTGGGACTGGCTGGTTTTGGGACTGGTTTTATTCGGATCGAAGTGCACTCTTTGTACTGTATATTGCATAATATCTGCTTGAAACCTTCAGCCTTTCTTGGTTTGAAGTTGAACAAAGAGTGGCATTGAAGGTGTAAAAGGAAGTGTTCAGTGTCTCGGAAAGAGAAAAGTGGTAAAAGTGTTTAATTTATTGTACAATGCACGGAGGAAGTGATGACAAAGACGATGAGCGCGCTGGCATTTCAGCTTGTGTTACAGAGATCTGTGTAAACATGCATCTGCTTTTGTGATCCGCCCGCTCACATCCGGCGCTCCATCCGCATCACTCTCAAAAGTAGAATATTGGCTTAATGGATCTTTTCAGACTCAAGTCCAACTCCTGTGTTTTTTATGTAGACTCCTGTATCAGCGACTGATGAAACATGCTCCTAATGGACTGAGAGAAGGGACAGACTGTAACTAATGTTCACATGGACTTAGTGTCATCTGTGTGGTTATTACAAGCTTTGTCTAACGTCATGGACAGACACACTCTCAAAAGGTCAGCACTATCTTAGTCCCTGAAACTCACTGTGTCAGTTTGTTGCTTTGTCTTCAGCAGCGTACTAGTATATGAACAACTTATCAATAACATGATTTTGTCTTTTTTTCTGTTTGTTTTGTTTAGAGTTAGGGTTAGGGTTGTTGTTGTATCACAAAAACAATTGCCCCAAAAAGCTTCAGAAAAACAAAAGACAGTAAATATGCAACAGGTTGAACAGGACAACATCACCTGTCCTTAGACTCTCAATCAGAGGCGAGAAGAGAAAATAAAAATAACCCAGCCGGAAAAAAACGGGAGCTAAATCAGTGTCAAAGATTATACTAGGACTAAACCAAAATGTAGGAATAAACCAGGTCTAAACTAGGACTTTTTTATTTGGACATACCACAGTTTGATCTAAAGCTTTGTTTGGACATCTGACTAATGATTTTGACAGAAAAAAAGTCTATTAAATGAAAGAGTACAGTATAGCGTTATTGCAATACAAGTCATTCTTTGCAAAACGAATATAACAATCTTTAATTTTGCGATAATGATAAATTTGTGATATACAGTATTGTGCCGTGATACCATGGTACCCTATGTCGTTTTTGCCAAACAGTGAAAAAGAACAGAAAACAAACACTGCTGTCTGGGTCATAGTTTTAAAATAATAATAATACAATGAAGTAATCTAGTGCTTTTCTGGGAACTCAGAGACACTTAAAAGTATGTGTTTTTGTTCTTCCACAGTACAAGGGTGTGTTCAAACAAAAAGGAGGTCTGTGTTGTCTCCTGTATCCCTAAAGTTTCAGAGTTGTGTAGACACTACTTCAAATCCAATCAAATGTACTTAAAGATCTCTTCATTTAGCTGGTCTGAAGTAACCTGAATTTGAGGCAGGCTTTACTTCTGAGTTTTTTTTCCTTCTCCCAGTGGACATAATAAGCAATCAACCACCGAAAACTAGGTCGTTTTAATTATGCATTATTTTCTGCACATTTTGTTTTCTTAATCTATCACCAGGCACTTGACACGTGTTTAAATATTCAACGCTCAGTCTGAAGCTGGTGTTGCTGATGAGATGACAAATAACCTATAAATCAGGCTGCAGTATGTTGTGTATCTGTTGACAAGGTGTGAGAAACACACACATGGAGAGAAACGTATCAGACAATGTTGACATTAGTTGTGATGAAAAAGAGAAAATGAAGAAATTAACAGGCTTTAAACACACTAAAGTGAAGGCAACACCATGTCTTTTACCATAAATAGCTGTTCAACCATAGTAAAAATGGTTGTGAGGTTGGGTATGGCTTAGATTTTGTGCTGGATTTTTCAGATAAAATAGTGGAAATGAAAGAAGGCGTTTGTGAAGGCTTTGCAAAGGCACCTCTTATCAGGACAGATAAAATCCTATACCATTGTGTTCTGTGTAATACTGTTATCTGCAATATTTATGGTGCACAGACAGACACGGACATCTGATATTTATATGAAAAACCACAATTCACATAAACCCACCTGACATGAACACAAGATTTAAATGACCTTTAAAACATTATGAAATACTTAATGTAAAAACCATCGTAAATTGTACTGTAGAGGACTTTAACTGCAGTGGTCAGTCTGGTGTAGAAAGTGTTGAGGTACATACTTTTTGTGGTTTTAATGTCTTTTAAATCAGTCAAATTCTTTTAATCTAAACTGATGATGCGTATTTGGTAGTTATTTCATGATTAATTTCAAACCTGAATTTCAAATCATTTAAATTCCTTGGTTGGAAAACTCAAGCATGGTTCACTATTTAAAGATCTTGGTCTGGTCTTGGAAATTGAGGTTTTAGGATTTTAAATGAAGACCAGCCAAGACCACAACTGGTTTATTTGTCCACTGGGGCGGCAGTAGCTCAGTGGTAGAGCGGCCGTCCTTCAACCGGAAGGTAGTAGGTTCGATTCCCACTCTCCCCACAGTTCATACTGTCGTTGTGTCCTTGGGCAAGACACTTAACCCACCTTGCCTCGTATGAATGTGTGTGAATGTATTTGGTGATGGTCGGAGAGTCCGTAGGCGCAGAATGGCTGCCACGTCTCTGTCAGTCTGCCCCAGGGCAGCTGTGGCTACAGATGTAGCTTACTACTACCAGTGTGTGACTGTGGAGTGAATGAATAATTGATATGTAAAGCGTCCTTGAGCTCTGGAAAGGCGCTATATAAATAAAACTCTATATATACATCACTGAATGAAAACCTCTATATTATATATATTATATTTGATCTTAATTTCAAACATCCCTCTTGCTGTTCTAAACCAAATGCTATCCCTTCCATGAGTTTGGACATAAGACTGGAATGGATTTTACAGCTGATCCCTGGTAACTCTTTTAATTTATCATCCACTGGTCTTGGTTTTAATTTAATCCTGACTCTTCCTTCTGTCCATAAGATCTAATAATGTACATAAGCCACTTGTTAATCCTACAGCTACAGCACACTTTGTATGAAGATTGTTATTTTAGTGTTTTGGAAAACTTGCCAAAAGCTGAAATCTGTTGTATATTTTCAGCTGAAGTCTTCATCTGTTATAGTTAACACTTTTTTTTTTTTTTTTTTACACGTTTTCTGTGGCTGTAGTTTCAAAGCCATTGTTTTCTTGAAGGGCACTGAGCCTTTGTAAAGATGGGACAGTAAAGCGAGAATAGATATTACACAAAACCCATCTTCAGTATGTTGCTTGCGGCGTCAGTGGATGGTATTGCATAATCTTTTATGTCAGACGTTTTCTGTGATTGAGAAGCATTCGCTCAGTGCAGAGAAACTCATCATCAAAATCAATGGCTTTTGGCTTTTAACTTTAATGAAACCTCTATTCCTCAGGCCTTAGTAGAAAAATGACATCATCCAATTTAATCATGTGTGCATCTTCTTGATCTCCATTTTGGCTTGTTTCATTGTTCCTCACAAATTATGAAGTCATTTGCCGCTGGTGTTTTTATCCTTTGACTCCTTCGCACTTGTTATCGAGGCTGGAGTCTTGTCATTTGATCCAAGTCGAAGTCAAGTGGCAGCAAATGGGTTTTGGAGTTGGGGGAGTGATGGCTTGCTAAATGGCTTGTCATCGTGTGAAAACATCAAATACCAGGCAACGGAGAGTTTATGTGGAGTTCTCAATGGCTGTGTCAAGTGAGTGTGAAGACGGCTGACAGTTTCAGAAACGTTTTGGTGGCTGTAAAAAACATTCACAACAAGCCAATAATGAAGAGTGAAGAACAGAAAGCAGAGGCGTTTTATCTTTTTTTTTTTTTTTTTACACATTATCTTGTTTTAAGCTGCAGTAAACATAGTTATTCCTTCACATCTGCAAACCCTCACCCTTTACAACAACATAGAAACCTGACAGGACAAGACAATGCTCCCTGCCCTTCGATACACCCTCAGGGTAAAGAGAAACCTCAGGAAGAACCACAGGAGGAGGGATCCCCTCCCAGGACGGACAGGTCGGGCATTAGATTTTGTCCAGGACAGTTATAGTGCAGTATAAACAAAGGAATGCAAAAGAAAATGAATAATTAAGGTCCCTGCTGGGCTACTGTATGTGCTCGCAGGCTGCAGAAAGGAAAGGTGTGAAGGGTTGAAATGTTATCTGCAAACATACCATCAGAAGCTGCTGAAAGAAACTACTCACTGAATCTTTAACTTTTGCAAGGTTCTCAATTGTCCACTTGAATGTAAAACTGAGACATTGACAAAAAAGTTGCATCTGTTCTAATTTCCAGCTCATCTTTTTTCTTAATAACAATAAAATAATGTGTTATGTAAAAGTCTTCCTAATGTGCTTTAATTTTAAACATCTATTGAAATAAACTGGTTGTCAAGGATACCGTGTTGCTTTCCTCCAACAAACAATCAGAGCAGTCCTCCAGAAACACCTGTGTCACTGTTAAACTAAAAGACACGTTTCTGTCTCTGGACAAATTCAGTGCATAGCTGCCATTTTCAAACCAAAAAAATAAAAAGAAAGAAGTATTGTTATGTTTTTGAAGGAATATGGTCCATCACAAATGGCTCCAACTCACACAGCATTTGTATCGGCTGTTTTCATATTTAACAAGACTGAAGAGAGATCGATATAAAGAGGGGGCATTCTGGCTTTTACAAATAATATGTTATTTGTAAAAAACAAGAAGATTAATTGTGTGTATAGTGCAGGATGATTAACAAGCCTCAAAGCTCTCATTCATCGCTGCTCAATGTTTGCAGTTCAGTTGGCTCTAGATCAATGTTTTCATCGAGTCACTCATCATCCTTTTACTACCATGCATCAGCAACTGCCTATGAAACAACAAAGTTAACAAAACATGCTTATTTTCAAGGTGAAGACGTTTCGTCTCTTGTACCAAGAGACTTATTCAATTCTGAGATCAACTGGTTGAGGAGCTGAGCTTTATCTCTAGAGTTTGACCTGAAACTAACTCTGATTGGACCAGGTCTGCTCTGGTCTCATAGTCGTTAGCTCTAAAAGGACAGTGTGACTCCTGATGTAAGAGTTGTTAAAGCTCTATTTACTTATTTATTTCTGGGACAGTGCATATTGTTAGACAGAAAGAAAACTGTAAATATGCCAGTTAGCCAACAGGCTATTTTTCATCTGTAGTCCCATGACATATGTTAAAAGTCAGGCTAAAACATAAGGAATAAAAATGTTTAGTTACAAAACATTACAAAGAAAAATCGATCTATAAAAGTATTACACAATATATACAACAGAAGCGCGACAGACAAAACAATCATACATCACAGACAAACACAGCCTACACAACAATCAAACATCAGAGACGGGACGTAACACAGGGCAAGAGGCCAGCAGGAGCAGAGAGAGGTAGAGTCAGTGCTCACAGCGCTGGTTGTCAATAAGCCATTTCTTCAGCTGTATCTTAAATGTGGTAGGTGTTTTTCCATTCAGGTGTTGTTCTAGAATGAAACTTTTTTTCAGTGTTTTGATTTAGGTTTCAAACACTGTTGTAAATACTAGCCAACATGAATCTGAGGCCACCTCCTCTGTTCAAAGAAGGCTTCTCCATTTGAACAAAAATGGCTTCCTTGAGGTGGACTGCAGACTCAGGCCTCCAGGATTGGCTCTTCTGTGCTGATACATCCTCTTGTGAAGCTGTTGTTTTGTTTCTCCGACATAACTGTCACTACGTCTACACCTCAAAAACCTAGTCCAGATGCTTTAACCTTTTCTTCAAGATGACCCGGATGACAGAACCTTCACAGACAAAACAAGTTGTGATGGCTTAATTAGAAAATTGGCAAAAGTTGCCAATGAAGTTTGTTGACATTGATTGGCCTGGTGTTTTTTATAGTGTCTCTTTTCTGCAGGTGAATCTGGGCGGTCACCAGTACCTGTTCACCGTTCAGGCTGACCCGTCTGAAATGCCCTGTCTCTGCGTCCGACACGATGTGGATGCCCTGGTGTGGCAGCCTCATCCTGAGCAGCCCAGCAACATGTGGGAGCATGTTGCTACTTTTAATGCACTCGGTAAGACACAATCAAACTTATACACCTGCCTTTCCAAAAGTATGAAGAAGAGATAAATAATGACTTTAAAAAACACTCTCTGCAGTAATCATATTAGGTTATTTTTCTATTTCACTGTTACACAATCGCCTTGGATTTGACCAACTACAGAAGCTCTAATGATACCAAGTCTGTCTCTGACATTTGGTAATATGCCTTGTTTCCCCTGAACAGTACAGGTCTGGTCAGTATGGCTCAGTTCGACACAGGTAATCCCAAAGAGCCTTGTGTTTTCATTCTGTTGGGATCATAGTGACGTCAGTGACATCACAGAAATGCAACAAGCGTTTAGAGACCTGGGTGCTTTGCCAATAATTATTATAAAGAAAAGAGTGAATCCTGGTTTGTTACAGCAGCAGAGGCTGGAGGTACAGCTGCTGCTGTAAATATTAGACAGTTTATTCCAAGCTTTCTGAACATTACATTCATAGAGCTGTGACATTTTTCTGTAAGTGAGAGACTCTTTAATGGCACTAGTTCAGCTTGTGATTAATGCAATGTAATCAACAAATGCAATGTTTAATTCACATTGCCTAAAACGGCTGTTGCTAATAAGCCCAAGCTTTGATTAAAAAAAAAAATACATTTACCATGTTTCTTTGTGATATGACATGTATATGTCATATGTTTATCATAAGAGCAAGACATATCTCAATCACTTTCATTAGTTAAAATGTTGTAGTCTTGCCCATCAATATTATTTCAGTTATTAAAGTCAGAAGAATAGACGAACTCAGATCCTTAAACTATTCAGAAAATTAGACAGCTGCAGGGGTTTATTTTTTATATAAAAGGGGAAAAAAACACACTCAAGTAATGAATGGAGCTTCACTGAAAATGACTTATTATTATGACTCATTTTTACAGCGTGGTCATTTGTGAGAAGATGGATTTTGACAGCTTCAGTGTCACTTGACAGACGTTGTTGCTGCTGTGAACAGATGTGTGGTTATTTAAATGGTTTTAACGCACCTGCAGTTAACACAGTAGGGACTTCACTAAGTCTTCTGTCATTTGTTAATTTGACTAAAGATCTCCGCTCATACAGTTCATTACATGTTCACTGCTCGTGAAACTCATCCATTCAACCTCAGCTTCGGGACCTTTATTTCTCGCTCTGACAAGTCTGACATCTCCATTTCTTTCTTTTAACACAAGGCTTTTTGCCAATCTGCCCATTCTCTACTTACTATCATCCACTTTGAGAGCGTGAAAGGATCCCTGCTGACATTTTAAAAATTACCTCAGTAAAGCGCAGCGGAGAGTATTTCCACAATGTGGCATTTATTCACAGTCTTTAGAGGTTTTGAAATTGTTGAGAAAATGTATGTGATGCTAAGTATGTGCCAACTTACATATGTTTTTGAACGATTACAGTCCCACAGGTGCTGGAAATCCTTAAAAATGGGAGTATATTGCCCATTGAATACCAAAAACTTATCAAACCTCCGGCAGGCTGTGGTATTGATATTGAACGTGTTGATATTGCTATAACCAGAGATCAGTGATATAGAGGCAGCCATAGTATTTATTCAAACATGGATGTAATTAAAGGTTTAATATGAAGAATCTCTAGACAAGGGTTGGCAAACAAACCTGGCCTCATGTTCCGTTCTCTTTTTATATTGCTAATCACTTCAGTATAAGTTAAATCCTAGTTTATCCTGGATTTTAATGTGCAGCAGACGTATGTTATATAGGTTTGTATTCTCTGTCGTCTCTCTCATGTGAACAACGGAGAAAATTGGTCAAATAGCCGCAGGGAAGCACCAAGTAGTTGGTTTACAGATCAACCATATGAACCATATCAAATAACATCGATTTTTATTGTGTGAGGATTAGTTTAATCATTTTGTTTAACTGCAGCTTTACAGGCGGAAAATATGCTTAGATGTGAACTTTTAAATTGCTTCTGTGCATTAAATTGGGCTTAGTAAAAGGTATTTCCACTGTGCTTAGTCTTTTCTGTGTTTTGTAAGTGGTGTGTGCTCAGTTTCTAAAATTACCTCTGCTGTTTCAAATGGCCAGTTCTCTTCAAGACGTTTTCCAAGAAATCTGAAACCTTCTCTTGAAATCATTTTCAGGTTACGTCCAGGCGTCCAAACAAGACAAGAAGTTTTCCACTTGTGCTCCAAACTTTTCCTACGCCTCCCTGTGTGAGTGCCTCCGCCGCGCGTTCATCTACAGGCAGCCGTTGCCGGTGGAAACGGTGCTTTTCAACAGGAAGCAGGGTCGTCAGGTGGGACAGGTCGCTAAGCAACAGGTGGCCAGCCTCGACTCGGACAAAACCATCCTGGGATTCAGAGCGACCAATGAGAGACTGTACTTCCTGACCTCTACTAACCTCGTTGTGCTAAAGGTCAATAATAATTAGACGTGGGACTTGTTTTAGATATTAATCCCGTTGCACAAAGGAAAAAGATTATTCTACACAAAGGCCCCGTTCAGACCTGGCAATAAAACAGGTTTTATCTTAATCTAATCACCAGTGGCCAGCTCAAAGCTGCCGCTTTCTACACAGCTGACAGTCTTACTAAACCTGTCTTACTTTGTACTCATCAGAAGGCTCTCTGTTATATGTAAGTCAACAATCATTTCATATTCTGTCTTTCTTAATTTTTCCTTTACTTTATACAGCGTTTCCAAATTCATATACATAAATGATCACATGACAACGTTGACCAATCCTCCTGTTGTTATTACTGCTTGTCTCTTGTAAGAAGTCCTTTGATAATGAATAGATATTTTACACATTATGATTTACCAAGAGAATCAATTCAACATGATGGATTCCTCTTGTTTAAGCCCAAGTCATCTCTAAATGTGTCCTAAATGATTGGACTCACTTGTGATCCAATCCATCTGAACACATTTTAATCCCTAGTCTAAATGAAACAGAGCTCATTTAGAAAAATATTCACAAGGGGCTCTTCCTGTGATCACTGTAATGTTTTTGTTTCATAAATACTCTGTGAGCCAAAACCAGGCATTACAAATGTTCAAGAAAATCTGCAACTATTTTTTTCAAACTTCTCTTCAAGACTTAAGCTGGTGTAGCCCAAATGTTTGTATATGTAAAGCAGCTGAGTCACACACTAATGTCTCTTATGTCTATGGAGAATTTGGTCTATGAATAAAGAGAACCATAATTATCCATTTAACTTTAATTTTCTTTCTGTGGGGAGGCTGCATGTCCTACTTTGTTCTGTACAGTCTGTATTCCTCTCGAGTAAATTATGTTGGTGAATACAAGCAAGAGTAAGGGGCAGTGTGTTCAGGTGTGTCAGTGTCTGAATGTAAGTGTTAGCCCTAAGCGTAAACTACAACTCTATTTTGGTCTGTACGTTTTGTGTCGACAGAAAATATCTAATACAATAAAAGCCATGGTTTTCAAAAAGACTGCAAACTATGACTTGATCTTGTGTAACTTCACTCATTGCCTTACTGCTGCTCCCATGACTTTTATTTAACATTTTTCCAATAGAGACCTGTGTGTTTTTTTAAAGGACATGGCTTAGGGTCTATAAATTAAATGAGTGGTTATATGATTAAGTGTTGAGTAAATCATGTTGTATATCCCGCAGTATCCTCTTCATAAGCACTCTTCTTGTTTACATTAACATGAATGAGTAGGTCTCTTAGAAGTGTCAGAGGAAATGCAAATAAAAATATTACAAGAACATTGCGTTCCATAAATCTCCATAAATGTGTGTGACACATTACATGGTGTCCTGTCAAATCTGCTTCAGTGTTGCCCCCCTTACAAAAAAAAATATCAATGTTGAATTTAATGGTCTCCACTGTTTTACTAAAATTACGTGCACACACATCGTGCACACACAAAGTGTTCATTAACAACAGAGGGAAACTATAAAATGTGACTTGCTCTTGGGCTGTACTTTTATTATTTAATTTTTCAGCAACAGAGGTATTCTATATAATGATCAATTCATCTCATATCTCATAATGAACTTGTAAAGGAGCTATCCAGATGCCCAAACACAATCCAAGTCCATTTTAACACCAGGCTGCTACATTAAATTTGCTTCTGTTGAATATAGTTTGGCTGAAACAGTGTCCATCTGTCTTTATATAACTCCATATTCTTTGTTGTTCATTTACTCCTATGGTTTCCCGGGACGCACTAGTGCTTCTGTGTAATGGGCCTTTTTGCTCACCGTCATTGTTTTGCTCGGGACAATCTTTTTTCGCTGTGATTGAATTTTGGCTGTAGACCTTGTTTTTATTAGCTGCTGTAACATCGGTTAAAGGCGGTGTACGAGAGGCGCTAATGTCTCCGAGGAGCCACTATGTTTACCCAGACGCTGAGTAAAATGTTTTTGAGCAGTCAGCCCTCAGAGGACCACATAATCAGAGATGACTTCGCCTCTTCTCTTCGTCAGCACTTTGTTTAGAAAACCCTTCAGGATGAAAATGCTTAAAGAGGGGGAAAAGTACATGGTTACGTTTAGCTTTCAGATAAATTGCACCTGTATATAAGAGTAGTACCTGTAACTTTTACTTATCTACTATATCTGTCAAAAATCGTCATTTACTTACGCTTGCATTGAATTTGTATTCAACCCATGTCTCAGTTTTAAAGTTAGCTCCAAAAGCGCTGTATGGGCCAGTATGGGACCCCTCCCAAGTCTCTGCTAACATGCAATGTTTTTTTTACTGCTATACCTAAAACCCTCGCAATAAAATGTCCTATGAAGCCCAGCAGTAGTAAAGTATACACAATAAATAAAGACTATTCTACTACTACTTTCTTCAATTTTCATTCTCTTTATGTGAATGAGTTTATAGGCTTCTCTGAAAATTCAATCTTAAGGCAGGATTGATTTACTGCTTATTGTAATATTCCAGTTTCCCATTCATATAATATAACAAGAACCCAAACTTTATCATTACTGCAGCTAATGTTACCTATAACTAATAAAGCCATGGGTTTGAACAGCGAGGACTCTGGTCACATGATTCATTCACAGCTTTAATCAACTTGATTAAATTAGGCTTGAGTAATTACATTTCAACTCGAGCCAGTTTTATTTATACAGCTCCTGATTACGGTTTTCACTCGAGGGGCTCACAGTTTCATTAATATGTGAGTGAATGAACCGGTGGTTTTAGTGAAGAAACGCCAGCAAATGTGAATGAAAAAAGGTAGAAATTAAAGAAACTCAAATGTACAAAGACAGATTAAAAAGACACTTTTCAATAAAAAAGCAGTACACCTACTACATTGTGTACTGCACATCATTACATAACTGTGAACCTAAATACTTCTAACCACCTAACATTTATTAGACTTCTGTATATTTTATTACTATGTTGAGCCAAGGCAACAAAATCTCATTCTGTGTACATTTGGTTGGAACATTATTTTAGTGCTGAGCTTACCAGTCTGGACAGCATTCTAAAGTGGTTTTATGATAAATGGAATAAGAAACTAGAGATATTACCGATTATTACCATCATATGTGCAATCTCTGGCCTAATGATGGCCTAATGTCATCTTTAATTCTGCAATGGATCCACTATTCAAACAATTATTGCATTAAATATTCAATATCCAAATTTAAAGAACAGGGCAATTGACTTAAACTCAAGGCTCTTGTAATGAAAATGGTTAAAAAACCTTTGGACCACTTCTGTCTGTCGAAGGCTGAAAACCCAAATGCTTTTACGTAATTAGTGACTTAAAAAGCTGTTGCAAATATTCCATTGACCTTAAAAAGCTGATGGGCATCTTTCTTTCGAACGTCATCTTTTCTCTAATGTTCTTGTACAAACATGCTGCAGCAAAGGCATTGAATACCATTTAAAAGCACTTTACAAAGAGCTCTTTCTGCCAATGTGCCGTTCAGTCTGTGTCTTTATGACTCATATCCTACCTGCATGGATTTCAAGGTCCACTCATGACCCCTGTTAACCTCCTGCATTTGTGTTTGCGTGGCATTTCTTAACAAATGCTTTATGGATTTCTATGACCTTTTAATAAAGACGTCGGTGGTAGACATTGACTTTAAAGAGAAGGTAGTTAGTGTTATGTCAGAGAAGAGAAATAGTTGTCCTACCATTAAAGAAGAGCAGTGAAGAGCAACTTAGCCTGGACAACACTTGGCTCCTGTAGAGTTGAACAAAGCCCACCTGCTGCTGGATTTCACCTGCACCACTGTGGGTTTTCAATTCTGAATTCTGACTGTATGAATGGAGATTATCTGAACAGCAATACTCATAGTTAATTTCTCATGTTTGTGACAAAGTATAGGGACTATGACAGTTGTGTTACTGACTGAGCACTTGCTCAAACATCTGTGTGAATCCAATTTCTCCATAAAATACTAATACATTGCACCAAACTTAAGTTTAGAGCTTAGCGTTAGCTTATCTGCAACTTTAGCTGCAATTATTAGCGGCAGTTATCTCACATTATCTGATTGAATTGACAATTTTTCTAAGTTGATACTTATTTTTTTTTTTTGTTTGGAGCTGTTGCACAGTGTTCAAGACATTTTCAGTGCTGGATATACACTTTATCCGCAGCTATTACACTTCCTGGATCATCACATGATTAACCGGTGTTTACCACAGATTGTATAATAATTAGGTGTTTACCAATGGGAGCGCACATCCAGATAATACAAATAAGACCAGACATTTACTCTCAGCTTTCCATGTTTAAAGTCCAATTTACTGTCTGTGATTGAAGCTGGATTTTTTTCGGGATATCGGTCATGAGATTGGACATCAGACCATTTCGCATTTAAATTTATTTTTACCTGATCTCGTCTTGGTCTTAGACATAAAAGTCTCAGGATTCAGATGATCTTGTCTAATACACTTTTCTGCTCTCAGTGAGGACTCTGCTCCTGTGATTTTGACAACATACTTTTATCACTTTTTCTGAGTCTCATAACAAAGAAACCTACTGTCCTTGAGAAAACAATTGCTTCATAATCGCATCCTTCTAAAGAGAAAGCTCTTCTCTGCAGGTGTGATTAGTACCTTTTTAAATGATTAAACAATTAAAGCAAACAAAAGTACATGGCATGGGAACATTGGTGCTGGGTTGATTGCACATTCTTCTCTAATGAATTAATCTTCTCCACCCAGTGGGAGGGGAAAGTAATTAGATTTTTTTTTTTGGTGTTGTACCTGCTTGGTCTTTTCTCCACGTGGGACTAAAACACTGCACTGTTGACGTCCTACTCTTCACTTTGGGCCTCTTTGTTGTAAAATAGTCTGATAATTACATGATTATGGAATGTGTTTTCTTTATGCACAAGTATTGAGTTAAAAACTGTCACAACTACAAATAACAACACACTTTGAGAACAAAAGATATCAATGTGGACCATGACAAATCAATGGATTACAATGAATGAAGAATGAAGTAGTGTCACTGCCAACAACAGCACTGTAGAGTTTGAGATCAAAAGAAAACAAAATGATGCACCAAACTCGTTTCAATCTGACTCAGTGCAGTCTTTTTTCCTCTGCTTTCTCGTGTCAGCTGAAGTGCATTATGAGTTAGAAACAAAGTGATGGACTGAGGAGTCATTCTCCGCACTGCGTCGTCTTCGTCTCCATGTGTAGGCTTTATTATTCATAAACTCTGAGGCTACTCCCCTGATGCTGCTGAGATATAAACACTTGCTTTTTCTTTTGTTTCTGTTGCTGTCCTGTAACATGTCGCAATGAACATTACAGTGCCTTTATCTCACTGTGGCTTTGCTTTATTGAACACATTTACTGCCGAGTTAATGAGGCAGAAAGTCTCCCTCCAGTCTGGTTCTCCTCATCCATGTGACCTCACGCCTAAAAACTCCACTCTTACTTGAATTATCCACTTTGTGCCTTAGTATATAGAGCCTTGGAGTAGGTTCCCAACCTGAAAAGACAAAGACAGAGTTTTCTGTTACTGCATTAAGCTGAACTTGCATCAACACAACTCACCAAGCTCACACACTATCTCAATAGAAAGGAATCAATCAGAACAGATAAAGATAAATGTATCAAAGAACACATTAACCTCTTGTTTATTGTCCATTCTTTTTTACACGTGCAGACACGTTAATGATTAAACTTTAGCCACTTTAAACTTTAGCCTGATTTAGCCACCAGAGCTTGTAATCACAGTCCTATGTCCATTTGCAGTAGTTTGATTACCATCAGACGAATTAAATACATAGTGTTAAGCGGGTATTTCAAACAAACCCCACTCACACTGTACAAGTTCATTAAAATTGAGATACTTTACAGAGACATCTATTGGATAACTCAGCTCCAACTGTAGGCTCAATCAAGTGAGTGCTATCCCTTTAGATATGGCACTACGTGTGCATTGCAACTCCGTCAATATGAAAGCATAGCCAAACTTGAATGTTCAATGCTACTACTCTGTGTTGACTGTTCAGCTGGCCTGTATTTGGAGGTAATAAACTTCTCTTGCCTAAGACATCCAACATGTCTTAAGCTTGTCTTTTTCTCTTGTGTGACTCCTCTCAGCTCTAAACTACAGCTCAAATATTCCCAACATAAATCCCATACGAGGAAAGCTTTACCTCACAATTTATGTGCTCGACCCGATGGTTTGCTGCATCCAAAATATTCGACATCCGATTCCCGGACAGGAGCATGTCAGCAGGTGTTAATCACCTCTTGTAATGTACACAGCACAACAAGGACGAACCTGAAATTTGTCCAGACTCAAAAATTTACGTACGATTAGGAATCAGGAATTCAGGCAAATAAATGCACAGTGTATGCCCGGCTTTACTGTAAGAGATTTTAACTTTATTTTAATCTGTTATTCTGTCCACATGTTACTAATGTCTGTACATCCCACTGAGCGTCTGATAATTACATCCTGCCCCTGCAACATACAAGCATTTTGTGTTTTCAATTGGTCCTTAAAGACTTATCACCAATATATTGTCTTGTGTTGTTCTCAGAAGCCTGCTGTCGATCAAATAACTTTGTCTTAAAATGGTAAATGGCATGCATTTATATAGCGCTTTTATGCACCCATCTCGGGCACCCAAAGCGCTTTACATCGTGCTTCCACTCACCCCATTCACACACATTCACACCTGGGGCAGACAGAGACGGGGGCTGCCATACACACGGCGCTCAACCTTCTCCGACCACCACCAAACACACCTCTACAGTCACACACATTCATACACCAGTGCTACGGACACTGGAGGCAAGGTGGGTTAAGTGTCTTGCCCAAGGACACAACGAAAGTATGAACAGGGCAGAGCGGGAATCGAACCGCCAACCTTCTGGTTATAAGACGACTGCTCTACCACTGAGCCACTCCGTCCCTTAAAAGGGCTTTGTTCTAACAAGAAGTTTTGTTTCTCTTTAAGTTCAGTTGATTTTAGTTTGGTGTTGATTAGAATTTGGTGTCCAGATAAACTGCAAGCAGGAGTCATTTTGGTCACTTTAACCTCGTATGTTGGACTTCTTATTGTGATAAAGTGGCACTGAGAGCCCATCAATGAGACTCTGTTGCTAGGTTACATAGTGAGTTTACTGTAAACGGGGCGTTTTCTGCCAGCCCAAACCGTCGTGGGAGGAAAATGACGTCCTGTACTGACTGGACTGTGCTCCGTTTGTTGGACAGTTGTTGATCTGAAATAAACAGCAGATGCAGCACAGTCTTAAGTAAAGACTCAGCTGTTCAAGTAAATGATGATTCATTCACTGTAAAAATGTGCATCAAAGCTATTCTCATCTAGTCTTTATTGTGTCTCCACAACATGTCACAACACATCATTTAATAAGTCTAATAACCTGCACACTTTTCAATATGGACTTTTAAAAGCCTGTGTTGCTTTGTGTGTGACTTTTTCATTTCCTGCTCTCACCTTTGAGTCTGGCACCGGTGTCACATGTTCATTACTTTCACCTCAGAGAAATTGTATGAGGCCTTTTGAATTTCTGCTCAGGCGTTTTTGCTCGGTAAATTAAAGGTTCTCGGAGAATTTGGACTTTGGTTAAAGGTTAAAGGGTTAGAGGAAAATAATGCAGGATATTCAGGTGAATGTTGGTAAGAAAACCTGGCCCTGTTTTCCAGCTGACACTCAGAGCTGACCTCCAATGCAAACAATTGTTTTTAAAATGTTTAGTGCTTCTCAAGTGTCTTCAATTGCTCCTCGAATGGTTCACATCGAGCATCACATTCACTCGATCATTTTCACAAACAAACTGTACATCTGCCATTATCTGCTGCTCAATGGACCTATACTTGAAAATTGAAATGCACTATTGTGCAAAGAAACACTTGGTCCTTACATTTACATATTTACATTTAGTCATTTAGCAGACTTACAAGTGAGGAAAACAATGGAAGCAATTTTAACAATACAAGGTAACATAAAGCAAGAGTGCACCAAAAACGAGTCAGTTAAAACCCAGGAGAGAATTTATTTTATTTTATTTTATTATTTTTTTGGGGAAGAAATAGACTATATATTAGTACTATGGCCAAAATATACAGATGTACAGTTATATGTATGTACATTTTTTTATATATATTTATTTATATAAATCTTTGGACAGGATATACAAAAGTATATGTACATTTGATAAATACAGTAACTAGTGCAATGGATTAAGCAATAAATATACTTTCACTTTAATGAAGTTGAGATTTAGTACACTAAGCTTTATAAGATACTGTAAAAACATTATAAAAGTGACTATAAAATGCCTTTTAGTGCAAGGCTGAATAGTGAGTTTATTTACATTCACTCGATCATTTTCACAAACAAACTGTACATCTGCCATTATCTGCTGCTCAATGGACCTATACTTGAAAATTGAAATGCACTATTGTGCAAATAAACACTTGGTCCTTACATTTACATATTTACATTTAGTCATTTAGCAGGCGCTTTTATCCAAAGCGACTTACAAGTGAGGAAAACAATGGAAGCAATTTTAACAAAACAAGGTAACATAAAGCAAGAGTGCACCAAAAACGAGTCAGTTAAAACCCAGGAGAGAATTTATTTTTATTTTATTATTTTTGGGGGGAAAATATACAGATGTACAAACACCAGTGAGACATGACATTTGACCTCAGACTTTGAGCATCCGCATACTGTACATCTACTTGACCTTGGAGTCAGAGCAGAGAAAACAAGAAACAAGGAACAACATGAATACAAGACGAATACATGACGAATAATATGACAAGACCATAAACCAAAAAAATCATGATAACACAGGCTCCCCAGGACAGCACTTTCTGAGTCTCCTGCCGTCTCTAATTTAAAACACAGGATACCAAGATAATTCTGAAACATTTCATAATTTTATCAAGAAGCTTACATTTGGCCCTTTAATATTGAGTAGACATAGATTTTGAACATGGGCAGCAGCTGTTGTAAATGATTTAAAAATAACTTAAAAAAAATTCAGACTTAAAGTGCTTCCATTCAATTTCATGTATGTTCAGCAAAAAAAATCTGTCTGCCATTGAAGACTTTTAATTTTAAAGATAAAAGATGTTCAACACTGCTGTGAAGCACAAGGACATGTCAGGATTAACTCTGCCGCCTGATCTTTATTAACCACATATAATCTGTCAGAGCAGATGTGGAGTTGTGTGTTTAGTGATTTTAAATGCACTATACCTGTTTGTTAACGGCCTCCTTTTTATGAGGCTTTCATGCCCAATCAATATTTGATTGCCCGAGTGAGTCGTCTCATTTAAGTAACTGTTGGCAAATGAATAGGTACAGATGATAAGCATCACATAATAGTCATATAAAGGTGACTCAACTCATTCAACACAATTACTGACATCAGGTTTAACAGATATTTACAATAGGTACCATGAGTTTATTTATCTGTTGTGATTCCCAGTCATCCAGGTCATAATCTAATAAAAAGATTGACAGTCTCTTGGATGAGGGACAAAATGTATAGCTGTAAAATTATGTTTGGGAGTTTGGAGGTTGTTCTTGATGCATCATCGGGCAGAATTTTTTTTGTGTGGCATCTAACAACTATTGATTAAAGTGGGCGTGGTTAATGTTGCGAGAGTCCAGCACTTGAGTTTCTCCTGAAGTATAATATGTCTTGGACAGAACTTACTTTGTTCTTGTTCTTGCCACCTCAAGAAAACAAAGTGACATGAAAAATGTTGTGTCTGTTCTTGCAAAGTAAGCGTAAGTCTAAGTCACAAAAACAAACTGTTTTGTTGAGGTCATGTGACAATAGAAATAAAAGTCACACCTCTTAGGGGTGTCTCTGATTTGAACCAGTAGGGTTTACATTATTATTTTTCAGTTCTGTTTTTGAGATTGATTTGTGTTGTTGGGCGCACAACAAGAAGGTTGCTGGATCGAATCCCGTGTGAGTCTACTGTAGGCTTTCTGCATCCTACCACTGTCCAAAGACATGTTCTAAGACATCTACAATCGAGTCCAGTATCCGAAAAAGATATGTGCCTTATTGTCTACTGAAATTTGTCTGTCTGCATAAATTAATTTGCAACAAAATGATTAAAACTTTTAGCAAACACATGTAGGAGGACAGAGGATCTATTATAAGAAAAAGCTTTAATAATTAGGTTGGATGAAAGTGAGTGGTTGGTTCAGTTCCTACAAAACAGTGAAAACAATAATAATTAAGCGGCGATAAAGGCCCTCGCCTCCCTTGAGACCGCGGGGACACATGTACTCGGAGGATTGCATTTCGTGCAAAATAACCAGGCCTGTGCTGAAACTTCTTCTGGCTGGAGCCTGCTTCATCACCTTGGGCCTGTGCTACTGCTGGGGCCTGCTACACCACCTTGTAATTTAGAGTTAAAGGTCTCCACAATCCCTGGTTTTCCTGGGAGCTGTCTGAACCTTTGAAAATAATAGATTATGCTTGGGCTAAGGCGAGAAAATCAAAGTACTGGCTGGAGATTTGAGATGACTCAGAAATCGCTGCACCCCCCTGTTTAAAAAGGCAAAATGTAAATATTACTTGTCTAAAAGTACAAGTTCCAAAAGATTCTGAGGAGTTTTCCAAGACTCTAGCCTCGAGCAAAAACGACACATTTAGCTCATTTTGCCTAAGTTTGGTGTCTGTGGAATGAAGCAGCTATTTTCTGTTGTTTTTTAAAAGAGAGGTGTATTTTAAGTCGGTTCACATTTTCAATTCAAAATGGCCACCTTCCCGTGTGTGATAAGGTGTGGTCCCCATTGGATTTTTTGTTCATAAGCCCATACTGGATGTGTGTACCAAGTTTCATTTGCCTACGACAAACTAAAATTTTCACTTCCCATTGACTTTTTCCACATATTTGCTATGGCAACACATTTATAGATAGGGGTGGTTGTCATTGGCTTTTATGCTCGTCATGACATAAGAGATGTGTGTACCAAATTTCAT
This sequence comes from Perccottus glenii, assembly GCA_024416835.2. Taxonomy (NCBI): domain Eukaryota; kingdom Metazoa; phylum Chordata; class Actinopteri; order Gobiiformes; family Odontobutidae; genus Perccottus; species Perccottus glenii. The sequence goes on from CM044562.2 coordinate 8,223,997, forward strand.
GTCTCTATGACAAACTAAATTCTTGGGTCCCATTATAAGTTTGTAGGGGGCGCTGGAGAGCCATTTCTAAAGATAACCCTTTTATTTACATATTTTTGTGTTCAGGTCATGAATGTGCACATTCGCCTTTTTGGGTCCAACTCGATCCGAGAAGGCGTTTGAGAGTTAAAAGACATTTTATTTTCACAAAAATGGCCACCTCGTTACAGGCTTGCCACACCCATACCCGATAAGATATCAACAACAAAGTCACAACTTTGGTTGGCACACGAGTCTAGATGATACTCACCAAATGTGGGGCCATTTAGATTAAAACACAATGATTTACATCTTTTTGCGCAAGGGGTGTGATTTTAGTGGCCGCGCGTTTCACCCCACATGGCGGACTTCCTGTTATAGACTTTTCTGTTTGCCCTGAGGTGTTCTATGGATGTACCAAGTTCTGTATTTCTAATTTATGGAAAAATTTACTTTCATTTTCCATAGGCACAATGTATTTTGACCTTTCTAGGGGTCACCACTGAGTCATTTTTCGTATTTTTTTTTTCGGGGACTTCAAATATATAAATTTTTCGCCGGGCTTGAAGTCTGGGACCAATAAAAATGACTTTTTGTGCATGTTTACTGGGTCAAATTGAGGATCATTTTGCAGAAAAATAAATAACCTGAGCAAAAACAATAGTCCTGGTCATCACCAGCTCGGGCCTAACAATGGCTTTTCATTGAACACTATAATTTTTATTCTCAGTGGTGGCTGGTAACAAGCAGCATTTACAAGTTAGCAGAGGATTTCTCACGTTGAGTCACGTTGTGTGGGCGATCTGTGAGAGGTTACACCAGCCTCAACACTTCCTCAAAATGTCCGTGATACTGTTATTGTCCAAAAACCACCAGGCCTCACTCAGAGGCTGTTTATTTCCTTTTAAATGAGAACAAAAAGACAATCTACTGATGCAGAAATAACTTTATTTGAACCATAACAATTGATTTTCCACAACCACCACATTAATAATAAATTTAAAAAAACATGACCAAGGCACCAGCTTCCACATTGACTTCACAAAAAAACAGTTGTGTAAAATGTTCACTGGACATGGACCATAAATAACACATTTTAAAAATCATGTTTTTACAAGCACATATCATGAACAGAGTCATATTTAAAGTCTTTACATTCCTTCTCTGCCCAGTTTTACGCCTCGTCTGAGCAGATCCATAATGATGACATCAAAACACAACCATTTCACGAGCGAAGCAGTGCATTATTAAACCTACGGTTCACACAATAGAATCAAAACACAAAGCTCACAGCTGCCACTGAGGCCGAGATAAAGGCTGCAGAGAAAATATATATAAGCACTGAACCTGTGACACTACTGAGAGGCACAGATAGTATCTAAACTTACTGCAGGGGTTTATAGGTTGTATCCAATGTTCTATTACATCCATCTCAATAATTGGTTACATGGCATGAAGGCTTTATATTCAAACATTTGTCACACACACCATGATTTGACTCAAGACTCTTCTGCTCGTTTACAACTTTGAACTGTAGCTTAATAAAATGAGACTGCAGTGGCGGTTTTCTGTTATATCATTTTTTTCATTTTGTGCTTTTCTATTTCAGAAGCATCTACAAACAATAAAAACACACAACCAAATGTTACTGCAGAATATTTAATTGGCCACCAGAGCTTTCAGTCAAAACTGTATTTTCAATAGTGTCATAAACACAAAAACACTCGCTTCATCTACATATATCAGAAAAATAGACCCTTAAAGCTCTGAGGAAATTTCTTTTACTTCCTGTTTCTACAGCTGCTTCGTGTGGAGGGCATAGCTGTTCACATGCAGTCTGCAGTTTCACCACCAGACGTCTCCGAAAATACATGAAGCTACACACTCCATCTTTAAGTTCATCTATCTGTGACGTTCTTCATTTTAATATTGAGTTTTAATAAAGAAGGGCTGTAGGGTTTGATAAAAAAAAAGAGCCATGACAAACTTTTTTCAAATTCACATAAATTTAACTTGTACAAAGTAAATCCCCTACAACTGAACTTGGATCAGCTCCAAGTGTGCCTCAGTAAAGCTTTGGACAAACAGTGTTTTCCTTATGGCACTTAGAGTTCATGATAACCCTGTACATTCATCTTCAGCAGTGTTTTTCCTCTTTAGACGCTGCTGCTGTGGATGATGTGACGAGACACTGCACAGTCCTTTCTTATTCTCGAGGTCGGGATGTTTTTACTGGTGAAGGTTCAGGTATGAGTCAGTGTGTAATGGACTGCCCTGAGAACAGCAGAGGGCAGGCTGCCATTCACTGAAGCTGTACAGGCTCCAAATACATTGTTATCTTTTAGTCCTAAACTTCATGTACAGTCGGACCACTTGGAAACCAGGTCTGACCATGGTGAACTCTTTAATGGTGGCCTGCTTGGTTTGTGAAAATTTCTCAACCTGACAGACTATCTACAGCATTCACTTTATTAGACAAAGGGAGGTAGTTGACTAACATTACAGACAATATATGTAAGAGGCAGGAATTAAACACATCTTTACATGAATATTAATAGGACATATACCAGGTTTACTGAGTGGGGATGGTGGACAAAGAAAGCAAAGTGCTTCAAATGTATTGGCTGAGATACTGTATCAAATGTTAGTCAGTGAGGGTGACAATCGTGCCATGTTGACTGATGCAGCTCTTAAGGGGTTATTGTCAATGATTTTCCGCTGTCTGCGATCATTATAGTTGAAGTCCATGTTTTCCTTTCCACATCAATGGCAGTAATGGTGTTTACATGTCACGCTAAAGTAACAGGCCTTATAAAGGTCAGCAGACACTCAGAAAACAATATTTTCCTCTTCACAAATTCCATTAAGCCAGGTTTAAATCCCTCAGGTGTTGCTGAAGGTCGCTCTGCTGAAGAGACAAGTGTCAGGATACATCATTTTCTGATCAGAGAGCAGTTCATCAGTGACTGCGAGATCCTCCATCTCCGTCGTGTAGTGGTCCGTGCTCTCCACAATTGACGTGTCCTTAACAGCACTGTAGGTGAGAGCCACGCTGTAGGCAGCAGGTTTATCCGAGCCTTTCCTCCCACAGCGGCAGATCTTACGGAAAGCGGCGCGAAACTTCTGCGACATGGCGTTGTAGATGACCGGGTTGATGGCACTGTTGAGGTAGATGCAAACTCGACAGAAGAGGACGAACCAGTGGTTCAAATAGGGCCGGTCCAGGAACGAGTTCACAACCACCAGAGTGCGGTACGGCATCCAAAGCAACGCAAACAAGATGACCACTACGGCTAACATCTTGGTCACCTGCAGGGGACATCGGAGAAGATTGGTCACAATAAAAACAATTTTAAAGTAAATTATCCCTTGTCAATACTTGAAACAAATGTCACGAGTACAGCATGTACGTTATAGCCTTCATAACATACTAATATATATAGACCCTGCCATAAACAATGTAAACAAAATTGACAACAAAAGTAATTTAGTTGTCTGTAGGCTACAAGACATTATCAACTCCAGCAAAACCAGCATCCAGAGACTTGTAGCTTGTAGCCTTTAGCTGGTGTTGCTTAAAAGCTTGTAGAAATAGAGCAACTCAATATTGAGCCACTTGCTAATTGCTTTCTACCCACTCACTGACAGCACACATATAAAGTCAGTCCATTGTCATTAGCCCAGAGCATGAGTCAATGCAGAATATTGGAAATTCAGCACTTTACATCTGCCTGACTTGTTGCCCCAAAATGTAATGCTGTTTTCTTTTGTATGTTTGTTTTACAAATACTAAAAAACTTTATTTATCCTTTTGCTTTTAAACACTATACTGTATATAAATGATGATGAGATACTGTTTCTTAATTTATTCTTGTTACTCTGTTAAATGTGTGGATGTTGTGTTTATTTGACAGGTTTAGCCAAGACACATGCTATTACAAGATGGAAGTGTCCCTTTAACTACACTTTAGTGCAGCTAGGCTCTATAAAGGCAGCCTTGTTCTCCCTGTTTCATCTCATGGAAGCATTAAAACCACTGTGAGACCACATATGATGGTATGATTTGTTAAAAAGTGACATAGTTTTGATTTATTTCTTCTACAGTAAACAGCACCATGTAAACACCTGTGTGTGTTCTGTAAATCAAAAAACAACCATATTGTCGCTGTCGGGTAAAAAAAAGTCTGTAAGGAAGAGTCTTATGTTTCCATTTTTTACCAACTGTAGCATACTTTTTGCAAAAATAAAAAGGAATTCCAAGACACTCTTGTTTAGGCCATGACTTAGTTGACTCTGCTGAGCCAACAGCAGAGTCCACTAAGTCATGGCCTATAACAATAATGTATTTTTAGCAAATTTGTAGTCCCTTCACCAAAGAGCACCTCTTTTTTCCACTACTCCCTGTAGGTCCTGGAAGCATTTCTCTTTGTTGTTTCTTTCAAACCAACTGTACTTTGTTGAGTGTAACTATATTTAACTGTTGACTTTTCTAAACCGAAAGCAGGAGGACACAAGGTCTGGAAAATAATACTTCAACATGTATGTATTCACTTTGATAAGATACACAACTTCATGTATTCATTTATTTTTTTTAACAGAAAAGTCATTAAAGTATCACTTTGATGGTTTTCACTGACATGACTTTCTCAGAGTGACCCTGGGACCTCAGTGTTTTACTGCCACCTGCAGGGCACGTTAACATCTCATGAGAACACACTTGCCTGCATCTGATGAGTTTAAGACACACATTGAGACATAACAGTCCCATGTTTGCAGCAGTGCAGTTGGGGATCCTTTCCCTTAGTGGGTGCATATCCTGACATAGTGTTTCTGTCTCTGGCCACAGGGTTTTACTGCTCCAACTTATTCATTTCTTTTTAAATAATTTCATGAAGCCTATTGCAGAAATAGTAGAAGAAACCAGATATTTCACTGCAACATGAGCTATATCTTCTTCTATCTATATCTCTTTAAACATTGAAAGATAAAAACTACTAATTTTGTGTATAAATAATCACAAATAGAAAGCTTAAAATAATAATTTCCTCTCAACTCCATGTTTCATTCTGATACCTGGACAGTAATAGCAGCACACTGTCCAAATGCTATTGCTTCAAGCTTTAAGAGTATGCCCTAACTTGAGAAGGACTTGACTGCAGTGGCTCATTCGGACGCGCGCTGCAGTGCACTGCACCAAGGCCCAGTGCCACCCACCTGTCTGCGGGAGGTCGCAGTGGAGCTGGAGTGGCGTGCGTTTTTGCAGCTTGTGTTGTTGTTGACCGTGAGGTTATTATTGTGGCCGTTCTTCTTCTTCTTCTTGTCTTTGGGGTCTGAGGGCAGCGGGTTGAGAAACAGGATCCTGGCGATGAGCCCGTACAGCACCGCGGACAGCATCAGGGGCAACACGAAGAAGACGCCGAAGTCAAAGAAGTAAACGGGCAGATAAAACTTCCTGGACACTCTGTAGCCGCAGGTTTTGATGATGATGTTGTCGTAGACCAAGTCTTCTATGGCTGACAAGTAAAACCACATGACGCAGTAGAGGGACGTGAAAATCCAGACGAACACTATGATCTTTTTAGCCCTGGAAAGAGTGCACAAGAACTGGGCTTTTATCGGGTGGCAGATGGCGATGTATCTCTCGATGGTGAACGCGGTGATGGAGCAGGAGGAGGCGTTGATGCCAAGGTACTGGAAATATGTGATGCAGAGGCAGCCGTAGTGTCCGAAGATCCACGAGGCGGAGATGCTTTCAGTGATAGCGGGTAAACCGGCCGCTATCAGCACCATGAGGTCCGCCGACGGCCAGACTCACCAGGATAACAGTTCGTGGGAGTCCGCATGTGCTTCGTGGTCAGCACCACCAGGATCACCATCACGTTACCGACCGTCCCCAAAGCACAGATGATAAAGAGTAAAAAAGTACTGACCACTTTGTACTGGAGGCTGTAGTCCGTCCACGCCCAGAGTGTGGTTCACCGCCTCGGTAAAGTTTTCCATCTTTACGCACAACAAAAACTCTACAAACTCAGATTTAGAGAAACATCTATGAACCGTGTACGTGCATCATGTCCCTGGAATCAAACCTCAAAGTATCTAGGAGCTGTTTGCCTGTTGCTTTGCAGAAGTGACGCGCATAGAACAAGAGCGCGGTCCGAGTGACTGATGGACAGATGGCGCTTTGGTTTTGAGCCCTGCTTTTGGCACAGAGCGCTCATTACGCATGCGAAAAGGATAAGACCATTATGACATTATATATCACAGACCTCCGTCACTCCACCAAAATAAACCTCCCATTCACCAAATATGTCCTTGGTTCCTTTTGAAATGTCTCGGAAGTTATATTTAAAATAATGAAATCAGTTTGTCTTCAGTAAGTGCTTGGTACGTTCAATATATAAATACTTCTCAATAAAGCGTTTAATAGGAGTAATTTATAAGAGTATGCAAAGATAAATAAACAATAAATAAATAAAACAACTGTAAAACATTTAATATGACAGAGGTTTGTATGTATTTCTTGTTTTAAAGAAATAAAAGAAGTTTCTGTCACAAAGAGGGTGGGCACTTTTTGTATTTTGCACAAATGTAATTACTTTTATTTTGCAAAAATAGCCACAGTAGTGAAGAAAACCACAAAAATAGAAATGTTTCTCATTTACTGCAGTGTTACATGACATGCAAACAATAAAATCTCAAATTTCAATAAAAAGCAGCAAAGTGTAAACAACAGTCAGTAGTGCACAGCTCAAATAAAGTCATACTTTTTACATTTTACTTCAATTTCTTGGATCCCTTAATGACTTTTGAGGAATGAATGTACCTTTGTTGTTCTTGGTCTTTGCACAGTTGGGATAAACCATTCAGCTTATACCACAAATCAGTTCAAGAGCTGCACTGTCCATTCAAATGCTTTACTTATACATTGGATTTGTGCATTGGATTTCAAATAACTGAAGTGAAATAATAATTTTCCACTTTATTCTTATTTTAAAAAGGAAATGATACAGTGTGAAGTGTCATGCATCAGCTTCTGTATTATTACTGTCACAAGTGTCCTTCTCGATAAAAGGCTGAGAGCTCTCTTCTAAACACAGTGCCTTGACTTCAAGAAAACCGTTGGTGTAAATAATACAGATGGATTCAGGCACATGTCTCTGCAAACACTTGCCAAGGATTTGCTGGAAACTACCTGTGGCTAGTTTTGGACATTGTAACTGCTGAAGTGACCAGCCAATCCAATTAAGTTAATGTAGATCTAATGGGCTTCGGGGACATGCTCCCATTTGGCCAGGTGATATAGTGTAAATATCAGAGAATGAGGACACTGTGGTGGCTCACCTGGTAGGGCACATGACTGGTTTAATTCCAGCTCAGATCACATCATTCCTCAACATTTAACTATTCCCTGTTTTACTGACTACCCTTTGAGAGACAATTGAATTTAAATCCAGATTTATTCTTTGATATGGTTCATGCTGTATTTCTGAATAGTGTCTGAAAATACATACTCTGTTATAGTGTTAGATAAAAGCACAGTATTGTAAAGCTCCACAGGGTCCGGTTCAGCTCGGTGTAACGTACAACAGCGTGAGAGAAAAAGCAGTTTCCGTCTCTGTGGAGGTGGGAACGGCTCCTCCACACCAACTGTGCACACTGAGGCTGTGACCGACGCCAACTCCCCACTATTTCTGCCATTGTATTCATCACTGCCAGCCTTGTATCTGTCCATTTATCCATCCATCCAGCGCCAGTAACAAGTGGAACAAGTGTTGTGTTCGGTGTGTTCCCATTCAACACCGAAACAAGTTTGAAGTTACAGTATTAGTTGATTAGCTCTGTCAGGTCAATAAGTCCTCATTGTAGTGTATAACTTTACATTTAATAACTTTTCGCGTCACAGTAAGAAGGTCCATGTTTCGACTCCTGAGCCTTTCTGTGTAGAGTTTGAATGTTCTCCCTATATTCGGGTGGGTTTTCACCTTGTACTCCAGTTTCTCCCACCAACATCAAAAACATGCTACAAGATCGGGGTATGTAAACGCCTCCTGGTGGCGGCTGCCAACAATGAATTTACCCACAGATATAATAGATAAATAAATTTAAAAAATTTGATTTATTTATCTATTTATATGTATTTATCACTCACAGACAGTATTCCCTTTTAAGTATCAGTCTGAAGAAACCTCTAGAAAGGCTTGAGTTAAAACTATATTATAAAAAAATCAATCGTAGTAAGAGTAATAAAATGACAATAAACTAGATAAAACAGAAAAAATGTATGTACATGGTTAAAATACTACAATTAGTTTGCCATCTATTGCTGAAAATGCAGAACACTTTTTGTATTATGTAATTTTAACTGTATATATTATAATTAGAGAAGTCTGCAGGACTTTATTATAGTTTTGTGCAATGTGTTCAATCACAGCTGCCAAGGCTCTTTATGACTCAAAGGATTTTACTGCCACCTGCAGGACAAACATTACTATTACATATATATATATATATATATATATATATATATATATATATATATATATATATACATAAAATCATAATTAGTTTGTTTATCTAATGATGATGGTTATTCCCCATAGATTTCTTTAATGGCTCATTACAGAGGAGTAATCCATGGAGGTTGTCATGTCTTTTTTAATAGTCGGAGGGTCCAATAAAAGAGTGCATTTATAGGGGTTCCGTTCAATCAGGTTTGTTTAGTTTTCCCTTTTTTTTTCAAAATATAACAACACTTTTTTATTTCAAAGCACAACAGAGATTCAAACAAACCCTTCCCAGAGGTGTGTCTACAGACACTCGGGGAACTTTAGGCAGTAGATACCTGGAGCGTAAATAAAGCCTAGGAGTTGTCGTTTTGCAAATGAAAATGTTGTTTTTGAGTCCCTCTTCTTCGTTGGGCCTTTAGCAATCGCCTGGTTTGTTAATTAAGTGCCATTACGTTTTACAAACACTGACACAAAAATCAATATACAAACCATATCACTTTTACCCACAAGCAGATCTGTCTAATGATGAGGGATCAAGCAGGAAAGGCTTTGTTTTTTATTTGATTAAGTTGGCAAAAATGAAATAAAAGTTGAATATGGACGATACAATCACTGTCCTCCTCTCTCTCTTATTTCATTCTGTTAACAATATCAGTTTACAATTCTACTCTGTTCTTTACAAGTTACAAGTTGTCACTCTGTCCTACTTCCCTTTGGACACTGTGTGGGTACTCTTGCAAATGTTCGGCCGGCAGTTGGACGTCCCAGTGAGGATTGGAGCTTAGCTGGGCCCATCTGTGCTCCTGTCCCGACGCATGGACCCACTGTGAACCCAGCTCATGGTCACTGGTCTTGGCCTCAGTTAATGTGGTTTTGATTAAAACATTACCACAGAGACAGCTCTACAAAAAAACAAAGGTCATTATAGATTTTTTTTCACTTAACCAAGACATACTACTGAGTGGAGCCTAACTCTATCTGTTTATAACCCCACAGCAGATTTAGCTTCAGGGCTCAATCTACTTACAGCCCATTACCTTTTGTTTTGGACATAAACCGTCCACAGGGGTTTCTCAACAACCCATGTTCTTTAGATGCACTCTAAAAACATAATAAAAGACGGCCCCTTTTGCAAATCAAGAGCGATATTTTCCACAGCACACTCCTGTATTATACACTACATGTTCTCTATGAATCGTAAAATATGGCAATTTCTTTGAGTTATGCCGCTGTTTGCCACTGTTCTCTGCGATCGAGCACATCCATCCGCCGCCGTGTCCTAGAGTAAATCAATTGTAAGTGCTCGCCTGAGAAAAAGATGGCTTTTGTGTTTGTGCTCAGGCAAATCACGCATTCCCTCAGTCGTACAGTTGATGCTGAATAACTCACCGTGACGGGACCTAAAAGTGTTAAATGACCCCCGTCCTGTGTGATTTAGTGAAACGCTGGCAGGTTGTTTTAAAAGAGATCAATCACTGTCGACAGACGTTCATTTGGTGTTCGACCTGTGCTAGTTTTAAAGTCACTGCCCTGACCTCTGACCTCTGTCTATAGGTGTGAATGGGCCTCAAAGGTGCATTGTGTAAAAAGGTTGTAGTGTACAGTTGAAATTATGTTTTAATACTGTGCAGTCACCACAAACAAAACAATATAGGAAGCAGTCATAACTTTTTTTCTTGTGAATAAAGCAGCCCAGAGAGAACAAAGTGAGTACTGTTGATGGAGAAGTACACATTCTTGCTGAATGTACTTTGCATTTATGAACTAAAATTATTTTGTTTGTTTAATTCCAAAAAAGTTGGGACACTGTACAATTTGTGAATAAAAACAGAATGCAATGATGTGGAAGTTTCAAATTGTAAAATTTTATTCAGAATACAACATAGATGACATATCAAATGTTGAAAGTGAGACATTTTGAAATGTAATGCCAAATATTGGCTCATTTTAGATTTCATGAGAGCTACACATTCCAAAAAAGTTGGGACAGGTGGCAATAAGAGGCCGGAAAAGTTAATGTACATATAAGGAACAGCTGGAGGACCAATTTGCAACTTATTAGGTCAATTGGTAACATGCTTGTGTATAAAAAAGAGCCTCTCAGAGTGGTCAAGTCCAGATGGGCATTCCCCCAATGCTGCAGCAAAAAATAGTGAAGCAATATCAGAAAAGAGTTTCTCAGAGAAAAATTGCAAAAAGTTTAAAGTTATCATCATCTACAGTGCATTATATCATCCAAAGGTTCAGAGAATCTGGAACAATCTCTGTGCGTAAGGGTCAGGGCCGAAAAAAACCATACTGGATGCCCGTGATCTTTATTACAAGGCTCAGGAATACTTCCATAAAACGTTGTCGGTGAACACAATCCACCGGGCCATTTGCCGTTGCCAACTAAAACTCTATAGGTCAAAAAAGAAGCCATATCTAACCATGATCCAGAAGCGCAGGTCTTTTCTCTGGAGCCAAGGCTCATTTAAAATGGACTGTTGCAAAGTGGAAAAGTGTTCTGTGGTCAGACAATTCAAAAATTGAAGTTCTTTTTGAAAAAACTGGGACACCATGTCATCTGGAATAAAAAGGACAAGGACAAGTTGTTTTGGAATTGGATTTTTTTAAAATTAAATCCCCATACAACAGCATGTCCCTGCAGGGCTACCATAGCTGTTCACATGCTCTAAAAAAGAGGAGCATGAGGTGTGTATTGCAATCTGTACTTTTGTCACAAGGCAAAGCCAAAAAGGCCATAAACTACAGACAATAACCACCCAGAGATTAACCATAGACACCTAAAAATGTAGTGGGAATAAAAATAAATTTTAATTCGCTTTTAATAACAGATGATAAGCACAAGATCTGCGGTTCAGTCCGATCAGGGCCTTTGTGTCTAGAGTTTGTGACCATCACATGGACTGAATGACACATTTCAGTATCACTCTATTTCTGCATTATAATTCAGTGCTGCATAATCTAATAATTTTGTGGAAAAGAACCTTAGAACTGAGCCCAATTTGCAGGAGACGTCTGTTTCCAGTGTGAGGCGCTATTGTGCAAAGACCCAAACACACCAGAATGAAAAGAACAGTAAGGGTTTCTCTTTGATCCACTTGTTGGCAGATTAACAGCAGGCACTGAACATCTGACGGATTGGATTTGATTTAGAATCAGATTAGATCAGATTATGTCATCTAGTCCCCTGAAGAAGTTTGGATTCACTCCAGACGGTGGTTTTATATTTTGCACTGTTACCCAAGATTATTCATTTTAAAGAAAACTCAAGCAAACAGCAATATCATGTGTAGCTGAAAGCACATAATTCATTTGGCACATTGTCCTGGTTGTATTGCACCAGAACACTGCAAGCACTTAAAAAATGTGCTAAAGTAGTTCTGGCCTGATTTCTGAACTAAAGTGCTTTTTCCGGCAGATTTCACACCAACAAATCCAATGGAAGGTAGAGTTTCCAAAAACCAGGGTCCATTCAGGAAAATGTGAGAAGTTTGATCTTTTGAAGGTCATTAAAGTAGAAAAGGCCTATAATCAGATTTTTAATATAGAAAACTGTAGTATTGACATCAAAGATGGTTAGAACAGAGCAGGAGACACATTGACTTTATTCTCTCATTCTTTGTAAAACCTGTCTGGATGTAAACCATTGTCATTAGTGCCTGTGAAGTCCACCCTGCCGTTCGTCTAATGGTCTGCTGGCTGTCTGCTGCTGTTATGATTTGCAGCTTGAACCAGGTCCAGGATGTCTTCATGGTGTGCTGAGTGAGACCCGAGAAAATGCAGACTCCTCAGCTTCACTCTGCCGCTCTCTTTGCTTCGTGGCCACAGCAGATGTTTGAGAGGGTTTCAGAAAGGTGTCTGTCAAAGTCAACGTCTATCAAAGATGTCCTCCTGCCAATTCATGTCATCTGTCCACTTAGATGTGAGGGCTGTATGATGGTATTAATAAAAAACATTAGTAACAACATTAGTTGCTTAGAAAACTCTAAACAGCGTCATTATAATGACTGGGATTGCCCAGAATGAGGCCTGAGGGTCAAATCTGAATTGTGACTTAAGTGTCAAAAATGAAAAATCATAGGTTCATAAGAAACGGTCATATGAGATAAAAGACAAGGTAGACAAGACAAGATGAAATAGACAAAGACAAAGTAATTGGTATTTAAAATGTGGGTGGCAAAATCGCAGATAGCATTTCCACCTCACACACCTCCTTTTCAGAGCATGTGAACAGCCATGACTCAGTTGTTGAAAACCCTGTAAAAATGCTCTATAACTTTAGCATTAATGTGCTTCTTCTGCAGCAGTACTTAGTTTGTCCGCTCTGGGCAGTTGTAGAAACAGGAAGTAATGGAACGACATAGGGTCCTTATACTCATGTTTATTTATCCATTTTCCATTTGATGTAATAGAATATTGCAAATAATAGTTTTGAATGTTGTGCTTTTCCCCTCTACACTGCACAAAAAAATTACAAATTAAATATAAAGTAAAGCACGGTGGCACAGCCTTACAACAAGAAGCTCCAGGGTATGACTCCCGGGGCCTTTCTGTGTGGAGTTTGCATCGAGTGGGTTTTTTCCAGGGTATTCCAGTTTCCCCCATCAACATCAAAAAATGTTGCCAACATTCATTCTTTCATTCATTTTCTACCGCTTAGTCCTGTTTGGGGTCGCGGGTGACTGGAGCCTATCCCAGCAGCTTTGGGGTTCACCCTGGACAATGGCCAGTTAGTCGCAGGGCCAACAGTAAATAAATGAATACATTTTTCTAGCAAGACAGACAAAGAATGCAGTCTCAAAGTAAGAGACGTCTTGGTATTTTTGCTTGGAGTCATTGAGAGGAAGATCTTTTTTTCCAGTCTAGTCATTACTCCTGATGGTCATAAATCATATGGCCTATTGTATTTTCAGTTTGGCTCTCTCTCTTAAAGGCAAATCCCCAACGTCTTAAGTCCAAGTCCAGTCTAGCACCAGACGTCTTAACTTCCCGTTTGCTATTCTAGGTTTGACTTGTGTCACAGCCTCACAGCCGATCTGTCAGAGCAAAATACCACACTTGGCCGAGTGGCGTAAATAAACCGGGTTGGAAGCATCTCTAGAGGAAATGACAAATCACTTTAGATCATAAACAACAGCGCAGAGGTGTTACGACACAGATATCTCACGGGAATGGCCTGGTGGAGCTTCAGATGGCAGTGGAGCAGAAGATATGCAAACCCAAATCTGTAGGATTAGTTTTAATTTCACTGCTGAACGCCACTTAAGCCCTGTTTAGACAGATAAATGCCCCTTTTTGTATTTACTGTCTGGGCCCTGTGGTTGCAGGAAGAGGAGCTTGTAAACACAATCAGTACAACAACAATATGGAGTGATGGTTGTTCCTGACAGACACTGGAAGCATCAAAACAGAGAAACCCTTATAATACACAAATTGGTGCTAGTTTTACAAAGGCCTACTCTGACAAAGGCAATAGTTAGATCTCACACAGACTGTAACTCCAGCAAAGCCTTTTCAGTTTTATGAAATCTTCAAAGCATAAATTAACACAAGTCAGAAAAAGAAAAATAACGAGAGCAGCTGAGACTTATCGGTTTGAATTAGCAGTTTAGCTCCACCATGATTGAAAGTACAGTATGTTTCCACAGACTTTGCTAAATCTGGTGCCAGCACTTGATTTAATTGCTTCAGTGAGACACATGTGTCCCACACCAGAATAAAGAGTATTTTTTTTTCCCCTGTGTGAGACAATTTGGAATATCTCTTTAAATGTAAAGCACCACTTTACCTCAACAGGAGTTATATAAGCTCTTATAACAGATCAGAAATGGTGAGTAAGTTGCCAAATAGTGAGTCCACAGAAATCAAAGGTAAAGGTAAGTGTGGGTTCAGTATTTGGCAAATAACGTATCACCATTTTTAAACGGAAACTCAATCCGTATTTAGTCTGGCTTTTATGTAGTGTTTGTTTTATTTCACTTATTTTATTTATTTATTTATTTATTTATTGTATAAATTTGTTTTACACTATTTTACAAAGGCACTATTGTCTTTACAATGTTGCGAACGATGTGTTTAATGGTTTTATTTTGTGAAGCACCTTGATTTGCATTGAGTTGTATGAAAAGTACTATTATAAATAAAGTTTGTTTGATTGACTGATTTTTTTACATGTTATAAGCTGTAATTTACAAACGTTATCACTAAAATGCAACCAATGATCATCTGTTTGCTGCAGTAAGTTTAAGGCTGATTACTGAGCTCTCTAAAAGTGCACCTTCCAGAAAAAAAACAAAGACAGTTTTTTTATTTATTTTTTTAGGCGCTAGCATTTGGTACCTGGCAGCAGTTGTCATAGGCTGTTGCCATAGAAACTAAGTTCTGAGTTAAGTTTGGTGTAAGAGGATAAACTTTTATGGCTTAAGAATATATTCTGTGTAACGGTCTAGCAGTCAGCATGGATTGATGTCAATCAAAAGGCTTTGTCACATGACTCTTTTTGACCAATCAAATGAAAGCCCTCAGCGGTTTTCATAGAACAGCTCATAAAAGCGGTCTACAATGCAACATACATACAGTTCAGATAATTTAACAGTAATATTTGCATTTTTATCATTTATAACAGTAAGTCAGGTGGTCTATGTCTTCTCACTCTTCAGGTGCATATTTACAGATTTCATCTACCCAGACCTCTGCCTATTGTCAAACACTTTTGTGAAACCAGCCCCATGTTGCTGCTGCTGAACTAAATCCCACACATCCTCCTCCTGTAGCATCAGCTCCAACACAAGATTAATGAAGCGGGGGCTTTGTCCTCCACCTGCAGCTGTAGTTTGCCTCGTGACCCATGTTATGTGCCATGTTTAACACTGGCTCGATGCCAGCGGATCCCCTCAGACCCACACAGCCCCTCCTGACTACCTCTGACATGGCACGGTCATGGGTTTGTAAAAAAGAGAGCACTGGCTTAATAGAGCAGACCTGAATGAAATGAGCCTTACTAAAAGTAAGAAGGTAATACATTCAAAATGGGTCAAATAATATACTATCTAACTGCAGCATACACTCTGGGTCTAATGCACCATGAAAAAGACATATTGTGGGCTGTTTTCAAATGGAAAGGTCGCGTAGAGTGCAAACCTCTCAGACAGTTCTGTTCAAAAACATAATTTTAGGACAAAGTGTGACCTATATTTTCATTCATAATGCAGTTATAGCTTCATCTTATCAAAGGGGAGATGTACTTGTTCGATAAAGTGAAAACATTATTATGCGAGGAGTCAGAGAAAAACGCTAAAGCATAAGATCAAGGCCAAAGATAGTTTTTTTTGTCAGTGAACTGCTGAAATTATTAAAGTCAGGCTTCTAAAGCTCCATTTCTACCTAGATTAGCACCTCATGCTTTTATTTCAGTTCCCACTATCTCAATATTAAAACTGTACAATCCTACTTTCAGCACATTTCTTTTGACCAAAGCAGTGGAACAACGCTAGTGCTGTTCTTGTAACAAACAGCCACACATTTGTCAAGACACAGCTTTACACACTGCAAACATAGTTCAACATTGCAGTCATCAACTTCTTTTCTGCTTAGCTTCTTAAAACTTTACTTTGAACAATGGATAAATGTCTGCATGTTATCAAGAACCAAAAAAAGTAAAGGCAGACTCTTGTTACAACAGTGCCTATGATCTGTGGGTACTAACATCTACATATTGGTTTCACTTTTGAACCTTTCTTTGTGCCACTGTTTGCCTTGTCCCTGTGTCCCTTGAAGGCAACTCTATAAAGTAAGTATAATAATTGTTATTGCCAAATTGGGAGAAAATATACTGTTGTGCTTTTTTATGTTTTCAGGTGATTACATAAGCTTCTTGGCCAAGGTAATAATGAGATGTATCGAAACAGCATCACTGGCCTGGAGTACAGTATCTCCAGCCTTGAATCTGTCGCCCACATCTGTACGAAATGTACCGGAAAAATTAAGCTGATTATCAAACAGTTTCTGAAACAGCCCCAGCAATTAAAAATAAAACATCCAGCTGTTAAGACTATACTGTTTTGGCTGGAGGTTTCTTGGAGATGTCATTTTAAGTGTTGCCTAAAGGTCCTGTGTTCAGATAGAAACACTTGGACACGTTAGAGGTAATAGCTGCAGATGTTGTGCTGTTCAGCTTTTGTTTCTTTTGCCGTTTTTCTTCTTCATCCTGTCATAAATGTTAATGTCACCCTGAGGTGTATCACTCCTCTTCGTCAGAAAACAAGCATCAGGGTAGAACTTAGAAAACAGTTGAAAAGAACATCAATGGCAGAGCAGTGTTTTATAGTTATGACCTTTAGCTGTTTGTAGTGCTCTGCAGAGAAAGATTCATTCCTGCAGATGAACGGGCAACAAGGCTCTTCTTCTTACACTTTAAGTATCGAGACCGTTTCAAGAAGTAGTTCAGTCTGTTCTGTCTTCTGAATAGTGTTGTAGTCAAGACCACACTGATCGAGACTGAGACAGGTATGAGACCAGAAAGTATCAAGACTGGAACAAGAAGTCCTAGACTTTTAGCTATCAAGACCGAGTCAAGACCAAGACTATCTCAGATCAAGAACACCTCAAGACCAGAACCAGTGTACATTATCTTGTAATAGATACCAGGGGACAAAAAAAAAAAAACAGTCCAGTCCAGTTTTTGAGTCAAAACTCACAGAGGTCAGTGTTTGGTGAAGGAGGCAGAGTTAGTCCAGTCTTAGACCAGGTCCAGACTCAGAGAGGTCAGTGTTTGGTGAAGGAGACAGAGTTAGTCCAGTCTTAGACCAGGTCCAGACTCACGGTGGTCAGTGTTTGGTGAAGGAGACAGAGTTAGTCCAGTCTTAGACCAGGTCCAGACTCACGGAGGTCAGTGTTTGGTGAAGGAGACAGAGTTAGTCCTGTCTTAGACCAGGTCCAGACTCACGGAGGTCAGTGTTTAAAGGAGACAGAGTTAGTCCAGTCTTAGACCAGGTCCAGACTCAGAGAGGTCAGTGTTTAAAGGAGACAGAGTTAGTCCAGTCTTAGACCAGGTCCAGACTCACGGTGGTCAGTGTTTGGTGAAGGAGACAGAGTTAGTCCAGTCTTAGACCAGGTCCAGACTCACGGTGGTCAGTGTTTGGTGAAGGAGACAGAGTTAGTCCAGTCTTAGACCAGGTCCAGACTTGTGGAGGTCAGTGTTTGGTGAAGGAGGCAGAGTTATTCCAGTCTTAGACCAGGTCCAGACTCACGGTGGTCAGTGTTTGGTGAAGGAGACAGAGTTAGTCCAGTCTTAGACCAGGTCCAGACTCAGAGAGGTCAGTGTTTAAAGGAGACAGGTCAGTGTTTTGAAGGAGACAGAGTTAGTCCAGTCTTAGACCAGGTCCAGACTCATGAGAGGTCAGTGTTTGGTAAAGGAGACAGAGTTAGTCCAGTCTTAGACCAGGTCCAGACTCGTGGAGGTCAGTGTTTGGTGAAGGAGACAGAGTTAGTCCAGTCTTAGACCAGGTCCAGGCTCAGAGAGGTCAGTGTTTGGTGAAGGAGACAGAGTTAGTCCAGTCTTAGACCAGGTCCAGTCTCACGGAAGTCAGTGTTTGGTGAAGGAGACAGAGTTAGTCCAGTCTTAGACCGGGTCCAGGCTCAGAGAGGTCAGTGTTTGGTGAAGGAGACAGAGTTAGTCAGTCTTAGACCAGGTCCAGTCTCAAAAGTCAGTGTTTGGTGAAGGAGACAGAGTTAGTCCAGTCTTAGACCGGGTCCAGGCTCAGAGAGGTCAGTGTTTGGTGAAGGAGACAGAGGTTGAACAAAGATTTTTAATTGAATATAAAATGATTGAGGTTTTTGTTCAGTCCCAAGAACAGACTGGTGGTCTTGGAACCCAGACAAGAGGAAGACTTTCAGAAATCAAGACTATGACAAGACCTTTACAAAATATTTTTTAAACCGGTCTCAAAACCATGACCAGTCTCGAGTCTGGTTCATCACTAAATTCATGAAATATAAATGACTGTTCATTGTTAATCACATTTGACTGCTCTTTAAAATCTGAATAAGCTGAATCTGAAGTTCAGTTTCTTCTTCTCCAGACGGACAGTATAAATAAATCAATAGTTTATTGCTCCCTGCAATGGCAATACATTATGAACACTTTGTTTATTTAATTTTACTATTTGAGCAGCACTCTTTTGAAGCTAGTTTAATTTTAAGAACTTCTCACTTTCAGCCGGAAGAGCTTGGTTGCGTAATTGATATTAAATTATTATTTATAAAGTTCTTTGCTAATCAGTATCAATCCCAAACATAATGGTTTCCACACAAATAAGTTAAACATTTTATTTACCTCCCATTCATTTCTTTTGGGATTTTCTCTGTTTATTGTCTGCCCTATCGTTGAAATGATGTAACCACTCCAGTAATTAAAATGTGCGCTCTGACCATTTCCTCTGCCTCTTCAATTTGTCTGGTTTTGAGCAGAAGAGCATAAGTCATGAGCTAAATTTACATTTTATTTTCAGCAGATCCTTAGACTGCCTCTGAAAGAAGTCTTGCCCAATAAAATAAAGTCTACTGTTACATTAGGTTATTATTTTAAAGTTATTGACACTGTATCGACTCATGTAATAGCCCTATACTTTTGTAAAACCAACCCATGCTCTCCCCCATTGTTAGGTTTTAAATTGGTTTTGATTCAACTTCAAACTTTTGCTCATTTTGCTCAGCACCTTTTGCAAATGACTCGCATTATGTGAAGAAAAACGTCTCCCTGTGAACTTAGGAATATTGTTTGAACTCATATCGCAGACAGACAATGATGTTAACCGCTGTCCCAGAAGAGAGACACATCAGTGATTAATGAGACTGCTGTTTACAGAAGAGAAGCCCCGGTGTTGAAGGGCTGCGGTTCACTCTGAGGCCACTGACAGTGTGTATATTTCAGCCTGAGTCTCAACGCCGCTGCATGATTAAAAATGTATGGATCCAAACAAGGTTACAGGCTAATATCTCTATTCTTTTGATTACATTAGTGACCATAAAATTCAATATGGCTGTGTTGCTCGAGCCAGTTGATTTAAGGCGTCCACTTGGACAAGCGCCAGTTCATTTCAGGCTCGACAACCATTTGTTCTTACGCTGTTTCTATTCACCAGTTTACTGAGCACTGCTTGTCTTTTAAGTAAGAACATGCATTTCTTATATTTTTTATTTGATTTACACAATCTGCATGATATTGATAAAGGAACCTAGATCCCAGAGGGCAGGTTGAAATATTGCTCTTGCAGCTGTCTTCTTTAAAACATGAGGTCAGCAATCAATAAAGCATGACTCACACTTCTGTAGACTCCTCAGGCCCAAAAATGTGAAAAAAACAAAGAAATATACACTTACTTTAAAGGATATGTTTAGGAAATTGGAAAACTTTCCTTGGCTCTGGGAGAAAGTGGGTTGCAGCTATGTTCAGGGAAAAGTGGGTCCCTGAGACTCCTTTAGAACCAATTGTTAGGATTATACACAGCATGATTTATAGCTTTGTCTTAGAAACCCATGTGTCTGGGAGTAGGCTCCAGTGAAGTCTGTGTTTTCCTTAAAAGCACCTGGATTCTTGAGTTATTATTTGCTCAAAAGCTATACACTGAATAGGACCGTTGTAGCCAAACAAATACAGGAATGTTCAAGGCAAAGTATAGTGAGCTCACAGCACATGGTTAAACTGTTATAGGAGACTGGGGTTGTTCTCTTTTCTTGTCTCTTAAAACCAGTCAGTGAGTCTGAATGTTCGGCCCAGTGCTAATTTTATCTGGTTGAATTTGTAATTAGGTATTTCTATCTGGGCACATCAAAGATCACTTGTTTGTTCTATAAACCTGCATAAATCCAGTAAAACTATGATTAATATTTCTATGATTAAAATACTGTGTGTTATTCTTTACTTGGGTCTCTAGGGATTAAAGACCCAGTAGAAAATTCAGCATTAGATAGAATTTTAAGTATAAAACAATTAAAACAGAACTTTTAGGGTTTATTCATGCCAATATTTAGTTCTTTAGTTTTTCTGCCTAATATTTTAATAATGAAAGAATTAAAGGTTTATTACCAATAAAAAGTAGATAAGATGGTTCTTTTATTATATTTTTGAGGAAAACATCTGTCAAATGATTGTGGTTTTCTGTACGGTGTTGAAATCAGATACAATCATATTGTGTGTGTGCAATTGTTACTGTGGCCTACATTTTATGTGAATTCATTTCAGAAGAGACATTTTGAAAATATCAGAAGAAACTCAGTATTTTGTATTCCTCGTTGTAATTTTGTTTCCTTGTACTTTGTTACATGTGGAATGAATAAAGTTAAATCGAATCTAATCTGATCTAACAGCAGCTCTGCATTGTTTGCTCTGATACATATTTATTTTATTAAGCGTCTTGAAAGTGAGGTTTTCCATCTGCACCATAAGTATGACTTACACCAAAGAAACCAGCCATTGTCTCCCAAACCCTCTCTAGTTAAGCAAAGGCAATTCCAAGTTTTAAGAAACATTACCTACAGTGAACACCTGACAGATCTGAACATATTGAGCTTTTCTGCCTCATAACATGATTTCATTTCATAATGTTCATGAATCATGCTCTGAACTAATATCAGATGAAGTGAGTCCAACTGTTTTACTCACTTTTAACTTTAATATTTAGTGTGGACACTTTTTGCAGCAGTAACAGCACAACATGTCTCTGGCATCTTGTCAGTATATTTCCTGAGAACTTCAATCCCAGGACTTCTTCTGTGAACAAACACTGACAGTGAAACAGGCCTGGCTTGTTTTTTTTGTGGAAAATGATCTAAATCAACTGATGGCTCTATTGGATATTTCTAGAGATGATGACTTTTAGGTATTTCATTTGTTTTATGTGTATTTTAATGGACAATCCGACAAAAACAAGTGAAACTTAAATAAGCCAAGTGTCATTGTGGCCATCACTTCAAAATATGATCAATTTTGGTTTAATTAAACTAAATGTAATTTATCAAAATAGGCTAATTTATGACACTAATTAACGAATTCATGTCCAAATATGTGTCTGTCAGCAATATTAGGCCTATGTAACATCGGATTTGCCCTTGTATTGAAGTCATAGTTCCAGCTCCACAGTTTGTCTGATGTTTTTAATTGAATAAAGAAAGAGGAGAGACTGACTGTGATGACGGTGATTTCCGCTCCGTCCCAGTGGTCTCGATCTGATTAGCTGGTGCTGAGGAGGAGCAGAACTTGTCAGGGCGTAACAAGCGGGAAAGCCCGGTCCATGGGCGGGGTCTGGCGGTCCATTCCCTCCTAATTGACCGAGGAGCAGAGGCGGCCGGGCGGGGAGGCGAGCAGCCGCAGACGGACAGTGGCGCGCACTCAGTCACTCACTCACTCAGTCAGTCAGTCAGACAGACAGACAGTCAGACAGAAAACCGCGTCCTGCCGCTGAACGACCGCTTATTGATGCATGACTTAAACTCATGAGTGCGTCGTGTGGCTCGGACTGATTGAAAAGCGACTCCGAAGCAGGAAGAGACGCGACAATGAAGTGGAAAGTGTTAGATTAACGCTGGCACTGCAGAAGATAGCATTTCCTGACACTTTTTCTACAGAGAGTGACTTATGTTGGGTTTGACACAAAAGGGAGCGAGCCCTGGTTCAAATGGAACTGTTCTACTTTGAACAAATAGAGACGAGAGGCGTCTTTAGCTGCAGCTGCGGTGGCTCGCAGTGTGTGCATCCCTGCGCTGGAGTGGGAAAGTCGGCTTTGGCTTCCAGTTTGCAGCCTGGTCCTCAAACAGAGACATGCTTTATGTGCCAGCAAAGGCACGAGGAGGAAGGTGACGATGTAAGCCTCATTGGGACGTGTCCAGAGACGTGTAGACTGAGTGAGAGCACCTCCAGTGAGTTATATTTGGAGGAGGAAGAGGCTACACCAGAGGACATCCCTGAACTTTATCTGTTGTCTGAGGAAGACCTCTCCTCTGATGGGAAGTC
Source organism: Perccottus glenii (assembly GCA_024416835.2). Lineage (NCBI taxonomy): Eukaryota > Metazoa > Chordata > Actinopteri > Gobiiformes > Odontobutidae > Perccottus > Perccottus glenii. Next base: position 8,246,536 of record CM044562.2, read on the forward strand.
GGCGGATTATGGCTTCATTATAGCTGTCACTTGTTTGTTGACTGGCATCTCTTTAGTGGCCATATCCTACACAGTGCCCAGGGATGTGAGGGTGGACCCGGACAGTGTCTCTGCCCGGGAGATGGAGAGTCTGGAGAGGGAGAAAGCCCGAGTAGAAGCCCACCTGGACCGCTGTGTGATCGCCGGACTGTGCCTGCTGACTCTGGGAGGTGTGCTGCTGTCCACTCTGCTCATGATCTCCATGTGGAAAGGGGAGATGATGCGGAGGAAAGCGTTTGCCTATTCCAAACACGCCGCCAAGTTATACGGCTCCATCAATTTCAAAGCAGACTGCAGCCCCACACGGGAATCACTTTTTGCTGATGAGGATTTGGAAGTACTCAGCTGATTTATGGACAAGGCACAGACTCTGAGAAAAGCTCCGAAACCCTCCCTGTACTTTTTGAACAGGGATGAAGTAGAGGTACATTTTACCACTGAGTCTTGTGGGCTTAAAGTTCATATGTGGAGGTATTCCAGTTTAAAGGCCACAGTCACTAATAAAAGGTCATATCATTTGTTGTAACACTCGCCCACACTGTCAGTTTCTAATGATGCAACTTCATCAGTAATGGTTGGGTTTGTATGTGTCAGGGTCAGAGGTGTCCAGGCCTTTATTTCAAAAACTGTTGGCAATTATTGTAGCACAGTTAGACATTGTGAAGCCCCTATGTCTCTTTGGCCACCTAGTGTCTGGCAGCAGTAATGCGTCTCTTCCAAACAATGAATGTGCATCAAAGGATTGGTCGTTGTAGATTTTATTTGAGCCATCACACAAAATATCACAGGTGAGGTTTATTTAACACTATATTTGAACCAGATACCTCACTGTGTTACTCCTGATAGGGGCACACTATCTCCTGTCCCATCTTTTTATTTACATATTAAGATATAAATATTGTCCTATAGCTAAGTGCAGCTGTGAGTTCGCAGATAGTGTGCAAATTGTGAACAGTTATTTAGAGGTGCTTTAAATAAAGTTGATATTGATCAGTTCTCTCTGAGCAAAAAAGTTTCATTTCCTTTCAAAGACATTATGAGGCACAGAAATAGTCTGTTAAGGATATGACAGCTATGACCCTCTGCATCACTCACTTTGTATCTTCTAAATGTTATTGTATGTGACGGGACTTACACTGAAAATGTACCTCGTTAGTTAGTGCCAATTAATGTTTTTGAAAATATTTGTTTTCGAAAAACTGGAAGCATTTTTGTAAAAATTATTAAAATAGCAGAACCAACTAATTAAGACCGAAACAAGTTAAAACCAACAAATTTACCATAAATGAGGAGCAAAGCTATAGAAAACATTAGTAAGCGTGCGTTTTTGATGTTTTGAAATACTGCGTTAGTGTTTCAAGGTGGATCTCTTGACACTGATTTGTGCTCATTTTCCTAAAATTTATCTAAGAGGATGATTGACAAGTAGCTGCTAATCCAGTCAGGTTTACAAGATTTACATTAACTTTGATCATATCGTCACAGGGAAATACATTTCTGTTTTTATAAAAGACTACTCATACATTGTGCTCACTCGGGAATACAAACCACAGAGCTCTGCCATCAACCCCAATTGAACCCCTGCTTGCTGTGCAATGTACATTGAAGGCCTGAAGCATCATGGGAAATCAAAGTGGAGTCTCGAGTCGTTGAAGAGGTCTGTTGTACCTCTGACTTCAATCCTCACCCCATCAATAAAAGCCCTCTGCTGGATTGCGACAGACAAGCGGACGTGTGAACATGTGGTGTCAAAGAAACTGTTGAATAAAATTGTGAAATGCTGAAGCTTGTCGAGCTTTTATTTTCTAAATCTCAAATAGTAGTGCCACAGCAGGGGTAATTAGATTTGGTGGTTAAGCACTGACATCAAGGAAAGCTCAGTCCACGCAAATCTACTGGAGTTTTACACAAAGCACACAAAACAACAACAGAGACAGGATGTGCGACCCCCGGGGAACACTCTGGTGTGATTTATTGCTCGTGGGAGGGCTGCGAATTAGTGGAAAAGAAAAAACTGTCTGAATCAAGAGCATTTGAATTGCTCATTAAACGCTGTCCATTAAAGCTGCTACATCTGAGTGAAGTCTCTGAGTGCTTTCAAAGAGAAGGTCATAGAAGATTGACTTTGAAATGAATGAACTATCATTTATTGTTTAAGGTGAGCAGCCTCTGTGCGTCTGGTGATTTTCACTGATTGGTCTCTCCGTACATAAAGGCGGGACATTTTCCTTTTTTACCTCTTGCCACCACCAGAAGAAAATAAAACTGGAAACCAAACATAAAAAATCTCTGCAGTGATTGTAAGGCATTTAAACACTTTGAATAACACAATCTAGTATACATAAATCTCTTTTATTAATACCAAATTTATTTTTAATAGAACAGTTCGTAATGATGTGGGCACAGTGTTGGAAAGTAATAGATGTGATAGAATTATGTCCTGATAAAAAATAAATGTATTTGTCAGTACAGCCATGTACAAAATGGATTTCTCAAAATGCGTACATTAAGGATATACAGTAGTTAAAGGACTATAACATCACAGTGTAGTCTGTTCAGCCATCTTAAATCTGAGCCAAACAGAAACCTAACTGCTTAATATTCTTACCATGTTCTATTTGGCACACGTTACTTATGATCTTTGTAGAAATATGGATAAAGTCATTCAAATACAATCAGATTACAGCAGCTTTAAACCTGTACTACATTAACTACATTATCTAAAAAGTAATTAGAAAAGAGTAACCTTTCGACTGAGACGAGATGTCGCACAACAGTTTGCCTTGAATTCACAGGTGTCTTTTCCATTGTTGGAGGGAACTCCTCGCTCTGATGACTTGTGATCAACTGTGGAGAATTACCCTCCTGTCTTTGTGCTGACTCATCAGCCCACGCTGGGGTAAGAAGCAGCTTTGGAGAAATATAAGACTTACAGTATTGTCCTTTAAACTTGATCATATGAGGCGGATGTTTTAGGTAATGACACTTAAGATGTAAACTGGTGACCTCACGTTTCTTCACAAGGCTTCATACAGTTGATCGTTAAATTTAGCGCAGTTTACCACAATAAAAACTAATCAAATCTGTTTTTGCTACAAGTATAGTTCTCTGTGTTTAGTCAGGTCTGTTTAATAAAGACTAAACTACCGAAGGCTGTAAGAGTTGAGTCGTTCGGAGAAACTTTTTAGTTGCTAAGAAACATCAGTAGTGGCCTAAAGGGTTTGTTACTAAACCAATGCAATTTTTTTGGGGACAAATTTAGATTTAATAATAGGTACATAATGTATATTATGGTGATGGAGCTGCTATTGCAATGTATCTGTCTCAAATTATCCCAACATTTTGAAGGCTGATGAGAGGTCAGTGGCTGCTTGTTACAAAAGGGAAGAACCCAAAGTAGGTTTGCACAATTACAGTTTATTGACTTTTTCTGCCGTAACTAACTTCAATACTGGTTCAAATTTATATGATTATATGGTTAATAAATCTTTTTGTCATGGCCTAGCATTTGTTACATTGAAATATATCCATCACTTTCTACAATGCTTTAGCCTCAACATCAGTGAAGAGGTTAAGATTCAAACGTCCTGTAAGAATGTTTTTTCACAGTAATTACTACCACAAATCTTGAGTTTTCCTCATTAGCAAATGTTAACAGGTATTGATGATGTTTAGCTGCTGCCCCCAGTTTTGACTGACAGTGCGATCTCCTTGGTAATAAAGTGAGAGGTGTCGATGAGGAGGTTTGTTGTGGTCTGTTTCCTCTTGCAGGAGCGTCATTAGTCCTTTAAAAGGCCAGGGACGGTGAAGCAGCTTTAATTGGGGTTTGTAAACCCCCAGACAAACCATCACACATGTAATAAAAACAATAAATTAACTCTCAAGTAAACAGACAAGGCCCTACTGAACCTCTCACAGACTTGTAACTGGTTCTATTAGCTTCTGTTTTGTCTATCAGCCGCTGAGTCCTTGCTTTTATCATTACTGCATGTACAGAAGTCTCCCTGTTGCACAGAGACAGGCGTTCTCTGAGCTGGCACACAAGCATTCACAACCCCTCCCCAGCCTTTCCATGAATGGAGTCAGTCAGAGTAATCATTCAGGGCAGCTGGCAGCCGGAAATGGGACTGAAAGGCTCGAGGGGTCACTGGAGGTTGAGAGCTGGGTGTGGCTCTGGACGATGACGTTGAGAAAAGCCACTGTGTGTTGTACATCAGCAGCTGATAGCCACTTATCACCAACTGTCATCTCATGTCGCTGTTGTGGCAGGATAATTACCCTTCGTCAGAAATGCTATCCTCTACTGGTGCGGCATATACATCTGATTATGTGCAGTTTGAAGGTTTGACCGTTGCCAACAATACATGACACAACAAGATAACACAGTGCAAGGGTCTACGTTAGAGGAATACAAATATGTGCCAGTGTCACAGGCCAGGTTTGTTTTTTTACTTTGGACAATCATCACATGGACGATAATAACGAGATTAAAAGACTGAAATTAGTGGCACATATTCAGTTGAAGTGAACAGAACTGTCACATTTACACTTGTATGGACTTTATTACCATATTATTTAACCTATTATTAAAAATTAATTATTTAAAGGTTAGGTCACAGAATTGTGTCTTTGTTAAGGTAATGTCTGGTCACATAAAATGTCACTTCCTTTGCTTGAAAAATAAAACTCCGAGCCTCTTTGGAAACCACACACCTCACTGTGCATTCTGGGCGCTAATAAATCAGGCCACCTCCTGTGAACTATTGCCTTAAGTTAATGACTTATTCAATAATGATTCTGGTTATTTCGATTGTTGCATAGCAACGGGAGCACAGCCATCAGCCTCTGAGACAGAGAGGACTGAGCTCGAAGAAAGTGAAGGAAATAAAAGTTGGACTGAGATCACCCTCCACATCATTTATCAGCTTTTTCATTCAGCTCAGAGGTTTTAAAGCCCAAATCCTACACAGACTGACATCCAGCCTTTCAAACTGTCTCTCAGCTGGTTTATAGAGCTGAAAGCCGGGGAGGCAGTATACCTTTAGACTGCATCGCAACTTGACACTGACAAGACAGAAAAGTCAACTTTTCTGAGGTATTTGTCCATCAACCCTCTTAATCCTGTCTGCTAAACGTACAGCCTCTAAAGTACACAGCAAACAGATGTAAACAGGCACATACTCGAAATGTTTGAAATTGTACAGACGTATAATGAGGGAAGGTCAGGTACATTTAGCAGACGCTTTTATCCAAAGCGACTTACAAGTGAGGAAAACAATGGAAGCAATTTAAACAACACAAGGTAGAAAAAAGCATAAGTGCACCAAAAAGGTCCGTGTAACATTCGATCATTCAATTATTCCATTTAATCTGGCAAACCAAAAACGAAATAACGAATCAATATTTTGTTTTTCTGTTTTTCTATTTGAACCAAATATGAAAAACTGATGTTTGTTTTATTGCTTTCAGCTCGAAATGGAAAATATAATAAACAAGGAAACCAAAACGAAATAATGGATCAAATTTAAGTTGTCTCAATTTTTCTTTTTTTCTTGTAGTAGGTCTAACTATTTCCTGCTTGCTTTGCGCATGTGCAGTGGATAGTTTCAAAGGAGTAGGTCACTGAGCGCCAAAAGCGGAGGGTCCGGTCCCAGTTGTTTAAATTTTCCAGTTCAAATGGCACTCGAACCATACATGTCTTTTATTGAGGCCATGTTTATTAATGGAATGCTAATCATGAGATCTCAGTAAAGATGCGAGAAATGGGTGTCCAGTGTGGAAGCTCTGAGATCAGCATTCGGAGACTACTTGCCAAGCATAATATGCGTAGAAAAGGACACACTTCTGATTCAGAGCTTGACATTGCTGTGTCTCGAGCAATAAATGAGGTAACGTTACGTGATATAAAAAAGTAAAACATGTAGCATACTAGACCAGTGGTATAGACCACTGAAATGACCTTTTCGGCTTCCATGGCCTGTGAGTGTGTGTGTGTGTATGCACAGTAGTAGAAGTGTATGCAGTGTTAACAACCAACAGCACCACTACACTCACTACATACAGTATGCATGTAACGTTACATGTAATATAGAGCATTCTGAAGGACTGCTTAGGCTGTGTGTTGTCAACACTGCATACACTTCTACTACTGTGCACACACACAAGATGGCTACAGAATCTGCTGATCTTGTAGCAGCAGGTAGATCATTCCACCAATGTGGAACAGAGCCAGAGAAGGTACGTGAGAGTGATTTTGTACCTTTTTGGGACTTTACCACCAGACGTTGTTCATTTGCAGAGCGCAGGGATCTGGGAGGAATGTAGGTCTGTATTAGTGAGTGAAGATATGAGGGTGCAGAACCAGTGGTGGTCTTGTAGGCCAAGAGCATAGCTTTGAACTTGATGTGGGGTCAACCAGAAGCCAGTGTAACCTAATGAAGAGAGGAGTTACGTGCGCTCTCTTTGGTTCATTAAAGACCACTCTTGCCGCTGCATTCTGGATCAGCTGCAGAGGTTTGGTTGTGCAGGCAGGGAGTCCAGCCAGTAGAGCATTGAGATAATCCAGTTTGGACAAGACAAGAGCCTGGACTAGGATTTGCGTAGAGTGCTCTGATAGGAAAGGTCTAATTTTCCTAATGTTGTAGAGGAATAAATTTACAGGACCGGGCGGTGCTGGCTCGGTCAGTTTTGCATGATAGAGTGAACAGCACAAACCTTAGTGTGTGAACAGTAAAATCTTAATTCATGTGACTTTTTATTTTCTTGAGGACAGTAATCAGTCCAATCATTCAGACCTGGGCCTTTTGTGCATCTCTCAACACAATCTCCCAATAAATGACAATTTGACACAATCTTGAGATAAATCTTAACTAAACTCCATTCCTACCTGGTCTTGTTTGAGCTGGACACAGAATAAACCGTCTCTCGGCACATTTAAATAGACATACAACCAAACTAAGAGTTGAAAAATTATAAAAAGCCTGCCCCATTTTTGCAGTGTGGAAGTTACTGTGAAGGGATTCCAGACCCATATGATTTGGTTGGCCAGGCTAAATGTCACAACTTAATCATATTGAGGAGTCACAGTCCCTTGTGATCTCCAGTCCATTATTGGGTACACCATGAAAAGTACATGCTGCTGCTTTAATCCAAACTCTCAATAATCCCCTGCCTTTTGTTTGTTTGTCGAGCTTAAATGTACCACTGGCTGTAAGTTCAGTGGCGCCCACATACTCCGTCCTCTGTATTTTTCTTTGCCACCGTTGTCCTGGAAGAATCGCAGAAGGGACACCCATAGAAACGGGGTCAGCCTGTTGCTACGGAGAAAATTCCTGTGCAGCAGCACCAGGCTCAGTGATGCCAAGTTAAAGATGCTCCTTCTTTTGATTTGCCGCTAATAGGAACTGCCGTGTCAGAGGAAAGTGACACATTCCTGCTTTTATACGCAGCGTAAAGAGGCTTTTTGAACTCTTCGTCAGGTGCTGTCACTGTGCGTCGTCTCACTTTTGAAAATTTCCCTTTTTTAAAAATCAAACAGAAGGCAGGAGATCAGACCTAAAGCTGAGGCTATGGTGTTGAATAAACTACTTACTGCCATTTTCACAGCAGCTCAGCCTTTCCTGTATTGGTTTCTCTGCACATAGCCATGTATTAGACTTCCACAGTTAAACCTGGCAAAACAAACACTGTAAACTCACTCACATTTATGGCCACCATTATATTTCTGCTTGCATAGGGCTTTTGTTCCTCTGTGTTTAGAAGGCACAGGTGAGACCTGCCTACTCCGGCATTTTACCAACCAGTTATGTGTTTGTGGGGAAAATTTCATAATGAGAGGATATTGCACTTTTGTAACAAACTGCTTCTTTTTAACAAACTGGCTGCTTTTTAACTAAAGAAAAAATGAATTTGGTTTGGTTTTATTGTGTCACTATCAGCAAAGGTCTAAGTGGGATTCAATAGATATGGCTAAACAGAAGTTATTTTCCTTAATAAAAAGTATACAGCACAATGAGTAAAGTAATGAGGGCTTTGTCTGTAGTAAATGTATATCTCTAGATGAAAAATCTATGGATGAAAAACAGGAACATGGGGGAACAGGTACTGTCTTCTCTCTAGAATTAGCTATATATACTGTTTTTGAATACACTTTGATTGTTTGTGAATGACTCTGCACTTGCATTGCCACTGCTGTATGCCGATTGTTTGTGGGTTTAAACAGAGTTTTTATCCTTTGGGAAAAGGACTCAAGAGATGGAGTTTGTGGCTTGTACTGCAGTTGAACTCAAAACAGGTGATCTATGGACTTAGTGCTCTTTGTATTTTCTCTAAAAAGCACTCACACTAGAAAGTTTGTTTTAAAATAATTGAACACAATGGTGATCAAAAGCTGTCCATTATTTAAAATGTGGGTCAAACTTAAAGTAGCAAGTAAACAAGTGTGGCTAATGGCCCACTTGTTTATTTTCTGACGTTAAGCTTGTGTTTGAGAACGACATGGAGAAATAAAACGGCACAACTCAAGAATGCATCAAGGACTTAATCAAAGAAAAACATCTCAGAAGTAAACAGCTTGAATAAAAAAACAAAACAAATGAATGAAATGTTTTTGTTTATACCGAGGCTGGCATTAGTCATAACTTTGTGAAACCTCTGCAAATAGTTTCAACTTTAGAGAGACAGATCCATCACACGCAGACGCTGATTTGACTGAACAGATATTTCAACACTTCGGGGGGTGACGCCAAGTGAGGGAAGGAGGGGGGTAATATTCAATCTTTCAGCAGGACACTTTTGCTTACCTTGTCTGTGATTTATGTGGCAATTTATTGCTCGTGCCAGCCTCTCATATCTGCAGCGATTGTACCTGAGCGGCAGCATCAAAGGCCGTCTACAGAATACTAATTCAGTCCAAGAAGATGTTTAAGTCGAGGGCAAGCGTCGTCAAGAGACTTTGACGTCAGAACTTTGTGGGGCGCTTTCTCCGAAAAAGCACAGACAAAAGCCTCCTGGGGTTTAACTGGGACCAAATCAATGAAGTGCAATCTTTCAGTATCGAACACATGGACGTTTGATTTTGTTTCCTTAAAAATTGCTGTAACAGTGAGTGTTCCTAGTCTTTTGAAACGGCAGGAATCAATAGTTTTGATATTTTCACAACAAAGAAGCAGTTACTGTGTTTTGGCAGGATATTGTTTATTCTTGTTGAAAATGTCAATCAAAGTTGTACAGAATATGAATATACTTGAGTGTGCAAGTATACAATTGTAATCATTGGACACGAGTCGGTAAGGCCCTTTTGCTTGGAGCAGTTCAAGATTGATTTTCACGAGTTCGTAAACTCACAAATCGAACTGCAGCTCAAGGTTAGTGTGTGAAGCCCTCTGAGGCAACCGTCACTGTGATAAAGGTCTATATAAATAAACTGAATACTGCTTTATTGTCTTTATTCACTACATCCTATACTTAAAAAAACTCTGTGACTTTTTACCAGAAAATACTTAGCTTCAAAAGTATTTAAGTATCCACAAAGGAGATTATTCTTTTTATATTAAAAGGAAAAATAACCTGTTGATATTGGACTCTGCTGTAGCTTGGTATGTAACACTATCTCCTTAAAATACCTTAAAGGACACATTATATAAAAAGGTTTGCAGTAGAGCTAGTTCTTCAGGCCACTAAGCATTCATTCATTCATTCATTCATTTTCTAACGCTTTGTCCCGTTAGGGGTCGTGGGTGACTGGAGCCTATCCCAGCAGCTTTGGGCGGGGTACACCCTGGACAGTGGCCAGTTAGTCACAGCCACTAAGCATAAAAAAAGTTTTATAAAAAACTGTTTCACTGTAAATGTATTTACATCCACTCATTTAATGATCCGAGTCATTTAGGACTCTGGCCAGAAACAGATTGACTGCGGTCATATAACGACCTGTTACAGGACAAGAGTTGTTGGTGGTTTGTTTCTCCCTGTGTAAATCAAAAGTCTATTATATTTTGTTCCGGTGTTGTCCACAAGCATCTATAGAGAATGTTTTATGTCTCCAGTGGGAGCCTATGGGACGCAGCATGAGAGTTATAAAAGTAATAAAAATCAGGATTTAAGGTCAGTTGTGCAATAATGTTGAGAGCAGAGTAAAGAAACTGAACACTGTGTTTTTGGATTTAAATCAATGTACATAATCTAATGCACTCTTCTTCTATCTGCTACTGTAAACTATGAGCCACACATTAAAAAGAGATATATAACGTGCCTATTACAATGAATAACTTCAAATTTAGCTTTTCAACCTAAATTCAAGGATTTAGTCAGTATTTCTTGTGTGGTAGGTTCACCTCAGCTGAAATGAGAACAACAGTGATTTTGTCTACTGGCAAAAACATCCACTTGTGAAAAAAGTTGGGATTACTGTACAGGGTATAGTGGAGGATTTTCTAAGAATCTGACAGGTTTTTTTGCAAATCAGCTTCAGTTCAAAGGACTAAGTGACTCAGCTCCTCGTGAGTCACAACGGCGACGTGTTCCTCGCTCAACAGCTGCCAATTACAGCACATACTATTATTTTTACAGAGACTAGAATACATTTTTGGGCCATAACTAAACCCAGTATTTGAGTAACACAATAGTGATGAAGTACACGTCTCTCATAAAAACTGGTTTGAAACAGAGACCACTATAATCAAGAACATGTCATGATTGAAACAAGATTGTACCAAGACTTTAAATGAACTGAGACAGAGTCAAGACCAGAACCAGTGCATGATTAATGAACAGATAAATGCATAGAGACTCCAAGGATTTTGGGCTAGATTTTTATGAGCCATAGGCCATAGCGTAAGGCACAACTGTCTTAGGGCGTGTCCAGAGCTGGCGCGTTGTTTAAAAAAAAGGGCCGGACATGGACGGAGCTTCCTCTGAGATTGACAAGTTAAGTTGTGTATGCCAGAGGTAAAAGTATAGAGTTTATATTTGGTAATTCATAGTTATAATGGCTAATTTCATTTTTGTGAACTCAATGGGCATGTATTTCCAGATATGTTTTTTTATCAAATTATTGATTTTGATTTTATTGGCTGAATGAGACGAGACAGAAACCTAAGTATAGACCTGGTATCACATGCATCACGTTCAGGTTGTAAACCATAGATCTATTTGTTTTTTGTTTAAAAGCCTGAACTTTGTCTCTGAAATGACAGGATCAAACAAAGCTGACTCTTCTCTGCGTCCTGAACACAACACAGAAGTGCAGGTATAGTGTGCTCACAAACCGTAGACTGTTTCCTGCTTCACGCTGAAAATAATGAGCCACTGTAGCGAGTGTACAACTTCACAAAGCACCGTCACATCCCTCTGCGCTCAGATTTACATCCTGCAGTGGCTTCATTACTAAAATACACATTGCGTCAACCCGGGGCAGAACTGTTTTATCATCACTTTTCATGTTTCTGTCAGATTGCAGTGACTCTCTCATTAGTGTGACTGAGCCAGGTATAATTTTATGATTGCATCCTCCCACATGTATCAAAATCACATGCATTACAACGAATGTTTGAAGCTTTGCCTTTTCTGTTAATTGATCAAACAGTTGTTTGATCATGCAGTTTATCTCATACCTTTATTTATTTTTATGTTTATTGACTAAACCACAGTGAAGAACCTGCAAATTGTACATGTGGATTAAAAATGTGTCATAAAGGTGTGTGATTTGATAAACAATGAACATATTTGCCACATTTATCAGTCCGGGACAAGAGTTATTGTTACTCGTGGTCAGCGTCCATGTGTTTAATGCACCGGTAATTGTTGTATTTCCACTTAATTGACTATACAAAATGTAAAGTGTGCCGCATTTGTAATCCACTCGGGTGGTGCAGCGTAATGACGAGGCTGTAGAATATGATTGGTTGTAACATTGAGGAAAAAACTGTGACTGGCTGTACGTCGTACTGACACAGAGTTTTTATCCCGAGCTCCAGGTTTGAGTTGTTTTAACAGACGGAGCTCGTACATATTACGCAGTTATTTAAAGCCTACATTGTTATAAAAATAAATGTAAATATTCTGTTTGAAGTTTGCCAGTTAAGGCTTTAGCAGTTAGCTTGTTGGAGCTACGGATTGTCTTTCAGTGAGAGTTTAAAACACACACGAGCTCGAGCAGGACACTGGCTGCAGTTCTCCTAATGGCCACTGTTGTCAGTAACTAAAGTTATGCATAGTACCTTTAAGTTTGAAAATAAAATCGTCTCTGCATCGTCTTGCATTACCAGTAACTCTTAAACAAAGCCCCTATAGTGAGATAACATCATCAAAAGATAAAATATGAACGTGCTACTTCTCCTGGAGTTTGTCAAACATTTAGTCGGTTCTGTAAGATTTAATATCAAAGATTATATATTCAAAGTTATTATTTGCTATATAAAAATGATACACTACAACACAACAACATTTTAAACAATACACCTTCATAGCAACCCAACCCTTTTCCATTTATTTTACAGCAGCTCTGTGGACCTCAACAGTGTTAGACTCAACAGTGAGGCAGCTCTCAGTTTAGTGAACCGTTTCGGATCAAAGCCCCACGCTCTTGTCTTTCCGCTTCAGAAAAACTCGAATCACCAATCAATTAATGACAAGCTCTTCACTTCACAGTCCACAGTGAGCGTCTCGGACAAGTCAAGGAGCCCTGTTAATTCAACTCTGTTTGGACACAAGCGTCTTCAAAAGGCCAACAAAAAAAAAAACTCTTGACAGTCAATATTTTTCTTGGCTCACAAGAGACGCTGCTGTAGCTGTGTCACTGAAGTGATATTTTTCAAAGGGTGTGTTCACATTTGTAGTGCGCTTCATTTAGTTTGCACCAAAACAGAAAATGATGCGTTGAGTTCCGTGCCTGAGCAAAAGGCTTCCATACATCTATGGTTTGGACATGTTCAGGGAAGGAAGAGGTTAAAGGAGGCTGAGGTTAGAGCTGCCAAGAAGGAGGCCGGGAGGAAGAACGAAGAGGAGGTTTATGGATGTAGTGAAGGAGGACATGAAAGTAGTGGTTTGAGAAAAGAGGATGCAGAGGATAGGGAGTGATGGAGGCGGATGAGTCACCGTGGCGACCTCTGTAGGTAACAACCAAAAGGAAAAGAAGAAGAAGACAGCTATAATGTTCATAACTAGCATTTAAAACTGCAGCAAACAACAAAAAACAATGCCTTTCCAAAGAAATACTCCAGATGTTGTTAGCCCAAATGACTTTTAGAGTGTTGCAAGCCTTTTCTTATAGAGCCCCATTTTTATGGAATGGGCTCCCGGCGGAAGTGCGGCGAGCTAACTCTGTTGAGGTTTTCAAAAGCAGACTTAAAACATACTTATTTCACCAAACGTATGGAAACTAATTTACAATGCCGTTTACACTGGTTGTAGTACTACACTGGTTGTAGCATAATACTGGTTTACACTGTAGATACACTTTGGTGCGTTGTAGATACACGCTACACTGGTTGTAGTTGTAGATACACGTTTACACTGGTTGTAGCTGTAGATACACGTTTACACTGGTTGTAGCTGTAGATACACGTTTACACTGGTTGTACGTGTAGCGTTTACGATACACATGGATACACATGGTTGTAGCTGTAGATACGTTTACACTGGTTGTAGCTGTAGATACACGTTTACACTGGTTGTAGCTGTAGATACACGCGTTTACACTGGTTGTAGCTGTAGATACACGCTTTACACTGGTTGTAGCTGTAGGTACACGCTTACACTGGTTATAGCTGTAGATACACATTTACACTGGTTGTAGCTGTAGATACACGTTTACACTGGTTGTAGCTGTAGGTACACGTTTACACTGGTTGTAGCTGTAGGTACACGTTTACACTGGTTGTAGCTGTAGATACACATTTACACTGGTTGTAGCTGTAGATACACGTTTACACTGGTTGTAGCTGTAGATACACGTTTACACTGGTTGTAGCTGTAGATACACGTTTACACTGGTTGTAGCTGTAGATACACGCTTTACACTGGTTGTAGCTGTAGATACACGCTTTACACTGGTTGTAGCTGTAGATACACGCGTTTACACTGGTTGTAGCTGTAGGTACACGCTACACTGGTTGTAGCTGTAGATACACGCGTTTACACTGGTTGTAGCTGTAGGTACACGCTTTACACTGGTTGTAGCTGTAGATACACGCGTTTACACTGGTTGTAGCTGTAGGTACACGTTTACACTGGTTGTAGCTGTAGATACACGCGTTTACACTGGTTGTAGCTGTAGATACACGTTTACACTGGTTGTAGCTGTAGGTACACGCGTTTACACTGGTTGTAGCTGTAGGTACACGTTTACACTGGTTGTAGCTGTAGATACACGTTTACACTGGTTGTAGCTGTAGATACACATTTACACTGGTTGTAGCTGTAGATACACGTTTACACTGGTTGTAGCTGTAGGTACACGCTACACTGGTTGTAGCTGTAGATACACGTTTACACTGGTTGTAGCTGTAGGTACACGTTTACACTGGTTGTAGCTGTAGATACACGTTTACACTGGTTGTAGCTGTAGGTACACATTTACACTGGTTGTAGCTGTAGATACACGTTTACACTGGTTGTAGCTGTAGGTACACGTTTACACTGGTTGTAGCTGTAGGTACACGTTTACACTGGTTGTAGCTGTAGATACACGTTTACACTGGTTGTAGCTGTAGATACACGTTTACACTGGTTGAAGCTGTAGGAACACACTAAACCACTCATATTATTATCACATCTACCTATTACAGTTTTTTTTCTTTTCTCCTCCACCTCCATGAGGTGTGGGATTGCAATCTGCATTTTTTCCACCAGAAGCCACCAAAAACTACACACTACTCCTCCTTTAAGCACCGGAAAGGAATTTCACATTTGCTGTAATTCTGTATGGCACACACACATTTCAAAGCACTTGTTTGTATTCAGTTCTTTCACTTTCTTCTTCGTCTCATTATTTTTTTTTCACACCTGCGTCCTGCGGTGCTCTCTGGCTGTTACTCTCTCTAAACTGGTGAGAACATTAACAACCCTGACACTGACTGCGCCAGCCTTTTTTACAGACCTTCATACACCATTCAACATCCTGTACAACTCTTACGTAATGTTAAAACACATGAAGAGAAATCTGCATCTGTCTTGGGTTTAAATCCCCTAAAGAAAAAAGCTCTTCTTACTTTTACTCCAGCAGTGAGCGACAGTGCAGCAGCGGCTTTGTGCCAGTCCGGGAGCTGCCAGCATCTTTTAAGTGACAGCGTAATGTTGGCTTTATGGGAGCTCTGCCCTAAACAGAAACACTCTATACTGTGTTTTAAACATATGCCAAAGGATGACTTTGCGAGCAGTCGGCAGCGGACAGGGACTAAATTAGGAAATGTCAAGGACGTCGAAGTGTTTTTCTGGTTCCTGTTTTGAAAAGTTCTCCAGTGGATGGCAGGTTGGAACATCCAAATATATATATTTTTTTTATAGAGAAAGAGAGAAGAAAGTGTAAGAACACCAGTGTATTTCAACACAGCTTTTGGTTTTACACTTATTAGCAGAAACTTATTCAAACCAGAGACCTAATTTGTGCTTTTAAAATCATTTATTTTCACAACACTAGGTGACACTATTGTGCAAGTCCATAAAGTGTCAACCCAGCACACGGAGGAACTCTGAATTACAATGACTGTCTTAGTTACAGTTGCTCAGGGAATATCACACGATTGACAAGACGCTCTAAAAGCATGCTGAAGGAGGGGGGGCCGTTTACTCAACAACACGTTTTGTTCGAATCCGCAATGTTTCTTTTAGGCTTCTGTTTCCTTAGGCTCACAGGTTTATCTCAGTATAACTGGGAAAGCACTTTCTTGGTTTCCTGTGAGTAATACAATACAATGAAATAATCATCTTAGCATTACTTTCACTCAAGTCTTTTCAGATTATTTCTGTGTGGTTTATTTAATTGACCACCAGGTTTATTTATGACAAGGGTCCGCTGGTTGCACTAAAAGCATCTGTCTGGTCTTTTATTATGTTCAAAGCTTTGTGTTCTAGCCTATATATTTATTTAACCTTTTTATGTATGACTCAAAACCCTCATACAATTTGCCACAAAATTTTCATTTGCAGTATTTTGAAACGCTAGAACAATATTTATGACAGTCCTTGAGAATTAAACATGAAGAAGTGCTTTGGAAATAGGTTTAAATTGTCAGAAGAAGAACAAAACAGGACAATGGCACAAAACAACACTGAAGAAAATGGAGGTGAGTGATATGGGTCACAGTTTATCTGGCATTTTACAATATGTGCTTCCAGAAATAAAGTTTGGAGAACGCTACATTGAATTATGCTTTGTTTCTCTGATGGTTCTGTCCATAAAGGCTGACCTAGTCTGAGGCTACATACACTTTTTATTTTGATTGAAGTATAAATTGTATTGTTGCACTGATTTCCAAAGCAGCAAGTCTCACCATTGTGTCTTTATTTATTTCCAGCTCTGCACAGTTTGACAGCGTGTCTCAAGACTGTTGCCTAGGGACAGCATCTCGGTGCTGCTCACCTAACAAGCCGCAAGCCGCACTGTAGTCGGGCTTGTTGTAGTCCATTGTCTTCTGTACAGTCTGTTTTAATTATTATACTATCTATGGTTTTAGCACAGTCTGGAAACTGCAGACTGACAGAGGGCTGGTTTAAAAACCCCAGGACAGGCTGTTGTTCCTGCTGCTTCACTGTCAGCACTTGGCTCAAACTTTTGTAATCCACAGCAGCTGCAGAAAGAGCTTACAATGTACAACCAAGTGGAAAGAGCTCAGGACAAGCTGCAGATAGTGAATTATTATTTATATTTTATTTTGGAGTCTTTGTGTTTCATGCATATGCAAATTCTTAAGGATAAAATTTAAAAAGGTGTTAAGAAGAAGAAATATAGAAGTCCAATGTCTTCTAGAAACCTTTTTGTAAGTTTAGCACATTAAATATTTATATCAAAAACACATTATTTTTCAATCACTGCAGACTATGAGTAAGGTTTCTCTGTTGTGACTGACCCACTGCAGAGGCTCAACCCTGGTCCCACCCAAAGGTTATTCTTATTGTCTATTCAAACAGTCAGTCATTTTTGACCTCGTCTGTTCATTCGAGGACAGTCTGCGGGGATGCATCCATTGCAGGCTCCACTATAGGACACTTCTACTCTCAGAACAGGAAATGGGTAGAAATCCTTCAAAATAAAATACCTTTGATACAAATTAATGGAAAGCAGAACAAAAGACTTGCCCAAAATCAAGTGAAGTTGAGTAAGGCTAAACTTTCAGTCTTGTCCACTGAGTCCTGTAAAGAACTGAAACTTAGAATTACAATTTGAGTGAAAAGTCAGGAGTAAAGGCCTCATGAGCAGAGATTATAAACTGAGTATTGGAAGCAATACACAAGTTAATTGAACACATAGTTAATCAAGTTTCTATGTTAAATGTTTTAACAATGACAAATAAATAGTTATATGGACATTTATTGCATGTTTTTGTCAGACTGCACAACCTTTAACCTGAATCAGAAAATCCTCTATGCAGACACAAAAGAGATAAAAAAAAAAAAACACTGGGTTGAAATAATGTGTGAAAATTTTGTTTTAGAAGAGAGGATGGCTAGACAGAAAATCCTGGGCTGTTAAATCTGTTAAAGGGTGTATAATACAGTAAATTTTCAAAGGCAAAACCCTGTCCTGAACTGTTCAGCTGAGGCGTTGAGTTCTTGCTTCTTCAAACCCTTTTCACTGCATCTACATATCATTCTGTGTCTTGACTAAATCCTTGGCGTCTTTAAACTGCTTTTTAAGTCCAGCTGGCCCCCGTTTCCGACAAATGCAGTGGAAGGCAGCCAGCCGCTCAGATGGAGTCTGGGATATGTCCTAGCCTCGAGGAGGATGGACCGACTCTGACAGTGGAGTGTGAGAGCGGCACTTTCATGGAGATTTCATGTGGGAATATGTCATGGCGCTGTTCGAGTAGAAATGAAAATGTATGAAATGTATGTGGGGAGGGGGACAAGTGCAAAATGATGAGGAAGCTGTTTTTGACATTTTTACTTTACAGCAGTTTTATATTCCCACTTGGTTTAATGCTGTGGGTCTCTTCATGGACTCAATGAATAATACAGAGATAATCAAAAGGTTTAGAAGAAGTGGTGCCCATCTTCTTCTGCTTCTCTGCTTTGTATCTTCTTGATTTGATCATGGTTTTATGTATCAAAAGTGTTTAAAGAAGTAGTCAAGTATTTTGTAAAAGGGGGTCTGTGAGATACTTATGGATAGGTAACTTATTCTCAAACAGAGGGTAACAGTTAATGAAGCTATGACACTGGTTTTGTGTTATGTATGACTGCTAATGAGGCCAATGAAAACACTTTTTTGCACTTATTCTTTTTCACTCTTTTGCTCCTGGGTGTTCCCTCAAATTGGGAAAGTGCTGACAGACCACTGTTATAATGCACAAAGTTGTTGGTGTCTCATACATTTCCCATGAAATCATAATGTGTTCAAGAAAATCACGTGTTGGCCCTAAATACAACCTGGGGTCCTCAAAACAAGGCATAAAAAGACATTGATTCTAAAAATTGGTCTTTCTGCAAGACTATATGAGAATTGTAATTGTATTGAATCTCATCCAAATGATTCAAAACTCAGGCTAAAACAAGAAAACTGGCCAATCAGAGCTGGATGAAGCTGGTACTGTCCAATTTGCAGATCAGTTTTCTTCTCTTCTTCTCTTCTCTGACTGACACTGATGAAGCTCACAGTTCCAGTTCTGAACAACCTGCTGCTGCGAGACATATGCTACCTGTCCAACTCCGAACAGACCCATCTCTGACCTCGAGGATGTACAAAAAAGAAGTGCCACACTCCTCTGATGTCTCTATGTCAGAAAATGCTCACTGATTGAGACTCACAATTTTCACAAAAGGCTTTTGAAAAGGGGGACTAGAACCTGAGTTTGCTCTCGTCTTTCAGAACTACTCTTTGATCTGTGCAAAACCCATCCACAGCAGCCTTAAACCATTTGTACATGTAAGGGACAATAGCACCACAGGAAATGCATTTATAGAGGCCTGCCTATTTATTTTCACTCTCAAATTCTGCAGGGCGACAGCAAGAATGCTGTCCCAATGGGAGGTGGCAGTCATTTTTAATATATACTGTATTGTATTTTGTAATTTTTTTATCTGCCTGATCTTAAATATTAAAATTGTAGGGCACGGGCTAGATCAGTGTTGTCATTGGTGTTGTTAACTTTCTTGTTTATTTTATTTTATTTTTTGCAAATAAATGTGTGTAAAACCAGATGGTGCAATGATACATTATTTCAACCAAGTTACAGAATAACAACACATTTCTTTAGAATTACTACGGCTTAATATAAATCCAAAACAACTTATTTATTTTATGTTTTCCATTATCTTTCCTCATGTATGCCATTCTTAAAACAAAAAGGGCAGATGACGTAATTACGTTTGTGTTTGTGCGCCTTTGTTAATAAAGTTTCATTTGGAATCTAGCCAAGATGGCGGAGTACGATTTGACAACCAAAATTGCACATTTTCTTGATCGGCATTTAGTTTTTCCTCTCTTGGAGTTCCTCTCCGTAAAAGAAGTAGGTGTTTTCTGTATTTACATAAGCTGAAAATTGAAACGCCAATTTATTACAGTATTATTACGTTTGATTACATAATTACAGCCGGCATGGACGCGCACAACCGGCTTTTGAGCCGCTATCTACCGTTACATTAAAATAAATTCTACTTGTCCTCAATGATACTTTTGTTGTAACCCAGTTTATACAAATGATATGGTTCATGTGACAGGAGGTTTTTATTTTTTCCAGCAGTTGTTTCTTTTGTTGATACCTTTGGTCCATATAGTGCTTTAGCCTTATGCTAACTAGAATTAACATACGTGATCTATTTGGTTTGTGTAGTCGATTTATTTCCTTGTAAATCCACATATTGCCTGTGTTTCTAGATCTACAATGAAAAGGAACTGCTTCAGGGAAAGCTGGACCTCCTCAGCGACACAAACATGGTGGACTTCGCCATGGATGTGTACAAACACCTGTCTCCAGACAAAGAGATCCCGCACTGTAAGAGAAACAGCTTATATTACTGTTTTATACTAATATAACAAATCTTTCCTGAGGTATCAGATAAGTGTAATACAAAAGTTATATTAAAGATCTCATAGAGCACCTAGTACCTTCCACCAATCATGTATTAGCTGCAGTAATTCAATTCAATATGTCTATTTTATACTGCAATTTCAGCTTAATTGGCTTTTTATATTGAAATGTTACTAAAAAAGTCACCATGTTGTTTTTATTCAATTTGATTTGATTACATACTTCTAGCCCTGAGGGAGAAGAGGACTACTGTTGTGGCGCAGCTGAAGCAGCTCCAGTCAGAGACAGAGCCTATTGTAAAGATGTTTGAAGACCCAGAAACCACTCGACAGATGCAGTCCACGAGGTCAAAGCAACCTTTTAAATCCCTCAGCTTTCATAATTGTACTGACAGTGTTTTTGTGCCAAATTATTTGTGTGGGGCGTAATGTGACATCTGCTGATGGTTGTTTTTCACAGAGATGGGAGGATGCTCTTCGACTACCTGTCAGAGAAACACAATGTAAGCCTCGCAGAGTTGCACTTTAGTTCTTACAATCCTTTCTTTATGAAATAAATCTTTTGTTTTGTTCCTATGACAACCTGCTGTTATTTCAAGCCTTTGTGTTTGAAATATCCATCATCCACCACCTGTGGATAACATGCAGCATCTACCAGTATGCTCAAAGCTGCTGTCAATATAAGAAAATTAATGTTAGCCTACAATTTATTCAGAGGGGACTAAACATACTGTAAATTTGTTTGTCTTGTGTTTTTGTACAAAGCCTTTTAATTTGATTTTTAAGTGACATTGTTGAACACTTTTTAAAGTTGATCTCACTCTAATTTACTGTTTATTGTCCTCCATTAGTTTCGCCAGGAGTACCTGGACACTCTGTACAGGTATGCCAAGTTTCAGTACGAGTGTGGTAACTACTCCGGAGCTGCAGAGTACCTCTACTTCTTCCGTGTCTTGGTAAGAACAACCACAGGAATTTAAAGTGTTATAAACATGACATACTGCCGTCTGAATATAGGCTGTAAATACTGATGATGATTTAGTTTTCTTTCTCTTTAGGTTCCTTCCACAGACAGAAATGCGTTGAGCTCTCTGTGGGGAAAACTGGCCTCTGAAATACTGATGCAGAACTGGGAAGCAGCCATGGAGGATCTCACTCGACTTAGAGAGACCATAGACAATAATGTGAGATAATAATAAGGACACTTCATTTGCTCCATATTATTAAACTTTCTTCCAGTCTCTATTAAAGAAACATTAAAATCTCAGATGCCATTTACAAGCGCAGTGGAAAGATAACACAAAACAATAGCTTTATGAATGTCTGTTGAATGGTTGAAGAGACTAATGTTATTTTTGCTGCAGAGATAATAAATTTGAAGTCAAGCGTTAAATCCAAGTAATTTAATATCTTTCTCTGCTGCATTCTTCAGTCGGTGAGCTCTCCTCTTCAGTCGCTGCAGCAGAGGACATGGCTCATCCACTGGTCCCTCTTCGTCTTCTTCAATCACCCCAAAGGCAGGGACAACATCATTGAACTCTTCCTGTACCAGCCTCAGTAAGTCAAGCGATGTCTTCAGCGCAAGCCTCATGGTTTGATGCTGAAAATATTTTGAAATTGTCTTTCTGAAGGACACGTCTGACAGGCATCTTCTAAAAGCCTCTGTTATTGTCTTCTGTAAAGGTTCAGTTAAGGTCAAACACAACAGTGTCTTTTTTCCAACACACAAATCTATTTAACAGCAACAGTAAGATACATAACTGGTGTCCTTTGAGTGACTTAAAGCTCTCAACTAACCAGTTAGCTTTTGTGTGTCCAGGTATCTCAATGCTATCCAGACAATGTGCCCACATATTCTCAGATACCTCACGACTGCAGTCATCACCAACAAAGATGTGAGGAAGCGCAGACAAGTGCTCAAGGACCTGGTGAAAGTCATTCAACAGGTTTGTTCAGAAAATACTTATATTTCTTATATACTGTAAATGAAGGATTAAAGAAAAAATTAACTCAACACACGTCTTTCTTTTCACATATGTAGGAGTCTTACACATACAAGGATCCAATCACAGAGTTTGTGGAATGTCTCTACGTGAACTTTGACTTTGACAGCGCCCAGAAGAAGCTGCGGGAGTGTGAGTCGGTAAGGAGAGTTGGCAGTGAGTTTGTCATGCTGCACAAGCCTAAATTACCAAATAAAAGATGTCTGTCTCCTGGGACTGTGGGCAAATATGAAGCTTCTCTTAGCCGTGGCACTCTGACTTTACAACTCCCAGGCGTTTAATATTGGAGCTATTCAACCTCAGCAAATCCGAGTCTGCTCTGATTAGCTTGCTCTTACTTTTAGTCAGTTTGATTTTCTAAGTGGAACAGCTGTCAGATTTGGGGCTGGGTTTGCCTTTTCTTTGGAAATGTCTTGACGGTAGTGGCTCTGGGACCACTTAATCAGGACTCAGATATCCTAAAGGATTATTGTTTTCTTTTTTACATTTGTAACAGTCATGGTACTTTGTAATAATGTATTAGTTGTTTAATTAGATGTATCACATTTAATTATTTTAGTTTTATTTTTCACATTATTGTATTTTGTTTGTTTTAAATCTTTTATCATGAGTTTCCAGACTTGTATACCTTAGACCACACCAGATATATTTATAATTTGATTTTTGTTTATAAATCAATAATGCTTCCACCTTTAGACACCAATATATTCAAAAGTCTTGAGCTCCTCTTGAGATTTGAGCACACAATCCTCTCTGTTATCTGTTAACCTATATATTTATTCACAGCTTGCTCAACTAGAGCAAGCAACGCTGTAACTAGAAGTAGTGCTGTTACTTAAAATATAAATCTAAAGTATTCCTAGATTTACAAGTAACAGTATTGACATCTGTTGGAAAAGGTCAGTAATTTTCTTGGCAAACCTGGTATATCAAGTTGTACCACTAGATGAAGTTGTGAGCTACTGCAGTTGTCCATAGTTACCTTCAGTGAACATGACACGGTTTCTATTTGAGCACGCATTCTCACATAACGGTTTAGGGCATTTATAAATGTTTGAGTTTTTTTTACTGAGTTTGTTCATAGACAACAGCATCTCCCCAAAGCAGGGGTGTCAAACTCATTTTAGTTTAGGGGCCACATACAGCCCAATTTGATCTGAGGTGGGCCGGACCAGTAAAATAATAGAAGAACCTATAAATAACAACAACTGAAATGTACAATTACATTATGATGTCAGTGCTATCATCAATCGCACAACCAAAAACAGCTAATCACCCTCACCATATTACTTTGATGTTGAAGCTATTTTGCTAGCAATAATGTAGCTAACTCTTACTGACCTCTCAGATACATTTAAAAACTGATTGTGACATTTTAAAAGCAAAAGAGTAATTGCATTGCTGCAATCCTCTGTTCAGTTCTGGGTCTCAGTGTTGTCTGCTACTCTTACTAAAACAGTGTGACCCCAAGTGGACAAATCAGGAATAGCAGTTACTTCTATGTAATTTTCTCACTTTCCAAATTCATTCTACAGGCCGCGTTGTACCTTCTGGAAGCCCGGTTTTGGCCCATGGGTCGCGCGTTTGATACCTGTGCCCTAAAGGGCTGCCATAGCTGTTCACAAGCTCTGAGAATAAAATCTAGACTTATTCCAGCAACTGTACAAACTCTTTAAATATTATTACTTTATTAACACAGTTTGTATTTTTGGAACGTCAATCGATTGCGTCAGGTTTCTAAAATTAAAATATAAACTAGTCTAACCTCTGAAAATTGTGAGCTTAAACAGTTTGAAATTTTAATTTGAGAGATTATTTTTGTCTGAGAGCTAAAAACAATTCAGCCAGAAATACTAAGTAGAAAAAACAAACCACAGCGAAGACTTGTGGCCACAACTCATCATGTGTGGCCATGCTATTCTGGGCTTTTCACGGCACATATCATCAAATAGTTATTCCACTACATATGTTTGAAAAAGCCATGACTTATGTAACTAAACCACAGACTTGAGGACTATATTTTTGCTTACTCTCTCTCTCTTTGCCTTTTTATTTAATCTTATTCAGATTATGCCTCTTTCATCTTTTAGGTTCTCGTAAATGACTTCTTCCTTGTTGCTTGCCTCGAAGACTTTATTGAAAACGCTCGACTTTTTATCTTTGAGACGTTTTGCCGCATTCATCAGTGCATCAGCATCAGGTAAAAATGAGCTCAAAAAGTCTGTTTTTTAGTTTTCAAAGCACATAAGATGATCAAATCTGTAAATGGCTTTTTGAGTGCTGATTGAAGCTTTGCCATCATGTTTCTGCTGCTTTTTAGATGTCATTTAAGTCTCAGTTGAATAAGTGCCAGAATGCAGTAAAAAATATACTTTGAAGGCTTTGAATCCTTTCTCCCCATGGGATGTTTACTAAACTGAATTCCCCCATTCCCTGTCTCTTCTTTCAGCATGCTTGCTGACAAGCTCAACATGACGCCGGAGGAAGCCGAGAGGTGGATCGTCAATCTCATTCGAAATGCCAGACTCGACGCTAAGATTGACTCTAAACTGGTGAGAGGCTGTTCACTGATTCATCTCCTTTCAGAATCTCCATACATTCAGGGAAACCTAAAGAACATTTACAGTACAGTAGTTTTTCAATAATAGAAATGGTCTGGAAAAAAGATTAACTTGGAAACTTTGAATTAAAGCCATTTACTTTTCTCAAGATTCATTCATTCATTTTCTACCGCTTAGTCCCGTTAGGGGTCGCGGGTGACCGGAGCCTATCCCAGCAGCTTTGGGCCTGAGGCGGGGTACACCCTGGATAGTGGCCAGTTCGTTGGTGGTCTGGTGTCTGTAAACTTCTGCACATTAGGTTTGGCATTTGCCTTCTGTTCCTTCAACCCATTAGGAATTTTATGTTTGAGTTTTGAACCTCTGAGGCTGCTGTGGTTTGTAGCTTGCAGACTTGAGTGACAGCGTTTAGCAGAGCGACAAAGTCTGTTTGAACTGAACATGCTAAGTGTGAACTGACTTCTCTTTCAAATCTTCAGGGCCACGTAGTGATGGGCAACAACGCAGTGTCGCCGTACCAGCAGGTGATCGAGAAGACCAAGAGCTTATCTTTCCGCAGCCAGATGTTAGCCATGAACATCGAGAAGAAAGTGGCCCATAGCAACAGAAATGAGGTGGGTTTTTGGTACACGTTTGTTTAGGCACCAAGATGTAAAATGTCTCAAATAAATCCAAGTTTTGTTTTGTGAACTATTTTACTGTGAACTGGTTGAATAAGAACCATCACAGGCATGTTTCAATGCATATTTAGAGATTTGGGATCACCTTTTCCTACAACATTTTAACATGCTTGCAAGTAAAGGCCAGTCAAATAAACGTAATTCTCAATAACCTGACTTTCTATTGTTGTATATTTGCATTCTGTTCACACTTTTCTGTGAGAATATATACAGCAATGCACTTTAAGGATTTAATTGTCATTATCATTTTGTTTTAAATTTTGATACATCTTCTAATGTTATTTCTTTTGTGTTTGTAGACACCGAACTGGGCTGCTCAAGACAGCAGCCTTTACTGAATTGTTGTCGTGGAAACAATGAAGGTGACCCCTTCAGAGTAAGGCGTTCTAACACAACCAGCAATTTCCTTGTTTTTTTACGTTTTAGGCATTATTAAATTTATTTAAAAGTAATTTTTACTGTTTATTTATTCACCCTCCAAAACCAATATTACAAAAATAAAGTGAAAATTCTTCAAACGAAACCGCTGTTGCCTTTTTTTATCTAACCACTAGATGGCACAACTGATCTATGTTTCTTTTTGTACTGCTTATTATTATTGTAATAGTTTTTCTCCAGACAAACCCATTGCATCAGCTACAAGTTAACTTCTGTAGTTTGTAAAAAAAAAAACAGAGAACCTTTTTAATGAATAGAAATGGATTTTCCAGTTCCCAATTTTGATGTAAGAAACCACTTTATTTGGAATAGTTTCTAAAAATAGCCCCATTCCCAAGCAACATGGAAAAAGTTCAGTGACTCGTGAAATACAGAAAATGTTAATCTACCTACATACTTTATTAAATCGCCTCAACACAACTGGTCTATTTTTGACTCAGTAACCACACCTCATTTCCAGACACTCTTAGTTTAGAGGTAATATATATCTAAGGTCACTCACTGAACTTAAAGATTATTGCAGGCATTTAGCCACAAGGAAGGAGCTGCATTAAAGACCGGTTTGGGCAAATAGTTTTCACAGATTAAATGAGTCACCTCTTTCTTATCATTTAATCACTTTGATGTGATTTGCATCCGTGTTTTTATCAGATAGATAGATTTAAAAAAAAATGTAATTTAAAATTAATAGATATAGTCTTCATGTGTGTTTTGGAGCATCTATTATTTTACAAATGACTGGTGCAGGTGGGAATGTGAAGAGGGGAAAGTGCCCCAGGTGCATTTTTGAGTCAACCCCTGTTTTTACAGCGTCTTTGTCCGTCTTAAGGTCCTCTTGATGTTCTTGTCTAGGGGCGTGACCGGGATTCCTAACCACACCTCTGCTCAGTGCTCTGTTTTCCTTTTCCTCAGTCAGTTTTTTCCAGGAGCCGGTAACAGACACAAATACACGCTCTTAAAGACACACTACAGGCAAAGCTGACGTGGGCTTACGTCTGGAGCAACAGCTGGGAGCCATCTGTAACTGCTCTAGCACAACTGCCCGCCAAACGCGGCACCCTCTCACTGTTGAGACCTCACTTGAGTAGACCCTAGGCAGCAGCATGGACGTCCTGACAGCATGGGCCAATGGGAACCCGGCTGTGGCCCGGCTCCTCTGGGTCTTGGTTCTGGTTTTGGCAACTCTTTTGGTCTGGCTGTTCTTTTTCTGCTGCTACAGCTGGAACCAGAGGTCTTCATCGTCTCTGGAGCGATACCTGGCAGGTAGGAGGGCCCCGGACCCCTCACACACCCCCTCGTCAAGCTGCGTAGAGACTCGGGATAGGCTCAAAGTTCTGGCACAGTTTGAATCTTTTCACTTTGAGTCGGCCTCAGTTTTACTAGAAGGAAAATTGAGTGGGGAAAAAAAACTTTTTCCAACTCCGATAATTGTAAATTGTTGCTGTTTCCTTTGCATTGCCCACATTTTCCAGAAATTGCCATCTTGCATTGGCTTCTGTGGTCGGCTGCTTTTAACCCATGCAACTGCACACAATGGCTCTTTCATTCTCATAAGTGTAATAAAAACAGGAAGATTTTCAGAGCTTACTTTTTAATTTAACTGAAGAATGTGAACCTCTGTTCAACTTAATGTTACATTATAAAACTGACATGGTGCTGTGTCATGGTTTGACATAACTTGCAGAGTCATGGTAACTTGTCATGACATGTGACATCTGGCATCTCACACAACTTAACATCCTTTTTTTTTTTACAGCAAAATATGCACTTACAACATTTTAATGTAACAATATTGAACAACACGTTACATTTAAGAGAAGTATTGTACAGTTCCAGCTCTAATACTGTTTCTCTTCAAACAGTGATGACCAAGGAGACCAAAACCAAAGCCACAACACAGGTAAGACTTTCAATCAGAAAGGTTTTCGGCCTAAAATAACTGAATAACTCGACACATTTTATGTTACTAAATACTTTCCTTCTTCTTTCTAACCTCAAGGGAGTCTTTAAAGTCTATTCCTTAATGAGCTCTGCACTTGCAGTCCCTCTTTTCATCTTCAGAGGTCCTCAGTTGCTTGCTTTTCTCTTTGGGCAGAGCAGCTCACTCACATCTCTTACATAGTTAGTTGTAGAGTGGAAGTTGTCAGAAATGTAATAGTCTGTAAAGAGAAGTTAAACAATACAAAGGTTCCTATTATGCATGAAATAATGTTCTGGAAGTCAACAAGAACACGGTTACATGTTTTAATCAAAGGTTTTCTGCTGTTTGCTTGAAAAAACAATAGAATACACCAATACAATATTTACATTTTTACATTTCTGTAATTGTTTAATGGCTTCCTCAGAGGCCCCTTGTGTTCCCTGTCTACCTCACTATGTAACAAAACTGTTAAAGAAGTGCAGTCTGTTCTAAAACAAATTGTAGGATGAAAAAGAGATCAATAACTTATCACATTATTTTACTTTTTTTTTACAGAAACAACATTGAACATACACGTTTGCATGAATTGTTTGAATGCTTTAGTCTCAGGCTAATTCTAATAATTCTATTCTAATAAATGTGAAACAAAAAATGCATGTTGTGTTTTCAGCACAGGCTGTGGTATTTGTGTTTTTTTTTTCTTCTCACTGCCCTGAACATTTAAATTGGTGGTGTTTTAGCCACTGCTGTGCTTCTGCAGTTGATTTTCCTATTTAACCTGAGTCCAGTATGTCTCAATGAAGGAGTTGTTTGTGTCCGTTCTGTGTAATATTAGAGTAACATTAGCTCCCAGCAGCTGCAGATTTATCACTCGAGTCCTTTGCTAACCATAATCCACGCTGTTGTAAGTGAGCTGTAATTGTTTTGGCTGTGTCAGTTTTGTTACAGCAGCAGAGGAGGGCTGTGAAGTAAGTGATAAGTTTGAGAGGCTGTTTGAACCGGCTCCATGAGGAAGCTCTTTGTCTAAGTGGCACCAACTTTTTCTTTTGCCAGCACATTTCTGAGGCAATATGTTTGCAGGCTGTTTCGTGTTGGAAAGCAAAGCCTTGTTTGTATTGTGGATTGACATAGAGCTCAGTTCAGAACAGTCAGAATGAGATTAAAGAAAGAGTACTATTTTAAACAGAAGCCAGATCTTCAAACTGAGTTCATTTAATGACATGCTCCGTGTCTTTGACCTAATGCAGGGTTTATAGTTTTTCTGTGAAAAAGTGAGCCATTTCAGGAGCTTAAGAGAGAAATACAACATGTAGCCATGAGAAACCACTCCAGTAAATTACTATAGTGTCCACACTGGTATTTGCTGGAACTAAATGGGTTCTACTCTAAAACACTGACAGTTTAAAGTTGGTTACATGGGCAGACAAAAACTGGCATTATCTGTACCTTATGTACTTGTAGATGATTTGATCCACTTTTGATGAAATAAAAGCCTGTACGATGTTGAACATTGTACATTTCCATCACGCCTTGACCCACTTTTGGGGTCAGAGGGCACACTGGAGCATTTAACTCTGCAGTTTATGTGGATGATTTCATTATGATAGCATGCCATTTTTCAGCTATGGAATCAAAGAGACGCCTGTTCCCTTAGCAATGCAAATTTCAGTCAGTATAGAGTCTTCTTTAAAAACCCACATAACTGCACTGGAACACAAACTCCATTCAAAAATCCCTCAAATATCTCCTACTTACACTGAACCAAACCAAGGATGGGTTACTATAGATAAAATGAAAAGCTACTTATTTGTTCAGGCTGTTCTATTGGATTTATAATGTAATGTTTGCATTTTAATCGTTAGAGCAGTAAACAGAGCTCCATTTGTTTTCCTGACAACACCAATCACAGTCAATGGCGCCTGAATAACTAGAGCTTTGTCCAGTCTGTGCACAATTAAACAAGCCCGCTGTGTAATTGGAACACATTTTTCCAAGACTCATTTTTAATGATCATTAGTTTGTTAATGAAAAAGTACTTTATAAAAATCCATTTGTGCTTTCTTGCTGGGAAAACGCATGTCCTGTGTACATTATATGATTATGTTAGTAATTTATAAACAAACCTTGCCCTATGCCACATCTTTTAGTGGTCAGGGTTTACAATTGCTACTTTTCAATAAACCTCCTTAAAGCTCTGATAAAGTACCCCTTAAACCTTAAAGAAAAATAAGACAGGATTTTGTTTGGCCTCTCCTAACTCTCGGTAAAGCAGCATTTCATTTTTATGCAGCCAACCCCTAGTTTCATGGTGTTATATTAGTTCAGCTCTGACTGCTCTGCTCTTTTAAACTCCCTACACTACTCTACAATGACTTTCTAACCTCACACTTGTAAATCTGTGTTTCTTTTTTATTACTTCTTATAAATCATGTAAAGCTCTGTATATTTCCCAGTTGTTGAATTTTGCTAAACACCTTATCTTTTGTTTCAGAGGAAGAAAAAGGCCAAAGACAAGATAGCTCCTTGCGTCCAGGTTGAGGAAGTAGTTGTAAAAGAGGCTGTGGCCCTTGAACAGGGGCCACCGGGTCCGACGGTGAGGAAAAGGAAGAGGCGGTTGCATAAAGCTGCCATGGAAACTGTGACTGAAGAAGTGAGTAACATTTCCCCAATAAACCCTCACACTTAAAAGTCAGTTTCCTGGCATTTTAGAACATTTATCCATTGTGTATGACGTAATAAAAGCATCTAAAGCTATGTTCACACTAGCCTCAAAAGTGTCTCAGATCAGAATTGTTTATGTGAATGTCAAAAGGCAAAACCACACAAATCAGATCTTTTAAATCAGAATTGTATATGTTTACCCTCAGACTTTATATTTCTATCCATCTCTCACTAAACATGAACTTCCTAAATCTACATTAAACTTCTTCTTTTCCTATGTCTACTATTTGAGATAGACTTTTGGGATCTTGTTTGTTTTATTTTGAGCACTACAGTGAGCTCACTGAAGGGGCTGTGCTAACATTTTACCTCTTGGTAATTGTTCCTGCTGCACTTTCATTCAAATGTGACACTGTTAGGGTCTTAAACAAACAACAGCCACTCACTCACTCACGCTGCAGTGATTATGTAACGGTTCACCATGACAGCTTTTAATTAAAGTCACTGCTGACTGCTTTTGGAGCTCTTTGACATGAAGGAGCACGTTGTGTGGTTTATGAATGTCAGGTTGACAGCTTCATTGGGTTAAACATGTATGAGGCCATCACTGACATTGGGGAGAGGCTGAGGGACACATTGCCGGCTCACCTGGTGAAGCTTGTACCCATATTCAAGTCCCAGTCCAGGCCAGGTCACTCCTTGTCATTCCCTCTCTCTCTCACAGCTGATATTGTGCTACAGTGTTTCCCATAAAGCATTTCTCAGTGAAGGTGGAAGCTAGTTTATTACGTTAATTACAAGAAGGCATTTGGATATAGTTTTGAGGTGCCTTTTTAATTAATTTACTGTATACTATAATGACCTGGATGATTAAGAATCTCCACAGACATAAACAGTTATGGTGGTGGGCACTTGTTGTAAAGAGGGCTACTTTTTTATTTAGATATTTCACCTACATTGATTGCACATAAATAAATAA
The DNA here is from genome assembly GCA_024416835.2 of Perccottus glenii. NCBI lineage: Eukaryota > Metazoa > Chordata > Actinopteri > Gobiiformes > Odontobutidae > Perccottus > Perccottus glenii. The sequence continues at coordinate 8,278,000 of CM044562.2, forward strand.
TTAAATCACATTTAGCAATTTATAAATTTAGCATTGACTGAAAATCCATAGCAAACATGTAGAACCTATGTGCTAAATAACAAATTATTCAATGCAGAACAAAGCTTGTCTTCAATTATAGTGCTAATGTCATGTAAATATAAAGTAGGTGAGTAGAAGCTTTGATATCCTATTACATGCTCTAAATAATTAATGCAATAAAGTGTAAATATACAAAATCACCTCACCCTGGGCAGGCGGTTTTATCCATCCAAGCTTGTGTCCTTTATCAGAGGCCTGGGAGCTGTTGCTAGGACTGCGCTCTTCTGGACTGAGATGTCTGGTGTTGTTCCTGGGATCTACTGTAGCCACCCTTGCATTTTGGGGGTTACTGCCCCGAGTGCTCTGATGACCACGGGTATCACTATTTCCTTCACTTTCCAAGCCGTCTCTAGTTCTTCTTTGAGGACTTGGTATTTCTCTAGTTTCTCAAGTTCCTTTTTCCTGATGTTGCCATCACTTTGTATCGTTGTGTCAACCACAACGGCTTTCCTCTGCTGTTTGTCCACCACCACATATTTACACTCACCGGCCACTTTATTAGGTACACCTGCTACATTGCTTGGTAACAATTGCTTTGAATTCTTTATATATACTGTATATAGAGAGAGCGAGAGAGAAATCTATTTGCTCTTTATTATAGAACTAGAACAACACAGACTATAATCTGCTCCACAGACGCCTTTGTAATTGTAAAAAGGTTGCTAGGTTGTCTTCAAACCTCAAACAGGCCCAAACCTGCCAGAGCTGCCACATCATTGGACACAACGAGCCAGGTTTGCTTGGAGCAGTTCAAAATGGATTTTAGAAAGTTTGTAAACTAATCACAAGAATCAGATAGTGTTTTTCAGGTTAGCTGGGGATAAATGTTAATAAGTTGTAATGTTGTCCACCGCATGACAATGTCCCAGTGAAGTGTGGGACTGTCTAAATCAAATGCAGACTCTAAAATGAAAATGACAGATTTAATGCCATTTTCTTAACCCGGAGGCCCATATACTTTCAAAGAACCTGAATCTACACAGACAGAAAGAGAAAACACTTTGGCCAAGCTAGGATTTACTGGTAATATCTTACATTTTATCCTTTTTTTGTAATTATTTTTTTAACCTGTATTTACTCAGGAATGTCCCACTGAGATTACAAATCACTCTTCACTACAGTCCTGGCACCAAAGAAGAACTATTGTACATATTTACACATCCAGCTTGGAAGACAATTTGTTAACAAAAAGGTAGTATGTCCAACAAGTTCAGTTAGTTACAATTTCTGTAAGGAGCTATGGTATTCACATTGTTTTTACAAATTTTTTCACAAATACAACTTGGCCATGTCACAAGAGCTGCCATTTGTAACAGTCACAATGATTTATCACCATAAAAAGCCTGACACATAGAATACTTTTTTTCTCAAAGGTCCAATAAAACATGACACAGAAATTGGCACAGCACCACTTTAATATTTAATTTACAAATATCCTACAGTGCATTTAACTATAATTGTCATCCATCTATAAAATGCTAATACAGTGACGTAAGTTGTACATTTTAGACACTTAACACTGATTACATTTACAAATCTTTGCTGTAGTGAATGTCCAGTGTTGTAGTCATTTATTAGAGCAGTCCAGCTGTTTCCTTGTGCCACTCAGTAAAAGGAAGGTGTGAAGATCAGGACCAGAATGAATTTAAGATTAGACCTATCACATTAAATCAGAAATGTTTTGCATTATTATCGCGATACTTGACACATCTGCCATTTAGCTAAAACACATGCTTCCTTAATCTGACCTGAGATCAGTTTTCACACGCGCAGCGAGCGTGCACACAGCTCTCTCTACCCTCCATCCTGAGGCGAGCTGCCGTACACTCTCCCTCCCCGTGAACATGCAGGCTGCCGCGGGCTGAGGGACGCCACTGTCCGGCCACTCTTCCCCCAAAACCTGGGCAGTGCAGGACGCAGGCGCAGGACTCCCACTGCAGCCCGACAGGACCGTTCCTCTCCAAGTTTAAGGGGCTAAAACTGGGACGAATCACAATACGGTTTAGCTAGAAGTCGGATTTTTCGCGATTGTTTACCTGCTTCTTCCTCAGCGAGCATCATGGATATTTTGAGCGTGAGTAAACAGAAAGGTTTTTATCGCATCGCTCTGGTTATTTAATATGTGAAGCCAGAAATAGGTACAAATGAGAGGAAATATGACTAGGCTAGTGAGGATGTTTGCATCTTTGAATGGGTTTAGCTGCAGGTGTAGTGTCTGTCAGGTGTGTACAGACGGACAGGTGTGGCCATGCACCAGACCAAGGACACGAACAGTTAGGGTCGAGTTTACTCCAGACTCGACATCTGTGATTTATGACCAGAGGTGCTTCACTTAATACGGTAGGCTTCAGATGAAGTGTGTATATGTATTGCAAATAAAGAACAAGTTTAGCTCATAAAAATCACAATATAATATATAATATAATATTCTTGTAAGTCATGAAAATGAAAGTACAAAAAATGAGCTAGAGTCACCACTCATCTGTGCCATCCCCGACCACACCTGATAAGGTCAAGTTAGGTCTGTTTACTCATTTCTCTCAGATTTAACAGTCTACTACTACTACTACTACTACTACTACTACTATCAGTGTGTCTAGGGTTTATAAAAGTAGCCACAAGTGTCTTAAGTTCAAGCTCATTTGTACAACTCACACACACCTCTTAACTTTGTTTCTTGACTTGTCTAAGTCTTGAGTTTTCCAGGAGCGTGCTCAGTAATGCATGTCACTGTTGCTTGGCAACTTTAGATGCTTTGAGTCATACAAAAAAAGGAGACACTGAATGGACCAAAGTGTGTAGAAATGAGTAGTTTGGTTTACTTCTGATTCTGTTTACATCCCCACCACAGAGTTACTTTCTACCAAACATGTAACCCAGTGGGCAGAGAGAAGTAAACTACTGTGGACAATGTGGGGCCAATGATTGTAACTTTTCAATAAACAGCTGTGGACACAACATTTTAAAAAAAATTCAGTAAATGTAAAGTTGAAAGAATTACTTTGCTTCAGACACTAATGCTATCTTTTGTAACTTGATGTACTCACCACTCTGTTTATAAATATTTTTTCTATTTTGCTGAAGGTCCATAGATCAATGGCAACAAGCTTAAACCAATGTTTTGGCTGTTGCTTGAAAATCTCATTATAAAAATGTTTTTCTTTTTGTTCTGAGTCTGCTCTAACTATCTATGCTCCTTTTAGATGAACAGATATTTATCTTCAGCAGCAGAAAGCCCTCTCTCCTTTGGATTTACATGTTGAATATGTGACAGTGTTCACTAATGCCCTGCCTCTGCTGCATGCAGGGTCTTATGAATATTTTAGAAAACTTCCTCATATAGAGCTAATGTTTGGAGCATCCACTGCAGCAGATTCTTACTAAGATTACCATTGGGACACATGACAAAGTCTTTAATGGATGGATTATTCTTTTTGTACATAAACAAAGAACTGATATGTTTTCCATGGGCTAATCCTCTTCACCTACTCGAACCTCCATTCACGTTTAGTCAGATCACACTCAGTTTCTCTGCCTAAAAAGAGTTCGAAGCACCTTTTTGTAGGTGTTGATGTGCTCCAATAATGTCACAACAGACGAGGCTCAGATAAAACATTCACTGAAGGTAATACAATGCGAGCCGTGCAGAGAGGAGCAGCCTGTGCACAGCAGGAAGATAGCGATGTCTGGATGTGACTCAGCACAACGTGAGCAGTGCTGCATTGTGACGTAGTCTTCAGCCTCATCTTTCTCAGTCGCTGCATCTCAATGAGTTACTACAGCAAATACTTAATGTAACTTACCCAAAATGTGGGGTTATAAGTAAATGTGAGCATGCTGTTGGAAAAATTATGTTTCAGAAAAAAAAAGAAACGTAAATGCAGATGGTTATTGCGTTAACATAGGCTAGTGGTATTATTAGTAATTAGAAATAAAACACCAGTAAAAGGCTGGACCAGTCATCCAGGTCATCATGTAATTATGGAAATGAATTTTTCCATTGATTTTATTTCACAGATAATGTACTCAACTGAACTGAACTGGGATTTAAACATAACACTAAACATAACATAACTATATTTTATATACATTTCATCCTTCTATTATTGTTGTTGCTTTGTTTTGATTTACTTTTATAAATTCAATTAAAAAAAACAATTTGCTCAAGTTTTGATTGCTTGCTGAGTGCTCTGAGTTAAACTAAGTCATTTGGAAGGTGCAATAAAAATAAAATTTCACTTCTTCTTGTTCCTCTCTCCAGGCGATGGACGAGGTGAAGGAGCAGTCCAGGAGGAGGCCTTTGGTGAGAGCGGCGTCGGAGGAGACCACCTCTGATTTAAGTACAATCAGCAGCCTGCCGTCCCGCGGAGACACACTGCCCTGGAACCTGCAGAAACATCAGAGAATCAAGCGGTCCAAGTCTGCATCCGGAGACGTGCTGGACCCAGCCGAGAGGGCCGTCATCCGCATCGCAGGTAAGAGTAACACTGAGACAGAGAAGTGTATGTTTAGAAGGAGTTTGTTCACCACTCTGTATAGATTTTTTTTAATCAAACTTAATAAAACTACATAACATTGCCAAAGTGATGTTACTGATCAATGCTAGACCTCTGTAGAAAAACTTGTTATGTTGTTTTGAAAGACATTGAATATATTTGGTCATTAGGGGTTAAATTTGACTTCTAGAGTTCTATAAATCTCAAGTATTAGTTATCTAGTCTCTTGAGGATTAACCTTGACAGACTTCCTGCAAAATACCTTTCATGACGTTAGACTTTTGGGAGTAACATATATTTGTGAAAAACATAGGAAAAATAATGTCATTGGTTTATCACTCGCTACAAACGAGGGACTGGAGTTCATTACTTAAATCTTTTTTATTAATTGACATGACATTGTGCAGTTTGCTGTTGTAGGTTGCAGGTTAGTTATATTTAGACACACAAGTTTTGATTATAACAGACATCTATAAAAGTAGGATTAATTGAAATTACTTTAAAACATGAGATACAAGTTTGTATTTTGTTCATTTTATTTTGCGCTGGAATGATTTATACAAAAGGTACTGACTAGATTTGAACCTAGTCCACTGTAATGTCACAGCTTTGTTTGATTTGATTTGATGTTTATTTGCACATACACACAATATTAGGAAAAACAATTACAAAACATGAAAAGTGCAGGAGAAGTTAAGAAAACTCAACTCAATAAACCTTTCCACCAGAGGATGTCTTCTTTAGTCTAAACTCCATCCAAACTGCTGCATCAGTGAATCTTCAGGCATCAATTTGCGATTGTCCCGAGAGCACTAACTCCCTTCTTCCCGGACTTTATTGTCTCTGATATTGATTATTTGGGGTGTGGTCCTGCGGTAGTGTTGTGCTGTTTCTGCAAATAACAACAGCAACAAAAACTGAGAGTCTATCTTCTGTTGATGTGGACAGTGGGGTTATTGTATTACAAGAGCCTGTGCTGAAATGTACTTGTCCTGACACGGTGTAGGTGACACAAGCGAACAGACTTCCACAGTGAGTCGAAATACATTTTGATCTCAGAGCTACTGTTGCAGAGGAAGTCCAGTTGGACGCCTGCCCTGAGTCCATTCCCTCGTGCTGTCACTGCGTTTGTTATCAACCCGCAGACAGATTTTAGAGCGAGGCAGTGATTGTGCAGGATAAATACGATGCTTGTAAAATGCATTAGGAAGATACAGATGACTTCAAACATGGAAGTTTATTGATCAGACAAAGTCCTGACACTTCATCTAGTCAAAGCAGTGCACTGGTGTGTGGCGGTGAAAACAAACCCAGTGGCTTCAAGCAATCTTCACTCTTTACTAAAGTACAGCACAGAAAGTAAAAACGGACTTAGGCTATTGTCTGTTACAATAACTCCTCTCCTCTCTGGTACAGTTTAATGGCTCACTTTTATAAAAGCAGGATGAGTAGACTTTCCAGGATCATTTTTGGCTTCTCTGACAGATTTTCTTTCTTACAGTTACACAGCACACTGCTATGGAAACTTGAATTTGTTTCCCGTTGTCATGACTTTATATTTTATTTTATGGCAGTGAGACATGTCAAACTAAACCACTGCTGTGTTGGCAGACCTGAATGCATTCATTGTCCTTGCTCCTAAAAAGACTTCACAGACTTCCTTTGTGTACACAATGAGAGAACATGTTATACTCGGAAAAGAGGATGTTTTATATTTTTTGGACAGACTACAGGGAAGTTAGCCGTGTTTGATTTCCTTAGGTTTGTCACGTTACGTATAGCTTTCAACATGGCCGTACCCATAAGAGGTCAGATCAGAATCGTTTTTGGGTGGTTTGTTTGTCCAGTACAAGTCTAGTTGAAGAATAAGAAGTGTGTTTTCCAAAACCATCAAGAAACCCAGAATGTACATTATAAACATATTTTTTGTCTTGCGTAAGGCCATCCAAATACTCACATTACCAAACTGAGAGAAGGACAAAGTTGAATTCCTGAGCAGGGCAGAGGTGTGATGCAGTTTGGAGCCTGGACACTAGAGGACAGTGTCCAAAGACTGAGAATCTGAATCATAAAAGCATCACTTAAAAACAAGGTTCTCCTTACTTAAGCTGTCCATGTTTCATTAATCCAGATCACTGCACCTGTAGAACAAACAAGATGTGTTTCTAATCCTTCTATTGTCTTTTTGTCTCAATATGAGTAATTACTCCAATTGCACTACACTGCTTTGGTTCCTTTTCAGAAAATTGCTTTAAAATATAGCTGTGGAGCAAGTTTTACCCACATTGTTTAGAAGCCAAAGTAAGGGAATTTTACACTTTCTGAAACAAATAAATCAATGAAGTCGGTGTCCTTCATCACATTGTTGTTTTAGTTTTCCTTTTATTTTGCAAAGGCATAATTGAGTGGCAGGACGGCTTGTAGTTTAAAGATTTGTGGGAGGTTTAGAGAGCCGTTTATACTCGCAGACAGGAGTAAAGCGAAGGAGATGATGCAAAACTAACTAAACGTAGCTCATCTCCTCTTTTGTCATGCTTCTGGAGATAAAGTAATAATAGGATACATTTAGAATGTTTTGCTAAACCCCCTTTGCGTTAAACACTAAACACTGTTGAGGTTTCTGATTTTGTTACATTTTTCCTCAGTTTTGACATTTTACAGATATTATAATTTCACATTTATGATTTTATGGGAACCCACATTCCTCTTGAGCTCACTGGAGACTGTAAATCTCTGGTTGAGAAACACAAAGTTGGCATCACTTTGACTGTTAGTGCTTATCTTTTTTTCCACATAGATATAGATTTATGTGAAATAGGAGTGTTTTTATTGAGCAACAACCCTCAGTAAAAACGACCTTAAATGGTGCAATATGCAGTTTTATTCTGGTGAAACCCTCCTGATTTTCCAAATAGCTGTGTGGCACAACCTCAGACACTGCCTGAGAATGTGATAAGAAACACACATGCTCAGCCTGATAGGGAAACTGTGCAGTGTTAGTTTAACACTGAGAGTGGACTGTTCTGACCGGGTTCAGTATTTATCACTTCAGTCATGTCCCTCTTCAGTAGGGTATGGTATAGAATAGTATGATGTTGTATGGTATAGTTTCTCTATTATTTAAAATGGAGAGGTTTGTTAAATCCTACACATAATGGGTAGAAGTAATAGACCAAGTGTGACATCACACATGTACACTGACAGTGAACCTTTGAATGCCGGGTAACTTATAGGGTTTCTGGGGCCAAAAGTAATTATAATATTTACAAAGTGGCATGTAGCATGATTGTCACAGAGCTTTACCAAATGTCTTACTTTACTAAAGAGAGTCTGAATCAAGGAAGACCCCAACCACAGTCAGGGCTGTCTATCTTCATGCTGATAAAACAAAACGTTCACACAATAGTTTTATTTTATTATAATCAGTGAAACTGAAAAACAAGGATACATTTGGAGCTAAAATCAAGCCATAAACTGCACAGTGAGTAACATTTTTGGAGCCCATGGGAACTAAGCATCATATCCTACTATCTCTATGACAACTATCTTTGACCATTACAGACAACTTCCCATGTTTCCATTTAATCAAAAGTCTGATGTCTGATCAAACAAAATCTGTAACATGCTGACATGTAAGAACATCTTAGAAAACACTGGACATTCAGCCTTGAAAGAGTTTAAATTGTCCTTCCTCATTTTTCTGCCAGAGATAACTCTTGTTTCCAAGCATCACTTCCCTGTTCCATGATACAAGTGTAGGCACAGTTTCTCTTGGCTTCCTGACTCTATTGTCCCTCCTAAGTTGTGCAGCAGCATGATTTCTCTGAATGAAACCATACCGTTTACTCTGGTCTTGGCGCTCACTCTGAACAGGAGATTTATAGTGTTTTAAGTGCAGGTCTGTAATTGTTGTAGACCTCAGTAGGGAATATATAACTGAAATTACAACTGTATTGAGTATTACTACAGCTACAATAACAAGAGATTTACGCCAGAGTAATGACACAATTGAAGTTTGTTGTGTGTTTAAATAGTGCAGTCTTCAAGGCCCTGTGGTTCTTGAAGATTTAAGTTTTTAAATGTCTTGGTCTTGTCTTAGTATCAAATGCTGTTTTACTTGGTCTCAGACAAAGAAGACCCAGGATTTTAAAGTAGTCTGTCCATGCCACTTAAAGACACTGATTTGTTTTCAGTATTTTACATTTGTCTAATTTTCAGCTTTAGTTTCTGTTCAAAGCTGTGTGATCCAGCAACATCAAGTGTTGTTTTCATCCTGAAGAGGTGTGGTTCCCTGGCATTTAAACTTTACAATGTGGCGTCATTCAGTTTTGGGAATATGACGTGAGCAGGACCATTTAAGTGTTGTGGTTATTTTTTAAAGCAGTGAATCCACTTGACGTGCCTTGCCCTAGTTTTGGCTGCAGGAGACTCAAATAACCCCACGCAGCTCGTCATTTGTTTTTTTCATTGAGTTTGCAAAGCGCCTCTATCAGGGGTGGAGTGGGACCTGGCTGTTCGTTGTGTATTTTGGTGGTGTCTAAGCCTCTGTGCCTTTAAGGGGAGGGTCTGATGTGTGTGTGTGGAGAGTGTGGGTATTTCTCAAGCACACGAGGGGAGTGGTGGTGGTCTGGAGTCAAATGTACAGCTTTAGATGGGAATACTGGGAAAGTGGGCACTGAGTGATAGGTGACCAGCAGACAGCCAGGGGTCTTATCAGCTCCAGTCAAAGAGGCCTGGAAACTTCAGGGGGACAAGTTAAAAAAGAGAGTTACAGCAAGAGTCAAGCCATGTCAATGCCTGTGTTGGACCCGGGTCAGCGGCTGCCAGAGGAGCAGGACTATGTGCAGGCTTATGAGAATGTCCGAGAGAGGTATAAAGGTAGGAAAAGCCTGGTGCTCTCTGCTGTAGTGGCTCTTACAGTCAGTGTCGTGAGTTTGAATGAGAGGTGGGCGTGTTGCTCGATGCATGCCTCAGTGAATTTTGTAACAGCATTGATTGGTTCCATATTGGTTTTGTACAAATGTTTATAGGATCTACATAGAGCAAGAAACATCAAAGTATCATGTTATCATTCATAGTTTTGAGCCTGAGTGACTCTTTCAGCTTTAGTACATTTTAACATATCCTGGCCCGGAACACAAATTAACATCAACCTGTCCTGACCAGTCACTATCTGCTTCTTATGTCCTGTCTATTTTGTGTCTCCACTATCTCAGCTGGCCCTTTTTCTTTAGCCAGGGTCTGCAGATGAATGAAGTTATGTTTGTTTTCATATTAAGTCCCTTAAAAAGGCTTTTGTAAAGAATTTACACTGGAGCAGAGAGTATGATTTGACCAAAAGAAGCAAGATATGAAGAATGTGTGTTTTACATTGTCACTGTGGAGACACTAAATACAGTATTATCATCTGGAGACATTTCCGCCCAAAGGTCAAAGGTCAACTTCAAAGTACATCGAAGCTAGAGTCACATTTATTTGTCCCAGTTTTGTTCTTGTTTTTTTCTTTCTCGTCCATACAGCAACATAGCATCTGATTTAAGGCAATATATGATTGTAGTTCTTGCTGTGAATCTGTAATGGCATTAGTTTTACAAAAACATTCTATGTTTAAACTGCAGCAGAATGACATCTAACTTAAACTAAATGATCATAAAAACACAGAAGGGAAGGTCTCTTTCAGCTCAAAGAGTCATGTCATCAAACATTATTTGACAAGACAAATGTAAAATGGTTGTCCCCAGGTTTACTCGACCATAATGTTATCACCATACAGTATAAAAAAGTACTATACAGTATATTTAGAGATGCCTTGATGCTAGTAAAATAAACAAAGGATGGGTGTTGAAACAAAATAGTAAAAGTCTTGAACAGTCAATACAGTGGCACAAACAATTATGTCTGACTCAGCAGCTCCATCCATCCATCTTCTACCTCTTATCCGGGGTCGCGGGGGCAGCAGTCTAAGCAGAGACGCCCAGACTTCCCCTCTTTCCAGACACTTCCTCCAGCTCTTCCGAGGTGATACCGAGGCATTCCCAGGCCAGCCGAGAGACATAGTCCCTCCAGCATGTCCTAGGTCTTCCCCGGGGTCTCCTCCCGGTGGGACATGCCCGGAACACCTCCCTAGGGAGGCGTCCAGGAGGAATCCGAAACAGATGCCCGAGCCACCTCAGCTGGCTCCTCTCGATGTGGAGGAGCAGCGGCTCTACTTTGAGCTCCCCGAGTGACTGAGCTCCTCACCCTATCTCCAAGGGAGCGTCCTGCCACCCTGCGGAGAAAGCTCATTTCGGCCGCTTGTATCCGGGATCTTGTTCTTTCGGTCATGACCCAAAGCTCATGACCATAGGTGAGAGTAGAAACGTAGATTGACCGGTAAATCGTGAGCTTTGCCTTACAGCTCAGCTCCTTCTTCACCACGACAGACCGGTACATCGACCGCATTACTGCAGAAGCTGCACCGATCCGTCTGTCAATCTCATGTTCCCTCCTTCCCTCACTCGTGAAAAAGACCCCAAGATACTTGAACTCCTCCACTTGAGGCAGGAACTCTCCACTAACCTGAAAGTGTCAAGCCACCCTTTTCCGACTGAGAACCATGGTCTCAGACTTGGAGGTGCTGATCCTCATCCCAGCCGCTTTACACTCGGCTGCAAACCGTTCTGGCTTGATGGAGCAAACAGGACAACATCATCTGCAAAAAGCAGAGACGAGATCCTGTGGTCTGCCGGAAGTGGGAGTTAAAGATCTTTCTGACAGGGGGCTCTGCCAAACGTTCCCGACAGACCCTCGCAGTACGTTTGGGCCTGCCGAGTCTGTCTCCCCAGCCATCGGATCCAACTCACCACCAGGTGGTTGACAGCTCCGCCCCTCTCTTCACCCGAGTGTCCAAGACATACGGCCGGAGGTCAGATGAAACAACTACAAAGTCTATCATCGATCTCCGGCCTAGGGTGTCTCAGCAGCTCAACACTGGTTATTCTCGCTAACCACAGTTCCTGGTTTGACACAGGAAGCTGGAAAAGCCTCAACAAGCTCCAGCCAATTTGTTTATTCTAGACATGAGTCAAACTTTGACCAATGCAAATGCCTAGTTCAGAGAGCAGACAAGCACCCTGGATCGGCATCTAATTTAATTACTTAAGAGGATTTGTGAAAAGGAACAGCTGCTTGATGGTGCATGACTCTGAAAGTCCAAAGCCAGGTGGATTACAGTCACAACTGGAGGAGGTTTGTGTTAAAACAAAGGCCGGTCATTACAGCTGGACTCTCTTGGGCCACTTGTCACCTTCAGCACAAAGAAAAAGCAGCATTTCCTTCTCTGTACAAATAAAGCTGGTCTGTAGTGTTCAGCCCGGCCCGGTTCTTCCCACGCAGATGCCCACTGAACAGGCCACAGTGATCCCATGAGCTGCTGCTACAAACCGTGCCCCAACAGCTTCACTGCCAAGATCTCACTTCCTGTCGATACTGGGCTTAGATTTGATGCGAGCTCATGATGGATTTATGATTTTGTGTCCCGTCAGGTTGATCAATGTCAGGTTGATCAATGTCAAGTGCAAGAGTGTGGCAGCAGAGAGAGCATTGTTTCCAGAGGATGCTACCAGGTTTGACCAATGTTCTTGTTACACCAAAGGTGTTGACACCAGTTCAAAATTTATCATGCTTTTAAGAGAAGTCTGATCTTAATTAGATTTTTTTTTTTAGTTGCCACAGGAAGAATGGATAACTTTTAATTCAGGCTGCCGTCTGTAAACAACAAGTTATTTCTGTTTGGGGTCTTGTTAGACCATTTTAAATAAGTTATTGCAGCAGGTGACATTTAGCTTCCTATTGGAATGGTTAAAGTGTAGTTAAATACAGCAGTGAGTTATTATTGTAACTGTACAGATCTATTAATGTAAAACACGCAGTGGGGGTTAAATACAGCTACACTGCTGACACATAGTCGGGAGAATAGTCTTTGGGTTTTTAATGTTTAATGAAAAAGCACTTATGATTGCACAAACATATTCAAGAGACTACATTTGAGTTGTCTAAAGGTATCTGGGACACGTGCAGGTTGTACAGTTTCAGAAAACAAATCAGATGTGTACTGTATATTTAATATAAAACAGCAAAACAGAGTTGAGCTGCAGTCTTAATACCTATAAAGCCATGCTCAGACAGGATTTTAAACCCCATATTGAATATAGTGATGATGATGTCATAGGTTTCCAACAATAACCCAGCCCATTGGTCATTGAAAAGCAGTAAGTAAATGTTTTGTGGACTCATAGTGACTCGTATCGACTCTGACATGATCAAGCACCAGCTCATAGCTCGTGGGGTGCAGTGGCTCAGTGGTAGAGCGGTCGTCCCATAAACGGAAGGTTGGTGGTTTGATCCCCGCTCTCCCACAGTTCATACTGTTGTTGTGTCCTTGGGCAAGACACTTAACCCACTATGCCTCCAGTGGTGTTCCAGCTGTAACACTGGTGAATGCAAGCTTAATGTAAGTCGCTTTGAATAAAAGTGTCAGCTAAATGAATAAATGTAAATGTAACTCTCAGTGAAACTTCTCACTTTGTCTGAGTTTACCTGAACAAGAGAGAAATTATAGTACTGTCTCCAGCGTCTCCTCAGTCTAATACTGCATTCATGTGGTCTTTGTATTTAACAGTATATACCACTGCGTGAAAGAAGGAGGCAATGCAGCGATTTGATTTGAACTCTAAAAGTGCCCTAATCTGAATTTAGCTTAAGTCAGTTGTATGTGGGACTTACAGATAAAACAAATGCAGTTGTAGATGTTGTCTTTAACACCAACAGTGTGATCATTTACTGACCACTGGGTGTCCTTAAAAACAAGGGTTTGGAAAACCTGCACACAGCAAATGCATTATATGTAATGCAAGCATTTTTGTGTTTCTGAGAACAAAAGGATCTGAAACATGTCTAAAATGTAATGTCTTAGTTGCTCTGATCTAGTCACAGAGACAGACTGTACAAATGATTGGACAGAAGAGGGGTGTGCCACTGGCCATATGCTTTTCTTATGCAACCCTCTGTAAATTTACTCAGGCATAACTCACTGTTATTTGCCAGAACATGATAAAATATTTTCTAAAAGGTCTTAGGCCTGTCTTGTTTTCACAGCACGGACAGTCATGTTAAATGGTGCTGATCTCATCCCTGTGTTTGCTCAGTGGACTGGAAGTGTATGATTAAACTCGGCCTGTCAGGTGGATTTACACGACATGTCAGGTCCACATACTCCCTCTTTTTAAACACATAAACTAGCACTTGTAAGAATAGAGCTCACTTCTGAAAGGCCTGTGATAAGTTTGTCTTGTGAACCCCCTCCACGCTTCACTTTCAGTAGCTGCATTAGATCAGTTTCATGCAACTTGACCTCAAATTCAAAAATAGTCAGAGGGCTGTATGTATGTGTGGACTGTAGCCTGAAAACCACATACAGGAAGTAATACCAGAAATTAATAAAAATATTAGGGCAAAGCATTATTGTAGTTTCAGTATGTGCAATACGTGTATCCCAAAGACTCCTAACTGTCTAAATGCCTCAGAAAACAAATAACAACCATTTCCATTTTCTTCCTTTTTGGCAAGACAGGGATGTTTTTGAATATGTAGCTCTCAGCCAATCACAGCTCCAAAAAGAAAAACATAACAAAACTAAATGACAAGTGGCTATACTTCAATCAAAACCTAGATTTGTATGTCTTGGTATGACTTTAATGTTGTTCTGTTAAATAAATGTGTAAAAGATCTTGGTTTCTGTCACAAAGAAGAGGCCTGATGAAAGTCCTCTCCTGATTTGTCTACAGTCCACTGTTGGCTCGCGGTGAGCAGATGTTGTTCACTTGTAGACTGAATCTGAATTGTATTGGCTCCAGATGCAGCAGCAGTAATTGTCTGACAGAAGATCTCAGCAAGGCCATTGGAAACTAATCAGCCTCACAACTCTGTTTCAGTTGGACATAGTTTTGGAAAGCAACATTATTTTCGTTTTTATTCATTGATAATTAAGTTACTTTTGCATGGACCGTGAGCTGGTCTCTATGTTACCAAAAGGATACCTGAAAAAGTACTGTTTCACAATAGTTTTTTTTCACTGTCTACCGTTCAAGTTTGTCAGCCCAGATCATCTTGGGGGAGTCCTTAAATCTACTAACAGCAAAAGGCTAATGCAAAAAGGTGTATTTGCATCATGAGTAAACTTCAAAAACAGGATATTATGTGTATCTGGCTCCGACAGATGTATCTATTCCCCTTAATTGAAGGAGTATTGTAACCTTTAATTTCAGTTAGATATCCCGATCATTGCAGATCCCCTTCTTTAAAACTCGGCACAAAAAGATCTAATGTGATTGTATTTGAGGCCGGTTTACATTGGTTAAGTTTGCTTTAAGCCGAGATTCAGTAGAGTTTTGGTTTTCCTGTGATATAAAAAAAAAATGTAAAGGAAAAAGTTCCAAAATTAATATTGAAATTAACAAAATGTCTAAATAAATATGTAAGAAAGTAGCTGATGTCTTTACAATTTACTCTCATTCCTTTTCTCTTTTAACCAAGGCTGAATGTTGATAAAACAAAGATTTGAATGCAACATTAGGCTGAGCAGAGAGTTTGATTTCCTCCTGTGCATGTGAACAGTAGTCCAGTTATAGCTGTGAGTGTAGTTTGACTGTGCAGTGCAGGTGAACACTGATAGAACAAGCTCTTCAATGCCTTTCAGACAGTTTTTAACAGAACTGGAACTGATAAATTAAACATTGAATACATTTGTCATGAAAGCAGAATGTAGCTTATTGTATCCTCACCATCCTGCCTCTTGTTCTCAACCTGCACTTTTAATAAGTGATGTCTTGACTGGAACTGATAAATTAAACATTGGATACATTTGTCATGAAAGCAGAATGTAGCTTATTGTATCCTCACCATCCTGCCTCTTGTTCTCAACCTGCACTTTTTAATAAGTGATGTCTTGTTTTATAGATTATAGTTATTCCAAAGTGTTTCTCCAGTGTGACCTCTACTGACAGAAGACACTGTTGTACATAATGTCCACAGGTTAACACCTACGCTCCGTGCAACAATGCCATGCCACAGGACACTGACTGCCGTGCACTGTAGATTACACAGAGCAGTTTTCTCACTGCTCTGCAACTTCACATGAGTTCGACAGACGACCTTACGCTCTCCATTTGTTCACATCTGCAGCTGAAACATAATCCGCTGACGGCTGTGAGCTGAGTCTAAGTGGACAAATCTCCCTTTAAGTCTGGAGAAGATTGAAGGTTTCTTCTATTTTAGTTGGATTTTCAGTATTTTCAACTTTTTGCATCCATCCAACTTCTCTAATTTCTTCTGCAGTTTATTTATTTTTTTGCTAAAGCCAAAGCCACTAAAGCTTTCCCTCTTGTTCATCTGGTTTCTACTCCATATAAGTGAACCTGGGTAAAGTGAGCCCTCAGAGTGTCCTGGGGTAATGGTGCTTAAAAGAGTGGGACTGCAGTAATTGAGATGGGATCTGTGATTGAGCAGGGATTAGTGTCTTCCCAAATGCAGGGAATAGCAAACAGCTGACAGAAGTTACATAACCTCGCTCTGAAATGTTTGTTAGACTTGATACTTTGTCTTCTATTAGTTATAAATGACACAAAATCAAAACTTTTTAACAATTAATCTTGTTTTGTTGGATGTTAGTGTTAACTTTCCCACAGGTTTTAGAGGAATCCAGTATTGATTGGTTTTAATGACACTGTGAAGGATGTCTTTGTAATCGTCTGAGGATGATGTCATCAGCTGAAAAATGATTTGGGTACAACGAGCGCAGTCTCCAAGAAACAGTCTCAAACAAACTGTTATTGTATCCACCCTGGTCTGTCCTACCGAGCAATAAAGGGTGGTATCTGGAGACAGAAAGACCTAAATATCAGCAAATGGCACACTGCAGCATTGGAGCTTTGTACTTCTATAAATAGGAAAACATTAAATCAGAAAAACATGTAATGTGTGATATCAGTGGCCCTTTTAGACTTCATTCTGTGATATTGGTGGGACTTTTTATAACAATGTCCTATTTCTTGTCACTTTTTTGCTCCAATTGAAACATAAAAAGTGAGACACCTTTTGTGCTGTGTTATGGTGTCCGTTTAAAAGGCCAACCAAATTATAGCGTGAATTTTTATTATGTACATGCCACACGGGCTTCTTTTACAACAGCCCAAATGTAGTAAACAGTGGTGGAGGACATAATCAATACCTATACTTAAGAGGTAAAGGTGTTCTCTAGTATCACAGGAACATTTATACTTCAATTATGAAACTACTTGTTTTCAAATGTATTCAAAGTATGACTGAGATTAAACTACTTCATTTATAAGAATAGGTGGGATTATAATTAAGAATACTTGAAATAGTTTTATTGTTTTTGTTGTTCCTGAGACACACCTGTGAGTCCAGTGTCCGTTTGGCACCTGGTGTGGAACAATGGCACTGACGCTGGTCTGTGGTGAGCTACACTGAACCAGACTAATGCCAGGAATGTCAGTGGGGCTCTGGCTGAACACACTGTATTTTCTGCTGAGCGTTTTATCCACAGCCAGCTCTCCTCCGCCTCTCCCTTTGGTAGCAGTGCAACAATAGTATGATTTATTTCGGTGTATTTTATAATTTACTGCAGTGGTATTGTTCAATATGGTAATAACAATATGACTTGGAATACTTTAATTGTCCATTTGAGGTTGATTAAAGAGCCTAGACTGTGAGAACCCTAGCCACGTCAGCCACCAGCACATGACATAAATACATTTATTTCAATTTGTCATTTGCAATACTGTATGTGTATTTACATCATCATGCAGCCCTAGTTTTATTTCCATTCATCCCACTGTTTGTGAGCATACATTGTCACATCTTTATTTAGACCTATGGAGCTGCAGTGGTTTTCTCTAAATCCATCTGTGAGCAATGAGCTCTCAAACACAACAAGGAAGTAATGCACAATTTACAAAGATCTGGTGTGGCTGCTAAGATTAAAGGCAAAAGTACTTTCAAGTACTTTAAAATGTTTATGGTTGTGTTTGGCCATAAAAAAAAAAACTCATTCATTTTCTTTAAAGGTCACATTTATCACTGACACAAAGAGAATCAGTGTTAAAATACTTTCATGAGGCCCTCAGACAGAGTTAGTGTGTTTTCACAGTAGTGCTTTTTAGTGTTTTTTACTGAAGTGCTTATTCTCAGAAACACACAGATTGAAAGGGAGCACTGTTTGTGTCACTGGTCTTTCAGATTTTATTGGATTGTTTTTATTGGATCATTTTACATTAGCATGGTCATGAAAATGTAGTTTGCTCCTTCAGATCTTTCCTTGTGCAGCAGCTTTGGGATTTCACAAACTCAAAAAATTCAAATCACTTTTGGGAGCCACTTACTTCTAATCATAATACAAAAAACAATTAAACTATAATCTATCAGTGTAACAATGAGACACATGTAAACCTTTAAGAATATATCAAACTATTTTATTATTGACAAAGACCCCAATATAATCGGTGGAAAACATATTAACAGGAACATATACATATGGTATATGATAGAATGAAGGCCAAAGAGCACTGCCATTTTAATTGAAAGTTGCTCATGGTGCAAAGAGGTTCCTAAAAAGTTGTATTTCTCTCTGGAGAGCATACTCAATACTTGGCTTTTTTATTAGGCTGTCCAAGACTAAAAGCAGAGCAATATTAAACCATTTTGAAAGTTTATGTCTTCTGCTTAAGATCTTTGGGGACATTTCTTGGACCCTGTATTGTTTTCCAGTACCACAGGTGAGCAACACAGGTGGAATGGTTTAGTTGATTTACTCCTGGAACAGTTCACAAGAGGCTAGTTATATCCAGTAATTATATTGTTCTGACAATTCCTTGTTGCTGTAAAGTAATTGCATAATATTGTAGAATTGCTTGTAAATAGAACATGGTAGTCTTTTCACTGTGAATGTAAGTATTGATAGTAAAGAGGTAGTTTTAGCTGCTGACTCTGACTGAGGTGAGGTGCTGTTTTTATTTGAGCAGCTGCACTTGGAGTTTGAGAACACTTAAATCGATACAGACAGAGGCCACATACCTGGGACTGTCTGTAAAAGTGCAGCTTTAGAGAAAGCTCATCACTGAGCGGCGTGAAGGGTGCATCAGGAGAGACATGACACTTTGGCTGAGTTTCAAAAGTAGTTCTGACACCGAGGCTCTGAACAGCTGCACGAACACAGCAACATAAACTCGACATGACTCACTACTCCGCTCGGAAACAAGTGTACTGGTTTAGAAAATACTGAAACTCGCACAGCTTTTCTATCTTCTGGTTTTTAAATTAAATTAAAAAAAACAACAACAAACATCGAGATATTTAATGAGTCAAGGCAAGACCATGGCTTTTAGGAAACTGAGACCAAATCGAGACCAATGCATGAGACAGAAATACTAGCAGGGGTCTAAAAATAGTCCATCTACAAATAAATGATTTTCTTAATGATTGCGTTCAAAGACAGTTGTTTTCTTTCAGTCTCTGGTCTTGACATGACTTATCAGATCATCATTTAAAATCTAGAGACCTAAATGTCAACAAAGATATTATCAAGTTAAACCATGATTTGAGTCTTGTGAGGTTAGGGCTGGTCTTGATTAGTACAACATTGAGTTTTGGAGTCTATAGTCTCAACATAAGTACATAGAGTAAGTAAGTAGCTATGGGTTTAATGTTACTGTTTACTTGAGGAAAACACGCTCTATGTGATATGTATTGTAATAGTATGTAGTAATGTGACCTGGATTTTGTTTGATATGTAACACATGTAATGTCAAACTTTGAGTGGCCAAATTAAATAGCATAATATTTGCTGTAGTCTGTTGTACAGTTACATCCAGGCCTTGTTTTTAGCTACTGTGTAAATAGTGCACTGAAAGAAAGCAGTCTGTTGGTTATTTCTATTCATAGTGCTGTATAATATTGAGACAAAGATGATGTTTCAGGTGTGGCCGGCAGCTGGTCTGTAACATTGATCTGTCAATCGACATGGGCTTTATTTAAACAGTGTTTACTCATCTTTCCACTGCAGCACTAAGACTGTGGTTTTGAGATGGAGTCCGTTTTTCTTTTGGAAAAGTCACATGAAGTTGATATTATGGCCAAAGAGATGTCTATAAATTCTCTGGAAATGAGTCATGATTCTCAGCATTGGTCTGTGAAACCAAATGAAGTGGCATTTTCCATCTATAGTCTTTAGACAGGTATGTGTTAAAATAATTTTGTAACAAATGTAATTGGAATATAAGCATACTAAGTCATTTAATTTAAAAATCATTATTTGAGTATTTTCCACAAATCACATAATAATAGTGTTGGGGAGTATTAGAGCTGCCCTTGGAGCTGAGAGGAGTCACACAAGAAAGACAGGCTGGAGTCTTAGGCAGGAGAGGTTTATTAACCAACACGGGACTTGGAGACAGGACACTCAACACAGTGTGGTATTGAATAACCAGTCTCTCCAGGCTTATGTGGACTGAGATAATAAAGCCTACTAGAAGGTCATTGTGCACGTAATGCCATATCAAGGCTTGTTGTTTACCCAGTTTTACTTGGAGTTGTGTTATCTGTGTGGCGTTGGCGTTGGCCTTGACCTTGACGTAGAGGGAAGGAGCTGACCTGACCAGTCTGTGACTTTACATTTAGGCCTTAAGGGAAGGGAAGACTAAAATTTCTCCATCAAATAGTAATATCACATATAATTCTCATTTTAACATATTATTCTGAGCAAGGTATGGCACAATCCACATGATTGAATTGAATCTCCACTGAAATATTTACAGTACATACAATAAATACCTTTGACACAGTTTCTCCTTTCGTTGCATCTCTGGCTGGACCTTTTTTTCCTAATGAGAGGTCTTATTACTACAGCCAGCAACTTAGACCTCTTTGAGTGCACACGGTGGGGAAGGGTTGTCCAATAAGATACTATTAAGAATGCATAACCTAAAGTGAGAAAGAGACAGATACTGGCCTTGTACCTGGTGAAAGGTGTGTACTCTTTCCATTCACCACATGCACTGGTCAGTGGACATTCTGTTGTTTTTGCAGCAGCGGAATTTGTTTTGTTCTGATCTATTTCTATATCAGCCTCATTTTTGCAGAAATTCTATCCGATTCCTTCAGCCCCAGGCTCTCATTGATTCGGCTGCATTGATTAAAAAGGGTCATTAAGTGCTTCCTGAATAATTTTACCGCTGAATGGTTTGAATGTCAGTATCAGGACACTACTTTATATGTTACTCAGTGATAAGTGTCTTATTTTGTTTTTTCCCACAGTTGGACTGACACTTAGCATCCGCTCCACTGTGTTTTTTGTGAGAGGCTAATGTTGAATTCAGCATGTCTCTGTAAAAATGAATATACATGCTATTGTTAAACAGGTGGCTCTTGTAAAGTAAATATAGAGGCTGAATCAATATCTATTTGCATGTGATACTTGAAGTCTCTTCATAAAGATCTCATTACCAGAGGTCTGTGGGAGTCTTGTGCCTTTTATTGATCTTTCATAAATCAGGAAACTTTGTTCTGCATTTCAAAATCATATCAGAATTTATAGTCTTGGTGTTAAGCAATGTGAAATATTGAAGTTATTTACTGGTTTAACTGAAAGCAGCTGTCAAAGTTATGTGATTTGGAGGAATCTGACTATTTTGATCGACTGAAGTTTCACAGACCTGCAAAACGCTGAAATAAGAAGGAGGCAGACTGTCCTGGATTTATTCATACAAAGACTGTTTTAACAACTGATATACAGTAACTATGAAAGGTTTCTACTCCCATCAGTGACAGACAATTTTTGAAGAAAAGGACAAAACGATAATAGAGAAGAGACAAAGGAAAAGCTTGTTGTTTGCAGAAAGAAGTTGCTGTCATATATATACATCTAGGCTAAATACATGCAACCATTCATTCACCTACAGTATATACTAGACCTGACCAGATACACACAAAAGCATAGAAAGCTTACACACTCACTGACAACTTTGTTCTGCAGTCTTTACAGTAATGTTTGATTTTGCTGAGTCCTTGGTCACTAGAGGCTTGAGGAAACTGCTGAGTCCCTTTTTATCAAAACCCTTCACTGTCGTCTAAAACCACTGCCACAGACAATAAACAATGCAGACACTAATTCACACAAGGGCCATGCTTCATGTGACTGAACTGTCCTCTCTAACAATTGATATATAATTAGGTTATGTATATATTTAGAACAGTTGTCATTTATCACTTTATATTGCCCTCACAAGAAGTCTATTTCATAAATGCTGTCTCACACAAACGTCACAACAGTTTCCTCTGCACTGCTGCACGACAAAACAATAAAATGCTGTTGGTTGGTTAGTTTTTTTTTGTTAAGTGTTCTGAGTAAATTTAATTTGAACTTAAAGAAGACCTTTTAATACAGATGTAAAAGGGTTGGGCATGTTTGATTCAATGCTAAATATCACT
Source organism: Perccottus glenii (assembly GCA_024416835.2). Lineage (NCBI taxonomy): Eukaryota > Metazoa > Chordata > Actinopteri > Gobiiformes > Odontobutidae > Perccottus > Perccottus glenii. The sequence goes on from CM044562.2 coordinate 8,300,118, forward strand.
GCATAGTCATTATTAGGCTTTGGTTTTGTAATGCTGCACTTTACTACAGCAAAGCTACTGCTGAGTCACTGCTAAGAACAAGATTTGAATAATTTGGAAAGACAATTAGAACTGGTCTGTTTATTAAGTGTATTCATAAACATTCAAGTAAATACTTCAAGAAAGTTCAGCATATGCTATATTTTTTATAGAATACGTTACACTGAAAGTGGACTTGAAAAGGGGAAGCATGTGTTTTTTCTGTCTCATGCCATCAACAGCTCTCCACACTGATGATGCAGTGATGGAGCATGTCTGTTATTGGTTGAGGCACCGCCCAGGAAGAAAAACCACGAGGATGAGACAACACCAGGGAGTGCAGGGAGGTGGGGACAAGGGAGGTGTGCATGTGCCTTTCCTAATTCCTCGGCTCATAGGATTGTGTTGGAGAAGGCAGGAGTGAGAGAAAAAGCAAGGAACAAAAACACAGCGCTTCCCACTCCTGTGGCAGCAGCACAAGAGGCAGGCTGCTGGAGCAAAGACACACTCACATCCTCCAGGTTTTTGAGCTAAACTGATCTTGTGGAGCTTAAACTCAAGTCTGTGGAGGTTTCAACCAGTCAGCATCCATTATGGACTCGGGTCGGTCCATCCAGCACGAGATCTCCTCCCTCAAAGGTACCACTTCACTTTGGGATATTAACTTCCTCCATACTCTTGCAGGACCGCCTTGTTTTGCCACAACCCCTCCCTAATGAGGAGTTTCTCATCACACGGATGCAGGGAAAACACTCAAAGTTCAGTTTTGGGGCTTTAGTCTAAACACAAGACTTATAATCCTCCCCGTTTGTGCTGAAAAGCCTTTCTTGCCCTTTGTTTTCAGCGGTGGCGACTCAGTGTAGAGCAGGGGTCAGGGGGAAGGATTGTGCTGAGACGCTGTGTTTTTACGAGGTGCCGTAAAGGACGCTGCTGCTGCTGCATGCGGCACGTTGCACTGTAGATGCAGAGTGAGGGGGCTCCTACTGCATTGCCACGGTGACAGCAGGGCTTCTGCCAAGTGTTGCCCTGCCCCTCGGCCAGCAGTGGGACGTATGCAGCGTGGTCTGAGCTGCACACATGTTGTCACTAGTGACACAGCAGATACCTGTGTGTCACTCTGCTGTGTTTGTAGGTCTCACTGAAGAAAAAAACTAATTTTGGATTTTTACACTGGTCATTTTTAACTTTTAAACAGTTTTCAGAAGCTACAATTGCATTTCACCGTATCTCATTTACCTAAAACAAATTTCCATGTAGTAATTGTAGGTCAACTCTGTCAGCTTGACCTCAACTGAATACCAAAGTAATGTTGCTGACGTAGACATAGTGGATGGTTTACATGTGTGATGGATTACACGCTGCTTATCTCATTTTATAATTCTGACATTTTAGGGGGCATTCATGTGCACAAAAGAAGATCAGAGGTGTCTCAAACTATTGTCAGTTTACTAAGGCATGTTTCAAACATAGATTGTATAATAATTACAAAACATTCACATCTCTTTGTAGGTACTGCTTCCTAATGCAGTGGTGTACACAGTATGTAATGTCCAGGAACTCACAGGAGGACATAAGCCTTTTCTGTCTAATATACAGTAAATATAATGTATGTGTTTAAATACGAGCTTACACAAGCCTAATAATGCAATTTGTTTTTCTTTAAGTACAATGCTTGCTTGGTGACCTGGTAAGCACAGTATTCACTTCAATGAGATAATGATTGTTTGAATAATGGCCACTAGAGTCATGGACAACATATTTTTATGAAATATGTCATATTGGTAGGTCTCTACAAATTTTATATAATACAACATTTCATTAGAACCTTAGTGGGAAAAGTTCACATGCTTTTATGATAATACATTTCAGCTTTTCTTTTTTTACTATGCAAGACTTCTGTCATACGTTTTAATCAGTGTCAGTGTTGTGGCCCAAGTGTGTGGCCTTGTTGCTATGACAACACATTATTTCAAGCTTTAAACTGTCAGGATACCTCTCTTCAGCCTGCAGGTGTTACACTCTGCAGAACCTGTATTTCCAGACTTAATCAAACATTAAAGGGTGTGTTACTCTTATCACTAAACCTTAATGAATGTCGTATTTTGTTTAATGATGCCTCACAAACAAAAGATTTCAGAGCAGAACAAATTACTTTTTTAAGAACAAAAGCCACCAATTTTAGCAGGCAGTGCCCGTCCCAGACTGGAGACACTGGCTCAGACTACAGTGGAGTTCTTTTTAAAGCCCTTCTGTGTCTGCCTGAGGTTTGGCTGGAGTATCTTGGCCTGGTGAAAAATGGTGACACTTTGAAGCTGTTTTTCAGGCAGGAGAGATCTTTAACAAATCCAGGGGGTGGAGCCAAAGGTGTCTGGTCTTGTTCCGATTGGTTGAGAGTGTTTCCTGAGGGATCCTACGGACAAAGGCTCCCTCGCTTCACTGAGTTCTCCCAATGGACTTTTACATGTTAAACTCTGCTGCTTACTCGGTCAGGCCCAGTTCATTAGTACGCATGTCGTCACCATCGCTGCCATAGTCTATTATCCTCAGATATTTTAGCCCTTTAGTCCACAATCAGCTCCTTAGCACAGAGGACTGTTTCTGTTGTTATGAGCCAAGCAAGACATTACCAAAGCATTGTTCGTTATTGGCCATAAATCTTACTTTCAACAAGTAGAAAATACATGTTAAAATGACAACACCAGTTCCTCTGTATTAGTCATAAATTCAATTATACCTTTGTGGACCTGTAACCCTATAAACTAGAGATTGCTGTAGATGGAAAAGTGACAGTTCAAGTGATGGTTAGCTGTTGCTACAACCTTTGTAGTTGGTGATCAGTTAGTTATCAGAGAATTAGTGAGGCCTTTAAAAAAGGATGTGCAACAAAATACACAAAATCACTGGCTTACAAACAATGTGAACCAACAGCAACAAAGCTACTTCTAATTAACCTAGATTTAAACCTCAGCTCTGGTCAAACATCAAGGTTTAGCTCATTGTGGGTCTGGCATATGTTTATTTTTTTCTTCTTGCTTGTCATGAAAATCAGGCATAAATTGTGCAACTAATTTACTCCGGTATTTTGGCTCCAGTGATTGTGTAATTACTCGAGCGGTATTTTGGGGATTAAATTCAACTCTACCTTTTGAGCCAGATCAGGACCTGAGTTTTATTTTTATTTTTCTGTTATTTATATAGCGCTTATTCCTCCTAGTAGGCACTCAAAGCGCTTTTTTCTGTATAAAGCTCAACGGGCAGCTAACAGGCAGATCTTTTTTAGTCCTGAAGCCTGCATCTGTCTGAGGTCATGTGTCTAACCAGACGAGTGACAGACTGGAAATGCCTTTTGATTTTACTGATGACATATTTTTTCACAACACCGACATGCAATGAGTCGTATTAATAATGTCTGACTTTTAGATGTGAATGAGTTGTAATAATGCAGACTGTGTTGCAGCAGTTGTAGCCAGTCAGTCAAACAGTTTCCAAACAATGTGGTCAACTCCTTTAGTTTTATTATGTGGCTTCCTGAAGGGCACTGACTGCTCAACAAAGATTTAATCTGCTATTTGTGGATGATTTAGCATCCATTTTGTTTCCTTATTATATTTCCACAATATCCTGAACTTATATCTGAAGTTGCTCTGTATGAGAACAAATGAATGGGTTTTACTATTCATATTCCCATCTTAAACCAATAGAAAGCAATGTAGCTCTAAACATTTATGAGATGAACCATAGTAAGACGCATCTTTATGTGCAGTAAGTCTATGTGGTTTGTTTGATGAGATGAGTCTTTTTATGGCTGAGGGATGGACAGCTCGTATGTCGGTTTCCTGGTTTGAGCAGCCGTAGTATTCGTAGCCTCCTGATACTTTAATGATCATTTGGTCTGCAAGAATTATCGTGAAGATGTCCATGTTTCAGATTCTTCACCTGATTCTGTCGAGGCTGTCCATGTCATGATTTATACCACTATTCGCCTCCATACAAAAAATCTTGATAGCAAGTCATTTATAGAGTTACACCCCTTTTGACTGGTTGTAATCAGCATAAACTGCATTCATTCATGCAAAGATTTAACATAAACATGATGCTTTGGCAAATGGCTGTAGACATGTGTGTGCTGTCAATGAGGGGATAGACAGATATTAGCAAGTGAGACTACACTAAAGCTAAAGGCAACAGGCTAAATGTCACTGGATACTCCCTGTTATGTGTGCTTTTCAACTCCACATAAAAGACCAACAGTTAAACATGACTGATTTTAGGTCTTTTGATTCCTGAGGAAACAAAAATCTGATATGAAGTATTTTACTACTTCCGCCATGTGCTTAATTAATGAAAGGCATCGCCATTAAAGATATTATACAACTGATTTGTTTGTGTAAAGGTATATGCTGTACATAGTTTTAACCATACTTCTCTAAAAGATGTAGCCTATTGGCCATTGAAAATGTACTGTATATCCCAAAATGTAAAGTATCACCAAATATCTTCTATAGAACTCTGCAGTCACTCTCCTGCTCATACTTTCTTACAGTAGCCTATATGTGTACTTCCCACTATTAACAAGATGCTCTCATAAGCCCTGTAACAAAAGGCCAGTGAGACAGCACTTTCTGCGTCTGCTTTAAAGATCTGAAACACAATCCTATGGCTGTTACTATAAAAAGACAGCAGTAATTGTTTTAGGACAGAGTTTACCTGTTTGAGTAACGCAGACAGGTTTCCACAAAGCTTCACTCTGTCATCTGTTTTTACAAACACCTTTCTCTGCACATTTAAAGCTATACAATCATCCACAAATGATTGATTTATGTTTAGTTTGACCTGCTTTAAACTCATGAAGACAGAGCTTGTAATAAACCTGAATGGCTCACGGCAAGAAAAGGAAAAAAAGTGATAAGAGCACAGCAGGATTACTGGGAAAATATTTGTAATAAAAATACAAAAACCAGGGATATTGTGAACCTGTGACTGATGTATATTTTCATTTTATAAAGCGGTCCAGACTTTCACTGATTTGCCAGTAAAATGAAGCGTTTGTTTTGATTGAGTTCTTTACGTCTTTGGTCTCTGTTCCTTGGTAATACCATTTGTAATCCAGTTAACCCTGTCCGTCTCGTCGGTGAATACGTCTGGCCACAAACATTCTAACCCTTGCTGATGTAATTACAGTAATTACAATAACCTGATTAACCTCCTGTTTCCTGTAATTCAGAGGAGCCTCTACCTCCGTAAAGTGACAATCGCCCACTGCTTCCTCCAGTCGACTTGTCACTGCAGCACAATTAAACAGACTATTTACTCTGTGATTTGTCAGGGTTTGGTTCATGAGCTGTTGATTGAAACCAGGTGAAGGGACAGTTCAGGACATAGCTGTTGTTCTCAAGGCGTCCAGCAGGGGGCCCTGTTACTGCAGGCTGCCATAAAATGGGATTAAAGTCACAACTGAAACATTAGTGTTGATAGATAGCTTCTAAAATAGGTCTAAGACAAATATCTAAGTGATTTAAAAGCAGTTTGTATTAAAGTGTATTTGTAGAGGTTTGATATTGTTGTTTTTACTTTGGCAATATGCTCAACTGAAAGTGAGAAGCTAAAAATAAATAAAGTGTATTTAAACATGGTCACAGAAACATTAAATTAAAAGCTTTTATCATAGTTTGTCTCCTCCAGCTTTAAGTGCAATATGACATTTATAAAACTTTGTACTTAATCACTCTTCTACCATTGAAACTATTTGAATATGGTAATATTTGTTTTTCTTGTCTTTTTTTTTTTTTTTTAGGTAAGTGGTTGTTCCCATCTTCTTTGTTTGGATGTGATCACTGAAATTGGCTTGAGTCTTGAGTCTTCGGGGAAAGATCTGCTTGGATATGCTGCTGATCACACGACCCGTAACAATAGTTCAGGTTATAATCCCAGGTCAAATTGAATGAATATTATTGATTTAATTTTCTGGTTCTTCTGTTTTATTATTTTAAATGAGAACAGCATGTTTTGTCCTGGTTTGATATTTGCTCTGGTTTCAAACAGGCTCCTCCTGAGCTTAAGGCAATCTGTTTGCTTTTTTCCTACCAATAAAATGGAAAACAGTGGAATTAATGAACAAATTTCCCTCGTGGGAATTCATTTATTGAATGATTGCTATTATTCATAGCTTATCATATTTTGTATCTGCCTCTGTCTTTTATATTAAATCTTATCATTGTTAAGGCATGACTTTCATCCAGTCCTTTATTTGGGCCTGGACTTGATATGATTCTCATTCACTGTTGTGTTCCTTCATTAAATTTGAGCTTATCCCCACTGCTGCTGAGAATTGAAATACTCAAAGTTTTTCTTATGTGCTGAATTACTATTGAGTATTTGTTGCTCTATGAAGCCCCAAAGTTTATGCTCTTTTAGTTTTCTAAGCCCTGAGTAAATGTATTATATCTGCATCCTCCTCTCACTGAAATGCATTTTTTGAGTAATTGTGAGTTATAAAGGCCTCGTTTTGTGCCATTTCCAAAAAAGAAATAAAAAAAATGCATTGGCACCAGATGATGTAAAAGCTGCTGGAGCTGTCTTTGAGCCAATCCTCACCACAGGCAGAACAGTCAATGTCAGCCAGCGAGGCGCCCCTTCAATAAATAAAAGATCTGCTCAGCTTTCTAGAGATTGTCTTTGAGGGTTTGACATTATTGTTAGTTTTAGCTACAGATAAGTACTCGAGTAAAAGTAATGTTACTGTGAAATAGAAATGACTTAAGTAGAAATCATTTTTAGTTAGGTTAGTGTGAACAAACCTGACTTTTTGAGGCTTTAATGGAGTAAGTTGCAGTGACCTTTCTTTCTCATTTTCTTATGGCAGCTTTAACTTCATTGTATAGTATCTCATGCATATGCATATTGGCTGTCATTTTCTTAATCTAATGTAAATGTTACAAATAACACATATTTAGATGAGCCTTAGTGTCAAACCCCACCAGAGTCGTTCTAAGATCTCTAAGGTTGGCTCTAAAGTCATGTTTACTGATAAACCTGGGTTTAAGAAGAGGACACGCTGATATATGGGACTCCAAATGGCTCCGCACACATCATGTTGTCAAATGGCCTCTGGTCCGTGCAAAGCCGTTACTGTGGGAGTGTTACCAGGCCTTTGCCAAAGTGTCTGTGTCTGCTTTGTCCATGCTCATCTGCCAGTCAGGACCACCCCGACACAAAACCCTATTGTCCCACTACAGCAGATATACAGCGCCTTTACCTCACTTCCTTCAGGGCATGGCCTCATCAGATCACAGCACTGAACAAAGTTTCCTTTTTAATCGAGAGAAAGTTAATGTCTAAATGATTCGTGCGGCTGACTGTGGGCGCCTCGGAGAAAGTCACTAAAATATACTGTGATGTCAAACAAAGACAAATACAGCTCTGAAATGAAAGTTCAAGTTTTATCTTCAGGTTAACTTCATTTACATGGAAAACCGCTATAGTGATCAAGTGGACAAAGACAGCTGCAGAAAGCATGTTATGTTATTAGTAATTTTTCAAAACTATGAACGGTTAGCTGTCCTTTTCACTTATTTTACTCTCTTTAGTTTAGCTCTTTAGCTGTGGTTGAATTTTAAATTGGTATAGCTTTAATCTGTATACACCACTTTATTCTAATTGTTGGATGCCTGCTGCACAATTCATTTCCTTCAAAAGAGTTCATGCAAATACCAAGGAGTAAAAATACTTTGGTTTGGAGATTTGACATGAAAGAGTAAAAAAACAGAAACAGTACTTTCTTCTTCTACTGTTTATTCAGACAGACAATAGTTTATTTTCTAGTTCCAGCAGAGTTTATTTGCTACTGTGCAGTAACGTTTTCCAATTGCAAGATCATTATTTCCCTCATAATTCCTCATATTGGTAGTTTATTGTTCCAGTCACATTAAGACTGAGGTTACTGTTTGTTTTTTGACTTACTGGTTTTGATTGTAGGTGCTCAGTTGGATGTTTTACTGTGTGAAAGTCTTGGACGTTGACTTTGGTCTGGAGCTGTTTCGGTGGTTTTCACTTCCAGGAAGAGTTTGTGTGTGTTTGCGTGTTGCCAGTAGCGATGCTATCTTCCCTGACCACTGTTCTGTCCTTCATCTGTAATTACTCATATTTCTGTGGTGTGTGGCGTTGCTATGGTTACGGGGAGTTGTGCCGGCCTCACCCCCAAACGACGGATATGATGACTCACAGAGAGGACAGTCTCGGTTACACATACTCTCTGGTTCCTGTTAATCACAGGATGCTCCCATGATAAAGCTGGTAAAATATTACCTCGGGCAAAGTTTAGTCATACTTTAGGCACCTCCCAAGTTGGCCATTTTAGCTCAAATATCCATTAGACAAACTCATTTTCACTTTTGATCCTTTCTGCAGCTGCTCTCGGCTCCTGTTTTTTTGTGTTTTCTTAAAAAGCCAAGTCATGCTGCACCATCTCACAGCGTCCATTAGTGGCTCACCCTGTCGGCCATTTTACCTCCATCGCCCTCGGGACGGATCACATTTCAAAGCTTTTATACTGAGCATTTATAGACACATTAGTTGTCACATTATGAGCTCACACAAGTTGAAGGCTTTTGAGGAAAACCTTTTTTATTTTTTTTATTTTTTTAACCACATCTTGAAAACATGAATCTGACATTGTTGGAACTCTTGCTTATCTGTGTCCCTCTAATAAGGCACACATTAGATTAAAACGAACAGTCCAATCTGTCCATTTGAATACTTTGATTTCACTGAACATCATGCAGACAGATGTGTGCTCCGCCACTATTAATCACATGGACGTTTTTAGCAACAAGGCCTCATTAAAATGGATACAGTATGTTTCAGTGTTAGTTTTGCAAATTTGTGCCAAAATCAACCCAGATTTTTCACAACTTGTTCTAATCTTTTTGCATTGTTCTGAAATGAACGTTTAGCGGGAGAGGTGCATGATAACCATAAAGGTCACAGTAAAGCATGAAATGGTATGCTGCTCATCTGCCAGAAGAGTGGGATCCACAGATGTCTCCATTCTTTGCCATAGCACGCGGCTAGAAATGGACACAATAAAGTCTTCATAAAGTCACCTCAGAGGTTAACATAACAGGCTCTTCACATTGAGAGGTTACTTATTGACCTCTGTGTGTGGGAAGCTGGTGACACATTATCTGGTTTGGATTTAATTTAACTTGTATTTTTGTGTTGAAAACTATGCAACTACTTCAGAGGCCACTGCAGATTAAAAACCTCTGGAATGTGATCAGTAGAAAGATTAATGGTCTTGAGCTGTAAACAAATCTGAGCAGCAGCAGCCTCTTGGCTCCAGAAGAGATAAAAATATAGCACTGCAATGTGAGAATATGATGATTATTATTATTTATTACATCAATTTTATATAGCGCTTTTCGGGGACGTAAAGACGCTTTACATATCAATTATTTATTCACTCCACAGTCACACACTGGTGGTAGTAAGCTACACACGTGGACAAAATTGTTGGTACCCTTCGGTCAATGAAAGAAAAACTCACAATGGTCACAGAAAAAAAATATTCTGACAAAAGTAATAATAAATAAAAATTCTATGAATGTTAACCAATGAAAGTCCGACATTGCTTTTCAACCATGCTTCAACAGATTTATTTAAAAAAATAAACTCATGGAACAGGCCTGGACAAAATTGTTGGTACCCCTAACTTAATATTTTGTTGCACAAACTTTTGAGGCTATCACTGCAATCAGACGATTCCTGTAACTGTCAATGAGACTTCTGCACCTCTCAGCAGGTATTTTGGACCACTCCTCATGAGCAAACTGCTCCAGTTGTTTCCGGTTTGAAGGGTGTCTTTTCCAGACGGCATGTTTCAGCTCCTTCTAAAGATGCTCAATAGGATTGAGGTCAGGGCTCATACAAGGACAACACTTTAGAATAGTCCAGTGTTTTCCTCTTAACCATTCTTGGGTGTTTTTAGCTGTGTGTTTTGGGTCATTGTCCTGTTGCAAGACCCATGACCTGCGACTGAGACCAAGCTGTCTGACACTGGCCAGCACATTTCTCTCTAGAATCCCTTGATAGTCTTCAGATTTCATTGTACCCTGCACAGATTCAAGACACCCTGTGCCAGATGCAACATAGCAGCCCCAGAACATAACAGAGCCTCCTCCATGTTTGACAGTAGGGAGAGTGTTCTTTTCTTGATATGCTTCATTTTTCCGTCTGTAAACATAGAGCTAATGTGCCTTGGCAATTTTTGTCCATTTTTGTCTCATCTGTCCATAGGACATTCTCCCAGAAGCTTTGTGGCTTGTCAACATGTAGTTTGGCATATTCCAGTCTAGCTTTTATATGATTTGTTTTCTACAATGGTGTCCTCCTTGGTCGTCTCCCATGTAGTCCACTTTGGCTCAAACAACGACGGATGGTGCGATCTGACACTGATGTTCCTTGAGCATGGAGTTCACCTTGGATCTCTTTAGAAGTCTTTCTGGGCTCTTTTGTTACCATTCGGATTATCCGTCTCTTTGATTTGTCATCAATTTTCCTCCTGCGGCCACGTCCAGGGAGGTTGGCTACAGTCCCATGGATCTTAGATTTCTGAATAATATGTGCAACTGTAGTCATAGGAACATCTAGCTGCTTGGAGATGGTCTTATAGCCTTTACCTTTATCATGCTTGTCTATAATTTTCTTTCTATTCTCCTACAACTCTTTCCTTCTCTTCCTCTGGTCCATGTTGAGTGTGGTACACACTATGTCACCAGACAACACAGTGACTACCTGAAGCCCTATAAATAGGCCCACTGACTGATTACAAGATTGTACAGACCTGTGATGCTAATTAGTGCACACACCTTGAATTAACGTGTCCATTTGGTCACATTATTTACAGTCTTTTCTAGGGGTACCATCAATTTTGTCCAGGCCTGTTCCATGAGTTTATTTTTTAAAATAATTCCGTTGAAGCATGGTTGAAAAGCAATGTCGGACTTTCATTGGTTAACATTCATAGAATTTTTATTTATTATTACTTTTGTCAGAATAAAGTTTTTTCTGTGACCATTGTGAGTTTTTCTTTCATTGACCGAAGGGTACCAACAATTTTGTCCACGTCTGTACATCTGTAACCACAGCTGCCCTGGGGCAGACTGACAGAGACGTGGCAGCCATTCCGCGCCTATGGACTCTCCGACCATCACCAAGTACATTCACTCTTACACATTCATACGGGGCAAGGTGGGTTAAGTGTCTTGCCCAAGGACACAACGACAGTATGAACTACCTTCCGGTTGAAGGACGGCCGCTCTACCACTGAGCTACTGCCGCCCCAGTAGCTCATGATGAGACATTTCTTAAATTATTCCGCAAAAAACAAATATAGTGTTTTCATTTGTGAATAATCACCTCAAAATAACTTGAGTTAGTTTGTATTATATATCAAAAGTACATCAGACCTGTTTTAACTGGGTTTGTTGATGTACTTGTTGGGCACCATAGCTGTTCACGCGCTCTTTAAGTGAGCATACGGTCTGGAAGTGCAAGTAGCATTTCTGCCATTAGATTAAAAAAAAGAAAACTACACATCCCACCCTTACATTTAATCACACATGTGCCAAATCTCAGAATAATGCAGTTTCATTTTATTTTTGGGCTGATGGCTGATTTCTCACATCTTGTAGCGAGTTCTGAGTGTTGTAATGTAGACAAGTGTTGTAAGACTCTTTTATATTGCATCTTGTGGACAGGTTTTTGTACACATCAAACGTGTGTGTGTGTAAATGTGATAATGTAATTTGCTTGCACACAGACGCTCCAATAGCAATAGTTCAGGTCAAAGTGAGCCATACTGACCTGATCCCTACTGTACCGCTCCAGTGACAATAAGGCATCTGTAAGACAAAAAAAGTCTGATCCATGTGGCCCCACTGCACAATTTGCTGCTAACATCTTTGGTGCCAGATTTCACCAGCACACCTTTGTTAGGTAAAAGAGACAGTTATGCCTATTTGGTGTTTGAAATATAATGGCCAGTCCACATGTAGTTCTCTGTGTTTTGAAAAGTCTTGTTGGTAAGGTGTAAAGCTAAAGCCTGACACAGCTTTTGCCTCCATCTGTGTTTAGTTGTAACCAAACAGGAGACTGCTGGCGCTGCTCTTTTGTTTGATTTAAAGCCACAGTACAGGTAATAAGGAGCACATGGAGGCATCTCTGCATCAAATGAGCCAAACCCAGCCCACGCCTTTAGCTTCAAATTGACTCCAAATAACCCTGAATTCCTGAGTTGTTTTCTATCTCCTCGGGGCAGAACATTTAAACTATGTTAATCATTTGTGATTTATTCTTCCATATTTATTTACTCATCATTTTTACTTTAATGACATTAACAACATTCACGAGAAATGGCAGTGCATCATCAGAAATATAAATATGCAGTGATGGTTCAGCTTTAGTGCTTATCTGGGCGTGGCGTCCCATTGTATTCTTTTTTTTTTTGTACACAGATAAACTCTGTCCCACTCAGCCCACTGGTATTAATAGTTTATGAGTGCTGTTATTTCCAGTTATTTCTGAAGAAACATTACTCCCACTTGAGCCTAGATCTGTTTCATATTTATTATCCGGCTCACAGTGACAAACGGGCCAAAGGTGATTTTCATTTGGGGGATTGTAAACGGTTTGCAGATAATAAATTTACTACAGCAGCAACAACGCAGAACAGAGCAGCGCTGCCAGATGTTTTTCCACATCTTTCTAAATCTCTCTCGTCTCCACAGACTGTAACATAAGCAGGATTACAAAGGTACCTGTGGCTATATCCTATGTAGCTAATGAAGCTAATCGTCGACTTAATAAAGCATTAGTGAACCCAGTGTAGAGGGTCAGACTCAGGATTGACTCTAATGTCAAAGAAAAGGAGAGAATAAACTATAAACTACAGCTAAACCCCAAGAACTGTAAAACAAATCATGGCGCCAAAATGATAACTAAAAAATGTAGATGATGTTTTATGACATTTTTTTATGGGAGTGAATGTGAGGTGGATTTTTCCGAACGTGCTCAATTACTGTCTACCGTTTATTGACCTTTGGGCATGTTGTTGCCTCAGTATTTGGATTATAATTTGGAAATACAACAGAAAATAATTGTGTCTCATGCACCACATATCAAATAATCTGTGGAAGTTTAATCAAGGTTAAAGGTTGAAACAATGTCTTCATTTTATCTTACTTAAAAAAGTATCAGTGGAATATTACAGTTGACACAAATGCTTTGCCCTCTAAATCTCACAACACTCAAAACTGATTAAATTACTCTACAGTGTATACAGACTTTGTATAACAGTTGTTCCTGATGGCACACATTAAGATGTGTTTATGAGAGCTAATTTAAGTGGAGGGTTTACAGAACTTAAAGATGAGGCGGGAGCAGAAGAATGGACTCGCAGAATATCAGTCGAGAATTTATTGCAAATAAGATGTCAAAAATCCAAAAGAACAGCAGAATGCCAGTCAAAAATACACAAGTGGTAAGTCAGTTAACACACTAAAGTGAAATTGATAAAGAACAATGACAAAGGAGGGGTATATACTCAAGCAGTGGGGACATAATTAGACACAGGCGAAACACATCAGGGAGCGTCAGGGCATCACCCAAGGCAGGAAAGACAAAGAAAGGCAGGAAGTACAGACAGACCTGAAATTAGACGAGAGTGTCAAAATTAAACAGGAAATGACTGAACAGGTATTGGATGTGAAAAAAGTGAGGCTTTTTGGGAATTATATTTTCAACTCCCCTGGCAGACTTGTATTTTGGACCTTAGTGTTTTTTTCCACATATGGCCAGTTCCTCATTAGATTTCATTTGGTTCACACAACACAATCTGCTTGTTGTGTTGATTTTTTAAAGCAAAAATAGCTTAGAAATGTTAGTGTGAATTGTGAAGAGTGTGTGAGATGATTATTCGAGAAACATTGAGGTGTGGCCATAGTGGAGTCAAAATGATGGCCGGGACATTGATGCAATCCGATCTGAAGACGATCTATGAGTTCATCTTTAGAGACGGAGTCATGGTGGTGCAGAAGAACAAAAAGCGTCCGCTGTCTGTGCACCCGGAGCTCCAGGGCGTCTCCAACCTGAAGGTGATCTGTGCCATGGCCTCGCTCAAATCTCAGGGCTGTGTGCGAGAGACGTTTGTTTGGAAACACGCCTACTATTTCCTGACAAACAAGGGCATCCAATACCTGCGTGACTATCTGCACCTGCTGCCGGAGATCATCCCGAAGACTCTCCAGCAACGCACTCCAAACTGTAAAAAGGCCCAAATGTTCTGAATATAAAAAATAGTAATAATATATTTGGACAAATTTAAACTGGGATGACCCAAATATCTGTATGAAATTAAAGGAAATTAAAACGGATGACAGCGGATAAAATGACTGACCTTTTCTAATGGGGAATTTAAAAAGGGAAGATAAGGAAATTGGGCAAAACGGTTTATCTACAGGACGTCTGGGAGAGATTAGGAGGGGTCCGAGGGCTAAACATGCAAACACAATACACAAGGAGACCAGGTAGTAAAGATAAAATATATTAAAGTTATCCAAACAGACAACCCACTGAGCTAACAAACAAAATGCAGCTCTGTATCTGCTGCTAGTTTTCACAGACATTCTTTGGCAAAGTAACGGGACTGGGACAACTCTGTTACCCACCCTGACACACAGTTAAAATTTGGACTTTATGGGGAAAATAAACTGTATATCACTTCTCCTTCAACTTGTCTGTCTGAATAGAGAACTTTTTATTTCCTGATTAGCATTTACAGTTATTTCTTGTGAACATCTCAGCATTTTTTTAGTAGACTGTTCATATTTAAATTTGGATAATGTTTCTCTGAAAATATGAAGCACATATTATCTGGCCGTTGCTATGGCTGTTGCTATGGGCACTCGAACGGTCAATGGCTAATTCGATCTTTGCCTTGTCGTTTCCGATACAGCTATACAATTCCCAGACCATGCAGTTTAGAAGAATATGATAGTGTCAAGTTTATATTGTTTGTAAAGGTTGATGTGTCTTGTGAAACTAATTTTAAAACAGTTTTTAAGTGTGCTTTTGTGCACTGTTTGCACTAGACCAGTTATTCTTAATCTTTTTACAACAAGTATCATCTCAATAAATATTTGTCTCTCCAAGTAACACCTACTCTTTATGTTACTCTTTAAGTGTTCTACTTCATGTCATATACTGTAAGTGTTGTAATAGAGAGAATATATAAGTGTAGTTCTAGGCCTAGATATATGCTGTATTTTAAAAAAGGGACATTTGTAGTATTAATCACTTTTCTCTACAAGAAAAAAAAACAAATACTTAATTAAAACACTCACCAACTGTTCTTCATTTAAACAGGAGCCCAACATTATAAATGTTGCATTTGTTTTTTTTTCTATATGTGTGCTGCAGTTATTAAATGAAATAATCTTATAATAGATTTTCACACCCGTACGTTTTTAAAACTGCATTATCAGACTACCAAAAAAAAATTGTTTGTCAGAATTTCACAAAATGGGTTATTTTTTGGTGACGGCATAAGGAACACAAAATAAATAGAATCTTGTATCAGTGCCCTATTTATAATGGTGTTGTTGTGGTGATGACAAAAAACACTAATATAAACTTCACAGATTGACCCCATGAGATAAATGGACAAAACTAGGCACAAACATTCCTTAAACACAAGTAAAAAAAGGTCAGATAAAACTTCTGAGACTCCCTAAGCTGCACTAAAGAAGGTCTGAGGACCACCAGTGGTCCTCGAGAACTAGACCGACTCAAGGGGACTTAACTCTGCCCCCTGCTGGGAAAAAAGTGTCAACTATAGGCATTAAAGCTCAAGACTTGCTACTGTGAGCCCTTACTGTTTACAGCCTTTGCACATTAAAGTAATTAAGTATTGTGGGCTCATTTTTGATTTTTTAAAATCCTGTGCCTTTCACCATTTCTTCGCATTTGCCAAAAGAAAAGCAAGGGTTCACCTCAAAGACGCAGGCTTTAAGGAGGATTTTCCATCGTCAGAGCTGATATATGACTAAGCAGAGACTGGCAAATGTGAGTCGAATTAAAACACACTCAGCTTTTCCTGCCTGCGCCGAGAAAAGGAGGGCAACAAAGTCCAAATGCCACCTTTCACTGCCCTGCACTGTTTTAGCTCAGCCTGTATTTAGCCTAAACTCAAACATTTTCAAAGCCCACTCTGCAGAGAAAGGACGCACAGTCATTCCTCATGGACACAAATCACACTAGAGACTTCATGGAGGCTTTGATTCAGCACGGTCAAGGTAGGGACACAACAGTTCAGTCTTTTACCAAAAGGTGTCAGCACAGATGTAGTTTGTGGTGAGAGCCGATGGTTAAAGAGGACCAGAGGATGGAGCAGGTGAGGTTTTTTGGGTGTGGTCGGATCAGATCGTAACGGCTCATTGTGTCTGGAAGCAAGTGGCAGGACAGTATTTTTAGTGTCTGGCTTGTGTTTATTTGTCCTAACGCGAGCGTGTGGAGTAAATTATCATCTTCAGTTTACTCTGAAGCTGTAGCGGGACACCCAGGCTGTTGGTGGTGTTGGGTCTGAGGGGTGTTATTATTAAAGTGGACCCTCTCTTCTGCACCGGGGACTGAATAGTTAATGTAAACCAGGCCTGTGTGGTTTCAGACACAGTGCACCGCTACATACCGAAGATAACACGGCTAGAAGGCAATTACTGTATGAAAATATGCTCAGTTGACTGGTTTAGCTCTCTGTCTAGTGCTTTTGTTTATGACTTTATCTTCAGCTTAATGCACACATGTCTCACTCAAGGACTATGGGATAAATCTGAGATAAAAGACACAAAACATGTATCAAACAAATAAAACAATGCTCTAAGGAAACAAAACCAGTCTCACCCTTATTTTAACTCTACACTAGAAACATTAGTAACAGCTTTATTTGTCTATTACAAAGTCTTGAATAAGATGTTGTACTGTTGAACATTGTTAATTATGATTTACTGGTTGTTTTACTGATGCTAAAAATTGTGTAGTTTTTATGTTTATGTAAGTGTTTTGTTCTTATCTGACCATTCATTCTTTGCTAGTTTGACACAAAAACAGTAAAAGTGAAGAAATGTCACAAAGTTTTGAAATGAAATGGCTCAACACTGCTCATATTCATAATGGAAAACAAAAAAAACAAGTAAAGTTGAGCATGGAGAAGTCAGTCTTTATGAAAAAAGAAAAAGGCAATAAAGTCTTTTATTTAAACATGGGCGTTCCAACCCTTTTCAACTAAAGTGTCTCTTTAAAAGCATTTTTGTTCCCGTAATCAATTTAAGGCTCCCAAAAATGTTTAATATCTATTGCAAATTAGGCTAATCAAAAAAATTAAGTGTTTGATATATTTTCAAAACAGATTAAAATGAATGTATGACCATGAAATGTCTGAATTATTCATTGGAGTACTTATGGGGGGCTTATTATGCAACAGAAATATAATATAAATCAAAACCGTGGCTCCTGTGTGCACTTCATATCCTGTGGACATTGGAGCATAAATGTCCTGTCTCCAGTTTTTCTAATTATTATTTTTTTCGTCATGACTTTAACAGAGCTGCCTTTGTTAAATAGTGTGCTGGCATTAAACCATGTTTTCCGCTCTTTGTCTGAAATCTCTCAGAAAACGTGTCCTTGAGAGTTAGTGCAGCTTTTGTTCATGGACTCGTTTCACTGGAGCTCGTCAAAAAAACTCCACTAACACCACCTCCACGCGATGAGAAGCTGTTTCCACTGAGGAAAGCCTCGCAAATTACCCCAAACTCACAGCGCTGTCTAAGTTTTTACTTCCCCTCACTCCAGCTGTTTTTTCTTTCCTTCCTAAAGCTTTTTTTTTTTTTAGCACGCCCCCCTTGGGTTTGATCAGAACACAATGTCGGGAGGTCAGGTCTAAGTCTGTGGCACTTCACTGTTTTCTCTGAAAGTTGTGGAGACGCTCAGAGGAGATGGATCTGTGCTGCTGCCTGTGTAGAGGAGCCCCTTACGGTAGGCTTTAGAAAGATATATTTTCTTTTTACTCTCTGTATCGCTGCATGTGGAGATGCTTCCTCGAGAATTTCTTCCTATTTCGGTTGAATTTCTGCTTTTGGCATGTTATTTGGAGGATGCCACTCCTTGCAGATGTCTTTTTTATCACAGCCATTCATTAAAAGCTCTATTCTGTTTTTCTCCTTTATTCCTTCACAAACCTGCTCACTTTATTCTGTATATTTTTGTTGGAAACTTTTTGACTCATAGCTTATGTTATTGGTCATATGGCCGACGTGTGAGAATGCAAAGCATGCATCACAATATGGGAATCATTGAGCGAACACATGTGAACACAGAGTGGGAGTGGGCTGGCTCCTCCCACAAAGCAGTGGGATTGAACTGGTGCCAAACGTCTGCTCGGCTCCCATGGTTTTATCCCCCTCTGCCCGGTCCCTGCTGAAACTAATTGTGTCTTAAGACTTTCCAGCTTTTGAAGCCTCTGAGATTTGTGGATTTTTAAAACAAAGTGAAGTTACCAGCTGTGTCTGTTAGTTACAAAGAGGCTTTTCTTTGTTTCCTCAAATCTTAATAGAGATTCTCTTTAGAGGAAACTTGAACTGGTTGATGTGTCTTATGTAAAGTAACTCTGGGGTTAAGATAGCTCTCTTTATTTCTGTTTTACGGTTGACGTGTCACTTCGTAACCACTGCCAGTCATGCCAGGGCCTGGCCTCGGTGTTGGGTTTCTATAATCAAACCTGTGTAACGTCCTCTAACAGAAACACTGGTGGTTTTGCCTCTGGTGCTATACTTTAAAGTCTCTTTGTCAGTGAAGCCGCTGTTTTGCATTTGCTCCGATGTCGTGCGGTTACCCTTTACATGGCATTCAACTCAAATTTGACTCAGTGTTACAATTCTGCTGTAAAATGTGGCCATTCCACACCACCTTTATTTTGAAATATAGTTTTTCAGATATAAAATGACCTGTCCTGTTTTGAAAATACAGCTCACCGAAATAGCTGATGAAACAAAGAAGTAAGAGGTCTGTGTCAAGGGCATGTGCAGCAGGGTAAGAATAGACCAAAACTAATACAAAATCTATTCAGTACGTCCCACTAGAAACAGTTACAATTGTATTATTATTATTATTATTATTATTATAGATTTACACCTCTCCAAAACACCTGCGCAATGAGGTTTATTTAGGAAACAAAGGTTAAAAGTAACACAAATGTCAAGGTGACCACTGTTACTATGAAGTGCTGATAACAAAATAGCTTTAAAGGCAACATCATCACCTTCTCAAGAACAATTAAAATAGTTTAAAGTCATAAATACAAAGTAATGAATGAATAAAAACGATTAGAAATGTCTCCTTGTTCCAAATATTAATGCTTATTCCACCACTTTTTAATCCAAAGACAACTGTTGGTGAATCTGTTTGACGCATTCATCTGTATTTATATATTGAAAAGAGACAGGGACCCTAACAGTGTTAAATCGTTTAAAAAAAAGTGTTATGCAAGGTTTAAATGTGCTCTGACTTTCAAGATCTCAAAGACACAAAGACAGAAAAGACGTTAACCCCAGGTGAGACGAGTTTACAAGTGAGTTGTAATCACTGCTGACAGACAGGTCCTGCATGACTGAGAAAAACTGCTTTGTTCAACTTGATCGAGACATTTTCATTTAAGGCGTCTTGGTAACTTACTTTAATAACAGGTTTTGTTCAGGGGGAAAAAATGCTGCACACTATGATTTGAAGTTTTAAAAGGAGGAGCAGTTATTTTGGAGAATTTAAAACCAGTCAGCGGTCAAAGCCAATCCAGCAAAAAAGGGTTTCTGGGAAGCTTAAATATGCTACTAGCGCTGTCCAAACACAAGGAAGCAATTAGAAGAGCTTAGTAAAGTTATATAATGAAAATGAATTGATAGTGAATGAGGGGAGTTTTGGCTTTTAGTATAAACATCCAGAAATGGGAAAAAAAAGGGGGCGGGTTTGGAGAATGTATGACTCGTAAAAGTGGACGGAAAAAAAACGAGTGAATGTAAGGAGTGAGTAACAACAGGAAACTTTGACACTGCTCAATGAAGTTGGATCAGTTCTTATCAGCGCTGACCTGCTGGAGGCTGTTGTGTGTTTGTACGTCTCACAAAGCAAGCTCATATATTATTAACTCCTGCAGATATCGGTTGCAGAGCGAGGAAAGCTGTCAGCTAAATGAGAACGAGGATTACTCACGGGGCAGACGCAGCAGGGTTTGACAAAAAGAATAAGGAAAAGTACTTTGGGAAAAGACAGAGAGGGTTTGTTGAAGTGAAACGAGATATAAAGTGGGAGGGAGGCAGTGAGCGTTCATCCACTTGTGCCACTGAGTCATAAGCGCTGGAAAAGGGAGGGGTGTTCTTTGCTTCTCGTCTCGTGTCAAAAGTCGCGGATAACTTGGCTCCTTTTTAAAACTCCGGGACAACACCACACCCCTAAAGGCGCACCCCCCCTCCTCCTCCTCCTCTACCTCCCAGCTGAGCCGTCCATCTCTCGGTCACCTTTCACCCCTTCCCTCCCTCCCACCCACCCTCCCACCACCTGGCTCCCGTGTCGCTGCTGCTGCCACTGCTGGCCCGGGACTCTTCACTCTGTAGCAGGCCCGATGCCGACGAGCCCCCCTGGAAATGTGTTCCCGACCCTGGTGGTCGTGGGCCACATTCTGACACTACTCATCGCGTGGCAGTGGAGAGTTCGCAAGAAGGAAGGTAAGACTGAATAGAAAAAGAAAGAAAAGGCTTTTCTCTGAGAATAGTGTGTTGCAGCTTGTCCTCTTCTCTGTCCCGTCCTGTGAGTTTGCTCAGTGCACACTCCTCCTCACCCGCCCTTCGCTCTGTCTCCGTTTCCTCTGCTACAAACACAGTTAACCCTGTGAAAGCTGGCTGCTCTGAGGTGACGTCAGAGGTGGAGGTTTCCAGTTTTTGACTCTGAGCTTTTTGGAGGTGCATTTGACAGGATTCGCTCCGAAACCAAGATGTACAAACGCTGTCTTTTTGCCTTTATTTATTCATCTTCCTTCCTTCCTTTATTCATCTGTATTGATTGGTAATTAATTGACCTACGCAGCTCATACATTTTTAAATCGTTGTTACTCCTGTAGTAGTTATCTTGTCCATCTGGTTTCTTTAGGAATTTTAAGCACATTATAATTTCGACCTCACTACAGTCACTAAGACGCTATGCAGTCTTAAGGTTACCTGGAAGCATCAGAGGTTTTATGTCGCCAGACACACCTACAGGCTTTGTTGATACAGTCAGTCTGTCAAACATGCCTTTGTGGGAGACACACCCTCAGGCAAATGACAGGGAAATATCTCCGGCAGGTTGTATGTGTGCAGGGACCAGGTGTATAGACTTCTTGTACCTCAATGGGTCTAGTCTGTGAGGCACATTAAAACAGTGAAGTGACAAGAAGAGAATAGAATAGATTAGTGTAAGTACAGCACATATGCCCCTTTTACCTCATTAGGATTCTTTAGTTATGGCTGGAGTTGAGGAGATTGGCCGAAATGAAAATACATGCTGTACTTAACTAATGAATGCTGTACTTAACTAATGATGTAGCTATATCTCAAAAAACTGTGTTGTTTCCCTAATAGTTTATTGCAGTTCAATAAAATGCTTGTTTCCTTGACACGCCTTACGTAAAGGAGTATCTTTATAACAAGAGCAGGGTTTGTTTTGATAGATGAGAGAGCTTGATAGCGATGACGGCTTATCAAACGAAAGAGGTCAGAAGTGAAAGCCTGTTTGTAATGTACTGGAAATGAAAAGGCAAAAAGACTTTCAATTTTTCAGTGAGCTTTTTATTTGTTCAGACTTACTGTCAACTGTTCAGCTCAAACAGACGTCACAAGAAAGAATTGTTCGACTGGTAAACTTTGGGCAAATATTGGGAAAACCGGACTGTGCACCATCACTGCCTTGAGTCAATATCAGAGTCATTTGCATTTGAACTGATCCACTTTCACTTCTGAACCTGCCGCACTGCAGTCAAAAGGCCTCTGGGGCTACATCAGCGAAGGGGCTCATGTTCTCCCTTCTCAGAGTCTGTCTGGTTTTAATGATGCATTTTCTACAGAGTTGGGAGGTGCTGTATTGATCCGACCGTCTGCAAATGCTCTCATTGTTTACATTCTCAGTCAACAATCTCTCTGAGTCACACGACGGCGATGTAACGACACTTGTGGAGCTCGAACAGTATTAGTGTGGTGTATCTACAAGGTGCCTTTGACTCAGTGGGAAGGTGAAAGTGGGTAAAAGGGGTTTTGCCTAGAGCTAGGTTTAAAAAAAGCTCACGTCTAATGTCTGGGGTGAACTTGACACTGCGGGCAGTGGGCTGTGGTGGGCTGCAGTGTTTCCTGGATACGGACATAACAAACCAGTGGAGGTCTAAGACTTTCCACCATGAGTCCTCAGACTGATCCGGGACCTCAAATGAATCTTAGCTCTGTTTAGATTCTGTCATTTGGACATGTGTTTTAATAACTAAGTCCTAACACGTGCTTCTGGACGTGTTCTTTTCTTCTATAGACTGTATTATCTCTATATACTCCATTTGCTCTTTATATTATTTACTTGTTTTAATAACATAAAGAACTTTGGTCTGCACTGTTATAAGTGCTATATAACTTTAAGTTGATTCTTAGTGGACACTGTCATGTTTGGAATATAAGGTATTTTTTATTTTTATCACCTGTAACTCTGTCACAAGTTAAACCTCTGACAATAATTGTTTCTTTAATTTAGTTTATATCTTTTTGTGTTAGTTTACTCACAATGATTTGGTTTAAACTAAATATTGACTCTAGTCTAGACAACTCACGTAGAGTTTTGTGTTTGTTTGTCACATCTGTAAAAAATGTGATGGGAAAAGTGTCTCATATCGACTAAATGTTTGGATACATGATAACTCCATCAGTATAATATGTGTCTTTGAATACAATGGGTCTTTTTGATTGAAATCCCTGCAGACTGTTTAGGAAGTAGCTGCCTGGAAACTTAAAAGAGAGGGATCTTAACACTGAAGTCTATTTAATCCAAGTAGGAAGCCACACCCAGATCAGTCCGCAGTGTTCAGTGAGGGGCCCAAAGACAGTGGTGATGTCGGCAAAACCACATGCCACATTTAGTGAAGGACTGGATTCAGACTTTGGCTCGTGATGCGCAGCTGTGACTCACTTTCCTGTTTCTTTTTGCTGTTTTTTTTTATTAAATGGTAAATGGCATGCATTTATATAGCGCTTTTTTTGCACCCTTCTCAGGCACCCAAAAGCGCTTTACATCGTGCTTCCACTCACCCCATTCACACACATTCACACCTGGGGCAGACAGAGATGGGGGCTTCCATACAAACGGCGCTCAACCTTCTCCGACCACCACCAAACACACCTCTACAGTCACACACATTCAAACACCAGTGCTACGGACACTGGAGGCAAGGTGGGTTAAGTGTCTTGCCCAAGGACACAACGAAAGTATGAACAGGGCAGAGCGGGAATCGAACCGCCAACCTTCCGGTTAAAGGATGACTGCTCTACCACTGAGCCACTCCGTCCCCAATTTAGAACTCGGGAGGGAAAAAAACATTAGTGAAAGTTGCCAAGGTTTGAGAACAATACACACCCACACTGTCCCTGCATGCCCCTCCGAAAACACAAAACATATTAGTGGTAAACCCCACTAGTATTTTAGCTTGTCGCCTGTAATATGGTACGCTGTGTGCCCACAGCAGTAGCTCTGAGGTCTCTTAAAATGTTTCAGAAAACAAAGAAGAAAGTCTGAACCACAGATTGAATATAATTGATTTTTTATATAAAGACCGTAAATCGTTTGCACATTCGAAAAGATGCTTTCCCACAATATTCATATTGAGACATTGCTAATTTATGTGTTTTTTATTGCATTATATTTGATGGTTTACACAGCTTTATTCTTGCTCAACAAGTTCCTGAGCATTATAGCTTTAAAGACTGTTTACATGAGACTCCAGAGCACTGTATGTTCCTATAGCAGTATCTGCCAGTGGGATTGCAGCACATTGCGTTTGTAAGGACTGGGACATGGACCAGGGACAAACCCAGGAAATTGTGATTCATTAAATGGGGCAGACACTGGAAAATTGGATGATTTTCAGGCGTAATTTTAAACTGGCAAATGTTAAGACACAAGAGTGACAAAGGACAGAGAAGACAACTGCTGCACCTGTCTAATGCATAGATCGACCCTGGATAAAGATGTGTTTTAAACAGTTTTTCAAACACAGAGAAAAAATGGGGTTTGGTTTGTTTAAAATGTCACTGATTTAGCAAATTTTGTCTTTGATTTGACGCTTTGTTCAGGTGTTCACTTTTTAGATTAGATATTAGTACAAGCAACAGTTTTTTTGTTGATTATATGTTGCTTTACTAATAAAACCGTGAGCTGGATTGTAAGAATGTTTCTGAAAGTGTGCGCTGCAGTGACTCTATGTAATTGTTTTGTGACAAACATTGACAGACAAATATCACCTTCTCACCTTAGACCTATATTTATTTTGTACTTTGGAAACAGCTCCTGGCAGCCAAAGGGCATGTTATGCTTGTGTCATCATATAAAAAACCTTTATAGTCACCTTGGGTTTTTTAAAGCAGCTTTCACTTTTTGAAAATAAGCCAAAACTTGCTCGTAAACGTAAAGTATTTCTCAATGCTTCGCAAAAAAAACAGACGACAGTCTCCAATGTTGGCGTTATTTATGACCCACAGCTGTTCTGGATGATCTGGAGGCAGGATGATTTATTACTGTGAACGTCGTATATGGCTGCGGTGAACAGAAACACCCACTGTTTGTAGTAATATAATGGAAGGACGCCTCAGTCGCTTTAGTCTCATAATGGGTTTTTAGGTCATTCCTGTTTACGCTCTGCACTCTGGGGCTGAAAGTGTTATGTAATCTTGGTGTGTGCGAAAATAGACCCGTATAGTGCGCGACATTTCTTTCCAGGGACGTCCCTCCCAAAGTAAGCGCGGAGTGATTGGCTTTAATTTCGTTTTTACGCACAAAGGAGAGCGCACAGCCGAGGCTAGGATGGAGCTCACTTCACAAAATACAAGTGGGCTGGGCTTGTGACAAAGTGCCTGCAATCCGACTCGACCCTGTGTTTTTTTTCTTCCCTCCATGTGCAGCTCGAGGGGAGAGGAGAGTTTGGGAGGGTTGTTTGGGACGACACGGGACGAAAAAAAAAAAACACAACGGAGTTTTAGGGGCCGTTTTAGAGAAAGTCCAGCGCGGTCCGCTTCAGCGCGCCGTGAAAACACAACGGGATGGCCGAAGTGGAGGAGACTCTGCGCGCTGCGGGACAGCCGTGGTGCGGAATAATGTACCGGAGGACTAATTACATCAACGAAATGAGCTGCGGAGAAGTGGGCGCTCTTCTTTACGGACGAATGTGCTGCGCAGGTAAAGTCCGCCGCGCCGTAGGCTATAGTACATCTCTCCGCGTGTTTAGAAGTGGGAGGTCCGGCTGGGAGGGGAGGCCAGGGGGCTGAGCAGGGTGGTGTTAACCTTTTAAATGCCTCCGCCCACACGAAGCAAGTCTATGTAGATAAACCTGTTGTTTGTGTAAAAATATGAATGGTTATAGAGCTTTATCAATGGACAAAGATAAATGTGGTTGTTTTATTAACAGGCTTTATTTTTATAGTTTTCTTATCAACAAGTTGGTCCAAAGTGTAGCCTTTTAGCCTACCCTTAAATTAAACCCATACACTCTATTCAGATAGACATGTTGTTAAGATGTGTGTCAATATTAAATGGGTAGTAACTTTATTTGTTCATGTCTGCTCTTTATTCAGCCTCATTCACCTGTTGGCACTCACTCATTCAAACACAAATGATGAGTGACTGGATACAGTTCATTAGCTCGAGGCTATAAGCTTGTTGAGTAGTATTATTAAAACCACAATTAAGCCAAAGGTTACAGCATGCATTTCCCACAGTTCGTTCAGCTCCTGGAAGGCTGCACCTACTTTTTGTAGTTTACAATTTGTTACTCTAAAATGAAAATCGGGGTTTTGTATAGACAGCTGTCCAACACAAACAGCATTGACCTGAGGTTTTTAGGCTCTACAATATTTTTTAGGTCATCTGAATATATATGGACATTAAAATTTGAATACGTTTTGGCTTTTTCTCATTGCTTTTCCCACTTTTTTTTCAGTTCATACTTTGTGTGTATGCTTGTATGGCACAATAGCCTAACCAAATAGTATGTTCCTGTGGTAAAGATTTACTTCCTCATCCTAAACAGTTGGCTTTTATTATGCTTTAAAAGTAGTCTGTTATGACTCACATATTCATTTGGACTTCAACATTTGAGTAGCTTTGGGGAATGTTGTTTTTCTCCATTTTCTTCAGAGGTTTTGGGTCAAATTCTCATCTGAAGGTCGTCTACTGTGTGTTTTTGCAGCAGTGCCATGACACCCACTCTGACAACACAGTTAACAGCATCTGGCCCTTTTAACTTTGGACTTTGTTAACACTAAACTGAGCTCTTATTACAGTCAGCTCCTACTGAGACCACACCTGTTGTTTACTGTGGACCTGAGTTTTGTGTATTAATCATCGTGCACTCAGAAGGACAGTAGGGGGAGACATTGTAAACCTCAAAGCTCATCTTTGGGCCACATGTGGAGATCATAAAGACTGTAATTATCCAGGCATCATATTTTCTTAATCACAAGAGTTTAAACACCATGTGAGGCTTTGAACATATGATTAACGAGACACAGTACCCTCAGCGTACAAAACTGAAAAAGACTAATTATTAACATTAAAAGATAGAGATGTCAAAATAACTGTAATAGTTCAAATGTATTGATTGTAATTACAGGACCAAAATACCCTAAGATTTTAGACCTTGAATATGTGGTTTGAAAGAGTTTTTAGGCATGTATACTTTGGACAGAGGCAGTAATGACTTTTTGACAGTTCAGGGTGAGGAGTTTAAAGATGTGGAGTGTGATGCTCATTGTCCAGTCAACTGTAAATACTAGGTAACAGTTTTCAGAGCAGGTTTTCATGTCCCGTCAGCTGGTTGTCTTAGTTTGGCTCTACCTCCTCGTGCCTCGGGGCGTCCAGTCTTTCATTCTTGGACATGTTCCCTTTGTGTCGTCAACGTAAACCTGCGCTCCAGCTGAACATTCCGGCTCACACCGCAAGCTGTCACTTGCTCAGAGGCACGTGGGCATGGACCAGGGCGGTGGGTCGGGCGGTGCTATCTCAGAGAGGTGGCTCCCCCTACCTAAGGAGGGTGGGCGCGCCCTCAGGAGGAATGTACCCATGTGAAATGCTTCACACGGCAGAACTGTCATCGTAAAAACAGATCAGTCTTCACTAAGCAACTTTATCATTGTGTGCTATCAGTGGGACAGGAAAGGAGGGGTAACCGTCCCATTTGCACCATAAAAGTCAGTTATGCTTCCAATGTAATGGAAACTATGCACTTTTTTCTTTTCCTATACTTTGATGCTTCATGATAACTTATGAAAATAAAGCTTCTAAGAAAAGTTGTAGTCCTACTTACGATTGAGAAAAGCCTTAAAATAGAAGAATAGAAAAAACTATATGAATGCTAGATGAATGTATAAAGCATACACAAATATACAATTCTGTGTCTCTGGGATGAGCCAGAAATGCAGCCAGGTTACATCACCTGCAAACTTTTACCTCTGCATATTTCACCAAAGGCATGCGACGAGGTGCAAAATGGTTTAAAGTACATTCAAAGTAGTCTTAAATGGTCTTAAATGTCTTAAACAGTGCTTGTTGAAACATGGCTCAAAGGATCTGCAGTGTAGGTTTAATTTCTTGAATAAGTCGTGTCTTGACAGGTTTCTCCCTCTGCAGGCATCTGAAGCATCCCTCAGCTCTTTAGGGTCGTGTGTCAGATCTAGATGAAGTTTTAGAGCAGGCTGTAAAATATTGTATAGACTAGTTTTGTTCAAAGTGGCTCCAGAAACTGTTTGCGCAGACAATCATGGACACTTGAGTCACTGAATCAAAGACGCAAATGCTACAATTGTTCTTTCATTTTCGTCTCTTCATAGAAATACTCTGTTCAGTCCATCCAGAGACAACCACAAGAGCTGCTTTGTCTTAGTTTTCAACAGCAGTGGGTTTTGTTGGGCCTATTTTGTCTGTTTGTCCCATGATCTAACAGAGGACTAACAGGATCTAAAGAAAAGGGGGACGGGCAACAAAGAGCAGCCGGTGGTACGTCAGGTATTCATACGCTGCAGGACGACATGCCATAGGAACGTATTCATCCACACTGTCGTAAAGCTATAGGAAACCAGCCTACAGTAGATTGAAATTAATTGAATGCCTTTATGTTTGTAAAATTCAGGTTTATTTATGCATTTGGTGATCCTTAGACAATTTAAGCTATATCCTCCACACTTGATCTTGTGTTTTAACTTCCCACGTGATCCCATTCCCCACTTTAGTGATATTTGAAGTTCAGTGGGAAATTGAATAGTTTAATGCATTTTTATGGATATAGATGGATATTTCTTTACACATTATGGTCTATAAAGAAAATGCCTTAGAAATGTATTTATTTTACATTTTAGTTTCTTAAGTTGCCACTGATAAAATGAAGACAGATCAGACAATACACAGTACCACAATTATTTCTTTATGATACATCCATGTTCTGTCCATTCATTGTGTTAAACCAGTTCAGTCTCTGTAAAATAATCCCAACCAAAAGTTTTAAATTAAAATTCAGTCTCTCAGTTTGTTTTCATTAAATCTTTGAATGCATCTATTCTGTCTAGGGCTGGAATGTTCTTTTTTCTCTCGTGTGTGGAAGCAAAAGCCTGTAATTATGTCCTGATGGTGGAAGACCTTGATTGTAGCATGACGAGAAATAGACGTTGTTTCCACTGCCTCTCTTTCTCTGTGTGTGTTTGAAAACAGACGTCTCATTCACAGTGTGGTCTTGTGTAGCATCTGTAGCCCTCCCACAACTGACCACACGCTTCAGTCCAAAGGCATGTTCAAAGTGTGTGGGGTTTAGTCGAGGCTGACAGGCTTCAGTGCTCTGCTTCTGAACAGATTAACTCAATAAGGAACAGCATTATTTCTGATTAGTGGCCAGTGGTATCTGTCTGTTTAAAGTTTTGCATTAGATTTTTTTCCAGACATAAAACCTATTTGAAAACATGATTGCAGTAAAAACATGTATTGTCCATGCCTCAAACCATGCTGCAGAACTCTGAATTACACTTTACTCTGGTGCTTACAGTTACAAAAGGATCACATGTCCTTTCACATCAATGACGGGACGTCCTAATATGAACTTGTGGCATAGGTATCTCTGGGCACAAAGTGTTATAGCAAGTTTCCTTCTGTGGGTGTATTTAAAGTAAAACACAGCAGTTTCCTTTTCATAAACAGGTTTATTTCGGCTTTTTACAAATGGCTCAATAGAAAATATTTATGAGAAAAGTTATTTTGAAAACATCTATGAAGTACCCACACAGAAACCTTGAAAAGCATTGTCTTTTTTCGCTCTGGCTTTTGCAGAATCTATTCAAAACCTGGAGTCTGGTACACGGCACGCGCAAAGTTTTTTTGCTTCTTGATTGTTTGGCACCACTTTTTTATTCACTTTTCATTTAATGGGAACTCGACCCAACTTTGACTCAATCTGTGGCATCTGTAGCATTAACTTATATTATTTTAACTTAATGATATTTTTTTGTATTTCTGTCCCAATATTGTGAACATTAACAAACCATGAGACGTGCATTTGAAAAGGATTTGCATTAAATTGCATTAACCAAAAATGTGTTGCACTGGAAAAATATGCAGCAGTAGGAGAAATCTTGTTGAGGTACTCAGTGGCTGAATCACAGCAAGAAAGTCGTGTGGATCAATCCTTTGTGTGTGGAGTCATGTCCAGCCTGTTTCACTTTCACAACGTCCACTTACTTTTCAAAAAGATCCAAACTGCCCATATAATGAATGTGTGAGTGAGTTTTTTTTTTTGTCTGTGCAAATCTCTATAGCCTTGTGTGTTAGCGGTACTTGTACTGGGTGTACCCCACATGGGATAGACGCCAGTCCCCTGTGACCCCTAAAAAAAGAGAAGCAGGAAAAAATATTGCAACAGAAATCATGTCCCAAAAATATGTCAACTATTCCAAAGTATAATACATTTTCTCTTTGACAGCTCTTTGACAGGAAACTAATTTATGTTGGAGCATTTTGAATGAGTTTCAAAAGTTTACTGCTGCCTTGAGTTATGTGTTCTGAAACATGCAGTGACCTGTGCAGTGATGCTTAGAAAGCATTCAAACTGAACTATATGGTTGCAGTGATGTTTTTTTCTTCAGAGGTGTGCACAGTCGTCCTGCATAGGGGTCCTGACTTAGGTGTGGCCTGGTGGGTGGGGTCAGGCTCCTCCCACTTTTTTTTCCCACCCCATCCACTCTGTAATATATGACAGTTAGACATCGCAGCCCGCAGGCAGGCATTTTGCAAGAGCAACTAATCACAGACAGCAAATGTAGAAGGAAAGGAAAGTTGAGTCAGGAGCTGAACGAGTGGCTCGAACACTCCCACTAAACCACAGGAGCCCTCTTTGTGAAGCTTAGATAAACAAGAGTCTTATCGAGTAGCCAACACTGTCGCAGAGGCTTGTTTTGTTTATCGGGGCTGTGGGCTCGCACCTGTGCGACAATGGAGCAGCGGTACAGAAACTTCTCGTCTGACAGCGTGGGCAGTGATGGGGTCTTCATAGACGACCCATATAATCAGGGCATGCTCAGGGCTTCGGGCAACAGGAAAGGTACTGACTTTAAATGTTTAAAAACTGCACTATTCTTTGATTGTGTGATAATATTCCTGTCATTGTAAGATAATCTGGTGGTCTTCTTCCTTCTTTTATCAAACAAGCCACACCCCTAAATGTGTCATGGATTTTCTCACTTTTATTGGTTAAAACAACCGACACCCATTTTGGGGAAAACATACTAATCTGGAGAAAATGTATGCTTCTGAGGAACTTTTTATGCTTCAGATGAGTGATCTGGCAGCGTCATTAAAGATATTGCTTTCTATTTCATGAGCTGCTGGAGATATTCTGTTGCCAGAACTACACCTATTCTTCAAACTGTATCTTAATATTGAAGTATTTTTTTTATTTTGTAGCACAATGAGACTCTTTGAGAGGATCGAATATCTCACGTCTCATCTTAACAGCGTCTCTGGTTCGGCGATGAAAGCTGGAATCTCTCTGTGTTTCACGTTTGCAGCTCGAGGCTACAAGAATCCGTTGTGCAAACACATTATTTGAAAGAAAGATCAGTTCTCCGGTTTACTTTTCTGTGCCACACATTTCACAGGTTGAGTTTAGGAATGTTAAGTGCTGCGCTGTCTGCCCTCTGTCCTCTCATTGTTTTTAGGAAACAGCAGTGTTCTCTGTGAGCAGCAAAGCATTACATTTTATTAATCCTTAACCCTGAATGTGTGTCCTATTGTTTTCACTTCTTTCATAGAAACCTCTGAATCAGTCATAACTCCATGAAAAGGACGTTGGCGCCACTGCACGGCTTCTTCTTTGGGATCTTTTATTTTATCTAGTCACATTTTCTGTTGCTTTTTATGAAAACATTTTTTATCAGGAGCATGCACACACAGGCTCTGGGATTAGTAACTGTATTCCTTTAAATAAAAAATGTCATCAGATCAGTTACATTAGTCAAAGCAGAGTATATGCAAGGCCATTTTATTTATACAGAACAATACATTCAAGGGTAATTCAAGCTTTATACTTTATACCAATACAATACTGCAGTGGCTCTCAAACTGTGCAACACTGGACTATTGGAGCTACTCTAGCTTCTTAAACTGGTACTTAGGGAGACTTAAATATTCAGACCCTTATCTTAAACTTAAAGCTCTGGGTTTAGTCCTAGTTAGTCCATATTTATTGCAGTTATATGCAATACAGTTGGTAATATAGTCATTTTTTTATACCAGATGATAACAGGGAGTAATAAATAATGAGTAAAATCCCAAAGACACAAAGTGTACACTGTTATATTAGTTATGAGCAATAATATATTAGAAAACAATGTGTGGTACTTAGAGTGACAAAGCTAATTATGAAAAGTGTTGGAATCACTCCATATATTATGTTAATCATGGCCTTTATTGCAAATATATGCTTAAACAAGGACATTATACCTATATAACAGGAGTTCAATTTAAAGTAACCCAAAAGTCACATTGCACTAGTTTTATTTTTGATTGCCTACTTATTGACAAGTAATCTGTGCGTTTTACATGTTTTTAAACCAATTTCCACTTTAATCTTCTTCATGTGTTTAATTGGCTTCCTGCATTTAGTCCAAAACCATCAGCAAACACACTCTTACTCTACAAACAAACTTGACCTTGGTTCAATTTGGTCCAGACCGAGACCAGAGAGCAGCTGTTTGGTCTGAGCCACAGTGCGCTGTGGCTTTCACACCTGAAGATTTTAAACCAAACAGGTGAAGGTGTGAATGCCCGGTTAGAGTGAAGTCAAGTGAAAGCATATTATTTACAGTGGGATCATTTGTCTCGTGTTTACATTAAATACAGTCTAATTCTGACACCACATAATGTTTTGACACGGTCTGTATACAGTAAAAATAGTGAACGTTATCTCCTGATCTTGTCCACAGTCGATTAATTTTACATAAACCTTGCCCCACGGCGGGGCGTCTGTGGAATGCATGCCTCTTGGTTGATTCACTTTGTTGAACCAGACCCAAAGTATTAATAACAAAGCTACAAGGTGGAACATGTTCACGAACAGACGCTGCTGACAAACATCAACACCTTTTCCTCTTTGTGTTTTGTGGGTTAACAACACAGTGGGAGGACAGCTCTGAGTCTCCTGGGGCGTCTGTTTACATAATGTTCAAGGATCTGAGTTAGTTTTGGAAAACTTTGTGCCTGTGGGAAAATATTTTTATTAGTTTTATTGTGCATCTTTATTACATGTTGGGTTTGTTTTGTGTGGTTTGATATTTAAGCTCAATAAATGCCTTCTCACTGCAAGTAACCATGTTTTAAAGCAGTTTAGGGTCAGAACATGTCAGAGAGGCCTCAGATTAAACTTTTAAGGGGTTATGAGATTGTTATGGGTATGGTAGATGTTTTTTCTCAGGGACAGTGCTCAAAAGAATAAGTTTACTTTTTTAATGGTGGAAAATAGGGGATATAATCACTGTAACATCACCCTTTGATTTAAACAGAAAGTGAGATGCATATTGACTTAAAAAAAAGTGAGTATATTTAGAATAAAGGGCAGGACTGAGTGACAGATAACTTTAGTTAGTGAAAGCGCTAAAGTGCAGTGGTATTTTTGATGGTACCACATAATAACTGTTCAGGAATATTGAGTTGTCCTTAAAGCTGAGAGGAGTTACAATAAAAAAGACAAACTTGAGACTCTCTGGATGATCTTAGGCAGGAAAAGTTCTATCGATGCATTGATTTGGGAGTCTGTGCTTCAGCTACAGCCGTGGTAGGGGACAATCAACGTAACAATAGGCCAGAAGTGAGGGTAAATGTACAACAAAGTCCGACTCTATAGATACAGGAGACAAAAACTCTCCAACATTAACAGTGAGAACATTGCAGGTTTAGCTGATTCACCTTTAGATGGTGATCAGTGTCAATGTCAGCTAATGTACTCGTGAGGTACTTTGTTAAAGGGATCGAGAAAAGCCCTAAAAGACAAATCTGTCCATTAAGCTAGTCGTTGTAGTTTCAGTCTTGATCACAATGACCATTATCCTTTACTGTCTATGTCTGTACTGAAACCAAACGATTATATTAAGTTCATATTGTAAAAGGGTCTCTTTTCTGTGTCTTTGCAGATGAACGGGACAAAGTTCAGAAAAAGACCT
The DNA here is from genome assembly GCA_024416835.2 of Perccottus glenii. Lineage (NCBI taxonomy): Eukaryota > Metazoa > Chordata > Actinopteri > Gobiiformes > Odontobutidae > Perccottus > Perccottus glenii. Next base: position 8,334,203 of record CM044562.2, read on the forward strand.
TCACAAAGTGGGTCAACAAACACCTGATAAAGGTAAGATGACCAAGACAAGACCAAGAGCAGATTCTGTTAAGACCAAAACTTTTGCATGATAAACTGAAAGAAATCCCAGAACAGTTGTGGTTCTGAGGAATAGTTCTAGGACCTTTTATGTTTCAAGATCAAGACAAAAATAGAAACAGTCCAAGCCCAGTGGTCTTAAGGCAGGGCTCATAACCAAGACCAGCTTTGAATACTACGACACTACTGGAACATATTAACAGGACTCAACAGACAGGCTCCAGATGTCCTCACCACTGTTTGAGTCAGTGTTCATATCTCTCCTGGTTACAAAGGTTTTTGAAGATGCTGTCAAAAAGATCTCACCTGGAAAAAGTTATCTTATGTCTGCATAAAACTATTTGGAAAAGGTCAAAGACGTTATAGAAAGCAGAGCTGCCTGTGTGTGATGTAGTGAGGCAGAAACACCTGGTCTCGCTTTAGTCGTCCACAACTGAACCAGCTCGGATCCGATCAGGTTTCACATCTGCTCCTCAGACCTCGGCGCTCTGAACTTGGCTCTTAGGTTCCCGCGATGATAAACACAACTGATCTTAAATATGTGTGAGACAAGAAGTAGACAGACATGACCCTTGAAACAATTGTATTATATTTACACTGATATCACTGATTTTATTAGAGCAAAAAAAAAGGTAACAGCCACATTTATGGAGAGTCAGGTCTATTATTTTGTCACAGTACGTCATAAATTCCTGTCATTTGCATCTAGTCTGCTCTTTTGACCAGTACAGGAAGTACAGGAACTATATATGTTCAGGATGCTTTGTTTTATTTGTTTTGTTTCTTTTTAAGTCTCATGTGACATTTTATTATTTGATTTGTTAAACACAATAATCCACTTAAACCTTGTCCTCATTTTTGTTAAAGTTAAAATTAATCTAATCTCTTCATGCTTTTGAGAATAGGGTATTCTCTAAAGCTTATGTCTGGCCTTTTCCATTTTTCTATGACAATTCAAATAATTCAAGTCTGAGATAGAATCAAAAGAGGAATTTGTGGCGTATCTCTTTAAACAGGGGCACACTGCACAGTGAGTTTAAAAAGTACAGTGTCTTCTGTGCTTCATGTGAGTCCAAGTCCTCAGTGACTCACAGACTTTGTTGTTAGTTTCTTGGCAGGATTTTCTACAGATTTTTGTCCAGAACTTTTGTGTGGGTCGGCGAGTTGGATGACCTCTGTGTTTTTTGTACTTTAGTCCCAAAACAGGATCATCAGACCGAGGAGCGGGGCTCAGGGCCCTGCATTTTCAGTCAGTGCTCTATAAAAAAGGCCTTATTGTCCCACTCACTTATAAAACCAGACGTGATTTAGTTGAAGTTAGTCCAAAACAAAAAGGCTCCAGTAGAAATGAATTCACAAAAATCCTAATGAACAACAGATTTCTGTCCCAAACTTGGAGGAAATATACTAAGTGCTTGTATTTTGGCCAACTCAAACATCGTCTTGTCGGTCTTGTCTGTCTTGTCTGTCTTTTCTGTTTTCTCATAAAACAAAACAGTTTTATGTCTTTTCTCATCAACTTTTTTCCTCTTACATCTTCTCTTTTTTTCCTTCATCTTCCATCCTCCATCTTTTCTCATGGTCAGCACTGGAAAGCAGAGGTAGGTCTGTAACAAAGGGCTTTCTGGACACAGTCACCTCTGCATGTCCCTCATTTTGAGTCCTCTTACACTTTTACTATTACTAGTCCTCATACCAACATCTTTTCTGTTTTACTTTTTTCTCCTTATTTTAACTCTTTCTACCAGTGTGAGTTTTTTTTAGTTTGTTGGGATTAAATAATTAAACATTAAGTATCCAGAAAGATTAAACTTACTTTACCAGCCACAAATGTTTTATTTTACAGCCTTGGTCTTATCATCGTTAACGTAACCCCTGAGTTAGAGTAGAACACTTAGAGCGACCAAACACACTTACCTTTTACCTGATATATTTTTGCACAGTGTTTATTAAAAGTTATGTCGTCAAGTCCTTTTAGATTTTTACAAACAGATACAGGAGTGTTTAGCACTTCTGCCTCACAACAAGAAAAGTGTGGGATAATTCCTTGAGCTGTCCTCCCAGTGTTACTGAGAGTTCTCTCCAGAATCCTCCCACTGTCCAAAGACATGCGTGTTTATCTAAATTTTCCCTCGAGAATGACTGTGGGTGTTAATGGATGTCTATGGCCCGCCTCTCGCCCAAAGCAGCTGCGATAAGCTCCAGACCTTCACAGCCTTCACTTCCGTACCACACGTTACTTTCATGATAAAGCATAGGTTTACAGAAAAAAACGCCTGACGTGAGACCAAAATAGGCCGAAGCAGAATACATTTTCATTTTGTCATGTCACTTTCCAAAATATATTTTGACATCTTTCTTTTGAATAGGAATAAAGAATTACTCATTTTTATTTCTTTATTAATGTTATTCCATACATAAACCCTGGCAAAAGACACTAAGTTATAAGCAATAAATGGTAGAAAATTTGCTTTAAAACTGCCAATGTTATGAAGAGAAAAGTGACCATGTCAAGCAACTTAAACAGTTTTACTAATCTTTCTTGGTTCACTTTGAGACATTACAATGTGAAGTGCCTGAGCATAATTCTTCCTTTGGATTAACTTTTCTGTTCAATATATCCAGCATCATTTAACAGTTTATTGTTTGTTGTGCTTATGTTTTATGGATGTCACTGCATGTTGTGTGTTGGGTTGTGTAAGGTCCTTTTAAGGAGGGACAATTTTAAATGAAGAAACATGTTCATAAACATACAGCTACAGCTTCTTTGCATAGTTTTGTAAGATTTCCCTCAAAAACTCAATTGCAATTGTAATGAGATGACACTTATATTTAAACTTGACTAATACTTGATTGTGTTTTGTGTCTGCAGTCCCAGAGACACATCACTGACCTGTACGAGGACCTCAGAGATGGACACAACCTCATCTCGCTGCTGGAGGTGCTCTCTGGAGAGACACTGGTGAGCTCTGACAATGTTTATACATATTTGTTTTAGTACATACCCTCTACTGTATTAAGACGATAAATAATTGGATCTGGAAACCCATATCTAAGATCCCAGCAGTCTTAGTCCTCTTTACTACTATTACTATTATTTTTACTGCAGCTTTATTTAGTTTATTGTTAAAAGCAAAGGTATTTCCAGGTGAAAAAGTATATTGTATATACTGTATTGACATCGGCATCTGACATTTTTTGGGCAGTCCAATTGAAATCCACACCCTTCTTCTTTCTTCTCATATTTGTTGCACAGTTCAGTCTTCTTATTTTAACCTTCTAAATATTGTGTCTGTGAAGGTTCTCAGTCATCCAGGTCATCTTGAAGAAAAGGTTAAAACAAAGACGTCTTTGTTTTAACCTTTTCTTCTAAATGTTTTATTACATTTTAAACACACTTGTGCATGTGACTTACATCAAGAACATGCTGTGCACTTTCATTTACAAACCTTTTGGGTGATGTCCTAACTTTAAATCACTAATTTGCATCCTCTGCCTCCATCGTAACCTTTCGCACTGACCTCTTTGAGCCCTGGGTTTTTCTTTCTTTCTCTACTTCCTGTTTGCTGACCTCTACCCTGACCTTTTTACCTTTGCCCTGTGCCTTCCTCTCGTGCGCTGCCCTTGCTGTGGTAGCCGAGGGAACGTGACGTTGTGAGGAGCTTGCGGTTGGTGAGTGGCGTCCGGGCGGTGGGCGTGGCATGTGTGGCGCCCCCCTAAAGTGGCTGCTGAGAACTGCATGAACCTCACTAACTCGTCCTGTGTCCCGCTACGTCTTCACGTCGCCCATCTCCATTTTCTTTTCTTTTTACTATGACCAAATGTGACTCTAAAAAAATGTGTTCACACTTTTATTTTTAGTAGGATTCCTTACTTTAAGCCTCTATTTGACGGCCTCCTAAACAAACACTTAACAAACTGCAACTTATTCAACCTGCTACTGCAGAAAAACTAACATCACTCTAATTCTATCATCCCCTCACTGGCCGCCAGTCAAACAGAGAATAGACTTCAAAATACTTCTCATTGTCTGCAAATCATTCAACAATCTCCACCTATATTGCTGACATGCTTAAAGTGGAATTCTCCGCCAAATGAACTACAGACTGTTAGCACTTTATCCAGTTTTAGTAAGTAAATAAAAATCAAGTAAATTGAAAACCTACCTTTTCAGGCAAGCTTTTAGCTAAATGTTTTCTGTAACACTTTTATACTTTACACTTTTATGTATTAAGCCTGGGCTGGTCGCATGAAAATGTGCTATATGAACACAATTTGAATCTGTAAAGTTTTTACAACAATCTATTATAATGCACAGGTAGCTATAATGATTAATAAGCCAAATAATAACATTTAAAAAAGACAACCACCCTTTAAGTTGTTAAAATAAATGCACTCAGTTTAAGGGCATCATAGGTATTATGGTAAATGGTTGATTTTGGTGTCTCTCGGAAAAATCAGTTTTATCACAATTAATAAAATCTATTTTATTTTTTTATGTAGTTTTAAGCCAGTTTATGACAAAAAGTCATCTCAAACTGCTGCTATTGTTGGGTATCCTATTCCCTACAGTAGAGAAATATCAGCCCACTTCTAATTTGGGGACAGCAGCATTGATAGGTTTTGGGTTATGTATGACTGCTAATGGGGCCAATGAACACACACGTTTTAATTTAACAACTAATAAGGCTTCTACAACTTCAAAAAATACTACCACTGTTACATAGAAGTTTTTTTAAATGCATGTTTATTGTGTATTGTCTAAACCAATATTTGAGCCACTTGTCAACCATGTAAACTGTGTAAATATCCTTTATGAACCACACATTTAAGTTAGATAGTGACTGGAACGTTACTCCTGTCTGCTTCTCCAAACTGGGAGTGTGCAAACAACTGTCTGCTTTAGGGAATAAATCTGCAACAGAAGTATCTAATAGAACTATATTAACTTAATAATACTGAACTATTGGTTTATTAAGGAAAGACCTCCTAAAGGCCCATGGTAAAGGGGACTGCCCGTCTGTCTGGACCTGCTGGACTAAGTGGACAGAGAACAGACAAAAGAGACAGGACAGAAACCTCAGATTTGCAGACAGTTAGTGGGGTTTGTAGGAGAGCAATGCATGCCACATCCATCACCGCTCAGTTTTTGATGGATACAATATTTGTCTGAAAGAAAGGGACGTCTTTCACTCGTTCTTTAATGTGTTGACTTTTGAGAGACTCATGATTATGCTCACTATCATTATCCTGCTTTTCATGTAGACACTTCTCTAAGAGTGTCATGCATCGGAGGGTCATGTGACCTCAGGGTCTGCTTCAATCACTGCACAATTTGAACCACATTTCAAATTTGCTGTTGTTTCATTTATTTTTACATCATGACTGCACATGTTCACAAAGTAACGGTAGATATAGGTAGATGTTTTCAAAGATTAAAAGGTGTTGTTGGCACTAAAACACCTGTTCCTCAGTCATGGGGCCGTGTTCATTCAAATCTGAAACATACTGATGTTTGGTGTCACTCTTGTTTCTTTCAGCCGCGGGAAAAAGGCCGGATGCGCTTCCACAAACTGCAGAACGTACAGATCGCCCTGGACTTTCTCAAACACAGACAGGTCAGTATAAAGGCAGAGAGTGGGGAATGTAGTTTTACAGTCTCACTTTCATTCACTTTGGGCAGTATATAGTTAACAGTTCTGCCTTTTCCTTTTAGTTTGCATATGTCAGTAAATAAACATTTTCTTGTTTCCAGGTGAAACTTGTCAACATCAGGAATGATGATATCGCAGATGGAAACCCAAAGCTGACCCTGGGCCTAATATGGACCATCATCCTTCACTTCCAGGTAAATCACAGCAGTTTATCTGAGTGTGACATCCGGCAGTTTGAAATACATACTAGTCTCAAAATAATGATAATAAGACAAATTAAGACACAGATAATAAAAGGCAGATGTGATTTATATTAGACAAGTCTGTGGCGCAGGGGTGCACGTGGCAGAGTGGTTAGCACTCCTGCCTCACAGCAAGAAGGTCGTGAGTTCAAAACCTGGCCGACTCAAACATTCTCGGCCGACTCCGGTCTTTCTGTGAGGAGTCTGCATGTCCTCCACGTGTTACCGTGGGTTCTCTCCGGGTACTCCGGCTTCCTCCCACCGTCCAAAGACATGCATGTATAGGTTAATTGGCAACTCTAAAGTGTCCTTAGTGAATGGATGTGAGAGTAAATGGTTGTTTGTCACTGTCTGTCTCTAAATGTCAGCCCTGCGACTAACTGGCCACTGTCCAGGGTGTACCCCGCCTCAGGCCCAAAGCTGCTGGGATAGGCTCCAGTCACCCGCGACCCCTAACGGGACAAAGCGGTAGAAAATGAATGAAAAGTCTGTGGCGTTTCTCAGTCATCCAGGACAGCTTCAAGAAAAGTCTGGATGTCTTTACCTTCAAACCAGATGTCTTTGTTGGAACCTTTTCTTATATTAGACAAGCTACTGTATTGAAGTTTGTCGACGCATGGCCCGGTCCCCTCAAACAGAGCACGTACAAACCAGTGTTTGCTTTGTGTCAATGACTTATTTCACTCTTTCTTATCTATCCCGTTTTAATAAAGACAGACATTTTTATATACATAGAAAGGTTTGGTGGAAACAAACCAGTGAAATATTGTTTTATGCAAAGTGTTACTTGAATTACAAACGTGTTCAGACAGCAAACTAAATGATTTTTCTTATCTTTCAATACAATCAGATTCTTTGTTCAAACTATGAGGTCATCAAAGTGAAACAACTATTAATGCAGTCTGGAAAGCCTTACTTTATTTATCCATCATTTTCTATTAGCAATAAAAACGTATAAAACAATGGTTCTTTTGTTTTGAACCGTTACTTTTGGCAGCAGCTTTTAATTAAGTCTCATTCTCACAATTTTGAATTTAACGAGACATTAAAGAAAACAAACCATATTCTGTGGTTGTTTGATTCTACATTTGCTTTTATTCCTCCTGCTGATGAGCTGAGTCACATTTCCTGAGCTCCGTACAGTGTTTAGTTTACAAACCGCACATTGACGCGTGATTGTGTAACACCAGACTTCACTGCTGTTTGACAGACACGCAGCTAACTTTCATTACTTTGTGATTAGTTTGTTTCCGGGGAAAGAGCAGTGAGTGGCCTGTGTTCAGGGCTCACTCATCAGATTCAGTTTAATTTTGTTTACACAGCAGTTACTGTACGAGACAAGAGCCAAGCGTTTCAAATGGACTTCATTGGACATTTGGCAGTAGTTGGCTCTTGTAACAACCACCACAGCTTTTCCAGGCTTTGAGTGCTTAAAGACTAAACACAGAAGGCTACTGATTCATTTTTAATTCAGTATATCCTCCTCAAGTTTGATGTGGCAGCTTCATTGGTTTACTTTAAAGAAATAAGGGCTCTTGATTTGAAGCTAAACAGATAAATCCCTCGTCGTACCACATTTAGCATCGTGTCCCACTGCGGCGGAAAGCATTGGTCGGTTTACATTTGTGCTCCTCTGCTCTATGGACGTTTCTGGAAAAAGAGTGGGAGTAGTTGAGGACTCTTCATGCTTTAATGGGTTTGATGGTTAAGTTGGGATCCTGCAGCTCGTCCTGTGTGACTCACTCATTCCCACGAGAAGTTGGCCAGGACAGAGGCGTAACAGCTCCCAGCCCAAAAAATGTGGAAAATATAATACCCGCTTTATAGTACAGAGTTTCACACAGAAGGTTCAACAGTGGCAAGGTTGGAGCTACAAATTTTCTACCAATCGATTCATGTTCTGTAAACACATTTATTTCTCCTAAAGGCCTCATCGTCTCTGAATCGTGACTTGAACTGGCTCTGTTTTGAAATACACGCTTACAAGTTTTGAATTTTGAAACATTGCCCTAGTCTGACTAAAATGTGACTTTTAAATATATGTAAACATCTTATTCCAATTGGAATGACAGTAAATTATCTTAATAAGATTTATAGTTGAGCTGTTGTTGCAGGTTGTTACAGCTGAGAAGTGAGCTTAGCCATAAATCAACCATGTTTCTGTAGTTCTCTAGCATTTAGAATAAAAATCAACCCCAATTTTACAGTCCTTTTCTCTTTTAAATAAAGACTAAATGCTGCTAAACACCAAGAACACGTGAAAGCAGCATTAGCCTTTGAGATTAGCATTAGTGTAGTGCTTCATACTCAATAGTTTGATTCTGTCTTGTGCATGTAAACTCATTTCAAAGAGAGACATCCAGTTAGACTTAAGTGAGCTTTGAGCATAGTCTCTGCTAGTTTGTTTTAACCGGAAGATTGGTGGTTCGATTCCCGCTTTCCTTGCTTCATTTTGTCGTTGTGTCCTTGGGCAAGACACTTAACCCACCCTGCCTCCAGTGCCACAGCTCTGGTGTATGAATGTGTGGCTGTAAAGGTGGGTTTGGTGGTGGTCGGAGAAGGTATTATAGTTCCCAGAGTTGAACAATGTTTCCAGAAATAAAACTAAAGCTTTATGCACGTCATCTGAAGGCAGCTATTATTTCTCCAAAATAAAGCCATAACTTTTGTTTCAGCACACATTAGTCATCACAAACAATAGCAAACTTCCTCCGAGCTCCCAGGTGCAGCTTGTATTTAAACCTCAGGATTGGTTTAAAACATGGACCATTAAGAAGGAGCAGCTCTTAAACCGAAGGGCGGAGGTGCTCTGACTCACCTCCATGTGCCCACGTCCACGTGCTGCACAGGGGTTTCCCATCTGCTCGGAAAATAGCAGAAGGAAGAAATGCCTATTTTTTCCAACCTCCGCCCTTTTCCTCCCCCCAAAAAAATGTCTTTAAGTGAAATTACAACTTCTGCTATGACTCATCAGTAGCTGAGAAATAAAACACACTTTTTCCAGAACAAACCGAGGATTTATAGACCACTGTACTGCATTAATCTTTTTTCATTATGAGCCAAATAGGCTTGATATTAAACAAGGTTTATTATAGGGTCTGTGTCAATGATAGCAAATAAATGCATAGTTTTCTAAAAGGAGGCTCCAGTTTGGTTATCTTTGGTTATCAGATCTTGGCATGAAAACCTTTTCTGCAAGCCCCTAAATTAAGACAAGAAATGCCCAAAACACTAAAAATGATTGACCTTGTTTAAATATGTTTAGCACCAAACTTTAAATTTCCAACAAGATTTTATCAGCATGTGTGTTACAGTTTGTTCTTATAAAAAGAGGGATTTTTCCATTTACGTTGAATCCTACATTCATTGCTGCCCAAGTATTTATAGTAAATCTGACTCTGGAACTTGTACCATTGTAAAAACTCTGACTCTGAGGCATTTTTCTGCTTTGCCCTCATTAACTCACAAAGCATTTGTGTTTGCTTCTCCAAAACAGTGAGTTTAATGATGTTTATGTTCCCTTTATATTAAAGTAGTGTGGTGTAATTTGAGGTTTATGTGTGACTCATCTCAATCTGGAAGAAATCAGTGTTTGGAAAAAAAGACTTTTCCTACTTTTCATCCAACATGGCAGCCACCGTTAATAAATGCTACTTTGAAAAACCAGTGCCAGACAAATGCCTCACATGTGCCTGTCCACAAATGTACTGTTAATCTAATTTGTAAGAAAACTTTTGTCCTTACACGTTTGAATTGTTCTCTTAAGGTCTCATCTGACTGTGTTGTCGTCTCCTCAGATCTCGGACATTCAGGTGAACGGTCAGTCAGACGACATGACGGCCAAAGAGAAGCTGCTGCTCTGGTCCCAGCGCATGGTGGAGGGATACCAAGGCCTGCGCTGCGACAACTTCACCACCAGCTGGAGAGACGGCAAGCTCTTCAACGCCATTATCCACAAACACAGGTGAGTGACAGCAACAACCTCCTGTGGTGTTAATGCTCAAAATGGAGGCCTGGTACATTTTTTGTATCATTTAAAAAAAGGATAGTGTAGAAAAGCTTGTCTGATCCTGTAACACCGTAGGGCAGCATTTCTACAGACAGTTAAATTATCTTTTGAATGACCTTTTCATTACATTTTGGTGCTGTCTGTCTGAATGTCAGTGTTGTTAGTGCTGCACAATATCAGGAAAACATGGAATATGTGATCACTATCAAGAATATAACTTGTTATATTTGTAGGCCTATATTGGTTTAGTAAGTAACAGCCTTTTGTAATTATTGACATTTGGTTTATACTGACTTCCTCTGGTTTCAATGGATTGGAGCCAATGACATTTGGTCACACCCCAGTTTGGGTCAACATTCTCTTGACAAACAAAGAGTGGAAATCTAAAACATAGAGTACTATAAAATAGTGCAATAATGATACATTTGCAATATGTCGTGTTGCCCATCAATCAAATAAGAATAAGAACAGTCTTTCCTGAGTATGAGTTTAAATTAAAATAAATTGTATTAGCCTAGACATACCTAGACTTTTTAACACCCCTAACCTCAACTCAATCAATGGTGTTGCCCTTGGTTACCTTTTGGAATGTCGTCCTTAAACTCCCCTGTTTCGATGGTTAAATGTTCTCCTGTTTTTCTCTGGAGACCATTAAGGTGCTATTTTTGGTCTCTTTAACCTTATTTAATGTTGTAGGTTAGTAGTAGGTATAAAAATACCAGATACATATTTTGGTTTTATGGTAACACACAACTTTTAAAGGCAAACTCATAATTAGTCATCGTAAATAACTATCTCCAACTCATTCATTAACTGTGTACGTTTTAAATGTAGGCCTTCGAATAAAGAAATGACTTCATGGATGTGTGAGAAAAGACAGCAGAAAACATACAGTATGGAAGCCTCAGTAGAAAGTCTGGTGTACACACTGTTTGCAAATTGTTAGCTTCCAGCGGTGAACGATTCACACTAAAATGAATATAATTTGGGCGGAGTGAAGCTTTTATGTCTTTGTGTTTGCTACAAAAAAGAAGCTCTGCAGGATCCTTTTCTGTTCAACCTCAAAACGTTAAACTGGGGTTGGCACCGTCCCTGTAAGAAGAGAGGATACTTTCTCAGATGATGTGGGTGTATCACATAAAATGATGAAAAAGGCTGCCCCCAAGGGATGCTCTTTTGGAGGCTCGGCAGGTCGCTGCAAATCGCTGGTACGCTCTCCACGCTGCCATAGATTCCTCTGAGCAGAGAAAGAGTGGGACGTGTTGAAGGGCAGCAGCTGCAGAGGGAAGGGCAGCACGATTTGGAGACAAACTGGGATTACTTCAGCAAATGCACTTTCAGATTTTCACTGCTCAATATGTTCAAATTAAAGCGGAGGTTCAGCTCAAAGCGGCGCCTGAACAGTGCGTCGAGCAGCACAGCGGGCTCCGGCAGCGATCTGGACGACAAGGTGATCATGCTGTGTGAGGACGTCCCAGTGGAGAACTCCTTTGACTCCGGGCGTGGGTCTCAAAGCCCAGGGGCCAGTTCCAGTCGGGGGTCCCAGAGTGAGGAGCACGAAGAAGCAGCAGACCCTCAGATGATTCACCTGTGCCGGGACAGGACGTCCCACAGAAGGGCCCACTACATAGACGGACACCTGCGCGAAGGAAGCTACACACACAGAGTTGTACAAGTGTATGAAACCTTTAGACTTTGGTCACTTTTTCATTCTTTTTTATTTAAATTTTTACACCTGCTTTAGGTCTGAGGAAGTTCTCAGTCAAAACGTTTATAATATACAAACTATTAGAGTAAGAAGCAAGCAAACATATCCAAAAGTATGTCTAGAGGTCATCTTCTTAACTTTTTTATTTAATGTTAAAGCAGAAGAGATTTTAATCCTGCAAAAGAGATGCTCAGTGCTTGTTTAAACATGTTACTGTTTACTTGTGATGGCACTGAAAACGTTTGTGTCGATGTTCTGTATTTAATGTATTGGGAATGAAGGTGAAGAAGATGCTTGCATGTACTTGACTTTTTACTCTGAAAATTCATGATTAGCCTCAAGCTCCATAAAATATGAAGTGAATGAATGTAGAGCTTATCCACCCTGTCAGTCTTCACAGTGAAAAATGAAAGCAATGACCTAAAAAAAACTTAATTTAAACCCATCTGACTCTTTCAGCTGTCAGAGATGGATTCAAAAATGCTTCAGTAGTTCACAGTTACCTCTATTTGTGTTGTGTGCAGGCCAACTCTGATCGACATGGGTAAAGTGTCCCGACAAACCAACCAGGAGAATCTGGAGCAGGCCTTCAGTGTCGCCGAAAGAGAGCTAGGTGTCACGAGACTGCTGGACCCCGAGGGTGAGAGGAGCCACTCGAATTAACTGTACCTGAAACTAAAGCTTTAAAACCAAACACAGATACATAGTGTATATAATAATAATAATAATAATACAGGAAAAAGTAGTTACAAGATGTCGCAGTCACATGTCTGATAAGCCACAATGTATTTCTATTCTATGCAAAGAATTAGTCTGGTCTTTGTGGATTTCAGTTGGATTTCCAAGGGGCAGGACCCACAGACACTGACATGCAATGAATCAGAGAAACAAAGCATCACTTACTGGGTTGAAATGGGAAATTGTGGCAAAGGGAAGGGACGGCTGCCCATGTTGAAATGTTTAATCAATACAGCTAAGAAACTTGATACTATGGTCTACTTTTACTCATTGGAGCATGCAACGTAATATATATTAACATTTAAAGGGTCCGACAGACAGAAGAGTGCAACAGTTTGTTTTTGTAAATAAAAATCAGTTTGGGATGGGCACAGCAACATTTCAAATGAGAGACTCAAAATAGAAACAGACAACTATATTTATTGAAGATAAAACTAGGAGAAGAGGAGAGTCGAAATTTTGGCAAGTCTTCCTCCGGGAGCTTAGACCCTGGTGCTGAAGATAATGAGAGATGCTCCACAGCTGAGGTGGTGAAGGGGAGGAGGAGAGATGTGACACGAGCGGAACAGCTGGGAGGCAGGACAGAGAAGGTGACGAAGGGGAAGAGTCTTCCAGGAGAAATGTACTCTTCAGCTTCATCACTTAAAGCTAAAATAAAGCTGATGTATTTTCCCACTGATAACTTGTGGAGCCTGTCACTGAGCGATATCTGATAATAGTCTGATTAGTTTACACTCCCAGGTTTGCACAAAGCTTTTAATCACTGTAGCTTGTCTCATTTTTAGAAACAAGAACGCTTATCCCTCAAATCCCAAATCTAACTCTTTATACACAGTCTTTGGTTTTCTGCATCTGCACTGAACTGTTGGTGACTTAGTGTGTCGTAAAGTAACATCGTGCTTCATTTGTCCTTTCAGATGTTGATGTGCCCCATCCTGATGAGAAGTCCATCATCACATACGTCTCCTCTCTGTACGACGCCATGCCCCGAGTCCCAGACGTCCAGGAGGGAGTGAGGGTCAACGTAAGCCATGTTACTCATATTCAACACAGAGTAAGACATTTTAATGAATATTCTAACATTATATATAGTGCATACAGTGAGATTTTCCACCGTCTGTACTTCAGGAGCTGGAGCTGCGTTGGCAGGAGTACTACGAGCTGGTCACTATGCTCCTGCAGTGGATCCGGCACCACGTCCAGGTGTTTGAGGAAAAGAAGTTCCCCAACAGCTACGAGGAGATTGAGGTGAGGGCACTCAAGACTTAAAAAATCGGGAAAAGCCAACACCACAAGTTTATGTTTTTTTGTAAAATAATTGCCAATGTGCTGTGCAGGTTCTTTGGCGTCAGTTTCTGAAGTTTAAGGAGACAGAGCTCCCGGCGAAAGAGGCAGACAAGAACCGCTCCAAACACATCTTCAAGTCATTTGAAGTGAGTTTTTGTGGTTTCTCTACTTATTGACAGTAAAGAAATCTGTTTTTACACAGCGTTATGATCAAAACAGGCCACAGTACCAGAGTCACAGACACGGTTTAGCCTTTAGTCAAAGTTTAAGCAGATATCTGATGTGTGACTGTGTCCTGACGGCACCTTCACTGTCCAACTGCCCACTGTCCACACTGTGGTTTCATTCAACATTTTGGGTTTGGGCCTTTTTCAGGACATTGTTGATGCCTGTCATTTGTCTCTAAAGTCATCAGCTGTTGCTTAGTTTATGAGATTTCTGCTTTGTTTATACACAAACCATGGAAAGACTTGTCTGATAATCTTAAATGTCTTAGATTTAGATTAATTACGTAAAATACCTAACATATGTCAGTGTAAACTTTTATCTGAACCATGTTGCCCTATCAGAAAGTCATTCTGTGCAGTCTTAGTGTGGCATTTCATATTTGATCTTTTTACACACAAACACCCTCCTCTGTTGTTGCAGGGTGCAGTGCAGGCGGGACAGGTCAAAGTGCCGCCTGGTTACCACCCGTTTGACGTGGAGAAGGAGTGGGGCCGTCTGCATGTGGCCATCCTGGAGCGAGAGCGTCTTCTCAGGACAGAGTTTGAGCGGTAACTAGGCCAATATCCGTCCCATGCTCTGTGTGTGTGTGTGTGTGTGTGTGTGTGTTGCCAAAGCAAACTCAAGATTTATTTAAAAAAAGCCTAAATGAAAAAAAAACGGTGCTGCGTCACACATCCCAGTGACTCATTCCCAAGTGAGAAACTTCTGTAATGAAATAAAACACGGCTTTGTCAACTGGGAAGTACGAGTTGTATTAAGGCAAGCACATGACAACCGTGATCATCTCCATAGCAACAGCTTTTAATCATGTCTTTTTGATAATTTCTCATAAACTTGTTTTTTTTAATCACAAGGCTTACAGGGCGTAGTGTTTTGTTTTCCTTTTCCGCGACTCTTGCAAAAGTGCTTCATAGTAGTTTATTTCTGTGAGTGAACAGAGAAAGCACCAACATGGCTTTTATGCATCAAGGATATGCTTTAAAATATCTGTATCGGCCGCGGGCAGAGTGAGTGCTTTGTCTTTGTTAATTGTATCCTAGAGACTGGTATGTTTGTGTTTTACACTGCTGTCTTTTTGACTGACTGTGCCCACGTCTGTGTTAGGTTGGAGCGGCTTCAGAGGGTCGTCAGTAAGGTCCAGATGGAGTCCGGAGTCTGTGAGGAGCAGCTGAACCAAGTGGAGACTCTGCTGCAAACAGTGAGCTTCAAACATTGGGATATAAGCACATTTCTGATGCATTAATGAGCTCCAGTTTGAGCAGAAATGAACTGTCCTCTTTGTGCTGCAGGACATGAGGATGATGAGCTCTGGGAAACCTGCTCAGCACACGGCGGAGGTTGAGGCAGATCTGGAAAAGGCTGAAGGAATGATACGGTTCCTCTTCAATGATGTGCAGCTGCTTAAAGACGGACGCCACCTTCAGGCCGAGCAGATGTATCGCAGGTACTGACGAGAGTCAATATACAATTCAAAGGTTTAAAGTCTTCAATAATGTTTAATGTTGTAGTAAGTAGCTTTGTTGAACTGAAAACATATTTTTTGTAGTGAGTCTATGGACATATTCCACTGAAATTATTGAACACATTTATTTAATTCAAGCTCAAAGAACAAATTAAAAGATAAAGGTGAGACTTTAAAGTATATGTATTTTCTCAGTTGTGTGCTATTACAGGTCATTTTTAGCAGGAGTCACAGAATGGAAATCATTGTTAGTTAATGTATGAGTTTATGGTCTTGTTCTTGTACAGTTGTGTGTTGGATAGTCCAACGTTGGATTGAATTTAGATTAAAAAGGAGTCTTGGCCCCATGGTGTAATTATTGTACATGGTTTTGGGTGGTCGGGTAAACCAGAGCTTGCCCTGTCTGATTAGAGATTGAGGTTAATTACCTTGCCTTTTTACCCCACTGTTAATTTACTCTGTCACTACATATTTTACATTTACTTATTTATGTCCTGCTGCAGGACAGGTTACACTATATTGTTTTCATATTGCATTGTTGTTCCTTTAGGGTGTACCGTCTCCACGAGCGGCTTGTGAACCTCCGCAGTGAGTACAACCTCCGCCTAAAGTCCGGTGTCACCACGACTCAGATCCCCATGACCCATCTCCAGATGGGACAGGTCCAGGTCCTACAGCAGTCAGCCGCGAAGGTGCGTCCCGAGCTGGATGAGGTCACCATGCGCTACATCCAGGACCTGCTGGGCTGGGTGGAGGAGAACCAGCGGCGCGTGGACGAGGGTGAGTGGGGCTCCGACCTGCCCACTGTGGAGTCCCAGCTGGGCAGTCACCGCGGCCTGCACCAGTCCATCGAGGAGTTCAGGGCCAAGATCGAGAGAGCCAAGGCCGATGAGGTTTGTCTGAAGTTGTATCTGTTCAATTTGTGGAGAAATGTAGCCCATGATGACAGTTCATTTGGGAAAATGCACAGACAGACTAAGAACTAGTAAATTAATAGATCCGCTTTGACTCTTTTCACACTGAAGAAAATTTAAGGAGACGTGTGAGACAATGGTGTGGTTTAATACTACAGTCTTCAGGATATGTACTGTATGTTTTGTTAATTTATGTTATTTATTAAGTCTAAAATCCATAATTTTTGGATTCCAACATTTCCACATTTTATTTAATGATTAAGTGACAACATTAGCATCATATTTGACCTTTGATATGATGCTCATTCCCCAGCACAGCCCTCAGTCAAAGTGAGTCTGACACTGCTCATTTATAGTTTACTTCTTAAATGGTGATTTATTAGGATGGTTGTTTTAGATTCTTCAAGGTTTGTCATTTTATTTACACATATTTTTGCCTAAACTGTCATTTTTTTTTCTTTCAGAGTCAGATCTCACCAGCGAGCAAAGCTGCGTATCGGGATTATCTGAGCAAACTGGAGCTGCAGTACGGCAAACTCCTGGTAATACAAATATCAAGTCACTCAAATTAAAAATGACTCTACTGCTTCTGTCTAAAAGAGGCTTAGAAGGCTCAAATAGATCAATACACGTGTAAAAACATTATTTCAAATGTTTTGCAGAATGCCTCTAAAGCCCGTCTGCGTTACATGACCGAGCTGCACGCCTTCGTCACCGCGGCGACCAAAGAGCTGATGTGGCTCAATGAGAAAGAAGAAGAAGAGGTGAACTACGACTGGAGCGAACGCAACACCAACATGACCGCCAAGAAAGACAACTACTCGGTAAGAAGGCTAACAGACAGAAACACATGTGGGTAACTTTTTCTTTTACCCGGTTAATGTTTGACCAGTATTCTTCCTTTTTTTTGTGTGTCAGGGTTTGATGAGAGACTTGGAGCACAGGGAGAAGAGAGTGAATGGTGTCCAGGCCTCAGGCGACAAACTGTTAAGAGATGGACACCCAGCGAGAAAAACCATAGAGGTAACAGAGCTAGATATTTAATTAAGATGTGTTAGTAATGTTACAGATGTATTACAGTTATTCACTACAAATTTCATTTTTGCACATTATTTTGAGTAAATGTTTATAGAATGGATTGAAAAAACTGTTTTTAAATGTTTTTGTGAGTTTATGGAGAATCTGTTGGACTATGAGTTAGTTTAGTATATATCTGGTATATATATTTAGTTATGTACATATTACCTGTAGCAATAAGGTTCTAAAGTGCAATTGTGAGCATTACTTTGTACAGCGTATTTAAACGGATTGTTACTGTTGTCGTCTCCAATCTTTAGGCTTTTACGGCAGCTCTTCAGACTCAGTGGAGCTGGATTCTTCAGTTGTGCTGTTGTATTGAAACACATCTCAAAGAAAACACCGCCTACTTCCAGGTATTTAACCCAACGAGACTCAAACTTGACCCAAACCATGCTCTGTAGCAAGGCTATACATTAATAAACTTTTTTTTTGTTTTTCCAGTTTTTCTCAGATGTGAAGGAGGCCGAAGACAAAATGAAAAAGCTGGAAGACACAATGAAGAAGAAGTACACGTGCGACCGCTCCATCACAGTCACTCGACTCGAAGATCTGCTTCAGGACGCAGCTGTAGGTTTTATTGATAATTATTTTAACTTATTAAGATATGGTTTTGTGTACTTATATCCAAGATTAACCTGGAGTGTAAGGCTTTTTGAAATGAATACCTCATACATTTATTTACGTGTCTTGCGGGACATTATTCACAGGACGAGAAAGAGCAGCTGACTGAGTTTAATACCCACATCGAGGGTCTGAAGCGAAGAGCGAAGACCATCATCCAGCTGAAACCTCGTAACCCTGCCTCTCCGATAAAGGGCAAACAGCCGATCCAGGCCGTCTGCGACTTCAAACAGATGGAGGTGCGTGTGTTTGTCTAAACTGAACAGTGTTGTGGGTAAGTAGGAGGGGCCTGGATCAAAGCCTATGTTCTTTTGATATTTGTCCATCTGGCTACTTATTGTTCTTATGCAAGCAGTAATACATCTAACTCAAGTTCCTGTATTTTCAAAATAAAAGTATGATTGATCGATCACTCATATGGCATTGTTTTAAATTTAAAGATGCAGTATGTTTGTAAAAACATACTGGACAACAATTTGCCAAAATGATCAATTCTTCCCTTTATTGAACAGAAATGATTAGTAAACAAAGAACATGGTTGTTATGTGAGATAATCCTTGTGGGGTCAATAACTTTTTATCTACCTTTAGTGAAATAACAAATCAGACATACATTGTGTCTGCAAATATTTAGCATTTTAGCACTAATCATATGGTCTATAAATTCTCTCCTCTATGTCATCCACACTTTTATAAACACCCCCCATTATAAATATGTTCCCGAATCTATGCTCCTGGTCAAACATGAACATCCTCTTTCTCCTTCAGATCACGGTGCACAGAGGAGACGAGTGCGCTCTGCTCAACAACTCTCAGCCGTATCAGTGGAAGGTGCTCAATGACAAGGGCAACGAGTCCACTGTGCCGTCCATCTGCTTCCTGGTCCCTCCGACCAATAAGGACGCAGTGAACAGTGTGGCTGGGTGAGCTCAAAGTCACATCCGTTTCAATCTAGATTAGAAGTTTTAAAAAAGGTCTCACTCTGGTTTAATACCTCCTCAGTTTGGACGGTAACCTTCAGCGACTGCAGATGATGTGGCAGACGCTGTTTGTGGACATGAAGAGCCTGTTGTCCTGGCAGTACCTCATGAGAGACATCCACATCATCAAGACCTGGAACATCACCATGGTAACAATAAAATAATTCTGCCAGGGTATGTAAATTTATGAGCACAACTGTGAATGGTTTGTGTGTCTTGTGTATAGTTCAAGACACTGCGTGTGGAAGAGTACCGACTGGCCCTGAGGAACCTGGAGCTGCACTACCAGGACTTTCTGAGGGACAGTCAGGACTCACAGATGTTTGGAGCCGAGGACCGGATGCAGGTGGAGGGCAACTATAACAAAGCCAACCAGCACTACAACACACTGGTCAGCTCCGCAGAGCAAGGTGTGTACCGCGTGTTACGTGAAGCATCACTTCAATAAACAGCTACAATCGACACAGCTTAAAAAAATAAATACTGATCTGTATATTGCACAGATCATGTTCTCATCAGACTTTTATTTTGACATTCTTTCATGGCTGTGTGTGTGAGTTGACTGTTGGGTTCATGTTTCAGGCGTTGAACCTCCAAAAGCAGGTAAGAGTTTAGTTTGTGGCTGTGTGTTTGTGCACCAAGGGCTGTTTTTATTCACTGTCACATTTCTCTTGATTTATTCTTTAACTCAATCATCTTTGTCGTAATTTAGGTTTTCTTCCTAATGTCACTGATCACTGCACTGCTCTTTGGGCATGTTCACAGTTTCCCAAGATTTTAACATTGAACTAATGAAAAACAAACAATGCAAGCTGAAATGGTTTACCTGGAAGGAAGCTAATGAGGCATGAATCAAATAAACCGTATGGGTTGTATAGTCACTCACAAATTACATTGAACCTAGAAATTGTGTTGATTATATTGTTTATATCTCTGTGCATTTCTTTCTAAACTAACCTTACATTCACAGTGATTTTGTCTCTTAGTTGTAGACTTGTAGTAGGAAAAAACTAGGCATCTTGACATTTTACCGCCTCGTCCAAAAAGTTTTCTCTCAAATCAACTGTTTGTCCAGATGCCTGCTTTTATACAACTCATCTTTGGTATTCACTGATCTGGATGGATGTGAGTCTTAATCAGTTTTAACATATATTTACATTTTTCACATTAAACAGGAGAACAGGATGAGTCTGTTTGTAAGACGTACCTGTCTAAGATCAAGGACCTGCGGCTGAGACTGGAAGGATGTGAAAACCGGACCGTGACTCGACTCCGGCAGATGGTCGAGAAAGAGCCGCTCAAAGCCTGCGCAATGAAAACAGCAGAACAAATGGTAACGTCACAAGACATGCAGGAAATGAAAATAAGTACTAAAAAGAAGATCCAATAATTTGGAGGAAAAAGAATAATGCCATTTTCTCCAAATCATCTACAGTATATTACAGCAATTATGTTGAATAAATACTTACAATATGCTTACAGTCAGAATAAGGCTCCTGGTTTTTATTGTCTGGTTTTAGTTGGACATATTTAATGCATCCCTAATTTAATGTAAACATACTGCCTTAATTCTGATCAAAATAAATTGCAATAAAAATGTCAAGTCAACAGCTGTTGCAGTAATTACAAATAACTGAACAAAACCTGATTTTGTTTTTCACAATGACAGAAAGTCCAGTCTGAGTTGGAGAGCTTGAAGAAAGACCTGGGCTCCATCGCTGATAAGACGGAGGAGATGTTGTCGTCTCCTCAGCAGCTCAGTTCTGCTCCCGTCCTGCGCTCCGAGCTGGACATCACTCTGAAGAAGATGGACCACGTCTACGGGCTGTCCTCTGTCTACTTGGACAAGTAAACTATACAGGCTTTCTGCTGTCATTGTCTTATTAATGTCATACAAGTATTTTAACTCAATATTTGTCTGTTTTTCAGGTTAAAGACCATTGACGTTGTGATCAGAAACACCAAAGATGCAGAGGACACACTGAAAACATATGAGACCCGTCTGCGTGATGTCAGCAAAGTCCCGGCCGATAAAAAGGAGGTGGATGAACATCGCAGTGAGCTCAAGGTTGGTTTCTTTTAACAATAATCAGTTATATCTGGCTTTTTGAATGACTATAATAGATTTTCTTTTGTTAAACAGAAAATGCGAGCCGAGGCAGAGGCCGACCAGGTGGTATTTGACCGACTTCAGGACGAACTAAAGAGAGCCACCGCCATCAACGACAAAATGACTCGTATCCACAGCGAGCGGGACGCCGAGCTGGAGCACTACCGGCAGCTGGTGGGCAGCCTGCTGGACCGCTGGCAGTCCCTGTTCGCTCAGATCAACCTGAGGCTTAGGGAGCTTGACCTCTTGGGTCGCCACATGAATGCGTACGGCCAGAGCTATGAGTGGCTGATCCGTTGGCTGACCGAGGCCCGGCAGAGACAGGACAAGATTCAAGCTGTGCCCATCGGAGACAGCGAGGCCCTGAAGGAGCAGCTGACACAGGAGAAGGTAACTTACACAGAAACACAGTCTGAGAGGGACACTCATTACAAAAATACCAACTCCTTTTGACTCTTCTCTTTCACTTATATATTTGGGTTTTTGTGTCACAATTAAAGTAAGAAGTACCTGTCATTTATTTGTTGTTGTTAATTTGGCCTTTTCCAATTTTCTAACATTTACAGAAACTTTTGGAGGAGATCAACAAAAACAGGGCCAGGTGGAAGACTGTCAGAAAAATGCAAAGGCCTACATCGATTCAGTGAAGGTACTACTAACACTGTAACACTAACACAAAATATTCACCTGCATATTCAGTAAGACATTAACATTATTTGTGGGTCTTTTATAGGATTACGAGCTGCTGCTTTTGACTTACAAAGCAATGCAGGACCCCACTGTTTCTCCTCTGAAGAAACCCAAAATCGAGTGTGCCTCTGACGACATCATCCAAGAGGTAGGTTTTTACAAATGGCATTAGGAAAACAGAGGAAGCCATGTTTACAATTTCCCCAGCAATGTAAGGAATATAACAGAGCTTTTGAAATGCTTTTTTTTCATGTGTCACGTGTGTTTCTTTCAGTATGTGACTCTGAGGACACGCTACAGTGAACTGATGACTCTCACCAGTCAGTACATTAAGTTTATCACAGAGACACAGCGCCGATAGAGGACGAGGAGGTAATAACACTGACTAAGAGCCTCTGTTAAACAAAAACTCACCAATCATTTCTACCTGTTAACCAGTTAGTGTATGGGAAATCATTTGTCTTCACATGTTTTTAAAATGGCACAGAAGTAAACATAAAGAAATAAAGGGCTAAATCACTGACAAGCTCTTTAAGTTCGAAAGACCAGTTTACAGCCGTGATGCAGCACACCACATCATCACCGTCTCATTTTTCCACCATGAAAACCTTCAAACTGAATCACAATAAGCCCTTAAATGAGTTTTGCCATCTCTAAACACACTCTTAACCTTTGCTTTCTCCTTTTCTTTAACTTTCCATTGTGTTTTTTCCCCCATGTCTGTTTAACTGCTTTTCCCTGATCATTACTAAATACAAGCTTAAAGAGATGAATTAACACCAAAGCTCCAGGTATTTCCAACAACATACATGTCACTCTTCCAGACCTCTCTGTGTGTGTGTGCGTGCGTGCGTGCGCGCGCGATTGTGTGTGGTCAGAAGAAGGTTCAGGACTTTTTTTAGCCTTACATTCCCAAAATAGTAGATTAGTGGGATCACTGTTGATTTAATGTGGCTAACAACACATTTTTAAGTAGCATTTAAGTCTATATGCATGTTATTGAAGTTAAATAAAGATAGTCTCTTCTTTAAATGATATGCATAAATATGTTATGGGCATTATTATGGACTGTTATGGACTGTCTGCTGCATTTACACATAATAAATGGGACAGGTAAACATAAATTCAAATATAATGGCCAACAATCACACTTAATTTCATACAGAATCTAAAATTAATGCATAACAAATCTGAGCCTTCTTTGTACTCATCAGTCTTTTGTTCATCCTACATTCTGTGTTTCCTGCTTACGTGCTGCTCAGTCCCATTGTTTATTGCTTTCTGTGGAACATTATCTATTTCTGTCTTGTTTCATTTGTTTTGTTTGTCAAGCTTCATCTGCTGCATCACCTTTATCTTTCCTCACATGTTTACTTCTACTGTCAACGTTTAAAGCGTTCCTGCTTTTTTGCTTAAACTCCTCACAGATTTTAAGAAGCTGCTTTAGATTGTAAAAAAGTAAACCTGGAAACGTATTGTAGTAGGCCTTTAAAAACTGAAGAAGAATACTTTTTTATTCTTAAAAAGCAATGACCTGAACAGAGTTTTTACATTTTTTTATTCATTTACAAAACCTCAAAGTCCAGTTTATGATAAAATAGTGCATCTACTGAATCCTGCATTAATGTTGTGTTGTGCATTAAAGCCGCTGTGTGTGCCATACGTTGGTCAAACATGACAAACATTTCCCCATACAGTCTTTACATGTAGTGATAATCAGCTGTAACATGGTCATGTATTTACATTTCTATGTAGCTACATGTTTTATAGAAACTGCTTTCATTTATTTACAGCTTAACCCTTTCTAACAACTCTCTATTCCTTTTACTCCTTTTTGCTTTAACTAATACAGAAAGCCTCTGAAAAGCTAAAAGAAGAGGAGAGGAGAAAGCTGGCTGAGATTCAGGCTGAATTAGACAAACAGAGACAATTAGCAGAGGCTCAGGCGAAATCTGTGGCTAAAGCCGAGCAAGAGGCCGAGCAGCTGAAGTCCAAGATGAAGGACGAGGCCAGTAAAAGGCAGGGCGTGGCTGTGGACGCCGAGAAACAAAAGCAAAACATCCAACAGGAGCTACAGCAGCTAAAGAGTCTGTCCGAACAAGAGATAAAGTCTAAGAACCAGCAGCTCGAGGAGGCCCTGCTGAGCCGCAGAAAGATCGAAGAAGAAATTCACATTATCAGAATCCAGCTGGAGACGACCATAAAGCAAAAGACCACAGCCGAGGGAGATTTAGACAAGCTCCGAGATAGGGCTGCGGAGGCTGAGAAGATGAGAAAGGCTGCTCAAGATGAAGCGGAAAGATTACAAAAACAGGTGAACGAGGAAGCGCAGAAGAAGAAAAAAGCTGAGGACGAGCTCAAGCGGAAATCTGAAGCCGAGAAAGAGGCGGCAAAACAAAAGCAAAAGGCCCTGGACGAGCTGCAGAAGTACAAAATGCAGGCGGAGGAGGCCGAGCGGCGGATGAAGCAGGCCGAAGAGGAGAAAGTGCGTCAGATTAAA
This sequence comes from Perccottus glenii, assembly GCA_024416835.2. Taxonomy (NCBI): domain Eukaryota; kingdom Metazoa; phylum Chordata; class Actinopteri; order Gobiiformes; family Odontobutidae; genus Perccottus; species Perccottus glenii. The sequence continues at coordinate 8,358,484 of CM044562.2, forward strand.
GTTGTGGAGGAGGTCACCCTGAAATCTTCACAACTTCAAACAACTTCCTTCAATGAAAAGACTTCAAAGTTAGAGGAGTCCCTAAAGAAAGAACAGGGAACAGTGCTGCAGCTTCAAGAAGAGGCTGATCAACTCAGAAAACAGCAAGAGGAAGCCAACCGAGCTCGAGAAGAGGCTGAGAAAGAGATGGAAACGTGGCGACAGAAAGCCAACGAGGCCCTTCGCCTGAGGCTCAAAGCTGAGGAGGAAGCACAGAAGAAGAGTCAGGCTCAAGCTGAAGCCGAGCAGCAAAAGGCTGAAGCAGAAAGAGACGCGAAGAAAAAAGCCAAAGCTGAAGAAGCTGCACTCAATCAGAAAGAAAACGCTGAAAAAGAGTTGGAGAAACAGCGGATGTTTGCTGAACAAGTCGCGCAGCAGAAATTGTCAGCCGAACAGGAGTGCATCCGTTTAAAGGCCGACTTTGAACACGCCGAACAGCAGAGAGGCCTGTTGGACAGTGAGCTGCAACGGCTGAAAAATGAGGTGAGCGCCACAGAGAAGCAAAAAAAACAACTGGAAGAGGAGCTGGCTAAAGTGCGAAGCGAAATGGATGCTCTTCTCCAAATGAAGCTCAAAGCCGAGAAGGAGACGATGTCCAAAACAGAGAAGAGCAAACAGCTTCTCGAAACCGAGGCGCTGAAAATGAAACAGTTCGCAGATGAAGCAGCGAGACTTCGATCGGTTGCAGAAGAGGCAAAGAAGCAGAGGCAAGTCGCTGAAGAAGAAGCAGCACGTCAGAGAGCTGAAGCCGAAAAGGTACTCAAAGAAAAACTGGCCGCAATCAATGAAGCGACTCGACTAAAGACGGAAGCTGAAGTCGCACTTAAGGCTAAAGAAGCTGAAAACGAAAGACTGAAGCGTAAAGCAGAGGACGAGGCTTATCAGAGGAAGCTTTTGGAAGACCAAGCCGCTCAGCACAAACAAGACATTCAAGAGAAGATCACGCACCTCAAGAGCTCGTCCGACTCCGAGTTAGAGCGACAGAAGACTATTGTGGAGGATACTCTCAGGCAAAAGAAAGTGGTCGAAGAAGAAATTCACATCATTAAGATTAGCTTTGAAAAGGCGTCCAAAGAAAAATCTGAGTTGGAGAAGGAGTTAAAGAAGCTGAAAGGAATTGCAGATGAGACACAAAAGAGCAAAACAAAGGCTGAAGCTGAGGCGGAGAAGATGAAGAAACTTGCTGCGGAGGAAGAGAAGAAACGCAAAGAAGCAGAGGAGAAAGTGAAGAGGATCACCGCAGCGGAGGAAGAGGCGGCTCGTCAGTGCAAAGTCGCTCAGGAGGAAGTGGAGCGGCTCAAAAAGAAGGCAGAGGAGGCCAACAAACAGAGAGAAAACGCTGAGCGAGAGGCAGAGAAGCAGGCCGCTCTGGCTCAAGAGGCGGCACAGAAGTCCTCCGCCGCTGAGGTCAAAGCACAAAACGTCCTCAGCAAAAACAAGGAGGACAGTGTGGCTCAAGAGAAGCTGCAAAAGGACTTTGAAAGTGCAAAGAAACTAGCTAAAGATGCTGAAAAAGCCAAAGAAAAAGCTGAAAAGGAGGCTGCCTTGTTGCGACAGAAAGCTGAAGATGCTGAGAAGCAGAAAAAAGCAGCTGAAGAGGAAGCGGCTAAACAGGCTAAAGCTCAGAAAGAGGCAGAGAGACTGAGGAAAGATGCACAGGAAGAGGCGTCTAAACGGGCTGCAGCTGAAGCCAACGCTTTAAAGCAGAAACAGCAGGCTGACGCTGACATGGTCAAGCACAAAAACGAAGCAGAGCTTGCGCTGAAGCAGAAATCCCAAGTGGAGAAGGAACTCATTGTTGTGAGACTCCAGTTAGAAGAGACGGATAAACAAAAGGGAGTTTTGGATGATGAGCTCAAGCGACTGAAACAGGAAGTGAACGATGCGGTCAAACAAAAAGCCCAAGTGGAGGATGAACTGTCCAAAGTCAAAATCCAAATGGAGGAGCTTTTGAAAGTGAAGCTTAAATTTGAGAAGGAAAACCGGCGCTTAATGCAGAAAGACAAAGACGGTACACAGAAGTTACTGGCAGAAGAAGCTGAGAAGATGAAAAACTTGGCAGAAGAAGCGGCCAGGCTGAGCATTGAAGCCGAGGAAGCTGCTAAACAAAGACAAATGACAGAAGCAGACTTGGCCGATCAAAGGGCGCTCGCTGAGAAAATGCTGAAGGAGAAAATGCAAGCCATTCAGGAAGCTACAAAGCTAAAAGCTGCAGCAGAGGAGCTCGAGAAACTAAAGAACCAAGCACAAGAGAAGGCAAAGAAATTACTTGAGGACAAAGAGCAGATCCAGCAGCAACTGAACAAGGAGACGGAGGGATTTCAGAAGTCACTAGAGGCCGAGCGGAAAAGGCAGCAGGAGATGTCGGCTGAAGCAGATAAACTCAAAAAGAAAGTGAAAGAGTTGAGTGACGCACAGGCCAAAGCCGAGGACGAGGCAAGGCAGTTCAAGAAACAGGCCGAGGAGGTGAAAACTCGTCTGGAAGTGAGCGAGAAACAAACCTCAGAAGTGGTCGTACAAAAACTAGAGACACAGAGGCTACAGAGCACCAGAGAGGCAGACGACCTGAAGAAAGCCATCGCTGACCTTGAAAAAGAGAGAGAGAAGCTGAGAAAAGAGGCAGATGAGCTCCAGAAAAAGTCAAAGGAGGTATTGTATCATAAATTAGCAGTGATATGACGTATAGAACTGTTGCAATTAACATCTACCTAAGCAAACTAAATCAGTGCAGTGTTTGTGCAGAGACATTAAAGTAAATTGCTGGGCTTCTAAAACATTTTGTCAGATTGTTTTTGGTGTAACTGTATTAGGTTTTAATCCATAGTCAATGTATTCAAACAAAAGTGTGAGCTGTATTTGAAAAGTATAGTAACTTGTATACTTTTTTGGTCAAAAATATCTGATCACAATGCCTCGTTAAAATGGGCCATCAGGGAACATTGACTATGGATAAATACCTGATACAACCTACTTAAAAAAGTCTGACCTAGGTCTTGCCTGCAGCAATTTTTTATGAATGTCACCCAAACACAGTACTCTTAAAATGGGATATTAGGAAAAAGTGTATTACCAAGGACCAAGACCATTTCTAAAAGTCTGGTCATTGTCCAGGATGTACTAAGCCTCAAAGCTGCTGGGATATGCTCCAGTCACCCGCAACCCCTAATGGGACTAAGCAGTAGAAAATGAATAAATAAAAACATTAAATAAGCATAATAAATCAATAAAAGAAAACAGAGCAACCTTTACGCTAAGTTAAAAGCCAAAGAATAGAACAAGCCATAAAAGTTTCTACTGTGGAAGCCGTTTTAATGTGAGATGACAGAGCGTTCCACAGTATAAGGCCAACCACAGAGAAGGCTTGGTCTCCTCTAGTTTTATGTCTCATCTTAATAGTCTCTATAGTCCAGTTAATACACTGCACTGTTAAAATATCATTTTTTGGCGGGCTTTCGGCTTTTGACAGTCAGGGTAGACAGAAAGAAATCAGGGTGCGAGGGAAATGGCTTTGGGCAAACCATCTGACATTTACCAATGTGGGTGTACAGAATGCTTATTTGGAAAACCTCGTACCTCTTTCTGATAGAAGTGCTTCTAAAAGATTGTTGATTGTTTGAAAATGTTAACATCTACAGCTTTATCAATATTATACTTGTGACATTATGGAGAAATTATATCACAGATATATAAATCAAAGATTTGTGCAGCTCTAAAAAAGTGTGCAGTTCTACTTTGGCAGTAAGACTGAGACTAGCCTTCTTTGTGTCATTTATTCCATTTATTCCATTTAAAAATGCCATTTAGACATTGTTTTCTATTTTCCTGTAGTTACTGCAACTCTTTGATTTTGTAGAGCTGTGTATATCATTGCTTTCTTTGGTCGTCTTACTATTTCTTTCCCTCTCGCAGATGTCCAATGCCCAAAAGGAGCAGGTCGAGCATCAGAGAGCGCTCATGGAGCAGTCGTTCCTCCAGGATAAGGACGTGCTGTTGAAGAGAGAAATGGCTGTAGAGGAAGAGAAGAAGAAGCTGGAAAAACTGTTTGAGGATGAAGTTAAAAAAGCTAAGGCCCTCAAAGATGAACAAGAACGTCAGAAAAAGATGATGGAGGAGGAGAAGAAGAAACTACAGGCCATTTTGGACGAAGCGCTTAAAAAACAAAAGGAGGCTGAAGCGGAAATGATAAACAAACAGAAAGAAATGCAGGTGATTGAAAAGAAAAGGCTGGAGCAAGAGAAACTTTTGGAGGATGAAAACAAAAAGCTCAAACAGAGACTTCAAAATCTGGAGGGTGCTTCAAAACCTACATCCGCCACAAAAGAGATCGAAGTCCAGACCGACAAGGTGCCAGACGAGCAGCTGGTGGCAATGACGATGGTGGGAACAACCAAGAAAGTGTTGAATGGCTCTGCGGAAGTGGACGGCGAGAAGAAAGACAGACCGTCACCGCTAGCGTTTGATGGAATAAGAGAGAAAGTGCCCGCTGAAAGGCTCCACAACATCGGGATCCTCACCAAAAAGGAGTATGACAAGTTAAAAAAGGGAAAAGTCACAGTACAAGACCTCGGAAAGACTGACAAAGTAAAGGCTTGTCTCAAAGGTCAGAACTGTATTGGATGTGTGTTGACTCCATCCAAAGAGAAACTAAGCATCTATCAAGCCATGACGCAGGACAAAATCGCTCCGGACACCGCTACGATGCTCCTGGAAGCTCAAGCCGCGACTGGTTTCATCGTAGACCCTGTGAAAAACAAACTTCTCACTGTCGACGAGGCGGTTAAAGAAGAGCTAATTGGACCTGAGCTTCACGATAAGATGCTGTCTGCAGAGAGAGCGGCCACTGGGTTCAGAGACCCCTTCACTGGTGCTAAGATCTCCCTTTATGAAGCCATGAAGAAAGGGCTTATTGAAAAAGACCCTGCAACTAAATACTTGGATGTGCAGCTCGCAACTGGTGGAATCATCGACCCGATTAACAGCCACAGAGTCCCGCTTCAGACGGCGTACAAGCAAGGACAGTTTGACGCAGACATGAACAAAAAACTTACTGATCCCAGTGATGATTGCAAGCTTTTCATCGACCCCAGCACTCAAGAGCAGCTCACTTACAAACAGCTGCTGGAGAAGTGTACAAAAGACCCAGAGACAGGCCTGTTGATTTTACCGGTGCCAGAGAAAACTGGCCAAACAGAGAAAACGTACACAGATGCAGAGACACAAGACGTGTTTAGTATTTCTAAGATGGATGTTCCTTTTGGAAGATTTAAAGGCAAAGTTGTCACTATTTGGGAAGTAATCAATTCTGAATATTTCACAGAAAATCAAAAACGTGATTTAATTCGTCAGTACAAAACTGGCAAGATCACAGTGGAGAAAATCATCAAAATTGTCATCACTGTTGTTGAAGACAAGGAGAAGAATAAAGACAATGTGTTCAATGGTTTGAGGGCTCCAGTCTCTGCCAATGAACTTCTCGAGGCTAAAGTTATCAACAAAGACCTATTCAACAAACTGAGCAACGGTAAAGTGACAGTTAAGGAGATCTCAGACATGGAGCAAGTGAAAAAGGCTCTGCAGGGAACACCAAGTATTGCTGGGCTGTTGAACGAGCCAACCAAAGAGAAAATGCCTTTCTATCAGGCTATGAAAAAGGAGTTACTGTCCCCAGAAACCGCTGTTAACCTCCTCGAAGCTCAAGCAGCTACTGGGTTTATAATTGACCCAGTTAAAAATGAGCGTGTCCCTGTTGATGAAGCTGTAAAGTCAGGACTTGTCGGGCCTGAGCTACACGAGCGGCTACTTTCGGCCGAGAGAGCGGTCAGCGGATTTCAAGACCCTTACACTGGTAAGAAGGTGTCACTGTTTGAAGCCATGAACAAAGGTCTTTTAAAGAAAGAGCAGGGCATTCGTCTGCTCGAGGCACAACTCTCAACGGGAGGAATTGTAGACCCGGTTAAAAGTTACCGTGTCCCACATGAGGTAGCATTTAAACGTGGATACCTTGATGAAGAAACTAGCAAAACTCTGAACAAGGAAACTGACGAAACAAAAGTCTATTACGATCCTAATACTCAAGAGGATGCCACCTACGCACAGCTCATGACTAAATGTGTCACTGACAAAGAAACTGGACTCCCATTGCTTCCACTGACAAAGAAGGCCTCAAAACCAAAGGAAGACAAACAGATTACAGAGGCCAGGGCTCAACAGGCAATGCAGGCAACTATGGAGCTGGATTATGGGCCATTCAAAGGTAGAAAAGTCACCATTTGGGAAATCATTCACTCTGAATACATCACAGAGGAGCAGAGGATAGAGTTAATTCGACAGTACAGAATGGGCCAAGTGACAATTGAGAGGTTAATTACAATTGTTATAACAATGGTGGAAGAGGAAGATAAAAAGAAAGAGGCTGGTTTTGAAGGTCTTAGGGTACCAGTCACTGCCGACTCTCTGCTCAACTCAAATATAATTGATAAGGCTACATTTGATCAACTACAACAAGGTAAAATCACTCCTAAGGAAGTGAGTGAAAGAGATACAGTTAAGAAGTATCTGAAGGGCACAGACCTCATTGACGGCATTGCAATTGGAGATGAGAAGTTAAGTATATACCAGGCCATGAAAAAGAACATTCTGCAGCCAAAAACTGCTCTGGCTCTACTAGAAGCCCAAGCTGGAACTGGTTTTATAACTGATCCGGTGAAAAATCAAAAACACTCGGTGGATGATGCTGTTAAGGCTGAAGTTGTTGGCCCAGAGCTTCACGAGAAACTGCTGTCGGCTGAGAAAGCAGTGACTGGATACAGAGATCCTTACACTGGCAACAAGATCTCGCTTCTCCAAGCCATGAAGAAAGAGCTTGTTTTAAGAGAACATGCTATTCCGATCCTCGAGGCTCAGTTTTCAACTGGAGGAATTATTGATCCGGTCAGCAGCCATCGTGTTCCCAATGAAGTCGCCATTAAACGCGGCTGCTTAAACAAACAACTGGCCAAATCTTTCAACGAACCCTCCGGCGACGTTAAAGGCTTCACAAATCCAGAAACTAATGAAGATGTTACCTATAAACAATTGGTGGAGAAATGTGTAAGAGATCCCACTTCTGGCTTGTGTTATCTTCCTGTGTCAAAGGTCGAAGCTGCACCAGTCGAGAAATCCTACCAGGTCACAGAGGAGCAGGCACAAACAGATCTTGCCAACACCAAAATTGAGATCCCTGTTAAAGGTTCATCAGGAAAGAGTATGACAATCTGGGAAGTCTTGAATTCAAATATGCTTCCGGATGAGGAGAAACGCCGCCTCTTGGAGCAGTACCGTCTGGGTCAAATCTCAAAGGATCGAATGCTAATCATCATCATTGAAATCATTGAACAAAGAGAAATTCTAAAGGTAGAGCAAGGCATGTCATGTGATGTAATCAGGAGAAGAGTGACCATAGAAGAGCTTTACAATGCAAGAATCATTGACTTGAACACATACAACCTCCTGAAACAAGAAAAAATGTCTGTCCGAGAAGTCATGGAAATGCCGACAGTAAAACAGTACCTCTTTGGCACCGGTTGCATCGCTGGTATCATGTCGGACAGTCCTCCAAGAATGAGCATTTATCAAGCGATGAAAAACGGGAAGATTAAACCAGAGGTTGCTTTGAATCTCCTTGAAGCTCAGGCAGCAACAGGATTCATGATCGATCCAGTCAAAGACGAACTGCTTACAGTCGACGAAGCTGTACGTAAAGGGCTGGTTGGTCCTGAACTTCATGACAAACTCCTATCAGCCGAGAGAGCAGTTACTGGTTATAGAGACCCTTACAGCGGCAAAGTGATCTCCCTATTCCAGGCGATGAAAAAAGGTCTCATTCCAGAAGACTATGCTCTGAAGCTTTTGGAGGCTCAACATGCAACAGGTGGATTAATGGATCCCGATTACTACTTCCACCTTCCAAATGATGTTGCCATGCAGCGTGGATACATCAACAAAGAGACATTGGACAGAATATCTGAACTGAGCTGCGATGTCCGAGGCTACATTGATCCAACCACAGATGAGAAACAGTCCTATGCTCAGTTGCTGAAGAGAGGCAGAGTCGATAAGGAAACAGGCATGCGTCTGCTCTCACTGGCCGACAGAAAGTTGCTCTTTAAGGGTTTGAGGAAGCAAATCACAGTAGAGGAGCTGCTGCGTTCACAAATCATCACCCAAAAGACTTACACAGAGCTCACCGAAGGGGTCATTACAGTGGAGGAGGTCAGCAGAGACCTCAAGAAATACCTCGAAGGCACCAGCTGTATCGCAGGCGTCTATGTCGAATCAACCAAAGATCGTCTGTCCATTTATCAAGCCATGAAGAAGAACATGATCAGACCTGGCACAGCCTTTGAGCTGCTCGAGGCTCAAGCCGCAACAGGATATGTAATAGACCCCATTAAAAACCTCAAACTTAATGTCAACGAAGCAATAAAGATGGGCGTTGTTGGCCCAGAGTTCAAAGACAAGCTCCTCTCGGCTGAACGTGCAGTGACCGGCTACAGAGACCCTTACACCAGCAAAGTCATCTCCCTCTTCCAAGCCATGAAAAAAGGTCTCATCCTAAAAGACCATGGCATCCGTTTACTGGAGGCTCAAATTGCCACCGGAGGCATCATTGATCCACAGGAGAGCCATCGCTTGCCCGTTGAAGCTGCATATGTACGTGGTCTTTTTGATGAAGAAATGAACCAGATTCTCACCGACCCATCTGACGACACTAAGGGTTTCTTTGACCCCAACACAGAGGAAAACCTGACTTACCTTCAGCTAATGGAGCGTTGTATGATTGACCCTGAAACTGGCTTGGCTCTTCTGCTGCTTAAAGAGAAGAAACGTGAGAGAAAGACATCATCCAAGTCATCTGTTCGTAAGAGGAGAGTGGTCATTGTTGATCCTGAAACGGGGAAAGAGATGTCAGTTTATGAGGCCTATCAGAAGGGGCTGATTGATCACCAGACATACATAGAGCTGGCAGAGCAAGAATGTGAATGGGAGGAGATAACTATCACCTCTTCAGATGGAGTTGTGAAGTCTATGATCATTGACAGGAGATCTGGTCGGCAGTATGATATTGACGATGCCATCTCGAAGGGGCTCATTGATAAGTCGTCTCTAGACCAGTACAGAGGCGGCACCCTGTCCATCACAGAGTTCGCAGACATGCTTTCTGGAAACATGAGTGGAAATAGATCACGTTCATCCTCCTTTGGCTCCTCATCCTCTTACAACATTGGCCCAGTGCCCACTATCAAAACCCCAGCAACTATATGGAACGACCCAACTGAGGAAACCGGTCCGGTGGCAGGGATCCTAGACACAGACACGCTGGAGAAAGTTACGGTCACAGAGGCTATCCACAGAAACCTAGTGGACAATATAACAGGCCAAAGGCTGCTAGAGGGTCAAGCCTGCACCGGGGGCATCATTGACCCAAATACAGGAGAGAAGTTTTCTGTCGCAGATGCAGTGAACAAAGGGCTCCTGGATAAAATCATGGTTGACCGCATCACTCTTGCCCAAAAGGCCTACAATGGTTTTGAAGACCCAAGAACCAAAAGCAAAATGTCAGCCGCACAAGCTCTGAAGAAGGGCTGGCTGTACTACGAAGCTGGACAAAGATTCCTTGAAATCCAGTATTTGACCGGAGGATTAATTGAACCAGATGTTACCGGCAGAGTCTCCATCGATGAAGCTGTTAGGAAAGGCACCTTAGATGCACGCACTGCACAGAAGTTACGTGACGTCAGCGCATACTCAAAATACCTCACCTGCCCCAAAACAAAGCTGAAAATCTCCTACAAGGATGCGATGGATAGAAGCATGACAGAGGAGGGGACTGGTCTGAGGCTTCTCGAAGCGTCCTCTCAGTCGAGCAAAGGCCTGTACAGTCCCTACAGCGTCAGCGGCTCAGGGTCCGCCACCGGGTCTCGCTCTGGCTCAAGGAGTGGCTCCAGACGAGGCAGCTTTGATGCCACAAGCTCAAATTTCACTACAACATTCTCCTCAACAGCTTATGGCTCATCTTCGCCCTACAGTTCATCGACCGCCTACAGCTCACCGAGCTACACCCGTCGATACTGAGGAGCTTAAACCAAGGTCACCAGATGCCTAAAAACAGTGAAATAATAAGTACCTTTATTCTGCTCTGCATGTGGTTGTTACAAAGATTTAGTGTTTATTTTTACAGGCTGAATTATTTTAGTAGTTGCATTTTTTTATTTACTTAGACTCATGTTTTCTTATCAAGGTTTATTGTATTTTAAGCAGTTGGCAGACAGAGAAGCAGTTCATCATATATTATCTATTGTCAGAAACATGACCAGACCAGAGTATTATCATTTCTGATTTTCAGAGCTGTAATTTGTTTAAATTTGAAGATAGCATGACAAAGTGCCCAATTATGAACCAAAACTTGTTGTACAAAACCTGTATATATTTATGAATTTATTGTGAAGGCAGATATACAGTATATAAGCCACTCTGCAGAGCAGAATATAGAGTTCCCTAAAAAATTATAGCTTCATTTAAAGAGCTCCAATACAGAAATTGTATGATTTTAAATATTGGATTTTGTTTGATCGAGCCAACATTTAACAAATGGACATTACAGTACATAAAAGACTCTCGACAATATACAACCAGCTTCTGCTCCAACACAATCAAGTCCAGGCCGTGCCAGACATTTCTAAAGGTAAGACTAAAACTGATTTCATACTTTAAATGGTTGTGTGTGGTGTTGTTGTTGTTGTTGTTGTTGTTATATCTCACATATTGTCTGTTCTTTGTCTTTACAGTGTCTCCGCTCCAGCTTTTTGCTCAGACGTCTTCCTGCAACAGTTTTATTTTAACCAAAACCACTGTAAACAAATATTTTATACAAAATTTACTGAAAAGCACGCACTTATACAATGTTTTATCCTACTGTTTTTATGATGGACCATTTTAACACTAGCATCTTTGTTGAACTCCTTTAAAGACCTTACCCGTGCTTCTGTAAGTGCCTGCAAGACACTCTTAATCACTTTAAAGCAATGTAACAGCTACTTGACAGCTTCTACTTGATGGTACAGTGGTTCCACTGTAAACTGATGCATGACTGAAAAAGTAATGCTTTCCACAATGTTTTCAGGTTAACAAGCATTTGTACTGTCGCTAGGTCACAATCCTACAGCTGGTCGATGCACAGGGCTAAAACCAATGAATGTTTATATCTAACATTTACTGTTTCCCAGTTTAGTGGGACTCCTCACAGACTAGTATTGTACTGTATATTAATGATATTTAGAGCACTATTGCTAAAAGCCATTTATTAACATTTTTCAGAAAGCTCTATAAGCTTTGCCACCAGCTCCAGTATTTTTATTTCTGTTTTTTATTATTTTACGCTTGTTTGGAAAAACAATACATTCAATCAATATAATTTTTTGTCATATTGTTTCTGCTATGCATGATCTACTTACTTACATATAAAGGTGCAGAAAGTAATAACATTTGTTTATTATGTTTCAAAAGGTTTGAAGGATGTATTTTAATGAGGGTTATCAAGCCTTGTTTCAAATGGTGTATTTATAATAAATGGTGGCTAGGAATTTACTGTAACACCTTATGCTATGTAAATAAACAAGGAAATGAAACACTGGCTCGAGTCTGTTCTTTTAATGTAAAAATATTACTTTTTGTTGAGAATGAAAGATTTAAAGCTGTTCTAAAAGAAGGTTTGCTTTAGACCAATATAATAAGATAGATCAACTTTAAACTTTCAGCAGCTTCGGCTCAATTTTCTGAGACAACTTAGGTCTTTTATTAGGATCTGTTGTAGGTATGGGACTTTGTTTTAAAGCACTTTTCTTACTGTGTTTGTGAATGAGTTGGAGAGGTAGAAAAAGAGATTGCATTCCTATCACGAAAATGGACTTGAAGGGTTGGCTACTTAATATAGCAAAATATTAAGTGAATGAAGAGGAGCTTTGTTGTTACTATTGTCAAGAAGTATGTCACAATCATAGTGAAGAAGTTTTTGAGCTTCTATATTGCTGATTTACAGCAAGAGGGTGTGGAAATATATATTAACTTCTGAAATGCGTCACAGAATGATGAGATTTTCAAAGCTAGAGTTAGGCAGCTGTTTTTTTGTAGGCCAGAGGAAACAGATACGGATTGGATATCACTGTTTCAGTTATTGAATTAAAGTCATATAGCCTGTATATGCATTCCTTTTAATTTATAGAGCTACATTTACCACTGTTTTCTGAGCGGGTAAGACTGTAACTTGTCTAAAATGCTAGGGATTAATTAGTCCATAAGGATGTGTATGTGCTCCTCTGGGAAAAGGTCTGCTTCTATATTATTATGAAAAAGCCTTAAATTCCCCTTCACTGCTCTTTTTATTGTCATTTACTTTACAGAGGCACAAAAAAGTACAAAAGTGCACATAAACCCCCTGTGGTTGGGGTAATTCATGTTGCCATAGTAACAACTGTACTTCTGTGTAGTATTAAGGTCCAATATTTTATACTACCTTCATTAAAGAGTCATCTAATGTTAAAGACCTGTCTAAAGTACATACACTAATGTTACCTACCTACCTATCACTGTATTCAGCCTATTGGGCCTCTCCCTGGACAATACGTCCTAAATAACAGGGAGTTTTGAGTCCCTGTCGTGCCAACAAGCAGACTAGGATGATGGGAGGATGACAACAAGAACAACAAACATTCTCAGGCAGAAGACAGCAGCTGCAGCATCATGGATTTTATTGGCACCTGGAAGGTATACTCTGAAGAAAACCTGGAGGAGTTTCTCAGAACAGTAGGTAAAGACATCCAGGACTTCACAATCACTTATTCATAAAAAATGCTTTGGCTGATAAATGTCTTACTCTATCCTTAAGGTGCACCTGAAATTGTAGTCAAAATGCGTAAAGAAATTAAACCAGTAATAGTGATAGAGCACACTGGGAAAGACTTTACCTACACAATAAAAACACCCATCCGCACCACTGTCAACTCATTCAGCATCGGGAAGGAGTCAGAGGTAACTGCAGCGAATGGCCGCAAGTTTATGGTAAGTTATTTTCAAAGTTTACTATGCAATAAAATGCACTCTGCCCTAAATTAGATCATTTGTTTCAGTAAATGACGGTCTGAAATTATCAATGTGTTGTTTAAGTGCACTGTCAGAGAGGAGAATGGGAAGCTGATCACAGAATCAGAGAAATTTACCTCTGTCAGAGAGATCCAAGGAGAAGACATGGTGGAGGTGAATTACTTTTTGGAGCTAAATAAAATGCATCAGTGTATACAATATTACCTGATAAAAGTTTAATTTCTGATCAACAGTATGCTTTTGTGTCTTTTTTAGAGCGTTACTGCGGGCTCTGTCACATTCATCAGCAGAAGTAAACGGGTCTAAGTCTGACACAGCTCAACTTAAAGAAAGGGAAACGAGAATAACATCATTAAAAAAAGCTTAAGAGAAATGTGTGAAGAAATTTGTAACATTGTAAATTCACTCAACAGATGGTGCTATAGTTTAAAGATTATGTACATTCAAATTGCAAAAATATGAATGGCTTTTAATTACCATTATTTAAAAAAAGTAAAGATTCCATATCAAATAAGATTATAGTAAATTGCTTTAGTCAGCACATTGATTAGATTTATGCATTAATATCATTGTTGAATGCACCATAATATCTTAATAAAAATAAGTAAGAAAATGCTTTTCACTCTCAATTGTCAATAAACAAACATATGTTTGAATCTATGTTTATTTATACAATCTATGGTTTGAATGAAGAAGAAAAAAATACACTTTGTCAGAGTATTGCTGTAAGGCAGCTTGAGCACTAATACATTGACCCGTTAGGTGGCGGTAGTGAGCCGTGTCACTGCAAGTCTCTGTTTTTTTAAACACTTTCGGCGCCTTTTAAGAGCGCATGTGCAGTGCATTCTTTGGTTGGAGATTTTCCATTGCTAAAAATTATTCTAGTGTGTGTGTGTGTGTGTTAAGGCCAGATTCATGAGGCCTCCAAATACGTCTTTGTTCGTTCGGAACATCGCCGATGAGTCAAGGTGAGTGCACAACACTAGCAGCTACCCACTTCATGACTGCTAGCTCATCTAGAGTAAACCCTAAATTGGTTTTCTGAGACGCTAACGTTTAACAGCTAGCTTGGTAGCAGCGTCAACTTACGCTCATCAAAATAAAACCAACCACATGCAATCTGAACGTTTAACTGAGTCTCAATAAATTTCTATTAACCAAATAACTAATTGTGTGTTGTTTGTACCTGCTGCACGTATCAGTTTAACTGCTTAATACTGCAACAACACGCTGACTACCTAATGCTAATGTTGTTGATTACGTGGAGGCTAACGTTAAGGCCAACGTGTGAACAATTCGAAACAAAAGAAAAAACGTAATAATATTAAGTCTGTAAAAATAATAACCAATATTAGCCGTTTTAAAAAGTATAACAATTTGTAATTTACTTAATATACATAATATAATTTTGTGTTTTTTACAAAATATTACTATTAACCTTTTTACTGTGATACCGACCTGGGTAGGTTTTTTTTACACGATTGGTTGGTTGATTTTTGCATACTGTATAACAAATTTAAAAAAAAAAAAAGGTTAGTAGTTAAACTCATTATTGAAGGAAGAATAAATTTTTGGTGCGGGTTAAGCAGGTAAGAAATGAGTTATGGGTTAAAGTGTCCCTTTAACTCACTGTCTCCTAGAAAGTAATGTGCATATTTTTATTGGTTAATGATGTAGCACACGGTCAGTTGAGTCATATTTGTATTTACGGTGTTCAGGCCTGAGGATTTGCGGCGTGAGTTTGGCCGCTATGGGCCGGTAGTAGATGTCTACATCCCACTTGACTTCTATACACGTCTGCCCAGAGGATTTGCATACATTCAATATCCTTTCCCAAGGAGTATGTCCTAAATATTGTTATCTGATGCCTGCCTAATGTATACCTCTCTCAGCAGGATAGGTTTACTGCTGTTTGTTTTTTGCACATCATTTGATTAAATGTCTAACACTACTATTTCTGTTATTGCTTCAGAAAATGTAAAAGCGTCAAGTTGTGGGAGCGGCCACAAAGAGTAACAAAGACCCATTAGCTGTAGTAGCTGTAAAGACAAGTCACAGAGGCCTACAGGAGCAAAGGGAAAGGGTGAAAAGTTTGAAAAAGAAAGTAAAGCATGAAGAGGAAAAAGGGAACGGAGACAAGGCTTGGAAAGAGGTTTAAGACGAGAAAGCAAGCAGGAAGTCTCTCTGCGAGTCGATTAAAGAGTTAAAGGTCAAGATGAAGTCAAAGTCAAGTCAAGGTAACAAGTCTGTATTGTTTTGTATCCTCCCAAGACAATTTGACCAAAATCAGCTGTCCCTGTAATATTCAAGACTTTTAATCAAAACTATTTCAGTCTTCACTGTTTTGATTTTGCTCATTTATTTGTCAATTCCTCAAAACAATATTTGATGTTTCAGCTTGCTTCATCTTTAATCTCTGAAAACAACATTGTGTACTGTCTCTGTTTTTAAACTGTTGTTAATTTGGCCACAAACTCAAATTTATGCATGCCAAAAGCAGACTAAAACTTTTTTTGTATGTAATTTTTTCTATTTATTTTTTTTATTTTTTATATAGAGTAATTATAGCTTCATGTTCATTAGGGGAACTAATTCTTCCTGTGTTTTATTAATTGATGTGACATTACCAAAAACATGCCACAAAACCCTTAACCCCGCAGCATATTTGAGGATGTGCGCGACGCAGAGGACGCTCTTCACAGCCTCGACAGGAAGTGGGTCTGTGGCCGTCAGATCGAGATCCAGTTTGCCCAGGGCGACAGGAAGAGTACGTCTTTTATACATGAAAATACACACGCTCATCTCTGACATATAAAGAGAAATGGAGTTTTTTGTATCTGCCTTTTAAACCTGACTGTTGTTTTCCTCTTCAGCTCCGAATCAGATGAAGTCGAAGGAAAGGCGTTCACCTGGCCGTTCCTCTAGACACGACGACTATGACCGAGATGGCCGTCGCAGACGATCGCGCAGCCGAAGCTATGACAGATACCGCTCTCGCAGCCCGTCGTACGACCGCCGGCGCAAACGCTCGGGAAGTCCTCGAGAGTGAGTCCCATGACCGCAATGACCATCTTAATGAGACACAAATAACTTCTAGGAAGAGCCGGCTGTGTCTATAAAGAATTGAAACGGTTTTCAACAAAGAAAATTCAATGGCTTAAAAGCTTACAAGTCTTGGTTAATTAAACACTAAACATCTCAAAACCAAAAGGGTATTCAACGTACTTAAATTTATTTTTATTTCCACTTAATTTACAACCCATTATGAGCTCCAATTAAAAACCAGTGCTGTAATTCTGTTATTGCTTGCAGAATTTGAAAGCTTGAGCTTTTTAAAGACGTATGGGGAAAAACATTTTTGTTAGTTTCTAGGGCATTTATTCATGTCATTTGATGCACGCAGTTCCCTTCAAAGCACAAATTTTTTTTTATGTTGCTCAAGAATGATCATAGGGGCTTATTTGAACATTTTTACACTTTTTTTAATATATATTTTTTAATAAAGGTATTGACATAGAGGTCTCGGGATTTTTTTTTCCAGATCCCGTCGGGGAAGACGAAGAAGCAGAAGTCATGAAGAAGACAGGTGTGAATCTCATGTTTCACAGATGACTTCATAGACTTATTTTAATGTAAACTACTGTTCACGTAAAACGTGTAGATTTCCTGAGGAAAAAGAGATTGAGAGATTACTTTTGAGAGGTGGGACAGGCTGTCATTATGTGACTACATGTGTCCCGAACCTATTTAACATGTTTCCTTACATCTTGTATACATGTTTATGTACAGTTCCATATGACTTTGCAGAGGGACATTTTTGCTCATTGTCTTAATGTCGTCCATTGTCTTAGTGCTCATTACAGAAGCTGCACTGACTGTTCTCATCTGGAGCTGATACACTCACTATCCGCTACACATCCATGTACAGTCACCTATACCTAGTTTTCTCACAGCTTTGTGTCTTGTTTTGTCTTCAGGTACAAGCAGAAGCCTCGGCGAGAGTCCAGAGGAAGGTCCCGTTCTCATTCCCGGTCTAGATCTGCAAGCCCAAGAGGGGATGGCAACCCTCCCACAGCCTCCCATTTCCCTGAGGAAGAGGTACCCCGGCGAAGACACTCCCCTTCACGTTCTCGGTCCGCGTCAAGGTCCCGCTCTCGGTCCAGGTCTTGGGCTGGACGTAAATCCGGTGGGCATTAGACAACATCTGACAACAGTTTGGGTGCTTGTGGAGAGAAGACTTTGTTTTTGACATGAATGTAACCTCTGAATCATTTCTAGAAAGCTTGTGTTGCAGCTCCTTTTAAGAAAAGTGCTATTGCTTGATTTTTATACAGTTGTTTAGTAGAAAAGTTTGTGCTTGCCAAGAGTATTTTATTTGTAGTTTCAATTTCCTAAACCCTATGCATCCATGTGCTTAAGAAAATCAGTGTTCTAAACTTGATAACTATCTGACAAACCATTCCAGTGTCGCTTTTTCTAATTTCATCTAAATTCGTAATGCATTTTTTTTTTTTTTTTTTTTTTTCCAAAGCTACAGAGATTAAATTTTTTTTTTTTGTTGGGTATGTTTTGTACAAGTAGGTAAAGAACCCAAACTCCTTTTTTGAGGTTTTTCATGTACAGTGGACTTAGGGCAAAGTTTTGAGTAATATTAAATGGCAATTGACAAAATAAATGTTTGCCTCTGAAAATGGTTTGCAGACAAGCACACGTTTGACCTAAAATGTGCGTAGAGTACTATGGTCCTTGTAAAGTGTTGATTATTTTTTTTTGCTTCAATCAGTAACTTACCTACAGTTTAAAATGGTTTGTGTTTTCTGTAAAATTAGACCCTTTCAAAGCGTGGTTCTGTCTTGGAAAAACTGTCCCGAGGAGGAACAAGAGTTTGTTATTGGCGTTTACATGACTGTTTTCATACCTATTCTTGTCACTGCATGTTTTAGCCACCTACCGTAATCTTCTATATTTAGTAGGAACAAACTGTTATTTTGATTAATAAATTGATCCCCTTCAATCCACAGAATGAATGCCTGGTTTCTATAGTTGGTCAAGACAGTTATTGGGTTTTTATTAAATATATATATATATATATATATATTTTTTTTTAGAACCACTAAGCCTCGTGTCCAGCCACATTTATTGATCCTTGTTAATGGAACATGAAGCTATGTAACTCTCGGCAAAGAAGCAGTCGTGCGTGAAATCGGACGTGCCCCATTGATTATAGAAAAAAACTAGATTAAAGAACACAGTGCCATTGCAAAGGCCTGATGTGAGTTATTAAACAGATGAGTCTGTGTCTAAAAAGACTATTCAAATGTTTAAACTGAACACAATTAGTTAAAAACTTGTGGCTAATTTTATTAACACTAAATATTTATTCTCAAACCAAACTTGATAGTAGTGTATTCAGTCTAATATATAACTTATGCCTTTTATTCATAAATGTAAGTAAACACCCTTCATTTTGATTTGAGCTCCTTTGAATACTTTTGGACTTTTTTTTATTAAATACAGTGTAGACAGGAAACTGGGTGAGAGGGGATTGACTTTGAGCATGAGCCAGAATCAAACCCAGGTCTCAAGTATGTGGTATGCATGGTACCAGGTGAGGCACCAATCCAAAAATTGCTGCACCCAGTTCTAGAGATCTGTTAAAAGCAACCATATTTTGGTCAAATGAATTTTGGTTATTTTTATTCTTGTTGTACTTAAGGCCTTAAGAACACATTTTAAGAGTGGGTTTATTGTAACTAGACATGACTTCCATCATTTTATTTTTAACAAATGCTTCTAACTGCTTCCTTCACCAAACGCCATCCCCTGGACTTGGTCTAAGACTGGACTTGAGTTTGGATTTTATAACTGTTCCTGGTATCTCAATGTTTAAATGGTCTGTGTAGCTAAACCCAAAATGGCCATAATGTCATCACAAATCAGTAAACAGTATGTGTCCCATCATTAAATTGAGTTTGACACATCTGTTTCACTAAGATCAAACAAGTTCAGGTCCTCTGGGTTCACAAGAGAGAGCCAACCAACTATTGGTGTTACCTCTAATGACAGTCAGCACAGTCCAGTCACTGCTGCAGGGAAATGGCACCACAGCCTTGTAACAGTATTGACCAGTTCTCACAGGCTCAACTACAGTCGGCACGGATCAGTCAAACAAAAAGCAACTGGATGTCTGTCTCTTTTATCAGATGAACAGGATTAGAAACAGGAGCAATGCAAGTGTAGGATAGATTTAAATGCAGTGTGAGCGTGGGAGGCCTTTAATAGTACAGTTCATATCTAAGATGAAAGGTAAGTGCAATGATTTCTATCAAATATTACAAGTCTTTTTAACTGAAGCAGCTACTATTCATTGTTTTCTATTTAAAGGTAAGAATAAAATAGCTTCCATTGGTTATATTGTACCTTATTTTCAAGCAACACTATATAACGTTTAGCATTTGCATCTCCTAAAAGATTTTTCCTGTTTTAAGATGATTTCAAAAATAATTTGGGACCCTTTTTTTTTTAACAAGTTTTTGTGTATATGTATTTACTTGCTTTCTCCTCAGAGCCCCTCTAAAGTAAGAAATGGGAGACTGGAACTTCCTTGGTGGGATCTTGGAGGAGGTTCATATCCACTCCACAATGGTCGGGAAGATCTGGCTGACCATCCTCTTCATATTCCGGATGTTGGTTTTAGGCGTCGCGGCCGAAGACGTGTGGAACGATGAGCAGTCCGATTTTATTTGCAACACAGACCAGCCGGGATGCCGTAACGTCTGCTACGACCAGGCCTTTCCCATTTCTCTCATCCGCTACTGGGTCCTGCAGGTGATTTTTGTGTCCTCACCTTCTCTGGTTTACATGGGACACGCCATCTACCAGCTGCGAGCTTTGGAGAAGGAACGTCACTGCAAGAAGGTGGCCCTAAAGCGTGAGTTAGAAGCTGTGGACGGAGAGTTGGTGGAGGTTCGTAGGAGAATTGAGAAAGAAATGAGGCAGTTGGAGCAGAGCAAACTCAACAAAGCTCCTTTAAGGGGGTCTCTGTTGTGTACATACGTCGTCCACATTGTCACCCGCTCAGTAGTGGAGGTCAGCTTCATGACAGGGCAGTATATCCTCTACGGACACCGCCTCCACACGCTTTACAAGTGCGAAAGAGAGCCATGCCCCAATGTGGTGGACTGCTTTGTGTCGAGACCAACTGAGAAGACGGTTTTTATGATGTTTATGCAAGTCATCGCCTGCATTTCTCTGTTCCTCAGCCTCCTTGAGATCATGCACCTGAGCTACAAACGGATAAAGAGGGGCATTTTGAGCTACTACCCACATTTAAAGGACGACTTGGATGATTACTATGTAAACAAATCAAAAAAGAACTCAGTTGTGCATCAGGTTTGCACTGGGACCTCTGTGGGACGGAAAACTACCATCCCGACAGCTCCAAGTGGGTACACATTGTTGTTGGAGAAGCAAGGCAATGGACCGAACTACCCTCTCCTCAGTGGGTCCTCGGCCTTTGTGCCCATTCAAGGGGACACTGGGGTGAAGCCAGATAGTCACAAAGACAGCAAAGAGGGCGTCCCAAGTCCAACAGAGCAAAACAGCAACTCCAATAACACAAGCAGCGAGACACGTTCCCCGCCGGTCGACCATCAGGACGAACCGGAGGAAGGGCTGTTGCCCGAACATGAAAACATGGACTGTCCTCGCTTGGAATACCCAACCCTGCCTGTCACTGATACTTCAACAAGCATGCTGAGGAAGTCCCGGAGAGTCAGCCCACCCTGGCACTGCTCCACTGTTGTAGAGGGGAACGGGTCTGACAGTGGGGATTCATACCACGGGAACAACAGCATGAAGCTTCGGAGTAGCTGTGTGGGACCTAGAGCCAGGATGGTCCCTAAATCGGACGTTAATAAAAGGCCCAGCAGGTCCCAAAGCCCAGACTCTGCCGGAGAGCTCAGTTCATTGTCCCGGCATTCAAGAGAAAGTAACAGCCCCACAACCTCGCCCCCAAACCGCAGAGTGTCCGCGGCAAGCAGTGCCAGCAGCAGACGGGCCCCCACTGACCTGCAGATATAGATGTGGCCACCCAGCAGGACAATATACATAGTATTTATAAGCAACAAAAGTAATAATCTCTAGATTTCATTCAAAACAAGCACCAAAACACTTTCCATTCAATGCTGAGGAAAAACACTGTTTTGAAAATCCTATTTAAATGTTTTTAAAGTGTAAAGGCAGACATTTCCTTGCTGTTACATAGTGGTTGCAGTGATTCACAGACAGATAACGATTTGCTTGCAGCAGCAACACGGTCTGAATGATTAGAAGAGGATGGAAAATCTAATCCATGAACTGTTAAACTGGCTACACTGCAATTCAAATTTTATATAATTACACTGACTTTTTGCATTATATTTGCAGTAAATTGTAAATTGCCTATATGACAATGCCATTTAGGTAGCACTGATGTTATACTTAATCAAATTTAAAATGTAGGCACTTATTAAATAAATTATGTAATATATTTGATGTACTGACAATAATCAGTGCCAATTACTGAGAAAAAAAGTTTTATTTTGAGAAAGCAGATGTTTAAACAAAAAAATAATCAGTGGTATTGTTTTCACTGTACATTCCTTAATATGTAATAAACATTGGCAGTCGTTACAAAAATTACAACTGCTTTCTTTGTTTTATACTCCAAAACCAACATCTCTGTGCTACTCCGTGGTTCCCTTTTCCAGTGACGATTCATACTGCATCAGCTGAAAACAAAAGCATGTGTTGAAGCACAGTGATTAAAACTGTTTCTGTTAATAGGGATTAGCACCTCACCCTGTTCCTCAGCTCTTTGTTTTCCTCCATGAGCATATTGCACTTTTGTTGTAAATCAGACAGTTCCATGCGAAGCGCCTCAGCATCAGCCGGCTCTGGTCCTGCCGCTCCGAGATGAAGCTTTATAAAGCTTTTTGAACAGTTAAGGTCCATTTTGAATAACTTCAACCATCCACTGATGCGTTTTCATATAATAAAATATGGAGCAGTATATCAAGCAATTCCTAAAAGCAATTATACAATTTTGCAACTGCTGTGAAGTGACTACATACTGTGAGATGTAAAGACTCAAAGTTATAGTTGTAGTCCAAAATGTTAAACCCTTAAACCTGAACAGTTAAGTAGTAAAAGTGAAGTTTTGGCTTTCTTAACAGAATATCTATAGTGTGCAGAATTATTATGCAACTAAATGAAAAACAAAGATTTTCCCATCTCACTTGTTTATTTTTACATGTTAAAGTGAGAATAATAAACTCCAAATTTACAAATAAAAATTTCTGAAATTAAAAAAAAAAAAACCTCAGACCAATATAGCCACCCTTCTTTTTGATAAGTCACAAGCTTTCCATTCACGGAGTCAGTCAGTTTCTTGATCTGGTCAGAATCAACTTTTTATGCAGCCGCAACCACAGCCTCCCAGACACTGTTCAGAGAGGTGTACTGTTTACCTTCACTGTAAATTTCCTGCTTAAGAAGGGACCAAAAGTTCTCAATAGAGTTTATGTCAGGAAAAGAAGGGGGCCATTAGTCATTATCATTAGTTTTTCATCTTTAAGGCCTTTAATGGCCAGTCACGCAGTGGAGAACTTTGATGAATGTGATGGAGTGTTGTCTTGCATAAAAATCAAAGTCTTCTTGAAAGATGCAGACTTTTTCACTGCTTGAAGAAAGTGTCTTCTAAAAATTGGCAGTAGGTCTGAGAGTTGATTTTGAGTCCATTTTCAACCCGAAAAGGTCCAACTAGCTCATCTTTAATAATACCTGCCCATACAAGTACCCCACCTCTACTTGCTGAGTCGAAGTGGAACTCTGTGGCCGTTACCGATCCAACCACAGGCCCATCCATCTGGTACTTCAAGAGTCACTCTCGTCTCATCAGTCCACAAAACCTTTGAAAAATCTGTCTTCAGATATTTCTTGGCCCATTCTTGACGGTTCAACTTATGTGTCTTGTTCAGAGGTGGTCGGGTTCAGCCTTTCTTACCTTGGCCATGTCTCTGAGAACTGAACACCTCGTACTTCTTAACACTCCAGGTAGGTTGCAGTTGTGGAATATGGCAGCACTGGAGGATAATGGGTTCCTGGTAGATTCATGTTTGATTCTTCGCAAATCTTTGTCAGGTAATTTCCGTCTTTTCTTTGACATGTTTCTTGCGACCCGGTTGACTATTTGCAACAAAACATTTGATGGATCTGTGATCACGCTCCAATAGCTTAGATATTTCAAGAGTTCCCTGTGAAAGATTTACAATTTTTGACTTTGAGTCAGTTAAATCGCTTTTTTGGTCCATTTTTCCTGAGGAGAAGAATCTGCCTAATAATTATACACACCTTGCTATAGGGTGTTGATCTTCTTAGGCCACTCCCTCCCTCATTACACAAATACACATCACCTGATATGCATTAAATCTAAGGATTCAAGTTTATACAGCTTGAAGTTGGAAATTATGGATAAAATGATGATATGGTCAAAATAATCACTTGCCTAATAATTGTGCACAAGATGTAGTTTTAGAGGGTTTGATAGTTGATTATAGGGTTTTTTGTTAAGGCAGCTCTGTAAATATGTCAACATGCAATAGAAAAGGATACTCCAAGGCATTGTTGGGTTTATCATTCTCTTCATAAAGGGCCACTAAAACTAAGGAAAAAGAGAAATATATTAACACGACAGTATGTAAACAATATTGTATGTGCTTTTTACTCACCACTTGTTATAGTGTCCAGAACCCCAGCTTTTTCTAGATACCTTCTAAACTGTTCTCGTTTGGACTCCGAAGTCTGAAATGTTACATCAAAATATTAGCTGCGTAAACACAATAACATTATCCTCTGAAGAAATTAAACATGACCGTTCCCAAGCCCCACGAGTTATTTAAGATTAGCTAGCTGTGATTGATGTGGAGTCCTGCGCATTGCAATGTAACTAGCAGCAAATTAGCACAAATTTAGAGCACATGGTTACACCAAAGCGTGAGAATTATTTTATGTATTTATTACGCCATACTCACTCTATAATGGGCCATGGTTGCGTTAATATTTTGAACGTTTACTGCTACAAACAAACTTGTGACACATTCATTAAGGCGACTTCGTGCAGCTGGTTATGTTTGCTTTTCGAAGGGTCACAGGAAGGGGGCTGGTTGCCATAACGACAAACACGATCAAACTGTTTAGTTTAGTGTTACTTTTTATTATTCGTTTTAAATTAACTTATCTGCTATTTTGAGAGAACATTTAAAATAATAAACAATATTCCAAAACGTATATAAGTGGCTAGTAGAAACGGGAGAATGACTAAATCCTAAATCACGTAAACGTCACTTCCTGGAGTCTGATCTACAAGTCATCTGACGTTGCGCTGTTGCCTTGTCCATACACTTGGAAGTATCTCATCCATTTTTTTTTACACCAGTTTTTCTCGTTTCACTCATGTGACTGACTGTTTCTAAACAGTCATGGGAAAACAGAACTGTTCTCGATTAGCAAAACAGCAAACAACACTATCTGTCTTCTCGCCGGGTGATTTAAGTAATAGGACCAGAATATGACAAAGAAAAGGTTGTATCATTAGTAAAGTAGAGGCCCGTACAACGGACCGACTTGACAATTACGAGACCAGTGTTATAAACAGGTTATAAGGTAAGCTGTTGCTTTTTTATTATTATTAAAAAATACCATTCTTTGTCTAAGCTAAACACCTAACGTATACTGCTTAACTATTACCTCTATACTTGTTAGGTGTATTTTACGGTAGCTTTGGTTAACAGTGTGTGTGTTTTTGTTACACATTATTTACATTATTTTAAGCTAAAACTGAGTGGATAAAGTAATGCACACAGTCTAGAAGTGAAGTTTTGTGTCTTAACACCTGGTTTACAGTGCTATTACAATTTTCCAGTTTGTAAATATGTTGAATTTTTTTGCTTAACTTTGCTTTAAACTATTGAATATTGTTGATAGCCATTGTTTGTTTAATGATGTAAAGGACCCATACATCCTATTACTATGTACTGTATATTCTATATATTTAATAGTGTAATAAACCACTATGTGTTAAATCAGAAAAACCTAGCCTACAATGTATCCCTCATTTTACAATTCCCCTTAAATCAAATACAAAAGACCTGCCTCGAGGGGAATATTTTAAACCAGCTCAACTGAAATAAAACGGTGTGCCTTGTTGATCACACAGGGATTATAATACATTTACTGTTTCAAAAAGAAGTGCTCATCAAAAGACAAGATCCCATCCCATGACAAAGTTTATAACAAACACGCACACTTCTTTGTAAAGCTCAGTCACCTGCCACAGAGGAATTAATACTTGTATTCTAATTTATATTTGTATAATTATATTTTCTTCTCACATGTATTATAAATTACAATAAAATAGCTATAAATTCTGTGTTTTTACATTGGACTACATTAATCGAACCAATAGGCACTGGGGCTAAGAGGTTCTGATGGCCCTCACCGGTGTCTCAAAGGAAAAAATAGTCTAGAGCGCAAATATATTTCTCTCAGACAACAATAATTCAATAATTAATAAAATCAACAGATGAACTTGCGAGATATGCCTTTACCTTAATCAATAAAGTGATTCTTGATATGGATCTGATTTTCCTCCTCGGACACGTGCTGACACATCTGCCCTCAATAAATTGTTGTGAGAAGTTTATTTTAGCCTTCTTTCTTTAACATGGAGTTTGTGTGAAATGATTACACTTTTTCTCATTGAGTTTAAACACTTCCTGACACTGGTCATTAGGAAATGAAATGGGATTTTTTTTTCAGCTGTTTTTTCAAGTTTGTGCTGTCACTTCACTGACATGTCATTTTAAAGTGCAAAACAAAACAAGGAAACCATGTATTAACTGTGTGTCATGTATGTTCATACTATTTCAGTCATAACAAGGATTTGAGTGTTCTTCTCATGTTCTTCTGAACATTTTGATATAGAAACTGTTTTTTCATCTGTAAAAGTTAAATTTAGTGACAGACAAACTCACAGCTGACAGTTCTATAGATAATGCAGAAGTAACATTGTTGGGGCCAGCTGAAGGCAGAGCTATTGGTCATTTTGCTCTGTCATAAAGTACGCTTATTATTATTTTTTGTTTTTTTTTACATTTTCATTTCCTCTAAAAGTAAATTATGGTTCCTCTTTGTTCTGTGCATTGTTTTGATTAAACAAAGTACAACTCATGTACATCTCAGCATCTCAGGCCCCATTCAGACCTGACACTTTAAAAAAGAAGATATTAGAGAGAAAGTTGTACAGCTAGACTTTTTTTCAGAATGTATGTATATGAAGCAGGAAAGTGAGAACTGATCTAATGTAAACTCAGGGGGAGGACACATTGTAAATTCCAGACAGATTTGCCCAGAGAGAGAGAAAGAGAGACAAGCTGAAATGCTAGGTTTGAAAACGTTTTTTTAATGCAATAGCAGTTTGACATAAGGGTATGAGTAGTTCTTTAAAGCATAAAAACAAGATTTGTTAGAGCAGTGAACTCACAAATGCATCTAAAACTTTGTAAAATCCCCTACCACATTTTCATTGTGGTCATTGTGCTTTTCTTACAGGTTTTTGTTAAAATGCAACTGCTTTTAGAAATTTGCTGATGCTTGCGCCTCCTGACCTGTCTTGGTGTGTTTATTATTACCATGTTATGTGTGGCATGTTTTGTCATTGTGTGTGCCTCTTTGTCCTGAATCTATCCACCTTTCTTTTCAGCAGTGGATTTTCTTGTCAACATGCCTCAGTGACGTGATTTTAAACAGAAGTCCCTCCAGAGCCAGACCCCTGCGATGCCTCAGTCCAATGGATACTCCGTTAACACAGAGCCTTCAGGCGACAGAGAGGATTGTGAGCCGCTGGTTGAGAGTGATGCAGGTGTGTTTCTGTGGCACCAAAAACTATAGCACTATGAAATCTCAGTAAACCTTTCATTATTCTCAGCTAATTAACATTTTGTCATATTTTGATAAAACATCAGCATGTATTGACAAATGTTTTTCATCACAGTATTGCAAAGACTACTTGAATCACAATAATGTTATGGTTTACCAGCTGAATTTACCCATTGCATATCAAAATAATTTTTGAATCAGTGTCTTAAATGTATCTGTAATGTAACAAAATGTACAAGTGCATGTTTGTCCAGAGAATTTAGCAGTTAGTAATATTTAAATATATTCATTTGGCAGTAAAAAGTAACAAAGGTATACTCACTATTGTCACATAGTCAAACAACCTCCCACTTTCAAGCTTTGCAGCCTAGTTGATGGATTATAGCATGAATATATCAGTCTTTCCTACAAGAAATCTGTTTGTTAATGTGATTGTTGGATATACCAGCTTTAGTGTTATGACTCTATAACACTTTATAGCTATTACTGCCACATGGCTCCATAACATTTACTCTTATCTGGGCTTTAACACAAATGCACTACAATAAGGTTGATTAACTACTTAAAGTGGTTTCAAATAGAGCTTAAATGAGCGGTTGTTCTACAACTGGAAGGTTGGTGGTTCGATTCTCGCCCTCCCCAGTTCATACTGTTGTTGTGTCCTCAACCCACCTTGCCTCCAGGGCCACAGCTCTGGTGTATGAATGTGTGTGAGTTTGGTGGTTGTCGGGGAAGGCTGTGAACTCCTTGTGTATGGCAGCCCCCCTCTCTGTCTGCCCCAGGTATGAATGTGTGTGAATGGGGTGAATGGAAGCATCATATAAAGCACTGAGTGCCCGAGAAAGAAGAAAGCGCTATATACTTAATGTACATTTACCATTTAGTCAAAGTGTTGGGTGCAATGTCTATAGAGTCCTATAAGACATTGTTGTTTACAACATAAACAGCAACAGAAAATCTACTTCCAAAGACATTTTAAAAATATAATATATAATATAAAAAAATATATAATATTACGTTAGCCTCACCTCACTTTGTCTGCATGTAAAAGCAATAAGATGTCTCCGGTGAAGAGCCTCACCAGTCTATTAAATGTGTTTATAAGCAGCACTAGACTTGACCTATAGCTCAACAGAAGCTGTGCTAAAACATTACTGCTAACTCTGCATCTTCTTGTCATTGTAAACCAATTTCTTCAGTTACCGGTCATTGTTATGTAACACCTGAATGACCATCAGGGCCAGATGGAGTTACTGAACTTGTTTTGCAAGATGAAACATAATAGAAGGTTTCGCAACGCACTGGTTTAATCAAAGAAACGTTATTGGTTAGATCAGGCCAAATGAGGCAGAAGTGAAAGTGCCCTGCATAAAATTCTACATGTGTAACTAGATCATGAGAAAGTGGCTGAAGTCCCCCCCTCAATGACCATTTGGCTCAATACTTCAATTTAAAAGAATAACAAATCATCATTAAATCATTGCAATAGTTCACTCTGATCATTTGTGGTAGGTTCCTTTAACACATCAGTACGTAGCACGTACAAGAAATTTGCTATTAGGTACAAAAAGAACTTGGAGGCATAGTTCCACTTTTTACATTAACAACTGACATAACAGCATACTTTTAGACCTGCATCCATTAAGTTAGTTTCTGGGGTTTGAGAAGGACATTATTTTGACACAGAGATCTGTCTGTGCTGGTGGAAAAACACTGCCATGAAGAGCACAAAATGTATGTCTCATAAAATGGTAGTGAACTGTAAGAAAGCTTTATGTAGTGTCCTTCTAAACATATACCTATTTGTCCAGGAAGGACCTTTCTTTTTTGTTTAAGATAGGCTTTTCCTCCAACACTTTCCCTCTTAGTCCATACAAACCCTACAACTTAGTACACTAACTATACAATCCTACTTCAAAATCAAGGAAAATGACTCTAATCTCCTTATAGGGTGTATTAAACTTTACACAGAAGTAAAAAAGTGTCAGTTAAATATATGGTTTAACAAAGTGATTATAGGTCACACCAATTCTTTCCTGTTTCTGTTTTTTTATGATGCTTGAAGTAAAACAATCCTAAATGTTCTGTGTTCCCAGTTCCTCCTCAGTGCTGCTCGGCCCGACTCAACCTGGCCGTCCTGATGTTTCTCGGCTTTGCTGTGGTGTACGGTCTCAGGGTGAATCTGAGCGTTGCGATGGTTGCCATGGTGAACAACACCGAGCCGGCACCGGCACCAAATACCACAGCAAAGCATGCATGTCCACTGCCATCGGACATCAACAACACCAGTGATACATTCAAGCAGCCGGACGGGGTAACAGGTCACAAAACAGAACAGAAGTCAATCAGTCAATAGTATTTCTTTGCATTTGTTTATCTTAAAAACTGCTACTTCTACCGCTGCCCAGAGCAAACAAACTGAGCACGGCTTAAGGAGAAGCACAGTCACGTTGGTTTTTGAGCACACATTCTTTGGGCATTTATGAAGAAAAGTGTGTAATAATCACCATCAGACGTATTCCAACTGACAACAGCATGTCCCTGTTGGGCTTCTGTAGCTGTTCACATGCTTTGAAAAAGAAAAATGTGAGGTGTGGAGTTGCACACTACAGTTACACGCCAAAAAACTACCCACCCCGCCGTCAAAATAAAATCCCTTTTAAACTTCTGGTGTGCTTCTTCTTAAAGTTACATGTTTCTTTCTTATTGTGATTGCCAAAGCAAAATCCAAGCAAGTTAAACCTAGTATTGCAGAAAAAAAATACCTAACAATAAAAATATTTGTCTATTTTGAACATTTAGTCTAAAGTAATACATTAATTTCATGTTCATGGCCTCTTCACTTGGGATTTGGTACAAACTAAAATTACAAAAAGTGTAATTTATTGTTTTTAGAAATAGTATTTAACTAATCATAAAGTGTCAAAAAATTATTCAGGCATACAGAGGACAGAACAGTCACCTAACAACCATCACAATGCTTTTTCAGACCTTTACATTTTTAATCATTTAGCTGACGCTTTTATTCAAAGCGACTTACATTAAGCTGTAACACGTTAAGTGTTAACGGCTGGAGTCAAGGTGGGTTAAGTGTCTTGCCCAAGGACACAACGACAGTATGAAGTGTGGGGAGAGCGGGAATTGAACCAACCTCCCGGTTGAAGGACGACCGTTCTACCACTGAGCCACTGCGACATAACACATCATTTATACTCGTTTGCCTTCTCTTTGTCCCAGGTCCCTCAGTACCCCTGGGATTCGGAGATTCAGGGCTGGCTGCAGGGAGCCTTTTTCTTTGGATACCTGTGCACTCAGATCCCTGGAGGTTACCTAGCGGGACACTACGGAGGAACAAAGTTTCTGGGACTGGGTGTTTTAGGAACGGCTGTCCTGACGCTGCTCACGCCTCTGGCCGCACAGTGGGGGTCACGCTGGCTGTTTGCACTGCGGGCTCTGGAGGGCTTTGGAGAGGTACGGGCAACACAAAACACCTTAACAGGCAGGTCAGACTAAACAAAATATTCAGACCAACTGTGAACAGCAGAGGGCAGCATTTTCCTCAAATCAACTCAAATATCTTAATCCATCAGGAACTAAGGTTGTGTCTCATTGTGCTGAAAAACGACACCAACAAACATTGATCAAACACATGTATCGTCAGGGCAACTACGGTTTTAGCAATGCTCATAAAAACATACAAAATAGAGGCAGAGACAATATGAAAGAAAAACTGGAAGACAATCCTGAATATAGCAACAAAGTGACTCTGACCAAAGTGACTGTTTTCAAATAAAAATTATGGAAAATATATAAATACAAATCCAAGCCTATTCCATATTATGTACTCTACTTGTGTTTGGAATCTTGAAGAGCCTGAAGCTCCTCCAAATATGGCTTATGTATTTGGTTAGCAAACATAATCACAAGAGCACAGCAGAATGGATAAAAGATCATAATATTCATACTGGAACAAACTTGTCTGCTGTGTGAACTATTACATAATAAATTAGGACTAGATGATGCTATTTTACAGATATAAAGACTGTACTTGGAGTTGAAAAGACAAATATTTGTTTTGAAAGATATGAGAACCACCTCAATACTGATGCTTTTAAAATGTGGCGTATGTTTCTAATCCATTAAAGGAAGCATTAGAGTCATTTTGATCATGTTTCACTGCAGCCTTTTGTCTTTTAGGGGGTGACGTTCCCGGCCATGATGGCGATATGGGCTCGCTGGGCTCCTCCTCTCGAGCGATCACGACTCATGTCTTTGTCCGGGTCCGGGGCCAACTTTGGGGCATTTGTTGCTTTGCCGCTCACTGGTTTCATTTGCAAAACCCTGGGGTGGCCAGCAGTCTTCTACCTCTGCGGTGAGACACAGAAACTAGTCCCAGATCCTTGTAATGCAAATAGAAGCCCCAGTTTGTAACACTTTTTCATGACATGGACCCGAAAAGTAAAATTTTATCCAGGCTTTTCTCTCCCTTTTTCTGCTTTAGGAAGCGGTGGTTGCCTCTGGGCAGTCTTCTGGTTTGCTTTTGTATCAGACGACCCTCGCACTCATCGACGAATCAGCGAAAAGGAGCGAGACTACATCGTTAACTCTATTGGAGCTCAGGTATAGCACATTACTCAAGCTGGTCTTTTATAGTAAGCAAATAAAGACAATAAATAAAGACACTTGTCTTTTATAGTAAGCAAATAAAGTTTTTGGTGTCTATTGCTTATTGTGCTTTGGAGTTATTGTCACATGTTTAACCAAGTCAGAAATTAAAACTTATTATGATACCCCCAGCGTCTACATTAAAGTTGTTTTCTAAAGAAGAGGCAAATTTTATTTTTGTTTGAATTTATAAGGATGTGCTGCAATTTTTGTCATGTAGTCATTTTAGATAGTTACAGGAGAAATAGACAAGAAACAGGAGGTGAGAGAAATA
Source organism: Perccottus glenii (assembly GCA_024416835.2). Taxonomy (NCBI): domain Eukaryota; kingdom Metazoa; phylum Chordata; class Actinopteri; order Gobiiformes; family Odontobutidae; genus Perccottus; species Perccottus glenii. Next base: position 8,390,576 of record CM044562.2, read on the forward strand.
GGAAATAAGTAGAATAAAATAAACCTGAGCCAGATTCATGTCAAAATACATTACTTGAAGTTGTACTATGCTTTTTACTGTAAAATAGCCTCTAAGTCATTGCAATATAAAGCCTCAGAGCCATTTCAACGATTTCTGACATGAAAAAGTTATAATAGCCCTTCTCTATTAGACTGAGTGCAGCCAGTTCTCCGTATACTGCCCAACTTTCTATACATCTTACATATATTAGATCCATATTGAGATGTAACAGTGTAACTGTGCCTCTGTCAAGTCTGTAATTGTGTTTCTGCTTTCATGTAGAGCCCCCCTAATCTTAAATATTCACATTATTTGCAGATGTACCTGTAGTATGCAGAAACAGGATTTTAGTGGTTTCAATAATATTAATATACAATAATACAAAGAAGATTTATGTAAAATTAAGTTTTCAGTCTTCTCTTCAGAAGATTTACTCATTTACAGTGTATCCCTCTTTAATCAGTGACTGTGTTACCGCTTGTGGTAAAAATTAACATAAACATAACAACATACCATTTAAATAAAGATGTTTTTAGATAGACTTCTTGTTTTAATTTCCTCCACAGTGTCTTGTGTCACTGTTTGCCTCCTGTACCTCATTTTAGTTCCTTATTTTGTGATCATGACTCAAAACAAAACAAAATGCACAGAGTCATGAGGTCAGATTTATGATTCCATGTCTCATCTTTAATCTGACCTCATCCTCAGGGCACGGGTCATGGCTGGAAGGTGCCTGCTTGGTCCATGTTGTTCTCTGTGCCTCTTTGGGCCATCATCATCACGCAGATGTGTGCGAACTGGTCGTACTACACGCTGCTCACGTCACTGCCTGTCTATATGGACAACATCCTGCACTTTGACCTCCAGTCGGTAAGATTCACACATATTCAACAAAGGAGGAAGGTAAAGGACAGTTATCTTCATGCAGGTGAATCTAAATAGTAAATGAAAGTCAGTGTGAATGGTGGTCTGATTTTAAACCGATTATCTCAGAAATAGCAGAAAATAAATAAAAGAGTAGGGATAAAGCCACAAAAATCGAAATATAATATTGGATGTGTTCATAGGCTGTTGGAGAAAGGCCCCTGTCACATTGATCCCTAACCCTTGCCTTGTGTTCAACAGCAAAGATATTGTTCCTGTCAATTATAATACTACATATTATCCTGTCTTTGTTTTCTAATGTGTGTCTGTCTTAAGCTTTTAGTTGAGTGTTTCTGATTTCACAGAATGGCTTCCTGTCCGCTCTGCCGTACCTCGGGTGCTGGCTCCTCTCAGTTCTCTCTGGGTTCGCAGCCGACAGCCTCATCGAGCGGAGAGTGTTCAGTGTCACGGTTGTTCGCAAGATCTTTACAGCCATAGGTAAGAAACCCTGCCTTATCATGTTGTATAAACTGTATGTTGTCCATAAGATTATGGTGTGGAAAAAGTAGCAGGAAAATGTGACTTTCAAAATCTCCTCTGTGTAGGTTTGGTCCTGCCTGCAGTGTTTCTTGTGGCCGTGTGTTACGTCGGCTGTAGTCACGTACTGACCGTCACATTTCTCACACTTTCAACAACCACAGGCGGCGCCAGCGCTGTAGGGGTCTACATTAACCAAATAGACATCGCTCCTCGGTCAGTTTCCTTAACACATGAGAGTCACAAGACAAATAGTTTTAACAACAGATGTTTCCACAGAAATAGTACAGTATGGGATGGGTGTGGTAAATAATGCACTCTAATCTAATAACCAACAAAGTAACCATAGATACCACAGGCATTATGGCTTTACTGTGCAAAGGTTTTAGACAGATATGCAGTAACAATGAGGTCAACAATATACAAATTTTATGTTTTTTTGTTTTGTTTTATCAAGTTACAAAATGCAAAAAGTGAGTGAACAGATGAAAAACATCAACATTGAAAGGAGTCTTTCTAACATGATGGTGAGACTCTGATCCCAACATCATGGAGTCTGGCCTGGTTCAGTCTGGGATCACATTGTCTGGTTTAACATAAGTTCCTTCTGATGTTTGACGATCTGGTTAAGTCCAGTTTAGCCTGGTTTTGTCTGAGATTCTCCAGATGTCTGAACAGAACCTGCCCAGATCCTGTGGAACTACAAGAAGTGTTGTTGTTTTGGCCAACCAAATAATATGTTTTATTTAGAATAGAACTTCTGTTTTTTCACTTTGCATTTTTTTAACTAATACAAAATAAACATATCCACACCTGCTTAAAACAGTACTGTATATCTCATAAAATGTTTCTCTAATGTGTAGATATGCAGGGTTTCTTCTTGGGATCACCAACACGTTTGGGACCATTTCAGGTGTTGTTGCACCAATTGTTACTGGATACTTTACTGAAGATGTAAGTAATTATTTTATTCTGAAGTTAATCTGTTTTGTTTTTCCCTGTACTTCAGTATGTAAAGAAACACACACAATAGAAAAGCCCCTTTAGCCAGTTCGACTCTTGCTTCATTGTCATTGTTCAGCCAGAATTAGTGTTTTTCTGAGTTTGCATTAGATTAGTTCTCACTTACCAGCTTCTTTTGCAAAACTCCACTGGCTTCTGATGTTAAAAACAGCACTGTTGACTCTGTTTATTATGGTCAGGTAAAGGTTTGACGATACTGTGTCTAAGTTACCAGTTTTATAACAATACAAAGAGACCATTTTACTTCCTGTTGCACATTTCATCATTATATAATAACTGTTAAACTATAAAAGTCACTCTGTTTTTGCTCTGATGATTCTGAAATGTAAAATGGTTCATTAATGATCAATGTCAAGGTCCCATTAACAAATAGCAACTTAATTAGGAGCCTAAATACAACAGTGTGCTTCTTCAGTGAGTGCTTAGGGTAAAAAAACATGTCACTGTTGTAAGACATCTCTCAATGTAAACCAGGAGTCATATTAAAGATCCAAAGACATATCAGGCCAGCTCCAAATATGCCCTAAGATCCTATCTCACAGAACACATTCAGCACAATAACACCTCACAGGCTCACCACATATGATCTGCTTTCTGTACCATGTCTAAAGAGGGCCTAATATGCATCATGAGTGAATGGATTTTAAGTGGCCAGTGTTAATGCCAGGTTTAAACAGACCAACTAAAGCTAGCCAATTATCTCTAAAACACTTCAATGCATTGCCTGCTCTAATGATGTTTTCTCTAACGTTTAGCACACCCTGGAGGGCTGGAGGAAGGTCTTCTGGGTTTCAGCTGCTACCAACCTCGGTGGTGCTATTATCTTCACAATATTCGGCACTGGGAAGATCCAAAAATGGGCCATGACAGATGAGGACAGAGCTGAAATAGAGAAAAAGAGAAGCAGGTCCATAACTACATGAAGAAAAGTTATTGTACCAAACACAAAGAAAAGGCTATTATTTGATCTCGCTACTTTCTTCGAGTTACCAGGCGCATTCATTTTGAAATCTGTATGTTTTTCTTCAAACATATTTGGTGGCACAGATTATTAGATCAATATTTGCAGGGTTTAGTCCATTTGCACTATAAGAAAGTAAGGCACTACCTCTGATTATGTTATTGCTTTACTTTACTTTAACTGTGAATAAGAGGGAGCAAATGTGTACATCAAGCCTTTTAAGATAGGCCTTTATAAATTGTGTCAGGTTTGTGACCTTTTCTACAGTGTAATGGGACCAAAGAAGCACTTTAAGAATACCACAAAGGCCTTAATAATCCAAACAGTGTCAAATATTTACACAGTGGTTTTATATCTCTCTTTCAATCAAAAGCTTATTTTGTCTCTATTTTAACTGCAATAATTGGGTTAGGATCGTTTGCTCAAAAATGTGTGATATTTGCTTTGAAAATATGTGACACTAGAAATGTTTACATATTTTATAATTCATTGTAAAAATTAAGCTGTTTTACTGAAATTAAACATCTATTTGTGTAATAACTGTACAGCACATTCATTCAGATATACTTATTCATTATGCTGCTGTTGTTATAAAAAAGATTTACACTCTTAGAATCCACATCTATATAATAAAGCTACAAAAACTTCTGGGCTGGTCAAACCCATTTTAACTCAAACCCAACTCATTTTTACTTGGCCTTGTCTTGATGTCAGACATAGAGGTCTTGACATGGTCTTAAACCATAAATGGTCTGAGATCACAACTGGGTTTCAGTTTGTGTGGCCTTGATTATTATGATAAAAGAGATAAGAAATACATTCCTGCTGTTGCAAACATAACTTGGGACCTAACAAATTAAATATTTACAAAACACAACATTAAGGACAGTAACATGGTGCAACTGGTATTGACCAAAAGATTATAACTATTATTTAATGTATTACAAAAATCTTATTGTTGACAATAATTATGAAAACCAGCAACTTTCTGAGTAAACACATTAAGGTAAATTTGTTTAGGAAGATTATAACATCTCGAGTCCACCCCACAAGAGCTCCTGTTTACACCCACTAGGTGGCGCAAGATGAAGTAAAACCAATGAGTTAAACCGGTGACTGTAAAAGGGGCTCCTACAGTCAATGAGTAAAACGCAGAGAGGGTTCTAATACACAAATAGATACATTATTAAGAAACAGCTCATATTACTCTGCTTTTAAATAACTTTTATATATATATATATATATATATATATTAGACTTGTATGCTACATTATGAAGCTATGGTTAAAAGTTATCTTGGCATCAGATGACAGTCGCTGCGGTTGCCAGGGTTCTCTTTGAGCTTGCGTCAGATTTTTAAATGACCCGGATGTTACGTGACCCGGATGTTCACGTGACCCAGTCAAGGCGTAACGCTTATAACTGTCCGTCCGCCCCTTATATAAACAATCTATGGTCCGCCCCCTCGGTAGGCTTTACTCTTCACAACAAACTTAAATGTTTCTACTACTATGTTTTAATGTCAACTATTTAAATATGTTTTATTTTGGGATCGAGGTGGTCGTAAAAAGGTCTTTAGTCCAATAGTGCAGAGTTTAAAAGCTATAGTTTGTTTTTTGTGCTTGTTACTTAGCTTTCAAGACAAATTGTCTATTTCTGTATTTTCCCACCATTGTCAATACAGTTTAATAGTGTCTTGTTTTATATTTTTAGGTTTTATGTCTTGCAACTCTCTCCAGCTAATACATTTTTAATGATGTACTCATACACATTCCACATCTAACATAAATAAATTAAGTACAGTAATGGTGGGCACAGTTACTATAAATAGTAACCTCACACTCACTAGTTACTATCTCAGTATATACTATAACATATTTCTAACACTGGTTTCTGTTAGAGCTGAAGCATTAACACTAGCCTGCTTCTATAAAAATAATGGAATATACTGGTAACTCAGCTCTCGATAGTAAACAGGACACAGAATAATGAAAAAGTTTGGCATGCTACAGGGACCACCACAGTTTCACAGCAGAAGGCCTATTTTATTTTAATAGGTTGAGTAGCCTGTTCTCCCGCTAATTCCATAGTGATTAAGCAGTATCTGTCTGAAATTATGCATACTTATATAACTGGCCAACATTTAGTGAGCTACACCTTTATATACAGTATATACAGTAAAGCACTTTAAATGACCCAGTGTATGAATTGCGCTATATAAATAAAATAGCTGTGCCTATATTTCAGCAACTTATCTTTCGATTTTATAGTTTAATGTAAAGCCCATTGCACACAGCTTGCAAGAAAACTTGTCTTCAGGGGGTAAAAGTAGAAATGTAATTCAAAACTGATTTAAAAATATGAATATTTTTTAAATGTACACTGATAAAGCATTACATTTTTTTTATCTTCTTAAATTTTTCTCTTAGTTTCAAGCATGGGTTCTGAAGGTGAAATACAGGACACAACAAAGAAGATTCAAAAGATCCCCCACCTTTGACTCCATTTGGCCAGAGGGTGTGATACATATTCTAGCCTTAAGGTTGTGATATGCATGAGATTAACTCTTTTGGCAATAAAACAAAAGCAAACGATGGACCTAACATCACGGGGGAAAGATTTTGTTTGCAAGTGTGAAGCTCATGGTAATGCGTGGGGGGTGCATCAGCAGTGAGCCGACAGAGGACAGGCTGTGTTGTTAATGGTTTTATTTGCATTTACTGCTATTTCAGGTTTATCCTCAGTTTTAAAAGAAGTGCTGACAATGTAATCCGAGCTGTCTTAACAAGAAACAGAGAAATGCAATCATACATAAAACACCTAAGGAAGGAAGACTTGTACAGCAATGCAGACATAGAGTAGACACAAAATATGCAGTTAAAGTGAAATTATGTTCTATTATTTAAACATGTATACCTAGACAGCTTTAAAGATAGTTTAATTTGTCTACATTTTTCTTGTGTGGTGATCATTGCCAATGCTGTGGGTTTAAAAACACAGCCACAGACTTCAACCTACACGTTTCTCAGAAAGGTCTTTACGTCACTGAATTAAGCATCTATAAAACATATACACATATATTATTTCAAATTCAAGTATTTCCTTAGATTTTATACAAAGTCTTTTGGGGGGTGGCTTACATGTTTGGTTTACAGTTATTCCCTCACATTTATAAATTCAGTCTGATAGTAAGAAAAGGTTAGCATCTGGACTCAGTTTTCAAGATTCTGAGATCAACTGGTAAGAGGGCTTTGTCTCTAGAGGGAGGGGTTTGACCTGAAACTTCTGGTCGTTAGTTATAAAAGGACAGTGACTCCTGATGTGAGAGTTGTTAAGGCTAATGGTGAGTCGTTAGTGTCACTGTTCCATTCAGGTGTTGATGTTGTTCTAGAGTGAAACTGATTTGATTTAGGTTTCAAAACATTGTTGTAGATAGTAACATGAATCTGAGGCCACCTCCTCTTTTCCAATCTGATACAAAAATGTGTGTGAAAAAAAAGTTTGGAAACACTAATCTAGACCAATGGTCAAACTGTGGTACAAGAACTACTAACTTGTACCACCTTCTTCATTGGGACCATGTTGAACCCTGATCATAATCCTAGATTTGGCCATGTAAATGTATAGGTAATTTGAGGTAGCCAAGTTGCAATAAAGTATATTTTTTCAGTGTATAACAGTGCGTGTACTACTGTGCATATCTAGTATAGTACAACTTCCCTTCCTTATTATCCAAATATAAACTATTATAATACAAAATAAATAATGGGTGGTAAATATTAATATGAAGTTTGAGAATGGTTGATCCTGTCTACACTTTATGAAACCACAGAATAGTCCACCTTAGCTGTTTTGTTACTAAACACAAGTATCTATTCATGAAGTAATATTAACCTTTTTCTCTTTTCACATATAAATCAGAGCCACCTTGTTGCCATAGCCACCATTTGTGCCTGATGATTCACTGCTGACGTCCTGCCAGCCTCTGACAGTCGGCCTGCTGAATCACACTCTCTCTTTCTCTTGGGCCGGCTTCGTTTGTGCCTGAAATAAAATCACAGCTGTTGGATCAGTATCGTCTCTGTGACTGAGGCAAAGCAAAAAGTCACATTTGTTAAGCACAAACCATGCACTGGGCAAAGTGCATAACAATAAAACAATTTAATAAACAGATTAACCTGGAAAATAAAATCATCATTATCATTAAACCGGTGTACTAATGTAATGTAATCGTGTTTTTACAAGGTTGTTCTGTTAGATAGTAAATTGTATAAATCATTTTAAAGAGCAACAGCACAGAAACTATGTAGTGCTTAATTTAAGAGTTAGAGGCTTCAGATCTAAAATATTGAACCATTTCAAAGTCCTTTTAAATTTTAAATGCCTATTGTCCATAGTGTTTATTTTCACATATATGTTGCTAAGAAATGCCCCAAACTTTGGATTTAGACTGGAATAATGAAGTGCTTCTGAGGTTGTACATAAAGGAACAGAATAAAAAGCAAGTCAAATTCCTCGAAATAAAAAATACCTGCTGTGTAACACACTTGCACTAATAGTTTTAAAACCCTTGTGTTTTCATTGGCCCTATTAGCATATAACGCAAAGCCTAACAACTACTCCTGGCTCTAACACAGTCATATGTCATGGTTATACTTGAGTGCTGACCTGCTTGTGATGTATAAACAACCAAAGCTGTTTTAAAGTCACACATTAGACATTGATGTGGCTATGGCTTATTGAGAACCGAGTGAGCAGAAAGAAGCAGCAGACACATCTTTGTATTAGCCTCATAAATTGTCACCAAGCATTGTTCTAGTTTTTGAGTAAGTAGGTTTGCCAGTTAGTTAAAGGTAGAGGTTGCCTTCCAGGTTTGACAGGTAGCTCTACCTGAAACCTGTGCCAACGTTTGGGGCTTGCCAAGTTAATTTGCTCCATCTTTTTCAGTTTTACACTACACTAGTCATACTGCACCAACTTATTTAAATTGCTTCTTTCAACCCAAACAGTTGAAAAAGTTGTGTTATGGACACATGACTGTTGCTACGACTGTCTAGCAGTCTTTTACTCACACAATGTGGGGTCACATTTTTTGACAAATGGTTGTCAAACCTCTTTCTCAAACACTTTCACCTGTCTGTGCAGGTGTCTTTTAAACTCCTCAGTATTACTGCTGAGTGTGTTGACTAAGTTGTGCATGTAAACCCATATGGAAAACAACAACCTTTCCTCAAAAGTAGCATGCTGTCAACACAAATGCATTCAGTGTGTTTAAGCAACATATTCTTGTCATTGTCACCTCCTGCATCTTTTTGTTCTGATTATTTTTCACTGAGCTACACTGAGTGTATCAGACATGGCTGCAGTCAGCTATGAGGTCACAAACCTATATATTTTCCCAACCAACACAGGTTTGGTGGATGCTTAATATGGCAGTAAAAAAGTTGTAGGTGTCCTTTAAAAATAGTATGCCACAATACTTTCAAGCATGATTTAATTATGAAAAAACACTACTTCGGTGAAAATCAATAACTAGTTTAACTAATTAGAACCAACAACATTTTTGAGTTATAAATGCTAACTATTCAGAGCCTATAAAGTGTTTAGTAACGCTTTGTGCTAGGAAATGCGACTAACAGGTGTGGTTCTTCTTGTTCAGTAGAACCTGTTTGGCAACGCAAACCTGACACGTTATACTAAAATATAGGACTTTTTTATGTCTCCTGACTTTTCCACACAGTTAAAAAGGTTTCACTTAACTCAATAAGCCATAGCCTGCTTGTTGTCTGTCAACCCCCATGTCTCTCTCTCACGTCTCCCACTCATCTCGCCGTTGGTCCGACTGATAGCAGCAGCTGCCGTCTTGAACTAGGCTCACTGTTACCTGAACTCGAAAGAGGGGCGAGCTGAGTGAGTGGAGTGTGTACGGCAGTGTGTGTACGTGCACAAAAAAACACAAATGTGGAGTAGTAGAGCTGCTCGGGATGCCAGCTGTTTCTAAACTGGGCAGGATGCCACAGTGATGCTGGAAGAGACTCTGACTCTGACTCTGACCTCCTGACCCCTGTGTAGCATCCTAATACCAGTAAATGATAAGTAAATGTTACAAACAGAAATTATTTTTTATTTTGAACATTGAGTATCTTACCATCACCTGATTTAATTATCCCCCAATCTCTGCGTCTCCTGTAAATGTAAATGAAGCACTGTTGAGGTGTTTGTCACAGGATGAGATCATCTTTTCAGGGACAAGACAACTGTGAATGCAAATCTTGCTTGCCTTGAGATAATCTTGTCAAGATGCTAAATGCCAGTGGATGCTGTTGAGTAGGGTTCAGCGGGGGGTGGTTTAATTAGGTAAAAGTCTTTGAATTTTGCATTACAGACATGGTATACTGAAAGCCAGAATTAAATAATAGGCACTGCAAACCACATTATTGTTAAGTTGAATGCATTTGGAAAATATGAGAGATTGTGATAAATGCTACATTATTGGAAGCTTGTGATAACTCAACTTGGTGACCTACCTTCAGACACAGCCTTGTCCCCGAGTAATTGGGGTCGTTTAATTTCTTTGCTGTGCTAATTCCTGCTCCCTGCTGTGAAATCTATACATGTCTGTAAATGTGAGGCAGTTCATCCGGTAACGCGCTGACGTTTTCCCAGGAATGTGTGTGATTTGTGGGGTTTGCACATGCGGGGAGGCCGATAACCAGGCCGCCTCCCATCTACTATAAAATCCCGCGGTCCTCCCCTTGTCTTTCTCTTTCTGTTACCTGGCTCAGGGGCAGCAGCTTGGCCGTGAAAACCCAGAAACACCGGTAAGTTTAGCTTTTTTCCCTTTCTGGCGGGGCTGGAGTGAAGTTATAAACGCGTCTCTTTGTAACTTAAACTTGATTTAATTGGTATTTATCCGCGTTTTTTATTGGTATTACTGCATTGTACGTTATGTAACTTGAAAGAATAACCTGTGGCTTTTAAAAAGTCCTAACTGGTAACTCATTCCTGCTAGAAATTCTCGGCAACTCGTTTTCTGAGGATTTTTATACCGTTCTGAGTTCAGAAGTTTAATTCATGGGGAGGATTTTGATGGAGGAGATGAGTAAGAAGGAACAAAGACACTTTTGTAAGCGGATATTTAGGAAGTCTGGAACGGCATTTTTCTCTCACTAACTTGAAACAACTGTATGTAACTCTAAAGTAACAGGTGTTTGGGTGCTGGACAAGCTAGCTTCTGAATATTTGGCAGTCTTCGTAACTTAATCCGACGTGGCCTATAGATGAACACGTGTTTCGTCTGGACAGGGGCCGAGTGAGGCCTAGCCGCCGCCTGCTTCCGCTGGCTAACAGCGTAAATCGGCGGCAATGAACGTCAATGGCTTTATTAAGTTGGTTATTTTAACAAACATTTCATTCAATACGTGATACACACGTTTATAATGTTGTACTTAAGCCAAATTAAGCCGGTATAAACGAGTCTTATCTCTGGAAACTAGCCTAGTATCACGTGTGGAAATGTATAACGTGTATTTAGACTTAAAACTGTCATACTAATGGCGATGTTTTAACCGTTAGAAACTACAACAATGGGAAAGGAAAAGATCCACATCAACATCGTGGTCATTGGCCATGTCGACTCCGGCAAGTCAACCTCCACCGGTCATCTGATCTACAAATGCGGTGGAATCGACAAGAGAACCATCGAGAAATTTGAGAAAGAGGCCGCTGAGGTGAGTGTTACAATTATATCTAAAATTTCAGTTTGACTTGACTGCCCAAAATGGCGGCATCAGCCTGGGCGCTGCTGACACGAGGGTGTAACACCGTGAGCGCGCATGCGGGGTGGAGCCTATGGAGCCACACTGGGCACTGACAAACGAAAAGCCTTTTAGAATTTTTTTTCTTTTCTTCTTCTCTCCCCTTCATCCTATGCAACTGACCACTTGCTTAAGCATGTACTTAACACTTTTTGTTAATTCTAGAAGGTTAACATTGTGTACTATATCCTTTTTATTTAAAGATGGGCAAGGGCTCCTTCAAGTATGCCTGGGTGCTGGACAAACTGAAGGCCGAGCGTGAGCGTGGTATCACCATCGACATTGCCCTGTGGAAGTTTGAGACTAGCAGGTACTATGTGACCATCATTGACGCTCCTGGACACAGGGACTTCATCAAGAACATGATCACTGGTACTTCGCAGGTAAGTTATTGTTGCTCATTTCAATAGTTATGTCTTTGAAGAATTGAGTCTAATTGCCGTTTTCCTTAGGCTGACTGCGCCGTGCTGATCGTTGCTGCTGGTGTCGGTGAGTTTGAGGCTGGTATCTCCAAAAACGGACAGACCCGTGAGCATGCTCTGCTGGCCTTCACCCTGGGTGTGAAGCAGCTCATTGTTGGTGTCAACAAGATGGACTCCACTGAGCCCCCTTACAGCCAGGCCCGTTATGAGGAAATCACCAAGGAAGTGAGCGCTTACATCAAGAAGATTGGTTACAACCCTGCAGCTGTTGCTTTCGTCCCCATCTCTGGCTGGCATGGAGACAACATGCTGGAGACCAGTGACAAGGTAAGCTTTCAACAGGGTTAAGGTTAATTCTCAGTGTTTGAAATCACGAAATTAAAATTTACTTATTGTGCCGTGCAGATGAGCTGGTTCAAAGGCTGGAAGGTTGAGCGCAAGGAGGGCAATGCCAGTGGCACCACTCTGCTGGAGGCCCTGGATGCTATTCTGCCCCCCTCCCGTCCCACTGACAAGGCACTCCGTCTGCCCCTGCAGGATGTCTACAAAATTGGCGGTGTGTGTATTTGCTGAGATGAAAGGAATGCTCATTAATGGTGGTAGATTCTGCTGTACTCATGTGACCCTTATTTTCCTCAGGTATTGGAACAGTCCCAGTCGGTCGTGTGGAGACCGGTGTTCTAAAGCCCGGTATGGTGGTCACCTTTGCTCCCCCTAATCTGACCACTGAGGTCAAGTCTGTAGAGATGCACCACGAGTCTCTGCCTGAGGCTCTGCCCGGTGACAACGTTGGCTTCAACATCAAGAACGTGTCAGTCAAGGAAATCCGCCGTGGATATGTTGCTGGTGACAGCAAGAATGACCCACCCAAGGCTGCTGAGAGCTTCAATGCTCAGGTTTGTCATTGTGTCTTATTGTATTCAATTAAGTACCATTTTTGCCACAGACTAACGTTGATAAACTATTTTATAGGTCATCATCCTGAACCACCCTGGCCAGATCAATGAGGGTTATGCCCCAGTTCTGGACTGCCACACAGCTCACATTGCCTGCAAGTTCAAGGAGCTCATTGAGAAGATTGATCGTCGTTCTGGCAAGAAGCTTGAGGACCACCCCAAGTCTGTCAAGTCTGGAGATGCTGCCATTGTTAAAATGATCCCACAAAAGCCCATGGTGGTGGAGCCATTTTCAAGCTACGCTCCCCTCGGTAAGTGATTTTAAAATTGGTGCTAGCTTGATCATACACAATTTGTGACTCGTACCTAACATGTTTGTTCTCTGCAGGTCGTTTTGCTGTCCGTGACATGAGGCAGACCGTGGCTGTCGGTGTCATCAAGACTGTGGTGCCCAAGGATGTTTCTGGAAAGGTCACCAAGGCAGCAGAGAAAGCCCAGAAGAAGAAATGAATGGTCGTGCAGGACATCCAACAAAGAGTTGTGTGCTGGCAGCAGCAGGCCACCTCTTCCCTTCACTCTCCTTTACTTGGACCATCTTCTCTGAGGCAAACATCTCTACTCAAGGACTGGCTTATGCTCATTAAAACCCATCGTAAGAGTTTTCGCAGGAAAAAGTACTGTGGCATTGTCGCTTAAATCACAAGACGGTGCCTCTTCTCAGTTAAGTTTTAAGTTGAAAATGGTTTAGAACTATCTTGATGTTAAATGATTGGAATGAAAGCTGCTGGTAACTAATAAAAATAAATGTCTTTGAAAAAATTGACAACCTTGTCCCTGCTCCTCAATGTAGTATCTGCACGTTACAGGCACAGCTTATGTTGCAGCTGTTTTTGACCATGCTGTTGGCAATGCTCATGCCATCCAATCGCTTGGATAAGTATTCCTTCTGCAGCCAATAGCTCTCCGTAGTTTAGTGTGACAGCAACCAGAGCCTTCGCATCACTCCCTCCCTTTGCCTACAGTATAAAAACTCAGGACGGGTCACACTCTGTCCTTTTTGTCCCTCCACTGTAATTTTGGGTCGTCTTGCTACTGGACAAAGGTTTGTAAATTTCTTGCGTTTATTGCATGTTAAGGCTGAAATTTAGAAATGTAAATGTTCTCTTTCAAAAGGTTAAATTGGATAACCAGCATAACTAGTGAAAACCTTGCATGCACAGGAAGGAATTGAAGAAGCGTTGCGCTTAAGCATTAAAGGGTTTATATTTTGAGTTATATTCGGTGTTTGTTTTTTCTGCCAGTCATGCTGCACACTGGTGAACGCGCAGTCTACTCCATTAATGCTGTCTGAGCGAGAGCGCGCCTGCAGTAACATGGCGGATGAGCGCTCCCGGCTCAACATGGAGTCGCATGCCGGTATTACGCACATGGCGGGTGACTCGCCGGTTTGTAGCGCAGTTTATAGACTGCGAATAAGTTGGCCACTGATTTTAAGCTCAAATGATTCAGTTCAGCTGGTTATAACGGTTCATCTTGTGCCTGAGCTGGAGCCGTTAACATGGCGGTTGAAAAAACGAGACGAACTCTGAGCCGTTCTCGCTCAAAGACTCGATGTACTCGCACTGTTATTGGTATTTGTCGTTTTATATATTGTCAACATTAGCGAGATTTATATTTCGTGGAATTGTGAGAGAAATCGCGAGTTTGCCAGTGATTAAAAATTACTGAAATGTGGACAACTATAATACAATGCACCTAAAGTTGTGTGAAAATTCAATAGTGAGCATTAAACGGGTGAACTATTACCATATATTACATTTGTATATATGCTTATAAATTGAAAACCGAGGGTAAATAACTCGAGCTAGTAAAAACCAATGAAGAATAGAATAGACGCAGGCATTTTATTTCAAGTTATTTTCAGTTGGTCTATCCCAATACATCATGGATGTCTATGTTTGGATGTATGGAATAGCTTATACTATTTCTTTGTCCTTGGTAATCAGTAAAACAAAATGGGAAAGGAAAAGATCCACATCAACATCGTGGTCATTGGCCATGTCGACTCCGGCAAGTCCACCACCACCGGTCATCTGATCTACAAATGCGGTGGAATCGACAAGAGAACCATCGAGAAGTTTGAGAAAGAGGCCGCTGAGGTGGGTTTTTCTTTACACCGCCAAGGGCCACCCACCCCCGACAATAATCCCACCACATGACCATTAAAATACAGCAATAGAGACACAGTCAGCGGGGTGTGGCTGTTTCTCCTGTGACTCGACACTAATGTTAACTAACGAACGCCATCTAGTGGTTTAAAGTGTGCATTGTGCCACACATTGAGCTTTTTAAAGCAACCGTGACTATGGACTCTGAAAATCATTAAATAATAAATTAAATAGCCGTGCATTATTTTTTTTCTTTACAGTAAAATGGAAAAACTAGGCACTCTATAAAAGTGTCTGGTTAGTAACTGAGAGGCTTGAGACATATACTACTGTCATATGAGACGCACTAGGTTTACATCACAATTTGGATATCTTTATTGAGAAGTTACAGTCCTATGTGAGTTTGCTGCAGCAAATCTCTCCTTTCGTTCTTTTATGGGTAGGCCATACATCCCGAAAAGTTATGAATCACCCGAATGGTGATTTGAAGAAATAAAAATGCAATATCACATTCCAGTATCATTGATGTAGAAGAGAAATTACTTAGTCAGTAGCACATAAAACATGGATGTCATTAAATTAAATGTAAATAATACAAATGCTAAAATTAAAACAGAATTGACCCTAAGAATGTCAAGAAGCAATAGTTTTAAGAGAAAAATATCTAAAAGTAAGTATGTATTATATTTTTGGATATCTAAAGGTAAAAACAATGTGTATCAAATATGCATAAATAGTACAGACATATACATGGTGATATAAATACAGTTTTGTACTGCCACTTATAGTCTCTGCTCTCCAATTAATTGGGCCTTTTCTACATTTGGGGGACTAGATGGGCAAGGGCTCCTTCAAGTATGCCTGGGTGCTGGACAAACTGAAGGCCGAGCGTGAGCGTGGTATCACCATCGACATCGCCCTGTGGAAGTTTGAGACCAGCAAGTACTATGTTACCATCATTGATGCTCCTGGACACAGGGACTTCATCAAGAACATGATCACTGGTACCTCTCAGGTAAAAGACTCATGTTGTTGTATCATTTGCCCTAGTTTTATAATGATGCCATCTGAAACATTTATTGGATCAATACACATGCCATATTCAGTCACTTGTGAAATCATTTTCTTTAGAGGTTTATTCCATGATAGATCCTGGCACAGACTATGACCATTATAGGGCTGGTAAATCAAGACAATAACTATTGTTTTAAGTCCTAACACCCAAATTTATACTGTCATTCAATCAATATTTATTTATTCAGCTTCCTACAATGGCTAGAGCTGAACCAAAGTGCATTAAATCGACCCCAAACCAAACTAGAAGCCAGTGACGGGAGAACAACAACAAACGATATGATTATGATACAGTATGTTAAAAAACAAGCAGCAGCAACAGGTGCATCCAACAAAAAGTTCATTACAGTCATCGAGGCGGGTTCTAATGAATGCATGAATAGTCTTTTTGATGTCTTTATGACAAAGGAATGTCTATTAATTGTCCCTAACCCTAATTTTTCCTCCTTAGGCTGACTGCGCCGTGTTGATCGTTGCTGCTGGTGTCGGTGAGTTTGAGGCTGGTATCTCCAAAAACGGACAGACCCGTGAGCATGCTCTGCTTGCCTATACTCTCGGTGTGAAGCAGCTCATTGTTGGTGTCAACAAAATGGACTCCACTGAGCCTCCTTATAGCCAGAAACGTTATGAGGAAATCCAAAAAGAAGTGAGCGCTTACATCAAGAAGATTGGTTACAACCCCGCAACTGTTGCTTTTGTGCCAATCTCTGGATGGCATGGAGACAACATGCTGGAGCCCAGTGACAAGGTGAGGTTGTGTACTTAACATTTTAATAATCTATTTGCCAGCAGCTTGTCTAACTTTCTTTGTTACATGCCTATTTTTGCAGATGGGTTGGTTCAAGGGCTGGAAGGTTGAGCGCAAAGAGGGTGGTGCCACTGGTATTACCCTCCTGGAGGCTCTGGACTCAATTTTGCCCCCCTCCCGTCCCACTGACAAGGCCCTGCGTCTGCCCTTGCAGGACGTCTACAAAATTGGGGGTAAGGAGCAGACTTTAGACCAGCCTGAACTATTGTTTCTGCAGCAATCAATACTATCAGAAGGAGAAATCTTCTTTATAATTGATACATTTTAAAACATAACAGATAATCATAAATAGAGCATAACAATGCCCTTATTACATAAAGAAAAGAAACTATTAATTTAAGTGATACCAATTTTTTTTTTATTATGTGTCTTAACCAAACAAAATCAAAATAAGACATAAAATAGGCAATGGTTTGGGAAAAACAAATACAGAAAGATTCTCTGACAAATCAGGTTTGTTTCCAAAATCTTGCATATATGGCTTTAACAACTTAGTGTCTCCTCTCCCCCAGGTATCGGTACAGTCCCAGTCGGTCGTGTTGAGACCGGTATCCTGAAGCCTGGTATGGTGGTCACCTTTGCTCCCCCTAATCTGACCACTGAGGTCAAGTCTGTAGAGATGCACCACGAGTCTCTGCCTGAGGCTCTGCCCGGTGACAACGTCGGTTTCAACATCAAGAACGTGTCCGTCAAGGAAATCCGTCGTGGAAACGTGGCAGGTGACAGCAAGAACGACCCCCCAATGGCTGCAGATAACTTCACTGCACAGGTAATAACCAGATGAATAAAAAAAAATAGTTCAAGATTTCTAAATTTGTAAGTATCTTCCACTTTAATTATATACAAATATTGTTTTGCTTGCTGCTACATCATAAGTGTATGTAAGCTTTCTGATTGTCAGTTTAGTCAATTGATAATGACTTAATTTAGGGGAGATCTTTTCAGCTTAGAAGCAAACACAAAGCTACAGCAGAGAAATCAGGCAATGGTCAACTATTTTACAACTTCCTCTATGTTTTTTTTCCTCAAAGGTCATCATCCTGAACCATCCCGGTCAGATTGCCCAGGGTTACGCCCCAGTGCTCGACTGCCACACAGCTCACATCGCCTGCAAGTTCAGTGAGCTCAAGGAGAAGATCGACCGTCGTTCTGGCAAAAAGATAGAGGACAACCCCAAGGCTCTCAAGTCTGGAGACGCCGCCATCATCACCATGGTGCCTGGAAAGCCCATGTGCGTGGAGAGCTTCTCCCAGTATCCCCCTCTGGGTAAGTCAGAGCACAACACAAAAAGCTGCTAATGTTTTCTCTGGTTACACAGTTCTTGAACCTCACAATTTACTTTTGTCCATCAGGTCGCTTTGCCGTGCGTGACATGAGGCAGACCGTCGCTGTTGGTGTCATCAAGTCTGTGGAGAAGAAGGTTCCCTCCACTGGAAAGGTCACTAAGTCTGCACAGAAGGCTGAGAAGAAGAAATGAATTGTCATGCAGGACGTCCACCGAAAAGTCGAGTCTCAGCAGCAGCGTGGCGCTCCACCCGATCTTCCTCTTCACCCAGCACCGTCTTCTCTGAGGCACACCTCTGTACTCAAGGACTGGCTTATGCTGATTAAAACCCATCGCAAAAGTTTCCGCAGGAAAGGAAGGCTTGTGCCTTTTAGGGAAATATAAGAGTTAACAACTTTAAAATGAAACAATAAAAATTCATAACATTGCCAAATTAAAAAGTCTCTTTTTTCTTTCATTGTTATTATTTTTGGAATGACACAAACATAGTAAACACATTTAACACAAAGTAGTTGTCTGGAAGAACATTCTAGTCACAAGCATAAAAACAGGTGTCACCATTTTACACCACTACTTTATGTACATGATTCCTTTTAGTTTAAGGTTGTATGTCATTTTCTCTCATGAACCAGTCTTTTTCGATGAACCCGGCAGTAACCATTTTTTTGTTACAGGCTTTTTCCCCGGAATCAACTTTTTTTAAATACAATTCTTGTTTTTGCACTATGTTTAACACATTTCCAAGGCACATTACCACACATAGCGGCATGGCTCCATAAGCGTGTTCTTCTTGTGCAGAGCAACTCTCAAAGTTTGAGGGGTTTTTAATCAGACAAAGTAGCTGTAGTCCCCACAAACTGTATTAATGGGACTCCAGGTGTGCTAAAACCTGACTCCAATCAGATTTTCTGAGATAAATAACTCATGGGTTCACATACTTTTTCCACAAGCACTATGCGTTTTTTTGGTTGTTATCAATTAAAACATGAATCTGAATTTTTTTGTGTAATTATTTTTAGAAACATGTCAATAACCTTGGATGGAGATCAGATCACATTTTAAGACACTGTATTTTTTTACTAACCACATTATTACTACACTGCTCAATGGAGAAAGAATAAAAATAAAAAAACAACTAAAGTGTAACAAGATTAAGATATTTATAACTATAACCATTTTATCATATTGTGTTGTATATTTTATGAGTTTATCTTAATGGCAAGAGTTTACTGTTGCTTTCCTGAGAGGAAGACTAATATTGACAAATAAGACACAAAATGCACAGTGTTTAAGGAGAAAATAAAGCACAAAGAGCCATAAGAGAAACATCAACCAGAAACATGAAACAGCTGAAACAACTAAACCTCTGAAAATGTTTTGGCTTCAGAGTTACTAGTATTGCTGTTAATATATTATCATTGTCTGTGGCTGGCAACACCTCCGTCCTGGCTTCACAAAGAGATTAGAAAAAGTACAAGTTGAGATATTAGCAACCTGTTTACTGTTTATAACTTATTCACAACAAACAAAGAATGTTGTTTCAAGGAAAAGACTTAATACTTAATATTTATTTATTCATTCCTTTAATCTATTGTAAAAAATAAAAAAGTTAAAATATCTATTCTCTATCTATGAGGAGAGGTTTATGCTGTCAGCCATCATTGGAGCCCACCGTCTGTTTGGGGCCCTAAGCAATGTCACGAAATTGCATGAATGTATTTTCCTATTGCTATTGTTACTGCAGAAGTCATTGGGACTTGCTCTAGAATATCTTCAACGGGATCCATTATACATTCAAGAGCAAACATTGTGGAACTTATTAGTACCTAAATCCTTCCTACTGCCTTTTGAAAAAAATTGAAACGTTTATAAACTTCAACGGAACTCTCTCTCACTCTATGTGTTGTTTTTTCGGATTTTTTTGCAGTGAACACCGTGCTATAAATGTTTGTCGCCGGAAGCGTAACGTCCTCTTCTAGTGATCCAACATGGCGGTGAGTACTGCCTCACACTATACGACAGTGGTTAAAATGAAGCCGCTGATCAAATCCATAGTCATCGGAGCTGTTACGCAATTAAAACACCTTTCTGTAGTTTAAATACGTAGAGCCTCTCGTGTTGGACCGGATTAGTGTCTTATTTATAGTTTTATAATCGCACAGATGACAGTAAAGCGTCCAAACCGAGTGATGCTAACCATTAGCTGCCGCAGACTCTAGATGTAATGGTAACTCCGCTGTGTTGTTTTGACGCAACGTAAAAGCATGTTAAGGTGTTTGTTTAGATCGTTTCAAACTGTACGAGTGTTTGCCTTATTTATAATTGTTTGTTGTAAGTGCTGCCGTTTAGTTTCCGGACTTGTAGCTTCTGTAATGCTAGCAGATGGGGATATGTACAGACATGTCCTTCAGGCAGCATGAGAGGGTCCCACAGTAACAAACGCTGGCTTGTCCTGTTATTCAGCAGTCTGTGGGTACTGGACTTGCGTATGAATTGGCTCGAGTGCTAGCCTCTTAGCTAAGTAGATCTGAAGTTTAACATGGCTGCAGTTAAGGTACCTGTCATGTCATGTGCTGACTGGCCATGTGTTTAACTTTAAGTGTCTGTTTATTGTCTTTTTATTTAGGACCAGGGTGAGAAGAAGGAGAACCCTATGAGGGAACTGCGTATCCGCAAGCTCTGCCTGAACATCTGCGTCGGTGAGAGTGGAGACAGACTGACCAGAGCTGCTAAAGTGTTGGAGCAGCTCACAGGACAGACTCCTGTGTTCTCCAAGGGTAAGGCTTTTCGGTGGAATCAAAATGCATCGTCTTAGTACCTGGACTTCACTTTTTAAACTTTGAACATATACCACTCTTATTTAAAAATGCGTAGTCAAAATGTATTTTTTCTTTTCACAGCTCGCTACACTGTGAGATCCTTCGGTATCCGCAGAAATGAAAAGATTGCTGTCCACTGCACCGTCCGTGGCGCCAAAGCAGAGGAAATTCTGGAGAAAGGACTCAAGGTCTGGAAAACCCTCTTCAGATACTACCTTTGCAATAAAATATGATGGCTTTATCCATTACTGACGCTAATTTAGACATTTAGTCCATTTAACACTGATATATTGTCTAATAAATTGTACTACTGTTTGTAGGTGCGCGAGTATGAGTTAAGAAAAAACAACTTCTCAGACACTGGGAACTTTGGTTTCGGTATCCAGGAGCACATTGATCTGGGCATCAAGTACGACCCCAGCATCGGCATCTACGGACTGGACTTCTACGTGGTGAGTGTCCAAAGCTTTAATATTAGTGTGTGTGCCTTTGGAACTGTAGCTGGTGTGGAATGGATTGATCTTGAGGGGTTGACATTACCCCCTTGTGAAATGTGCCGTCTGTCTTTACTTTCATGTGATTTTTAAACCCAGCTTCACCAGAACAAAAAATATATAAATCAAGTCATGATAAAAATATTAAGTTGTTAGTCTCCATGTTAGTCTCAATGTTGAGAGAGAACCTTATTTAAGTCAGCAACCCTTGTTTTTTATTTTTTATTTAAACAATGTCATAAATCAAATCTTAATACACTCATGTGGTCATGAAATTAAAACTTATTCCAGAATTGTACTGATCTAAAATAAGAACTGTTAAATGTCTTGCCTAGTTCTTTTCCTCACATACCGAAACCAAAGTTCCCAGTGTCCATTATTAAGATAACCTTAATGTTTTCAAATTGATGCTGATGAGTTCAATTGTTTAAAAGGCTCCATATTAAGTTTGTTGGATCTTAGTTTGCCGATTCTGCATATGGTTATGTTTTGTTGTCATTATTAAAAGCTGGAACTTTTGGTAAAAAGTTAATGTTGCTGTGTCCAGGAGTGGAGGAGAACTTTGCTGGCATGATCAGGTCTTTATTAAGAAGTTGACTTGTTTTTTAAAAGCAATTCAATTTAAGGCTGATTTAGGGACAACAATGGATGCCATAAACAGCTTGCTCAAAAAATACAAAACCATCACTCTGAAAATTTCAAGCAGATGTAATTATTTGAGTTTTGAACCAGCTTGCTTTAAGCTGATTTGGCATCATATGTAAACTACTGAGCTTTAAAACAAAGCATTTGCCACGCGGGTAGAATAATATGCATCAATGTTTGCATTTCTTTTGAACGTGTCTGTCCTGTTGTCAGGTTCTGGGCAGACCCGGATTCAGCATTGCTGACAAGAAACGGAAACGAGGCCGCATCGGTTTCAGGCACCGCATCCGCAAAGAGGAGGCCATGCGCTGGTTCCAGCAGAAAGTGAGTATAGTTATTGTTAATCTGGACTGTGCTACATTTGCCAGCTGCCGCCATGCACATGTGCTTATTTGTGAGTGCGCTACCAACTGAGCTTTAGGGATGCCCCTAGATTATAGATTCTTAATATGCGTTACCTGGCTGTAAGGTGCTTGCAAAGCTTTAAAATAGACCTTAAAAGTGCTCAACCCTGTAGTATGTGTTTTTAAAGCAGGATGATTTGTGAGTCTTTTTATTCATGTTGGTAAAAGATGATGCAATGAATTTTTGCTTCTGAAGTGGAATTTTCTTTCTGATTAAAACCTTTGTCTTCTCTCTTTTTACCAGTATGACGGTATCATCCTCCCCGGGAAGTAAAAATCCACCTTTTCATGTTTGTAACAAACAAATAAAATTCAAAAAATGACTGTCTGCTCATTTCTTTGATTCCTACAAAACTATATGTAGACATTTTCTCCAGTAGTTTCCTTAAGTGTTAGCTGTAGCACTTTTTGTGAAATTCAGGTCTTTTGCAAGCATTTAAAGCTTAGAGCTATTACATTTTTTTTCATTGCTACACAATGTCAAGCACAGCCAATGGATCACTAAAACAATGTAGAGGTGAATGTATTTGTAACACACTGCCATGTCTTTCACTTGTCCTTTTTACATGTGAGGGGTCCACATTGTTCAGTGAATAGCTCTGAGGAATGAAAAATACACAGAACTGAGAGGAGGCTAGTATGGGGTGCAGTGCCTAAGGAGGTAGAGCAGGTTGTCCTTTGATCGGAAGGCTGGCATTTTGATTCCTGCTCCCTCCAGTTCATACAGCCATGTCCATGGGCAAGACACTTCACCCACTCTGCCTCCAGTGTTCAGGCCACTAGTGTACGAATGTGAATATGTTGGGCACGTCTGCCACATCTGTCAGTCCGCCCCAGGGCAGCTGTGGCTACAGAAGTGGTTAACTGTACGTGACACTGAAGTGAATAACTAATGGACTCAATTATGGTGTGCAATGGTATGCCTTTGAATGCAATTAACTATTAAGGGGTAAAAAGTGCCTGAAGGTTATTCCGTTTTTTTTTTTTTTTTTTTGTAAAACACCATTTCAAAACTCTAAAGTTCTGAAACTGGCTTATAGTGGATTTTCTAAATAGGGGTTGTATTTGTGTGTGACCCTTCTTACTGTATGTGTGAAGTATTATAACCAGAACAAGTCTTGAAGTAAATTTAATGTTTGTAAAAAAAGAAACATTAAGGGGTTTGATCCAATTTATTAAGTAAAACTCCACAAAAACACCTGTACAATTTTACTTTTAATTCAGAAAAAAACTTTTAAGAAGCAATTCAGACAAAATTTTAAGAAGAAACCAATTAAATTAGATAAGCCCCATTTTGTCACATTAACTCATTTCACTGTGCTTTGCCCTGGTGTCTGTGGAACCATCATTGGTCTATAAATATTTTCAGTATATTTTCTCTAAAGGGAGGCTAATTTATACATGGTCAACCTCTTTTTTTTCAGAGTAAAATTCTGCCCTTTATCTTTGTTGGTAAGCTATTCTGTTGTGCATTACATTACATTCCCCTCTCAATTGTATAATGTCCTCCACCTCTCTCTCCATTGCTCTAACAAAACTATATTTTTTGTCACTTTTTAAAATTCAACTACACTACTCTTTATGACATTTCAATAAATAATACTAACTTCATATGGCTTTTATTTTGTTAAACATTCAAGTCTGGTGGTAATATCTTATTTCAGTTTTTGTTGGACAGTGTAGATGGCTCATTTCTTTTGGCAGTCACACACACACTCGTCATTCACTCATCCATTCTTTATTTTTGTACAAACTGCCAGTGGATTCACAGTCATCCTAAAAATCAAACCTGCTTCAACACAGACAACCACTGTTCCCATCTCTTTTTTTTTTTGTGTAAATCCCATTATATGGCCATCTATCACAGCACTTCCTTCAATAATATCACTTCTTTCATTCTCCCATCTCTTTCTGTTGTGCTTTCTACCACTCTTTATCACTCTGAGAACACTTTAGACCACATAATCTCTGATATATTTATCTGTAACACACTTTGATTCCTAAGGTAATCCTAACTTTTGTAAGACAAGTCTATTTGTTTTAAATAATGGTCAAAGATACAAAAAGAATGCATTTATGTAGAACACTGAGGTCTTTTGTTTCCATGGAAACATCATTCCGAGTGTCATTCAAAAATGGCAGACAGTGGGTTAACCGACATTTGCCGTGGTGATAGCAGTCCAACTAACCAAAATAACTATCAAGAGTT
Source organism: Perccottus glenii (assembly GCA_024416835.2). Lineage (NCBI taxonomy): Eukaryota > Metazoa > Chordata > Actinopteri > Gobiiformes > Odontobutidae > Perccottus > Perccottus glenii. The sequence goes on from CM044562.2 coordinate 8,415,023, forward strand.
ATGTTAAAACTATGTTAAAAGTAAACAAAAGACACTCAAATGGACAAAACCATATAAATGATTATTATACTAAAATAAGAAAACACAGTAAAGATAGATCTTTAGAAAACCTTGTTGGTAAAAAGCCTTGAACTTAATAGACTGCACTGGGGCTTGGTTTAATAACCTCTGCATATCAGCCATTTATTCTTGTAATATAAATGTAACTATTTTTAATTTTCCAGTACTCCTATGAATATATTTTAGCATTTGATTTTAATATACAGTATGTACTTGTCTGAGATAAATCAAAGTGACTGTCTTTTTTCCTTTAATAAATGAAATTATAGACTGCTCAACAGAATTGGCCCCTACATTTGCTTTTATTTAATTTGTGAAGTAAAAGTGTTAGGATCCTGATCATTCTTTAAATGTAAATAGCTTTCTTCTGGTTAATTTGTCAAAGGTGAGTGAAGTGGTCATGTTGCTCTGCAGAGCTGTGTTTTGGGTCATTGTCCTGTTGCAAGACCCATGACCTGCGACTGAGACCAAGCTGTCTGACACTGGCCAGCACATTTCTCTCAAGACACCCTGTGCCAGATGCAGCAAAGCAGCCCCAGAACATAACAGAGCCTCCTCCATGTTTGACAGTAGGGACAGTGTTCTTTTCTTGATATGCTTCATGTCTGTGAACATAGGATGTGCCTTGGCAAAAAGTTCCATTTTTGTCTCATCTGTCTCCCAGAAGCTTTGTGGCTTGTCAACATGTAGTGGCATATTCCAGTCTAGCTTTTTTATGATTTGTTTTCAACAATGGTGTCCTCCTTGGTCGTCTCCCATGTAGTCCACTTTGGCTCAAACAACGACGGATGGTGCGATCTGACACTGATGTTCCTTGAGCATGGAGTTCACCTTGGATCTCTTTAGAAGTCTTTCTGGGGTCTTTTGTTACCATTCGGATTATCCGTCTCTTTGATTTGTCATCAATTTTCCTCCTGCGGCCACGTCCAGGGAGGTTGGCTACAGTCCCATGGATCTTAAATTTCTGAATAATATGTGCAACTGTAGTCACAGGAACATCTAGCTGCTTGGAGATGGTCTTATAGCCTTTACCTTTATCATGCTTGTCTATAATTTTCTTTCTATTCTCCTGTGACAACTCTTTCCTTCGCGCTTCCTCTGGTCCATGTTGAGTGTGGTACACACCATGTCACCAGACAACACAGTGACTACCTGAAGCCCTATAAATAGGCCCACTGACTGATTACAAGATTGTACACACCTGTTATGCTAATTAGTGCACACACCTTGAATAAACATGTCCATTTGGTCACATTATTTACAGTCTTTATCTAGGGAACAATATCAATTTCCTGCCAATCCTGCATCAGAGGGTGACCAAACTGATGTGAGCAAGTATATAGGTGCTTATTTGGTTTATTGGATTGGAAAAGACCAAGTAGCAGCCCTTAATAGTAATAAAAGTTTAGCCTATTTATTAACAAACTTATATACAATATTTCCGGACTGGGATATGTATTACTTATCTTTTTTGTGAGTATTATGTGTTTCTGCTGTGTTTGCCCGGTTACCTGCTCAGAGTGCTGACTGCGTGCTTGGCCTGGTTGCGTGCGTCGTTCTGGTCCTCTCCTCCGGCCACATACAGAAAGCCGTCCATCACAGCCACACACTGGTTAAAGCTCTTGGCAGGCAGCTGCGTGAGGTGGCGCCAGCTCGCTCCACTGTCACGAGGGTCCCTCCACAAAACCTGAACCGAGAGGTCAGAAGTCAAGGGATTATCATCTTTTAAATGAGTAGAACATTGATTAATACTAAGAGTGTGATTTCCTAATGTAGACAATGCCACTCACATTTATGAAACAATTATAAAACGCGGACTGACCTCACGACTAAGAGCGCGCTCGGTGAGGGATGGCCGACCCCCGACGGTGAGCAGAGTGGGTTGGCTGCCGCGGGCCTGTGTGCGACGGGACTGCAGTGTGTTTTGTTGATACGGCAGCAGGTGGTAGTTCATGGCATCCACCAGCAAGCGGTGACACTGAGGGTCCAGCATCATGCGGGGCACAGGCTGGATCTGGCTCACCAGCTCACTGGCCGGGATGGTCTCGAAGCGAATGTGGGACAGGAGCCCTGCAGCGTGAGTCTGACGAGAGGCGTCAAAGTCCAACCACCTCATGGCCAACTGGAAAAAGATTGGATTTAGATTAGGACCAAACGTATTGTGTGTTAGAGCAATGACATAAATTTTGAGTTAGATTACAATTCAATAATGTAGATTTAGGTCATGCCTAGTAAAATATCAATATATAACTTTTTTTTTTACCATAAAATACATATCCTTAAACTATTAAAAAATTAACACAAATTCCTATTACATCTGTATTGGCAGATATAGATACATTTTAAAGAGTGGTCTTTTATTGTGACCTGTCTAAGCGGCACATTTGCCAACAATCAGCCTTTTAATAAGCCTCTTCTGCCAATAGGGTCAGTTATTTAAGCAAAGGTTGAGTTTTCAGTAATAAATCTGTTTTTTGGTTTCAAGTGTCCAAAATACATTTGTAAAAACTAAGAAATTTATTAAAACTACTTAAAAATATTTCCAAAAAAGGGTCTCACCTTGTAAAGTGCATATGAACCTAAATTGAGCAGGTTAAGTAATTCCCATTTGTTCTTTCCCTGTGCCTCATGCCCTGTGTTAATTATCTTAACAGCCAACACTTACGGCAGACCTAAGATTTACAGTTTAAAATTGTTTCTTTTTACATTGCTAAGTTTGTGAAAAGCTACATTAAGTTTGCTAAATATGATACTCACATAGTAGTCTGATTTATTCAATGAGACATTTCAGCTGTTAATCTATTAACAGCTGAAATGTAGACAGATATATATATAAAAGTATTTCTTGCTTACAGCATGCGGACTGTCTGAATGCAGAGATCAGTGAACAGCTGGTCTGAGGTTTGTTTTTAGATCTGGATGAATATAGCTTTAGAGTGCTTCGATGCTTGTAGACTTTTCTGGAAGTGTTACTGTTCCTAGACCAGACAGAAGTCGCGCTTGCATTGGGTTCGTGTCTATACCTTTGGATCTGTCTATTTAGTTTATTACAGCTTATAAATGTAGAAATAAGACAAACCACGCCTTCTTAGGGAATATACTATAAATACAGCTCACTGACACATTTTATGCCTCAAGAAACCTTCAAAACTATATCCAGATACCTTCTTCTTCACCCTTTTATTTAATGATGACCTGGATGACAGAGGATCTCCAAAGAAATAAACAGAAATAATGTTTTTAGCTTTTATATTTGGCAATATCTGACAAGATCTTGTAACGTATTGACATTAATGTGATAATGTTATTTCCAATTGGGATATCATTTTTCTCCTGCTATTAACTGGCAATTGTCTAGACCGTATCCCACCTCACGCTCAAATCAGTTGTTTTAGGCTCCAATAACCCCCAACCCATACAGTGAGTGATAAAAAAATTAATTAAGGAACGTATTAACAAATACTGATGGTCACAGGACAGTGGCCAAATCAAGCAACACTCTAGAAATAACTCAGAAATAACCTATTATTTTTATAGACGGTATTTGACCTTGTACCTGGAAGGCAGTGACCTCTGAAGGCAGCATCAGTGAGTCGTCCTGAATGAAGGCTGTGATCTGCTCCAGGGTCAGCTGGGTGAACAACGGCGTGTCGGCAAACTGTACAAAGTTCTCCAGGACGAAGCGGCGGGCGGCTTCGCACACGGCACCAGGCCGTAGGCGGCAGCGATGTTCCAGATGTACACGCAGGTCTGCACGTTGAGCTCGGCCAACAGGAAGTCCATGCACATCTTCAGGAGCTGAGGGATCTGCAGCGTCGCAGCGGCAGAGACTGTGCAGCCGATGGTGTACAGCGACATGTGGACTCGACCCAGGTAGGCAAAGGTGATCACATTGGCCAGACCTGAAGATACAGAGAGGGATAATACAAATGTGATGTAACCATGGCAACTGTTGGGTAGCTACCTTTGAACATATTTTGTGAAGACCAAAGCAATATTATTTCAATAAATTTTGTACAATTAAACTTGGGCCAATTTATCACAGTTTAGTCTGAAACATGTTTTATTTTACTTCTTCTCATGGGCTGTGCAGGATATTCCCTGTTGTGGGATTAGTAAGGTTTATTTATGTTGGTATAGGACTCAGTGGGTTATTTATATTTACTGTAGTGTAAACTGTTGATCACCCACCACTAGTCTCCTCTGATTGTCTAATTTAATCTCTAAATACATCTTGTGGTACAATGCTTGATGTGATTAACCTACCGAGAGGTGAAAGAGAGGGGAGCTCTAGACGCTTCATGTTGGGGTCTTTGGCGAGGATCTCCCTGAAATACTGACTGATGGAGGAGATGACTAATTTGTGGACATCAAAGGCCTTGGTTTTACAGGCCAGCTCCAGGTCAGTCAGGAATCTGGAGGGAGGTGGAAGTAGATCTGATTATAAAAACAGGTAGATTTATTAATATAGAAAATACACTGTCCCTCGTTTTAAGTAGGCTATATTACAAATGCTTGATAGCAATGAAATAAAGACTCCTTAGAATGGGGATTTAAATTTGAGATCAGTAGGGGTGTAAAAATCAGTCAACAGAATGTCTTACAATGTCTTCATAAATGGTAACCTATTCAACTATAAAAAAAGTATTGCTCAGTATAAAGGCTGAATCCAAAAGTGGTCGTCTTCAGGGCTGAAAATGTGTCCTACTTTGCCTCCAACAAATTCAACCACACTTACTACAAACTACTCACTTATAGAGCTAATTTTCTTGGCCACAATGCTGCCGATCATCTTTTTAATCAGACACCTACTTCTCCTGTCTCATCTTGCTGAGCTCCTCCAGCAGCGCGTTGCCGTGCAGGGGGCGGGTCAGCTCACTGCCCAGTCCCAGGCCTCTCTCCCCGGGCTTAATGACTGGCGGGGGCAGCGGCAGGTTCAGGCTGTTCAGCTGAGCGATGTCCAGCGCCGCCATCTGCTCAATCTTCTTCACGCCGCTCTCCACGACCACCACTCCGTCTCCGCGACTCTCCACCTTCAACGGGACGATCGTCTCCAGGGCAACCGGGGTCACGGCCTCGAGCACCGGCTTTTTCGGACGAGAGGCCTTCTTCTTCGGCGCCATTTTAATTGACTTTAAGCTAATGACTATGACGCTAAAAAAATTTTCTTTTGTAAAAGTTTTAAAATGGACAAATTGTTAAATTTAGATTTTTTGTTGTTGTTGGTTTCAGTTACAACACAGCACACAGCACCTGGAAAAAAAAATAGAAAAAAAGATACAACGTGTCTGTATATTATTATATTACGAAGGCAGTTTTAAGCTGAAAAACATCACCCTCCAGATGCGAACATATTTATTTTACACCAAGACAAGACAAGACATTTATTTTTGTATAGCCCAATATCACAACAACAGTCGCCTCAAAGGGCTTCGCAGACTGCACTAGACAACATCCCCTATCAGGGTAAGGAAAAACTAAAAAAAAAAAAAACCCAGCCGGGAAAAAAGAGAAACCTCAGGGAGAACCACAGAAGGAGGGATCCACATGTTAAGGCCACTGATTGTGCAGTAAAAAAGAAACATGTCCACAAATAACACACAAGTGCTATTGTTCTAATTAATTAACACTACTGGCAGGATTGGAGTCACAGTTCTTTTTCAGAATTTCTCATGGCCTTCTAGTCTAGTTTTACTATTGACCTCTTTTGATTCTTCAAATGTTTTTAAATTGTATTACATATTAAATAATATTTTTCTTTTGGAGATTTTGGCCACTTGTTTAAGTCTCATGTGTCTGTAATAACCTTTAATCATCCATTTGTATTCATACTCTGTATTACTTTACAATATAAATTAAATAAAAGTCTATTGTATAATGTTAGGTCAACAGAATTATAATCCCTTGTTTCTCTCTGTTTACCTATAAATATGTTGATAGTTATCATATTCATGTTCATTACTTGGTCCTATGCTGGTGTTTTTGATGTTCCGAGATCACTTGACAACCTTGTGATGTTAGTGATATCTACAGTAAATTGAGGTTTGGTTACACTTTGAAATGTCGAGCATTAGTCACACTTTAGATGAAGTCCTAAAATTTGAAGGGTCAGTTACAAAATGTGTCTGAAACATGCTAGCGTGTTTAACATAACATTTCAAGAGGGTATCAGGGGTATTATATTTGTGATAAAAAAGCGTTAAATTGCTTTTTACAGATAACATGGGTAATTGTTTTTTGGTAAACCTGCCTACTTTTTATCCAATCAGAAAAGAGAACTCAGCAATATGGTCACACAAATGAAAACAGCAGCAGGTGAGTTGTATGGTACTTTACATTAGCTCTATGGTTGTCTGTGAGCTCAGTAGGCTAGCTTGTTGTCAGAGTTTGATTTAACTGTAGTTTTTTTAAGCTACTACTCTCCATAACAGCAAGATGTGGTGCTAATTCCAAATACTGACCAAGAGATAATGGAAACTCCTTCTTCAAAACCCAGTTATTGTTGGCAATTGGTATTTTTCTAATAATGATTAGGCCTACAATAATCACATTATTGTCAGTGGCTGAATGCGTTGACCATGTCTCCCAGTTTGGAGAATGACGAGCAGCTGTGTTCTGCTTTAACCTTGGAACTAGATTTTTTCGTATACTGATCTATGCAACACTAAGATGATGTTCATGCCTGATGTAAAGCCGCTGTTTCGGCTGTTTCAGTAGTTTCAGTAGCGATTGCAACATCACAAGCCGCTCTAAGTATGAGCTCCTCCTCTTCATATGACACCTATGACAGCTGCTGCTCGCCCTTGTCCCATCTTATCTTGACTCTGTCCATGTGTGGAGACTGTGACGCAACAAGCCTATTTAAAAAGAGACAAGTTCACTCCATGAGACGTAATAGAGACGAGGGTGGGCTCAAGAAAGAAATCAAGCACTTTACTTATTGAGTCGGTGTTAAACTCATTTTTATAAAAGAGCAATCAACTGGTGAATACAAATTATATCAAGGGCCATTATAGGTAGGGGACAATATTTTTTAGCCCATAATAATTTAAAAGAGAAAATAAAAAATGCAAAACAAAAGATTTTCTGCGGTGCGGGGTCCTAAATATTACTCATGACTGCTGTGAAAAAATAAACATAGATAATATTTCATGTAGAAATCCGCTCCACACAGGTAGAGACAGTTGGCTTTGTGCAGTGCCAAAGACATGATTTTCCAAGGACATAAACAGCACAGGTATCATATTTACCTTTTTCAGAGAAACGGCTGAAACACTATATGGTGGTATATGTTGAGAGGGAAACTAATCTTGAGAACATGTGCCTGTGTAATAATATAAGACTTTCCTTTTGCCACATCAAATTACAGTGTTTGCAATTAAAGCATGCCCACATAGACTTCATATAAACTTCATACAAACCAATAACATTTAATTTTATAATTAATCACACTTTAGTTTACTCGTGATTTTGATGGATGGTTAGAAAAAACCCTTGCTCTCAAACGCAGGCCCTCTTTTTTGAAGTTAGATCAGGGGGTTAGCAGCAAGGTAACTTTGGGTTAAACCCTAGGTTTCCAGTATCAAGAAGCTGGTTCACTTTCTATTGGGGTATATCTCTATAGAAACTAGCGCCAAACCGCTAATCTGCTCCGGAGCAGGTTAGGTTCCAGATAGAGAATAGAAACATGGGGGAAAATGTGTCTTCACAAGCGTCACAGCACAGAATTAACTTAGGTTAGTGACATTGTTGAACAGGTTGAACACACATATGTTGAATGTTATTATGGTTAGAATAGTTTTAATTGTCTTCATTACAGAACCACTAATTAATAGTGATAATTATTTTACAATGTGACATTAAAACAGTAGACTTCACACATCTGTGTTAATTAGACTGGTCATTTAGTGCCGACTCACAACAACAAATGTATGAACTGCAAAGGACATGGCTGAGCACTAAAAATCTACTTGTTATATTCTCTGGGGCACATTAAACTGCATAACACTATGAACACTATGCAATTGTAAAGGATGACTGCACTGCTGAGAACTCAAGGAACTATCAGGTTTAATGTTACATTAAACCTACATATACTAGAAATTATATGTAATCATACTAGAAAGTGGATGTGCCCTGTCACTAGATAAGAGTATATGATGATGTCTGGAAGCCATCAAAACAACTTATATTTGATCATTTTGAGGCCAGTGTTTTCTTGTAAAAAAAAACAAAACACCGTTTTAATTTGGGTTTGTTGGACCAGAAGTAACGTAAACAGTTTGAAACGTGGTCTGAGTGGTCTGCCGGACAGACACCTCTGAGATGCATGATAGTCACAGCGGTTAAAAGAAATAAGTCATTACAGCAGTTTAATTTGAAACCAAGTCTAGGAAGGGCCCAAAAAGTGACTACAGCCATCCTATTTACCCTTTTACATTTAACAAAAACTGGTAAACAAACAGTGAATGCCACCATCTCACAGTGGCTTGAGTTGAATACCTTTCTGTATCATAACAAGTTATTTATAGAGGCTGAGCAACACAGCAGATATCCCTCAGTAAGTTCTTAACAGCTTGCAAATGCCTTTTTAAAACGATAATACCCCCCTGCTGCAGAGAAAAGCTGTAACAACAACTGGTTGCAGTTTTAGAATGGACTGTTTCCATTCAGTATATTCATTCAAATGTTTTTGCTAGTTTCAAGGGCTTCAAAACACACCTTATTTGCTATCGGCAATAGTTAGCCTGTCCAAATGTCTATTACTTTTTGACATAACCTATTTCATGCTTGATGTGCCTGAAAACATTGTGTTATTTGTGTTCAGAGCTGAGTACTTTGCAGCTTTGTTTTGTTCTTGTGATTATTAGAGTATAGTAAATAAAGATAACTGAACATATTAAAGACCATTCAAGGAATAATATATTGTAGCAATATGCTCTACAATATACTTGTATTTTTAACAAATAAAATGTTTACCTCTTTCTTTCGTCCGGTGACCAACTTTTCTCCCTTTCCTTTGCCTTCCAAGCTTCTTTTTTGTTCTTTGTCTACTCAAAATTATCTTCAAAGTTACCCTTTTCTTTGTCCCTCTGTCCACTCAGTCTCCCAGTGTGCTGTGTGTGTGTGTGTATTTGTTGGTAATACAGGCTGAGGTACTTGGGGGTACAGACCAATGCTGTGACGCATTAGCCAAAAATCCATCACCCACCCCATGCTCCACCTTGTTTCCCACCTCCAATTCCAAATACAGGCACCACTGCTGCACCCACCCCTCTAAAAATATCCCACCAGAGGTCTGCTCACTGAGAGCTTGTTTGCTAATTTGTCTCTCTAACACCCTTTGAGGCAACTGTTGATATTGGGCAGTATAAATAAAATTGAACTGAAAGATGAATATATCATTTATGTGGTCACATTGTTGTATTGTAACTTAAACTTTATTAAACTTTAATTATATAGCATGCGGTTATAGCAGAAGGTGTGTAGTTTTTAAGGTATAATTTGGCAATAGGTACCATACATAGATGTATTATTAAGTTATTGTACATCCGTGGTACCATAGTAATTATCCTACTTGTCAAACAGGTGTTTCAAACATGTAAAGTCAGCCGTAGGGTGACGTAACTTCCGTTTACATGACTATTACTTTTCACTTTAAGATAGCACTTTTGAATGATTGAATGAATGGAAATAAGATCAAAGTTACACTAAATTGTAATATATAATTTCAGGACTAATCATTTGCACTTTTTTGCAACTGTAGTTCAGTTTTTGTAATAGTTAATTGAATTGTGTTTTGTAGCCGCTGGAGCAGCGGAACCTGGTGTCGCTCGGGATGAAGCAGCTTCCGGCAGAGACAGGGTACCAGCAGTAAACATGGCGGAGGAGCTGCTGGAAACAGTGGACAGACTCCAATCCCGGCTTCAGGAGAACCAAGAGCCCCGAAAGGTAACGTCTATGTCGGATCATAACGGGGAGTTTATCATCCGCTCACTCCTAAAACCTGAATCTTTGTCCGTGAAGGCCGAAGAAAAGCCACGCAGATTGAGCTAAAGTCGCCAACCATTTAAATGCTGCGTTCAGGGACGGCAGTAGGCCTACGTTGTTCAATGTTACCAATAAATCAAGTACTTTTGATCTAAAACCTAATGAACAATAATAAAACGAATCTCATTTGTGTAGCAATTTACTTAAAGAGTAAAATATTCAACACGTTTCAGTAGTCTACAGTAAAAGGATTAGCGTAAATATAGATATATATATAATACTAAGATAAGTCGTGCTTAAAACCAGATGTGAGTAATAAATGATCCGAATGAAATCCAAATGATCTTAATGCCTTTTTCTTTAAACAAGATTTAATTTGGTTCCTTAACGTCAAATCATTTCTAGCTATAAGATATCAATTTTAGCATTCAGTTAAGTATACACTGGCACTTGTTGTTTGAAATGGTGACCTATTAAGCCATTATAATAGTAAAAGTAGACTATGTTCTCGTTGACACTGATATTTTGCAGTGTATATCGATACTTTCTAATTAATCTGTACTACTGGCTTATTGTCATCTTTCACTCGTATGGTGAGTGCTGCTCAGTTATAAACTCGGCAATGTTCACATTTCCGACAATGTACTTTTCCAACGAAGGCCTCACTTGAGACGTCATCGTTTTTACGGAGATTTAACTTGTTTTAATAAAACCACGTCCATCTGGATTGGGGTCTTTGTTTATGATCAGTTTAACACAAATGCCCTTCACCAATGCGGTCTAATTGACATTTTTTTTTTACACCAAATCGTGTTCAAAACCAAATATTTTATGTTCAAACAAAACTCCGGGGCAGAGGGCCAGAGTTAGCAGTTTAGCTAACGAGAAACGTTGTATTTGAAGGCATTACAATATACGCTAATTGATTGTGCTAAGTGTTGTCATAGCATCATTGTAGCATTATCTATATCACTCTGTTAATGGATTAATGTCAACCTACATTTTTTTATCATATTTTAATTTCTAAAATTGCTTGTGAAATACAGGCCATATTTGATTTTTTTAATTTAAAAAAGGAGCAAAAACAGGTCTTGATATTTTCCCCTCTTTTTATTTTACATGTGGCATAGTTTTCTATTTTCATCCAGGAAAGTCAAATGGTTCATAGCGCACTGTAAAAACACTTGACTATAAGTACCAGCTAGAATATTTGCTTTGTTTGTCCATCTGTCTTGGTTACAGTGAAATCATTTATAACATAACATTGTATCTGCAATGTATTTATTTGTTACTTAGATTTTGTTACTTTGTTCATGTATATGTTATATTTTAATTAAGCTGTTATATAGACAACTCAAGAGATTATTGTAGATAATTTAAAAGGGGTCATTCATCAAAATAACTTTATGACTGTATACTTTAATGATTTTTGGTATTGTAATGTATGCTGAATTGTGTTGCTTTAAGTGATTTCCTTTTGTCTCTATCCTTTCAGTTAGTAAAGGCTCTAAGAAGACTGGGAGAGCTTCCTATGACTGTGGAAATACTGGTGGTAAGTATCAGAACAGTTAAACAGACATGACCAAACTCAACATATCATGGTTTAGATTTTTGTGGCAGTATTTGGGTTTTACCATGTTCTACACGTCTCTGTAAAACAGTTGCTGTAAAGTAAAATAGATTCATATGGCCTAAATTTTTTAGTCTTTTGAATTAATTTTTTTTTTTTTTTATAGGAAACTGGAGTAGGAAAAGCTGTGAATTCTTTAAGAAAACATGAAATAGTTGGAGAACTTGCAAAAAACCTTGTTGCAAAATGGAAGAAACTGGTTCCACAGACTGCAGACAGGTACGTTCAGCTCATGGAGTTTTATTTTGTATTTTTCCTCAAGCCATTTCAAGCTGGAACATGTGGATTTTCTGAAATGAAAGCAAAACCCAGGCTTAATTAGTGTAAAACAGAGCCACATCTATACACCTACTCAGACACTAATTATACTTCACTGAAAAACTTTATTGAAATGAAACTCTTTATTTTGTCTTTAGTGTTTATCTGTTATTTAAATATTTGTAACATGTTTTTAGAAAAGGTTAAAGCAAAAGCATCAAGGTGAAGACTTTTCGTTAAAAACTGAGTCCAGATACCTTTGCTTTAACCTTTTCTTCAAGATGTCCTGGATGACTGAGAATCTTCACAGATATGTTTTTAGATGCCATTGTGTTTGGGAGATTGTATCTCCATACTGACTGGGTTTGTCTAGGTTTACACCACCCAATGAAGGATTTACTTTTGTAACAGTGGTCTAAACAGAAAAATAGTACCAGTACCACTTTGTCCAAAAAATGGAAAAAGTAAATCCCTTTAAGTTGTACATGAGCTTACGTTAACAATTGAATCTCTGTTATGGAATACCTCTGTCACGTAATGTCATAGAAGGATTGTCTTTAATGTCTCACACTGTCTAAAAAATTTATTGCAGGACATTTTTGGTAGAACAACTGTGGCATTGGTCTCTGATCCTATCACAATGGGCAATGTACGGACACCGATTAAGCTTGGCGTAGAAGTGACCAGTCTTTTTAAAGAAATTAGAACCAATCGAATAGTATGACATTGTTCAAGGCAGTGGTGGACGAAGTACACAAACCAAGTACTTGAGATAAAGTACAGATACACTAGGTAAAATATTACTTCAGTAAAATCCAAAGTACTCCCTTTTAACTTTCACTTGAGTAAAAGTACAAAAGTATTTGCCTTCAAATTTACAAAGTATCCAAGTACTATCATTTATTATGGCTATAATGCCCTTATAATTTTTGTCAGTCTCTTGCCCCCTTTAGGCGCCAGGGTTTATTTAAAAAAATACAGATTTTTGAGATCCAAATTTCAAAAGGCTGTGGTTTGAAAATGATAAGAGAAAAATGTCAGACCTGACTCAAAGTATATAAGTAAATAAATTTTAAGCATCTAATTTGCATACCATTATATATTGGCGGTTATGTTATTTACAGTACATACACACTAATGAACATATTAGAATAGTTTTTTTTTTCTTTTTCTGAAATACATTTTTTATAACAGTAATTTTGTAAAAGCAACATTACCAAAATAAAGAATAACTACAACTTCTAATATACCATAACTAGTAAAACGTATACAAATAGTTATGAGAAATATACACATGTACTGTATGTGTGTGGTTGCAGTTGCTTTATCTTTTCTTATCCATCCATGTGGCATAGTTAGTAGTTTTTTAGAGTGTGGGACCTCTCATAAGGCACAGCACACAGCCATCTTTTTTATTACGATTGCTGCTTTGATTAGCGCATTCTCGCTGACTATGTTTACCCCTGCCTTTCCCTCCTCTACTGGGTAAAATGTCAGGATGACCATCACATATTTGTCCCAAACAGCTGTCAATAGAAGCCGCATTATTCCCAAACTCCCTGTCACTACCGCGGCCACGGCAGTACACCCGCCCCGGCTTCTATCACCTGTGCTAAAGGTAAAGCTGCAGGTGCTACGCGCTCACGGCTTCCCTTCCCAACATCCCCGTCACTACCGCGGCCAGAGCGACTAGTTTCCTCCCGTTTCTTTCACTGATGTTTGGCAAAATGTGGGAAAAACAGCGTGTGCTTTATGAGAGACACTGAGAAAGGCACGAGCAGCGGCGCCGCTGTCTAAGTTACACACGCACTCACTCTCGCTCATTCTCACTTTCACTCGGCTGAAAAGACTCTAAAGGTAGATGTTCTCCCTCAGAATCAGAGTCAGCCATTACTAATACCAAAGCTTCATCACAGGTGTATTTTTTATTTGTTATTTTCATGTTTATCAGCTTGCGTGTAGAGAATGAGGCTTCTATTGAGCCGGTCCTGACACTCCCAGTGAGACGAGTCTTTGAGGTCTTCTACAAAAATATTTAATGGCAACACAAGGAACAACTAATTTTGCAAAATGTAATTGAGTAATAATAATAATCTTTATTTTTATATAGTGCTTTTCCACCTACTGTAGTAGGCACTCAAAGCGCTTTACACAGATTAAGCTATTTACCAGTGTTACAGAACACTCACTGGAGGCAATGTAGGTTAAGTGTCTTGCCCAAGGACACAACGACAGTATGTGGGGGAGAGCGGGATGTTATGATGTTTTGGGATGTTTCGAGCTGGTCGCGAACCACTCACCCGCCGGTCGAAGGACGGCCGCTCTACCCACTGTACTACTGCCGTAAAAAGTAAGATATTTGACTTTGAAATGTAGTGAAGTTAAAGTAAAAAGTATCCCCGAATGGAAATACTTAGTAAAGTACAGATACTGGAAAAAACTACTTAAGTACAGTAACGAATTACATTTACTTCGTTACTGTTCACCACTGGTTCAAGGCAAACTGAGCAGTCTGACACAAACGTGGTTCAGACTTTGTTTATTTGTGAATATTCTTTAAATTTGTTTGCGTTTTGCTGTCACAGATCCTCCAACAATCAACACACCAAAGAGGCGTCACACTCACAGCCACGCTCTTGTGAAGTCGAGAACCGGGGCCACAAACATGTTCGAGAGCCCTCACCTGAGCCAACATACGCAGAGGACCATGAGGATGAAGAGGAGGAGGAAGTGGAGGAAGAGCGGGGCTACAATACACACTACTCTCCCCAGTACAGCCCTCCGCAGCGAGGTGGCTACCAGTCTGACGAGTATGACAGCCCAGAGCCCCAGCCCAGCCCAGAGCCGCAACCCAGCCCAGAGCCCCAGCCCAGCCCCCCTCCTCCACCTCCTCGAAAAGAAGCCCGGCAAAGCAAACCTAACAAAGAGCTCCACAAAAACTATCACCATGGCAACAAGGACAGGGTTGAGGAGCAGCGACCAACAAGCAGCGACCGAAGTGGAGCGGGTAAAGACGGCAAGAGGCGAGATGTCGACAAAGTGAGGTCACAGAGTCCAGTGCAAAAAGCCTCCAAACACAACAAGAAGCCCACGTCACAAGAGTCAAAGAAGGGTGAGAAGAAGAAGGGGGACAATGGTGAGTTTAATGTTATTAAATAAATATTGAGGTATTTAACCCTTAAATGTTAATGAAAGAAATCTCATACTTTTTCTTTATAGAATACTATTGTTTTTTTCTTTGTCTTTAGTAAAGTGATCTGTCTTGGTTCACTTGTTTACGTAATTAGGAATGAGATGTTTTGGGATCATAAATGTGTGTGTGGGGCGTCCTAACAGAAATATATACGGCATGGTTACCACTCCTGTGACCTCTTATCAAAATAAGCTAACTGGGGTTCAGAGCCACTTGTAAATGATTGTTTATGAAGTGTTTTGTCTAAAACCAAAAAGCACAAGATGACTTTTCTCAGTGTTGGTGTGTAATGCCTTGTTTTCAAAGCCTTCAAAGCTGTGGGTAACTATGGGCTTAAAGTCTGAGAGCTGCTATATACACAGCTAAAACAGCTTTCCATAATCTAAGAGGAGGAATGGGGCCTTTTTTTTACACTGACAATGACACTGTGGGAAAACAGAAGTCACATACACACCAATATTACACAATATTAATTACACATTTCCTGTAACTGCAGAGGAAGCTAAAGTAGAAGAAAATAATTCTCCTTTTAACATTTAGTTAGTGTCATGTTATTACTAGTGCTGGGCAACGATTAAAGCGTTTAATCGTGATTAATCGCACAATGGTCTGTGATTAATCGCGATTAATCGCATTATACACAAAATTTAATAATGAATTCAAAATGAGTGAACTGCATACTTTTATTTTGAAAGAACTGCTATATGAACAAAAGTGCAATAACATTTGGTTTGCACTTTAAACAACACTTTAAACAAATAAGGTGCTTTTTACAGCAGTTAAAGGTTAGTAGCAGTTAAAATATTTCTTGTAAATCTCAACTTAAACATTATTGTAATCAAATTAAATATTAAACCAAACATATTTGCCACTGCCAGGGCATTAATATTTTGTTTATTTTGTTATAGAAAAAAAAGTTATGTCCAGAGCTTCAATTATAACATTATAACAATATAAACAATATAAATGTCTCTCTTGTGTTTTCACTACAGTCAGAGCCTAGGGATGGGCGATATGGCCAAAAATCCATATTGCGATATACATTGCAGCCTCTTGCGATAACGATATATATTGCGATATATAAATTATAATAGAATCATTTCAGAACAGGTTACATAGATCCTAAGGAAAGCCAAACTGCTAAATGTATTTTTTAATGTTATTCCTGTATTCCTGAAAAGGAACTCACAATCTTCTTGCATAAAGCAACAGCACGGTCAATTCGGGGATCTTTCACACTTTTTTCTGTTGACAAACGTGTAAGATTTTATATGTTAATCTATAATCTCTCTCCTCTCTCTCTCTCGCTCTTTGGCTGCATTGCCTGGCTATGCTAGCTCCGTGAAGTCTTCACGGGTAACGATAATCTGTTGTGTACTAAAGCCTCAAAGCGAAACATGTTACTGAATACACAGCTTGCCAGCTCGGTGAAGTCTTCACGGAGCTGGCAAAGCTGGTATTCAGTAACATGTTTCGCTTTCTGAGGAAGCTAGTACAATAGATTAGTCCTTTTACCTCTCTTAGCCGGAACTGTTGCCCCACACACTCTACAGAGTATAATTTGCTGCTGCATTAATCGCACAGACGGCTTAAATCCGAATTACGCATTATACCAAATAATGGATGTTCAAAATGCGTGAACTGTCTTTTCACCAGCTCCTCCATTTGGTTTGCACTTTCAGCCATGTTTCAAGCTGCAGCTCGTGGCTGTAAATTTTCTTGTAAATCTCATCAACATGTATTATCGCGTAGTGCAATAGAATTAAAATCTCTATCGTATGCCAATTTTTTATCATTTATATCGCATATCGTTCATATCGCCCATTACTATCAGAGCCTGTGAATGCAGTTCCCGCGCGTTTCACACACCCTCTCCGGCCACGTTGAGTTGAGTTGTGCGCTTTTTACTTGTAAAACTCAAGGATGTATGGGTAATGTAGTCTCTTCTCTTGGTGGGACGAATTAGGAAGCGTGCATTGTGAAGGCGCTCTGGAAAGCGGCAGAGCAGGCAAAGGATTAAAACCTCTATTAAAACAGATGTCCAAATGAGCGTACCAGTACTCTTAAAGCACGTTCTGGGCGCACGGAGAAGTGGCGGTACTGAGTACCGGTGCGTACCGGCCCACTTAAAGCACTGGATGAGGGCGGCTCATATGTGCAGTCATTCATTGTCATTCCTAAGAATGTTCTTCAGACCGACATCTTTCACTATACTAATCGGCCGACGTTAGTGCGTGATAAAATAATTGTCTGCGTTAATTCATTAATGCATTAACGCAAAAATAATGCGTTAACTTGCCCAGCACTAGTTATTACATATATAATCACAAGGTGTCAGGCATTCAAACATACAGTTTTATACTCTTTGATGAAAATTTAAATCAGGCTTTATTTTATTTAACCATTATTTTACCTGGAAAGTCCTATTGAGATACTTCTAGTTTTCAAAG
Source organism: Perccottus glenii (assembly GCA_024416835.2). Lineage (NCBI taxonomy): Eukaryota > Metazoa > Chordata > Actinopteri > Gobiiformes > Odontobutidae > Perccottus > Perccottus glenii. The sequence continues at coordinate 8,432,604 of CM044562.2, forward strand.
AAGTCCTGGCCCTTTGCAGTTGTTGTTGTTGTGACTGGATTACATCTCATGGTTTGTGTCAGAGCAGTTCCTGTGCCTTCTGCTAATTTGTGGCCTTTTTGCACCAGATGCAATGCTACTCTACTTCTAAACTGAGGTTATACATTTACTCTTGTGTGGGTTTTTATCAGTTTTTAACAGATCAACTGCTCACAAATGAAAGTAAATGATTCAAACAAGAACCGAGTCTCTGTTCATAAAAGCAGAAAAAAAAACATGGGCTTATGTCCTTGAGTCCCTTTAACACTGTGGGCTGATATAAAATCTCTCTTGTTGCATTCAGAGGAAACGCATAACACACAAAAACATAGACAAAGTGTGTGCACAGTTTTCCCTATTTTATTTTGTAGTTGTCCTTGATGGCTTGTCCCTATAATTGAACTTATAAGTACATCTTATTATCATAGAAAAAACAAAACATACACACAATTTTGTTGCCAGGGCAACCCCCGGCACCAAAGGACTTGCCTCCGGACGAAGAGGAAGAGTACTTTGAGACTCCGACCATGTCCTTCGAGTCCTTCCTGACGTACGACGCACCAACTGCCATCAAAAAAAAAAAAAAAACTACTTCATCGTCGTCTCACAGTCGACTGCCGCTCCCCACCTCTTCGTCCTCCTCTTCCTCACGACCCCCTGCACCCGCTAAGGCCTCATCGTCATCATCATCTTCGTCCAAAGTGAGGAAGTCTAACGGTAGCAGCAAGAGATCGCACCTAGGATCTGGTTCAAGTTCGACTTCAGCACCTGTCCCTGAAAAACGCAAGAAGGTAAGAACAGCACAGTACACATTTCACTCATAAGACAAGTAATAAATGCAAAGAGATTAAATATAGGACAGTTTTATTGGCTTTTTTAGAAACTTAAAGCCTTTTGGGTCAGAATACTGTATGTCTGTACATTGGCGTACATTTGTGCAGGTGGTCGAGGCCGTCCCAATTCTTCCTGAAATCCCTCTGCCAGCTATTCAACCCAATTACAGACCACTGCCCTCCATAGATGTCACGCCGCTGTCCCCACAGAGACGGAAAGGTATCTAATAAAGTGCATGTACAAATCATTGACTCATATCTGTAATTATCTGGGAAACTATTATTTATATACAGTATTACATATTTTTAGATCCACAATCTTAGTGAATACCATTGATGTGTAAAACTTGATGCCCAATATGGTGTACAAGTGGGTGTATATTAATTTGTTTAAGTCAGCCTTTGTCTGGTTTTAAAATATGTCCCACAACTCCAAAAAAGGCAGTCAGAAGTGCATGTAGGGCTTACTACTTGTGCTCCAGACTGGCAGTGCTGACCAGAATTTAACAGATGTCTATCCACAAGTGACCCATACAAGGCTACTTCAAAAAATCTGCACTATAGACCCATCATAACCTACCAAATACCAACTGTACTCTGAAGTCTGTATTAAGGTTTTGTTGGAGAGCGTTTTATCATACTATTTTGTAATTTTCTACTTTCAGTTGCTGTCTGTACCGATGAGGAAGATGCCGGCTTCACTGGAAAGAGGTTAAACTCCAAGATGGTGGTATTCTCAGGATCAAAGACTGCGTACTTGCCCCGTATGATGACACTGTATGAGCAGTGCATCCGTGTGCTGCAAAACAACATAGACTGTAAGTAGAGACAATGAGCTTTTGTCAGTTTCTATCAAACACAATTACACACTTTCATTGGTTGAAGTTTTAAATTATCTTCTGGAGCACTTCTCCTTTACTAATGCCCAATGTCAAACTGTGATCCTTAAGCTATTGCTGAGGTAGGAGGAGTCCCATTTGAAATCCTGGAGCCAGTTTTGAAGCGGTGTACTCCAGAGCAGCTGTATCGCATTGAGCAGAGCAACCAGGTAATAGTTTTTAACCTGATGGTTCTACAACTACAACCTCATTTTATTCACAAAACGCTCCACTGAACTGCTTGCGATTGCCAAAAAGTACAGTATTGTTCAAAATAATAGCAGTACAATGTGACTAACCAGAATAATCCAGGTTTTTAGTTTCCATTTTTTATTGCTAAGTGGCAACCAAGTTAACAGTAGGTGCAGTAGATTCTTAGAAAACAAACAAGACCCAGCATTCATGATATGCACGCTCTTAAGGCTTTGCAATTGGGCAATTAGTTGAAAGGGGTGTGTTAAAAATAGCAGTGTCTGCCTTTCACTGTACAAACTCAAAACTATTTTGTACAAACGTTTTTGTTTCTAGAATTTAGCTATCCTGTGAATAACTAAACTAATATTTAGTTGTATGACCACAGTTTTTTTTAAACTGCTTCACATCTTGTGGCACCTCTCAGCTGTTATTCCACTCCATGATTCTTTAACAACATTCCACAATTCATTTACATTTCTTGGTTTTGCACTGAATGCACAAGCGTAAAGATGGAGTCCTTCTTCACAATTGCACATATCCTTTGTTGTTTATGTGTGTTTCTCTTCTCTCAGTGGTTCACGGAGGACTCGGACGAGCTATGGAAGCGTCATTGTAAGCGAGACTTTAATCGAGAGACACCTCAGGAGTATGAGTCGTGGAGGGAGATGTACCTGAGGCTTCACGATGAACGAGAGGAGCGTCTGAGGTTGCTCACTCAAAACATCAGCTCTGCTCATGCCAACAAACCCAAAGGTATGAGACTGACTGCTTTAAGAATCAACAAGAACACACCGTAGGAATAAAAACAGATTATTGTCTCTGGTTTTATTGTCTGCATTCTGTTTCTTTGACAGGGCGACAGGTTAAGATGGCATTTGTCAATTCTGTTGCCAAACCACCACGTGACGTACTCCGGCGACAGGCAAGGTTTGGTACAACTAGTGGTTCATCTGCTGCGTCAACAGCAGCTGCAGCCCCCATCAAGTAAGTTTTCCAATTACCCCTCATCAAACATGTTGTTGTATACATTATCTATATTTATGGATAGTAGACATCAGAGCTTATATTTTATCACATATTTTACCATGAAAAAAACTTTACTCCATAGATGTCTCCCCTGCTGAGAAATAACTACGGCTCCTTTTTTTCCTTTTTCCTGTTCATTTCAGAGTGAGGCCAGTGAACACGGATTACTTTGAATCAAGCCACTCTTCCTCTTCATCCAGCCTGTCCCGTCCCTCAGCGCCAAGCGGAGGACCATCGACGGCGGCGGCTGCAGTGGCATTGGCCCGAGACAAACCCCAGGTCAAAAGTAAGGCCAGATGTTTGAACTCTTTGAAAGAATATACAATTAAATTTACATGTATAGTTTTATGTTTATTTTTTATTTCTTTTGCAGAGATTGCTCCAATGATGGCCAAAACTATCAAAGCTTTCAAGAACAGATTCTCTCGTCGATAGTGTGAAAGAGACTGTAGCTCATGGAATTCCAACAACAAACGTGTTTTTAATTTATCACATTTTAGAGGAGATATTTGCACACCAGAAATCTGATGTGATCTGACCTTCAACTGATGAACGTATTGGCGTAAAGTCATTTTATTCTGTTTAATTTAAATGGTGAAATTAAGTTTAGAAGGATTATCAAAGTGTCACTGTCAAACTGTGGTCAACTCTGTTGCACTGTGTGGTATCGGTCAAAAAAGACATGACAAATATTTTTACATTTTCTCATTTTAATGTTTTAATCTTTGGTTGTAACCAAATGACTCACTACATAAGGAACAACTTTTAATTACACGCATGCACGCTGCAGCGACTTTAGGTATTAGACCCCTCAATTAACCCCTGGCTTTTAAAAAAGAAAAATAAGGATTTTTTAAATTTAAAGCAGAAACATGATCTACACAAACGCTGCAGATGTCTTAAACTCCTACTGTGTTTTCCTGCTGTTGAGTCTGTGTGTCTCTGTAATATTCTGCTTTACTTTGACAAACCCAAGTGAGGACAACAAAAAATCCATCATGAACTCCGATGTATTTATTTTTGCTGGGACCTGGCTCCCCTCGACTCGGGCCCAACATGAAGTAGGTTAAAATTGGAATTTTATTAGATTTTAATAAATGTTATATGGTAATTTTTATTAAAATTGACTTTTGCCCTGAGAATTGGTGTGTTTTTTATTTATTAAAAGTTAGGTTACATGTTTTCTGTGGGAGGCGTGATTGAACTTTTGTAAACGTTTTGCGACACTGACTACGTTTTTTGGTAAAAGAAGAAGACCAATCAGCGTTAATGTAACAACGTGACAAACTCATTTCAAAATAAAGGTCGAGATGTTCGCTGTTAAAAGGAATCTCTGTATTTTTATTTAATTGACATTTTAAAGAAATACAGTGGTGCAGTAATGGGACCCAGGTGCTATGTTGCTGCGATAAAAGCAATAAAATGTTGCCCAATATGGGTGTATATTAATTTGTTTAAGTCAGCCTTTGTCTGGTTTTAAAATATGTCCCACAACTTCAAAATAGGCAGTCAGAAGTGCATGTAGGGCTTACTACTTGTGCTCCAGGCTGGCAGTGCTGACCAGAATTTAACAGATGTCTATCCACAAGTAACTCATACAAGGCTACTTCAAAAAATCTGCACTATAGACCCATCATAACCTACCAAATACCAAAATGTACTCTGAAGTCTGTATAAAGGTTTTGTTGGAGAGCGTAAAAAGCAATGTCAGCAGGGTTTTCTGCCTTTAATATGGCCCTGAGCTAATGAATAAGCATACCATATACTGTATGTCCATTTGAAAGCATAGATACTATTTAAAAGAGGAGAGAAGTTCTTAAGCATGTTACTCAATGACATAAGGTAAAAATGAGAGGCCTCAGTGCATGTTTTCAGGCGCATACACAGCCCTTTCTTTAGATGCACATGTATAGAGTATAATCTATAATCTAAATATCATAGAAATGTGCCCTTGTCCCTTTTCTCCAAAATATATTTTTAATCTTTTTTTAGAAAACATGTAATTTCATTGTTATCAAAATAACTACAGCACACTGACAACCATGCAAAAATATGCTATAATTATGAACCAAAATAATATTACCAAGTGCCAGCGGCCCTGTACATATCAATTGGACTGTAGCTCCAAGGCCCCAGTACAGCTGCATATCTTACGGAATATAAGATTAATGTAGTAAATAGTTAAGGCCCATCATCAACGCTAAAACAGAAGTGAAATATTAGAAGTAATAAATGGAGATCTTTATGAAGAGTCTTTTTAGTTTTATTCTTCAAAAATTATTTTATTTTGAACACAACAAACCGGAAGTGAAATGTGTTGTCAGTTGATCTGACGCAGTGGTTTTGTTTGACGCCACAAAGTGAAAGAGTCAGAGTGAAACTCGCAAGTGTGTTTTGAGTTTGTAAGAGTACACTGCAGAACCGTGGGGCTTGTCACTGACTTTGTTCCAGTTGTGTGTGAGAGATTACCCGGTGTTTTTCCGCTCAACTATGGCCGGTCACGGTCACGGCCATGGACACGGCTGCTGCGAGGCCGAGCACGAGCCCGCTGAGAGGGGCCTGGAGTACGGGCTCTACCAGCGCATCGACCTGGACAAGTTCCAGTGTCTGAACGAGAGTAGGGACGGGGACGGAAAACAGGTGTTCAAGCCCTGGGACCAGCGGAAGGACCGCGAGAAGGTAAAGAGCCACGTGACAATGTGAGGCCGGGACAGCGCAGCTTCAGGTGGCAGAGGGCGAGCAGAGAGCCCCGCTGTGGCTCCGGGGGGTTTTAGACACATGGGTCAACACAGCAATGTGAAAAGTTTATCAGCACTATTAGGGCTACCACCATAGATTGTATACGGACTACTTAAACTATTATTAAAACGTATAATGACTCAGCAAAATCGTGATTCTAATGTTTTTAATTTAGCATTTCTAGGCCTACGTGTTTTGTCAGGTTACTTGAGCAATGCACCATAACCAAAACTCTTATGCCAAGTTGCGTTAATTTCATTAACACTTTAAAAATAACCTCAGTTGACCAAAGTGTTAAAACCAATTGTTAAAATGTACAACATTGGGAATAAATAAGATGTCCTTTGAGAGCCACGTTATGGGACAAAGAAAAAAAAAATCCGATTTTGTCAGTGACAGTGCATTTTCATAGTAACCCTTGGAGAGTATTAGCCTTTTACATTAAACTTTATTTTTGACACTGTCTTCAACAATGGCCATTTAATGTTTTATTTGTTTAGTTGCTATTAACACAATGTCTAAATAATGGTAATGATAAAAATAAAAAAAACAAGAATTATTCTTCATGTTCAGATGAATCTTTAAAAGTCGTCATCTTGTGATTTAACTATATTGTCTCTCAATCAGATCAAGCAAGACCACAGTTGGTGTATATGTAATTTATATGATTAGATGGTAAACTTTAATTATCCTTCACCAAGTATCAACAAACCAGCCATGAGTTTGCATTTGAGGAAGACTGGGCTTGGTCTTGGCCCTTGTTATGACATGGTCCTGGTTTGTGTAGTCTTGACCAGGACACCACAAAAAATACATGCAATAAATATTCTACCGCATATCCTTTATGGGGTAGAGAGAGCTGGAGCTGCAGGGCACAGACATGACGACTGCAAGTTCAACGCAGGGCTAAAAAATAAGTGTTTTTTTTCTGCACTCTTCTTTTTAAAATGTTTTATAAAATTGCCTTGCCCAACACAGAAATATCAAATAAAAACATTTTATAAAATTGTATATATATTTTTTTTTAACCAGTGAAACAAAGAGTGTGCAGAGTGTGTTGTTTTGTCTATTTGTTTTAGAAACACGCTGTGGTTGTCTTGTATAAAACCAGAGGTCACTGATCAGCTGAAGTCTAGCCTTTCTCTCTTTGTTTTGTAGTTTGTGGAGAGTGACGCAGACGAAGAACTGCTATTTAATATACCGTAAGTGTAAAGATAATAATTCCTGGTTTGTACATAACTTGCAGCTTCTATTTTCTGATCCATACTTATTTTTTATCTAGGTTTACCTTAATAAGTCCCTACTGATTGATAACACTAATGTTATAACAAAAACAACGCAAGTTATTTCACTTTTGTTTTTCACTGTGCACCATTCCTCTTCGATACAGCTTTCATCTTCTTATTTTTCACCGACGCAGTGTTTTGTAGCTGGCCCTTTCAAAAAATGTTTGAGTCATGTTCCTTTCTTTTAGTTTTACAGGAAGCGTGAAGCTGAAAGGCATCATTATATCTGGAGCAGATGACGACTCTCATCCGGCTGAGATACGACTGTGAGTGTCAATTTTCTAACACTAGTCAGTCATTAATTTCATCTAAAGAAAACATTAGATCATTGTTCAAAGTTAATAAAATATGATATTGTCTATAGCTTTGCAGAAAATAATTGCATGTTAAGTAAAAAACCTATTCTCCTTTTTATAGGTTCAAAAATAATCCCCAGATGTCTTTTGATGACACACGCCTGGAACCTGAACAAGCCTTCAAACTGAACAGGGATCCTACCGCAGAGCTAGAATATCCCACAAAGTAAGGTCACGCAATAATAAGCCACATTTACACTGAGCGGCACGAATCTGGTTGGAAAAACATGCTGTTTTTATTGTGGTGCATGTAGGATAGAAGCATCAACTTAATTGAAATAAATTGGATTAAAAAGCAATGTACGACCATGTCCATTAATTAAATTACAAAAGCAGGTGCAGCGTTGCAGGAGGCTTGAGGTATAGACATTTGTAAACCAACCATTATCCCAAAAAACTATTTTATGTCACAAGTTCTGCTCACGTTAAATGCAGCAAGAGCCATAAGAAGCACATTTAAAACTGAAAACAGTTGTTGCTAATAAACGCTGGTTTTGTTTATTCAGAAAAGAGCAACATTTAGGATCTTGGATTATGACTTTAGTTTATCCCAACAGCAAGACAAGGTTTATTTGAGAAAACATTTAGCCATTATGTGTTTTTACTTTAAATTTTTACTGATGCAGGATTCTCTTTTATGCAATCAACAGACTACACTATTTTATTAACAGTACCACACTCTTGAAACTAAAGGGTTATTAAAATGTACTGTATATTTTAGGGACACTTTGTAACCTTTTGATAATAGAAATAGCTCAAAAACCATGCTGTTCTGACCCAATCTGTGCTGCTCCAGTAGAAATGTGCCTACAGACACACTGAGTGACACAAAACATCTTCATCCGAGAGATAATTGCCTGAAAAAATGTTGTGGAAACATAATGCATTTTGAGTATGCTTTACTGAGTTGTGTCTCTTTAATTTGCAGGATTGCTCGTTTTTCAAGTGTCCATCACCTCACGATTCACATTTCAAAGAACTTTGGGGCTAAAAGTACAAGGGTTTACTTCATAGGTCTGAGGGGAGAATACTCAGAGGTGAGTGTGGAACACTGTTCATGTTTCAAGATTAAGGCTTTGGATGTTGTAGATTTAGTGAAGAAGACAACCCCTTCTCTCTGTCATGCACCCTTTTAGTCCTACCTTAGTTACCTTTTATGTCATACAAAAAGGAGATGTAAAAAGGAGTGGCTTCCCTGGTCTCTCTCAATTATTTCCTGTGTTCATACTCTCTGTCAATTTATAGATGAGAAACTGTCAAAAGACAATAAAAATTATAATAAACATTCTACCTTTCAGGCTCACAGACATGAAGTTACAATCTGTAACTACGAGGCAGCAGCGAACCCTGCAGATCACAAGTTGGAGAGCTTTATTCCTGAAACCCACTTCATTTCCTGAAAGCTTTACAGAGACTGAAGAACAAAGGGGTCTCAGTGGTGTCTGAGGACAGTCTCTCGGACTCTGTGGATCGAGGTGTGGCAAATACTGTTTGTGGCAGGTTGTTTGAGCATGAGCACAAACTCCTGAAGGCTAAAGTGCTTTGGTTTCAAGATTTGTAATGTCGTTGCTCTATTTCTGTGGCACAAACGATGTTGGCAAAGTGCTTTGTATTTGCATGAAACTCTGAACACTCAGATAAAGATGTTTTCTGTCACAACATATCTATGACTTCTACTGAGACCTGCTCTGTAACAAAAGGCTGACCTGAAAATTAAAGATCTGCCGTGTAAGTGCCTGCTTGTTATGTATTACTTATAGTTTGTCAGTACTTATATTACTTGTAGTTAGTAGTGACCTAACTACTTAACTTAAATAACTTAAATTTCATCCAAAAATGTGTTGAGAAACACAATCCAAAATAAAAAATGAATTGTGAAAAGAAAGTACCTGACCTGCCTAAAATAACAGTGAAAAGAAATTGAAAATATTTTTATTTAAATATTAAGATTACAAGTGTTCTTCAGTAAATTCAGAGGGACGTTTTCTTGCTTTTACTGACAGTCACTCTTAAGGTGTGTGTGTGAGGTTTGTGAACGGCCAAATGGCCTACACTGGGTTCTGTGTGTTCTGCCTAAAAATGAATTTACCAGAATTACCAAGTTATCTGCTTCCTGGTATCTTTGTGGTAATCGGGCTTATGACTCTGTCTAGTTTGAAATAACACAGTTTATATTTTGAGAAGAAGCTGTTAAAGACAAATGACTTTTACTGCATTACATGGTATCTATATTTTCTGTAAAATATAAATAAACCTGAACTTTGTCTGTGCTTGGGCGTGGTTACGCACTGGCCCCGCCCTCTACGTGAGACTGGACGTAAGCCGGAAGTACAGTTCCGTCGTGAACTGGGACAGCAAGCGGTGAGGTGAGTGAATATATCAGCTAGTGGGCCCGGAGATGATTCATTTTATTTAAAAGGTGCACTGAAGCCTCATTGAAGTGGTTTTAAGTGTGTAACTTGACCCCTAAAAGCAACCTTCTATTTGACATAGAATTTTATCGTATTGTAAGTTCGATGAGTGAAACAATAGCGTTAATGTTAGCTCGTAGCAACACGGTTAGTAGCCTGTTTTTTGTGTACATTTAAGAGTCCAAACAACATTAAATCAAAGTAATTTTGCAGTGAGCCCATTCTGTGAAGCAGTTGTGGTGCTGAAAGCCATCACATCTTGGATGTTGGTGCAGGTGGTGGTGGTGGTGCTAGCTATGCTTCAACCATTCATTGTCCCTGTTTCTTCTCCAACCCGCCTCTCGCTTCCTCTGCGCTAGCCGCCTATTGTAATTACATTCACTGGCTTTTACCATGTTGCTTGCTCTTTTAACAGGGGTGGATGTAATAAGCAGTTATGTGATGTAGCCAATTACCTCCAATGGCCGGGTTAGCGAGGTTAACCCGGACAAGAGGAGTGGAGGGAGGATGCCTGTCACTCACTGCCGCATATTTATCCAGTGTTGACCAGTCCTTCCATACATCCGCCTTTGTACGAGTCTCCAACAGGCATCTATTTTTGTGTTTGACTTGAATTTAATGGGAGTCACGCCGGACGGACTCTCGTGATTTTATTGAATGCACTTTCTTTGTTTTGCTACTGAAAACCATGATTTTTGGTCTAAGTCGATTAAATATTTGCTTGAACTATAGTAAATGTTAGGATCTATTCTTTGTTCTCTAAGGATCCAGTGATTCACGTTTTTTGAGATGCTTTGTTGGACATTTTGATTAGATACAACAAACTCCAGAAGACAGAAAAACACTTATTATATACAATTTGGCGGATAAAATGAATATGTTGCAGCTTATTGTTGTTCTCAATAGATTTATGCTTGATGATATACATTTAAATTCATGTATGTATGGGTTGCTTATTGTGACCAAACAAAAAAAATATCTAACTCGTTATTTAGTCATAAAAGACGGTGTCTGAGCTTTGATTCTGTAAACATTTAATGCTGGGATGCCTTTCCTAGTAATGAATTGTTAAATTTTGACTTATCTTTACGGACAAGAATACATTCATTAGAGGTTCCGACCTCTAAAAGAGCTGCATTTAATGAAAATAGCAAGACGTGTTTATATTGCGGCTCCAGCTCAGGTAAATGTTACTAGACTCTGGTTCCTATTTATTTATAACCACTGACCTCCTCCAGTGTCACAGCCATTGTTTCTCAAAGCCAGGTCTGAAAACCACATGGTCTTTGTACAGCTTATACAGGTTAGATGTTACTACCAACTAGTTACTCAAGTAGTTTTTTTTTCTTGCTTTAGTTTATTCGTTATTTCTTTGCTTATTGTGTTTTGGTTTCAGATACGGCTGGCTCTGTTTGCTCGTTTCACATTAAATAACAAGGATTTTTATTTGATTAAGTCTTGGTTGGTTGGTGCAATTGAATGCAAATCTAATGCTGCCACACTCTGAAGGTGTAATTTGGCAAGAACAGTTGCGACATGGTCATTGCCATTTTGACCTCTTACCCTAATGTCTTCAGCTTTTCATAGCAGCTTCTTGTATATACAAGATTGTGATCTGAGGAAACAGTGGTTTTCTCAGATCATAGCCTTTTTTTATCCTTTTGACCCACTGCTGTTCTGAAGGGGTTTCCCAAATCTCATGCGTCAGGAGTCCAATAAGAGCATAATACTCCTGTACGTTGTGCTAATGTTATTTATTTTTACATTATAAACATTATTTAAAATAAACATTACGTTTATTTTAAATAAGGGGATAAACATTACGGTTATTTTAACGTTAATTTCATGATTTCGACTTAAGGTTAAATGGTGGAACAGTTCAGTTACTGTTCTAACAGTGGAACTGTTAGAATGTTTAACAGTTCAGCTAAACATTCTAACAGTTTTAGAATGTTTTTTTTTTTACATTTATATGCTTTAAAAACGTTAAAAAGAAGCCATTTTTCTAATTCAGATACACCACCCACTTCGAGTATTTTTGTTTTGAATGTGAACTTGAACTGTGAACAAGGTGGTATTTAGCAGAGTAAGAGAGAAAAAAAAATCTCCAAAGTTTACAAGTTAACCTTTCAGACTTGTCTCCTCATTCCCTCTGAACCAATCGGAGAGTGACTATCCCACTCTCTTGTCCCGCCTCATCACGCCCTGTCCCTCATCACATCAGGAGTTAAAGGGCATTAATGAGTCAATGCTTTCACTGCAACGCCCCGCTGTAAATTGGCGACTTAATCAGTGATCGATGACTGACTCACTGCGGGACAAACTTCCGCAACCTCTTTGCATAAAACCGCTAAACTAGGAGGCAGTGCCTCTCTTTAGATAATGAGTTTTAGCCACAACACCATGTGACTATTTTAGCTAAAGTAGCAAAATGATAAAATCCAGAGCAGGCGTACAGTATCCAAACTTTGTGCTCAGGTGAAACTTAGTGAAATCCAATACTAACCATTCACTTCAGTTTGTAACAATGCATAAGGAAGTCGGCTCTTAAAAGGTTTCACCATTATAGTGTTCTGAGAAATCAGTCATGGAAGGAAATCAGACCATCTTTGTATGACTGTTTTTTGTAAAAGTTAATATCAGGGTGTTTCTTGTCTCTTTTTTCTTCCTTTATTAGAGCAACCATTTACACTTAATAAACTCGTAAAAGTAAATGTATTCATCTAAATTATTGCCCTCAGAGTAATTAAGAGACAAGACAGTTACACAAAGTGGTTTGGTAGTGACCAAAATGTTGTCAGAAATAAAAAAAATTGCCTAAAAAATGCTAAAGAGTAACGTGTAAATGACATTTTTTTTATATATAAATGTATAATGCATTTATAAAAGCTTGTAGTGTCTGTACTTTAAAGCCCCTCCCCCCTGCTCCAGTGTGTCCTGATTGTTCAGTAGGACCTCTGTAAATCCTAATCCTGTGATAAGTATCTACATTTACATTTATTCATTTAGCAGACGCTTTTATCCAAAGCGACATACATTACATTACCAGTGTTACAGTCACTGGAGGCAAGGTGGGTTGAGTGTCTTGCCCAAGGACACAACGACAGTATGAACTGTGGGGAGAGTGGGAATCGAACCGCCTACCTTCCGGTTGAAAGACGACCGCTCTACCCACTGAGCTACTGCCGCCCCTATCTGATCTTGATCAGGCACCCTTCTTACTGGTGGAGGGTGTTCAAGTCCAGCATAGACTGATATGTTCTGGGTCAGGTGTGACATCACAAAATCCCAAATGAGTTCTTTCCGGAGCTGTGGGAATTAATAATCTAAAAGTGAACTTTCAGCCGAATGATATAAAACATTATATATATATAATATAACAATTGTAGTAGTAGTTAATAAGATTATATATTAATGTTACAAGCCTCTTATTCTGCGTATTGTCAATAGTCTTATGGAGAGAAAAAAACAGAAAATGTGAACTTCAAAATGTCATAAGTTAAATACAGTTCTTTGTCTGGCTTCTATTAAACTATGCAGCATATTTTCAGTACTTTTTGAGTGTGCAGTCAGCTGACATGTGCCCCTCTGTCCTCTCTCTCTCTTGCAGCACCTCTTATTAGTGTATGTGTGGCAACAATATGTCTTTCCCGCTGCTCGACGAGGCCGCGACGGTGTCTGGGACCGAGAGGGAGACCGCTGCTGTAAGTTTACTTTTGACCATGAGGATTTACTCTCAACTATCATCATATCATAGCGCATTTATTCCAGCACCGTGGCTGGAGGGTGGGGGCAGCGGGAACAGACGGATTAAGGTCAATTTCAGTGGGATTCATCTGCTGCTGTTTTAAACAAGATGTTATTTCAGACTCACTACACCTGTCTTTTTAGGTTCAACCCATTATATTCTGCTGCAAATAGATGTAGAAGTTTATGGAAGATGTCAAATGGAAAGAATAATGACCGTACATAGAGTTCCTAGACATTGGTAGACATTTGAGACTTTTGAGTTGCTGCTGCCTTGAGCCTTGTGTACAGGGAGGTCCATATGGAGGATTTTTAGGACACAGGATTAAATATAAGAGTATTTAAATGTCACTTTAAAACACAAATGAATAAATCTAATTGAAATTGCATCTTATAATCTTTAAATAAAAAATAGTATTTTTCATAAATGGTTCAAAAAGTCTCACACTAAATGTAAAGTTAGAGGCTAAACGTAGACAATAAAGCATCAGGTAAATGTTTTGGCTAATAAATTAACACTGGAAGGAAATGGGTTTCAGCCAAAAATAGCTAAACCTTTATTTTGTAAATGATTGTGTGACTCTCATTAATGGTTTCTCTGGGTTTAGAGCATAGTAAGCAGAAGTGCACTGTGTCCAAAAAGAGCAGCTTAAAAACTGGTTTTAAGTTCAAATCAACATTTTTCTGTTTCATGTAAAGCTCAACACAAGATTAACATTGTACATCTCACAGGGGTCACTCGTTCCCTTCTGCAGTTGTGATACTTTTTAAGCTTTACAAATTTCTTACTTTACGCTAAAATAATCTCTCTTCTTGCAGGTGATCTTCCTTCATGGTTTAGGAGACAATGGGTGAGTAATGTTTTTTAATGTCAACCAATGGGAGCCTTGAATATTTTTCCGGAAGCAAGCTGTGATTGGCCAGAGCTCCCGTTCAGGACTTAAAATTCTCAGCTATTAAAATTCTTGATAATAAAGCCTTTGCTCGGATAATTCCTATTGCATTATTGTACAATGGTGAAAAAAAGTTTTCAGACACCCCAAATATTGCATTAAGAATCAGTCTTAAAGACTACTATATATTATAACTTTATACTTTATAAATTCATCCCAGTCGTATGATAACTGATCGAGAGACTGGGAGGATTTGCCTCTTTGAGTCTTCCTAGTCCTCTCATTTCAAGATCAGTGAGTAGTTTTAGACGAGCACTGCTTTGCAGAATGAAAACATGCAACAGGAAGCCACTCTGTCCATAATTAATTTCCTGTAGTATGTGCAGCATCATTATTTTTAGATCGGACAGTGATCGAGTGATTGGTAAATACAACAGATCATTGGGTCTGAATTTTTTGTGTAGGTTGCTTTTTTGAAATATTTTAAAATCCTGTTAAAATTCCTGTTTTTTTTTTTCTTTTACTTCTAATAAAAGGCTTTTCTCTGTCTATATTCAACAAACTGTTCCAGCTCCCAAACTCATCCAATTACAAATTACACTGTGAACAAAGTATTTACCAATCCCAACTTTGTCTAATAATGAGTGAGGGTTTTCAGTAGAAACTTAAAGATTTGAGTGTAAATACTTTGCTTTTTGGTAATTTTCTGAAACCGTTAAAGTAAAAATGCTGTGATTCCTCTGTATTTTTGTCAGGCACGGGTGGGCAGACTCTTTGACCAGTATCCGGCTGCCTTATGTCAAGTTCATTTGTCCCCACGCGTAAGTCTTTTAATAAAATGTTACTAGACCTCACACTAAATGTCACTCCTTATGTCTTGTTTAGTGCGGGGCCCGTCCTGACTGCCATGTTCATGTTTTCTCTCCCCAGGCCTGCGATCCCCGTCACTCTCAACATGGGTGTTGTGATGCCTGCGTGGTGAGTTTTTGTGATGAAAGACACAGCCTTTTTAGGACAACACAGTGAATGCTATTGTCCCCTTTTGCAAACCACAAAAGACTTGTTGCATGTTTTCACTGACAAAGCTCTGATTGTATCTATTGACTTCCTTTAACGCTCGCCTGTTTTTGAGCAGGTTTGACCTCAAAGGCCTCAGTCCCGAGTCAGCTGAGGACGAAGCAGGGATCAAAAAGGCATCAGAGATCAGTGAGTCAAAAAGCACACAGGGGAAAACAGGAAATAAGTGATTTTGTTGCTGTCAAAATCAACCTACGCACGTCTCATTGTCACTGTAATATACACCTTTTCTAACATTTGTCTTAATTTTGCATTAAATGGTAATGAAAATTGGACTACTATTTGCAAACAACCCTGTTATCCTCAACATACTCATGAACCAAACCAACTCTGAACACAATAAGATGGGGATGAAGGAAAAACACAAAGTAAAACAAAGGGGGGCTGCTGTTTATTGTAGGGCTATGGGGCAGAGATACACTTGGACGTCATAGAGTCGACCCAAACTGGAAAGAGATTTCATTTATTTAGAAATGGATATATACGTATATTTGATAACAAAAAATAATCTTAAAGGGCCGTGGACGCATTTGGTTTATATTCATGTTCCGATATTTAATAAAGCAGTCTGCATTTAGGACAAACCTGCCATTTTACACGATTTGTTACAGAGATACAGATACAGTGAGACATTCCGTGTATGTTTTAATAATAGCATCAAGTTGATTTTGCTGGAGTCTTGACATACAACTAGTAAACCCTCTTCCACAGAAGAAAAGGTTAAAGCAAAAGGACTCAGGGTTTTAAGGTGAAGCACACAAAGTTTTTTATCAGTGTAAACCACCTCTCACTTCCAGGGTCGTTGATTAATGTGTAATAGGCTGACGTGACAGTCGTAGATGTGATTGAGTTTACATGAATGCCACTAAGTGTACAGAACAGAGCGTCCCAGAACAGTGATTAGATGTAGTGCAAAGTAATGTTTTTGTCTTGTTTGGATTAGCATGGCGCCAATAGGAGATACAGCTGAAGTCATAAGTGTATGTGGATAAGCATATGAGGTTTACCAGGAGTGAGAGCATTCAGCAATAATATACAATTATTACATGGAGGAAGTGGAGAACAGAGCTCTGGTCTCTTTCCCAGGTGCAGTGCACAGTCAATGGTTCAGATATGTTGATGACACGTGGGTCAAAATTAGAACCCAGGAAGTAGAAGCTTTCACAGAGCACATCAACACAGTGGACAAGAACATCAAGTTCACCCGTAAAGATGCCATAGACAACCGCCTGGCTTTCTTGGATTGTGCAGTGGTTATTTATGAGGACAGGACTCTCCAAGTTTATAAGAAGCCTTTCCCACCACCCTCTTCAGCACAAGCTGGGAGTCATAAGGACTCTTGAGCACAGAGCACAAGAGAACCTCAGAAGGCAAATGGAAAGAAAAGCAACACATCTGTAAAGCCCTGAGAGACGTTTGGATACCCTAGATGGACTTTCAACAAAACCAAGAGGACACAGAAACCAGGGACAAAAAAGAAAAGGGTTTAGTTATCCCTTATGTGTCTGGTTTATCTGAAAAACTTAAAAGGATTTTCTACAAATACAACATTCCAGTCGACTTTAAACCAGGGAACACTGCGTCAAATTCTAAAGGTGGTCCATCAGAGTAATGTGGTTTGTGCAGTTCAGTGAAGAGTGTAGTGACAACTGAGGCCAGACTCTTTTGCTTTAACCTTTTCTGCACTATGTAACTGAGTTCTGGGTCCCACTACCATCTGTGAAAACACACATATCAATAGAATGCATTACATCAACACACATTTACAATATAACTGGGATTTCTAGATAATTTGTAAGAGAATTTGTCTTTTACTCTTTCAGTGGTTCTATAGTCTTAAAGGTTACATAGTGCAGCTTTAAGCTTCTAAACATTGAGTCCACAAATCCACAAACAAACTGATTTATTGCAGTTATATGTAGTTTTCTCTTAATTGTGTGTATTTAACAATTCATTCCAAACTGGCAAATGGTTAATTCATCTGTTCACATTATTTAGTCTAATCACAATGTTTTCTTGTCTACTGTTTTTCAGTTAAGGCCATTATTGAACACGAGACCAAAAATGGGATCCCCCCTCACCGCATTATACTCGGTGGTTTCTCTCAGGTACAATTTTATATATAGTCTATAAAAAAACACACCTGTTCTGAAAATGGACAAAAATCCTGCATTTCTCCTGATCTTGTATTTCTTCTTCAGGGTGGGGCTTTGTCTTTGTACACCGCCTTAACCTGCCAGCACCAATTGGCCGGAGTTGTGGCTCTCAGCTGCTGGTTACCACTTCACAAGAGTTTCCCAATGGTATGAGACTTTTATTATGACACTTCTTTATGTTTGGGTCAAAGCAGGAGCAGGATTTGTACAGCTTTGATGCTTGTTTGCAGTTTGTTCCTGCCATGACACCATTGAACAAGTCAAATCCATGTGTCCGTAAATGTTAAAAAATTTTACAAGAACAAGGGAAAAAGACGCTTATGAATATGACGCTTTTTTATTTATTTATAATGAAGCAATAAATTTATGTTTTCATCTGCCATTTTTCCTTGACTGTATGTAAAAACACAATATCCAGAATTTAAATGAAAATTACTTTGCACACACCCAAACTGTACACTAGTTTTCCTCTGCCCGTTTTATCCCACATTAGGGACATTTTCTGTGTTGTCTTTTCCAGGCAATGAGTGGCTCCAAGAACCTCCCGATCCTGCAGTGCCACGGAAAGAGTGACCAGATGGTCCCTGTAGAGTTTGGCAGCATGACGGCAGAAAGACTAAAAATTATACTCAACCCTAATTTGATCACTTTCAAAAGCTACGCAGGTCTCTCTCACAGCTCTTGTCCCCAGGTTTGTCGTTTTAACTATGCCGCTGTTGTCTTATTTTTTTTGCTTCATATTCAGGAAATGAGCCATAGGAGAGACTGTTTTGGAATATACTGACTTGTAGTTATCATTGTTTTTGAGAAATGGAAAGTAATTAAATAATTTAATATATAGAATTAAATATGTGTATTCAATAAATAGATAACAGTAATACAGGGCCAGACTAGGGAATAAAAATTGTATCAATGGCCAAACATAAAGATAATTGACTAGATGATCTAATTGTGTTGTGGCATTTAGAGGTAATTTTAATTTCATTTTAGTGCTTTTAGTTACGTATTTTACCACAATTTTATATCAAATCCTATACAACTCACACGCTGCCTGTTTTCTTGCAGGAGCTGGAGGCCGTAAAGGAGTTTATTGAGAAGTACTTGCCTCGTATCTGACCTCACCTCGTCCTTACTGTGACCCGTGAGACACTGACCTCTCACCTCTGATCTGCCATTGACCCACACGGGAAACAGCCATGGGCACCTCTTCTTTTACTTACAACAAACACACAATAATTTTATCCTCACATTTCCAGTCTTGGCGGTCGGAGGGAGAAACTCTCACAATACATTCCCCTTTGATTTTGTTTTAAAATGCCTTCATCCTTTTTCCACCAAAACCCTTTTTACTGATTGTGCTTCATCTGACAAACCTTCCACAGCCATTTTAATTTGTTAACTCATCATGGCTTTTGACCTGACTAACTCCTGCACTGAAGTCTGTTTGAGCGCTATTCTTTTACCAAACCACCATTTCTCCAAATACAACCTCCTTAAATTCACCTCCTACATTCCTTTCCCCTTTTTGTACAATGTAATACTACTATATGAAAACCCAAACAAAATAAAAGACAGTTACTTAACCCATGCTCTTGCCACCCTGTACTGTTTTTTTCCAAACCTCCCCACCATCTTGTTAATCAGTGTTGGGCAGTTACTATTCAGTTTACATTTAGTAATTGTCTATTTGTTGCATTTGTGGTTTTTATGACTTAATTGCGACTTTTTTTTAGCATCAAATCTGTTTCCACATTTGGTATGCTATTAAATCTGCGAGCAACTGTAGCCTCATGTTAATTATGTTCCAATTACATCAGGTTTTCATCAACATCATTATGTGCTAGTGTTGTCTTTGGTTTAATGCATAGTAATAGCACGTCAGTTACATAAAAGTACCTTGTCCAACACCTTTTAATGTCTTTCTGCTTGTATTTTTGACCCAACGTAATGGTACCTGGTAATTGTACCTGGTAATTGTACCTCAGTTGATTTAGCATGACTGTTAAAGGACTGGCCTGTCGTAAGTGAGCTGCATGAATTATCACTTGACGTAATTGCAAACTGCCTATCATCAGTCTGATCACTGTTCAACCTATTCCTCTTAATCGTTATAACTTTTATTTTGCATGGTATGCCTCGTTATAAACTCTTGCATTGGTTGTCTATGATCCAAACTAGTGGCAAAGTTATAATTAAAACCAGTTCTCGAAATCAAGCTCCCTCCTTTGGCCATTTACCATAACCCCAACTACACCATAGGGGTCTGAGTTCAAGTTAACGCAGCATCATTATTAACTACATATGTAAAAATGGCTATACACTGGGAGGGCTTGCGCACAAAGGTGTTGCAACTCAAAAGGTAATTTTACAAAATTTTAATGTAATCTTTGACGCAACTTGTAATCCTTAGACATGCGAGTCCACAACTATTGAGAAGTTGTGTGTGTTAACATTTATCAAGTGTTTTTTCTTCTTTTGTGAATGTCTGAATGTTTAAGTTTTCTTTACTCACAATGATCACTTTCTCTTCATTGTCGATCTTAAAACTGGTATAGATGAAACGGTGGAAAAAAGGAGGAAAGACATGTTTTTGATTGTTCTCAAATCATGGATGTCTATAATTTGGAATCCATCACTTTATATCCTTGTGTTTGACTTTTGCAGCTATTTTTCACCTTTTATATTTTGATTGCCCAATGTGATGTCACACTGTACTGTGTGTTTTCTCCAGGGTTTTTTGTCACCATTGGTTAAACTTTATTTGTTTTTAGTTTATAGAAATTGTCAACGTTTTGTTTTTTGTTTTTCCACTGTGTTGTCATCTCATTCTTTTTGTGTCTCTCTAATAATAAGAATTAAAACATGTTGAGGCATGAGTGGTGGCATCAGTTGTTTTCGAAACACTTGTATGCAAAATAAATGACCAAAACTATCTTTTTTCTGGTTTTAATCAAAACTGAAATGACATTGTTTAGTGCTCTATCTACTCTTTCTAATCTTCAATTTTGTTTTGTTTTTTTGACAACTAATTTTGAATAATATTTATGGTAAGAATCAAGCTAAACTTTCGGTTCTCGTCAGGGATCGTCACAGCCAATCATCTGCCTCCATCAAGCCCTATCTCCAGCATTCTCTTCTCTCAAACCAACATCCTTCACTACATCCATAAACCACCTTTATGCATGTCTTGGCCTCCTGCCTGGCAGCTCTAACATCAGCATCCTTTGACTGATATAACATGTCCAGACCATATCATCCTGGCCTCTTTAACTGTTGCCAAAACATCCGACCTGAGCTGTCCCTCTGATTCCTGATCCTATCTATCCTCATTACTTCCAAAAAGAACCTAAACATCTAACCCTCCTGTCTTTTCCTCTGTGCCACTGTCTTCAAACATTACATCACTGGTCTTAAAACTTAATTCAAGCTGATAAATATTATTGTATATTATAATATTACAAATTTTGTATTACTCAGCAACAGTCAAATAACCCATGCATGTATTATTAGACCTTGATTAGCATGTCCCATCGTGACTGGTACACCTAATAAAACAAGCAGACAGAAAAACGGATAAAGGTAAATGCATATTAATGTACTGTGCCGGTTATGAAATCCTGGGGGGAAAAAAAGCACCCTTCCAAGCGAGAAACTGCTCAAGAATCAAGCAGTTAGTTGTGGTAGCCACGCCCATTTCCGTCAGCTAACCAATGAGCTTACCATAAACTCACATACCCCGCCTTTTGTTTTTACTCAACTGACCAATGAACAGCACCGGGTGGGTCTCTTTTCTTCGGGGAAAGAAGAGACACATCTATTCACAGCCGTTGTTCGTCGCCATTTTAGGAACACCGTTTGACGAGGTTTTTCCGCAGAAAGCTACCGCAAGTTTTAGTTTTAACTTGGTCAACAGATTACAGGATCAATGTCTCGATTTCATAACAACCGTGGCGGCATGGGGATGAACACTTTCATGCCACGTAGAGGCGGTGGACCCGGTGGTCCAATGCGTGGTGGATTTATGGGAAACCAAAACTTCAGAAGTCACCCTTTTCAGAACCAGAACCAAAATCGCAGAGGAGGAGGCAACTTTAACAGATCGGGTAACCAGGGGCCACAGAAGCCCCAGCAGAACCAACCAAACGAGGCTACAGCCCCTGCTCCGAGTCCAGGCCCAGCTCTCACCATGAAATCGCCGGTGCAGGAACCCGTGAAGGAAGAGGCCAAACCGACTGCAGCGACTCCGAAGATCCCATCACCACCAACACCCAAGCCAACAGTGACTTCTCCCCAGCCCACCCAAGCCAGCAAGAACCAGGAACAGCAGCTAAAGTCACCGCCTGCAAATGTTAACGGTCAACAGCAGAAGCAGACCCCTCAGCCAACCCCCAAGCCTGCACCACAACCAAGCCCCAAACCTGCACCACAGCCCCCTCAACAGAATCAGAAAACTCCACCCCAGCAAGCCCCTAAACCTGCTCCACAACAGAGTCAGGAAAGGGCCCCCAGCAGCAGAGTCAGAACCCCGGTCCCCAGTCAGGCCAGGGACCACCAAGGGCCCAGCCAAACCAACCAGGGCCAAGACAGGGCCCACAGCAGCAAGGCCCAAAAGGACCTCAACAAAACCAGAGAGCTGGACCACAACCAAACCAGAGAACGGGACCTCCTCAGAATCAGAGACCCCCAATGGCGAAGTTTAGAGCACAAAGGGAAGAGCCCAGGGCGACGGAAACGAACAAAGGCGACACCGGGGAGGATCAGGCCATGGTATGTGGCTATTATCTCGGCTAGTCATTGTTAGCCACGCCAGCTATTTTATTTTGTAAATATGTTTGAATTAAACACCGTAGCATTCCGATCGGGCGGAGCTGCGTAGAATCAGCTAAATATGCACCATGCAGAAGCCCGCCGGCACTCACGGGTGAACAAAACGAACGGGGTTTCGACTTACAGATCCGCCATCTTGTGAAAACTAAAAATGTGTACAAATATTTAAATTGTTAAACAATTAACCGTAGTTAGCATCCAAAGCATCAATTGTTGAAACTGAAATGCGAATAATGCTTGGAGAAGTGTCTGTAAACTCATGGAAATGATAGTAGTTTAATATCTTTCAAAAATGTATGCTATTGTTGTTACACAAGGCCTTAGGGGGAGGGGTGGGTTGATATGTCGATAAAAACACCTACAAAAGCGAATTGTCCTCGATTAAAAGTGAATGTTTTTTTTTAGATGGAGTTTAAGCTGTCCATGTTGCTGAAACCTGGTGAGAAGACCTACACACAGCGGTGCCGTTTGTTTGTTGGGAATTTGCCCAATGATATTACAGAGGATGAGTTCAAGAACATGTTTGCCAAGTATGGAGAGCCAAGTGAAGTCTTTATTAACAAAGGCAAAGGCTTTGGTTTTATCAGATTGGTAAGTTTGCATTCAGAGTTGGTTAAGACTGCTATGGTGTCCTAAACTAAGGCTTTGTTACTTTCTGTTGCAGGAGTCTCGTGCACTTGCAGAAATTGCAAAAGCAGAACTGGATGATACACCTGTGAAAGGAAGACCTCTTCGTGTAAGATTTGCCACTCACTCTGCAGCTCTTTCTGTAAAGAATTTGTCACCTTTTGTTTCCAATGAACTCCTGGAAGAAGGATTTTCACAGTTTGGAATGGTAGAGAGGGCCATCGTTATTGTTGATGATCGTGGACGCTCCACGGGTAAAGGCATTGTTGAATTTGCATCAAAACCTGCAGCCAGAAAAGCCCTGGACCGATGCAATGAGGGTGTTTTTCTGCTCACATCGTATGTACTAATTTTACAAACTGATATACTTTTGACGTTTGTACTATGTTATTCTAACTTTCCACTGTTTTTAGGTCACCCCGGCCTGTTGTTGTGGAGCCTATGGAGCAAGTAGATGATGAAGATGGCCTTCCTGAGAAACTGGCACAGAAGAATCCAAGATATCAAGCGTAAGCTTTTTTGAGACATTAGTCCACCCTAGTGGCTCTCATTTTAGTGCAATTGTATTGGTGAATTTAGCAGATGGGCAGATGGGGGTTGGTAATAACACAATAGTGTTGGGAGAGACAGCTGTTAAGATTAATTTAGTGACAGATGTTGAGCTGAATCTAGAAAGTGTGAGTTCCAGCTTAGGTCGTCCTAATATCACCTCTTATCACAATATAACATTTTACGTCTGCAATAATAATATGTTATTGTGTCTGCAGAGAGAGGGAACAACCTCCTCGCTTTGCTCACCCTGGATCTTTCGAGTACGAATATTCCAAGCGCTGGAAGTCTCTGGATGAAATGGAGAAGCAACAGAGGCAGCAGGTTGAGAAGAACATGCGCGAGGCTCGTGATAAGCTCGAGAGTGAGATGGAAGACGCTTACCACGAGCACCAGGCCAACATGCTCAGACAAGGTAAATGTTGTAAAGTTACTGCTCTTATATCTGTATCTCAAAGACATGGATATACCCAGAATCAAAGTATACTGTTGTAATTTATTAACTGTTTTCTCTAGATTTACTGAGGCGACAGGAAGAGCTAAGGCGCATGGAAGAGATGCACAGTCAGGAAATGCAAAAACGAAAGGAGATGCAAATCAGGTACTTCACTTAGTTGTCTATTACACTGAAGGTACCTGGCTTTTAGATCACTTTATCAGAATAGATTTATTCTTATGTTAACAGACAGGAGGAAGAGCGTCGCAGACGCGAAGAGGAGATGCTTCGTAAGAGGGAGCTGGAGGAACAGATGCGTCGCCAGCGTGAGGAGAATTACAGGATGGGAAACTTTATGGATGTAAGTTTTTTTTTTTTTGGCACAAAGTTTTTTTATATCCAATTAATTATTCTTATGTTTCACAATTTCATGTTGGTTTGTTCTTTTGTCACAGAGGGAGAGGGATATGAGGATGAGTTCTGGCGGCGCTTTGGGCATGGGTGGTAAGTGTACATTATTCATTAAAATGTCAACCTCAGTAAAACAAATGTTATAACTGTACTAACCTGCGTTTTCCTAATGTTTGGATAGACATGCCCTTTGGAACCCCCAACCAGAAGTTCGGCTTGAGTGGAATGGGCTTTGAAGGACAGCAGGGAATGGGAGGCTCTCCAGGCCTGATGAACAACGATATGGTAAAGTATCCCCTTTATGGGAAGATTGGTAGATAATAGTTAGTGTTCAGCTTTTGTTGAACAGCCTCGGCTGATTGAAGATTGGCCAGCTGGCCACGGATGATGAACGGTGCATTTCTGCAGATGGCTTGCTGTTTTTTGAAGCAAACGGATAAGATGCCATTTTTGTATATTTTGACCACTGCTGGCCAAGCCCCCAAAGTCATGTTCTAATGAATCTAAATTAAGCCAAAAACCATCAGCCTGTACTAAAGCATTACTCTGTAGTGTGTCCTCACAGCTGATAACTGCTCACTCCTGTTATTGTATCTTTGTGTAGTAGGCTGCAGTTGCAAGCCCTGTCTGAGGTGAGCGGGACAGGCACCTTTTCGTGACTTTTTGAATGTTGACTTTGTGCTCACTTTTACAGTTTAATTACAGTTTTACACTGTGCTTGCAGATTTTTGCATTTTATCTAAATACAAAGGAAGTAATTTGTACTGAAGAAATGAAAACGTAGGGTTGTATTTAATCTCTAGGACTGGCAAACATTTAAACACTTTTTGTACCCTAGCAGCATAATTTTAGTGCCGGTTGATGATATTGGCTTTTACCTGAACTTTTAACTTAATTTAAACTTTTGAACTGACTGATGGGGGAAGGCACAGTCTTGTGTCTGATATCGGTTAATGGTGTTTTGACCTGATCACAAAGTATCTGGGTAACACCTTTCATTTGCCCTTTTATTGCATACTTCTCTTAACCAAAAGGTCATTTAATCAAGAGCAATTTAGGGATACAAATTAAAACATGTTATAAGAAATTTATATAATAGAGAGAAAACTAGAGCTTGTTTCAGTGAGTAGTTTACTCAGTTTTGCTGCAATAGAAAAAATTTTGCCACATTTTTCTCTTAAGGAACTTAGTGATTTTTGTGGCAGTGTTAAATCTTGGCTGGTTTAAAGCCAATTAAATGCCTGAACAGTATAGTTTTCATTCATTTTTGCAACTTAATTTTGACGAATAAAATGCATTTAACACAACGGTCATATCTGGTCCAGTTAGGGGTGTCACAATTCTCCAGATCTGCCTTGATTTCACCCCTGTTAATGATATTTTTTCTTATTAGTCAAACTGTCAACTATCAGATTAAAGTGTATTAATTTACCCAATTAAACTTGTTTTACCAATATATTGTTATAACTAGAAACAGACGGACATCCACTAACTTTTCCTTCTGCTTTCTCACAAGTGTTTCATACATATCCATACATATCCCACCATATGGGAAAAAAACAAATAGTTTTCAGATTTTGCAGTGTTCTTTCTTGACTAAACTGCTTATGCTTTGCCCTTTTTAATTATTAAATCTCAAACCTGTGAAGGTAACAAACTGCCCCAAAATGTACTACTACCGTATTTTTCGGACTATAAGTCGCACCTGAGTATAAGTCGCATCAGTCCAAAAATACATCATGACGAGGAAAAAACCATATATAAGTCGCACCGGACTATAAGTCGCATTCATTTAGAACCAAGAGAAAACATTACCGTCTACAGCCGCTCAGTGCTCCTGTAGTCTACCACTGAAAACAACTGAAAACTGTTAACTGAAATATTAACTTCATTTATTTAAAATCCAAGACCAAGAACAGATATTGGTAGTCTGGCAAGGCAAGTTATTCAGCTAATGGTACACAATAGTACACAGAACAACAGGCTGAATATGTATGTTAACGTAACACATTAACAGTTAGCTACATATTAGCATAGCACTCACTCCAAACTTTCTTTCTGCTGCTCGATTACCGTTTTCGGCTGCATATTTTACTATCTGCAGTTTGTAATCTGCAGAATAGGATTTTCTTTTTGGTGGCATTTTGTTTGCATTCAGTCTTTCTCAGTTGTCTTTAAGTTAATATTTCAGTTAACAGTTTTCAGTGGTAGGCTACAGGAGCACTGAGCAGCATAGAGCGCCCTCTCGTGGCTGTAGACGGTAATGTTTTCTATTGGTTCATTTCTCTCGGTTCATTTTTATCGGTTCATGTCAAATAAATTGATAAATAAGTCGCACCTGACTATAAGTCGCAGGACCAGCCAAACTATGAAAAAAAGTGTGACTTATAGTCCGGAAAATACGGTACTTGTCTTGTATTTTTGCGTCACCTCTTTGGAGACGACCAACTCCATAAGTTGGATCATAATTTCAGTCACTGTCTGATTTACAGTTGAGGTTGTGACACCCCTACGGCCAGTATGTTTTAAGATGTTCGCCACAAGGTAGAAGTCTTGAGTCTGGTTTGTCAGTTTTGAAAGTTTTTTTTTTTTTTTTTAAATATATATATATAAATGTGGAAAATGTAAAAAAAAAAAATCCCCAGGTTTTACTTTGACCTTCATGTTTGCTATTGATGAATTGACTATTTATTTTATTGGCTTGACTTATGTAAGTCTGAAATTCAGTTAAGACATTTATTCATGTCTACACAATATATTAGGGCTGGGCAAAGGGCAAAAAAAACATTTATTCAAATATTCTATATTCCTCAGTATTTTTTATATTTCTCCCCAAAGACAACACTCAATAATGGCGGCAGCATGCATTATTAGAATTAAAATACAGCAGCTTAGGTTGGATACTTTTTACCCCCACCTGTCTCCGTAGTGAGTTTACACACGGCCTTATTAAAAGAAGCCTAAAGCTCCTGAACACATGGCTAATTTACATAAAACAAAGTATACTACATGCTGCACAGACGCTCCCTCTACTTTGCTAAACCAATCTAAACAGTGCATCACAGATATGACTCCTCACTGAGGATTAATACCGTCATTCTGGACATTATCTGAAATTGTTGAAAATTAATAACTTTAATTAATCAAACTAATTACATTTATTGCCCAGCCCTGAAAGCTTGAAGCAGGACATATTGCAACAGTAATGTGTGATGGTTGAAAGAAGTAATTTAAACCCAAATGGTTATTACTCTAAACATGTCAGGCCATGATTATCATACATTAGTCTTTTTATTTTTAAATAAAATGTAGAAACATTTTCTAGGATTTAATTTTAGCTTGTTTTTTTTTTTTTAAAGGTGGTTTTCTTAAAGCGTCACAATATGGCGCGTGTATTACTCTACCCTTTTACTCATAATATTATTGGGTTTCATTAAGTTTCCAAATTACAATTAAAGTTTAACAGTTCACTCATTTTCCTACTGTTTGAGCTCTCAAGCAGCATTTGCTTATAGCATGCACTGGAGATGCTGGTGCACTCGATAGGCACTGACTAATGATAGCATTACCCTCTCTTCTTCTCCGTATGTTACCTGTGGCGCCTGTGGATCTTCATTTTGGAACGAACGGTTTCCTTCGGATGTGTCTCCTGCTGATTGTTATAATCTGCTCATGAATTAATTAACCCCTGACGGACATGAACTGTGTGCTCATGCACTGCCCCTCCCTGTAATTGCCCCTTGTGCTCCCCTACACTCTGGCCCCGCAGCGTAGCGAACGCTTCGCACAGGGTGGCCCTCGGGGAATGGGTCCTGGTAATCCTGGGTACGGCAGGGTCCGCGAAGAGTTCGATGGTCCCGCTAAGAAACCCCGTTTTTAAAAGCTTCTCTTTGATGCTCCCAGGAGCACTCTTTGTATAGAATCTTCTAAACCAACATGTCATTTTTGTATTTAAGTTTAAGTGTTGCAGCATTTTAGCCTGACAATTACTTATTTTATGACTAGGTCAGTTTCCTTTTATTTTGTATTGTCAGTAGAAAAGAGGTCACCTTCATGTGATCAGTAGTTCTATATGACCATGTATAATTTTTTTTCCCAAATGTATTATGCTCTGTGAGTCGTTGTGAAGTGAATGTTGCTCAACTTTCCATGGCTGTGTTTTGTGCCATACATTTGGAGTCAAAGCATGTAATATAATAAAGAACATTTGGTTCTATGAGGAGAAATCTAAAACATTTATTCTTATCATTTATTCTTTAAAACTTTTTGGTTAAAAGCAACACAACTTAAATGATATATTTTTTCACATCAGATCTTAAAGGATCTATGTGTTATTTCAGCTTTTTTCTGTTTTTTTTTTTTTTTTTTCTATGGCACAAGGCTGTAGTCACCTACCTGAGCTTCAGTAAAACTGAAATTAACATTACCCAGTGATTTTCAGAAGAGCAGAAATACTACACATGGAGCCTTTAAGAATCATGTGAGCAACGTCCTGAACACATTTTGTGCTGTCAGGCTCTTGGAGCCACAGGCCCTGATCTGAAGTTTGCTCATACTGTTGGCTTTTAGATGTGGCTGTTAGACCAACCACGTCATTGATGCACTTTCGATGAATCATGTTCTAGAATACCATTAGTATCAGCAGACACTGAAAAGATAAAAAAAAAAACAATAATAAAATAAAGTTTACTAGTTTATCCTAGTTATGGATGCATGTGCAATTTATGGTTTAGTTTAGTCCTATGAGTAATTAGTCTGTTTGTTTGAAAGAAGCAATATACTTTTTATCATGACATTCATGACGGCTTTTTCTAGTGACTGGACTAAATGGGATTTAGTGTCTAAGTAGAAATCTATTGAACAGTCTACAGTAGCTGAAAATCTGCATCATTCTTGTTACAGTAAGTCTATTCTAGCATTGTGCAATATAAACAAAATAATGATTTGGGAAATAAATGTTTTTTTTCCCAATGAATATTGCTAAAGGGATTTTTGGCAATTGAGTTTGCCTTTTCAAACAGGCTACATTCTAAATGTATTCAGTGCACAAGGAGTGCATAACAAAACATTTCATAAACTTATATACATTTAAACTGCACAAAATTGTGTCATAACATTTATTAAATTCTTTTATCCCTTTATTATCCTCATGGGGAAATTCCTAGTTGTCAGCCACAACCAGGGGGCGCCTAGCATGTTTTTGATGTTGGTGGGGGAAACTGGAGGAAACCCACCCATTTGCCTGTAAAATAAAAGCTCACCGGCCCAAATGACCAGTGAGCTTTTATTATACCAGCCAATTATGAATTAAACCGGCCAAAAGCCGGCTAGCAGAAATTCCTGCTTCTGAATAAAAATATAATTGCTATTAATTGCATAGCCCTAATCTAATTTTAGTTTAGCATTGGATTCAGTCTAGGCCATTATAGTCAGGATTCCCATCTATCAGTAAAACCTTAGTTTTCAGTCATGGAAATTATTTGGAAACTGGTTCAAATATCCCAATGTCTTAGAAATATGTGCTGTCCTAGAACTTTTCAGTTGTTCCAACCCTGCTTTAGATAAATAATGCTACATGATTTTTGCCCTTATGTTTGAGTTTGGACCCTCTGAGGCTGCTGTCATTTATCAACTTTGAACCACGAAGGAATAATTTAAATTCCAGGTTAGGTTACAAATGAACCATGAGGAACAAAACTTGACAAAGGAAACACTTGCCTAAATTATGTCTTAACAGAAGAAAAGCAGTGCTGCAAATGTCCCCTAAAATATTTCTTAAAATGACTGTGAACCCAGTATAGTTAATTGTTGCATAAGCAGAAACACACTTATGTTGCACTTGTCTCTTTCTGTGATTGCTTACTGGCAATTTTGTCTGTGCAGCCAAAAAGCACAGTATGGTTACATGGAACTTAAGTAAACTGAACAACAAACTGCCAGTGTGGCAACTGTATGTATTGTCAGTAGAAAAGAGGTCACCTTCATGTGATCAGTAGTTCTATATGACCATGTATAATTTTTTTTCCCAAATGTATTATGCTCTGTGAGTCGTTGTGAAGTGAATGTTGCTCAACTTTCCATGGCTGTGTTTTGTGCCATACATTTGGAGTCAAAGCATGTAATATAATAAAGAACATTTGGTTCTATGAGGAGAAATCTAAAACATTTATTCTTATCATTTATTCTTTAAAACTTTTTGGTTAAAAGCAACACAACTTAAATGATATATATTTTTTCACATCAGATCTTAAAGGATCTATGTGTTATTTCAGCTTTTTTCTGTTTTTTTTTTTTTTTCTATGGCACAAGGCTGTAGTCACCTACCTGAGCTTCAGTAAAACTGAAATTAACATTACCCAGTGATTTTCAGAAGAGCAGAAATACTACACATGGAGCCTTTAAGAATCATGTGAACGCGTCCTGAACACATTTTGTGCTGTCAGGCTCTTGGAGCCACAGGCCCTGAACTGAAGTTTGCTCATACTGTTGGCTTTTAGATGTGGCTGTTAGACCAACCACGTCATTGATGCACTTTCGATGAATCATGTTCTAGAATACCATTAGTATCAGCAGACACTGAAAAGATAAAAAAACAATAATAAAATAAAGTTTACTAGTTTATCCTAGTTATGGATGCATGTGCAATTTATGGTTTAGTTTAGTCCTATGAGTAATTAGTCTGTTTGTTTGAAAGAAGCAATATACTTTTTATCATGACATTCATGACGGCTTTTTCTAGTGACTGGACTAAATGGGATTTAGTGTCTAAGTAGAAATCTATTGAACAGTCTACAGTAGCTGAAAATCTGCATCATTCTTGTTACAGTAAGTCTATTCTAGCATTGTGCAATATAAACAAAATAATGATTTGGGAAATAAATTGTTTTTTTTCCCAATGAATATTGCTAAAGGGATTTTTGGCAATTGAGTTTGCCTTTTCAAACAGGCTACATTCTAAATGTATTCAGTGCACAAGGAGTGCATAACAAAACATTTCATAAACTTGTATACATTTAAACTGCACAAAATTGTGTCATAACATTTATTAAATTCTTTTATCCCTTTATTATCCTCATGGGGAAATTCCTAGTTGTCAGCCACAACCAGGGGGCGCCTAGCATGTTTTTGATGTTGGTGGGGAAACTGAGGAAACCCACCCATTTGCCTGTAAAATAAAAGCTCACCGGCCCAAATGACCAGTGAGCTTTTATTATACCAGCCAATTATGAATTAAACCGGCCAAAAGCCGGCTAGCAGAAATTCCTGCTTCTGAATAAAAATATAATTGCTATTAATTGCATAGCCCTAATCTAATTTTAGTTTAGCATTGGATTCAGTCTAGGCCATTATAGTCAGGATTCCCATCTATCAGTAAAACCTTAGTTTTCAGTCATGGAAATTATTTGGAAACTGGTTCAAATGTCCCAATGTCTTAGAAATATGTGCTGTCCTAGAACTTTTCAGTTGTTCCAACCCTGCTTTAGATAAATAATGCTACATGATTTTTGCCCTTATGTTTGAGTTTGGACCCTCTGAGGCTGCTGTCATTTATCAACTTTGAACCACGAAGGAATAATTTAAATTCCAGGTTAGGTTACAAATGAACCATGAGGAACAAAACTTGACAAAGGGAAACACTTGCCTAAATTATTTCTTAACAGAAGAAAACGGTGCTGCAAATGTCCCCTAAAATATTTCTTAAAATGACTGTGAACCCAGTATAGTTAATTGTTGCATAAGCAGAAACACACTTATGTTGCACTTGTCTCTTTCTGTGATTGCTTACTGGCAATTTTGTCTGTGCAGCCAAAAAGCACAGTATGGTTACATGGAAAACTTAAGTAAACTGAACAACAAACTGCCAGTGCAACGGCTCTATTATTGATGTCTGTGTCACTTCAAACCGGATCCGTACTGTCAATCACTGCTCAACACGAGTGAGACACTTGTGGTAGGTGAAGATAAAGCAAACAGTAAGTGGAAGATCTTTTGAGTTCACTCTATTTAAGTACCTTGAGTAAATATTAAAGGCATACTATGTTGGCCGTTCTTGGAGGACATTTAGCTGCGATGTTTATTGTGAAAAAAGGTTTATTTCTTAAAACGCAAACTTCTCATAACACTTTTGACCCCCGCCTTCTCTGTAAACTGTAATGACAACATTCTCATTAAAAAATTATGTTTTGTGCCGGCTCTAAACAAATAAAAGAGAACTTTTAGATTTTGGAGTTTTGTCAGCACTGCTCCAGAAAATTTCAAACTCTGACACAAATTCTTGTGGCTTTTGGCAATGGGATTCACAGCGCCCCCACTGGCCTGCCATATACTTTTTTCAGCAGTTGAACATTTGTGTGATTTATTTTAAAATGGTGATTTATTTTAAAATGGTCTGCCGTAGCTTTTTTTTTGTGCTGTAATCGGCCTTTTAGAAAAACCTCAGTCCAATTAATGTGCACTTTTTATTGCCCTTTATTCAGTTGTGTTCCTAGTTAAACCAGTACTATTATTACTTAATATTACTAAATGCCACAAGACTACAGCTATGTTCACACAAATGCTACATTGCTACACCATCAGACACTGTTGTAACATAACACAAGCTTTTCATTCACACTTTATCTTTGAGTCTCAGCCTTTTACCTGAGAGCTGACAGGTCTTCATAGTATGCCTTTAAGTGTTGACCCAACAATGTGTATAAACGAACTGAAGATGTATTGAGTGATACAGGCAGGGTTTGTTCCACAGTTTTGTTTTTACAGCTTTCCTGTATTGTCCTTGATGCCAAAATGATAACCACTTGTGCTTCTTAGTGATTCAAATTTTGCATGGTGCAACTTGCTTGTGGACTGTCTGATTCATAAACTGCAGCACTCCTCATTGTAGTTTGCACATCTGACATGACCTCAAAGGGATGGCTCCAGATGACATGGCTGGGTTCGACATTATAGTGTGCATATATCTGTACTTTCTTTTAAACAGGTTTGATCCGCCAAATAGACTTGGACATGTTCTTGCAGAGTAGTGAACTTATAAATCTATGCACAATATAACGATTTTGAAATGAGAAGCCACTCCAATTCAGCAGCTTAAAATATATACCCAGTTTTTAGCAAGATGCATCAACTACTGGAGATTAGTGCATTCATTGGCAATAGCAGCTTGGTTCATGGATGTCTCCAATCCGCCTGAGGCCTGCTACCATGGTCTAGCCCAAAATGTAATTTTAGTCATTTCGCAAATACTTAAATACACTTCAGACAGATTTCACCCCAATCAGTGGACCACAAATATTGTCTCTTTTAGTTTATTGTAACATCAGTGGATCCTAAGGGCACGTTCAAACATGTAATGTAATGTCTGTGTTGGTTGTGTGTACTATTTGTTTTTCTTTAACAGGTTTGAACATCTTTAAACTTGATGGAGGATCTTTCCAAATCAACATTATCAATCAGTGGTAAACAGTTTGTTTCACAAAACACGTAACGTTTGAGTAGTTTTGTGATGAACATCACTTGAATATGATTGTGTTGGACTTTAGTCCCTTTTATTAAAGTTTAATAAAGTTAAAACGTCCTTTTTAAAACTAACGTGCTTGAATTGGGCCTGTTGTATCTTGATTGACCAAGATGTTGTCAAGGCCATAGCATTACTACATGTTTTTTTCTTCAGAGATTGTAATCTTCAGAGAATTGTGTAATGTCCTGCTTCATTTGGATCTACAAGCCTAATATGAACTCAGATAAAATTGAGTGAGCTGCAGATGAAAATCTTCATTCACTCATTTTTCCAGTAATGGTTATTTATTCATTTACTTACGCTTAGTCCCGTTAGGGACTGGAGCTTTAGGGCCTTAATCGGGGTACACCCTGGACAGTGGCCAGTTGCTCGCAGGGCAGAGAGACAGACACTGACAGACAACCATTCTCACATTCATTCACTTGGGACACTTTACAGTTGCCAATTAACCTATACATGCATGTCTCTGGACGGTGGGAGGAAGCCAGAGTACCCAGAGGGAACCTACAGTAACACGGGGAGGACATGCAGACTCCTCACAGAAGGGTTGGAGTTGGCCAAGGAGTGCTAACGTGCCACGTGCACCCCAGACATGCCAGTGATGGTCAGCATTTTTTAATTAGTTGCACAATAAATTTGATATTAGTTGTTGTCTATCCTATGTTTGCCCATCATGGAAAGAAAATTAAACTCCCATTTACAAAAAAAAAAAAACTTTTTTTGGTTTAAGTTGGTGAAGTTATACTTCCCAGTGTATTGACCCATTAATCTAGTGCTCTGGTTTTGTATCTGAGCAGTGTTTGATAATGTGCAGTGATTGAAGTGACCGCTTAACCGTTTTTTAATGGTGGGAGAATTTGAGCAATCAAAAACACAGGGAGGAGCTGGTCTGTTTTCTCTGAAAGGTCCCAACAACTGCTGCGGGATAACGGCGCTAACCGCCTCTGCGATGCCCAAGTGACTTGTAAAATACTTTGCTTTATTCTTGTTTTCATTATGACCATATGCTGAAGTTTAATCAGATCTCCATTAGTTTCCTTTTATAACCCCCCATTGTAATTGCCAATAACTTAAACCCTACTTGGCGTTAAAGTGTAAAATTCATAGACAGTAGAAATAGTGGTGCAAGCCACCAGTTCTTAAGGACCGACTCAAGAGGCCCAGCTCCCTGCTTCTGGTCAGGTCAGAGAAAGTCTATTTTATAGTTCCAATTATTTCTGTCAATTATTGTTTCATTAAACAATCGCTACATTACAGTCCTGAGCCGGACCATCAAAAGCAAGTTCCACATGCTTTTGGAAGTTTTAGAGCTATATCACTGGTCATTAGCATCACTAACTACATCAGCTTAATTTTTCAGAACTACCCCTTTTCAATGTTGCAGTTCTAGTTAAAGTTAGTGTGTCTAAATCTTTTTTCAGACAAGATGGAGAGGAAGATTCCTCTGTCTTGTCTGAAAAAGTGTTTATCTCACACAGCCCAAGGTTATGGGAGAGGAGGCCTCCTGATTAGTTGCACACAGCTTTTATAGAAATAAATTCAGACACAGATGCACCGAAAAAAGTACTGTTCTTTTTATGAAGGACACATACTAGTATTTTTCGATTAGCTCTTAACTTGTATTTTTCCATCAGTTTCCACAGCTACACAGGCCTGTTATCAATATTTAAGTTTAAGCAGTCATGTGGGTTACTATTTCTACTGTCTATGGACTCATCTAGAACCTCTCCCAACCTTTTCATCTGAAACACATGTATACCAGATGGATATTCAATAGACAACCCTAATCCCACGCACTTCACTGTTAAGGAGCAAATGGTGTGCTGTGCTTGTGTGCTGTTGGTGTGTTCGATGTCTGTTGGTAACCGAGAGGCGTATTAGCTGCTGTCAGCTTGTCAGAGACAGGCTGCCCAGTCTGCAGTAGAGGCAGTGACGATGTAGTTCTGCAGAAGTCAGTGGACAGTAAAGCCTGGACATGTTAACACTGCAGCCAGAGGTATGCTTACACAGAGCAGCTGAACACGTAAGGTAAGTCTACACTCAAGTCTAACACGATGTACAATAATCTTATTGTCATAAAAATGTCACGAATGTGACATCTCCTGGTGTCTGGCATCACACTTATGAAGAATGGCATCACAGTGCAGATTTCTTTTTTACCATGTTGTGTGGATGTGGCAGGTCTTGTAGCGTTAACTGTGTGGTTTTACTACTTGGCCTCCTGCATCTGTGTGCCTGAAGAAAAGTTTGTTCACAGTTTGTTCTTTTTACTCTGACGGAGTGTTTTGCTCTTACATGTTTAAAATGAAGTGGTTGCAGCCTACAGTAAGCTCTTGTCATGTATTGTTTCAGTGATTTCAACAGAATCCTGTACAATAGTTTCTCTGGCTCAAGACGTATTGGACCAACTTGTTAATAATATTATTGTGATCTCGCACAAAAACCAAAAGCCTAGACAACTTTTTGTGTTTTGTATGCATTACTCATCTCTCACCGGCCAGTTTCACAGACAATGGACAAAATAATTAGATTAACTCTGAATTACAATTCAGAGTTGTAATTAGCAGTTTATGTTTTGGGTAATGACATTGAAACGGCAGATTAAGCCTTCACTTATTAAACACAGATGATCAATTTGGCATTGCTCTATAAACTCCTAATGTCTACACATAACACGGAATAACTTTAGTCATGCGTTACAATCTGAAGGTACTGGGGACAGCTTATACTTATGGCCCCAAGTCTTCTAAAAGTGTATGTTACATTTTGTATTTAAGCGCCTTTCATTTTTCAACATGAGCCTTTTACACAAGGAATAATGTTTTGAAATACAAACTGCACTATGAAGAAAATGTATACAAGTGATAATACCTCAACTTTTATTTTATTATTTTTTACTGATGGCATCAAATAGTTTTTTTAATTAAAAGTTTTTGAACTGATTAACTGAGTTTTTTTCACAAAAATATTTATTGCTGTAGCTAATTCAGAATGTAATTGGTCTCATTAAGCACCTCCCCCTTTTGGTAACATGACAAACATTTGATCCGCTGTATATTTACACAGGGATGTATCACTGTTAAAGCTGAAGCCGTTTAAATAATGTTGGAGTAGAGTCAGAGCTGAGTCTTGTCAGTCTCACATCAACACTCATAACATTAACATTCACCTGTGAGTATGAGCCTTTCCAGAATCATCCAGATATGTCTTAAGAGACATGAGCTCGAGCGTAATGCCCTCTGTAACACATGCCAGTGAGTGTCAGTGGCTCACTGACACCAGAGCACAGTGCTTACTCATTAAATGAGAGTGATGGAGCAACATGTTTTACAAGCACAATGATTATGTTCAACAACACATTTGTCATAAAGATTCAATGTGTCCTCAGACACAGGACTGAACCCTGGAAGGAAATTTACTCTGACAATGTAGTTTTTGTAGTTAACTTTACATTAAGTTTTCTGTCTTAAACATAAATAAACATTAAATACTTAATTAAAACTTACTGGCAGCAAATAATAATAACTTAATGGATTAAGTTACAATGGGTTGATGGATTTTACGTACTGGTTTTGTGTAACGGTGGGTGTTCATGCCAGAAATAGTTTTGTTTTATCACAATTGCTAAATTCTTACCATACTCTCTGACTCTGTCTTTACCAAGATAATGACATGCAAAGAAAATACAGCTTGTGGCTTGTATCAAGTTATGTCATTGAACCGAGTTGTGGAGGTGTTGAAGTATATGTCTGCACTGTGATCCATTTAGTAAATCCTAACGTCTTATTGGTCAAATTTGGGTTGATCTGAGTGTGATGCCAGAATGACCCTTTAGGCCTGTTCTGGCCTCATCTGAAAGCGCTGTCCTTAAAGTTTGAGTCGGCATCATGTTTACTTTGTATAGGGACAAAGGTACTTGTTGGTGGTTTTTTGATCTGCAGTAACCTCACTGATGTTGAGTCATGATGCTTTTTAACATCATAGTTCGAGGACTGCACCAGAACGAGTATCCTGTGCTGCATTTGTCACGTCTGCAGTTTTTCAACATAAAAAGCCTATTTCTCTAAAACCTCTTTATTATACTCGCACTACGTACAGCATTTGTACTTTTCTCATTCAAGAAAATGCACGTTAACGTATAACACATTGACACATAAACCCATCTGAAACTACTGCACACGGAAGACTCTTGTTTACACACATTAACAATCTCACATTCAGATGCTAAAAACAAGAACACTGCTCTTCATACTAGGTCCTCATTGTCTTTTTCTTGTCATAGGAGCCTCGATCGATTGAAGGAGGCTGAGGATCCACAGCATTTTGACTTTAAATCTGGTAAGATCTAAAAAAGATGCCAAAAATTCTAACAAATACTGAAACAAAAAACTAAACATTTTTCTTGTTAATAGGTAAATGAAGTCTGATGAACCTGAGTTCTACAGGCCTGTTAAGAATCACTGGTGATGCCAGGACGCCTCGCAAGTAAGTTTCGTCTAAATTTGTCATTTCAAGATACAAATGAAAAAAATCCCTGATTATGGGAACCCCTTTATTCTGACATGGCTATTTTTAAACAAGGTGCAGGTGAATGACCACTGCGTGCATCTCACTGTTTTTTTACTCTTTTGTTTAAATGGGTGGGATGTTTGTATCTGTGAGCCTTAGACAATCCCAGTTTGCAGAAGAATACCCTGTAAAATTTGGAAAGGATGAGGCACAGGGCCAAATACTGCTCACACAGTTCCTGTAACTCCTGCTTAGTCTGCTTTTAATTATTTATCTGTGCTGAAATTGATGTATAATTTTTTTTTTTTTGCATAGCTGAAGGTGGTGATGCAGTACCCGGAGACAACCAGCAGAGGACAAGCAGCAGGCACCGAAGACGGACGCACTGCTTTCTCTAGCTTTACACATTTACACAATAAAATAAACTACTTATTTAAATCTTATTCTGGTTGTTGTTTAACTTCTTCACACACACATATATATAAGTTGGATGATATTAGTGTACATTCTCTAAAACAATTTCCAGATTGTAAAAATTGTTAAAGAGGTATTAAAACCCTTACATTTTTTGTGAATGTCTTTTAATACAGGCTTCATGGAAGCACCTGAGATCAGTGCAGGTATAACTAAGGCTAAAGGTACAATGTTTCCTCTGCAGCATCACGCTTTGTATCCTGAGAGCTGGCTGTCAACCCTGGAGGAGGTCCAGCCCGGAGGCAGCAAGGCGATATCTGCACGAGTCTCCTGAGAGCACCTCGATGTGGGTCAGTCCAGTGCTGGCTCACCTGAACTGCTCTGGGACAGCTTCCAAATGGGGTTTATCAGGCCCCTGAGGAAATGAGACATCGTGGACTGGAGATTCTGATAAACCGCCTCCATTGGAAAAAGATGAATGTCCAGTAACTAAATATGTGACATCCTTTTTTAAGATAATCCCATAGTGAAGCATTTTAAAACCATACATTTTTAATCTAAGGACGTCTCTTGTTACTTTCATATCTGAAAGATTTTTTTTCTTCCTGATGGAGGATATATAAATATTATGATATACAGGCTACAGTATGTATTTTAGAGTGAAAATGTTTCTGAACATGCCTTTTTCTCTGGCTCTAGGAAGATTTGTTAACCATTGTTGGTTTCCCCTAACCTTCAGGTACTAACTGTCGTACGTGGGCTAGAATCTGGTTTGTGGCAAAGTTTAATGACGTCCACTCAGCGACGTTGCCTCTTCTTCCTTGCCTCTGGATTGTTCCTTGGACTTCTGATCACATGGCTTTATCATTTGGCCATTCCCTCTGAATATACAGTGGTTATCCCTGATGCAATCGGTTGTGATGGGATTAGAATTGGTATTTAGTAGGTAAAATTGTGTCTAAACAGCTGAGCAAGAGTATGAATCGTGAAGTTGATTGGCTTTGAATTTATTGTTCCGTTGTGATTTTTTACATCAGAAAAACAGAAGTAACTCAATGTGCTTTAAAGAAGTAATACATATGAGACATTTCAATGAGGCTATTTCTGATATTATAGTCATTCTCTATAAGTGTTTAGATCATGTTTAGATCATTTTACCATATCAGAATACACATCACATTAAATCCTGGAAATGGTAAGTAGAAAATGCAATTTTATTTTTTTTTTTGTAGAAAAAAATTGTTTCTTTTTTGTTTTAGTTTTTTGTTTATTTGACAGAATTAAAAAAAAAAAAAAAGATGGTAAATGTCCCTTTCCAGGTAAACAACAGGTTACTTAAAAATTGTGTATGGCTGGTTATATAAGACACTGGAAGTACTAACACTGAAGGCAGTGTTAGTGCTTCATTATTCATCACTACTTATGTCTTCACTTGTTACATACAGCGCTATCATTGACCACACTGAGCCAGAAGAAGGAAGTTTAAAAACTCCTTAGTTCAGTCTGGGAACCAAACACAGAAGGCTCAAATGTCATATGGAAAATTTGGGAACACAATTCAATATAATGTGGGAAAATAACAGAATATGGCCAGTAAGGATAGAAGACAAGTGTCTAAGACTGTACAACAATGAGGATGTGTGA
Source organism: Perccottus glenii (assembly GCA_024416835.2). NCBI lineage: Eukaryota > Metazoa > Chordata > Actinopteri > Gobiiformes > Odontobutidae > Perccottus > Perccottus glenii. The sequence continues at coordinate 8,473,153 of CM044562.2, forward strand.
ATAGGATGATAGGCGTGTCCTAGATATTCTCCATTGTATATATATGTCCAGCTACCACCTGTTGGCTGTGTCTGTAAACTGAGCTGACTGTGAGGGAAAGGAGAGAGAGACAGTGAAGTGGTGTCCTCCTGAGCAGCCCTGCTAATGCATCTTTAATGGACATGCAACACTGATACTGTCCACTGCTGCCCACAGATATAATCCCCTCTCGACTCACCCCCCAGGGCCTGCCGCTACACAAAAACAGATCTGGGTCCTTCAGGGGGCAGAGGCTGCTTCAGTGGACATGTAATTTCCACTCATCAGGGACCAGTTTCTACTTTAGCTGTTAAAAAAACAATTGTTTTTCAGCTTTGGTTTCCAACAAACTCTGGATAAATGAGTCTCTCCTCTGGGGCTGACCCTCCTCCAGCGGTGCTCGGTTTGGGTTTGGACATCGGAGGAGCATGGCATCAAAGGGCTGCACAGAAAAACAGCCCGTTAGTCCAGACATATCTCTGCTCTTCTTATCCGGGACCACCACCACCCACAGCTGTAGGACCCAGAGGAAACAGGACCCCCGTCCGGCTGCCCTCTCTCACAGCCAAAGGGCCACGCAGGAAAAGCGGCATGACCCGGCTCAGGTGAGACCCAAACCAGAGTAAAATACTGAAATTAGACTGTGGTTAGTGAGGATTATTAGGTTGACAGTCAATACAAGAAAAACATCAGTAAAACTACAACTAATGGTAAATGTAGGCTATAGTAACTTTTATATAACATTTTTGATCCGTTTGTTTCTGGGCATTAGACTTTAAATTGTATTTCAGATATCTAACAGTCTAGTTATTGTGAAAATGAGAGGTTGGTAACTTTTGAAATCCACTATATTTACAATGGCCCAAGCCTTGACTGTGTGTCATCTCCTGAAACGCTCTATCACTTTCTGTTATTGTCTAATATGGTTAATCAAATAAATGTAACTGTAATTGTCAGCTCTGCTTCTTCTGCGTCTTATCAACACAAGACTAAACTGAACGCCAATATATTGTGGCTTTAAAGTTATTAAATTTGTTTTTTACATTTTTATCATTACCACATCTAACATTTTAATCTAATCGTACCAGACATCTGGCGATATAGGAGCAACATTGTTGAAGTTTTGAGTGCAACTAATTTCACGTTGTCCCCTGTCTCATCTTTTCATTTCAGTAAAGGGGTTGTCACTGTGCGTCTGTCTGGAATTACAGTGTAATTGTTTCCTGTGCACAGTGTCATAGTTTGATAGGATTATGTGGGCCACTCGGGTGCTCCCTCCCGCTAAGTTTTGAGCACCGAGGGCCAGTGTGCAGCGCCTCATAAATCTCAGGTGTGGAAACTGATCCGCCACCTGATGCAGCGCCCAGTGGTGGCACGTTGGCCGAACTCTGAGGAGGGAGAAACCCAAGTGAAACATATCCCTCACTGTTCACATCACTATTTGATGGCCTCCACTAACCCAAGCAGAGCTGGTTTTAAATAACCATCCCAAATTATCAACAGAATGATTGGCATTCACTGACTATACAGCCTCTTGTCACCACTGGGTAGGGGTATTCTTTTTACAGATAAATAAATACTTAACTGTAAATCCTGGATGGGTACATAGTGTTGCTTTATGATAAGTCTTAGGAAACTCTTTATTAAAATGTCATAACAAAATCTTACTGAGCAGAGGATTCAGCAGTGAATAAATTGGTATATGATATAATGCCAAGTATTCGAGTGTCAGAAGGCAGAAAGAACCATAAGTTCAAACTATTACAAAAGATAAAATCTTTAGATGTCATCCTTTGTAGTGATGGGTCGTTCGCGAGTGAGTCGGCTCTAAGAGCCGGCTCACATATCTGAAGAGCCGGCTCTATTTTTTTTTAATATAGCCGATAGTAATTAAACCATTATGTAATAATAAAATATTGAATTATTTTAGTTTAGTAAAAAAAATGTACTAATAATTCAATGAACACAAAAATATAATTATTTAAGCCTCATTAGTTTCAACTGTCTATTCCTGTCAATCATACACGAGGTGTCAGCCAGTTATATGAGAAGGGAGGGCTGAACGCGCCGGTTCTTTGCACAACCTACATCGTTCAATGTGAACTGTGCACCCAACTGTGAAGCTAGCGGAGCTTCAAGAAACTAGTGAAGGTGGTGGAGCACCTGGAGCCAGCACCTCCACAGTTGGAGATGTAATCACTCAAGTAGGCCTACTCCGCAAACCACAGCAACGCAGTGTTCTATAAAGGACCAGTTTATGCAAAAGTCAATGTCTGTAGCGAAAAAAGTTCAAATGTTTAATAGCATTCTTTTTTTTATAACAAATTAATGCATTTTTAAAGCATTGACAATACATTACATTAGACTCCAGAAAACCTGTCGTATCAAATAGTGATTCCAGAAAATGTAGACAAAAAAGGAAACAAATCTCCAGGTGTTTAGTTTAGAATATAGAAATTGGGGGGAAAGTTTGGAGAAGCAGACATAAGCAACATCTCTGGCTTTATGTTATGTCTGGCTGCTAATGGAGACAGAGGAGACACAATTATTAACAAAAGCTTCTTAAACTAATATTACTTAAGTGTGTTTTACAAGGATGTTTTTTTTTTATCTATTACTGCCCAAGACTGTTTTTATCCTGATTCTCGTTCATACAACCACTGAACATAGCACGCCCCATCACTGGCCATCTGAAGTAGTAAGTGTGGTTGTCACTAACCTAATTTACAGCAGGACGTTGAGTTAGTCTTCTCCAAACTGTTAGTGTGCTGACAACCATCTACTGTAGGTAATAAAGTATCTAATAGAAAGATATTTGAAGTAGTCAGGGACACACTTTACCCCTCATTAAAAGGTTTGACATGAAAGTCTTTGAATTGGGAGGCAGGCTCTGTCAAACAGCCACTAGCAGATATGATAGGTCTCCCAGAAGGAGATTCAAGAGACTTGTTGACTTTTAGGAGAATGTAAAATGTTGGTTTTCTTTTTTAGATCCAACCTGCCTCTATAGATGCAACAAAAATAGTTTCTTGGGCATTTCTCATTGGATTACAAGATAATTTTGTGTAATACTTAAAACAAATAGTCCATTGACAGTTTTGGGATTTTGTCAAGTTCTCTTTAACTTTCAGGTGAGATGTGTTAAATACCTTTTAAACATCAAAATCCACTGTCGGAGTGAAGGCAGTTAAGGTTGAACTCAAAACTGGAGGCATAAAATAAGATTTTGGCCTAAAAGATATATTTTGGACAGTGACCAAACTTTCAAATGGAGGTTCCGATAGAATCTAAAAAGATCTACTTTGGTGTTGAATTTATTGGTGTGGTAAGTGCGGGAATAAGAGAGTTCTTTTGACAACACACTAATACAGCCTGGTGGAAGAAATGTTTTTGATATGTTGATTACCGTGTTATTCTGTTCCTCGGACTGAGAGTCTGATGTTGTATCATCCATGGTTCTACTCCGTCTCCTGCCTCTCCTTGTTTTTTTCTTTGTTTTATGATGGATATGGTGGTTTTGGTCTGCTCGTCCAAAAAAGATGTAGCTGAGGCAGTAAGATTATACCCAATCTTGTTTGAATTAACCAAAAAATAGCCCATGGACTGATCTCTGAAGTGGATATTAGTCTAAACTGTGGACATCAATAACAACCCTAAGATTTACAACACACTATAGGCCTGTGTCCACAATCATAACTGAGCTTTTCAAAGAGCAAACAAAGATTATTCAAGATAAATACCATTGTATCAAATTGTATTGTTCAGTAAAAACTCGTAAACTTACAAAGTATACTTAAGAGTATCTTCTCTGTCAGGTGTGTCCTGCTAAATCCATGTCCCCCTCAGATAGAAGCAGCTCTATTCTCTCTGACACTCCATTTAACTCATGTTCACTCTTATCACCAGATGAATGAGCCATGTCTGTAACCAGAGACAAAGCGGATTTATTTTTGTCCAGCAGAACAACTCACTTGGACTTGATCAACAATAAATAAACCTTTGCAAGAAATCAACACACTTGGGGTGTCGCACTTTCTCAAACGTCCCCAACATGTGTGTGTCGCATGTAAATGACGCCGGAGTAAACAAAAGTTAGCAGAGGGCGATATTTTATTTGACCAGCAGAGGACCCCATAAGCCCTCACAACAGCTCTGCTCAAACGTAAAGTCACATGTCGAACTAAATCAAGGACATACATCACATTAAATAAACCAAGAGTACATATAGTTAAGGCATCCGTTTTTCCATCATTACTATGTAACAGATTCAATGATTATTACTATTTATTTAATTTGAAAATAAACACGTGTTAAATATTAATTAACGTTAATGGCGGCTTCAAAATAGAACGCAGTGACGTCACCGCTCACAGAACGCGCCCGTAGTTATGTGACGTCACGGACATCGACAAACAGAGTCTATGAGTCTAAACCAAACTCAACATTTTATTCATATCGTGAGAAGCCACCAGACAGACAGAAAACTTCAACCAGTGCTCCTGAAAACTCAAACTGTGTTCTGCAAAGATGTCTACAACTTCTGACAACAAAAATATGGAGAGAGAAACATACAAGATAATGGAAAGTTTAGGTGAGGGGTGTTTTGGCAAAGTTATGAAATGCCTTAACACCAAAACAGGAGAAATGATGGGTTCTTAAGGTCGATGATGGCAATGTTGATGGAGAGCTTAAAATGCTCCATTTGATCAGTCAGTTGGATCCGGACAGCTGCAACATTGTCCGGTTCATAGACGATTTTGAATTGAAGGTTGGTAAGTGCATGGCATTTGAGATGCTTGACCGCAGTGTGAGCAATCTAATGGAAGAACAAAACATGAAGCCGTTCACTCTCAGTGAAGTACGACCCATGGCCCAGCAACTCCTAGTTGCATTAAAGGCTCTTAAAAGCCTCGGTGTCATGCACACCGATATCAAGGCTGATAACATAATGCTAGTGGACCATAAAAGCCAGCCATTTAGGGTCAAATTAATTGATTTTGGCTTGGCCATGCACTACACGGATGCAGAGGTGGGCAAAACAATCCAGCCTCTTGTATTTGGTCACTTGAAGTCTTCTTGGGGCTCCCACTGTCTGAGGCAGTGGATATGTGGAGTCTGGGCTGCTGCCTTGGACTGGGGTATCTTGGCTGCTACCTTGATGGAGATCACCCTATGCCGTAATTAGAACTATTGTTAACCTAATGGGGACTCCAGAGCAAGAGCTCCTAGAAAGTGGTTTGGACACAAGCGACTATTTTACCTGGACAGGGTCAGAGTGGCGACTCAAAACCGTCCATGAATATAAACTGAGTACAGGAATCTGTCCCAACTCTTCAGAGGGTTGTTTGTATTTGGCCTCAGATCTTGGGATTGTAATCCAAAGATACCATCTGGAGCAGACATTTCCTGATTCTGATGACAGGGCTGCGTTTGGTGATTTGCTAAAAAAGATGCTCCATCTGAACCCAGCAAAAAGAATCACTCCAACAGAAGCCCTCGAGCACCCATTTATCACAATGGCTCATCTGACTGATGACTCTCCTTACAAACAGGAGGCTCAGAGGTTAATGACCTGTGCCACCACCGCAACAAGAAGTGAAGACACCTCGGGTGCAGACTTGAATACAGACTTGGATGCGGACTTGGATGCGCACTTGGATGAGGACTTGGACGCGGACTTGGATGCAGACTTGCATGCAGACTTGAATGCAGACTTGAATGCGCACTTGAATGCGCACTTGGATGCAGACTTGCATGCAGACTTGAATGCAGACTTGGATGTAGACTTGGATGTAGACTTGGATGTAGACTTGAATGTAGACTTGAATGCAGACTTGGATGCAGACTCGGATGCAGACTCCAATGAGAAGATGTTTGTTTGTGTACCATCTCCATCACCTCCTCCAGAATGGTCAGGCTGTGGTATCATCCCGTTCCAGCCAATTACTGCTGTTAATCATCTACTAGCTGCTTTTGGGGATTTGCTAAAAAAAACGTTCCATCTGAACCCAGCAAAAATAATTACTCCAACAGAAGCCTGCGAGCACCCATTTATCACAATGGCTCATCTGACTGATGACTCTCCTTACAAACAGGAGGCTCAGAGGTTAATGACCTGTGCAACCACCGCAACAAGAAGTGAAGACACCTCGGGTGCAGACTTGAATACAGACTTGAATGCGCACTTGGATGCGGACTTGGATGAGGACTTGGATGCAGACTTGAATACAGACTTGAATGCGCACTTGGATGCGGACTTGGATGAGGACTTGGATGCGGACTTGGATGCAGACTTGGATGCAGACTTAATTGTAGACTTGGATGTAGACTTGGATGTAGACTTGAATGCAGACTTGGATGCAGACTTGAGTGTAGACTTGGATGCGGACTTGGATGCAGACTTGAATGCGGACTTGAATGCGCACTTGGATGCGGACTTGAATGCGCAGACTTGAATGCGCACTTGGATGCGGACTTGGATGCAGACTTGAATGCAGACTTGCATGCAGACTTGAATGTAGACTTGGATGCGGACTTGGATGCAGACTTGAATGCAGACTTGAATGTAGACTTGGATGCAGACTTGGATGCAGACTTGAATGCAGACTTGGATGCAGACTTGAATGTAGACTTGAATGCAGACTTGGATGCAGACTTGGATGTAGACTTGAATGCAGACTTGAATGCAGACTTGAATACAGACTTGGATGCGGACTTGGATGCAGACTTGAATGTAGACTTGAATGTAGACTTGGATGCAGACTTGGATGCAGACTTGAATACAGACTTGGATGCAGACTTGAATGTAGACTTGAATGCAGACTTGGATGCAGACTTGGATGTAGACTTGAATGCAGACTTGAATGCAGACTTGAATGCAGACTTGGATGCAGACTTGGATGCAGACTTGAATGTAGACTTGAATGCAGACTTGGATGCAGACTTGAATGTAGACTTGAATGCAGACTTGAATGCAGACTTGGATGCAGACTTGGATGCAGACTTGAATACAGACTTGAATGTAGACTTGAATGTGGACTTGGATGCGGACTTGGATGCAGACTTGAATGCAGACTTGAATGTAGACTTGAATGTAGACTTGGATGCAGACTTGGATGCAGACTTGAATACAGACTTGGATGCAGACTTGAATGTAGACTTGAATGCAGACTTGGATGCAGACTTGGATGCAGACTTGGATGCGGACTTGGATGCGGACATGGATGCAGACTTGGATGCAGACTTGAATGTAGACTTGGATGCAGACTTGGATGCGGACTTGGATGCAGACTTGGATGTAGACTTGGATGTAGACTTGAATGCAGACTTGGATGCGGACTTGGATGCGGACTTGGATGCGGACTTGGATGCGGACTTGGATGCGGACATGGATGCAGACTTGGATGCAGACTTGAATGTAGACTTGGATGCAGACTTGGATGCAGACTTGGATGCAGACTTGGATGCAGACTTGGATGCAGACTTGGATGCAGACTTGAATGCAGACTTGAATGCAGACTTGAATGCAGACTTGAATGCAGACTTGAATGCAGACTTGGATGCAGACTTGAATGCAGACTTGAATGCAGACTTGGATGTAGACTTGGATGTAGACTTGAATGCAGACTTGAATGCAGACTTGGATGTAGACTTGAATTCAGACTTGGATGCAGACTTAAATGTAGACTTGAATGCAGACTTGGATGCAGACTTGGATGCAGACTTGGATGTAGACTTGAATGCAGACTTGAATGCAGACTTGAATGTAGACTTGAATGCGGACTTGGATGCGGACTTGAATGCAGACTTTAATGTAGACTTGAATGTAGACTTGGGTGTAGACTTTAATGTAGACTTGAATGTAGACTTGGATGCAGACTTGGATGCAGACTTGAATGTAGACTTGGATGTAGACTTGGATGCAGACTTGATTGTAGACCTAAATGCAGACTTGAATGCAGACTTGGATGCAGACTTGAATGTAGACTTGGATGTAGACTTGGATGTAGACTTGAATGCAGACTTGAATGAGAAGATGTTTGTTTTCCACCTCCTCCAGAATGGTCAGGCTGTGGTATCATCCCGTTCCAGCCAATTACTGCTGTTAATCATCTAAGTCGTTATAACAATGAGGGCAGATCTCCTGCAGAGATATTGATGGGTCCCTTTTCAGAAAAATCTGAGAGAATAAGAACCGATATCAACACAAATGCAGACCGTCCCAGTGACAATGCAGGCACAGATAAATCCCCAAATGCTCAGAGACAGAGCTTTCTGAGCAGCATAACCGGACGACTGACTAAAATCAAAAAAAGGATACACGGACACTTCAAGGCCTGGAAACAAAACAATAGTGTTCGAAGTTTATTGTTTTTTAATATGTGCAAGAGGCCATTAGCTGTCCAAAATGGGGCGAAAACAGAAACACCCGACAGCAGTTAATGCACAGATTTCCATCTTCCACCAACATCTGGAACAGCACAGACTCTTCACAGTGAACATGGCCATGTACTCAAGTTCAAGATCAAGTTCACTTACATCAGGTTCTTAGTCATCCAAGACATATATAAGAAAAGGTTTAAAAGAAAGTGAAGATGTTTTATTTCTCGCCCAAAGGGCTTTGTCATTTCTGTTGGTTTTATGAAACTCAGCTCAGATATGACTAAGAAACTTGGATGAAGGACAAAATGTTTTCACCTTTAAACGTATGTCCGGATGCCCTCTTTGAATCATTTTCTCTCAATAAAAAAAAAATCACCACAAAATTGCATTTTGGGTGTATGATTTTTAATGTTTATTATAAACATATTTCATTTATTTAATGGAATTAAATAAAGCAACTAAAATGTTCAGGTATTATTTGCATTAGTCTTATTTTTTTAAGTAGGATGTGAGTTACTCATTTGACTCTTGTGGACTGTGTTTTGTTTTCTCTCCACAGTCTTTGTGAGCCGTCTCTGCTCATTCCTCATGACAGTGTGCTATTTGGACTCTCCAGCGTCCATCGTCCCAGTCTTCTACAAAAGCGGGGCCCTGCTCCTTTCTCCTTTTTCAAACCCCCAGCTTTAAACTCAGGCAGCGCTCAGCCTCTTAAAGACACTCACCAGCCCCAAAGCTACAGCAGACCGGTCTACATCCACTTCTCTCAGGCCATCCAGCCAAGTCTGAAGCCAAAAGTGACCAGGAGAGACTCACACAACCCTGACCTTAGCTCTGAGGCAGTGCACTCTGACCTGCGACCTTTAGGGAGCCAGGACCGCGAGCCTCTGTCGGTCATTGGGAAGACTTGTCTCCCGAGCTGTGACCTTCGTCCCGCTCCGGCTGCATCTTCAGGCCTGACCCGGCCCCAGCTCCACGTGTTTCTGCCCACAGAGGCTGAGGGGGAGGACAGTGAGTCTGTGGATGAGGGCTTTATGGATGAGCTAGACAGTAAGATGAGTTCTCTAAAGTTTCAGCAGGGGGCGCCACAGACTGCACCACTGCACTACAGCAGGAAGAAACTCTCTCCTTGTCCACAGTAAACAAAGACAGCCCTGTTTAGTGTTGTTTATGGTCCAAAGGACATGTTACTAAAACAACTCGCTGTACTAAAAAGAAAAGTAAGTGGGACATCATAATGAAACAGGAGCTGTCCCAGTCCCTCTGCGTTTTCCCATCTACATTTGTCTAATGAAATTAAAACTCCTTCAATAGGATGAATGTGCTGATTCAAATAATGGTGGAGCAGAAGAAAAGTATCAGCTCTGTTAATGCTTTGGTAAAGGTAAAATGCAATGCTAACTTTTAATTTAAACAGAGTGCTATAATTGAGGTCCCTTTAATCCATCAAGTTTGTCAAGTCTTTTACAAATTTTTAACTATTGCACACTTTTTATGAACTGTTTCTGCTGCCTTCTGTTGTACAAACATTAATGAATATATTATGTGTTATTAGTCTCAAAGTGTACAGTAAAATATTTGTGTAATTATTGTTTTGCTTTGCCTGCTCTTTCAAGTATGTCTTTTTTGCTCTAATATATCCTGTCTAATTTAAAAAGAGGCTTTGACAGTTAAATAATAAATGTATTTTTATATTACAGTGTCAGAATATTCATTTCACACAGTTGCCTCCATAAATATACATAATAAAGGCTAGATGTCTTACGGCGGAGTCTCTAACGTCATCATCGGCGGCCATCTTGTCACAGGCAAGCTTTCTGACGGGCTCTGTGGTACGGTACCTGATGTAAGGTGAGTGATCTGCACGAACACAAATACTCTTATCTCGCTGAAATCTTGACGGATTTTTAAAAAAATGTTTGATTTCTTACAAACGTTAATAACGTGGCTATAATTCTGGATGCGTGAACATGTTGAAATTGCAGCTTTTATTTTCGAAAGACGACTTAATCGTGCAGCATAGTTGTGTATCACGGCTAACGTTACTTGTGCAAGTTATCAAGGCTGAGACCACAATCGAGGCTGTTCAGTTATAGTTTTACTGACACCAATAACGATTTTATGACAGTAATTTTTTGTCTAAATTACAGTCTTTGTGAATGTGGTTGTAGTTATTAGCTGGCTTTGAGTGAGACCTAACGTTAGTAGTTACAGTTTAGCTGCTACCCAGCAATTTTACATCAGTGGGAGAGGCAGAATAGCTCTTTCTTTTCAATATAACTTAAGTTGCACATGCTTTCCAATCGGTTTGGTTTGTTAAAAACATCTTACATTATGATACAGGAAATTGCTGGCTTTATAGGAGAAGATGCCAGACGTTTGTGCAGCCTACGGATGCTCCAATCGCCGTAGTCTCAAAACGAGAGCCCGTGGGATCACCTTTCACCTGTAAGATATGAAAATATTATGATTATATTTGGGATAATCTTTAGTTACTTAGTGGATGTATGTTCAGTACAGGTCCTGTTACACAGGAACTGCGGGGCTATGACATAATAGTATTACAAGATTGTTTACACAATCGCAGAATGTTTATTTTGGACACCTTTTATAACTAGTTGAGTGTAGTTGTCTTATTCTAAAGTACATACATGCATACATGATGCATACATGCACACACACATTCATACATACAGTTACCCAAAACGTTGGAAATGTTGACAATAATTTATATATCTGGGTACATTTCTCACATTTTTAAGGTTTCCCAAAACCGGAAAGATGAGGAGGCAGTGGGAACTTGCCCTAAGAAGAGATGGTTTTGTTGCCTCTGACAGGACACTGCTCTGCAGTGAGCACTTCAGGAGTGAGGACTTTGACAGAACGGGGCAGAATGTCCGGCTTAAAAATGGTGTTGTGCCAAACATTTTCAACTTTCCAGCTCATCTTCAAAGGGTATGTATCATTGACCAACAGTAATTCAAGGTGTATAAGATTGAGAGATCAATATGTGATTAAATGTCACTTTAGTTTTTGTTTCTGCAAATTATATAATGTGGTGTTTATTACAGCACATTTTAGACACTCAAAACTTCTTTACTTTATTTTAGCTGGTAGCAGCAAGAAGCACAAGCACCTCTAGAAGAGCGGAAGACATCCTGCCAATGGACTTGTCTCAGGATGTACCTCAACATGATGTTGTGAGTGTTTACATGTGGAATGTCAAACAAATGAGAGCATGATGTGGCTTGTTATATTAAATCTTTTATCTTGGTGGTACCCAGAAAGGTTTATGATGGTGTTAGAAGGCTAAGATCCCAATATAATTTGAGGTGGTACTCTGTGTAAAAAGTTTGAGAACTACTGGCTATCTCACTTGCTCCGTCGCTCATATACTTGAATGAATAAACATGTGTGAACATTGAACATTGAACAGTGAACCCAGGGGTAGGCAACCTTTACAATCAAAAGAGCCATTTTTGTCCAGAGCCACAAAACATATTTTTGCCTTATAAGTGGACAAGCCTATACAATTTCTTAAATGTATGCTGTTGTGTTTTCTGTTGGAGAATTGGAGAACCTAAACATGTATTTAGGCTCACAGAATTGAAAAGTGAAGATTGAATTGTAAAAAAAGTAACATATTAATTTCCATATTACTATTATTTATATATTTGTATATTTTGGCAAAACAACAGGGAGCCTGTTTGAGCCACAAGCAGCAGGCCACTGACCACTTGTATGCATATATATATATATATATATATATATATATATATATTTATAACCATGGACTTCCATATATATAATTATAACCATGGACTTCCATATGAAACCATGGACTTCCATATGAAAATAACATGCATATATATATTAATGAATATATTATGTGTTATTAGTCTCAAAGTGTACAGTAAAATATTTGTGTAATTATTGTTTTGCTTTGCCTGCTCTTTCAAGTATGTCTTTTTTGCTCTAATATATCCTGTCTAATTTAAAAAGAGGCTTTGACAGTTAAATAATAAATGTATTTTTATATTACAGTGTCAGAATATTCATTTCACACAGTTGCCTCCATAAATATACATAATAAAGGCTAGATGTCTTACGGCGGAGTCTCTAACGTCATCATCGGCGGCCATCTTGTCACAGGCAAGCTTTCTGACGGGCTCTGTGGTACGGTACCTGATGTAAGGTGAGTGATCTGCACGAACACAAATACTCTTATCTCGCTGAAATCTTGACGGATTTTAAAAAAATGTTTGATTTCTTACAAACGTTAATAACGTGGCTATAATTCTGGATGCGTGAACATGTTGAAATTGCAGCTTTTATTTTCGAAAGACGACTTAATCGTGCAGCATAGTTGTGTATCACGGCTAACGTTACTTGTGCACGTTATCAAGGCTGAGACCACAATCGAGCTGTTCAGTTATAGTTTTACTGACACCAATAACGATTTTATGACAACCAATTTTTTGTCTAAATTACAGTCTTTGTGAATGTGGTTGTAGTTATTAGCTGGCTTTGAGTGAGACCTAACGTTAGTAGTTACAGTTTAGCTGCTACCCAGCAATTTTACATCAGTGGGAGAGGCAGAATAGCTCTTTCTTTTCAATATAACTTAAGTTGCACATGCTTTCCAATCGGTTTGGTTTGTTAAAAACATCTTACATTATGATACAGGAAATTACTGGCTTTATAGGAGAAGATGCCAGACGTTTGTGCAGCCTACGGATGCTCCAATCGCCGTAGTCTCAAAACTAGAGCCCGTGGGATCCCCTTTCACCTGTAAGATATGAAAATATTATGATTATATTTGGGATAATCTTTAGTTACTTAGTGGATGTATGTTCAGTACAGGTCCTGTTACACAGGAACTGCGGGGCTATGACATAATAGTATTACAAGATTGTTTACACAATCGCAGAATGTTTATTTTGGACACCTTTTTATAACTAGTTGAGTGTGGTTGTCTTATTCTAAAGTACATACATGCATACATGATGCATACATGCACACACACATTCATACATACAGTTACCCAAAACGTTGGAAATGTTGACAATAATTTATATATCTGGGTACATTTCTCACATTTTTAAGGTTTCCCAAAACCGGAAAGATGAGGAGGCAGTGGGAACTTGCCCTAAGAAGAGATGGTTTTGTTGCCTCTGACAGGACACTGCTCTGCAGTGAGCACTTCAGGAGTGAGGACTTTGACAGAACGGGGCAGAATGTCCGGCTTAAAAATGGTGTTGTGCCAAACATTTTCAACTTTCCAGCTCATCTTCAAAGGGTATGTATCATTGACCAACAGTAATTCAAGGTGTATAAGATTGAGAGATCAATGTGTGATTAAATGTCACTTTAGTTTTTGTTTCTGCAAATTATATAATGTGGTGTTTATTACAGCACATTTTAGACACTCAAAACTTCTTTACTTTATTTTAGCTGGTAGCAGCAAGAAGCACAAGCACCTCTAGAAGAGCGGAAGACATCCTGCCAATGGACTTGTCTCAGGATGTACCTCAACATGATGTTGTGAGTGTTTACATGTGGAATGTCAAACAAATGAGAGCATGATGTGGCTTGTTATATTAAATCTTTTATCTTGGTGGTACCCAGAAAGGTTTATGATGGTGTTAGAAGGCTAAGATCCCAATATAATTTGAGGTGGTACTCTGTGTAAAAAGTTTGAGAACTACTGGCTATCTCACTTGCTCCACGCTATATACTTGAATGAATAAACATGTGTGAACATTGAAACTAAACCCAGGGGTAGGCAACCTTTACAATCAAAAGAGCCATTTTTGTCCAGAGCCACAAAACATATTTTTGCCTTATAAGTGGACAAGCCTATACAATTTCTTAAATGTATGCTGTTGTGTTTTCTGTTGGAGAATTGGAGAACCTAAACATGTATTTAGGCTCACAGAATTGAAAAGTGAAGATTGAATTGTAAAAAAAGTAACATATTAATTTCCATATTACTATTATTTATATATTTGTATATTTTGGCAAAACAACAGGGAGCCTGTTTGAGCTGCAGGCCACTGACCACTTGTATGCATATATATATATATATATATATATATATATATATATATATATATATATATATATATATATATATATATATATATATATATATATATATATATATATATATATATATATATATATATGTATATTCATTGCACCTATATGTTTTGTTCAATGTTATTTTCATATGAAGTCCATGGTTATAATTATTCATAAGTATGCAGTGGCATAAGTACATCGCTGACGTTTATAACAAACCAAACCGTGTGAAAATCCGGTAAAAACTCGGGGAGTTATGATCATTGTAGTTGAGGAATACACCTTACTCAGTAGAAATAAATATGGGGGGCGGAGCATTGGAGACTCATCCAAGATGGCGCCGTGCTGATACGTCCGCTCCAATAGGCAGCGTCAGTCTATGAGGCGTCTACGTATATTATGTCTATGGCCTCTGTAACATAGGCTGCACACCTCTATTTAGCTCTAATATCTAAACCCATAGACACCACCATTTAGATAACTCTACACCAGGTAATATACTAACCATACACAAGTAACTATAAGTATAAGTATATACACTAACTACAAGTAATTTATACATAGCCTACTACTTCAACAATGAAGAAGAATTAAGCAAGAATTAAATTGTAGTAAGACGTAGCATCCACCAGGAGTCGTTGGTACAACATAACTGCTATTAAACCCCAAAGAAGAAGAACAAATTGACAAACATTGGTTCTGCATAAAACTGGACGTTGAAATGTAATTTAGGGAAACAATAGTGTCTAGAGGCTTAACGGCGTTTCCTAAAACTGTATTTGGGTTTATTGCCAACATTTGCAGCAGGACACAGAGCTGGAGCATAAATGGCGGCTGCGGAAACTGACGATGGACAGCGCCTGCTCGGCACCAATCACACCCCGTCTGTCCAAGTCCCTGGCGCGGTAATTTCTGCACGCTGACCCAGCTGTGCACACACTTTATAACGACGCTGTAGACGCACACTGGTGTAGCAGGACATACACTACTTTCACGAACTATTGACTGCTTCGTTGTATCAGTGGGTTGTTTAATGCAGTGCTGTATTTAGAGCCAACGCGCTGGTTGTGTAGATTTATGAGCATGCTAAAGTTAGCTTAGCAAATGGCAAGCTAGTGTTTACAGGTAGAGCTATTAACAGCATGGCTGAATTCACCAAAGGGGCTCAGATAAAGGTAATTATGCACCGCATTTAATAGTTTGTCGCTTATTAAAATTATCAGCTAAAAGTCAGTTTGTTAACATTTGCTAACACCATTCAAACACTTTAAACATTGCGCATAGTGTTGGAGACATCTGAATTTGTTTATTTTTAATGCTATAGTTATATAAAGAACCTCTGTGTTGTTAATTAATGTTATGCAATGTAAAGTTTCACAGAGGACTTAGAAGGTTATAATTAGTTACAAAGTGAATGTCGAGGCTGCATGTTGTTATGTTATTAATATACAGTACATTATACTATTAACATTTAACAACATGAAAATTGTTTTTGTGTTGACTTTTGTTGACTTGTTATTACAAGTTAAATAATACTAACAGAGTGCATTTGTTACTTTTATATTATTTTTGTCATTTGGGACCAGAAAATGTTTTGGTCACCGCTTCAATATTGATACCAATAAGTTACAGAAGTTATAAAGTAGTCTGCTCACCGATGCAGGAAGTTCAGCAACAAAAAGGAACTCAACATAACCTTTCAGTTTTTTCCAAACGTTTGTTGTGGGGACCCATAGTTCAAAATGCCAAATGAGAAACTTTTCATGTCACACTTTATGATACTTACAGACAGTTATTGTTTTTTTCAATGGACTTGCTGTATTCTAAGATCATTTGTTCTAAGTTGTTCTGGTATTTTTACAGTTACTGTATGTTGGTATTGTTATTTTTACCAATTTCAAAAGCAGCTATTTTAATTAAATGCCCAGTTACCGTCAGAGTTATGCTTCAGTTATGCAGACATGTTTTACAAAAAGAGAAATTCTATGGCAATAAAAATGTCCACAACCCACCTTTAGGTCCTGAGGATCCTGAGTGTAGCTATACAGCCGTATCCTCAAATATTAATGTTATGTGTCACACACTTAAACAACTATATTTAAATTTTTTTTTTTACATTTATTT
Source organism: Perccottus glenii (assembly GCA_024416835.2). Taxonomy (NCBI): domain Eukaryota; kingdom Metazoa; phylum Chordata; class Actinopteri; order Gobiiformes; family Odontobutidae; genus Perccottus; species Perccottus glenii. Next base: position 8,489,758 of record CM044562.2, read on the forward strand.
TTTATAGATAACAGATGAGACGGGTCTGGAGCCAATGGATGATGATAAAACACAAGATGATAATGAAGTCAAATCTTCAGAGTTGGTTCAAAATGACTCACAAGAGATAAAAACAGAAGAGATAAAAATAGAGGACCAAGATGTTACTTTAAAGGATGACAGTTTAACGTCAGAAACAGGTGAAAAAACTAAAACGCAAGAGGAAGCAGCATCCTTTGGTAGTAATTTAGCAGTTTCCTCGTCACATGACCTGGATGAGTTGATGGACATTGGGACAGTGGACAGAGAGGAGCAAGAGGCTCAGATTAAAGAGGAAGACAATAAATCGGACACGGATGTTAGTCATTCACCTCATTTATCCAACACAGGTAAAATAACCTCTTACCAGAAATATGAAGTTGTCTGTACCAGTGGCTTAGTTTTTAGATATTTTTTTTTTCAAAGTTTTTTTATTACTTCATATTTAAATGTGTTTCAGGAAGCTCTTCACCTGCCACCTTGGTCAATGGAACAAAAGTAAGCACTCTGACTGACCTAAAGAGGGTGTTCACATGTCTTGTTTGGTGCTGTTTAAACACACTTTGGTACAGTTGCTCTATTCACTTGGAGAAGTGTGAATGCTGCCATATGAACATCAGTGCCATCAAACATGCCTTGAGACCATTTCAAAACGGGGGTTATAAATTGGGGTCATAAGAGCTGACAAAAAACAAACTGAAATGCCAGTTGTGAATGCTCAGTGAACTGAAATAAATGGTTTGTTTTTGTGTGAACCTAATGAAAGCGGTATACAAATCTGAACACACTCTTAGACATATTCATACAGTGGCAGAAAAAGTATGTGAACCTTTTGGCATTTATGGTTTTCTGAATAAATTTGTCTTAAAATGTGATCTGATCTTCATCTAAGTCAAGGGTATTGACAAACAATGTGTCTAAAATGTCATCTTTCATGTCTTTATTGGGAACAACCAAAAAACCTCATAGTACTTAGAAAAAGTATGAAAACCCCCGAGTTAATGACCTTTTTAAAAAAGCTAATTGGTGTCAGGTTTTAGCACACCTGGAATCTCGTTAAGATAAAACGTTTAGAGGTGTGGACTACAGCTACTTTGACTGATTAAAAACCCCTCAAACTTTTGGCGTTTGCTCTGCACAAGAAGAACACGCTTATGTGAGCAATGCCTCGCCAAAAAGAGCTTTCAAAGGAGCTACGATTAAGAATTGTTGCTTTACATAAGGCTGGAAAGGGTTACAAAGTCATTTCAAAGACTTTAGAAATTCACCAGTCTACAGTTAGGGAAACAATCTACAAATGGAGACGATTTGGGTCTGTTGTTAATCTACCAAGAAGTGGGCGTCCAGTCAAAATGACACCTAGAGCACAACGAAGACTCATCAATGAGGTAAAGAAACAACCCTGAATGACAGCCAAAGATTTGAAGGTATCATTGGAACTTGCTAACATCTCTGTTCATAAGTCTACAATATGCATAACACTGAACTCAACCAGTTATTAATTCTAAAGGTTCACTTACTTTTTCCACTGCAATTTAGAATTTTTTTTTGGTAATTACTTTAAGACATTGTTTGTGAAACCCCTTAACTTAGATGAAGATCAGAACACATTTTAAGACAAAAGTTTTACATACTTATTCTTGAACCATTGCTTGGACAATTGAATAACTTAAATGAAAATTCCAAACACATTTTTAGTATTAAATTATTAATCTCCTCGGGATCTGTGTTTTTAAATTTTGCATCACAAAAAAATTTGTTTTGTAGGAAAAGGTAAACCAGTCGGTTGAGCCTGAGGACTCATCGCCGTCTCTGGTCCAAGTGAAGGATGAGCCTGTGGATGACGAATACGACCAAGCTCTCTCCTCTACATCTACAGCTGCTTTAAAAGATGAACCGTCTTCAGAAAAGGTTTGCTTATTTTATTCTAACCTTAGTTGGATTAATGATTGAGATATTTTCACATCATTATTACGATTAGGACTGCTTTTTAACGGTGTTTGTCTTAACTGGACTGACCTGCTGTGGATTTCTAACAGGAGGACCTACAGATCGGTGCAGTCTACTCTGTTCCTTCGACGTCTGAAAAGCCAGCCTCTGTTGAACCCTCAACGTTGCACATGTCGTGTTGCAACTGTCGGAAGAGCCTTGTTAAAGGACAGACAGCTTTCCAGAGGAAGGGCTCTTCGGCGGTCTTCTGCTCCACCACCTGCCTCACAGCAACACTCCCCTTGAGCAAAGGCGGGAGCACCCGAGTGTGCAACCAGTGTCAGAAGTGGGTTAGGCAAAAATATAAATCAATCTACGTAACCTTGATCTGCAATATTTTTTAAATTCTTGTGTTTTCCCAGGTTGATCTGTCGGCCTCAGGATGTCATCTTTTGTCCTGATGGTAACAAAGTAATGAGGGACTACTGCAGTCAGCGCTGCCTTAATAAATTCAGCTCCAAGAAAAACAGTACAAGCGTCAATATCTCTCCCTCAACCTCATCACGACCACCTGGACCGGCGCAGACGCTCTGCAGCATGTGTACCAAATACTGCGTTGTACGTCCAAATACCAAACGCGCACATTACTAGAACAGGTTTTTAAGGCAAAACACTTTATAAAGACTTTATATTTTTGTTTTAAGGAAGCTGTACAGTTGCCCTTTTGGTAAAGATATTAAAAAGCTCTTTGTTGTTGTTCCCACAGAGTAAACATGAGGTTACCCTGAACGGCACCACTCACAAAATTTGCAGCGACAGCTGTTTTAACAATTTCCGCTCAATGAACAAGCTGACGATGGCTGGCTGTGCGAACTGTGGCACCCTCTTCGGCAGCAAACCTCTCATGCTCATGTTGAACGATGGCAATAAAACTGTCTGCAACCAAGAGTGTCTGGCCAAATTTAAAGAGGTACAAAAACTAAAACGCAATAAAAGTTAGAGGAATTAAGTTGGGCTGCCTGGTTAACTTGCTTTGTATTTTGCAGAAAACCAAGACAACTCCAGCTTGTACAATGTGTCGCACAACTCGACCGATGTCAGAGATGGTTGATAACACGAACACCGACGACACGGTGAACCTTTTCTGTAGCAGCAGTTGTGTTATGGCTTACAAAGTCCAGACTGTCAGTACTTCAGGTAATTCACAACCATGTTTTGTACATTACTTATGTTGCCTTCCCTGTACATTTGGTTTATCTCTTGCTTTTCTCATTTTATTTTAAAGGTGCACGGTTAAATTGTGACACTTGTGGGAAAATCATGGTGCCGTCGTATCATCTGGCCATGTCTGATACCTCCATCAGGAACTTCTGCTCGCTGCCGTGCGTGATGGCTTTTCAGGTAACGAAGACCACGCATATAGCCATAATATGCCGGGATTTACATAAAAATCTAAATAACCTCTCGCACAGTATGGATTTATTCCACACTTATGGCCCTTTGGAAGGACATGGCGTTGAATGTGTCTGTATTTGTAAGACACGTTCACCTCCATGAGTCAGTACTGCCAAAAGAAATGGAAAAAGAGCAAAAGATCACAATTGAGTGGGGAAAAAAGGCAACGTAAACTTGAATTTTACTTTGTTTATTGGAGAATCTTGTATATTATGCTTTTAATTTATTTTTGTGGATGGATCTAAATGTGCATAATGTTGTTTACTACATAATTTGTTTTAATGTCACCTATTAAGCTTTTACGTTAAATCTCCTTTAATCATAAATGTCTATAAAGTCCCAAAGTTGGAGCCTAGTGGAACATTTTTCTCTCAACTAATTCTCCGAGCTCCCTCCTTTTTCAACTTGCTTTTAATAGGACAAATGCAAAATCTATTACGTAAACCCATTTTATAGATGCGAAACAATAGAATTTTTTTTTTGAAAAAGACCTAATAGATGTTCTTTCAACTGGTTTTCTTGTGGGCTTTATGTTGTGGTGTTTATTTAAATCTTTTATTTCAGTGTTTTGTTTTTGTTGTTAAAGGAAAAGTTCAAAAAGATGCCATCAGTTGCAAACATTTTCACCAAATTACCAGTTGGATCGAACCAAGCGACACTGCTCCTTCTCAGCCTCAGATCGACAGCAACCCAGCAGCCACGAAGCTGAACTGCCGCCAGTGTGACAAGAAAATAACAATAAAACCCGAAGTCATCGAGTTGGAGGTAAGTCATATAAAGAGAGTGAGACTGTCTGAACTAGCCCAGAGCATGTTTCAAAGCTAGGATAAACATTTACACTACTTTACAATGATTAGTCTATGGACCACTGAGCCACAGTTTAGGGAGGATAATGTGTCGTACTGACATCATTAGAGACTTGCATACACTGACAAAGCAATTAAAAAGGTAATGCAACAATCGGACTGGCATAAGGACATTAAAAACATGTTGTTATTGATATAGAAATAATACAAACAGCTGAAACTACAAATGCACTGTAGACATATTTTAAAATTGCTTTAGTAGAAAACAATCGGCTGCGTCGGCATGTGTCGCAGATTAGAGATAAAAATGGACCCATACAAAACCTAAAACGTGTGTCTTAAGTATTTTTAAACACAACCACTATCTTGTTCCTCTTTCTGTTCACTTTTGTGTTTTAATTGCCTGACTTTCTGCATTTGCTCCAAAAGTCTAAACTATCACCAAACGCACGTTCAGCTGCAAATGAACCAGACCATGGTGACCAACAGCTGTTTGGTCACAGCTGGAAATTTGGTTCAGACCAAAAACAGCTACAAAGGTCTAGACCAAAACAGTGCAGGTGTAAAAGTGTCATGTGACGTCCAAACAGTTATTTCTCTGATGTGTTTTAAATGCCTTTTGTTTACTTAGAACAAGCTGGTCTTCGTATGTGGTCAGGACTGCGCTCAGGAGTTTAAGAGGGTCAACTATGTGGTGAACCTGTGCGATTACTGCAAGGTAGAAAAGATCCCCAAAGAAGCCAAAAAAATCGGCAATAAAAACTGCTACTTCTGCAGCGACGGTAAGGACACAGAGGTTATACAAATACTAACACACACCTTTCATCATAGTTTAGGTGAATGTGACTGGGTTTTAAATGAGGCAGAAGGGGCTTGACTAAGTGCCACTGAGCCTCCTCTCTTGTTCTTTCAGGTTGTAAGTTGCTCTACAGACAAGACCTGACGAAAAGTTGGGGGAAACACTGTCAGTCGTGCAGTTATTGTAACTCTGTCTCAAAAAAACTGGTGACGGCTCATTATGGAAACACCACTGAGGAGTTCTGCTCCGACGAATGCCGCTCCAAATACACCATGCTTTTCTGCCATGTGAGTAGTAAACCTTTTATTAAACACTTATTGTTATTTTATTTTTTATTTTTTTCTTTCAAATAGGACTGTGTGGATTAAATGTGGAGTTTGGAGGACAGTACTAGTGTTTTAATCAGCTTATTTTAGTGACAAGACAAACTCTAACAAGGGTTTACATCATATAATCTTTTGGTAAGGCCTGAAGTCTAAATGACTGTGTAACTCTTTCAGGTCGCTAAGTGTGACTTGTGCTATCGTAAGGGCAAACTAAAGCAGAGTCTTTTCCTTTTGGGTGACGCCAAACACTTCTGTGACCTCAACTGCCTGCTTCGCTTCTGTAGCAGCATCACGTCCACACAAGGAGAGCTGGTCCTCAAAAGTATGTGGCTGTGTTTATAATACCAGTAAACATTATACAGATGGCTTTATTAACCAGTGTTTCTGACTTATCTTTTGAGATTTCAGTTTATTTTATTTTTTTCGGCAGATGCCACGCCTGTTATTGCTAATGTAGTTTCACTCGCAGACCCTCCACCTCCTCCACAACCTCCACAACCAGCTGCTTCAGACACAAAAAGTACAGCAACACACTGTTTGCTTGCCACACTTTTGTTTTATCATATGTAATTTTATGTCTTTTCTCTCCAGGGACAACCCCAGTCCAGACAATCAAGTCAAAGCCTGTAAGTTTTTATTTTTTTTTTTTTTTTTTTTTTTTATGTGAGCTTGTTTATACAATTGGACAAGAGGCATTTTGAGTTTTCCAATGTAGACCATAATAGACACAGCCTTGTCAATTTAATGTATTTCTCAAATGTACATGTTCTCTATTGAGGACTAAAAGGTAAAAGTAATGATACGAAATCAGAAACAAAGCTGCTCCAATATACAGTAAAACACCAAGGCAAGGAGAGTGAGAGGAAAAAACAGACAATAAATTGTCACAAAGTAAAATTTTAGTACTGAAGTATTTATTACAAATGCACTCTCTCTAGTTGTATTGACTGAAGGTTCTTCTTTTTACAATTATGTATCAGGTGGTAATACCTAAATGTATTAAAATGTAGTTTCTCTTCAAGACTCCTCAATTACCTGGTCCCAAAGTCCTGAAGAACAAGGCTCTCCTCTGCAAACCCATTGTGCAAAACAAAGGCATCATGTGTAAAACTCAGACCGTTGACTCTGAAATGCAAACAGGTACAAGCCATGTCTGCAGTAACACATTTACTTCCACTCTCTAATTATCAAAAAAAAAAGGTCTCTTTTGAAAGTGATGTATGACGTATTTCTTTTTGGTGTAGATACAAATTACCCTCAACTGCTGGTGGTGCCTGTCCCGGTGCCGGTGTACATCCCGGTGCCCATGGGCATGTACAGCCAGTGCACTCCACAGCCAATGGGTCTTCCGTTACCAGTAAGTCGCACACAGAACATGGCCCACTTAAGCTTCATTTCTACTAGGGCTGTACAGTACGGGACACTCGGTACAGGTTACTTTGCATTGGAAAAGGGGGTTTTAAGCATCCCAAGAGTTGAGTTTCATTCAATCATATGATGAATGAAATAGAAAAATAGACAGATGTGGTTTTGGCTGGTCTTGATTTATAAATGCAGGACCTTTTTTTTTTTATTGGAGGTTGATATTGAGGCTTATTTTTTTTATTTTTTTATTTTTTTATTTTTATTTCCTTCAGAGCTGTCCCAAGACTTGACTTATTTACTTACAACACTAGCTAATCGTGTTGAGTCTCCCAAAACACCTGTGTAACCCACTTGTTGCTCTTCGTCAAGGTTGACTCTGTTGTTTAGTCTGGGCACTGTTCTTTGTTTCCCAGTTGCCCGTTCCCATGTTCCTCCCTGTGACCATGAACAACGCCGAACGCATCGTGGAGACCATCCAGCAAATCAAAGAGAAGATCCCGTCTGACCCCTTTGAGGCAGAGCTCATTCTGATGGCAGAGATGGTGGCTGAAGATGATGAAGACAAACAGAAACAGAAAACGGACGAGAAACAGACAAGTAAACCTGACACTGCTGCCCCAGACGGTATCAGTATTGTCTATGCCTTTTAATTATTGTTAAATCACAGTTGTTTTAAACTTTCTTATTAAATGTATTTTACAGACCGCACAAGTAACTACAGCGATGACTTGGACACGGACGACTTGGCCACTTTTTTCAACAATTGGCAGGACTCTCCGGATCCAGGTCTGAGGACGCCCAGTCAACCGTTCCCCCACGAGAAGCTCAACCCAGACATTTCTGTTGGGACCCCCACTGAGGCCTTCTCTGAGCCCGAACATCTGAGCCCGTCTCCTATGGACCTCGAGTCAGATCTAACCATTGGTGAGGGGCTCAAGTCTAAAAATACAACCTGCTTTTTTATTTTTATTTAAAGGCTTTTGAATGAGACAGGGAAAGGTTGTAACAGATAATTTTGATAATGATGGTTATAATTTGCAGAAACTTTGGCGAGATTATCCCAGCTGAGAGAAGAGGCAGCAGTCCGCCCCCCTTCGCCTCCACCAAGGCATCACCGAAAAGCCAGGGAAAAGAATAAGGTAATTTAAAATGGACTTTACAAAGTATATATGTGTTGTGGGTCGCACCAAAAGCTTTGTTTGTATTTACTGGATAATTTTTGTTTTGTGTTGATTTTTCAAGGGTCGAAAAGCAAAAAAGTCCAAAAAAGGAGCAGAGGAGGTTGTTGAAATGGCTCAGTCTGCCTTGAATCAGAAACTAAAGAGCGAATATGGATTAGACGCTTGGAAACACTGGGTCCAATGGAGGCGAGCACAGACAAATCTTCAGAAACCACGCCTTGGCTGTAAGTCTAGTGCTTATGTGTATGGGATTTTGAACTTTTTGATGTTTAACAGCAAAGTATCTGAATATTGGCAAGTTGGAGTTTTTTATAAACCTCTTCATAGACCCTTAACAAGATGTACTTAAAGTTGAGGGTTAGGTCACTGTAGTTAAATAATTATAACTACAACTGAATTCAATGCCATGCTGTCTTTTTTCCATAAGGTAATGGAAAATTTTACCTCCTACAAGATGTAGGACTAGGATTATTTGCATTTATCCACCCCCATGCTTTTATTATTATTTTTTTACTTTTTAACTCAGCGCGGCCCATGGAACTAAAGGAGGACGTCCTCCAGTGCACGACGGCCGAGCTGAGCCTGGGTCTGACCTGCTTCATCTCCGAGCTAAAACGTCCCAACGGAGAGCCCTACTCCCCCGACAGCTTGTTCTACCTCTGCCTCGGGATCCAACAAGTAACATTAAAACAATTTATATTCAGATAGATGTCACCAAAAGCCACTCTAATGACCAGAGCTTGTCCTCTCTTTGTAGCACCTGTTTAACAACGGACGTGTGGAGAATATCTTCATGGATCGTTTCTACAGCAAGTTTTCAGCAGATTTTACTAAAAAGCTGAATGGCTTCAAGCCTATAGTAACACCCAGTGGTGAGTTATTCCTGTAATCACTGTTTTTAAGCAGAAAAGGTGAAGTCATAGTTTTTCCTTTTTTATATAGAATTTCAGTTTACCTCTAATATTAAAGAAGAAAGTGTAAAAGCCAGAATAAACATGGACTGAACTTTTATTGATGAGCACTAAAGAACAGGCAGGAGAAATGTCACTTCTCGTTTATTACAAAAAGCCTGCATCATTCCCCATTAACGCCACCAAGTAAATTTTAGCCCAAAAATATACAGTATATATTCTCCATTATTTTTATTGTTCTTAGGCCCGAGCTACACATATACAGATATTTTTATAAACGGATATTTTTTTGGCGCCCTTTATAAAGCTATCTGTCCAGACGGCTCCACAACAAACTCAACAGTTCTCTTCCACAAGATGGCGGTAAAAACAAACCACAGTGGAGCATTCAGAGCATGTGCAGTGAGTCAGTGAGTTTTGCTTTGACAGTGCCAAACTCTTCTGAAAGTATCAGCAATGCCCAGTCTGACAGCAAAAAGTGAGCGATATGTGTCACAGACGTGGAGGTTGAAGTGTTGAATGTGTCTTTACAATAAAAGCTGAGAAACGGATAACGCGATACACTCACGCCCTCACGTCAGCCAAATGTACTGGACCCTAGCAGAGTTGTATTTCTTCAGAAAGTTGCGCAGGATGGCTTTATCTGCTTTAAAGACCATGTAAGCCTGTGTGTTTTATTTTTTATTTAATTTTGTAAAGCCCATGTAAACTATTGTTGTATAAACAAATCTGCTTGTGTATATCCCACAGGTTATATTCACTCTCGCGTCGAGGAGGAGTTTCTGTGGGACTGTAAGCAGCTCGGGGCCTACTCCCCCATCGTCCTGCTCAACACGCTGCTCTTCTTCTGCTGTAAATACTTTGGCTTCACCACAGTGGAGCAGCATCGACAACTGTCCTTCGCTCACGTCATGCGCTGTACCAAGACCAGCCCCAACAACACTAAGACCACCTTTCTGCGTTTCTACCCCCCTGTGGCCCTCGCAAGTAACGAGACAGGTATGACGTGGCTGACAGCCCAGTTATTAAGATCCGTACAGTGTCCAAAATGTAATATGTGCAGTATCTGCACACTGTCAAGGTAGAAATGTTGCATGGTCTAATAATTTTTTTTCCTGAAATGGACCTTAGTGTCATCTTTGTTTTTGTCCTTAGAGTCAGATGTGACTCCTGCAAAGAAGCGAAAGACTCAAGAGGAGAACAAAGAGGAAATACTTGAGATGGTTGAAAACTCAGAAAATCCCCTTCATTGTCCCGTCCGCCTTTATGAATTCTACCTCTCTAAATGGTGAGCACTAATACAAGGCTCACAATTCAGCAGTATACTATTTCAAACAATTTAGATAAGCTGTCTGTTTTTGCTGTAGGAAATGTGTGCCAAGGTCAATAATAAACCTGTAAAGAATGCCCAACAATACTATTTCCAATAACCACAACCTTTGTTCAGCTAGCATTTTTTACTGCATTTTGAGGTTAATGCTGCTGTTGGACCTTGATATGAACTGCACCAAAAGGAAAACTAAAGATTTTTCTGTTTCAAAGCATTAAACAACTTTTTTCTATTAAATACAAAGCCTCTATTAATAATGTTATAAAGGCAAAAAAAAAAAACCTCTGGGATTGCATCTAGCAGACTGTACTCTCCTTTGTAACTGAGTGATTATGGCCTCCTATTCTATTGACAAACATAAGATAATTCATGTTTTTAATACTCACAACTGGATTGGTAGTTATAGTTGCCTAATGTGTTTTGCTACATAATCTAATGTTTGTGTGTTCTTGCAGTTCAGAGTCAGTGAAGCAGCGCACCAACATGTTTTACCTCCACCCCGAGCGCTGCTGCGTGCCCAACAGCCCGCTCTGGTTCTCGTCCACGCCTCTTGATGACAACACAATGGAGGCGATGCTAATCCGGATCCTCGCCACTCGGGAGCTTCATCCCAAACTGAATAGTAATGTAGAGGAAGAATCGCCAGATGACGACAAACCCTACATCCCAGGAGAGGACGAGTCGGCCTGAGTGGCCTGTGGTGTAAATACTTCAAGGACTTGGGACAAACGGTTTACATCTGTATTGTACTGAGCTGCAGTTTGGGCAATCAAGGACTCAATAAGGATTTACAAATCTGCTGTAGCTGAGATGAAATACAAATCACAGATCTGTTTTTCAGACACAAAACGCTAACTGTTTGTTGTGAACCCTTTGTTCATCAAATGCTCTGCACAGTGGTCCGGTTTAATCGAGCAGATAACTTCAGACTCATTTAAACGCTGTTAATTCTGATTTTAAAAGCTGTTCTTAAAGCTAAAAATCCTTTTGTGGTCATTTATTTCACTTAAAATTAAATAACAGACATGATTCAACTTTAGCCTGGTCAGCCATTTTGATTTTGTATTTAAAAAAAAAAAAAAAGGTCTGGTCTTTGTGGGTTTGAGTTGTATTTCCAGTGGTCAGTACAAACAGACACAAGCAGATAGACATACAGTTTAGTATTTATGCTGTATGCCAACTCAGAAAGCAAAGCAGAAGTGTACATTATTCTTGTTTTGAAAATGTGGCAGTTCAAGTTGAAACCTCTCGTATACGTTTAGCCATCTCTCCCTTTCCTAAAACCAGCTCCAGAATAACTTACTCTCCACAAACCTGTTAAAAGTGCTCTGTTGAATTTTTCTCTGGAGATATTTGGTGTCTTTAGTGTCTGCAGTCATTATGGCCTTTATATGAGTTTCTCTGACAGTTGCAGCAGCATTAGCCGCAACACTGTTTACTGCAAACTGGTTTGGAAAAAATAATATATACATACAACTCATCACAGAAACAAAGCATTGCACAAAGTCTGCTCCTTTTCGGATTATTCCAAATGGCTTAATGGAGTAAGTCAAAGTTACTGTGAAGGGAAGGGACCCCAGAACCCTTTCACCTTCACTCTGGCCAGGCTAAACTGAACCCCATTGCCTCCTGAACAGAAGCATGTTGTCTCTTCCCTTTGTCTGGGAATTGGTCATTAACAATTGCCTGTTTTACATGTTTAATTTTACTTTAGTCACTTTTGATTTATTTTTGAAACAAAAGAATGTTTCCTGATTATTTTCTCTTTAATCACTTTATACACTCCATTTATAAGAAAATATATTTGGAGCCAATTTCTATCCATTTAAAGAACTTTATTCTAGCTAATGTTACTATTAAACTGTCTATCACTGTCTGTGATACTGTCTGTCAGCTCTATTAATTTGCCATTCAAAAATTTGTTGACTGAAAACCTTTTTAATAGACTTTTTTTTCTGCAAATTCTGACATTGTGCATTTAATCCACTGTGACGTACAAATAAGGAGACTCATTTCTGTATGTGCGCAACCCCAAAAGTCTTCTCTGGTGGTTCTGTGTTTTCTATTGTATGATCTTTTACAATAAAAAAAAAAAAACTAAACCACAATGGTTTATTATATTTGACAGTGTTTCATAAATACTGACCAGGGACATTTCCTTAGCCAAACTTCCAAGTTGTTTTTAGTTCTGTTTTCTGTGAATTTGAGTTCTAAACTTGAGTTCTGTGAAGTGAATGGGTTTGGCTGGCCAGGTTACAAAACATTAAAATGGTCATTTCAGTGTAAAAATGTTCCCTTATGGCACAAGTTACAGGATAATCAAGTAACAAGATAATGTGGCATTTCTTCCAACAGAAATGATAAGTCAGTGCACTAAGCATGTTTTTAAGTATTACCTACTAGTAAATATCATGATTAGGAACAGTTTAAGACAACATGTTGTAACAACACTTGTAATTAAAGAGATAGTCCAGTATTTTGTGAAAGGAAGTCTATAAGGTACTTAAGGAAAAGTAACTGTTGCTTTCAGTGGAAAGTTTTCAGCACAGCCCCAGTTTGGAGAAGCAGACAGGAGACACAACACAGGCCTTGTCTTATGTATAGCTGCCAATGAGGTTTAACAACAAACAAGGCTTTTAAATGACAATTAATTTAAATGTTAACTACATATACTGTATGTATGTCATTTTTGCATCTTTTTTTTGTTCGTCACAAGTTAGTGTGACCTGATTCTGAACCAAAATTTGTGCCACTTTCAGCAACATATTGTGGAAATATCCTCTAAGGACCACACATTTAAATGAACAATGATAATAGTTTAGCAATGCTCTTGTCTGCTTCTCCAAACTGTGAGTGTCCTGAGTGACTGTTGTAAGGAACCACATTTACAAAATACTGCGTTGTCCCTTTAAACCTAAATGTAAAGGAACATTATTTTTGAGTCAGTTCTTGTGCTAAGCTTATAACAACATAATTATAAAACTACACATCAGTAGTACAGTCAATATTGGCACAGTTGAGGCAAAATGTGAGGGGACAGTCCTAAACATTACTTGTTCTTTAGGTCACTGTCCCGTTCAGATAGGAGCTGCATCTTGCTCTTAAACTGGACGCAGAGAAGGCCAGGTCCTGTTTGTCGAGTGAATGACCCAGAGCCAGGTAAGAGGACAGCACCACTGCCAGCAGCAGCCTGTCCAGGGACAAGGCCGGCACCACCCACAGGATCACCATGAGCTCCAGACAAACCGGGTGACGCAAGTGGGACAGGAGTCTCTGAGCGCGGGGCGATTTGTGAGACAGAGGATTCCCCAGGCCGAGCCACTCATAATACACCTGTACAAAGACACAAGTGAGAAGAACATATGTTAACATGTAAGGTTAATATGATTTTGATTAGACTCAACAAACAGAAAAGATCTTGACTTTTTAGCTGATGAAATAGCACTGGACCGTTATATCATACTTTTTAATGATCCAGAAAAGTTATGCGCCCAACGTGGGGCTCGAACCCACGACCCTGAGATTAAGAGTCTCATGCTCTACCGACTGAGCTAGCCGGGCATATCCATCAAAGAGAAGTGTCTGCACAAGATCGGGCTAACTGAATATGCTGACGTTGATGGACTAATATTTTTATTTTATATGTAGACTCCATACTTCTTTTGTTGTCTTTAGATTTTTTTGCTGTTCAGTCTCTGGTGCCGTTTGTTTTACAGGAGTTTAGTGTTGGCTACTTTAGGGTTTTTCATGTTAACTCTCTTTCCATTCATTCTTGTTGCTACTCTAGCAACGAGACAAAACATAACACACAACACACTTTTCTCCACCCATTCCGACCTGTTTGACACTCTCCCCGTTGCTCTGGACTGTTGATTAAGTACTTATAATCCTGCACTCTTCTACCTGTAAATTCCCTGTTCCACTCACTCATTCACAAATGTATCCTGTTTTACTTCCTTCTTTACAATTCCACAACCTTTCTCTTGGCACCCTGCCATACTTTTTCTATAAATCTACAAACACACAATGCAGCTCTCTGAACTTCTCCACCAGTTTCCTCAGAGTGTGTATTCCAAGAGCAACTATTGTGATTCAGAAAAGTCTATCGCCCAACGTGGGGCTCGAACCCACGACCCTGAGATTAAGAGTCTCATGCTCTACCGACTGAGCTAGCCGGGCATACAGCCTTCAGTGGTCGGGGATATGTACTGCAGCTCAGTTCAAACATGAAATTTGGACTTACCTGCTTAATGCCCATGAGTTCTGGGTAATCAAAGATCATGAGGATGCTGAAGATAATGGCCCAGCAGACAAAGTGCAGAGAGAAACAGAGCAGAGGGAACCAGATGCTCCATGGGGTCTGCCTCACTGACCAAAAGCAAGGAGCGTCCATCACAGGCTGCCACCAACGCATCAAAACCTGACAATGGACACAGAAGAAGGCAAAAGATGAAGCCATCTCATAATTTATAGTTTTGTTTTTATCTAATTACTGGTAAGAGTTTGTGGGGAGGCTGGAGACATTGAGTCAGAGTGGATCATGTTCTCCACCTCCATTGTTGACGCAGCCACTAGGAGCTGTCGCCGTAAAGTCTTCGGTGCCTGTCGTGGCGGTATCCCCCGGACCTGGTGGTGGACACCAGGTGGAGACCTATCGAGCCTAGTTGGCTCATGGGACTCCTGAGGCAGCTGATGGGTACCGGCAGGCCAAGCGGACTGCAGCCCGGGTAGTTGTGGAGGCAAAAACTCAGGTCTGGGAGGAGTTCGGTGAGGCCATGGAGAAGGATTATTGGTCAGCCTCGAAGAAATTCTGGCAAACCATCCGGCACCTCAGGAGGGGGAAGCAGAGCCCTGCCAACACTGTTTACAGTGGAGGTGGGAATCTGGTCTGCTTTTTGCAGATGATGTTGTCCTGTTGGTTCCATCAAGCCCCGACCCAGCCTGGTCTTGGTTAGTGTGTGATCCTGACTAAAACAATGTTATCTTGAGCGTTGTACCTGGAGTGCCAGTGCAGTGGTGAAACAGTACGCTGTCCTGTTGAGTGCCCCAAGCGCTGACTCACAGACCTGTTTGATGGGAGACCAGGCCAAAACACTGTGCTGTATCATAAAAAGAGCCAGCAACCCCAGGTCAATCAGCACACACCTGAGGACAGAGCGTTTCTGCAGCGCCACAGACCATGGGATCGAGTCTAAACAAAATGAGAAGAGTGCGCAATGTAATAAACAGGATTAGACAAATCACTAACAAGCATGTTCAAAAAGATAATCCTCGAGTTAGAACCATAAGTAAAGTAGTGCCTCAGATCTGGAGATGATCTGCATGTACACAATGTATTCAGATCAATACTATTCAAATCAAAGTTTACAATCTCACAAAAATCCATCTTGAACTGCTCTAAGCAAAGCCCTCACAAAGGCCTTACCAACCTCTTGTGACCAATGACTGTCCAGCCGCAGTATGTGGGTGTGCTTTAGGATTGAAGATTCTTCAACACTGGCTATGGCCCCGATTTAAACTGTTTTAGAAACTATACCATCTGCTCAAAACTATTTCAAATTCAACTTTTGAATGTTCATAAATCTGTGTAATTACACCTCATGTATTTTTGTGTTTTTACAACTGGGATTAACTTTGAGCGTCTACATCAGCAAAATGGAAAAGTCTATCGCCCAACGTGGGGCTCGAACCCACGACCCTGAGATTAAGAGTCTCATGCTCTACCGACTGAGCTAGCCGGGCATGCTACTCACAGCGGCCAGTATCCATGTAGTTCCAGTAAGTCATATGCGCGTTAATGTTCAAACCAACCAGTAAGAACTTTTCCATACAACTGTAACACTCTTGTTATTCACGTCCCAAAAATCCCCATTACACATTTCTTTTCTTAACGAAAACCAATAACTGTAAAGTGTATTTTCCAAACTGTTTAAGTTAGGCTAGCTTAAATTGCTCGGGTAGCTTACCTTGACACAGCGTCGTTTCGCCGGTGATATTCTGGTAGATGGCTCGAAATGAAACAAAACGAATAAAATCCGAGCCGGTGATGAAAACAAAGGCAAAATTTATCAGAGACAATGTGCAGAGAGCCCAGCCGCGGACTGTGTCTGACGCCATTGTTTCGGTAAGTTTTTTATCTTCATTTAGCAGCGTCCGCGGACAGAGCACTTTCTTCCGGGAGCATCCGCGGGAGTGAATGTTTTGAACACAAGAGGGCACTAAGACACGAAGACAGCATAGAAAACAGGAGACAGGTGAAATAAAAGCGGGTTTGTTTTAAAAAAGTGTTAAAATAAAGGACAATTCATTTTGTAGATGAGAAGACTACACAGTTTTTTATTATTGTTTTAGCCAACATTGCAAATAAAGCATGCATAGGCTACTCTTCTGTACTTGGCCTACTGTTTCTGTTTTTGGCTAAGATATGCTATTAAAAATATATAAGTCTAAATACCAGAGGTGTAAAGTACTTAAGTAAATGTACTTCGTTACTGTACTTAAGTATTTTTTGGCTACTTTGTACTTGTACTGAATATCAAAAATATAAGCAACTTTTACTCAACTACATTTTTGATTGAATCTGACAATTAGCGTTACTCGTTACTCGCTACATTGTGTTTGTGCACGTCAAGTCGACTTTGTCTGCTGTGGCTACAGTAGGCGCCATGGTAGGCGCCCTCATTGGAATGGAATATTGTGAGTGGGCGTGGCTGGCGGGGGCGCCGTGAGCACGCAGAGCGCGCAGGTACGTACAGTTGTCACAGTCATGGTCACAGTACGCACACAGTTGTCTTTAAAAGATGGATAAAGCAAAAAAGCTGTCAGGTGCAACAAGCAGAAAAAGAAAGAGGAAAAAGAAGATGGCGTGTAGGATTTAAAGTGTGACGTCTGTGTTTGGAGGCTTGCAATATTCAAGACTAGACTAGACTAGCTAGCGTCACAGGGAGGAACACTGGAAATATAGCAGCCAAATGGGGTTTAAATAATGCTAGCTTAATGTGCAAAACCGAAGTCACTGAGCTGAAAACTGGAAAATATAAGGCAGCATGCCATGTACAATAAATTACAGTCATTTGGAAAACAACTAATGCAATATCTTTGGTTTACCAAGATATCATGCAAAGATTTGCTCCAAACTTGGAGGCTTAATGTTAACAGACTGGTTAGTGTTTGCTAACTTTATTAATTAAGTTAATGTTCATAAGTTAATGTAAGTTAATAATATTATTATTATATGTATATAATATATAATATACACATGGCTTATGTTACAATTTATTACGAACTAGAGAGTGCTCTAGAATGTTTGGTAGCACTAGCAACATTGTTACTAGTATTGGGCTGAGAACTGGCCAAAATTGTTCCTGCATAGCCCTCTAGCACTGGGTAGTTGCGCCCCTGAGTGCCAGCCCTGATTCGACTTTTTTATTTTGTTTTTGTTTGTCCATTTTACTGAAAAGTATAAGTAATATAGTATAAGTCTAATTTAGTATAAGTAATAAGTGAAAAGCATAAGTAAAACTTTTTTTTTTATGTTTTACTTATGCCTTTTTTGAGCACCCGAGTTAGACTTGGACAGACTTGTCTAATCTGTGTTTTTGTTCTGCTGTGTCGTAATATTGAGGTGTTCAATTTCTTTTCTATATCAGGAAGTAAAACCTCATAAATAAACTTTCTTCTTTTTAACTGACCTATAATATCTCTTTGTGTTGTGAGGACTAGTGCATCTTTGAGCCAACATTCAGTACGAGTAAAATACTTAAGTACTTTTAAAATGGGATACTTTAAGACTTTTACTCAAGTCGTATTTAAATTGGTGACTTGTAACTTGTAGTGGAGTAATTTTTACAGTAAGGTATCTGTACTTTTATTCAAGTATGGCTTTCAGGTACTCTTTACACCTCTGCTAAATACCCAGCAAATGATCTTGAATCAAGCACACAATTCTATCTCGGCTTTAAAATTATGTTAGTAGAGACTCAGAGAAGGAAAGGTGCACTTTATTACAAAATCACAAAATGACAAAAGAAAAAAAAAATCAATGATGCACAGTGTGTTTTGCTCAGATAAGGTTTACTTTGCTGCCGAAACATTCAACATGATAGTTTTTGTTGAAGGACACCACTCGGATGCTGTCTGTAGAGCCCTGAATAAATAGAAAGAGAGTGTTACAATTATTGTCCTATAATAGATTTATAGAAGAAGAAGCTCACCTCTGTTGGCAGTATTGGCATCCTGCACGCAGCACATCTGGGAGCCTTCAGCCTGAAACCACATTAAAGTCTTCACTGAAACAAACGTGTAAAGCCACATTGAAGTAACTACAGGCCATTTTGTGTGTTATGTGTAAGTGTGGGTCTTTTGTTTTAGTTAATGGGCTGGGTCACAGGGCAGTATACAAAGGGCACATGGAGTCACAGGTGAGCAGTTACAGATGAACACTTTTTTTTCACTTTTGCCATTTATTCTGCCTTTTGCCTTTGTACTTTATCACTTTGGGTGTGGTTTATTTACCTTGTAGCCTGTTTCTAATCTTTTTTTTCTCTCAAAAGTTGTGGAAAAACAGGCTTGGTTCATTCAAACTCACTTGTGGTAGTCGCTGACACAGTAAACCTTGTTGTCAGTGTCGACAGTGAAAGGCAGCCCCTCGAGGCTTTGTCTACACACGACGCAGCAGAAACACGACGGGTGGTAGGACTTCCCTCGAGCCTGGAGCACCTGAACAAAGACAGTTAACACATAAAAACAGGACTCAGTTAATACTATAGTAGAATAATACCTACCTCGTCCTTTATTGAATAACCACAGCTGTCACAGATTACTGGGGTTGGATGCACTTCTGAGTACTGCAACCAAAAGAAAGATTTACATTTTCATTATGTTGAAGCCAAAGAATATATATAAACCTGTTCAAATACCTCTAAAACCTGTTTAAATAATTCTAAACAAACTAAAACCTGTTCAAATCCAACAAAAACCTGTTCAAATCCAACAAAAACCTATTCAAATCCAACAAAAACCTGTTTGAATGCAATTAAAACTTGTTCAAATCTAGCAAAATACAATTTCAAATCCAACTAAAACTTGTTCAAATCCAACTAAAATCTGTTTAAATCCAACAAAAAACCTGTTCAAATCCAACTCAAATCTGGTTAAATCCAAATATATCTTGTTGAAGTCCATATAAATCCAGTTTAAGTCTTTTTGTACCAAATGTATTGGAGGGCCAAATAAAACCTTGACTTTGAGATTGACATGTATAGACCAAAGACAACTGAACTAAATATTTATTCAGCAGAAACTTATTTTGTCGGTTGTCTGTCTGTTCATCTGAGATTCAGCTGTTTCTGCTTTGCCTGGTATTTTGTTCTTACAACATCAACCCTCAAGTAAAAGAAGCCCACATGCAGAAGGCAACATTCTGCCTCCAATTCCAATTCATGAGAAAATCTGTTGCATTTTATGTGATCAAATTAAGTCTTAAGTCTGTTAAATATGGCCTATTTTTTGATGATAAAGGACAACAGAGACAGAAAATTGTCATAATATATGCTTCAGTCTCATTGATATCATTGTGTAGTAAAGCAACTAATGTTTTGAATAAATTGGGAGACATTTTAAAGCAGGCTGCAAAATCTTGGGTACAATCAAATCCAACACACAGAAAGCAGTATATTCCTTCTTAAAACCCAGTTCAGCGTTTTATTGCATTAGAACCAGATGTGTGTTTAACAAAGCTGTCGGGCTTCACAGTTTCTTAAATACATAATAACGCTTTAAAACACATTCCCTTATTTTGTGTTTAGATGATGACGGCTTGGTGGATTGTAGAAATTGTTTACGCATATCTTTTATTTTATTTTTCTGGCCGATTAAACCATATGATTAGATTTATTTGTATATAGCTCAGTTACATCAAGAGTATACAATAGTTATGATATCAAAATGTATATGTAAAGGCACTCACCAAAAAGTCATCCTCACAGAAGATCCTTCCTGACACTGAATAAAACGGCTGCCCATTAAGAATTTTACCTAAACATTTACCACACATCACAAATCAGATCTGAAATGTCTGAGACACCATCTAACAACATGAAAAGTTAAACTGACTCACTACAGGTGGTGCAGGAAAAACATTTGGAGTGAAATAACTGCCCCATTGCCCTGCAGGCTCCATCCACACCATACACTGCTTTACTGCATCTGGCACAGCTTCCTATAGGAACAAAAACTAAACAATACTTACTGCAGCTTTAAACAAATATATTATATTTAACATCACAAAGTCTTGGAAATCCTATTGGCATCTCCATGAAGCCATTTTAGAGCTATGGTAGTGAAAAAATAAACTTTGAAATCAATTGATAAAACAAAAAAGTGAAAATAAATCAGCTTAGAAATACAGAGACTAATACAGCCGTTGTGGGAAACAAAAGTCACATTATTATACACAGATTATAAATGTATTCTGTTCTCACCAAAATGCAAATCTGTGTTGTCTTCCATCTCTGACTGGTCCCACTGTAAAGAGTCTGCTCCACGCTCACTGTGCAACTGTCTGGGGCTAATTTTGTGTTCGGTGCAGACGGCTGTAAGAGGAGATGCTGTCTGGCTTCACGGCACTTGTCTTCATTGCTTCTGGAGGCTCTAGGTGCAGCGAGAGGTTTAGACCGGCTGACTCCTGCACGAGTGGGTGGCAGTCTGTGAAGTGGTGTCTTATACACAGCAGTTAAAACACAGTATGTGAGTGGATATAGAAAGTACTGTAATCCAAATACTTGAAATGAGAGCAGCAGCTACACCTCGACATCCGGACATACTGTACATTTGACACCACTGACGAAAGTGTGAGGCCTAAAGCAAACTGCAAATGCATTTGAAACCTCAGAGTGAAACCATTAGTGGCCAGTAAGAGACTTAATATGGGTTTCACATAAAATAGACATTTTCAAGAAAAGGTGATGATGATATTGTTGACTAATATTTAATGTAAGTATTTGGATCCAAATGTAACAAAATGTCATATGCTGTGACTGTCCACAGTTAATTATAAAGTATACTATATCCAAATAAAGCATAGATAATGTAGGTGATTTACAAGGCAAATAATTTGGTGTTTTTAAATAATACAGATAGTTTTGAAGTCAATACATAATCATCTCATATGATAATTATAGGCACTGATTCTATGAACTGGTAATTAAATATATATACAGTTTCTATTATTATTATTATTATGTCTATTGATGTATCATTTTATTTTGCTGTAAGGGGTCATGCAGTGTTGGACCAGTTTTTGTCACAGTCCAGTGACACCTTCACAATGCTTCGCAGATGTTTTCTGTTTTGTAAAGACAGAGAGATAAAGTGAAGCCAGTATGAGATTGTTAAGGTGCTCACTGAAAATGAGCTGTACAACGTAGGCAGTACTTTTTTTCCCTCTGATCTCTGTAACATCTCCATGCCGAACAAGAATGAGCTTAATAGAAGTGTCAAGACAGCAGAGAAAATGACAGGTCAACAAAAAAGTTATTGTAATAATGACGCTCTATTCAGGAAAGCTAGCTTCATCAAAAGAGACTTTGAACAAATTCAGAAACTGCTGATGCTATGGCACGCCTTTAACCACAAAGAAGGCCTTTAAAAGGTCAATTTAGTTCTGTTACTAGTATTTGTGACCTTTCATTATTTCCCTCTTTTTTCTCTTTATTAGTTTCCTGTGAATCAAAGACGAATTTACACCAAACAAACATATAAACCTGTAAAATAAAATGATATAAAGCCAATGTGGTTAAAACCTTCTCCAAACCTATGAGCACTAACAGAGGACTTTACTAGTTACACATTCCCACCCTCTTGTGGACAAACCTGGTTCACCGACTCAAATCTGTGCATCCCAAACAACAGTCACCAACATAATGTAAACTGTTTCACTAAAGGGACATAAACATTGCATTGAGTTTAATCAGTCACCCTTTAGAACCACCTGTTGCATTATGTGTTTTAATAACTTACAAGAATACTATGTAAAGTTGGTTAACAAGTTATCGTCCAGCATTTTCTACTAATCTTTTGCAATTAATGGGCAGAGGATCAGTCGTAATTTATCCATCCAATTTACCATTTACCATAGTCCATTTATATTTTTGTAAATCGAGGGTGTAGGTTTTTTTATTACAGTAAATCCAGATGAGTTTTATTATGCATTTGTGATCAGGAGTCACATATACTGTACGCTGTAGAGTGTAGTGTTTGTACAGTTTAGCTTGAACTGAACTGTCACATGTTGAATTCATGTCATATCATTAAATGAGAAAATACTTGCTCAGTAAACAGAATGCATCTCAAGTGGGCCATAAAAATGTGATATATTACTTGACACTAGTGGCTGCATTTTAAGGGAATCCAAAGTAAAATATTCATATACATCAATCAGGGCAGACATGTTGGAAAATTGTAAGAAAGACTACTTTGAGTGGATTGTGTGTTATTATTATTATCAGCATATTAAAAACAAGGCCTGGTGTGTGTGTGTCACATTTTTGGCCCGTGGTGGATCCACAGTGACAGGCGTTACTTGGGAGGGGGGCAGCCGGACCTGACAGCTGCTGGCTCCTCACTGAAGTCTGTTGTTACAGCGAGAGACCGTTTCTGCTCACCACAACGCCCACTGAGCAGGCTGTCGGACTGGTTCAACCTAAACTTAGAGAAGGGTGTGTTTGAGTGTTTTCAAAAGCATAGTTCTCAAAAGTCTGGAAGATTTTACCATGGAACCAGTGGATAAAATGGTTAAAAAACTATACACTTGCATTTGGGCTTGTTTTGATATGCATCTGTTTGATTGAATGATGTGCCCATTGCCTCTAGGAGTGTTTCTGTTCAGGAATGTGTCAAGAGGCATGTGGAGACAGACCTCTGGCAGAGGAGCAACATGCACATTCAAAAGACAATTTAACGTCATAAAAATGCTGCATAAACCATGGCTCACACTACTTGTACATTGCAGAGGTATCCTTAATCACGGAGAACGACTTGAGAAGGACATTAGAGAAATATATCAGACAAGTTAAAGTTGGCTTCTGTGATGTACTTCTGAATAATTAATGAAATGCCTACAGTCGAGAGTTGTCAGTGCAGCTCCAGTTTGGAGAAGCAGAGTCATGGGCGGAAAACTTTAGACAATAGTCATTCAGTTGTATATACTGCGCTCTAGCTCTCACTTTTGGATGCTACATGGAGCTAGTGGATAGTACAGCCTCATTAAAGTATATTACAGAAAATCTCACCTATAGGACAAATTAAATCATGTAAAAACCTTCATAAAATAAACCCAAAGCTATTTTCAGGAGAAACTTTTAATGCCAATGAAAAGGCAAAAGGGTAGAGCTACCAGGCAGTTACTGAGGGCCCCCAAAATGTTGAGCAGAGAGAACTGACTGCATGTATTTATATATTCAATATTCACATTAATTTATTTTTCTTATTGTTGTTCAGCACTTTGGTCAATTTGTGGTTGTTATATAAATAAATGATTGATAAATGTATGTGACTATAGGTTTCTGCCATTGAACATTGACGATCTCCTGAGCCTTATAACGACATCTGTCTGCCCCTTATCTCTCTGTCCTGTCTCTCCTCTGTTCACTCACCTCAGCTGATCCTGACAGACGGTCACTCTCCTTGGGTTTGGGTCTGCAGAGGATTTTTACGCCTTAAAGGGACTTTTTTTCCCTCTCCACTGTCACTATTGTGCGTACTCAGGAGGGATTAAGCTTTATTTTTGATAGTACAAGCACAGAAGAAATAGTTGCTTTACATTCTCAGGAGAAGTAGAGACAGACTGTGTGTAAAAAAAAAAAATCAGCTGAACAAATGTTGGAGTGTGATTCATTTGGCTCTGTGGGAAAACATGACAAATAGACCCCATCTTTTTTACTCGTCTGTTTATCTGTTTATAAATAGCTGTTGTTCAGCTTCATTTGGACTAACATTCGTTGTCATTGATATGATTTGAATTCCCAGGGACAGCCCCTAATATTTAAATCTCAAGCTCCACGATAGATTTGTCATAAAATATGCTCCCATTGCTTCCCCTCCCTGCTCTCGGGCTCATCTCGGGGATCCACGGCTCGATGCCAACCATTTCTGGCATGTCCAAGAAGTGCTTATAAATAGGGCACGCATTGTACGATTCACGTAAAGACTCTCTTATTAACAGCACAAGCACCGCTTCTGCGTTTCTACGGCGGGATTTCGCTCATGTTTCCCCTTCATTTCCCTTGTGCTAACAAAGCAGTCTCAAGTTAGAACAGGTATCCATCCATCAGCTCCCAGTCCTGACCACGCCCTTCTCCGTAGCGCTGCGTACAGGTAGCGCACACAACAGGAAGTAGCTGTCAGCGTTGAGTCGAGACTGTTCTAATGTGATTTCTGATGCTCGAGAGATCAACAACATGCTCTGAGGCGTTTGATCTTCCACTTTCTTCTTTCTAAAACGACATCGTCTCTTCGTTGGCCATGCGTTTTCATCGGACTTTCTCGTTTCTCGGACTTTTGTTATGCGCGGTCTTGGACTCAACAGGTAAGTTTGGTCTGCTCTGTTGTTGTCATAATGTCATGTTACTGCTTTGTTTTAGCGACAGTCCCGAAAAACCCTTCAGTAAATTCCACTTTGATAAAGAAAATAAGTTCAGTTGGATTAAACGGTGCGTTATAAAGTCACCGTTGTTGGGTATAATTAAAGGTACAATGCTATGAAGTGGTCTATTCTCTCACATTAAGAGGACCGTGCATGACATGAATTCTCCATCATGTATAATTGATAGACTTGGATAAAAGGACTGAGTGGGAGTGTGGAGTGGAATAACTTGCAGCTCTCACACTCAAGACCTCCATTTTCAAAGGTTTATGAGGCGTTTATGGAGCTTCCTTAGGCTCGAATTCATCATTGCTTCATTAATGATTGACCACCCAATCTGCTGTAATGTGATTCTGGCACCGCTACAATTAGCCACAGTCCTTTTATCCTCACTGACACTGAATAACTTCTGCAGAGCCATGGATTATCACTGTGGTTTTTGTGGTAAACTTGAAGCTAGTGACATTTTCTACACACCCATTATTTACCTTTAACCTATAACTGCTGCTGCTGCATTATTGGGAAGTGTTGTGTTCAAGTCCTTACATGTTTAAAAGGAGAATACTCAGGCAGACTGTGTAGTTGTAGGGCCCAGTGAACAAGGGGGTCCCAAACAGAGAGTAGCACTTTGGCATCACACGAGCTGTGACCAAGTCTTGACTTTAGGGATTCAGATTAAGACCTTGTGTATGAAACCAGAGTTACAAAGGATCAATTATAAAATCTAGTCTTGGACCAAGTCCAAACTGATGTGTCCACTTGTGTCTACTTCCAACCACAAGAGGACTGGTCTCAAGTCAGCCCCACTTCTGTGGGGATACAAAACAATGCAGTACACCTTGCACCATTAACTGCAAAAACAAAAATAAATATTAACCCTTGAAGGGTTTAATGACATGTAATTGCTAAAGTTGATGTCATAAATATGAAAGATATACTTCCTCCATTCCTGCAGAGACATATTACAATTTCAAATAATAGCAGTTATTTCTAAAGTTTCATATTTTTCTCATTGACTCATTGGTGTATGTTCACTTATTGATTTTTCAATAAATGGACGAGAGGCGGGGTACAATTTGGACAATCCTTATGTAATCGCACGACTTACACTGACAACCATTGGCTCTCATATTTATTCACTATGGGCCATTTTAGATTCAACCTGTATGTTTATGTTTTTGGATGTGGCACGAAGCCTTGGTGCTCAGAATGAACTCACAAGAACACATGCTGCTAACCATGCTGCTTGTATGTTTTATAGCCATGCACTGGGATAATATGTCAAAGGGTTCCTACACCATTTACTTAAGATATTATAATCTGCAATCAATGAAAATAGTTTGTAAGACTTGACTGTTTTTATTCATATGTAGGGGTTTAATAATGTGCTGAAACTATGAGACCTGACCTTTTATAAACAGTCTCCTGCCTGTTAAGTTTATTGTCAAAGTGAAAGCTGACACTGACACTGAAGCGAACACATACACAAAACAAAAGCTCTAGTGTAACTTCCCAGCTGCCTCGTGTGCCTTGAGATGTAGTTTCATGACAGTTGTAATGCTAAAGCACCGCAGGGAGATCAGATCTCAAAGAAACAGCCGTTACTCATGCATTTCAAGGCAGGATATTGGCTCGGTGCTTTTTCCTAATCAGATGAGTCACTGTAATGAGAAGTCAATGGGATTTGTTCAGGACCGGTAAAAATGGCAGTAGGTGTGTCTTACGATAACCACTCTGTTTGCTCAACAGAGGCTGCACTGACAAACCGGCCTCTGTTTTCACAACTTCAACACTTTCTGTGATGTTTGAAGGACAAACATAAAAGGGAAAGTGTAGTCAGACAATATTTGGCTATAATTTTTAAGTGACTTATATTACCTTTTGGGAATGACAACCCAATGATTTTATCCAATAGTATCAGTTTTTACAATATATGTAGACAGCATAAGACTGGCCTATTTCCAAATTATGACTACACCAAGTTAATGAAAAAAATATAAATTCTTTTATTCAAATAAGCTTGATGAAAATTGTGCATTTGAATCTGAATTGGTAACACCGATAGAACAGTATCTGATCTTTGTTCAAATTCTTTTGCTGTGGAGATCTTAAAAGTCTGTGTCTTGCCTTGAAATTTAACCCATTTTTATTCAGTCTCAAATCAATATTAGTCAAGACCACAAAGCATTTAACCTTTGACACATCATGGGTGCCAGCTTTGACACCTTTTAATAAATATAGTATTAGTACACATTGTCATACATTGGCTAAACTTAAAAATCAAGAAATCATCTATTTCATGTTTAAGCCTGTGAATCAGAAACCTAAAAGCCTAATTTCTAATGAAGTAACATTATATGACTAAATAATATGGCAGTTGCACATTTTTAATGGGATTTATTGTGACTGACTCTGTTAATGGAAACGAGAACATCACTGCCTTTGTCTTTTATTTTGTTAAATAACAGACTTCCACTTGACTTGGTCTTTATAAGAGTTATTAGTGAAGTCTTTTCCTGATCTCATTCCTTTTCTCAGATGGCCTTCAAGATGAGACGGTGGTGCGACCCGACAAAGGCTTGGCTGTGACAGTGTCCACAGACCGGGACCAATGCAGCGTTTGTACAGTGAGCAGGGTCAATGACACGGACACGTCCTGCCATCAGTCTCTTTCTCTGACGCCCGAAGAGGAAGTCAAGCTGATATTTAAATGCTCTGTGTCGACGCATAATCCTTTCACTGTCTCTGTTAAACAGACAATTGGTAAGATTCATAGCGATTCTATTTATAGCTTACTCAGTAAATCGTTTCCATATTCAAAGTTAAGATAATCCTTCGCATAACCACATTTCTATACTGCATATCTGTGACAGTAATAGTTTTTTATCAAGAAATTACTTGTCAAACTTGAAGGATTTGATAAATTACTGTAGTTTAAAATCTGCCCTCTATAAATGTGGTGCCCCTGTTTTAAGCTCTCTGTGGTAAATGTATTAAACACAGCGGACTACCATCTCATGTTTGAGATCTACCTTTGTCAGTCTTAGTGAAAGTTGAAATCTCACTCTATTTTAAATACATTTTATGCTTTTATCCTATTAACTTTCAAATGAATGCAACAAGAAAAAAAGCAGTAAGTGTAGGGCTGTTTCAATGAGTTCATAAAACATATCTTCTAAGGCAGTGCTGCACATTGTTGTGGCTAATGCTGCTGCTAGCTCCAAAGCAACTCCAATAATGTCCATAAAGACCGTAATAATCCCCAGTGAAAGGAGTCATATAATCTCTAAAATGCTTTGGTTTAGTAAAATGGAATAAATTGATAAATGGAAACTGTGCAGCGCAACATACTTTGTTGATTTATGTAAATGTTCCCTGTGGTCAGAAGCTTTTATTGTCTTTTAACAAGACTCTATTGAAACAGAGAGGAATAAAACAAAAGTAGTACAAAGACAATTTAAACTGCATTATTTTCACTTGGTAATGCTCACTGCTGCTGCTTTACTTTTATTAAATATTTAGTATTGGCAATGAGCAGAAAAAGAAATTAAATATTTTAATCATAGATACATTTGAATTTACATTTTGGGAGAAAATAAAATTAAAATGCCTGAAAAACCGAACAAAATTTGGATTTTTTTATTTTTTCTTTAATGCCCACACCTGGGTAAAAGGTTAGTATTAGACAAACGCAGCTAAATCTCATTACAAAGTACAACAACTACTAATACAATTTTGTAAAGTATGACATGCTCAACTTTAAAGATGTTGTACTGTTTGCTTTCAGTGCTTTGACGTTTTATTCATCAAATCAAATCCCATTATTTAATTTCATAAAGCAAAATGGACTATTTCCCAAAAATCCATGAGGGAATGATTTAAATCATATTACTATAAAAGACCCTAACTAATGTTACTCTGCAGGCGGGAGACCGGGACAAATCATTTAAAAACAGTTTGAAATATCCATAGGCAGAGCACAATCAATGGGAAGCAGATCAAATGCATTTGTTTTACCTTTTCCATTATTTTCACCTCAGGACTGCATCTACCTTAAAAAAATGTCACTATCATTGTAGTGTTTAAAGACCTAGATGGAGAGAACAGTTTTCATATATTACCTTATTCATCCGCAGTGTGCACTAAGGAATCGTGTAGCCCCGCGGCTGGAGAGACCCAACAGCTGCTCACAAACATGACCAGAACCTTTGTCTGGGAGGTGACGGCGCCTGAAACGACTGTGGTGCGTTTGGACATCCAAGGAAATGGACTCTTGCAGAGCTCAAGTCCATGCACCGATGGGTTTGGGTATTCAGTGTCCAAATCCAAAACGGACCCTGTGGAGCAGTACTGTCGAGGTGGATCTGTTTCGTTTTTAGATGTAAAAAATCAAGCCACTGTGTCGCTAAAATTGAACCCAGAGTCGACGATGAAGTCTGCAGTGTTTCTGGTAGCACCTTTAAGTAAGTGAACATCTCTGATTATACACTATTACCTGAAATGGCTTGTGTTTACGCCGGTCTTCCTTTTCTAGAGGGCAGAACAATGGATGTCACTGTTGACGGCGAAACACAAGTGGTCCTCAGTCGAAAACCGTCGGATCCCGAATGTGACGTTTGCTCCAAGGACGACTGCAGTCCGACAGAAAAGACTCTGACCAGTGTCGACAAGCTTTCGCTGAGGTTTAGCTGCACAAACCCTCAGGACATTTACTCTGTCAAGATCACAAAGCAAATAAGTAAGTTTCATCTGCCTTGACTTGGTCTTTATTAGTGACGTTTTGACTAAAAACATTACTGAACCCATTTTTTATTTTTTTATTTTCATTGTTTCATCAGGATTAATATGAATACAAGTATTAATACATGTATTAATTGAAATATCAAAATATTTAACAGAATTTTTTTCTTCCACCCCTCTTATTTACTATGACAATAATTTGGCTTCTAAAAAATGCCCCATTTTAAGTTCCATTCTTTTATTGTAATTGAATCATTTTATCTGCTTTGATTTAATCATTCCTTTTTCTTCTACAGAATGCACAAAGACGTCCTGTTCACCCAACACAGCAGAAGTCGACCCCACCCTCTTCAAAGGCTTCAAACGAACGTTCACATGGGAAATTACTTTACCCCAAAATACTCTATTAACCCTGGACTTCCCTGCTCAAGGACTCGAGGAGACTTCGGAATCTGAGAACTGCAAAGACGGATTCCAGTACATCACGACTTCGAGACAAAGTGATGGAAACACTAAACAGAGCAGCTACTGTCGAGGCGGCTCCGTGTCCACTCTGAACCTGCCCGGAGACACCAAAGTGGTTTTGGAGGTGCCCAAGGAAGGAGACGTGGACCAGACACTGTTTAAAGCCAAAGCAGCACAAAGAGGTAAGAGGAAAAAAGTGTTATACCAAAATAAAAAAGCTGATAAAGACATTTTTCACTTTTATTATTCATAGAAATATAAAGTATGCAAGCAGCAAGTATAGTATATCTTCCATTGCTTTTATGGTGCAGCAGTTTAAGTCCCTAGACTTCCCTCTTCCCTCTGTATCCTTTACAATGAAGCTAGTGCTTTTCCTTTTTTGCTTAAGTCTCTATTTTGTGTCATGTCCTTTTATTTTTTTTAAATGGTTGATCTTTTTTTCTTCAGAAAGCAGAATGATCGACGTGACGGCAGACACTCACACTAAGGTCACCATCAGGCGGGTTTTTCAGGGTTCAGACTGTAAGGTGTGTGTGTTCAAGGACTCCAAACAGATATGCGACTCAAGACAGGACCTGAAAGGAAACATGTCGGTGGAGTTCACCTGCCCTCGGCCACAGGACATCTTCACTGTGGAGATCATCAGAGACATGGGTAGGTCGTCCCCTTTAATCTGCACAGACCCATGCCCAGTACCATTACTTGAATTCTGTAAACGAATAATCTCAGTAAAACGTTTCCTACTAATAACAGTTTACAGAAGAAAGGGAAATACACCAACACTATAGGTGAACAGGAGAAGCCTTTTTTTCCCACTGATGAGCATAAAGCCTCTTTATATTATGTCTCTAAGGGACTGTATATAACACATAGATTTCATGTAAGAAATGTAAATGTTTAAATATATAACCTGTTGCAGAATCTTCTCTGTTTCAACAGGCTGTGCAAAGACGTCCTGCTTCAGTGACATTGTTCAGGAAAACTCGCTGTTTTACAGCTTCAACCGAACCTTTATCTGGGAGCTCAAAGTGGTCCCCACAATGTCCTTTCAGGTGGACTTTCCCGAGCCAGGAATGCGTCAGATTTCCAACAATGAGATCTGTCTCGACGAACACACCTACTCTGTCATCACCTATCTGCGATCGGGAACCACGACCATCGGAACTTTCTGTAAAGGGGGCACTGTGTCCACTCTCCTGATGCACTACAAGGGTCGCATGCGTTTACAAGTACCTGGCAACAAAGAACTTAAACCTCTCGACTTCAAATTCAGCAACGGGCCTCAGACTGACAGTAAGACTAAAGTTATGTCACTTATTTATTTTAATTTTTTTTAAGATAGGTTTTAAGTGATTTTTTTTTTTTCTCTTTTCAGTGGCTGCCATTGTCAAAGCCAAACTGCCGAGAGGGGTGTCAGACACAAGCTTCCTCACTCTGAACTATCCAAAGGACTTTCCAGACAAAGAAGAAATGCAGTGGGACTTTATTGTACCGGGCATGCACAACTACAGCATTCATTTTAATGACCACACGGCCCCCGAGTGCCTCAGTGACAATGTGGTGGTGGAGTACGACAAAGAGGACAATAAGGTGACCAAACTGAGCCTGACAGATCCACAGCCAAAGCATCAACAGGGCAACTTCAAAATGGGGCTTAGAAACTGTGCGACCAACAAAACTTTACAGGGACTTAACTTAAACTTCAAAGTGTCTGTCATGAGGAGCGGACATCCAGGTAAATACCAACTCAGTCTGATACCCATCGATGAAATAATATAATATAATATAATGGCCTTCTCATTTTGTGTGTCCTCTTTAGTTCTGTGCACCGTGGATCTAACGAAGCAGCAGGCTGTGTCCGTGCAGGTTGAGAAAGTGGGCTCAGAGCCTTCCTGCGAGATGAGCATCAACTCGAAGCTTGAAAAGAAGTTAAATGTAGCGGCCGGCTCCAAAGCCACCCTCTCCTTTCTCGACTGCCCCAACGAAGATGTGCGTCTGACTGCCACTGAACAAATAGGTGAGTTAAAATGTAATTTAGAAGCTTTGATAAAAGAAGTTCAATGATTTCTATTGAAGAGGAGTTGAAACTTGAAGTGATCTAAAAATGTGCTTGATATGTTAACTTTTATGTTCATTGAGTTTTGTAAATATTGGTAAAAACAGCGCAATATTAACAAGACGTGTAATGTGCATTTTATTGTTGAATATTGCACTGACAGAGACACTTTATGTGTTCATTTTTTTCCTTTGGGTTTGCTTTATATTAATATTTTTTTGTCCAAACATATTAAAATGCAAAGCCATCTGACGAATGGTATATCATAATGTTTCAAAATACCTGTTAAAGTATATTTCACAAAAAGGGGCTTTTCCATAAAACATGCTCAGAATAATTTACAATCCTACTTCTAACTTGCCTTAATTGTAATACATTTACATTTACATTTATTCATTTAGCAGACGCTTTTATCCAAAGCGATGTTACAGTCACTGGAGGCAAGGTGGGTTAAGTGTCTTGCCCAAGGACACAACGACAGTATGAACTGCGGGGAGAGCGGGAATCGATCCTACTACCTTCCGGTTGAAGGACGGCCGCTCTACCACTGAGCTACTGCCGCCCGCTAATAATAATAAAAGTTACTTCTAGTTGTGACATTAGCATCACAAAGTGCACCGAGGCTCAACAAAAACAACCTTATCCAGTCATATTTTTCAAATGTATGGTTGTTTTTAAATAATGAAGCGGTCAAAGAAAAGTGTCGTGAAATCTCAGCAGCACAGATTATGATTTGATTTAAAAGAGGAAAAAAAAAGGTCTTTGCATTATTTGTTCCAAAAGAATAAAAAATAAGTTTCAAATAGATTCTGTACTTTCAAAAGCATTTTATTAAATTTTTAATTAATGAACATAAATCAATTGTCTTTTTGTCATCAGGATGCCAGGACCCCTCTTCCTGTCCTGGGACATTACTCACTGTGCCAAAGCTGGACTCCTGTTTCCCGATGCCTCTTCATAGCGTCACTTGGCAGATAAACATCTTTGAGGACAGCACAGTGGACCTGGTGTCGTCCACCGGGGCCCTGCAGCAGTCTCTACCGAAACAGGAGTGCTCTAACCCCATTTTGCTGCACGTGGAGGAGAGCGACGGTGTCCCTGTTGGAGATTTCTGCTTCAATGGAAATGGAGCCATCCAGAAAATCCAGGCTCAGACTAACATATCTGTCACAGTCACGGCACCGGACTTTAGGAAAACCCAGGGGCCTTTTCTCAACGTCTCCTTCAGCCCAAAGATCTCAGGTCTGAGAAGTTATCTAGTATCTTTTTACCAACTTTACATATTACAAATAAAAATCAGGACTCCAGCTAACTAAAAAACCTACAAGATGGCTAACAATTTAATTTTGCAATTCTTTTTATTTTTAAAATAATTTGAAAGGCATCTGCAAAAATATGATGAAAAATTCCATTAATGCTCAAAAAAGGGAGATTTTAACACATTTTTGGCCATAAAGAACAATGTGGAAGTGAATGTAAGCCGTATTTAACAATTTTACTCATTTAGCTGGACAGTCTTAAAGGTTCTAGCTCTCGGGCAAGTACAGCTCACAGAAGAAAGGAAAACACTATTATAAGTATAACTATATGACAGGAGGCTAGAGTTCATTCAAAAGTAAACCTGGTGTGACATTTATTCAGTGATTTTAAAGGAGCACCAAATAACTTTTAACCCAGAAATACCTATTCTCTAGAGAGATTACGTGAGTAGCACACTAATGCATATAGTAAAAAAAAATTATGCCTTTTAATATTTATGTTTCCATTTTGTTAGTGGTTTTCAAATAGTGATTGACATGTATGTTTTCTTTTTTTTGTTGTTGAAGGTTCTTGATGATATATAGTACTTTGGTCTATCTGGGTTTTATTATTGAAGACAGTTTGCAAAACCAACAGAAGCCTTGTAGTAGGTTTGTGTACTGGTAATACTGCTGTGGGTTATTAGAGTTAACGTGTTTTGACTTGTCTGGGGTTAAACTAATAAACAGTCACATTTTTTTGCAGGAGTAATTGGTCTGCAGGAGAATTCCTGTTCAGGACAAGAAAGTCATTAACATGCTCTGTCATACTTTTACATTTACAAAAACAGTTGAAGTTATTCTTTTTGTAGAATAGAAAATGGGTAACTCAACGGCTCATTTACTCATTAACAAACATCCTCAGACAAAGTGACCTAAGAACACATTTAATGTAAAGGTCCACATGGGGGCAACATTGTGCCATAAATACCACAGGAACACCAGGCTTAAGATTATTTGCCCATCTTTTTTTCAGAGACTGTCATTTACAGAGTGACCCCCAGCGAGACCTTGACCCTGCTAGCCTCCCCGAGCTGGCCCAGAGGCATGAAGCCCTCCTCCACTGTGTCCTGGATCGTGTCCCTGCACCAGGACTATGAAGCCGTCCTGTCGTTCCTCAACGTGAGCCAGCCTAAGTGTGAGAACGAACACACGTCCATCATAGTTAAGACGCTGGGCCACAAGGAGGAGCTGATGAGCCGCCGAGAGGATGAGTCCCCCCAGGACAAGCTGCTGGTGCAGGACAGCTTCTACCTCAACATGTCCAACTGTGAGCCGGGGGAGGGAGAGTTTGGGGCCATCACCAAAATCACTCTGCAGAAGAAGAGCCGTAAGGAAGCGCCACTTTGAAATGACACACAACAAAGTTTTGAATGTTTAAATGCTAGTGTCATGTTTGTCTCTTTAGATCTTTTGCCCATTTCCTTGGGAATCGCAGGGGCTCTCCTCCTTCTCCTCATCTTAATTGTGGTTGTCTGCGTCGTCATAAAGTAAGTCATTAAGAAATAGTTGTAGTAGTTTCTGCCAGTTTTAATGGGTTCTTACATAATAACATAATTAACTTGGTTTTGGGATCTTTTAAAGCCTTTTACTTTACATCTGAGTAAATCCCTAACTTAAGATGGCCGCCTGACCTATCATAACATTCAGACTAAAATAGCTTCAGAAAAGTGGCAGTTTAGAGACTATCTAAAATACTATGTAAGTATCTTAGTACAAAATGGAAGCCTTTTTTTTACATTTTTGTTTACAAATTGTCTAGAGGCAGCAGTTACGATGCAGTTAAATGTACAAAAAAGTGTTAATATTAATAAAAAACATATCTGCAGATATTATAACCACAAACAAGGACAGGACACAATCAGTTGGCCATGTAAAATTAGACAGTTAACCTATATTATTTATAGCTACATATTTTAATTAGTATTCCGTTTCAGTCTGTTAGCTCTAGAAATAACTACATCACTTAATAGAACAATAGAAAAAGTGGGCTGAGTTTATATTTAATGAACATAACTGATTATAACACACGTTATCATTTAATGTCTGTGCCCACTTGAATTATATATTTTTTTAAACTTATGTTTTTTAAGATGTCTTTATACACTTCAAAAGATTTATATTATTGTTCAAATCAGAAAATATAACCTGCAGATTGTGCCCTTTGTATGTGACATAATGACTGAAGTAAAGCTGCTTATAACATTTTTCTGCATTTTTAGAAAAAGAAGAAGCCGCAGGAGATGAACACGGAGTCCTCTGTCTACATCACCAAAGGAATATGTTTCGTCCAAATGACAAGAGCTTCAGCAAGACGCGCTCGGACAATGACTCTCACGTCTACACCTCCATAGATGACATGATGGTGTATGGTCATTTACTGGGAGACTCCACTTACAACGACAGCGTGTTGGACCACTACAAGGGCGCCCAGGTTGACTCGTACCAGACCTTTACAGGACCCACCGACAGAGGGCTGCCCGTTATTAAGGAACCTGACCCAGAGCCTGAGATGGACCAATATAGAGGCTTCCTGGATCCATCTGAAACTTTCATCCCGTCTCGACCGCGCACTCCCATCGACCGGCAGGACAGCATCGGCTTCGAGGACCGAAGGATGGTGGACAACGAGTTATGCACGTTCAAAAGCACAGGGGACATAACACCATCCGGCTTTCGCGAGTCAATTTGGAGCCGGAACTGGAACCGGAGCCTTTTTATGAACATGCCTTAGATAAGTCCTTGTAGCAGGACGGGACAGTTTTTTTTTTTTTTTTCAATGCTTTTTTTTTTTTTTTTTAAACAAAACAAGAAATTGAGCCTCAGTTCTGGATCTTTAAACGTAATTTAGATGAGGCTTCAAAGTGAGAAGCTGTGATTATAGTTTTAACTTTGTTTTAGTTTTATCAAATATCCAGGAGAACAGGACACTGTTTTTGTCTATATTATTGTTTTTGGGCTTCTGTAAATACAAGTAGATTTTTTTTTTTGTAATAAATTTTTTAAGATTATGTTTCTTTGAAATGTCAAGCAGTCATATTTTGTTCCCCCTTTGCA
Source organism: Perccottus glenii (assembly GCA_024416835.2). Lineage (NCBI taxonomy): Eukaryota > Metazoa > Chordata > Actinopteri > Gobiiformes > Odontobutidae > Perccottus > Perccottus glenii. Next base: position 8,526,135 of record CM044562.2, read on the forward strand.
CTTAAATGCTAACTTTGTGCTTTCTGGACAGCGCTGAGTGTTTGAAACCACATGCTGTCTCAAAATGAAAAACAGTTCAGCTGTTTGTCTGCAGATGCCAGAGTGCAGCCAGTATTTATTGTAAAGAGCTTTGTAAAACTTTTCTACTTGCATTATTGCTGATAGCTTTTCCCTTTTTAAAATGGAGACACAATAGAAAAACATGTGGCTTTCAAAGTTTATTGAGAAATCATTCAGGTAAGACTTTATTGGCTAATACAAGAAAAAGCGATGCATAAGATTGAGTAGATTTATACAATCTTACATTGTCGTATTTGCTCCATGTGAGTCTTAACATTAAATACATTTGCTTTTAAAGGGTTTTTCGAGTTTCAAACTAGTTATAGGTTGGATTACAGCCACAAACTAAAGTGTTACACCCATTTGTAAAAGGTTGCCAGCACCTTCACACATTTTTATTATCGAAATGTTGGTATTTTATTGTGTTTTTGAATGTCAAGCATTTTAAAATCATGAGGAGAAATGCAAATGCAGTGATTACTTGACCAAACTTGACCAACATGACCACAAGGAATGCCGAAAATCGCATATCGCCACATCAATGCTGTCAAAATTACAGCCTTGTGTATCTCTTATGCAACTGATTGTGACCTCAGGAGCGGCATGTAGTTGAAGCTGGAAAAACACTGGCTTAAAACAGCGTTAGCAAAGGGTACAAAAGATGCTAGAACTGTCTATAATTGATGAGGCTATGTTTACACTCGTGAGGAAAAGTGGTCCAGGTCTGAATCTTCTGGCTTTAGCGTGAGTTGATAATAAGTTCTGAAATGTATTTAATTATATTGTGGAGCCTTTTTAAGGGATATTTCACCAGTTTTATTATAAGTAATAGAGTAAATAAATTATATATTTTAAAACATTGGCCTAAAATCAGATAATTTTGTGTGGCTTGTTCACATTGATTGAAGAAAATCAGATCTGGGTCACTTTTGAGGACAGTGTGAATGTAGCCTTAAAGATAAATGTGCTCAGACGATGTTGAACTGACAGACAGATGCCTTCTCCTCACGACAGTTCTCATCAAACCACTTCCCGTTGGATGCTGCGGACAAGACGGCACAATTCTGGGACATTCCTCCATCCGGCTGAGGGGACCTGATGTTGGATGTGTCCCAGTTTTTGTACGAGACGCTCGAGCCGGTCTGGTCCATCCACTGGCCTTCGGTTATCATGTCGTTGATGCCCAGCCACACCTGCTCGTCTTGCCCCAGGCTCAGGCGGATGTAGTCCCTGACCTGGTCGTTTTCTGCGCTGGACATGGGCGCACTGAGGACACCGCCCAAAGAGTTGCAGTCCTCGCTGGCCGAGTGGTAGCCCTTCTTCACCGTGTCGATCAGGAAGCACTTGTTATGGACTTTAATGCCTTTCAAACAAACTAAAAAGCAGAGGGATGTTTCAGACTCCTTTTAGTCCAGAAAAGCCACACAGACAAAGTCAAAAGCTCAGATTAAAAGGATACTTTGACTACATGTACAGCTGGAGATACTTTTGTTTTGCACAAAAGGTCAGGCCAGGCGTTTTTGCCATGTGCTTTCAATGTCCGAAGTCTACACATGTATCCCATCTGTCTTTTCTAACAATAGAAGATCTTAGAATATTGCATGGCATGTGTTCATAATTACATAACTCGGTGAAAATGGAAATAAAATGTGTACTAATCTAAACACTTTTTATATCGTTTTTTTTTTTTTTTTTTAATAAAGGTGTGGTCCTTTGGTATTATTGCTTGGGACCAACTTTTATTAATTTGAACATTTCTTATTTCAAGAAACTCTAAACATTAATGGGACTGCTATATCTCCATATGTACCTGATATTTATCAAATGTGTGGAAAGAAATTCTATTGTTGTGGTGCTACAGACCTCTATTAACCTCCATGAGTCTGGACCTGGTCTAAGACTGGACCAACTCTGTTTCCTTCACCAAACACTGACCTCCATAAGTCTGGACTTGGTTGAAAACTGGACTTGAACTGTTTTGATTTTTTTAATTGTTCCCTTGTGAACCATCAAAATGACCGAGTGGCTACATGTTAATGATTTTGAGTCAATGTATTTTCTCGTATAACGGTACTTTGTGTGACTTTAATGCAGAGTAAAATATGTACGGCACAGAGATGAGAGACTAGTCTTACATTAGTTGGATTTACCTGTCTGCAGCGCCTGTTGTTCCTTCAGTAAATTAAGCTCTTGGATAATGTCGTCAATCTGCTTTTGTAGATTCTCTATGGCAGCATCTTTGGTTGTTTCTAAACAGCGGCATTTATCATTTCAGCAGGTCTGGAAACATTTAATTGATCATAAACATGGAAAACAGTGTGTAATGTTACCTTTTTTAACTGGCTTCTTCTTTGGTGGATTCTGTTGCATTGAGCAGTTCACCAGCAGTAAAACTACCAGCAGCACGCAGACTCCTCTCAGCTCCATGGTTAGCTCTGGTCAGTGAGGCTGCTCCAACGTGGAAGCTGTGAATTTATGTCCTCACTGTCTGTCTTTCTCACTCCCTCTCACCTCAAAAACAGGCAAAGAATTCAGGTCCAAAAGTGACACTCACAGGAAAAAGAAAAACAATCCAACCTCAGAGTCTCTGATTATAAAAGCACGTGGACTTTTGGGACTAAACAGAGGCAGGTCTGGGAAACAGGTGGAACAATAACCTTCCACCATTTAGTCCAAGTTTTGAAATGTAGAAAAAAACAGTGACTTGTCTGTTGCATAAAGTTCCAAACAGCTTTGACTGTTTGGCAAAGAAGTTGCCCACACTTATTTTGGAAGCTCTTACCAGTGTATTTTTAGTTTAAAAAAAGTTTACTTGGCTGCTTAGCTGCATTGGACAGAAAAAAAACAGCACTCAAAATCTCTAGTCTCTTTATGGACACCTTAGAGGTGGGTGAAATCCTTGAAAAAGCTTCAATGTTTTTCAAGGTTTACAAATGTTCAAATGTTCAAAATGGCATTCTGTTCTCATTAAATGGGTTGTTTGTTCAATGGATGACATGAGTCAAAGACCCTAAAATTATTTAAAAAGTTAACATTTCTCAAAAAATATACATTATGTACTTGAAAAGCTTAAGGGGAATTGATTTGGACCTTCAAAGAGTGTTTGAACTCGTTCTATTAAAAACTGTTTTCATGTCTGTGGAGATTCTCAGTCATCCAGGACATAATCAAGAAAATGTTTCAACAAAGGTATCTGGACGTAGTTTGAAGGTAAAATGTTTCATTCCTTATCCAAGGTACTTGTTCAATTCTAAATTAATGAAGTCCCCTGGCTAAGGCAGGACACATTTTCACCTTCAAACCTATGTCCAGATGCCTTTGTTGAAACCTGTTCTTGACTTTTTTCCATGGTACTTTTCAACAGATCATTTGTTTAAAACAGACTGAGTATTGGCTGTGGTTGAGAGTTTGTCATGGACTTGTCCATCGGTACACAGATCCAAAACGGTCTGAGGGAAGAGGGGATCTGCCCAGAGTCACATCTGTTTCTAAGACTTAGACTTCAAACAATCCACAACTGACACGTTGCAACAACAGGACGATAAAAAGACTGAACTTTCTCTTTAACAGTACAGCACTGACTTCACTGAACATTACTGTTACAACTAAACTAAAACCATTGTGTAGTGTATTTGACTGCTATTAGCAAATAAAAAAAGACAAAGATTGTTCATTTTTAAGTTTTATTAGAAAAACTGTGTATAAGTACAAGTACATGGTTTCTAGCCAAGAAAGCCTACTTTTTGTCTTGTTTTACCCAAACTCTCTTCTTGTTGCAACAGACTCATGAGTGGAGTGTGGAGGGCTTTTCCAACCCGTTTACCTGTCTGGAAACAGAAAAAGACATCTCTTTAAAGGTTTTACGCTTTTCTTTAATCATTATGAAAAGAGGCTGAAAGAAGTGTCAAATCAAATAATCACAAGATTTTGTCCATGTTATTCTGTATTGTAAATGCATAATACAGCAGAGGGACAGTAAAACCACAAAACCCATGATGATTCATTTGTTGTATTTCCCATTGTTTATTTGATTTTGTCATTATAGCCTTATTTAATGTGAAACATAGTTATAGATAAAATACACTCCTTGGTCTTTATAACGACGACATTATGCAAATTTTTCTGCTGCCTCAGGACAAGTACAGATGGCTAAGGGCTCACCTCTGTCATCTCAAAGACACTCTCTGGGTCCAGGCTGCCCCCTCCCACCTTCCTCAAACAGGTCACTGTGCCCTTGTGTGTGACAGAGATGATGAGGGTGGCCACTGAGCAGGCCTTTTCCTGCAGCGTAGCATCGACCACGTGCCTGTGGCCCACCTGCAGAGACAAACACAACACGTTTGTCAGAGACTGGAAGAGAAATGCAGTCTTTATTGTTGAGGATCAGAAGGTGAACTTACTTTGCACAAAGTCACAATACATGGAACGTTTTCTACATTGAGTCTCATGCAGTCATAAGGATCATCTGATAACTCGATTTCTTTGCTCCCGTCGTCGTCTGAAGAAATATGCACTCTGGGGATCCTGACAAAAAGTAAGTAGGTATCATTTTCAACAGTTCAATAAAATCAATATAACTGGTCATACAGATTATACTAATTGGAGCAGCACCAGACATTGAACATTTCTTCAGAAATGTTACTATTAATCAAATATACTCACAAAAATATTTGTCTAACTTACTTTGTGTTGAAAAGAGCTGCTTTGATGGCGACTGAAATGGCATCGTACAGGTTTCCATCACACTGCAAGAGCTGTAATAATATAATGCAATATAATTACCATAAAAAGACACATAACACGCATCACAATACACTGTTTAACCTTTAACACAATGTGATATTCATGTGCTACTTATATCTCACCAGAACGTCCACATACAGCAACCAGCAGTGCTCTCCTTTCAGGATACAGAGACTCTTCAAATCCACACTGTTTTTGTTGTTGAAGACTTTGTAAAGAGTGTTGCTTAGCTCTGTCCCCAGCTCCTCGCCTCCTCGACCCTCAAACTCAGGAGTAGCATTAGCCGAACTGGGAAGGTTAGAGAAAATCAATGCAGCCATTAAGGAGCAGAAACTACGAGTTATAAAAGAGCTCCACAATTTTAGTTATTAATAATAGTAATATACACAGACAAACTTTATCAGTAAACTACGAGGGAAGAAATGTTTAATTAAATGTGACATTGAGTCCAGTGCTTCAGAGTGAAACCCATGTCACAATACTACCTCCTGGTGGAAGAGCCCATCAATAAAAATGAATGAAATAAAAAAATATTTTGTTTCTCTGCATTAGCTCAGTTTAAATTGTATTTCTTGCCTCCTGATAGGTTTCAGGATTTTCTATAGTAAATTGGCATTCTGAGCAATAAAAATAACAGCCTGTTTGTCCCAAGTCAATATTCGTTCCAAAGGTTAATATCTGACCATAGTAACACCAAAGATTACGTTTGTTTAATTGATAAACACCTTTCTTACCAGTCAACAAAGAACTCCAGATAACCTTCATCTGGCAACATGGGTTTTGGTTTTCCAATTTCAGCTTTGATGCCAACTAGAACTGCTGTGTGTCCCTGACATGGACACACAAAGCAAAATATACTCTATTAAATGATTTTCAAGTATTACACTATATAAGCATTACAGTAAGTAGTTTTAGGTTCTGATGTCAAAGGTAAACAGGGCTCACTTTACAATGTTTGAATGTAATGATACCCTCTTCTTACCAGTGTGACTTTGGCTGAACCGTCTGTATTGGACACTACATCAGTCTCTATTTCCATGTGTCTGTAGTCTTCACAGCCTCTGCCATCCACCCTCAGATCGTCCTAATGACAAGAGTATGACAACAAGGTGACTTTAAGGTTTCCGAGTGTAATAACGCATTCATATATTTTATTTATTGAACAGGACGCCTATGCTAAATTAAAATAGTTGAAACCTACCCGTATACCGTGTAAAATGTATACTTTTTCAGCTTCGCTAACTTGAACTGTTGCCATAATGTAAAAACAGAACTAGCGTGTGTATATGTCGCTTTTACCTTTACGTCACCAACAAGCGACGCAACACAAAAGGGGCGTGTCACCAGAGTGGTTTTCCATTAATCTGTTAAAATAAATGAAAGCCTTTTACTCTTTTTCGAATACATTAATGCATATCTTTATGATTGTACACGCTTTTGTTCATTCATATTTCATTAAAAACATTTTTTCTTTTGTCACTTTTCCGCCATTTCAGTCCAGTTTCTTCCTTTAACAACCCTCAGCTACAAATTTGAACTGTAGACCACACGTGTTTAAAGTCTAATAGTCTTTTAACTTCCCAGACAAACCTATTAAGTGTGCATTAAGATGTAATATTGAAACAAATACAGCTCTATTTGCTAAGCTTATTTTAAAATTATTTTTACCATATAATACTGTGTGATTTTTCTTTTTCATTACATTGTACTATATCATTTACTTGCATTGACTACAATGGGTTTCTAATATGACAAAAATGTTATAAATATATTTTTTCTAGACTAATCAATTAAGGGTGTGTCCATTTAAAGAAAAAATAATGAATGGACGTGACTGTAAGACGATTCAGTATATGAGCATTCTCTTTAGATTTAGGTAAGGTCTCTTTCTTTCTTTAACTTCTGAAAGTCAAAACATTAAAGGGACTCTAAAACAACAATAAAGTAAATAAAAAAGAGTTTATCTGTGTAAGTTATTATGGTAAAAAAATCATACAAAAAACTGTATGTGTCTTTGCTGTACACTTGTTTAAAACCACTGAAAGTATACAAAGTCTTTTAAACAGATAATACTTTAAGTTGGGGTTCACTCGTGTATTTTTTTGGAGCCTGCGTCTTATATTCACGGGTTAATTGATGTAGTGTCTCCTATTAGACGTCCCTGCTGCCTGTGAGAACAAACCCAGGGCGAATGATTGGATAAAAAGAGCACACTTCCTGGTTGGCTGTTCGTGTTGTTGTCCCGCTCCCCGCAGGTCTTTTTTTCTGGACCTGGCTACAGCAGAAACCAAGGAGTAATTGGACATCAGCTCGACTCAAAACTCGATCTTGTCGTTAGCATACGAACAGGAGGGTAATTAGCCGCCCATTGAAACCGGGAGGGCGGCGGTGAAAGTGGACGCCTAGCCGCGGAGCTCCTCACAGCAGCTGGCCGCAGAGCAGTGCGCTTTAGCCGGCGTCGCGCTAGCAGCAAGCGGAGAGCACTCTTTTAACTTCACCTGAGCTTAGAGTACGAGGGGCATCTGCAAACTGTCGTGGATAGACCAAAAAAGAGGGAGGTATGTTTTGAAAACAGGAACAGTTTAAGGCGTGAATATGTTTCATGGTGGCATTGAAATTCCTGCGTTTGATCAGCTTCCAACAACTGGAAATGGGGCATTCTGCTCCAGCTTTCAGAGTTACTTCCTGGTATTGAACTAATGTATTCCTGAAGGTTAATCACAGCCCCATAAGCTCGTAATAACCTACTTTATTAATGCTATTAAATATTCTACTGTAACTAATTGTCAGAGGTCAGCGGAATGTGTAAAGTTGACCGGGTGTAAAATGCTTTATTTCAATAGATCAAACGTTCAATATAATTAGCAGATAGGTTGTAATCACATGATTCCATTGATTCATACATCGTATCCTCCCACATACCTACTGTATGTATGGTTGGTTAACAAAAACCTTCCTCTCTGTGCTAAAATGTTCAACCAATGCAACTATACTTACCGAATGTGACTTATTGCTAATAAAGGCTGTATTTGAAGTTACCACCAGGGGTTGGCTATATTGGCATCTCTTTTACAACAATCCCAAAAGTATAATGTCGTCAATAATAGGTATATATTTTAAAGCAGGACATTAACTCAGTCCTGTCAGCCACTCTACCTCCAGCACCAGAGTGTCAGACATACGCCTCAATAATGAATGGTCTGAATGAATGAATAATGCACATCTGAGGGTCATGCATTTATATTTTACCTTCTGAAAACATACTGCACTGCTCTTGGACTGAGTGAAATTAATTTAATCAATAGTATTATTAACACATTTTGCATTGCTCACTATGTAATGTTTGCCCACAGTGTTAAAGTTTCTCCCTCATAATTCAATTCTAAGACCTATATTGTAGATCTGGGCAACTGCACAACACACCAATGTATAATTTGGGTATTTATTTAACATTTTGAACAATAGCCTGTAGCTTTGAAGTTTACATTTACATTTATTCATTTAGCTGAAGCTTTAATCCAAAGCGACTTACATTGAGCTTCAATTCCCCAGTATCACAGCTGGAACACCACTTTATGTGTTTATTCAAAAACTGTTCAAAACTTGTTCAATAGCCAAAACTGACTGGATTATTGCAGCTCTTTTATGCCTCAAGAGGGAATCTCTCATTGTTAGTCTGTATGATTTAAGGTCGGCTAATGTTAATTTTACATTGGAATGGTTTGATTACAATTTATAATGGATTATTTTTCCACAAAAAGTCAAAAGTTGTGTCTCTCACTCATTTTATTCAAACCTGTTGTGTTCAGTTTAAAGACATGTCACAATAGCGTGGCTCACCATTGCTGGTCACTACTTTTAGTAATAAATTGTGGGAAACCTTGAGTGCACTACCTTTCAGTCTCTATACATTCGGACACCACTACAAAATAACGTTTTGTATAAGTCTCATTAAACTCATCTCCCCAAGGAAGATGTTTAACTGCAGGATCATGGCCTTCTCTGACGGATCCATGAGGCTTAGTTAAGCTTATTGTAAAGCTTCTGTTGAACCTGCCACATTGTGCTAAGCCTTGCTTTATTGTAAAGGTGAGGTCCTGCTCCAGTAACACACTCTTTTATCTCACTCTGTGCGCTCTGCTTAAAACAGAACCTATTTTGAGTTTTTGGACATTTTGGCCTCTTTGAAGTGAAAGCGTCTTTGTCCGAACACATTCAGACTTGACTTAATATAATGGATTATTCATGAGCCATGTCTCCAAAAAGAGCTTGACTCCCTGTGCTGCTTTGAAGCAGTTTCTGTTGGGCCTTTATTTGTATTGATTTACTATAATGTTTTTCTTTGTTATCTTTGTGGATGCTTTTATTCTGGACTATAATTGTGATAATACATGAGTGTAATATTCACAAAGAAATTAGTCACCACACAAGCTGTGTAGTGTAGCCAAAGCAGTATTCCATTAAATTCATAGGAATAAACATCGAGTCGAATAGAGATGATAGTGATAAAATGTTGAAATTATCATTGGAGCAAAACTAACAAAGAATGGTATGCCAAAGCGTTATTAGTCCATAATAACCAGTCTGACTAGTATAAGTCGGAGCCTGAATTGTAACCCAACTTACACAGAACTCTCAAATCTCATGAACATAGCTGCTGCGCAATGAAACTAAACTAGTGTTTTTTTTCCCCCCAAATCACTGTTTACTCGCATCCACATAGCCCTGGTTTTAGGCAGGAATCATGCTTTAAAAGACTATTCAGCTTCTTGGTGATGAAATGTAGATGGTTAAAAAGCTGTCATTCCTAAAAACTGAATCATAACTTCCTGCCTCACCCAGATTTTATTCTTTATCTTCAACTCTTCCTGTTATTGTTCACAGTATGAGGTTGGAGCTACGGGCGCTATAGGATGAAGAGCCCGGCGCACCGCACCAGGGACATCGAGCGGCAACCTGGCTACCTAAGGCCCGAGCACTGCGCCCCTCCCCCACCCCGCACCGGCTCTGACACCATGTGGTTCATCCGCGACGGCTGTGGCATCGTGTGTGGCATCATCACTTGGATGCTGGTCTTCTATGCTGAATTCGTGGTGGTGTTCGTCATACTGTTTCCAGCCAAAAACATAGCCTACAGCCTCTTCAATGGGATGCTCTTTAGCAGCCTGGCCTTCCTTGCCTTGGCGTCCCATGCTAGGGCCATGTGCACAGACCCAGTGAGTAAAACGCAACCTACAACTTTATATTTACTCACTATACTCCTATCTAATGTATGAATATACACACGTGGACAAAATTGTTGGTACCCTTCGGTCAATGAAAGAAAAACTCACAATGGTCACAGAAAAAACTTTATTCTGACAAAAATAATAATAAATAAAAATTCTATGAACCAATGAAAGTCAGACATTGCTTTTCAACCATGCTTTAACGGAATTATTTAAAAAAATAAACTCATGGAACAGGCCTAGACAAAATTGATGGTACCCCTAGAAAAGACTGTAAATAATGTGACCAAATGGACACGTTAATTCAAGGTGTGTGCACTAATTAGCATCACAGGTGTGTACAATCAGTGGGCCTATTTATAGGGCTTCAGGTAGTCACTGTGTTGTCTGGTGACATGGTGTGTACAACACTCAACATGGACCAGAGGAAGAGAAGGAAAGAGTTGTCGCAGGAGAATAGAAAGAAAATTATAGACAAGCATGATAAAGGTTAAGGCTATAAGACCATCTCCAAGCAGCTAGATGTTCCTGTGACTACAGTTGCACATATTATTCAGAAATTTAAGATCCATGGGACTGTAGCCAACCTCCCTGGACGAGGCCGCAGGAGGAAAATTGATGACAAATCAAAGAGAAGGATAATCCGAATGGTAACAAAAGAGCCCAGAAAGACTTCTAAAGAGATCCAAGGTGAACTCCATGCTCAAGGAACATCAGTGTCAGATCGCACCATCCGTTGTTGTTTATGCCAAAGTGGACTACATGGGAGACGACCAAGGAGGACACCATTGTTGAAAACAAATTATAAAAAAGCTAGACTGGAATATGCCAAACTACATGTTGACAAGCCACAAAGCTTCTGGGAGAATGTTCTATGGACAGATGACACAAAAATGGAACTTTTTGCAAAGGCACATCAGCTCTATGTTCACAGACGGAAAAATGAAGCATATCAAGAAAAGAACACTGTCCCTACTGTCAAACATGGAGGAGGCTCTGTTATGTTCTGTGGCTGCTTTGCTGCATCTGGCACAGGGTGTCTTGAATCTGTGCAGGGTACAATGAAATCTGAAGACTATCAAGGGATTCTAGAGAGAAATGTGCTGGCCAGTGTCAGACAGCTTGGTCTCAGTCGCAGGTCATGGGTCTTGCAACAGGACAATGACCCAAAACACAGCAAAAAACACCCAAGAATGGTTAAGAGGAAAACATTGGACTATTCTAAAGTGGCCTTCTATGATCCCTGACCTCAATCCTATTGAGCATCTTTGGAAGGAGCTGAAACATGCCGCCTGGAAAAGACACCCTTCAAACCGGAAACAACTGGAGCAGTTTGCTCATGAGGAGTGGGCCAAAATACCTGCTGAGAGGTGCAGAAGTCTCATTGACAGTTACAGGAATCGTCTGATTGCAGTGATGGCCTCAAAAGGTTGTGCAACAAAATATTAAGTTAGGGTTACCAACAATTTTGTCTAGGCCTGTTCCATGAGTTTATTTTTTAAAATAATTCCATTGAAGCATGGTTGAAAAGCAATGTCTGACTTTCATTGGTTAACATTCATTGAATTTGTATTGATTACTTTTGTCAGAATAAAGTTTTTTCTGTAACCATTGTGAGTTTTTCTTTCATTGACCGAAGGGTACCAACATTTTTGTCCACGTGTGTAAGCACATATCACACACCTAGGTTAGACTGACTGTCTGTTTTCACACGTCACTCCCCACTCTCTCTATCACTCATCTCCTATTACAAAACAAATTTGTTAATTTGTTCATTAATCATATTTAAGGCAAAGTGTTAAAATAAATATCATATTTATTTAGGCTACTCTCCAGAGTGACTGGTCTTTTGTTTTTAGTTAGGATTCTAACTGATGCAAAGAAATCTCACACTTGGGGACAGCTCATAATCAATATCGGTTAAGTGTAGTTGAACACATTAACATTTGTTGTCAGACACAGTGCTTTATGTTTCTTGACATTTTAGTCACACAATCCCATCCAGTAACATACTGGATCAACTCTACTGTTGATCTTTTATGAATAACTTTTATGACATCATAACCTGGCTCATCAGACCGTAATTAGTTATTTACATCCTCTAATATTACGTCTCATGCCTCTCTTTCTTCTCTAGGGAGCTGTGCCCAAAGGGAACGCTACCAAAGAGTTCATTGAAAGCCTCCAGCTCAAACCGGGACAGGTGGTGTACAAGTGTCCCAAGTGCTGCAGCATAAAGCCTGACAGGGCTCACCACTGCAGGTACAGCTCTGTGACTACACTGAGCAGAAAACCTAGTAGGGGAGATCCTAGTGTAACTGTCCCATTGGGGCCTCTACAGTACATCTGTCCTCTGTTTGTTTCTCTCTCATCTGCTTCTGTGTTTTTCTTTTGAGCTGCTGTATTGTATTTCCCTCCAGACTTAGCAGCTTTGTTATTTGGAGTCCCCTCTGTGATGCTCACTGGTTTCCTGGGATATCGAGACTTGAAAAGAGCAAAAACACTCCAGTGTAATTGTTTTGAGAAGCCAGAGTCTCATTCACAGCTTCAAAGATAGAAATGGTGTCAGTTTGAATAAAGGAGGATTCTGTAGTGCAGATTAATTTCATACTTGTGGGTGGTTTAGAATTTACAGGATTTAATGATATACTGTATAACACAGTAACCTCTTCTACGCCTCAACACAAAAATCAGCGTTTGAAGTTTGCAAATGAACATATGGACAAGCCTGATGCATTTTGGAAACAAGTTCTGTGGACCAAATATACGATATCTATATATATATATATATCTAATATCGATATTAAAATAAAATTTCAACATCAATATTTCGATATCAAAAAACTAAAATATCGATATTGAGATACTGAAATCGAAATATCGAGATATCGATACCGAAACATTGTGATAGCAAAACATTGATATCGAAATTGTCATACCGAAATAGCAAAATATCGAAATTGAAATACCGACATATCGAAATTGAAATATCGAAATCGGAATATCGAAATACCGAAATATCGAAACTGAAATATTGAAATACCGAAATATCAAAACCAAAATATCGAAATACTGAACAATCGAAATATCAAAAATTAAAATATCGAGACGAATAAAAAAAAAATATCGAGATATCGAAATTGAAATATCGAAATACCGAAATATCGAAATACCGCAATATTGAAACCGAAATATCGAAATCGAAATATCAATATCGAAATTGAACTGTGGATATCGAGATATCTAAATATCGATATAGATATCGAGATATATAGATAGGTATCGAGATATCGATATAGATTTAGAAGATCGATATTGAAATATCGAAATATCGAAATATCGAAATTGAACTGTGGATATCGAGATATTTAAATATCGATATCGAGATAGATATCGAGATATCGATATAGATATAGGTATCAAGATATCGATATAGATTTAGAGATATCGAAATATCGAGATATAGATAGAGATATCGAGATATAGATAGAGATATCGAGATATCGATATAGATATATCGATATATCGATATAGATAGTGTTACATTTACATTTTTGATGCTTTCATTTTAAAGCGACTTACATTAAGCTTCCATTCACCAGTGTTACAGCTTGAACACCACTGGAGGCAAGCTAGGTTAAGTGGTTTGCCCAAGGACACAACAACAGTATGAACTGTGGGGAGAGCGGGAATCGAACCGCTTACCTTCCGGTTGAAGGACGACCGCTCTACCACTGAGCTACTGACACATTGATCATGGTTTTCATGGTCTCTCTCAAACTGTCACTGACGGCTGCTCTGTTAATGATGGTTTTATGATTGAGAGGAGGGTTTCCTGAGCAGTGGGTCTCAGTAAATTGTATTTAGGTCACCATTTTTTAAATCCAGAAACTTTTTTATAATGGTACATGAACAAAAAACACCACCTAATAATAAAGGTAAAGAATTATTATAAATTACTTTCTATCAGAGCTAAAACCAATTTATGTTGTAAGCCTTGGATGACACTTTTTACAGGGTATATCCTATTAAACCACAAAATGAATTTGTAGAGACAGTCGCTAATTCTTCTTTTTGAATCAGTCTTGACTTGTTTAAAACATTTACCAAGCATCCAACAGTGTGACAGGAGCATTAATCTGTCTCTAATTACAGAAGGAAAAACATCACTCGGTTGAATATTATTCAATATAGTTTATTATACATAAACTGAAGTGCATACATAGGCCAAGTTGTTTCTCCTTTTTAAAAATTTGTTTCTCTGTATGTGTCTACAGTGTCTGTAAGCGCTGCATTAAAAAGATGGACCACCACTGTCCCTGGGTCAACAACTGTGTCGGAGAAAGCAACCAGAAATACTTTGTGCTTTTCACTGTTAGTAAATTATAAAATCTTTCTTGAAATATTCCATGAGAACATTTTGTTATCATGAGTTTATTTATTTTCTTTATTTTCTTTTTAGATGTACATTGCACTGATATCCTTTCATGCACTCCTCATGGCGGCCTTCCATTTTGTTTTCTGCTTTGAAGAAGACTGGGCAAGTAAGTCACACATTTAAATTTTTTTTTTTTACTTTTGTCAAGAACATGTACTTTATCAAAATCCAAGATCCATACTCAGTCAAATAGAAACTAGAAAAAACTTCAAAATCTCCCGTTAGTTAATCACCGTTTTACAGCTAAGACTAGACTTAAAAAGAGCCCTTAACATTGAGGTTAGTGTCTAAACAAAGTGTTGGAAATGTCCTGTCACTGCTACGGATTAAAAGATCTATGTTGCTTGATTATCATTCCCTAGAGATATAGGGGATAAATAAGTCGCCTTTGATGTAAACACATGCAATAGACTGTAAGATGATAAATGTTTGAAAAGCAGATGTATGAAGGAAGTCAATGTAGCAGCTATAAATCCTGGTTTCATCTGATATTTTTCTCACAGCACATACCACAGTTTGAATGAACAATATATATATTTTCTCAGATCAACAACCATTTTTCTCACTCAGATTTCCCTTCTACTTTGTCAGAGTGCAGTAACTTTTCTCCACCAGCGACAGTCATCTTCCTCATTCTTTTGTGCTTCGAGGGCCTCCTCTTCCTGATATTCACCGCTGTCATGTTTGGGACTCAGGTCCACTCCATCTGCTCCGACGAGACGGTAAGTGCTGAATAATAACACCTACTCTGCTAAACGCTAACATCTATCACAATAATTAATGTGACAAAGAGCAGTTATAAACGATGCAATAAGATGTAATGAGGATAAGTCATCAGTCAATTGAGATCAGAGCGCTTTCTTTTAAAATGTATCTGTTTAATTCACCACCTACAACAATGACTCATAACAAGAATAATGTTTTTTATTCAGTCAGTTCACTTGCACAAGGCTATAGACCCCTGCTCAAATAGTCGTTTGTGAGTAAGTATTCTTTGCCAAGCAAAAGCTTGACTTAGATTTGTCATTGAAATTGGGTCATTGAAATCCTTAAACTGTATTCACCATTAATGTAGGTTTGCTGGTTTCCATTTGGGCCATTAGTTTGAATCAGATTACCATAATTTCCGGACTATAAGCCGCAACTTCTTTCCCACGCTTTGAACCTCGCGGCTTAAACAACGGCGTGGCTAATATATGGATTTTTCCCGCTTTCAAATTTTTTATTTATTTTTTTAAACACATTCTGTGACAGTTTTTTGGCGGAATGAAGCTTTCATTAGACCAATGAAATTGCCGAACGGGTTAAGGTCAAACAACTTTTTTGTTTACTATTTAGATTAAATCGAGCGCGCTCAAACTTCCCATCATTCTGATTACGGTAGTCATTTTGTCACCCTCATCATGGCAAAGACACGGAGAAATGCATATGATGCAGCTTTCAAGTTGAAGGCGATTGATCTGGCTGTTGGAAAAGGAAATAGAGCTGCTGCACGGGAGCTTGGTCTTAATGAGTGGATGATAAGACGTTGGAAACAGCAGCGTGAGGAATTGACTCAGTGCAAAAAGACAACTAAAGCTTTCAGGGGGAAGAAAAGCAGATGGCCCGAACTAGAAAATGAGCTCGAAGACTGGGTCAACACACAGAGAGCAGACGGCCGAGGTGTTTCAACTGTGCAGATCCGACTGAAAGCCAAAACAATCGCCACCGCAATGAAGTTTGAGGATTTTAGAGGTGGTCCATCGTGGTCCATCAATATCGGATGAAGCAATTCTGAGGCTATTCAACTCCGACACCGAAGGATATGACTTCAGTGGTTTCAGTGCACAGGAGGAGGAAGATAGTGACCAATGACTTTCTTGGTAGGCTACTGTTTACTGCTAATGTTTAATTTTTAATTTTTTTTGTGACAAGCCGGTTTTGGTTAAAGCCAGTTTATTTTTGTCACAAGTCGGTTTTGGTTAAAGCCTATTTATTTTTGTTACAAGCCGTGTTTCGTTAAAGCCTGTGTAAAGTTAATTTGTTTCAATGTACCGGTAGGCACCTGCGGCTTATAGACATGTGTGGCTTATTTATGTTCAAAATAATAATTTTTTTAAATTCAGTGGGTGCGGCTTATATTCAGGTGCGCTCAATAGTCCGGAAATTACGGTATATACTTCCTGTTCTCTTACTGTGAGCCTCATTTACTGTGCTTCGACCCTAATGTTGAATATGCATGCTTTAATCTAAATATTAACCTTAAACTGTAATGTGTTGGAAACGCCATTGAGAGTGCTTTAAATGTCCTCGACCTATACATTTTTTTGTTTTAATTGGGGAAAATAGTTTTTTAATTTTCAGTGTACATTTACTTCATAGATACAGATATTCTTAAAAGTGAGCAGCCTTGTCCCTTTTTATTTTGCCTTTATTGGACAGAGACAGTTGACAGGAAACAGGGATCAGAGAGAGAGGTAATGACCTGAAGGAAGCAGGCTTAAGCTTGGAAGCAAAACCTGGGTTTATGTGGTATGCACTTCCCATCCAGGACTTTTTTAATAATAGGTCTAGCTCAACTCTTATTTACACCTGTTTTTCTTTTCTTTTTGTTTTTATTTATGTGTCCTCCCGAGTTTGCATTACATCAGTTTTCACTCTCGTGCTTTAAATGCAAAACTGCAAAACCTGGCTAAAACAGCACCTGTACTTTGGAGAGATGGTTTTGCTGTTTGTAATCAGTCTGAGTAAAAATGAATGTGTACTCTGTGTAAAGCTAAGAGTTTGGTATTGGTTTGTCTTGCTCTTTCATAAACCTCAATTCTTGCCCAAATGTTACCTCTACAGGGAATCGAGCAGCTGAAGAAGGAGGAGAGGAAATGGGCCAAAAGGTCAAAGTGGATGAACATGAAGGTGGTGTTCGGACATCCGTTCTCTATAGCCTGGCTGAGTCCGTTTGCGACGCCCGATCACGGCAAAGCAGACGTCTACCAGTACATTGTGTGAGAGACGTCTGATTGGCTGGACCTCAGTGAGCGTGAACTCCTCTAAACCACTCTTTATATTTTCTTTATAAATATTCCAGGTTATTAAAATGTATTGCATTATTTGAATATGTTTTTAAAAATGTCACTTCATTTTATTATTCCCATTTTGCCGCTGTCTGAGATCTATGAGGTTTATCCGTTCAGCTTTTACTACAACACACTTCTCTACTGTGACATCTCCACTTTAAGAAATCTGCAAAAGCGCCACGAGAGACTGTAGTTACCTGCGTTATGTCTGATTATTTCTTAGATCCTAAAATGAATGTTGTTGCTCAGAGCAGCACAGTCCGGGGGAGAAAACGGTGCCTGGCTTTTTGTCTTCCTGTAAACATTTTAATCATGTCACTTGCTGGATTTGTGTAGTTTATCTTTGCTGCAGATGATTTGCCTTAGATTTTGTGAACATCTGTCTGTTTTGCCTTAAAGTGAGAGTCGAGTTGAGGCAGGATGAGGCTGTGGAATATTACTGAAGTGAGTTGTCTTTGAAGCTGTAATGGTAGATTTGTTCAGGTCATCTTCAAGGAATGTATCAAACTAACCTGGCCCTCTTCAGATTTTGCATTTTAATCTGTCTCTGTCAAGCTCGACTTGTATTCACACCTGATTTTTGCATGTGTCATTCATAGTTTGCATTTGATCAGTTCTAACTCTTGTGCTTCAAATGCAAAACTGACTGACAACACCTGTACTACCTTGACCATACGCGGAGAGAAGGTTTTGGTTTATAAGCCACCAGTATTAAGAAGCACCACCATAAATCAACTGTTAAACCTCAAAAGTCCACTGTTTTCTCTATTGTTTCCTCTTTGACTGGCTCTGAAATTAAACATTTATTAATAATTGCATTGTGTGTGGACACCACTGCAAATATTAACAAATACTAAGGTAATTAAGAGCCTACATTCAACAGTGTGCTGCTCCTGTGACACAATATAAGCCCATACCATTCACAAGATCTGACTTCATTCAAATACTTAACTCTTTCAATCTCTGGATGGATTTAGCTTTTTCAAACCATACATTAAGGCTAACCACTCTGGATTTTAAGGCCAGGTCTGAATGGGGTTTTCCTTTAATTGGCCACACGCACCACATTTCTGCTTCTCAGACTCGATTGCATGGCAAACTCTTTAACCAAGTCATCATTGTGGTGGCCATCTGGAAATAACAAAAACACTAACAACACAAATGAACTGACCAGCTTGTAATTTCTGAGTTTTGTTTGCATCGCATTTTTGAAAAGTCGAGGACAGAGCAATATATGCAGCTGAAATTCACCTGCTGTGAATAATCCAGTTAGTTAGAGACTGCATTTATGAGCCTGACTGCGGGAGGCCTTACAGGAGAAAACACTGAGTTTTAGATTTTGGCCCTAATGGGAAATGTTTAGTGAGGCCTGAAAAGACACAAATGCTACAAAGAGGGATGTTTTAATTGTTCTAATGCTACCCACACAGTTTAAAAAGCTAAAAAATAGTTTGGATTTTATATATGTCAATGAGAATTAGATGCACAAAGAAAAACATTCACTTCAATCTACAAATGCCTTTCCCAGTGTCTTCAAAAGCCTTAAAAACATGGCTCCTTAGTAGATCTCTGCTGCCAAATTAGCTTCTTATTAAAGACGGGTATCAACAAATAACAAATATATGTAGGCTTTTAAAATGAGTTTTTAATTCTAAATGCTGGAATCCAGTTTACACACATTAGACACCAGCTTTCTTGTTATTGTCTCAAAATATTCAACCTATGTGTGAGTGTGAGTGGTCAGGTATGAATGCCATTTGTACTGACCGGCCACAGTATGTTGGTTTTGTTGTGATTCATGTTTGAAGGGGAATAAAATATGTGACAAAACAGTCTTTTACTGTTTGCTTGATATTATTGCATTTTAAACACCACATTAGAAATAACTTTATTTCAACATACAGTTCATTACTCTCTAAAACAAGATGGAGCTGAATCTTCTCTGACCTGTCCTCGGCCAATCGCAGCTCACCGAAGAAGATCCATAGAATCTGAAGAGTTTGTTCAAAACCTGGATTTTACTTTTAGTCAGACTAAGAAGTTTGAGTTACTGCCATTCCAGTTGAACTAAGACATTTACATGCATCTTTAAAGTCTGTTTATGTTGAAAACTGGCTTAGTTAACAAAGCATGACAACACTTTAAATCAAGGAAGCACTTGAAATGGCCTTTTAATAGATTCTCATAAAATATACTTTTCCCATTTCGATTGCTGTTAGACAAGAGCACACATTTTTATAGGGTTTGTAACTGATTTGTTTTAGTCCCTTTTATATATAAATGAATGTATCTAAAGGCACTAATGTCTAATGAGGCTAAAAGCGAGTCTGACTCAAGGCTGACATCCCACAGCTTTATTAGCTGCAATAAGAAAACACAGTTTGTTAAATGTTACAGATTAAATTCAGCAAAATGTTATTAAATTTAATGAGTACACTCTTGGCCTAAATCTTTTCCTGATTTAATATGACTATTTTAGTATCTCTTATTTCACATTTATTTTATCAGCAGCTCTTATGTTTCAAGTTTAAAGCTTCCAAATGATTTCCCAAGATCGGAAACAAAACCTACAAAGACAAGGAAACAGAGAATTCATTTTGTCAGATAAAATGTTTATTCCATAATTTAACAATGTTTCTTGTCCCAGCAGAGACACTCATTCACACAGCCAGGATGTGTTTCCTATTAACACCACATTTCTATGTAAGACACTCAAATTGGATTTCAAAGAAGACTTGTGATGCTGCACTTTAGTGTTGCAGTGCCACATGGTTTGTTTGAAAAGAGTTTTACAGTGCACCACATCCTGCAGCCAAAATTATGTTTAGAATAAATATCTAGTCAATTTTGTAGATTTTCATAGTCACTTAATTGTGCTCCATTTATTATTTACAACACAAAGATCATCATCAAACTCAGTCTTTGTAAAAAACACTGATCATCGTTTTTTTTAAGTCCAGTCTATAATAGTTTTCAAATCTCTGTGCAGCCACATTTACAGTTTACAGAGTGCATTATTAATATGTGACGCTCAAGGCCATGCCGCTGTCACAGAGCGATTCATGTAGCGACTGCAACGCGCTCAGTGTTTTATTACAGCGAGTGGGTTCACAGGTAAAATGACAACGGTTTACACTTGTTATAAACCAGGCACCAAAAAACACAAGACAAAATGAAGGCAAAGTCACCTCTGGATGATTATTAATGCAGTGTTCATCACATATGTTTTTTCATTATAGTTAAGTGGTTAAAACAGGTATTGATGTGCTGAACTGTAATGTTGCAGTCTCAGTCCAGTTTTACACATTCTGTTTTATTTATATCTGTTTGATTAGAAGGTATTTGACCATTTAAACTGATGAATGTCTTGCCCAAAAGGTGAAATATTAGGATTAATGATGGTTAAAAGATGAGGCTTTAATTTAAAAACCTCACATTCCTCCTCACATAAAGCCTATGGTGCATCTTTAGTTACTTACAACTTACAACGTCAGTTACTTAATTACAGGTTTTAGTCAAGGTAAGGAGTCTTGTAATCTCTAGATAACTTTAACCTGTTATCAAGGAAAACATTACCCTTCCCACTCGGAAACATGAACACAGCACCGTGACCATCTCTACTTTTCTTTAATAACAGTAAAAAAAAGCAGTGCAATGCAGAATCACTGATCACTGATGAGAGTGGTTAAGTCACATTAACAGGGATACATGTTAAATCTCACAATACAAAACCAGCACAGCAGCAACTGGAAGGACGTCTTGATATATTTGTGTGTTGCTGCTGTGGGATTATATACCTATTAGCTACCATTAAGCATTAATATTATGTTTGAAATGTATCTGAACAAAGCAATGAACGTGTGAGTCAGTCAACCTCTGAAATCCCAGCTTGATGCACATTCGCTTTACATAAAGATCATCTGACATATGTTTATTTAAATTCTGTTCAATTAATAATTCTCAGTGCACCCTCACTGTTTTGCATCACATTGATATGAGATTCAAAGAACATGTAATGTTATTGTGCTCTCAGTGACATCTCCAGGGATTTTGAGTAAAGCTCTTAATGTAGCCAGATGTCAGATCCAAGGACTGGTGTAAGATGGATGTATATTAATTATGTGTAAAGACGGGAGTTGTATGAGACGAAGCAGTACACTGACAATATATGTACTGTCACTATTTAGCCTCCAGAGAGAAATAAATATGTTTAAAACAGTGTGAATCATGTTCCTAATGGGCTTTTTTTAAAGTGATAAATAATAATATTTAAGTTGTTATATTTATGTATATTAGTAGCTATTAGAGAAATGTGTTGGTTTAAAGTGAAGTCACAAAAAATATGATTTCCCTGTTCAGACTTTGCTACAACTATGATTGATTTGGAGATGAACTCAGGGAAGACACCTGAATCTAGGTGAGAGCTGATAGTCCAGGATGCTTTGTGTGAGAAATAATTTCATCCCAAAAATGAAACATGGATGTGATAAAATATAAAAACTCCTCCTTAATCAACAAATGTGTCACAAGGCTCGGATAAAAAAAGGCAGAAAAAATAAAGACCAGGCCTTTCAGCGCTACATTAGTAAAATAACTGGTAAATATAAACACATCGTGTTGCTAAGTCCATTTTTTGATACATTATCTTGAATATGCAGCAATGTCAGTGTAAGATGGTTAAAACGAGGTGTCATTGCAAGATGTGTGAATTAAAAAGCTTTGGTGATCTCCACATGATTGACATCATGCATATGGCCACTGATGACGTTTGTTTACTTTCTGTGAACAAAACGAGATCAGTCTATATTCACACACAAGTCCCACAGATGTTCATCTCTCATGATTCATGCTGTATCTTTTCACTCGTGTTGTGGAGTGAAAGATTCTCCAAATGTTATGTAAAGCTAATAATCATTTTTGCTTTAGTGCAAATTGTGAACAAAGATATTTTATATGTTTTGTCTCCACTGGCCAGACTTAAGATGTACATTATTATTCTCTAATGATTTTCAATGTGTAGATTATATATGGAGCTGAGCAAGCAGTGTTTAACAGCCTTATGGCCAAAACGAGTGATCAGAGATAGACAGCTGATTCAGTAAGACGTCCTCATCATGCATGTAACAATATTCAGTTACAAATGCTCACTAGTATTTAATCACAGAGCTGAGTTCTTGTCATGCACTGCACTTTTAATTTTATTATCCACTACATTCAAATCTAAATCAGTCCGAGCCAGTGGAGACAAACCTACTAGTCATCTTTTCTAGCAACTGTGTTTTGTTGTCTGTCCTGCGGCGAGACTCTCTGTAAAACCAACAGGCCTGTAAAGTCAAAGAGATCCCGACCCACCACAGCGCTATCTGGGCTTCCCCGAAGATCAGCTGTCCCAGGAACGCCTACGAATAAAGCAAATTAACATGGCACCTGTGAGTTAACAAAACATTGGGCTGGATGTCTGCTACTTATAGATACTTACAGAGGAGATGAAGTTGGAGGCGGTGGTGGTCACAGTGGTTCGGGCGGAGGAAGAGGAGTACCTGAGTGCTTTGGCCAAAAAGGTCCACATCACAGCGTTACAGGTGAAGAGCAGCCCGCCACACAGCAGCCTCAGAGGGATATGCAGCTGAGATAGAAACAATACACATTTATTATTCTTCTGTTATCTATGTGTTCACAGTAAAAGAGGACATGGATCCTAACAGTGCACACCCTATAAATGCACCTCAAGACTCCTTAAACTGTTCCCAATGTTTTGAGAAATGATGTTGATATCTTTTGTCAATCTTGGCCAATGCTTGTAATTTTTCTACAAAAAAATGTATCCCAAAAAATTAATCCATCTCAGTGCCTTTAATGTAACCTATTTTAAGACAAATTAATTAGCCTAATTAGTCTTTATTGTAGCCTATTATTTTATTACATAAAGATTTAATAATGCGTTACAACAGGTCACTGGTGCTTGAAACTCATAAAAATGGTCGACATTTGTTCTGCAGGCGAGTAATCATGATGCTCCTCATGAGGGTCACCACGACCCCGTTGACGTTTTCTGACGGACAGCTACGTCCTGACATCACCGTTTGACGTGAGCGGAGAAAATGAAGGTCATTTATTCAAAACGGAGACATTAAACACAACAATTCTAAAGTAAAACACAAACGGAGCTACCACTTTAATGCTAACGATGACACTGAAAAGTGGCGTGTTGCTGCAATGTCACAGCGCACGCGGCCGCTGCACGAGAGCCCAGATGCTGCACGGTCTCACCGTGTGATGCCCAGGCTGAGTTAGTGATGATGAAGAGGAGGGGGTCCCCAAACTAATCGGAGATCCCCCCGCTGCGTGCTGCGTGACTGAAACCCAGTCCCGAACTTTAACCGGACTCACCCGGTCACACGCCGTGGTCTCGTCCGCGTTCCTGAACCTCCGCTGCTCGCCCCAAGTCCGGAGTCCGGTTTCACACACTCCCTTCAGGTAGTCAGCTCCTAGAGACAGCTTGGCTGACGACGACGCCACGGCCCCGAGGAAACCTGCCAGCAGTGCGTACACGACTCCCGGGACCATGTTGAAGACCGGGGAACATTATTGACCACTACCGCTTTAGTTTGGGCTACATCTCCGGCGCTGCTCGTCCGAGATCAGCCGCCTCCTCTTGCCTCCGTTCAGCTGCACTTCCTGCTCAAAGCCGTCCGGTGGCAGTCACAGCATTGGTCAAAGCAGAGCAATGCGGCGGTTGGACTGACGCACTTCTGGGGCATTCTGGGAAACGTAGTTTAAATACCATCTTGTGTTATAAACGGGAAATAGACTGCTCAACAACTACTCAAAGAAAACGCCTCATGGACACCAGGGCAAGTTGTCACACTTTTTTTTCTGTATATATTGAGATAAGTAGCTACATCATAGTTTTTTTTTTCTGAGCGGTATATTATCCATTTAATTTAATATTAGTACAGACTTATAAACATTTCACTGACATATGTGATAACTAAACTTGCCCCAAGTTTTCTAAAAAATTAACAACCAGTTTCATTAAGGTTACTTAAAAAGCCAAAAGCCCTGACATCTGATACAGAAGCATTTGTAGTCTGGATATCTGTGAAAGTTTGAGGATAAAGGGGACCTTCCTGGGATTTTTGTATGCACACATGTTGGTGAAAGAAAAAGGGTTTCCTCTCTTTTTAATGAATAACATTGACAATTAGAGACCGGACATTCTCATTAATTGCCCATGATTTACAAACCCGATTCCAAAAAAGTTGGGACACTGTACAAATTGTGAATAAAAACAGAATGTAATGATGTGGAAGTTTCAAATTTCAATATTTTATTCAGAATACAACATAGATGACATATCTAATGTTTGAAAGTGAGAACATTTATCATTTTAAGGGAAAAATAAGTTGATTTTAAATGTCATGGCATCAACACATCATCGACCCTTATGCACTGTAGATGCTGATAACTTCAAACTCTTTGCAATTTTTCTCTGAGAAACTTTTTCTGATATTGCTCCACTATTTTTCACCGCAGCATTGAGGGAATGCCCATCTTGACTTCTGAGAGACACTGTCACTCTGAGAGGCTCTTTTTAAACCCAAGCATGTTGCCAATTGAATAAGTTTCAAATTGTTCCTCCAGCTGTTCTCTATATATACATTTAACTTTTCCGGCCTCTTATTGCTTACTGTCCTAACTTTTTTGGAATGTGTAGCTCTCATAAAATCTAAAATGAGTAAATATTTGGCATTATATTTCAAAATGTCTCACTTTTAACATTTGATATGATATGTCATCTATATTGTATTCTGAATAAAATACTGAAATTTGAAACTTCCACATCATTGCATCCTTTTTTATTCACAATTTGTACAATGTCCCAACCTATTTTTTGATTACACATTGTTGCATTTTGCAAGGTCCATTTTTCAAACATAAATGGCATGCATCATTAATCCAAAGCCTATTGCATTTTAAACTAAAAGCAACTTGGAACGTGATGAGTTTGTTACTTTGGTCAGATTAATAAATACAAAAACATGTAAAATAAATACAAATAAAAATGAGCAAAGTAGACTGTGTTGATTAATCCTAATTTTATTTTCCATATAAAACCCAATAATTGAATGCACCTCTCTTTGTCTTTTGCCCGACTAATACTGGCTGAACTGGAGGACAATCGATGCAAATGTAATGCCCTTGAGTGTGAGTGGAGAGCATCACTCGAGTCAGGCCTCGTGTTTCCTTCGGCATACTGATGAGCTCCACATACAGACTCATTACCTTAAAACTCTCCGGCTCTGAGTGAATGGAGGCTTGAGCTCGGTGACCTTTATGTAAAAAAACAGCAGACTGTCACCAGCTATTGTCCTCATTAAAAGGACTGGTGTGATTATCAGAATTGTAAAGGCACAAAATGGCCATTAACCCATTTGCAACAAGAATAAAGTCATTACAGAGAAACAGAATTGTACTTGTTCTGGAAAAGTACTTGGTGTGGTCTAATCTAGAGGTCGAAGTGAAGTCATCATTTAGCTCTATACAAACATTAAAGTTGTGAAACATGTCACAGCTTTACTTTGTTTTATCTCAGCCTCCAGTAGATGTCTGTAGAGTACTTTATAGACACTATTAGTATAAGCAACTTCATTGATATTCCACTTTTGCCATAAATAAAAAAAATAAAAAATCACTTACAGCTTAATTTCCTCAACGTTTGGTGTTTCTGTTTTATGTTTTATGTTGCTTTGTGTCATTATTTTTTTTGTTCTTATGCTTCTATTTGATAGGAGAGTAGACATACAGGAAACAGGATGTGAGAGAGGGGAAAAGCGGGAATCAAACTCAGGTCTTCAAGGTATATGTTATGCACTCTTATAAGGTGAGCCACCCCATTTCTTTCATTTTTAAGCATTTAATTTTGCCAATTTGCTTTGTACAGCACTTCGCTTTCTCTAAATAGGGCTATATCATCAAATAATCAAAATGAGCATTCAGAACATTAAATCAGCAATTGTCATTTTGGATGATGATAATAATACATCCAATTTATGTAGCACTTTTCCAGGGATGCAAAGACGCTTCACTGTGAGAGTGAATGAATCTGTCTGTCCCTAAAAGTGTCAGCCCTGCCACTAACTGGATAAGGTCATGTGCTCCAAATGCTGTGCAGTAAGAAGAACAGGCCATAATTACTTTGTGTGAGATATGACACTTCAGAGTTTAAAGTTTATCACAACCACAGTGTTGTCTGCTGTGATTTAAACAAAGCTTTTCACCAGCCCCAGGGCAATGGCCACCTCCAGACTGTCACTTTTTGACATTATCATTGCTCTGTGGTGGTTCCTCAGCAGAAACCCTCTGAAATCAAGTGGACTCATTATCTTCTGACTGTTCCCAGTCTTAAGCCACTGTGACACACACAAATGTCAGGTTAGTGCTAATTGGGCTCCTTTAGCTCCTGTTCATCTGAGCCATAATTGAGCCCCAGACACTTCTCCACACGGACTGTCACCTCCTCCACAATTACTGCACCTGGACATTTTGATTTTGTCAGGTAAGTATTAGTGGATCTTCCTTATAACTGTGAAAGTTATATGCTATATGATAACATTTCTCTTTTCTACTACAGCTATTTCATTTCAAAGCTGTTGGCTGTTGTAATGTGAAAAGGAGAGGCTGTGACACATTTTAAATCAAGCAAAGGCATCTTAACTAATTTGCAAAACTGTTCATATTAAATTGTTTGTAATCAAATGTGAATATCAGGCTTTAAGTAGGCCTACAGTAACAAAATACATCTTTCTTTCCTCACTGAACTGTTAATTTGCAAAATAAGTACAGAGTACAGAGGTTGTTTGAGTGTTTATGGTTTACAGTGGGAAATATTTACCCATAGTCCCATTACATTTCTCCTGCTCTTAACTTGTTTTTCCTGTTCCTGTCACTGTTCTGACTTTGTAGCTCAGCGTCAACAGCCTCCTTCCAGTTCATTAAGTAGTGATTGGTCTTTCTAAATAATGGGGGTCATGTGAAAACATACACACGCTTATTGACCCTCCACGTACTGTTTATACAACTAAACTAGAACAAACAAACACAATTACAGTCCCGTCTGACCTCAGCATCACTCTTTGTGAATTACATTACACTCAAAGCAAAATAAGAGAGCGAGCAGAGTAGCTTGAGCTTATTTTACATGTTGAATAATTTCTCTGAGGGCCATGTTGGTGGCAGTGGGAGTAGTTTAGGAGGAGATTAAAAAGCCCCCAAAGCCAAACAGACTTGACTTAATCTCAGTTCCTGCAGTCGCCAGAACCATTCAAAACAAGTGGAAAGCTAATCTGATGGAGCTGTTCTTTGCAAATGCACCGTAAGCAGAAACGGGACAAGGTCATCCGTGTCATTCACTACAGTAATGTTAGGATTTTATATGAGCTACTGTATTTAGACATATTCAGACATATTCTGTTTTTGTTTGATTAACTAGACAGCTTTAAATGCAATTGCTGTGTGAGAATAACGTTGCTGTTAAAAGCACTAGGCTTTTGTAGGGTTTTGTTCAGTGAAAGCCGGTCACTGTGTAAGCACTGAGCAGATAATAACAGGAAATTATGCCACATTAAATAAATTACTCTGAATGAAATAAAAGTAACGTAAGTATACCAGAAGCCAATACCTTTACTGCCTGCTGCTGACTGTGGCCTTGGTTTTGGAGACCCCAAAGACAAAAAGATAGAAAACAATAATTAAATAATATTAGGCCATATTAAGAATCTCGTTTTTTTACACTTTTTTGAAGTGCATTTTTCACTATTTGCAGTTCAGAAGATGGACGCTGAAACAACTAGTGTTGAGACATTTTGCCTCAGAGTATCTGTTTTCTATGGTTATAGGAATTGTCAAGATAATTGTAGAGATTGCAAAGAATCATGCCTGTATCTGCAGAGAATATCTTTTTTATTGTTACAGCATAGATTCAAAACAGACTCAGTCACTCATCAGTAAAAAAGATCAATTTTAGCCAGAGTCTGAAGAGAGGCTTTGTATGTTTTGGAAAAAGAGAGTTGGATAAGAGTGTTCTCCACAAAGTAATGGGCAGCGTGCATGTATCTGGCAAGGACAAGGACAGACTGCCTCATGCAACCCAACAGTGATAAGATTGTAGATGAAAAACACTCAGCCTTATTCAAATTCTGACAGAAAATGGACTCTGCTACAAAGGTGTTTTCCCAATAACCTTTCAAAATGCGCTGTGAGCATGCAGTCCATATTTTGAATGACAGACTATTGGGGAACAAAACGGTCCGTCCTGCCACTCACTGCAGCCGACTAGAGGTACCACCAAATCCTCTAAAATTATTACATTGTAGAGGCAGAGCTGAGAGATCACTTTATATTTGAGCTGAGTCTGCTGTGCCTTGTGATCAGCCATTAATTCCCTTATGAAAGACTATCGGGCATTTTAAAGAGATGTCAGATGGTGTTTGCCGGACAGAAGTAAGCATGCACATGACATTTGTTGATTGTTTGTCAGAGCAGTTAAAAATACAGAGAAAGATTATTGGTTATTTATTATTTCCATGACTACTTCAAGCTTCAAACACAAATCCTGAAAGGTCAACACAACTTATACAGAGACATAAGAGTTGTAGGGTGTATTATCTGTTGTTTTTTGTCCATATTTTTGCCTCAATGTTTGTATTTATGTATGCAGCTGGCCTCCCTGCTCCAAGACAAACATCTCCCTAGGTAGACGAATAAAGAAACTTGAATCTTGAACTTGAATGTGAGTGTGCAGCAGTCCTAGCATTGCATTTTTCCATTCACTAAAGCATTAATGGACAACAGTAAATATCTCAGATAAGTACAGCAAAATCAAACTGAACTAACAAACATTAATAAGGATACTAGAGTTACATGCAGGTCACGAGTTGCTAGTTATCTCTTTGTCTGCGATGATTAAAACAAACACTTTAGGTTGTAGTGTAGGCGGAGCTAAAGAGGAAGGTTTTTAACCTCCCCTTGAACATTGTTAAAGTTGAGGCTTGTTTTACTTCATCTGGGAGGCTGTTCCAGGTTTTTGCTGCATGAAACTTAAACGCTGCTTCACCCTGTTTAGTTCTAACTCTGGGCACGAGCAGAAGGCCTGTCCCAGATGTTCTCAGAGTCCGAGGAGGTTCATAAGGAACTAGCATGTCAGAGATATATTCTGGTGCTAAACCATTTAGAGACTTGTAAACCAGCAGTGCTGTTTTAAAGTCTATTCTCTGAGCACCAGGAAACCAGTGCAGATATTTTAAAACTGCCGTAATGTGGTTGTACTTCCTGGTTTTGGTGAGAACCCGAGCAGCTGCGTTCTGAATAAGCTGCAGCTGTCTTAACCCTCGTTTTGAGAGACCAGTGAGCAGGCCGTTACAGTAATCTAACCTGCTGGAGATACAAGCATGGATAAGTTTCTCTAAGTCTGGTTGAGACATCATCCCTTTGACTCTGGAAATGTTTTTAAGGTGATAAAATGCAGATGATGTAATTGACTTAATGTGACTGTGGAAATTCAAGTCTGAGTCCATGATGACCCCTAGATTTCTAACCTGGTTTTTAGATTTTAGAGAAAGAGACTCGAGGTGACTGCTGACACTTTCTCTTTGTTTCTGTTCCCAAAGATGATTAGTTCAGTCTTGTTTCTGTTCAGTTGAAGAAAATTATTTTGCATCCACATGTCAATCTGTTCGATGCAGTGACACAGTGAATGGATTGGTCCATTTTCACCTGCTGTGAGTGAAATGTAAATCTGAGTGTCATCTGCATAATTATGGTATGATACGTCACAGCTGCGTATTAACTGGCCTAAAGGAAGCATGTAGAGATTGAATAATAGAGGTCCCAAGATAGACCCCTGTGAAACCCCACATGTCAGGGCCATTTGGTCTGATACACAGTTACCAACCGAAACAAAGTACTTCCTGTCTTCAAGATAGGACTGAAACCATTTAAGGGCAGTTCCAGTGATACCTATCCATTCCTCTAATCTTTGTGTCAGGATTTCATGGTCCACTGTATCAAACGCAGCACTCAAGTCCAACAGAACTAAGACAGAGACTTTGCCTGTGTCAGTGTTCATACGAATGTCATTTGTGACTTTGATAAGTGTAGTCTCAGTGCTGTGATGGGGCCTGAATCCTGACTGAAAAGGATCAAAGCAGTTGTTAAGTAATAGAAAGTCATTAAGTTGCTGATATACAACTTTTTCAATGACTTTCCCTAAAAATGGCAGGTATGATATGGGCCGATAGTTGTTGAGCACTGTAGCATCAAGACTGCTCTTCTTTAGGAGAGGCTTAATGACAGCAGTTTTTAAGGCCCTTGGAAATGTTTCAGACTGTAAGGAATTATTGACTATATCAGTGAGTTGTGGTAACAAACTGCTTAGTACTGATTTTAGAAATCTAGTGGGTAAAACATCGAGGGAGCAGGTGGATGAACTCAGGCTGGAGACAGTTTTTTCAATTGTTCTGTCATTAATTTGTGTAAAATGTGTTAAACCAACCAAGTGTCTCCTAGGTGGCTGCAGTGTTGTTTTATGCCCTTTGGACTTTATCGCATGTTTAATGCCTTGAACCTTGTTGTTGAAAAACAATGCAAACTCATTGCATTTAGTGGTGGAAACTAATTCTGGAGGAAATGGAGCTGGAGGGTTTGTTAATCTGTTCACTGTAGCAAACAGGACATGCAGGTTGTTACTATTGTTGTTGATGATCTCTGAGAAGAATATTTCTCTTTCTTTTTGCAAAGTTTGATTGAAAACATGCAAATTTTCTTTGTATACCTCATAATGAATTAAGAGTTTCGATTTAGCCATTTTCTTTCGGCTTTTCGGCATTCCCTTTTCTGTGCCCTGACAGAGTGAGCATTGCTCCATGAAGCCTTCTGCCTCGTCCTTATGACTTTAACCTTAACAGGAGCAATGGTGTCCATAACAACAGTAGCAAGATCTACAGCAACTAACATAACAGCAGCAGAATGAATAAATGTGCTTCAATCGGAAGGCAGACGCTCCAGTCAGAAATCTCATCAAAATCTACATATGATGTTGCTTAAAAGAGTTTACATTTATCTGACGCTTTTATCCAAAGCGACTTCCATTGTTCTAATGTAATTACCAGTGTTACAGCCACTAGAGGCAATCTTGTAATGAAATGCAGCTGACCTGAGCATGACTCTTTTAACAAGCTGCTCAATCTCCATTGACCAAAGATTTTTTTCTTCTTCTTCTTGCTCCAATTTTATTGATTAGTGCTTTGTGGCTGCCTTAGCAGACAAGCAGTGGGATTCTATCCATGTTATGTTAAATGTCCTGCAGAAATTTATTGAGGCATGTCTTTTCTTATTGACTTCAATGATCCTCAGTCTCGGCTCCAATAATGTGAGCTTTTCATCTGGTTGTCAAGGCAGTCTGTGTATCCGTGCACACAAATGAAAAATACATTGGGGTTACTACAGAATAATATGTGCCTGAGTAAATGTCTGTTTAAGTGTTGGTTGTCTGGGTTAATGAACAATGTATTGATTGCTGGGAATCTGTCTAATGTTTTCTAATAAGTATGAAAGGGTTGAGTTTAAAAATATAGAAAAAAAGAAATCAATACAAGGACAATCCAACAAATGTACAAGAGCTGCCTAAGAGGTTTTTCTTAACAAATGTGGTTGCTGCTTAAATGTAATTAAATGGCTAATTAAACAAAAAATGGAGTGCATCTAAATAAAGGCATTTCAAGAGGCTTTGAAAAGAAATGATAAAAGCTCCAAAACAAGTCTGAAAAAAAGCCAAGAACCAACAAGAAGAGTCAATGCCAAAGGTCTTCTATCATTCCTAACACCTCCAAAACCAAAAAGATGGACACTGACTTTAGGCATGACTCCCCAAATTCAAACTCTGACCATCTGTGGAGAAGACATTGAAATACTGTCCACCTATAAATAACTAGGAATGCACAAGCTGGACATAAATACAGATGCACTTTATAGAAAAGGCCAAAGCTGGCTATATTTTCTAAGAAAGCTATGGTCTTTTACTGCTGCAAATGTTTTATCAGCAGTAACTAACTGTTTTTTATCAGCAGTCTGTTGGAGGGACAGAAAAGGAGATAGTAGGCAACTTGAAAAACAAATAGAGAGGACTAGTTTAACTATTGGTAATAGTTTAGAGACTCTAGTTCAAGCAGTGAAGCGACGGACACGCAGCAGTATGAATGCTATACAACATGGAGCATTATCTCATAGTTTTGTTCTTAGATAAAGTTGTTGTTTTTTAGTGTTAGAATACAAATAGTTCAAGATCAATCATTAATAAACACATGAGGTATAAACTCTAAAGTTTTAATGGACTTCTTCAGGATTACATTGGCCAAGTGCGTGAGTCAAGGTACAAGACTCAGCTGCAGAAGATAAATGCATTAACAGATAAAGAAAAGTTAAAAGTAACTTAGACAAAATTGGAGTTTGAGACAAACTGTTGCTTGACAAAAAAAAAAAAAAAAAAAAATGATGGAAAAGGAAAAGAAAAAAAAAATTCATCCCACTGCCTCAAGAGACTTCCATCATTAGACGTCAATAAGGTATGCAGCATTTGCATTGGTACAACATGAAGCAACATGAAGAACTATGACACATTTTGGGTGAGCGATCATGGAGAGCTTAGACTTACTCATGAAAGATTGAAACACTTAACTAATCCAAACAGTAAGTGTTAAAAAGGTATGTGCTCATATTTGCTTTACTGTTTTGTAGGACTATATCAAATTGCAATTACTTTTTTACTTTTACAATCAATATAGCCTATGGTCATTATTTTCATCTTCCTAAAAGTAGTGGCATGAAATAAAACATGCAATAAAAACTATGAGTTGTAAGAATCCAGTAAAATTATACAGCCTCAAGAACGTTAGCTTTAAGTTACAAAGTTCACTTACTGTTTGTAATAACTCATATAAAACAGCTGCTAGAGTTTTGCTTTGGTCTGAATGATTTGGGAATGTAAAGGTACATTTTTGAGTATGTTTACAGTGTCATTGTTTAAAATCTCAAGGAATACTCAATAACGAATGTCTGTTTAAAGTTAGTTTTACAATACAACTAAAAATATAGTACTGACTAGTATATTTTATTGCTCCCAATGCTGCCTTGTGACATATCCGGGGGTGGGTCTAGAGTACAATGGGCGTGACTTTACCCTGTTCCCCTTCCTACTGTGGCCCTACCAGGAAAAGGAGCTGGAGAAGACGCTGAGGTGCCCGCACAGGACGAGCACTGCAGAGGAGTGTGGGACAGAGCTACCGCGCAGGAATATGTCCGCTTTGTCACACTCCAAGGGACGCTGTGCAGTGGTCCACCGATTCCACCCACTACCGAGGATTTAACTCCACGGACACTTGTCGTCCTTTTTCACCCACACTTATGCTCTGCTGAAATCTTTCTCCTGGTCCATCCCTGTCCCCTCCTCTCCACCATCATCCGTCCCGTCGCCAGCATGGACAAGACGCTGTATAGTCCGCATCACACCAAAAGCGCCTCTTCGTCCGACCGCGGGAACTCATCCAGCAGCAACAGCAGCAGCGGCAGCAGCAGCAGCAGAAAGCCCGGGACAGGAGGCAGCAGCGGCAGCCGGGGACCCGCCACTGCTTCCCTCGGGAACAGCATGAATTCACATCATCAACAGCAGCAGCAGCAGCAAACACGCAGGAGGCAGCTGGAGGGAGTGCTCAGCAAATACACCAACCTCATCCAAGGCTGGCAGAACAGGTACGAGTCTGTAACAAGACTACGGTGTCTTTCATTTTTACCTTACATCGACCTAATGTACGAAAAACTTTTCTTCTCCTAAATTATGAGGCTTGGTTAGCACTGAGACTCTCTTTTGCCATGGGAAAGTAATTAAAGTAGCATAATTTACAAAATAATGCTTCGCAAGCAGCGAAATTAACCCATTATTTTACACTGGCAGCAAGTTTAATCAACCGTTGTCATGGTAATGGCATAATTCCACAGTAACGTAAATCAAGACGAATTAACGTAACATCACTGGGTTCAATCGGTGCCCTAAGACAAGCATAACTGTTGCAAAACTGTCTAAATGTCGTTAGTTTGTCTAAAAGGTAATACTTGTCTAACAAATTCGGTCAAACAGACTTTTGGGGAAAAAGGGGGGGTCGGGGTCTCAAATCTTTGCTGTTGTGTTATGCCCCGTCCACGTTGCACTTCTGCCCTCGACGTCACTGTGAAGGAGGGCGGGCACAGGACGGCTTTTAAACTATAAACCCAAGACATGTGACTAAAAACCTACTGACTGGCCCTAACCAGGAAAATAAGAATTAAAAATACAAAAAAACAGCTTAGGTTGCACTTTTACTTGGTTGTGATTTTAAGTAAAAAAAAAAAAAAACAGAAACAACAACAACAACCAGAATAAAAAAACGAATTAATTAATTAATTTATGAGTCATTCATACCGGACTTGGGCCTTAGTCATAGTCATAGTCAATATAAGCCTTTATCCTAAAGGTAATTTATAGTACACTAGTATACATTTGTCTTTTTTTAAATTTTATATGAAAAAAAGAGGTGTGCATGGTACTACTAGGCTAGTACTATGAATATAAGGTATAGGGGTGGCAGTGGCTCAGTGGTAGAGCGGTCGTCCTTCAACCGGAAGGTAGGCGGTTCGAATCCCGCTCTCCCCACAGTTCATACTGTCGTTGTGTCCTTGGGCAAGACACTTAACCCACCTTGCCTCCAGTGGTGTTCCAGCTGTGACACTGGTGAATGGAACCTTAATGTAAGTCGCTTTAAATGAAAGCGTCATCTGTAAATGTGACACTGGTGAATGTAAGTCGCTTTGGATAAAAGCGTCTGCTAAATGACTAAATGTAAATGTAAATAAGGTGGATTGAAGTGACCAGGTCACATGACCTGGAAGCTATTGAAAAAAAATCCATAATTGTTACATAAAATAATTTATGTAAAATCCCCCAAAACATAAAAGTGAAAAAAAAGAGGTGTGCATGGTGCCGCTAGATTAGATCTATTATTTTAAAGTGGTTTGGAGAAAATACATTTGTTTATCTTGAAGCTATTGAATTTATTTATTTACTTCATTCCCCGTGATTGTCATTTATTGCCGGTCTCTACGTGTTAATGCTCCGTGCTAAGGCCGGAGCTTTGAGAGTGAGTTCCCGCAACCAAGACACAGTAGTCAGACACAGACAACTGAACCTCCCGGTGAAAGTGTGGAGCCGAATATCCAACGTCCAACGTCAATCTAACTTCACCGCGGTGCAGTAGAAAGGGTACAAGGCTAAAGCGGGAAAGCAGTACAAGACTTTTCCGACAATTGATTAAATTCACTTTACGCTGGACAACCAATGCTCAACAGCAGCGGCGAATAAGACCCACACTATATACTTTTTTTTAATTTGTCTTTTTTTCTTTATGAAACGCTATATAATTGTTAGTTCACCATGATTTCATATTAAGTTAATATAACAAAATGGAAAATGAAATACGACCGGAAATTTTATATTTATTTAATATTGTGATTTGTGGCAACCGTTAGACTTCTGGCTACACCGAGAACGAACGTGAACTGCCGGCGCAAAGAAACCCGCAGGGTCTCAAGTCTTTCCGGAGAGACCCGCGAGCAGCCAGCAGCAGCCCTGCTCTGAAGGTTTCTTCCAAGCCTCTCCCATGGAACCTCTAAAATGGTCCTCGTGTAAGGGCGCCGCCATACGGCGATTTTACAGCGAAATACAGCGATATACCGCCATCTACCAGAGGGCAGGCTCCAAAAGCGGAAATATAAGGAGAAACCCAATGGCGACTTTACAAGTGTAAAACTCATGTTTACAGCCTGGTAATAAAGATTCAGTCTACTTACTTAATATGAATCGGGAAACAGCAGAATTCCGATTTCCGATTTTAGGTTTCTCACACCAACATCAAAATCAATTGTGAATGCCGAGTACAGTAGCCCGCCATTTTTTTTTTTTTTTACTGTAAGGTCACGTTTGATCACAAGCGATTTGAGACGGCTCCCGTGTTCGTAGTTTGGAGGGAGGCAGTTTGAGCGCCAGTGTCACACCCAATGGTCACACCCTTACCGTTAGATGTAATACCTTTATATTAGCTACACAGTACACACTACTCCGGACGAGGGCTTGTTGCGCGAAGACACAGAGAGAAACCGGTGCTAAAAGGAGCTGCCCTGTTCTGTAGCTAGTTGTCAGTAGCTATTAAAAAACACTAAGTCCACCGCCGAAGCTGTTAGGGGTAGGGACTGTGTGTATCACCATTCTTGAAATAATGGCTACATTTTACTATTTGACCAGCATTTGGCTTATTAATATCAAAAACCTATGTTAATTTAACTCTTCTTAACAATTATCCACTAAGATGCTTAAAATAGGTAATAAATAACCTTACATTTTAACATTAAAATAGGCGGGAAAGCCATAGACATACTTAACAAATGTTTTAAATATATGTATGTATTATCAAATGTTTTAAATATAAAATAAAATTACTTGTTGAATAATGTTATTTCTACCAAATAGTGCAGCCTAGAAACAAATTGCTAAAGCTAACTGTTCAATTTACTGATCAGCTCGTATTTAACTAGAAAACAAAATATGATTACATTACTAAGCAAACATCACCCAAAAAATAGAATGTGCTTCAACTTACTGTATGATTTATCAAATGCGTTGGATTTAGAACGATAATTCTTAAAAACATAAAATGATGCCAGAACTCTGGATGTGTCTTCTTAGAAGTAGTACTGAAGACGTAAGTTAAGGCTATACAGTCGTTAATGTAATTTTACCGCCTATGAACTAATTTCACTCCCAGAATGCAACACAATTTACAGTACTTACAGTTCAGTATTTTGGGGAAAATGCCTAAAAGCCCATAATGTTTCCCAGAATGCATTTCTATTTTCAGTATGTTACTGTTTTTAATTGGAAACAGTAACTACTGTCAGGATTTGGCCGTTTTTTAACAGCAATTTCTTACAGTGCAGTGTGTCATTAATGTGTTTGTACTTCAGCTTCAGGTTTTGTCACCACATAGAGTATGGGCTGACAAAGCACCCAATTGTCTATTGCTGGTGGCTCTCAGTTAATGTTTAAAGGACTTATTGATTGTTTTTTTCTATCTTAAGGAAAAACGTGACAAATGGCAAAACAATAGGCCCCCAAACTTAAGAGTTGACACATTCAGAGTTCTTATTCGATTGGGCAGGATGTCATTAGTCTTACTTTACCCTGTATTATACCATCTAAAGGCAGGTTTTGTCATTAAGACTTCTATAAATAATGTAAATTAGGTGTTGTTTTGGGCTCAGGCATCAGAGGCATTCTTTTGAATCAAGAACTTAATAAAAAACTCTTGGCCCAATTTCGTTGTTGCTGGTGTGACAGGACTTGTATTGTATCTATGTGTATGTATTTTAAAAATGTTTTTTTTTTGTATCTCATTCATTGTATCATGCACTGGCTGTGGCCCTTACTTGGTCTTAAATTATCTTGGTCTTTGTTGCATTCAGTAAAACGTCCATCTGTTCAAGTCAGAAAATAATTCATAATCTTGGACATAGTTTGGAAGGGTTTTTCTCATATCGAAGGGACTTTGTCTGTCCTGATGAGTCTTGATGTCAATGCTTCAGCCACTTTAGAGTAAAGTTGTACTTCCTCTGTACTTGTCTGTCAGACAAACAACTAACTGTGGCGTTAACCATCCAGTCAGCACCTGAATGAAGCATTAGTCTTGGTTAGTGGGGTCTTAACTAGAACATATTACACAATTTTATGTTTTTTAGACGCAATAAAACCTATTCATAATAATTCATACAACCTTGATCATGCCCCATCGTATCACAGAGACAAAACCTGACAAAGCCAATAAAGTCCAGTTGATCTCTGACTGTGCAACAAAAAGTTATTATGTACAGCATCAAAGTGAGTCCACAGTTTGCTTTCCTTTTACAGCACCACGTATGCCCCTAATCCTTCATTTCCTAAACAAATATTCTGGTCCTAATGTGGATTAAGTACGCAGCCTTTGTCATAATGAAGAACAGAGAGGCTTGGTACAACAGTGATCTCAGCAGTGCATTATTGTCCTGCTGTACCTCATGCAGCATTTATTGAGTTACTCCCTCTGTCTGCTTTACTCAGTTTAAACATCACTGAATGGTGGCAGGATCATAGTTTGCTAGTTAAAGTCCTCAACTATGGACTTGATCTGAGAAATAGATCAAGTCCATATTTGTATTTTCCTTCAGCAGCCCTCACAGTTGTGTTGCATAGATGGCCAAAAAAATACTTCTGAAAACACAGACACACATACAGTACCTTTTGTCATTGCCTGGTTGACATTTTTGCAAAAGGAAAATTATGGGATATGAGTAAGCATTGCAGAATGTACTAAACCGTCAATATGCTTTGACATAACCTAAATAACTAATGTAGGCTAAGGTCATTTTTTTTTCTCACCTACTGTTTCAAAGTGCTTCTCTCTGGATGTGGCAGTTTCTGCAACTGAATTTTTTTTTTAGGGAGTAAAAGTACAGCAGTGTCGCAGTGAAGACAGAGATTGGGATTCAACACAGAGCATTATATGTAAGAGCTCTGAGCTAGAGGCCAGTTTACAGTAAATGAGAAGTGGAGATAAGAATGACCGCTGCTCGCTGATAGCTCATTAAACTGACAGGCTCATAATGAACTATGCTGTTTGTTCTTTAATACCCAGTGGAATTAAATAATCACATTTTGTGGGTATTTATGTAAATCTACCTTAACTGCGGCTGAAGCTGTGGGGGTTTGTAATCCCTGGTCACATAAAATATATGCATCAATTTTCTGTTACCAGTGATGGTATAAAAGTGTAACTCTGGAAATATTTCTGATTCAATTATAAACTGCCTAAAGGTAAAGGTCTACTTTTAAAGTGAGAATCCTTTTGGTTTATTGACCCAAGCTGCTGCCAAAGCCTAGGCCTGAGGAAATGTAGACAGAGATAATGACCTGATGGAAATATCCTAAAAATGTTGCTTTTACTGAGGTCTGGGGTAGGCAAACATATCAGTTGCACTCTCACATGCCCCTTAAAAAGGACTCTCACATGCCCTCATGCCCTTACAAGTACTTCCTCTTGTACCACTTCATCAACACTAAACTTTTACACACATCATAAGGAGGGCACAACATATCAACAACACAATATAATGTACTGTCTTGGAAGACTGCTTAGAGTCCAATCAGAGTTAGTGTGTCTAAGACATTGGAGTTGTTTTCCAGGGAACAGTTATACAAGTCCAGTCATAGACCAAGTCTTAACTTGTGAATGGGTTTGGCG
Organism: Perccottus glenii; assembly: GCA_024416835.2. Lineage (NCBI taxonomy): Eukaryota > Metazoa > Chordata > Actinopteri > Gobiiformes > Odontobutidae > Perccottus > Perccottus glenii. Next base: position 8,566,069 of record CM044562.2, read on the forward strand.
AATGAGGCAAAGTTAGAAGTAACCTGAACAGCCAGAACTATCTGAGGACCTTTACAGAAAGCCTTTACAAAGAGCAGGTACATTTAGATTTGGTTGGTTGGTGATTGGAAGAACCAGTTCCAGTAAAAGTCAATAAACTTCTGTTATTTCTATTATTAGCGTGTCCAAGGCCAGTCAGTAACCACGGAAACAAAAAAATGAGGTCTGTTTTATGTCGCTTTAGATTTTAATGAGCACAGATAACATTTAAGCTTCTTTGCTTTGATTGGCACAAATAGAGGCTCAAGGATAGTCCATTTCAATAGATCTAATTATAGCATATTCATAATACATTTGATTAACCACATTTAATCTTATCTATTTGCTGATATTACAAACAAGGAAATACAAAGTAAAGTAAAATGTCAGAAATCTCTAACACTCTTTGTTTAGTTCCAGGTTGTCAAGTCTCACCTAAAAAAAACCAATGCAGCCTGTACCATATCATTTCTCATTTTGAGCATAACATTTGCAGACAGTTAATATCTTTAAGTGCCCACAGTGTTTAAATATAGCTGGAGCTGCAGGAGGAGGCTGTGCGGTGCCAGAGTCGGATGGTGTTGGAGTAATTATGGCCGTCACTCAGTCTGACACATATCTCAGTGTTTTTATTACGTGGAGTGGTACATACATTGTGTTGTTGTGGCAGGTTGTATCATAAGCAGAGACCTGAAAGGAGCTTATTCTGCAGCGAGTGGGCGGCCATGTGTCAGAGTGAAGTGCCGTTAGATTATGGGGAGGTGCGGCTGAAAAAGTGCATGATTGCAGTTTTTTGTTTCTAACTCACACAGATATCAGTGCGCACACACTTTTAAAGACCCACTGAAAATAATCTATATTCTCTACGGTCAACCTTCACCTTTAGCTGAGTAATGCTCTCTTTATTGCTTTATTGTTGTATGTGTGTAGTTACTTCTGATGCTTTTGAGGGCCTAAATTATTTTTAATGTTATCTTTGTGGGAAGTTTATGGTGTATGGCTTTCAGCAGTTTCATAAAACCTGTTGGATTGGTTGCCAGACACCAGAGACCAGAAACCAGGAACCGCTATTATGTTTACACTGAGTTAAATCCTTGAGCTTCCTGTTGCTCAGAGAATAGACTTTAAAACAGCACTTCTGGTTTACAAGTCTCTAAATGGTTTAGCACCAGAATATATCTCTGACATGCTAGTTACTTATGAACCTCCTCGGACTCTGAGAACATCTGGGACAGGCCTTCTGCTCGTGCCCAGAGTTAGAACTTAACATGGTGAAGCAGTGTTTAAGTTTCATGCAGCAAAAACCTGGAACAGCCTCCCAGATGAAGTAAAACAAGCCTCAACTTTAACAATGTTCAAGGGGAGGTTAAAAACCTTCCTCTTTAGCTCCGCCTACACTACAACCTAAAGTGTTTGTTTTTTCTTTTATCTGCACTCTTCTTTTTAAAATGTTTTAAATTTTTTCTTATGTTTCTTAATATAAATCTTGTAAATTGTCTTTTATTCCTGAAAAGCACTTTGAGTTACCCAGTGTATGAATTGTGCTATATTGCCTTGATTTAACAACTACAAAACCTCTGCTTTTGTTACATACACCTAAAAATCTGGATCCTGGCCCAGCTTGGATTCTGTTTCACTTTCTGTCAAATTCCTCATAATTCTACATTCTTGAGAAATTATTTTTGTTTCCCTAAAGGTATTAAATGTATTGAGACATTGAGATAGTACTACAAAAAACTATTTCAGGAAGTTAGTTATTCACCCTATAGTCAACAAATTAAATCACAAATTCACCCTCTTACACTTGATATTACATAGCTCTAGAGCCCAGAGCCATTGTTGGACTACACCATAAACAACTTTATTTTACTGTAATGATGCCTATGGCCTCTATCATGGGATTTTTAGACGGCGCCTTGCCCTTAGGCTAAAGTCAAAACTCTGTCTTTCTGCAGATTTGGTGTGAGTAACAGTAACCGTAACAGTGACTCATTACAGTGTTTCATTTCATGACTGTTTTTCCCAAAATACTTGGACAGAGCCATGTGTGCAGTTAAATCATCTGTGCATGGAATTTAGATAACATTGTTTTTCTTGGTGAAATAGAGCAGAGACTTACTGAATATGAGAGACTTAAATCTGGTTGCCACAGTGATGCTATGCACGTTTTATTTTTAAATGCTGTGTTAAAACCTAAATAACTTCTCACAGCTGTGGGGCTTATGCTTTGTGGAGTAAAATCTCTTGGGATGACTGTTGTTGGTCTAGTTTGCAGCTCATAGAGTGTCTGTAAATATTTAACATAGCATTAGATATTAGTAACAGCATATGCTCTCATTCATCTCTCTGACTGAGCCTGTGAGTGTACTCTTGTGTAGGTATACAGTACAGGTGAGGTGAGAGTGAGGTGAAGCACTTTGGATGAATCATTCCTTTGCAGATGTGCCCAATCTGAAATAGAAGCGCACTCACAAAGCTTTGATCAAAGCAGTGTGTAGGGAAACGTGTGGTGGCTTAGAGAAGGACAGAAACATACTCACTCACTCAACACATTTTGAGTGCCCCTTTTTTAATGAGTTTATAATTTGATATTTTATATTTGTTACATTTCCTTGACTCTCACTGTTTTGTAGCTTGTTAGGGCCACACACATGCTTTCGATGTGGGTTTAAATTGCTAGAATGTTGTATTATGACTGGTTAGTGATATAGATTCACCTCTACGGGAATAAAAAACCTGAATAATAAGGTAGAATTTGAGTTGGAGCAATGTGTGTGTAGCAGGATGGAAACTATACTAAACAAACATGGACCATCCTCTGCATGCTGTACGCCATGTTGAGCAATGTACCCAGGAGATATTTTAGATCAAGTTCTGAACATGTTTTGCTTTAAAAAATGTAATGTCTAATATCATTATTGTCTTGATTCAGCAAAGAGCAGGACATAAAACATAGGAGAATAAAAACATCTATTTTATAATAAAACATTAAGATTGGAGGGCTTTTTGTATTTAATTCACAGATAGACAGTAAACAGGCAGGTTATAAGGAGGTTAGATGAATGGGCCCAAACCAGAAATTTAACCGTGGCCACTATACGTTAAATGTTCAGGTGAGTCACCGATTAATTACATTAATTTGATGAATGCTGGGGCAAGAAGAAAGACTGACATTAGAAACCACTGTACCTTAACTGTAATCTGGATCTAGGACAATAGCCATGATAACCTTTAGAGAAAAGCCTCTAGATGATGTTTACCATTATATTACATATAGATAAATTAAATTAGGTCTGTGCACAATGTCTACGTCAATAATGTCAACAGTAGTGTCAAGGCAAAACATAAGTCTTTTGAGTAGTGCTTCTTCCTCGTCTCAGAGAGACTGAACACAACTTTATTCTACTTTCTAGTAAAAAAATATAGGGTTTACTCAAAACCCTTTTACTGAACACCAACTGAACAAGTATCACCTGCCATCCCTTCCCATAAGGTGTCATATTTACTACAGCTACACTATTATGCTACTCCCATCCCTGTGTGGCTTTGAGAATTTTTGAGGGTTAACTGAACAGAGGAGCAGAACAGAGACAAATAGTGCAGACAGGCCATTTCCTGGCACACCAATGTTAATGTCATTAGGAAATGGCAGTGTTTTTGTTGATGTAGATAAAGGAGTAAGCTCTTTCTACTGTGTTATTATTGTTATAGATGTGTGTATTTGAGTGGTATCAGCAAAAGGATCCATGTTAGAACCTCTTATAGAGTAGAAATCAAATGAGGCACAGTGGCTCAGGTGGTAGAGCGGTAGCCTAGAACTGGAGGTTTGGTGGTTCAATTCCCGCTTTCCCCAGTTCATGCTGTTGTGTCCCTGGGCAAGACACTTAACCCACCTTGTATCCAGTGACACAGCACTGGTGTTTGTGTGTGAATGTTGCTCTGGTGTATGAATGTGTGTGAATGTTGCTCTGGTGTATGAATGTCTGTGAATGTTGCTCTGGTGTATAAATGTGTGTGAATGTTGCTCTGGTGTATAAATGTGTGTGAATGTTGCTCTGGTGTATGAACGTGTGTGAATGTTGCTCTGGTGTATAAATGTGTATGAATGTTGCTCTGGTGTATAAATGTGAATGAATGTTGCTCTGGTGTATGAATGTGTGAGAATGTTGCTCTGGTGTATAAATGTGTATGAATGTTGCTCTGGTGTATAAATGTGAATGAATGTTGCTCTGGTGTATGAATGTGTGTGAATGTTGCTCTGGTGTATAAATGTGAATGAATGTTGCTCTGGTGTATGAATGTGTGAGAATGTTGCTCTGGTGTATAAATGTGAATGAATGTTGCTCTGGTGTATAAATGTGTGTGAATGTTGCTCTGGTGTATAATTGTGTGTGAATGTTGCTCTGGTGTATGAACGTGTGTGAATGTTGCTCTGGTGTATAAATGTGTATGAATGTTGCTCTGGTGTATAAATGTGAATGAATGTTGCTCTGGTGTATGAATGTGTGTGAATGTTGCTCTGGTGTATAAATGTGAATGAATGTTGCTCTGGTGTATGAATGTGTGAGAATGTTGCTCTGGTGTATAAATGTGTATGAATGTTGCTCTGGTGTATAAATGTGAATGAATGTTGCTCTGGTGTATGAATGTGTGAGAATGTTGCTCTGGTGTATGAACGTGTGTGAATGTTGCTCTGGTGTATAAATGTGAATGAATGTTGCTCTGGTGTATGAATGTGAATGAATGTTGCTCTGGTGTATGAATGTGAATGAATGTTGCTCTGGTGTATGAATGTGTATGAATGTTGCTCTGGTGTATGAATGTGTATGAATGTTGCTCTGGTGTATGAATGTGTGAGAATGTTGCTCTGGTGTATGAACGTGTGTGAATGTTGCTCTGGTGTATAAATGTGAATGAATGTTGCTCTGGTGTATGAATGTGTGAGAATGTTGCTCTGGTGTATGAATGTGTGAGAATGTTGCTCTGGTGTATGAACGTGTGTGAATGTTGCTCTGGTGTATAAATGTGAATGAATGTTGCTCTGGTGTATGAATGTGTGAGAATGTTGCTCTGGTGTATGAACGTGTGTGAATGTTGCTCTGGTGTATAAATGTGAATGAATGTTGCTCTGGTGTATGAATGTGAATGAATGTTGCTCTGGTGTATGAATGTGAATGAATGTTGCTCTGGTGTATGAATGTGTGAGAATGTTGCTCTGGTGTATAAATGTGAATGAATGTTGCTCTGGTGTATGAATGTGTGAGAATGTTGCTCTGGTGTATGAATGTGTGAGAATGTTGCTCTGGTGTATAAATGTGAATGAATGTTGCTCTGGTGTATGAATGTGAATGAATGTTGCTCTGGTGTATGAATGTGAATGAATGTTGCTCTGGTGTATGAATGTGTGAATGTTGCTCTGGTGTATAAATGTGTGAATGTTGCTCTGGTGTATAAATGTGTATGAATGTGTGAATGTTGCTCTGGTGTATGAATGTGTGTGAATGTTGCTCTGGTGTATGAATGTGTGTGAATGTTGCTCTGGTGTATAAATGTGTATGAATGTGTGTGAATGTTGCTCTGGTGTATAAATGTGTGTGAATGTTGCTCTGGTGTATAAATGTGTGTGAATGTTGCTCTGGTGTATAAATGTGTATGAATGTGTGTGAATGTTGCTCTGGTGTATGAATGTGTGTGAATGTTGCTCTGGTGTATGAATGTGTGTGAATGTTGCTCTGGTGAATAAATGTGTATGAATGTGTGTGAATGTTGCTCTGGTGTATGAATGTGAATGAATGTTGCTCTGGTGTATGAACGTGTGTGAATGTTGCTCTGGTGTATAAATGTGAATGAATGTTGCTCTGGTGTATGAATGTGTGTGAATGTTGCTCTGGTGAATGAATGTGTGTGAACAGGGCCGGCCCTGGCCAATTTGCTGCCCTAGGCAAGATTTCACCTGGTGCCCCTGGAATTTGTAAACTGATGCTGAATCGCTGGGCGGTGCTGAAGTGGAGGGAAGAGGTGTGCTTGATGCGGAATCGCTGGGCGGTGCTGAGATGGAGATGTCTGCAACAGGTGGCCCAGGATTTGCAGGGACGGGGTTCAGATATTTCAAAAGTGCATCTGAAGAGAGAAGAGGAGGATTATATGTGACCATTGGGTGTTACATTTTATTATTAAAAAGCTGATGATAGTGAAACTATAAAAATATGGCAGCACCTAAACCACATTATAGCTTAAACACACAAACAGCAAGAATAATTACATCTGGTATTCATGCACAAAACTCTATTCATTGAGCACTTCTCTAGCATACAGTAGTTACATTTTCAAAATTAATTTTGAAAGTGTTTGTTTTCCAGTATATCTGGCATGGCAGCAATGTCCTACTAACTACACTTTATGATGTTATAACCATGAAACAGAGGAGAAACGTAAATCTTGAATTTTAAAGTTGCTAAATCCATATAACGTTATATAATACATATATATAAAAACATTTTATGTAGGACTCAGTCATTTTAAATAAAGATTTACGTTTATATAGCAACATTTTATGCAGAACTCATTTTAAATAAAGATTTATATGTCCCTCTGCCTGTGTACTCGTTGTGTTTTCTGGATTATCCTTCATTAAAGCCTGCGTTTGGATCACCACTGTCTGTCTCCACCGTGCAGTTCATGACACTATGTCATAAGCTTAGCTTCTGACATTAGCTTATTAAGCTAATTCAAATTAGCGATAGCGAACGTTACAGGCATCGTTGAACTAACTTAATGCAACATAGATAAACTGACCATCATTACCTACCTCTGTCTTTTTCGCGTTTTTCTTCCTCTTCTCTTCTTTTTTTTCTTCCCTGGGCACCAGATGGCTTTGGTCTTTTTGAAATAATGACAACTTATCAGTGAATTCGGCCATCTGTCAGTGACAATCACACACAGGTAACGGATGTTTTTTTTTTTCCAGCAGGGCGGGGCGGGGAGATTGATGCGTCACTCAGTCGGACGGGTGGATCGGGATTCGAAAAAGCAATGTTGTAGTTTTGTCTTTAAGGGACGATCGCTTTTTTTAATTCATAATATTTAAGTTGTATTGGTAATTAAAAAAATATATATATATATTATATATATTCATAAAAATAATAATTTGGCGCTCGGGCAGCTCGAGCCCGCGCTCAGCAGGGTGGAGCCCTTAGCATTTGCCTATTCCGCCTATGCCCAGGGCCCTGTGTGTGAATGTTGCTCTGGTGAATGAATGTGTGTGAATGTTGCTCTGGTGTATGAATGTGTGTGAATGTTGCTCTGGTGTATGAATGTGTGAATGTTGCTCTGGTGAATAAATGTGTATGAATGTGTGTGAATGTTGCTCTGGTGTATGAATGTGAATGAATGTTGCTCTGGTGTATGAATGTGTGTGAATGTTGCTCTGGTGTATGAACGTGTGTGAATGTTGCTCTGGTGAATAAATGTGAATGAATGTTGCTCTGGTGTATGAATGTGTGTGAATGTTGCTCTGGTGAATAAATGTGTATGAATGTGTGTGAATGTTGCTCTGGTGAATGAATGTGTGTGAATGTTGCTCTGGTGTATGAATGTGTGTGAATGTTGCTCTGGTGTATGAACGTGTGTGAATGTTGCTCTGGTGTATAAATGTGAATGAATGTTGCTCTGGTGTGTGAATGTGTGGGAATGTTGCTCTGGTGAATGAATGTGTGAGAATGTTGAAAAAAATGAATGGAAATTAGCCTAAGGCTACAATCTGGCATGTTTACATTCATGTGGCCTTGACAGGCCTTACATCCAGATTTATTAAGTGGGTGACTAACATACCAGAAGTATTGAAAACATATCTTTGCCTGAACCCCCAAACTTTGTCAGTTTATGGTGTAAAATGAAATATTCTGACATAATTAACCACCAAGCACTAAAAACTTTTAAACTGCGATATTCAATGCAAGGCAGGGTGGTAACATTTCTTTACATAAGACAGAGCATGCATTATTTTACGAAAATCTTGTAATCGGACTGAATTGTTCAATTTTGATCAGTGAACACTGCAGCTATTACCAAAGCTGCCAAGGCTGAATATGACTGGGGTTAAATATCCGACCCCATCCATCACGTTCAAAGGCCCGTGTTGTAGTTTAGCTGCATGGCAAAGGTTGTCTGGAGGGTCAGCGCTAACACTTTGCTGACTGAACTCATACAGCGTCTGTGTAAGCGAGAAGCCTACATAAAACACAACGCAGGCTCATTGTTCCTGGTCGACCGTGGTCCACATAAATCACAGCCGTTTTATGGAAGTGGGCAGGGCCGCGATGGGATCAATTTTTAGACAGTAACACTCACTGCATTCTCTTTCCAGGGTTTATGGGAAATGTGAAGACTGCAGTTACAGAGACGTGCTGTCATTTCTTCTATTCATGTATTATTTTACTTTTTAATGAATCATAGATTCAATTAACTTAAAGGTACATTACAAAAGTTTCAATGGTTTTCTAACCCATAGATGCATCAGCAACAGCCTGATGTGCAGAATAAGTTTGAATGTGCCGCAGTTGCTTCTGTAAGCCTGTACAGTCAATTAAATAAGAAGGTTTCAGACCAAAACGCTTGCGCTGTTTTAGCAACGTAATGCGCCTGCATGCTCGTTTACCTGGTTCTCACTTCCTAATTTGTGCACTTCTGGATGTGTGAAAGCCCGCCCAAATCATCGAGGCAAAAAAACAATAATCAAGGCATTTTTCTAATCAAATTACTTTTTATTTTTTATTTAATTGTTTCAGCCCTATAATCTATATTTACACAAATCACCTATACATTAAATTACACTTTCTACAAATAACCATTGATATTCAAGTCTTTTTGTTAGACACATAGGGGAAATTGTCTTTTATTTCTTCAAACCCCACATTTTATCCCACATCCTGGAATAAAGTGGTACTTGCTGTCAATGTTAAAATGAATTACCATAAATTAAAATTTGGGACAGGTCCAGGGAAGGCTATGTCATACTGATGCCTTCTTTATGTTTGAGAAACAACATGCTTTGAGCTTTTTGGGCCTTGTAAAACAGCTATAGAACAGTGATATTTTGAGTGCAACTGAAGTACTGAGGGATTGGATTATTAGAAGGAACTATTATGCATTAGTTCTTGACATTTTAAAGTCTAATATAGATCATAAAATACAAAACATCAAATACAGTGCTCCTTTGTAGGAGATCAAAAGGGAAAGTGATTTCTTCTGGCTTTTTATAATTTATAAAAAAAAGTCATTGTTTATGGTATGGATCAACATAATACTTGTTTCTGTGCAGTTCTGTGGATTCAGAATCCTAAGATGAGGGGAAATAAAAGTGACACAGAAGGAGTGAAAGCTATGAAAGCATCACGTCTGTGATCCAGTTTATGTGTGAGCCCTCATCACTCACCGACCTGAAGTGAAAATAGGTGAAGATCACTGGGGAGATGCTGCTTGAGAACTTTGTTCCTGTGAGATCAATACTGATCACAAATAGAAGGAGAACATTGATTGTTGTAGGAGGAGGCTGAAGGAGAACTGTTTTTACCTCAGGCTTCACAAACAAAGAAAGATCCTTGACAGTCACCTAAAGCTGCTGTGGCCTGCACTAAATGCGCAGAATCACAACAAAGCGTTAAGTGGCACAGACAGGCTGCTTTTGTGAATGTCATACGACATCCTATCTGGCCACAGGAAATGAAACTGCTTCTGTACGTCTCTGAACCCCGCAGCAGCAGTGAGCCTGGCACAGATTCAATTATGTAGTGATTGAATGTGACTCATTAATCACAAATAGGAAAACGTGGGGTTTAAGTTTTACGCCTTGAGCTGTGGCTTCTGCTTTAGATGGCCGCTCTAATCGCCACCTAAAGTAATTTGCAAGTGAGCTGCTCACTGGATATTGGTGAAAGAGGGCTCTTATGTGCAAGCCGGGTAAATTTGGCAATGTTAGTGTGACGAGTGCCGCTGTAGAGCTTCATTGCGTCCCATATTTAGGATTGTGTAGAAAGGCCACAGTCTGTGCTCAAGTAAAAGTAATGTCACTTTAAATTTTACTATATACTGAACCACCAATTTCACCTGAGGAAGAGAAACAAACAGCATTCACTCACAGAACTACTGTGTTTAAGTTGAAGTCTTTAGTTCACAGCCCGGCCATTTTCTTTATGATGTAGAAACTTTGTGCTACAAGAATAAAAAGGTTTTGCTTGTTAAGTAAATAATGATACTATAATGGTGCTTTTCTGGTTCCCTGTGCCCTCTTATATGACTCTGGGTCATTATCTCTTTAACTCCTCTCTCTGTCTGTTGCAGGTATTTTGTGTTGGATCCAGACCTGGGGCAGCTGCAATACTTTGTGAATGAGCCGGCAAAAAACCAAAAGCCCCGTGGGTGCCTGCCCTTGATTGGTGCATCGGTAATCCCGAGCGACGAGGCTCCACACATGTTCATTGTAAACTCTGTCAACGGAGAGCTGTACAAACTCAAAGGTATGAGCTCACACTGGCCTCTAATACCAACACTCACTGCTTATGTCCCACAGTTATATCAACCCTTTTGGTCACTTTTCATACTGCTATTTTCTGGAAAAAAGCAAGAAGCATTACAGAGCCAGAGAAATGCCATAAGACAAATATCAGACTCCAGTTGGCCAAAATTGCTGCCAATCAATTATTTAGAAATATAAATGTTAAAAAAACTATTTGAGACATATTATCTGGAGAACTCATAAGATTAGGTGTACATAAAAAGACAGACTAAAGACGTAAATCTTATAAAAATAAATGGAGGAAAAGGTTAATGAATGTCTCGTTTGAAGTTGTTAAATTCTTTGCGGTGGAGTTTTTTTATTGAGATTTTTTGCGTACTTCTGATGTAAGAAAATGTTTTATACAACCATTCAGTTCTAAACCCTTCGGAGGGTATTTCCACGTGTGACACAGCAGAGAGCTCTTAAGAAAAAGACACAGTGTGAAGTATGTTTTTTTTGTCACAGGAGAAAATATGGAGGTCTGGCTTATGACATGCACTCACATTCCAGACATAATTCCTCTGTTTATTGTATTGTCAATGCTTACCATAAATTGATAGTCTCTATAAGAAACACTGAGCCACTAAAAGTAGAGCAAAGCTGATGTCTCTTTAAGACACTGAGTCCCTGAGCCCTAGGCTGGTCACTGTGTTGATAGCCTTTTGTGACCTGCCTTCAGTAAAGCACAGGAGTCTTTACTGTTGCTCCACTAACTCTGCTGGTATGTCTCTCAGACTCATGAGGGGAGGGTATCAGAATAACTTGGCCTATATTCCCTGAATAAGTCAGTGATCTGAGTGTATTCTGGAAAGAGGAAACAATGCTCCCATAGAGATGTTTGGAGAGATTGAAATTTAAGATTTACCAAGGAAAGAGCTCAGAGAAAAGCACCCATTGATACACCTTTAGTGCAGTTTGTGACTGTGGTTGTCTGGAGGCTGTAAGTGCAACAAGTTAAAGCTCTCAGTTTTTGAAAATGTTTTGTAATTATCTTTTCTTTTGAAAATCATTTGGTGAAAGAGAAACATTTATCCCCCCCCACAAAAAAAAAAAAAAACAAACATAATTTTCTTAAACAGCAGGGCTCTCATGTGTTTAAGATTAGCTGCCCTAATCTGGTATGGGTTTCCATGGAAACCCGTGTAAGCTTATCTTGAGGTGGTGCAGAAGGTTACTTTAAAGGCCAAAGAAGAGTCCTCCAGCTGTTCCTTATATGTACATTTAACTTTTCCGACCTCTTATTGCTACCTGTCCCAACCTTTTGAAATGTGTTGCTCTCATAAAATCTAAAATGAGCCAGTATCTGGCATTACATTTCAAAATGTCTCACTTTCAACATTTGATATGTTATCTATATTGCATTCTGAATAAAATAATAATAATATATTTGCTCAAGCAGAATAATATAAAGCAGGGATGGGGACACTTGAGGTAAATTTAATCATGTTTGAATGCTCAGATGGCAAATTGTCTTGGAGCGACAGTCAGACTTTTGAAAGAGCTTTTGTTCAAACTGGATCTTGACACGGCCTTCGGATAATTAAAGCAGATCATGTTTTACTGTTTAATGTCAGCAGATTACCAAACTCAGTTCTTATCTAATGAGCTCTGGAGTTTGTTGGTTGTCTGTTGACCAGTTGTGTGGATCTTTTTTAATGGGTCTAGATCAGGCTTTTGTGCCCATAGTAATTGTTTTTGACAAATACTTTTTATTTTGTTCTTAGTAAATTTAATACATTCCCATTACCTAAGTTTTTTTGTTGTTTACACTGCAGTTCACTTTCACAAGCTTCACATATCAGCCCTGTTTACACTTGACAAGGCAAAGATGGAAATAGGTGGCTTATGGCCGACTATAAGCTTCTAAACTGATAATAATAACCAGACTAGACCAGACTAATTGTTCTGTCAGTCGGTTTCTTCAGTAATGGAGGGCAGTAGATTGTTTACCTCAAACAATTACATAATTTAAAATTAACTAGAACGCTGAATCTATGAGCGAACAGTGGTTAGTGCTTTTATTCACAATACAGTTTTCTCAGCATATTCCCAGAAATGTTACTTTCTTGATCTGGGTAATGTCAGAGTATATTCAAGGAAATCAGTTCTGGCTGTTTTCACACATGACCCCTTTCAGGTAAAATGCTGGGACTTAAAGTAAAATGGTTTTACTTCCCACCCCTTTAAAGCATTACTATTTTAGAAAATCCCATGGTTGCCCAAATGAGAAATTAAAAAAGGACAAGAAGAGACTATTTCTAATTCCCAATGAATTTGAGTTAATTTTCACAGGATCTTTGTTGACCATTGTTAATCATTGACATTGTGTGAACAGCAGTTGTTTCACACACGTTTAATCAGTTGAACAATTGTGGGCCCCTGACTTTCTTTTCACATGTATTTGTATCTATATTGTCTAGTAAATTTTCACAATATCTGACTTAATTATCCTCAGTCATAGTATTGGCTGTGTATAACGCGTTGTAGGTCAATTTTTGTGTATTTAGCTTTCTTGCAATCATAATTTATCTTGAAATAAAAATCAAATAACAGGAATTTGGCATCACAATTTAGAGAGAATACATATAGGTCTTCATTATTTATATGTTATATTTTTGGCTAAAGCCAAGCTATCTTTTAAAATTAAAAGTTTAAAAGAGAAAAAGGAGTTGAGAATGAAATGGTAATACATAATTGTAAAGCTATTCAAGGTATCCATAGCAGTGGCTCTTTATTAAAAATAATAACAAGGGGTCCAACTGCCTTGTGTCATTTTATATCCCTTCTGCTCCTTGTCAACCTGTCCCTTTCCTTTAAATGTACGCTCTAAGTGTGTTGCTCATAATCTCCCCCAGCACTTTAATCAAATTTAACTGCTTCAATTGCAACATGAATACTGAGAGACTTACAATTATCATCATAACTAATAACATTTTTGACCATACTGTAATTAAGAAGGCTGTAATAAGCTGCTGATGGTCTCTCTCGGACACTACTCTCTACAATGACATCTGGCCAGACTAGCTCTTTACACTCATAGTAGGGTTGTCTACTGGCAAGCACCTGGCAATACGATATGCATCACGATACACATGCCACAATACAATATCCCGATATATCATGAAGACAATAAGACAATATATTCAAGAATCTGGAAAACCTCATTAAAAAAAAAAAAAATCTATTTGGGTGTAATTTGAATTGATGCAAGAACCGGACCTTGAAATATCGCAATATTTAACAGAATCATTTTTTTCTTACACCCCTAACTTATAGTATTGTGTCTTATGTCAGTTTTTGCAGTGAGTGAACATTACATTTTCCCAACTTCTGGAAGTTTTATTTGAAATAATAGGACATCTGTTTCAAGTCTGTAGCTCTTGTGACACAAAAGAGTTGAATTTTCAACAATTTAATAGATAATTTCCCTTCAGTGAGCTTAATATCTTTGGTAACTGTGTATTGCCTGCGTCACCACTCAAACAGGTGCATATTAGCAAAGCCGAACTTCATACAGGCAACCAATTATCTTTAATCATAGCTGGGCTTGTGCGCATCACTGAGAAAATAACTGAATACAGAGAGGAGAGGTTGTTAACAGACAGACAGGTGTTTCTGACTGAATATGATTTTTTCCCTGGAGAGGTGAGCAGCCACTCATCTCGGGTGTTACATGTCAAGAGTCTCGTAAAAAAAAATACGCTCATGCTCTCAGAGATGCCTCTTCACTTTTAAAAGCATTTGCAGGAGTTGTCATCCAGACTGAGACATATGTCAGCAGTGAGGAAGATTGACAGGTGCAAATTGAATTCTTCATACACTGAAAAACTTCTAGCATGTACAAAAAGCCTTAGGATTTAGAGGACGTCTGGCCTACGGGCTGCGTATGAACTTACAGAAGTGAGTCAGCTTTTGGTTTGTCCTGACTCCTTATTATCCAAGAAACATTTTTACAACATCTAAAGGTATTTAAAGGCCAGCCAGTAACAGTTTTTACAAGTGATCAAATGGGAGCTAGGGCTTGTCCTAGAGGACCCCTGTTTCTATGTTTCTAGAGATGCTTCTTTTTACCATGAACTGCTGTCCACTTTTACCGCAGCCAGAACAAGAAGGAAAAGGTAATAACTCAAAAGAGTCCTCTGATATCACATTTAATTAATGGTTTAAGTTAAAATCTCACAGATAGAGTATTTTGTTGAAGTTGGTTGTGTGGTTCAGGTCAGATGACAAATGAGAGGTCAGTGAAATGTGATCCATCCCTGTGTGTCCTGAAGAGGTTGACTGGAGTCAGCAGTCGACCTTTCAGCTGGATTTCAGTGTATGTCTGAGACAGAGGAAAACAGTATGATAATGTCTCCAGTGCTGGGGTCAAATTAGCCAAATGTACACTGCATTTTATGAATACTGATTGTTAAATTTAGCACACAGATAACAGCCAGACGCTCTTGTACAAATCATTATTTTTGTAGTTTTAGTCTTCACGTGACACATTTTAATCATGTATCAAATGTTGTCTTCTATAGCACATAAAAGGGGGGACTTTCCTGCTTAGCTTTTATTTTTTTGGCAGGACCACTCTGGGCTGGTTTGGGTCAAAGAGGGCTGCAGATAGTGAGCCGTGAAATGGCCCATGATACAAATGAAGAAATAAAGAAAGTTGTGAAAGTTTAGAGTTTTTAAGTCTATTATTATCAGTTTAACTTCTAAGTAACGAATAATTGACTTGTTTGTTAGTTGTTCTCAGAGTTACACACATGAATACTGACAAAATCAATATGACTTCACAACATTGAAGAAGCCGATTATTTAGCTTTGTTTGACTCCAACTTGTGCTACAACATAATCTCTGAAATATGCCAATATATCAACAATATGTTTAAACACCACACATTTTTCACATTCACAAGTATTTAGTAGAGTAGCCTACATTATTTTATACATTATAGACGTTGTTTAACAAGTATTATTACACAGAACTTTGTTCCTTGTGGTTTTGTTGAATCTTTCACTTCAAACATGGAAAGTCCAAATGTCCATGTTATAACAGTGTATTGCCCTGAGAATGAACTCCTGTCATCATTTATCATGTAGTGAGCAGCTTAAACTCCATCATCTCTGTTCTTTGTCTGTAGCCTCTGACGCCAAGGAGCAGCAGTTCTGGATCAATCAGCTTCAAGCGTGTGCCAGACGCCACTCGGACTGCAGTGCCAAGGTAACACCCCTGTCTCTGCTCTCGGTTCTTGGCTTGTGTCCATCGGGGAAGGGAACGAGACTGTGTCCTCCATGTTTCCATTTCTATACATGCTACAGTTCCTGGTCATGTTAAAGGGTTCAGCAGTGCAACTTAATGTCCTTTTCATATTTTTCTTAACCTTCAATCCATGGGGTTTATAAAGCTGATAAGGTTAGAGATTTATTTTAAATGTCATTGTTTTCTGTAGGTCGTCACCCAACTTTTCATGAGATGTGAGTAATACTGAAAAAGAGCACGGGGTTAAGTTACAAGAAGGATTAAACTAAAATGATCCAGCAGTGATTGGATTTGTGGGAGTTGGTCTCTGAAAAGCAGTCCGACGCGCGGCTGTACCACGGAGCAGGATGGAAATTTCATGAATAAATTGAAAGTGTAAAACAACATGGGTTTGGCAGTGGGAATGCTAACTACATTTCAAGTATTGGAGAAATATGACTTTACATGTGCTTTCTTTTTAACCACTTATATTTTTATAAGATTAAAAAGAGGTTGTAAACTTTGTTAATGCAGTGTTTAACTATTAAAAACAGTATGTGATAACTGTTAGATGAATAACTGTGTGGTGACAGATCTCAATAGAAACAGATGGCAGCAAACATTTAAGCATGAAAACACGTTGACTCCAGTTTGTGTTGTGTATTTTGGTCTCAGCGGCATATGTTCCATCATCATTGACTTGTTAATTTAAAGCTTCTTTTGGTTCCAGTTTCTCCTTTAGTTGTATAAACACAGATGAAGAGAGCACTGTGGGATTCTTTTATAAATGTCATATCAAAATAAATGCCACATCTCTGCTGACAACAATTAACACCCGGTTTAATTAATGACACTTGGCTTTGTGGCTCTGAGCAACCAATTCAAATGGAATATGTAAATAAGAGGAAAAAGATAAACACATTAAAACTTAAAAATATGATTTTAAGATGTAAAATCCAGGCTGATGTTAAAGCTGCCACATGTCGTAGTAACTGCCCTTATCCACTTTGTGTCCTTTACTGGATTAACATTGGGGCTGGTGGATTTTGTGCCTGAGCGTGGTCTCGGGGATTAGTCAGCGTACACATGTGCTGTCTGCTTCTCTCTGGGATGTGTTCGGCTCATCCAGCGCAGGAGGAGGCTTGTTATAGACGGCGCTCGGTAGCTGCAGTCTAAGGTCGTGACTGTCAGCTGTGAGTGAAGGACAGGAATAATCCACAACTTTTCTGAGAAACTTTTCCCTGCAGAGCTGAGTTTGTTCAGAGCTGAGGATGTTGTATTCAAATCAGTCTATTTATATCAGGTTGCTTGTTTTTTTTGACACTTTGCATACTGAAATCTATCCACTGTTTGTATATGGCTTGTGCAGTCGGTTCTGGAGCTGACTTTTGTCTCCTTCCATATTCATAGATTAGAATCAGCTCCCTTACTAGATTAGATACCTTCATCTTCACTTAAGATGACACATTTGCGCTGTCTTAATTTTGTCACTGGAAACGTCAATTTTTGAACTCATTTTAGTGTATTTTGTACAAATTTAACTCTGCTAGAGTCCAGTGTCTGGGCCTATTTCTGCTCCCTCTGTTTGAGCTGTAAAGTCACTCACGTAATGTCTGCACGTCCCGGCGACAGGAACTATGTATTCTTTCTATTGGAGGTTTCTGTCCAGTGTGACAAGTGTGGGGCTTTTGCTGATAAATATTACATCATTACATTAAGTTTCCAGGAAGTATTACCAGTCACACTCCTGTAAAGATTCAGCCACATAGGTTTTTAATGTTGGCAATACCTCGTGACCTGATGATTACTTGAGATCTGACAAATATAGAAAGCTTCTTAATGCCAAGTCTGAACAGGTTTATTTGTACTGTAGCTCTTCATAACACAGAAGAAACCAACAACTTACAACTGACATTATGTTGATGAAAGTTACTGGTTATTTGACATGTTGTGATCAATGATCTTATTGACAAAAATAATAATTGACTGGGGCAGACATTTTGATCTGGGTATCTTTCTATAGCCTCAAGAAGAGATTATTCTGTTTTGCACTAGACAATGTGAATCTAAATGTGTTCTTTGTTTGTTTTTATACTTTGCAGGTGAGGAAACTAAAAGGCTCAGATGAACACCTCAGTGTGGAGCGAGCCGGGGGCGGCCAAGAAGGACTGGTGAGTCACACATTCCTTTTAAAATGCACAGTTTCATCTTTGCTCTGAAACAAAGATGCAAAGTCCTGACTTAATGTCGACTTCTCACAAACTCCTCGCTGAGACTCTTTCCTGTTTCTTTAAAGCCATTAAAAACGAATGGCTCATTATGCTGCCTTGTTGCTGCCTCACTTACTCCACACGTAGCGCTTCATCACTTTAAACTAGTCACATCTGGAGAAACTTGAGAGTCCAATTACCTCGCTCAGCCGCAGAAAGGGAAGCAATCATAAGACTATAGCAAACTGAACCGGCAAAGAAACATGGAAAGGAAGGTATTTCTCAGTCTGTCCTCGAGCCACGTGGAGCTGAGCGGGCGTTTTGTTCGACTTCGGTGGCTATGGGGCATTTGGACAGCAGCAGCTTCTATTACTGTATCCACTGCTGAGGTCTAATCCTTCCTAAGATGCACTGTCTGCCTCTCAGATCACTATCGTAGCCGCAGCGTCTCTGATAACAGATTCCTGGCACCAAAAGTGTATCAGAATTTAGTGTTGGCAGATTTCATCTTGTTGAATATATCTTTCAAATTTTGCTTTTATAAAGGAGCCAAATGCAACTGATAAACATTTGACAAGATTTTAAATTCTGTTTTTAGTGTCACTGTGGTTACTATATCCAGAGTTAAAATGTGTCTTTATGTGGTTTATAGTGACATCTGTGTCTCTGTTGCTGTGGTTATGAAAGCAGCTCACTGTGACGCCTGCAGAATATCAAGCTGATTAGGGCCTGATAAGTGGGCCACTAACCATGTGTGCACGGCGTATTTGTTGTGAAACTGTTGCATATGAAACCACTGTCAGGAAGGACAAATGAGGTCATCAGGTTATTAGAATTTATATCTATTTTTTGTTACATTTTTACCTAGTGCGGTTTGAACTGAAATACTGAATGTTACATACTATTGCATTTCATATCAAAATGTATAAACTGCAGCTGTTTGTGTAAATATTTAAGAAATATTCTATTCTTTTCAAGTCCACTCCATTCCATTCTATTTACTTTTATAATTACATTTAATAAATTAAGTTCAGTTGTCAGTGAACCTCGGTGACTCCAAAAAAGAACAGTTTTACATTTAGATTAAAATGTCTGTGAAGGTTCTCAGTTATCCAGGTCATATTGAAGAAAAGGTTAAAGCAAAGGCATCTGGACTTTGTTTTTCAGGTGAATCAAGGTGAATCTAAGATACTTTTTCAATTCTGAGTTCAACTGATAAGAGAGCTGAGCTTTATCTCTAGAGGGGAGGGGCTTGACCTGAAACTAACTCTGATTGGACCAGGCTGTTCTGGTCTCATAGTCGTTAACTATGAAAGGGCAGTGTGACTCCTGATGTGAGAGTTGATAGTTGAATGAAACAGTGAAATTAAGACACAAAATGTCTTCCCCTTGAAAACCAAGTCCAGATGCTTTTCTGTTAACCTTTTCTTCATTTAGAAAATGTAGTAGATGCAGTTCTTTTTAAGTTTCTAACTTGTCAGTAAAATGCACTAAAAACCAGGCTTGTGCCCTGTCTTGTCTTTTCCCTTGAGTCATTTAGTTTAGTAAGCATTATGTAGAAATATTTTAATATCAAAAGGTCATGTCACTAACCAACAAGGCCAGAGACTGGTCCATGGTTTACAAATTTAACCTAAAATTAGTGAACTGTAAAAGTTGGTATATTGTTTTGGGGAGTATTTAGAGTTTTGTGGTCCCTGAGTCTTTATTTTTTTGGGTTAAGTGGTCCTTGGTTTAAAAATGTTTGAGAAACACTGAACTAGGCTTACCGTTAAAGGGACAATATGCAAAGATAAACTAATTGAATGGTAATCCCTTCAAACCAATAGATTTCTAGAATAATGTGGGTTGAGTGCATTTGCAAACCAACTCTCGGCTTCCTAAATTTCACCATTTTACTGCTGTGTTGATTTGGGAGGGCTGTTTTTGTGTGTGCAGCTCTCAGCCAATCACAACTCACAGAAGACAGGAAGGTACAGCAAATCTATTTAAAGAGGGCTCAGAGTTTGACATTTGCCTGGAAATCCTGTATATGACATCTTTAATCTCCAATATAAAAGAGAAGGAAGTTGAGAGTGAAATGTCAAAATGTTTTTTTTCTCCATTAGCCATTGTCCTGACAGTTCTTGGGTCCACACAATAAAAAGTGTTTCATTGTGTGGACCCAAGAACTGATATAAAATATAGTATAAAAAAATCCCACTACAAATATATCAACAAAATGTCATTTTAAATAATTGTCATTCTAATACACAGTCAACCGAGGGCTCCATACTGCGCCTTAAAATATTTAACATGGTCCCAACATTTTGTGGTTGTATTATTTTTACATTCAAAATTATGAGGTTTATGCCTTTATGGGATAAAGTAGACAGTAGTTTTAAACAGGGGGTAAATAAGAGGTAGAGAGTGAGTGAAGGACAAAAGAATCTGACACTGGGAGTCCAAGTTGCAACATCAGGTGCATATGAGGGCAGTTCATTCAATTGTTGTGTCCAAAGGTCACGTGATTGATCTAATCCAATAGTCAATATGCTTCTCCCACTGCTGTGCTTTTTCTGCTGTGTTGCTCTATCTTTACAGGTGCTGTATAGAAAAAAAAGTTTGACTCCTGCTTTCTGTTCATTTTATTGAAAAGCTTTGGGCTCTGTGCCAGTTTTAGAGGATAAACCTTCAGTGTGTCTATCTGCTCATTCTCCTGTTTCCTCTCTGCTTACTCATAGGTCAGCTTTGTAGGCTACAGTACAACAGTGCTCTTGTCTATAAGCTGATTAATGATTACCCACACCAAAGAGGTTTTTGTTCGCACCAGTCTCAGTCTGAAAGAAAAGCAATTGCCCCTGTTTTTATAAAATAAATTATAATTAATCTGCAACTTATACAAGAGAATTTCTTTAAGTATAACTTAACAGATTTACCAGATTTAAAGGATGTTATCTAATCTTGTTTTGTTCTTGTACTTTATTCTGCATGCAAGACGTTCAGGCTTTATGCATCTGTGAATTTGTTAGATCTAAAGCAAAAATGCATAAGAAGTATTTTTTCAATCAGAGAGGAAAATGCTTCTTAAAATCTAAACCAAACAACATTGCTGGGCTCACTACTGTCCTGTAAACCTTTCCTTTTATTCTGCCTGGTGCTCTTTTATTACACATCACACCTGACACTTTTCACACGTGCAGCTCTTTCCCACTCTCCCCCGTTGCTCGGGACTGTTGACCCTAAGTACTTAAAATCCTGCCCCTTCCTTTCTTCTACTCCCTGTGTCCTCACTGTTTGACTTAAGTTCCTCCGCCTTCACAAACATGTATTCTTTTTTGCTACAACTAACTTTCCTCTTCCTTGCCACCTCTCTAGAATTTCCTTCCACTAGTGATATTGTAGGGTTTAGAGACTGGCACTGAGGAAAAGACAGGAGGAAGAGCTGGATGGAGAAGAGATGAAGATGTTGAGGGTCTCTATGGGAGTGGTTAGAAGGACAGCTCAGGCCAGAGGTTTTGGAGACAAAATTAATAAGGGCCATATTGAGATGTTCAGAAGAGGGATTGTGAATATATTAATGAAAGGATGCTGAAGACCAAAAAGAGGAGCTTTATGGATGTAGTGAAGCAGAACATGAAGGTAGTTGGTGTGAGAGAAGAGGATGGAGGGGGATGAGGGATGAGATGGAGGCAGATGATGAGCTGCGGTGACCCCTGAAGGGAACAACCAAAAGCAGCAGAAGAATGGAAAACTATTTTAATTGTCCTTTTCATACAATTGCTTAGGCTGACTGTTTAGCTATACAAGCAAATGTTAACTTGTTAAAGCTTTTCACAGGGATTTGGTTTCTTGGTTTCAGATCAAGGTTGCCTAATGTAATAACCTACTGTACGTTAGTCTTCCACCAAGTTGAAGTCTGCAGTGCCATTATAATAAATTATATTTCCACTTTACAGAAGGCTAAGCAGTGTAGCCAAGCGGAGTTACATACTGTCGTTTCTATCCACCGAGCGGACTGTTATGAAGTTGTTTGTTGACCTTTGTTTTTATGTCACTGTCAGCCAATTCAGAGTAAAGTCAAAGGAGAAATGCTGGTCCGAAGCTGCTCGCTCAGGGGTCAGCAAACTGAAGAGACAACAGTCAAAGAGAGGACACACAATAAGCATCACGATGAGCCATGTGATGTGACTTTAGCTGCAACACAGCTCTCTACCCCTCAAGAAAATGTAATTTAGATTCTTTCTTTTCTTGTAATGTCAATGTAATGTCGTTTACGGTAAAGGTGATGCACTTAAACTGTCGAGTTTGTTGAGAGGTCCTGTAGCACTTTATAAATTTTATAAAAATCCAAGTTTAAAGATAGTTACCTTAAAAGACATGAGAAGTTTTACAGTGTAGCCTCAATTTGTTTTTTGGTTGAAAGTTGATTGAATTTGTCCTAAACTTGTAAATGAAAAGAGAAAAAAACATCATGACAATCCTTGCTAAAGTTTGCAAGTTTTTATTGTAAAATCTATACAGGAATTTCTGTGTCCACCTAATCCAGAATAATGTTTACTTAGATTAGTAAGAATCTAGTAAAATGAAGACATCTTGGTCTTAAAATGGCGCATTGGAGCAACTACCCAGCTCCTCTAACAAGAAGTGGCATTGCATCAAACCCACCTTTTGTTAACTGTCCACTTCTCGTAAAGGTACATTTTGTATAATTCCTCCCTCTCTGTCTGTGCCCCAGGCCCCCCCGGCGTCCGGTCGGACCCGTAGCGTCTCCCTCCTCCCTCATCTCACTCCCTCATCGTCCCCGGTCTCACAGCGGCAACTGAGCCACTCGGCGTCGCCTAGCAACATCGTCACCATCACTCACCACAAATCTCCGGCTGCTGCTCGTCGAATTAAGAATCAGTATCCGGGACGACTGCTGGAGGTCAAAGAGGTCAGTGGCCCAAATGCAGTATGATAGTTACTGAACAAAATCCTGAGATGGCATTTGTATTGCAAAAGTTTACTTTATTTTGTTATTTTTATATTTTGATCCTTCTCACTGCTGCAGTGTGACAGAGTCTTGATGTTAGTCTCAGGTGAGGCCATGGTGCAGTAAATTCAGCAAATCTCTTCATTTTTGGCAGCTCAGACGCTGACTGCACTGGGCTCAGTCTCTAGTGTAGCTTCAGCTTTGTGAGCATTTTTTCTGTATATATACATACTGTTTATCCTTGGCAGAGAAAAAGTTTGGAAAGGTGAAAGGCTTTTATTGTGAAGTGAATATTTTGTGAGTTTTTTGCCCTCATAGTTCACTGACGTATTTAAAATAACCCATTTAAAAAAACATCTACTTGCAAATTTGTTCTACCAAACCTTAATTATTGGTGCTTTACATTTCTGATTACAGAAACAGCTAAAAGGTAAAAAGGTAAAAAACTATATGTGTGACATGTATTCTTTAAGCCATAGTTTACTTTTTGATTTAAAGCCCAGTCTTCTGAGAAACTAGCACTAAACTCATCAATATGTAAAACTTCATATTCATATTCATTCTTTGACGCTAATCCTTAAACGTATGGAGCAAAGCTCTATTTCGTCTGGATTTTGAATTCACAGAGCTGCAACCACCTCCTGAGTTAATTAAAACTCCTTTCATTCCAGATGTCCTATCAGCTTTTGAGTCCAAATCCTTATTAATTCTGCGCAGCTCAGTCACCAGGACCTGTCAGGCCTGGTCACCACGTAGTCCTCATCTGCCACATCTCTACAGACTTTCACTATTCCCCACTTAACTCGCAGGAGAAGATTGTTTTCCCTGTCTCTGCATAAAACCTGTCTGCAAATCATTTGTAGTGATTAATTGTGAGATATCAGTCTTGAAGTTTGGTATTTGGAGTAAAAATAGTATGATTGTGCATAAAACTGGAAAACTACAGAGTCGTTACAGTGGTCGCTAAATTTTTTTGCACCAACCATTTTGTTTTTGAAATGAACCAGTCTGGAAATACTTACTGACCCTTACTATTGGTACAGTAATGTAAAACTGAGGCAGTCAG
This sequence comes from Perccottus glenii, assembly GCA_024416835.2. Taxonomy (NCBI): domain Eukaryota; kingdom Metazoa; phylum Chordata; class Actinopteri; order Gobiiformes; family Odontobutidae; genus Perccottus; species Perccottus glenii. The sequence continues at coordinate 8,590,102 of CM044562.2, forward strand.
AAAAGAAGGCATCTTGGAAACTGTTGCCGGGAATTCACTCAGTTCATCGAAGTCATCCAGTTTATCCAGTTTACATTTACATTTACATTTAGTCATTTAGCAGATGCTTTTATCCAAAGCGACTTACATTCACCAGTGTTACATTTACATTTTTAGTTGACGCTTTCATTAAAAACGACTTATATTAAGGTTCCATTCTCCAGTCTTACACCTGGAACACCACTGGAGGCAAGGTGGGTTAAGTGTCTTGCCCAAGGACACAATGACAGTATGAACTGTGGGGAGAGCGGGAATCGAACCGCCTACCTTCCGGTTGAAGGCCGACCGCTCTACCACTGAACCACAGCGCCAGTTTATCTCAGAAGCATTGTTTGGGAACGTTTCCCGTTTTCAGAGTCTTGTTAAACCTTCAGCACAGCTCCTCTTGTGCACAGGACTAATCAGTGTTTACAAAATAGCAGCAGCTTAATAGTAATAAAGTGTAATTCAATATTTGTTCATTAAGTCATTTGTTCAAACGAGGTCCTTTGGCTCACACCTTTTATGACAAGTAAAAATCCTAAAAGAAAAGAAGACTTATTTAAGAATGTATTTAATGTATTTTTATTTTTTTTATCCAGAACAAAAAGGACAACAAAAGTACAAAAATATAGTAAATATAATGGTGATATAATGGTCTTTCTGTTCTTCCTGGTGACCCTATACACATACAGTAATATACTTTAAATCCTTCATACCACTAAACTTCAGAACATCTGTAGTGCATTAATTTTATGTCAACAACATATCACTCTCTTTAGAACAGGTGACCTACAAAAATCCTGTGGTGACCTACATTTTCCCTCCATCAACAAGTCTTCACAGAGATAGCATATGACAACATCTTTACTCACTTCTATACCTCTCTTTATACCCCCCGAGTTAAGTTAAAGTGTACAATTGCAGCCACTCAATCTAAACTAAACACAAATCCACAAAAGCGTTCTTACGATACTCAGAAATTACATTATTTGTGGCACCTACAGCTTGGAGGAGTAATACCAAAAACAAATCTTCATAAAACCAGTAAGTCTGACTCACTGGTGTAATAATTGTTAATTTATTGTCTTAAGTCTTAAAGTGGGACAGCAGCTTTGTATGATGCCTGCCTATTTGCGACATTCACAATACAGCGCAGCTTGCCGTGAAATAGAAATTTCTCAGCGGGATATAAACACCTTGTATCATTTGAAACGTATCAATACTGAGCCGAAGGGAGTCTACTGCCTAACCATTTGCTAAACGCTGTATTAAAAGACTGCATTTTACCTCACTCCCTCCAATGACACTGTTGGAGAAGCATCAATATTTCATACAAACCTCTTTCTGTAAAGGCTTAGTTGCTCATCGAAGACTTTGCTGTCTCCGAGTCATTCCCCGCTCTGCTGCACCACGCTGCGTGCTGCTAGTGCGGTGTGTGGCTTGTCTACTTTGCCAAGAATATTCCATTTAAATGATTCGCTCTAGGACAGAAAGAGAGCAGCCAACTATTGGAGCGAGACGAGACTCATTCCCTTCCTCAAGAGCAGAGTCTGTCTCCTCGACTGAACCTGGGACACTCTTGTGTAGATATACGACATGTGGTGGCATCATTAAGCAAAACAAACACTGTTTTGGTGCTTGTTTTGACAGAAAGATGTGGTTTGAGAAGTGATTCACTAAAACTCATCTACTGCAACCTAAGTCAATGTCACTGGCTTTCAAAGTGTCCCAGAAAGTTTGTTCATATCAGTGTGAACAGGCCACATCACATAAATATAATCTTTTTGAAACAAATCCGGTTAAATATTAAATTGAAATAGTATAGTGTGAACAAGCCAATCTCATAGTGACTATTGCCTCACAGCTGTGGCACTGATTACTTGGGTTGATTTACTTTTCACACTATAAAGCCAAGAGGCCACTGCTCATTATCAGTGGATTAATGGACAGACAGCAGCATCAGATGTTGTCTCGTCCACCCTAATCGTTCACTGCTGTATTAGTCTTAATCTTTCTTTAACATTCCTTTCTGATACAGTACTTCCTGTGTGGCTCCTTGTTAAACTGTCATGCAGGAAGGTTGGACTTTGCACTTGACTGAATCTCCACATGACGGGCTTTGAGGTTTACACATACAGAGGCCACCAGACTGAGTTTAGTCAGCTGTAGTAATATTAGAGCAGTTTCTCATGGGATATGTCTGTGCACCATCTGAGTACACCCAACTCTAGACTTTATAGGCTTTAAATATCCACACATTTTTACCATGTTCCCTCAATATTATATATCAATATTTGTCGTTGTCTAGTTTTTCTACTAACGTTGTATCACTTTGTTACTGAAGAGGTCTAAACTAGAACTAAATGTAGGAATGAACCAGGTCTAAACCAGGACTTTTTCATTCGGAGGCATCACAATTAGATTTAAGGCTTTGTTTGACCATGATTTTGAATAAAAAACATAACTTTATTGCAATAATGATATTAGGATAAAATTGCCAAATATTTTTTATATATTGTGCGGTATAAGAAAACATACTGTCTAATGGCTGGGTAAGCTAATATTATTTAAATTTTATTTCTTTAAGTAAAAAAAGTCTTCTTCCTGAATTTCTATCATCCCAAGTAATGTGACGGTTGTGACCTTTTCACCAAGCCTTTTCCGTGACTATAATATATTCTGATTTGCTTTGTGTCAGTCCCACAATTTCCCATAATGCACAGGAAGTAAAAATAAATAATAATGGCCTTCACTGATTTCTCTGAAACGACTAGATGTAGTTTCCTCTTAGTAGTTTCCTTGTTGCTCTGTGTCCCGAGTGTGTCAGTCACGCTCATATCCACCAGGGCTGTGGCCTGTCACAGCTCATCAAACGCCTGGGCTTTGTGTGCTGCAGTTACGCAGCGGTTACGCAGCAGCAGACTGGAGGCTATTTCTGGAAACACCACTGCTCTCTGCTCTGTGTGTGATCTGTGCTGTGAGCCACCATTCGATGCAATTTCTTTGTTCTCTTGCCCCCCCTTCTACGTATAGCCCACTTAATAGCCTCACAATAAAGATAATGTTTCTAAAAGAAGCTAGCATGTCGAGTGTTAAAAGAAATGTTCTTCATAGGTCCCTGAAACATATCTTGGGATAAATATGAGCCATAAAACAGACACCGCTGGTTGTTTGAAGGGCACTGTGAAAAGGATACTGTATGAGGATGCCAAACACTAAGAGTCAATAAAGAAATGGCTCTAAATCAAAAACGTGAGCTGCATTAATCTGCGGAAATAGCTGAATAATTGGAGAAGTGCATCTCTTTCCATGTTAAAGCCATCAGCTGTGAGTGATGGGGAATAGCTGTGCGCACCGATGCAAAGAAACAAATGGGTTATTGAAGTGTGTGCGGAGGAAGAGTGTGTAGTCGTACAATATTAATGAATACTACATTTCCAGCTGATAAACAACTTGGATTCATTAGCCTCAGGAGAAGCTTATTACCTGTGAGAGAGAAACGACTATTTCCTGCTACTTTTTTGGTTACGTTTAGCCCTAGCTGAGTCATACAGAAATCAGTTCTAATGAGACTTCAGGGGCCTGTCAGGAGAACTTGTTTACAGAGTTGGGGACTTGTTATATTGGCTCTCTCTTTTCAAAGCAGACAGTGAAGTGAAAAACTTTTAAAAGATATTATGCTGATCATTGTATCAGGCGTCTATTTCCTCTATGTCATTCCTATCTCTCTTTTTTCTGTCCGTCTCCTTTTATCTCTTCTGTCCCAGGAAGCAAGGACCATGGCAAGGTCAACATTGTGGATCAGCCATGTTGGATAAAAAAACATTACAACCATTAATAACTTGTCATTGTTGTTTTCAGGTGATGTCTCAAGCTGAAGTCCAGCAGAAAAGCCTGGTCCAGTCCATCGACTCCCTGCCCACCAAAGGCCCCCTGTCCTGTCTGGACCAGGACCTGCTGCTGCTCAAAGCCACATCGGCTGCTACCCTCAGCTGCCTCGGCGAGTGCCTCAACATCCTGCAACAGACCCAGAGCCAGGGACCTCCTCCGTCTCAGGCGTCCCAGTGTAACCACAGCGCCTCCACTGGTGAGTGCGCCCCGGGCCCCGTTCTCCTGGAGCCCCCGACCCATCCATCTCCCCTTTCCCCTCTGTCCCCTTGTTCTGAGCCCTGTCCTAGTGGCAAGAGCCAGCTGGGACACCTGGACTGTGGCTCTTGCCCGTGCCTGATGACTACCATGAACTTTAACGTCTGTAGTAAATGTTGTTGAATGTTGCATTTGTCCTTTTTTAGTTTTGTTTCATTTGTTTGTGTTGTTTTTCTGTGTTTTATTGTCAATGCAGTCACTCATTATTAGTCTGTGTTCAATGTATTTAAATGCATTGAAATCCAAGTAGCAGTGCCAAATGTAGCATGAATGTGATGTGTGTTTGAAAATGTTGTTTACAAATCCATAGAAGCATTTCAGACTGTTCATGCATGTCAGAAAAAGCAGGGTTTATGTGTGAACTTTAAATATAATACTATGCATTCTCCTAAATCTCCTCAAAAAGGACAAAGTCTTTGCCAAAGAAGCCCTCACTGGTGCCGAAAATGTCAGACCTCTGCCATGTTTAACCCTCTTTGTGCCAGATCATTATCGACCCAATAAAGTTGTCTGGATTTAAACCTTCTGCAGCCTGAGCTGGTTCTATGGCATGACTCAGAACAGTTCATTTGGAGGTGGATGTTTGACACCAATTATTTACTTTTTCTAATGTTTTCTACAGAAAATGGGAGTTTATGGAAGACATTATAAATCTCCACACATAGTTTTGTGTTTTTCAGTTTGGATTCACAGCAGTGCAGACACCTGAAGGGAAATCTGTCTCTTGCTGAAAACTTTTAATTGGTGTTTTCTCGGACAATCTGAAAATCGATCAAATCTTTCTGCACTAAAACATCTCAGACTTTATCTAAAGGAAGGAGGGGGTGGAGTTAATGAAAAGAGGAAGTTTTATTGAATTACCCACTCTTTTACTGGAAACCTGTGATGAAATGTTAAAGCCTTTTTGACTTATTTAAACTTCATCACCTTATGAGCAATACAGCGGTTTTATAATAATTGCCTAAGACGTTGTATAAGGACAAATAGACACTGTTAATATAACGTTATAATTTCTTTGTCATTGTTTTTATCCTGAGCTTATACTATCTGGGAATAAATCCTCAGCACTAAACTTTCTGTGCTATTACTGTCATTTGGATTGCATGTTGAGACAGCATTACTAACACTGTACCAGGGCAACATTATCATGGCCACACAGTCACAGTACACTCGTGCCATTGCCCATGATCTTATTTTCTCTATGGAAGTGGCTCTATCTGTTGTGGTTCTCATTCATCCAGTTTACAATATACCAGGGTAGTTACAGAGTACTTTGTCTACTTAACTACTTTCGTATGTTACTGCTGTGAATACAAACTGTTTGCTCACAGAAGCTGAATAGTCAAGGTAACATGTTTATTCTTCTCTAGCCATCATCTTGGTTTTAGTCTGTCCTTTTCGTCTTTGGGTCTGGGTTTGGTTGGATGCCATACCCCTGCCGTTGTGCCTGTCCTCACAGTGTGTTGGTCTTCTGTTTGCGCCCACAGTCACCCTGCCCTGTAGCTGTTCCTCAGACAGGGGCTGGTGTGGAGTGGGACCGCCCGGCTGCAAGTACAAACCTCTCTCCTTCCGTCATTTGGCTGATAAAACCTGCGGGGCTCCATCTGTTCCCCGCCTCCGGCATGCACCCCCCACACCTCAGTTAGGACCCTGGGTTGGGGTTGAGCGCTGGGGTAGTGTGGCATGAACAGCTTTCGGCCTGGTCCAGCTGATAAAGGGGCTGTGGCTGGTTGGTTGAACAGTTTGGTCACACTGGGAAAGCACCACCGCTGCATGGATCGGTTAACTCTTCAAAAAGAGCCATGCATGAGGTCTGACCGGGTTTATGTGGCACTTCCAGGAAATGCTTGTTAAAACCTCCCAGTCACAAACCACACGTCAAGTTATCAGCTCGGAGGATCTCAGTCTTACTCTTCTGTGCAGAGACTTCTCCTTTACGGAAATAAAATCCATAAAGGAATGACATTTGACACAATCCTTGTCAAAAACTGCCTCCTGCTGAAGCTGGTTTTTGCCACTGTGATTGGAAAAAAAGACAAACATGCTTAATATGTTAAATTATTTTTGGGATACTTTGACAGATTTTGATGGATCTTTTTCATTACAGTAACCAAAACCACCTTCCATAAAAAAATAAATCTAGTTGCAGAGACAGTAAAAATAAATGGTTTCTGGTGAGTTTAAAACATCCTAAATCAATGTCACAGCCCAGAAATGGAAAGGGCAGCCATTGGAGACATCTACTGCATGTTTATCTGTCCGCTGATATTTCTGCACAAGCCTTTTTCACCTGCATGTCTCTGACATACCCCGCTCATCAGAGTGATTCTGCTTCTGGTGCTTCACTGTGACATTGCACAAAGTCTGAAATATTTGAACTCTAGTTGGACTCACTTGAACCACTGATCCCCAAATGTCTTGGTATTAAACTTCAAAACCTGCTTCAATTCAAATGCCTTTGGACAGAGCTGTACAGTTGTCTGTTTTTATCGGCGCAGGCTCGCTAACACTCTTTAGGCTCCTGTCTGTCAGACTGTCAGCTGACCAAAGAGCAGCCTTGGCCCGAGGGCTATTTCAGTGTTTTTTGTCGAGGCAGACTAGCCTTAGACTCAGCACCACACCGACTCGTGTCAGCACACTTTGCCTTTTCACTAATGGGCATCAAAGAAAGGCTTCTCGGTGCAGTCGACTATAACCTAATTTGAGAACTGGAATCGGAAATCAGCTGCCCTTTGGTCCTTTAATATTACTTTGAAATGAGATACAGTATCCGGGGCGTATGTTAGAGAGAGGCTTTTTGTTTCAGCTTTTCAGAAAAAGCCATTTAGAAAGTATAGATTAGGTTTTGATTGATAAACCATGACAAGATTTATTTCAGTTGCTTTGTATTGCTGCTCCCTAACATACATAGTATAAAGATTACTGATACTTTGCCAGATTTTTTGAAAAACACTAAAAGACTCCTTAATTTCACCTCCTGATGTAATCCCTAAAAGGAAAACTTACAGTATTTGTTAAATCTCAAACTAATCTGAAGTGACTAAGCTTAATGCTAAAGTTAAATATGAGTCTGCATGTGGCCATAGACTCTTACTATAAAGCACTAAAATATTTCTCATGACAAAGACCTGCAAAGTACCTATATCATATTTATCTAATATATGTCTATAACAAACTATAAAAAAAATGCCATCCCTAGCATTATGTCAGATTGAATCGTCAAGAAACTGGTCAACCTTTCCTTTGTTACACAAAATAAAAAAGAAAGCACTCAGGCACACAGGCAATTTCCTGCTGTCTTGGCTGTCAATCTGATACGCCCGGCCTTTTATGAAAACCTTCATATCAAATGTCCAAAAGCAGAACGATATTAGTTTTTTTTCTTCCTCCTCCTTTAAAATTCCCTACTCAAGCTTTTTTCCAGCATAAATTTATAAATGAATATTACAGACATTATTGATGGAGTCTCTTGCTCTGACGCTGCCATGTCATTATTACAGATGGTGTTCCTGTGTGGACTGTCCCAAAGTCTCCGTCGGTGGAGCAGCTGAAGAACGGAGCCCTGACTCCCCTGCACTCAGCCGAGCCCTCCCCGGATTTCAGGAAAAGGAGCCTGTCCCATGGTGCTGAGGTCAGACACATTTATATTCCACTGCCACTGTTAAACTGTGAAAGTATAAAACATATTGTCATTCTGCATGTACAGTATATATATCACTGGTCGTTCAACGCTCTTTAAATCTCTTTTATTGTCAGGATTTTGGTGCATTCAGCAGCTGTAGAAATAACTAGGTCACAGTCACCTGCTGAAGTCACTTTGACATGTAATATACCAAAGCAGACTCTGTGGTTATTGTTTCAAGGCTTTGAGGATTTCTGAAGTTTGCTCCGTTGCCCTAAGAAGGAAGCTCTCGACGCTTGTGAAAGTTTAAACAGAGCTCCTGTCAGATTAAGTGGGTCATGCCGTATAGAGGAGCCTGAACTGGGGAGGACCCAGGAGGGGCTTTCATTATGAATTTCTCACTTGCTGTGATCTGCAAAAAGGCCCGGACTGGACCACCTCGATTTCCTGTGAATATTGTAAAGCTTCAGATTGAAATATTAGGGCCTAAAAGTCTTTCTGTTTTATAGCATCTTTTAAATTGACACTGCAACTGCTGTTGTTCATTGTTTATTACGACAGTGTGCTGCAACATATCTATTTCGACAGAGACAGTGTAGAAAGACAGGATCTTTGCGTCTGTGGTCCTTTTGCATAAAGCTCTAGTGAAGGAAAGGAGAGTCAGTGATGAAGATGGATGGGGTCTTTGTCATCTCGGCAGCGTTTATGGGTGTGCCCTTGCCTCGAACAGGCTCTGGTTAACGTTAGACCTGTCGTTTTATGTCATCAGTGCAAGAGAGCACTGTGTTAAACATTTATGTTATATGTTGGGCTGACTGTAATTTAAATCTAATGTAAAAAAGTACAGACAGCGAAGAAGCCAATGTGCCTTTGATTTGAGCACTGCCTTGTGGGTTTGATAATTAATAATTGTTTTCTATTGACAGCTAAATGTAAAATTGCTGTTAAAGTTAAAAAGATGTTAAAGGATAAACTGTATTACATCAATGAACGGGGGAACAAACCAAGAAATGAATGAATGTCGAGAATCAGACATAATGTAATTTCCTAGTTTCATACATAGTCACACCTACATTAGATGTAAGATACTCAGCTATAGGTACTATTATGTTAGTAGGTGAACAAAGGCTTCATGTGACATTATACGGCTACGGTTATTGTTTTGGGGTAAATGTGGAGAGCACAAGTAAAACTGGCTGTGTAGAGGTATGGCTTTATATGAGATGAGATTAAGTATAAGTTACTGTTGGGCATTTTTAGCAAAGATGCATCACACTTATGATCTACAGGAACAAGGAACAGATGGTTAAAGTAACTTTAATGTCAAAGATTTTTCAGGATTTGCATCATAATAAAGTGTAAACTGAGTTTTGTTGTAACATGCCTCATCACTCAGAGACAGAGATTTGTGACATAAAAACACAACATAAAAAAACAAGATTCAGGGAACTATCATTACAACTTTAGAGCCACATGCTTAGATGGTGTCGTTTCTGAAAGGTCATGTTTAATATTGATACAATACTAGTAGTGCCACATGAATCAACATGAGCATATTAGTCCATCATGAAGAAAAGGTTAAAACAAAGGCATCTGGACGTAGGTTTCAAGGTGAAGACATTTCATTTCTCATTCGAGGAGCATTTTCAATTCTGAGTTCAACTGGTATCTGTCAGATGGAGGGGTTAAACCTGAAACTATCTCTGATTGGACCAGGCTGTTCTGGTTTCATTGTTGTTGAGAGTGGAATGGGCTGAGTGAGGCCTGATGGGGGGTCGTTATGCTCCTGTGGAGCATGACTGCTCCCTTCAGGTGGTATTGTCCTTCTAGAGTGAAACAGTTTTGATTTTGTAAATAGGAAAAGGTGGTATCTGAGGCTTCTTCCTCTGTTAAGTGAAGGCCTTTCCATTTCAACCAAAAAAACCCATCTGGCCTCTCTGGACAGGATTTGAACATTGCTGGTGGAGGTGGACTACAGACTCAGGTCCACCAGGATTGGCTCTCTTGAAGGGAGCAGTTATGCTAAACAGATACAAGCTCAGCTCTCTTACCAGTGGAACTCAGAATTGAAAATGTTCCGTATGAGGGAAACATCTTCACCTTGAAACCTGCTTCCAGATGCCTTTGTTTTAACCTTTTCTTTTTTGTGTTCTGGTTGACTGAGAACTTCCAGAGACATTAGTCCATCATGTAAATATGCCAGATTTAGCCACAACAGATCATTTTCAGATCATTCAGTGGGGTGCACGTGGCAGAGTGGTTAGCAGGTTGTGAAGGTTGTGAGTTCAAAACCTAGCCGACACAAAACATGTGTCTCGACTCCGGTCTTTCTGTCAGGAGTCTGCATGTCCTCCATGTGTTACCGTGGGTTCTCTCTGGGTACTCCGGCTTCCTCCCACCGTCCAAACACATGCATGTATAGGTTAATTGGCAACTCAAAAGTGTCCATAGTGAATTAATGTGAGAGAGAATGGTTGTCTGTCACTGTCTGTCTCTAAATGTTAGCCCTGCGACTAACTGGCCATTGTACAGGGTGTACCCCCCCTCAGGCCCAAAGCTGCTGGGATAGGCTCCTAACAGGACAAAGCGGTAGAAAATGAATGAAAAAAAAAAAAAGATCATTTTCATCTGTAGTCCTACGGCAGGATGATGGTAAAGAGAAAGAACATATTTATATGAAAGGCACATGGACAAGAGAACATCACATTTACAAAAGCTAGTTAAATATTAGAGCAGGTTAGCAAATCAGGAGATGCTCTAAAAAAATCACAACATCAAGTGCAGATTTCAAGACAAAGCACAGACACAAGAAAGCACCTAAATATATATATAAATTACAAAAAGGGGTTTATTGTTGATGTTTGTTCCAAAAATATCCTTCTTTTACAGCTATTCATCTTTTACAGACATTTATTTTGATTACCCAATGTATTATCTGACCAGATGTAGTGAATAATATTAGTTTTTCAGAGGCGTATAATTGCTTTTCTGAATTTAAATGACTGTCACATGAGTCAGGACTTCTTACAGGATGTGTATTTTTGGCTACGATGATTGATGTTGTAGTCTATTGATTTTTCCATATTTGTGTTGGTAAAATAAAACACAGGCGGAGTTACATTAGTGAAGGAAAGACTTCCGTTCAGAACAGAGTTTGTGTATGAGATTTATAGGTCGTCCATTGGTCGGACATTTAATTATCTAAACAACAGAAACACTAAAAGCACCTGGCACCATCCATCATTAGAATAAAATGTTCTCGTAAAGCTCTTGGTCGTCTCTATACTCTATAATTTATCGTACATTTGTGCAGCGCTGTACTACCTCCTGAAGTCAATCCCTCATCTAATCATCCATTCATACTTTGGTTGCTCGCCAGTTTTGTGTGTAATCTGGAGAATAGTCTTGAGAGCCAGACAGGGAAGAACATTACCGAGTGGATGATAAAGGTTTTTCTGAATTATGTAGCAGCACCGAGGTGTTGGAGGTTCATTTGTTTGGAGAAAGAGCACAAGGTCTGTTTGTGACTGTTGGACAAATTGTTGGGGCTGGCAGAACTCAGCTGGGATTAAACATTTGTTTCACTACAGCAGTCGCTTTTTCACCTGCCACTGTAGACGTCATTTGTTTGTATTTACACTTCTCAAGCGTTTTGACCCATTTTTCCATACTGCCGCATCTAAAAATAGAAAATCATGTCATTGTATTTTTGGAGATGCAGTTGTAGGTTCCTCTTTTGACCAGCAGAGGACAGCAAAGTCCAGGCTACAGCTCACACATCCTCACATTTATTATTATCTCATACGTCATACAAATGCTTTATCTTCACACATTGATTCAAATCGTAGTAAATGTGAGCTTGGTGCATTGTTAAGTATAAATAAATGTAATGTGTTTGGATGTCTAATGATAAGTTGCATGTGTCAAATATGAGACAGGACAACAAATGAGTTTAGTTTATGTGGCTGCCATTTTGGATTATGTCAAAAAACACAAGACTTTTTGGGATAACTCTTTATATTTAGTCCTCATATAAAATTAAAGGCACACCACTCAAACAGGAAGTGACCTCATACATATACATGAAACATCCATAGAAATATTGAGCTGCTCGGTGGCTTATTACTGTGAGCTCAGCCTATGAAGGAAAAGCAGAAAGTAATATGGCTGTGTATGGCTGTCTCAAAGTGTACGTCTTACAATTTCCCCTTGATTTACCGGGGCGTACCCCGCCCACCTCCTGCCTTAGCAGCTGGGATAGACTTCAGTCCTCCACCATCTGTAAAGGATAAATGGTAGAAAAAATATCTTTGAATTGATCGTATTTAGAAGCTTTCTGGAACACTTTACATTATGGTACAGAAATAACATGGTAATAGAATGGTAATAATTTCACACACACATTTGTTATCACTATGATCAATTTAATTTCATTGCAGAATACTATATCAACAGTTTCATAAGGCTGGTAAAGATTTGTCTTGTACATGCAGGTCTGCCCCAGTTGCCTTCTCATTAGTTGGGACTGATGTAACAATTATGATTTATGCAGAGCTCAGCCCAAGCTCTAATTTAATTCTGTGGTTGTCTGAGTTTTTTTTTTTTTCTTTCGCTTTAAGAACTGCTTTAGCAGAATTAGTCTAAAAGTTTTAATCAGCAAATGGAATAGATGTAAAGACAAACAAAGAGTCAGTAGCAATAATGCGTGACTGGGATTATGAATGTACTAAAATAGTGACATTACTATATTCTTTGTGTTTTAAATAAAAGAGAAAGATGAAAAGGTCTGTGCTGGCCTTAGACTTAAAAAAACTCAGTGAAGGATGTCTGAGTTTTGGAAAGTTACACTTTACAACATAACTATTCTTTTCTAAATTAAACATCGTGAGTATAAGCACTCCAAACCCCTCCAAATAAAACTGCAAACGCTCAATTCTTACAGTTTTATCTGACTGCTGGCTACATTAGCTTTGCTTTTATTTAAGGGAACTTTCCATGCAATGTATTTATTCCATGGACTAAGACTTAAGGCTAATGAGAATACTTCTGAATACCTTTAATGAGACAAATTAATGCTCTGGTTAGCAATAATCTATAATCTTTATTGAACAACCAGAAAAAAGTGAGTGAAGAGGAGACGCTTCAGGAGGAGGATGAAATAGAATATAAAAAGGAGCGTGAATGAAAGAAAGTATGACAGAAATGACAGCGCGAAGGCAGTGAGAGACAAGGGAAGAATGAATCAAACAGGAATGAATAAGTATGAAGACAAGAGTATGACAGCCGGGAAAGACTTTAGAGCAACCATCACAGTTAAAAATGAATAAGTAAAAAATGTGCTTTTTTGTGTGTTCATAGGGTTTAAAGAATGGTGGACCGAACATGGACTAGCAGCAGGTTACAGGTTTATGTCACAGAAGCCTTATGAATGTTTGTTAGTGCAGTTGGTTTGTTCTTTTCTCCCTCTGTTATTGTATTGTAGTGATATTTTATTCATGCTTGTTTGAGATTATTGGGTCTAGTCTTTGGTTAATAGACCAAATCCTCTGTTAAGTTAAGCAACACCCTGATGATAAAAGCACAAAGTGAGATGAGTGATGGGGCTGGGAAATGGGACACGAGCAGGAAAAGGTGGAGGCAGAAGCAGGGCCTCGTTACATCACCGACTGTTTCCCACCTACGTCAGCGGGACTTCCCCCGAGCTTCGTCTCTCTTCTTCATCAGAGTGGGTGGTGTGACCCGTGGAGACCCTCCCTCTTTCTGCCTTTCGAGCTAACAAGGACTGTGAACATCCTGCTCAGTCTGGCAGCCCTGTTTGTGTTTGGAGAGAGCTTTTGACAAGATCTGCTTTTTTATGGATTAAGTACACACTTTGCTCTCAGAAGATTTGAGTTGTTAACCTGAAGCAACTTGACTTTTTTGGGGGAGATGAGAGCCAGTGTGATGCAGGTCAAGTCGGTAGCGCCACAGCAGAGCAGCGTGAGTGTGTACCAGCTAACGTTTGTGTGCCTTTTTTTTTCTTTTTTGTGTTGTAGCCTTCCTCTCGGCTTTGTGAGTCTGTGTATATGTTCAGAATATAGGATAAATAACTCAGTGAGGGGTTACCCATAGTGCCCTTCTTCAGCAGTCAGCATCACTACACTGAGAGTTTCTGAGAGTTTCTAAGAATTATAGACACCTGCCAATAGGGCTCTTTCTAGTTTCTAGGATACAGTGTGACATGGATAAAGGGTGAGAAAAATAGATTTGTGCTGTTCTTAGCATATAATGATTTCCGATATTGTGATCCTCATTTGCTTTGCTTTACAGCTTGCATTTAAATTTAAATATGATTATCCTTGACTATTTCTTTAACATAAACATTGTATTCTTAATCCTTATGAATGAATCTCAACTCTTTAAACACAATACAAAAAGATTTGTTTCTAAATAAGCATTGGAACATAGTTTTTAAGAATAAAAAAGACGACACAAACATTACAATAAAATTAAGCTAAGACCACGCTCAAATGATGAAACTTTGTGTATCTTTGAACTTTAAAAAACATCTGCCACATGTTTAGTCCTAAAGGGACCTGGATGAATGAGCACCAACAACTGCCGTCAGCTTAACAATGCTTTGGAAACTCTAAGACATAGAGACATATTTTACAGAATAGCTGCAGTCTACTGTCTGAGTTTTGCTCACACTGCAGTTTTAAGTTTTCTGACAAACTTATGTTTTTTTTATGAAGTCCTGGGAGCATTAGTGAAAATGCTGGGACCTGTTCAAGACCTCTGTGCTATCTCAGGGGTTTGTCTAATGAGTAAGAACCATTCCTCCTCCTGTGTCCTTTCCTTTTCAATATATTCTGTATCTACACAAATATCACTGCTGCTGAGCCTAGACCTGCTTCAGAGTGTGCTTGTGTGTTCCCCTGTGTTTCCTTCAGCACAGCGTGTGCTCCATGTGTAATTTGTGCAGAGCCAGGAGAAGTGTTGCTTTGGCATGTATGCATGGAATAAATATTCAGGTGACAGGCAGGCGCTCCCGTCTTGGAAATATCTTGCCTTTTTCGAAACGCATTACCCGCCCAGTCTCAGCAGGAGCTCTTGGTGAAATTATTCAGCATGTTCAGTTCAATTTTCACCACAGTTCTTGCTTATTTGGTCTTTTTTTCTCAGCTGCAGCTCCACTAAAATGAAATATCTACAAGTGCAAAGCATGTGGGTTGTAATTATTGTTGCACAGAGACGGATGGAGTCAGAGGATAAAGACCGGTGGGGCGGTGGAGGAGTTGTATAGAGAGTTGCTGTTGCCTACAGGCTCCAGAGCACTTTCTGCATAATACATCAGCCTCTTTGCTTTTCTTTTTTCTTCTCTTCCTGCCTGCCCCAAGTTACTGCAAAGGCTTATCAAAAGCAGCATCTTTTTCTAACCTCCATCAAGTCTGTTTCCACTCGAACACTGGGGCTTAAATACAAGACTACATCTTCTGTCATCCACTGTTACCGAATGAAAACATGAAACACTGAAGAGAGGCAACGTGACAAACTGAATGGACTGTGAATGGACTCCAGAGAAAAGTAATCGAGGTGCTGTCCTCTGATATTTATAGGTTATTTCTGTCGCTGGCCTCTAAATGAGTAGTGTAACCCTGAATCTGAACTGTTGAGTTCAAATGGCATCTTTTTTTCTTTCTGTGTGTCCATTTGCAGTGCTGGGCATGAAATCCACTTAACATGTATTTTTATGACACGCTCCATTAAAATGCAATTGACCATAAATGACCTCTCTCACCACTATCCTTTAAGTCTAACACAAAAGACTTTATCTCATTCTTTATATTTCTTTACATTGATGTCTCCAGATCCTATCCGTTTTTTTCTCAATGAAGCCTCTTACATGGTCTTTTGTGTTTTCTAGCCTTTTCACAATAAAAGCATTGTGTCAAACGAGAGCTGTTCTTGGAAAGTACTTTTGGGTTTGACACCATTAATGTTCATTGGGTAATTACAGGTTTGGCCTAAATTAAAAATAACAAGTACATAATAAAACTTACAATCCGGTCAGAAACTGAAAAACCCAAAATTTGTTTAAAATATGTCTAAAGACTTTTTTTAATCTTGGCAGTCCAGTTTTTGTTGTGCAGCTTAACTAGACAATAAATAAATGAAAAGAGCATTTTGTCTTGTCTTCCAGCAGCA
Organism: Perccottus glenii; assembly: GCA_024416835.2. Taxonomy (NCBI): domain Eukaryota; kingdom Metazoa; phylum Chordata; class Actinopteri; order Gobiiformes; family Odontobutidae; genus Perccottus; species Perccottus glenii. Next base: position 8,606,078 of record CM044562.2, read on the forward strand.
GCAGCAGCAGCAGCAGCAGCAGCAGCAGCAGCAGCACACAGGGCTGGAGGACATCAGTCCCAGTGAAGAGGTGACAGACTCTGAGGACAATGAGGAGGAGGACCTGGGGGTTTTGGACGATCAGCGCAGCATCATCCTGCACCTGCTTTCACAGCTCAAACTGGGCATGGACCTTACTCGGGTCAGACACATTTCATAATTTGCTAAATTGCTGTTTCAATAAAACATTCTGTAAGCATGTTCTTAACATATTGTTGTAATCCTTAGGTGGTGTTGCCTACGTTTATTCTGGAGAAACGCTCCCTGCTGGAGATGTACGCTAATTTCATGGCCCACCCGGACATGTTCCTGTCCATCACAGCGGGGGCCACGGCTGAGGAGCGCATCATCCGATTTGTGGAGTACTATCTGACTGCGTTCCACGAGGGACGAAAGGGCGCTGTGGCCAAGAAGCCCTACAACCCCATCCTGGGCGAGACCTTCCACTGCTCCTGGGATGTGCCCCGGGACAAAGTCAAGCCCTCGATCAGGTCTAACCCGGGGGCCGGCCAGGGGTCAGGCAGGGGCCACAATAACTCACAGCAGGGAGAGGACTTGCACTCGGCCTCCTACAGAGTCCAGTTTGTAGCAGAGCAGGTTTCCCATCATCCTCCAGTGTCGGGGTTTTACTGCGAGTGTAGGGAGAAGAAGATGTGCGTCAACGCTCACGTCTGGACCAAGAGCAAGTTCATGGGCATGTCCATCGGAGTGTCCATGGTCGGGGAGGGTAAGTTGAGACATAAACAAAAAAGCACATGCCATCATACTGACTGATACTGACTCTGGAAGATAATGCAGTTTACATCATCGTCTTTGCAGGAAAGAAACCTAAAGCTACTGTAGTGTCAAAACTGATCCCTCAGTCTTTGGCACTATTGTCTTTATTGTTCACAACCAACACAATAAACGACCCGAGTAGCCTTCCCCAGCACTACTGATGTTTAAACAGTAGACATAAGCTTTTATACAGTTTTGATATGACAGTACAGTAATAACTCTTTCTGTAAAGCTTTGAGGTTCATTATTAACTTTCTGATATCATCCTGTAAGGCCTGGTAGATCTCTTCATTAACTCTCTGGTGTCATTTCTGGGAGACCTTGGGCTCCTCCTCAGGCTCTGTATCCTCCGATAACAGACACCTGCGTCTTTATCTAGTCCTTCCTGTGTGTGTGTGTCTGACATTAGGTTTTCTCTTTTATATTAATATGTTTAAATGAATAACTAACTGAGTCTACATAGTTAAGACATATAACATATAAAATATTACACCACACTACTGTAGGTAAAGATTTATTTTGGCAACTGAAACTAAACAGCTTTCCTAAGACTTAGAAATGTTTTAACCAGAGATCTTTCATAAAATAGGATTAAACAGTAATGATGATTTCTCTTTGATAGCAGTTGTTTTGATAGCTCACTCGTGCTACTCAGAGAACCTGGGTTATGCAAAAAACCTAAATGTGTTCAAGGTGCTCTGCTTTACTACCTCTGTTTCAAAAAATCTAAAATTTAAAATGACTGTTAGGTCTCTCCAAATTAGTTGATTTAGAGTCATATGTTTTATCTGTCATATTAATTGTATTGTTTGTATAAAATGCACTAATGTGGCAGCTTTTCTATTCAATATACCTACATTTTTCATACCTGGAGCCATCCATTGTCTTTTAGGCCAATACTAAGAAGCTGAAAAGGTGCAAACTGTGATGTTTTTTTGGGGCAAAATCTTTCACTAAAATGTGGCTATTTTTCTTTACACCATGCTGATATTTGTTGTATTTTGAGAAGATGATGAGATAAATAAATGCAACACCTAAAGCCTATTGAAATTAGGAGATAGAAAAAATAAATCAATAATACACACTTATTCCGGAATCATCACATTCTCCAAGGTATTTATTGTAGATACGTTTCTGTTCACCTTACAAAACCTTTGCCCAAAGACTTTCAAATATAAGCACCTTTTCAGTCAGCTGAATTATTCATGGATCAAAATGTCCCGTCTCAATGTCCTGTCCCGTATGAAAGAGTGACACTTCTCCCGTGGCAATCAATAAGACGCTCCTCTGTCAGCCGGGCGTGACACAGCAGTTAAAAGCCAACTGCAAACCAATAGGAAAGACATGATCAGACTCTGGTCTTTACTTTAAATGCTAAGTCGTCTTTTTTGTGAGACTTAAAACCTGAGCAATTGACAGGTACACAATTTTTAAAAGGTGACCTCTGTACACAGAGCCTTCTCACAAATCCCTTTTGTGCACGAGTAACCCACTCCCAAAGTTGTTAGCCTAGCTCACATGAAAACCTGTAGCTGCAGAAAAAACTGTTAATCAGTTCTGAATGCTCTGAAACCTATTGAGAGACACATAATGCCTCCAGGCCATTGTTAGGATGTGAATAGTGTTCTCTCTCTGTGACGTTAGACATGAGTTCACCGCTGAAGGCACCTCGAGAGGAACATAGCTACACAAGTGCTCTCTCGTAAACATATGGTTATTATAAGAACAGAAAAGCATTGATGACGGCAGGAGAAGGAATCTAGGAGTCTAGTTCATACATGCCTCCGAGAGAAATCCACTTAAGAAATAACTGAATGCTACCATCACAACATTCCTTTTAATACAGTTTGTTTTATTGTTAGTTAGTGTGTGTTTCATTATAAAACTTTATCTCATTTGAAATAGTTGGGCTTATGTTGAGTGCATATTTGTCTATTCTTGATTGTGTGAATAACCCAATATTAAGGTTTGGTAATTTATCAGAAATTAATTGAAATGAACATTTATGATCCCTATTCAACATAAATAGGGCTCATAAAGATTATAATTGAATAGCACATATGCACTTTTAATAGATGTTCTTTTTGCCAGTGAATGAACCTAAACCACTAAACACAACGTTTATTTATTAATCCAAATCAAGGTAAAAATCTAGCTCCAGTCGAATTATGACAAATGCTCAAATGAAAAACCTGTTGAGTAATTGAGAGTATGGCTGCTACAATTGTATAATGAATATCAGTAACAGGAAAGGAAGCAGCCAGGAGAAATCCCACATTCCAAGACAGATTAGATTAGTGCCTTAATCAGGTGATATTAGATTATCCACAACTACAACAGTGTTCATAGTAATCCACTGGTTTGTCATGAAAACATGTCCGAAGTCATTACGCTTCACCTGAATCCAGTTTAAACAGACTGAACCACATCCAAGGATATAGTGGATATTTAAACCAACTTGTTTGAATTATTCTTAATATATCTCTTTATCCTTGTGGCCTAGGTGTGCTGTATTTGTTAGAACACGATGAGGAGTACGTGTTCACGCTGCCCTCGGCCTACGCCCGCTCCATCCTCACCGTGCCCTGGGTCGAACTCGGGGGCAAAGTGTCCATCAGCTGCGCGAAGAGCGGCTACTCGGCCGCAGTCACCTTCCACACCAAGCCTTTCTACGGAGGCAAGGTCCACAGGTCAGTGCTCCTTCACTGTGTCTTTAATTTAATAACTATATACTGTATCAGGGGCTTAATAGCTGCAACAAACATGTCTGACCACATTCCTCTTAATCTATAATGAAGATGAAATTTAGTTATTTCCTGCGTTCTGTGATACTTTTAGTGGCTTTAGTGACACATATCTGCTATTAGGAAAGATTCTTAAGTAGTTCTTTGTGACAGGAATGTGAGATATACAGTATTTATTGTATTCTAATGCTCAGACTCAAATCCTTTTCTCTTCTGTTCAGAGTGACAGCAGAGGTCAAACACAACCCCACAAACACTATAGTGTGCAAAGCTCAGGGCGAGTGGAACGGGACCCTGGAGTTCACCTACAGCAGCGGAGAAACCAAAGTCATCGACACCAACAAACTGCCAGTCACCAAGAAGAAGCTGCGTCCAGTGGACAGGCAGGGGCGCACCGAGTCCAGGTGAGAACAACATGGGGCTCAAGATGAGCTAAAGCTGGTGTAAAAGTCTGTCTTGAGGTGTGATGGCTGAATTATTTTGTGTGTAGACGGTTATGGCAACACGTCACAGTGTCTCTGAAAGAGGGTAACATCGACGATGCCACGGAGCACAAGCACAAACTGGAAGATCGGCAGAGAACAGATGAGAAACAGAGAGCAGCAAACAACAAACCCTGGACGCCAAAATACTTTACAAAAGAGGTCAGGCCACTGAGACCAAAGCTCTCCCAGTTTATTCAATAATACACTTTAATTAGTTTAGTCTTTCTTGTGGGATCAGTGTTTTTGACACAATTTATGTCTCACCTTAACGGTACAAATATCATAAAGAAAAGTATTTTATTTCCTGTATCCATTCATTGGCTGTTGTGTTCAGGTTCAGTTTTCAGACTAAAATGTCTCTGTGACTTTCAGGGCGATGGTTGGAGCTACAACACTCCTCTGTGGAAGCCGACCTGATGGCGGCAGACCACATCTAGGACAGTAACAGAGATCCTGCCTTCCCTCAATGAGGTCAGAGGTCACACTGAACGAGCAGTGAACCCTGCTGAGCTTTAGCTGTGGGCCCTTGAAAGACTGACAGGAGGTCAGTGAGGTGCCAAAAGGATCATCAATGTTCAAAACCGAGGAGAAGTGTCTTGGGACTAAAGTTTTTTATTCAGTAAAAGACTATTCAGAGTAATTCAAGTAGAGTATTTCTATTTTTCACTTGGCCAAGGCCTTTTTTGCACATGCACAGTAATGAAGTTCACTACTAGTGTTTTATAAAGTTACCATGTGTTCACAGTTTTGGTTTTGTGCAGCATTTGAATGAATCACTAACTTGAAGCTGTAAATTTCACACTTTTCCCATTGAAATACATTCATTTTATAACTTTAGTCAGAATGGTCTTAAAAAGCTTTTAAGAGAAATAGTACTTACCTGAATATTCTTGTAACAACATTCAACTATGTTTTATTTATTTTGACTCCACAGGCAACAAGTCATTTTACTTTGGGCATAACTGTGCAAGGGCAAGCTTCACAAAAGTGTTTTTAGTGTAATCATCATACAATATCCTTTACCTTCCGGGAAGTGAATAGTAGACAACCTGATCACAGAGCTGTCATTTTCAATCTACTGGAGGTCTACAGTGTTTGTAGCATCTATTAGTTTCATTTGTAACTTTAAAACATTAGTTTTGAGTTGCTTTAGACTTTCTGTAAACTTCAAAAGGTGCCAAATGACAAAATAGAGACAAATATGGTCCAGAAATAACCAAGTGCCATGCTACAAATGGTTCAGTCTTAAATTAAACACCCTTGGGTTCACCTGGTCTAAATGCTGCTTTTGTGAAACTGACCTCTGACTGTTTTGTCTGCACTATGAATGTATTTGGATAAATTTAATTGTGCTGTTTCCATTGTGTGCCAGGTCCTATTATATTATATATATTATTTTTAATGGCACTCCTGTATCATATTTTTCCATTACTACCTCTGGTTCAGCTGTTCCACTTGCAGAAGTGTCCACATAAATCGTTAAACCTGCTCAGTTGTGTCAATATGTCAAACACACTTTGGATGTGTATTTAGAAGCCAGTGCATTCCTAGGTTTTGACCCGTGTTTCAGTCTCCAGCAGTGATCAATATAAAAACACAATCATGGGGGGCTTGAGAAAAATGCAGAGGTGTTCATGTTTAATTTGTCCCATATGAACTATTCAATATATAAAACACTGTTGTCTTTTTTATTTTAGTTCTTAAGAAGTTTTCAATTGCCTTATAGTCTGTCACTTCAGTTTTAATGTTTTAAAACCAGGTGCCGGTCAGTAGCCGCAGCCAAAGGAAACATGGCACATTTCATTAAAATATACTACTCTGTTGTTTTCACTTCGGCCTTATATTAAGAAGTTGTTAAAAACAAGCAGTTTTTAACATCAGTTCCATACTCTGATGTGGTTTTGGATGAAGGACTGTCCATAAATAAAAACTATCAACAATTTATAAACATGTGCTGTCATTACTCAGCTATAATTTACATCTGTAAAATATTTACTAAGATTTGTCAAATATCACTAACTTGAATCAAAAAACAAGTGTTGGATGTGTTGCATTTCTAGTTGGTTTATTATTTTATTATTACTTTATGATCACCACCAGGAAGGAAACCCACCCGAGCACATGGAGAACATCCACAGAAAGACCCCGTCCGGATACAAATGATATTTATTCATCGATTCATTTAAAAAATGTATAATATACATTGCTGGTTAAAGGGCCAAAGGTCACTAGATGTCAAATGGTGAGAGGTAGATTCTTGTTCTGACCTTAAAATGGACAATACAAAATTCTCATTGAAAAATATTAATGAAATGCAATAAATATCAATTGATGTTTTAGGAATGACCTCTACATTTTAGATTTACTTCACCGATGGTCACCAGAATAGAATAAAAAACACTTGTATGTTCTTAAAAGAAAAAAAGTCTATTGGGAACAGAATTCATTTAAGCCTTTACTTGAAGTAAAGTTTAATGGGTCACCAGGGTTCAGAATATAATGTTTTGTAGAAAGTCACTAGAAAGTCAAACATCTGTGTCTAAATTGGTTCACCTTAACTTTTGGAGAGGTTTAGTTGGAATTTCCTAAAGGTTCAAAAGGTGCTCAAGGAATGTAATATTTGGCGCCACTATGACGCCAACTAAGAGAGAAAATAAATGAATTGTTAGCAAGTCTGGTTAAAAACAGTCTGTAGTCTGCAGTGAAAGTTAGCTACAATATGGCTAGCAAAATGGCATTAGCATCAAAGCCATATTGTGAGGGTAAGTTTGTCCAAACATACAGCTGAAGGATTTAGCCAACATTACCATTTTTTGGTACCATTTTTTTAGCTCAAACCAGGCTGTATGTGGCCCCTGAACTAAAACGACTTTGACACCCCTGCTTTAAATGCTCCATCAGCATTTGCTTCATACTCGTGTAAATTTAAACAGCACACATACATTTTTCATATTTTCCATTAGTTCCTTGTGTGCCATAAGCAGGTCAAATATGTGCATCATAGCTTTATAAATGTTTTATTCTTAAGTATAACATGAAGTATTATTCAGTCAATCCCTACTTTTCTATCCATTAAAGACTAAAGAAACAAAGTATAATTAAATCTTACCAGTGTCCTTCATTCACACAAACGCAAATAAAAAATATTTAGTGAGTTAATAAAGTAACAGCATCTGAATAAGTCTTCATCAAAAGGCTAATGCTGCCATCAAGTGGTTCAAAATCGATCCAGCTATGAAAAAGGAATACTAAGCTTTTGTTCATATCACTGTGCGTAAAAAAAAAAAGGATATAAGGACAGTAAGACACCACTTTTGATTTAAGTGTATATTTAAAGATGACCGAACAGAACAACAATGTAAAAATGTAAACCTTGAACAGAGACAAGTGCAGTGGTGTCGGGATGTCCAGCTTTGAGCTACTGAGAGAGAACTGAGCGAACATACCCGAGGAAAAGGAAGCACTCCACTCATCCCAAGTAAAAAGACAAACACAAAGACACAAAGGTGGAAAAAGAGTGACACAAACTGCACATCACATAGCTTAGTCTGAACTCCTCCAGGCGTTTTGGAAAAGAACTGCAACACAGCAACTTAACAAAGAAAAAACAATTATACCAAAGTCACCTCCTGTTGTATGAGGAAAAGTACATGTTATGATTTACTCTTTTGATTTGTTTAAATTTTTTTTTATAAAAAAAGTTACCTGTGCAGGTTTGGATATTTATTAGGGTCGAGTAATGACATGTTAAAACCCAAACACACACAACAATGCAGTGCCCATAAGACGAGAACAAACTCTTAATTTGTGCTGTGTCCCAAACATGGAATGCTAATATTCATTTTACGTTGCTTAGGATACTACATATTAAAGTAGATCCAATAAACAATCAACTATAATGCACTCCACAACGATATACTTTTTAAAATGGTATACCTACTCACCAATTTCTGCTGAACCCAATGGACAATTTGTTTTTCCCCTTTTCCTAAATAGTTTAATCATTTAAAGAAAGTTCTCAAATAGAAGGCGAGTTTTAGCCACTAGTGAAACTCAAAAATGTGTATGCTAATTTAATAATTTAAACATAAAGCAAGCTATTTTTATGCATGTAAAAAAATTACCTTTTTATCACCTAATAGCACATAGTAATTGTAAAAATGATTGCCGCTCTGACGGTAAAGTCAGAGCTAAAAGTTAAACTCTAAACTTTGGTCTTTTTTAATAAAAGGAAAGCAGTGAAGGTCCCTAGGATGCTTTTGGGGGCGAGTGGAGTCTGAGACAAGGACCATGTTCATTTTGGGTAAAGTTTGTAATTGGGACACAGCTCTTGAGTCTAAGGGTGATACTTAATCCAAAACATCAAAATGAGAACAAAGGTTTCCAGATCAATTCGAACAGAAGCTGAACGTTTCCAGTTTACCAACTCACACATCTAAATAAAAAAATTATAATAGAAAAAAATTAAAATTGAGAGATGACGAACAGCAATGAGGCACTAGGCTTGCTCACAGAACGGAGAGCTCCCTCTGCAGGAAGGGAGGCCTAATTTATTAGAACTACTTTTCCAACACAACTCTTTGCTTCCGTCTTTAAAAAACCCTAGCAGCAAAATGTACAATCTAAGCAATTCATGAAAAAAAAGGGGAGGGGTGTTGTAAAAATTCACATTCATTCTTTTAACAAATCCTCAACAAACCCCTCTTTTTGTACAAGAATTATTGCATTCACTGTTTGCTTTGCTGACGAACAAAAGAAAAACAATCATTAATAAGGAAAGGAACTGCATATTAAAAAAAAAAATCACAACATTAATCCAATATATTATCCTTTTAGACCATTTCTTTACAGAACATATTTACACATTCAACTAATTTTGCTTTAAGAATTAAACAGAATAATAATAACAGAGAACCAGGCAAACGTAAAGAGGATTATCATTAAAAAAAAACAACAAAAAAACAGACGTTCCTCCATGCCGCTGTACACATGTCAGGAACAGGCCTCAGCCTCACGCCACTTTTTAATCGAGTTCACATGTGCCAAAGGTCGCAAAAGGTCGACAGGTCTTTGGTGCAAATGTTCCTAGTCACCCGAAGCAATCCCCGTACCGATAAGTAGTTACTGAACAAAAACATAGCAAGTACAAAAAAATAAATCAATGAGAGAACAAAAAGCAAGACAAAAGGCCCTCAGGATAAAACAAAGTAGCACTTCTGGGTCGAACCAGATTTGACGCTTCATCCTCGACACAAGGGGTCGCTCAAAAAAGAGAAGCGCTCCACATCCAGAGCCACACAGCAGCAGCCCACGTGTCCTTCTTCATTGGTTGTTAAGAGGTTTCTTCACGAGTTTCTGCTTGTTTTTTCCCAAAAAAAGAGTCAATGTCCGTTATTACTTTTTTTGCAGCTTCTTGCCTTTTCGGAACATCAGCTTGTTTTTGATGAGCCCCCGCTTCCTCTTGGTTGTCTACGGAAACAAAGAAATAGGTTAATGATCAGCTACAAAGAACAAGCAGAAATTATACTAAATTATTTTTCATTCTTGACGTTCTCGTGCTGCCTCTGACCTGTTTGCACTATGCCACTAAAAACACTGCTGTTGCTTTATGCTACATTTCTCAGAAGTATACTAGCATTCTTGTTTCTTTGCCATATTAAAAGCAGTTGTAGCAGTTTTCCCACTCAGCTTTTCTGTAGTGTTATAAGCATCTGGTTTCACAGTCTTTATTTTAGTGAGGTGATGTAGAGTCTTGTACACTGGAAAAATAACTTAAACATGTTCTTTTTCATGTTTTTTCATTTCCTCGTCTCTTACTGTGAGCACTTAAAAATGTTAGCTGATATAATTGGTTTTAATAGTTTGAAATTCAAACAACAGCCAGTTGTTAAATTAGGTCACAACAGCAACTGTGCGAGCAATATCCTTATGCTTAGAAAGAACAACAACAGTCATTTTGCAGCAATGGATTGAAAATAATGCTATAAGTGATACAGGCGTTTGATATTACTTGGAAATGTAAAAATAATAAATTTGTCTGAAGGTGAAAACAAATTCAAATCGCATTTGTTGGCAATGGTTCACGGTTCACATTGAAAAGTTCAGGGCTGTGCAACCATTAACACTAAAAATGTATTTCATCTGAACATTTCAAATCTTTTATAGCCCTTGTTCTTGTCTTGTGGATGATGGAAACAAAAGGTCAGTGCTGGAAAACCAAACAATACCTTTTTGGAGGTGTACTTCTGTTTGGGGACGACGCTGCGCAGCTTGTGCTCCAGGGGCTCTCTGTTGTCCAGGTTTTTGACTTTGTAAATCCTGACGAGCCAATGCTCCGAGGTAAAGGCCTCCTCCAGGTGCTTGAACTTGATGTCCTTGTTGCCGATCTCCACGTTTCTTGTCCTGTCAAAACCTGGCGGCGTCCGGAAGTCCAGCTAGAATAAAAGGAAGTAAACATAAAAGCCTCTGTGTTAAAGAATAGCTTGACACTTGTAGTTAGCGTTGACCTTTTTAAATAACAATACAGCCGTCTTCTTTTATTCAACACAACATTGTCTTTTGAATGTTATAATAAAAGATTAGAGCCAATTGTGTCAGCTTTTAATGTAAAATTTGTGGAAACAGCAGGCTGCACTTTGATTATAGTCTGCCCTTTGGCAAAAACAACAAAAGACTGTTTTGAAAAAAAAGTATTTTTGGTTGATGTCTTTTGTTACAGACACTTCTTTTGTTACTTTGGCCTTCTCTCATTTGATTTGCACTATTATTATTATATTATTATTTCTTTAATTACACCATCAATACTGTACAATACATTTAGTCTTTTAGTCTCTGATAATATCACTTCTGCCACATTCTTTCTTTGCACATCTGACATTTACAAGTCCTCTAATGGTCTTTTGGGCACCAATCTTTCTAAATGAACATGTGGATTTGCTAAAATAATGCTTCCTGGTTGCTTCCCTCTTCCTCTGTTAAAAACACAGAGAAATAAAGTTAGTTCACTATATTAAATTACACGTCTATAAGACCTTTCAAGTTGGAGTGTGCTTCTAAATGTATGAACAAAAATCAATGTTACCAACTCCCATCTGGCATTACCTCACTTGAAATCCCATCACTCAAGTGTAAGGTTGCAGAATATATTACAAATGATTGCAATATTAAATGTGCTGCATCCATAAAGACATACTGTACCCAACATTATTGTATATATCAAGTCAGCCATTTACCCTTTTGGATTTCAAAATGGCTGTCAGATGGAGTTTAAAATGTGTAGCAATATCATAAAAAGTTAAAAGTGTGACCAGTGCAATCTAGAATATAGTCATGTATTGCCCAATAGGAAATACTGCAAGAATGAACCAACCTTTCCCTTTGTCACATCTGTTTCCTATGAGCACATCCACTTCCCCACTTCTGTCTTGTCTCCTTACACTAAACCATCTACAGTTAGAACAGTCTGTCTGGTCTCGTCGGCTGCAGGGATGTGAGCACCTGGCGAGTACAAGCCTCTCATCTCCTCTCCCTGACATGAGTAGCAGTGGCTCATTTCAAAGTCTGCTTCAGACTGACAACTTCCTCCACTGTCCTCTCCTTTTATTCCTAATCCATTTTCTTAAATCTTTTCTGCCCATACAGCTCTAACACAGCAGCACCTAGTTTTACAGCTATGGCGGCTGCTCCTCATTATTCTCGGGTAAAAAAGAACAGGAACACTTTGACTACTTTGATGTGTCTTATTGCTTTGTGAACCTGACTGACACGTTGCAGGAACTCATTATTTGTATCTTACAATTGGATCATCACCCTGTGGAATGTGTCTAATATCACTGTACAATGTCTTTTAATCGAGAGCAGAACAGAAAAATGATCAAAGCCAATGCAAAACCGGAAAACTGTGCGTGGGAACGTCTTGTGTTACCTGCATCTCTCCGAATCGATAATAGGACATCTTGTACATGAGGCAGTTGAGCAGAGTGGGGGAACCGGCCTTGTCCACTCTGAACTCTCCCTGGGGCGTGAAGTAGTCGCTCTCCTGAAGCACACACAAAGAGGAATTATGGCTGATTAAGAGCAGAAAATGAGGAGATAGTAATTATTAAGTCTGGAGATAATAGAACCTACAATGCTTTTCGTAATTAGAGAAGCTAAAGCTTTTCGCCTGAAGGCAGCACAATCACATTGTCATTTCTGTCACATTATCATGTCATTTGATTGGATGAGGCAGATAGTGTTCACAAATATTTCTGGGGATTGCAGTCTCACGTGTTCTAGACAGACTTTTATTTATACATTTATTTAGTGACAGTGAATACATGTATAAACATGACTGACAGTGAAACAATCTCACAACACATTCAGACATACAGTGCATGCAATACAGAGTATTTACATTAAAACCCAAAAATGTGGCTCTAGTGTTCACAGCCTTGATTGGATTTAAGCCATTGTTTTACTTTAAGATTAAACCGTCTCAGATCTGTGGCCCCTTTTACTGTGAAAGAGCTCTGACCAAAGGTAGTCTTATATTTGGCTGGTCTACAGTTGCCACTTGCAGCGCCCCTTGTGGTGACACTGCGGGTTTGACATTTCTGAATCATGCCGCTTACAATCTCTGGAGCTCGATCATTAATACTGTATGTAGCTTATTTATCTTCAGTGGTTCACATGAGGCGAAGACTCCCTAATGCCTTTTAATGCCACTATAACAGATGATAAACATGTCAAAACTAATGTTATCTCATTGAGTGGGCACTGATGTATTCACCAAACACTACCAATATTCCCAAAATTACTCCAGTTGCAATTTTTATAAATAAAAATAATAAACTTGTGAGCTAAAAACACAACTCAATTACGATTTGATTTTTGTTGTGTATTAGTGAGAATTTTTATAATTTCCCTTGTGACCTCTCAAGCTCTTTGAGCCCCAACTATTAGCAAACATCAAACATTATCACTTGCAGGGAAAGATTTTTGGATTGAAATTGTACAATGTTGGGAAAAATAAGGAACAAAATGAAATGGTAAATAGTAAATGACTGCATTGATATAGTGTGTTTCTACCAACATGTGCTCTGAGCTATATTACCCGTTCACACAAGCATTCTCATATTCACAAACCAATGTCACAGATAAGGTGGCTTCAGTGGCTTGTCCCAAGACAACGTGAACACGAGGATATGAGTTCAAACTGTCCTGGACCACCCTCTGTAACTCCTGAGCCACTGTCACCTCATTACAAGAATTGATTCTCATATGTTATTAAACTCTCAGGGTAAAATATATTTCAGAGCAGTTCCCTGTACTCACCCGGATGTCCTTTGGGTGCTCCCCCTCTGCGATCCTGACCATCCACAGGAACTTGTTGATGTCGTCACCCGAGTACCCAATGACGCCTCCAAAAATGATTAGCACATAGTCCACGTCCAGTGACCTCATGATTTTATAAGCAGCGCTCTCATTGGACGACATGGCCTTCCCCACCTGAAAACACAACAACAAGCTGCAGTTAAACGAAGGGTTTCATTTCAGAAGCAGGAATATTCAAGCATACTCATCAAGTATTCTCTGTAATTACATCTCCGGTGGACAGACAAACAACAAAGACAACAGGCAGAGAGTAGGAAGTAAAAGCTTAGAGGCTTTAAGAGAAGACAAAGACATTCGTCCACATTCGGCAGCAGAGAAAGATAAAGGAAACTCAAACCCAAAGCCTCTGACTGCAATTAACTGAAATCCCTCACCAGAGAAAAGATGGGAAAGTTTAAGGCAAATAAAAGATTATCTGCTGTGTTTGAGAGCCGCTTCACACAATGTAACAATTAGTGAGAAAAACTCCCCACAGAAGACTACCACTGGCTGTGTGAAGAAACCATCTATTTCTCTCCAAGTCCAAAAGAAAAATCAGAAAAAAAACAGGTTTCTAGCTTTTTCAGGAGATCATTTTCAAGAGCTTTTTCAGGACAACAACATGGATACTTGCTATGACAACTCCAAAAAGGAATGACACTGACAAAGAAAGAATAAAGATTGGGGTAAAAATTGGAACCAATACTAACAATATTAATTACTTTTGTCCTCACAGAACTCAACCCTTTCAAAGTTTCCTAATTTATTGATGCACAATTATAGTACCTACCCTGTTCATGAAAATTGACAATTTAATCGTACTTTCCTGATCAAAGTTATAGAATGTATTTCTATAATAAGTTTAGGGCTGCACAATATTAGGAAAACATGCAGTAAGTGTTTAATATTGTGATACCGATATGACTTGTGAAATTTGAATGAACAATGCAAGTTCAATTTAAAACAAATATGACCAGAAACTTCAGTCAAGGCTAAACCAAGAATAAACCAAGGCTTGATTAAGGACTAAACCAACAATTTTAAACCTTAAACCTTTTGTTGGTGGCATCACAGTTTAATTTAAGAATTAGACAATTATTTTAGGGATTAAATGTCTGTCACATGAAAGACACAAGCAGTTACATAGATACAGATATCACAAGTGGTGATGGTATATAATTAGTAATATATTTGTTATTATTATGTTTTCTATGTTTCTTGCAGGATGGAGATGGGATGCAGCCATAATTGCAATATCTTCCGTTTTGGCAACAAGAACAATTTTCTAGGACATTGAAACGTCCTCATTTTCTAGAACTTTTCCACGTCTGTAAACCTGCTCGACTGTGGATTATACGACACGCTGCTGAATGCTCACCAGTGCAATGTGACTGTTGTTCCACGTGTTGTTGTCCACCAGCGTTGTCCTGTTAGCCATGCCCGCGATCTGATACCCATAGTCCCACCACGACATGACGCGGGCGTGCTCGTCCGTGTTCTGCCTCAGCCAATAGTAGGCCTCCCTGAAGTCATCCAGGATGTTCCTCGTCCTAACGGGGAAGAGCAGGCTGACAGGTAACAGCTCTGACAGGCACAGGGTTGCTTCGAGTTATTAATATTTTAGTTTAGACTCTGAATGAGGGGCAACAACAGCTGAAAATAGAGCATCCGTGCATAATAAACTGCGGGTTTAAAAAAACTCATACTTTGAACGCCCCAGCCCTAAATTTACCTCGAAGAACACACTGGGAGACAGGCAATCAATTAGCCGGAGCTATGCTAAGCTCATTATGCTTGTGAGGGTGCATTTGTGTGTGGGTGTATGCATGAGAAAAAAAGAGAAAAGTGACAGCTCCTCTCTGACTAGCATGGCTAAAGCATTGTCTGCCGTGGCTTTATTAATATATGTATGAGAAGTTCCGTCATTTGGCCTTCAATACTTCCTCCCTAATGCTTAAAGAGAATAATTTATGCCTGTAAAAAAAATCTGGGAGAATTATAGAGCAGCTTTTTGTAAATACAAGGAAGGTTCATGGCTACTGTCTATAAACTAGAAACACTTAAAGCAATCACATTAGCTTTAAGATACATACTCCATCCATAAACTGCTTATAAAATAGTTTCCCTGTAGCATTTCTCACACTGTATTCAGGATGTAGGAGCCTTCTGATGACCTCGCAGGTATTACATCTGTTAATACAAACTGTATAATAAATTGCATGGCGTAAGTGAGTATGCACTAGGGCTGTATTATATTTTCTACCTCTTATCCGTGAGGGGGGTGGAGCCTATCCCAGCTGCTTTGGGCAGCCCTTCACTCTCACAGTGAATCACCTGCACATGTGTGTGTCCATGGATGGTGGGATTTTTCTGGGAGTATTCATTTTGCACCTGACATTTCTAATTATAGTTAATTAGTCATTTGTTTAGATAAATGTCAGGGTTTTCAATAACTTTCAAGATAATTTTCAATCTTTTTGAAGACTTTAATGCTAAATATTTATATTGTGTACACATAATGTCATCAGTTCAGATGTGTGAGGCTGACTTGGTGCAGACAGACCACATTTCCATTTTCTTCCTACTAAAACAGGTCAAACTTGGGTTTTGAATGATATGTACTGTATATGGCATGCAATTATGGAACAAGAGCCTTGTCTTAATTATAATAGTTATATCTGATCAGAATGAAGAGGATGTCCATCAATTGTTGATAGAGAGCTAAACCCAGAATTGAAAATTAATCAAAATTTGTAAAAGAGTAGCACATCTCAATTTACCAAAGTATATAAATCTCTTTTTTTAATAATAAAAAGGAGAATAAAGAGTATTTCAGTCCTGTAAACTTTTTGGTGAACTGACAAAACTAGAGGAGTTAAATTTTAACATGTAAAAGTCCAATTTATTTATCCTAAATGTTGATTAGTGTGTTTGCGTACCCGTCGTGGTTGTAGGAGGCGAGCACCACGCTGGGGCTGGAGTAGGCATTGCTGGTGACCCATGTGCAGTGGACAGCGAACATCATGAGCAGCATCAGCATGAGCATCGTTACTATGGACTTTACGTTGGGTCCCAGGCCTTCTTCTGACTTCTCCTGCTCCGACACATGCTTACGCACCTTCCCGGCCTGCAGGGGGAGACACACCTCATCAGGATGAACAGGAACATACTACAATCAATTATTTAATGGAATAAATTGAAAAAAAAAAAAAAACCCAAGTTTCAGTCTGAGGTGCAGCACAGAGGATGATGGAGTGAACTATTATTTCACGCTGGCAGCAGGGACTTATTAAAGCAATGAACTCCCTAAAGAGAAGACAATCTGTGCCCCAACATGAATCTTCAGGAGCACCTGCAGTTACCCGCGCTGACATCTAAACAGCTGGCCCCAGGCAAGCAACAGCAGATGCACATGAAATAACATTTTTTATCCAAAAAAGACTGAACAGACTGAACCCCATGTAAGCCTTCACACTAAAATGGAAACAGTAGGCTTGCAAAAGAGGTTATGTGATTAAAGACAGTCAATGGGATAATTTTGTGATCTAGTCAAGTACTGTCAATAAGGAATAAAACCTAAAAGAATGAGGAATAAAACAACTCAAATGGTTTTAACAGGAGTCCATTCATAAAAGTAATGCCCTTTTAAGCTCAACTCTTTCACTCCTTGACTGTAAATTACATACACACAAGGATTATATAGTGAAAGTAATACTGGTCTTTATAATGCTAGCATATGTTTTATACAGTTATCCATTGTTAAATAAAGAGCATCTGTCAAGGGCTTTATGTACAGTATGTAGTTTTGACATCATCAACACATGACAATACCTATTCACCAAAATCCAGCATATTATCAAAGTCTGCAATTCATAAATAAATAAACATGAACTACCAGTCTCGTCACACCAATGGTAAGAAATTCTAATAGGTCCTATGGGAAAATAAATATTTTTAGGAGCTCATGACTTCATTTTGTGGTAGAAAGTGATGTAACAGGCTTCCCAGACCAGCACTTTTTAAGTCTTTTGTCGATATATCTGTATTAGACCTCCCTAAAGTCTTATGTCTAAACAAAATAATATTTTATATATTTTTTATTCTAAGAAAAGCCAAAGTGATTCTGTCAACTGGTATAGCTTTAGTTTAAAAAAGACTACCAGCACAAGTCAAACACATATTATAATAGTATAGTATAATAATTGTGATGGGCTCATTCACCAAAAGGCACACTACAAAATACAAAGGCCAAATTGGGCTGAAAATAGAGGAGGCTGAATCAGCTAAAATTATAGCAATAGCATCAAGTAGTTGCAGCTAATTCACAGCTTTGTTCCAGTGGAAAGAGTGAGGCGAAAAACTGTCAGTGGTGACAATGACTCATCCAAACCCTGCTGCAAAAGGGCTGTTAAACTGTGAAGTGACGGAGCATAAAAGTGATTTTTTTGTTTACTATTTTAAGAAGTATGAAATGTAAAGTGGTTGCCCTGTGTTGACCTTGTCGTAAAGGTTTCCCGAGTTCCTCTTGTCGTCCTCGTCGCTGCTGTCCTCCGATGGTGGTTTCTCTCTTTTTGTGTCATCGCCCATGTAGTGCTCGAAGACGCTGGAGAAAGCTACGGCCGACAGCATGCAGACCACAGGAGTGAGTGTCAGCATCAGGCGGACCATCACACCGGCAAAATACACGGCACTGATGGCATACAAGGCCACTGTGGAGCACAACAGGAGAGAGGGAAGCTTTCATTACAAATCTGGAGGAAAGTGTTTGGTGCATCATCTGGATAAATGTCATCTTGTTGTGTGAGGGAGAAACCTACAGACTTTTACTTGTTTTATAGCTTATATAAAGATAGAT
Organism: Perccottus glenii; assembly: GCA_024416835.2. NCBI lineage: Eukaryota > Metazoa > Chordata > Actinopteri > Gobiiformes > Odontobutidae > Perccottus > Perccottus glenii. The sequence continues at coordinate 8,624,332 of CM044562.2, forward strand.
AAATAAAAGATGCTGTGGCCAAAGCAAGTCAGATACTTATGAGATGTAATATTTGAATACTGCTAACATGTGAGCACTATTGTAGGAGTTCTTATAGATGTGCAGTGGGATGTTTAAATGGGACAAGCTCCTGTTTCCTTCACTAATTTTGAAGTTTATACAGCAATAATGTGCAGCAGTAACTTGTTTTTGAGAGAAACCATCATTATGCCTCTTTGACTCCACACCTTCTTGTGACCGCTTTATTTAGACTAAATTAGTGTAAATGTGTTCATTTCTGTTTTATACAATTTTTTTTTTACATTATTTTAATTATGTCAATTTGATTGTGATACAAATAAAAAATATCTGCATTATATAGAGGTCAGACAGAGCAATGACTTAAAATAATACAAGTTTGTATTTACAGCCCACAAGATAAAAAGGACTTCTAACATCCCTGAATAGTGCCGACTTGGTTCCACAGGTAAATGGCTAATCAATAGCAGTAATTACCTGATTAAGTTGAAAAGAGACACACTGTGGTTTAATGCTTAAAGGTTGTCTGTCCTTGATCCAAACTGTCTCTGTAAACATTCAAATTTTAAGAAGTGTTCACTTCGCTTTATTTTCAAGTTATGACACAGCTTGAGATTTCTACACACACTGATGGATTTATTCCTGAACAGAGACAAAAACCTTGATGCACTTGTTTATGAGCGCTCAGACGTTTGTCCTTCAAACTTAATCACAATTGACATGTAACTAGGGGCGCAGTGGCTCAGGTGGTAGAGCGGTCGAACTATAACCAGAAGGTTGGCGGTTTGATTCCTGCTTTCCCAGTTCATACTGACATTGTGTCCTTGGGCAAGACACTTAACCCACCTTGGCTTCAGTGTCTATGGCACTGGTGTATGAAAGGTAGAATGGCTGCCATGTCACCACCACCAGTGTGAGTGAATAATGGACTCTGTAAAGCGCTTTGAGAGTCTTGAAAAGTGCTATACAAATCCAATCTAACAGATAGCAAAGGAAGAAAACAAGGTGCATTACTATAATATTATCTATTATATATATACACACACACACACACACACACACACACACACACACACACACACACACACACACACACACACACACACACACACACACACTATGTCTACTACTATCAAATGAAGGCAAAAGGGCCAAGTAAATAACCTTTAAAATGTATTAATTCCTAACACTTATTCTACTCCTCTCACAGCTGACTGAGGCATGAGGTATGTACTGACAACGACGACCTTACACAGATTTTATTCCTTTGGTAAATGTACATTACATTTGCATTGTGACGTCCAAATTTCCCATTGGGACAATAACGTGTCCACAGCTTCTTTCATGTAACCACACAAATATGTGGGAAACTCAAGACAAAATTACACACCTGTTTGATTACAAGACTGTTTGTTTTCCCAATGGTCCTCTTTCTACAAAATACATTTAGTCTAGAAATTGACCATTATTTAAAGCCCTTTATCCAACATTCTCACAAAATATCTTCACAAACGTTAGGTTGATGTAAAAGGAAAGCAGTGAGTCAGTTGTTTTCCTACCAAAAACCCGCTCATCATTGATGTTCTTGATGCAGAACCAGAGGCCTGCTGGGAAGGTGCACACCAGGATGTGAAGGTCGAAGAAGAAGGAGACCCAGGTGGTCGGCTGGTGCTCTGAAACCGACGCGATGATGGGGATGTGGATCTTAGCGTAACTGAGAAGGAAGAAAGATAGACGGATGTAATTTATGTCAGACAAAACGTGTTGGGAGTTTGGAGACAAATTATACAATAGATCCTGCTGATTAACAGAATTATGGAGCACCCAAATGGTAAAACAAATGGAGCCACAAACGCTGCAGTTTCTGAATTGTGCGTTCTCTTATTCTTAATGAGCTTTTACACAGCAGTTTCCATGTTAAATATCTCTAAAAGTATTTTGTGATTACAGCTGGGGAAGAGAAAACACACAGCACATTAAGAAATTAGTATCAGGCTCCACAGAAAAAGGGAAAAAGCCACCCTGTACTGCTTCAGTCAGCAAACTCGAGGGGGGAGAATTGATTGGGTGTGCTGAAATATCACACACTTTGCAGCTCATTCAGAGAACATCGGGTGCCTGCTGCAGTTGGGAAGTAGGACAATAGTTCACCGCTGTACAGTCGTCTCCTCTGGGACAGCGTGAGAAGGTTTTATAGCCGTCTTTGAAACCACACAGACACTCAACTGGACAAACGTTTCATGGGCGATGGCAGTGTGAAGGTCAGTGGAGCTTACCCCGTGTCCCAGAGCGAGTAGAAGCGGCCACTCCACGGAGCAATGTAACCTACAGAAAGAACAGGCAATCAATACAGAGTATGCCTTTTAATGCTCTCCATTCAAGCCCTTTAATACAAGAAAAATAAGCTACTACTTCTGCAAGTGTAGTATGATGTGGAAATGAATGAAGATGCACATGATTTGTAATGATTATTATGAGAATTATACATGAGTGCAATATAAAAAAGGTCAAATCAGCAGCAGGCAAGACCAGAGTCATTCAATCATCACTCCATTTTCTCTACAGCTAAGCAATAGCACGTGTCTGATGGGAGCAGATTTAAGTATGCATTCATTCAATTGTTTGTGGCTTTAACAATAACTGAATATATGTACATAGGTTGCTAACAATTTAACACTGAAAAATCTGAAAAAGTGTGGTTTGAAGGTGAAATATGTAAAATGTTGCTGAATAAAATGAAACACAGTTAAAGCTATTGTATAGAATCACCTCAAAATAATAGTCTTTGTATTAGTGTATTTTGGAATCGCAGACAGTTTAAGTAATAAAACCCTTTCTGTTCATGTTCCTACTTAATTTTCCACCTAAATTACTAAAATGACACTTCCCACCTTTAATCTTTTTAAGCAAGTCCCCATTCAAACTCATTTTGTTTCTTAACTTTTGCATTTAGTATTTTTTTTTAGATGACCAAAAGATACAAAGCTAAATACTCAACTAATATAACTGCAAGTATTAAATTACATTCACATACTGTTGAGGTGAAAAATCTGGAGTCAAACCATTTGACACTGGCTGGCTTTATACCAAGAAAATGTGTCACTGCTAAAATAAGCTATTTAATTAGTAGTTCATAGTTGTTTAGAAATGTAACTGAATCATTTAAGCTGCAAATGGGTCTGTGTGGGGCATTTAATGTGTGAATACAAATGTCTTATTTCACTAAAGCTTTGATCTGGAATATATTCCAGTTTTAAATGCTGCTCGAGGGCTCGCAGACAAACACAAGAGTCTGACAAACAAAAGCCCGGGCACCATTTTCAGAACACTGTTATTCGCCTGCATCAGCCAATAAAGATATATTTTGGTTCTTCTTCAGATGCCATTAATATTTGTCACAGTTTTGCTTTGTATGGAGACATAACATGTAGTTAATAAACTGCTCTAAACAGAAAAGAGAGACGTGTCAAGAGGCAGCAGTGGATGAGGCAGCTGTTTTGAACCGTGATCTAAAGAATGACACCGATTCAACCGATCAATACTTGGCTCTGTGTTTCAAACCTACCTGGCTACAGGGATGCAGAGGCTTTATGAGATGAAAAAGTCTAACGGACCAGAGAGAACGACACGAGAAGCTTTGCTGCTAAACTGGCAGCTCCCCAAACAGTCACAGACTTGCACAGTTCAATTCAGACGAATGACAGATCGCAGCGTTCACCAGACGCCCATGTGACAGGCTCCACATGACTGACCAATCAGTCTGAAAATGGATACGGCCCATGTAATGTGCCAATATGCGGCAGAGCTTTACATAATCTGCACTGACAGTTTGTCAGCTTACTCCAAGTACATTATGTCTTTTCTGAAGAATGGTCCAAACCATAATCTCATGTGTTTATGTAAACTAGTCAACTGAGTTTTCTGCTTACATAGGCACTCCACAATACCAGCGTTATGGAAGTAAGCTCACTGAAAATGCATGTGTTGTGCTGTTACAGTGTCAGATAGCAACTGAGGATTATGTAGGATTTATAAGCAAAACCTTAAATTGAAATGATATGTGAATAATAGTCTTTAGAGATAAACTAGTTTGATTTTGGTCTGTTTACTTATTTTACATTTTTATAAGTTTGTCAATCTGAAAATAAAAGTTGCCATGTTTGTGTAGCTTTAACATAACATCTATTTTTTCTCAGTTGTCTTTAGATGAGCCCTATTCATATTTTCCAGTTTGTGGAGTAATGGGGTGTCCCGTCACGGATAAACCCTCTAAATATGAGCGCAACTTTAAAATCATCTGCTGTGGCCACAAATTCAGGTCAAGCTCAGAATCATAGGGAGAAAAAAAGAAAAACAACAAAGATTGAGTTCACTGAGCTGTCTGTGTTCATATGGGTTCAAAGAGACCCGGCCAAAGTAACAAAACTCTGAGAACAAAGTGCTCCATGTCAAACTGTTCTCTGCACAGCTTCCAGCGAGTTCATATTTGTTTATAAAACCACATTCTGGGTTTAATTTTCTCATAAACCTTCGTGCAAAGAGGCACTTATTACTGTCTTTTGGCAAGTCCCGCAGGTCACGCCATGAGGGAACAGTGTAAGAGTGGAAAGCAACTAACTTTTTTTGACGGCTACTATTTCAATCCCCATCAGATTCTAGCATACTCACCCTGGCACAAATGGGATATTTGTCCAAAAGAATTTCAGCCAAAGCATTTTAACACGCCGAGAAACAGATGGGGGCTTTTGAAGAGTATTTTGCACAGTGTTGGTTCCCCCACAGTCTTTTCAAAAATGTTGTGTGTGCAACTAAACACACCAGGGAAGCGTCTCCGACTCGCAATATAAATAAAATATTACAGAGAATTTAATGCCCAAAGCTCTGAACTGTATGGTGAAAATATTATGAACACTTAGATGTTGGGAAAAGCAGTGTGACTGGTAATTTTTATTATTATAAACAAAAATAAGTCAGACTGAACTGATCTTTGGGATACAGCAGTACATTCATTTGTATTTGAGTTGGTGACATTATTTTGTTTTCCGAAGAGAATAGAAAACTATATAAAACGATATAACTCAACCTATTGAACTAAAACTACATTTAAACTGTCTAAATCTTGTTATACCCAGTGTAAATTAGTATTAACTTAGTATTAAAACTAGTTTAGTTCTAGTTAACTACTAAAAAAACAGTTACAGTCTAAAACTAAAAACCACATTAAACCATTGTTTAAACTTTAAATGTAGTTAAAAAGAATTTAAATCTAGTTAGAGAGTTAGGATTCGAGTTACAACCAAAGACAGTATATACTATTGATATTGTCATTACGGCAGGGCAATAAAAAAATACATCCGGGCTTTTCCGCTTTTACGGCACAGTAAAACAATAGTTTTCAGATAGCATAAACGGACGTATTAATCAAAAATAAGTCCAGGTTAAACCAATCAAAAGCCATCTTAATCAAGTTAATACTTTTTTCAAACAGTCCAAACTTGGATTAAGTCCTACTAAAACCACCACAACCTCTCCAACTCTGGTTATAACCCCAAGTAAACCCAAGTAAAGTAGATAAATGGACTCTCTATAACTTAACTGTATTTGGTCTAAAAAAAATAATAAAAAAAATGCACATAAACCCAAGTGTATGTTGCTACAAACCTGTATACGTGAGATAAATGACTGAGAGGAAGACAACGCCTGCGGCCAGAGACACTCCGAGGAAGAAGAGCGTCTGAAACTCCTGTTTGGTCAGCCTGTCCTTCAGGTACTGCAGAAAGGCATAGGCTTGAAGTAGTGCAAACACACCTGGGACAGAAAGAAAAGAAGGAGCAATCATTCGAAGGAAACAGACGCTGAATATTTGACGAAGGCCTCCTGCAGTGAACAAAGCAGATTTTCATGGCCAGGAAGCTCACTTGTCAATTTGGCAGGATTCTTGACAAAGCAGCCCATGATTGCGCCTTCGGCTGTTCATGCTGTATTGCAATAGAGAAATACCAAGGGACGCCATATTTCTGATGCATGAGGCATGTCTATGTAAATAAATCCATCTCTCTTCAGCTTTAGTCACACTTTTTCCTCCTTTGCTCTTTCACTTTCCCATCCCGCTTTCTCTAGTTTATGTGAAGAATTTGGATGCTAAATTGAAAAGAAGCCAGGTTTCACTCCCTTTCGTCACCCACTTTGACAACCCTTGTGGGAAATTGCCCTACTCCTCTGCTCGCCCACTGCTAGTATCACCCATTCCCAAAGTGAGGCCCCTGCCCGTCTATCAGAGAGCCGGACCGGCGCTAACATGCTTGTCACTCCTTGCCACCGTTCACGCCTGCCCCATGGGCTAACATCTCAGCGGTACCGACAGGTTCGTGGCTCCTGACGCTCTCTTCCTGACTCCCACTGCGCTCCTTGAATGCTCCCACCAGATGTTCGGAGCAGCTGCTGCCATGGAGACATTAAACACACTTCCTGGGAAGGAGGAAGGTGAAGCCTTGAGGGGGAGAGACGCTTATATAACGTTGCCAAAAAATACTGGAAAATGTTGTTAACTTGCTGTGATGCAAAACAAAATCTCAAAAAAAGGTGCTTTGGAGATTGTAAAAGCCACCAATGAGTCGTCTCGTCCCAATCTGGATGTAAATGAACACGAGGATCACGCATACGCAGCCATCCGTGCTGTCAGGCAGCAGATGGGCCCGCTGTTGAGAAGCGAAACTGAACAAGCTTTAATAAACTACCCACGAGCCAAAAAAATGAAAAGTACTTAGAGTGCTAAAGCCCATGTCGTTGAATACATATTTTTATTTTGTAAATATATTCCAAGATGGGTTTGTGTTCTTCTATAGGTGAGGCATGACTAAAACTGTCAGAGCAAAGGGAGTCTATTCCCACTGCAGCCAGGAGTCTTTAGGTTTGTGCATGTGCTGTCAGATGCTTTAGATAACAAGTTTGTAGCTCATATAAAATAATACCATAGGCCAGACGCAACACTTTTCCCTGGTCTTAAGTGGGCACATTTGATTGAGTTTTAAGGTTCAAAGGAGGTCGATAAGTAACGTTACAGCTGCAATCTCCACTCTGTAATCACAAGTTCTTTTTACATTTCAGTCAGTCTCAGAGCATATGTCTGATGAAACTGAGCAAAACAAGCAATAAACATAACATTGCTGTAATATTAGACTCTGATCTATTATAATGCCTATATGAAAATTGCCTCTAGCAACGTAAGCTGTGATCTGAGTTTGGTTTCGGGCCACCTGGGGATGTCCAATATTTACTCTTCTTTAAGCTCTGCCCTTGAAGGAAAGATCTGCCCCATAAGCTCTTAAACGCTCCACTATGATTACCAACTAGCAAGATGGGGTCCTCAGAAAGCAGTAAACAGGGAGGTAGCAGGGATTTGGCTGTAGAAAAAGGTTATATGGGCTAGAAACTTCAATTAAGAAAAAGCGTAACACATTATGATAATTGTGTGGATTAGCTTGAAGCATCTAGCAGTTCTATTAATGATATAAAAAGCTCGAAGCCTGAGAAGTATTTTATAAAAAAAAGGATTTGTTTTGTCTTTCTTCAAAGTATGCACGTGGAGGAGGGGCGGGGCTTACCAGCTGCAGCCATGTGCTCGCTCGTTCTGATTGGCTGGAAGCCCACAAAGGGGATCTGCATCGACAAGATGAGGCCCACAATGTAGAAAGTGCTGTAAGCTGTAAAGAGAATACAGATGAGAAGTCAGGCAAACAAAATACACTTTTTACTCTTGCAATGCATCACTGTGCCAGTTGGACTTCCACTGAGGAAAAATTGACTTCACTAGAGACATTTAAAATGTATTGATTTTCACTGCTGCACCCCAGAGGAAGTAAATACAAAAAAACTAATCTAATGTCATTTAGGAAGAAAATAGGAGCTGGCTCGTCTCCGTGTGAGAGACAACACCTTTTCTAGCTGAAGGGGAACCGATTGGTAAACGCAGCAGCTTAATTAAGATTTCATACTCCTCCTGAAAAAGTACGGCTCAGTTTTGAAGGAGTTCTGGCAGCCCTGAGCAATCTTTTTCTCTCTCATCTGCTATTGACTCAAGAAGAGGGAGAAGAATTGGGAGGGAACACACAGACTGCAAGGTATTTTATTAAACCACTTTCTTTCTCCTTTCATTTGTCCCTTCAGGATGACAGAAACACTTGGCACAAGTTGATTGTGAAGGTAATTTTTTGGTACTTTCCCATTTTTAATGGACAAGCCTGTGAGACTGAGGTGATCTATGTCAGCACACAGTTTCTCTTTTCTAATGTAGTTCTATTTCCTTGTAAATACAGTTTAGTGACAACTATGATTATGAATGCCTTTATAATAATGAAAATACACGAATACTTATTTCTACATCCAGTATTTCTTATAAGTTGAAAAAGTCTAGTTATAAAAATAAAACATGATGGAAAGAAATGAAAAGTTGCTTTGATCTACACTGTCAGTGCAGTGTTATAGGTGTGCTCCTCTGTCACGCTCCACTTCCATTGCTGCCCTCCATTACGGTGTTCAATTACGTTACTTTAAGATAAGGTTCATGCTGTGCGGGGTTGTGCAAGTAGGTTAAGGTTAACTGCTCCGTCTAGCTCCATATGTCAGAAGTGAAAATGTAAAGGCAATTGGAGAGATAAAATACTAGGCGAACCTGGCGTTTTGTGACTGATGATACCAATCATCTGTGTTTAGGGGCAGCAGAACAAATCCATTTTCTCCATCTATCATTTAAAAGCCAAAGGTGGATGGGTTTGCTGGCGCGCACACTCAAGCCATTCTTGAGGAACAATAAAGACACGAAATCCTTGCTCTTCATCTAACAGAGGTGCACTGTCAAGTAGAATTTCATTTCATTGCTGAAGAAGTGTCGGGAGATGGAGCAGATGTAGGTCACAGCCCTCTCACTGTGAAGAGGCCATCACTTATTTTCAAAGCTCTCAAAGACCGTGAGTACAACATATAATCACGTGGAAATGATACTTGACATGGCATAATTTATGGTGACCACAACAGAAGTGGGTGACTAAGCTGTTCAAAAAGGTCTAAAGGACTCTGATAAAGTGCAATCTGCGTGTTCTGTAAAATCCAGTTCAGGGAAATAATAACCCATTTAATTTTTTCTGGTGTAAAAGATAGATAAGGTAGCAGGTGGGTGGATGTTATATTTCATGAGGCAGGTGCATGATTTCTCAGTCATGTTTGTTTCGAGAATAGAGCAAACAATAATAGTTATTGCAGCTTTATGTCTTGACATTAATGTATCGTTTTACAGATTTACAAACAGAAAACTCGGAAAGTGCCTTTTCTGACATTTATTTAGCTTTTTACCAATAGATTAGTTAGGAGCAACCTTCATCACTCAGTCACAGCGAAACTTTGCATTTTACCCTAAACAAAGATCCTGTGTCACGCCACAAAAACTTTTAAATACAAATTTGGAGGTCCTTTCGTCAACCAGGGTTGTTGTTGTGTAAACTGTAAAGATGGCATCCTCAGTGAAAACAATGACAGCCATGTCCCAGAAAACTAACTACACAGCAATTGGAAGAAGAAGATACACAGAGAGTAGGACAACAATGGTAAAATTCAAGGTTTTAGTGTTTGGTAATATTTTGCTAGTAATACAGTGCCTTGCGAAAGTATTCGGCCCCCTTTAACTTTGCGACCTTTTGCCACATTTCAGGCTTCAAACATAAAGATATCTCAAACTTTTTTGATAAATAAAAAACTGAAAAATTGGGCGTGCAAAATTATTCAGCCCCTTTAACTTTGTAGCGCCACCTTTTGCTGCAATTTCAGCTGTAAGTCACTTGGGGTATGTCTCTATCAGTTTTGCACATCGAGAGACTGAAATTTTTGCCCATTCCTCTTTGCAAAACAGCTCGAGCTCAGTGAGGTTGGATGGAGAGCATTTGTGAACAGCAGTTTTCAGTTCTTTCCACAGATTCTCGATTGGATTCAGGTCTGGACTTTGACTTGGCCATTCTAACACCTGGATATGTTTATTTGTGAACCATTCTATTGTATATTTTGCTTTATGTTTTGGGTCATTGTCTTGTTGGAAGACAAATCTCTGTCCCAGTCTCAGGTCTTCTGCAGACTCCATAAGGTTTTCTTCCAGAATGGTCCTGTATTTGGCTCCATCCATCTTCCCATCAATTTTAACCATCTTCCCTGTCCCTGCTGAAGAAAAGCAGGCCCAAACCATGATGCTGCCACCACCATGTTTGACAGTGGAGATGGTGTGTTCAGGTGATGAGCTGTGTTGCTTTTACGCCAAACATAACGTTTTACATTGTTGCCAAAAAGTTCGATTTTGGTTTCATCTGACCAGAGCACCTTCTTCCACATGTTTGGTGTGTCTCACAGGTGGCTTGTGGCAAACTTTAAACAACACTTTTTGGATGGATATCTTTAAGAAATGGCTTTCTTCTTGCCACTCTTCCATAAAGGCCAGATTTGTGCAGTATATGACTGATTGTTGTCCTATGGACAGTCTCCCACCTCAGCTGTAGATCTCTGCAGTTCATCCAGAGTGATCATGGGCCTCTTGGCTGCATCTCTGATCAGTCTTCTCCTTGTATGAGCTGAAAGTTTAAGGGACGGCCAGGTCTTGGTAGATTTGCAGTGGTCGGATACTCCTTCCATTTCAATATTATCGCTTGCAAAGTGCTCCTTGGGATGTTTAAATCTTTGGAAATATTTTTGTATCCAAATCCGGCTTTAAACTTCTCCACAACAGTATCTCAGACCTGCCTGATGTGTTCCTTGTTCTTCATGATTCTCTCTGCGCTTTAAACGGACCTCTGAGACTATCACAGTGCAGGTGCATTTATACAGAGAAATTTCCACTTCAATCATGAAGTGGAAATTTCGTTCCACTTCATGATTGTGTCTCACTTGTTGTTGATTCTTCACAAAAAATTACAGTTTCATATCTTTATGTTTGAAGCCTGAAATGTGGCAAAAGGTTGCAAAGTTCAAGGGGGCCGAATACTTTCGCAAGGCACTGTAGATGTACAAGTCCACACTGATGCTTCACAGATTATACCACTGTTCCAGAAATCTCCAGGATTACTGGTAGCGTGTAACAAGTAGTGGCGACTTTCACAGTGCCCCTTCTGGCCTGGCAGAAGTGGCACTACAGAGAGTTCTCCACAGCTGAGCCACGAGAAGAAAAACGTTTTGCCTTATCAGTTTTGATAATGCTATGAGCCAGAATTTGTGTTTTGGTGTCAAGTAAATGCAATACCTACACTCAGACTAACTGCTTCACATAGGACCAAACTCAGGTGGTCTGTTTTTTTAACCACACAGACCACCTAGACACACCCATGCATATAAATAACAGAACATTTATAATACACCCCATTTAGATGCAGAGAAATGTAAATGCTCTGGTTGTGCTTGTGTGTGTGTCTCACCGATGTACACTCTTTTGCTGTAGCGTTGCATGAGAAGCAGCACAAACACATGCAGTGGAATCAGGTTGATGATGAACACGTAACCTCCCCATGCCGACACCTGGAAAAACACAAACACAACAACACAGACATGTCACTCAAATCCTACACTAGTTTTAGTTTCAGTATAAAAACAACTGAGAGCATTCAATTAGGCATAATTAAGTTTTAAATTCAAATAAGGTTTCCCCGCGGAGTCTTTCTGTTAATGTGATTCAACTGAGCCGAGCGGGGAGGCTGTCACATTTACATCTGCTCTACAGTGGGTCTGATGCAATTGAAAACTCCAGGTTAAAAAGTCTGTCACTATTGTGCATAAAGAGTGAAAATCAGCTTGTGACTTTATTGCAGTGAAGCCCTATTGACAAACACCACCTCAAATCAACCACATTCTTTAAGCTTAGATATATATTTTCTATTAATCTATTTTTTTAAATTTAATTTAGGCATAGACCAGAAACACAAGCTAATACAGATGAAGGAAAACAAAACAAGTAGGCCGAACTATTGCACAAAATCCATTTTCATTTATTATTTAAACTGAACTGCATGTGAACTGATCTATAAGTGTGCAACTCTTCCCCTATGCATGCACTCACACACCTTTAACAAAATACTATTAGACTGATGTAAAATCACTTTAATGAATAAAATATAAGCTGCTTTATGAACATCATATATGAGATCTATGATGAGAAATTGATACTTTACGTGTGGGATGCAAAAAAATCATCACTGACAACTTTTCACTAAACTCTCACTACAGCAGAGAGCAAATGGAGAGGATGCCCAGAGACCAAAGGAAAGAAAAAGTAGTGAAAAAGTGAATTAAACAGGAACAAGGATCCAGTAGCAGTAATACTTCATTCACAGCAGCTTTTTGGAGAGGGGCCTTTGCACCTGCTCATGGAGCCACAAAGAGCATTTATTACAGTTACGTAATCACCAAAAATGTGATTGAATGAAAAAAAACATTAATGAACAATATTAAAAAAGTAAAGTCTGGCTTCCTGAATAGTCAGCACAATTAGCTTTTGACAGTTTGCAAATGTTTTCTCAAATGGTGACAATTAATATCATGTAAACCATTGCTCAAATGAAAACCCAGCGTTATTACATTTGTTGGTGACATAGTGGCAGCTGGGAATAAGAGCTACTGAGTGGATGTGAGTACCATATTAGACAACAATATGGTACTTGTGTTAACTTTTCAGCAAGTACGCTTTAGTATTTGTCACAAAGTAAATGAAAAAGACTGATGTCTGAAGTTGTTTGTAAGCCTTGCCTTGGTTGTAAATATTTGTGGGAGAGGCACTAAGTCATGAAACATACCTGTCCCTAAACATAAACATGAGTAAAATGAATAGGTCATGTCAGAATAGCTGACAGATACAGCATATTCAAATGGGCTTTTGAAAATATTGATTAGTCAGAGTTAAACTTCCTGACATCAACAGGGTGCATCACTGATTGAGAGTCAAAGTGGATGTTTATCGGCTCTGGTGATAAACAGCTTGAGTGTGGGAGGTAAACCCACATAATGCAGGAAACTGAATGTGGCTTTAGAGTGGATGATCATCTTTAGACATCACTGTATCTTCCCTTTTCTAAAAAAAGGATTCACACACCGCTCTGTTTGATACTGAGGTGGACAAGACTTAAGAAAAACAATACATGCTGTGATGTTTCTGTTATGTATCTAAAAGAGCTATGAGACTTTACATCATGAGTCTTCAAAATGGATGTCCAGCATCGCAGAGACATCAAACAACAAGAGGCACAAATCTGAGGTGTTTGTTAAAGTCCTACTTTGCTCACTCAGGTGTGTGTGTATGTGTTCACACAAACTATTAGAAATGATGCCCCTAAGAGCTGGCCCTGTGACCCAGCCAGAGGCTAACAGCTTAGGGCAGAGAGAAAATGCTTGGACCAAAGTCTGTAGCCGTTATCGCTCTCTGCATTTCATACCGGCTTATCTGATGACCACAGGCCCACTCTGAAGAAGGTATCAAGGACCCAGCGTGCGGCAGAGAGGAAGGTGTGGAATGTGAGTGCATGACTGTTTACAGCTTCTATCCAAAAGCATCCACACTGCAAGTGTTTAGTGGCACAAATATAAAGTGTGTTCTCCAAACACCAGCAGTGGGATTGGGGTTGATTTAAACTATAGGCAGGTATAAGGTTTATGATATACAGTACATCATAATATCTAAGTTTTTATAATAAACGATGTATGTAATCACATATAAAAGTTTTAAAGGTCTGCAAATACTGTTGTGACCTGTCAATGTGAGGCTAACAGCGATTTTTCAGAAACTTTCCAAGAAGAAAACAGATTAATAAACAAGTTCAAGATTAAAGGAAGATAAAAATTCATTGAGATGGGTCAAATAGTCAGGACAGAGCTCATACAACTAAGCTTGTTGAAATACAAACCTTATTTCTATTTGTAAGCATTTCGGCCTCCCTTAAGACTATTTGAAAAATGAGCAAGCCAGAGGTTTAGGATGGAATAATTTATCCAGATGATCTATGGAGCGGCTGGAGCTTTCCACCCCAGGTCCCACCCTCGGACCACCTCTAGGTCATGAAGGAGGGCATCGCACTGAGGCCTAAATGTATGTGCTCAGGTCTCTAAGCTTGCCCTTGCCTGGCCTCTCTCCTCCTCTCCTCTGATTATGCTGATATCTGCTCCATTATCTGCTTTACCACTGTCGCATTTGATCCTGTCCCATGGGGGAATGGACTCTGGGCTATATCCTGATTAAACTGACAGCCAAAGATGGGGTAAAAGACAGTAGACTGGGTTTGGAGTGGGATTATGTGGTGATGGCCAGAAGGTTGGGGGTGTTAATGGAGATGTACATGCCTGGTTTGTTGCTGTCTGGAGAGAAATCCCATCACTGAAGGGGAGAAATAAGGACATGACGCAAGAAAATCATTGTTACCAGGGACGCCGTCAAGAACTGGAGTGTTGCTGTGGGGACAGTCATCACAATGTCTTTTCTCTCGATTTTGTCCTATTCTTTCTCAATGTACACCTCTGTGTCCTATTCATCTGCCATCACTGTTCTCTGCACATTTTCCCTGCCAATCTGCTTTGCCCCCCACTGATTCTCTGGCCCCGAGTGATCGATGAGGCTGGATTTCAGTAATCTGTTTCATTTGACATCTGTCTTACTGCCGGCCACAGTGATTTTAACCTGAAAGTAGATGGAGATTTTCAGAGGCGTCTATTGTCCCCTGGAATACACAGCCAAACAATCTGTCGCAGAGGCAGTCCCTGGATCATCTTTTTTATCTCATCTCTCTGTTCAACCCCCTGATGAGCTGTGACTGAATTCATAAATAATGCACAAAATGCTGGCCACAATAGTCCCGTCCCTCTCTCCCTGTCAGTGATGGACAAAAGACAGCAGGCTTTATTGTGAGCAGCTTTGAAAACGGGATTATGACCCAAAAATTTATTAGGAAAACCTGCAAATGTGAGAGTACTGGGGAATCAGATATTGAACAAAAATGCGTCTAATTTAGCTTAGTTAGTATGCACCATGTTGGTGTAAATGGGATGCATCCTTACCATGTAGAAGTAGAAGAGACAACAGCCGATGGTCCAGAACACCGAGCCTGTCTTCACCGACTTCACCTATGACAGAGAAAGAAAAAATTCAATAAATGTCTGGGATATGTTTTTCTGCAAATATATATTTACTAGGGTGTGCCTATGTTTAATCGAGTTAAATTTAAGCTAAGTTTGATTCAGATTATTTAAGTCATTTAAGTATATAATAACCTCAGGTCAGAGGATATGGCCAGTGACACTGAAAAGTAGGACACAGAGCTTTTTTTCTACTTTGAGGACAGTCAAGCAATGAAGAGAAATCCTGGGATTTGGACATAGGATACCAACATATATTAAATAGAGATGCACCTCATATATATCAGATATAAGCAAGAAGAAAATTCAGGCAAGTAATTTTTATTCTTCCGGTGGCTTATCAGATATATAGGAGTGTGAAGGTTGGATTGTGGTCATGAGATTCTACAAGACATCTAAAGTTGGTCACAAACTCTTTAGGCTTTACAAAGACTTTATGCAGCCCTGATGATTCTCGCTGTTGGCTGATGAAATCTTTTTATTCAAAAGTGAATGGGCAGACTTAAGCCAAGAATTAAAAAGTCAATCAATAATTACTAGGACGTTGCATCACCCAAGACAGACAAGCCACTGATTGACCTCAAATGGACCTCAATGGAGTCTCAGATGCAATAATATCTTAATCCAAAGTAATTCAATCTGTAGTGACCTCTGACTATTATAATAATTATAAATGTGAGCTATGTTAAGTCTGTAACACCATAAATTTGTAATTGTTTCTATCAATGTTTCATGTTGGGTTCCTTTTGTGACAGGACATGAACAAAGAAGTCGCTGTTTGTAACTAAAACAATAAACCCATTCAAACTGGGCCAAATGTCACTTTCGTCCTTGTGGTGCCATGTCCCTCTCGCGCCCCAGTCCTGTTGTTCTATGCCTCCTCAGCAGCCCCTGCTTTCGTCAGGAAACTTAAGTCACATGGCACCATATAAGGCCAGCTAATTGAATTTGAGCTGGGTGGAAAAGGGTAGAATTACTGATATAACAAAGACGACATGGAGCATTGGGTTAAAGCAGTGTGTTTGTGTGTTTTGTCAATATGATGAGCTATAGTATTAAAAAGGGCAGCTCTCCTGGGCGTGAGAGGATTCAATTATAGATTATGGCAGAATGTGTGTCTGTACGCCAGGGGTAAACAGAGATTAGGCGGGAAGAGTTGAATGGGTGATTAGTGGCTAAATTGAAGAAGTCGGATAATGAAGATTGGGACTGAGAATTGTGAGAAGACATGTGCCTTTGGGCAAAGTGGAAGGCATGGGGAAGAGATGCAAAGGAACAAATAGAAAAGCTAAATGAACAACACGGTACTGGATTAGAGGGCTGCAGGGCAAGCCAGAATGAAAGCAGAACAAAGCAGTTCCACCAAGTGGTAAAGTAGAGCTCAGTTTAATATGGCACGTATTTTCATGGTAACCCCTAACTGTAAATACTGACTTCAGTGCTGGATAAGACTTTCTCCATGCTTTTTTTCTTGTTTTACCCAAGTAAGGATTTTGTTTCCTTATCCAAACATGTTGTATTTTTTTTGTAAAACAGTGGCAAAAGAAACTAAAGTGTGCCATACCGATCTGAACCATACCATGCTTGATGTAAATAGAGAGTGAGTAAGAAAAACAACAACAAATGTGGCTAAATGAGACTGATAATGTGATAATGGAGAGTAGCGGAGCATGGCTCAGATGATTGTTTTTCAGGGCGCTCGCCAACTAGCCCCATAGTTGTGAAAGGCAGTGTAGGAGTGGATTTGTTTCTGATGACACTGTTCACCTCAAGTGCCTCAGGCACACCTGTCTCGCTGACTGTGAGATGTATTGTCCATGAACCCAGGACGACAAGAGGCCATTAGAATAATGCTGCACAAACAGATGGGCCTAACAGACTCTTTTTGGTATAAGAAAAATAGGAATGGATGAGTCCTAAAAACCTTTAATAGTAGTTTTAGTAGAGGATTGTGCCATTTAGTTTGTGTCAAAAAAGAATAAAGGAGTGAGTGTTGTTTGATTATTTGGACTCTAAGGTGGAACATTTTTAAATGACATGAATACCAAAGCTGTGAACATGCCATGAATCTGTTGTAGCCAGGTTTGCTTTTATTGGCACAGTTTGCATGAGGTTCACCTTTTATAAAGTTCACCCAACTGCAATTTGTGCCGAGTCCACACTGTATCATTCAATCATATTAGCCTCATAGAAAGATGACATTTTACAACATTTGCACTTTACAAGGCTGGGGGCCCGCTTGTAAACTGTGTATGAATCGAATCTGCCAATCAATACGCATTTATGAAATTAATTTCCTACGGTTATTTAACTTTTAAAAACCCAACTCCCAGTGATTGGTTTAACTCTGCAGACCCACTACACACTGTTCCAGTTTTGTCGTGGTAGGACAAACTGGACTGTGTCTGTGGTCTGGACACTAAACTGCAGGGTAATGCCAGATCAGTGATGGTAAAGTGAGTTCAGAAAAAGGCCACCCATTTCTTTGCACGCTCAGTTGAATCCAGTGAGTCATGCTACCAACAAACCACGGTGAGACCCTTTTATGGACAATTTGACAAAGTGACATAAACTGGGATGACTGACTCCTCTGGACGGACAAAAGGTCTCTTCCATCCCTGCGGCTACTGCACTGCCAAGCTTGTTAATGCCGTGACAAACAGCAGTGAGACATGGCATGACGAAATACCTGCGCCACCACAGCTACCCGCTTCAAAGCATCCTTGGTGGAGGATGTCTTTGAGCATGAAGCAAAACCAACAGCTTCATGGTGAAATAAAAATTGGACAAATAGCCCACAAGCTACTATTGACTGCCTGTGGCATGTATAATAAAACTACTTTCTTATTCTGGGAAAACTGAGGAGAGCACTTAAGACTGGTATTTTATCAATAACAATAAATAACCAAATATTAGGAGTATTTCACAGCAAATGTGGTGAGAGCAAAACAAAAATGAAAACAGACAAGGCGCCCATTTTCCACCAACATTAGTCACTGACATTTATTTTGTGCCAACGTCGAACCTATTTTACATAGTTTTTTGATTCACGGTTAACCATAATTGTAATTAAGTGCTTCTTTGTAATCAACTCGCTGAACTATTACCAAAGACATATCATTTATCCCCAGTACAAATGTCTAACCTCCTGCAGTGAGGACAGATTTAACAGCTGCAGGCAGTTATGAAAAAAAATAATCAATGCATCTAACATATTATGCATGCATAAATATTGTTGTGGCCTTTTTGAGACAGTTAAAGAGAGAGCGACAGACTTTTTAACCTAATAAGCAGTCTGAATATTTACATCATGGGTGTCCCAGTCTATCTTCTTTGCAACAAATGGAAATGATCTGGAATCCAACTCCCTCAGAAGAGAGGATTTATAAAAAAAATGAAATGTTTGTGCATTCAGAGGGCACATATAATACTAGCAGCAGGTGAGTAGCCCTACATGTTCTATTACGATTTTCTCAAATGTAAAATCAAATTACAAAAACTAAAAAGGTCAACCACAATGACACCAACTTTTACTTAAGTTTTGGTTATTACTTTTTTGTGTTGAGTTTGCGCTCATGTCTGATACAAGAACAGCAGGCGGGCCACATCTGTGCGAGCTTGAGGCATATACAAGTCTCATATACGGCTGGATTCATCTGACACCTGCTCCATTACAGGCTAAATGGGTGTGCAGGTGCGACATTTTTCTGCAGTTATAAGTAATTGGCTGAATGAAATCTGTTTATATGCCACTGAAACATAAGGCAATTTCGCTGAATAGAAAATTATTTCCGGCTCAGTAAGACGAGACGATATTAAATGGTAAAAGAAAAAAAATATAAGCCCACCGTTCCCAAGTGACAGTGATATTTATTACTTCAGAAAAGCTGCAGTACTACTCAACCGATCCTTTGGAGTTTCAGCAGCAGACTGAAACAATACTTTTTTTTTTAATGAACACATCTATTCACAACTAGTTTGTTCTTTAAAACACACACGACTCAAAGTATACTATGAGACTGAATCTATCTATTCTTAGGATAAACTTGGTAAAATAAAATGTATAGTGAATATTTTCTACAGTTTTTTTTCAGGGTACAGTAAAATGAGCCAGTGGTTATGCATAGCAGCACCACTTAGACATACAACATTGAGTTTGTCATCACGTACTTCAGACTAGGCACAAGACTAATTAGTAATAATAGAATTTACTCATCTATTATTAGAGTCCAGTACAAACAGCATCTTTCAGGTGCATTTCCTTAAGACGGGACTTCAAACCTACTTTTCGACCATTTACACTGGTGTTACTGGTCTGTTCATTTGGTTCAGTTGATTTTGAGCCAGTATCATTTCATATTTTAACAGATTGAAGAGTTCTGTGGAATAGCATGGAAGTGGTGGTGGTGTCAATATTGCAATTATTGTATCATAGCATCTTACAACTGCAGTATACCTTAAAACTAGTTATCAATCCCATGCCAACTTCAGACTAATTTCTGTATAACACTAGTTATATGCTTAAATGGCTTTGGAAACATCAATAAGCAAGCAACTGTAGAAAGAAAAAATACAATTATGTGAGGTCAGTATTTTATTGACTCTCATTCGATTTGTTAGATCACAAACTCACAAAAAATCATCTTGTAATGCTTCAGGCAAAGCGTCATAAACCGGTGCTGGGACTGACTGCCAATTTAGTCAACCACCAATCTTGAAATACACAAAGCTTTTTCTTTTCATTAGGTAGAAACCTAAGTAAACTTGTGGTTGTGGTGTTAGCAGCTATAACATAGAGATTATCATTTTAAACTGAAAACTAAACAGGTCCTCTTCTGCGTTGCTATATTTCCACAGTGGCCCAGACAAGACAAGGACATTTAGAAGTATAAAGCTTTATTCTGCAGACTTTTTTGCTGCTAACTAGGACAATTAAAATTCTTGCAGCTAGGGGTCAACCCTGAGTGTATTTCAAAGATTCATAATAAATTGAAAAACTTTACTTTACAATGTTTTATTCTGGTTAAAGATAATTTCACTGTATTCCAAGTAGAAACATAAAAGAATAATTTTCCCTGATAGTTCTGCTGAATGGAGAGAAAAATCATGAAGTTTAATCAAGGTCAATACCAATAAAAAAGGTGAAGAAAGAAACAAGAGGCTGCTGATAAAATGGTTTGAAAAGGAGAGCTCTTCATTTTTACTGTCACAATCACACAGTACACACATTCAGAGTCAAATACTGTCTAAAAATATTTTAGAAATAACTAATAATTTTAATTAAGCAGGTACAATAGCAACTTGTTCAAGGTTAGAGCAGATTTCTGTTCACGTCTACATTTTCAGTGACTAAGGTGGGGCTATTCTAAAATGCTGTTCTGCTTTTAAAGGTCATGTTATTGTGAAGGCTTTGTGCTGCATGCCGTTTCCTGGGCTTCACATGGCTGCCCAATATGTCTTTCAAGGTTTGGGATAAATAATTCAACATCTGAGACCAAGTAACGTTTGAAAATAGAGCTACTGCTCAGGATGCATAAGGCCTGTCCTCTAAAAAAAGGAACAAAGACTGAGGAGAAAGACGGTCAACACATTCATTCATTATGTGCAGTTTAGAGTCTCAATCAAGGTTTTGTGGACAAGCAGAGATTTTGGTTCTTTGAAAAATATCAGTTAATTGCCTTTTAGATCAATCTGGGAAAGAGCCCATTAAGTGTACATACCCAAAGGAAGTAGGTGAACTGTAGAGCAAAAATAGCAATGCCCTCGTTGTCAAAGGAGCCAGCCACTGAGCGGGAGATGTAGCCAGGAACGATGGCGATGAAGCAGGCCGCCAGCAGCCCTGCCCCCTGGTTCCACAGCTCTCGAGTCAGCAGAAAGGTGGAGATCGCCGTCAGGCCGCTGAACACCGGCGCCAGGAATACGCACACGTCCCGAATGTGGACGGTGATGTTGAGAAGGTTGAGAACGTAGTGGATAAGACCCGCTGTGACCATCAGACCGGGGTACACCTGAGGGAAAAGGTAAAGAAATATTAGAGCAGAAAAGTAATGTACCTTACACACACATTACAAGCAGTCAACCTAAACAATTACAATACAATTACCACACACCACCAGTGTTGGAAGTAACGGCATTAGAGTATAACGGCGTTACTAACGGCGTTCATTTTTCAGTAACGGAGTAATCTAATTAATTACTTTTCCCATCGTTGTAAGTGTGTAAGTGTCGAGTTACTACAATTTGGTTGAATAAAGCACGAGATGTCATGCTTTGGCTACTGCTGGAGAGAGCACGGGTGAGGATAATGACACTGTTGCAAAAGCGATGATTGGCTGACTCGGTCTCACTGCGCGCTCTGACTACCACTAAACACAAGACAGCGTCAGCAACAATGGAGCCTGGGAAATTCAAAGGTGGTGTTCTCGAACTGGAAGTACCGGCACTACTTCTCGTTAGTTGAAATTAAAGGCAACAATGTTTCTGTAACATGCTATGTCCAGGAAAAAAGACTTTATCCACGTCTGCCTCAAGCAACTCAAATCTTATTAAGCACCTCACATCAACACATGCTAACACGACACTTGCTGCTGCTAACCCCAAAGGCAGCTGCGTGAGTTCCAGTGAAGGAGACAGAGCCACTGTTAAAACAAGCAACGCTCGATTTTACGTGTCAGCAACAACCACTGGTTTAGTTGTTAGATGGAGTATTTTAGAATAGATTAATGTATTATTCATTTTCTTTGAGAATGAACAACATCTACACAGAGAGTTGGATTGTGTTTTGTTTATTGTGCAATAATTTACAGGTAGAGATTTGCACTACTTAATGGCCTGGTCTCCCTTTGTTTCTTTTTACACAAGTTTACATTTGTGTAACTTAATTTTGCTATTGAATTTTCTTTTCAATATTTATTTTTTATATGTTTTTATTTATATCATATGGCAGACTGCAATTTATTGAGTTGAAATAAATAAATGTTCTAAAATACTATATACACACGTGGATAAAATTGTTGGTACCCTTAACTTAATATTTTGTTGCACAACCTTTTGAGGCTATCACTGCAATCAGACGATTCCTGTAACTGTCAATGAGACTTCTGCACCTCTCAGCAGGTATTTTGGCCCACTCCTCATGAGCAAACAGCTCCAGTTGTTTCCGGTTTGAAGGGTGTCTTTTCCAGACGGCATGTTTCAGCTCCTTCTAAAGATGCTCAATAGCAGGGGTCCCCAAACTTTTTCCAGTGAGGGCCACATAACTTTTCCCTTCTCTGATAGGGGCCAGGGTCAGTTTCTAACAGAAAAAGTGTGATAATCGCGGAGGTCCCTAAATGTAATAATTTATTGTTTTCCAGAAAACACGCTGACACTCCAGCGCACCATACATATCCAAATATTAATAACCCTTTCTGAGATCAAATAACCCTCTCTGGGTTCTTCACAGAATAAAATAACACAGAAAATATATAGGTGCTCAGGGGCCGGGTCAAATGTGGCGGGGCATTTTGTTTGGGTGTCAGACAGTTTGGGGACCCCTGCTCAATAGGATTGAGGTCAGGGATCATAGAAGGCCACTTTAGAATAGTCCAATGTTTTCCTCTTAACCATTCTTGGGTGTTTTTAGCTGGGTTTTGGGTCATTGTCCTGTTGCAAGACCCATGACCTGCGACCAAGCTGTCTGACACTGGCCAGCACATTTCTCTCTAGAATCCCTTGATAGTCTTCAGATTTCATTGTACCCTGCACAGATTCAAGACACCCTGTGCCAGATGCAGCAAAGCAGCCCCAGAACATAACAGAGCCTCCTCCATGTTTGACAGTAGGGACAGTGTTCTTTTCTTGATATGCTTCATTTTTCCGTCTGTGAACATAGAGCTGATGTGCCTTGGCAAAAAGTTCCATTTTTGTCTCATCTGTCCATAGGACATTCTCCCAGAAGCTTTGTGGCTTGTCAACATGTAGTTTGGCATATTCCAGTCTAGCTTTTTTATGATTTGTTTTCAACAATGGTGTCCTCCTTGGTCGTCTCCCATGTAGTCCACTTTGGCTCAAACAACGACGGATGGTGCGATCTGACACTGATGTTCCTTGAGCATGGAGTTCACCTTGGATCTCTTTAGAAGTCTTTCTGGGCTCTTTTGTTACCATTCGGATTATCCGTCTCTTTGATTCGTCATCAATTTTCCTCCTGCGGCCACGTCCAGGGAGGTTGGCTACAGTCCCATGGATCTTAAATTTCTGAATAATAAGTGCAACTGTAGTCACAGGAACATCTAGCTGCTTGGAGATGATCTTATAGCCTTTACATTTATCATGCTTGTCTATAATGTTCTTTCTATTCTCCTGCGACAACTCTTTCCTTCGCTTCCTCTGGTCCATGTTGAGTGTGGTACACACCATGTCACCAGACAACACAGTGACTACCTGAAGCCCTATAAATAGGCCCACTGACTGATTACAAGATTGTACACACCTGTGATGCTAATTAGTAGCCTGGTTCTACCAGACTCTCGTACATTTCATTTGTACAGAGAGTCTGGCCTCGCTCCATTGACAAGCGTTTACTTCCTTGTATGCGGGAACTCTGTTGAAGTTTAAAACTATTGGATCTGCCCAGAGTCACTCAGGATCTGCCATAGCCAATCGCTAACGTGTGGTCGTGACGTATGTCATGCGCCGAAACCGACCGGAAACAACAAGTCCGCCTGATCAGAGGATTATGTTTAGAATAAGATGTCTGTCAACGAGAGCTGCAGGTTTTGTTCATTGAATTTAAGAATTCAAGTAACAATTGTAAATTCTAAATATATATTTTACACTAAGGACAGTAATGTATTCAGTCAACTGTCGAAGCTGGGTCTTATCATTAAGAATACGCCGCTGCGGTCGTTTCGGGTCTGCCGCAAATGCTGTGCATTGATCACCAGGCTACTGCGTTATGATGGTCCAGCTTTGAAGCTGCCATAGAATGACTACTTTGAATGTTGGTGTACGTGTTTAAATAGTTTGTGTTATGTACAGACAAGGAGTAAATATTTAAATAACTTCTATACACTAAGTGTCCCTGTATATAATTACCTTATTTTATATTTTAAATAATTTGCAATGTCAAATCTTTCTCTATCTGCAGATGTGTAATAAACAAATTGTTCATATTATGTCTTATTGTTTCTTAATTATGGTCTTCAAATTATGTGTTTTCACATTTTTATTTATGACATCAAATTTTAACTACTTACAACATGTAAAACTCTCACACCGACCATTCTCCTGCACAAGTACACAAAGGGGCTCAAAGTGTTCTATTCTTCATAAGAATCACTAAATTTACTGTTCGAATCTGAGCTACTGACATGACTCCTGAGAGCATCTTCAACAACAGCATCATCATCATCAAAGTATTTACTGTAATAAAGATCTGGATCAGT
The DNA here is from genome assembly GCA_024416835.2 of Perccottus glenii. Lineage (NCBI taxonomy): Eukaryota > Metazoa > Chordata > Actinopteri > Gobiiformes > Odontobutidae > Perccottus > Perccottus glenii. The sequence goes on from CM044562.2 coordinate 8,648,919, forward strand.
TAAATACCCTCCTGAATCATCTTGCAGATCCATATCAATATCACCAAAAACATCATTAATGATAATTAAAATCTCTCTCATGGTCCAATCTAAACACAGGAAGGTTAGCAATAATGTATGTCAGGTCAAATATGTGTTGACAATGGTCCAAAACTGCATCCACCAGTTGCTGACTGAATCCAGTGCAAGCTGCATGTGAGGTGTACAGTCGATTACTGGAATTGATTAAACTACCACTGTAGTCCTTGAGCAATTCTGCAATGAAAGATTTACATTACCACATGTGAAACATTAGGAAATTCAAACCCATCCCCAAAGCTGTTGTTGCAACAACTACCCGGCACTTCCCTTCCCCTTCAGTGAAGCCAACACTCTCTCCTTGTTTTGGGGTAGGGTTTTGCTGTGGAACATGCCAATAAGGAGGTTGTCACTTCTACAGGATGGATCACAGTCTTCCCAGGCATGTCCTTGCAGTTCTGCCTTTAAGTATGAGAATATTGTCCCCACTGATTTAAGTGTTTGACAGTAAATTAATACAGGTTGCATGGTTGAGCCCTTGTTTTTACATGTTGAACTATCCAGTCTAGGCAGTTCATGTTATGGCTGGGCACCTTGCACAATCCAAGACGGATGTTTGTCTTGTTGGGACTAGCGATGATTTGTACGGCATTGTCCATATGGAGTAATCTGATGACTCTGCTTCTTGACTTGATGTCAGCTGAGGCAGTCAGAGCCAAAACAGGTGTACCTGGGAGAATAAAAAAAATACAAGCTAAAACACACTTGCTCAATTTTATAACGTACCAAACAATTTGTCAAGTGTTTGTGTTATAGGCTATGGCAGGAAGGACTTAATGAACATCACTAAGAACAGTAATGCACTAAATCCATGTAATCACGCAATTCTGTTTAATTACAGGGAAAGTAACTAATCCTTGCAATCAGAGATTATACATAAACTGAATATTGAAGTTATAATAGCCTACACATGAAATAATCCACAAAAACTTAGCTAGAAGCAACACACAGGTCCGTGCATTTAACTTACCCTCCTTGATGATAGATCTCAGCTCTCTTTTCTTTGGAAAAACTTTCTCTGAATGCCGTCTCGCCTTTGGAAGCCTCACCCCTGAGGTAAACGAAATAGAGAGTACACTATTTCTCATGAATCTTGTATCATATTCTCGAATTACAACATTGTCTAAGCTATCGATTATGCCAAACACAGCCCTTATGTTGTTTAAACGTATTAAATGTTAACTTACCATTTGTATGTAACGTGGACCTCATCCACAACGATGCCAACGAGGTTGTCCTGGTATATTGTCGAGGCTAGCATTTGACGCCATTTGTTGTTTAGCAGCCAGGACTCGGGGCTTCCGAACACCAGGCTAAAGCGTCCGTCCAAAATGTCACGGTCATCGTGCACGCCGAGCTGCCCAGCACGAACTCCTAACTTTTCTGCCTCCTTCACTTGGTCCTCCATTAGTGCAACAAGAGGAGACGACAACAACTATCGCCTTTGCATCCCTATCGTTCGCCTTAGCTAACTCATTCACCACTAGCGGAGTGAGCTGGAAAATCAAACTTTTCCCGAACCCCGTGGGGAGGAGGGCCACAACGTCATGTCCACCAACAAAACTTAGCAAACATTGTTCTTGCTCCGGCTTTAACTTCTGGATATTCGGCAGTTTTTCAACAACGGACAGAATAGCTTTTCTCACGTCTTTCTCCGCTGCCATTACTCCAACGCAAACTGACGCACTACATCAACGTCATCGTTCTCAGCCACGCCCTCTGTTCGCTGATTGGTCCTACAAAAATTTGATTTCTGGAAACCTAAGAATACACAGCAATCCCAGACTAAGTACTAAAGCGAAATGAAATTGAGCGGAAGTACGTAGGAGGGCGGAGCCAGGCTAGCTAATTAGTGCACACACCTTGAATTAACATGTCCATTTGGTCACATTATTTACAGTCTTTTCTAGGGGTACCATCAATTTTGTCTAGGCCTGTTCCATGAGTTTATTTTTTTTTAATAATTCCGTTGAAGCATGGTTGAAAAGCAATGTCTGACTTTCATTGGTTAACATTCATAGAATTTTTATTTATTATTACTTTTGTCAGAATAAAGTTTTTTCTGTGACCATTGTGAGTTTTCCTTTCTTTGACCGAAGGGTACCAACATTTTTGTCCACGTGTGTATAGTGTTTTTATTCTTCAATCAGTTAATTTAAACATCTTTGATATTTAAGTAGTCCACTCTTTTATGATCTTTTTAATGTGCAGATTTTTTGGAGGTGTTGATAATTCACGTTAGCAGATTTTTTTGATCCACCCTTCAAGCCCAAACTTGTGTTCTTGACTCCCATGAGCAAGATTCTATTCTGATGTTGAGAAAAGCAGGTCTGTCTACCGCAGACATCACATCTAGCATCTGAATAGATGTATTATACATAATACAGCACTGATCAAAAGCTTTAGAGTCACTTTCACAGTGCAGATTCTGTTGGTAATGATTTCTTTACAAGAAATCATTGAAAGGTCAACCATTTAATTTGTTCACTTAATGTGACCAACAGCATTAAACAAAAAGATATTTAATTAACAACCACCTGAGACAAAAGTTATATAACGGATGATAAATGACTTTAAACGGGAGAAAATCCCTATAACAGTGCGTTGGTTTTAATTAAAGTATCCACTTGAAGCCGGGATCTGTGTGCGCGAGCCGTCTGACAAGACTAGTCATGAGAGCCGATCCAATTAGGGCCCACCTTGGTGCGCTGGCAGTGTTTAACATGTGAGTGATGTCCCTAAAGTGTGCTCGCTGTATCTGTAGTTTGTGCACTATGCCTCGCCGCTAATAAAATCAAGTCTGTGCGTCTCTAATTAGCCGGCGCCAAAGAGACCTAATCTTCATCAACAGATCTTCTTCAGTGAAATCCAGCCGTGTCTTTTCTCTCGGCACGGAGGACACTGCTTTGTCTAATGGAGCGCAATCCTGGCTTTTACAAATCTTCTCTTGTAATTATTAGCTATTTTGATGTCTGCGGTTGAGCCCCGGTCCCCAAACAAAACCAGAACATCTTGCTCATTGGAGCCAAGTACACTCCAATTTCTGGCTTGAAGGATGAAATATCTTGCAAACATGAGTTATCCACATTTCTCTCTAAATTGGCATTTGACAAAGAATTCTGTCACTTGTTCATTGTGAAATTATCATGAAGATAAACTGACGAAATCACTTTAGTCATTGTTTTTTTGGCAACAAAGAGTGGTTTATTGGCTTGACAGCGCTCGTTTATTTTTTATTTTTATGGACTGTCACATTAGAAAAGCCTCTCTCCTTATCTAAAGCTCAGGAGAAAGGGAATCTGACAGTGGTCCCACAGGAGACGCTGGTGGGTGGAAGTAAGAGGGCGACCGGACCGGTCGTGACACAGACCCATTCAACTGTCACATTAACTGATACGGACCCGTCTGCCTGTCGAACGGTGCAACTCGCTTAGCTTCACCGTTATCATACACAATTAATGAGGACTGTCAGGATCATCTGATTCTGTTTAAAGAAGGGTGAGAGGATGGGGGCAAAGCGGAGGTGTGGCACAACATCAAGGCTTCAGCGGAGAAGGCAGAGATGACGCAGTTTCCATCAAGCATTATGGAACGCTATTATTTGTGTTTTTTATTTGGGATGGGTATTTACATAAGCAGGGGGCACTAGTTTACATTCAGACTCTTTCCATTAGGGTACTAGCACAAATGGAAAAGTAACTAGAGCCATAAATAGTACAATACAACTCGGCACGTTTACTGCAACAAACGCATCTGAAGCAAACTTTTATAAATGCTATAAGTGCTTTGCCATAAAAAAATAAATAAAGAGAAACCTCATTTTGTTTCATTTCAGAGGACTGCATCAGTATCTAACATTTAAGGATATAATTTCTGCTTGTGTTTAATGCAATGTAGACACTACAGCATTTTTTATTTTTTTATTTTTTATTTAACCTTTATTTAACCAGGATAGTCCCACTGAGATTACAAATCTCCCCATGTGTGTTTGGAGGGGGACTGTTGTACATGTCTTTTTGGTGGTAGGGGAAACCGGAGTACCTGGAGGAAACCTACGCAGACACAGGGAGAACATGCAAACTCCACACAGAAAGGCCCTGCCCTGGATGGGAATCGAACCCAGGACCTTCTTGCCGTGAGGCAGGAGTGCTAACCACTTTGCCACTGTGCCGCTAATTTAAAAAGAGCTTTACGGGTTCCAACTGAAACCAGAAACAGTTTCAACTAACCACTAGTTTTAAGTTTATTTCTTCTCAGCATACAATTTTTGATTTCTGCTGCAGTTTGTTTTGTTTGACTGTTTGACATAAACATTGTATAAGCTTCATAAAAAGGTGCAAAAAATGTGCAATTCTCTTGATGTTTTTCAACAGGAAACTATATTTCTCCACCTTCAGCCTCTCAAGTTACTATACACAAAATAGATTTGAGGTTGGTTTAGTTAAACATTCACATCAATCTTGCAGAATCAAAAGCAGCACTATTTATGTTGTTGATTGTCTTGGCGCTTAGTGGAGACAGAGCTAAAGTCAAGGAGAAAGTAACAAAGACATGAAGCGAGAAACAACGTTGAACAGACAGATAAAGCGAGCCAGACTGTCCCTGCCACTGCTCTCATAGAATAAAGGTGGTTTTAGAGATTTCTCTTAGAGCCAAAGGGTCACAGACCACTACCTGTTTGAGAAAGGGCACTGACGTTAGTAAATGTCAGAAAATGACAAGCGTTTGAGCCCTTTCAGATTCTGACAGCCATGAAAACCATTTGAAATAAAGCCACAATATAATTTTTTTTTCTTAGCATGATGCAAAAAAGAGCTAAAACACAGTCATTTTGTGTTTTAACTAGAGAGTGGGTGGGAATAAAAATTACTTATTTTCCTGAAACTGCCCAATCTTTTAGAAACTCAATCATATGCAAATATATGTGGGCTTACACAATTAGCCTCCACAGAAAAACACTGGAGTTAAACCATCATCACTGCCATAATTGTGCCCTTAAGCTTGACACGAAATTGCAGCAGCTATTGTTTAGTGCTTAAATATAAAACTTTATCAATGAGTCGGCACTTTGCAATGTCACTGTCAATCCTTTTTTTAAACATCAATCTCCACCACATCTCTGCATAGATTTGCATGTTAAAAGAAACATTTGCATTGAGCAAAATAAATGCAATTCACCATCTGCCACTGAACTTTCTTCCAAAGTAGGTCAGTGAAGATCTTCTGTTGCTTTCCAACATGACAGTGTTGAAAATAAACAATAAAAGAGCAACATGACCTCTGTAATAGTTCAGTAATTGCCAAGAGACAGCACAGGACATTGCCGGGTCTAAGAAAATACAAGACAAATTGTACCTACCCTTTTGAAAATGGCCCACTTGTCACATACTATAATATAGTTTGTAGCTTTAACCTCTTTTAGCTCTAAGGGAGGATAATTGTATTAATTTTTAAACATTGGGTTGGAGTATCCCATCATTCATGTGTAGGGAAAGCCACTTGATGCCAAAAGTCAATGTAAAATTATTATTGTTGGCTGGAATATAACCCTGGCTTCTGACCTCAATCATGTCCATAAAAGTAAATTAAATTGGGTGATCAAACCTTCAAGGATGGACTAAAATCCCAAATTAAATCTGCCAAAGATTGTGATGTTGTATGTTTGTTGCCCGTCTTCTCACAATAGAGCTTCTGTGATACAAATTACAGGGTTGATTGGATTCAAACCTGTAATTATCATTATGCTTTCACAGAAGGAAGCTACAACATCTTCTGCTCAGGCTGTACCCAGACTGATGAGTTTCACTTGAAAAAGTATTAGAGAATGAAAAATCTCTCTCAAATGATTGTACATTTTAGAAATCATATCAAATTGTTGAGTTCCTACAAGGTCTGTACATAAGGCCAGACCACAGTTTTTAATGTTACACGGGTTTTAGCAGTTTTTATCAATCTTGGTTCTCTCTAGAAGTGGGACAATACATTGTGTGTATTGTTAACAGATTGTTTTTCTCCTCTGATATGATTGCGACAAAGACACTGATAGTACAATATTTATTAAAAAGCCATTTGCCACAGTTAGAGGGCTGTCGTGAATATATACATGTGGGTGTTTGGTGCAAAGAACCATCTGAGAGGGCTTCCACACAAAAGCGTTTGCAAAGGGCAGATACTTTAAATTAACAGTGTAAGTGGTTAGCACTCCCGCCAACTCAAACATTCTCGGCCGACTACGGTCTTTGTGAGGAGTCTGCATGTCATCCACGTGTTACTGTGGGTTTTCTCCTGGTACTCCGGCTTCCTCCCACCGTCCAAACACATGCATGTACAGGTTAATTGGCAAATCTAAAGTGTCCCTAGTGAATGAATGTGAGAGTGAATGGTTGTCTGTCACTGTCTGTCTCTAAATGTTTGCCCTGCGACTAACTGGCCATTGTCCAGGGTGTACCCCTCCAGTTACCTGCAACCCCTAACGGGACTAAGGGGTAGAAAATTAATGAATGAATGAACGTAGAGTTAAAATAAAGGTTTGATACTTTTTAGTTATAGTTTCTCATAGACCATTCCTAATATAATTTTTCAGAGCACATAATGCCTTGGTAAAAGTGCACCAGCTGTGTGGCTAATTTGCATAAATCAACAAAAAAGTATGCTGCGCTGCAGACACTAAGCTTTGGCACTTTTTTTCCGTTTAATTCAATTAAGCGTTTTTGACATCGTCCAAAATGTAAAACTTTTATTAATTCGATATAGCCTTAATCCAGGGCTATCTTTCTACAATACTTTCACAGATTTCATAATTTACTGTACATGAATGTCTACAGAATCGCTGTATGTGTAATGTGTGGTACCATGCGATTCCCAAACTCTAGTTTTATCTATTCCTAAACAGTGCAGGTTTGAGTGCAGCGTGAAAACAAGCTTTACACAATATTACAAAATATGCTATTTCTTTACTTGTAAAACTAAAATAACTAAACACAGAAAAAGTTTATCCATTTAAGAAATAGATTAGTGTGGACACAGCCCGAAGATGTTGACACAGACAAGAACTAGGTCTGTGTGTTGCTTTCTAATTCTTGGTAAGCGGCAGTTTAACAAATCTCTGAGCTCTTGCGTGTCCCCCATTTCCAGTTTGGTCTAGCCCTGGGGCAGAAAATGTAATTAGTTCTAATGAATTATGCAGTAAAAACCTAAAGCTGACATGCGCTGCAGAGAGATCAGTATAATTTGCTGTGATCTTGAAATGAGCCGTGGTTTAATTACATTGCTTTTAAGTTTTTTCTTGCACATCACAAAAAAGTCTGTGTACAGAGACAGTATAAACGATATTTGTAATTGCAGGACGCGGCTTTGTGCAGCCAAAGGATTGTGTAACTGCCATAAAAATTTCCTTAAACTTTGTGCTTTCCAAAAGTGATTACCAGCTCCATTATAGTTGAAGCCTCAACAACACACGAATAGCAAGTGAGTACAGACAAAATGACTATGACAAATGAAAGTCAATAGATGGCTTCTGGATTTTAATATATACTCTACAAAACATAAAAATCCACATGTGTGTTCTAGCGTTATCTGCTTTGTGCTGTATCGAGTGCATCTGAACTCAAAACACATTTCTTTGAAATGTGCATTAACATCCAGCATTATCAAATTATATTGGGACTGGGAGACATTTCCAGGTTTATCTGACACTAAGGATCAAAGTTATGTAGTTCTGCTGCATCATTAGCAAGTGCAATCACATTTCAGTGGGAAGTTAAAAAGGTTAGGTTTGTTAAAGAGCATCAGGAGATGGATAGAGCACTTGTATTTTGCTGAAGTCTCAAAAGGATGTAGGGCAAAGCCACAGGAAAGTGGGAGCAGAGAAGTATAGAGTGGCACTGGAGAGGAAAGGTAAGAAACTGTAGCAGAATCGGAAAACTGAATTTTTTACAAGTAAATTACAATGATTGACAAGGGTTGCTAAGGCAGATAAACAGAAGGAAGATTTGTCCGAGAGGAATTTGTCAAGTGACGCTCACAGTGGCTCTAGGTTTGGGACTGAAAACCATAGAGCTACATACTGCTACTCAAGGACCACGAGTTGTATCATGGAAACTAAAAGATTTCTGTGAAAGTGGACTCTGGCCTGTCAAAGATCATGTCTTCAAGCTTTCCACAGCAAGGCCACAGTAAAGACCTTCAAATTAACTTTAAATAGAGTTTAGAGTTTAGAGCACTACGGTCAGCTGACCTACTGCTGTTGGAAGTGCCCAGGTCCAGGCTAAAAACCAAGGGGGACAGAGCCTTTGCAGTAGCAGCCCCCAGACTCTGGAACTGCCTCCCCCTCCACATCCGTGCAGCCCAGTCTCTTAACATTTTTAAGTCTCTCTTGAAGACTCACCTCTTTTCTCTAGCCTTTGATTAGTGTCAAAGGCTGGAAAAAGGCCTACATTATTTTAACTCCTGTAGTTATTCGTATTGTTGCCCTTCTTCATTTTATTTTAATCTGTTTATATTATGAATATTATTTCTTCTTTGTCTTCCTTTGTTTATTGCACTTAGCATTTTATTGTGAAGCACTGTGGTGTGGCTCAGCCATCTGTAAATATGCTATATAAATAAATTTGACTTTGACTTTAAATTATAATTGAAGACCAGTATTAGTGAAACCTTTGAGGTTGCTCTGTTGTGAAGGGAAATGGATTGGTTCCCTTAATGCAACTAATTAGGTAGAAATAAAGTTGAGTCTTGTTAGTTGAGTCCATGTAAGGTCAAAATGCTCGTCAAAATAGTTTCCAACAACATTTGAAATTTCATGGTTTAGCTTTTGGAACCAAATTGAGGATCTTCAGGTGCATTTCCCTTTCCGTCTGCCTCTTGTTGTTGCTTGCCTGCTTCAGCCAGCATGTTCGTTCAAATTCAAAGATTAAGTCTTGCCGAGGACCAGCTGACTCTTACAGCCAGCTCTCTGTAGAGATGAAAAACTAAGTAGTTCACACTGGTGGCCACGGCCTAATTAAGGCAAAGGATCTCTCCACAGCAAAAGCAGGAGGTGCAATGTTGAGAAACTGCCTCATAACAGACAAATGTGCCAGTAACAAAGTTTGAGTTGAAATAATCAAGTGGCATCGCCACAACGCCACACAAACATGCTCGTTTTTGTCTGAATTTCAAAGAACTGGGTACACTGCCCTTTTTGATCCAAACCTCAAGCATTAATTATTTGAACTGAAGATGTCTCAAGATAGGGCCGCCAGTGTTTTGAATAATAATAAAGACTGGGTTCACAGACCTTCTCCAGGGTCAAATTCAAGCATTTTTGTTGTAAATTCATACCAATGCAAAACAATCAAAAGGGTTAGTTTTTACTGCATAAGATTATTTTCATTTCATGACTAGCTATGTGCATATAACAAGTGTAGGGCAACAAAAAACAGTAGATTTGTTGTGTGGTTTCCATAAATCTGGGCTGCACTATATATGGCAAATTCATCATTATTACAATATCAACCCTTAAAATAATAAATGTTGCAACTTGTATTGCAGTGGCATTGGGGATTTTTAAATATTGCAAGTCATTACATTATTATATAGCAATAGTCCACATAGTTGTCACATAAATTCTAGAAAGTACAAAGAAAGTGGACTTTTAGTGACATTACAGGCGTATAACTTCTAAGATGTTATACCCTGCAAAGTGCCTGTCACCAGAATAGTATTAGCCTAGTCCTTGTCCAACTCCTGCTTCAAGTGTAAATGTCGACTCCTATGGCAGTGCTTCGCCCGGTCCTCCACCGAGACACTCCTAAAGGTCACACTAAGCACTTTTCTCTGTGCTTCTGCTCAGCCCAGATAGTCTTTTATTATTCACTCTTCCTTAAAAGTCTTTATAACTAAATCTGTGGCTGTGAAAAATGCAGAATTAAAAGAGTGAATAAAATTTGACTGCATTATTTGAGAAGAAACTTACTGTGCCTCCAACAATCCTGCCCAAGGGGTACCACGCTCTTTCATCAAACCAGTTGAGAAACTCGTAGAAGCCATTTGTGGTGAGGTGATGCGTCGATCTATAGTTGAACCTGCGAACAACAAAAGAATAGCATTTGTTAGAGTATAAGACAAAATAACAGCAGCACAAAAGAAGAGACATCTGTTCCCATTTATAGCTTACTTTTTGGCAAAATTTGATAGCTCTTGACAGGCCAGAAACAGCAGAAAGAACCATTTTATTTTAAGGTTTTCTGAAGGCGTATAAGCTGCAGAGACTTGGAAGATAACGTCTTTCACAAGGCAAGCTTTTGTGCCGATGCCAACAGCTCATAGGTCAGTCTTTGGTTAAGAACTGGAGAGATGAAGGGTTTCACACATTGTGGCGTTTACAGAACCAGGCCTTGTTTGCTTAGTACAGATAAGTCTACTGTCAGATGCAGGGGTGAATAAAATGTGTTGCATAGTACGCCAGAATAAACTGACCAAGAAAAAAGAAAAAAAGCTTAGGAATGATTTAAGAAAAATCGGTGCAACCAGGCCGTGGTTCTGGCTATATCTGTGGTGCGCCAAGGGGGGTTGGAAGACTGTCAAGCTGCAGAGCGAAAGAGCTGACACTGTTAAGAAGATGGCTGCCAAAGAGAACCAGGCAAAGTCTGGAGGAGATTCTCAGACACCTTTATGGCAGCACAGCAAAACAATGCAGGCTGCTTTATCCTATGTTGAGATCAAGGCTCATAGAAGGACAGACAGCCTCATCTACTCTCTGAACTCTGAAAGACAATTACCTGGACAGGATGGCTCTCAAAGAGGTGTGTGGGAGGGACTGGGACAAGGGCTCTGTGTGGCAAATCACATTCATGATATTTTATATAATAGTTTACCCTTAACGCTATAGTCATTACCTTTTTATTAATGTAAAAACATACTCAAACATTTATTCTTTTATCACATGATGATCCACACACAAAAATTTAAATGTAAATCTCAATACTGAAATATGTTTATATTTACATGGTGTCTTTGAATCTCCTGAACAGCACAATATAATTTAGATAAATTCTATATCTTACATCACACTTCAAGTCTCTTATGGAAATACATCTATTTTTAATTTTTCTTCTGTAACCATTTCAGAAGTTTACTTGAAATTTACGGACTGTGACATGGGTTGATCGGAAACTCTGGTCTACACAGTCCATTAAGTAGTTGCATTAGAAGAAAATGTAAGCAAAGAAAGCTTCAGTGCACATTTTCTTGAAGATATTTGTCAATACAAATTTGAAAAAGATGATGTTGAAAGTTGTTAAGTGAAAAAGCGAGGTAATGGATGCTGTCAAGGGACCAAAAGCAGATAAACAGCAGTTCTTTTCAGCCATCCAGCCCACAGCATGAGCTCCAACATCTACTTAATTTGGTTTATGATTTTGCGAGTGTATATCTAGAGTGCAGCATCGGTGGCGGAGCAGTCACAGAGCCATGTAGACTCCTGAACGGGACAGCACGCTTTAAATCGCTGGCATGAAGAGCAGCTCATTAATCATCACAGGGCGCTCGCTTCTCGTCCTCCTCCACATCACACTTAACGCCGAGGCGCTGCTTTCTCGTCTGGGACCTCCCCGTCTCATCTTGGCTCGCTTTTCCGAAGAGCTCACTGTGGCCAGACATTAGTCATTTTAAATGTAAAACAAAGAACTGCCCCCCTGAACTCCATGTTTTATTTGAAGAGGTGCAATTCAACAACTAATTCCACTGGTAGCTCTTCCAGCGACTTAATCTCTGCACACTTGTTCAAAGGTTTTAAAAATCTATTTCAGGGGGTAATATGAATGATTCTACTTATTGCTCCTTAGGGCAATTTGAGAATATAAGTGAACAACCCGAGGGCATAGTCTACAACGAAGTCAGGCGTTCAGCAGGAAAGACTCAGCTCGAAGATCTTTCCAAGCATTGTTTAGCTTTAAAATTCAATTCAATTTTGGCTTTTCTTTAGGCCTGTGTGACCACACTTTCAAACCTCAAAACTGAGACACTTTAATTTTATTTACCCAAATCAAAAGGACACCATCTCAACGGACATTACTTGATGGAAAATGCTACGCAAAATCAACATACCACCATTAAACACAAAAAAAAAACGTAACTTTTTTTATTATATTAACATGTAACAAACATGATTTCCTAAAAGCAAACACATGTATTGTTCCTTAAGCTCAAGTGAAACATGGAAAACTGGAGAAGGGACGCTTTGCAATAACCTCATGCTTAAGTAGAATTGAGTTACAGACGTGGAACACGGTTAAACTTTTCCAATTGGTTAATATTGCCGTAACCATGATGACAACTCTGACACACAAACAGGCTACTGGCAAATTAGTCGAAAAAAAATAAAATGGGACAATTTAGTGTATTTACAAATATCCCCCGGGACAGTCCCGGGCTAAAACGAGACGTATGGTCACCCAACCTTCGACCCCACTTTGCACTGAACTGCACAATTCAGATACCCATTTTGTTAACATTTGCTACTTGTGGAGGTTTTTGAGGAAAAAAGGTGCAGCTTTTCTTTCTCATTCCTTTCATCACAAGAAGAAAAGCTTTGTATGAGAAAATATCACTTTGTGTTTTCCATGACTTCCAAGAGTTTTGTTTTTGTTTCTCCACCTTGTGTTATACCAAACAAACCCATCCCAAACTGCTTGGAATGTTAGAAACTGAAAACACCAGAGGCAGCCAGAAGTAAGAGCACTACCATAAAGGGGATGGAAGCATTGTAGGTGGAACTGGCCATCCATTTCCTGCAAACTGTTCATGAGCTGTCAAATCAGACAGTAGGAAATATTATTTAAAATAGATTTAAATAAAGCTCAAGAAGAAAAGAAAAAGTTGTAGCTGTCAAGCCATATCTACAAAACCAATTTCCCAATGGTCTCATGGACAGCCAAGCTAGTGCTTTATGCCTGCCCTTGTCACTTTGAGATGGAAAATGTAGCTCTGTGCCGGCGTAATAGTGATTTAATGCACAGCTGTCGATATTGTGTCAGGCCAGGGAGCACTTGATGACTGCCTATACGAGCACAGCGACACTGGCTATTGAGCCTGAGGCGAAGCAACACAAGAGCAGATTTTGAGCAGACCAGGCCCAGTATTAACAAATCTAATAATATCCCAAAGGTAAAATAAAGAGCACTGCTGTAGTGTGCCATTTATGTGATTATTCCGGCAGCAGGCAGCACAATTCTCCAAATCAAAGACTGATTAGCGGTTTCCTGTTGCCGCTTCCTTATTAACATGGCCAAGTGGACTCCAATAGTGTCAGTGCTTCCTGTCGGAGTATCGATTACATAATCAGAGGCATTATTTCCGTTCCCCACAGGTTCACCATTAGAAAATGGCTAAAATGACTTTGCTTTCTGAGGCAGCAAGTAAACAGACCGTTTTAGAGGCCACTTCTTCAGCACAGCGTGAACACTTTTACACCACGACCATCAGGCAGATAGGCTTCAGCACCAGCGGGACGTCCTGTTATCAGGCAAAGTGTGGGATGGAAGAGACGAAACCAAAGACTCTGGACCCTTTTCAGCCATTTCATGTTCATGCAGGGCTGCACAACTAAATATAAGTATAATATATATAAATATATATACAATTAAATATAACAATTTCACCTGCAATATTTTTACTGTCCCTTTTGGTTTAGTAAAAGATTAGTCGTTTGGTGCCAGCTGTCACAGTAATTGTATATTAGATATTATGCTCTCACCTTTGCTCCAGTTTATATGATTATCCACATACAAGTATGACTTAATGTCTTTAGCTGTGTCTCCTACTGTATTGGCGTCATGCTAATCCAAACAAGACAAAGACATCACTTTGCACTACATCTAATCACTGTTCAGGGACACTCTGTCCTGTACAATTAGTGACATGTACTCGTAAACTGATTCGCATCTATGACTGACACTTCAGCTCATTACACGTCCATCCACGACCTTGGAGCTGAGAGGCGGGCATAATGTACATCTATAAAGGCTTCATGTGTTGTAAACATGTTAAGCAAATCACCATGTACTTGTACATGTGTCTGATTTGGTTCATTCTTGCAAGAATTAAACCGGTCTTCCATTCCTAAATTTACCATGTACAGTCTCCGTTGTCTCGTTTGTGATCCGAACCTAATAATTATTTTAACACCAGTGACTTTTATATTTGGTCACATCAGTGGAAGTCAGTGGGAGTGACAGAAATGGGTAAAAGTCGAATGGAAGACCATTATTTTTGCACTTCACCAGTTCTTTTCTGATACAGATACTGTGATTGTTGATATATATGAACCTCTAAAATGGTCCTTGTGTAAGGGCGCCGCCATACGGTGATTTTACAGCGAAATACAGCGATATACTTCCGTCCACCAGAGGGCAGGCTCCAAAAGCGGAAATATAAGGAGAAACCCAATGGCGACTTTACAAGAGTAAAACTCATGTTTACAGCCTGGTACAAAAGATGGCTCCGGTCTCTAGAGCTAAGTTTTTACTACATGACAACTCTGGGGGGGGGGTGAATTTTTGATTAATATGTTTGTTTATGCTATCTAAAAACTATTGTTTTACTATGGAAAAAGCCCGGATGTAACAGCCATTTTATTGCCCATTCGTAATGACAATATTGGTGAATAGGGGACCAATGGGCGGATATCATCCATATTTATACAATCTATGGTTCTTGCCCGTTGGTTTACAACCCATACTGTTGGGAGCACAAAGAAGCCCTATAAAAGTGGCCTATGATGGCTATAAAGTATTTTTCCAACAGATAGAAAATGTGCACTCTGTTGTTCGTACAGTAATTTAATAATACAATGAGAGCTGTAATTGTTGGATTGTTTATCTTTTTTGGGGTGGGGTTGATTGTTCTCATTTGTTTGCCTTCTTTATATTCCATTTTCTAAATTAGGACATTTCCTTTGAGATGATTCAATAATCCTTTGATGTTTTAGGGTTTTAAGTTTTATTATATAAAAGAAGTAATCAGAGGATTAGCAAATGGGGAATAGATAGTTTTCTCTATTATTCAAATACATTGTTCATCCACAATCACCGAGTAATGATTCTGAGTTTATAGACAAGCCTTTTTACTATTTCACACCTTGAACAGGATTACAACTATCTGGGATTTTCTGCCTGTAAAATGAGCTCTGCAATGATGTCACACTAACTGGCTCACTGGACTGCAGCCAGGGCTGTAATAAAGCGTGTATGGCTGCCATCACAGGCCAACATAAGGCGTCCCGGCAAATCATCTGGGACTGCCGGCTTCATTTGCGCGGACTCCAGCTTTGTCAGTGTAATTGCACTCAGTGAGAAGTTTAATGACAACATTGTGCAAATGAAACAAGACACGACTTACAAAAAATGAAATGAAATATCAGCTATAATTATGAATCAGACGCATGAAGGTCCCACAGGTAGTACAGTCAATGAATAACATATCAAGACCATTATTCTGCCAGGTCCACCATTTCCCAAAAATCCTAAAGGCCAAAAGTAATTATTACAATTTTAGCGTGGAAACCTGCTTGATGCTGATGAAGCTGAGAGAGTGTTTCCGACTGAAATCAGTGCAGCTCTTTTTTAGCCCAGTGAGGGCCATTTCATCCCAGTGATGTTTCAAAGCAGGCGTAGCTTTGAATCAAAGATTAAGCAAAAGCATGACCTGCTGAAAGACGTGGCTCTGAAACTATAAAGTAGTACATGAAATATTTTGTTAAACAGCTTTTTATTCAAAACAGAGATAACTATTACAGAGAGTTCAGTCAGTAACATGGATGTCCCAGTCTGTCAAATCTGGAATGTATTTTTGTATCTTTATTCTAAACAGAAGAACTCATGTTCAAATTAGGGTGGACAAGATTAAAACTAGCAGCAGATAAACTGTATTTTACTCCACAGACGTTAGGTGTTTTTTTTTTTCCAGTGGCTCATTTACCCCAAACAAGTACATCCAATACAGGATGTACTTGTTTGGGGTAAATGAGCCACTACTTTCCATTTCTACTTTAATTAAAAAGGCAAGACTAAAAGAAATTACTTTAGGTTTATTTTGCCAACATATCTGGCTTTGGTCAACATTATCATTTTAATATGCATGTGCAACTCTTTAAACTACAGAAAAATGAGAGTGCAACAACTAGGGGTGTGACGGTTAGTATATAACCGTGTGATCGGCGGTTATAGTTGAACACCGTCATTAGAACTCTATAACCGCCAAAACCGTGTCATTAAAATATTTTTTATATTTACCACTTCATTAAATTTTGCTTTGTAGAAAACCTTTCTTAAAAACGAATTCTGTTTTGTACAAATTTTATCTTAATTTTAATAAATGTTTCATTAACCAATTGCATGTATTTTAATAAATAAAAAGCAAATATAGCAGACAATGATAACCGTGACATGGAAGCGCCAGCGCGCCGCGTTCACTTGCACTGCACTGTGAACTAGAGCGCATCTCATCGTAAATGAAACTCAGCGTAGGCCTATGCCTCATACATTAGCACAAATACAGTGCCAGCCACTCAGGAGCTTTTGGCAAAGTCATCTTTCCTTGACCCACGATACAGAGGCAATGGGGGGAATGGATTGGGGAGACAAAAGATGCACTCCGAGGAAATTGTATCAGCTGACGAGGGAAACGGAGGCGGAGTTAGTGGTGCCGGAGGCTACTGCTGCTAGAGATGATTCGGGAGAGGTCTGTGCACAATCTTGGAGATCTCCTTAATAAACGGAGGTCTGAAATCTCTGCCCCTTTACCGATCAGAGCGCTGACACAGAGTTAACCGCTATCTCCAAGAACAACCAATTGACTCTACGGCAGATCCACTAGCCTGGTGGCGAGACAATAAAACACGCTATCCGCTCTTAGCAAAATTGGCACGTAAATACATGTGTATTTGTGCTACAAGCACAGCATCAGAGCGAGTTTTTAGCACTGCGGGGAACATAGCTACCCCTGTCAGATCGTTTTGTTTACTGTGTGTGATTTATTTAAAACAAAGCACGTTCATTGCAAAGTTCTTTTTTTTTTTTTTTGTTAAGGATTTGTTCACTGTGTGTGATTCATATAATAAGCACATTCACTGCTAGTTGTCTTGCTGTTAATTTTAAATAAACGTAGAGCAAGTAGCTAATCAGTGTCTGCTCGTTTATTCAAACTAATACCACCCCCCCCCCTCCCCTCCCGACGGTTATGTTATGAACCGTCACATTTGACTCACGTCATAACCGTCATTACCAATTCTGAAACCGGCACACCCCTAGCAACAACTAATAAAGTGACTCAAGTATAGCTGGATATGATAACTTGACAAGAAACAAGACAGATCCATCGTGATCACTGATCTTTTGTCGAGGGAGTCCTGGCCACTGTAGGAGACTTATTGTACATGTTTCTGTTTGTGTCTGTATCACAACCTACAGTTTTCCTTATTTACTCCAATACCACCAGTATTTGACAGCACTGACAAAGAGCCCCACATAAACGGGTTTAAGCAGCGGCGTAATTTCATTTAAAAACATTGCAGACTCCAATAAAGACCTACTGGCTCTGTTACTTTCCTGCATCTTGTATTTTTGCCTCCTGCACCAACAGCTTTCGGGAACGCTAGAATTAAAGTTCAGTTTTGGAAAGTGGTTGTATTGTGTAAAAATACTCAGACAATTAGCCAATATGCACTACACTACCCTGACGTCAGATTTATTGCAGCGAGTGGCCTTCCCATTGACATCCTAATTATCTTTTCACAGTTGCACAGGCCCTTCTTCACACCTGCTTTGCACCAACTATTACCTCAATGACAGAGAATAATATGCCTTGAAGGTTTAATAGAACAATCGATCTTGAATTGGGCTATTTTCTCAGCAGTGTCAACAAGACGCTTACACAAGCTATAAGCAGACAATAAGCAGCAATGAATAATAAATAGTCTTTGACTGGGTATGATTCAAAACAACGTGTTGCACCCCAGTGTGTATAGAAACAAGTAGACCACTCGGGAGTATTTTGGGAAGCTGTGTATGAATTGACACTAATTTGGATGATTAGTGATATTTGTAATTAAGGACAGCGCTGCTCATTAAACTAAAAATATATTCTCTGGAGATGCATTTGTTTTCCGTGTTAAGGTTTAAATGGCAGCATCAATATCTGTGCATGTTTATTCAATTTTGTGCAAAAGTGACAAAAGTGAGTAAGAATACAAGATCATAAACATGAACTTGGGAAACTCTGAATAATTATTTAAGTTTCATTTCATTCTGTACATAATAAAAAGGTCAAACAAAAGGTTACTGATGCAAAAGACTGGGTTTATAGTTGTTAGGGGCCATGGTTTAACCTGATTTGTCCCATCATCTGTCAGTAGCCATAAAGAACCTGGCGTCACTCAGGTTTGTTAGAAGTGGATTGGTTTGTGGTAAAGTCCTTTCTGAATGGATTTAGGAACTATTGTTGTGAGGGAATGTCCCTCAGATATGCTTCAAAAACTGCCCATACATCATCGTCATAACTTATTTATGATTACCTGGATGACTGACATACCGTGCCGTGGAGGCAGAAATACCTCGAGTTATCTAACATTAATAGTAAAATGGAGAATCTTGGGAGTAGTACACAAGGATGAGGGACCAATAATATTTTTTATAAAAGAAAGTGGGCTAAATGTAAATTACCAGCAGCTGAAAGTTTTGACCCGAGTGAGTCCAACGGCTGTCGTAGACTTAATATTCCACCACACGAGCGCAGAAACGCAGCTGAATCCTTCAGAGTTCAAAGCCAGCAGGTCTGCTTATGAAAGATTAAGCTCGTCTTAGGCCTTTTACCAGGAATTCCTCACAGAGCACATCTCCCAGTTCCCTTCCTGCAGTCTGAACGTGGAGAGGACGTGTAATTTGGATGAAAAACTGAGTAAATAATCAAAGCATTCATGCATCTCTGTAAAGCCGAGCCAAAAATAAATTACAAAAACACACCTACAGCAGAGGATTCAGCTAATTTACTAAACAAATTTGGGTCAAGTCTGCATTCCCCTTTGTAAAAGAGAAGTTTCAGCAGAATGATGCCATGTGCGACCAAATATCCCTCTGCAGCAACTAATAACACATCTGCTTACAGAGAGAAAACCAAAATGTCAGCTGCTTATCTTTCACAAACTGGTTGAAGCCAATAACATGCACCACGCTCAGTGTGAACGGTGGGTATGAGACAATCAGCTTTTTGTGCAAAAGAGAAATGCACGCAAATGTGGCAGACATGTGTTGGACGGACAGCTAATGGTGGACATCAATTGGAGCAGATGTTTCTGTGACAATCGCTGCACACTACACAAACGACAGATGGAAAATTAAAGGCTTTTCTAATGCTGCGTATTAAGAGGAAGCAAAAAAGCACTGAAAGCAATGTGGACGCAGTAGGTGGCAGGAAAATTATAATATTACAGAACAAGGGCTACATTTGTCAGTGCAACCACAGTTTAAGCACTGAAACAGTACTAGTCCAACGAAAACCCAGCACCACAATGAAATAAAACTGAGTGTCCTGCTGTTTCATTTTGTTAAAGATCTGCTTCAAAATACCCCCCAGCAGTGGCTTAGTGTTAAACCTGTAAAAATAATTGACGTGCACCACACTGAAATGATTATTCAGAGAAGTCTCAATCTGAGCAGGGTAAGCAGTAGGGTGAGCAAGTAACGGCGTTAGAGTATAACGGCGTCACTAACGGCATTAATCTTTCAGTAACGGAGTAATCTAATTAATTACTTTTCCCATCGTTGTAACACCGTTATCGTTACTGAGAACGTAAAGTGTCGCGTTACTACAATTTGGTTGAATAAAGCACGAGGTGTTATGCTTTGGCTACACATCAGCTGCTGCTGGAGAGAGCAGGGGTGAGAATGATGACACCGTTGCAAAAGCGATGATTGGCTCACGCGGTCTCACTGCACGCTCTGACTAACACTAAACACTAATCTTTTGTCCCTAATGTTCCAGTGGGTTGAATATCATTTAGTATTCGAAATTGAGACTGAAACCATAGACAGTAAAGTGAACTATGAACTCGGAGAAGACCTGTGAAAAGCTGTAAAAGATGGAAGAAAGGAGCTATACTATACTCTCGCTGGTACAACCCTTACTGCCTGCGTTAACGTCAATGCTTGTTATAATTTTCTAGAAAGCTTTTTAATAGACAAGATGAAAAATAAAAACAAGTAGGATTTGTCAGGATATAAAGTCATTCAATGTCATCAAAATTCAAGAGTAACAGCCAGTTGGACGGCAACCAAATGAAAAGAAATGAAAGTATGACATAATTTTTACAGTTTTTGAGCAGGCCATAAAGTGGAAAGGCTCACGACACTTCACACAGTACCCGAAATATTAATTTATCTTGCATAAAGTTCAAAAGTTATAGTTTCCGGGACACAAACAAAAAAAGTTCCAACCACAGAGACTTCAAGACTGATTTCAAAGGACATTTTTTTACACCAAGTTTGAAGCAAATCTAAGATGGACAAGAAAGATTTTTTTTTTCAATGAAATCTGTTGATTTCACAGCCAGTTTATAATTTATGGAAACCCGTGACCAGTGTGATGCAAACAAACACAACTCAAGCTGAGGCAGACCATACAAGAGTTGAGGTTTCCACATTAGCCATGTGAAGCATCGCTATCAAATGTGAGCTCATTTGACCCGTCTCTAGGTTACAAAACACATCATGTCCCACGCTATACATGGGTTTAGTTGTATTTTCAGGATTTGAAGAGTCACTCAAAGTCAACTAAACACTTAAAACATCCGAGGCCATTTAAAGGCAAAGATAAGGGATAAAACCGTGACGTTCACAAAAGCACACAAAGTCACTAAATTTAAGAGTGCAGCATGTGAATCAAAAGGAAGTGGATGAAAGGCACGGCATTTCCACATTTAGCCAAAGGGTCCGCTGGGGCCGAGGCTTCTCTTTTATCAAACCTCACTGTTTCCATCGCCCCAAAAAAGGAGAAGGGCTGGGAGAGCCTGGCAGAAACAGCAGGCAGCGGTGTGTCCCAAAGACACAGAGTAATTACTGGCACACAAAGAGCTCTGCTGTCATAACGGGCGGCTAATCAATTGGATATCACAAACACAAACATGGAAGACAAACAGTGGCAATAATTACGGTCCTAATCAACACAGACTGAGATCTCTATTGACTGCGCAAAAGAGTTTTCGGAGTGATTTGGGAAGGAACATTCCAGGTTTGCCTGCCTCAAAGGGAACAAGGTTACAGACAGCTCCAGGATCATGTACTTGATTTCAGAGTGCCAATCCTCAAAGTCCAAGTCAGGGGGTTAACAAATTTTGAAGCTGGACACCCTGCAGTGAGGGTAACTAAATCGAAATGCGTCTCCGTCCAAAAAAAACTCCACCTGCAGAAAAAGCTCGGTTACTCGGTAATAATGCTTTTTAGCAGCTGTGGATAATTACAAAGTCTGCATACAATTGATTCTTTGGGACAAAATGTTATTATTGCTCTGCCTCGGAGTGTAATAGCCTCACAATGAGTCACTTCAGAGACAGTGGAGGAAGCTGCTCAGATGGGTACACCTCATTGGCTTAAACATCATCCGCACAGGGCGCTCAATAACACTCCAGTCAAGAAGATGCTTTTACACGCCCCTCTTTACAAACTAGACCATCATTAAAACAGCACGCCGACATCATAACACAAGCAATTGCTGGCCCAAAGCTGCCAGATCTGCATGAGCGGGCTTGCCACAAAATCCTCAGGGGTCAAAATTTACTGCCCGAGCTGAGTAATTATACCTCTGCAAGTCCCTTCGTTATTATGTCTTAACACGTGGCTGCCTATGCAACTTCACTGAGATAATGAACTAACAATTCTTCTCTTTTTCTTGAAGTAGAAGCCAAGCATTGTTCCAAATCCCTGAGCCCTCCAAACTGTCACCCCCACAGTACATGCAAGACTAGCTCCCAAATTTATGCATGTATATTACACTTCCAGAAACGTGGTAAAGAAAAATGTTTAAATTGCAGATTTTCACTCTCTCCACCACCCTAACATGCCATAATGCATCAAGAATAAGCTCATCACCAGACTGATAAATGCTTTGTCTCTTACTTTTTCAGATTTTATTGCCTCTCCTTGCCTGTGAATGTTATTACATATGTTTTAATAAAAACATTTCAGAGGTGGAAATTTAGGTGTTTTTTCTTTTGAGGATTTGATATCCAATAATTGTATGTACTTCAAACTAGTGGTGTTGAGGCTGAATAATAGGGATCCAACAATTTTCAATACAGTATTGAACCGTTTTGAACGGCCTTTTGAAAGGTACAGAAGTGAGTTTGCTTAAAGAAGTAAACAAAACATGAGATTTTATATCAATGCAGTGGGGGCTGTTAGAGGGAGGTGTATCTTGCATACACCCTCCTCCAAGGCCCCAGCTCCAGGTGCAGAAGTCCCCTGGCAAGCCATGTCTCTAGTTATGTATATTCCATGCTTGGACTAACATGGAGGACATGACATGATTTGACATGACCTGTAGAGAACTATGAGCACATTAAATTAATAATAATAATACAAAATCACTGCCTTTAAGTCATGCAACTTAACTTTCAGAACTAAAAGTTAACTTAAAGTTCTGAACATAAGTCTTCTTCTTGAAATGCTTTCTGAAAACTTAGCTGCTTGCTCAGTGGAACATGAAGTAGCTGTCCGCACATATCTGTTCATGCGAAGCTGTGATGATTTACTGAAAAAGAGGTAAAAAATAATTATTGATATTTATTACTAAGTAAGCTATAATATCATTATAATACATTAAGTTAATAGATGTGCATTTATAAATCCAATTCATGGCAATCAAACAAAAAATGTGATATGCGATAACTAGCAATTAGCAATGTTTGATATACAATCTTTGCTTTGAGTGTGTAAAATAAATTTAAATGTATTTTTAAAAACTGTAAATGATATAACCAACATGCATGTTTTCACATTATAAATAATCTAGTATATTTCATCGTAAAAGCCAATCACAACTTTTTTTGGCAGTAAATTAAGTCCTTTGGTAGCCTTGGTATAAACTGCTTTTAAGTAATCTGGTGGTGTAACGGCCCCTCCGCAAACGCGTGCGGTATATTTTCACATAATTGTACTGCATATTACATTGTTAATATACTTGATTTAACAGCCTTCATCTTGACTAGCAATCACAATTATTTAATGCTGCATTGAATTTACCTTGTCCCGGGTGACGGTCCTCCGGTCTCTGAGTAGAGTGGATGTTTTCTGTTGCTGCTGCAGCATGGACGTCGTGCTGTTGTGGTATGACTCGATCTTGCAATGGACACACGCCACAATGTTCTCTTCACGTTTTAATAAGCAATGATCCCAAACCTTGGACAGTTTGAGTCGTTTTCTCCTGTTTGTTTCTACTCTTTGCTCATCACTATTGTTATCAATCCCTTCCATTTTGCAGCTTGCGCGCGCACCCTCATATGAAAACACCGCTAACTCCTTCCGTCTTCCTTCCCATGCTCCTTCCGCTTTGTGGGTGACGTAAACGCGTTGTCTCACATAAAATAATCATTGCGAAACAAACTGACGTGAGCTTTAAAATAAATTAAAAGAGGCTTCGAGGCAGAGGAATTTGCCTCGATCATTTTTTGTAATCGAGTTACTCGAGGAATCGTTTCAGCCCTAGCAAAGACTCACTTGACTAAACTAATATCTAGCAAAACTATCTAGCGAAACCAACTCGCGCTGTAAACACTGGCTAAGTCTTGAATCTTGGACTGGCTGTATTGCTGCATCCCTGCTTAATACAGTTTCATTTACTGCATCACAGTGAAAATTATGCAAAAGATACCACTGAAGATCTGTTCCATACGGTAGAAACGTACTATGCAGGAAAATGCATACATTAGACCATGTCACAGGACAGGTTTTCACTGCTAAGATTAAAAGGCAGAGACAACATGCAAACGAAACAGGCGTTTGTTTGATGTAGCAGGTCTTTAATGATCCTCACAATCTAATGAGCTTCCCAGGGCTCCCCAACTTTGTAAAACACAGTGAAAGCTACTGGGTTGTAACTGTGACTCTGTGGGGGGAAAATTAGTGTGGTAACTTTCCGCAGATGAAAGACAATACGTCTTTAGTTATTCCTCCAATAAATGTCAGCACAAATGTGGTAGAGCTTCAGGGCAAAGAGGAATAATAACTAGGGCTTCCACTGTTCAATTCAAATACCAACATTACAATATGGCTGTGGTTTTTCCAGAGCCTGATTCTTTGTTTTATTTTTCCTGACCAGTACTTTATGACCATGACACTTTTCCAACTGCTACCTGAAAATAACAAAACTAATGATCTTCTTCCCAGGGGAGAAGTCACAGTCTGCAGGTACTATTTCTCACATTACGTCAAGCACATGGCTTCCTTTACCACCATGATAAAGGTCAAATTGAAGCCCCACTGAGACATTGACTTTCTTTGTGTGGGTCGCCTGAGTATAAACCATTCAATATGAAAAATGTTTTTGCAATAACATGAACACTATTTGTATTCCCTGATGTTTCACACTCTAATCCCTCCAGTGTGTGATAGACAAACTCACGGCACAGCCACTATATAAACATGTCGACAAACTCCCAGTATCTTTTTTTTTGATTCTACAGCGAAAACATACAGCTGCCCTAATCTGACTTTGAAACTTCAGCAACGATAAAAATCAAGCTGCACAAGCACAAAGATAATGCATCTGTGTGAAATACGCAGTGATAGCATCTTAGTAAAAAACAGGGCTGCGGGCAAAGAGAATACATAAAAGGCTACAATGAGCTGATCGTGGATGAAAACTTTACACTCTGCCTCTCGCCCGACACATCTGAAGTGGTGAATGGAGCAAAGGCTTCCTCTTCGCGCTCTTGTCTGGGAAGCAAATCTCCAAATCCCAGCCAGAGGGGGAAACAGATCCAGCTCCCTATTACAGTGAGCCCGAGTGATTAGATTGAAACTCATTCGCATCCAAATTCAGTTTTTGTCTGGCGGGGGCCATCAAACTTAGCCTACCTTCTCTGGGACAGTCACAATGACATTATGCAGCAGATGCAGCCGGTGAGTGCAGAGGTTATTTGGCGAACACACAGATGACTCTCTGATTGAACTGCAGCCCAGAAACGCAGACTCTCTGATTTGTTTCCGTCAGTGAATGATGCTGATGCAGACAGCGGGACCAATGTCACAGGCTGTAGATGGAGCGCTTCAGAAGAGACATCCTTTGTGGCAATTCCAGAGTGCAGCCAATTAAAAACAAGGTGAGAGACATCTTTGTTTTACACTATTAGTATTTCCAGCACTTGTAGACATGGCAGGATAGCACGATTTAGTTACGCACCCAGCAGATCTCATGATGAGGCCATTTACTCTATGAAATTACCTTATTAACATTGAGCTGGACTGGAGCAGCTGGATATGTCCCTGCCTAAATTAAATGTTAATCAGTTTGAACCTAACAACCCTAAACACTCCCACTCAATGGCACAACATCTGCCTGATGCACACCTACGACCTCCCAAAGACGCTGCCTAAGGCCAGTTTAAATATTACAAACATACTGTGGAATAATATTGTTTTACTCACTTTTCTACTCATTAATGAATTCATAGTTTTGACTTTGTGGAAAGATTTACACAAATCTGCTCTGATTCGTCAGGAGGTTGTTTGTGCTCTAGTTAGAAACCTACTGTGTTACATGTACATCATGTAACACAAATAAGAAAGCCAGGCTTTTAAAGAAAGACAATTCAAAATTCTGTTGTTGCTTGAATAATACTGCAGATGCCCATTTAGGTTAATTAAACACAACAATAAATGTAACATTGTCTTGTATTTAAAGCACAACAGAAGACACTATTTCAAAGAAAACCTCAAGGCACATTAAGCAGCCACGTCCCAAGCCAACCCTAAACATGAAGCGCTGATGTGTCTTAAAGAGATAAAAGTTGTTGTGGCAAAACTTCAGCCGTTAGATCAGTAAAGGCAATGCAGGAGGTGGAAACTGGTAATTGACAACTCAAAGGAAGCCAGACAGTTCAGTGAGCTCACCACCAGGAGTTAAAAAGAAGTGTGTTTCAAGGTCAAGATGAGCAGACACAGCAAATGAAAATCTAATGACTGTGGTAATTGCTAAATTGCTGTAGTTATATGAAAAAGGAAATGTCAAGAGTGTGAGATCACTTAACTGAGTAAAATTAAGTACCTAATGATCTCCTTCATATAGTCCCATGAAGCTTTGGGAGCGATTAATGAAGAGAGAGCAATCTATTTCTCAAGTGTCAAAAATAGGACCCAGAAATACGACTGTACTTTTTTACAGTTTATGGTAAAAGGGAAAAGATAAAATAGACCCACATATCTTTTAGAGAAATATTGTCTTGGAAGTACCTCTCCTTAAAGCACTGATCATTCGAGCGAGCTGGGCTCATAGCAGATAATCACTTCTACAACTACATCTTTAATTTTATGCGACGTCAGTATATTTTAATAATCTCAGTCGGATGTAGATTTATTGCTGCCATTTATTTCGCAGCAGTGTAATCCACTTCTTCAAAGTCTCACCCTGATCAAGTGACTGCAAATCTTTTCCACCAGATTTCCCAAGGAGTTACCTTCAGAGACATTTTTACAACTTTACAATGCAGGGATTGATTTTACTGAGACAACAACCGTGATTGTGCTCGATAAAAAACTAAAGCACAAACGTTTTGATCAATGCGGCCCAGGAAACAGACTTCATAGTGGCACTTTGAGCGGGGATATTAACTACCAGCTTTTATCTGGACAAAATGAAAGGATGAAAGAATTACCACAATCTCTTGAATGTGGGCTCATAGAACGGACTAAATTGCCTGGTGTGATTACAGCTAGTTTCCGGTTTCCTTGGAGCCCAGGCAGCGACTAATCTTGCCAAGCCAGGTCAGGCTTCCTCTGGCTGAATATGCAGATGGACCAAAGTCGACAAGAGGGATGATGACACTCGGGGTAATGATTAGTATTTGGAAGGAAAAGCTCCGCTACTCCTGTCATGCTTCGTGTCTCAAGGACACTTTAAATTGAAGAGCCAACTGGGAAAAAAGACTTTATTGTGTTCAACCAATTGGTTCAGAAGCCTTGGCTAGATCCTGAGAAAGCATCATGAAAGGCAAAGAGGGGAAGTGGAGAAGTGTCAGATGCTACAAGGAGAATGAGTTAAAATACAGTGTGCTTATCTTGAAAGGGTATGTCCACTTACAATATATAGAAATCCTTAAGCTTGTTGCAATTATTAAATATGAGTCACAGGTACAGCGACCAAGTGAAAGTTCATATTTAAGGATAGGATAACCTATACTTAAAATGGTGAACAGAATAGCTTTTTATTGAAACCATTACCATAAGAGTCAAGTGAATGGTTCTGGTCTGCAACATAAGTTTCCCAGTTTTTGTTTTTATCCAATCCAAAATGAGGACATCAGCTGTATAGCACATTTATAGGGTTTCCAACAACAGCAGATCTAGAAATATTAATAGCTATAAAAGGTTGTGCTCTACAGCCATATGGATATTTGTTTGCTATGCTAATAACTTGTCAGGGTTCTTTTTTGTACATCTGGAGAATTGTTTTAATGATGAAATGTGATGCTAAAAGCACAGCTGGTCAAAATTCTTTAATCACTTGCATCTCTTTTAAATTAAATGGTACAACAACAGGGAAAAATGTAGTAATCCCTTTAGACCAAGAGGGTTGTGGGCTCAATCTGGCCAGTACGAGGCATTTGTGTGGAGTTAACATTTTCTTCCCAGTAGGTAGGTTTCATTAGGGAGCTCCGGTTCTACCCTACCACCAAAAACAAAAGGTCCCTTATGAGGCTAGGACTCCCTTTATATACATTTCTCAAAATTATTACCCAAGTCAAATTTACATTTTTTTCTCATTATCTTTTAAGAGTTGATTCAATAGGTTTAAAAGCAATGCATTAACCTATAATCTTCCACTAAGGCTTTCTTATGAAAATT
Source organism: Perccottus glenii (assembly GCA_024416835.2). Lineage (NCBI taxonomy): Eukaryota > Metazoa > Chordata > Actinopteri > Gobiiformes > Odontobutidae > Perccottus > Perccottus glenii. The sequence continues at coordinate 8,677,085 of CM044562.2, forward strand.
GGTTACGTCTCGAGGCCGTACTGTTTATCTAATGGCCTGTGCGTGCTGTGGCCTGCTGTGGGTTGCCTGGAGCCACAGTGACTCAGGCTCATCTCCCAGCTCTCCAGACGTTTATAGCAGCAAGTTAGCTCTGAGACAACAGTGTCCACAGTTTCCATGAAGCAACCTGCTTCCATTTTGCTTTCTGTCACTCTGACTGACATGAAAAAGTTTAAATAATGACACCGGCCTAAAGGTTTTGCTAAAAATAAAACCATCTCCAGTTTCTGGGTACTTCTTTCTGACAATTTACAAAGTCAGAAATGTTATGACAGGAAATGTCTTATAAGATTGTGTGCCACAGTAAATTGCAAATCTGCAAGCTGTGGCTGAACATCTTTCCCTGTTGAGCTGCTCCCGTTAGATGGCCGTCCTCCTTAGGTTTGTTAAATGAACTTTTCTCTCTCCTGTTGTTAAGGGCCTGCTCAAGGACATGATTGCTGGGCCCCAAGATGTCTTTTGTGCAAACTGGAACGGCACAAAGAAAGTTAAATAGCTTCCTGCACAATGATTTTCAAGAGGCATTTGACTTTCTTCATTTATTTGTTGCAGATGAATTCATTTGTTTCCAACATTATGATCAGCAGAAACGTATCCTTTATCTGACTAATACTGCATATTCAATGAACAGGATTCTTTACTTGTCAGCAGAAAAATAAGGCCTTATGGTATTGTGCTGTCAATGCAAAAAGTCTACTCATTGGTTTGCCCTAAAACGGACACTGGTCACTAAACAAAGAAAAAAGGCATCTACATTTTGCCTTTGTTTGTTATTTGCACAAAGCATGATTCATCAAAGTCCAGTGCGATCTTTTCAGGCCAGACTCCCGCTCTCCTCAGCTCCAACCCAGTTTCTCTGCCCCACCTTGTTATGGAAGTGGTGTAGCGTTTCCAGACCTCCTTCCTGCTGCTCCACGTGATAACCTCCATTATTTGACAGGCGCCTGACAGCCTTGTCTTCCTCGGACACTTGCAGACTGACAACCTATTCCAGCTGTCATTCTGTCCTGCTTGACACTGCTCTATGCGTCCATCAGGCATTTCTCACACTGTGCCCTGAGCTCCTCTTTCTCACTGCATTGTCTAAACACACACACACACACACACACACAATACAGAGCAAACAGGGACTGTATAAGTTCATGATTGACCAAAAACAAGGCCTCGGTCTGTAACGCAGCGTAATATCATAGCAGGTGGGCTGGCCAGCAGTGGGCTCTGACAATAAAGTCATCTCCTCTGAGTGAGCAAAGCCCAGATGCTCAACAATGGCCACATCTGCACCACAGAACTGAAAGAGGCAGCCAAAAGGGAACCATGCCCCGCTGGCAGCCGCACAATGGAAAGCTAATGTTATACTGTAGCACTTGATTCTAAGGTTTTATTATTCTTAAGACAAAAACACAAGCAGTACATTCACACACATATGTCAATGTTACTAAGAACATTCTTGAAACACCAACAGTTTTATATACATGTCATGCTAAAGCTGTCCATCATCAGAAAGAAATGCTATAGAAAATGGAAAAACGTAAATATAAACTATATTATTGCATACTACTGATATAGTGCTCCAAAGACACTTTACATAGTCTATTATTTATTCACTCCACAGTCACACACTGGTGGTGGTGAGCTACATTTGTAGCCGCAGCTGCCCTGGGGCAGCCATTTTGCGCCTACAGCCTCATCAACCACCACCAAACATTCTCACACATTCATACACCATCGTCAGACTCGTGGAGGCGAGGAGAATTAAGTGTATTGCCCAAGGACACGATGACAGTATGAACTGTCGTGTCAACAGCGCTAACCCCACTGTGCCACAGTTCCTGATTCACAAAAGACCAGTCATATCTCTATACGTTAAGGTTATGGCTTCACTGGCCACTTAAAATTATCTTTCCTTGCATTTTTATTTGTAACCTTTTAATAGAGAGATGGGTTTATGGTTATTTGTTGGCACATGTTTTAGTCAATGGTGCTACTTCAATAAAACAGAAAAGAAGCAGACTTAAAGTGAACAGAATTAACAATTGCCAGTCAAGTTGCCAATAGGTCCATTAAACATGCAAACCTTCACAAGAGCCTCTACATCAGGTTTATTTGATTAAGCCTGTTCTTAACAATCTACCTTGGTTTGCTGCCGAAGCTCAACAGGGAATTTTAAGGGAGTTTCTGTGAAATGTTGGAGGGATTAAATTGAAAAGAGAAAAATTACTCAAGAATAAGCTGAGCTGAGCTATTTGAACTATTCAGTAATGCTTTAGAGATGCTTTAAACAGCTGATCTTGTTTAATAGGCTCTGCTCTAAGTAGTCCATCAGCCACAGAAGACATTCAATTTAACCTGACGCAGAGGCCGACAAAATAAAAACCGAAGCCCATCGTTCTTACTAGAAAACATTAACCATAGATATTCACATGTACGTGCACACACAAAGAAAGACTGATAAAGCAGTTTTTGGAACAATGAAATGACTTGGCTGTAGCTGCCCCGGATTGAGCGGCTGGCAGGCATTAATTTTTCCTCTCTCTCCGCCTCCTACCACCACTGCTTGTCTCTGCTCTTTCTTGTCCTCTCTGTATGCAGGTGCTCGCCCACAGCGCTGCACGCTGCCAGTGAGAGGACAGTCACGTATGATAAGCACCAATCTCCTCTGTTCCCTCTGGCCCACATTTATCTCACAGCATCCAGTGGCCATCAAAGCTCATGTGGAGAATAGCATCTTAAAAAAAATAAAAACCTCAACTGAATGACCGACAGTGAGCCACATACAAAGTCACAAACAGACTGGTGGACTGGTATCTCTGTGGCTTTTCTTCATACAAATGTTCCTGGTAGCTTCCCCTCAGGGAGGAGTCCTACTTTATCCTGGGCACCTGCTTCAACACGAGCAGTGAGCCACAAGTTGGAGTGCAAAAGGTTTCATTTCAAATTAACAACAATGTCTTATGACCTACTGGCAACAGAAACACGCTCATTCCAATTTTTGTTTTGCATAGTTTCAGATGTGTTTAATGTATATTCCACCCGCCCATGTAGGATTGGTGCGACTTTTGACCCAATTTCAGTTTGAAAGTTCTGCTGTTATGTTACAGTCTTCAGAGACAAAGACATTTGAAGACATTGGCACCACTAGAGCTGCCCCATATTCCGTACATATGCAATATTAATGTTGATGATCTGCATCAAAAAGTCTTTTAAACTGGACGTGGACCTACCACTGGGTTTGCACAATTTGATTGACCAAATACAGTGACCTGCGATAAGTGAATGCCTGGCAAATAGAATACCATTATTTACTGCAGTGTTTTCACTCTTTTGTCATGTCTATTGTACGTGTTTATATTACAATGACAATACATCTGGCGTCGATTATTCAAATTATGAGATGAGTTGTAGCCTTGACACAATGTTTCCTTTGTAAAGTGTGATTGGTGACAGTTTTCGATGTACAATGCTCCATGAAAATGACAAAGCTTGTGGTAATAATGATGTAGAACTCAGGGCATCAACACCAATTATTGATATGGCACACAGATGACAATGCAAAAAGAGAAACGTCAAACAGAGCTAACATTTGTCTGTTTCCTGTGGGTTCTGCAGCCTGAGCGGTCATAAAACGGCACATCAAAGAGCCCCGTGACAACACAGAACCAACAGCAGCTTGACAAAAGCAGCATCTACCACACATCTTCAATCTGTCACACAAACTGCGTACGTTTCCATGGAGTAGCATCGGCATATTATTCAGTCCATTGAGTCTTGTAAAGCCATTCTTTCTCCTCTCCACTTTACCAATTTGCTGCCATGTCTCAAAGGTAAAAAAGCACAAGGTCATAGTCTTTAGCGTTCAATAAGGAGCCCAGAGTTGGAGCGTTGCACTTGAACGCTGTCAGAGGACAATGCTCTTAAAATCTCATTAACGAGTTTCCGCCAAAACTAGCAGCAGCAGCTAAAGGTGACTTGACCTAAACCACACAAGCTGTGGTGCTGTAAACATTGCAGTGTAGCCGAGGCGAGCAGCAGACTATAGAGAACCTTTGCAACCCTGTGTAATTAAATGTTGAATAAACAACATTAAACTGACTCCAACCATCCTGCGAGTGAGCACATAAAACAGAGATATTGCTCTAAAAGTTTAGCAGAGGCAATTCATCAGATTAACAAATTGGGTGCGCTCTCAGTGCCATTATCCTCCATCAAGACATCTGTGACTCGCGTGCCCTCCAGGCGGCTGACAGGCAGCGCTTGTTAGGTGGCAATCTTGCCGATACCTTCAAATTGGCCGAAGGTTAAAAATTAAATAAAAAACTAGGGCATTAGTTTCCCCTGTTTACTTTGAATGAATGGGTGAGTGTTTGTCACCTTCCTACTGTACTCTACCCTTCATTGTCATCCTGAAGGCATCTGGAAATTACAAAGCTGAATAGGCATTATCAACAGCTCAGAGTCAAAGCTCAGCATCGAGGCCATAAGGAAAGTTCAACAAAGCTGAGACAAACGAACATGTCCCAATGCACAACTTGAATAACTGGCACACTAAGCATTGAAGCATAAAAGTCGGTCTACAAACTATAAACCGACAAAATTTGAAAAGGAAACAACTCAATTTCAGGGGTTATCTGTGCGCCTTTGAATGCGTAGCTGGTGGCTGTGCCTTGGTTGTTGCTCGAAGCAGCAGTTGTTCGTCTACACTTGCCCCATGTGCCCTCGAGCTGATCAGCAGCAGTCTCACAAAGAGCAGCACACCTTGGCTTTAGAGACTCCCCTGTTTTCGCCTGACACTGCTCTGCTGGGACGCCCTGGCCTGGAGTATGCCGCTTCAGACATCATCAGTCCTTCTTACAATAAAAAAGGTCCAAGAAGAAAAGCAAAAATGTTTGTTTTTGGTTGTGATTAGGCAATAACTGATTACCAGCTGCAAGAATGTAAAGCATGGTACACAACAAAATACATATTAACTACCTCTACCAGCTGACAAGACAAAAGCGCCAACACTGTTGCAATAAACTTTCAAATGAAAGTGCAGCTTACAATTATATACCACATATTATTTTACAGAACTTTGTTCAAAGCAAAGTGGTTGTAACCCTTTACCTAAAATAGGAACGGCTTCGCTGATTCAGAAAACTGTCAATTAAATGAACTAAATATAAAACTAAGTAGCACCTACGTGAACATTTAAATTAAGTTGTTACCATTTATCTTCACTGGAGACTGTTTGCTTGTAACTCTTTTTTCACTTGTTTATTAAGGTCAAATAAGATTTTTCAGGTCCACCACTTTGACAAGAAGTTGCTGTTTGTTCAAATGCTCCATCTTGGTCTAGAATCGAGTTACTCAGCAACTTCCAGTGCAAACAGAAAAGTGAATTGTGAAGTCCCTACTCTTCATTTCTGGGACCAGATAAGCAGAGTAGCATCTTTAAGACCAATTAAAGTCTGCATTTCACTTCACATTCTGCTAATGTTTCAAAACTCTGATACAAGTGGGAAAGTTACCATAAAGGTCCCACACCATCTCAGGCCTCATTGTGATACATTTGTGTTGAAAGTAAAAAGCCTGTCTACAAAACAAAAGTAGTGACAAAATACCTTTGGCACTGGCAGCAAGCTCCAATGAAAAGCTTAATAAATTGCTGCTGTAAATCCAATCTCTTAAACAATGCCTGAGCCTATTTGAGTGCAGAAACTCGCTTTATAATGACAAAGGATGCCCACTCACAATTGCTTTTCCCTTGGCAGGTAACTGTAGCCATGTCAGTCCTGAATATTTCATAAGCTGTCGGACAGTCCGTCGAGGGTCTCGAGATCACAGACCAGTGTCTGGTCCAAAGATATATCACAAGTTGTTCTCCAATTTTCTCACGCTACTGCACTGACAAATGTGGCGTGTGGTGTGAGCAGCTACTGGGAAGACCTAATCCACCAGAAGATAGATTGTCATTTTTTGTGTAGGCAAAAGACAGAAGAGTGGGAGACAAACATGCTGTGGGAGCGAGTGGGAGGGAAGCTGCTACCCCTGCGGATCTTAGAGAAGCTGAAGTGGCAGCATCACATAGGGAAAGTCAAAGCACTCAATTCTGAGCAGCAAAGACATGCGTTGACGCGTTAAAAAAAACGCTGCTTGTTAAAAAAAAACAATGCTTTCAGAAGTGTTAACTGATGTTGTTTAGGGTTATGGAAGATAATAAGCAGCATATGTGAAGCTTTTAAATCACAGCGCTGCCATTTGGGACTCACAATCAAAGGCAGGTGCATGCCCCGGGTTTTTCAGAGTTTTCCACAAAGGAATGCGTTTCATTCACTTGTAGCTGTCAGTGCATTTTCCCCCCAAACACAGATGAGCTACTGCCAGGAACATCTGTAGTTAAAACACAACAAGCACCACGAGAGTTCACTTCCTTCTAGTTAATGATGCTGCCAATCAGGCTGCATTTTTACTGGAGAAATTCTCATCCACTGAAAACCAACATTGCAAAGCGGTGGGGTTAAAACAGGACACGCTGAAGAGGATCAGATATAAGACAATGTGTTCTTTCAAACATCTCAGGCATTTGTCCAACAGATTTTGAAAAATCCTATTTATAACTCTGTAAACATGCCATCCATCCATTTCATAACTTTAAACCATGCTTTTGGGCAAATCCAGACAGTTTTACAGCATCTTCTTATAAGATCTTTTCCAGTTTTGTTTGTATTTGAGCTTAGACAGCTTCGTAAAATTAATGAATCCAAAACCCAAGTCAAAGACAAATGGTGCAGTTTTTGAAGCCTTCCGCTAAGAGAGTTAGCTTTCCAAACTCACAATCTTCTTGATAGAAAGTGATCCAACTAAGTCACCTGCTGAAGATTTGTGGAGGTTGATTTAAAAAAAAAAAGACACAATTTGCCCCAAAGCTAAAGGGCAGAAAGGACTGAAGCCTTGGAAATAGCCTCTTTTTAAGAATTTTTAAGATAGCTTTGCAGATGGACATCCACGGTTTATCAACATCTTTTGATGGTGTAAAATACTCTTATACTTACATAGTATACACATACTAATCTTATTCTATTTCTGTACTTGAATAAGTCAACTTTTCCAAGGTTCCTTAAAATCTAAACACTAATTTAAGCATTTTTTATAATTTCCCAAAACCTTGTCTTTAAGACCTTTTGTCTTAATCCAATAACTTAAAATTATTATTTACAATACCATGGTAACTGATTTTGACCTGATCGTCCTTACACCTGATGCTTTCTTCCTCAGTTCCACCCTGAACACAAACACTTATTCTTAGACACAGCACGGCTTGAACAAAGCTGGCGTGGTGTTCAGCGTTGCTCCAAAGCAGACAGGTCGAACTGTGAGGAGCAACTCGCTGGAGCCCAGTATCTGGCTCATTATTTGTCTGACAGCAACACTTCTTCCCCCCTCGCCGACAGGTGGACACTGTCTGCTGCTGACATAACCGAGCTGGAAAAAGTTTGTTGCTGCTCCCAAGGAAAGCTTACATCCATTCCACGTTTAACCTCCGAATTGGCTGTTTTTAAAGTAAGTAAACAGAAACAAAATGGATCAACATCATTTCTCCTTAACTAGAATCTATGATAGGCATTTACATTCTTTGTCCCCAATTAGTGCTGTGAGGAATGAGTAAAAATGCCATTAAAAGTCAGAGAATTTACTCCATTAATGAAGAGCAAAGATTAATTTGAATTTCAACTAATCCCTGATGGGTCTGGTTGTTTGCATATCTCACAACGAACTTAGCTTTGGCAGTGGAAATACAACCTCATATTTTCTGCTTGTTGCATGTTTACTGGCAGCCGTAGGTAATTGGAAGTCTGCACAGAGGAGAAAAATATATAAATCAATAAAATCATAGAGGTATTTAGTCAACAGCAGCACTAATCATCTGTGTATACTGGTGATGGCCACTACCAATCAACAGTCCAATGCGCTCTCGGCAAACTGCATGGTTTGTTTGCTAAAAAAGGCCAGGAGGTTATACGAGAAGCACAACATAATCACCAGGATGCGCTGATCCCATTTCAAAAGGTGAAAGAAATAGCACAGTACAAAGGCCTGTTTGAAAAGGATTTCCTTGAGCATTTAGTGAAAAGAACCTTTGCCGAGGTGAGTTTTGACATGTCATTACATTTAGACTCAAGTCTTGTGACTAAAACTCACAAATATTTTCAAAGATGTAGGGCAGAACTGATTAGGATTACACAGGGTTAAGAAGTGACTCCAGGGCATACCTTTAGAAAGATCATATCTTTTCCAATATACTGCGTGTGTATATGTGTGTATATATATATATATATATTAAATAAAAAAAATACCATAGAAAAACAACTTTACGGTAGACTGCAACGTTTTATTCTTTCAACAATTCACAGCTTTGTTGTTCAGGGAGAAGGATACCAATACCACTCATAGCTCGGAGGCCTTTAAACGTTTAAAGCATCAGAGTGCCTCGTTTTGTTTTCTGTGTCGTACTGTGAAAAAGCTCTGGAAATCAGAAACATATGCTACTTTTACCCATGAAAACCCTGAACCAATTTTTCCTTTTAGTCCCATTATGGGGCATATTAAACCAAATAGATCACTTAAAACATGTTTCCGCAATCGTTTTTGAAATACAACTCCTCATCATGAAAGATCTGTAATATTACATATATGCAACATAGGGCATTTATTCTTTTAAAGCCTCACATCACTAAAGGACAGTTCTAACAGTCCCTACAGCTTCTGTGTAGAGAGTAGATACTGTGGGGAATATAAGCCAGTTTGTGAACACCCTAGACATTAATAGGATACATTAAGGCTGTAAACAAACTAAGAAAGAATGCAGCTTTTTATAAAGAATAAGGTGATCAAGACAACTTCAGACTGAGGTCTCTTGGGATCTGGATTTAAAGGTCCACAAGTCGGACACCCCAATTTCTCCCATGGAAAACGGTGAAGTTCCTAACTTAGAGCCTTGGCCTGTTGCAGCAGCGCATAATCACGTTATCACCATAATTATAGAGGGAAGTGGCCCATAACAAGGTGGAGCACCTGTCCTTGAGCATTAATACAAGCATCAGTCTGTGCTCGGCTGAAAGGCAGACAGACCGAAGAAGCAGGGCAACGACATGACAGCGCAACCAGGCGGACACTTGTGGGACCACGTGACACAAGTGCAACGTCAAATAATCCTGCATTGTGATGGCACACACCAGCCCGGATCAATGGGCTTCCGGGTTACAAGCCTTGTGTCTCGGAGCTGCGGCTATTTAATCTGCGCTAAAAAAAATATGTATATGTTTTAAAAATGGCAAACTACAACCAACCAGAAACACATCTAAACATCTACACTTCTGTGTCAACCAAAATGAAGTGGCTCCACCTGAAGCCTCGGTTCACTCTGAAATGCATTTCCACTATTCTATGAATAAAACATCTGCAAAGTATCACAAAGTGATCTAGTCTTCTCCAGAATTATACCTAGTGCAAAAAGAAGCTGTCTTCGTGTTGTTTCATGAATACTAAGCTAGTCAACATTAGAACAGTCAGACCTGCAAAGTGCGTGACTGGTGCGTTACCAGTTTAATGATAAGGCCTTTAAAAAGGAGAAAGTAGAGCACGACTCGTGTATTAAAAGTGCCCAAAGTGGAGAGGGACGTGTTATTGTAAATACGAGTAAATCAGGCAGATATCCACCACAACGTGCAACTTGGAAAAGCAGTCGGAGTTTGAGTTTTAGTTGAAGCACTACAATACAATATTGCATGAATACAAATCTAGTTAATGTTAAAACTCAGCCCCAAGGCGAGTGAAAGCTAAGCCAATGTTCTCCATCCCCTCTGCTGCCTGTAGTTAACCTGGCAATGAACCTGACACGGCGATATAGCTCGCTTACCATGGATCAAACTCGTGGATGATGCTCTCGAACCGGATCACCGCAAAAAGTCTGGAGCTGAAGCCCGCCAGGCAGGCCAGAAACAGAATACTAAAGGAGAGTAAGGACTGCCATCCTGCCGGCTGTGTCAATCCCCCGGACAGGCCTCCTTTGCCCCCTCCTCCACTCGCAGCGCCGGCTCGGCTATTCCCGTGTATCGAGACGTTTGCTTTGTGCTTGCCGTCGCCTGCTGCGTGGTGCTCCGCCATTTCTGCGAGCGGTGTCGGCTGGTCCCTCCTGCCACGCTCCCGAGTCTCCCTCTGCACCGTAGTGTCGTAAACTCCTTTGGTAGGTTCTTGTTCCTTTCTGTATCCTCTCCTTTCGGTGTGTAGGCAGAATATATTTTTAAGTACAGTCTCACTCCTCCGACAGAGGCTGTAACATCCCCAAACCTACTCTCATGCGCCACATACAGAGCCGCAATGGTCAGTCCGCTACACGATTGAACGCCGGTGGAAAGGGGCGGGACTTACAAGAAGAGCGGGGTTTCAGAAAGCTTCTGCGGCCTCTCATTTGTTGACAGCTGGAAAGAGGAGGGGCGTGGGGTCCTTTAGCCAATCAGAGAACTAAACGGGCTAGACTGATAGATAGGTCTACCAATAGAAATATAGTCATTTATAGTTGAAAGCGATTGAAATAAGGATAATCCCCCTGTTATAATTGAGTCATCCTAGTCCACACTATAAATAAAATCCTCATTACTCGGCTTAATTTTGGTTCTCTACTGATGAATTATTCATATTTCAAAGAGAATGACACATACAAATCAGAAAGTTCAAGCACTGAATGTAAACAGTTTCTGTTCAAGCTGTAGGCAGGTGTGTGAAGATAGATGTTCACTGGCAGTGTAATATTTCTGTTGCCCTTGGATGTTCTGGTCTAGGAGTAGACTTGTAATATAGATTGATGTGTCTCGTCATTATTATGTCTTCCAGCAAAGACAGAAACACGCATTCATCATTCTCTTAAACTCAGGTGGTACTTTTTACAACTTCCCCAAGGCCTTTAAAGCTTGAATTGGGATAAAGTTACCTTTTTTTTCAAAATAAATCATAAAGTTTTGATTGACTGTGTAGGCTACAATTGTCTAGTGCTTGCACTGTTGCAACGATGAGATAGAGTTAAGATAGATTTAAGCTGTGAATTAGACATAAGAACAAGACTTTTGTGCTGTCTCCGCTGACAGCTAGTGTCAACATTTAGACTTTAAATTATTCAGTGATAACATGTGATAACATCTTTCTTAAATTCCAGACTCTAAAGCATTAAATTACATTGTGAGTTTATATTGTAGTGGACACACAGTGCTGTTGTGATATATGGGCCCCAAGCCTCAAGGGTCAATTCAGGTTTGTTTTTAACCAGTAGAAATTATTCTTAATAATAATAATAATAATAATAATAATAATAATAATAATAATAATAATAATAATAATAATAATATTATTATTATTATCCCTTTATTATTCTCCAAAATTCATGGCACTAACCAGGGACAATAGCATGTTTTGATGTTGGTAAGTGACACTGGAGTAGGCCTACCCACAGAAAACTCATTTATATATAATATAACCATCTGTGTTTTACTGTTTGAATGATATTTATATTTGCATATTCCGCTGTGTTGAAAGACCTATTTAGCATTGAAAATATATTTTCTCTGTTTTATTAGCATCTATTAAACTTTCTGTAATGCCATATGACAAGCCGGTGTCGACCAATGGGAGTGCCCCCTATTTGGAGCATGTGGTTTTTGCGACCATGTGATTGGCCTTCCTGAGTTCTTATCAATGAAAATCCTTTAGATTTTAATTGATAACCATTTAGAAAACAAAAATCAGGTACAGCCTTTTAAAAAAAGTCCAAACTGTATAGTAACGGAGTGGCTCAGTGGTAGAGCAGTCGTCTTATAACCGGAAGGTTGGCGGTTCGATTCCTGCTCTGCCCTGTTCATACTTTCGTTGTGTCCTTGGGCAAGACACTTAACCCACCTTGCCTCCAGTGTCTGTAGCACTGGTGTGTGACTGTAGAGGTGTGTTTGGTGGTGGTAGGAGAAGGTTGAGCGCGTTTGTATGGCAGCCCCCATCTCTGTCTGCCCCAGGTGTGAATGTGTGTGAATGGGGTGAGTGGAAGCACAATGTAAAGCCCTTTGGGTGCCCAAGATGGGTGCAAAAAGCGCTATATAAATGTATGCCATTTAGAGACAGCAAATAAATCATTAGAAAAAGATACTGACTACAACTAAGCTAATAAAAAATTGTAATCAATTGACAAAAAGCATCCTCTACGACCTCCTGCAGCAACTTTACTAGGTTATGTTGTTACTCTCAGTATTATTGGCCTTGATATGATCGTCATTTACAAATGGGGCTCTTAGTGGAGTTCAGTCTAACACCATAGAGCCAACAGTTACAACATGAAAACACCATAGACGTTTAAATCATTGTACACCATATGAGGAAGAGCCTCATTGACACGCATCACATTTTAACGCTTATTTATGTAAATCCTTCTTACTTCTACAAAATAGCATCCCTCTGAGAATTGTTCTACAAAAAGATCCTTTTTCAAAACAAACTGCAGACCCATCATCACTAACCCTGAATATTTATTATACTTTCAAATTTTATATTAAAATAATTTATGCATGCCTTTCAATCCCGCCTGCTTTGATACAAATGCTCTAAATGTATCATGTTCGAAAAACAACAACAGACAAAGTAATATTTTACAAGTTGTTGCTTTATATTACATTAGGTGTCATAACTGCACATTTGCTCTTTGTAAAGCCCTCTTTAAGCCCTCTGTTTACAGATACAGTGTCAACCCTACAGTTATCGCTTAAAAAAATGTAAATGAAATATTCATGTTGGACTGAAGTCTGAGCCGACTTAACTCAGCAGTAGATCAGTGCTTTCTTCTGTCGAGACGCAGAGGAAGATAAGAGCGTGAGATGAGCACCGCGGAAATGGTGAGATGGAGGCCAGATAATAAAGCAAGAGTAAAAGGATGATTATGAAAATTGATGAGGGTCATCAGAAAGAGTGATGGGCTGTAGAGGAGGTGGATAAAGGGTTTTGAGTTCACGAGGAAAGCGCGGGACAACAGATACGTGCAGATGGAGGCCACAAATAAAAGTCAATGCCAAACAATGAAAAATACACAAGGACAGCCAGGCAACATTTGGGCAGGGACAAAGAGACACAAGGTATTTTTCTCACCAGATGCACAAACAAACCTTCCATTGTCAATGTTTAGAAATCGTGCATCAAGAGGATTTGGTAAAACACACACTATTTTTCAGCTTCTTACTTGAGCATGAAATAGTTCTGGTCCACTGACAATAATCTTTATCTGAATGACTAATTATTTGGAAATACAAATAAAAGAGATTGTATGTAAAATTAGTCCGAGCTTATTTATTTTAATGATTTTAAGGCTATATTCACAGAAAGTAGTAATATTCACAACAAGACGGTCCAGAGTTTGACTCCCAGGCCAGACAGGGCCTTTCTGTGTAGAGTTTGCATGTTCTCCTTGTGCTTGGGTGGGTTTTCTCCAGGTACTCTGGTTTCTCCCACCAACATCAAAAACACCAAAAAGCTATAGCCAATTAGTGACATGACCGGGGTACCTGAGGCTTTCTCCACAGGGATAAGAAAAGGGATAGTAAAAAAAACTAAAATAAAAACATTGTGTTGCTTTAAATGTATTTCTGTATGTATTATGTATTTCTTCACTGACATGCATAAAGATTAGTCTATAAGCTTTATATGTAGCTCTATAAGCTCCTCATTCATTTGTCAAAGCCTACTTAGGCCCCTCTAAAGACCACAGTCTTTTCTCATCTACCTTTAAAACTCAAAAGATGACCTTTGGGACAAATTATGTGTGGGAAGATTGCTTCATTCGCATCTATTGTCAAAAGGCCAAGCCCGGATGAGAGACAGCCAATGCTTGTTGCCAGGCAGGCCGGGTTTGCCTTTGCCTCGTCTCAAGAGGCAGACTTCAATGTGTGTGTTTGCTTTGTCTTTTTGGTTTTCTCTCCCCACAGAGTTACACATTTGCAGACTTTATACTTGACATTCACAGTTGTCTATACTTTGGTATTTTGCCAAAGGCCAAGTCTGCAAAAAGTTTTAAAATGTCTGACAAGAAAGTGTTTTTGCACCTTTTTCTCCATTATTTATTCAGCTTGAAGTGTTTGTGTTCAGATTTGATCACATCACAGCTGTTATGTGACATGGCATACACAGATGTTTACTGGTACAGCACAGAATTTGTTTTAAGTTTCACCATAATCCACAAAATCTAACAATTAATTTCACAGCCTTAGATGATTTTTTTTTTTATCATCAGTAAATGTGTGGGCGCTGATGAAAGCAAAAGTTGATGCTTTGAAGGCCTTGGTTCTTATGCAGATGGTGCCTGATATGCACAGTGGGAATTAATCTGATGTTGTAATTTGTTTTTTTTTTTAGGGTGTAGCCCGCTGCTTGATGGATGACTGGAGAGAAATAAGTCACATTATGTTCCAAGTGTTTGATATTGGTCCTGAGACCGGCCTATAACTTTATCTCAGTCTTCATCATGAAAACTGTAAAGAAGCAAACTGTCTATTAGGCAACATCTAGTCTATGAATGTTTGAAACACTGGTGCAGTGGTCAAGTGAAGTGTGTTGCTTTGTACAGACATTTTGAACATCAGAACAGTAAATGTTTAACTGGGGCTCAATAAAGCTGCTAAATGTATTTGTACAGTCTTTTCATTTCGAGGCAGTGGATGTAGTGTTTTAATGTTGAGTTTTGATTTGTGATTGTCTTTGTCATGACTTGGTCTTGGTTGGTGTGGTTTTGACTTTAACACTAGGTCCGTGTTTTCTGTTTAAACTGAATATAATGCAACAATATCTGTATCACAAAAGAACTGATGTTTCTTCAGTCTTTAATGTCCGTGCGTTAGTACAGACTGGAGCCTTTCTCATCAGGCGAGCGAGCCACTACATCAGAACAATGACACAAATTCTCACCTTAAATCTTCAGTCTCACCGGCCTCATAAGAACAAGATCTGACAGGACAGGTAAGATAAGATGGGAAATAGAAAAGAAACGGGACACCTGCTTGAGACCTTGAAGCTATTTACATTTAATTATGTTCTGCACCAAGTGCTCTTGTACAAGGCAACACCTCACATTTGTTATAAATGACAAGCTTGACTCTTGTTTCTGTAGCTGATGTATGACAGCCTGCATGCGCCAGTTTACTGTTAATTGATATGTCTATCTTGTTTTTTTTTTTGTTTTTTTTTATGATTGGCTTGCTTTGTGCTGAGTAGAAAAAAAACATTTGATTTCCACAAATGTTTGCTTAATGTACCACTAGGTTGGAAAATAAGCCAGCATTTTAAACTAGAATTTCACATTGCAGTGTGAAAAAAGACTTAAAGGCACAACATTGATAATTTTTAGGATGAGGCTTGAGTATTCAAAGTAGGCTAATGGGCTCATTGTTAAGACCAGGAATTAGGTCCTGATTAACAAAAACAAAAATGAACACTTCTGCCTCAGAACAAACCTGACGTTCACCAGGAGCTAAGAAAGAGGAAGACGTTGGGGGACACATCAGGATTGTGTGTGAGGTGATGAAAGGCATTGGCCAAACATAGTTTATTTCTTTTGTACTTAAATATGTATTTTCTGTTTGAAAAAAACTGTTCAATCACGTGATGGCTTTTGGCTGAATCACCGGCGGCGGAAAATAAAATACCCAAGTGTCTATTCCAGCGCTGGCTACAACTGCTTAAACGGCAAAAAAGAAAGAAGGGAAGCAAATAATAATAATTATTAATAATATGCTTAATATTATAATAATAATAAGAAAATAACTGTGGTTTAATTTTTAGAGCATGTGAACAGCTATTGTGTCCTCAAGGGTCATGCTGCTGTCTATGAACAAACACACTGTAGGTCTAATGGTAATTCAACTTTAACAAAAATGAAACCATGTCAGTTTTGTTTAAGTGTTTCTTTAGGTGGTAGTAGAAACAGGAAGTGAAGGAACAGAACTGACATACACTGTTACATGTTTTTATTTTTCCAAGATAGATAAATGCATCATTAGTGTTGAGTGTTATTTTGATTTGATTATATACTATACACATGGTTTTGTCTGATGTATTCCATTTTTATTCACCTGTATAATACAACTTTTATTATTACAACGGCTTTCATCCCTGCTGTGGGATGAATAATGTATGTCTTATAATGTTATTGTTGGGATTCAACAACTCTCCAGGCCAACACAAGTCTGTCTGTGTAATCTCTTGGATTATTAGCCAGAGCCAGGTGATTGCAGCTGTACACCGGTCTGCACTGCAATCGTTATCAGAAATAAGAGCTCTTAAAGGAAAACCATTTAGCTTCCCAGTGAGGTTCAACTGTTCTGAAGCATTTATTTACCTGTGGGTATCACCAGAGAGCCAGACAGCTTTAGGAAGCTCTTCATTAGCGATGGATAAAGGTCTTTCTTTATGGGACCATTTCCAAAGCATAATGATGTCAGTCTTGATCAAAGATAGCACTTAATCATAAGTAATGGTGACCTGACTTAACACCTGCGGGCCGATATGGGGCTGTTCACTAGGTGTACAGGGTTACCTCATCAGTGACAGCCCATTTCACACGGATCACGCCTCATTTCTCCAACAGTCAATGGGGAACAGAGAAGCAGTTAAATCTCCTTGAACATTACCAGCCCAACGGCCCAGACACATTTGGAAGATATTGTAGCTGGCGCAACAACTTAATCTGGACTTTGATGTAGGATGTACATGCATGGGACCGGCCACAGCTCTCACCTTGTGTGATAGGACTGTTAATCTTGATAATGCTGTGACTGTGGATGCCGCTGAACTGCATAATTCAAATATTTATACGCCCCATGCACCGCAGCTCCTAAAATTGCAGGTTGTGATATAAGATCACATGGTAGGATGAGCTTTTTGGAAATATAAAAGAAATAAGGGGAATGATGCGTGATCTATCATCCACAAGATCAGAGCAATGTGCAAGTTGCATTGCCTCAGGATGGTATTGCCTTGATAGCGTTCATTTGTCACTTCCCAGAGAATATAAAATAAAAGATAACACTGAGCTGTGAAGGACGGCCTCAACTTGGATTTTTGTTTTGATTTGATTACAAAAACACTTTCATCTCCTGCCATCATGCTGCCAAATATATAACTAAATGTTTGGAAGAAAACGGATAATCAATAAAAGCTGCTTGTTACTGCTGCTCTAGAGAAGCTCACTGCTTTTGATAAAAGGTCATGGCGACTGTTTTGTTTTTCTAAATTTGTGAATTATAATTAGCACGGACCACTAATCTGAACAGGGATTGTGTTATTCAATTAAAATGTAAAATTCATTGTGGCAATAATAACCTTACATTAAATTATACATTTTTTAAACTTTGTTTGTTTATAATTTGCATTGCACTATGAGTTTGTAGGATAAAGTTTAATTAACAAACACCTGCCTGAAAGGTTTGCTCTTTCTATGTTTCATTGTTATAAAGAAATAATATCCAGACTTACATGACATTTTGAGCATTAATTGGTTGTCAAGGGCTGTGTGTAGTGTCATTCAGTACAAAGGAGAATAAAAGCTCAGCTAGAAGTTAAACACAAATGCTTTCATCAGTATTCAACCTTTTTTTTTTTACTTAAAATGCAGGGTTTTTGTGGACGCTTTGGAAACACTCTTCACGCTTTTGAAGACATCAGGATTTTGAAGGTGGAGGTTGTGCACAAACCTGGCCCCATGTCTCAGGTATTACATATTCTTATGAGTGTAAAAAAAAGAACCGTTTAATCCACTAACAGCATATTGTGACAGGAATCATCTGTAAAAAAAACAAGACCATAAGACGCCATCGAGGTTAAATTATCAAGGATTTTAAATGATTAAACTTTTCACTTCCCAATCACAGGTTGCCTCCGGAATAAGCTCTCATTGGTCAACACCGCTTGTCAACAAGGAAGTAATAACTGCCGATCAAAATGAGAATGTGAATATTTAACGCTGAATATGTCTTTTTACAGAGAAACTGCGCAAAAAATGCAACGTGAAACGTGGATAAATATTGGCAATTCAGTCACGTAATGTTAACGAGGCAGAGATCACGTGGAGTCTGAAAAAGAAAATCGGGATGTGCCACTTTAACTCAGTAAAAGCCTAATCCAGATTTACTCTGTCTTTGAATCAACTCAAGCATATATATTTTAGCAATGTAAATAGTAATATTTGTAGCCCCCCAAGAACAAGAGGATGCCCTGCAAACATTGAAAGCTCCTCACATTCATCATTTTTTAAACCTGTCAACCCAACCACAACATTGTTGCAGATCCTACTGGCAATCTGCATAATAATACTTCATGAGCAGTTCTTATTTGGAAAAGAACAGACGTTTTGAGTAGACAGTAAAGTCAGAGAGCTCTCAATGTTTCACTGCAGGAGAAATGTCAAACTCACTTTCCCCAGAATAACATCCACCCTATCAACATTTGCTTTGGTTTGATTCTTTGTTGGATTCAAATACGAACAGCTGAACTCACTCTGACATTATCGTCATGGGAGAAGAAAGAAAGAAATATGACTCACGTGTTGAAAATTGAAATATGGCTCTCAATTTCCCAGCTGCCTCAGCTTGACAAATGACCCCTTCTCCACGTTCCTGAGTGGCCGGTGCTGTCTCAATTCAGAAGACAACAGATTTATGTGATTTTGCTTTAATGACAGCCCTGGAACTTGTGTAGCAAATGACGGCTGCTGAATTTAAAACACGAGGGAAGCGCTTGAAAGATGCCGTGCCATTATCCCGCTGTTGTCACAAAGCATGTCATCCTATACATCACAGCGAAAACAACCCATTTTCCATATACTTTCACTTGATCTATAGCTATTTGCTGTAATTCCTGTCATTGCTCCTTGTCTCATTAACCTTGTCTCTTCTGTTTACCACCAGATAGTTTTTATATATTCAGTGGGAGCTAATGTCAGGAGTCTACTTTCTGACCAAAGAGCATTCACTGAAGCCGGTTCAATACAAAGTGGCCCTCTTGGTAAAGGCGAGCCATCTGAGTGTTCAGGGATCGATGCTGCTCCTAGTCGCCCTCGATTGTACATCTGACTGAGCACCATTCTCACTCCCAAATAAACTTAACCCACCCGGCCTCTTCAGTGGGTGGGGGATGGAGGAGGATGGGAGCAGGAGAAAAATGTTTCTGTGCAGCTTCCTTAACTATGGTTAATAGAATTTCTTTTTAAGTAGTTTAAAGATTTTCTCATGATCAATGTGAGTCTTATTACTTGGTAACTTCGGCATGTACTGACACACATAAAAAAGTTTTTATACGGGAGGTATTAACAATAATCTAATGGTGTTAACAACAGCTGTCAACCAAATATTTGAAGTTGGAGAAAAGACCGTAGAAACCAATAGAGAAGCTCTTTGCACAGGCAGTTCATTCCCATTATAACACTTACTACACACTACTTTTGTACATTATATATATTACTGGCAAAATTTGAGTTAAAGTTACTTTTATTCAACCAGCAAGTTTTTTCTAGATTGGAAATGACAGAGGCATCTTCCAAAAGATAATAAAACAATGTACAAGAGGCATCGTTTATTTCCATTTGAACAAAAAGTAGCATGTCCAAAATTATTCATACCCTTGGCAAACTGTCACAGTCTATGAGGAAATCCAAAGTTCTATATTAATCCAAATAGTCCAAGCTGTTCTAAAGCATCCTAATTGTCCTGATTCATTGGGAACAGCTGTTTTAATCAACTCAACAGGTGAAAAACAGCAGCTCTCTGCAGTTGGTTTGTGGACGGTCATGGCTAAGATAAAGGCGCTCAGTGAAGACCTGCGGCTGCGCATTGTGGCTGCTCATGTCAGGAAAGGGCTGTAAGGCCATATCTAAATGTTTTCAAGTTCCAGTTGCTACTGTGCAATGTATTATTAAAAAGTACAAGACGTTGTGCACTGTAGAAAATCTCAAAGGACATGGTCGGAAGTCAAAAGTGACACCTGTGCTGGCCAGGAGGATAGTGAGAGGTTTAGCCAATGGACCAGGAAACTTAATCACAGTAAGCGGCACAATGAAAAAAGAACAATACATAAAGATTCTCATCAACAACATCAAGCAGTCTGTAGATAAACTTGGCCTTGGGCACCAGTGGACCCTTCAGCCCGACAACGACCCAAAACACAGCTAAAGTAAAGAAATGGTTAGCAGACAAAAACATTAACCTTTTGCAATGGCCCAGCCAGAGTCCTGACATGAATCATGTTAAAGTCACTATTTTTCTTGCATCTACACCACACCCCTCAAGTGACAATCGTTAACTACATAATGAATGCTGTTCTCATATCAGTGGTCGTAACATTTTGGCTGATTGACCATTTAATTAGGGGCATACTTTCTCTGTCACTCTCATCCGTTATAATCACTAAGTCTTGTGGTCAGTGCTGTCAGTACATCTTCATTATAATTCATTACAGTTCAGTAAATCAGCACCCTGTAATAAATTCATTTAGCCTTTTATGTACAATCCACTCTGTGAGGATAGCTTTGTCTTTTTTGATGATGAGTTGATTACAGAGTGCATATAGGTTGTAATAAAGCGGCAGCAGTGGCGCATTATTCTCTGGAACATTAACTGGGGCAATCAGTGAATCATTTCTAAATGGGAAAATTAATGTGCCAGTCCGATTAAAGCATATACTGAGCCAAATTAGCCCCACATTACCATTACGCCATACATTAAACAACCAAGATTTACATAAGGAGACTGAAGGAATAATCTAATGAGGCCAGATTCTTTTGGAGGGAGGCAAGAAATCAGGAAAGTCTCTTTTTAAATGTATCCTTCTCAGACAAACAGCCGCAAATAAAACACAGTGTGATTTCTGACACTGCTGATTTTGTCCTTGTGGTGCTCGGAGTTCCTCTCC
Source organism: Perccottus glenii (assembly GCA_024416835.2). NCBI lineage: Eukaryota > Metazoa > Chordata > Actinopteri > Gobiiformes > Odontobutidae > Perccottus > Perccottus glenii. The sequence goes on from CM044562.2 coordinate 8,698,082, forward strand.
AGCTCACAATACTATAATATAACTCCACAGTGGTTCAATGAAGTGTGAGAAAATTAAAGTAACATTGAAACTATCCAAAATCCACAGCCGTCAGACAAAACTGTGATAGTGGACAGCACGGGGGAAATGGCCCATAATAAAGCACCAGTCTCATCTCTCTATCTCTGGGCTTGTACTGCCTGCTGCTCTTACTTTAACAGCCACATCATCCCTGGACAATTGCTACATGCATTTGTGCTTTTAGGGCTTTAGAACGTCTTCAAGGATGCGACTCCTGCTGCCAATTCTAAAACTACACACCCCAGGAGATTCTCAGCAAAATGTCAAGCAAATATCAAAATCATATGGGTACTAGGCACAAAGAGAGGAGGTCTAAATGACTGGGACAGTGGCTCCTGATTTAAAATGAATCTGGGGAGCCGAGAGGTGACGCAGAAGCCCACAGTCATTTGTCTTGGTTGTCATCTCTTTACTGGAGCTTAAAAATATTGTTTATAGCTTTCACCGGGCCGACGCATTCCCTTCAGAGGCTTTGATTGATGTATGTGGGGTTGTCATGGTAACAGGGGTAAGGTAACGATAAGCTAGTTTGGCAGAAGAGTGGCATCTTCTGGATTATTTCGACCACCTATGGCTTGTGTGAGCGCTTGTCTGAACATGTGTGTTTTTATGTGTTATGCTGCGTTCATGTGCTCCTTTAACAGTGATGTGTTGTGTGCTTTCTGTCTAGAAAATCTGTGCAAAATAACAGCAAAATAAGAACTTTTTGTTAATCAAGACTGAATGCTACAAACTTACCTGTATTTTTATGAGGGCTAAATCCTGCACCAATTACTGAACAGCTTCTCTATATTATAGCACTAATAATTAACACATAACTCAAGGTGTTTTCTCTTAATATCTGCTTATTTTATTTCATGTTTCCAGTATCTCTAAAAACACACACATTTTTCTGCTTTGAGAATTTTTTCTTTTTGTAACACTATCTTCTAATCTAAGTTGAGATAACAATACCAGTGTCTCATAGGCAGTGGTATGGGTGGGTCATCCTGACACTTGTCTGTGGGCGCTCTTTCTGTGTTGCACAGGTTTTCTACTTGTGCTATGGATCCTTTAAAACAACAGGTCAATAACATCAAATAGATCCAGATTAGCTGCTGCTGTAAATTGTCCAGAGGAATGAATGTGAGTCGATCTGGTTACGTGTTTCAGTCACGCATATAAATGGAGGTTTTAATGTTTAAACTTTGGTTTTAAATGTTAAGTTTTTACCTGGGGATTTTGGTTGGTTTATGTCTGCATGAGACAGCTATTATTTGGCTGAACCATAACACATCCCTTGTGAGTGGGACTGTTTTCTTGTGAATTTTGGGAATATACATTATTGTCTGGTATTTGGGCTATAGTTCCCCAAAATAACAGCTGCCTTACAGGAGTGTGTGGTGGCTGGTAGGCGAATAAATACAGTCACATTTGGTGCATGTACATGAGTTATAGCAACATTATGCTTTATCAAACAAACTTGTGCTTATGTCAAACAAACTCTTATAACTTTTAGAATTATCTACATATCTTTATAGCTTCCACTAAATACAATGTTTTTTCACTCAACTAAAGACTGAGGCAAAAATAATGTCCATTACAAGAGAGACTGGAAACAGAACAAATAATGCTAATGCTAAATGCGCAAATTATCCAAAATAGAACAAATATTGCTTAAGTTAATGTATTTATCTGAATATCTCTTGCTCTTCCTGTGACTTTTTCACTCTCTCTTAGATAAGTTACTTTGTAAGTCTCTAGGTTTTAATCAGATTAAAATCTCTGAACTGAATACAATTAGCCAGTAGCCAGGGATTAAAGGGGCGGTCCTTACCACCTGTCAATCACCAAATGAGGAAGATGATTGGTGCTTAGATCACAGTGCGCATCATTATAATGAGCCCCTCTTTCTTGTTGTGTAGCAATTTTTAGAGATATTATTGAAATCCAAACTATAAACCCTATGTTCTACAATATTCGACAAAATATAATAACATTAAATTATACATTGTCAACATCTAGTAAATGTTTAACAATTGACTGAAAAGCCCACATGACAGAGGGGGCTTAGCCCAGCTAGCCCACCCCTGAGTGTGCTGTTAAAAACTCAGCTTGTTCACATCCTTCAACAGGGCTTCTTGCAGAACACACTAACCCTTCCCCACTCCCACATACAGCAGCACTTCAAAAACCCGAGCTAACACTTGGACGGGTAAATGGAGTTGTTGTGAGTGAGCGTCAGACAAGGACCGAGCCGCAGGTGTGCAGTTAAACCAGATGCTGCACACTGGTGGTTTGAGCTGAGCGCACATGTTGTGATGAATAACGACAGGCCAAATGATGGAAAGTGGAAGAGAGAGAGAGAACCAAACAGAGAAAAAAATGTCACGATATGCTCGCCTACAGCAGCTGTTTAAACGCAATTACTCCCCAGCAGGATAGAAAACGACTCCAGTGTTTGGTGACTTGTAACTGACGCGGACTGGCTGTATAATGGAAAGTCCTGTCACATCTGGAGCTGGGCCTGCTCATTTTCACACTGCACTGCTTTCATTTTGAGGAGAAACATTAGCTCAGTGGGTCACACACCTCAGCTCTTTAAACCAGCAGCTCCTCAAGGCACAAATGATGTCTTTGTACTCACCAATGGAACCACTACGCCCTCTACTGGCTACAACCTGAGATGCAGCACATTCAGGGTAATGCTGTGCTGTTGCTGACTGTGACGTATTCAGCATTCACAAGCGCTTTGCCCTAATTACAACAAATACTGCTTCAGCAACACAGAACAAACAAATGTGCTGATAGGCTGGCAACATTATGGATGTAATTAATTCTTAACAGTGTAAGAAGAAAAAAAAAGCATTTAGCAGGGTCTGATTGCAGAGTGGTGTATTGTAAACATGCCAGCTAGAGTACATTGTCCTTGAGAAATAAGAACAGAGTAATGGCTGAGAGACCATTAGGCCTGGATAACTATCAGTGCAGGAAACAGAAACCATGTGGTCACTGGGAAAATGCTGTATGAACTGATATATGCAATCCCCTGTGAATTTAAAATGATGCACATGTTCAACTGGTGTTAGCTTTTATCTGACATTTACAGAACAAAATGTGATTAACTGGATCATGTGGCTGTGAGTGACTGTTTGTCCCATACAGTTTAACTCCATTCAAATCACCCAGACAGCACAGACAGGTTAATGACAGTGCTGGGTCAGATTACACTTTCATTTCAAAAGTGAGAAATGAAGACATCATTAATTCACTGACACTAACTAATGCAAGACTTTTAAAGATATGTATCTCCCTTCTGTGAAGTGTTGCTGCAGGAAAACTGGCATCACTTTATTTGATTGTCAAAAATGAAGAAAAGGGCTTTTGTAGTGTTTGAAAGCCCAGTGTAACCCATTTATAATGTCAAATTATTAATCATTCATCATCAGTTGGTCTATCTGGAAGCGTAGTCCACATTATCTGCAGTGTTATCCACACAACGCGAGCCTGGGGCATCGTTTATGCAAATAGAGCACGTTAGAAAATGTTGGAAGGGCAATGGGGATCTCCCTTTCGAGACGACACTTAACTGATGAATCATTTTACCTTCTCTCCTCAAGTGCTTTTGTTTAACGGTGCGACTACTTTTAGTGCTGCTGCTCACGGTCGCAGCCTAGGTTAATGTGTTTTGAGAGAATGGAAGACTTCTTACCTTTTTATGTGTGTCTTGAATTGTAGTGTCTCACGATATGACTTAAGGAAGACAAAGTACACATTATACAGAGGCACTTATTGGAAGTATTACATCCCTTTGATTTATGTTTTGGTTTAAAGCAGACCCTTTTTGTTTTGGGGAAGCTTCTGTAACATCAGTAAGAAATATTCCAGGAACGACAAGACCTGGAATATTCATCTGTAACTGTTAAAACACTTTCAAACTTATCAATAGCAATGTCAATGTCAGAAATAACTTGTTTTTATCAAGCAGGCCTAGTGCATGTTGTTAGTCTTTGAATATTCTTGTATGTTCAGGGTATGAATATGTAAATAGGTTGAAACTTATGCAAACATGAGGCCACAAACATGGCACACATATAGAACATTTGAATTATGCAGAGTTAAAGTCAGTATGCTGCCCATATGCATGCAAGTATGAGTTTTACAGATTATTAAAAGTAGAAAACTTCCTTTTATCAGAGACATGTTTTTTAGTCAGTGTTAAAATACAAAAGATATCAGAAAAGATGTATTAAGGCTTTTTTAAAGATATATTTTGGTTTTATTTGACAGAAGACAAGACAGTGGCTGGACAGGAAACAAGGCATAGACAAGAGGTGATAACAGAGGAAACTGACCTGGGACAGTGGTTCGAACCCGGGTCCCTCTGCTTTTGTGGTACATGCTCTGCCAGATGAGCCAACGAGGCTCCTCAGAGAGTTAATTATGAAACAAAATCATACTGAGATCTGCGTGAGGTAGGGTTGATATGTTTTTTTTACTACTGTCTGCACTGTACAATGTTACTATGTACAACGGTTAAACAACAGATTTATACACAATAGTTACAAGTTTTATTTTACAATCTTGAAAAGTGAGTGAGAAAAGCTTTTTCTTAGTTTGGGATGAGAGAAGCTTCTTTGTTGCACACTAGCAGTGGGCTGGAACATCCAGTTTAGAGTCCTTTCAGCGTGACATTCCTACTTTTATTGGGGTCTGATTAAACCGTCAGTCCGTCTCACATATCTATTGCTGCTTTTCTTTCCAGGCAGGTCTTTATTTAACAGTTCATAGTCCTTGAGGTTTGGTATCAGCGCTCTCTGCAGATGACTGCCTTGGACGGCTGTCTCTGTTCTGTTGCTGTGCATAAATTTCCATTTCACGCTTGTGGAAATTATACCTGCACCTTGAGCCTCCTGTCGCTCTGTCATTCAGATTTACTGACATTGATCCAAGGTCACTGCACAACTCTGAGTGTACAGAAAATAATATTAGCGTCTTTATTGTCTTATATTTACACTGTTGTCATACATTATTTACCTGGATAATAAGGTAAAAGGCACTTAATATATTTATATATTATTTGGTGTGCATAGATACAGATAAAGTGCTTAGTTAAAAAGCTTTATAGGGTGTACACCCTGATTATTGAGTCTCTCAAATGAGGACAATGACGCATATATTATCACTGGTCCTCGTCTACAGATGAATGCCATCTTTCATTGACCTTTCTCCTTTTCTTTGTCCATCTTCCACTTCGGTCTTCCATGGCATCTTCCAGATGCTAAAGCATCCTGGGGCCGGATTGTGTTTCCAGCAGCAGTTTGGCTGTACTCCCATCACTGCCCTGGAGGAGGCAGTATTTGCACTGAGCTCTACTTCTCATCCACCACACAGATCTCCTCAGGGATCTTCTCCTCTGAGTCAGACCGCTCCGACAGCTTGTCCAGGTACTCCATGTCGCTGAAGCGCTCAGCCATACAGTGAGCAGTGAGACGGGCCTCCGGGTCATGGTCCCAACAGTCCTGGATGGAAGAGCAGATCAGCTGAACGCCCTGCAGGGGGAGTAACTGTTAGAACTTTTGCACATTTTTGATTACAGTATGATTCATGAGGTTGTGTAAATGTTTCCATGTGAACTCTTACTGTGTGGTTGATCCAGCTGTTGGGGATCTCAGGCCGCCCCCGGTCTCGGAGCACACTGTCCTTCATGCTCTCCACACACGGGTGCTCCCTCAGGTTCCCAAAAGGTGGCTCATACTCTTTCACCTCTGCAGACAACACACACACAGTGAACCATTATAATGAGAGGAAATGCTAGTGAAGTACAGTTTAAAACAGTTTGTAAGAGAACATCAACAGCTCTCAGAGGGCTCACACCACATTTAAAATAGCAGGTTGAGATTTTAAATAGCACTAAAGTGGCACAAAGGAGGAGGATTGGTGAAGAGAAACACTTCTACACATTTTACCCTTGGCGTCAGTGGGCTCAAAGTATCTCCCCAAACAGCACTGGCTTTGTGGAGTGCTCCTACACAACAAAATGCCAGCTCTTGTCAAAAGCAATTTAAAGTGGAGTTTACTTCAGGCAACAATTCCGAGCACTGAGACGTAGGAGACATTGTGAACACAGGGTCATGACTAACAAAGACAATCCAGCTTTAATTTCTTAAAAGACTCTTGGAAAGAATCAGATTGATTTTTTATTTATTCAGGAGCTTTGATGTTACAAAATGTGCTCAGGATTTGTTATGAGATGAGCACATTGTGAATCACAAAGCATTCATTCCTATAATGACTTTACAGACAAGTGCCTCTCTTCGACTCAGTCAAGTTTCAACTTGTAGGTGCTACAATATGTGTGTCATTACACAATCAGGTTTAAGAAGAGCCGTCCTCAGTCAAGCAGCTCTACTATTAAAAGAATGATGGCTGCAGACAGCCAAACACTCACCTCAGGAATGCTTTTACAGTAATGACTTCAAACCAATGAATAGGACGGTTTTAATATCCTTTTCAGAAAGTATGCAGGACTATAAAGGTGACAATGAGAAACTAGTTTTAGTTTAAAGTCATAGTTTTTTTTGCTTCAGTGATAGTAAGTCTATTTATGAATTGTTATATACAAGTTAAAGTACAAGAGTGAACATGTGCATGGTGATCTGAAGTGTTTTGTGTGGGCTTTTCCATCACCAGAACAAAACACGTTAAGTTAGTGATCTCTTCACATGTCGTCTCATGACTCGACTTGTTCTGCTGCATTATATATTTATATGCCACAATTAAAGGCTGGCAAAAACAAGCCTGAGACATGAATCATATCTGTTCTGTTCTGTTCTGCGTTGATTGGATGCACGTTGTAGGGTAGACCTCTCATCCATAAGCAGGCAGCTAATGAGAAGATTCACAACAGATGAGTCAGTGTTATTTCAGTATTTGTAACTGTAATCAGAATAATAAAAGCGCTTCGACAGCTCTCTGATGAAGATAAATGAAAAATCTACACAGTCCTACTTTGTAGCCGGAATGGTTTCTGTGGTTTGGTGCTAAAACATAACCAAAGCCACACCCAGTCATTGGCCAATATTTAGGAGAAAAGGAGACAGATGTTTTGTCTCTGTTATGACAGGTTTAAAGTAGTGTATAACTGTGGACACGGTAAAAATCGACTCTGTAAACAGATATCCGAATGTGTTTATGCGTTCATCTCCAAACAATAGTTCCCAAGATACAGAAATCATACCATTGAGCAGCGCTGTGTAAACAGAGGGGTGTGCTCCACAATGGGAATGTTGGCCAGTCTTGCTTTAGAGGAAAGATTTTTTGAGGCAAACCATAAATTAAACTCCCACAGCTATTGAAAACACAACACCGGGGCGGGTGAAGTGTGCAGTGTTTGCAAAAAGTCACGACACACTTTGTAAAGGTCCTGCAACAAGGATACAATCCAACAACCAACACAACAAGGTAAGCACAGTTACAATGAAGAGCTCCAGTAGGTTTCAGCAGCGGGAATGTTGCGATGCCAGCACATTTCTCATCTTTAATATCATCTCTATGCCACCTGACAGCCAGGCCTGGAGGAGTGTATGAGAAACTGTTGCCACCAGAAAGAGTTAGATTTAGCTACAGCTGCACCTGTCACAAGTACGTCTCAAAACTTCTCAAAGGGTGCCACTCTCCAGGAGATGTATATATCCATGACACGCTATTTCTATCAGATCGACCTTGTTAGGTAAGGCTAGGAATGACCTAATGATGCATTTTAGGCCATGTTAAAAAGGTTCACCAAGACTGGATTTCTAGCCACAATACAACCATCAAGGAGGCTAACCGTAACCAGTGTTGATTTAAGACTTAAGAATATATTCAAAAACATCACAAAAGTAATTCATTTTAAAGCAACAATATGCAACTTTTCTGAACTTGGACCCAATGATGGACGCTGACGCAAGTGAGTGCACTGCTAGAATTTCACAAGGGAATGTTATGTCTCAGTGTTTCTCATGTAAGATGTTGTTTTGAAGTGTTCACACGAGATTTTAGAGAGCAATAACTGCACTGTTTCTATTAATAGGAGCTTATTCCTCCTTTTAATGATACAATATTATTATTAAAATGACAGGTAATTGTTTTAATGAGGTGTTATTTATGATAATAACGTATATATTATGGCTTTAAACAACATAGTGCTGTTATTTGTTACAAAGCGTTACAGTTGGCTCCATAAAAAGGTTACAAGGGTTCATAGTCTAGTTTAGATGACAGCACAGTCTATTCATTTTTTATGTCTATGTTCCTTTTATAAAAGCTCCACACAAAACCATGAACACAAAGAAGAAAGACACAAACAAAACTGAAGAAACACAAACCATCTTTAACAGTGTGTTGACCCATTCTTGACCAACGCCAGCAGCTGATATTTTGCTCTTCTAGTATGAACAGCCAACCAGATCCATGTCACCTAAACCCATAAATAATGCAGTAAAACCGATCTTTAGTAAGTTTAACACAGAACTGGTCATAAATGAGTAATGTGATCACTATAACTTTGTCTGGTTCTTTTACAGTTCGCATTAACAGCTCTGCTAATCTGCTCTGCCTCTGCTGCTGGCTTTTATTAGTCTGTGGTGGCGCTGACACTTGTTCTGGGTTTTTTAAGTCTTCTTGTACTGATCAGCATACACAAGTTAATTTCTAACAGTTCTACAGTAATAAAAAAACTCTAGTCATGTATGTTCAACATTAACAGAACTATTTCTGGACAGTTGTGTGGCAGGGACAGATCCTAGACATGTCCCTGTGGATTTACCCTAAAACACTTCTCACATTTATCCTTAAGTGGGTGATTTTCAGTCTAAATTTAACACTGAATGTGGAATATGCCCAACCCAGAGTACACTAAATGATCGAGCCCTGTATTGAGAGGATGGTTTGACATCCGGAGAGCAGCTGCTGTAACCTCTCTTCCTTCCCTGCCCGGCCCGACCTTTCCCTCTGGGGAGTGAAGGCATTTCTCTGTCCGCAGATCGTCGTTCAACAACACTCTACCATTATCCCTGTACTCAGCCCCACCCCCCTCAGGAACGCCCTCACAGTCTGTCCAAGTCCCAAATCTGGATGGACTAAATTATACAGCAGAGATGTTTAGGGAACAGAGGCAGCAACACTTATATTTACTTCAAAAACATTCTGAATATGAAGTACTTGTAAGAACAGATATTTTTATTTAACTTCACTTGGCTACATTTTATTTGTCTAAATAGTTTCATACCTTCATACACAACCTAATTGGTCTTTGTCTTAGCTCTGGTAATTTTTGTGGAAGTGGTTTTTTAAAGCAACACTCCATAACCTCAGGATGTGTACCCACCAAAAATCACACAGGGCTTTTATTACTCAGTTTCTATCTTATATGGATATGTTGTGCGAAAAGATGGGTTACTACAGATGAAAGTGTAGTTTATTCCTGGTGGTCATAGTTACATATTGTTGCTTAAAAGACTCATTAGCTAGCCTGATTAAGTTGTTCTAAAAAAAAAAAAAACTTTAAGTAAGTAATATATATTGTATATAATATATGACTACTTTTCTTATTTACTTGAGCCACTAAAGTACAGGTAGTTTACTTGGGAGAGCTCTAGGAGGCAGAGATAAAAGGCCCTGTCTCTGATGTGTCCTGATGTCTGTATTTGCCCTACTCTACCTCAGCCTATGTCTTTGTAGTTTTGGAAGACAAAGAAAGCAAAGTGCTGGCTCATGGCTGACTGGGGCTGTCACTGGAAGATCCCAGATCAGATCAGAGCCCTGGGAGCTGTGGCAGAGGCTGCCAACCGCTGAGATGCAGAGCAATGATCACACAGCTGCCTCCTGCGACACACAGAGCAATACAAGAGGAAACCAGGAGTCATCCAGTCATTATAACCAGGCCCTGGGATGTGTCACTCTCAGTTTGTGTGTACAGCTTCTTCATGTGTTGTCTGGAGCAAGGTGAGTCAGTCATCTAAAGTGGTGACTCAACAAATACAGCAAGATTAAACAAGAGGCAATCAAGTTAAAATCATTAAATTCTTTAATTAAAAAAACTTTGATTTCAGCAGGTCATGAATCTTTTCAGGAGGTTATAAAGCGAACTTTGGCTTTTGCCTCTGGCTGTTGGTTTTGAAGCTAAAAGTAAATATTTCATTACTACCCACAAGTTTAAACTTAATAACACTAGTCTGTGGACCTGATCTTATGCTGCTCACCGTTCAGTGAATTATAAAATCCATCCCAGTTAGTCACATTACTGCTTTTGTTCAGCCGAGTTACTTAACCCCAAATAAATGACGCCAGACGTAGGTGCTCTCATTTTAAAGTCTCTACCAGATCAAACAAATCCAATTCCTGTACTTTCTGTCTTCTATAGAGGTCTTCTTTAAGGAGGTAAAGTAGCTGAATTTATGCATGCTTCAATCTTTCAGTGACCTTTCATGTTTGGGTTTTTGCCCTAATGAAGTACAGACCCTACTGTTGAACTCAGACCAAACGGCAGGTTGAGAAGAAGGGAGCTGAGAAACATACAAGACTCCACTCCAGCTGTTTTTAACTATTGTCTCTATTCTTGGCCCGGGGTGGGACGGGAACCCCTCAGCTTCTGTCTCCTGCATTAAGGCTGTCCTCTCTGTCTGTCTGCACTGATATGAGTAAAGCGGGATGGCTACAGTTGGCTGAGCTGTCTCACCTGCCTCAGGGCCGGAAGAAATGAGCAACGAGGAAGACAGACAGCCATAAAAAGAGGGTAAACAAGGGACAACAAGAGACAGCACTGTTATAGAGAGTTCCGTCTGTAACACTCGTGTCCCAGTCACACTTTGCAACAAATGAATTTAATTTCCTAGTATCCTAATGTCAGAAGTGGAAACTAAGCTTAATTAGGGTAAAAACCAGCAGCTGTTTTAGACTCTACAGTTGGTGGATGGATGGGTACGAAATTATGTTTAGTGTCAGTTTCTCATGTTATTCTTATTTTAGGTTAAATGTTTAAGTCTAGCTTCACACAAATACACACACACTTATTTAATAAATGGCAATGCACTGTAATTTTCAAAGTTTGCTACAAATAATAATTAATATCCTATATAGGAACATAACTTGTTTGACGTTTATGTAGCTCTCTTCTCTCTCCTGCACACGGTGGAGGCTTAAACTTCTGCAGGGGTTAAAATATGTCAAATATGTTCAAACAAATATATCATATAATACTGGGTGATATGGTTTGTGTTGGCATGACCATCATGAACTTATTAAAGACCTCCTATGGATGTGAGGAGGAGCAGGATGGATGAAGGAGCTCTCAGTGAGGACGTACATATAGGCCACAAGAGGAAACAGATTTAAGGTTTTTTCAAAGAGACTGGATCCACTTAGTCTGGTCCCAGTATCTTGTTTCCGGCCGAGTCCAGGAGCAACAGCACATCCTCGAACTTACACTGCTCTATTTACATTCAAACAGTGAGACCTAAGTCAGTGTTTTTTGAAAAACAGGAAATAGTCTATTTTGTTTTTAAAAGGTGTACCCACAGGGCGCATATTCCTGCTGCTGAAAAGGAAAAACAAGGGGAATTGTGGGTCACTCCGCTATGTTCTTTTTTTTCTCAGATGACTCTAAGGGATAAGTGACGCCCAGGAGGTCCAAGTGGGTGAAAACAGGAAAAAGTCCAAGCACAAGTGTTCATGCCCAAAGCTGGCATTCAATCACAGCCCTGACACAGGGGACAGCACCAGTCATGGACCAAACTGGACCACAGAGACACCGAGGGGAAGTGGAACAAATGGCCTGGTGTCAATGTGTGCCCAGCGCTGTGCTCTGGCCTCAGATAATCACCCACATCTATTATTTGCACATATCCTGGCCTTGTTTTTGCTTCAGAATGACAAACTCAAGTAATGGTACATTAGTCAAGTGAAGGCTGATCCTTGAGATGTCCACAAGACAGATGGGGGCTGGGCTCTTTAAGATTTGGTTCCCACAACAGTGACGCAGAGTCCAGTCACAAAGCTAGTGCTGGACCTGTGTGTCTGTGCATGTTCTCAAAGGTCAACTTTCTGGAAGCAATTATTCTCTTTTATACAATCAAACGTGTTTACAAAAACTCTTAAGGGAGTTTGATCAATCAGCTTTTCTATACATCTCAATTAAAGCCAATTTACAGAAGAATATATAAGTGTTTCATTAATTAACTAAAGGCCACAGGTTAGGGTTCCTGTTTGTACATTAGCATCAGCACTTTATGGGTCAAAGATACAGATGTAAAAGTAAACTTCCTGTGTGTCAATAATACAATGAAGTCCTTCACGACCAAATACCACAGGAATGACTTACCTCCGATGGCACTGCACCTGGAGATGATCTCCCACAGAACCAGAGCCATGGAGTAAACGTCTGCCTGTTTGAAGGACTCAATGTTTTCTAAGTTGATCCTGGACTCTAACACCTCTGGAGCCATGTATCTGGCTGTTCCCACCTGAAACCACAAACAGAGTAATTATTATATAACAATGTTGAATATAATCAAGAATTATTTACCACCTGAACACAATGCAATCTCTTATCACTCTGATCTGAGTCAAAACATGTTTTCTATTAATTTTTATATAACTGAAAACAATAGTTGCTCAGAGCTCAGTGACACGATGCTTGTCTGGCTGTAATTACCACTTTGCAGAACTGTGTTTGTTGTGATACATTTGGAGCATTACAATGCATTATGTGTGCAGAGCAGCAGCATTTTTATAATGACTCAATTTTATGACGCTGGATGAGACATCTCTGACCGCTAACATCGACCTAATGAATCCATGCTTAGTCATTATAATGGAAGCAAGCGACAATATTGACTTATCAGTGACAAATATGGAGTTGTTCTCCTGTGTTGTCCCGAAAATTAAAAGTTTGATTAAAACAGGCCTCCATTAGTGTTAAGTGAATATCATAGAATTGAGCAATACATTGTTAGAATTATCAGTTTACATCAAGTAAGTGGATCAAACACAAACTCTACAGTGATATAAGAAAGTCTTACCTGTCCACTGTTGGCAAGCTCATCTACACTCAGTGAGTTGTCCAGACGTAGCGCCAGCCCAAAGTCGCACAGACAGCAGGTCAGGTCACTCTTCACCAGGATGTTAGAGCTCTTGATGTCCCGATGTGCGATGGCGATCTTGTTGCGGCCACAGGACGTGTGGTCACTGTGCAGGTGGGCCACGCCCTGGACCAGAGAGCTGCCCAGCAGCCAGAGGTCGTGCCAGCTGATCACATGATGAGTGAGGTAGTCCTGCAGGTTTCCTCGTGGATGGTAGGCTGTGATCAGCCAGTACTGTCTCTGCACCTTCCTCTCCTCTGCTGTCAGGAAGTGGAGCACGTTTTCATGTCTCAAGTCTGCGTCTGAGAAGACGTCCTTCTCGTTTTTCCAGGAGGCATACTCCTCGTACAGAAAGATCTTAACAGCCACTGTCTCAAAGCCCTGTTCCTCGCTGTTAGAGGAGCCCTGCTTTAGCTTGGCCCTGTAAACCTCTGCAAAGCGCCCCTTCCCGACCAGGACGTCCAGCTCGATTGGCAGCAGTTCGTTGTTGTGGTTGAGGTTGTTGGCATGTGTGGAGCTGCTGTCTGAGCCCTCATCATTGATCATGATGGCGTGAGCATCACTGAAGTCCAGCGGCAGACCTTTTTTACGCCTGCATTTGACCCTGCGCTGACGGTAAACCCGGTAAAAGTAGAAGGAAGTGATGACAAACACTGCCATGACCAGCAGAGGGACCAGGCTCACCAGGACCACTGCCCCCACCTGCGAGTCCATTGAGTCTGAGAAAGAAATAATCAGGAGAATGAAATTGAGAAAGGTCCTAGTTTAAAACATAGAGCTAATGCATGAGTGCATTTCCTCAGATACAAACTTTGAATTGTTTAGTCTCATAATGAGGCTAATAAATCTCCAGTTCAGATTTATTCAATTATACCAACATTTGGCTCAGAGTAAGGTAATATCCTCAGAGCAGCAGAGGAACCTGACTCTCCCTGCGGTAGCCCATAAGCATAACAAAGTTAAAGTTAGACCCTCGACCACATGTGCAAACTGGTCCAAACCCAAACGGGCCGACCACATATTGTGTCTGTGTATAGTTTATGTCTGATTCTTATAATTTGAGCGGTGGTGAGTCTGGGAGCTTTTAGAAACAGTGAAAGTTAATGTTGGTGCTGTGTTTGTGGTCTGCCCTTATATAGATTTATAAAACGTATACCTCTAGACCCAACAAACTTAACCAGAAAAACAACTCAACACATTGTTTAAAGGCTTCTAAATGTAATCCTATATAGAATGTATTTTATTTCTGTATAAGGTTTATAGAATGTGGTTGAGATCAGTGTTTATCATAGTTTGCATTACTGTGAAAGCGAATGAAGAGCAAACGTACAGCAGTTAGTGCAGGCAACCAGCCGACTGCCTAACCTTCAACTTCACTCTCGTTTTTTTTTATAAACAGGAAACATCATGTCTGAAATCCTCAACGTGGCCTCAGACAGTTTGTTTTGATTTTCTTTGAATCTAAAGCAACAAACTGGTCTAAGGTCTGGCTAGTTCCCCTCAGGCCATGGACACTTAGAGTCAAGAGAATGTTATAATGTCTCTGCCGATGAAAAAAAAAAAACAGACATGAGGGCCATTTAAACGGATGCTGACATTATAACTGAGAAAGCGCCCCCACACTAAATGATAGGGCAGGGCGCAGGACCACACATACCTGCTGTTTTTAAGAATGACTTTATAGACACATGTAAACCAGCACTGAATCCTTCCAATGTCCTCATCTGCGCTGACAAAGTGCAAAAAATGTTGTACAGATATATTTTCACAAGTTTTCATCCACTATTTGCAAACTGTGTGTGTGTATGTACTGCAACCTTCTGCATGCTTCCTCTCAGCCCTCAGTTGCAAACTCACCAAACACTGTAGAGGGGATTAATTCAATGGTAAGGTTGGTTAAGAGTTTGTGAGGTTATATCAATAACATAAAGAGAAGAAAGATAAAGTAATTTTCACAGTAAGACGTCATGTCTTCCTCAATAGACACTGTTCTTTTCCAAACTCTGAGAGAAGTACTGTCCATGATTGTAATAAATGTCTTTTTGTTTTCGACAGAACCCAATCAGAATTAGGGACCTACACAGAAGGCACAATTAAAGGACTGCTGTTTACATAGAGCAAGCTCATTCTCACATCCCATTTGTGATGTTTGTCAATGACAGAAATGTCTGATATTCACTAATGGGGCTAATTTAGGACCTGACCTGATTTGGAACAGTAAAATAATCACGTCTCACAAAATATTTAAATATATTATGTGTGGCAAGCTTCAGATAACTTTGACCACACAAACATACTAAGAAAAGTAAGACTACTGGAGTTTCTTTGTTACAGCATCCCCCACAGTGTAGTCAGACATTCTCCACAGTAAGCAAGCGTATTTCCATGACGTGAGCCGTACTCTGCAGATGCTTTTAATTTGGCATTCAGAGCAGAGCCAGAGCCTAGAAGAGTAGGAAGTGTAGCTCAGTGTTATTACTGCCTGGACGCGGCACTACATAAATACATGAGCGTCATCAGCCAAAGTTGTAACTGGAGTCTATGAGCGAATGTGTCCAAAAGCTGTTTGTAATCACGGAGCAGGAGGGAATTACAGTGCGCACATGTTAGCATTCATGTGTGACGCCTAACATGACAACATGACAGCAACTGGCGAAATGAAATGTGGAGACCATGTTGATGATGTAACCACTGTTGTGTTGTACAGATGTGCTAACTATACAGCTCTGCTTTATAAAGTGTTACTACAACAGCTTTAAAGACTTGAGTCACAAATAGAAGGAACAATTATTTTGTAAGGCATGTAAAACATTTTTGAAATTATAAATCTCTCCAACATTTCTACAAATATTATATAGGTCAAACACTTTGCATTTTAAACAGGAAATAATGCATTGTGAGTAGACGCTGCAAGACTAGGCCTTTAACAAGAGGAGAACTTATACAGAGTAGCGAAAACTGAATATAAGCACAAACATGAATACTTCTGTGGATGGTCTGTAACCTTATGATTCTATAGCACTATATACTATAGGTGTATGATTTTTGTTTTTGTAGCCCTATATCTGTTCGGAAGGACAGAAGAAGCCGAGTTTATTTGGTTATATTATAATACTATGTCACCTCAACCTCAGAGAAAATTGAAATGACAAAAACTAAACAGCAGTGTTATGACTTACTGGAGTTGAAGAAGACGAGGTCGTTGCACTCCTCGAGTAACGAGCAGGTGCAGATGAAGAACTCGGAGCCCATGCCCTTTCGCTCCTTCATTTCACACCTGTGGTTTTTGTAGTCGTCGAGGAGCAGTCCATGCAGTTTATGCTCGGGATTGTGGCAGAATGTGTCAAACGTGACATTGTCAACTGTCTTTCTCCTGAGAAAACACAAATAATATAATCATTTTGTTTGTCACGTTCTGCATAACGGTGTAACAAAACACTGATAACAAAACGTCAGATGTGCAAATAATGCCTTTTTGACAGTCTTGTGATAAAGTGAGGGCTGCAAACCCAATATTAGTCTCTTTCAGCAGTCCTACATTCTCAGCATTATGTAAATGGTTACAATAGCAAGGTCACATTTACAAACAGCACGACTTCCACTTTCCATTACAAACAGGAAACAAGAAAAAGCCTGAACCTGCACAAATATACATTCAAATGGGGCTCCCTGCTGAGCAGCGCTGGCAGTGCAGATATAGGGAACGTTTTTAAGAGGCGCTGCTGTCCGTGTGCCATTAGCTTTCTGCTAACCTCAGCTCATAACATGCCCCTACATCACTAATATAATGAGAAAAGAGCAGCGCCTTAAGCTTTTAACACCAGCACAAATCTGCATCCTGCTGCTCCTCACACTCAGTCACGTTCAGCGCTGTCGGCTGTTCGCTGCTCATGCGTCAACATAATCCGGCCAACTGTCTTCAGCAGACGACTGACAGTGATCACAGGGAGAGGTCAGAGACAGGGAATGTTTAGGCATGATGAAGAAATGATGATGAGAATAACTGATGAAAGAGCATCAGGATAACCTCACAATGACCCAATAAAACCAGTCATTACAGTACAAACATACCCTTTTAATCCTGAAAACTATGGGCGGGACTATATCTCAATAAGTCATCAAAACAGATATTATGATATTTGTTAACACTAAAGCCCAACCCCTTTTACAAATCTGGAATAAACAATGGACACAATTTCCCTGAGTGAGTATTATTGTTACTGTGGGCAGCTTATTATTAAGCACATAGTATAGGTTTTTACCAAATAGTGACACAGATATCGGTATAGTTGGGGCAGATTGAGGTGATGTTACACTCCACTTTGCAGCTGCCTTTTCCATTACACCCGGTCGGCCTCTCATCACAGAACCTGCACAGTTTCCTTATCTTCACCATGGCTTCTGGAAAAAAAAAAAAAAAAAAAGATAGTGAGTGCGGCAATACAGCATGTTGAGATAAAAATGTAAGTGAACAAAAGGTTTGTATGCTGATTCTTAAGCCCTATAAAGATACTTTGGACAATAAAGAGAAATAATAAAGTCAAATTGGGGAATTATTACCCGCCTTATAGAGACATTCTTCCTAATTTGTTGAGACATTTTTAGACCCAAGTAGCACAATGGCCTCGTTTTGCTTCTGTAAAAACCTGATGTGACAGATTGTGTATGACTTTCACAAACTGAGACGTCAGACAAAAAACATTTTAATCACCAAAACAGAGAAGAATAAGGAAGTACAGTAAGCGCAAAACCGCATTACCACAGCACTGCTAACCGTATGCTGACTCCACAATATGCACAATAACAACCTTTTCTTTCTGTCAAGTGCAAGCTGGAGAAACGGTTATAAGAAATTAATCAACAATTCCCATACACATACAGTGTCTTACATACAGTAGGATAATAGGAAATAACAGTATAATAAAAACTCTAAGGTATTGAGGTTTAATGTTGTCATCAGTATCATTTTAAACATCTTCAGCCCTGGTTCTCGGTCAAATGAGCTCTGGGCTGCTGTTCTCAGGAGGGAAGTGCAAGTGAAAGCAGACAGTGTGAAGTCTGTCTGTTACTATTTGCTACAGACTTCACACTGACTTGAGGAAAAAGGTGCAGTGTGTGCACTTAACCTCTGCACAACAAATCCACTGTGCGGTTAAAGCCGCTCTGCAGGGCGGGGTCAGGCCTGTGGCTCCCAGCGGCAGGACACTACTGCACAAAAGCTTGCACAGTGGCCCTTTTGAAGGAATAGACAGATGAGTTCTCCCGCTAAACCACCCACCCATTGTCACCAGACATTAATATAGATGTGCACACTCTGCTTCTTCTAAATAATTTAATGTTTGCTATTTTTTATTTGTCTGCTTCTGTTGTTCTGTTTTTTTGGGTCAATGTAAGCCTGTGCCATAGAATATTTCACTTGGCTATTTATATTTATTTACACAAGACCTTGTTGCTTATATTAGCTGTAGATGCATTTCAAGGAGAGGAATATATAGTATCTTTAATATACTGTACATGAAATATTGTGCATAATAGTTAGTACTACATTGAAACAAACAACACTATTAAAGAGTGTTCAGTAGGTCTGCTTTGCAACAGGTAATATTTTTATGCTGTACTGACAGCTGACAGCTGACAGATCTAAAAGCATCACTATAAGCCACAATGAGTTTGTGTAAACAACTTCTTCCACCAGAGATAAGCTGTATATAGTGGTGAACAGAAAGCTCTAAATAGAGAACATTTGACATTGAGAGCACATGCTAAACGTACAAACCAACATATTGGCCTGTGTCTGTGGTTCCCTGCCTCTTAAAAAGTGACCACAGTATCAGATTTCTTTGCATGTCACAAGTTGTCACACAGGTAAAACTAATACATTAAATACAATGTGCTTCTATTAAATACAAAGCTGAGAAGCTGAAAGCGACTGTGTGATGTTACATTCAGGAGTTACTCTAGGATTGTTTTGTAATTGTAAACTATATTAAACACAAGTACACAATAACAAATCATTTTTGGGAGTTTTATGTGGGTACAATCAATGAAATCTGTTTATGGCAACATGAGAAGTGTCTGTGATGAGTACAGCCATGTAACAGATACTACAGTTATGATTAACTTGAGACTGAACTCCTCTGCAGTGCTTAACGTAAACATTGCCCAACACTTCAGTGGGGGATGGTCCATACACCAACGTCGAAGGTGGTTGTGCTGCAGTAATTATATCATTAAAACAACTCCCCTCATAGAGCATGTCATTTAGACCTGGGAGGCGGGCTATGGAACGGGATGAATGGTCGTAATTGTCACCCAGGGCTAGGTATAATTGCAGAGAGGGGGAGAAAGAGGATTAGGAGCAGCCAAAGCTACTTGGTGCCGCTGGGACTGAGCTGAAGACAGATGAAGTTATAACAATCTTCTTTGGGGGCGCTACTAGACCTGTCAGGAATGTGCAGGATGGTGATAACACTTCTGAGCAGGGCACACAGGTGATGCCCTAACTCAAAATCTTAACAGGTTAACACTGTTACAGAAATTAAAAGGATGGCTCAGGTTTTTAAATGTGGTTCTGTTTATGTTGATAGTTGTTAATAGTAACAACGTCAATATTAGTGAGGGTGTCCTTAATGTGGCTAAGAAGACAGCATCAAAGCACCAAAAATAACCTTACCTGCTCTATTAGTTAAATTGTGGGTTGCAGAGACAATATCTGGTGGTATACATTTGATATTTTTAACTTTATATAGTCTTTAAGTGGTGTATTCATATTCTATTCCTACATATAGGATTACACTGAACAGAAGTAAATGTTAGCTGTCATTTGTAATTGAATAATGACTGTTCTGATGGTCAAGTATCAAAATCATTCTTGTAGCTGGCCTAATAAAGACAGCATTTATAAAGATAAGTCCCTCAGCTGTACCAGTCTTTCTTTGAACTTAAAATATTTCCATTTTTATGCAATAGTCATTCCCAGTAACATGAAACGTAGTTATTTTAACAGTTTAACATGCTAACATGTGGCAACAGGCTCGTGCAGTGAGAGCAGCGTCGCGCGTGCGCGTCACTCTTAATTAGTTCTCTCACTCTGCAGCAGCGAGAAACGCAGCTGAATATGAAACAACTTTTTTTATTGCTATCAAGTCGCTAACGCTAGTCTAAAAGTTTAACTCACCGCTTTCTCCGAGCAGAACCCAACCAAAGAGTATCGTTCCACACCAAAACGCGGAAAAGCGAAGTATCTCCATTTAGAAACGGGCTGTACACTCCTCTTTCTCTCATTAATTTGCCTGGAAGCCTTGACAGCGGCTAATAATCCACGGACTTCTTCTCCGGTCCGTCTGTTGCTCTCCTAACGCCTTCAGAGCTCGGACTAGAAGAAGCAAAGTAAACACAGCAGGCTGGATTTGCCCTATATGACTCACAGTATGAGCACTTTTCATAAAACAGGAAATCTTCAGAGGGGTTGGACAGTTTTTTTTTCTTCTTCTTCTTCTTAGTCATGCTCATGTGGTTCCCAAGCGTGTTATTAAGAGTCAGAGCGAGACTTGAAATGACATGCTCCAGAATAGCTTTACCAGAAGCCTGTGGATCTGAGGGATGCAAAGTAAAGCCTGGAGTATTCACACCAGTTAGCTCTCACTAAAAGTCCAATAGTTTCATTAAATGTGGCTTTAGCAAAACTTTTATTTTATCAAAACATTATTCACACACTCTAGCAGCACTCAGAAGTCAATTAAGTGTTCATTTCAGTGCATGTTTTCCTGGAGCGTTTCCAGACTCACAGTTAATTAGGATGACATAAGCAGTAGTGAGTCTGTCTGTATCTAACAGGGTTGGCTTTTATTGAGCGTTCACAGAGGTTAAGTCCACTATAACACTCATAAATTACATGTCTATTGCTCGGGGCTTTGCAGAGCATGTGTTTTTGCTCTGCATAACCGGGCTGTGATGTCAGGTTTCACGTCCTGACCCTGTGACCTCAGCAGATTATAACTCTCCACAGAGTACGTCTTTTACACCATCGGCTTTTGGGGCGATATTAACAGCTCCTGGATGGTCTGCTGTGGAGATGGTGTGTAAATAGATAGTGGGAAAGTTTGGAAGCTGCTTTGTACTACTAATGGAATTAACTACAGAACAGGCTTTCTAAAACGTTTGGCCTAGTTTTGCAGAAGTAACATTAGAAAAAGTCAGTAAGTTTGTTGTTGTGATGATATTGTTGTTTACATTGAAAAAGAATAAAGGTTATCTGGGAAAGTCCTGATGGTGATTACACACCTCACATACTTTCTTTTTAGAAGATATGATCGACATTTTTTTAAGTCCAGCTAAAATAAGTGTTTTTACTATATCAATTTTTAAACTAAATTAATTCAATTCATATAGCTTTGTATTACAATGACTCTGCTGGGTGCTGTTTAGCTTTACATGTCTATTTTTCCAAGATACAAATGACAGTACACAATTATTTTGATGTGATTATACACTATTAGAATAGTTTGGCCAAACTATTTACTTTAACAATGTAGAACCCATTGTTTTCACCATGTGTTTTGAGGTTGTGTGACTGAATTGTAGACTTAATTGTGGCAGATAAGAAAATGTTAATATTTTAACTTTACACAGACATTACTGTCCATTTATAGATGGCAATGACAGCGTGTTTTCCTGTTGTCCTCTCACCCACTTAAGTGACAATTGTTTTCTACTAACTGCCATAGTTGATGTGAATATGGCAGAATTCAGATTTCTGATTTACACAGGCACATTCTTGAAAACATTTTTTAATTTCCAGAGGCAAAAACTGGCTTCCCAGAGAAAGCCCTCATTTGGACCTCATTATCGTGTGTGCAGTAAATGGTCCAGTAGTAGGTATTTATCTACTTCCTTCTTCCTGCCCTGGCTACTTTGGATGCCATGACCTTGGATGACCTTTACAGACTGTTTAACATGTTTTCTGATGCCAGTGGACCAATGAGCAAAGCAAACTGGTGCCCAACCACAAGGTGGAGACCGGACAGCACTGTGAGCCCAAAATGACTGTTCCCAGCTGACCACAGCACATATGGGCTCCCAGAGGGTCACAACATCCTGCTCACCGACCGCAGCACCCAAACACACTATTTCTAACTTTACCTAATCGGCTTAACTCCAAAACACAACACACACACAACACTGTGCCAAGAGAGCCTTGTTTAAACTTGATCTCTTTTGGCATGACTTTATTTGCCACTTGCACTGTTACTTATAGCTTCCCTCGCACAAGTTTCTCACTGTTCCTGTTGCCTTTGAGTGATTTTTTTTCCAGCCCATTGCACAAACAGAGATAAACATGCACCAAGCAAACATCCTGAGTGGTATTATTCTCCAAGCAGGTGCCTGGTGTTTCTGTAAACTGCTTTGGTCGAGTGGAAAGGCAAACACAGCGGCCTAATGACAAATCTCTGGACGCATGCCTTGAGAAAACACCGATGGCAAACAGGAGCAGCGTGTAGCACATTACAAAAAGCCCTGAGAGATATCCCTGCTCTTATAAGATTACACCCTTGTTCGGTAAAGCCAGCTGGAGCTATGCCAGACGAGGAGCATTATTGATGCTCAGGACTAAGCTCAGACTTTACAGATTAGTAAAAATGTCAAAAAGCCTGTAGAACAAATTCATTTATAACAAAGAAAGATACCTGACTGGTGGTAAACTGTTTAAGGCTTTTTCATGATTGATGATTATGATTATAATTTTATCCTTATGAAAACCAAACCAATGAGATGTTAACAATCGTGCCAAGATGACAAAAGGTCAGATTTAACATTGCCAAACTGAAAAAAAATACAAATTATAATACTGAGATGGAGTATACGGCTGATGATGTTGAATGAACATTGGGTCATTTTCACTAGTATCACTAAAACTGACTTTTTATATAACAATATAATGTAGCCATAATAATCTGCATAAAGGGGTTGTCTCAGCATCAACACTTGTACACTTCGGCAGGGGCGGCAGTGGCTCAGTGGTAGAGCGGTTGCCCTTCAACCGGAAGGTAGTGGGTTCGATTCCCGCTCTCCCCACAATTCAAAAACTGTCGTTGTGTCCTTGGGCAAGACACTTAACCCACCTTGCCTCGTATGAATGTGTATGAATGTTGAGTGAATGTATGTGGTGATGGTCGGAGAGGCCGTAGGCGCAAAATGGCTGCCACGTCTCTGTCAGTCTGCCCCAGGGCATCTGTGGCTACAGTTGTAGCTTACCATCACCAGTATGACTGTGTATGAATGAATAATGGACAGACTGTAAGCGCTTTGAGTCCCTTGGTCCCTCGGGAGTAAAGCGCAATATAAATCCAATCCATTATTATTATTATTATTATTATTCTGACACATACTAGTCACTTGTTTGTCTATGCAGGTAACTTTTCTAAAACATCAAGATTATCGTCTGAAAACTGTCCTTAATGTCAGACTTCATTGAGGCCAGTGTCTGACTGATTTATATAAACTCATCGACTTTGCCCTTGTAGCTGGTTTTATCAGAGAACATTCACACCTTATGTGATCTGTTATCTGTGTAACCAACACTTTTAGTCAATGCAGTAAATGAAGTGCACAAACAGAGGCACATGCCGTAAAGGAAACACATCTTCACACACACACCTGTGAGCCCTACAGGCTTCAACATGCATGTTTGTACAGTGTAATCTACAATTATGAGCAAATGTCAAATGAGGGCCAGTCACTATGGTCCAATGCCATGGTTTGGTTTAACGGTCAAACGTGCAATAAACTGGTCTGAGCTTTAATGCCTTTGATTAAATGCCACTTCTTGAGAAAGAAAAAAGGAAATGTGACTCAACGCTTGGACAAGGATCTTACATTAAAGTGCAGATAGCCATACACAACAAACACACACTCCACACAATGAATTGGCTCAGTTTTCTTGTACCCACTGGTAAACCAAGGAAGTTACGACCGGCCAGTCTGACAACAACAGCCAGTCTTATCCCCGAGGAAGGGAAAGTTTATTGTAAAACTCTGAAGGTTTCAACCTTTGGTATCGCTAAACCTTTAGAGCCATTGTTCTTTGGCACAACAATGATAGGTGTCAGCAAAACAATGCCAGTGTTAATTTTAAAAGAGAATGCATTGCAAGAGGAAGCCAACATGTGACTGTTTGAAGCTCAGCGTGATTCCCATCTTTGTGTCACAGGCAACATCCTGTTTCCTCATGTGGTTTGAACATGAGAGAGCTCACATTAAATTTTTAGGTCAGCAAAGTCTTATTGTGGCACATAAACAACTGTGGCCTCACCACACATTAGTCACATTAGAGGGTCTACTGTATTTGTTTCAAGGGGGTCTGTGCTATGTGCAGTGGTTGAGGTTATACCAGTTCAGGGCATGTCCCGTCCTTGTTCTCTGGTCTCTAACTATTTCTGTGGGAAAAGCACACAGAACATGATGAAGAGCCTGGTCGTACAAAATAACAAACTGTTTACAAGGAACATCCTTTTTAAGCAAAAAGAAGAACGATTTGGTTCATCTGTCCTAATAAAATGTTACAATATGGCTCCAACTGTCCCCTGCTTACACACAATACAAACGTGTGTCAAGAACAGCATGCACAACAAAAATATGAGCATCAACCAACAGATGTCATATACAGTTGTGCTCATAAGTTTACCCTGGCAGAATTTGTAATTTCTTTTGGCCATTTTTAAGAATATAAATGATAACACAAAACACTTTTTTTCACTCATAAATAGTGGTTGGGTGAAGCCATTTATTGCCAAACAATTATGTTTATTCTTTTTAAAACATAATGACAACAGAAACTACCCAAATCACCCTGATAAAAAGTTTACATACCCTGG
The DNA here is from genome assembly GCA_024416835.2 of Perccottus glenii. Lineage (NCBI taxonomy): Eukaryota > Metazoa > Chordata > Actinopteri > Gobiiformes > Odontobutidae > Perccottus > Perccottus glenii. The sequence goes on from CM044562.2 coordinate 8,723,115, forward strand.
GGATTCTGGCCTGATAACATGCACACACGTTGACACAAACAGGTTTGAATGGCTACTAAAGGTAACCATTCTCACCTGTGATCTGTTTGCTTGTAATCAGTGTGTGTGGATAAAAGGACAGACCCTTTGCATCTCTCATTCAGTGCTGCACCGATGTTTCTGTATTCTGAGTCATGAGGAAAGCAAAAGAATTGTCAAAGGATCTGCAGGAAAAGGTAATTGAACTGTATAAAACAGGAAATAAAAAAGATATCCAAGGAATTGAGAATGCCAATCAGCAGTATTTAAACTTTAGTTCACTGTATTCTGAGTACAACCGGAAGAATTCGATTCCCACTTCCCACAGTTCATACTGTCAGGGCAAGACACTTAACCCACCTTGTATAAAACAGGAAATAAAAAAGATATCCAAGGAATCTGCTAAATGAATAAATGTAAATGTAAATGTAAATAAAGAAACCAAACCAAGAACCATAATTTTCAGCCACAACCGCCTGGAAAAATGTTTGGAATGCAAAGAAAAAACAACAAAAAACTTCCGCTGAAATACAGGACTCTAAAAAAAGATGCACAATAAGGAGGCACTTGAAGAAAAATGGGCTGCATGGTTGAGAAAGCCATTACTGTGCAAAGCCCACAAAGCATCCTGCTTACAATACACCAAACAGCACAGAGACAAGCTTTAAAACTTCTGGAACAAAGTCATTTGGAGTGATAAAACCAAAACTGAACTTGGCTACAGCAGCATAAAGTGAAGCTTCTGGCCATCTCCGTCTCCTGACCTCAGTGTCATTGAGCAACTCTTGGGAGATCTCAAACGTGCAGTTCATGCAAGACAGCCCAAGAATTTACAGGAACTGGAGGCGTTTTGCCAAAAAGAATGGGCATCTTTACCATCTGAGAAAATAAAGAGCCTCATCCACAACTACCACATAAGACTTCAAGCTGTCATTGATGTTAAAGGTGGCAATACACAGTATTTAGAACTGTAAACTTTTGATCAGGGTCATTTGGGTAGTTTCTGTTGTCATTTAAAAAGAGTAAACACAATTGTTTGACAATAAATGCCTTCACCAAACCACTATCTATGAGTGAAAGAAATGTTTTTGTGTTATTTTTCATTTTCTCTGAAAAATGGCCAAATTACCCTAACCCTTATGAGCACAACTGTAGATACTAACACAATGATGTGGCATATGTTAGTGTAGAAGTCCCTCAAAGCATTATGTTTACTCCATGGCATGTCCTGTCCGTTTTCTTCTTATTCATTCATTTTCCTTATTTTCTACACCTTAGGTGGGGTATACCCTGGACAATGGCCAGTTGGTCGCACAGCTAACATTTACTCTCACATTCATTCAATAGGGACTTTAGAGTTGCCAAATTAAACTATACACGCATGTGTTTGGACGGTGGGAGGAAGCCGGAGTACCCGGAGAGAACCCACAGTAAGACGTGGAGGACATGCAGACTCCTCACAGAAAAGCCAGTTGGCCAAGAGAATATTCGAGTTGGCCAGCTTTTGAACTCACAGCCTTCTTGATGTGAGGCAGGAGTGCTAACTACTTTGCCGTGATATATAATCTAATTGTAATATAATTACAATTACAGAGTCAATATTGGATCATAATTAACCAGCAGAAGTTTTTGAATAAATGAAGTAAATACAACTATTTGCATAAGTGACAGTCACATTACTTTGACAATGTCAGCTTGTTGGTGCTTTAACAGATTTTTTGCTCTAATAAACAGTCAAACAAAGGGTATAAGTAAGGTTTTGGAAATGATTGGCCATAACTGAGCTGCCCTGTTCAAACTGTGATGAGAACAGTTCATATTTTCCACAAAAACTAAAAGATAAGGGCCCTAATTGACAAGTCCTGTCAATCATCTAAAGGTTGTCAGAAAAAAAAAATCTGATTTAGAGATGAAGTTGGGCGTGTGCAAAGAGAAGCCAACACTAAAAACAAGCCGCTGCAAATAGATCTGTCCAACCAGCCCATAATGATGGTTTCCCAACAAACCCACATCTAATAAACATTCACCAAAAGAGTGTTTGAAGGGCAAGTCCTCCATGGCCGCATTCATTTACAAACATCTGCACATTTCCCCCAAAGAGACCAAAGACTCCACTGTGCACTTCCCATGGGAAAGGCTCCACTCAGATTAGAAACAACACTGGAACCAAACAAGGTCTCCACAATAAATACTGTAACGAAAGAATTTACTGTATAGATATATGGCGTTTGAACTTAAAGGATTGTGAACATCAAATGAATCATAAATAAGCCGCTCTGAAGCCAACCAGTCGCCATCATCTCACGGCTATCTTTGATCTGAGGCAAACAGCTGTATGAATTAGCTGCCAACTTAACAAGCCGCTCATAACGTTTTCGTTTTCTTTTTAGTGCAAAGGGGGGGAAGGGGGGTTAGGGTTGTGGGTACAGCATGTGGTTGTGGGCGTGCCAGACCAGGAAGCAGCACTCATCCTGTGCCCCCTTCTGCTTTTTCTACTGACAGGAAATACCACCACAACCTGATGCTGATAACAACAGGCAGTGTGACCACAGCCACGAGGTAAAGAATGGAGTCAGTACAGTTACATGAAATATAATCTTTGACCAGATTTCATTGTAAAGGCTGAAACAGTCCTACAGCCTACACAACACACTAACCTACACTATATTAATGTTTTCAAATACCTGCAGCCCTAACTATTTAACAATTTATCTAAGAGTGAGTTGGACAGATTTGTGTTGGGGCTTTGAGAAACACAGACTTCATGTGACTGAGAATGGTCCATATGATTTCCTACTTTGGTTTTTTCTTGTACAAAAGAGTGTCAGAGAAATAAAAGAGACCCAATGGTGCAACAGCCTGCAAGGACATTGGCTTTTGTATTTACAACTACACGCTTGTAATGTTTTCTGTGCAAATGAGCTTCAACTGGTTTTGATCACACATAACTAGGCAGCAGGCCATCGTGCTCGTCCCCTCGGCCTGGAGAGAATTACTGCACGCACGGCAAACCTTTTAAGCCACAGTTAAAAATGCATGTCTGTGACGTCAGAGACCCAAATGGATTTAATTTAACGCCTCATTCCATGGGCTTTTCCCAAACATTCATTTTCCTCGGTCCCTTTGTAAATTTACCATGACTGTGAACATGCATGGACTGCATTAATCACAGAAGAATAAATAAATAAATGTATACAGCTTTATTTTTAAAAGTCTATAACATGAAATGGAATTGAATCTCTGTGTTTTCTCAAAGCGAGTACATCAACACAGAAGGCAAAAGGAAATTACAGCCTGGCTCTAATATTCATAGTCATTGTCGTTGTACAGAGAAGCTAATGAGGCTCACAACAAGCTGCTGATAGAATAGTTTTAAAAATTCTCACTGAAAACTATTTGCAGATGCCAGAAGTGAATACGGGTGTTGAATACACTGCATTCATTTGGTCCTAAGCATCAATTTTACATTGACTCATCAGAGTTAATGAAGTTGGAGCCCACTGCAGTATTTGGAGCGGGCCTCATGTTTCTCTGCCGGATCCCAGCGTGTTTATCCAAACACAGGAGCTGCCAGCTTTCTCACTGTAAGGAATTTTCTTACAGCACTCCCACCACCAGTCTCCCAACACTTCACTTAAATATTTCAGGAAATGAACGCTTGATTCAGCCCCAGTGCAGCAGTGATACGCTTAAGATTGTATTTACCTTTTTATTGCTGCTGTTCCACAAGAGTCGGGGGTCTGAACTGAAATGAAATCTGACATGATATAATTTGCAACAAACTGTAAAAATATTGTCTTAGCTGTAAGACAAATAATAAAAAAAAGGCAATTAAAGCATTATGGCTGGTAGTATATTAGCTGTTCATGCTCATAAACCAAAATCAGAAGAATATTATACAATGTAATACAGGCTCAGTAATGACCCATTAATTCTATTTAAAAATGAACGTGAAACATGTGACACAGACCATTAAACATAATAACTTTTTCTTCACATATGTGTAAAATAAGTCATAATGAACCATAAATAACAATCTGTATTCTAATGCAAGTAAAACATAGCATTAAACAGTTCATTGAATATGAAATAAAACATAGCTTTTGACTACAGAAGGGCTGGGCTGTATTGCACAGATAGACAGAATTAGAAAGTACCAGGATGTACCCCTAGATGGAGTCATGAGCAAGGGTTCATCTCATTCAGCCACATACTTGTGCAATAAAAAAGAAGACAGAAGCGTGTTGGCTTTTCCTTTGTAATATTTGTTTTTGCATACTACTTCTACAGCTCTGGCCAATATTTAAAAGAAAGTGGCATTTTGGATGGCCACATCTTTGCTTTAAAACTCTTTTTATCAATTGTAACTTTGCTGGTATGATCACTTTCACTGCTCTTAGTGAACAATGCTCTCATCAGATGCTTTGTTTTGTACAGTCAATGGAGTTATAGTGGTTGTTCATGAGGGTTTTAAAGCAAGATTAAGATGTCCAGAGAAGTGGGCATGTGAAATTAAAGCATATCAATATTTTACAGTAAATTTGCAATGTTTTTTTTGCACACAGACATTCACACTCATTAAATTGTGAGTGGGAGTTGGTAGAGCAGTCCATTTACCACCATATATTCTGACATAATGTGCTCCAGAAAAAAAAAGGCCATTTTCTCGGCAGCGGCAAATTTTCATGCATTCTGGCCCCGTCCACAAAGTCTGCAGAGGAAACAGTCCACACTGCATCTATTTCCAGAAAAGCCTCTGTGGTCCAGCCTCATTAAAATGCATTATTATAACGCCTCAACTTTTACCTCGACTTGCTGCCTAAGCTCTTTAGTCTAAGTGCAGCAGTGAGGCAAGGTGAGTTTTCCTGTCGCTGCAGCATGACCTCAGCACACACAGGGATTGTTAAAGGAACATGAGGTGCAAAGGTCCCATGTTTCCAATCTGATAAGACTCTGTGAATCTGTATTTATCCAGTGGGATTTTCCAACCGCCTCGGGACAGTCCGCCTCATCTAACCACTGGCCTAATGACAAGAACATTAATAGTAGTGGCTATTGTAAAGTAATTGTTGTAATATTGTGTCACAGGAAAACCTCCACCACCGCAGCTGCTGCTACCGCCATGGCCCATGGTCCAGGGGAAGGAGTGTGGTCATCTAAAATCAGACAGAAGATTACACTTAGTCTTTATAGATCAAGTTATTAAGGGCTCCCATTGTGTCTGAAGAAAAAATGGAGAAAGCAGAAAAATAAAGAAGGAGGGGTTGAGGATGCAAAAGAATAATTATGATTTTATTCCATTCCTTAAAAGAGTTGCAGACAAAAGATGATTATTAATGACTTTAAGCATAAAGTGTGCTTTCAGTAGAAACGTTATATTTGCCACAGACAACATTTGGCTTCGTGGTTTATGACCCACGAAGCCTGCTGACCCATACATACATATATACGTGTAATATATATATATATATATATATATATATATTGTGTCAACTCTGGCCACAGCCACACATTACCGCTCTGACCAATGGGATTGCAAAGACTACTTTTTGTTATAAATGTAAAGGATTAGGAAGGAAGGTTAGATGAGTAGCATATAATTCTTAGTTCGGAAAAGCAGACAGGAGCCATGAGCCATCCATTTTTGTAAATTGTCAATGTTTTAGAGATATTTCTTTTTACATTTTTTTAGAGTTGCAGTACCATCAGTGGCCTCTAGTGACATGGAAATCTGATCAACACAAATCTCAACTCTTTTAGTGTAAGAATATGTGGCCACAAGATGACAACAATCAGCATAAGCTAACATTTGTAAATTTGTAGTCACAATAGGCCACAGTTTTTTTAAGATGCAGATCTCTTCACAGTCTAACTATTCCAAGTTTCTAGTATTCCTATTTCTCTTATTTTCTGTTGACCTCCTTTTGAAAGTGACACATGAACCATTTTTATTTTAACTTTCTACAACGCCCCACTAATGAGGTCTCACTATCCAGATGTTTCTAACTGTGTAGCCGCTGCCAGCTGTATCCACCAACCACACTGTATCTCTCCCTTTCTGCCTCTTCCATAGTTCTCTCCTTTTCCCTCTTTATCTGTCTCCTTCAATTCACTCTGAAATCCCTGTCGTCTCATAGAAAAAGCAGAAGAGAAATTCCCTGGCACTCTCATACAGCATCATTAGCAAAGGCCTGTGTGTGTGTGGAATCACTGCCAGCTTCAGCCTGCACATCTTAATCTACACTGTGTACACTTGTTGTCGAGCAGCTGCCATGGAGACGAGTCTTTGGCTGTGTTATGGCTTCGGCGTGATATCTGGAGTTAGACACACACAAGTGGAAAAGGCAAAGAAACAGAGGGAAAAGCAATAAAGAGCAGCCTTTAAATGTCAAGTAAAAGTAGAGAAAGTGAAGCGGTCACTCTGTTGGTTTTGGCCATTGCCTTTTAGTTGAGATTGACCTTACATCTCTGCTTTGACCGTTTAACTCACTAAAACATGGAATGTACAACATAAAGTCACACAGCAGGAACTCTGAAAGTAAGACAAATATTATGGTCATGACTTATTAAAAGCATAACTGGGAACACAGCAGGGCACAATCCCAAACATATCAAATGAAAGTATTACCAAACTGATTTCTTTTACAAAGTAAGAACTTGTAGCTCTGTAATGACGCTGAGACAAAGATTTCATAGTGAGACCATTTCAACGAGTACTTGCAACATACTGTATGAAAATAATATAAAATCAACTTTTTTCTGGAAAATAGCTGGAACACCACTGGAGGCAAGGTGGGTTAAGTGTCTTGCCCAAGGACACAACAACAGTATGAACTGTGGGGAGAGCGGGATTCGAACCACCTACCTTCCAGTTGAAGGACGACTGCTCTTACCACTGAGCCACTGCCGCCTGACATCTGACAATGGTGCAGCATTTCAGTGGTACATCAGAGGCTAGAGGTAAGGGATGTTATTTATGAAAAAAAGGTTGAAGTAAAGCATCTGGACTTTTCAAGGTGAAGACGTTTCGTCTCTAATTCCAAGAGACTTTATCAGTTCTTAGGTCAACTGGTAAGAGAGCTGAGCTTACAGTGCCTTGCGAAAGTAATCGGCCCCCTTGAACTTTGCGACCTTTAGCCACATTTCAGGCTTCAAACATAAAGATATGAAACTGTAATTTTTTGTGAAGAATCAACAAGTGGGACACAATCATGAAGTGGAACAAAATTTATTGGATATTTCAAACTTTTTTAACAAATAAAAAACTGAAAAATTGGGCGTGCAAAATTATTCAGGTCCTTTACTTTCAGTGCAGCAAACTCTCTCCAGAAGTTCAGTGAGGATCTCTGAATGATCCAATGTTGACCTAAATGACTAATGATGATAAATGGAATCCACCTGTGTGTAATCAAGTCTCCAAGGAACACACCAGGCAGGTCCGAGATACTGTTGTGGAGAAGTTTAAAGCCGGATTTGGATACAAAAAGATTTCCCAAGCTTTAAACATCCCAAGGAGCACTTTGCAAGTGATAATATTGAAATGGAAGGAGTATCAGACCACTGCAAATCTACCAAGACCTGGCCGTCCCTCTAAACCTTCAGCTCATACAAGGAGAAGACTGATCAGAGATGCAGCCAAGAGGCCCATGATCACTCTGGATGAACTGCAGAGATCTACAGCTGAGGTGGGAGACTCTGTCCATAGGACAACAATCAGTCATATACTGCACAAATCTGGAAGAAGCCATTTCTTAAAGATATCCATAAAAATTGTTGTTTAAAGTTTGCCACAAGCCACCTGGGAGACACACCAAACATGTGGAAGAAGGTGCTCTGGTCAGATGAAACCAAAAATCAAAAAAACTTTTTGGCAACAATGCAAAACGTTATGTTTGGCGTAAAAGCAACACAGCTCATCACCCTGAACACACCATCCCCACTGTCAAACATGGTGGTGGCAGCATCATGGTTTGGGCCTGCTTTTCTTCAGCAGGGACAGGGAAGATGGTTAAAATTGATGGAAGATGGATGGAGCCAAATACAGGACCATTCTGGAAGAAAACCTGATGGAGTCTGTAAAGACCTGAGACTGGGACAGAGATTTGTCTTCCAACAAGACAATGATCCAAAACATAAAGCAAAATCTACAATGGAATGGTTCACAAATAAACATATCCAGGTGTTAGAATGGCCAAGTCAAAGTCCAGACCTGAATCCAATCGAGAATCTGTGGAAAGAACTGAAAACTGCTGTTCACAAATGCTCTCCATCCAACCTCACTGAGCTCGAGCTGTTTTGCAAAACTGATAGAGACATACCCCAAGCGACTTACAGCTGTAATCGCAGCAAAAGGTGGCGCTACAAAGTATTAAGTTAAGGGGGCTGAATAATTTTGCACACCTAATTTTTCAGTTTTTTTATTTGTTAAAAAAGTTTGAAATATCCAATAAATTTCGTTCCACTTCATGATTGTGTCCGACTTGTTGTTGATTCTTCACAAAAAATTACAGTTTCATATCTTTATGTTTGAAGCCTGAAATGTGGCAAAAGGTCGCAAAGTTCAAGGGGGCCGAATACTTTCGCAAGGCACTGTATATCTCTAGAGGGAGGAGTTTCCTCTGAAACCAAACCTGATGGACCAGGCTGATCTGGTCTCATAGTTGTTGGCCATGAGTCAGTGTGACTCCAGATGTGAGAGTCGTTAAGGCTCAGGAGAGTCGTTAGTGCCGCTGCTCCATTCAGGTGCAGAGTCGTTAGTGACACTGCTCCATTCAGGTGCAGAGTCGTTAGTGACACTGCTCCATTCAGGTGCAGAGTCGTTAGTGTGACTGTGGCTTGTCTCCCTGTTTTCTCTGAAAATGCACTCCCACACCCAGAGAGCATACATCAGCACAAAGACACATTTGAAAAACAAAAGCACAAAAATATTAAGCATCAAAATGTAAATGATGGCTTGGAAACATGTTTGTATAGTGTTTAATTCTGTGCATGTGGGAGTACTTATGAGAGTTTGGAGCCTAGTCTTACCTATGTTGAGTTTTTTTGTCGTTCAGCCCTCATAAATGTAGTCGTAATATGAAAAGCACCATACCTGGGCAGAGATTAAAATCAGACTATGCAGGAATGAAAATCTGCAGAGTGGATTAGCTTTTACTCCATGTTGTGAATAGTCTGAGTAATGTATGGGCCACTGACCCACAATAAGCCGCAGTTCATTCCCCGGCCACTTGTCGACACCCCTCTTAAATCCAGAAGGATAAAGCGGCTCGGTCAGTCAACACTAACCTTTTACACGCTCAAACACAGCACTTTGGACGTATTTATAACATGGTATTTCCCGCCTGTTGCTCTTAAACCGCGTCCACCTTCTATTGTTATTCCTGCAGCGGAGACATTTGTGCTACACGGACCATTCTTTCACGCCGCTCCCATAACATTAGCAGTCTGATGAGGGCAAAGGGTTATCCAGCTGACAGATGAACTGAACACACTGGGAGTGAGTTGGGAACTGGGACAAGGGCACTCAGGACATGACAGTTTCATGGCTAAAATTCAGGACTAATACAGTTCTACACAACAGTCTTGTGATTCACCCGCAGTGTAAAGACTGAGACACTAGACCAGACACTATCAAAGCAGGATTTGCTTTGATAGTGTCTGTTAGTGACTGTTTTTCTTTCTGTAAGACTTCTCAGTTAAAATGACCCTGGTGTTTTTGTTCCATCATGTTTCACGTTGTACACCAGGGTCACATCTGGAGGCCTGGGGTGTTAGAGAGGCCCCAGAGAGGCACCGGTCCCATGTGTCAGTAGCTTATATGTATTACCATTACGGGTCCACTGCAGGATCTGTGTGTGGTCTTCTGCCAGTTTTTCAATGACGACTGTTTTTCCACCGGTTTTTGTTGCTGTGGATCACATCTAATCGCTCGAGGGGTGATACTGAGATATGAGGACTTCATCATGTGGTTTTGGAGCTATAGACTGCAAACAGGAGGTGAAGGATACATTTTAATTTTTTCAAGGTTTCTCCTTTTCTCTTCATTAATGACACTCACCTATATGTACATGCTTACTCCCCTTTAATGTGTTTTTGCTTTCATTATTTATGTTATACTTTAAAAGAAACCTCAAAATATGGTTCAAATTAAACCCTGCAGTATTTATGATTTATTGGGTCAGTTATGGGTCAGTTTCCACGGTTTTTAATTATTTAAGCTCCAGTACCTGATTTTCTTTTTGCCGTCCCTCTCTCAGATGCTACTCCCAGCCAAAAGCAGCCTTCTTATAAAAATAAAAAATAAACAATTTTTCTTCCACAGAATACTAATACATTACACCAAACTGAAGTTTAGAGCATAGCGTTAGCTTAGCTTAAACATTACATAAATTGAATTGACAGTATTTATTGGTGTTTCACGTTGCGCCTCTTTTCTCTGTTGAAATTTTTTTTTTTAGCTGTGTTAAAAGACATATGCAGTGCAATACAATGGTAGCTATTAAACTTCCTAGAATGTCAATAGACAAGCCGGTGTCGACCAATGGGAGTGCTCCTTTTTTGAGCTTGTGATTTTGCGAGCATGTGATTGGCCAGGGTTTTCTGTTCCTGAGCACAGGTTGTCATCAATTACAGTCCCTTATAATAAACAGTAGATGACCTCATAAAGCCTGTTTTTTTCCCCAAAAATGATTGTTTTTGAGGTTTAAACCATTTTCACCTAGAAGAAAGCCATATCACGTACAGTCCACTGTCTAAAACACAACATTAAAAACATTAACATCATGTAAAAACACTACTGTAGTCCCAGCCTTAAACTGGGCTGAGGCTGACTTTTTATAAAATAAAATAAAATAAGGAATGAGGAGGAATAAAATAATTTTACATTGACTGCAGTTGTTCTTTAGATTTAAACAAAACAGACTACAGTGAGTTCGGTGGTAGATGCCATTAACAATTTGGCAATTATGGAATATGGCTGAGCCGAAGTGTTAATGGCAGAAAATAGGGCCTTAATGTAAAAGTCCTGCGGCCCTGGCTTTCCTCACAAATCCTCCATTAACACCTATTGTGTCACATATTGAAACAGATCTGGGTCTTGGCGATGACCTGCTGCTGTGGCACCTGGGGAACAATGCCATGTGTGCGTGCCTCCTGGGACACAATTGTTCCACTAATGTCATTGTAAACTTCAATAGACTTTGGCTGTGCTTCCAATTTCTGCGCCACAAAGATAATCCATCACAGGAATATTGAAATGGAGCTGCTGTCGGACTCACTGCGCCGCCACACGGTTTCTATTGTAGACGTGATGGAGGCGTTCATGTTATTCATTTGTTCGCTGGTTGGCTGGTGGAGCACATCTGGCACAAATGTTCACACCTTGTTGATCAACTGTTGCTGAAGGCCTGCTTCTGCTACAGATTTGTGCAGCTGGAAAACAACTGCAAGATAAGCTTGATTTTAGCAGAGAGACAACACAATTACACATCACAACAAAAGTAATGAGCTTTGTAGACGTAGAGAGAGGGTAAGAGATTTAATGTTATGCTTTGCAGTAAATGTTACACCCACAGACACACTTGTGCTGAAAATGTAGACAATTTAATGGGTAGAGCAAACACAATTCAAGGTAATGCATCATTCATTCATACATGAGTTCAGTGACATCAGCTTTAGTTCTGTCCAGTTGTAGATGTTATCAAGACAGCACTTTGGTTGTAAGCCTCTGCTCCTTTTTCCTTTCCTTTTCCTCCTTGCTCACACCCTAAGTTGATTGTTTGACAAAGCCGTTGAGCTTCAGGAGTCTTGATTTAATTGCGGATGTGATTGGAGTGAGTTTGGAAGTACGGAGGCTGTGATCAGATAGTTGTTTGTCATAAACCTCATCACATGGTTTTGGAATGCGACTACTTTTTGCCAGGATTGTGATGTCCAGTCCACACACTGTTCATTTGGTACAACGGGAATGGTGTAGGGGTTGAAGATAATGGATTTCAGGTTATAAGATACTCTTCTTGATGTTAGCAGTCTTACTTTTAATAGTCGGAGCTTCACTAATTACTTGCCTCTTTATGATGGCAAACACAAGGGAAAAGCCGCCTAGATACAACTCAAAGTAGAAAAGGTTCCATAGAAGACAGTGTAATGATTTTGAGCTGAGGTTGGCAAATACCATAAAGTTAGTTTTAATTAAACCTGCACAGGATTCCAACAAAAAGGATGCACTTAGCATTTTGGTGATAGTGCTCCTGAAACAGTGCCTTTTTCGATTTTTTGCCTTCTTGATCAATCTGCCACTCCAATAACTGGAAATAGACTTTTGATTTTGTTGTTATTAATGTTGTACTTAATTTATTTACTAAAAATTAATGTTGTGATGATCAAAGTTCTAACGCAGCAGCTAAAAGATGACTATTTCAGAATTTAGACCAGGTATAAATGGCGGGTGATGGTAGATCAAATATGACATCAGAAGCAATGACCTTTAGCATATGCCACAATGTAAATGGAGTCCATCTTTAATTCTGAGGATATGAGATGTCCTTAGTTTTGCCTGATCAGATCTGGTGCTATTAATTTATGAAAATGTTAATTAAATCTGTTGAAAGGCATACATTTAAGATGCAGCACTTTTATCTAGTATCGGTTTGAGTGAAAAATGTAATAACACCCAGAACCATTATTATTGTGTGTCTAACCTGGTTTGTGTGTAAAATGTGTTCTGAGTGCATTTTTCAAAGTGATCCCACATCGCACTAATTAACTTGGTGAAAAAACAGTCATGATATTAAAGCCACATAATTATGCCTTATCCAAACAAACCAAACAACACTTCATAGTCTCTGATGATTATAAACATGTTAGCTGTGCAGTAACGCTGGCTCACTCTAATAGACCCAGATAGTGAGGAATATGAATCACACATTTCACACAGATGAGATCTCAGGCATCGGCTCTAATGAGCTGCACGGGCCTGTGTTCACATATTGCTTGATTAAGACAATAATGAATTCCCATACAAAACAGAAAACATCTCATGGGCATTATTTAGATTTGAGCTCAGCGGCGAGCACCCCCCTTTGGTTAATTAACTCTCTTTTAGCGAAGCAGAGGCTAATCAGGGAGCACCAGGTGTGTGTGTGTGTGTGTGTGTGTGTGTGTGTGTGTGTGTGTGTGTGTGTGTGTGTGTGTGTGTGTGGTGCTGACTCTCACAGATTCTGAACCGAATGCAAAAAGAGCTCTGAAAGCACCTGGAAGATCATTAGGTCTCAAAACGTAGAGTCTCTAACAAACATTCTCTGGAATTGTATAAGATTATATTGATTATGATATGGTGCAAGGGTTTCTCCAATCTTGGCAAAAGGCAATTTCATCTTGTGAGTTTATTATAGAGGAGAACAGCAAGTCTGGCATGGTATTGCTTAGTTACTAAAAAATAAACACTTGGTCTCGATCTATTGTTGGGAAATACTGGGTCTGTTTCATATAGGCCCAAACTTATCAAACCAAAGCTTTTGAAGTTGTTTTCCCATTTCTTTGTTGCATTATTAAAACTCTGCAACACTACTTTTAAAAATGAAAACATATAATCATGGCCATAGCCAAAGCTACTTTTGGAACAAACCAAACTGCTTCTAGCATTCAAACACTTTGAAAGTATTTTTTATTTTGCCTTGAATGTGCGACTTCCCTTAATATGTAATCCATAGCCATCATGAAGCCCTTTCCATCAGGCTCTTATCACCACTACTTCATTACGGCCTCCTCACAGAATAGTTTATCCTATGTCGATGCACATCAATCAGACAATTTGTAGTGCATCTCAGATATGTTTTAATACATGTCCAGGCTCTACTGGCCTAATCTCAGTCTATATTCAGCAGATTGTAAACACTTGATGGTGGTGTCTGGTTGAGTTTTCCTCAGAGTAGAAGTCCTTGATCTGTATCCAGCGCTGGTGGCAGTAGTGTGTATGCTGGCATACACTGAGCCCACTCTGAAATCCACACAGCAGATAAGATCTGTGTTGGTTTGCTGCACCCTTGTGGAGCCTGGCTGCTACATCTCTATAACTCCAGATAAGAATGTGCAGGCGTTGGCTTCACAGAGCTAGATTGGGAATGTGGCATTTTTCTCAGTAAATGACTTTATGCTTTAGATAGATGCGAAGATATTTCATATGTCTTATGATGTAGTACAGAGATGGTTATCTCAACCAAAACAGTTCAAAATTATAATAAAACTAAAAGAAGGCTTTGATAAGAACACTAGGGGAAAATAAGAATTCCACCTGGTGCGTGCTCAGTGACCTATCCATCCACCAAACAAGGTGTGGTTATAACTATAATTTAGTGTAATATCTGGAGGAGAAACCTATTGTGACACAACCATAAATCAAAAATGAAAGGACCAAAGACCAATGGTGTCACCCAAAGAAACTGTTAATGGGCCCAAGAAGCTGGAAAAACTATAAAGTGTTCATGATTGCTTTAATATGATCAAAAGCAGATCTTTAAGTAAGAGCACAAACCATAAAACACCAGCCCTCTAAAAACATGGCTCTGGTTTCTCGGTTTATTTTTTACCGTCTTTTGTAATTTTTATATTTTTGATCAACATTAAGTGAAAGCCTATTTTATTCATGTTTTTGTTCACGTTATTATACAGTAGCATTTCTTTATGTAGCCTGTATTGGCCGTGTGTTTGAACTGTGTTGTAATTATATCATATAATTCAAGTCAATACCTGCAGATCAATAAAATACAACACAGCCTGGTATAGCACGAACAGCACAGCCTCCCAACAGTTTGATCATTTGAGTGCACATGCATCCAAGCCAACTGCTACAGTCAATTGTTCTCTATTAAGACGTCCTTCGTCTTAGTCGCTGGCCTTGGTGCCTTGATCACGCCGAGTGGAAACTTGGCTACTGTGCTGATGTGGTATTGATGGTACAGGCGTCTCGAGGAGGTGACAAGGACAGCAATTGATTGTCTCTAAATGAGAGTGAAGAGGAAGATTGATTGCCATCGATCCACTTCTTCCTCCAGCAGCCTCCTCCATCTTTGATTATGACCACTTTTCACCCAATCAAGAGCGTGTGAGCTACAATGGGGGAAATCCCATCGAGAGGTATTAGCTCCATTTGTAAAAGGCTGTAATTATGAGAGCAAGTGCGGACACAAGGTCAACACACAGCAGGTGCCATCAGCCCAGATGATAATAATGGGGCTTCCTCCTGCTTTGCACGGTAATTTAGTCATATAGATAATGGCGCTGGAATACAGCTTGTTATGTGTGTGTGCTTCTCAGATAATAATAAGTGTTTCCATAACAATTGCTTGAGGACAGGAAAACAGTGATGAAACGCAGTCATTTGTCATGCATATTGAAAGATAACAGAGCTGCTTGTGCTTTTTTTCCATATTTTTTATTGAAAGCTTCATCAGAGAGAGAGATTGAGAGAAAAAAAAACAACTCATAAAACCCAAGTCAAATCCTAACATCCACAGATGTACAGATAGATTCTCAAAGATCACACACACCAAGCAGCATGTGTGAGGCGTGGCCATGTCGTCCTCGGAGCTGAAACCACATAAAAGTGAACAACTGAAAAAAACGCAAAATGAGAAAAATAAAAACCGCCTGCTGTCCTATTTAATAGTTCCTTTTTTTAATGAATCCTAACCTAACACACTTTTGGTTGGCCATTTCCTAGTGACTTGAGATTTCCTCAGACATCCTTCTGAACTCCACACGGGGTGTGTTGGATGCTGACTGGCTGCTGTGCTCTTGGGGTTGTGTGGCCAATCGATAGCTCTCATCAAAGGTGGACCGAGGCATCAATTAAAAAGTACAGGGCCTTGCTCATGTGGGGGGTAGTGTGAGCAATTTTCCCACTGCATTAAGTGTGAAGAGAGGAAGTAAGAGACGGAGCATGTGCTGGTCTGTGATGAGTTATTGAGCCACACTTCTCCTTAACTCTCAGGCCGGGAAAGTGACTGTGAAGCCTCGTTTTTATAACAGATGGCGATCGATGGGTGTCACTCACTAATAGGTTGTGAACTCCACACTCTCTTAATCACTTTTGAATCACATCCCATGCTGTGGCAGTGACTGTGAGACAATGCGAATTATGCCATTTGGATAAAAAGGCAGAGATGAAAGCACCTAACACTGGTGGGAAATCAGAGGCTAAACAGCAGCAGAGTGGATGTAGTTCTTCTGAATGAAATGTCCTGTACCAGATGAGTGAGATTTACTGCATCAGCGTTACTCTAATCTTGATTTATGATTGCATAAACTTTCTTTTGACACTACAGTAGTACACACCACAATCTTGACAAGTTCAAAAATTATGCTGAAAACATAAGATGCAGAGCTATCACTCAGCATTTCTGTCAAACCCACTAGTGGCCACTTCCGCTACTGCAACTAAAACTTAGCTGCCACTCCATCAGAATGAGTTTAAAGAGCATGGACATCTTCTGAGTGAGGTGAAATATGTTAGCTAAAAGTAAAAGCTAAAAGTAGTTAAAAAGAAACAAGAACGTTTTTGTCACTTTTTGTTATGAAAGAAATGGAAGCCAGACAAATAGATACTGCAGTAGTGAACCATGGACTGACTGAATGACTGAATGAAGGTATAAAGTGAGCTAATAAGGCAGAAATTGCGCACAGTTGGAGATTGCGTCTGAAAACACAAAGCTCTGAGAAGGCAAAGAGGTCACTGATACAGAATATGGTGTTATTAAAAAAAGATACTAATTGATAGCTTGTGGACGACTGGTAACATGTGCCAATATATAGCTGTAGAAATGGATGGTTAAAAAACAAAAGGAGAAAAACAAAGTCTCCATCCTGGTGTGATGGCTTAGGGATGGAAGAGCGAGTGTAGCTAATTAGCGCGAGGTCAAGCTGGTCACCTTCTGGAGTCCTGTACTACGTCTCCTTGACATGCCGCCACATGAAGACAGAGAAACTCCAGGCTATGACCACTTCTGTCGGCAACTAAGGCTAATGATCTCCCTCCTTCAGACACACACACACACACACACACACACATTACACATTACTCTCTCGGTGCAGCTGGCTTCGGGTTTGTGCTGACACATGGCTGACTTGGAGCCGTGCGGTTCTGCCACAGCCTTTTTAAAATTGCGGCCATGCCTTCAGTGCACTTTCAAGCCGATATTGGTATTCTGAGAAGGTACATTATGCCATTGTGCTATTAAGAAAAAAAAAGCCATTTCTGTTTGCTCACTTGGGTAATCTTTCAAATCTTTATGAAATATTGCGAGCGTACACCAGAAGCAACACCTGCCTTAACGTCTTTTTTGGTCTCAAAATCTCCATTAGCAAAATAGAGCTGTTATTTGTTTTTGTTGTGCATTTTTCAATAATCTCTTAGCTATTTCTAATCCTATTTCCCATAATGCCATTACTATTGAATCACAGGCCATTTAAAGGACGCTCTGCTCTTTGATGTGCAACTATAGCATTAGAAGTCCTATTAGCTTTCAAAATGTCTGTGTATTATAAAACAGCAGTCGTACAAGTCGAGAATATGAGCCAAGATTAAGAGCA
The DNA here is from genome assembly GCA_024416835.2 of Perccottus glenii. Taxonomy (NCBI): domain Eukaryota; kingdom Metazoa; phylum Chordata; class Actinopteri; order Gobiiformes; family Odontobutidae; genus Perccottus; species Perccottus glenii. The sequence goes on from CM044562.2 coordinate 8,740,719, forward strand.
CCTTTAAAAAACACATAGCTTACAACTGGTTAAAATGTAGCAGCCTTTTGGATTGAAACAGTGTCCCGAGAACTAAACGTTCAGCAGATGATAGCTAATACAGATGTTGACATGAAAGAGATATGGACTGGTGTTGATCTTAATGGAAAATAAATTTAAAAAAGCCAGCTGGGGGTTGTTTGAATGATATATTTGGCCCTTGACCTTCAATGGAAGATGAGGCAGACTTGAAGAACAATGTAAAAAATGCACATATGGCTTAAAGAGTGCAGCTCACTTCAGAACCTGTGCCCGTTGCTGTTCTTTTGTGTGTCACGGAGTGGGCAGGTGGCCTGTTAAGAGTACAGTGAATTAGCGGCCAGTCTGGAAACAGTGGCCAGCTGGTCACAGAGATTTGTGACAAAACATAAAGGCACAAGCCAGACAGCTTCCTCCTTTAGCACCACTGAGTAGCTTCAAAGTTGTGTAGCACTTTTCGACATTAAGCACACATTTTTCACTAATATCATTCAGAAATATCAGAAAGCTTTTTTGTAAAAGGCACTCAATGTACAGTTTGATTGCTGCCACACATTGGCAACCGTTTCCCAGGATGCATCACACCGGCAGAGAATTTTAAATGAGTCACATGATCTGCAAGGGCTTGATTGCAATTGTCAGCAAACAAAAAGCTCCCTGGAAGAAAGGTGTCTTTTGAGGGGCATTGGAGTAGAGCCGATTGCCCTAGAGGCAGACAAATTGGGCCTGTCAAGCCTCATTGGGACTGTGACTAAAATTGGTTTGTGGTTCTGCTTCTGCACCATCCAATAAAGAGAAGGGACCTCAGAAACAGAGAGGCTGCAGAGGCAAAGAGGAGGATGAGGGCAAAAGAGCCTGGCTTGGCCGTGGCACATTAACGGTGAAAGTGAAGCAGGGCGAGCGAGCTCTTTTTAGTGCCATAGTACCGCGATGGGGCAGGCACACTGTACTCTTGACACACACAGGTTGCTGTAATGGGGGAAGAGAAAACCGCTGTCCCACAGGCAATTTCATCAGGGACAATTTTCAAAGATGAAGTCATTGAGACGATCACTCTGTGAGAGGACAACGCGAGGAGATGAGGCGGGCTGTTTGTGCAACAAATTGGGACTGTGAAAGGTGCAACTGACACTCAGCAGTGGGGTCAAGGAAGGATCGGCCATCACTGTCTTGTTATGGCAGGTAAGGAGCCTAGTTAGTGCCCACAGGTGTGCAGAGTCTGACCTCTCCTTTTGTGTTGGACAAATGACTGGGGAGAATTAAGACAAGGCTAGAAACACAGTGCTTCCACGTCTTGTTAGTGCCACACTTGGTTTACAAGCCTGTCTGTTGTTTACTATAAATACAGACTTCTGACATTTTAAATCCATAGAAACAAGGGGGTCATTTCTTATCTTGTGAAAATGCCAAAAGGCCAATTTGAGTAATCGTCATACACTTTTTTTCAATATACAAAAGTTATTTATAATCATTGTCATGCCACATTTTTCACTACAATGTCATCTCTTTAAATGGCAGTGGAAACAAATGTGAGCCACTCAAGAGTGAAAAGGTCGCAGAGAAATAATTCTGCTTCTTCTTTTCTTTATAGAAAACGGCCATATACTATAACACTTTGTAAGACACAAGTTGCATAAAATCTGATGTTGGGCCAGGAATGTGCCCTGAGCTAGACTTTGGATCAAGTGACAAATGTCAAAAATCGATTAATAAGTCTGCAGCTGAGCCTTTGGCATTGTGCTTGAAAACAGAGGTGAAAAAATATCCAATAAAGTGAAAAGCAGTTACATCAGCCTTGGTCTCTTTTTAAGTAATTTTAACGCTCTGTTAGTAACTTGGTTCATAGTAATTGACTGGTCTTTGTTTGCTTTGGTCCTTGTCTCCCAGTGCCGCAATGTGTTTTTTGAACCTCAAGTCTGGGTAGGAGGAATAAGACATGATGGTATAAAAATTCAGAAAACATACCAAACAAATGTACATGCCTAGCTTAAGGACCACATTTCTGTCTACTGCTCCAAATCATGTGCAATAATGATCACTATCCTCTGTAACAGACTCTATTAGTATTACTGCACTAGAGTTTATGCAATCTTTGCTAAATACTTCCATTTTGTATTTCTCATTTTCTTTGCTCTTACTGAACAGCAAACACCACTCATCTGGTATTCTGAGCTCACTCAAGCTTGTTTCATTTGATGGAGGTTGAAACAAGGCCGAATAGCAGCAGGGAGATTACCAGTTCAAGACAACAGCTCAGAGGTGCTTCATTAGGCAAGTTTTTTACAGTGAGATAAAGAGACAGTGTGATCACGAGGATGGGGTGAAGGCAATGCATCGATGACCACAGAGCTGGACCAGCTGCATTCCCCGATACATATTCTAGTGTTTCCTGCGAGATGTGAGAGAATGAAGTGGACTATTGTCAGAGGGAGGAGACGTAGGAGGGCAGAGGTGCATCACACATCTGAGTACTGCGTTATGTGTGAGAACTGGACAACAGTGGGAAACGAGCTTAAACCTGGTGAGTGTTAGAAGAAGGATAGTAAGGACTGGTCCGGCCATCATGGTCAAATAAAAAGGAAAGAAAAACAACGACAACAGCAACAACAACAATCACAACAATATCAACATTAACATCAACAACATCAACAACATCATCAGCAACAACCAAATCAAACTGAAAACTGAAATAGGGAAAATCCAAAACGGGTCCATAGTGTCTCTTCATCTTTGGTATAAAAATGGCCATCCACGGGCTGCATTTGATCCACACCTAGGAAAGACTACAGAAATTGTCAACAATTTCTTCTATTGCTTTTGCGCTGATTGGTTTAAACCATAAGCTCCTACTGTATCTACTGGATTTATTCCACTGCCAGAATTATTATTTTTTAATCCATGTGTTTTTTTTAAATTCTTTTTTCCACTTTTTTCATTTTACGCAGTGTGACAAGCAAAGCGGGCTAAAAACATCTTAAAGCTCATAAAAAAGGTAAAATGTGGCAGATAAAAAGCACTAATGTCATCAACAGCAACTGTTGCCATGTAAAATCATAATTATGGTCATAAAAAACAAGTTCAGCATTTGCAACAGACTGCATCCACAATGCAGCATGTGTTTTCTTTTTTTCCTTGATGTGAAAAATCTCTTCATAGCTTCAACATTCCCCCCACGAGTCTTTCCCCACACACACACACGTTTTCTTCTGACACCTAGTTACCTCTGACATAATAATTATCAAAGTTTTCTTCTAATGAAGAAAAGAAAAAAAGCTCTTTTCTATTAAATCTGTACAGCTTATGTGATAGATCTTTTTTCTCTTTAAAACTCCCACAGTGCCTTGCACCGCCACCGCATGGTCCAAGAAACTCATTGTGTTAGCCTTTTCCCTCTAAACGGACGTCAGATTTAAAAGTTTCTAGCGCCCTTAAAATTAAGGCCATGAAGATTCAATAAAGAAAAAACACTTTGAATATATCTAGAAAACTAAAATTTAACACTACAACATAAAAAGAGAGAGAAAAAAAAAACGGTAGCTTAATATCTGAGGAAGACAATCTCTTGTGTGTCTCTAACTTGACTCCCCTGTTTTAATTACAAAATAAACTTCATCACCTACCTGCGCATTCAACCTTTTTTTGTATATTTTATATATTTTTTATTTTTTTTAATTAGTTGAGAATTTTCTTTGAGAAACTTTTCAAGCTTCAGCCCAGCCATTTAGGCAGGTTTCCAGACTAAACTATCTTTGCACTGTGCCCAGCAATTTCCCCATCCCTTTCCTCAGCGTCCTCGCATCCTTTTTTGTGGCGTTGTTTTTTCTCATAGGCCAGGTAGGAAATGAAAAAAGTGTCTCTTTTTTGGTGCCTGGGCAATCTGGAAGCAATCTTTTCTCTTCTCCTCACATTCACAGTGCAGCCACCTTCTGTCTCAAGGCAACGCTGTCACAGGAACATTCGCTCGGGCCATCGCTATCTGATGAAAGAGAAGAAAAGGGAGTGAGGAAACGAGCGAGAGGAGGCTGTAATCAAAGAGCAATATTACAAACACGCCAGAGCAATAGAGCTGACAGCTGACAGCCCAAAGAGAAGCCAAATAAAGCACAGCCAGCAGTTCTGACAAGGCCACTACAGCTGCACTAATACAACAGCACTTAGCAATCATTAAAGTCATATTTTATAGTCATATCTCAATTTGTACTACACAGCTGCTCAAAGACAGGTTATTTGAGTCAGGGCATGATGGTATACTTCAGACGACAAGTGTAACATATCTATAGAGTTATTTATTGTGTAATTCACAATTTATACTCTCTTTTATTCAAAATATATTACACTACATCATTTCAAGGGTTCACATTGTACATAATTCTTTTGTGCACTAAACCAAACTTCTTTTTTCGAAGCTGATTGGTCGACTCACTTAGACTGGTAGGAGTACGCAGAGACATGGTCAGTGTTGTCCACCTGGATCTGTTGCTGTCCGGTCAGCTCCTGTGACGAGGGGGCCACTGTCTGGGGCGAGGCGTCCGTCACCACTCCCTGTGGACACACAGCAGGACATACTTATACCTCTGCACAACATAAGGCTGAAGCCTGAACCTACATTCAAACTTCAATTTATACATTTAAAGTCTTACTTTATTCTTGTTCTCTGAGTGCTTAAGTTGATCCCACTTTTCCGAAGGTCCAGAATCAACATTTTGAGATCAGAGACAGATGATTGACAAGTGTAACTGACAGCTTAAGAAGCAGTAACTAGCTCCCTATTGTAGTTTTATAAGCTTCTTTTTAAAGCGTGAAAAATTATAACATTAAAGATATTGAAGACCCTCAACTGATAGGCCTCTCCTTGAACAGAATTTTGTTGAAAACATTTCCATGTTTCACTGATACTTTAATAGCATCCCCTGCTTTATATACAGTACATGATTACAATCATATTTAAGAATTTTTACTTAAATCTTTTCAAATCCCTGAAAGTTTGCTCTATGTGTAAGATGGAATAAAAAAGTTTTTCAGTTTAACATGAAAAAGTCTTTGTGTCCTTGGGGATTGAATTGATCACAAAGACTTCTTTGTCCTCGTATGAGTCTAGCATTACTGATAGCTCTCACCACGGCCTCATTTCAATCACCTTAACAAGCTCTCAACAAAAGTGCTGCATGCCCATTCATCAGCCTTCTGTCATGGTTATACAGTGATGTACACCACACTGCTGGTGCTGCTGGCCACGAAGAGGACACGCTCCAAACAGGTAAGAAGCGCCGTGGGCTAGGCCTACTCTTGCTACATCTCTATCCTCTGTCCTGCTTCTTCACAGAAGGAACTTTGGGGGAGATAGTAGCTGCAACTAATAGCTCTGTCAGGGAGAACTGTCATTGTCTGTGGCTGGCGGGATAAGCAGAGCGGCGCGGCTGACGGATGTCTGCGTTCCAGCTACCTAGCGGCCCGTACCGGCTGGGGAAGGAGAGACAGCACCGCCGGCACTGTGTCTCACTTCAGCTGCTGTCATCTGATACACGACTGATAGTCCATCTGAAGAGGAGTGCGCTGTCAGCCGCCAGACAGCCGGCGCACTTCCCCCTCTCAGCGTCCTGCCTTCCCGGCCGCACCCCGCGTTCATCATTCCTCACACCGGACAGGCCTTAAAATCTGCCAACAGTCCAGACACACACTGAGGAAGTGACAAAGTCGGCTTCGAACTTCAAATGTCTTTCTCCCAAAAAACTATAAAACTTTACACTCATCCGGCTAGTGCTTTGCTTGCACTTTTTCATCCTTGTTACTTGCAGCCTGCGTTTGTGTGTATGGGCCCATTTATCTGCCGAGTAAGTCGAACAGGAGCTGTTAAAAAAAGGTACCAAGCTGTTGTTGCTAAAGAAGGGTTTTGAAAATAGGGTCTCATCACTATAAACCATTTGCAGAGTTGTAGCTTAGCCTGTGTAGCCTAACCTACCTAAGTTTAGCTCACAATATGAGGATGACAACATCATCTGAGGATTAAGTGGCAAGATTATGGAGTAACAGTAACTCATAAGTAGTCATAACAGTAACTCTACTGTGTTGAGGAAAGGTGTTGTTTTTGACCAGTGTGTGCAGGAGTGAGGGCCTTACTTCGACAGAGACGGCTGTTGGAGGCACAGGAGTGTACTGGGGAATGTAGGTCCCTTGCATAGGCGCCGCGGCAGCTGCAGCAGTCATGTACTGAAACAAACAAACAAAAGCCAATCAAACTCAAACACACACTTCAACAGAAATCCAAGGATCATAGACTCACATGTCACAAAATAGTATCACAATGCCCTAAAAGACTCAGGGCAAATATTCCTTTACGGTCTTGCAATGTTCTGAGCATCCTTTAGGGGGGGCTAGAAGAATACACAAGCACTTTCAAGTGAACTGAGATGAGCCGGTTAAAGCAGACAGAGGGAAGAGGAGGAAGAGTTATCCTGCTGTTCCACCACACACACAAAGCAGCACGCCACAGCTGAGGGCAAGAGGAAAAAAAATCAAAAAGAGTGAAGCTGAAGGAGAGGGACAGAAAGTGAGCAAGAGGATAGAAGAAACGGTGGGTTTGCAGCCTGTGGCCTATATTCTTTTAGTCATGGCTGCCCTGGCTTTTAACTGGTGCTTGCACGCTCCATGATGGCCATTTTACACATGTGACACAGGTTTGATTACACGGTCACCACAGGGCTTTCATGTCCAGAATGAATGAGGACATGGCAGTTTGTGGGGCTGTCTCTGCTCAGTGAGAATGTGGGTGTGTGGATATGGCTCTGTGTATGTCTGCCTCTTTTTAATTAACACTGCCTGTGCACAGACTTATTTAATGTCCAGCGCTGCATGCGCATGTATGTTTTCTCCCTGTGCAGTGTGCAAGATGCCAAGACGATAAAGCACAGCGGATGTGAGATAACAGCCACCGGGCTGCCTCTCCTCTTGTCCTCTTCCTGCTGCTTTTCCGGGCCGAGGCAAAAGGAAGTACAATCCCATTCTTTGTGAGTTTTTGTTCCCTGTGCCCTGCCTGTATTAAAGAGCAAGGAGGCAGTGTGCTGCAGGAGGCAGTAATAGAGGGGCTGTGCCCAACTTGCTAGTCGTTTTTGGCCACGGGCCCGGCGGTGCTGGTGAAGTGTCATTACCGGCAGCGTTGCTAATGGATCGGGTACAGCTCCAGCGCTCAGCGCTAATGAGAGCAGCTAAAGGCCATGGACATGGGTGATTAACTCCCCCACCGTCACTGCACATGGCCAGGAGGCTGCCCTGGGATGGATGTTAGTGTGTTTGTTATGTGAATTTAAGGTTATCACACCTACAGGGCTGTCACACTGAGAGCGGGGTGAAGCGCCATGTCCAGACTTCCTGACACGTTACCACATTAACTCAGTGTGTCATGCTTTCCTCTAACCTTGCTGTCACCGACTCCTTTCGCAGCTGCTTCTAAAAGGCCCGATCAGATTGTTGAAGTGACCTTCTCCCCAGTGAATCCAAACCATGCATACCAATTTTCTGGTGGACCCTTTTTTGTGCCATTAACTTATTCCGCCAGCTCACCTATGAGGGCTGCTGAAAGCAAATGAAGTTGAGCACAGAGATAATTAGCAGTATCAAAATCTTCCTGTCAAAGGGGACTGTCCATTTGAAATGTTATATTTCTCTGCAGAACTGCAAAAGGAATTTAAATTAGCTCTAACAAGAAAATTTAATAAGATACGATTTTTCCTTCTTCCATAACCATTAGTTAACCTATTTAATGTGGCAGGTTGAACGGGGCATATTTTTGTACTCTTTACTGTGGCAAGGCAGGAGCACGTCAAGCTTGACTACAGTAAAATGGGTTGCTATAGTGATAAAGATAATTTTTGTCCAAGTTCAACTCTTTTAAGACTTCCCTGTCCATAGGCAGAGGACAGGTTTGGGCAATATAAAGCATCTCTAATTGGCAATAAATGGCATATCACTGGCGTAGTCACAGATATCCACACAAGCACACACACCTGGGCCTGGAGCAGATGGTGCGTGCATATGTTTGATGAACGGCAGGCCTGAATAGCTCCTTAACGAGGCTGCTGTGAGTCGACTCCTTAAGTCTCTTCCCTGCCATCACTCTCAATGACACGCGGCCAGAACTACAGTAGGAAGTCACACTGCAATGCAGCAACGGCATGACAAAAAATCCATACCAGAGACAGGACCGCTCTGGTACCACGGTGGTTTGGGCTGCTGCACCGCAACGCAATATAGCAGTGTGCTTAGATACAAAGTGCTGGTCCAGCTCATAGACCGAAGAAAATAATACACTAAGGCTTCAGGGGCTGATGGGGATGGGGTTCTTATGAGGAAATGAAGGCTGGCATCAGGAAACAAAACCCACTCAAAAAAAAAAAAAAAAACATCAGAATCTAAGTCCTCTTTTTAATGTCTATTTATTTGTAAAACTCCTTTCATTTGCTAGATACTTTCAGACAGTATTGGGGACACGCTCCTTTAACTATAGTCAGACCTTTTGACCTTTGATGTATGGATACATACAGCAAGACCAGACCTTTTTTCTGAATAATATATGACCTCAAAATAAAATTCCCAAGAAATTTAATCTTTATCACAAACTATGAACTTTTTTTTCTACCATAACTGTAACCTTGTACAGATAATATGCTTAATAATTGAAGCTAGGACATTTTATATACTCACTGAGAGCATGTGATAATCTGTCATTAGTAGAACCATATAACTATCATCATTTATTAAATTACCTGTAGCCTTCATCTGTCCTTTATTGAAATATTTATCATGTTGATTAGGGGTCTAGAAAGGCAGTTTCTATTATCTTTGCACTTAAAAAACTCAGCTTTATATAATTCTACTCTTATACAGCACACATCACAGTCTATTGGTCCAAGAATTTCTACTGTCTATGGTGCAGGTATACTCTCTTGTGGTTATAACTCGACCATGTTTAAATGTTCTGATCTATCATCCACCTCATGCCCATCTGTCAGCCTCTACATCAATCTGCGCCCTTTGTAGTGACACACTGTTTTTGTCGAGAGGTGGAGGATAACAGTTGGTCAAGGCAAGAGCATCCAGCCACTCAGTGTGTTATCAATGGCAGAGCTGCGTGGGGATGGACTCTGATGACTATTGATCTGAGCTCTAGGGCGCAGCACACGAAGGGAACTGGTGGAGTTGAGAATCAGACTTCACCAAGAAAAGTCATTCTGCCTCTAGACTTTGTTAACATCTGCCTAAGGAGCTTTAAACTGGCCACAATCAATGTCACTTTAAAATACAGCAAACTAATTTATCTGTTCTTAGACTTTACTGCATCTTAACTTTTCCTTGTATTTCACTATTTAATCTATCTTCTATAGTAAACACAAGGAAATTAAGTCTAAACAGTAAATTAAAGTAAATTTGGTGGTGTGTGTTAATGGTGTTTAATTACTTGCTGTTTATACGTAAATATGGTATGGCTAAACAAATTATTACATATACTATATTTTGGGGCGCAGTGGCTCAGTGGTAGAGCGGTCGTCCTTCAACCGGAAGGTAGGCGGTTCATACTGTCGTTGTGTCCTTGGGCAAGACAGAAATGAAATATACAACTAAAAATATATATATAAATGTAACACTGGTGAATGTATGTAAGTCGCCTAAACGTCTAAATCGTAATAAATGTAAATGGTGAATGGAACCTTAATGTAAGTCGCTTAGAATGAAATGATCTCCAAAAATACAGGTGGGTGCTTGATGTCCCAAAGTGTCTCTTACAAAAGTCTTGTATTAACTATAAATGTAAAATTGCAAAACCACAGCCAGAGGCGCTTTAAAATAATGCACTGTACTTGTAGATCCCAATAGAAAACCAAGAGAAGCACCCCTGATAAAAGAGGACAGCACTTCACACAGATCTGTCTTCCACCGACACAGAAACTGTCAATCACGACTGTCACCATGACAACAGAGTCCCGGGTTCTACACGCCATGACAGGAATAGGAAGGTCAACTCTTGTCATGTCAAACGCTCACACAGCAAGCCCAGAGCTGACATAAATGCATCTACTGTATATAGTTATTTAAATGTGCACATGCAAACACATGCTAAAAGTGGAAACCACACATGTATATGCGCATAAGTTAAGCATGAAAACACAAAGCGTGACAGATTGACTGCTGTTAAGTGGTGAGGGAGTTAGAAAATAAATCAGTTACGAAGCCATATGGAACATGGGCTGTAAAATAAATCAGCAAAAAGGAACATGGCTGGCATTTTTATGAGTGCCATCCATAAACACTGAGGCTGAGGTTCTTTAACATTCTGTAATCAATGTGTTCAAGACTGACAAGCCGGTTTGGGGAACACTGATCAAAACACTGAATATTTTTTTGGAAAAGCAGATGAATTCCAAAGCATTGACCACTGGTCCATGTGTCCTCATTACGGCCAGAGGTTTTCACTACCATGCCTTCGTAAAAAAACAGTGTTGATCCGAAATAAAATAACATTACATTCTCGGAAAGTTCTGGTCAGTGTCAGAGCTTGGGTGGAACCGGGAACATTTAGTTCTTTTCTTGAAGATTAGGAGAAAGCCACAGCCATGTACACACAGCAGCAGGATATTCTGAGGTGTGGCCTTGGCCTCTGCAGCGAGCAGTCATAGTGTTGGGCTGATAGATGCAGGTCATGACAGGCAAAGGTGAAGTCATGTGACCACAAGAGGAGAGGAATACAACATTAGATGCGGGTACCACAGACAGTACAAAGAGTGGGCCTGCAATACATTCATTCCAAAAACATCCTATGCTTGCACCTCATTATTTCATTGTCATAAATGATTGTCTTTATTGTCTTTATTTGAACGCTTGACTTTGTTTTTGGTGAAAATAACATGCCACTAATTGTTGTATCTGTGACTTTGCTTTGCCCTTTCTAAATGTTGACTTCTTTCTAAATACAGTAATCAATCCATTGTGGGTTTACACAGGGGACCGCAAAGTCCTTCTGCATACACTAAAATAATGTTGTGGTATCGGGTTCAGTTTCCAAGTTACAGATCCTGTTCTGTGACCAGGTTTTCTCAGTCAACCACTATGAAAAAGATTATACATCTGGCTTAGGAGTCAGTGATATAGAAAACAGGTCTTAAATCCCAGAGATGATCAAGTGTGGCATGGCGTGTGTGCCGTTGAAAGGTTCTGCTACAAAGCACATAGCCTAAGGAAAGCAGCTAAGCAGGCACAGAGTAAGAGAGTGTAAAGCAGAAGTAAAAAAAGGCCTTAACCCACATTCTCCTTTAATACAAGCCATCAAACATCAGAAGCTATCATCATAGATTAGCCTGTCTCTAATCCTGGCTGTTAGCACAGCTGGGGCAGATTAAGGAGAGGGCATTCCTGACACAGGCAACATGGCGTCACAGTCGCTGACAGCTCACCTGGAAACACATGGCTTAATGTACAATACAGCACTGTTTCAATCACTGACACACACACAAAGGCACAAAGTGAGATCAAAGGTGGTGCCGGTGGAAAGCTGCTAGCTCGCCTGGCCTGGGGCAGCAGGGTTAGGCCGGGAAGTCAGCCTTCAGAGCTGTGTGACACCTCTAAGTCAGCTTGATCCTGAAAAGGGAGAGTTCCTGGTGTCGGCGGGGGTGCAACTGTAAGCGGAGTGTATTTGTGGAATGAAGAAAAAGTGATGGAGTGATAGACGTGGGAATAATTTAGAGAGTGAGGCAGACGGAGTGCCAGGAGTGAAAGTAAGGAAGGTGCCAAACACAGACCTCTGTCACAGCGCTGAGCCTTGGAGGAAATCTGTTTAATGTGGAAGATTGGGGGAAAGCATGCTCATTCAAAACCTGGCAGTGAATGCATGCAGTGTAAAAAGAATGATACGCTCGCTCTCGGACACAGAGCATGAGGCGAGCTTAAGACGACTTGGCTCTCCTCAAAGGAAATGTCAAATCCGTCTCCTACTCAATGTGCAAACCAAATATTTCCAGCGATAAGAGGCCTCTGACCTGGTCCTATGTAACCGACACAAAACTCTCAGGCTGCATCTGGACTCAACTAACTCTTCTCCTCTATTAGAGGGGAAATGGACTCAAGTGGGCTAAAGCCTCCAATACTGCTGTAATGGAAAACATTTTAAATACACAAATATGCTGGGCTATGGGGGGCTTTTTCTCATAAAAAAAGGATTGTCATCAGATTCTAAGAATAAAGCAGACTAAACATGTGTATTTTAGTATTTTAGTCACAAGAACTGTTTGCAATAAAAGGTTTTGATCAAAGGTCAATGAGCAAATTACTACAGTCTGGGAAAGATGACAATCTAATTCCTGGATTTTGAAAGCTGTAATAAAGTGAACAGAACAGATTATCTTTGTGTCAAGATGAAATTACTGTAATTTATGTACCTTTTTGTCCAAAGTAACAGGCAGTAAAAAACAGTTCCAACAGTTGGGTTTCATCATGTTTTATTATTTTTGGGTTTAGTGTAAAGACTACTCACACTTCCTGTAGTGCCCAGGGACAGATGGTTCATCTGCTGGGTGAGAGGGGCCATCATGCTGGCTGGCTGCATGGACATTGTGTGGTCCATGGTTGGCGTGATCACTGCACCCTGAAACAAAAGGTCAAAATGTCAAAAAACATTTTACATAACATACATGTCAATAAACAAAAAAGCAACAGGCCCATTTTAGGATCTATACACACTAATGTTTTTGGCTCATCAAAATGGTGACTAGATGCAGCTGATGAATCAACAATGCAGGTTTGGGCACTTCATAGATTGCTAAGAGGATGCCTTCTCTCTGCTGCCTTTCCTTGTTTTTCCCTCTTGAGCTTGTCCTCTTGGTAAACTTCATGCTTGGTTTTCCCCAACGGGCCCAAGAGGAGCGCCAGAAGCATTGGAACATGGATAGAACGTGATGAAACCATTGTTGCTCTTTCATCCCTTGTCAATGATGGCTCCATTTCCCCGGGACTGAAGCCTCTAGAGGAAAGCTTTGAAAACACGCCTTGCTTGGCTCGGTGTGTGCGTTTACAAGTGAGGAATAGACGGACAGTGTTTATGTGTGTGGAACTTTAATAGTGCATGTTTGGTGGGACTATTGGAGAACAAACTGTGCACACAAGGCCTGTCAGAATCGCTCTGCTTGTCTTCCTCACTGCATTCACAACCCAAGCTGCCAACACGTCTTTCCTCTCCCTCCTCCCTCTGCTCTCACATCACTCCACTGCTATCACTCGATATGAAGAGCTGCAGGACCTGAGTTTCCACCCGGCAAAAATACAGGGAATGAAGAATTGATTGATTTTAAAAAAATATCACATCAATGTGTCTTTTACCATGTTGTGTATTAACAGTTCTCATGTAATTATGCTGTTTTTATCATTAGGCTCATTTATAATGTTCACATTTTGCATCTCTTGATGAAACAAGAGGTGCAAATGAATCCAACGTAACTCCTCTTATTTGTCATGTGCCACTATTTGGTGTTTCTGATTAAGGGTTAGAAAATGTTTATACAAGACCGAATCAACAAAGGTTTAGCATTCACTCTACCCTAAACTACAATATATTCACATGCCATTTACAGCTAATATTCAGCCCCATTTATTAGTTTCAGTTACAGACAAAGTTACTAAATGCTACACTGTCGGCTTTTGGCCAACCAAGATGGCAGCATCAATAAAAGAAGTCACATGACTGACATCAGAGTGTGCCTCCATTGTGATTCATCCATTGCTGAATTAGAAGATAAAGCAAGGCATGACTAAAACTGACTAAAGTTGTGATTGAATAAAAATTAGGTTTTACATGTTGTAAGTTTTTTTATTAAAAAACTTACAAGTATGTGGCTTGAATTGATTTGGTTCAGGCCTGGGGTCCTCTTAGGAAATCTACTCCCTCTACCTCAAGGTAACAGTGAGAGAAAAGTCCTCCACATCAAGGAACCACTCTGTTGCAAAGATACTTCTAACATCTGTCAATCAATCTGTCACTGTGGGTCTCAGGTGCATGCCCCCAGCTCGACCTTGCCCTCAGCTCGTCCCCTCTGTCTCTGCCAGGCTCTGCCCACTTTTCAGTGTTTTTTCAAATTTTGGCTGTGGGTGGAGTTAGGCTCTGACCCGGGGTTCAGTATCCCTTTAAGGAAAGGAGGTTGGAGGTCATAAAGGGACTGAAAAAACAGGCGGAAACACATACAGACAATGAGGGTGAGTGAAAGAACATACGGGAGGACAAAGGAAGTGAAGAGACAGAGGAGAAGGAGCGCTGTGGAAGCGGCAGAGGCTGTGGGCTACCTGTTAGTGATTGAGCCGCAGACAATGCCTTTATAATGGGAAAGGGAGAGCAACGGAAAGGCTTAATTCACAGACGTGTCAGGGAGAGTTAAGCCGATTTGTGATTTCGATTTTCTGTGTTTGTGAAGCTGAGTGTCTGTGAGAGCACAGGTTTTAGTGTGTCTGTCCACAGAGCAACTAGATAGCAACGGAAATGAGAAGGAGACTGACACAAATAGACAGTATATGTTTTTGATTTGTGCTATGGGTGTCTGTGAAACATAGAGAGAAAAAAAGAGAGCACGATAATAAAATGTGCCAACGGTGGCAGCACGTTGGCAGAGTGGTTAGCACTCCTGCCTCAGAGTTCGATTCCCATCCTGGGCATGGTTTTTCTGTGTGGCGTTTGCATGTTCTCCCTGAGTCTGTGTAGGTTTCCCCTACCACCAAAGACATGTACAATATAGGACTACAGTTCAAAATTAGCTGTTAAGCTGGTATAAGCATCTTTGCTTCAGCTTAATGTACATTGATTCTGTCATAAAAATAGAATAAATATGTGAGCCGATGTTTACAGATGGCCTATATCAATGCATTATGTCTGCTGTGAGGACATATGGTTAGGGCAGTGGAAAACCCATCTCGCTAAAGATGCTATTGATCGACTCCAGACAGGAGACAGATGCTATCAGCGCCCAGGTTGTTAAATACATTGATATACATGCCTGTATGCACTGTAAATAAGAATTGTTGTAAAAAATCTTACAACCTGAAGTGTTCATTTTAATGGCTGCTCATTACATTAAACAGCCTGGCGTCCACTAAGAAAGAGCTGATCACTATCAGCTGATATCCCTGGCCTGCTCTGTTCACCGGCCCATCAGAAATAACAATAGTAAAATATAGATGGGACAGATGTAAATGTCACAGAGATAGTGGGTGGTTTTTCCAACTGATTCATTATGGCAGGACCATGTCTCCCTCTCTAAGCAGATAGTAGTAAATTATAAGAAAAGATTAGGTAATACTTCCAATAACAACACACCATTAAGCATTAGTTAAGTATCAGTGACTACTTAATTCTTCATTTACAAAGCACAACACCCACAACAATCATTTTTGTATTGATAGAATTCAAATGATCCCTGTTCACATTAGGGTTTTGGAAATGAGTCAGTCCATTCAAATAAGGCTGACACATGACACATTGTCAAAAATACAACATAGTTTACTACTAGCGCCTGTTAGTTTTAAGCTTAATGTTTCCTATTGTAAGATTGGCAATGTTCACAAAGTTTGTTTACTGCAATTTTAACTTGTTTCCAATTCTAGGGTCAGGGTACAAGTGAGATGACGACTACAAAACTGCTGTGTAAAAAAACATGTAGGCTATGTAGGTATCAGATTTAGATTTTTATAAACATCAGTCAAACGTAGCATCCCTCCAGCCATTCTGCTCTTATCCGTCACTGCTGGAGGTTATATGATTCAACATTATTGCCAATGTTGAATCATATAACCTTGAGGCTGTGGCAATACTGTCTGAAGACAGTGTGTGGTTTGTGTCTCATTCTTCACAACAAAGTAGTTCTTGGGAAAACTTTTAGTTATGAAAATAAATATAACACAGCTGCCTTCTCTGAGGTTTAGATACAGATGTGCATTTGTAAAAACCAGAGGAGGTGATCCCAAAGGCTGATTTAATCATGACGTATGCCACAAAGACTGGGTCAGTTATTGATGTATTAAACCTGGCGTTAGAGCAAACATCTGCTGGGAACTATATACCACCGAGAACTCTTAGAAGCCTTATACCCTCGAAAACCTGCTGTTGGGTTAATCCAATGAAACCGTACCCATGGAAACATCTAAAAACCCTGGCATTGAAGCTTGTTATGTGAGCTTTACAATGCCACCCAAAACTGCACCCACCTTGCGTCTGACCACCACATGTCTTCGGGTGAATTTTGTTAAACCCAGAAAGAGGAGCTTGTATCCACGGTCTTTCACTCTAATCTGCTGCTGGAATCCCTCCTTGGGGCAAAAAGACTACTGGGTCGGCCCAGTACAAAGGTAGTAGCAGGGAATAATGCCTGCTAAAGCCCCATGTCAGCTTGTCCTTTTCTTTAACACTGATCTCATTTATTAAACCAAGAATCTTGGATTGTAAATTTGACAGCTGGACGTTTGCAACAATGTATGAGCATAGATTAAGGTGACGGACGATAACGGGAAGGATTTGTCACCTCAGGCTACAATGTTTATCACAGCGAAATAAAGATGAGCAAATGACGGATCCCACTTCTCTGTATTGATTTATTGTCTGTCCGTCATGTGTGAAACCCCATTCATTTGCACTGACTGTAAAGCTCCATAGGCTACTACAAAACTTACCATGAAATGACAAGGAATGTCCCTGTTTTCAATGCATTTGTCTAACATAAGGGAGAGACTAAAGGCAGGGCTCGAAAAATATGACAACATAATGTTTAATTTCTTTATCTCTGAGAGCGACTCGTCCAACTTTTTAATTCCATTACTATTATCACTGTTTATGGCGTAGTAATAAGGCCGTTATCAAAAAGAGGCCACTAACACAGAGAGAAACGTCTGGGTGTTTAAAGAGTGTGGGGATAAGGGTGCTAGATGAAGCATGAAACAGTATTTGTCATGTCATTGCAGGAGGTCCATTGCTCTCGGTGCTTGGACTGCACTCGTTTATCAGCTGCTTCACTGTCTTTTGCAGATGAATGGATCATTTCACACAACAGAATCTTGAGAATATTTACTCAATTTACAAAGAGAAAGATTAGAAATCCAATTAAAAAACATGCCGCACAAATAAAGCTTGTCAAGCGGAGCATATCAGCTTTTGTCTGCTAATGTTTTTATTGCCAAATTTTGGAGGTAATATCCAAAGCTTGTAGTGAAAATTCTTAGTCAGTCGCCCTGTGGCTCTGTCACAACTCTGTTATTTGAATGAAAAAATAACTCCGACCAGAGGACTTTTCCTGGCGTGAAAGGACATGGAATGAGAGAAATAAAAAGGGGATAAAGGGATTGAAAATGTGGAAAGAAGAGAACAAAAAGGAGAGAGAATAAAAACGGGAACAAAAAGAAAGAGCAGCTGAAGGACGAGTGGAGCTGGCTCAAATTCCGCCGCAGCAGTCAAATCTGAGACCGACATTATGTTCCACTTCTGAATCCGATGAGCGTTTTTAATGTCAGGCGGGGAGATGTGTATCACGCAGTGCACCGATTCAACCCCGTCTGATGAGGGCAGATAGTTCTGGTCCAGCTCTAACAGACCCGGGCAGTGCCTTTTCAAAGCCAGGAGCTCTGAGGACTGATTCAATAATTCACCTACAGTAAGTAAGAGTCCGAACGCTCCTGCAAAAACACACCGCACAAAAAGGTTCAGGAGAAAAGAGGATGGACATGTTTAAGGGGAAAGACGGCCGATGGGTGCGCTCGGCTGGAACTCCTACTCCAGCGCTCTTGGCAGTGAAAGTGAATTTGTGAGGCTGCGTGTGAAGAGAGCTTTGCCATTAAGAATGTCTTCAAGCTCCTAAAAGATAAATGTGCATTTGTTGGGCCTTGTTCTGTTTCTTCCGACTTGCTGACTTGTGTAGCACTGGCCAGAAAACAGAGCAGAAAAAACAAGCTGTCCCACTGTTCTGACAGCCTGTGTCTAAATGCCAAACAGGGCCCTCAGTTAAAACATTTAGAAAAGTAAAGAAATTAGGAGACAATAGAATACACTGAAGCTTTATTTAGTTGTCCACTTTTATAAAACACTGTCACTTTCCATCAGCTTTCTCACTTGCTGCATCAGGGACATTAATTATGAACAAACACATTTTGAAAACTGGGCTTTGTTTTTCCTCTGGTTTTTTATTACAGTAATCACTTTATTAGCTCCTCAGTGGAGTGATGTCCTATTTAATATTAATGCACTTGTCAATCTTGATCTAGTTGAATAGAAACACATCTTCTCTGAGCTGCTAACTGTGCAATAAGTCCATTCTGAGATGTTATGCATGCTTATCTCAACTTATATTTATATACAGTATCCTATGTGTCACTTCATTAACAGCCTTTACTGTTTCTTATGAACATAGAGTAAATGCATTATAGTATATCTTTCTAAAAAAATAACACTTTTTGGAACATATTTTTATATTTATTTATTTATAATCCTGTTTTGGGACAGTATTATATCAGGTTAAAGATAATGTGGACTATAGTGACCTCCTCTCTTTGCTTGGCTGCCTCCATATTGCCTGGACAACAGGACTGCATTACGCTCCATTGGGTTAAAATGTGACACGTGGCCAGAGTCGCCAAATTGCAGCACAATCAATCGTTTTTTAATGCTCAAGTATCCCCCCTTGAACTGAGCATGCTTGGCTAATTTGAGGTGATTCACTGAGCTGGTGGCAGGCTGTGTCTACAGAAAGCCAGTCTGCTGTAGCTTCTAGCATGCATGAACATGGGTCATAAAAGGGAGACAGATTGGTAGCTATGATCCACTGACGGCTATGACAGCTGGGGTTAGCGCCTAGCAGCCGCTCGGTGGCGGTGACAGCCATTGAAGCACAATGGGGACGGGACCACAGGGACAGATATGACCACATGCTTAGTGCTGGCATGAAGACACGAAGAGATGTCCCCTGCACCAGACAGTTCTGTAGCTAGTAGCTAGTGCCAATAGCTCCAAGAGGCCTCCTGACATAAGGCTAAAGATTGATGGCTGTCAGGCGGCCGTATGCTCTGCCTGGGAATAGCCAGTATGGACCACACATATGGCAACACATAAAAACAAACACGGACTGGGCAAACAGCTCAGTTACAGTTATGTTCTGTCAGACTAACCAAAACACCAGAAGAGTCTACATTTAAATAAATACGTACATGCTGTATGTAATCATAATCATACACTGCATAAATACAGTGTGTGCACAAGCCTGGCTCTCTAGAGGTTACTCTGAGACAAATAACTCCATTGACTTTGTGATGCACTCTCACAACAAGAGTTAGCTTGTTACAGAGGCAGATTCAACACTCTGTGAAACTAGCCTCAGTGTAAAGGCACCAGAGAGAAGGTGTCTGAGGGGCTTGGAGGGTGGCTGGAGCTCAGTGTGGTATGACTGTGAGTCTGTCGGGCTGGTGGCCTGCTGTGCCCAGATTACATGTTCACTGTCCCGCAGCAGGAGGGGGGGGTGCGATGGGTAGGACAGCGTGGTAAATGACCACAGTGGGGGGTCACATGGCTGGCTGAGCACTCCTCTACTGAGCAAACGCCCGACCAGCTGTGGAGTTCAGAGTTTCCCAATTTGTTCAGGGACTTGAAAGGATAATGTACTCCAAAATATGGTGCCAGCTCACAGCCACAGACAGTGTTCAAGCATTAAACTATTTGTTTTATTAATAAAGCAACTTTTACCCGGCATGACTATAACAGACTTTGTTCTAATTGTAGTGTAGTCTGTAGTTAGGAAAACGCACATTTTAAACACAGTATGGAACTTTTTTTGTTAAAATTTATTCAACAAAGAGCAATATAGTTATTCAACGCAGAGTTTTGGAGGGGTACTAAATTTGGAAAGGGATATATTCTGCACAACCATAGAGGTTCAAAAAGTGCATGTTTTATTCCAACTTTATACCATTCCATATTTGAAAAGACATTCATTTAAAATGCCCTTTTCTCCCCGAACTACAAGCTAACAGTGGTTGTACACTGATGGTTGATGATGCTCTCAGTCTGGGGGGAGGGTCAAGACCACTTTTCTGTGGAATACAAACAGACAAGTTGCACAAAATATCTTCTATTCATGCCTTATTTCAAAGTTAATGAACTGAATGTAAAGGGGAAAGATGAACACAGAATGTGCTTCAGGGCCAAACAAAAAGCCTCAAGCAAACATTACAGCCTCTGGCACAGTTTCTGGGGCAATTTAACACCCCTAAGCAACACTTATGGAGCTGGAATCAATTAAAAGCTCAACTTTAAAATACTAATTCCTCTTTGTTGGTGTAACAAGAAGAAAAATCACATTCCTGGACATTTCTCTCCAAAAATGTAAGAAGGCAGGTAATGCTGATGTGAAGATGAATATGTAAAACCTGAGCGCTTGTGGTTTAGAAAGTCTGAACATCCATAAAATCACAGTGTCTCATCCAAAATAAAAATAAAATCAAACTTTATGAGTGAAATAAAATATTGAGCATAGCACCAGCAGCGGTTTATTTTCACAGATGGGATGACCTAGAAAAATGACATTTTGGCAGAAAATGAATGTCCTGTCCTTCTCAACTATGACCAAGTCTGATTGCATGCAGTGGCTACCTCAGTCGCACTGTGGCAGAACTAAATTCGTCAACTGAATGTAATTATTATTATTTTTGCCGTGTCTCCTGTCTGGGCTTGGTAACCCCGAGCAACAGCCTGTGTGAGTGCGGTCTGCTAAATGACGCTGAATCACTTCCTGGCACAAGCAGCACCTATAAACCCCCAACTGAAAAATAGTATGTTTTCTTGGGAAAAATGGTCACGTGAGAATTTGAATGTGATTGTGCTTTTTTATAGATCAATAGTAAAAGCGAGACAAAAGAAGTGCAATCATTTAGCTATCAGGAGTTCTCATGTGGTTTCTACATAATGTGTGGATGTCATTAAGTTGGTTTAAACCTTGACCTGCACCAGAGACAGAATGCATTTTAAAGAGTTCTCCAGACATGTTCCGAGTGTTTATGCTGTTTAAAAAACTCCATGTTGTAAACTATTTTAATCCTTAACAAAAATTTAATCGCCGGCTAAACACTGTGCAGAGAAACCAGACAGTTGAAAAAAATCGAATGTATTTTTTTTTTTCATTTCTTCTAATGGTGGACCTACATGGAAATAAATTAGGGGTATATTTTCCATGTTGCTTTCAAAAACTTATGTTATTCAGAGTTAATGCCTGGATCTGCAGCAAAGATGTGGATAGATACACACTTATCAAAGCAGACACACACCAACTGTATGTCAAACAGCCACTGTGTGTGGCAGAGTTGTACTTGTAAATGGTATATTACTTACTGTCGGTTGCATAACATATTGTTGATGAGGCATCCATGACGTACTCTGGACCTGGAGAGAGACACATCAAATTGTAAATGATGATGAGGACATGCACGTTCCCATAGCTTCAGTCACATCTAAGGAAAACATAGATCACCTTTAAACATTTTCACAAAGCATGCACCAATACTAATCGAAAATTCTGAACTTTACACATGTTAGACTTTGAAAAGAATTACTCAAATAATTTAAAAGACTAGAGGCAGCTGGTTTCCTTCCTGCTTCTGTTATTGCCAAGAGCGTGACTGCATAGAGCCCATAAATGAGGTTTCTCTTCTATTACAATAATAGCACTGAAGCCAAGCCCAGTCTGTTGCAAGACGGGTGAAAGGTGGTGAAATTTAGACTTTCCGATTGCTTTGAGTTTAAAGACATTGCATACAGTCCGTTTTTTAATGGACCAAGGGACCTGGGACTCACGAGGAAGCTCCTGCAATAGTAGGGGTTGGCTTTAATAAAACTAACCCCAGCTTATTCACTTCAATTTAAAAACTAAATAAAATGCAAATCTTTAAAAAGTTTGATCGTAGATTTTTTTGTTACTTCAGACAAATAACAGATCAACTGACGCTTCACCCAACACAATGATCGCCCAATACTTCATAGACTGTACCTACAGCCCACTTTGAGACTTCTTCTGCCAAATTTGCAAACCTTCCACAGCTTTATGAGCCCAGTGGGAGTATATTAATGCTGTCTATTGGCCCATTATTTCTACTGTCTATGTTACTGCACTCAGTGTTAGGGACAGAAAAGCATTGGAGGTATGCATGTTCACAAAAGTGGCTAAGGAAGATAAGGAGATAAAATGATGACGTTACAAACAGAGCTGTCTAGTTGCTGGATGGAAGAGTCGACAGCTTGTAGCAGACAAATGCGCAGACTGCCCACTGATCCCACTAAAATGATTAGATTTAACGAAGACAAACAAGAAATAATCTGCTATAAGAGCAATCAATCCTCTGTGCCGAGCCAAACCCGTGATTTGGACCCACACCTAAACCAGCCTGATTTCCAACATGAAGTCTGTTTACACACAGCAATATTTGTTCTCCTCAGCTGATACGCAGACACTGAGCTTATCCTAATCGCTTATTCCCAGCATTTTACTAAGCAACATCTTCCAGCGTGACCACCATGTGATTTCATGAATGAAGAGCGGGCCTGCTGGCTTGAAAACAAGGATTTGTAAGTTATAAAGAAGAAACTAAACAGCCATTCTACTTCCAGTGATACTTCAGATGTTTTACAGTATTTTTGGCAGCAAAGTGAAAAGCACCATAATGTTCAGGTACTTGTCTCAGAAATACACAAAAGAGAGCAGACTAAATCCTTTGATCAATTAGTAACATGAACCATTCCATTTAGATCAAATTCTAATTGTGTCATTCAGCCTTGTGTCCCATTTATGCTCCACCAGGAACACAGGAAGAAACCAAAATTCCCTTTTATGCTGTGACCTGTTAACTACCTTTTTAGCTTTAGTAAAATAAAAAACTAAAGACAAACGACTAACTTGCAACCAACACAAATGCCACTTATTAAACATAAACTCATGTTTTAATGCATATACTGCTATGTGCACACCTAGGCAATCCCTTCCCATTTGTCCCAAATATGGTGTCTCCACCCGTCTCAGTTACTGCCTCCTGTTGCAGGATCACAACTGGACCACTTCACATCCTCCCCTCCCGGATATCCCGCAACAAAGTGAGATAAGACAGGTCTTTATTTAAAGAGAATTGAATGCATGTGATACCTGACCCAAGGAGCCCCCTACCTCTGGCTGAACCTCTCAGCTTGTGTTACCATTTAAAATGTCCCATTGGCCAATAACACCCAAAGCAGGTCTGTTGGTTTGGAAATGAGTGGGCCAGTTGCTTCGGTCAGCCAGTTGGACCACCGTCCGACCAGTCGAACACGAAGCCAGTTAGCTCACCAGCCAGCTACATGTCCAACACACGTTTGAGTCAGTGATGTAAAGCAGGCTGAGATTTCTGCAGTGCTCTCGTCTGGACTGGCTTCTGTTATGAGGATCATCAGAGCAGTTTCTTTCCCAGGAAATAAAGCCAAGCATTATTCTCTGGAGCTCAAACTATAACGCTGCTCTTGGCATGGGTCATTTGCACATTTGATATATCAACAACGTCAAAACGACAGCTCAGATATCACAACCATAAAAGAAGGAATGGCCTGATCTCCAGCGCCATTTCTGTGCACCTTGAGAATTTCATTATAAAGGTAATAGTTTCTATCATAAAAGGAAGTGATTTCCTTTTGTGCAGTTTATACAGCCGTGTGCTTTGCCATTTTTGCTGCCTCTGTACGCAGGTCGTCTTTGTACTTGAGCAGAAGATGAAGGACTCACCTTGCAGCCGTGACTGGCTGAAGGGCAATATTACAGGAAGCGCTGGCAGAGCTGCCCGATATTGAAACTGTGAGGATTAATATTCCTCAAAAGCCCGGCCATTGTTTTTGATAAATCAATTTGGGAAGCCTTCCGAGAGCGGATTAGAGACATGCCCGGGCCAACTTTTTCCCCCCTCCTTCTCTTTCTATCCATCCACTGCAGGTACCGGGCTGCAGTTTTAATCAAGCGTGCCTCAAAGACGGGCACCGCAACCTTCAACAACAGCTCCCTACCACCCCCACCTGAGTCACCACCATCGCTTCACCTGTTGCCATCCGTCCTCCTCTCCCTGGTCGTCGTTCTCTCCATCTGTCCCTGCGTCCATCCTTCATTTTATTCCTCCTGCTAGTTTTCTCCGTACCCCTTTGCATACCAAACAGAGCTGATGTTAAATGACGCAGGACTTTTGAATGCAGTATCTCTGATATTTAGAGCGACTGGGACGACTGAAAGGAGCTGGTTTCTAGCATTGAGATCATGGCTGTAGTT
This sequence comes from Perccottus glenii, assembly GCA_024416835.2. Lineage (NCBI taxonomy): Eukaryota > Metazoa > Chordata > Actinopteri > Gobiiformes > Odontobutidae > Perccottus > Perccottus glenii. The sequence goes on from CM044562.2 coordinate 8,765,060, forward strand.
CGCTATGAGTTTACCCTGGTCTGGACCTCAGTAATGTTTTTACAATAGTAAATATAGTATGTATACTATAAGCCTGACTGAGATGAAAAAGTAAAACAAAATTAAGTAAATACTAAAATTATTATTTGAATATTTAATATATACGACTATATATCACTTCCATAAAAGCAACCATGAAGTGACTGATAACACTCCTGTCAACTTCAACAAACAATAATTTGTAACCATATTAAATGCTGATATTCACTTTTTGCTGCTGGCTGGAATAATATAAAATCAAAAATTAAAACGGTCCTGTTGTGAAAGAGGCCATGAAACTGCAACGGAAGACTGTCTTTTGAACAGTCAGCTTCTTTTCCTCCTCCTGTTGTGTTTACCGCCTACGAAACAGATGTCATCAAGCACAGCTGGAGCCGAGCGAAAAATGATGATGAAAGAAAACCGCTCTTCCTGCGTTGAGTCCGCCCGTCTATACCTCACCCTCCACATTATACAAATAAACAGCCTGTGTTGTAGGATAATGCGGCGCGTTATAGCCCACCTGATATGTGGAGACGGGGGAAGCAGCGATGAAGGGCGTGATGGAGGTCTGTGCGATCATGCGGTTGGTGGCGATGCTGTAAGGCGAGGAGTAAAACCTTGGGAAAATAAAGAGATAAACATGGACAGAGTCAGATGCTACTTAAAGGTGCAGTATGTAAGTTATATATGTTCAAAAATAAACTTCCATCATGACCAGCAGAGAAAGCAGTGATCAGAAAGAAGCCCAAAATCTTCAGCTGTGGTTAGTCCACAGAAAACCATCTCAGTAAATGCTACAATAGTCCAACTAGTGGCACAAAATAATACAGCAGGGCATCTGGGACAGCACATGGGCAGTGGGATTCTTCATCATATTGATATTTTGTCTTTGGCATACTGTCAAGACTATTATTTCAAAACACCACAATGATATACTATGGATATTACAGAAAATAAGAAATGTAGTCCCTAATCGTTAGTTTTAAAAAGCATTTTGGCAACTACTATAAAAACTGTAAAGTAAAATAGACAGATGGGTGTGTGAATGGTTTATAAACACAGCACACTTAAATACACACTGGATTTACCCTATAGCTTGTTCAGCGCAAACACTTGGCCATATATATTGCATTTTTCACAACGCATAAAACTTTCATATAGTGTGTTATAGTGTTCTGTATTGAAGAGTCTAGTTTTATCACGTCAAATTGAACTGTCAGTGTATAAAATAGGATTTGCCTTTTTCTAGTTTTCAATGTAAGGTGGTGTGGGTGGCATAAGAAACATTCATTTTAAGAACTGTACCCGCTCAGAGACACTCTGTGGCTGATTCGGATGCTTTATCTAATCACAGCCAGTTTTTAAACTAATGGGGCAGAGTGGGACGTTATACCCTTACGTCCAGTTGTCAAGATCTTCTCACTGGCTCTTTAGGATAACTTTTACATTGAATTCAATTGGATTCATTTCCCTTTTTAACGTATAAAACCCTTTCTTTTTTGCACAGCAGCATCATTTGAGAGACAACATGCTTTTCCCAGCAGCTCTACTGCTCAACATAAATATCAATTTGAAGCAAAACAGACTTGTACACGGCTACCAGCTTGTAATGATGTTCATGTTGTGTAATGTCAGAGATTGACTCAGCTCCATTGGGGGGTAAGTGGTTTAGGAAGTGAGGAGGCAAAAGTGGGGGCTTCCTGTGAACAACAGAGCACCTCGCTATACTCTCTTCTTCCTGTCTCAATACAACGGGCACAAATAAAACACGTTTCTGGGTCATCTATTTCAACAGTACCATTAAGACTCACCGGCAAAAAGAAGTCCATATAGATTTCCTTAATCAAACAGTAACAAAGTGCAGACACTACATTAATCTTTATGTATGACACTTTTTATTTTTATTGACTGGGGTCTTATGGGCAAGAGGTGAGTGCATTAGTGCCAATGATAGATGGGAAACGCAGGCTCTTACCCGTTCTGCATTGCAGCTGGATCATATGTTAGCGCCATGCCAGTCTGGAAGAGCAAGAGGGGAGAATAAGATTAATTACATAAAACACAAGGAGAATATTCAGGATTCAGCTGGAATGAATTTAATCACTCAAAAATAAATAAAAATGACAGGGAAATGTGTTTGATCTCACATTTGTCTCGTCTAGGAGCCATTAGCTAACGAGGTAAAACTGTTTTATGACTTGTAGTTGAACATACTGTTGTGTAGGGAAATAACAACACTGCATGTTTAATGTTACATGTCTTAGAAACACCATCTGCTGCCATTCATTTAGATATATACATTTTTTCCCACAATGTCAATTTCTGATAATAATGATGAAAATGTACATGTTACATTGAACTACACCGTGCATCTCTGTAAGACCAGCCAAATACATTAGCACACCAGCATCATCGACAAAATAAAAATAAAACCCCAGACTAGCAACAAACCTCAGCTCAGTCGATTGGACAAAGGTTGCCTCTTTCTATTTCAATCATGAACAATTTTAATTTTATGAATGGTGTAAAAGAAGCTATGCCCTTTAGAGAGAAAAGTGAGTGCAGCGTGAGTTCTTTGTGTGCTCATCATCGTGTGGGGCCTTGTTCCTGTCCAGGAGAGAAACCTGTGCGTCGCAATCCGTCATCTGCATTCCTGAGAGTCTCTCCCAGAGGAGAGCTAATCCGATTTCTTTAACGGGAGTCTGCTGAGGACGGCAGATTTCATCAGCATACACACAGACATGGCACAGCACACACTCTTTTCTTGCCCTTCTCCAGCTTCTTTTGTGTCCTACCTTCCCCCCTTTGCCTTACCTTCTCCTCCGTACCTCTTCCTCCTTATCCCACAGCCTCTTCATCTCTTAATCTATCTTGTCTTTGTGTAGCTCTCTTTGCCCTTGTGCCTCCAGAGGGCTACGTACACTGAGCTCTGCCGCTGAGGGAATAGTACCACACAGAGGAATCAGAAAGTCTGGACTAAACCTACAAGAGTACACTGCATCCACTGAATAAATAAGCCCAGTCCCAACCATGGGGGCAATACATGTGAGCGTATCATTTTTAACCAGGTAACAAGGTTTTGAAGTCCTGTTGAGGCAGTTTGAGGTTGGGCTCGAGCCAGTGCCTTAATTCAAATGAAATTGTTGGGTTTTGACAGAAAAGTAACCATAAGGCCTCCAGAGTGGCACTATAACACTCAGCTGGACTAGGAGCACTTATGTTGAGGCCAAGGGGGCTACAGTCTTCCACTGATCTTGTTAGCTGTATTTTCAGAGAAAGACTGACAATAAAATGAAACTTTCTAACATTGCCACAAGTTTACCTACAAAATGTTGCAGAATGGTTGACAAAATGACCATCTGTCAAGAAAGTGGAAACGTTAAAATAAACTTCAGGGCTATAGTGTCTATCTATCCTGTAGAAAAGCAGGTCGGTAAGGCCAGGCTTAAGGATAATAACCAACTGATTTGTCAATAACCAGCATTTAATCTTACATACTTACAAAGAGTTACACATTTTTAGTTTATGCAGGTACACTACCAGTCAAAGGTTTGGACACACTTTCTCATTGATACACATACATGTGAACGGTAATAGCAATGTCAGCTGTCTGCAGATCCCTAAAGTGACGCTGTTGGCTTCATGAAATGAATTACTCAGTAGAGAAGCTCCTGGCTGGGGAGCAAGCAGGGACAGCTTGTAAATGCATTTATTTGAGCCTTAATAAAGTAGAAAAACAAAATAAAATTTGGTTTAAGTAAGTAAAAGCCCAGCCTGCACACATTTTTCTGGGTGTAATGTCATAAAAAGTCTTGTTTTAGATAGTTCAATTGTTATAAAGAATACAAGATTTATGTTAATGATACTGATTACAGTCTGTTTTGTGGAACTTTGTGAGTAACTTTCTTGCTCAATATATGAATAAAAACTGACTGATGTAAAGTTATTAAAAATTTGAATCTCAATGACTACATTTTATTGCCAATCATTATTTAGCCTTGAATGATTTCAAAGAATTGTCTGCATTTGTTTTCATTTTTGCTTAAGGGCAAAGGAATACATTCTGTCTTACAAATGCATTTTTAATGTAAATGTATTTTGCTAAATGTGTTTTGTTCTAATGTTTCTGAGACATACTTTGTGCGCATGCGTTGCCGGGGGCTATATCTTGGGAGGGTCGACTGAGGACAGCCTATATCCTATATCAGGCGGCTGTAAGGACACCTGTGCCTGACTATCCTCACCCGGAAAGCTGAGCTAAGCCTTTGTCCCACTGTCCTCTCTCACACAACCTTCTTGTATTTTTTTCATCCACTCATTCTCTCAGTTCTTTCTCACTGCCTTGTGGCCGCACACACATTCACGGACATCTGTCAGGCTTTTACACAAAGTGGAAAGCCGGATGTTTTTTTCATCTTCACTCACCCCCTGGAGAAGGCGCTTGAGAAGTGTGACTTTGAGAGTGAGGAAGTGAACAGACAAGGATAGACACCCATGGCAGTTGGCTCTCGTGTGTGTGTGTGGTTTTAAAAAAAATGCAGCGACTAATACGTTTGTCAGCATGCTACAGCAAGAAACAGCACATTCCCGACTCCCAGTTTGGGTAGTTTACAAGAAAATCTGTCATATTTCTCAATCCTCAGCAGCAACAGCAGCAGCAGCAGCAGAAGCAGCCACCCTGCAGCACTCAACCCCTCGCAACTCCTGACTGATCATGCAATGTGTTCCTTTTTCTCCTCCGCGCAGTGAGTCACTCTGCCGATCTCTGTCCATATGTTACTGTGGGATCTGGGAAGACTTCAAACACAGAGACAGACAAAGTGGGAAATGGCAAACCCTGTCTCAGAGAATTTACGAGACTGATTTACTCTTACTGTATTCTCCAGGATGCACATAAATAACATTTTCAGCTCAAAAGCATGTACCTTTCTGTGTTAGATCTGAGGATTACTTGAAAAACAGAAGAAGGTTGGGGTGGTGGATGGGTAGGTTATATGTTTTAAATAGTGGTTCTTGCCAAAACATAGTCATTTCATACCATAACAATTTTCTCATGTAATGCTAAAACTAATAACTAAGAATAAAGAGACGTTAACAGATTCAGTGGCATGTTGTTCCCTTCATGTGCCTGACAGCGAGGTAAAGAATGGCCCAGGCGCTGATAAACAGACCAACATGTGATGGCTATCTTCATTTCCCCCTGCACGCCTGCTACCACTGATCAACAGCCACACACGTCACGTACCGTATTTGGACATAGATACAAATCAGAGCCTCCTTTAAGCAACACAATAACAAGTTCACATGAAAATATAACTGTCCACAGAGGGTCTGCAATCTTCAGCGCAATTCACACTGAAACCATGTATTTTGTTGTCTGTAGAAAGGGTCCATCATTTTTAATGTCCATAATAGCTTTCACAAAATTATAATCACCTATTCATATTTTATGGCAGGAAAGCGCAATCTTTACTAACTCTATTTTCCTGATTAGTGACGCTCAAGGCTTTGCATACATTTAGTCTGTAATTGACAGCCATGTCTTCTCTGTGCAACCTTTACCAGAAAACATTAAGACTAATAAATACAGTCATCAGGCTTTACCTCGTGTCGACTGAGCTGATCCTGTCAGTGTGGGGCTCCAAGAGGATGTAGCGATGTGATTTAGGTTAAACACGCTCTGCTGGCTTATAGGTGTTAGGGCTGCTGAACATTTGATGGACAGACACAAACTCTCGGCCGTAGTGGGCTCCTTTAGACACACAGTGAGTATACGTTTTCTGAAGGACGAACATTTCATCTCTGCTCCACCTTGCCGTTTCAGCACAACTGTCAAGCCCACTGTGTGCGAGTGAGCGTGCCATCTATTCTGTGCAGTCTGGGGTCTGGAGCGCTCTCCTCTGCACGCCCTTCCCGATATAGCAGGTTGCAAGATTTTAACCTTGTCTCTCCACAGGTTGCTGATGAATATGTTACCACAAGCTTGGATCCAATTTCAGTATTCCCAGCATTCTGATGTATGGCGGGAATATACGTGTTCAGTGAGGCGTTGGGCTTGAGATGCAATTTACATGACACTGCCTATACATCCGCGGGCAGCTTGATCGATCTAGGAGAGTTTTTGGCCTTTCGTCTTTTAAAAGCCCCATACCTTAGAGTAAATACACATGACAGGCTGTAATAGTTTACATAAAACCATATGTTGAAAACAGCTACTCCAGGGGCCTTGTGAAAGGGGTGGAGCTTGTTCTGAGAAATGCCATTACCTCAGAAGTTAACGCCTTGTGTTCATCATCATGCTGGAAATCACATTTATTGGACATTTTCTGGGCTTGCCTTATTCCTTGTCATAAATTCTTGAGAAATGACTGTAAATGTTTGGCTTCAAGGCACATTTTGATATCATGTGAAAGGAACTAGATGAATGGATGGAAAAAATGCAATGCGACAACCAAGTTTCTGCTGTGTTTTTATTCCCATTGTGTAGCATTTGGTCAATGTTCCATTTCGTCCTGCACTGAAACACAAGCCAGCTTCTGTACCTTTTAGGCTTCTGTGGTTAAGTTGTTCAGCAGAACAACACATGGTTATGGTTAGAGAGATCCAGAGGAGAATTGTGTAATCTATGCTAAAGCCAACAATGTAACAGATCAGATTAATCAATACCTCCTAAACCAAACATGGAACTCTACCCTAACTTAAAACAAATGGGCCAATTTTTCTGGCAATATGGACGCATTTAAATACACAAGCCTAAATTAGTTTGGATGTTTTGTTGACACGAAACAAGAGTTGGAGGTTTGACAGATGTGCGTTACACATGAGAGCAGGGAGCTTGCCCTAACACACATAAACACAAATTTACACCATTAAAATATATGAGGTGAGCTGACTGACCCCTGGGAGTGTCCAGCAAAAAAATTTAATCATGACTTAGAGCTTATCATTACATGGATGTATATTACGAACTGGATGGGGTACCACCACTCGAGGTATTGCAGCAAATAAATTCCATGTGGCTTAGAAAGGATTTTTACCCACAGACCAAAATGATATAAACCTCGAAGGAAAAACTTTTAGGTTGTATGTGCCAAGGAGCAACGTCCATTGAAAATCAAAAATCAACGGCGGCCAATTATTGAGGACCCTGTTCTATTAATACATCCATGCTTCAGTATCAGTGGAGAGGAAGATAGTTTACATTGAGAGAATACATTAATATTATAATGAATTCTGTTATACACAACAACATCTAATATTTTGTCAGTTTATCAGTATATGGCATAAAGACAACTTGGACCTTTGTATTCTCTTGTAAGCTTTCCTGTACAACACACTTCAGATTTAATTGGGCTGTCAAGTCCTGACAAAAGCCTGAATTCCAACTGGACTTTGGGAAAATTTCATCTCCTTACTTCCTCACAGTGCAGCCTGACCGCGTTATATCACCATATTTAGACTGAATTAACACACTTTTGTAAGATGCCATTAAGTAAGCTGCCCTTTCATTTGTGCAGATGATGTCAGTTGAGTAGGTGACGCCTTTAATGCAATGCTTAGGACAGAAAAGCACACAGAGATTATTGAGGAACCCTCTTACCTCGCCTTCTCTGTGCCACGGTCTCCCGTTCTGGGGGTATTTGCTCTGGCTCTGGCGTTTCTTTTGCCCTCCGTCGGCGAATTTGCACAGCAAAGGCTCCGTGGGAGCTGCAATGGGAGAGAGGACAATGATGTTAGGATAACTGCATAGTGTGACCCCTCAGAAGGACACTGGACCCTTTTGAACCATGTTCCATTTTTCTTCTACTCTTGCATTTCTCTGTAATCCCCCCTTCTTCCTCTCTCTGCCCTCCAAGAGAGCTCCTAGACAAATTCCCAGACCAACAATTTTGGCAGGCCCTCCCTAGCCCAGTCAAGGCTGGCAGCCCATGAAAGAGCAGTGTAGGGTATTGTTGAAATAATAATCACAGTAATCACACTTGTAAATACCTCTGAGATGGTAATGCAGGGCCGCTCTGTCAGCCAATGCTTATTTCTTGACGTGTTCCTGTTCATAATGCATAGGCCAATTGCATTTTGGCATCACTATTTATGTGTCTTTTACCAAACGGTGTTGCTTGAGGAATGTGTCACAGATCAGACAATACGGTCAGTCTAACAAAATCCCTCAAAATAAGGACAATAATAACAGAAGTGCCATGAGAGATAAAAAGCAGCCTTATCTCAGCTGCCTCTTTGATCAACAGCTGGTCTTTTGTATGCAGAATTGCCGATAAAAGGTTGGTCAAAGTGCTGCGATGACCTACGTCGCTGCACAGATAACTCTTTAAAGGGCACTTTCTCACACTCGAGCAGCAGGTGAGTGCAGTATAGGAACAAAAATAGACCCAGGTAAATGACTCTGCTGATGCGATAGGAGGAGAAAACAAGCTCTGTGGAAAAAAGAGGAGTGTGACGGAAAAACAAAGTTGTGAGTTTTTCTCGTGAGAAACAGTTGTAATTCTTGGCTTGGGATCTGGGGCTCTTAATAGCACTGACCATCCTTTTTTTCAGAATGCTGGGACAGAGGAAGCCACACCTGTAGGCACTGGCGACGAAGCTGGTGATTAAAAACAAAAGAGCGGAAATGGCACACCGAAGATGAAACAAGCAGAAAGAAATCTAGATCAGACATTTGTTCCCTCAGCAGTATTACAGTGCAGACTAAGCCTGTCCAAACAGCGAACACCTGGTGGCTCCAGAGTGACCTGACCGCTCCCCTGTCATCACTTTTGTATTAAAGCACTGACAGCTCGTGACATGGCTGGTCCAAGGGCCAATCACAAGGCCCGTCCACGAGGAAGCTGAGTGACAGGGACCTTTCGGCGTGTACTCCGCAGACAACACCCACGGAGAACTGCTGATGTTTTAATCCACACTCCCAGAAGTTGGAGCGGTTCGAACCTTGATAATAAAGCATTGGGTATTGCACGGCAGAGAGAGAAAGAGATGCTGGCAGGGTTGACGAGGCGTTGAAAGCAGTAAAACGTCAAAATGATTTGAAGGAAACTCATGACAAGGGAGTTTTTAAGCTGAACAAAATCATTTGGATGTTAATGAGGCAGTGTAATTATTTGTTCAAATCAAGAAGCACTTGTTCCCAGATATCAAAGGAATTATTATGTAGCCAACTTGATATTTGATAGGACTATGACTCACAGTAGACTGCTCACAAAAAAACACAACCACTCTGACACTGGTATGCAGTGGTGTGGATTGGATTTTAAACAGGTTATAGTTTGTAAATTAAGTTTTGGCATAATTACATTTATAAACAACTCTGAATTACAATTTAGTTTCTAGAAAGTACTTTAACATCAATGACAAAATGTTTAAAAAAGGAATTGTGTCAAAGCAACAGGACTGCGGCCAACTGAGGCTGAGTGGTGTAATTTATCTCTATTTAAACAGATCACACTGAAGCCAATAACACTAAAAATGTTTTGTTCACAATTTTTCAAAATATTTCAAGTAAAAATGATGTACTTACATTAGATAAACAGTACGCTCAGGTATGTACAAGGATAAGTAGCATAAAAGTAATTATAATGATTTTAATTAATTAATTATAACGCCTGAGCTCTGTTTTAATATACTTCAAGCTCAAAGCAAACTCTATCAAAAAGCATGAAAGTTGTGGGTTAGATGATTGTCCAGGGTGTACCCCGCTCTCAGACCCAAAGCTTCAGCCCCCGTGACCCATAGCAGGACAAAGGGTAGAAAATGAAGAAATTAATTTGAAGTTACTTAAGAACAATAGTGTCATTAACAAGGCTCTTCTGTTCCGCGCACAACCTTTGTAGCAGTGTGACTAATGCTACGCCTAATAAAAGTGTGTTGTGGGAAGAAAAGAGGAATATAAAAACAGCCGTAGGGGCTGGCATAGGAGGAAACTTTTCAGAGTTGACTAAAGAGGACATAGCTGCAGCAGAAAAACAACAATAGCACTTCCAAACCTCTCCTTCGGCACTTGGGGAGATAATTAGCTATCAGACAAATTTGGAGAATCTGACACAGGGCACGCTGACGTTCCCCCAGTGACTACATCCCTGCGGGTAACACAGCAAGCTGGCCAATTTGTTTAAGACTGCAGCCCAAGACCAATAGCCTTGGACTGCCACACCCCTCCCACCCTGTGGACACACACCCCACCCTGCTAATGCTCTGAAAGCACACAATACAAAGTGCTGCCAAACCTTAAAAGACCTCTCACCACACAGCGTCACTGCTGGGTAAACTAGGCCACTGAATGTGTGCAATTGCCTGCTGATGCTGCATCTCCAGGTCGCAAGCCCAAATAAATTTCACCCTGGCTCAGCTCTGTGTTTGTAGAAATCTGCTTGAAAAAAGTTGGTTTCCCTCTAATGATCCTACATCATGGGAAAAAAGCACAAGTGTTATTGGTCAGGGGTCAACAACTGCTACTAACAAGGTGTATGGGAACTCTTAATTGTTTTTTACGAGGGTTGCTGTAGGAACTGGTAAACATGTTAACGAGGGTCTACCGCAGCACGAACATACAAGACCTAAAAGGCTAATACTAGTTCACTGGGAGTGCACACTAAAGACCGCTCTGTGGTCTCAGCTTCAGCTCAATCATACACCATAGCATGCAGACACTAATGGACCAAATACACACACATATCGCACATAGAGATTCACAATGAGCCTGTCAAACTGCAATTGCTTGTGAAGCTTAGAGACTGAAGAGGTATTTTGGGAAAAATGTATAGTATAGTTGGAAATGCAAAACATGATGCAACAGCGTTTGCTATAGTTAAAATCTATGCAGTTTTATTATGCTAATAAATGGTAAAGTATCACTGAACGTCATAAAGCATCTGTGGAACACATTGTAGAGGGTCTTCTGAACCTGTCATAGCAGAGATGTCCGACAATATATTTTTGAGACTAAGTTCAGGATTTGGTGGCAAGTGAGTCACAAATCTTGTTTAGTGGAGAGAGTCAACACAGTTCAAAAGTGCAAAAAAAATGTTCCAGTCAGTTCATCAGAGCCAGCCATCATAACAGAAAATTCCTCATCAACAATGGATTCCTTGCTACATTGATTAGAGTGGCATTCAACAGTCATGGCTTTCTGCACATCAACAGACTCTGCCAAATGCACCATTAAGTACATGCAATTACAAGAGCTTTTTAAACGTGTTGTGTTACTATCAATGCTGTGAGTAATTACACATTTTGTTTCCACATCTGCATCTGCAGGGAATCAGCCTTTTGTTTACAGAATAATAACCAAACACCAGATCATACCATTCCTTTTCTGTCTTTCGTGTGAAGACAAAGGGAAGCTTGCGTGCTCTAGATAGTCTCACAAGGCTAAGTAACATCTTGATCCATGAATATAAATCATCTCCATGTATAAAAATACACCAGTCAGCGAAAAATAATACCATTTTCATCCACCATTTAGATTTAAGCTCTACATCTGTTTGGTACAAATCACGCAAGAATGTCCCCTAGTGACAAAAAAAAAAAAAGGTCTTTTATCCAACTGAGTGGAACTGCAAGCTTTTTACCATCGAGACATTTACAAAAGAGGCCACTCACAAGGACTGGGAGTCAAACTGGGTTGGCCTTGGTTTGCTCTGTGACAGAGAACACAAGGAGGTGTTCAAGCTCTTGTACCAAAATATGTTACTCTGAAAGCTCCAGTAAAAGGAGGCTTTCCAATTCTCAATGGCAACTATGGTTAAAGTTATAAGTCGAGTGTTTCTGCAAAATCAATTGGATTGCTCAGTATGATATATTGCAAAAGAATGTGAAAAAGGCAGAAAGAAGACAATATTTTATTGGGATTGTGCTGTACTGTGGTGCAGCTTGAGGGGATCTCTAATTGGATCAACAACTGTCTGATCCCCATCAGCCAGCGTGACCTGTCTGCTGAGAGCGAGCAGGCTGTCTCTTCTGGGAAGGAATAGAAAAAAGAGGCACAACAGCAGCAAAAAGGGACACTTTGAGAATAAGATGGAGACTAGATAGAGAAAAATTAGACTACATTTAGTTTTTTATGACCCTATGAACAGGAATTGTTTTAAACAGAACCAGATAGCTTTCATATGTGTAATCTGAATATGTCCAAACAAAATGAGTACTGTGTGTCACATAAAAACAAACATTCAGATTCAGAGCAGCTGAAAAATTTACTTTAAATTGTTAATCAAAAAGACACAACCAGAGCCCTATTGAATCATATTCACAATTGTGTCTGAGGCAAACTGCGAAAGCCATGGAATGATTAAGGTGTTCAATTGAGGGACCGTGATAGTAACAGTAGCCATTAGTAGTGGCGGCGTTATTTCCTGTTAACAAAGCTCACACACTGACCAGCTTCTACTGCACAAAGCCTTGTCAGTAATGAAGGGTAGTTCCGTCAGGTGTTGATGACATTCAACGCCATAGCATGAACTCCAAATCAAACATTAAATCTTGCATTCTAAAAGTAGTCTACATGATCCAACACCACAGCAGTGAATTGTGCTGTATGTGCTGCCATTTCTGAGTCAGACAAGCTCAGGATGGCCGTCGAGCAGCGAGGCATCAGCTCGCCTACAGGGAGGTTTTTGACATATCCCAGTCGATAGCGCTCACAACTGCCATGCTGGCCCAGCATCTTTCAGCATAGAAATGAAGACAGTCTGCCGGGTGTTTTGCTGACAGGGACTACAACACATGGCTCAATGACACGGCCCGATAAACGGAGTGACTGCGCAGAGGAGAGCAGAGATGCAGCAACAGATACGACACAAAAAAGGAAGACTGGGCTGTGACTGAAGGGGTGAGTTTTCAGCCGTGGTCCAAGTGACAAGACAGGTTTTCCTTTGTTCCATTCAGAGGTGGGGAGTGGAGCCAAAACCTGTAACAGTACTGCTTTCAATCAAATGAAACATACTTTTGCATTTCACTTAAGTAAATATTGGAAAGTATATGTAACTAGTTACTTTGGTCCTGATCCATCCAGCAGAGATGACTGAAAAGAGGGAAGCATGTCAAAAATGCATGGCCTGTCGACCTGTATCCGCTCCACATTGATCTTAAGCTCAGACGTTCCCAGAGAGCGCTCCCGTTCAGACACTAGATGATATTATGGATTACGGGAAAAGCAAGTGAGGGAAGAGCCCTGGATGTGGGTGGTGGGGGCCTGGATCGATTACCTATTGCACACTTAACAAGAGTAATGTTATGTAGGAAGATTGTGACATGCTAATCCATCTCTCACTCTCTGTCTGAGGTTGATCTGTCCGTCTGTTTGTCTATCTAGTTATCTATCTATCTTGCTGCTTGTCTCTTCATGCACCACTGGGCAGATACTGATCCCAGACCACATCGAGACAAATAAACAAAGCTGATGGATGAGATGAGCGCCATGTGTGTCTGCCACAGTTAGTCTATAGCCCATCAGACTACTACAATTGACTGAGGATATCTTCTGGGAATGGAAATTCTTAGGAAAATAATGTGTGTGAATCAATCAGATCAAACTGGTTGTTTGTTATTTTAGGTTTTGGCAAACGCAACTCAGTCTCCAAAATTAATTGCACGTCTGTGACATTAAGAGCACACCCACTAAATGTTGGAACATCAACTAAACACAGATTGATATATACAAAGTGATATAAAAAACATAATCTGAAATGTTAATATTTTACCAGTAACTATTAAAAACCTTTACTTTTTGTGATATAATGCGTTTTTATTTCACTTGTAGAAATGTAAAATAGGTAGCATAGCCAGCCAGACCCATTCACTCACTTATCAATGTGGGTCTGGAACCCCTCCCATTTAAAACCAATTTCCAGTTAAACCTACCCCATCAACATAACAGTTTATCTAAAATGGGGCGGGCTTTATTCAGTGCCTGGATCAAGAACCAGACTAACCCTTTGTAAAGAATGGGCAATAAAAATGACCTTTGATGTACTGTATATAATTATAAATGGTTTAAACTTTTTTTTTACCCTTGTGGTGAAAAGCCTAACGGTAGAAAGACACATAAAGGCTATGTTTAATACAGAAAACCATTCCATATGTTTGGGCTTTGCATAAACATAAAATTATTTCGGGTGATGAAAACATATTTATTTAAGTACCGACTAGATGAATCTACTCTTAGTGTAAGAGCACACAGCATATATCCTGCCAAACAGGTGGTGCTTTCCAGCTGCTCGCCAACTCCTCTGAGACAAGCTTCAAGGTCCCAGTTAGCAGTTCAAGGAGAGGGATTTTAGCCTAATCAGCTCCTTCCACTGCCATTCCTGACACTACCGTTGCCATAGTAAGTAAACAACATCAAATCCAGGGGTGTGAGTAGCCTTTTGCAATAGTGTTTGCCAGCTCTAATGAGGGCTCCTATTCATATATTACAATAACATTTACACAAGCAGACAGGGCTCACCGCAATCATTCCAAATGGCTGACTGGAGTGTCGCTGGTTACTGTAGTCGGCTGCATTTTTAAAGTGGTTGTGGCAGATGTTTCTAATGCTGAAGCCACACAGGCCGCTGCGCTCTGCCAACACCATCGTTGCCACACAACACCAGCTCACTGTATCAGAGGCTTCTTTACACAGCTGGCTGGTGCTGCAATTACACACCACACCACCACAATGCGGTCGGCCAAAAATTGGAAGAGTAGGGGACGAGATTGAAAACACTATTTGTAGATTTGCAGATTTGAAATAACATCCAAGCTAAGGAAATACCACGGTGTGCAACAAGCAATGTCACCGCTGCAAGCTTTGGTGGCAAATGAAGACTTTAGATTTTAATTTTAACTATTTCTATTATCTCTATTTATTTTCAAGGAGAAGTACCTGAACCAAACTAAATCCCTGTCACTGCACATTTGGTGAATTCTTCAGCTAAAACTCAAAATGAAGAGCTCTTTTGATAACATAGGAAACTTAAATTATTTCTTACTTTCAGAATTTAATTAATTGAATAAAAAAAGAAAAAGGAAAGTATTTACTATCAATTACAATGAAGTTATTAATTATAAGAGCATTTATACAATGACAAGTCAGTTTAAATAAAATTTTTACTAAACCATCAATTCTTCATTTATCAGAACATCTAACAGACAATAAGATAAAACCCATATGATTTCAGATGAATAACTGTGGAAAATGTCATCTGGCCTAGCTCTATATAAATAAAATTGCCTTTAGGTTCTTGTGTTTCTGGACAACCCTTTTGGTTGTGGAGGAGACTTCAGAGGAGTTGCAGTGGTCTGCCTGGGACTGTGAGGGTTGACTTGTGCTGCCACTGTCTGTGTCGCTGCCTGTGTGGGCAGACAGTGGTCTAGCTCTGTCCCTGTTAGCAGACTATTATAACACTGCCAACGCCTCCAGCGACCTGTGAAACCTCCCAGCTATAGAGATGAATCATACACATGCTGCTTGGTAATTCAGCCCAACTGGCCGTCCATAAGAACTACAGCAAATGTCGCTAGGTGTAGAAGGTATCACTACCAGAATATATCATTGTTTAAGATACAATTTTACATTTTAATATTGTATAGTGCATTATTTCATCAAGCTAACATAGCCCAAAGTTTAAGTCCATATTCTCACAGCTACCCATATGGTAACACAAATTTATTTTGGCTTATTTATGATAGTAAGGTTTTGCTGAGCATGCATGGCATTTCTCAGCCCTGCACTGCTTGACATTCATAGGGTTACAGAAATTCACTCTGCTCCCTGCATTCCAAACAGCTTGTATTGTCAGCCAGTGTGAACTCTGAGGTAAAAAATGGATTATCGACGCTTTACTAAATGGCACTTGGACTCCAACGCGGTGGAATTTCACAGGTTCAGAGAACGAAAAGATATAAAGATGGCTATGGTTTTTAACATTTCGACATCCATTATCTGCAAATTCAAGATTCAAAGATTCAAAGTGTTTATTGTCATGTGTACAGACAGAAAGCATGTTTCCCTGTACAATGAAATTCTTACTTTGCCGTCCACAGTAAAATGTCACACAAGTAAGTAAAAATAAAAAATAAGACAAATATACAAGTGATAATAATGCAGTACAAAAATACAAATATACAAAAAAAAATACAAGAGGGCAAAAGGAGTAAAGTAGTAAAGTGAGGTAGTGCAGTTGTGATGGTGTAAAGTAAGTGAGTGTAAAGTAAAGTGACGTGTAAAGTAAAGTGACGGTGTAAAGTAAAGTGAGGTAGTGCAGTAGGTAAACAATTGTTCATGTAATGTTGTGATTGTGATTGTAGACTCCTATCTGCTGTTTAGGAGTCTTATGGCAGAGGGAAAGAATGAGTTCTTCATTCTGGAAGTCCTGCATTTCACACTTCTGTACCTCCGTCCTGAGGGTAGAAGTGTGAACAGACCATGTTGGATGTTGAATGACATTTGAACAGAGACAGAGAGCCACACTGGTTAGAAGGCATACAAAGTGTGTGTGTGTGTTCGTTAACTAGGTTTCCACCATAGAGGCTTCCAGTAACAACAGTATGGACAGGAAAGAAAATGAAATTACAGCACTATAAATGAATTATCAATACAGAGCCCTCGATACTGTATCTGAGGTGGGGTCGATACACCATCCGACTGCTTTGTGGGCTGAAGGCTGAGGCCGGGCCTAAAGCTTTGGCAGAAGCCAGGTCGATAATGTCACTGGGGATGATTGACGATCGATGAAGGGAACTGACGTTGATTTATGATCGATGAAAGCCGGGCCCCTGACTAATAAGGGGGAGGGGCATGGAGGCGGTGTGTGGGGCTCTATAACGTCCCCTTTACTGTAACTGATTATGGATCAATGAGAAAAGGCTCAGAGGCTGATGAGAGATCAGGCGGGTCCGTGGCAGGGGAAGGCCACAGTGTGGGAGGATTCGGTTGGCTGCATGGAGTCCGGTTCGTCTGAGTCTAGCAGAGACTGTAATTAACGCTGTGTTGAAAGGAGCTTTCCACTGCTGATACTGACTGCAGGTGCACTGGGCTCTTTCAGCGTCAAAAGAGCAACCACACACAGCTGGGTCCAACATTTTGGAGGATAAGGTATAATAATTTTCTAACCTCATAACCTAATGTTAACCTCAACAAACGCTGTGTGGCCAGGTCACACCTTTATTTATGCGTAAAATACATAACCTCATTAAAGAAGTTCAAAGTTTTGTTTATGGTTGACCAACATAAAAACACACTTCACTCAGTGTAAGTCTGATTGAAGGGGCTCATGTCATCTAACACTACCATCTGCCATCCTTTTTTTTTTTTTTTTTTACATATTCAAGGCTAGCATCAGCTGACCATGTCCTTTCACAATCTGCACAGGAAGAAGGTGAGAGCCAAACCCCAGAACTTTTCTTGACATCCATTGAAGACTAATTGGGCAGAATTAATTCCAAAGTGAGATGGCTACCTCATTCATCTCATTGTGTGAGGCAGATCCCTGTTCGTCCGAACTTCAAACACTGCTGCAGACAATCCCATGGCTCATAATTCATTCATTTCTAAGGTATTCTCTTTGTTCTCAAACTGCATTGACACGTTAGTTTTCCAATGTCTGGTGAAAAAAATGCTGAACAAAGTGTGGCATCATTCTGCTCACAGATGGGATTTCATGTCTCCCAAATAATTTCTTTTTATTTTTAAAAATCAATGTTTGCAAATTAAAAACTAAGCATCTAATAACCACAAACTTAAAATGATGCAAGCAATATGTTCAAGATTCAGCATAGATCCCACAGAACTATTCATAGTTTAAAATGAAAAATACAGTATGTTGTTAGCAATCTAATAAAATAAAAAAAATTAAAGATTGTCATTTGTACGTAGTGACCAAAAGTGCATGGTTGACCCACGTGAGGAACAAATTTGAGTAAGTCCTTCCCTAAACATCTCAGACACGATAAAAGGCTTTGTTTTTCTCTGTCTGCGTTAATGGCTTCAGATCGATGTGGGAGAGCCGTGTTTTTTCTCTGCACGTGTCCTGACCCTTGGGGAAACACAGGGAGGTAATGTGGGAGGGGAGAGGTATTGACACACAGCATCGATATCCCTGGGATCCTCAAGCGCCGGCGCGGTGCAGGTAACTTCTCCTTACTTAAAGCTGAAGCCCGTTATCGGGGACTAATCGACGCAGCCTCAAGGACAGGACGAGTGCTCCATCAGCAGACCTGAGAGGTGAGCGGAAATAGACAGGTACGTGCCCAACACATAAACGACTATTATTAAGGTAATTAACACTCAAATCTAAAACAAAGCCAAAAAACTGTGATCAAATCAAACTGATTACAGTGATTTTATTGTGATGACAATAAGCTAGGGCGCCAGGAAAGAAAGAAAACTGTCAGATGGCAGGAAATAACAATAAACTGATAAAAGGGTTGAGAATCTGAAGGAAGTATAAGAAAAAGATGGAACGAGGAAATGTCATGACTAAGGAAAGAAAGAAAGAAGGACATATAGAAATAGGAATAGTTAGGAGGATGTAGGAAGTAAGTATTGACATATGAAGAAATGTAGGATAGGCAGAAAGGGCACATCAATAAAAAAAGGAAGTCTATAAAAAAGTGAGGATGGACTGATAATGTCCAGAAAGTCCAGTTTTAGTCTAAATGTGTTTAAATGATGTAATTATTGCACTTCAGGTTGGGCCCAACAATTCCCCGCACCGTTGTTAGGACTGTGAGCGGGAATAGAGCTGTAGGAGACAATGTCGCATCCTACTCTCATCTGTCACCAACGGCAACCAGGCCGGCAGCCGCCATGATGTGCAGCTTAATTGGGGGAGCTGATGAGGTCTGATGAGGCTGGTACTTATTGAATTCCCCGGCCTGTTATTTAGTTAATGCTGGAGAGGAGCGGCCTCCCTCATCTTTCCCATTCTCATCGGTTGGCTGTCCCGGCAGGGGTCCGCTCGCTAATCCACTCTTGTTTGTAATGGCTGTGAGAAGTGAGAGGATTTGGACACTCCTCGCCAGCACACATATCTAACAATCCCCTCTGTTGATTTTACTCCATAATGGGGCTATTTGACGGGTTAACCAGATCCCAACACTCAATCCTCTCTGCCTGCGATTTATCCTTTTATTTTATTGAGATACTGTTCAATAATTAGACTTTTCACAGCTTCTCCAAAAGCATGTACCAAACTTCAAATATGTGCATGTACAGGGTTTGCTGGCCTACAGTTTGTGTGCATATGCAGAGAAGAGAGAGCGTGAACGGCAGAGCGATGGAGAGAATGAAAACAGTAGAGATGAGGAAGTTGCAGAACAGATGGCTAAATGGCAGGACAACAAACTTTTAATTCTGTGACTCAGACTGGCGAACAAGATGAAGACCGTGAAGTCACAGAGGGGTGCCAAGTGTGGCGCTCAGTATGGGACGCCACATCAAAACACATTAGAGCTGATGAAAACTCTTCTGCGGCACAGAACTGTAAAGGATCTGCATTTCAAATGTATAGTTAGTGCTAAAAATGTGGCAACTGTGTGGTCTGAGACACAGTCAGAACTGTGGGATCCAACAGGGCTAGAATATAATTAAGCTTATACATTAAAACTATGACCCAATACATACTGAGAACAAGGATCATTTCTCTATGTAAAGGTCAAATGTGTAGAAGGTATAACTGGTTAGTTTAGGTTTTTAGTGCCTAACTTTATCCTGCCTTGACATTATCTGGACTTAAAAATATAAAATATTGATCTTTGCCACTTTGTTTAATAACAATTTATAATATTGAAGTATTATATGTTTCCATGGAGTGACCGGAACTACATTTACATTTTTAGTCATTTAGCTGACGCTTTTATCCAAAGTGACTTACATTAAGCTTCCATTCACCAGTGTTACAGCTGGAACACCACCACTGTGGGGAGGACGGGAATCAAACCGCCAACCTTCCGATTATAGGATGACTGCTCTACCACTGAGACACCGTCAGAAAAGTGACTTAACTATTTAAAATGTAAACAGTGGGGTTGGAAATGTTAACATCTAAAGCTATTGTGGGTTCATATTTTACATATTTAAAGCTTCACAGGAGATGTTAGATATGACATTGGAATAATACCGCTTTGAATATTAACGGAGACCGTGAAATGTATAAAGCGATAACCCTGTCTTGAATGTAATCCACTTTATAGCCATGCCCTCCGGGGAAAAGCCAGTGACATCTGGAAAAACAAAAGGCCATATTTAGGGTCAGTGGCTGCAGACTTAGATCAGGGGCCGATATTGTTGAGGGGCCCATTAAAGCAGCGGCATTTAAAAGCTTACATGGAGACAGTACAACCTCGAGTTCACCAGGGGCACGGCGAATCAATATCAACTCGACTTCAAAATCTGCTGCATAATCCTTGATCTCCAAGGCCATTTGCTTTGCAGCCTGAAATTGGATACACCCCACTCCCGACTGCGCGTACCCTCCCACCACCCCCCCACTCCCCGCTGCGCCAAGCTTTTGCTGCTCGCTCCACAAATAAGACATCCTGAGAAATTGATCTGGATGCATCCGTGGCAAGATTACGTCTAGGGCTAAGAGTGAGATATGACTAGCCCAAGGTAATTCATAAATCTATGTCTTTGTGTCAAGAGATGAGTACAGGGCGCGGTGAACAGGAAAACCAACTGGTCATATTATCATAACTGCATCACACCGTGTGATAGACTGCTGCAGCATAGAGGCCACTGAGTCAACATGTTTAAGAAAGCTATGAGCTGGAAAAGGCCACACAAGATGACATGCCATTATGTTCTCCATACAGCACAGTACTGTAGGTAAGATGAACAAGAAACATCTGAGAAAAATAATTTGTCGGCGTTTATTCCGCCTTTAGGCAACACTGCTTTTTGTAGAATAATAATATTTCTTTGATGAATCACTCGCAGGAATGAAACAGAACAAAACAGAGTAAAACCTTCTTGTCAAAGCACGGAAGTTTGTCTTTTGCATATATTTTCACCAGATTACTGACCATTTTATTTGACCACATCTTGTTTGTGTTTCACATAGCATTTAACACACTGAATAATATCTTTTTATTTTAGGTTTGGCCCTCAACATTAAAACAACAGAAAAAGTCTTTGTAGCAGGCTCTGTGGTTAGCTGGCCATAACTATGACCCGACCTGTCACTTAAAAATACAACCGACAAAAACAAATAATATAACTGCAAACCCAAAAAATCAATTCAATCTGTGCATTGTGAATTTTGTTGCATACACAGAGCCTGTAGAATGACAAAAATATTGTATTATATAATATGTTGTCTCTAGGCAGACACACTTCAGAAGCTGTGGTATAGGAATGGTCCTCACAGAATATAATAGTGAGACATAAGGAGAGAGATTTGTGAGGGGAGTCTATCTTTAGGCGTTTCATACAGTTACTGTGTGCTGGTGGGTGTTTTTCTACTCCCACAGTGCAGTGTATTGTTAGAGTGGCAGTTGTTGGACTCTCGAAGGCCTTTAGTGTCTCTGTTTTCCCCCTATTACTTGCGCCTGGCGGGGGACAGGCAGCAGCAGCGAGTTGTGGTGAAGCACAGCGGGGGAGGTCCCCAGACGCCACGGAATCATACTTTCCACCTGACGCGCAGGATGGAGAGAACAGAGAGTTGGCAATTACCAGTCTCCTCTCTATATATACAGCAACTGTGGCCAGCTCTGTGCAGCGGTACCCCACTCTGAAGGCTGTCCTTGGGCCAAGCTGGAGGTAATGAAAGCAACACACTCCTAATGGACTATTGAGCGTGTGTGGAGGTATGAGCTCAAGAGGAAGTCGGAGAAAGAGGATGGGAAAACTTCACACAACAAAGCAGACCAGAAGAAATCATTGTGCTGGCGTGTAGGTGTTTCTGCCTTTTCTCTGTTATCTGTGTCCATGTTTTGGAAGCAGCAAAAAGGGCATCTGTGTCTACTGCAAATCACTTCAATATGCGACTACAATCCAGAATGCAGCAACCGCCAGTCAAGGGAGTCGACAGACAGACAGACACTGTGTTTTTGAGACATGAGCTAATGTAACCACGCAGGTGTTTTTTTCTAAAGCCCTCTGTCTCACACCATAAAGAAAATCAAATATATAAAGACATAAGAGAATGCCAGGACTATGACTTTTACCGAATCAAAAGCTTTCATACCACAACATCACGGCAGGCTGACTTCTAATATTTGCCCTTGCACTTTAGGTATATGTAGCATTTCTATGACAAAAATATTTTGTCAACAAATGTTTTTTGCGGACGAAAACGAAACGAAAACTAAATAAAAAAGACTTCAGTGTCAAAGGTGACCTCACTAGAGGAAAACGCTGTCCTGAAAATGAATTAAAGTAAATAAATATTTGGATTTGATGTTTATGATGCCAGTGTTTATGTAGCATAAGGAATATCCTCCTGTTCAATGCACTTTAAGTTCAAAGATGGTTTAGATGGTACGTTATTATTATTATTATTATTATTATTTATCTTTCTTGGGCTGTAAGGGCCTTTTTGATAATTGCACATTTATTGAATTTAATTTAAAATAAGCTGTGAATGTGTATTTTGAATCTCTTTGATACACATTGATGTCTTTTTGTTTCTATTCCAATAGACAGCAAGATTTTTTTTTTATTGTTTTTCATTGATTAAAGCAATTTTTAATAAAGGCAGTTGTTTTGAAATAAACAGTGTGAAATATGTTTGCACATTTAAATCTCAATTCTAAGAAAGTATAGTTTAATTTCTGATACAGAAGGTCAAAATTATTACCTCATGAATTTTTGGGGGATTTTAGTCGACTAAATCTATTTTAATTTTAGTTGACTAAAATTGCATGACATTTTGACTTAAACTAAAACAAATAAGATGAGACTAAAACTAAAAATAATTTTAGTGAAAATTTCTTGTCAAAATTAACACTGATTTGTAGCAAATTTGATTCTGAGCAAATTTCACTATTAAAGGTAGATTAATACCAAAAGCGACAAAATCACTTCTCCATTCAGATCGTTCACATCAGCCACTGACAGGGCATGAGAGGGTCAGGCTGCTAAGATTTCACTTGAACCTATTCTTCTTTGGAGTCTAGTGAATCTTACTCTGTGATTGGATGTTGTTTCAGCATCATGTGCCATACGTGACTCGCATAGTCACTCGAGAATGTAGAAGAAATAAATGATTGCCGGTTGATTTAGGTGGCAAACAACGGCAGATATTCAGATTGCATAATAGTGATAAAAAGAATAAGGTCAGAGATAGCCTTATGATAAGATCACCCTAAAGAACACTCTGTACAAGTTGGTTAGAAGTACAATACATTTTCTGAAACAAGCCCATTTCCTGATGGTCCAATGTGCAACATATTTTTAGCCTTCATGTGTCCCCTGTCCCACTGGCAGCAAGCAGGATAAGTAAATGGATGGGCGTCCACTGCTGGTGCTCTACAGAAATAACTCTGCTGACCACACTGACCTCTGCTTGTTTCCACTCAGCCTGAGTCCTGTTCTGATGGAGGCCCTCGCTCTATTTTTGGGGCAGATGCTCAGATTTATCTCACTGCCCTCTGCGTCCCAGGATGGTGACAGTGACGTGGATGGGTCTAACTTATGCCTGTTGTGTTTACCCTGTCCGTACACTTCCCTGACGCAAGTACAATACAATCAGTCAGGGTCAGTTCTGGCTGGTCAGACGACACAGCTTCATACTATTCACGTTAGACACAAAGAAGACGGGAGACTTTAATTTAAAAAAACAGATGTGTTGTGATCCAACTTAATGAAAGGTGTGAGAGAGGGATAGATCACTGAACCAAAAAAGGAAAGTGTGCTGAATTGCTAGCATACCACAGAGACCTTGGAGCATGATTATCCTCCTCAGCAAACTTAATCTTCATTCTGGAGGACAGGCGGGCTAGCACACAGGCTATGAGCTCCGTGACCCACTGTATCTGCTGAGGGGATGAATATTAGTTTTTTGAAAAAGAAGTGCCTGAGGTCCTGCATTAGATTAAGTTGACAGATGGTAAAAAACCAAGAGGAGGAAACTTGGGAGACTCCACTGTTCTCTTAAAAACAGTGGTATATGCATCAAGAACATTTTAAAAGGCTAGTTTGTGCTGCTGTATGAGGTCTTTTTTAGAGTCTGTGTAGAGTAGATGGCAATTAGTAAGCCTCTATTTTGAGAAGCACACGGCAGCTCCTAGAACTGTGCAATGTCCCACTGTGCTTCCAGAAGTGTTGATAGGTTTTAATAACTCCACAAAAAATCTAAAGATTTTAAGCACATGTTGCTGAAGAGAACTGACGTGCCAAAAGTGTTTTAATGCCACTCACTCTGTTATAAAACACACACACACACACACACACACACACACACACACACACACACACACACACACACACACACACACACACACACACACACACACACACACACACACACACACACACACACACACACACACACACAGTACACCTTGGACTGCTATTGTCAGAAATTTGAATTTGATTGATTTACTATCAGATGCAACTTCCAGAATAAAATTGTTTTGGACTACAAATTACTATTACTTTTTTCTTCCACCTAACCTTGCAGAGACTTGGGTTTAGAACACTTCATGCTAACACCTGTGTAGGCATTTTATCCAGAGTTCACATGATCAGAATAAAATGTTACAAATAAAAAAGAATGTCCACAAATAAAAAGGCCTCATATGCAATACTTTGTTTGAAATAATATTGATGAGGGATAAGAAGGGGATCAACAAGGAATAGCAGTCAAACAAGCTGATGAAACACTGCATATATTCACCCTCCCTGCGGCTCGAATGTAAAGGAAGGGCAAGAAAAAGTCCAGGGTGGCTAGATGTAAGCAGGACTGAGAGGCACAAAAAGATAGACAGGGATCAGCGCGGTGGACAGCTGGGCTCAGTTCACCCTGGTCAGACTCAGGAAGCGGTCACACACTCAAAGTCATCCTTTCATCTGCTCTACTGCAGATGCAACCAGCTAAACTTTACTCACATGTAACCTTCTGAAAAGACTTTCACTTTGTTCCCACTTTGGCCTTTTCCATCTGGTACCGCTTATTTCTGTCACATTTTCTCACCCCTTAAAATATTTCTTTCCATACCTGCCATATTCCTCCCCTTTACTCCGGCTCCTGTCGTATCTTTCCCACTTTCATTCTGTCACTTTCCACATTAGATCTGGTTGAGTGGAGAGCAAAGTCAATTGTTCCTAACTCCTTCAGGAGATGCTGCGCTACAGTACATTTCTCCTCTGCCTAAACAAACTTTGAAGCCAATCAAAGACTTGATATTTCGTGTTGAAGAGGGACTGCAGCAGGTGAATACTTTATATTTCTGTGACAGATCCACTCAAAGCCACGGCTAACAGTCGGCTCGTGATTGATACAGTTCAGCAGCAAAACAAACAAAGCGTGACAAATCCAGATTATTGTCTGTGGGCGAGATAAGGTTATAATGAGAAAGTGCATCAGGGGAAATTGATCCTTTTGCAGGAACCTGTCTGATTTAACAAAGATGCCTGTAATAACATCCTGTGCGTCCTGGGGCGTGAGTGAAGGGTTGGGGGGTGGAAGGTTCACAAGGACACATCACAACTCTTGCTGTGGATGTTGTGGATAAGATTAAGAAATATCTGGCAAAAGCCTTGTTCCCACTGTAGCTGTACGGTATGGGTCGGGTCAGTACGGATCAGTTTCCAATGTCAAAAGGCAATCCACTGGCTTCTGGTTTCATCAGTGGCCCCCTTTCCAAAGGGTGGAGGGAAATGCTGTCTGTTGAATGGTGGCTAGAAAATCTTGAGAAGCAAAGCAAGCAGTTTAGTTCTCACAAATTTTACAATGTGTCATACATCTGTCTGCGAGAAAACTAAATGTAATATATCCTTATTATGGCTAACATTAAATTGTATTATAAAATGATGCTGGTAAAAAGTACAGACTTCATTAAATCCATCTATATTCAAAAGCTGTTCTGTTGTCACTCAGTATCACAAACACTGCCAGTGTTAGATTTGAACTTTTGTTTCTGCCACAAAAAGGAGAGAAAACAATTCTCACATCATTGCCACACTTGGGACGAGGGATAAAAAGATGCGTGTTTTGGCGTATTTGGAGAGGCAGCCATGTCTGAGATGCACTGACAGCCAAGACACACCAACCTACTTGGATAAATCTACATGCCACAGGGAAGAGGAGCGGGCTGCGACAGACCAGTTATTAGCCAGGGGAGTGTGGGTGGGACTGCCGAAATTAACATGGATTACTCAAGTATGACTGACAGTTTCAGAAGGGCTTTTTGGGACTTACAGAGTGATTTGGGACTAGTCCTAATTCAGTGAGGGGTTTTAAATACTGTGGGCTGTCTTTTCAAACAGGACTCCTTTGCCTTGATGAAAAAGCCAACAGGGAACAAAGTCTTTTTACTGCAAGAGTACTCCCACTCTTTCCTGCATGGTTAGGGTGCAAGAAAATAATTAGGAGCTGTGCTATCAGGCTAGGATTTAATAATTATGCTTAACATGTGGTAAGAGTTTAGGTCTGGAAGTGAGTTTTTTTTTTTACTACAAATGTACAGTTCTACCATATTCTACCAAATCTACCACAGAACGCTACATTCTACTAATTTCACATGGCCTCCATATAAGCCATTAGCATAAAAAGCACTAAACTCGAGAACATATACATTTTGGGTAAAGTATTAATACAGTACTTCATTTAGTATTTGTAACAGTAAAAAAAATATCTCATTAATTTTGGCAATTTTCAGACAACCATATTTAAAAAAAAAAAATTAAAGTTATCTATTAAAAGCTATCCAACAATTTACAGCAGTGGCAAAAGCAGCATCTACAGTTTTTGTATGTCTGTCATCTGGGCACAACATTGCTAAACATGAGTAAATCAAAAATGATTTGTTGATCGTGACAGACTGTATCCCGATTCAAAAACATGCATTCAGAATGGCACAACGAATTTCTAAATAAATGTAGAAAACAGATCAAGTAGGGAGAGAAATAGCAGAGCAATGGGGAAAAGAAACAGGAAATCTTGTACAGATTGCATGTTTCCGTTCGGTCCCATCTCCCAGGGCCACAGTGGCTGCTTCCTGATGTGCTTTTAATTATTTATCCAGCATCTATTGGACAATATTGGAGCCGACTCTTAGCTCTGCTGCCACATTGGCACTGGGACAGCAGAGCGAGGAACAACAACGGAAGTGAAGAGGAAGCAGTGGAACACATTTAGCTTTGTCTCAATCCGAGCTCATTTCTTTAAGTCTAGTGCCGTCCTTTGGCTTTGCTCCCCTCTACCTGTGTCTAGCCTCTGTTTACACACTTAATTTCATTTGTTGTTGTTTGACAATAAAATTAAGCCAGTTTTAAAGAATGAATAGTAATTTGGCCAAGCAGCAAAGCATGTATACCGAATCGAATGCTATCAACCTTGCCTCATGTTCTGCCAATACACAATATGGCATGTCCGGGAGATTACTCACCTGCCAAAAACAAACAATAGCTAATGTATCTCCAGTTTGAATTACATTTAGCATAGGATGTCATCTCTAAGCTGTTTAAAGCATTGTGGGACCGAGGGCTTTAATCAGCGAGGCGCGGTGGAGCCGGCGGATTAAATCACTTTTTATCTGCGCTTCCTTTGACTTTCCCACTGCTCAGGGTTGCAGTGTAAATCATATTGCGTCCCTGTTGGGCTCACCTCGCTATGCTTTATTGCTGTAGTCACATTTCATAAATTCCATTTATTTTGGATATTGAGTAAATCCGTAGACCTCAAAACAAGGATAAGGCTCTATTCTTACGGACAAAGTTTGTTATTTCTCAGTCTACATGAGTTGGCATCACGACTCTTGGCCTGGATGGTATTACCTCAATATGACAAATTTTAGAATGATTAACAATGATAAAAAATGTGTTTGTTTTGTTTATGTTTACATTTACATTTAGCAGACGCTTTTATCCAAAGCGACTTACATTCACCAGTGTTACATTTACAGATGACGCTTTCATTTAACTTACATTATGGTTCCATTCACCAGTGTTACAGCTGGAACACCACTGGAGGCAAGGTGGGTTAAGTGTCTTGCCCAAGGACACATTGACAGTATGAACTGTGGGGAGAGCAAGTCAACCCCAAGTGCCAGTTAATTGCAGGATACCCTTTTCAACAAGTACTATGATTATTAAGAGACTGTAATTCCACAAGCATCCATATCTTTGGCCAATGGAAGTACCAATCCTTCTCTCCCACAATGCACCACTAAAAATTACTGGTTTATGGGTTTATAATCCCCAGGGTCCCTGCCAAGATATTATATTGTATAGTATAGCCTATAATATTTAAAAGTGTGTATATGGATATCTCTGTTCGTAGTCTGTTCCAACATGTTCAGTCCACAGCACACAGCCATGACTTTGAATGTGTAAGTTGGTGTATGCACGCTCACAGCTGACAACAGCGACAGGGTGAGCACTTGCTGCATTGCACAGAATAACTAAACAGCTGTAGTGCTCCATCAGGGCTATCGATCATGCCCCGCTCCCTGAATCACAATCAGAAGTGGGCAAAGCAAAGCGGCCTCAGCAGGCTTCAGCCACTGGGCTTCGTTGGACGACTGCTACGCACATCTCATATCAACCAGACCTCACCAAACGAACCTGACCTGTGTGGATGATTCGTTGCATCTAAAGGTTATTGGTTGGTATTGAGTGAGGAGTTATTTCTGTAGAGCTTACTGGAATACAAGTGTAACCATTTTGAATTTAGAAGCCTTGTTACAGCATTTTATAACATACTGTATGAAAAGGTGTTTCAAGATGTGTGGAATTTAATATTCTAATTAAAGACCCTATATAACTGAACTGAACATCATCAGCATGGAGAGTTTACCAATGGTACGCTGTGGTTTATAGACCACAGTGTATCCAAACAGAACTGTGCAGACCAAATTTCCAAATTTTTAACTTTACCCTGTTCATTGTTAATTTTCAAAACAACAACCACAACAACATCCAAAAATATCTTTTACAGTTTAATTGTGATGTCACCACACTGGGCTCCTTTGGGAAGAATGAAAAACTGGAAAGTTTTATTTATCATCTACAATTTTGTTTCATTTCCATTTGCCAGTCAGATAAACTGTTCACTGCGATTAGTGAGACAGCAGTGAGATCATTTCTACACAAACATAAAGAATAATAGGGTTTATACTGGGCCAGCGAGCAGGTGCAGCGGCTCAACTGTTAGAGCAGGTCGTCCAATAACCAGAAGGTTGGTGGATTGATTCCCACTCACCCCAGTTTATTGTCGTGACCTTGGGCAAGACACAGCACTTTGTGTATAAAAGTGTGAGTGTGGTGGTGGTCGGAGAGGCTGTCTGTCAGTCAGCCCCAGAGCACCACAGAGGGAATGGGGTGAATGGAAGCATCATGTGTACTGATATAAATGCAAAGCCTTTACTATATGAATGTAGTTCTCCTGCACAGTTTAGGCCAATCAAGACAATGATAGATTTAAAAAACGTATACAGTCTGGATGTTAAGTTTTGTCCCTTTGAGAGGTGTTAGTAGAATGAGTGCCTGAATTAGTTCTTTTTGTGTTAGATTTATGAAATCCTGCATATACCTGTTCAGCTGTTTGTTAGTGAACAAAACAGGGCTTAAAACGTGGCCCCTTTGGCTGCAAACTAACTATGTAACTCCTGATTACATCTGCTTCCAATAGAGCCATACAGTACAAATATGGAAAGTCTTTAAGTATCGTTAGCCACCATCTGCTATATTCTCACCACACTGTATCAGCTCAACCTCTCATGTAATCACAAGGAAGTGAGATGTTATTACAATAAAATTTCAACAGGAAGTGTATGGTGGCTGTCTATGCTTCCATTAACTGCCATCTGTTTGCATCTCCAGCTCCGTTGTCTGCCCCCCCCACCCCACCCCACAATATCTTATCTGCGATTCAGTTCTCACTTCCTGCCAATATTGCGGCCTCTGAACCATTTATTTTTCCATGGTCAGTTGAATTTTCACAGATGACCTGCACCTGACATTGAGATATTTACTTCCTGGAATAGGACGCTGAGGTTACAGCTCAATATCCTTTTGTGTTGCCACTGGACACACTAGAGTACAGCAGGGCAGTGGTAACAAGAGCAATCTCCATCGCCCACAGACGGCTGCTGTGGTGTGACTGAGAGGCCATGGCAGAAATGTGAGGCTGTTCTCTTTCCCAAGACCAAGATTTCTTTCCTCTGGTAATACTGAAGGCGTGTCCTACAGTGCTACATGTTGATGGATATGACATTTTAGGTGAAAAAAAAAAACTAGTAAGAAAACAAGTAATAATAAAATATAACTTTTTTTAAGTAATAGATTGTGTAAAAGATTTCAAATATAATAAATACCTAATTAAATAATAATTAGGAAAAATAGTAAAAATATACAGTATAAAGCTTTAAAAATACAATCAAATCCTTCTCTTAAATAAAAAAAGCAAATTTTTCTTGAAACAAACAAACTTGTGTCAAATGTAACTTTGGCCTCAACCCGAGTCTCCAGTGTTAGGTTTCAATTCAACACCCAAACTTACCATTTGTATTACAAAAAAATCCTTCTGACTGGGCTCAATAGTGACCCAGGTGGGTTTGAAATGGGATTGATGGCAAAAGCCACAGTGTCAACATAAGATGCTAAAGGGCATCATCAGCATCAGTAGTGAGTGAAAAAGGGCAATGAACAAACACTGCCCTATGTCGCCCAATGTTTCGGAAATGTGCAGCTTTTGAATGCTAGCTCCTGTTCCTAACGCTAAATGGCAGGAAAAAGGATCTTATTAGCATTATAGGGCTGTTGACATTCCACTCAGGTCAAAGTTAGTGGTGCGTGACTATATTTATTGCTCATGTGGCTTGTGCGTGCTGTGTGGATGTGTCAAGGCTCACACAGTGTAGTAGACATGGCTGTCAAACAAGCGTATCCATGTGCGTGAACGGGCCTGCGCCCGTACACTTGAGCTGTGCCGTGTGTGGTGGAGGCCCCCTGGGGGGTGCCGCTGAGCTGTCAAAGCAGAATGGATGAAGAAGCTGCCCCGCATAGCACAGGGCTCGGGGAAATACCACCAATATGACACACAAATACATGCTTCAATGCCTTTTAAAACACACAGATTGAAATACAAATCCCGCCTAAACAAACATAACTTGTGAGAATATTATTGAGACGCATATATGAGGGACCTTTGACTGTGTGAGAACATGCTGAGGGAACCTCTGTGGAAGAACATCTGAGTGATAATGTAGGAATGCCTCGAGAGCCCAATCCAGCAGCCAGTCAACATGGCCAGTGTCAAAAAGGGAAACACATTTCCTCAACCTCTGTCCTGCTACAAACTGGGAGAAATCTCTGAGAAGGGATCTGAGACATGACAGTAAGCCCTTTTATCCATCAGTATTCATGAATAACACAGCAGACGTGCTGCACTGTAGAATCTGACACATATCAGCACATCTAGACTTTTTACTATTTAGGTCTTCATGTTTAAGACACAATGACTTAAAAACTCAAAACATTATAGCTATTAAATAAATTACGATTGTGCATTTATTCACATTAAAACAACCAACAGCACCCATTAGAAACCTCAGTAAAGGGATCCTTTCAGGAAGCATTACAGGGGACCACAATGGCACCAGACCGGGACAGACTTTCCTAATTCCACAGAAGGATTTTCTCGATCGGGAACAGTAGATCTCATGCTTGGAACATGTCTGAACAATCCATTAACAATAATAAAGCCTGAGTGGCTGGGAGATAGACCCTAAAAGGGGAAGGTCAGCCTGATATTACAGCTTTAAAGGTTTCCTATTACGGCTCAACTTCAATATAAGCACTCACCTTCCCTTTAATGGCTGCAGGCTATGCAGTGGCTGAGCATATATGGAGATTCTAAATCCAGGCTTTCTGAGATATTACCGGATGGTGAGGGCTGATTTATGGCCTGTTTCTGCTGCTGCTGGATGGTGTGGCTATTGTTAATAAAATTGCCACAGGGGTGAAGGAGATCACTTAGGTATCACCCTGTCTGGCCCACACGTCCTGCTGGGACCTAGCGGGGGCTTTGAAACACCCTGGTCCCAGATGTACTTAAGCAGCGATTTTCCCTCTCCATCCTGGCCTTTCTCTCAAATCCTTAACCCCACACTTCTTGATCTACCACCTCTTGTCACTCATATTCCCAGAGAGACATGATCTGTTTTTCACATTTAAAGTTGGAAGCTAACTTTTGGACAAATCCTTGGCAGTTTTGTCTCCAGTTTACATCCTTCCTTTTTGGCTTGTTTTGTGATCCTGTCCTCTCCTTGGCCAGGTCGTACTACTGTCTGGGTTAACTGCAGAGAAGAGAGAGGACACAGGGAAGACAGAGCTGAACAGCAGAGGAAAGAGGCGAGAGTGCAAGCTCTTAAGTAGATTGCAAAGAACAGCACAGAGGCATGAGTGTGAATATTAAGAAGGTTTTCTCCTGGCCGAGAACTTTCAGCCTGCAGCAGTGGGGAGGGAGAGAGGATGAAACCTATAGAACAGCAGGCTACAGCCACTACTGCCACAGCTAGTGAGGTGTCAGAAACGACAGTGGATACAATCTATCAAGCTGTCCAGCAAATCTGAGATGAGAAATTACCATAATTGCATTAGAAAAGGGGTCCTCGTTGCAGGGGGTAGTTTTTCCAGATAACAGCTTTAAGGGAAGATAAAGAAAGGCCTGATTTAATGTAAAACAAGAGGTGAGCCTCACCTGGAATGCCTGGCGGGGTTTTCAGGTATTTTCCATTGAAATGCTGTATCACGACTTCACATTTCTCTGTGGACTCCATCCTGAAAAGACAGACAAAATGAAAACGGCTTAATTAATCTGCCAATATCATACAGCAAAGGGAAATTTATGTGATTAAAGTGAAATCTGTTGTCACTGTAGATCTTTTCACAATGTAATGTGAGGTGAGATCATTTAAAAGAACACCTTACAACACCTTACACCTGAAACAACCTCTGCTCATTGGTAAAAGGCACTGTTAGCCCTCTATTAAAGATGCTATATCCATGTATAAGAGGTTGATGCTTTTTTTATAAGCTCTCACATTCTACCTGCTTCTGTCGCACTTTGCATTTTAACTCTGGTCTTGTCACTGTCACTTGCTCCTCTGCTGGAACCCATGTTTTTTTTTCTTCTTTTTTTCCCTAAGTTGCCTAATGCATTATACAACACCTTGTATTGATGATAGTCGTTCTGGGCCAGTGTTTCACAAAGCAGCAAGATCCTAAAAAAACAAAGCTAAACCTGGAATTGGTGGGATGTCCCTGCACACAGACTTAGCACTAAATATAATTCAGAAAATATATATTTTTATTTTTTACACTGTAGTCCTGTCTAATCTGAATGTGCTTTTTGTAAACCACCTAACATTGTGCGTTTCCTTTTTGCCCCTGAACATCTCAAACTAAACC
Source organism: Perccottus glenii (assembly GCA_024416835.2). Classification (NCBI taxonomy): domain Eukaryota; kingdom Metazoa; phylum Chordata; class Actinopteri; order Gobiiformes; family Odontobutidae; genus Perccottus; species Perccottus glenii. Next base: position 8,798,646 of record CM044562.2, read on the forward strand.
AAACCAAACACATGCAACAATCACAGTTACTGCTGTGCTGCGCAATAAAACAGTTTTCCTGGTTAGTATTACACTAAAACTCGGAATTTAGCTCCTCAGAGTTTGTGTGTCTACAGTATATCAGCTGGAGAACATCACTGTTGACATTTACCACTTCATAATAGGAAACAAATGTGTTATCGGGCTGTTTATGTTGTATTTGTTGTATTTCTTGTTTTGTTGCCTATGGATTAAACATGATCTGTAGGCGGGCTGACCAGCAGGGTCAAATAACAAAAGATGCATTACACTATATGCACAAGTATATTTAAAAACATATTCTACCACTTATGAACTATATGTCTTTACAGTAGTATGGCTTTAGTGTTGGATTGACTAAAGGCATCTGGAGGAGAGTTTGGTGAACTTAGATCTAACTACAAACATTTAGAAAAAACACACAAGACTTTTACTTTCATTTTAACTCTAAACATTCTGATGAGGCCATGGAAATATGTGTTTATACTGTAACTGTATATTTGACATCTGCCCTTTGCTCTTAGTAAAGTACAAGGCTGTGTCAGAGCCAGAAAATAAGGATTCTATATAATGGCTGACTTCTTTCTAAAGTGCAATATATTTATATTGTTTAGCCCAGTTCTTTGTCATTGCTCAAACACAGAACTGACTCTTAGTTGTGATTAACCTGTTGATTGTGTTTTTAAAATGACAAGAAAACTGAAAACCTTTTACATTACGTTGCCTTGACAACAATTAGCTTAAATACGTACTAACACGACTCGTAGATTAAAGTGAGTGCCTTTTAAATGTGGTCTTGAATGACTGCGGTGCCTTTATGGTAATACGCTCCTGGAATGTGGAGGATTCATTGCTTTGCGGATTCCCATGCTTTATCCGCTGTGCCTTGCTGAAATACTCATATCAGTCTGTCAGCCTCTCACTTCTGTCCTATGTCTCTCATCCGCCCTAGTTTTTTTTCCCACTATGGCTCCTTTATCTCTGTGCCCGTCCCATCCATCTTACTCCTGGCCCGTCCACACCTCTTCTTTTTGACGTCTTTCTCATTCCTCCCTGTCTTTCAACCTTGGTTATTTCCTCCATCTTTCAGCATTACTCTCACACTTCCCTTGGCCTCCTTCCTTTCCTCTTCATCCATCCTTTTGTTTCTCCATTCTCCCCTCAACACATCAACGTCTGTCACATTTTACCTCTTTGACTTTTTCTTGGTAGAATATGTAATCTTTCACACTTGTATCCATAAGTCACAGACCCAATGACAATTTTTCCTCTTTCAAATGTATGACTATGACTGTGCCCAAACCTTTCTCAATAAGGGCTAGATTTCATTATTGAAAATCATAACATTAAACCATCGAACCAACAAAGTTACATACAAATGCATTGTTATGTAACTATTTTATTTTCATTGACACAAAATATTTCATTCAGATGGCATTATTCCTTTGAGTTTTTTCTGAGTGATGCCTCACACTTGAGAAGAAGCTTTGGTTGTGTGCTATTGGCAAAACAACAGCCCTCTTTTAACCCGACTTGAACTGCTCCACAGTACCACCTGGGAGGGCTCCAGTTGAAATAGTTAAAGGGCAGGTACATTAAATGAATACCTGGTTGTGATTGGATTTATCAACCCCATTTTATCCAATCAGAGCAGCTATATGTTGTTTATGTTCATAACAGTAAAACATTTGCTACATGTTCAAACCTAAAACACACCCAGACCTGTCAGTGCTGCCACAGCATTGGACACAATGAGCCGCTAAGGCCAGGGTTCAGCCGTAAATACTTTGCTTAGAGCAGGTCAAGATTGATCTTTGCAAGTCTGTTTACTCACAAATCTCACAAGAATCAAGCTGCGGCAAGGTCAGCAGCACTCTTCCACTATCCATCTGATATAATATGTGCATTGGTCACTTGACATCAATCACCAGAATTACTCTGTGGTAGAAAAGAAAATCATGTCTCTCACCCAAAAGCACTTTACTTCTAACACACACCAATAAACCGTGTCAATGCTTACATTTCTGTAAAAGAGGCACACAAGTATCTACTTGAATAGATACTTGCTTTGAATCAAAGCAGAACTTGTTGTCCTCTCTTCTGTTCACTTTATGCTCAAGTTTGAACAACAACACACAACACTAAGTGCTTATGAAAATGATTTATGTGCTTGTGTACAATCAGAATAAATACAAAGAGAGATGGTGCTCTGAAAAATGACGTGATTGGTGTCTTTGTCAAAGAATTGCAATAAATCCGTCATCCTTTGAGTAATGCTTGGATTCTGTTTCCAAGTTTCTGAAAACACGCTTCTTCCTTCTCTGTCTGCAGCGGTACAGAGGGCAGGCAGACAGCAAACAGGCGCGTAGACAAGCAGTAAATAAGACAGCGAGGTTGTTGAAACAGAGCGGTGGGGCAGTGCTGGTCAGGGAGGCTTTTGGGCCGAGCAGTGAGAGAATGCTAGACGCGAGGCGTGCTTCCCTCTCTGTGCACTGCTGCTTAATGGCATCAGGTGCTGCTGTCTGCAATGATTAGTGCTGGTGCTGGAGTAATGGGCTCTGATAACAGTAATGGATCGGCCCACAAACACTTAGCTCAGTTTACTCTCTCTAATGCCCCTCATGGCCCAGCCTCAGCAGCTGTCTGTCCGTCCGTCTGTGGACACAGCCAACAGGAGGGATACTGCTCATAAAACTGCCTTTTTCACCGGGTAAATCTCACTTGATCTGTTTTTAAACACAGCAGCTTCTTCTATTGCTCTACTGCACACATAAATGCTCTCCTGAGTAGTTTCTCCTGATTGATTCTTCATCCTTCGTTTTGTTTCTCTATTCTGCCCATTGCACAATATCTCCACTCTCATAAAGAATATGTATTTTTCACACTTTAAGGTGTTAGTCATCTCCAACTAACCCTGCTTCCACATTTCTTCCTCGCTTTAATTCCCCAGGAAGTTGAAGATGAACACCCACTCAGCAGATTTCCAGTAAACAGACACTGGTGATTTCTTTAAAGGCAATTTTGGAAAGAATAAAGTACCTTCACCTTCTATTTAACAGAATAGTTATTTAATTAAACAATAAGAAAATGATCACTTAAGTGGCCATTGGAGCAGACCTCCAAAAAAGGGTTTGTGTGTAGTTTTCATTGATATCTGGATTATTGAACACTTTATAGAAATAAATAGCAACACACTAACAATCCTTATATTTTAGGTTGTGGACAATTTGATTTTGTTTCAAGATAATGTAAAGAGATGCTTGGTTGATTGTATCACTTTGAAATCTGTGAGTATCTAAGGACAAAGTATCTTCGTGAACTATAGAGACTGTAGATACTGTGTGACTTTTTTACTTCTAACTTATCAAACTTTTACTCCATCTACACGCCCAAGTCTCATTCCCACCTCTCTTTTCCATCAGCTCTGCTTTTATAATTTCTCCTCATAATAACCTTTAAGATGAGTTCTTTCTGTCCGGCCCTTGTCTCACACTCCTGTCCCTACCTCCATCACGTTTCCTCTGCTCACTGCTGGAACAGGTGGCCAGTGGCAGGTTGTTGCTGTGCTCTGCTTGTCAGTCCGCAGGAGGCTACCTAGCACTGTGTGTACTTGTGCATATGCCGCTGTATGTGTGTGTGTTTGTGGCAGTCTGTCCTGCTGTAACCCTCGGTAATAGAGCGGGGAATAGGAGAGGAGTTCAGCCTCAGTTGGTGATTAAGAAAAATCCCTGCAAGATGGTGGTCGGTTGCCGTCAGTGGCCTCCTCTGGGTAAACAGGGGAAGAATGTGAGCCTGGTGGCTGCGGCAGAGGACAAGGACAGAGCGCTTTATGACTTCGGGGATTAACAAGCTGAAGTGGAAACTTTTCTAAGTAGAAAAAGAAATAAACTGTTAAGTGATATGCTCGGCTGCTGAAATAACCCCGGCGGTGGTTTACTGTATGGTGTAATTGCTGGTGTCCATGGATGTGTGTGGCCAACAGGCTTGAGTGGCTATTATCGAGCACCTATATTCATATAGCACACACATACAGACAGAAGGGTGAAGACAAAATTATGCACTGACAGACACTCTTCGCAAGTTCTACCATCTTTGAGTGGGAATGTGAGCATGCTTTTCTGTTTTTCTTCCTTTTGTTTAGTTTATTACATTTTTACATGTCACAAAAACCATATTATTACAAATTATTACCAACTAACATGTATTTGAAGGTGCAGCAAATGATTCTGCGCACAGGCCTTGAATACCCTTTTAAACTTAGACAGGGTATGTCAGAACAACACTTTAGAGTTTTGATTTGGTTGGTCTGTTTTTCATTAATGTTCATTTTTATTACATCAATAGCAACACTACATCAACAACACTGTGTTTTTATACGTACATGACCAACATTTAAAACCACGGGATATAAAAGGGTGCTGTTATGTGTATGGGTAAACAAACCACGTAAACTGTATAAATGAACAAAATGCTAATAGGATACCTGGCAAACCCAACACCTCTGCTGACTCCATTGGCGTCCCGCAGTATCCGCGTGGAGATCACGTGACCCAGGGGCTTCAGCATGTTCTCCAGCTCCTGCTCGTCCATAGACACGGGCAAGTTGGAGATGTACAGGTTGGTGGGGTCCTGCTCCTGTTGCTGTGGGAAGAGAAGGACAAAGAGTGAGTGAAAACTACGTCGTACCACAAAGCAGAGCTGTCCCATGCCAGTGTGTGAATGTGACTGCATGAGACTAGCTGGGTAGCAAAATACAGATTAGCATAATCATCATTATTAATCATCCTTTTATTTGTTTTCTATGCATTCCTGCAGTATGCTGCTAAGAGACTGCAGGCTATGTGTCTTTTGAGGCGAATTTAAGAGTGTTTAAAGATACTAAAAGTGGAATCAGGGTGAAAGTTAGAAGGTGTAGAGTGAATTGTACAACAGTGGCTTTCTGTGTAGTGCCCAGAGGCTGCTGCGAGCGAGAAGAAGCTGCACAGCTGGCGTTGGGTAGAGCCTGAGGTAGCATTAGGCCCAGTGAGCTCTACAGAAGAAACAGCAGACCGCTCAAGTGCCTGAGCCACAGTTACACAGCTATTAATCAACACACATTCACAGAAACCTGGTCTTGTTCTAACTATAACTGACCATAATTAACCCCATACACAATAAACCTATATTTAAGCTGTTTTAAATCTAATAAGCACAATTAGCAGAGTTGTTCACACTGCGAACTATTCAGAAGAATTGACAGAATTACACAAACAAGAAACAGTTTTTTCAGAGCTCATCTCAACAAAACACAGATCCCTTAAACTATAGTCCGAGTCTCTTTATAAAGTGTTAGTGGAGTTTATAGTTATGTAGGACATCCATCTATATTTACTGAAAGGATCAATTAAAGTATGTCAGCTCCATTAGTTACTCCTCTAAACTATAAAACTGGCAACAGGACACTTGAAGAAATAATTGACTATTGTGCTTAATTGGCATCAACAAAGAGCTGATACCATTGATGAACAATGCAGGCACCCACATTTCCCCAAACCAAAAACAAACCATATCTGTAGCTACTGATATGGTCTAAAACAGATATAGAGGCTATATGTGTATACTGTGTGTGAGTGATCCACTTGACTCACTCCTGCGGAGATGAGTTGAGTGTAGAAAACTTGTCTAAATCTCAGTCGGGGGCTGTGGAGATACTTTAGTTGCTACAGTTCATGTAAACGCTGTCTTTAGAGTCTTTATAGACTGTGCCACAGGCAAAACTGTCTCCCTGTCTCATGTCTTGTTGTTGTTGTGCGTTGATGTCGGAGGAAGAGGTTGAAGAGGTGGAGAGGAAGTGACTCCACCGGCGTTCTACCTCTCTCCAGCTGTCAGAGGAGACCGCCGCTCCCTCCCCTGATTAATTAGTCATCTTATCTGACAGGACATGTTTGATCTGATTAAAGCTTTAGAGAGAACGCTGCTGCCTAATCTCAAAGCGGCAAAACTGCAGCACTTTCTCATTTAACCATTTACTCATCTTAGCAACTTAAGAACAAGCTTACGCGCTGGTTCTTTTGCAGGTTCAGTGCTTTCAACCCATTCTGATGCTGCTGATGATGGAGCCCATTCACATTATTTCATTATGCAATTGTTTAGACCATCAAAGTCAACCTATGATGTGTTTTTAAGTTTTGGAATGATGAAAATATTCTCCATATGTATTTAGAGTATTGTATGGGATCATACTTTTTAGATTTAGTCAGATTTAGAGAAAAGTCTTTGATAAGACAAAGGACGTCTGATTACTAAAAGTGTGGGTAGTATAGGTTGTTGTTACACTTTTATTATAGATTTACTAAATTACAAGATGCTTTTTGATATTCCCTTTAGCTCCAATCATATCCAGGTGGAGTTCCTAACACGTCGAACTGAGAGTGGGTTGTTGCTTCATTGAGAAAGCGCACAAGAGTTTGTATAACACAGGATTTGGCAGTGAATGAGGCTTAATTAAATCTGCCTGTAAAAATGGACTGTACACGTGTCACTCTGCAGCTAAGTCCCTTTGGTGTGCAGAGTCTTGCAGCTGCGATTCCTTTTGAGTTTCATTGGTTGTGCGAGGCAATGTTTTTCAGGATTATGTCAAATAGGCTTCCAATGCAGACAGGAGGTCTAGATCAAAGAGGTGACTGACTGACTCATTCACGCAGCTAAGCCCAATGAGTTTACAGCCGTTTGAATTAAACATCTTTTTTTTTCTGTAACAGCATGTGACAGAGCATCCGCGAGAGCAGGATGTATAGAGGTTAATTTGTGTGCGTGGGTGAATGGGGAGGTCTCCATTTGAGGGGAAGGCCTCGTCTACACACAGGCGCTTCACTACGTTTCCTCTTTGATGACGTTCCGCACCACAAAGCTCTAAATACCCAGATGAGAAGGTTACAGGAGGAGCGGGAATGGGAGCGTTTTGAAGGGAGAGGAGATAGGCTGGTCCGCTCCACAACAAGATTTAATTTCTTTTAATGTCAGCCTTTGCACAGGCTCGGCTGTCAGGCTATGAATGAAGCCATAATTGAGGTGGTACCTGTGCATATAGCCTCCATCTTTGAATATTTACGCTGGTATGTTATTCCTCAAAAAAAAAAAAAAAAGAAAAAAAAAATGTGGCATTGTGTCACTTTCTTCTTTCTTCTTTCCATCTCATTTCTGCTGAGGCGGTTGTGTTTGTCCACTTGCCATTGACCACTATTGAAGAAGGTTAATGCAAAGGCTCCAGGCTGCACCGGGCATTTGATGAGAATAATTTCTTCACCTTGCTACCAGGAGGACTGGAGAAACCCAACTGTGCATGAGACAAGACGGGGGGAAGGTGGCCAACGTGCCATTTCCTGCTGACGGATGGCCACCACGCTAAAGCTGACAGCCACGTAGCTGTTATTTCATTTTGACACCTTGCTCTGTTTACCTCACTGTAATTTCTGAGAACATTACCATGCCAGAGCGTAGGAGGGGTATTAGTATCAGAGAAAAAGAAAACAGGAATAGAAGTTACAGATTAGGGTGCTAAAGGTGAAAAGGTAGAAAGCAGAGACTGGCGGGAAGCTAGATATGAAGGCGGCTGACATGACAGGCAGATACAACGCATTAAAGGAAGACCTTGTTGCCGTTTGACAATGCTTGAGGGAAAAGAGACGACAGCTTTTAGAAGTCTCACGTTCTGCCGATGGGGCTCTCAGGGCTGTATCCATTTAACTGATAAAAGTTAGACAGAGATATGTGTCATGACTGGGGGCAATGCATCTAATGCCTTTCTGAGGCTCAGAACTGATTGAAGTCTCTCTATGAATCACATTTTGGATCATTTTTAGGTACTGCTTTCTAGTTTCATATTTGGAAGGTAAAGCTGATTGTTGATTGAATTGAACAGTAGTAAAAGGAATAAAACATAATTGCTATTTTTACAGGCTGGATTAGTACTGCATTGACTGAATTCAAGGAGAAAGCCCTCACTTAGAACAACAACCTGGTATACCTTAAAACAAAAAGTTAGCTTCTGGTCAACTACAGGCCATTGGGTTTACCAAATCTGGCATTGCGTGGATGGTGGTTTGTGTGGCTTGTTTGGGTCTGTGGCCTCAGCAGGGGAATCAATTACCCACTAAAAAGTCTTGAAGAAGTCTGTGAGAAATGCCAGTTCTTGCCATCATTTCAGCTGTTGACGACTCGAGGGGACATTACGCTGAAACAAATAGCTCCCTGGAATAATAACCTATCAGTAAAGTTTGCAATTTGACTTAGTTGGCTTTTTTGGCACTTACACATTGACCTGACTCATTCACTGAGGCTATCTCGGAGAGTAGCCATGTTAGAGTAATTGTGCAGTGCTTTGAATGGGGTAAACTGATAGTAGTTACTATATGGTTCCCTCAGGTATGCCGTTGTTGTTGTGTGACTACTCAGCGGCCTGGAGAAGCACAATTAAAGAGAGACAATAGGGTGTAGTGTTGTCTGGTTGGTTAGAAAGCAGTGGTTGTTGTATCGAGGATGTGTAGCTGACATTACTGCCGACGCAGGAGAGCACATTTCTATTGTCTTGTATATGGGTTGCGGATCTCAGATTTTGCCGTGGGAGTCTGAGTCGGCAAAATGAACAAGGCCAACTGAGTGGAAAGAAGATGAAGGGCGGCAGAAAGCGTATGGGCACATCAACTCACTTCAAAAGCTTGCGTTTAATTTGCAAGGAGCCAGACAGAAAGGTATAGCGCTACAAAGGAGCTATCATGTTGTCAGCCGGGTAGTCAGCTGGTCAGACAACAGCAGGCGAAGTCACCCGGCCTCTGATGAGCGCTTCTTAACATTTTCTGCTGCCCCTGAAGAGGGGGTGGCGGGATCACTCCACACGTCTCTTTGTACAGGCTCTTGTCAAATGTTTCCTCAACACTCGGCTATTCTGTCTGTTATCAAGTAGCTTTCTGACAACAGACTTCAAACTCTAGCCATATCTAAGACCCAACAGTACAGTGTGTCCTTGTCTTAGCCTGTGTCGGTCCACTGTCGCTGGGCCATCTAAATAACTATCAGCAGTAGCTAAAAAGTGTGAGCAAGTAAAAGTACTCAAATAACTGAAGGCTGAAATAGTCAATATTTATGCTCAGCCAAATCAGAAGTATACCAAGGCTTGCTTTTGGATGTCTTAGTATTCACAGGCATACTAAGACATCCAAAAGCTTTCAAATGCCAGATATATTCACAATATTCAAATAGTATATTGCTGAAAAGCTCTATGTTAATCAAAGCAGACAAACAGATGGCAGTACTTTATTACAAGCATTGTCTCTGCATCTGAAACAGAGGATTAGAAACATGCTAGATATAAAAACTCACATTATCCAACATATGCACCAATGTGTCGGATGTAGATGAGCTCGATTGCAGAACAGCATGTAGAGTGAGAGAAAGGCTGTGGGAATGTGTGGGGTCCGTATGCTGCTCGCTGGGGGCTAACGAAATCAACGCTCCTGATTCGAAGCGTCTGTTTTTCGAAACAAAGGGCTGTGAGGTGGATCTGTGGCGTCACCTAGGGCGGCCACTTTCTGTCCAATTAGCATATTATATTTAAACAAACAGCCGGAAACACCTGCCACTTCAGTGTGACGTTAAAGATGCAAGAGTGAAAGGCAACATGCTTAAATATGCAAATACTGCACTGCAGACTAACAGTGTAAAGGTTTTAAGATGAGATAAGTGATTTCGTTTTAATTTAGTTTAAAGATGCAGTATACTGGATGGTTGGACGAAGCTGAAGTACCTAAACCCACAGTAGGATGAGGTGAACCTGAAAACTTCATTTCAAAAACTGAATAGCCACATCTAGCTTCGACATCAAATTGTGGCAATAAAATGGATTTATTCACTTATATTATTTTCTTATTACAGATCAAGCCTACACTAAAATGTTGTGTCTTTGTTTTAGTTGATTATTTATCAAATAGTGGATTAGCTGTAGCTGATTATGAATATAATCACCTAAACCCAGAATCTCTCTCAAACTAAATCTGACAGGTTGACAAAGGTTACCCTGAAATATCATCATTCAGGAGTCATGCTGCCAAACTGAACGTTCAATCCATTCATTTGCAAAAGATGACTGATCAGTCTCTAGCTCACCTCCTCATCTTTTATGGATAGCTCTCATCAACAGATGGTGGCTTATAATATCTCCATTAATTAACCTCCCAGTTGCATTTTCAAACTAAGAAGTTACTCAGAGTTTATCCAAAGGCACAAAGGCTTGGATACAAAGATAAAAGGTGTGTGAGTCCAAAGCGTAGGAACAAAGATTACAGGTTCATTCGTTGATGCCGTGTTCCATTTGGCTTGAACACAGTGTTACCTGATTAAATAAAAATCTTACAAATTACTTTACGTTGCTGCAGAGCACAGCTTAATACATCACATTATTCAGCTACAGAATTCCTCCCATGAGTACAATCCAAGCCAATGACAACTATGTGTGTCCTATAGCCCAGAGGCACTAAGGTGTTTAGTTAGGTTTTAAGATCTGTGCTTGTTCACGGCATAATTATACACACTGCACCGTTACAAAGCCTTACACCAATGCAAATGAATGACTGCACACACGCTGTCAATCTCTGTCCTATTACTGCTTATGGAGGATGGTTTTCCAGCTAGTCTGTATTAGTCAGAAATGATAGATGCTGTGTAAGGAACAAAAGAGGGTGATACATTATTGAGCCTTTGAGTATGCTAACACAGCGGTGGGCCTTTGTTTTACGCTCTCAGCTGGCTCTGCTCTCTGCCGGCGGAGCTGGTAAAATATTCATCCAGCATAAGGCACACATAGTCCTGTGCACCAGGCGGGCTTTTGGTGCGTCCTGAGATGTGCCATGTAACTGCACAGACTATGGGATTATACAAGGACACATGTATAAACATTTAGACATTTAACGAGAAATATCTCAGTTTTTTTTTCTATCCATGCTTTGAACTAGAAGATGGGTCTTTTTTTTTACTTTGAGTCTGTTTTTACAATGTATATCTGGCAAGCCAACTTTTTGAAGCTTTTTCATTGGAGAAACACACACTCAAACTTACTAATGCAGTGTCTCCTTTTACATTAAACAATTAAATATAGTTAGAAATATTTTTGAAAATAATGTAAGCTGAAAAAGTCCTGTAACTCAATAAGACACAAATACATTTTCAGTTCATCATTTCTGTCACTAAGGCTTCTGCTCTGCTCATATTGTTTCAACCGGGCAAACATTTTAGGTCATTAAAGTCATCTCTGGCATTACTGCTCTTTCTACCAGTTAAGTAAATGCTCATGTAATTTTTGACACATAACTTGCCAACTGCACGTTTAGCTCACAGCTCTTCTTCAGTTACAGACCAATCAAAAAGTATAACACCAGACGTTTTTTTTCTCAAAGCGTTGTTCCCTCTCGATGACGGTTATGGGAGAAGGGATCCCCTTTACTTTGCAAAACAGACATAATACCACTAAATTATGTGTCCCATCAATGTCACGGCTCATACATTTTGATGCCGGGTTAATGTGAATTTAAATAGGTCGATACACGCTTCACCCGCTTAATCACGACCCCCTGATTTGATTTTGTATCTCCTTTCTGTGAGCTAATATTCAAGAGATTAAAATTTCATGTGGAGCTCATATCAAAAATCCATTATTAACATGGAAGACGAGCATACGGCTTTAGCCCCAGCAAAAGGAGGCAGACTTTTGCACACACACTATCAAAAACAACACTTAGGACTTCAAGATAAACATTTAGGAAGATTTTATTTTTTATTATAAACCAAGGTATATCCACGGGCTAGCTTAAAGGTGGACAACCTCCACACAGATGCCTTCCCGGTTTCGTGATATATTTTCATCAGTGTAACCTTCATATTTTTCCATTACGGTGTTTGCTACAACAGCTCATTGTGTTGTCGCCAGGGTAAATGCATTTTTTCCCCTCTTATGCATCATTCATGATATCATTTCGAAGATTGAATTCCTCCTGGCTGAAATCATGTGGAGGCAAGGAACGTTGGTGAGGCTGCGGGTTTTGGAGGCAGAAAGGGAAATGATGGTACCCTTTGTAATTCATCAGTTGACAAATGCTGTAGTGTTATGTACATTGTTGTTAAGTGTTTTTCTAAGTTGTTATGAGTGACTACAAGCTTCAAAACAACAAGCTGCAACAATATGGCACTCGATTTTAGCACAATGATTTTATTATGTATTTATTTTTTTTACTCAACAACAGTTTGGCCTTCTCCACGTCAATTGATTTCTGTGAATGTCCACTTCACAAGCACCATTCACAGTAAGTCAAGCTTTTCCAGTCAGTTGTTAAAGTACATCAATCAAAACATGTAGCCACTTGCAAACATGTGTGTATATCAAAGGCTAATCCCACAAACAAATAAAGAGAACGGTAATTTAGCTTTGCTTTTGTTTGGTCGACTACAATTTAATGCTAACAATTGGTTTGTGTGATTGCAGCCAGTGAAGCAGGACGGCCATTACCTCTACAAAGCTCTCAGCATGTGTAAAAAGTTATCCTGGTTGCAGATATATTTTACAGTGAACTGCACACTTAAAAGCACAGAAAACACCCATGTGTTCTCAACATGACACAAAGCCTGTGTCATCCAGGGCACATTTTTCTCAGAGTTTACCACTCAGGCCATTGCCGCTGCACTCAAAGAGGCTTGCCGCATCATAAAATGGTCATGCATGTTAACTTCACGGTACATGGGTCAAATGAGCCGTGGTGGGAGATGTTAAGTGACTTCAAACGGCTGCATTCATGTGCACTTTCCCCTAAAACATGTGGGAGAAGAATGTGGCCTGCCAGGTCAGAGTTTAGGGATAGGGAAATCATGTTCAGACAGGGCAATAAGGGTTCAAATCATCTTTCTGTTTAGGGAAGTTATGGTTTTTTGGCATTTTAATAGTGCCATATTTTTCACATTTAACCCATCGTGGTGTCGTGGGAAACACTGGGCAGTCACTGGGCAGCACGAGTAAACCATCCCCAGATCTGAGCTAGTACCTTGGACATACAGTATGCTGACTAATAGAAAGGACATGTCAAATCTAAATTGTAAATCCACCATTACTGCAGCAGTATTGTTGTCCACAAAGTCCTTTCACTCAAAAATAAGACACTTCGGTGCAGTGGGATACATTCAGGTTCACACTCCTGATGTCCCAGTCTTCTGAATGTGGCCTGATACTGTATGTGAGGATATATCCAGACTACATTGAGTGCTTTTACATTCGCCTTTCACTGGCCACTTCGGACACAGTTATGATCCATTTTAATATCAGCTCCAAACAAAGGGTGAAATCTACAGCACTCATTTTCATGGAGGACACACCCAAACCTCTTTTTCATTGTGCTCTTAACAGCAGACACAAGCCATATGTTGACAAGTCAGATGCAGTGTTAAGATGACAGGTAGGATGTGTGAGCCTTTCAGCGTTGTGCTACAGCATCATCAGAAACAGGAGAGTGACAAACGCTTTGTTTCCCTCCACACTCCATCACCTGCTCTCCAAATGGAGGCACAATGCAATTTTCACTTATGAATCTACTGCCAAGCAAATAGCATACGCTGTTTGCCTGCTCCACAAACACCCGCTGAATAAGTACCTTAGGTCATGGGCTCATTTGTTATTCCTTAATGTGCCACCAGTCACTGGGGAACACTAAGGCTGCCACATAAAACTACACAACGACGTGAGCGTCATATGTCTAAGTACAGTCGAAACAGTTCGCCTTAGCTTTGTCACATTGGCGCGGAGAAATGACAACACGGTAGGAGGCAGAGCACAGAAATATTGAAATATATATTAAAGAATTATTTCTCAATGGAAAACAGCGACAACAAAGTAATAAAAAAGCAATAATGGAAGTGTTGTGCGTGGAAAGCCACTCAGAACAAATCAACATTTATGTGACATCAGTCAGGTTCAGTGGCAGAACCGATCTGACGATATTCAATTACAGAAGAGATGTGCAGTATTAGTTCCTATTTCTGGAATAAAACACAGGTAGTTCAAAGTGAAAATATGCACATCTTATTATATTTGATCAGTAATCATTTCATAAAAAGATACACAGTTCTTATATATTTTCATACATATTGTAAACTCACAAACTGCTCCATAATTATACATGGCATGTTTGTTTTTCGTAGGTGACAGCTGCTTCTGGGTTTCTGGTGAATATGCAGACATTTCCATATGTGCTTCAACGTACTGTATATCACAGTCTAAAGACGCTGGTGTGTACTGCACACACAATATGGCTAGTGTTAATAGCTTTATAATACGTCCAATTTGGCAAACAATTATCACAGGTAGGTAGAAAGTGTTGTGATGGAGCCTAATTGTCACCTGTAAAAAAAAACTGAGGAAAAAGAAAAGCCTCTAAGCTACATGCATACAGTAAAACCACTAAAACCCCATGGAGGCAATAAAAAGCTAAATTGTGCCCACCCTACTGCAAACAGACCTTTACAGTCATTTCCCCGCACTAAGTGATTCTGGTGACCCATTGAAATCAGTTTAGAAGACAGCAGTCTAGAAGTTTCGAAACCCAAACCAAATCTCCTCCGTGAGAGCATCATTAGCAGCGGATGACCTATATAGAGTGGACGGCTGCTTGTTACAGTCTAATTATCACCCTAAATGGCCTGGAAGAGGCCTGGTGCAGCAGGAGATAATGTGTTTGTTATGGACACTAATGACAGAGTGGAAGCAAACTAACGACCCAACCCTGGGTGTCCCACTGAGTTCAGCGGCTTTAGCGCTACCATTCAGGAAAAGGATGGGAAAAGTTTACTTTAACAGCCTTCTCTTTCAGAAGAGGAAGCAAAATGGACAAAAAAGTTCATTAAAATGAGTTGAGAGACTGGATTGAATATAATTATTATTCATACTGTCATTTCAATTCTACCACTTATTGTTATGGATCAGTGTGAGCATGTGGTGGGGTACACTCTGGACAACTGCCAGTTAATCACATTAGAGACCACCATTCACTCTCACAATCATTCACTATGGGCAATTTATATTCACCTTTAAATACACATCTCAGTGTGGAAGGAAGCCACAGTGCCAATAGCGAGTAGCACGGTAGCATTCAAACTCCACAGCAAGGCCGTCACCGATTGAACCCATAATCTTCTTGCTGTGAGGCAGAAGTGCTAACCACACCCTACTCAAGCATAAATGGGTCAACTCAGCATTATGGGAATTCAATGAAATATTAGGTGTAGTGTTTTTATGTCAATTCTTTCCTTTTGTTTTTAACTAGTGTGTTTTTGTTTCTGTAGCACGGACCTTCTGTGGATTCCGGAAATTCATGGAATCAGAAAATGGCTTGTCTTTTTGCTGTGTTGCACATGGAGCATCAATGGCCCACAAGTCTGACCAAGACAAGATATTCAACACCAAATATCAAGGAAATAAGCATAAAAAAGCTTGAGAGATCTGTGAGTGGTCACATAGCCTGCTGTAGTTCAGTTCAATTATTTTACATTTATATGAAAAAAAAAGTCAAACAACAAAAGTCTTGAGAACAAAACCAATGGCTACTTACTAATAATTATAATACTTAGTCTATTGGCTGTGTAGGAGTGATCCAGAGCAGCAAAGCACATTACAGCTAAGTAATAAAAAGTGACTTGTGATAAGGATAGCAGGATACGGGGCTTTGGTTGCTAGGTAATAAGGAGGGGAAGCCCCTTGTTTGTACACCATTGTCGTAGAGGTAACTAGACACATGTCACAGCTCTTGTCAGGAGTGTCACAGTGATGGAGTGAGTATGCTCTGGGGTAAGAACAATAAAACCTGTTAGATGGAAATGGGTCACTTTATCTAGAAGGTCACTAAAGGTCAACAGTGAGAGTTGAAAATTCATAAACAGGGTGACTTTGAATAAACACCAGTCAACACCTGCTTTGTGTGTCTAGATAATTAAGTGTCACATGTCTCTGTAGGATGTGGTGTTTCCATAATCGCTCTGTCATTTATCATTGCCATTCAAAAGGACATTATCATGGTCAGTGCTGCTTGCTGTGTTGGTAAAATAGACTAGACTCATTTAAACACGAAAAAAACAGTGCAAGCCTTAAGGAAGCAATACCAAGGCCCATTGCACAAGACTGCACAATAAACACTCCAATATAAAGTGGAGAGCTTACTATATAAATCCCTCAACAAACCACCTCATCAATATTATCTGCCGGCAACTAATGAGCACCAAATTTGAGCATCATTAACAAAGCTCACTGTTACAGTCACCGCTTTTATATTCAGCTTTAAAGTTGACATATAGGTAATGGGTGTATTGGGAAACGGGCAGGATTTAAGTACAGATTGACAATATAGATTTCTTCTGAAACATGACTAAGATCATTAACAGCATAAATGTAGAACCAGAAAAGGCAACAAATGCAGAAGTGAGCGCTGGTTTAAAGTTACCTCACTGACAACTGACCTATATTATAAATGTGAAAATGACTATCTTGGTTTGAACACTATTTAACTACTACTCTGGAGGACTATCTTTGCAGTGTATTCTTTCATTTAAAAGATTCAGATACAATACATTAATCAGACATCTGTACCATTACCACATGTAAAGTATAAAGGATAAGTTTAATCAGTATACTGTTAATACTGCTGGCATACAGGCCCCGTGGCTAGTTTATGGGGGTGATGTTTGTCCATTAATCTTTACTGTTATGCACGAGACATGAGGGGAGGACACGTTCTGCGGTGTCCTTTTACCAAGACAAACCAAGGCGATTAGCGTTCATGGCGTCATTGCATGATAAACAACACTCATGTCCTTTCATAATGTGACCATGTAAACCCTCAAACACTCGCTCTATGGATGTGGTGCACTTCCACTATAACTACAAAAATCTTACAGCTGCTGTATGCACTTTTTGGTTGTTGGTTGGTTACAGTTGTTGTTTTCTCCAGGGGTGTGACCCTAAGCTCGCCTTAAGTGTGAAAGCTCAAGTTCTAGTCTTTGTGTGCCATTTCTCTCCCACTACTTGCATCCTTCACTGCTATAATTAGAGTAGTTGGAATCAGATGATGGCGGCTTAATTGGAAAGGAATGCAGATGGGGCTGTGGGGCTTTTCCGCACAAGAAAATCAGCTGGAAGAGGGAACACTGGCGGAAGTTCACAGTCACGCACTGGGCGGCTGTAGATTAAAAATCAAAGTAAGTGATGTATTTCTTTAATAAATACGCAATACTGTGTGATGTGTTCAGCCAGTCTCTCTACAACAATCAAGTTATATATTTTTGGTAGTCTGTCACCACGTACTCCAATCAGGAGAGAACCTTTAGGAGGCAGTTCTGTGGATGTCCAAACTCAGCAGATCTATCAAAAACATTTTGCCATATGTTATTGTCAGTTCCTACCATGCCATTACTGGGTTGGTCCACAGTGAAATCCTATAAAAGGGATTGAGTCACTTAAGTAAGGTCACATGGTTTGTTGTAAACCCATAATATGATATTATTATAAGAAGATGGGTGTTTAAATGTCTTAGACACATGAACTTAGTTTGTGAATGCATCCTAATTACAGGAGCATGATTTCTATAATAACCAGTCAAAGTAAAAATCCAATCTTCCCATTTCAAAGTAGTTTTCAGTAAAATAAATCAAAAACTCTTCATAGCAAGGGTTAGAAGGCCACAGGGTGATAACAATACATATTGTATGATGAAAGTTGGATATACACTTGCCAACAAAGGGCCAGAATATTAAAGGTTAGAATCTATCGGTAAGAGGGCAAGTTTCATTTAAACTGCGCCAGAAGCAAATTTTCATTCTGAGCTGTAAGAGGCTGTAGGAAGTGAAGAGAGAGTGGGAGGGAAGGAGGCAAAAGCTGGTTCATTCTGTTGAAAGTCACAGTTGAAAGTCAGCCGGATTGTTTGCTGTTTGTGGCCACTGATGCGTGGGAGGAGTGTTGGATTCCCTGCAGACACTGGCAGCTTAATGAAGAAGAGAAGGCACACAAGAGCTGGGACTTCCTCATTTACACTGAACCCTCGGGGATCCAGCTCTGCAGTTGGCCTCCTTATCTGAAGAGGGCAGCATTTCCTCCATGAACCTTACCTATTACTTACCTAAAGAGCTGGAACCGTATAACGGGGTTGATTATCCTGACAGCCCTGTCTGCAAAACTAATTTTCCAGTGGTGAGCAGTTGTTCGAAGCTACAAACTCTCCAATAAGACTTTCATCTTAACATGAGCACATTCTCATTCATCTTCTGTCAGTGTATGAAGCATCACTTGAGACCATAAAGAAATGACAAGACCAGGGGCTGACAGGAAATCTCATGTGGAAGTGAGGGCTGGCTTAAGGCACTGACTCACAGCTCATCTGCAATGTGTCCTCCTCGTCTGAAGAGGGCAGTGTTTCCTCCTTCAATCTTATTTTTCTAGCTAAAAAGATGAATAGCACATAACAGCTCAACAGTCAATTTAATTATCCTGACAAATACAGTCTACAAAACTCATTTTCCGGCAGTGAGTTTGTGTCTGGTGAGCCTAATAGAGCGGCTGGTTTGTCAGGTCAGAGTTATATCTCATTACCTTTTAAATGTGGGTAGTAATCAGGGACAGCTCGGATAAGACTGGAAAGAGGTTTCCGTCTTTGTCAATGTGGGATTGAAATTTGTGTATGCAGCTCTTTTGTTTAGCCTCTTGCTGCTGGACTGCTCAGAGCCTTTGTCTTCCTGTGATGCTCCCCAGATCTCAGTTCGTTACAGAGTGTAATTAGCGTGGCGCGAGCGGGCTCCCAAACCGACACACAAAACTCATTAAATTCCTCTAGCCTGCTTTTTGCTGGCATGCTTTTCTCGCCCCATATCAATCTGGCTTCCAACCCAAACTTTAATTCTGTGAGAAAATGTTTATTGAAGGAAGCAGCATTTCCGCCTTCACATGCAATAAAGGTCTGTTTATTGTTTTATGTTTTTCTTCTTTTTAACAACACTGTAATCTTGGGTCAGGGCTAATCAGATGCAAGGAGCCGTAGTGCTTCAATGAGTGCACTAGGGTCAAACATGACACAAGCGCTTTGCCCGTCTGTCCCTCCATATTCATTTTGGTCTCTGTTCCTGCACGATTCTCCAGACAATGACCAGACTCATTTCCAGTCTCCCTCCCACAATCCCTTTCTCTCGTCGCTAACAGGGCCACACAAACAAGGTCATTCAGACTGCTGTAAGAGGAAGATGTATCATTTAGTGAGATGGATGACATGATGTCTCCGCAAAAAGCTTTTATTTTGACCAGAAGTATTACTCCAACCCTCCAGCACTCTTTACCCCACCCCTCTAATTGAACAATGAGGCAAAAGACAACTGCCACTTGAGCTGCCAAGGAAATTGCCTCTTCAGAACTGACGGAAATATGCAAAGCTTTGTTGGGAGACAGGTGAAATTGTTCAATAACCCAGCCTTGAAGGGCAGAGGACAGATTGAGCAAATTGTAAAATTGCATCCTTCACAACCACCTGGCTAAGAGGAGTGGAAACGAACTCTCACTGCAACTGATGAAAGTTTGTTATGGGTCAAGATTATTCAAACAGTAGGAAACATAATGCATCTGTCCATCTCTCTGCCTCGCTCTCTCATATATTATTAGGACTATTGTGATCTAATAATAACTGGATTTCCACACTGTTGATTCAGTTATGTAAAAGAAGTACACATTCTTTTTGACTTTTGGCAGACAATCTGACGTAAAAGAAGGTGAAACAACTTTGTAACTTATTAAACTTTTTTAAAGGAATAGGCACATTCATATTTACAATTCACATTTTTCCTTTATATAATGATTATTTAGACCAGGGGTGCTCAATACGTCGATCGACGTATTATAGCCAATTATACTGTCGTATTATAGCCAATCATCCATCCAATCTCTTGACCAATCTCATAGGTCACTGCGCATGCGCAAACAACGGCGCTAAGTGCAGCAAAACTAACGCTTTAGCGACTTACCTCCAACTTTTAAACCGTTTTTCTCTTAAACTTAAAAAAGGTATAAAAATGAGTGAGTGAGCTGGACCAAGTAAGAAGACAAAAACTTATCGCTTTCATTCGGAATAAGAGGAGGACTTTTTTACGATGACGTTTTCAAAGTGCCTTTGCCTCATCTGTCAGCAGCTACTGTCCGGACTATTCATCCCTGGCTGATTCAATTCAGTGCAAGTCATCAGCGTAAACTCAGGTAATGACAAAAAATGTACATAGTCAGTGCTTTAAGTGGGCCGGTATGCACTGGTACTCAGTACCACCACTTCCAAATATAGCTCTTGAGCGTACCGCCACTTCTCCGTGCGCCCAGAACATGCTTTTAAGCGTACCGGTACGCTCATTTGGACATCTGTTTTAATATAGGTTTTAATCCTTTGCCTGCGCTGCCGCTTTCCAGAGCGCCCTTCACAGTGCACGCTTCCAAATTCGTCCCACCGAGAGCAGAGACTACATTACCCATACACCCGAGTTTGTGAAAAGCGCATGCGTCGCTTTTGCCGCTGTCAGTGTCAACAACTCAACGTGGCCGGAGACGAGAGGGTGTGTGAAACTCGCACAGTCGGCTCGGTAAAAATACAAATACAGTGAACAACACTTAATACACTCTCCTGGCTTCAGACTCTGAGCACTAAAAGAACACGGTCAGAATCAGATGACTCGATGGCTGACACCCCAGCTACTGTTCTATGGTTATGTTTTGTTTTATAATTTATTTTATGTACGTTTTGTTAAAAAAATTTCAATACCCTTTTGCACATTTTATTTATGTTCAGTAGCTCTTTTAGCTCAAGCAAATCCACAAACTAATAAAAGGATTTTTTTTAAGGTTGTCTGTTGACTGCTGTATATAAAACCCCTTCAATATAGTTGTTGTTACCTCAGGGGAGTCATCAAAAATATATATAGGCTATAATAGAGTACTGGCACCTCTTTTGGTCCACTTAAAGCACTGTACATAGTTAATTATGTTGTGTTGTGCAGTATTATGGTTTGCAAGGTTCACCAACATACATTGTACATATAAAGAATCCTTAATATATTTTTAGTAAATAAATATATGTTTTGCATTTTTGTAGTGGGTAGATCATTTTGACTTGGTCATTTTATAAGCAGCTCACGTGCTGAAAAAGTGTGAACACCCCTGATTTAGACAATTGCAAAGGTAATAACGCTGGTTTACTTTTTGGTTGGTCAATATGATTGCTGGTTTGAGCCGTGTGTCGGCCTGAGGGTACAGTTAATAGATGTCTGTCTTTAGGTATCACCAAAAGGGTTAGGCTCCTAACAACAGCCAATCATTTAAAAAGGTAAAGGGAATGTCCAAAGCCAAAAATCTTTTGAGTTTATACCGAAATGTCCCAGAAGCAGAGAGCCAAGGACTAGATGCCCAGTCAAGTACAGTGGGTGCGGTGTGACTTTGAGATCTGAGTCAGTAACGCTGAGGCAGAGCGAAGAAGCTGGGGAGACTGACAGCTCCTGCAGGGCTTTGGGGGCAAACGAGTACAGCCAGCACTCCCGTGGGTCCAGCACCTGCCAGATGCAGCAGGATGTGCGCCGGTGACAGCGGGGTATCACAACCTTTGTACCCTCCTCAGCCAACCCAGAAAGTGAAACCTCACCGGGGCTGGCAGAAAGACAGCTACCACCGAGACTTCCACACTGCTGCCTAGCATTTAATTTAACCTACTTGATGGGTGACCGGCCGCATTAACTTGACATTTGCTTGTGCACGTCATGTGAGCTGGAAGAGGATAACAGCACATTAGCCACATCATAGTATGCCCTGTCCTTTCAAGAGTTATTTACATTTTTATATCATCTTTTATTCAGTAAGATGATGAGTTTTTAATTAGCCATAGAGTTATTACATCATTGACCTTGAAAGGGCAGGTTCTGATAACAATTGACAAATGGGTGTTGAACTTAAATAGAGTATAAGAAAAAAAAGGGCATACACGCGGCTTAACAATGTGTTCTGGGTGCAGCCTATTATCTAAATCTACAATAAGCGCAACATCAAAGCAAACATAAAAAAAACTTCAGACTCTAGGAAATGAACTTCTACAAACTCCCATGAGTCCTGCTCCCAGCTCAAGTCCATTCAGTTCCATTAGCAAACTGCAGGTTTCACTGATGTTAAAAGATATGCAGACAGGTAACAGTCTCTGGTTATGGTAATGTTAGTCTTTGAAGCCACACTGTCCGTAATGGTGTCTGAAGAGAGTGATTGCGTGCTATAACCCTCCAGGGACTCATTAGTGAGGAGCAGAGCTATTTGAAGAATGCCGTGTAAGGAAGAAGAGGAGGGAAAACAGTGTGTTTTGGTGAATATTTTTGCTTAGTACTTAATTCTGATCCAAAAACCCTAACAAGTGTGTGGAGCTGTAGAAGGGCAGATTGTAATAAACAGTCCTTTAGCTTGTTGGGGGCAGACAGAGTGGTCAGAAAGGGGCACAAAGTCTGAGGTAGCAACATAAGACGAAAGCCTGGATGGTATAAATGTGCTGAAAGCAGCGGTGGCCAAAGTATTCACATTGTGCACTTAATAAAAAATAAAATACACAGGCAGATATTCTGACTTATCTAGCGGCATAGTGGGTACTTTTTGATTGATTTTTGACTTTAATGTCCACTGGCTGCTCTCTGTTCTTCATAAGCTGAATGCAGGAGATGGTCCATGTTGTTCAGTATAGCATCTGTCCTGTTGTGTGTCTGTTGCTCCACTTCCTCAACTCTAAACTAACACCTAAAGTTAAACCAACCCTCCCTGCATAAAGGAGGGCATCAAGAAGAATAGCCAAACATCCTTTGTAACACATTTAACTCCTTTTCTGGATAAAAGAAATTGCCTATAAAGGTTTTTTAACACTGTCTGAATTTATTTTACAGTTGTTCCTTGTTGTTCGTTTTAGTGTTTTTTTTTTAGTTTGATTCAGATAAAAGGCAATGGGCCATCATTAAACTCACAACCAAATGTCGCTGCGTTTCTAAGACGTGATGGAGCATGTGACGCTGCAGAGGTGCGTAACTCGTTCTCTTAACTGCTGTGTCAGAACTCAAAACTCAAATATAGTTTACACAGTTTCTCAAACAATAAACTTACACAAGTGTAACTTTTCTTACCTTCTCTGTAAACATGATGCCAGTAAATGTTGAAGTGAACGTCTCTCTGATACTTCAGTGCGAATGACCATATTCAAAAATACAAAACTCCTACTCCCAGAACTACAACTAGCTGCTTATGCAATCATATCCAACTGCTAAACTGAGTGAATGCACAATATCCTTCCGGAAATGTCACTCTAATTATACATAATGCTCTATAATGAAGTGATTACTCTCCCTGCTCTAGCTCTAGCCCTTTCTTACTGCAAAAAGTTGCATGGTAATTAGGATGAAAGAAGAATTTCTATAACATTGTGATTCTGTTTTGGCTTCTGTCTATGTCACAATATTTCATCAACTTCAATTGACCCAAATCCATAAAAACTATAAAGACACACAAATCAATTTTTTTCAGTCCTGTTTTGTCACATGGAGACACTTGGAGAAAATAAAAAAAAACAGTCAGCGTTGCAGAAAGTGGCGGAGCGTGAGGTGTTCGTTAACTGGAAGATCTCTTCCTTTAAAAAGACCCCCAGCATTTACATTCCCCCTAAACCCTTGCCTTTCATGCCAAGCCTGCTTTCAATATCAAAGCTCCTTTTGAGAGCCTCTGGTGGAATGATAACACAGTGAAGGGGACTTTAGTGAAAATGTAAGATCTTGAAAAGCGGGAGAGAAGAGGAGAAGAGAGACAGTGGGGGAGGGCACGAGCCGGAGAAGACAGCATATCAATCGTCTCTTTAACTGACACAAGTATTCAAGTGAGTGAGGTGTATTTTTTTTAAAGAAAGCTTTTTTAAAACATGTCGAGAAATGTGAACATGATGCCTCTAGTGTGATAAAACATCATTAGACAGCCATGAAAGAGGCTTGGGGCCTTTTTGTGACAATGGGCTTTTTCAGATATGCTGAGGATTACACAGCCAAGGGTGAAATTATCTGTTAAGAAAAAAGCTTTTTTGGATTGATGCATGCACTTGTACACAAACAGACGTGTGGTTGCACGGAGGGGGAGTCTGCTCTATGTCTTTGTGGTTATGTCAGCACGCACACCTGGAAGCGCTTTCAGATAAACCAGAGCTGGTAGAGATTACATGGTGCAGTCATGCCGATCGGTGTACATGTGTATGCATTAGTTACGTGTGTGGTCTGCAAACTCTTACGTATGTGTTTGTATGTTCAGACTGTGACAGACAAGACAAAAGCAATTTCTACATTCTGCTTGGAAAACAAGACATCATCAGGTTGATTTGATGATGTGACAAAAAGACAATCAGTAACAAAATATGTTGATGAAAGACAGTGTGGTCACACAGAAATTCTAATTACTGCCTGAGTCTGACTAAAATCAAGACTTTTAAAATTCATGTAAATGTGTTATTCTGACTGGAATGGACATTTATTGAATTATCTTATTTGGATAGTAAAGTGTGATTTACAGCTAAGTTTACATACCCTGGCAGAATTTGTGATTTTTGGGCCATTTTTCAATGAATATAAATGATAACACAATAGTTAGTGGTTGGGTGAAGGCATTTATTGTCAAACAATTGTGTTTACTCTTTTTAAATCATAATGACACCAGAAACTATCCAAATGACCCTGATCAAAAGTTACTCCAGTTCTTAATAACATGTATTGCCAGCTTTAACATCAATGACAGCTTGAAGTCTTTTGTGGTAGTTGTGGATGAGGCTATTTATTTTCTCAGATGGTAATGCTATTGTCCTCAGCTGAACAATCGTTACTACCATTTTTTCCAAACAGCGGTCTTTGAAGCAGCTTATGACGAGAGTTTGACTTTTCCTGCGTCAGAGTTAATTTAATTCCCCGTTATGCACATTAACGCTTTCAAATTGTTGAGTTTTCTCCAAATTTTACAATTTCCACTAAGGCTTTCAAATGGAATATTACAAAATTTAATTATTTGGCATTTTGCTTTTCTTTCAAACATTTTTGAGCAGCATTGTGACATGCATGTTCTAATTACACCAGTTCTTGAAAAAGATAGAGAAGAAAATGACTAAATGCCAGCTGTCAGCAGTACAGCGTTGTGTTGAAACACTGAACCCAAGCAAAGCAACACAGTGCTCCCATTTCCCAGCCCCCCTCTGGAGGCTTTCAGATCAGACCTCCACACAGGTGATGACTTCTCCTGCCTCTGTTCTCCCTACTCTCCAGTTCACATGCCCACAGAGGTGGTTTGACCCTGACACACTCGCTGGGTGGTGGGACGCTTCTTGGAAAGCTTAGGCTTGTTCTAAAAAAGGGGTCAGAGTCTACCATCAAAGACTGTTCTTTACACCAAATACTTTTAGATACCATCTGCAACTATTACACAACAGAGGCAAATCTCCAGAATGTTCTCCTCTACTTCAAAAGGAGTTATCGTCTCGTTCTTTTGTAATTTTCTTTCTTCCTGCCTTATGTTTTGCTTTCTCACCCTCAGCCCTTCTGTTATTTGAACCATGTGGATGATTACTTTAATGCTCTGGGACTTAACATCTGATTTTGAGCTTAGTAATTTTGAGCTCATGTGTATCTACCAACACTCCCAATACAACAACTGCTTCGAGAAGTCTGTCAATTCTTCCGCCGCCAAACATAAACAACAAACACAGTATGAGAATCCGGTGCTGTAACTCCCGGAGCAATGCAATAGCAATTTTCTTCTTTTGTGTTTCTGACAGGCTGTATACTCTGGAGAGAAAATGTGAGGTTTCCCTTTTGGGGGGGACTTAACGACATGCTGAGGGCTTTTAAAATGGAGTGGAAGTTTGGCATGTGCCACAGTAAACAAGCTCAGATGCTGAGAAGTTTTGCGAGTGATGTAGGTTCTATAAGTAAAGAAACTCCAGCGGTGACATGCTGAGTTTGATGTGTGCTGCCCGAGTTTGTATTGTCATCTGCTACAACACCTACCCAGTCTATTTATTTTATTTTATATTACTTACAAACAGGCTCAAGTTTTTTGGGTATTTTATGTTTTGACTTCTTGCAGTCATTCTCAAAATCCCAAACAAACTCAGATAGTTTTTATTGCGGTGTTATTTTAGGGTGTAATCTAAAAACCACACTGACCAAAAAAAAAAAAAACCTTGTTCCCTTAGCTTTATTTCCACTGGAGCGGTACAGGGTCAGGTCAGAACCAGAACCAGAGTTACAAAAAAGTAAATTGTAAAACAAAAAAAGGTATTGGGCTTGGGGACGCCTCGGTATCCCCCCGGAAGAGCTGGAGGAAGTGTCTGGGGAGTCGGAAGTCTGGGCGTCTCTGCGTAGACTGCTGCCCCCGCGACCCGGCCCCGGAGAAGCGGTAAAAGGTGGATGGATGGAAAATACTGTGTAAATAATCATCTGAAATGTTTTAGGTTATAAGGATATGGTATTTATTAAATGCTAAGATCAAGGTATTTATGATGCCTTTTATTTGTGGGCTGATGTTAACTTTAGTCTTGTATTTATAGGAAAATAAATTTTTTTAATATGGTTAAATGTTGTATATTCCGTTTTTTCTTTGGGTGTGTCCTGCAGCTGGTGAAGCCCCTCCCACTCGTTTGCATTACCTGTTTTGTTTTGTTTGGATGGGACTTCCTTTGAACAGAACTGCCAATTTCAACAGACCAGACAATGAATAAAATACTTGACATACAAACATATGTAGTGTGCAATGTTTTGTTGAATAAAGAATCCTTCAACATAAGCATCTCAAGACAGATCATTTTAATGTGCGTTACCTTTTTTCTGATTCATAGTTCAGTTCAACATATTAAGACTACTACTGTTTTGTCCTCCTAATTTCAGTCTACTCCATTTTTAATTGAACTTTTTTTTTTATTTTGCTTTCCCTTTTATATTGGGGAAATGATTTGGAAGGCGCTGTAGAAGTGACACTTTTTTAAAAACATTGCTCAGTAGATGAAGTTAAAAAGCTAATAAAGCAATCCAAACATGATAAAATAAAGCAATTGAATGATCCTCTTTAAGAAGGAAATTGAGATATGCATCACTTCTGCAGGCACTCGCCACAGTTTTTCAGGAATGGTCCACACTTAACAAGAAAAGTATGAGAGCTACTGCTGTAATGCTTTTTTCTACAACATCTACATGATCTCTTTCCATCCACATCCAATTTACCTCCCCTCGCGGCTGTCGTGGGTATATAGCGCCGCGAACTGAACATGATGAGCCTACAAATCTCCTGCGGCCGACGGAGGGAAATGTCTGGTGTCCCTCATTGTAGGCCCAAGATTTGATTACGCTCTGTCACACAGCCCTTTAGATGAAAAACACAGACCACTGCCGGTGCCAAAATGGCGTCTGGTCAGAAAAAAATGTCCTCTCACTGCAACTTGAAACCCAAATGGACAAACCAAGGATTATTATACACCTCAAAGAGAAACCATACTGCATGTCTCTTCCTGCCTGTTTCTTTATAACCTTCTCTCCCCAGGTTTTTTATACATGTCACAGTTAGACATTGCTTTTTGAGGGGCTTTGGTAAAGTTGATCTTTTATGCATGTGGGTATAGCTGCATTTGGGACACATGCATAATGCCTGCTTAATACAGATGGGTCTAAGTTATGCATGGATTACTACATAGCACAAGCAGCAACAACAGCATATATCACTGGTAAAATAATAAATAACTTCTCAAACCTCTAAACTACCACACATTCAAGTGAGAGCTCACATAGACAGCTAAAAAGAGTATGTAAATCACCCAGTCGGCTTGTACAGATGATCTGCTGGCTGCTACTGGCAGAGCTCAGAGCATGTGACCATCTGGTTTTCAGTGTGTTTACTTCTCCTTGGGTTCACTTAAGTAATACGAGCACATTTCCTGGGACACACCACAGAGAGCCTAGCTTTAAATCTCCACATCCGAGCCTGTCATAGACACATGTATGCTTCCCTATATACACTAGTCTTGTGTGTGTGTACCAAGATCACAGGAACTAGTAAAACACCAAAATTAGATTTAAGGATGTCCGCCTTTCTCTTCTCTTGCTTTGCACAGTTCAGACCCACATCCCTTGACTGAGAATTCACTTAAACTTTCAGTTGTGAGGTATACACAGACTGTTGAACATATTAACAACAGGCGGCCATTAATCATCGCTGGTTCTACTGTTGGATTGGGTTAGTGGGATTAAAATACATCATTTTGGTAATTAATATAGCAGATGTTTCCACTGCAAGGCACGCTAGCTTGAAATAGCTGCGTTGCAGTGTGGATTTAGTGGAAGTGCAGGACAAGGTCAGCCTGCCAACCTGCCATACCTGCAATGTGATGCCTCGACCTGACAGCGGATGAGGCACACACTGAGCTGTTGGAGAGTGGAGGCGACAACGAGGTGAAAAGTGTGAGGACTGGACAATAGATTAAGAGGTAAAAAAAAAAAAACGCAAGGTCTGTGATTGCAATAAGGCTGTGTAACAGGGGGCCTGAAAATAAATTCTCAATGGGAGTCAAAGGTCAAACGGCAGCGTGGCTGTTGTGGTGGGGGGCAGGTACAATGGCCTAGCGCTGAGAGAGCTGTCACGCTGACAAGGTCACTGATAGTGCAGGGCCACAGCATGATAATAGAGTCAAGAGAAGTCTGATGAATGGACCCATCAAATGCACAAACATGCTGTTACAATGTCCATAAGGATAGTACCGTATGAAAAGCCTTATTCATATTCTAGATGAGAGTTAGATAACTGTCAATACAATTTTCTATTATCAAAGTAATCAGGCTTCCATTAAGTCCTGCAGCATCTTGTTACAACCCACCGGTGTGTTGTCTCAATTGGTTTGACGAAAATTGAATACAGAGAGCCCTTTTATCTTATATCTCTATTGAATTCTCTGTTTACGTTTGTATAGATACAAGACTGTTTTACCCTAATAACTAGATTATCCATTTCTCTGGCACATTAACTGTATTTGCCTGAACAATTAATCATATTTGTTGATATTTCATTTGTAATTTGTCTCTTTAGAGATTTAAAAGACACAGACAGTTAAGTTTATCATCTCAGACAGAAAAGTAGTATCAAAGTGGCTGCCATGTTGGCTGTGCCACGCAGGCTTTAATAGTGACTGGGCATGATGGAGAGTACAGACCCTGCCAGCCTGCTGATGATGAGGTCATGGGATTTAGGAGCAAGTGGCCAGCCAGTTAGTTATGATCTTGGCCCATCCATCAAAGTTGGTAGAAGCATAAATCTAAAGTGACAGCCATCATGGCCCAGCCAGAGCAGTGTCAGGGCAGCCATTATGGCTCCAGCAATAAGGTGTGCACAGTGCCTTAGTGTGGTTAATGCTCTTTTGGCTGAGAGAGCAAGAGTCAGGCCACGGATGTTAGTTTTTTATATGGAGTGGTAATTCCACCTAATGGCAGCCATTAAGATTGTGTTTATTTGCTGAGAAAAAAACAATTAATAAAGAAGGCTGCAGCTTGTTCTTTTTAGAGGTTTTCCCATCTGTCTCCTTCTATACCAGTATCTGTCTCAGTTGTTTGCTTTTTCTTCCCACTTTCTTATTTTTTCTTGTTTCAAAGCAAGTCATAGGCAGAAACATTCATGCTACAAATGTAAAATGGCCCAGGCTTTAACCCATTGAAAAAAAGAATGAAATCATTTATAGATGGTGCTTAGAAGCCATTAACCCATACCCAAGTCAAAACAATGATGTCGGTGGAAAAATCCCAACCTCCACGTCAGTGCAAAGTGTTGTCTAAAAAGGTTGAAGGCTCTATCAGCACAAAGTGGGTTTGGGGAATTGAACTCTCAACCCCTTTAGTAATTTAGTGAAGTTTGCAGCACACTGACTGCAGCACGTCGCTGACCAAAAATGTCACCCTGCCCTTTCCTCTTGTCAAAAAGAGCCTCATGGAGTCCTGGGGGCACTAACTAATTACTGTTCCCTGTCCTGGATAGGGAACCGGGAGGGACTGCGTATGCCCCTGTGTGAGTACTTCTAAATGACAAAACGCTGCGTCTTTAAGGTCAGGCTAAACCGGTGCATCAGCTCTTCACTGCGATGACAAGAAGATGCACAACAAACAAGTCAAGCAAGTCCGTTTGAAAGGTTGAACAACTGGAGGTAAGCAGAACTTAAAGAAGGACTTTTATAGAATACACAGCTCAAACCCAGACCTGCACAGATGTATTCAATTCATTAAAGTTCAAATGATATCCCTCTTTCTGATCTGTTCATTAAATCATTTGGCTTTAAGGGGAATACTTGTAATTAAGAAGTAGGATATTCCACAAATGACAGACTGGGTGAATATTTGATGATTTGATCCATGTCTTTATTAACAGCGTGTTGCAGTTTCATTATGCAACTCAACCCACAAATCTGTCTTTTACCAGCCTGGATAAGAATAATAATTCAGTGTATTTACATATTCTTAATGAAAAGGGACTGATGCTTCTCATTAGGCTATAAAAGTAAAAACCAAACATATTGGAAAATTTAGGGCAAGTAAAATTGTAGTAAATGAATAGAGCTTGTGTTGAGGGTCATGTAATATATTTAAACTTTCAAATCTGACCTTGGCCATTGATTTATCTCTTGGAGCATGACAATCTGAACGTCCTAATGGCCTAAACTAAATGACTAACCAAATAATGTAAAATGTAAAAACCTGTGAGCCACAATTTAAAAGCAAACATGGAGAGCTGATAATGCAGAGTTTACACCTGCCTCTGTATTCCAACTGCGTTCTGTTCTTCTCTGGCAGAAGTATCGAGTCATCAGCAAGTTATCAGCCTATGTGGACAGAGCGCTTCATTAGCACAAACATCGCACGCCAGCTAACGCGGCATAATTTTACGCCCCCGCGCAACCCCTCAGTGTGTGTCTCTGTGAGTGTCACAGTGCACCTTATTATGTGAGCCAACCCACCTTTCTGTTTATTCCATATGCTAACCTTTGCTAAATAATGCATTCAGACCACAACCCCTTTGGTTTATGATTGTGAGACTCTCCTGACATGTTTAAATACACTAGTTGTGTTTCTTACAGTATATGGCCACTCTATACGGTACTTGAGTTGGCAGGCCAAGGTGATTTAGGAGTGTTTGTGTTGGTGTGATACACAGGGGGGAGGCATGCTAGTCAGCAGAACCAGGCCCTGGCTCACTGTTTGTCCCTGCAATGTGTTTAATGGGCGCTCCACACATAGCACCTCCCGGGTGAGAGTGATGCTAATTACTGTCCACGACACACTATTTTTTTTTGTTTGTTTTTTACACTATAGCCAGGCTCTCCTTGACAAAATGTATTACTAACCATAGCCTTATTCTAATAGCTTCACCCATTCTCAATATAGTACATGTAAATTGATTTTTTCCGCAGAAAGTCTTAGATCTTACTGAAAACATAAATTAAAATGTTAGTAATTGCTTTTCACTTCTGCAGCAACAACTTAAATTTTTAATGGCCATCTTCCAGCACAGGGATAACATGAGCAGGCCAAAAGTTTATTTTAAGGGCATTACAAAAGCCTTTAGAGGTCAGTGACTCGAGGTCATAGACAGGAAGAAATTGAGGAAATAATGACAGTGTAGACCCACTGCTTAAAGCCTTGTTACTGGAAATGTTTTGGAAGTGAACATATTTGGACAACTGGTTTCCAATTAAATATTAAAATTTAATATTTCCCCTTTATATTTATTTGTGTTAAATCTCATGAAGTAAGAGCTGTGGTGAAGAACAATAATGTTAACCTAATGCAGGCATAAATTCTTATTAGCAGCTGTACTAGATTAGCATGTTAACAGATCTGCCATTGAAATAATAATAATAAACTCATGCAGTTTACTAACTACTGACTAATCCTGGCAAGTAAAAAAATTTAACTCACACAACAACTACAACAACGTTTACAGTCCATATTCACAAAGACAATATCACACATGCATATACCACAGAAAAACAACAAGAACACAGTCAGCACATTTCTGCTCTTAGCCCACTCACTCACTGTTCATTCACTCCCATGTTCACTGTGAGCTTCTAATTTCTTACCACGCAGACTCTTTCTTCTATCTGCCTATAATTTTTTCACTCTCACCACCTGATCTCACACTCCCACTAGTTTCCTCCTAGAAGTGAACCCTTTGACCCTTCTCATCACCCTGACACCGCTTCGAGGATTAACAGGGTTCACAGGTCGGGTCCGGGCATTGATCCGAAAGGACACAGATCGACATCTTTGGATCATTTAGCCCGGATTTTCCATTATACCTTGGCCTTGACTTCAAACAAGCCTCTATTCAAATGCATACTCTGAAGCACACGTAACAACACCAGAATGTTGTAAGACCAGGGCAAAGCAAGATGCTGTATGTAACATCTAAACATCCAGTATGAATGCTTGACTCTGGGATGAGACCAAGACCTTTAAAAAGTGGACTCAAGACCAGTCTCAAGTAGCACAGCTCTAATATGGATGTCACGGTTTGTGCACATGCATATCATAAAGACATTTGAGTGTATTGTATGGGTCAGTGGATGAGACTCACATGCTCTAATAGGATGCAAAGAGCACTGTGGCTCTTAAGGAGAGTGTTATGGGTGATGGTGTGCGCCGGCCACGACTGCAATCAATTACAAGGCGTTGAGGCTGCCTGTTCTAATCAGAGGCATAAATGTCAGCTCCTTTCCATCGCACACGCATCCATTTGCATCCATTAATGCAAAGGGAGGAAGTGGGAGCGTGAGAGAGAAGTGAAAGAGCGAGAAGCTGACTGGTGTTACTTGTGAGGAAAGAGAGGGTGGTGAAAATAACAAGGCTGGCAGTGATTAGCTGTCATTGGAGTAAGCATTTGTCTAGTTGTGGTTTAGCGCTTATTTAGGGAATGGGTTTGAAGCACAGGGCGGGTTTACTTTTTGTAGTGAGCTTAACAGTAATAGTAAATGTGTTTGAAGTAACGTTGGAGATGGGAGTTGGTAGAGCTATGAGTTGTACTATTGGCCAATCCAGTACTGCCTTGCTGATCTGTTGTGTAATAGTTGTTTGAGGTTTCTAGTGGATGTGGCTGAAGGCAGAAGAAGGACTGAAGAAGGATTTAAATCCAACTGAGGTGCAGGGGAATATAATATGTTAAAGTGATTAACACTATAGGAAAAGAATAGGTTTTCAGGGTAAAGACGTTTTGTCTCTTTTCCTTTTCTTCAAGATGTCCTGGATGAATGAGAACCTTTACAGACACTACTTACTTAACAAATGGTTAGTGCTGAGATAGTATCTTTATAAAAGTAAATACAAATACATTCTCATTGTTATAATAATATAATAATATAGCAGATTTGTTTCTGTGTTTGTGTTTTCTTTTTCTTTGTAGGAAAAATTCAACAGACCAATAAAAACCATCATAATTCATGTATTGTTCATCATCATGATTATTGCGTATTGTTTATGCCAGTACACACACAAACCACATTTGAGGCATTTCTTCTTTACTGCAGACAATTTAAAATCATAATAAATACACTATAAATGTATAGAAATATTTGCATGTAAGGACACAGCTTGTCATAAACAAAAAATATAGCGCTAAAAAATGTTGAAAGAAAAAATGTGTAAAGTCTAGGTATTTCAGTCTGGAGTCTCTTTTTTTCCTGAATGTCTGAGGATTGTGATGGAGCACCTGGACGGACTGGTGATCAAGTTGCAACTGTGTTAGTAATTAATTCAGTTCCTGAGGTATTAAACGTTTGTACAGGAAACCTTCGAGAGAAAGACGGCTAAAAGAGGAAAGCAGTCTGTGAATAGTAGCCTAGAGAGCAACTGAATCATATCACTGTCTTTTCCTTCTTTCCTTTTACCCTTCTCTTTAAAAACAGCAGAAACAGCCAGGGCTATTCCCCTCGCCACTGTACAGCAAAAGGTGATTAAAAGTCTGACACAGGACACTTGTATACAACAGCAAATCATGTAAACAGTGAACTCTTCATTCCTACCAGCACCTACAGTGGAAAAAAGGGTTTCCAAGACTCTTCCTCTGTTTAAAGACTAATCGATTGTTCACTTGAGCCTAAATGGCGGCGCCTTCAGTCAAACACATTTTAATAGTTTGCAGGCTTCAAGGAGAAAAAAAAACATCCCAATCTTAATATATTGCCATGGGGTATGCACTCAATTATTAAACATGTGGTTTTAGAAATGCTCTCTGATTACCACGTATTATTCTTTTATGGACTAAATGAGAACATAATGGTACAATATGTGGGGATTTAAATAATTATTATGTTTAAAAAGCAATCAATTGATTCCTTTTAATGCTTGGGAGACAAAGGAAATCCTTTTACAATACAGATGTTAATATTCAAGGCAACACAAAAGCTTTACCTCCCATTGACTGACAGCCTAATTCACATGTGCAGCCTTGTTTGCAGCACATTTGATTGAAGGGCCATATGTTTTATGAGATGAGGTTATTGGTAGGTTGTTGTGTTAACCAGGAACATTGTTGAACCTGTCACTTCATTTTGAGTTGACAAGCTTTATTAGAGAAAGGGACGGACGTGCTTGTGTTTATTCATCCTCAGTCAGCAGCACGTGGCTTGTGTCAAACCACATTCGCCATGCATAAGCTTGTTACATTTGCTCAACTGGTGCTCGTGTTGGTACAATGGCTTTAGTCAGTCGCTTGTGATGGAATCAGATTTGTTCCTGGGAATGATTGTGTGGGAGAGCAGGGACACATGCCACAATATTGTGAGGAGGCAGAGTGCCAGTGCTCTAAAATAAGGGAGATTGCTCACTTATGGATACTTGCTGTGGTATCACAACAATAAGACTTTTTTTTTTTTTAAATGGAGAACAGTTACACACAAACAAGCATATGGCAGAAATGAGAAATGATTTTAAACACACAAAACAGCAGTCACACTCCGATAGCTCATGCTGTTGTTTTTGTCATTGTGTGACCTGAACCCCCCATTGTTGAATTAACTGCAGGCAGAGGGGTGGGTGGCTGGAGCCAGAGCACCGGGGCTTCAATGGCCAAGTATAAAGCCACAACACAAACTGACTCTTGGCAGTGGATGGAGATGCAGTATTTTTCAAAAAAAAGAACTGATTACCTTCCCAATCTTTCTCACTTTCTCTTAGACAAGCTGTTCCTTTGGCAGCTGTTTCCACATCGCAGGTCCCTGATCACAGAGGGTGGCTTCGCTGTAATGTGTGTGTGACGGGAGAGGGCCTTCTGATTCAGAAACCCTCCACATGCAAATGGGCAAAGAGACATGCCAGGCCTTTTCTCTGCAAGGCCCCGGGACACTGAAACTGAGCTCGATTAGCTCTCAACACCAGTGTCAGATGTTGGAAACCCAGTGCTTTCACTGGGGTCTGGCTTTTGTTGGAAGCTCGTCGGTTCAATGGCTGGCCTAATAGGTGTGTTTTTCCAGGTGTTACCTCTGCAGGTGTTACCTCTCCTCTTAAGCCACTTTGCCCAGCAGTTTCAACAGGTTTGCCTTAGTTGTTTTTCAAATGCATAATTATTTTTTTCCCGAAACAAATTATTACAACAATTTTCTTGACATTAAATGCATCTCCAAACGTCATTGACATTATAGTTCAATATTTGTTACATAAAGTAATGGAGCAGCTCTATCATATCTAGTTACATGCCTTTTATTCATAATCTCAGTTACACATTTGAGGTGAACCAGGTTAAGAATGTCTCAAAACCTTTGGTTCAGGAAGGTATCCCGTGTTCCATCGCACGATAAAAGTGGTATTTAAAAATGAAAACAGATTTAAACATTTCTCCACAAAACACAGCTGGACCCTTTTAGAAAAAGCTTACAATAACTATTTTTAGGCATTTTAAGGAAAAGCTTAGCAAAGACTTGTGCATAAGTGCCATATAAATAGTCCAGTGTTGAGTGTTCAACTGGTTAAAATGGCTGTAACCGTGGCAACTGTGTGATGGACATCCACAGACAATGCGCTGATTTGGTATTGCAATTAGTTAAGAAGTGGGACACTTGGGACAGCTGCAGTTAAAAATCAGGAAATGCTTTGGTTTTTCTAAATTTCTGTCAGGTCATCAGACAAGAACCTTAAAAATCAATACCATTTGGTCACTGTATTCTAGTTTCTACCAAAATTTAAAAATCCTGCAATATAAAACACAAAGTAGACTTAAAAATACTTCAGTCATGCCCCATCATATTCAGATTAAGTAAATGTGGGACCCAGATGGACTTCATATATACTGAACTGCTTGTGTAGAAAAGTGCTAATAGAGGTGCAAATAATGAGACTTTAAATAGGCAGTCAGGCAGGATACACCAACGTTCCCTACATAAAACACGAGTCAGATGTGGCCATGAAGCCTATGGGCAGGAAACAAACAAATCATCATCGTCCTCTGTAATTGGGCAAATGAGAGATGCTGCCGTTGGACAATGAAGCAGATGGTGCAGAGTGGGATTGTAAACCTCCCTCGACCCATCTTCTGGCTTCCTCTCTTTAACTGCTGGGCTCCTAATCCCCTGAGGCAGGCACCCCTTCAACAACCCCAGCCATTGTCTGCTGTATAGCGATGCAAAATGACACTCTTCTACCACAAGGAAATCTCTTGTCTCTCATCAAAGCACCTTCATTTCCAAGACCCCCCCTCCCCCTTCCCAGTGGGTGCACTCGCTAAGAGCCCTCCTTGGAGCCCCTAATGCATGGGCAATCAGATTACGACCGCCAATGTAAGCCTTGAATTACTCACGTTATGACTTCATTGGCCAATAATTTAATTGGAGTCACATCTTCACATCCCCTGGTTCCTCAGATCACATCTTCCATATCCCTCTCATCCTGTCTACTCACACACGCTTTTGAGGCAACAAGTCTGGCTGTCGTCTTCTGAGGCGAGGTCTAATGATGGGGGTGCCGTATAAGATATTTGTGGAAAATCTATGTAAAAGCTTTTAATACAACAGTTGATTCTAATTTTCAACTCAAATGTTAAGCCTAAGCTCCAAGTGCTGCAAACCTCTTAGACATTTTGGCACCAAAAATGTGTAAAAGTGACAGGTTTACTTAACTAGTAGCTTGTATTATGGCCCTTTTCAATAAACACATTAACAACACATGTTAGTGTCATAAAAGTCACCACTTTTTCTCGTGTCTAATCTTATAATAGTTAATCTGTAATTAGAATAGTCAAGGGAGTTATGCTAAATAAAATAAAAAAGTCAGTTAAAATAATCTTGGTGAAAAATCTTGGGGGAGTTTTTAGCGGCATCTGGTGGTGACATCACAAATCCAGCTGAAATAGGTCAGAGAAGAGTTCCCTTTAAAAATTGAGAAACAAATAGAATATTGTTGATAAATGACCTAAAGCAAAAGCGTGTGCGTTTCTCCTTCCATCAGTGCATTCCATTTTATTGCATCCTCCACAGTTTGTAGCGTTCATCACAGATGGTTCAAATCAGTCAACGGCTTGGACCAATCAGACTATTATTCAAGATGGCAGCATCTCCCCACGAGTTTGCAGCCCATGACTGCCTTTTCCTCTTTCTGACAGTTATGAGGTATACATAGCCAGTTAATCAGTGAATACCGGCTCCTGACTGGCGCTGCAGTGGTTACTCTTGCGCGACCTGTAACAAAGATATGGAAATATATGGCATACAAATCTCTGGTTTGTTCTCATGAGGCCAAGCAGAGACTGATGGGGCCAAAAGGTCCTGTGTTGAAATATCTGTTAGAGGAATGGCTTTAAACACCAGAGGAACTTGTCAAAAAGATACTGCACATGCCGAGCAAAAAGGGAGAGAAAACCGGCATTAGTGGATCAAGTGATGTGCAAACAGCCTGAGGTACACCATCAAGGCATCTCGGGTCTTATTCTGTCACATAGAAGTGAAGGAGCTGCTGATTCTGTTTGACTGTGAACTTCAAAATGAATCTGTGAAGACTGTGTACTGCTCTGCAAATTAGCCTGGGAGACATTTTGTATCTATATCACACACCAAGCAGAAGGAAGGATGCGGATGGATGCTCCCTCTACTGAGCCGGTGGTTTTGATGGCAATCACTTTCCTTTTTTTACTCCCATTTTTTCTTGTCTAAAGTTCTCAGTATAAACTTTCTTCAACTATCATAGTCCACTTGGGGAGGCAACACACAACACAAGCTTGTAACATAATACACTGATGCAAGAAAAATATTATTAGTACACAAAATATAATAAATAATACTGTAATTGGTCTGAAGGAGAAGAGGAATCCTACCTGAATACAACATAGTATCCTGGGCAAAGTATATAATCCCAAATCTTCCTTTAACACTTGAACTAAAGAGGAAGGTTACATTTTAAGATAAACATTTCATTAAGAGTCACAGTAATCTCCCATCAAAGAAAGATCTAAGACATTGCAGTTTGCATTTTAACAAGAGAAAAAGGTCAACACCTTGATGGTGGCATAAGATAAGGCCGGGACAACAGCATGGAGATAAATAAACAGATAATGGCTAGATGAAACCCAAGATGGCGGCTCGATAACCCTAAAACGGCACAAGGAGGCATAAAAAGTACTCACACATAACCACATGGTGATATAACAAATAAAGCACCGGGACATCAAGCCTACAGTCAGTGAAGACAAGAGAATAACAGCTTTTAAGGGTGGAGCGCAGGAACAAGAAACAGCGACAGACATAACAAAGACAGATAACAGAAGCGGAGAGGGAGAAGAGAACAAGGCAGTCACACAACAGACATCACAACACATGCAGACTAAATATTGACACTGTGCAGAAACAAAAAGGACAGCAGTGAATTTGTGATTCCTAGATGAGAAAAGTTATAAATAAAAATGTGTGACAGCGTCAGAAATAAACTGCTCCGTTTTTTAAAAGCGCTAAAGTGCAACTTCTGACAATTCAAAGAAGAAGGCTGCTGTGGTAAAACACACGTTTGAAGGAAGTTTGTGCTGGTGTTACTTGATGAGCAATGGAGTGGGATTTTAGGGAATGTGCTGATGTTTCGTTTTTGATGTAAAACCCCTCTGAGGCAACGCAATGATCTGCAGTCACTTTAGAGGGCTGAGGCACTGGTGTGCTATACATCCACTTGCCTTCTTTCAACCGCTAAAGTGCTGACGAGATTCATCGTAAAATTGCAGGTAAATGATCAGTGCTCACGTCCTGAGCTACGGCTTTTCTTTTTCTTTCTGTTTCCAAAGCTTTGAGAGTAACCTGACTTTTAGACCTTCCCCAAAAATAGATGCTACTGAAGGACTTGGTTACTTGGTCCTTAAACTTTGGCTCACAGACATGAACACCATATTCTAAGTATTTCCATTCATTTTGAGCAGCTCTTATGAATCCTAATACAAATGGTATTTGTTGGTGAATGCAAAGATTTGTTGATATTATAAACTTACTCAGCAGCCTACTCAAACAATTGTGTCTTCAGTAATAGAGTCTACAAAATACAGCTTTTTGCCACAACCAAACAACAATCAAAAGTGTTTGTTTGATGTGAAACTACATTGGCCCGTGTTAATCTAGTGCGTGTGTTTTGTAAGCACCCATGTCGGCACAATTATACAGCAGCACTCGTGGGAGTGTCAGCGAGATAAAAAGGATGAAAAGGGACCCACTCTAGTCTGGATTTGCTCCTGCTCATTAGGCGGAATGAGGGAGTGTGTTAGTGTCAGAGATCCGGTTCATCAGCCCCTCGGCAGGACGGACCACTGACACCGCGGCCCTCCCCTCTGCCTGGACACTGCAGACCGCTCACATTTGATTGAAGTCATTGGGAATGGGAACAGTCAGGGTAATTTAACTAAGCGTGTGTGCAGAATTAATTAAAGTAGGAGGTAGTGTTAGGACCAAGTCATTACCAAGAGCAGAGATTTGGAGACCTTTAAAAAGTGTATCACAGCAGAGACAGAAACTCTTCTTTTCTATGCAAAACACAAAAAACACCACTTATCTATGTGTCTCTGGCATTAGCACTGATATGTGGTCTAATCTGACTGCACCTGAGCCACCCTTTAACATGACGGCAATAGGAATTCACACAAGCGTGCATGCAGATGAAAGCTAGAGATGGCATATGGAGTTATGTTGCAGCAGTGGAACAGTCCCATTAATCATAGACATTTTAGGAGTGAATTAAAAATAAATTATAGGCTCCATCATTTCATTTAGTCCATTTGATGATTAAATGTTTTATATGGGTGTAGTTTGTCGCTAAAAATATTAAACATTACAGCGCCTGCACTTAATATACAGGAAAGACACTGATAAAGTGTGGCATGTATCTCTGTAGTTATAAATGGGTTGCAGCGATAAGGAACCCTGATGCATTAGCAAAACATAAGCATTGGGTTTGCCAACTCTTCCCATTGGTGTGGCCACATATGGGAAGAGTTTACTTTTCAAAGCACAGAGTTTGCAGAAGATTAACAGCAAAAAGCCAAGAAAATATTCACACTCAAGACAACAAAAGACAATCTCTTTTAATTGCCACTTGTAGTGTTTCCAAACTTTTCCACTAATTTGTAGCTCTTACTGAAAACCCAGCATCACAATCCAAGGTGAATGAATGTTATGTTGCCAGAGTTTAATGTTGGCTTTAAACGCAGACAAGATTGGGATACACATATCGATGTCTCACATGCATTTGAACATGGACACTTGTTATCAGGTCTTGAAAGCACTTTTTTATCCAATGCCAACACAACTACAACTGGCAACATGTGATTAGACACAATGGCTACTCCTATAAACCAGTGTTACAGTGGGTAAGCAAGTATGGAGGGAAAAGATGGGAGCAAGGACTGATGGGATTGAGGTGCGGGGGTGGCTGGTATTGAGGAATCTAATCCCTAAGTTAATTGCTATGACTGATGAAGACAAATTGAAATGGGTCAACTGAATCAGGGAAGGAATGCGGGCGGGTTAAAGAGGCTCATTGTGTATGGTGCACACGTTATTCACGACAAAAGGGCCAGCACATACAGCGCATGACTACACAATGAGTTCTGGTGAGAGAGGTTTAGTTAAAATATAATCCCACGGCAACAGGAAATGAATTCATATT
The DNA here is from genome assembly GCA_024416835.2 of Perccottus glenii. Classification (NCBI taxonomy): domain Eukaryota; kingdom Metazoa; phylum Chordata; class Actinopteri; order Gobiiformes; family Odontobutidae; genus Perccottus; species Perccottus glenii. Next base: position 8,839,923 of record CM044562.2, read on the forward strand.
GGATATTAAAAAAGCACACTTTGAATTGGTGAAAGCTTCCCTTAATGCGCAGGGTGCAGCATTGATTTTTGCTAAAGTTCACATCTATTCACAGGCTAGTTTCTAGGGGCCAGCAGAGTAAATGAATGCAAAGTATCTCACCTGGCCCATGTGTGTCAATGTTGAGTGTGAAAGCCTGGTGCCTTTGAACGTTGTCTCTGCAGGCTCGCTAATTGAGCCGGATCAATTCTCAGAGACGGCGACCAGGTTGGCACAGTTGCCACATCAAAGAGATTCTAATAACTCTGCACTGTGGCCATTACCATGCCTGAAAAAGCCATATTTATATTTGCTTCAAAGCAAGTGTGGCAGAATGGAACACACTGAGAATATATGCCTTGCTATTTTTTCCAAGTCTGAGACAGAAGGCCAATTTATTATTCCAATCTACATAAGGACAATGGTCCCAAACTGCAATTTTAATTTTTTAATTTTTTAATTAGATTCTTGTTTGGAGACTACAAGAAAGTAGCCAATTTTAACAAGTGTTTATTAAAGGACAGACTCCGACTACTGTACTATTACATGTACAAGTACATGTTTTTATAAACTGTTTTTCATTATGACTCTGACAACCGAGGTGATTCACTCATAATATGGTTGCCATGGCAGCTTCCAGTAGGTGAGATACAAAGATGTAAGTCAACATTTTGTCTTTCCATTTTATTTGTTCAAAGCAAGAAAAATAAAAGCATAACAGACTTAAACGGCACAAAGATCATTCTGAAATGGATAGATAATTGCTCAATTATTTTTGTTCCTGACTTTCAGACGTCTCATTCTAAAAGGTGTGGCGCCGGAGTAAGGGGTGTGAAGTTGTCCCATCTTTATCTCGCAACACAATGTAGTAACATGGGCATCCCAAAGGTAAAAAAAATTGAGACAGCTTCGGCATAAAGGAGACAGCTCAGTAAATCCATTAAACATAATATGCCACAGTAGTGTTTATTTAGGGAACGTTTGGTTTTGCTTTTCTGTAGGACTTCTGCCGCTTCAGAACTTTTGCTTCATGTAAAAAGCCAGCGTGGTGTCTACAAGAACACAAAAGACAACAGTGGCCGGCCTTTTTGCTGTTTTACTGACACACAGCTGACCAATATTACGGAAAGGGGAACAAAATGGACTGTCCTAACAAAAAGGACTTGCCAACATCTCCATACCAGATCCCACAGCACACCTTCAGAGGTCTAGTGGAGTCCAGGCCTTGACGGGTCTTGGCTGGTTTGGGTAAATGGGTGATCTACACATTCGAACTTTTAAGAGGACATTGTGTGGCTGGTTACTGCAGAGGATCAGTTCTCCTCACATCTCTTGCCAGTAATTCCATGTGTCCTCTTCCTGTCCTTCCTCCCTGCAGCTTCAGCTAATAACTTTGTGACTTTGTTCATTACTTGTGACCTGTCTCATGCTGCTGGCGGTGACATTACATCTCCATGACCTTTACCCTTTCCCTCTCTTTCTGTACCAATTTCGTAGCTAATATTTGCTCACTGTTGTTCCAGTCTCATTTATTTTTAGTTTTTTTTTTTGCTTTATCGTTTTCCCTCCAACTCTTATTTGAAGTGATTTCTACTTAGTCTCCTCAACTCTGTTTCTCACTTTCTCGTTCGCGCTCACAGCTCGGCAAGTCTCTGCGCTGCTTGGTGAAATAATTTACCGCACGCAGCGTTCCTGCAGATGATTGAAGTGTAATTAGACGGCAGAGACACTGGAAGCCAACGGAGGTGCTCAGGAGCCAGTGCTTGTCAGATGGTCTGTCTCGCTCTCACTGGCTTTGCCCTTCAAAACTATCGCTTGTTCACAAGGATCTTGGAAGTGATTGAGCTCAGAAACAACAAAGAATAACACATTGCAAAAATGCAGGTTGTATAGCACAAATAGGCAATTTATTTACAGTATGTAAATCAGGAAAAAGAACACTTTTATAACCCAGTTTCAAGAAAGTATCAAGTTTGTGATTTTGTTTTACTTTGAACTTTAGATGAAACAACCCATGCTCATTTCCAAAGTATAACATGTCAATGTCTGTTTGCTGTTTGAGCCACAGACACCCTTCAGCTTTCTGTGTTGATGCAAAAAACATTATTTGGAATGACAATATGCCGAATGAAATTACAATGAAAATAGCCTGAGTCCTTTTATTATAAACAAGGGGAAGGACGGGAGTGAAGAGAATAAAGATGTACAGCTATGTACGTACAAAAGATTAGCTTTACAGTTGTGCTCATAGGTCTACATAACCTAGCATAATTTCTGATTTTTCTGGGCCATTTTCAGAGAATATGAATGATAACACAAACTACTTTTCTTTCATTCATAGTTAGTGTTTGGGTGAAGCCATTTATTGTCAAATAATTGTGTTTACCCTGTTTAAAACATAATGACAACCGAAACTACCCAAAAGTTGTAACCATCCTCACCTGTGATCTGTTTGCCTGTAATCAGTGTGTGTGTATAAAAGGTCAGTGAGTTTCTGGGCTCCTGACAGACCCTTGCATCTTTCATCCAGTGCTGCACTGACGTTTCTGTATTCTGAGTCATGGGGAAAGCAAAAGAATTGTCAAAGGATCTGCAAGAAAAGGTATTGAACTGTATAAAACAGGAAAGGGATATAAAAAGATATCCAAGAAATTTAGAATGCCAAACAGCAGTGTTCGAACTTTAATGAAGGAGTGGAAAATGAGGTATTCAGTTGAAACCAAACCAGGCTCAGGTAGACCAACAAACATTTCAGCCACAACTGCCAGGAAAATTGTTTGGGATGGAAAGTGAAAAGCTACAAATAACTTCAGCTGAAATACAGGACTCTCTTAAAGAAAGTGGTGTGGCTGTTTCAAGATGCACAATAAGGAGGCACCTGAAGAAAAATGGGCTGCATGGTCAAAAAAGCCATTACTACACAAATGCCACAAAGCATCCTGCTTACAATACACAAGCCTCAAAACTTCTAGAACATAGTTATTTTGAGTTATGGTAAATGGCATGCATTTATATAGCGCTTTTTTGCACCCTTCTCTGGCACCCAAAGCGCTTTACATTGTGCTTCCACTCACCCCATTCACAAACATTCACACCTGGGGCAGACAGAGACGGGGGCTGCCATACAAACGCGCTCAACCTTCTCCTACCACCACCAAACACACCTCTACAGTCACACACATTCATACACCAGTGCTACGGACACTGGAGGCAAGGTGGGTTATGAGACCGAAATTGAACTTTATGGCCATAACCATAAATATTACATTTGGAGAGGAGTCAACAAGGCCTATGATGAAAGATACATTCATACATTCATACTGCGAAACATGGAGGCGGATCACTTATGTTTTGTGGATGTGTGAGCTACAAAGGCAAAGCAAAAGATAAATGCAGTATTTTATCAGAAAATACTGGAGGAAAGTTTGCACTCACCAGCCCGGAAGCTGCGCATGGGACGTACTTGGAGGTTCCAACAAGACAATGATCCAAAGCACAAGGCCAAGTCGACCTGTCATTGGCTACAGCAGCATAAAGTGAAGGTTCTGGACTGGCCATCTCAGTCTCCTGACCTCAATGTCATTGAGCCACTCTGGGAAGATCTCAAACGTGCAGTTCATGCAAGATAGCCCAAGAATTTACAGGAACTGGCTTTTTACCCCAAAAAATGGGCAGCTTTACCATCTGAGAAACTAAAGAGCCTCATCCACAACTACCACATAAGACTTTAGGCTGTCATTGATGTTAAAGGTGTCAATACACAGTATTTAGAACTACTTTAGTATGTAAACTTTTGGGTCATTTGGGTAGTTTCGGTTGTCATTATGATTTAAAAAGAGTATACGATTGTTTGACAATTAATGGCTTCACCCAACCACTAACTACGAGTGATAGATAGGTTTTTGTGTTATCATTCATATTCTCTGAAAAATGGCCCAAAAAATGAAAAATTCTGCCAGGTTATGTAAACTAATGAGCACAACTGCATGCTACGTAGTGTCTGGCAGCAATGCTGTCTTGGTGATATCTTTTAAGCTGCAGGTGCTTTGCAAAGGATAGAACTAAGTATGCATCACAACAAAAAAAATGAAGTATATACACAATATGCTTAAGTGCTGACTAGGATGATTTGGGTACTTACAAGCTGTATTCAAATACAGAGCACAGTAGGCAAAAAGTGTCAGGAAATGAGCTGCTGTGAGTGACTTTAATCATAAGGATGCCCCTTCTGATGGTAGCTGTGCGGCGTGCAGGGAGAAACTGCTGATCATCACTGTACTCTGACGCCATATGTTTTGCAAACAAGCAGTGGATGCTTTGAGAGGAAATGGCATCACATTTGAGGTGGTGTACATCAAATGGATAGGTTAGGGATGCTGCTGAGTGAGTACCTGTATCCCCAAAGTCTGCCTAATTATTCCAGACAATTCACAATAGTGTGTCAATGCAGTTCACACACTTCGGAAAACTGGGGTTTGGGTGGGTTCTCCGTTGTCAGCAACCATCTGCACCAGCACCGTCAGCCATCCCTTTGATTCCGGCCAGAGGTCATCGTGTGTTGAGCACCGCCGCAGGGCCTTCTATGTCGCTGGGGCTAAGACGTTAGAGAAGTCACCTTTAAAAGGATAATAAGAGGACTGCTGACTGACTGTAGCCCACCCAGAGGGAAATCCGTGCTTTTTTCACATGAATATAAATGTGATATTGACAGGAAATTTTCCCCTGGAGAGAGAAGAAGACAGCGGAGCAAGTAAGAGGTGCCGAGAATAAATGAGAGATGGAAGGAACTAAACACTGTGGTTGGCTTCACACCGTTAAACCGTCTGAATCATCCAACGGTGACTACTGGCTGATGGGCCAGTGTGAGCGCGGCGTTATCATAAACATTTGGGATTCACTTCATGAAGGCACTTAATGATGCTTTTAGCATAATTTTCCCACTGAAGGGCAAGCAGCGTCCCTCTGTCTGCCTGCAGCTCTGTGAACCTTTTAAATATTGGCTATTGGTATGAGAGCAGCTTTGTCAATGCTGATGAAACTATAGCTTTGGGTAAAGTTTTCAAATCAATAGCAGCATGTCAAAGGGTCAAAATAAAGTGCTACCTCCCAATTTAGTCTAAAAGGTATGGTTAGTAAATATTACATTATTATAGTTTACTTTTAGACCTTTATGTCTTGTTCAGTTGAAGAAACGAGGCTAAGACAGGCCTGTTCTACTGTATAAATGTGAAACCTCTTACAAACTCACTAACTACAGATGCTAAAGTCTTAATGGATCTTTCCAACTTAATTATACAACTAATAAACTGTATACCGCTTTCTGTTTATTAAAATGAAATTGTCTGGCAGGGCAAATGAAGAATGCAAATTTGGAAATGTCATGTATTGTTGCTTTTGAGAGTAATCCTACATAGTGCATGTTACCATACCAAACAGGTATTAAATGTGAGGATAACAAACATCATCTTGATTTTTAAACTCTAAAAGAACAGGTAAATTAAATCAAACACCACCATTTCTGAGTTGTTTTTTCGATTTTTAGGCTGTACACATTAAAAGAAAGAGAATAAAACAAATAAAGAGAGAGGCAGCTTTGTCGCGGGAATAGGGAGGGATGATTTCCATAAAGACTGCCTGTTGTCTGAAAGCAAGCAGCTGTCAGGCGGAATTACCTCTCCGACACAGACACCACAATCGAGGGCGCCCTTTCCCATAATTCAGTCTGATTGGCTCAAGGAGAAAATGGCAGCCTGCGGAGAGTGAGGCGAGCGGCCGCTTGACAGGTTGCGCATCGGAGGAGCTAGACGCAGCGTTTACCTGTTATCATTCTGTCTGTTGGACGTGTCAGTCTGCTCAGAGTCAGAAAGCTAGCTGAACAAAGTAACAGAGAATAGAGCGCATTATAAAGAGCTATATCTGACTCTACAACAACATTTAAATCTGATGTAATATGTGGTATACCCTTGAAATGAATCCTGTCTTGTTTATAGGGTTCTTGTATAGGGTTATAGGTATGGCTAGTTGTGAAGACTTTAATTGTGGACATGCTTGATTTTAGACTCAAAACTATTTGTGTGTGTATGTCGTGAAATAATGCATCCAAGCGCCTCCAGATTTGGCATCAACATTCAACGCAGGCCTTGGTGGACTGAGAAGAATGCAGTTCAGCACACACCAGAGCTCTTCTCTGTAACTTGTGCCGAGGTGAATGACAGGATGGGAGGCACAGGGGGGAAGTGTCCTTTAGGTGTCTTAATTATGGCTGCTCTCCTCCCTCTCGCTGTCACCATCGCCAGGGGAGGGCAAGACAAAAAGAAAGGCAATGTTTCATCTCTGCTGCCTTGGTATTTCCAATCCCGAGGGGGGCGCGTGGAGAAACACGGCGGGCAGTTACAACGGCGGAAAGGAGAGAAATCAAGACACACTTTCCCCTTTTTCCTGATTCCTTTGCCGCTTTAAAGAAAATGTACCTCAATAGAAGTGTTTAAATGGCATCAAGGCAAGAAAAAGGCACAAGTTGATTACTGTGACGCTTTTATTTAATGAGCTCAAAGCCTCTGGCTCCGACTTGGTTTATTACTTTGTTGTGGAACGATATATGTGACAAAGTCGAGCAGAGGGAGCTGAAAATTGAGGCTGAATTCTCTTATTGTGGAGGTTGTCAGTGGCGTTAGCGTCATCTTTGTAATTTACTGCTCTTTCACTGCTCACCTGGGTGAAATGCCACTGCGCTGTGACCGAAGATAGAGACTCACTAGTTTCGTTACAATATAAAGCAAATCTGATGTCAGAGCTGGTGGAGGCAGGGGAGTCCAAATATTCTAAACTTTTAGGATTATTTTCTACATTTACAAACAATCTTGTACGATGTATTATTTCAAAATGCGAATGAAGAAAAACAACATCTTGACACGAAGATGCACACAGATCGCCTGCTGTTAATTATTGATGGGAATAAATTGCACTCATTGGATGTTTGGCAGGGAACATGGTGGATATGAATACAAATGTGCGTATGAAAGAAGACACAGAAATATTAAGATAAAATGAAGGAAAAAAAAGGTCTAGCCGGAGGAGACGAGTGATGATAGCGATACCTGGTAAGGAGACATTAGAGAGATGTAGAGGCAGTCTATAAAAGCAAACTACTACTTAATGTCCCTCACAAGTGTGATAAAAGCACAAAGCTGCAGCACAGAATGCTGCCCTTTCCATTTATGTGAAAAGAACAAGGGAGCGTTCAAAATAAATGCAAATGCTAATAGAAAATGATTTTGCAAATGGGCCAACACACACATGCAAACAAACATTCTTAAAAAGGTCAGGTCTTTTGTATTGGGACATAAGACCTCTCTCATGAAAATATTGACAGAGCGATGCAAAGTATGGTCTTAAAATGAGACGGGCAAAGAGCAGGCGTCTTATCTGTATTCCAGGAGTCAGGCCTCTTATAAATATTGGAAGAAGGACACTGGTGGGGAGAGGAAACGGCCAAATGGTGCATTTGAGAAATGGCACACCTGAGCTCTGCACTGAATATCATCTCCTCCTGTCAGATCTCATCCCATTTGATCAAAATAATTGCCACCTTCATCGTTATCATCAATTCTGTCATCTTCAGCGGCGCCAGTGCCATTCTCCATCTCATCAGGGCTTCTTTAGCTTCAAGGGGGGGGGTTCTGGATCGGATCAGATGCAGACCACCTTGGTTCAGAAAATCACTCAGACTGTACCCTCCGAGTCATCACCATATTCATTACTTTAATGCGACTGACATTTTGTTCACCTATTTTGATATTCTGACACAAGGAAATCTGCAGCTGATGCAAAAATGGCCGGGTTCAACTGTGCAGTCTTGTCGATCAAAGGTGTCTGGAGGGAGAGCCCTGCAGAGCTTACAATCCCTTATTCTTATGAGAGGAGACTATGATCAGTACTAACATCATTGAGTCCAAAATATCACTTAATCCCACTGCTTAAAGAATAGCTGTGAGCACATGGTCACTATTAACAACAGCCTGCTCGATTATTAGAAAATTAACTGAATATTTTAAAGTGCTATCCTTTTCCATGAATAAAGCAGTTTCTTACAAGCATTTACAATACAAGTAGTAAAGATAAAAAGGGGGGGCAGGATTTGTGGTGGGTAGCATAGCCTTGTCTGAGAAGAAATTTCCTACAGGAAAAGAGTGACTTAAACACATCCCAGCATCAACAGAATGCCCCTCAATGCATTAACATATTCAGCTCCCCATCAGCTCTGTTCAGCCTCAATATTTAACTCAAATATTGTGTTATTTGCACTTGGCTATGTCAGCTGTGTGCACATGTTTTTAAAATCCATGGTACACCATTGAGGCAAAAATATAATGTTCCAAATGTGTCTATGTCTGGTGTTGTGTAACTCACTGGAGCCTTTTACTTTTGTTAAAATGGCTACTCTCATCTGCTTCCAGTTTAGTGCAAAATGAACCAGAAACTGGTTAGTTCTCTAATAAGCCAACACAACCACACACTCTTTGAAAGTCATGTAACAAAACACACATGAACTGGCATGGTTCTGGCTTGTATGGCGCTACAGCTATGAGCAGAGTGTCACAAAGATTAAACAGGTCTGCATTCACCACAATCACCTTCCAAATCGCTGTATAACAATAACCGAGTGCAGTTAACAGCCCACATTTAAGAGTCTTCTTACATTCAGTTTGTTATTAAACATCAAAGTGCTGGGGAAAATGACATTCAGTAAAAAGTGTTTATGGACAAATGCAGTGCCCTTCAGAGCTCAGTGTTGACCACATGTGTTACTAGTGTTTCTAATAGCTGAAGGGAATGTACACAACAAAGTAGCACAGACAATGTAATGTGAACTTTAATGCTAACTAGAAACATTCTTACCTTGGCCATTTGGGCTTGGACCCCGGTGGCTTTGAGAGATGACACGGCCTTCTGCGCTGCAGCTGGGCTGTCAAAATCCACAAAGCCATAGCCTAGAGAAGGACATAGAAAGAGGGAGAGAAAGAAAGTGAAGATGTGTATTATAGAAAAAATAAAGCAGATGACTAACAAGGAGAATGACAGGCACTTAGTAATTGTAGCAGTAATAGGTTGGTAACACGACTACAGAGGCTGCCAGTTCTCATATCCAGTGAGCACTACATTGTTTGATAATTAGTGACACTGACGTTCATTGGGGGATGCTATGCATCTTAATTAGTAGCATGGATGAGCGATTTAGTAATAACAAACCCGGCACCCTGCCCACCTCCACAAATACTCACACGTGCAAACACTAAAACACATCAGCGCTGGGCAGACAATACATCAAGATACATAAAGGCCATCTCTGCAGCAATTCTGCTCTAGATTCACTCTCATACTTTGTAGTTTAATGGCATCTCATACAGCTTCATTTGAACAAGAGGAGTAATTCTTATCAGGCTAATTTCGATTGGTAGTCCATTATTTGACTAATAAAATGCACCACTTACACACAAAGAGAGAAACTGTGTCAATTAATCCATCAGAACATCACTGAGTCATTCTCAGTTTTCTGTGCTTCAGCCTTTGATTTGCAGAGGCTGTGAAGTTGGCTTACCCACATCATGTTCCTCAACACCCGGCATATTAACACAAGCCATTTCACAGCCTCCATAATCCTCTCCCCGGTAACAAATCTTTCAAAGGTTGACAGCCCACTGGAGCTGCTGCCATTACTATGTACTCTCATACATACAAATAAACACTCCTTCTATCCATAGACTGTTTGTGTCCGTCCTGTGTCCTCCCCGTCCCTCTATAGCCCTCTGTAGTCTTTGCTGTTTCTCTCATATATTCTCTGACATTAACAACCACCAGCCCCCATCTGGAAATTCATCAACCAGGCGAATGAAATCTGTAACTGTGATTTATGAGTTATTGTGAACCTGGTGTTCTCTGGGATGTATCGGAGACGGGGGTCACGTCTGTGTTAATTAAATTTTGGTGGCGGATTAAAAGCAGTCAATGGTGCCCTCTGATCTGCTGTTTCAGACGAAAAGTGTAATTAGAAAAGGATAATGGGCTGAGGTGGGGGAACATGGTACCCCGTCATGTTACCAATGACCATGTACACAACTAACATCTAACTTTTCCACCGTCTGTGTTGTTTTCTCTCAAAGATCTCGCTGTGTGGTGCTGCTGGTGGCGAGGGACTGACGTCGGGGTCATTATCCTGTTAGACGGCGGTGGAGGAGTGTGAAGTAATGTGAAAATCATAACCTGTGGCGGGATAGAAATCGAGCGCGAGGACTGATTAATGGCCAGCTGTTCGAATGGAGCAGAGAAGGGAGGCTCTTTAATTGTGGAAAAATGAAGAGCCAGAGTGAAATACCCCCGTTTGAATAGCACTGACACAAAATGGAGCTTTTTATTTGAGCAGTAATGGAAATGAGGATCATTTGAAAAGGCTGCATCAAAAACCTAGTGCCCTTCATCATACATCCACATCTTTGGATCCATTACAACGCCTAATATTGTGCAAAGATAGGATTATCTTAAACACGTTAATAACAGGTGGCTTACTTTATCCTGTAAACAGCAACAGAAGACAGTAACTTTCAGATGAATCCCTGGATGGTGATTGGTTTAACCACTCCTATCACAAAGTCATTTTATCCAATCAGAGCAATCCATGTTGTTTACAAAGTAATGGCCCTTGTCACTTCCATAACTGAAGTACCACCACACCATTGTTCTCAATCAGCTGTGGTTTGGTGAAAATCCCATTTACTTTGGGACAAGAAGGATTTTGAGTTTGCCAACTTACAAAACAAGAAATAAATGACATTTCATCAAAAGCAATATAGTGATAGTAATCATATTTAAACCAGAGTGTCTGAATAAGTAAGATTAATACAGATTTGTTGTCTGCAAAAATAACTCGATAGAACCAGCTCAAATAATTATATGCTCTGATGCTCTCTACACAATAATTTCATACCATTACTGCACCCATTTTAAGATATTTAGAGATTTCTATGTATTTTGATTCCATGTCTGCTTGCAGTAACTCAAATGACAGAAAATTGTGCTATTTCAGTAATACAAGATATCGTCAAAGTTCTGATATTTCCTGTTTAAGCTTTATAAAACCGATTATTTTCAATATCATGATGCTCAAAGCATATAATTCCCATATTTTCTTCTAATCTATTCAGTTTTAATTTTATTCATTGGTCAATTATGAAACACATTTATTGCATTGTTTGTGTCTGAACTGTAAAGTGAGCATTTATGTGGAAATAAAAGAGGCTCATATTTAGATTTAAGAGCAAATTAAAAGTGTATGATAGCACAATGTTACCAAGGGCTTCTGGGCAAAGGCCAATTCTCTTTAATAAAAGGAATATTTCAAGGGTGGATATGGGGGACCCTCAATTACAAATTTAATATTCACTCACTGCCACCTGGAGTGCACTTATCAAAGTTTCAGAAGGACGAGGATTTTGGAGAATGCTGACCCATATTCAGAGGGCTCTAAATGGAGAGAGTCTGAAGGCGGAGAGGTACAGTGTTCAAGGCAGGGCATGTTCAGAGAAGCAGAAGGGTTATAAGGGGTCAGCTGACTGCGCTGAAAGACTCAAGTGCATTCTCATGATGGATGCAGTTTACACTCTGCTGCAGATATATCCTTAATGACTAGGTGAACTGTTTGATCTGTAGCCATGTGGGAAGAGGCTTTCATTTGGACAACTTTAAGAATAAGACAAACTGGTTCAAATTAGGGCTGCACAATATCTTAAATATTGCAAGAACAATATTACCTGTGATCTCTGAATGTTCTTTTACGTAGGAAAAAGAAATAAAGCGCTCTGGGGAACTTCAAAAGCAGGAGCTAAATCAGTATCAAAGATTATACGGGGACTAAATCAGGATTAATCAGGTCTAAAATAGGACTAAACAGGTCTAAACAAGTCTAACCTAGGACCAAACAGGTCTAAACTGGTCTAAATGGGTCTAAACTAGGTCTAAACAAGTCTAGACTAGGTCTAAACAGGTCTAAACTAGGACTAAACAGGTCTAAACAAGTCTAACCTACGACCAAACAGGTCTAAACTGGTCTAAATGGGTGTAAACAGGTCTAAACAGGTCTAGACTAGGACTAAACAGGTCTAAACAAGTCTAACATAGGACCAAAGAGGTCTAAACTGGTCTAAATGAGTCTAAACAGGTCTAAACAGGTCTAGACTAGGACTAAACCAGGATTAAACAGGTCTAAACTAGGACTAAACCACGATTAAACAGATCTAAATAGGGATGAGCGATATGGCCTAAAATCCATATTGTGATATACATTGTTGCCTCTTGCAATAACGATATATTCATTCATTTTCTACCGCTTAGTCCCGTTAGGGGTCACGGATGACTGGAGCCTATCCCAGCAGCTTTGGGCCTGAGGCGGGGTACACCCTGGACAAGGGCCAGTTAGTCGCAGCGCTAACATTTAAAGACAGACAGTGACAGACAACCATTCACTGTCACATTCATTCACTAGGGACACTTTAGAGTTGCCAATTAACCTAAACATGCATGTGGACGGTGGGAGGAAGCCGGAGTACCCGGAGAGAACCCACGGTAACACGTGGAGGACATGCAGACTCTAATAACGATATATATTGCGATTAATAAATTATAATAGAACCATTTCAGAACAGGTTACATAGACCCAAAGGAAAGCCAAACTGCTAAATGTATTTTTTTAAAGAAAGAAAGAAACATTGTATGTAATTTTGAAAACATTTATTTTGCAAAACTGTAATTATTTTACAACATAACATAATTCAAGTACACTAGCTGCAAAGACTTTAACAAAGAAAAAATACTTACTTTCAGTAATAATACTTTCAGTTAGGCAAAGAAAATTATTTTGTGTAATGCACAAATACTTTAAATAAAAACAGTCTTTTAACTGCAGCCTAATGTACCACATTAGGCAATGGCAAATGTGTCTTCAAATTTAGTGCACAGATACGTCAAATGAAAACATAATAAAGTGCAAAATGAAAGCAGGTTGATGAAGGGCTCCATGGTACGGCTCGACCACAGGTCTGTTGTAATGGCAAAATAGTTCATGCCACACAGCTCTTTTTCAACCTTTTTGCGGAGCTTGGTGTACAATTTTGGGCTGGACACTTCGTATCGTGGATCAATAGCTCTGATCATGGCTTAAAAGCTGCGTCTCTCTACCGTTTGAAAAGGGACCATGTCCTTACACAAGAAAACAATTATCTCCCTGGTCATTTCAATCGCGGGCTCTTCCTACTGTAAGGAGTACCTTTTGCGTTATTGCAATAGTCATTCTTTGCGATACAAATATTGCGATCAATAACACCCCGACAACAAATAATTTGCGATATATTGTGCAGTCCTAGTTCAAATGTCAGACCTACTCACAATATTCTCAGCACCGTTATCTGTTAGAATCACATCAGTTCTCAAATCTGATGTCTATGAGAAGATTTCTTTCCGTCTTAACTTTTAAATGAAGGATACAAAAGGCTGTGCCCAGGGAGGGGACGTTCATGGGGCCCTTTGTGAACATCAAAGCAACAGCTGAGTTTCTCCCTGATATCTTTCATTCACAGGTGGTTCACAATTTCTTGGTCAATCACCTCACTTCAATCAGTGAAGTGGGGCTTAAAATACAAGACTGCCAAAGTATTTATTCGATTTATAAAAGCCTGTCCAATAACCACTGCAGAAATGTAAAAAGAATAAGATTTTTTTTGCCCCTGCCTCCACTGGCACTGAGTCTATTGAACAACAAAATCCCTGCACATTTACATTGCATTTTAACTCTCAACGCACACTTAAGAGCCCAGATGCAAACAATCCTCTGAAAATACCACTTCAGGCACTGCTAGTGCTTTTAATGCCGGCTCTCTCTACTTTCTATCTCACACGGTTCGAGAGCTGCTTTGAAGTTTCTGCCTCAACACAAAGATCCAGTTGAAAGCTGTCAGGTGCATCTTGTAGCGAGGGCCTGCATGCATGGTTGCATATATTACTGTACGCACACGTATATATCCACACGAGCATAGTGGCAGGATGACACACATACTATATCGAGACTCTTAGAGAGGAATAAAGAGAACATGAGCTGCCATATCACATTTCATGGTCTGCTCTAACAGGGAGACTGTCGAGATAAAAGGACCATCTTCAATCAGTTACTACTGGTTGGTGTTATGCTTCCACTGCTGCTGATAGTCTTCTGTAGCCGCTGACTTCATGAATCGGGAAATGAGGATGGAGGATACACACACACAGTTGTATATATTTTGTATAAACTTTCTGTTTCTGCCTTTTTGTGAGGAGTCTGCATGTCCTCCCTGAGTTACCGTTGGTACTCCAGCTTCCTCCCTCCGCCCCAGGACATGCATGTAAAGGTCAATTGACAAATCTAAAAAAGTATCCCTAGTGAATGGTTGTCTGTCACTGTCTATGTCTAAATGTCAGCCTTGTGACTAACTGGATATTGTCCAGTTGCTGGGATAGGCTCCAGTCACCTGTGACCCTTAACAGGACTAAGCGGAAGAAAATAAATGAATGAATAAATGAATAATATACTCACCAACACCTTTCACAAAATACCTTCAAAACTCAAAAAAGAGATTTGGCAGAGCATTCAATTCAAGCACTCAACAGAGAACAATATGATTCATTGCCGTGATTAATTTTTATTTACGAGGTTGAGGTGCTGTAAACCATCGCCTTTTAATATCATAACATTATGGTGATGGAAAAATTAAGCTACAAGTTGTTAAGTTTTAATTAGTGCTCAACTGTGGAACTACTGCTGTTATTGTTGGTTTGCATGGTTATTAGATAAAACAACAAGAAGTGAAAGTGGTGATGTAGCTGAGGAAAGCTGACGAATAACTGACATGCAATAATGCAGGCTTGTAGAAAATGTAGAGAAAAATAATTGTGTACAAAGCTATCTGTATATAGACTGGGCCTGACACAATGCCCTCTTGGAGGTCTCCGGCTACAGATTCCACGTCTGACTAAACTCCAGACAAAGGTCTACAGTGAAGCGTGGAGATAAGGGACTCATTACAGTGTGAGCATCGACATATCAATCATCTCTGCATCATTCATGCATTCACTGTCAAATTATGCTAATCCTAATTACTTCTGGGGAAATTACCATTCTTTATCTGCTAATAGTTGGGATTGTTCGGGGTTTCCTACACACTACATCCACCGCCATTTTTCCCTCCAATATTTCCATTTTTCACATTCTCATATTCAACACTAATGATCCCATTTTCTCCGCATACAATGGAATAATAATGCCTTAAGTATGAATAATGAACCAAGCAAGTCACAGAGCATTACGATGGCGTCCGGGCAAACAGTGCAATTGTTTACATCCTTGTGAGTCATCAAGAGGAGTTCGGGAACATGGGTGATTTATCGCCGCGGTTATGTGTATGTTCATAATTCCTACTCTGCATGTAAAATAGTAATTATGTTTAATGGGTGAGATAGATGGACCACTTCATACATAAAAATGCATAACAATGTCTGTAATATAAGTCCTAATATTCATGCTGCAGCCATGCGACAACATCACATCCTATTCTTAAGTAAGCAAGCGTGGTGACCTCTGCGTGCACTATCTCCAGATATATGCTTGTGTAGGGTGGTCTCATGGTTCTAGAGCTAATGGATGAGCAATGACTCCTGAGTACATTAAACAGAGCGTCGAAGACTATAATAACACTAAATGACGCAAATCCTGTTACTCTTATGTGCTCCTCCTGTTACTCGGGTGTCAGTTGAAAAAATAGACAAAAACTAACCCAGCAAAAGTCCCCTTATTTCAAAACTGTGCCAAGTGGCTAAACTTAAACTGTGCTGGGAACATCCTACCACTGCTGCTGTACATGGAGAATGAGTAAACAGAGACACAAGTTTAGGAAATACTGTGTTAAATGGTTATGAAGAGTAGAAGTATGATTACTCGGATACATTGAAGTCACATGTGCAAAGAATAATTGTTTAAATTTCGATAATCATTCTATAGAAGAGTAACAATAAACACCTAAAGAGATGTCACTCATGTCATGTTTGTTCACAGTCAAAGTCATTCATAATTAAAAATAAATGACTGAAATGTTTTATGGTGCATACATTTATAGATGTTTTGCTTCTTGGAGAGTACGACTGGTTCTTGTGGAGAAGTTAGGTGGTGGTTTGGGGAGGCTGTGGTGAGCTATGCAAACACTATGGAGGGAGCTCAGGGTTTTAAATAGCGAGATGGCATCCATGACTAACTGCGCTCAAGCCAAGACCGCCTTGGTCCGATTCCAAACCCAGAGGAGAGCATCCATGCTGGAGCAACATTCCTCTTCTTCTCTGTTCATCCTGCACCACCAGCAGCTGACTGGTGATAAATGACACGGCTTTCCTCCACTAAACCGAGACGTAGGTGAATGGATAGGGCTGTGACCTCAAACTTTCTTATTTGTGTAAGTAAATATGTGGCTACATGAGTAAACAGGGAATGGGCCATAAATCTCTATTAAGTTAAAGATCCCAGCGAGAAACATCTGCAGTTCATTTATTTTTAATGTTCACATTCAAATGTTAGCTTTGGGCTACGGGTCCTGACCACACTAAGGCTGTCACAGTTTTAAAGAACGCGAGAAGTGAGAAGTCACAGGGAAACACATCACTGTAGTACTTTTTATTACTGATAGACCCATAGAGCAACAATGAAGGGGAGCCAATTGTAAGACAAAGCGTTTTGGAGGTGGTAAATGTTAACTGCAAATACATTGTTCAGATGTAAGCAGAACTTATTTGTTTTCTAAAATGTTATCAATAAAAAAATAAAGCTGCTCATCCGTCATCCTGGGACCTGGGTCATTGATATACTTTGTAGAGCTGCATTGTTAGTAAACGTCACAGGCCAAAAATTTGTAATTTTTTTTGCAATGATTGTATTTTTCTAGGTGATCAATGCAAAATCACAGAAGGGCTATTGTGCCTCCTCATTTCACTGTAGAGCCATAATATCAAATACTAATACAGTCTTCCATAATGACATCATTCTCATCTCATTCTGCTTTTCTTTGCTTCACTCTGGATGGAGTCATACACTGGACAATCTAAAAGGCAATAGTTCATCCTATACAGCGTTATACAATATCTGACTTTAGGTTTTAATAATAACAGAGTAATAAAATAAACTCAATCAGTTAAAATTGGTGCAAAAATATACAGTGTATATACAGTTGGCAGTTTGATACCCAACTGCACTGGTTGGTGGAAAAGTGCTGTGAAAGTGGAGCATTTGTCAGCACACAAAGGAACTTTGTCATACAAAAGTCTATCTCTCGACATGCACACAACTCTTGAAACTCCCCAAAATAAAGATCCCTTATTTACGTGCCTTAGTGTCGCGCCGGCCATGTGCCTCGAGACAACATTCATTTGTTACAAAATAACTCTGGTGGAGGGTTCTTTTATATTAGACACTGGTGTGGAGATAGCAGAACAGGCAATTAACTTATCAACCGCAACATGGATTTATAGCTGAGGCATTTGTCTTGGGCCGGAGCAGCCAGCCTATTGGCCGTATTGTATTTCTTGTCATCTTCCCCTGCAGGTGTAGGAGTGTCCTTGTCAGAGCGCTGCAGTCTGGATATGCACAGGGCACGGTGCCAGGGCTTAGGGCCAACAGGGCCACTGGCAGCTCATTGTGCTGAAGACAAACTGAACACAAAGCTGAAAAAAATGCATACCTTATCCAATATATGCTTGAGTATTATAAATGAGCTCGAACAACAGCACTGCATATTAGGTGCCAGGATAGTAGCTGGTCATTAAAACTGGCCTGTTGCACAACCCTACTTTAAAACATGGAATATTTTCATAGTATAGTATTTTCTTTTACAGATATACTATATATATATATATATATATTTTTTTTTTTTTTTTTTAAAGATCAAAAAACCTTTCTTAGGAGCATTTTTGTTTTAACATTTGCACATTTACATTCCAATAGCATTTCTTTGTTCTAATTTTATCATCTAGCTTCCGTTCTTTGATTGACTGGTTGTTATTCCCACCCATTTGCCGTAGCACACTGCCATATGGCTTGCTCTCCATTTTTAGCTCTGAACTCAGCATGACAGCTAAGGCAGTATTTAAATGTGTGCTTTTCTTAGAAGAGAAACCCTTCAGTTATGTTCCTATCTACACTGGGGTATTTGAGTAGCCATTAAAAAATAATATCCAAAAACTGGAGTCGAGTTTTAGTAGACCTTGCTAGCAGTAGCCCTGAGCTCTCCAGGAATACAAGATTATGTTTTGCATTTTGAACTTGGCTGTGGAAGTGGAGGCTTTCAAAAACATGTGGCGATTTAAACAGGCAGATAATTTTGTCAAAGAACTATCTAGTAAAGAGGACCGATATGGTATTTGTAAGTGGATCATTGCTAAGCTTGTGGTGGCTCCATCAGCCTGTAATCTCAAAGCCTAATGTGTTTGGTGTTAAGGGCTCTCAAGAAAGGTTTGAGACCTGAAGGGTGTTAATTACTTATCAAGAGGATGTTAAAAGGAGACCTGCGGCATCGAACCGAGTGGTTACAGAACCCTCACTTGGCATAGATATTTACATTTACATTTACATTTATTCATTTAGCAGACGCTTTTATCCAAAGCGACTTACATTACACTACATTACCAGTGTTACAGTCACTGGAGGCAATGTGGGTTAAGTGTCTTGCCCAAGGACACAACGACAGTATGAACTGTGGGGCGAGCGGGAATCGATCCTACTACCTTCCGGTTGAAGGACGGCCGCTCTACCCACTGAGCTACTGCCGCCCCAGATATTACACACACCCAAATGAGAATGGATATTAATCATAGCTAACCGCTCAACAAGTCAAACCTGACCAGGAATTTTTTTATTTCTCAAATTATTAATTCATCATGAAAACTCAACACACATTTAAAAAAAGTGCCTGAACAACAATTCCAACAATCAATACCAAGGTAAACACAGGAAATTGAGCCTACAATGTAAAACAAACTGGACAATACTGACTTTATTGTTGGCACTAGCGGCGATACAGTGCTAACGATAAAGTCAATGTACAGAGGATACATGGAGTGTGTAGTTTTTTTTGAGGGATATGGCTCAAACAAATATGACTGCATCTTACTGGAATGAAAATAGGTTATAGATGAATAAGGGTCAAGAACAGGGGAAAGAAAACATTGTGGGTGTAAATATGCAGACTTTAACATTTTAGTTTTCAAAAGATATACTTTTTATTAAGCAGAAGATAATTTAATCTAATCATCCAGCTCTACAACAGTCCTCAGCTCTCATGCAACACTTTGAGAAGATGTATTGCACACCCACTCAGCGAAGAGGAAAAGAACAGGCACAGCACAGAACACTCAACACAGCTGGTGCACTTCCCATATTAGGTTTTTATTGATGTAGCTTTAATCCACCTTAACACTGAAATTAAGTCTTGTTGGTTGTTCCTTTCTGAATGGCACCACAGTAACTAAAGCAATCAGGTCAGGTACTAGGCCTTGAAAGCACCTCCAGCAAGACAAGAGAACGGGCTAAATATTTGTGCAAAGCAGGATCAATTAAAATGTAGCGCCTGTGAATGCGGAGGAAACCCCCAGGTAGAAGCTAACAATAATACTCGAGAGGAGATAAAGGGTCCTATTGCTCTGAAAAGCCACACAGACTATTTCTTATGTCTTGCATCTGTTAACCATTCATGAGGAACAGCCTGGCCGGCCCAGCGAACCTCTCTTCATTGCGGTTATGATTTATACCTTCCTTAACTAATCAAGGGCACGGTCATTAGTCAGAGGATGTGCAAGGGCCAGGGTTTTGGCAGGTCAGTGCAAGGCCGTGTCTCTTATTGTGGGACTCCAGCAATGTATGGGTTAGGTCTAAGATAAGAAATGACTGGTGCTACGCCTCCTAACCTTCCAACAGTGGCCCCAGGGGCATTTGTCAAGAGAGCATATTGTGAAATGAACTTAGATAGTGTCTGAGAAGCAAAAATGGTGACAATGAGGAGGTAGACAAGCTTTTATATCACACAAAATTTGATATAAGCAAATTCCACAAAGCCACAATGGCCCTATGTACACGAATCCTCTTGGGAACCCTTTGTGTATTATGACTTGCAAACATGCAGCGCCAATCTGCTTTCACTATGAACTACACCAGATTCAAAAATGTACACACACACACACTGAAAAAACAGCCATGGAAGTTGAGACGGTACAAGGGGTCATAGAATGCTCATAGCTCGGCTCCTATTTACGAGAAACATGCCGGATCAGACACTTAGTTGGTAAAAAGCCAAGTTGGAACTTACTGGAAGATGCACATTGAAGGGAGAGTGGGGTAATGAGGAGAAAATCCATTTTGAGTGTGCATCTGACGGGATAGCATAACAGTCAAGAGTGTTTTCTTCTATAGTATTGCATATGGAATCTGTCCAATTCCATGTGATTTTTCCTTAGCTTTTGCTAATTAGACTCATTAATACTCAATGCAAGCAGGAAGCAACACATGCTTTCTCTCCAGCTCTCCGTCTGCCATTCTTGTGTCTTTTTGGAATGGCTTTGAGGGAACAGAGGCATTTGGAAAAGGTCCGTTGTTGGCCGCTCTTCAGTCGAGATTCTCATCTGCACATAATTCACTTTCAAAGGGCAGAGGGGGCGGCAAAGAGAATCCTTAATTGCGCCGGCACCGCGTACAACATAGACAAATGTTTATATCTCGGCCCTCTAATGAGAAACCAATAACGGATGTAAAAAGCACTCGCTGCCTTTTCTTACCCACTTGTCTCCGCTCTCCCTTCCCCGAAAACACAGTACACATGCACATGACAATGAGAAGCAGACTTTTTGGAGAGAGCACCACCTCATTCATCAATAGTGCGTATGCTCAAAGTCATGCAACGCTCCAACTCAGCACCAATGCAGCAATAAATCCAGTTGTACAGAATGTCGTATTACTGATATTTCTCCATTAGTCTGACACTGTGGTAAGACCAAGGGATGCTTTAGATTGTGATAGTCAAGTTTCTGACAGACTTTTAAATTAGACCATGTGGGTTTCTGAGAAGCTAGCTACAGGCAGCAAGTGGTTTAAATTGCCCACAGTATTTAAGGATATTTTAGTTTAACTTCAGCATAGTTAGACTTGACGGGTACTCAATCTCATTTAGACCTGGCTTTAATCATTGAGATTAAATAATTGGACAGTTCAAACATGATCGAAGTTTGTTTTGGACAAACTAAGTGTGTTTTATGTCCAAGTCACCCACATAATGGTGTGAGGGCTGCAGTAATTCTTTCAAGATGTTGGTTCATAGTAATGCCCCTGTGCGTTTAAAGCAAACACAAGAACAAGGAATGAACAATAGTCACAGGGGACTATCTCTTCATCTCATCTATCGCCCACAATTCAGTGCGGTGGGGCGTCACGGCACAGCGCCAGTTAGTCCGGTGGATCTCAGCGCAGTCTTATCTCCCAGCGGCGGAGGAGGAAGCTCAGGTCCTTTAAAGGTCTGAGGTCATTTCCTCTGCCGCGGGGCTCTGGCAGCAAAAATAAAATGTCTCCATTTGGTCAGCCCTGCTTTATTTCAAATGCCGCCACTGCCTTTTAAGAGGCCCTAGTGGCAAATGAGCGGTTTTGGGGCTCAATCTATTCGTTTTTCCTCTGCCTCCCTCTTGCCTCTATCTCTTATGCCATGTCTGATGCAAACTCACAATCTCTGTTGCATTTTGACCCGCCCACTGGAATAATTTACAAGATCTTCAAAAGAATATTCTGGTATCTTTATCTAACCTAGCCACATAAAATGAAAATGAAACATTAATACACAGAACATTAAGTGTGCACAAATCTGGAATGTAATAAATATAAAAGGTGTATTTCCAATGGTGACGCTGGACAGTGTGCCTGAGAGCCAAGTTATTTGAAGTAAACTCATTAAACTTCTTTTGTAGCAGGGCAAGGCTGGAGTTATAGCTACTGTTGCAATAAACTGTGAAGAAGGTGCACTGTTTTTTTATTTTAGGGACACTATTGGATTTTTATTGACGTATTCCTTGTTTAGTGCCATGTGAAAATGCAATGTTTTTAATTCACAAAGCGTTAGTTGTATGAAGCCAACTCTCACTTTGTTTCTTCTTTGTATTCTTTTCACTTGTGTCACCTGCACCACTGAACTATACTGAACTGTTTATCTGCAGAAACTGTACAGAATAATGCACTGTTATGCATTTGTGCACAGTGCTGAATATATACACGCGCTGCATATTTATCTTTGTACTAGTTTACCCCCATTGTACTCTTAAGTAGCTTACTTCACATAACCAAAGTTTATTCCATACAATATTTCCAGCACATGTCGAAAGCAAACCTCAAATCTCTCCTGCATGTGCAGATGGAGACTGTAGGACAGACAGGTGTTGAAAATGGACAAAATGGTGTAAGGAGCTGTGATGTAGAATGTGGAGAATGAGAACCAGCTAGATGAAGATCTGAAGAGCCTAACCCACGGCACTTGACAGTCCTAAAGCCTGTTTCTTGTTCTTGTTTCTCTCTGAACCATGTTACATCCAATGCACCTGTCTCCAAATGCACAGTTTGCTTGTGTACCTTTTTAAGTCCTGAAGTATGAGCGCCTGAGAGCTTACTGTACGTGAGGTAGAAAGCCAGGGAGTGAATCAGCGCTGGGAAGATTGAGAGGCTCATTGAAAGGCTTGCGTGGTACGGCGGTGAAGAAGAGCAGCCAGAAGCGGCAGACAGACCCGCTGTGATGTTAGGAAGAGGATTGATAGATCAGCATGACCACTGCACTGCAAGAGCATAACACACCTCCGGCAGATGGATGGGGAGGGCATGTGGGGGTATGATTAGTCTCTGTGCCCTTTGTGTTCGAGTGTGTGGGCGAAGTATACGGCATGGACTTGATACGTAGTGTTTGTGACTTTTAAAGGGACTTGCACAAGCTTGTCTAGTGAGAGCAACATATAGATACTGGGAAACATGTGCATGCAAGCACAGTATGTGCGTAGGTGCGTTTTTGTTGGACTTGTAATATGAAAAAGACATTCTGTATGCCTGACCTGTACGTGCCAAAATACTCCACCACCCACACACACTCTTCCATCTCACATATCAGATATCCTTCTTCACATTATCTGCCTTTTTATCAGAATGAAACTGAAATTCTTTTACTATAACAATTGCTGTTTGCATGAACATATTCTGCTTATTTGATCCTTGTTTCTCATAATACTCATGTTTTACAGCATATTCAGTGGTGTCTCATTTTGCTGTTAGTAAAACAAAAGCCAGACATTAAATGTACAGTATTTGTTCTTCTTCTTTTTTATTTATTTATTTATTTTTAACGATTTTAACTGTGGAAAAGCACATTGTTATAAGAATGATCTGTGAACAATAAGGCCTTTCTTGAAGATAAAATAAAAGAGTTTTAAAACAGCAACAACACCTATTGTTCTCATGTTGGTTTAGTTTTGACAGTACATTCACTGAGTTCAACTAAACACAAATAACACAAGAGAGGATGCTCTGTGTGTGTGTGTAGCTTTTCTGACTTTTAAACAATATCTGGGTGGGAGGGTCACACCACTGGAAACAACTAAGTGAGGCACATAATGTATCTCTATGTACTTTTAAAAGAAGTGATCAGGCACATAAAAGTGGAAAAAATACCATTTTGTTTCTTTATCTGTCCTACACTAAATCATTTTTAAATCCAAATACATTCTTGGTTCTTCATAAAATCTTCTTGTCTGTCTTCTGGGCTTCAGCTACATAACAGGATTTGCAGTCTGTAAATGTCTGGGATTTATAATTTAATATTAAAACATTCCTCTAAGTTTGTGGGATCACATGTAAAAGCACAGGAGAATCAGCTACTCTGTAGAACCTTAACCTTGACTTTGTTGGACAGTGGCCTGATAAACTCGTAGTGCGTCCTTGCTTTGTGCAACCTGCTCACTCTTCACTCGACGAGAACAGATGTGAAATGGCCGCTGTGTAGTTTCTCATGTTTCTAACTCGTCTTTTCTTCCACTGTCCATCTATCTTCCAGTTCTCGCAGGGTGCGGACCGAGACCATCCTTTCCACTCGTAAAATACTTCTGCTTATATTTGCTTTTTGGCACAGTGCAGCGCTGCATTCCTGCACAATGACTTATGGGAAATATGGTCTCCCAAACAACACAGAGCTAAGCCTGTGCTGAGCATGACGCAGGTCAGCTGGACACGGACAAGGAGAGGGAGCCAGAGAATTCTTGGTACATAACTTACATTTACAACCCAAATGTGTGCATATTTGTGTGTCATATCACATTTATCCTCTTAAGACTGACTTTATTTACATTTATATATTTTTTAAGATAAACAAAACATACTGTATGTTGAGGTGGTGGATGGGTACACAAAACCCAGGACGTTCATGACTTCTCACATTAGAACAAGGTTGTTAAATATGATCTGTAACGCAATAAGGATTTCTGGGCCAAAAACATATATATCTTTTTAATCAATTGGGAGAAAACCTTGGGGAGAGCCTAAGCCTTCACTTCTCTTTTGCTTGTTCAGTTTATCCCTCACATAGTCTTTAATCCACCCTTGCGTGCCCTCTAACCTGTAGCAACATCCCTTCCTTGGACATAGGCCCAATTTTGTCTTTAACAGCCCACAGGACACACAAAAAGGGACTGTCGGGATAATCAGACTCCCTTTTCTACACTCTAAAAGGCAGATGTTTTTGACACAGAGCATGCCTTGCAGAATAAACCCAGGGTTAAGAAGGTGTGCTTCACCTTGAAAGGCAACTCTTCAGAGCCTGGGAAGCCACAGAAAGCAATTAAAAGTATTGATGAATCTTAAACAGTCCTGCCAGACACCTCGGGCGAGTAGATCACTAATATTTTTTCTGTTACATCACTCCCTCATTTCATTCATTCAAAGCATCTTTAAGTGAGTTTCATCAGGACTGCCATCACATGGATAATTTGCACTCAACATGAACATAACATGGTTCTTAATAATTAGGTCATATCATGCTTATACCATTACCAGCATCCTGTCAACTATGTGTTTAACTCCTCTGTGGTGGAAAGGTTAGTGCATCTGGTTTGGGTGTAAGTTCGGGGGTTTGCATCTCCAGCCACATATGACCTGTGCCAGTCCCAAGCCCGGGAAAGTGGAGAGGGTTGTGTCAGAAAGAGCATTCGGCATAAACAGTTACCAAGCTACTCATCGGATGGGAATAAGGCCTAGTCCACACGGACACGGGTATATTTATAACCGTGACTTTTTTACACGGTTCGGCCGTTCGTCCACACGGAAACGCAGTATCGGGTCACTGAAACCGAACATTTTTGAAAACCCCTGCCAGGGTGAGGATTTTCAGAAACGCCGGTTGCAGCGTTGTCGTGTGGACAGTAGAACCGGCGTTTTTGCCTTGCGACGTCAGAGTGTGCGCCGTTATCCGCTGGTCTGATTGGCCAACATGCCTTTACGATTAGGGTGATATCGCCGCCTGCTGGTGTGGCATGCTCTTGACAGCGCTTGATAGCGGGTTTTTGAGTTTTCATGCGAGCGTTTGTGGACGGGATTTTTTTTAAAACGCAGGAGGAAAAACTCTGGTTATAAAAATACCCGTGTCCGTGTGGACAAGGCCTAAGCCAGAAGGCACTAACTTTTACCATTACCAGCACAGCTTTCTGTAAAATCAAGCGCACCCATTTGTAAGTGCACTTGTTCTGTCTTGCCTCTGTTCCCGGTTCCCTTTGCAAGATAAAGGTAAACCATCACACCTCCATGTTGGAACAGTAGCTTGTAGTTTAAGGTGGGGTGTGATAAAGACAAATATTCTGCAAACAAAAAACTCTACAAAATGTGGTCATTTGACAACACAGGAAATCGAAGGGAAGCAGGAAGAGAGGTGGCTTGCTTATCATCTCGAGCAGGACAGCATCGCGCGAGTGCAGCTTGTTTACGCAGAGCCTTCCAGAGACATTTGCACTGATTTATTGTACAGGGCTTTGTCGGCCAATGTCTAAATTGGTTGGCTTGAGCTGCTGTTCTAATGAAAAGACAACGTGTACAGAGCCACAACTGCTACAGCTAAACAAAGAAGGTAATGACTTACCTTTGCACTGGTTGGTGTTCTTATCCAGGATGGCCTTGGTTGACACTATTTTTCCATACCTGCAAAGACAAGGACATGGATCATTTTAAGAAGGAAGAAGAGTTTACTTAAATTATTGTCCAGTGCTTTCAAAAAAGATTTTTTTTTTTCCCAACAACCAACAATTTGCAGAGTAGCACAAATGTCAAAGTCCACTGAAACCAGAACCACTTGAGGTTAATAACATTATGTGTACGCTTGACTTCAAAAGAACGTGTGGCCCTCTGACATTTCAGAGAGTCATTGAACATTTTCAAAAGGTCTAAAAGCAGAAAAGCATAATCAACAGGCTACAGGTCCAGCCTATGTTTTTGTGCTTTATTAGTAGATAGCAAATGAATAGCATGTTGAATTTGATTAATTACTGTTATAAAAGACTCTTTGTGCTTTTAAAAAGGTGTATTATAATTTGGTTAATACATTACTGACCATAGCTCTACACAGTCATCTTTTAATATGGCAGTATTTGCAGCTAAACTAGAGAATTCTGTAAATATACAATATTAGTGCACACACAAACATTTTGTGCAGTTGTGAAAATTGGACAATCTCTCTCAGTATATTGTTTCTTTTATCATCACAACATATAGGGTTCATTTTTTAATCATGACTATCCACTGGTGCAACTGGTCACATGACATCAAGGCAAATTCTGAATATAGGTTAGAAATAAAGGTTAGAAAACTCTGGACTCTAGCTTTAATAAATAATCACCCTTTTCAAATATGGCCACTGGCTACCATCTTAAGCTGACAGGTGGTGTGTATGCAGAGTGGCTTATTAATTTCTTTGGAAAGAGTGGCCATACTGTTTGAATGACGGTGAGTTATGCTGTGTGCTTGTCTCAGCTAAAACGCCAGCGCTGTGTGCCGAGTACTGTCAGTGCAGCATGTTTATGTTGAAAATGGGGAAAGAGCTTGTACAGTAACAGTCTTTGAAGTGCATGAGTATAGAGATACATTAGTGACAACAGTGCACATCACGAGCGAGCTGACAATAGATGGTTTACTTTGTATGGTTGGCGCATACACACCGCAGCCACACATTGTGTAGGGAAGAAGCAGTGGTGCATCCCAGCCCATATTTCACCAGCAGGGGATAATTGTGCCATTTCTCAACGAGTGGCGGAGACTCTATTTACTGCATGCTGCGGTGGGGTGGGTGGTGGATATGAACTGATGAGCTCCAAGAGGAAAACTACCAGCTCACACACAAATATAGATAGTGCATGAATACACGCACGCACAAAAAGGCACACACCAATCAGTGGATTGTCTCTCTTCCGCAGATAAACAGGCCTCTCTAGCTATAGGCATCCATAAACTATGGCAACAGAGCAGGACCAATGTTTGATCACACTGAGACACTCTCAAAGTACTCAAGGAACAGTAAGTGTTCATTTGATCAGAGGCGTGCAGAGCAAGATTGGAGAACAGCAGTGTTTCTGTTTTTAGCCACAAACTGAAGAGAAACGGCACAAAGAAAACAATATGCAATGTGCCACTCTTTATTAGTTGGTTGTACATAGTGTACCAACTACATAATTATCTTCTACATTATATGTCTTCGTGCTCAACCATTTCTGCCAGTTGCACTTGCCTAACAGTGTTGTAGTTCCTTAAGCGAAAGAAATAATCACAAGGTGTTTTAAATAAGAATGAAGGAGACAGGATTATTTATGTTTTTAATAAATAGTATAAATATAATGTCAAATGGATAAAAACAACTTGTGTTTTTTATTTAGTCTGTATCTTTGCTCTGGCCATAATTATCAAAGCTATAAGGCTCATTTGGTAATATTTTTGTTGTGAGCAACAAACTAGTCACAATTGTACTTTGTGGCTTTAAATTGGTGGTTGTAGGTCGCAGACAGATTCAGGGATGAGCCATCTCACTGTTGTACTACAAAAATAGGCTGGCATAAATAGACTGTCAGAAATTTAAGATGGTCTTGTTTTGTAGTATAGTATATGGCAGTTAAATGACTATGTAAACAAAGCATATGCTAATGTCTTATCGCAGGCTGTCTTTGCAACACTGCAACCCAGTTGTCCTCTTTTTCCGAACTCTTGTGCTTTAATGCTCTTTTGAATGCCACTCAAGTTGACGCTGCTAGGTTTTGAGCAAAGTTCAAATTGTAACCTACAACCCACACGGTTTTTCTCTTCTTGCACAATTCAAGTCAAACTATATGACATGAAGTAATATTATAGGACTGCAAAAAAAGAATAATCACACAGTGTGACAGGGGCATGACATATGAGAATCCAATATATATATTTATTTAAAAAAAGTTTGGCATTATGCCCCCAACTAACAAAGTCCAAATCAAACCTACTCTTTTAGAAAAAAATGTTTTTGCTTTTGGACTTGGAACTTGTTAAAAGCCTGTGCTTTTGGCACAAATTAGGGGAGAACATGTCATTAAAACTATGTTTGCAGTAGTGTTTGAATGCCAACTCATCACTGCTCGCCTCATTAAATGTTAAAGATGGCTCATCAATGCATCCTATCTGTGGTCCACAAAGACAGTGCAGTCAGATAAAGGGCGAGGTGGAAGCCGTCCATAACGGAGACATATTTGAGAGGGATGGAGAATGTGATCAGCATGTTCATGTAGAGGCTGGTGTCTCTGCTGGGCCGGCTGCAGGAGGCTTTGATGTGACAGAGGCAGGTTTAACACTGTGATGCTGTGGTCGGGATGCAGAGCCTGTCTCCACTAATCCTATTTCAATCACTCTCGCAGCCTCTTATCTGTGACTCTACTGGCCCTCACTCCCTCCTCACAAATCTTCCTCTCTCTCTCTCTACTAGCCTCTCCATTTCCCGTTGCTGTACTTATTTCCTCCTCCTCTTCTAATAGCAATCCCACGGCAATCATTCTGATGCAATGTCAGATCAACCAGAATAAAAAACGGCATATAAAAATAAAGACTTTACAAGATTTTTAAGGGCAGAAAATTGGACAAATTGCAGTGGATGTAGAACATGTTATCTCACTGACAGCTGTCATAAATGTGATAAGTCGAAAGCCGATCCAAGAGCTTTTGAGCAAGACACAAGTGACACCAACATTTCATTTATTTGTGTTGGATAAAATGTTGCGTGGCGATTATATTTCCGTCATCAGTGCTGGGAGACTGAAGAGGCTGTCTGCAGCATGTGGGCAGCTGGAGAGCAGAGCCACAACACGTCACTGTGGTGTTACTGCTGCACAGGACGGACAGACCACCCAGGTGTCGAACGGAGATCTTGCAGTCAGCCTTAGGACATCCAGTCCTGATATGTGGGGGTGTGTTTATCAGTGTCTTCTATCTGAACTCTGGAGCATGCATGTGTGATCGTCCGGCTGTGTACAAGAAGAACTTGTTCTCAAAGTCTGTTATTTTACCCTTTAGACATTTAAAAAGGCAGGAGTAGAGCAGAACTTTCAAAAGGACGTGGGTTCTTTGACTGCTGTGATATAGGAACATTCAGAGTCTGTAAAGCATTGAAAAAAGATACAATTTGTGTCATGAGTTGAAGCTGGGACACTTGTTTGTACAAATGCAGTTATCTCTGCTTTTCCACAACAACAGGCCTATTCAGCACCTTTGCAGCACCTGTGTATGGGAATGTGGCAGGTGCACAATCTACAGCATACACAACAATAACTTCAATTTATCACCTCTTGTATGCCTCTTTATGCAAATATAATTAGCTGAAAATGGATATGGTAACATATCAAAGAGTTTTATGCATGTAGAAGCAGGTGCAGCCCTCAACACAATGAAGATTTACTACTGAGCAGCAGATATTGTAGTTTAAAAGACATGTTTTCTGAGATTAGAAAATGTGTCACTATGTCATTCTTCTTATTCCTTCTCATAGAAGATTTGTGTGCTGTGACAGCTTAGAAAAGAAAAAGCAAATGCCTGCAGTATTGTGTCACTAACGTTGAGAATAACCTACAATTTCATACTTTGTGTTTCATTTTGTTAGTCTTTGATGCTAATGCAAGAGACAGGTGTCACAGAGGCAGACACAATGGGAAAAGAAGAAAGCAAAAAGACATCTTTGCACTTCAAAGATAAAACGCAGGTACAGGGAGCACAAGAGCTAAACATAAAGATGGTTAAAAATAGATTGGATGAAAGCCAGTTTTACATTTGCGTGTCCATACTGTATATGTTTGGGGCTTGTCATTGAGGAAGTGTCTATCTAAGAACAAGTGTAGCAGCTGGCCTTGTCTGTTTTATAGCTCATAGCTCATACATTTCTGTAAACTAAGCAGTTCAGAGAGAGGTCAATGTCAGACCTACAACACTCTGGGAATCTCTATATAAAATATTTTCAGGCCTTTTTTGTCATTTCAATAGAATCTTTAGTGTATGGAAAGGTGACAAAGAAACATGTCTTAAGATAAAAACAAATTAAAAAAAGCAGAGATAAGCAACATAGTATTGTGAGAAAGTGACACATACATGGAAACATTAACTAGTACACACAAAGTGGTTCAATCCAATGTACTGTCCACACAGAGGTGGGTTTCACTTACAACGTAGCTTTTCTGTTCAATTGCATTTGGTTTCTTTATAATGTCAAAAAGACAATGTTTTGCCATTCTTGACTTACCAAGCTTACATTCAATTATTTGATTGTTGCATTTGAAATCTGGTGTTTAGTTTATTTCAATAATACTATTACATTTTGGATATATGTGTTTTAGGTTAAATGTTAATCACGTTAAAATATCCATGTATCAGGAATATAAATATGCATTTGTTTTCCTTTGCCGGCTATTGCTTTGGGTTGTAGAGTTTTAGCATTCATCTGTAAAATGTATTGATTTAAAAACACGGGTTTTAAATTTTTTATTAAAAGTGATTAATACTATTACTCCAACAACAGTCTCCTCTTGTGTCTTCAGCACACAAGCTCTTTGTTTGGCTCTACTGTTATTGCTAGATCTCAGCGATGCATTTGATACGATCGATCATGCAGTGCTAATCAACAGACTAAAAAATGTGTTTGGCATCTCTGGCTCTTGCTTGGCTAGAATTCTATCTTGTGTGATAGGTCTCATTTTGTCTCTTTTAATAAATCCTTCTCCTCCACGGCACTAGTGAAATTCGGTGTGCCACAAGGGTCTGTGCTTGGTCCCATACTCTTTTCACTATATGTTAGTAAACTTCCACTGTTATGCCGATCATACACAGCTATATCTACCAATAAAAGCGAATAATACTACTGACATCATGCGTCTAGAGGCCTGCCTCGTTTCAATTAAAACATGGATGTCTCAAAACTTCCTCCATTTGAACTCGGATAAAACAGAGCTCTTGTTAATTGGTCCTGCCAGTCATCGGCACAAGTTCAACAATCTTACTGTCTCGATCAACAATTGTGTGTTGGAGCACGGCAACACTGTGAGGAACCTTGGTGTCATTTTTGACTCCACACTATCACTGCAGCAGCACATTAGTGAGGTCACTAAACTGGGCTTTTTTCACTTGGGAAATATCTAAAAAATTCACTCCTGCCTCTCTTTAGCTGATGCTGAAATTCTCATTCATGCATTTGTCACATCCAGGCTGGACTACTGCAATGCGTTATTCTCTGGACTGCCGAGGAAAAGTACTCACAGACTACAAATGGTCCAAAACACAGCCGCCAGACTTTTAACAAAGACCAGGAAGTTTGAGTACATTACACCAGTCCTGGCTTCATTACATTGGCTTCCTATTCATGTTAGAGCAGATTTCAAAGTTCTCCTGTTAACATATAAAATCCTGTGTGTACGCGCGCCCTCTTACCTATCTGACCTCATCACCCAGTATACTCCAGCTCGTACCCTTCGCTCTCAGGACGCTGGCCTCCTTCAACTTCCTCGAGTAAAGAAGAAGTGTGCTGGCTACAGAGCCTTTTCTTATAGAGCCCCATTTTTATGGAATGGGCTCGTGGAAGTGCGAGCTGACTCTGTTGAAGTTTTCAAAAGCAAACTCAAAACATACTTCTTTCACCAAACGTATGGAGACTGATTGATCATAGGTACACGTTTACACTGGTTGTAGCTGTAGGTACACGTTTACACTGGTTGTAGCTGTAGATACACACTAAACCGCTCATATTATTATCCCCCCCGCCTGTGCTCCAGTGTAAGGGCCCCCACCCCATCTGTCATCTATCTTGATGTTGGCAGCGGCCCCATCCACTATTGCACACTCAGAGTGGACACTGGACACTGCCAATATAAATGTTTTTATTTGTGAATATGTTTGTGTATTTCTATGTATTTTCAACTGTCCTGGACACATTCCTGCACGGCCTGTCCGTCCTGGGAGTGGATCCCTCCTTCTGTGGTTCTCCCTGAGGTTTCTCTTTTTTCCCGGCTGGGTTTTTTTTGGAGTTTTTCCTTACCTTGATGGAGGGTCTAAGGACAGGGGATGTTGTCTAGTGCAGTCTGTTAAGCCCTTTGAGGCGACTGTTGTTGTGATATTGGGCTATACAAAAATAAATGTCTTGTCTTGTCTTGTTTGCTCAGAATTAGATTCTTTGACTCTTCCTGTACATCTCCAGAAGATGTTTAATATGCCTTCTGTTGAGCATGAGATTAAAACATTTGGGTTCAATGAGTAGCAGCAGTTAGACTTTTTACTAAAAACATAATGTCTTTTTTGGCATTAACACTATTTTTTGCTTTGGCAGAATCTCAACGTGTGCTGGAATTCCTGTGTTGTGTTGGTGGGTTTGCAGTGAAAAGTGTCCTCTGAGATGATCTGTTGGTCTTGGCCACAGCCAGCGCTTTGTGGTCAATAGCTGTCATCAACGACTCTGATTTCAATTTTTCAAAACTTCCTCCGATGCCATTTCTTTTCATTTCACCTTGTGAGTGTGAGAACAGATGACAAGTTGATTAGACCCATTCAAAGTTGCCCACCTCCGTATATAACAGGGATAGATTATAGCTGTAAGCAACACCACCTCCTCTGAGCTCCAGTCAGGCAATTTGAAAAAAGTAATGAAGGTGATTTAAAAGTTTGAGCCTGTGCCTAGGAAGCATTGTTCAGAAATTTAATTTAACACAATTCATCCCTGCTTATAAAGGTTTTCAATAAGTTAAACACTTTAAAACGCAAGAAAGCCTCAATCAATTGAACTGTCACTATAACTTGTCTGTGCCATAAGGAGCGCCTCAGTCTGTAAAGTTTGGTGCATTTAAATTCCTTTGGTGCATCTGCTGCATAGGTGTCCTTTATTAATCACCTGCTCATTCAATATTAAATTTAACCATTCAACTTGGTTTTAATCATCACATTCAAGTTGGGTAGCTTTGATACATTTCTCCTGTGTCACTGAATCTGCCTTTGAAATTAACCTTTCACCAGCTGTAATAAAAACTACCAGAATTATGAGTGTTTGGGTTATAAAAATATCATCATAATTGTACTTTATCACTCTGTGTGAGGAACAGGTTATGGTTTTACTAAGGTGTAGATAAAAATGACAAATAAATCTAAATCAGAGCGACTTGACTGTCAGGTGAAGTATGTAAATTACAGACACATTAAAAAGTAATTTAATGTAATGCAACTGCCATCTATTGATAAATAATGTGAGGTAGCTGTATAAAGTTTCAAAATTCAATGCACAAAAACGTTTTAGCTGTATTTTGGGGATTATAGTTTAAATGATTGAAAATTGGATAGTTCTCATCTAATAAACATTTTACTTAAAAAACACCACCTTGGTTGGACCAAGACCATGGGACATTGCTGAATAGTGTCACAGATCCTACAAAATACTAAAGCTATTTCAAACGACTGCCCTCAGTGTGTTTTGGAAGTGGGCTGAATGTAGCTTGTGCTGCGTGCGTGTTTACAAAAGGGAGTGCATTAAGACCAGAGCAAAAACATGAGGCAGCCGGAAGCATTAGCCTGTTGTAGCTCTATACGTGTCTGTCTTTCTCACGCTCGCACAGGCCGCTCTCAGAGGCAGTCCGGCAGAATAGCCCCTGTTTATTTGGAAGTGCCTGTCCTGTCAAGCCCCCATGCCCTGCACCGCTGTCGGACACGCACAGATGAACACATCTCATCGGTGCTGCCGCTGCCCCTGCTTACAAGATACTACTGTAAATGAAAGGCAGTGTCAGCAGTGGAAATGGACAGATCTCTGGGAGCGGAGAGCAATAGAGGGGAAGTTGAGAATAGCTTTGGTTTTCTTTTTACTTTGTCTTAATCTCGGGTTCAGACATAGAGGACTACGGATTTTAAATCAATCAAACCAGCCTCTTATGTTGTAAAATAGCCTAACCACATCTACAAACAAAATTAACTCCAAGCTGCAAAAGTAAGAAAGGCTTTTTTCAGCTTCTAAACAGGCACACAGTGGACATGGTCATGTATACAGTAATGGGCAAATAAATAATTCAAAATATCTGCCTAAGGCTAAATCAGCTTCTCCGCGCGCCCTTGCTCTGAAATCGATGTTAGGGGAGGAAAAAGGCGTTGCACTGAAGCCATTTGGCCTGAAGTGAAATGAGAGTGTCACTACGGCTCAAAAAGAAGAGAAGAGAGACATGATAAAAGATTACATAATTTAAGTAGTAGATTGGTTGAAACAGTGACTGAGCACAATGCAAAGCTAAAGCCTGGTAGAGTCTGAACGAGATCAGAGGCATGTGTTGGTTCTTTGAAAAACAGGCATATCTAAAAATGTGAAAGTAGTTTAGCATTCCTGTGGCTATGTGGCGAGTCTTCAGAGGTCAAGCAGCATTATCTCCCCATGAACAGACTATCATTGTTTATGTAGAAAAGCTTTGTTGTTGTTCAGAGTCCAAACTTATCCTTTCAAACCTTCATGTGGTTTTGCATAGTTGGTTTTACGACCTTGGGGGTGACTCAGCACACCCAAGCCTTAATGAGAAAGTAAAGAGGGTTAGGGATAATGTCTGAAAAAACCTAGATGCTGTGAATGCCTACTTCAGAGCCTCTTTCTCATCTCCACCAGGTCGCTGGGGGACTAAATGCCACGTAAGAGCATGGTCTCAGTCTGCACTCAAGCACCTTCTAGGGACTGGTGTCACAGCGACAGGATTATATCAATCACAAGTGTGTTTCAAATTAAATGTCAAGCTCCTGTGACCTCCACATTTCACTTCATCTTTTGGCTCACACTAAAGCAATGTTCATACAAACCAATTTGAAAGCACATGACTTTTGCTGCATTTTATTGTCCCTGCTACTTCAGCATTTGGAAACGCTAAAACGGTAACCTCTGAAAACTCAATATTTTGGCATGTCATAGTACTGATGCCAAAAATGATTAATTTCACTGTCAAAAGAAAACCATCATTGACAACCAGGTAACTCTAGTTCCAGCTTAATGTTCACTGTTATGTTTTTTTCTAAAACGCTTAAGAGAACAGTGATCATTTTCGTTTTTTATAAAAGGGGCAAGCTTTACCAAATGCTGTGTTTCTCTGATTTCTCTGTAGGTTTTTTCAAGTTCTGTCCAGAGGCTTTACACATGTTGGTACTGACCCGTTACCTGATTGGTTGTATGTACAGTACATCCAACTGCACCCTGGAAATCTAACTCAAATCCAACAACAGAGAAGCTAGACTGATGTAGAATATGACAAATGAATCTAAGAGTGCAGATGTGCAGATGTGTTGGCTGGTGGTGGGAATGGGGTTTGGACCATGGGGGTTGGAATGGACTGTCTTTGCTCTCAGTCCTCTTACATGTCAGTGTTTTGAAGCACCTCTAATAGCCAGGCAGCTAGTGTCAACACTGGACCTCAGAGAGTCATTAGAGATAATGTGCACTGTTGAGTAGCTGGGCCTCTGTTCCATGAAAACAGGTGGTCCCAGGGTCACCCCTTGATTTTGGACCCCCCCCACCACCTTCGCTCACCTCATCTACTTAGCATACCTCATGGCTCTCTGTTGCCTCAGTGCATGCAGTAAAAGGTTATTTGGACAATTGGTGGTGATTAGCTTTTGATTTGGCTCTCTGTGTTCGTTTGATCAAGCTATGGCGGCGAGTCAAGCACTGGTTTGATGGAGGGCGCAGCTGTGACGCTAAAAATGAATGAGAAGAACCAGGAGGCAGAGGGGCACGAGAAAGGCCGGGGTAAAGATGGAGGAAGGAAAGAAGACTTGGGGCTTAGGGAGCTCTCCTTTGCACTTCTGGCAGTTTAACTTATGATTTGGGCTGCTGGCAGAGAAAATGGGAACTGCTTTGTAGCTGTTATTCCAGGTGTGGGCTCTCATGAAGAATAAAAACAAGATCTCTTTTTCATCTGAACATTTAATAAAAAAAAATCTGCTTCTATTTTCTCTGTTCCTCTCCTGGGTGGTGGATTGGAAACAAGAAAAAATGTGGGTACCTAATCATTAGTTGTTCAAATGGGTTTTAAAATCTGCTTGCCCCTAAGAGTCTTGGGGCTTCCATGGCTTTGTTGGAACAGTTCATGGCTGGCTCAACAGATCTTTGAATTGGCTTGGGAAGGAATTGGGTTTAGGATTGGCTTGGAGCCTCAACTTGGCTGTTTAGGCCAAGGAATTTTTCTCATAATAACGGCTGTTTCATCCCTCCATCTTGCCACCTATCCACTTCCATCCATCTACTTGTTCAGCCAGGCGAGCAGTCAGGACTCTCACTATCTGGGTGTTCAGCCAACAAATCCCCTCTCTTCTCTTTTGGCCTCTTTTTACACCCATATATCAGGCTGATGGCTGCAGAGAACCCAACATTCAGCCAGCGGAATAAAACAGAGATTAAACACCCACCCAAACCCATTTAATTACTCGTTCAACAGCTTTCAACATGTATCTCCCAACACTGTGAACTTTGTGGTTGTACCTTTCTTATTTTGCTGCCAGTGACTGTAAGGGGCTTAAGGAGCTGGTTGGTCATAAAAGAAATTGTAGCCTTGGTGAGTCAGTTGTTTGATTTTTGTTTTCATATTAGCGTCTGCATGTGTGGAACAGCTCTCTGCAATGTGGTGTTTGATGTTGGAAAAAAAGGCAGGACATGGGCCTATGATGTACATTTTTAAGGTGATTTATTAAGAGGTTGGATCATGCAGGTTCACAAGTCAAGCTACTAAATAATTCTCAATAACTGTAGAAGTATTGATGTGAATTGAGGTAATTTTTCTTTAAATATGTTTTTTTTTTATTAACACCAAAATGGCTCAAGTGCTCAATATATGTATCTATGTAAGAGTAAAGTGTTATGTTCCAGTCCTTTGTTAATAAAAGGGAAAAGGCAAAAAAGGTGTCTTTAGACTTAAAAGTATGCAATCTAATCTCAGTAGAGGTATGTTATTTCAAAGGCACAGAGCTTGCTTAGTTTTTGGGACAGTTAACAGTAACTGATCAGCCAACTAAAGTGATCGAGGAGGAGCAAAAAAGTGGCGCTGTGGAGCTGAAGGCCACTCAAAAAGAGTTTCAAAAATGATTCTAAAGTGCATTGGAAGCCTGTGGAGTGAGGAAAATAGTGGTGACCTGTTTGTCAAGTTTCAAATCCAAGATATAATCAAGATACAGGGCAGCTGCTTGTTCCAGATGCATTTTAAAGACTAGTGTGTGGTGATTCAAAAAGCACAACAGTTCAATTTTTATTACTTAAATTTTAAAATGATTTGAAAGTAGCAGGATCTTGGCAAGGAATGTGTTCACAAGGACGGGGGTTACAACCACAATAGAAGGCATTTATTTTTCTGGAATCCATACAGGCGGAGTGCAACAGCCTCCCGTCAGCAACAACAATATGGCCAGTTGTCAAGAATGCATCAGTTTGGCGGCAGCGTTTGCTTTTTGAGATAGCAATGAAGCAGGGCGCCGAGAGCAGCTTTTTTTAAAGAGTGTGACACAACAAAAACCAAGCCCAAAAACCAGCTTTGCCTCATCTCACTGCCAACACTCACACAGCTCACACACATACTTCTCCATGGTAACGATAAGGAAATAGCTTAGCCAGCTAATATAACTGAGTCCCCTGTTCATTTTTTTTTTTTTTACTAGAAATACAGCAAGCATTTCTGTCAAACAAGGAGTCTCCTGGGAGTGCTAATGGGGCAGAGGGCCAGCAGAGGCAATGTTGGGCGCTGAAGGGGAACGCTGCAATGGGGAAAACCTGAGGGGGACCCAGGGCGCAGTACACCGCACAACAGTTGCATGACCTTTTCTCAAATGCTGCCACCCGCCTGCCAATGAAATACAGTCTGTCTAATTAAAGTTTCAGTGGCATTGGATTTTCAGTGGCACAGCACACCTCAGGCAACCTTGGGGGCCGTTAGGAAGGCGATACACACAGAGGGAAGCATGGGTGCTGTGGAAACAACCACTAGAGGCCAGCAGGGCAGAGGGATATATCCATGTGCACTTTCACTGAGTATATTACAAATGCTCTGACGTGATTGTATGTGTGTGTTCAAAATATTCAACATCATGTAGAATTAAAAATGAAATTGAAACTATCCGACTGAAGTGCGTAAATGCAAGAGCTAAGCGAGACGATGTCAAAATGCTGAGTGCTTTTCCAAATATTATTGGGCCGCTTCTCAGCCTAATGGAATTTTGAT
Organism: Perccottus glenii; assembly: GCA_024416835.2. NCBI lineage: Eukaryota > Metazoa > Chordata > Actinopteri > Gobiiformes > Odontobutidae > Perccottus > Perccottus glenii. The sequence continues at coordinate 8,878,803 of CM044562.2, forward strand.
GGGTCAGCATCAAGAAGAAATGCATGACTTATGACACAACCAGAAGCATTACCAAACACACTGGACAGCATGTTCCCATTTCTGAAGGATCATTGAATAATTGGCTGCGTTTGACCAGGACATTTCTAGAAGAGTGGCCAAGAAAAGGTTATGCAACTAGACAGACTTGCTCATGGCTGTTATTTCACAATCTGCTGGGCTTGTCTCCATTAATGATCTTGACCCCTTTTTCACCATTTTAGAAGTGAAAGGGCCTAATGGGGCTGAACAAAGCTGCTTGTGTGTGTCAGGGAGGCAGAGACCCCTCGAAATAAGCCCCTGTGACTGTGTGTTACGGCTTGATGAGGTCTTGGTCTGTGATTCCTCTGGGAGGTGGTCCAATCTAAGCTTTATTAGGCCTTATTGAGCTGTGCGCAGGCAGGTGTGTGTTTTCTCTATCATGAACATTTGGAAGGGCTTTATGAGGGTTCATGCCCGAATGGAACAGCTGGACTGACGCTCTGCTCCAGTCTCTGTTGGCCCCGGTGCTCACTGTCCTGCCCAATGCCCTGCACATTTACCTTTTCATGACTGTTTTCCTTAGCTTGGATGGAAGGTGTTTTGTTCTGTACCGTTATTGTGATTGATGTTCATCACATGAACATACGCATATGTTTTTTTTAGTAAATGTCAGAGTCATTTTATTCAGTCATGCCATTTTAGCTTTAACTTAATTCCAGATACTTAAATATGTATAATATAACATATGAGAAGCATATCTTAACTGACAGCAATAGTGTTCATATTGTTTTTCTGGGTTGACACGATCGGCTGCAGCAGCATAGACATTGGTTTGCTGTAATCTAGCATGAACCTATATATATGTATCTAACCGTGAGTCAGTAAAAACACGATTGATGGCAGTTTAATGGGGTGTGCAAAGTATTGTACATAACCCTTCACGCTTGTAATTTTCTCCAGTGAGTTGTCTTTCAGTTTGAACACTGTGGCATTCAAAGAATTGACTCTCATTTACGTAACTACGCTAGGGCTGTCTCATGCTACTCATAAGCTCTGGGGTTTTGCAAGCCTCTTTCTAACCTTCATTTCTGAATGGTCACTGGAATTGGACACTGTGAGAAGAATGCTCTGATTGGAAAAAGTCATTACAAAGAACGGTTAAATTTGTTCAAAAACCTAAAGGGGGCTGAAGAAACGTACTTGAGAAAGGATTCTTAATTATTTGATTGCTGAATAAACATTAATGAGGTCTCTTGAATCCACAATATTAGCCCACCGTCTACATAGAGAGAGCTTTACTATTTACTTAGCAGAGAGGAAAAAAATGGAGACTATAAAAGTGGCCAGGTGGACAAACCTTGATTCCTATTTGTCTTGGCTCTGACCTTCCAATTTTGTGCCTATAACATTCAGCTTCTGTAAATTCTGCACTCTTTCAGGGCACAAATTGCTTTTCCATCCTTTCAACTCCAACATTATCCACACAAATTGTCTCTCACGACTATAATCTCTCAGCTGAAATATGATCGTGTCCGGGTCATGTGGTTTATTTGAACTCTTGTACAAGTTAGTGAGAGTAACGTTTCCCCCCACTATATGGAACCTATTCATCATCCCAACTTGAGATATTGTTTCTATTTAATGCTTTTAAAGATGACAAATTACAGTATTGCCTCAAGATTTTTATCTAAGCTCCTTTCTGGGAAATTTCAATCGTCTCACGAGTCATTAATAATTTGGTGGAAAAAAAGAATGTAATGCAGGAACAGTAGAAGTATATGGAAAATGTACACAATGCATATGATTAAATAGAGGGAGCTATGAGGGCGACAGTGTATTGGAGTACTTACGGTTGGCAGAGCTTTATGAGGTCCTGGTCGGTGGTCCCAGGTGGCAGACCCCGGATGTACAGGTTGGTCTTACTGAGTTGCTCCGCCCCTCCCTGACTGCAGCTGTTGGTGCTGGGGCTGGGAGGAGCCATGGGATGAGGAGGTGGAGCATACGGCTGCTGGGAAACAAAAGAAACAAGATATAAGCATGAGGCATTGTGGCGTTAACATTACTAGTGTGCATTTAAGCAATTTGAATTACTGAGCCTCTGAATGTAGTGGTAACTAAAATAAATTCTACATAATTAAATGTTTATCAAGTGGCTCTTTGGGTGAAGCAAAGCCCAAACCTTTCCTACATTTTTTATTCTACTTAAATATTTCACCAAGGAAATCGGTGTCTATGAGGCCTCCGGCTGCTTATAACAGATTTAAATGATGCCAGCTTCAAAACCTCAAAACCAATTACTTTATACTGTAAAACAATTTACTCCTTTCAAGGATATCTTAATGTGGTAATCCTCTCCAGCCTTTTTTTTTATTCTAAACATCTTCATACACAGTTTTTGTGCTGTTTAATCTCCTGCAGTGTATTCACAATGTATTCAATATACCCTTCATTTCCCAGTGCGATTGCCTCCCTGCGCTCCTCATGTGCCTGTTGTGCTGTTAGCGTAGATTTATGGTATAGGAGTCAGGGCCCCCTGCTCACAGCCCATTTATATCTCTATTGCAGGGACACTGCACATAGTGACAGAGTGGGGGCCCTGTGGGCATGAGCAGGGAAGCACTCAAACAGAGGAGAGAAAGGACGATGCCTGCTGCAATGAAGTATAGAGTGATGAATGAAGGGAAGGAAGCGGGAAAAATGGTCAGAGAGAAACGGAGGACAAGACTAAATACCACCAGCAGCTCCAGTTAACCATGTTAACCCCTTAGCCTCCCCAGAGACAACCTTAAGACCACATACCAGGCACTAAAAACACACAAGATCTCCCGTCTGCTCTGCCCATGCATGGCTGCTTTGATGCGCTATTTTAAGCATGTGCGCCATTGCCAGCGTGTCGCCTCGCTCTCCGCAGACAAAGAGCCAGGGTCCCCGGAGCATGAAGAGGGAGCCACGTCCATCAATGGATGGCCAATTACCACGCTGGGCTAAGTGGAACTGATGAGCAGCCACATGCTGCGCACGGGGCACACACTGTACACATGGACTATGTTGGGTATAGACGTTTCCCAGGTGATAACAAAGTGCAGGTTTTACACAGAAGGCAAAACTGTTCTGACCAGTCAGGTCCACATCAGTGAGCAAAAGAGTGAGCATTTAGAGAGAAGTCAAGCCTTTCATGGTTTAACTTTGACATGTACAATAATTGGAAGAAAATTGTGAGGCGTGGTTTGAACAAATAATATTAAGATCAGACAATTATTAAAACAAGACAGTGCTATCCTTGTACTGGATCTAAATTCCCCACTTTTAATTAAAAGTGAAATTTGGAAAACAGAGGTAAACATGAAATGTGCAGAAGGAAGTGTATGTAGTACAGAACATGCACATAAGCTGAAAAAAACATCCACATCTGCTCTAGAATATCCAGCCTTGTACGGTTTTGCCAGCCTTGGTGTGGGCTGTAGCTCGACAAAGACAGAATATATCTCCAGTCATGCCCCGCTGTAGCAGAATATGGAAGAATCTGTCTTTTACACACATACCAACTCAAAGTCAGTGGAGTGTGTAGAGCAGAAGTTCTTTCACGTTGAGCTTTTCACCTGACTTTACTGTAGCATCCCTCTGCCCCTCTGTTTATCATCCCAGAGTCCACAATCAGATCAGTTTTAAACCAAGTGCATCATAAAGTCTGACACAGACACAAAATGGAAGATGTGCCAGTGCAAAAATTTCCTGTCAGTGCTGAGAGTTAATTAATCACCCCTTTCTCTTGTTCATTGTTTTAGCTCCTTAGCCCTCCTTCCACTCCCTGGGCTCCGGGCTTGGCTTGCATCCTGGGCTCTGGAATTCATGTGTCCCGCCCTATTGATTTGCTTTCATTTTTTAAGGTCAGAAACTGAAATCTTGCACAATGAGGCATTGAGGGTCAAACCCAGCACATTACTTACAGTGTTGGGCTACAGACCGAGTGCAAGGTTATCGCAGAGGGAATAAAAAAGAACAAAAAAGCCTGGAAACAGTCTAGTGGGATGACGAATGGAATAGGGGCCGAAGGTCCCGGAAGAGTGGCGACTATTGGGTGCACTGTGAGCATAGTGTTAGATTTGTAAAGATTTATGGATTTAGCGAGGTTTGTGTTTTATTGTATTTACAGCAAGTTCATAAACAGACTTTTTACAGTGCAAGCTCAAAGAGAGTTTCAGACGAGCAAAGCACAGGAGCAGACAAAAAAAATCTAGATTGCAATTTGTTTTTCCATCATTCTAAAAAGAATATTACCAACACAAAACTATTATTTTTCCACACACTGTCTTGCAGCAGGTCAGGGCAGCTACTGCTTGAATATGCACCAAAACAGGCTTAAGTAGAATTAACCTGGCTAATTTTGTTAAAGTTTGTTATGGCAGGATCATAGCTCGTAGCTCTTTTGAAGTGTGCTTCATGGAACACTACTACTGTCAGTTGCTATTACCCTGTGCTGTAATTGCCTTATGAAACAGAAATGGCAAGTACGAAAAAACAAGTGTGTAGATGAAGTGAAATGTCTCATGTAAAATAGATACTACACCTTTGCAAGTATGCCATGGTGCGAGGCATTAAGGCCAGTGTCGTATGTCAACTGTACAAACGGAAGTTTAGCACATGGCTGACACATACTTCTTTTTTTCAAATTTAATTCCCCAGACTTCCTCTGGTCGACAGATTTTGAGGTTAATAACCCTGCTTGTTCCTCTTTTTTTGGATGCTTCTGTGACTAGTGTTTACCGTCAGCTTGCCAGCCTGTAAAATCCGCCTTCCCAAATATATAATAAAGGTCTCGCATGTCAAAGCGACAAGGACTGAATGCAGTGTACTTGACAATGGGGAGGGAAGAGAAGATGGAGGAAACAGGGGGAAAAAAATACAATGAAAAGTGAGATAGCGGGAATCAAAGCTTGAACCTGAATGGGGAAAATGAGAGGGTGGGAGAGTAGTGGTTATGACACTTCAAAAACCTCCAGGTGGTAAATGAGAAAAAGCTCCATTCTGCCTCCTCCCTAGCCAGCTGTGACATGCCGCTACAGAGGCTTACCAGGGATTTCAATTTGCCGCACTGTGTTTGAAACGAGCAGAATAGTTTACACAGGCCCAATTTAGCGAGCGGGCCGCGTCGAGGGGGGGTGCACAACCTCTCCTCCGTGACATGCCAGCCAATGTTTATGAGTGTATTAAGTGAGGATGATAAATCTAGCACATGTAGGGCGCTGTACATTCATACTCCATGGATTTTTCTGTCCCAAACTACAGCTGCTTAACTACACAGAAAACAAAACTCAGGGTATTTCATTAAGAATAGTAAAATTATGATGATTTACATTTTTACCATGTCTGTTGGTTTTTTGAGTTTAAATTGCCTTTTGAATGTGGTTAATTGCAAGGATGGCATTTTCTGTCACTAGGGGGCTCTAATAGGAATAAAACACATGTAAAGATAATTCTCTCAGTGTAGTGTAGTCTTTTTCTTTACACTATATTCAATAGTGTATAAGCTTGATATATTCGTGTAGTCTTCTATTGGGCTTGCGGACCTCTGCTATCATTTTACATTTACTTACATACTGTTCATTTAAATATGCAGATGTAAAGTGTGTAGACAACAAAGCCTCTAAACAGTGAGGCAGTAATAGGAGTTAAATCATGGCGATGGCTGGTGCCTCCCTGCTTTCCTCAACTCCTTTCACTCGTGCACTGTGCCGAGCAGTGGCCAGAGGAGAGGCGGCTGTGCACTAGCGTGGTAATTGGCCCTGATTTATAGGAGGCCAGAGCAGCCAGGTAGAGCTAGCGTAACACTGGCACAGGGCCAGACAAGGCCACACTGTCAAAACCAGTAAACTGACCCAACCCTGGCCCGAACCCCCACCGCCATGACACCGCTGTTACTCTGCATCAGCTGTCACCAGGCAGGAGCGAGTTCATGTGTGTGCTAGCATGTAGCCAGCGTGCACGCTCTGTCTTTGTGCATCAGCACTCAATGAGTCACTTGACTCACAAAAAAACTGCCACAAAAATGACAGTCTTCTTAAAAAGAAGAAAAAACAGCCCTCCAGCTCATCCTCCATTAATTCATGCTGGCAAAGTATCTGCAAAGACTCTTAAAGACAAGAAAAGTCCCAGAGGCTCCCTTCCCAACTGACAGAACTAACAGCTAGCTCAGCGGTCGGCGGCATTTACAGGAGGAACACAAATCCCCCAGCCGTCCCGGATAGCTGCTTCCAAACCTTTAGCCCTTAACATGTGTTCTGAGAAGCATAGCTGCATTTCAATGTCAAGATGATGGGGACAAGACAAGACTAAAGACAACTACACGTCTTTCTCTCGCTGCTTGTTTTCTTCGATGACTGTTGAGGTAAAGCCATAGCTGGAGGAGTGAATAGCAAATCATCTCATCGTCTCAGCTGGGAATGCAACGCTGCAGCTCCTAAAGCCAAATGTATCCTAATGGAGAAGCCTGAGAGCTGTGTGTGCAGGAAGCATGGAGGTAAAAGGGGGAGATGCATTTACAGGTAAGAAAGTTGAATCCAAGGCTTTAGAGGACAGCCAAAACAGAAAGCAACGAGAAAAGAAGGAGATTCAATTGGACTGTCTCGTTTTCTGTGGGTTTCTGCAAGCCTTTAGGCTGAAAACAGAAAGCCCCTGGATCTGGGACACTGGTAAGTCAATACTGGTGTGGACAATGACTCAGGGGCTAATTTAAAATATGCTGATTGGCCCATCTTTAGTTTCTTTCAAAGCTTGGAGACAGAGTTCCTTTCTGTTTCCTGTTTGACAGCTTTTCTCTACTTTGCCTCTCTTATTAAACACTGTCTCATTCTCTATTTCCTTTTTTTGCTTTCAGATTGGTCTTTTCTCTATGGGCTGGATACGAATGGGATGTTGTGCTTTGTGTTAGGGTGTCAAGAGATAGAGCCCCGGAGTTAAAATAGAGGCCATATATTTCCCAGGGGCCAGAGATAGTGAGGCTTGGTACGATCTGACAGAGAGGACAAGAGCTATGGAGGTAAACAAGGCATACACACTATTTGACAATAGCAATGACATGGTAAAATAAAGAGTCAATGTAAATGTAGCGTTCATGTTTGAAAATTGTAGAACGGACTGTATAGGAGGACTGTAAATCTGTCATCCAAAGATAGCACAATGATGGGATTGGAATTGGCTTTGTGTAATGGACCTTTTTTTTAAGCTGTTTCATTTATTTACACTTCTTTGTAGGGATTTAATTGCCACTTGTATCCGCGGAAGTACTGAGGGGATCAATAATTAGTCACGAATCAAAAGCGTTTAGAAGGCTAAAAATAAATATGTGCAGGAAACAACAATGCAAGGTGTGGCCTAAAAAAAAAAGTGAGAAGATCACTTCCAGTGAGAAGATAGTCATCATTTAAGACATGTAGATACATAAAACAACTTGTGACTTAGTTCAAGATGTGACCTGGGTTTTACCTTCAACTTGGGTCGGTTTCCTGTCATGTTTCTTGTCTACTTACTCTTAAATCTATCACGTAAACACAGAAAAAGATTAAAAGCCATATTTTTTCACTTTATAATATTCACTTTTGGTGTGTACACAGTTTGCTAGATTAAAAAAATAAAATCTGAACAACTTCTGGATAATAAATACACTGACCTCTGTATTTTCTGTTCCTTAGACTGCAAGGGACAGGTTCTTTACCCAGCTCTCAAAAGACATCCAAACACTACAGCACCGCAATGCATACGTGGTAAGACAGTTTTCAGTTTCCAAAGCTCTATGACAGAAATTCAACTAGATACTGAAAACATTCCTCAGAGATTCTGGTCCATATTGACACATAACATCACACAGTTGATGCAGATTTGATCTTAGCACATCCAATTACAAATATTGAAGGTGGAAGCCATTGGAGCTCAGTGAACTCGTGTCATGTTCAAGAAACCAGTTTGAGATGATTTGAGCTGACACGTGAGTTATCCTGTAGTAGCCATCAGATGTGTACACTGGGGTTAAAGGGATGGACGTGGTCAGCAACAATACTTAGGTAGGCTGTGGAGTATAGGGACTTAAAGTTTGTCCCCCAGCAGAAATCAAGATTAATCCGATCAGGCAACATTTTTCCAATCAACTATTGTCCAATTCCAATGAACTTTGAGAAATTTAGCCTCAGTTTCATGTTCTTAGAGGCATCCAGTGTTGTCTTCTGCTGCTGTAACCCACCTGCTTAAAAGTTTAAATTGTGTTGTGCGTTCAGAGATGGTCTCAAACCAGTCTGGTAATATTCCTCCGAACTCTGACATCAACAAGGGTTAAGTGTCTTGCCCAAGGACACAACAACAGTATGAACTGTGGGGAGAGTGGGAATTGAACCACCAACCTTCACGTTCAAAGTCACTTAAATCACTGTTCGTCCCCATTTTGATGCTTGGTTTGCCTAAATGCAATTGAGTGGCTCCCATGTGATCTGTTGATTAGATATTTGCATTGAGAAGCCAGTGAGTATATTTACCTGAATGTGTACTTTCTGTGTGGTCCTAAATTATTTAATAAAAACACAAGGTACATAATATTTATACCTCTCCTCTGACAGTTATAAACATGCTCCAACGCAGCCATTACCAGTCACTCAGTGTTTAGGTGACAAAACCAGACACTGAAGTGTGTTTGCAGAGAGCCATAATGGCAGTTTGGCTTCAGACTGACACTGACCGCTGCAGAGGGATCGGTAAGGAAAGTGCACGGAGTAGGACTGTGGGCAGAGCCAAAGTGAAACTCGATGGACATAAATATTTGGGTTGATTTGTCATCATTATGGCCAGCTGGGTCTGTTTGTGAGCGGGTCGGTGTGGGAGTGGAGACGGCGGGATGGATGGAGTCAGGGAGTGGGAGGACACAGTCAGACAGCGTGGAAACTGGGGATAGAGAATGCACTAGTTGTAAGGCTTCAATATAGTTCAGAATAATGCAGCCTGGATCCTTTATTGAAAACCTATTTACTCTCACATTTTTATTCACCCTCTACATGGAACTTTTTTGTTAACACTGAATATAGTGGATTAGCAACTAATGCAGGAGCTGAATATGTAATGGGTTTTCAAGATGACCATTCAATAAAAATAAATGCAAGTAGCTGTCGAACGTAAAAACGAATTCATTCATTCAGTTCTTATAACTGTGATGTCTGTAAGATTGACACTAACAGACCCTCAAGATCCCTTCCCAAAGTAGTCTGCTAACAGAAATAAACAGAAATAATTATTGTATTGTTTTGTCACAGGAAGCATCAGTTCATTAGAGACCTGCATTAGTTTTTCAATGCATTACTGGCTTTTAAACATCCCCCTGCCGCTCCCCGAGCTCTGCACCCAAAGGACTCTAAACCATTTCTGTGTAAAACAAGCCTAGATATTAGAAAGAGAGCGGCAGTCACAGTCGGTTAAAAGACCCCCTACTCCTTTTTCTCTTTTGCTAATTGGCCACATTCCTCAGAAGTCAGTTGTGTTTATGTTTTTTTTTTTTTTTTCTGAGGCAGGAAATGTAAGCCCAAAGAGAAGACATAGCGAGGGAAGAGGGAGCTCTTTGTTCAGCGTGGCCTGTCTTTTACTGAGACAAATGTCTACCAATCCAGTCACGCACATGAGCTGGCACCCTGCCCCGAAATGTTCTCATAAGCTGCATAGAGGATCAAGACGGAGGCGGGGAATATCAAACACTCGACAAGGATGATCTTTGGGTTCTTCTACTACCTCAAAATATATTTCTGTAAGTCCAGAAGCCTATTGAGTACTGAATGACAATGTGCACATCTGAGTGGATAAAGTACGAGTCTATAGTAGGCTATAGTAGTCCACTTAGACCGTCAGAGGAAATTATTGCTGGAGTGTGAAGAAGGATACAAGGGTAGAGTGGAACATACAGTATATCCACAGCCAATAGCTAGTTTGTAGAGGTTTTTTTTATTCTTTTTTACAAATCAGTCCCAAAGTGATTCAGGGGGTTGGGGTAATAGATGAAGACAAGGGACAGACTGATAAAGAGGAAGCTTGAGCTGTCCCACAATGCCATTTATAACCTCAGATAAACAAATGTATGTCTCCACCTTCAGAAGGTCAACTGTGCTCAAATTCATAAATAAACTCGTAATTGGTGCAGAAGCGGCGCTTAGAGGCTGAAACATTCTCAACAGCTTTGTGCATGAGTTACTGCCTGACACTAACCTCAGTGTGTGGCTATAGCTGTATGTTTTACCAGGCTGCATGAACGGAGCCATGTTAACGTGTCCAGGCTTTCCTGTGCAAAGATTTTAGACTGTAATGCTCCATAAATTACGTTATGTTGACAATAACAGCATTTTTTACTCCATAATGGTGCATGATTGGCCAAACTTGATCCAAGGGCCCAGGACTATATATGTGGCACTAGTTTAGATGTTTATGTTGGGTTTGTTTTGTCATTGTTAAACTTGACTGTAATCTAAAAGGGACACAATACCATGAAAGGTCACACAACTGGGATATTAATGAGTTAAACTAATACAGATAATAAAGTCCAATTAATTTAAAATATACATAGTATGTGACATTTATGCTTCAAAAATGTTGAACTGATTAGAGCTTGAAAAAACAGACGTTTGTAGTTTAAGTATATTTCAAAGTTTCTCGATAGCTGTTTGAATGTATGACTTTGAGATGCAGGGGGAAAATACAAACATTTTATCTAACAAAGTGTCATTTACATACTGAATACGGAGCTATTATACATACAATAACAATGATGAAGATCGCGTTCTCGGAAACAGCCGTGCATGTAAAACCATAGCTGCACAACAGATGCAGATAGGTGCTATAGGAGCAAGTACACATCGTCTTCCTTTTGAATATTCAGTTTCTTTCACATGCTAAACAGTTGCACTGGGTCTGGAATGTCACTGTCAAACCCCCAAGGAATACGCTCACTGAAGCGTCACTGACAATTGCGAGACTAAATAGTGGCACTAAACACCAGCCGCTGTTGTGGCAGGAAAGCTTGAGACAGCCATAACAAATCAGCTAGGGAACAGTGAACGATCGGTTTGCCATAGTTTATAGTGTTATTTTATGAGATACATCTGAAAAACACATCCAGGAATTTCACACGGGGATCTTTATCGTACAGACTGTGTTCCTTTTTATACCAAAGCCAGGATCATCTGCTCAACTACAACTCACTGCTTCAAATGGACACCCACATTGGCGGATAAGGATGGTCAATGGAGGAAGTCCCTTTGAGAGTTACCTGTGCAGCAATAATCTACAACATTCAAGATAAATTAGATTTACTTTGTTTTCAAATTGTACATGACCTAAACATTGTTAAATGACATTGCGGGCTGAAATACGATTATGATGGATCTGAGATAACCGAATGAATATCTTTGAGACAAGGTTGTGCAAAGGCAGAAAATGGACAATCATTTTTTTAAAGTTTTTAATTCCAGTAAGCAACCACATTGTGCTTATTTTTTGGCAGACTTTCCATAGAATCATTGACTTTTATAGTAACTCATGGGTTGCAAAGGCTTGTTTTACATTTATATTATAGAAGGCATTTGGCTTAAACAAACAACTGGTAACAGTCATTTAAAGAGAGGCTTACACTTAATTTCAAGAAACTCGTCTGCTCTTGCACAAGGTATTGACTCGGTGGTAAATCAAAACAACCATTAAAAAGGCTACTGCAGCCAAAAGGTGTTGTTGGTTATGTTTACAAGACTGATATGAGAGAGGTATGAGACAAGCACAGACACCAGTGCCAAAAACATTGTCTATTGTCTTTGCAGTTACACAAAGTGCTAATAAAAATGAATACTTTGGTCCTATTAATTATTACTAAAGGGACCATTTAAATAAAACAGGACCACCTTCGCAGCTTACACGTGTAACAGTTTAGCCAAGCCCTCAGGCCCTTTAAAGGCCGTTGTGGTGCAGCCTTCAGAGAATCCCACCTTGGATTTGGCACACGGCTCACTTCTAACAAATGCGCTTCTGCCTCAAGGCATTTTGTCATTTAGTCACTTTGTTGTGGTCCTGGATGAGATCTAATTTGTCAGAACATTATTTGCCGCAAGTTTAGGCTTTGTAATGGGCTAAATAGTGTACTTCAGACACTGACTCATCATCTTTACAGAGCAACTACACTTTGTCAGAGCAGTAAATCAGCCAGCTTAGATATTTTAATGTGCATTGACATCACAAAGATTGTTTACAGCAGCGTGTCTTGTCTGTACATTGATTTGTCGATGCTCCACCGTCCCACCCAGTCGGCCTGTGCTGGCACTAACCCTTCATAACCAAATCCATCCTTTGCTAGTCAAGTATCCATGCTTTCCAATCCCTTCAGTCACTTCTATCTAAATCCAATCCTAATTTGGCTGCTTGTTCTCTGATTCTCAATCGTTTTGTTTGCTCGCACTCTACCGACTACCCCCTCTTCTTTCCACCCATGCTAACAGTCATTGGGGAGTTTTTACATTGTGCGGAGCAGAGTTTAGTAGGCCAAAAAAAAGACAGCGTGCCAGATTCTGCTCAGTGTGTTAACCAACTTTCCCCCCTTGAAGGAATATCAGTATTACTCAACACGAAAAGTCTTGTATTTTCCCGCCTCCTCAGGGCTTAGCTCGCATTCTGCAAGTGTGCCGTCATGGACAGGGATAGTTAGAGGGGCAGTGGGGGAAGGTTTACAGCGGGTCTGACAAGGGAACAAAGCTGCATTGTAAAATACATCCAAGACACATGTGTATATATTGTTTAAATAGATTAGTTAATGTTTAAAGAAACATAACAACCAGGCAAAGACCAACAGAACTGAACTTCACTTTGATTTATCACAGTTTTTTTTTAATTAAAGTTGGTTATTTGATCCTAATGATGGGGTATTGGAGGTATCGGGTAAACCACACATTCGGTATTCTAAAATCTATTAGACATATAGGGTTCAGAGGAAAAAAATGAACATTGAATGGCAAATGGAATGCATTTACATATATAGCGTTTTTTTCTACCCTCTTGGACACTCAAAGCACTTTATATCATGCGTCCATTCACACATTCACTCACAATTCACACTGTGGTGGTAAGCTCTTTAGGCGCCCATTCAAACACACCACCACAATCCACAACCACAAATGGGACAAGACTTATTCATATTATACTTATGTCTTACGATAGTTTGTAAAAGAAGTATATTATTCCCATACGCCATAGTCATGTTCGCTAATTGAGTGTAGTACGCAGTTTCAGTCAAAGCCTTGAAAATCTGGTAGATTTGAGTTGGATTTCCAGGAACCAGTACTAATAGAATGAGTGGATATTGCACTGAAACCAATACCAGACCCAGGTCACTCCAAAAAGTGGCTGACCAGGCTAACAAAACATGCAACCTTAACCTTAGCATCATTCTCTAAACATAAGGCCTTTATACAGCAGCTTTTTGTGCAGTTTACTAAAGCTCTCAGTGAATGGGCTGTCATCGAGGTTACAAGTGGTATACAAGAGAACAAAATATCTTGATAAGAAAGGATGTTTCAAAAAGAAATTTTGAATGCATGAAATTTGAATCACCCACACTTTTTCAAATGTCTTCTGTTCTTCTCTTGCTTTGGCATATTGGCATAACCGCTGAGTTAGTGACCCTTCAGAAGTGCCTTTCCAAGTGATTTAAAAGAAGACAGTCAGCCTCTTCTGGACAGACTGTCCCAGGCTGTCAATCCCATAACATACTGGAAACCAACAGGGAATGATCTGTGCTTCCCAGCTCGCACCAGCAGTGTTCAATCAGAGCGGGTGTGGGAGCTTTATCCAAAAGTGTCACAATAGTGTGATAAATAAAGTGAGTAGCAGTGTTGGCCCAGGCCAGTTTGAGTCGAGATGTGAGAAATAAAATAGTCGGGGAGGCAAGGAAGAGACCAGAGAGCAAGAAAAAAAGGAGTGAGAAAGACAGAAAGGAGTGCAGACGTGTGCCAAAAGAGAAGAGGTGCAGTGTGGGAGATGTCCGGACCTTAGTAGTGTGATTTATTCATGAGATAAGTCACCATGGCCCTGGAACAGGTGAGTGTAATAGTCTAATGTTTCCCTATTGCCTGACTGCTTGCTTCACTGACTCTGGCCTGCTGTGCTCCTGGGCTAGAACACTTCAATGCATGCAACATTTGAACTTGGTAAGAATTACGTCCTGTAGAGATAAACAAAAGCCATCTGGGTTAAAGCTGGTTAGAACAAATCCAATGATGATGCTATATTCTATATACAGTATATTCCATATATTTGAAAGTACAGTAACTAAACATACAATTTAACACCTCAGTGATAATGGTGTAAAGAAAAGTTCAAGTATTCCTTGACACTAGAGATGGACCTTTAGATATCTTTTTAGGTCACAGCTGATTTATCACAATTTTCTTTTAGCAATATAGAACATAGCTTGTATCTAGTGTTATTTTTTTCAAATCACTGACAACACTTTTTCCAATGTCCTTTCTCATCAAGGTCAAACAAGCCACCATAAGTTTTTCAGTGATGAGATTGACTTTAATGTTAGATTTGTTTCTCTCCTTCAGTGTGTAATGCACTCATCTTGGTCTTGTCCTGGTCTTGGTACACTCTGATTCCGGCAAAAACATCCTCACGTTAGTGTGGGCTTGAATAAAACTAGTTTACTCGTTCATGTTTTACAGTTTCATTCATAAATGAAATCTCACTGCAGCGTTTTATTCCTCTGTTCCCTCCATATGGTCTGACTTTGTTCAAAAATCTCTCATGGGTCTAATTTAGCATCAGAGCACAAGTTAAAGTATCATAAATTTCAGGAAGATGATTGTCCCATATAAGTAGTCCCACTGGAAGGCATGTTAAGAATCAAAGGCAGGGATCATGGGTTTCTGCGCTTTTACAAAGATATCTTACTGAGATGCATCTGCTGAAAATAACTTATGAAAAGATGAATTGTAATAAAGGGCTTTTGTCCATTCAAGAGGCCACTTGGACTTCTTCTAAAGACACGATTGTCCACTGCATAAGGTTTTGTAACCAATTGTAAAACACTCCCCTACAAATGAATGTGAATGAGCTATTGCTTCATGTGTTGGAAGGATTAATACTTTCCTTCAAGGTTAAGCACAAGAGAGTATCTCGATTCTATTCAGCAGTACCACTCCAGTCTGACATTAGATTTTCATAAGCTGAGGCAGACTGTAAGGGTACATCAAAGATGAGAATCTGTGGTGGTCTGGCCCATTGTGCCGCCTAAAAGGTTCCTAAACTATTTATTTACCCTCCAATGGAGACTTTTCATGAGATGATAGTGGTGGTCTGTTATTGTTATAGTGTGTGGCCCTCCATTCTCTGCTTGAATGTGTGGGGCTGGAATTGGAGAGGATACGGCTCGCTCCATTGTACCATGGCATATATTAGGAAGCTCTCGGGCTCAGTCGTCTGCCAGAACCAGACCACCTCTTTAAAAACATTGTTATTTAGTTATTGTCTGCCTGAATATGAAGGGGCCGACCGACAATCATTGATGCACCATTAGCATCACAATGAACCTCAAGCTGCTTTTTTGAACATTTTGTGCCAAGAAGAATGCAAGGCTTGCCACACACAAAACGCATTTTGGAGGCTTGGGTGGCATTATTTCATTTTAGGTTTGGAATTGGAATGCTGTAAATCTAACATTAATTAGTCACAGGCCTCTTGTTTGCTACAGCGTTGTGCAATGACTTTGAAAAGTCACCATTATGTGATTCTCTTTGGGTTAAAATTGTTCTGCCACAAGCAATAAGTAGTCTATCGTAGTTAAAAGTGGTTACAAAAGTAGATTAAACAGGCCGCCAATAGGAAGTTTGGGGTTTGTGGAGGGCTACAGCTGGATGGCAGGTGTGGAACAGAGATCACAGATAATGAGGCTGAGGCACGGCTTGGAAAAGTAAACAACTCCTGAATGACTGACTGACAACAAAACAACTCACTCTGCAGCCCCACAAGGTCATCCCAGCTCCGGTCTGGACTCACTTTGGGTCAGTTTGCTCCAGACATGATGCTTCTGGCAATCTGTAACCAATGATTATAGTAAAAGACGACAAGTACAAATCAATTCCAAAGAAATCACTCATGAACAGTCTTCTGCAGCTGCCTCGGGCGTCAGACTCTGCAGACTTCTGAGAGTTTATTTTAGGTTTCATAGAACTATATTTAGAGGAAACTTTAATTGACAAGACTCACAATACAAACAACCCTAACCCTACTGATCACCTTTTGATTCATTATGCAGCAATTTAAGGCATTTTAGAGAGCCTTTGTCCACATGTACACAGTTTTTATTTTTCCCTACCACACAACAAAACTGCAAACCTTCTCACAACTTTGCCAGACCACTGGACAATGACAAGACAAAGTACCAGACAACAACATTCTGACGATGATTTTCAATGTCTTTAGTGTTATCTTACAACACACAAAGGGATGAAAACTGTTGAAAATCTCAAATTAGCGCTAAACCCTGGCATTGTGACTGCCATTATTGTTTATGCTCACTATATATAAGTGCAGGCTTATCACAAAAGTAAAAAAATGAGCATGCTCGATAGACCCATCTAAATGTAAGCACGGTCAACGATTACGTGGTAAATGGGTTTCTGAAAGTTTGTCAAAAAGGACAAGAAAAAGCCTCTGTGCATTTTCTGGGCTCTCTGGGAGTCAGTCTGACTGCTGTACTACCAACCACTGAAAGTGTAGTTCTCATTCTGACAATTGCCTTGATAAATGAACAAAGCGCCACTCTTAAACTATTTCAGCACAAGCAACAAAGGAGCGACAGGAGAAAAAGTATGAAGTCTAATGCCAGCTAAAGGGCACTTAAGCTATTCCAGTGACCATAGTTAATGTATATTACCAAACTGAGATTGAAGCAGCCATTTCTGAGAACAAGCGAGTAGGCAGTCAGGCTCTCTATTTAAAGACATCTGAGAGACCAGCATTCTCTTCTTGCCTCGTTCCCTGCAGCAGAACAATAAATAACAAAATCACAACACACTTAAAAGCCCTGCCGTGCCACAATATCCACATATATCCTTTTCTCTCCCTAGTCCCGCTCCTCTCTTAACTGCTCTAAATTATTTCAATTCTGCAAGGGAAAAAAAAGTCACATTCACATAAAGCAATCAGTCTTGGCTCGCTCCTTCTCCCTGCGACAGAATTATTTGACAACTGTGCTACATTAAACAGCCCACTGGTAAAAGGAGAGAGAAAAAAAATATATAACAGCAATACATCCAATTATTCATGCATAATGATAGCTCTGTTATCCGTTAAGGCACAAAGCAGTCCCCCTTTCGCCGTCAAACTAAGCACTGACAACCGCCAGGAGTCACATTTGATGGGCACCTAATTTTGCAGCGTTCCCATCATTCCTCGGCCCATTGGCATCATCTCAAAGGACTTACAGTATTTATGATGGGGTGATAGACCCGGGGACCATTAACTCGGTGTTCCCCCACCTCACCAAAAAAAGCAAGGCACATTAGCGAGGCCTTGGCTGATGCTATTGTCGGGTCAGGTTTCAAGCGCTGCGGGCCAGAATAGAGAGTTAACAAGCAGGATTCCCCACCCCCCCACACACACACAGTCGACGACAGTGAAGACCTTCTATATAGACATGAGCTCAAGGTTCACAGCACCTCATTGCCTTAGCAACTACCAGGCAATAAATTCTACAGCAGAAATGAATCGGTTGACCTTGAGGGTAGCCGCTGTCGCAAGTTGCAATCTAATACCATACATTATCCTATTGGTCTTGTGAGCTTCTTTTTTTTTTCCTTCTACTGTAAATGGCCAAATAGAGAATGAATTCATACGTTCCCATTTGCACACTGGTCATTATTTAACTCACGTAAGAGAGGGTTAGTAGAGTAACAAGCAGTGGACGCATGATAATCAACCAAAAACCTAGAGACCTAAAGAGAAGCAACTCACTATTTTGAAAAGCATCTTAGGTTTTTTTGAAGTGGTTTACGTTCTGTAGTACTAAACGCATAGCTTACATGTGCCGGCTGCCAGACCGTTGAGCTATACTTATATTAACATACATATATAACAGTGTCTTCATAATGTGTCTGTATGTAGACAGCCAGAGCTAGAGCTGACTGAAGCTACATGATAAACCTGCAATATGTAGAAGATTGCAATAAGAATGTGATAGTTAACACTGGTAGCATTAACTCTTATTTGGCAGCACAACTATTTCATTCAAAGTTCGTTTTGGACAATCTGTTAGGATGTGAGGGATGAATGTCACACAATAACATTATTTTGATACATGCAGTTGTTTGTGACATGCACACTGCAAGATACTGAAGGGATAAATGTACAATATCTGGCAACGCCCTAGTACGTACTGTAAGATACATTTTAATATGTTAAAATCTCAATGGTATTTTAGCAACACTAATATTGTAGTTTGGGATGAAATGGCCTGGAGGTAGAGGTATTTAATTGTGCCATGTTCAGAGGTTTTCACGTGTCCAGCTGTTGTACTCAGGTGGCTGGCTGCTCCGTCTTGCCCACTGCAGCTTCTGGTCGATGGGTTGCTCTTAATAATTCATGGCCTGTAAGAAGTGGCATGCCCTAATTGGTGGGCAGGCTTAATACTCTCAGCGCTGCTGGGACCGAAAACAAAAGCATCTTGCCGTCTTTCTTTTTCCCTTTCACGAGCAAACTAAGAAAAAAATTGACTTGCCTTTCTTTGGTTTCAAGTTAAAAGGCCCTTGCTGAAATCCAAGATGCACCTTGAAGCGCAGCAGCTCATGAATGTGGGAGCTAACAGCAAACTTTTAGAGGATTTGAGCTGTCCTTGTCTCAGTACAAGAAGTGCCGGTGGGGTTAAAAGGACACCTTAAAAGTGTAGAGTTGATGATAATGCCACTGCATAATGCATTGACGTCTGTTCAGTAATCACACAGTGAAACTTGAGGGAATACGTTTTGTATGTATTTATGTAGATTTATTATACATTTATTTATCAGTACAAGATGGAGCAGTTTGCATCTGACTTTTTTTGTGTACATGAAGAAAAAATAAATGAAGAAAGTAGACAGATGCTAGCTTCGGTGCACATCTGCTGACAAGACAGAGCTTACTGAGTAGTGACTCTGAAAGTAGATTATTGTGGATGACCTTATGCAGATGATCAAAGAGAATTAATTAAACATGAAACAACCAGTCATTTTAACTGAACAATCCTCAAGTCCATGTCAATCCCAACATTCAAAACTTCATATTTTACTTTTTCCTCTCATTCATGTGGTCCTTAGAAACATAATGATGATAATAATATATATTTTTTTCCACGTTGACAAATTCTTGCCACAAAAGAATTTGTGACAACATAATAGTGACTTGAACGAGTTGGAAAAGCAATTGATTGGCATTAGTGTAGTAGTTAACCCTTAACCAGATAAAGCTACATTAGTAATTATTAGAAATCAGTTTTAATTAAAGAAAGTACGTGTTGTTAAAGCTGACTTGGGCTAAATTTTCACAACCATTTGAGGAGCACATGAATGTAGCAGATTTGTATATAGTAGTACAGCATTTGACTGATCCCAATGTGCAGATACAATTTAGGTGGAATGAAAAATGTACTTGTGTGTTCATGTCTTGTTTCTTAAGTCTTCAGATTTACAATGCATATGTTAAAACATGTTGATACAGGGTAACTTTAACTGCCATCTGGCTGATTCCTTGAGTTGCAATAGCTAAAAGTCACCTCCATCTACTTAGACTTAGACATAGTAGCTGGTTGTAGGTTATATAGTACTATAGCACTGTTAATGTAGGTCATCTGATTAAGAGTAAGAAAGATATATGTAAAGTCTTAGTGTATGTGTGAAGAAAGACTGTTGTAAAAGAAAAAAAGTCAGTCCGTTTCACCTTGAAACGCTGCTGATGACTCTCCAGCTGCTTTGTGAGTCGGTCTCTTTGTTTCCGTCCTCTGTCTCTGTCCGTTTGCTTTTATCGCATTACATCAGCAGTCTCATCTTGCGCACAAAACGCTAATACATCTCTGTGTGATCTGGGATAGCTGTGTCATAAGGGGATGTGTTCCGGACAATTAACAAGTAAAGGCCTAAATGAAGACAAAACAAATACTGGAGCAGTTCTCGAGATGAGTCATTGAACAACAAGGCTATCACGCCCAGTGTGTGATTCCCGTTTCTCTCAAAAACGCCTTAATGATGTCACTTTTCTGTGACCATCGATTTCCCCTTGCTAGCCTTATAATTGGAAGAAGAGTAAGTGTAATCTAAAGCCTCAAGAAGCGCTGAAACATACTTTAAGATGATAAAATATTCCATCTTTAAAGGAGCTGAATCCAAAATGATCATTTCGGTCTAATGCAGTCTATTGATTTGATTGTAATTCAGTGATTCACTCTTGTGCATATTCCTGTTGATGTGCTCTGGGTCGTGTGCTCTATTTCAATCATTTCATTAACCCCCGAAAACAGAATAATTACACAACCTGAAACCGTGTACCAGCAGTTATCTTCATACATATTTTAATTTTAACATTAACTCTGAGTCATTGTCGAAAGCAGAACAAAGCTGGTTCCAATTTTCTTGTCTCTATTCAGTCAAAAAGCCGTGAGAAGGGTCTAATGTGATTAAACAAATGTGCCATGGTTGCCTTGGAGCCAAAAAACCTTCTAACCCTGGCCATCACAGGTGAAAACAAACCAGCTTTTACTAGAGGAATGATAGACACTTTTCACGAGACAGAGAGGGCAAAGTTATCAAATCGAACTGCTAAAACATGCGCCATATCCCGCCCAGGAGATTGGATTCTGACTACAGGCTCAAGGCAGTGCCATAGGGGTCACTCCACAATCTGCACGGGTCAAAGCAAAGGCAGCGCTACAACCCGCTTTGACGTTCTCCATTAACTCACAGTCTCTAAGCCACATGGGCACTAAACAGAGTTAAAAGCTTTGGTAAAAGATAATGAAAAGTATATCTTAAAGAGGAACAAAAAAAAGTGAACATGCGCCGAGCAGTTTTATTAAATGGCTGTCAACATTGAAACCAAATCTGTGGGATTGCATTTAAATGACAGGCTTACAATGATTGCCTATAAATATTTCTGGTTCTCATTTGCGTTCAGAAAAGTGAGGAATTTTAGACAACAAAGCTGTTCCTAAAATGCAGGAAAAACTAAACAATATTTCTTGGTGTTTTGCTTGACATTCTGTGGTTCCAGGTCGGCTAAAACATTTACATACTGGCGCTGGACTTGCACTTGGATCCGGTGTCTGCAGACTGCACAGGAAACACGAGAGCTACAACGGCTGTTTGGCACAGACGTAGAGCATATACAAAGTCAAGCCTATAGAGTCAGCGAGCTTCCACAAGCCACAGCTTTATTTAAAACCTGAGCCAACCTCAAATGACTTGCGGAAGTTGGTTCTTGCTGAGAGGTTATTCAGGGTAGCTGAGCTCCAAACATCTGCAATATGGCAGACAGAAATGTTTGTGCAACACAGCACAGGCCTATTATATTGATTCAGGATGCTAAGAGAAGAATTGTGGATTAAAGAATTTTAAAAAGCAATGAAAGTTGACAGTCTTTTCCGTGACATTGGTTGGAATTTCTCCAATATCCTGTTGGTGCCAATCATACTCCACGTGACAACGGCAAAAAAACGCAATAAGTTGATGCGTCCTGGCGTTTCAAAAGAGGAAAAGTAATAAACCAAAAAAAAAGAAAGTGCTAAGTAAAAACAAAAATCAGCTGGCTAGAGTGCAAAAAATATGAAAGGAACTAGTTAAGTCTATTTAGAAAAGGTCAAGTAGTATTGTAGCTGGCTAAGCTGACGAGAAAAATACTGCAATACTGCGAGACCCTAAACACAATCAGAGCAGAGTAGTCTACCTTCAATACA
Organism: Perccottus glenii; assembly: GCA_024416835.2. Taxonomy (NCBI): domain Eukaryota; kingdom Metazoa; phylum Chordata; class Actinopteri; order Gobiiformes; family Odontobutidae; genus Perccottus; species Perccottus glenii. The sequence continues at coordinate 8,900,782 of CM044562.2, forward strand.
ATTACAGCCTTTGAAGGCAGCACTAAAGGCAATAACACTTTACAAATGTATGGTACACAATATAAAGTCTTTGTATTATGATCGCACAGCCCACTATTTCTTTGACCCATTGGAAAGAACACAGCCCCAATTGAGAAAAACAGACATGAAACATTAACAGTGCTATAAATGTCTCAACACAGTGATTATTGGCAGCTTCAATGTCATTATGGTGTTTTAGTTTAGCTCTTAGAATGACAGTGCTTGTGTCGGGGCGTTAGTACAGGTGTAGCTGTCTCGCTGCCCAGACTTTTCTCTATGCTTCATTTCACCCCATTTTAGCGGTGGGCCTGTGTCAGGAGGATATTGTTACACTATAAGGAGACAGAGTAAGTGCTATAAAGAGCAACCTTGCACCCACTGCTGCACTCTACACTGTACTTAAATGTAACTGGGGCATTTACCTTACCTGTAAAGTTTAATTTAATTCTACTGCAAAAACATGTACCCTTCTGTAATTACATAATTACTCAAATTACCCCATTTTAAAGCCAGAATACAATAAGACCTCACAATAAGTGCATAATAAACTGCATATTTCCGAGCACTGCAAAATAGATTTGACAGGCTCACTTCTGTCAGAGTTGTGGTGGGGGCTGTTGATTATCGCCAACATAAACAGCAGATCACATCAATGCAATTATGCAAGTCCATTTAAACGTAATATCGGGAGAACATGAGATGCGTGGGAGCCACGGGTGACTCTGGTGTCATGTGGGGGTGGGAAGTTTGTGAGGGAACGGAGGACGCTAGGTCTATGCATGTACGTCTAGAGCTGATTGAGTGCGGGGGTCCTCGATGCCTGTTGTGTGACGACGAGGGAACAGGAGCCGAGATCTGAAGAACACATGTTTAGGGTCCTTTGGAGACCAGAGCTTTGAGTTGACAGTATTGTTTGGGTTTGGGTGGGTATTTCAAAGCGTCTGCGAAGGATAAAAGACAGGGCTCTAGAGCTTACCGCCACAACACATTTTCCATTTTAAGATTCCAACCTTTCAAAGACCTCAACTTGAAGCGATCCAAGTGTGTATTGTTTTTCTCGCTCAATAAGTGGCTATCAACATTACGGATACTTTGTGCACTTTATAGGCGCTCAGGGGCAAGTGCACAGTAAGTTCAAAAGAAGCTTGGATAAAGTTTGTTTTTGTTAAGCAACACTGAATAAGAGCAATGCAGACTCTGGGTCATTTTAGGAAAGTTTAATGAGCAGTTTCATTAGGTTTGCATGCGATTACATATTTTTTACTTTAACATAACCCAATCTTCCAAATCAAATATACGTAAATTTATGAAATTTTTTAAATAAAGTAAAAACACTATGGGCCATACATTATTGCAGAAGATCAAAAGAAATCTCTAACTTTCCTTTTAACACAACCTCTTTATTTTTAACTTAAGCTTACAGCCTGGAATAAAATTACGTAAAAGGTCTCTAGGTCAAGATAGCTAGTTTGCCCAGAATACTTGCTGTAATATACTTTTATTCATTCATTCATTTCCTACCGCTTAGTCCCGTTAGGGGTCGCGGGTGACTGGAGCCTATCCCAGCAGCTTTAGGCCTGAGGCGGGGTACACCCTGGACAGTGGCCAGTTAGTGGCAGGGCTGACATTTAGAGACAGACAGTGACAAACAAATATTCACTCTCACATTCATTCACTAGGGACACTTTAGAGTTGTCAATTAACCTAAACATGCATGTCTTTGGACAGTGGGAGGAAGCCGGAGTACCCGGAGAGAACCCACAGTAACACGTGGAGGACTCCTCACAGAAAGACCAGAGTCGGCCGAGAATGTTTGAGTCGGCCGGTTTTGAACTCACAACCTTCTTGCTGTGAGGCAGGAGTGCTAACCACTCTGCCACGTATTAGTCAAGTAAAAAAAAAAAAACATTTAAATAAAAAGTTCTGACAACAGATATTGGAATAATGCCTTGATAAGCTTAGATTGATTGTATGTTTAAAGCTGTATGGATCACAAAATGGCCAAAGTGGTACTGGCACATCTTTGATCTGAGGTATTTTTTATGCTCCATTGTTGACAGATTGTTCCTTGCATTATCTAATTTAAACAGCCTTTGATAGAAGTGGAGCTCCAAAAGTCAGTTCGGCCAAGTGCCTTTGATCATTGATTGTGGTTAGAGAAGGCTGTCCAGATTTCAGCCTGACCTAATGGATGTCAACATGTTTTGTCCACAGAGGTTGCATGATCACATGAGAAGGAGAACGATCTAAGCAATCATTTGCATTAAAATGTTCAGTATGTTTTAGTTCAATTACAGTGACTTTTTACAACCTTTATCAAGAGTACTTATAAACTGAGACCCAGTAAGAAAGTATCCACAGAGCAAAGCCAGCAGAGTGCAGGGGTGGTGTGGCTGGCAGGCCGGTCCCATCAGTCAGGGTGACCTCATAGGTTTGGCACAGGGAATGCCTATCAGGTTTCCCTCTGCACAGATTCCAGCTCCACTCCAGCTCGATGCAGGACCCAACCCCCTCCAGCCTGCGTGTATATTTGGCCGCTCAAGGCTGAGGATAATTGCGCATACGTGATTGAGAGAGTGAATGGCACAGGGAGATAGAAGGAGATAAATTATATGGAGATAAATTATTCAGATCGGACAGGGGAAAAGTCGAAGTGATGGTGTGCAGTGTGTCAGTTGCCTTCAGTGAACTCTGTGAACTCTCAGGCTCCCACCACTTCCTCAAATACAGACCCCCCTCCCATTCCTTTCCTTGACGATAAACGTCCTGTTCTCTCATGTTTCCTCTCAGCCTGTTATGTATGCACATGATAATGTGGGTCAGTGTGTATGGTCGGGTTTTTAGAAGTGTGTGAACTTCCTCTTACTTCCCCTGAGCATGTGCGAGGAGATGCATACCTAAAAGAATATGGAAAAATACATATGGTTTTATATGCAGAGAGGGTGCTTTCTAATCGTTCTCTGTGCAGTCACAAAAGGGGTTCATGCTGAGGTTGGGGTATTTGGGATTGGGTATTGGAATATTAAGTGCCTTTCGTCTTCTCCCCATCTGAGGCTTGCCCCAGCAAAGTAGTTTTGCATGAGTAGCTTGACAATGTTTTTACGCCGGAATCCTCTCCATTTTTTCCGGGCTTGGGGCCGGCACAGACTGGGACTCTGGCTGGAGCTGCTTATGAAATAACTTTAAAGTTTTTAAAGTACCACTTGCAAAAAAATGCAATTTATTGAGACTATGTGACCAAAAATGCTTTTCAATAAAATTACCTATATATACTATTAAGATTAAAACTGTTTGTGAGAATGAAGAATTCAAGTTATTATGGTTTTAAAGAGGCAACTTAAAAGAGAAGCATTTTATGCAAACACTTGTGTGCAACTACTTTCAAATTAAAGAGTTGTTGTCATAAATATAAAAACAATGAAAGTAATCATAGTTGAGATGAAAGTTGATACTTACTTTGAACTATGTCCAAAATAAGCAGAGCCCCTCCTCAGGATTACTACACTTACCCTACAGTAACCTTCTGTGACCTGCTGTCAAACAATGGACGAGGTAAGCCCACACTGTTGGCAGCCATCACTATGGTAACAATACAGCACACACTGCCAGCTATCTGCCTAATAAAGCCTCTACAGGCTCACAGGCCTCCCATTTCAACAATCACTGTGGCAACAGGCGGCACTGCCACGGCGAGCACACACGGGTTAAACAGATGTAGCATGCTGTTAATGCAGCTACAGAGAGCCAGCCTCCAGTATAAAGAAAAGACAAAGCTGACCGACAAACTGCGATCTAAAACTAAAAACATCAGCACATCATCCATGCTCTACAGGAAGTATCTGGGCCAAACAGCTCCTAAACGTTTCATTGAGAAAACAAGCGTCACAGATCGTCCTGGTGGTTGTGCCGGTTCTGTGGCAAAGGAGCATCATCGGAGTGTTTATCTAACGGCCTTGGTAAGTAATGTCAGCTTAGTGATTAATTGCAGGCCCAAAGTGCTGAGGACACAGAATCTGCTCTGAATGGCGCCGACTCCAGCTCCTACAAGGGTTTATTGCTTTATCGGCTGAATCCTAATGTGACCCTCTTCCCTCCAAACCCCTCCCCATTTCAGAGCCTCCCAAAACACTTGGCTAGGTGGCACTGTGGTTAATTGCTGTGTTGTTGAGGTTCTCACTGTTTTGGTGAGTTTCTACTGTACTTTTAATCAATATCATCCAAAAAATAAACACTAGGAAGCAATCCAAGTGGAGGGATTTGAAACACATCTCTCAGGGTTGATATAATGCTTCCTATACAGCACCATTCCACCCAATATGTTGGCAGAAACAAAACATATGGCCGTTACACAAGCATGCAGCTGTTGTTTTTGGGGGGCTACAGATAAATAATGGATACAAGTCTTCCACAGGGTACTCAAGACGGCTAATGAGAGAGTGGAGGCAGACAGGGAATTAGTTACTAACTGTTTTTCAAAGCCACTGTTTTCTAACATTTTCATAAAGAGCCCAAGGACAAAAAAAAATACAGGAAGATAAAAACATCAGGATTCATTAACTGCAAAAGTGCTCAAGTGCATATTGTAAATGTATTCAAAACTTTTTCAAGTATAATATGCAGAATATGCTCAGAATAAAGAGTGGTCTCATCTCAAGGCAAAATACAGCATTGTCTGGTCCAGCCTTGTTTTGTACTGATGATAATACAGCTTTTTAGCATACTACATTGGGTCAACATTCAGTATTAAAATGGCTTGTGGCATTGAATACAGTATATCCTTACTAGGGCTGAACAGTTAATCACATTTGCAAAACTAGATTTTCAAATCGCAGAGGCCACAATTATTGGTCATGTGACACGTGTTGTGAGAAGTGCAGCTATATTTTCCTCGAGGCTGTGTCTGAAAGATGTTTCTGAACATGAACGTTCTGCTTTCATAGGCTACAAATACAACTACATTTACAGTCCCATTTGAATATTTTTTTACAAAATTGTTTATTTTTTTCCACTTAGGGATCACAGGTGACTGGAGCCTATCCCAGCTACTTTGGGCTGAGGTGGGGTATAACCTGGACAATGGCCAGTTAGTCGCAGGGCTGACATTTAGACTTGACAATCATTCACTCTCACATTCATTCACTACAGACACTTTGGAGTTTCCAATTAACGTATACATGTATGTGTTTGGACGGTGGGCGGAAGCTGAAGAGAACTAATGGTAACACAGGGAGGACAGGCAGACTCGTCACAGAAAGGCCGGAGTTGGACGAGGATATTCAAGTTGGCCAGGGTTGAACTCACGACCTTCTTGCTGTGATGCAGGAGGCTTAACCACTCTGCCTCCAGAATCGTTCACTATGACTGAAACGTAACTCTAGTGTCTGGACCTAAACTCTTCTCTTCAGTTCTAATGTTCTAGGTTTTTACTTCCAATCCACTGCCCAAACTTACCCTGCACCAAATGAGAAGACTGTCGACACATTCACCGGAGACACTGCGTGGATCAACTCCACAGTAAGAGTCACCTTCAAAGAACAATACAGGCCAGTGACTGAAGTGAGTGTATTATTTGGTATCAGAGCCGAAAGATGACTGTGTGACTAAAATGCGATTTCCTCTCTGAGCCACTCCGTCTGCCGCTTTCTCTTTGGGTGACCTTAATAATTTAGGGGAAAAGGGGAAGGAGAGGAGACAGTGAAAAATGCTCAGTGAGAATGTAGCTCCCTGCATCAAACCCTCTCGTCGGTTTGTCATTTTCAGAAATTCATCCGCCGCACATTGAACTCTTGGCCTCAGTGAGCGTGTGCATGGGGGGAGCCTGCGAGGCAACATGATTAACTATTGAAATGGGAAAAAAGCAGCATCTTGCACGGAGACCACATATCACAATGCCACTTTTTAATTCTGTTGCCAATGGCTGTTTATGTGCTACTAATTACCAGTGAAGAATAATAATGTCTCCTCCTACCGAGCTCGATCATGCCAAGGGCTTTCTGCGCCTCTCCTCTTTCCATTTATCCTGCTTACTTCCTGCATCAGTGTCCTTGCAATTTAATTCATGCCGCCTACCTGTCCCGCTCAGTATTTTTCCGTACGCTGAGTAATATACATGTGTCGTGGCCTTAAAGGCACGGGAAAGGTGTACTAGAGAATTTATTCAGGCAAAATCTTGAGTCTTTTAACTCAAACAGAGCTGTGAGAAAGACCTGTTTGCTCTCAGTAATCCCCCACTTGCTCGACAAGGCTTCACAGGGTTCATTGGCAGAGCTAAATTGGTGCACATATCCTTATTTGTATAGGAGCTCATTGTGGATGGGTGAGAGGGGGAATCTGACAGCACTGGCAGCTATTCAAGCCCTCATGCCTATTTGCTTATCCTCATTCATTGCAAAATGGGCTTTTTCCAGAGCCATTTTTCAAGCTAGGCGTGACACTGTATTTTTTATTACGCTTGCCACTACTAATGCAGCTGTGTGGAATAAATGTAGGGAGGAAGAGAGTGGCAGCCAGGCCCTCCTATAGAAGTCACAGGAACATTACCATTAGCATTTCTGTGGCAGGAGACTCCCCTGGTTACGTCTGTTTAAATGTAGGGAGAGATCCTATTTGTTTAGCTCCAACACAAATCAAAAGGGTTTTCTCTGGCTAAAGAGAGTTAAATGTAAATGTTTTACTTATATTTTATGTTTCACTGGTGTGATTCATGTAAGAGTTACTTTTCTGGTGCAGGAATTAAAGTGTTGTAAGACTAGTAACAAGCAGAAAGAATGTGGGATTTACCTAATGAACTCTACAAATCCATGCACTTAATAAAGTAATGTGATACATCATTTTGGAAGGGGTTTTGTGGATTGCACAGTTTTGATTATGAACTCATTGCTATTAGTTCTTCGCAATGTGTCTGGGAACAGAGCAGACCACAAGCTACAAGTACAGCTCAAAATTAAGTTGAAACCAGATGAGGATGACAAAACTGTCTGTGCAGCTTGGAAAGTATACTCAGAGTTTAAAATGAGTTTAACTATTTAAAAGAGTCAGACAAAAGTGGATGGATCTTCTGACTTTATATGAGTTATGACTTAAGGGAAAAAGGTCATGTCGTGTGTCTGAAAAGTGAGGAAGTGGATCGTGCTGCAGCAGGAGCTTTGCAGGTCTCCTCTGGTGCACTGTTCCTCAAAGTGCATGCGGCAGCCAGTCGTTAAAAATGCAGGAGCAATTACCCCGACTGAGGCTGAGTCACTGAGCACTAGCAAGCCACGCTGCCACCGCTTTCCTCTTCTTCTTCCCTTCTCCTTCCCTCTTGTGCTGTCACTGCTGTCGGTATGACTACAGCAACCTGAGCGGCCCTGCTCATGCAAACGCCAAAGGTAGGCCAGCGGACGCAGCAGACAACGACAGCTTCTGTTACACTAGAAAAACAAAAGGCCTCCTCTGCCAGACGACCTGTCTGTCTCTCACGAGATGCGGTTACTACCCCCTCCCTCACCACCCATGTGACTAGCAGCCTGACATCCCTAACCAGCAGTTCACCCAGCCCAGCCTTTCTGTGAATGGAGCAAGTAAACAATCTTGATATCTTATACAAGCACTCATGACTTGCTTATCAATGCACAATTTAATTTAGGACAGCTCCTCTTTCTAAATTTAGGGATAGCTTGTAGCTCAGACTTAGCACTCAAAATCAAATAAAAGCCAATGTTAGATTCTTTGGAACAATGCTATTATGTAGATAAAAGCTAATGTTTCAACAAAACCTCAATGTCTTGCTTCTAATTCATATTTATAGAACTCAAAGTGTCAGTTTGTCAGAAAAAGTTTCACAAAGGTTGAACAGTGACAGAAAGTCTTCAAAATTGTGTGCAATTGTCATGTTCTTTGTACATTTCAATGCCATGTTTAACAACAAATAGTGTTGTGTACAGTGTGCATTACAAACCATTAAAAAGGGCATGATAAAGGCCTGGCCATCATCTGTTAGTAGTGAAATTAATATCTGTTTTGGACAGTCTCTGGTTTGTCTTCCAGCACAGATGGTAATCAGAGTGGATTTCAGAAATAGAGTTAGAGAGATAAATATGGGATGGAGGATGGGAAAATAAGGTAAATATAAATATGGATACACTTGAAAACCAGGATGAAACAAGGTAAATTCTTTAATATCCCAGCATCCTCAGAGGCAAATGGGGGGACAGAAAATAGAGCGTGAAAACAGTGGGCTACCTCCTCGCCGGCGGGACAAAGCAGTGGAACAGTGGGCCAGGGTGGACAGCTCTAGGCAGATACTAGGTTACAGAAAGGAATGGCAGTAAAAACAAAAGTGAAGGGAAAAAAAGCAGGTGTATTTGTGGAGTCCCGCCGTGGCAGCGTGTTTGAAGGGCACATCATGCGTCTCGTCTCATCTGGCTCCAGGTCTAAAGCAACATTCTTTCCTGTCTCTGTCGCGCTTCATGTTGTGTTTGCTAGCGTCTTTTTGCCTTCACTAGAAACAAAAATAAAACGGACCTGCATTTTCCAGCTCAAAACTGCTGCCAGTGTTTAAACCCAGACATAAAAATGAATAATGCTGTATTGACATCTTAGATTGTGTGTGAATAATAAGCTTTTATGTTCAGGGGCAACAATTAAGCCACTTTCAAATGATGCCAATTAACCAGGCATGCTGATTTGTTGGTCCATGACACAATACTGTAAGTGCAATCAAACAAACTTTCAAATGTATGAGAATACTGTTCATGATCTTCTGTACTGTGTAGAGAAATGTCTCACTATAACATTGGATTGAACACTCATTCTAATACATACAGTATTTCAGAAAAGCATGGCTGTTCCCGTAAAAATTGGCTGCCTTAAGTACTGCATCCTGTTGATACAAGGAGTTGCCACAATTCCTTATCTTAAGCCCCATAAATCAGAAATGGGCACAACATTTTTCAAGGCAAAGCTAGTTAAAGGGTCCTATGAGCCTCAACCAGATAAGATTGTCCTTTAATGCAAAATTGTTTTGTAAAATGAGAAATTAAAAGTGAATGTATATGCCTCTTGAGGTCTCAAACACAGAAATACATCCAAATGAGTTTTTCCATGGTGTCGCTCTAAACTGCCCTGTCAAACGACAAAATGGCTGAGGATAAACATCGGCTTACTCTGACTGGAGAATGAGGACAAGCTCTCACTTCCCAGGGAGGAATTCCTTTTTCTTCCAACACCGACTCCGGTCTAGTTTTATCTCCAGATGGTCGGCAAAGGGGAGATCACGGCTGAAATTCCCTGGAGCCAGAACTCCACTACCATCCACATCATTTTATATTTTAGGCATTTATCTAACAGTGACCTCTAGCCAGTGAGCACGCACTTCACTCAAGGACACTCCAGTGCAAGGCTCTGCTTATTGTTTGAAAAAAAATAAAGTGACCTAGTTTTAAGACCTTCACTAGAACCAGCAGACCACTTACTAAGCACTAAAATTGTGTCTGCAACTTTTTGTTTTGTTGTATAGACCATCTGGACACGTAAAAATGCAATACAAACACTTTATTGCCACATTTACAGCCTCGCCAATGCTAATATCATAGAACATCCTCTCTTTTGATCATTTATCTGTCAAAAATTCTTTTTAATTACAAATAATTTGCCTTTTTTCTAAATTGGAGATGAGAATTGTTTTGCTATACCGTTTTATTTTCTCTCTCTCTGTAAATGTCCCTTCAAACAAAATGGAGACTGCAGTAATGAGACACGGACATGAACTCTTCGAAAGACCAGGTCTGAGCTTGGTGCCTTGTTCTGTGGCTAATGAGAGGCCGCAGTAAATGTTAATGCACCCTTAATGTACGGAGGTGCAGACAGGACTGTGCTGCCGGCAGAAAGACGAGAGAGGTTAGCCGTGGCCCTGACTGTACAATAAATAAATGGAGTTGTCTCTGCATTTGGCTGAATGTTAAACAGAGAGAGAAAAAGCATAGCTGAATAAAGCTATAGGCATGAAAACAAGTTGATAATCAAAAAAGCTTCCTTTCCTTCTCAACAAATAGACTGCAGCAAAGATGTGTTGCTAAAATGTCTGACAATTTAAACCACAAGAAAAAACACATGACTGGTGAGGAAGCGGCGAGGCGGAGATAGAATTTTGTTCGGCCAGTCGCTCGCGAGGCACGTATCAAGAATTATAGGTGGGAAATGAGTTATACTACCCCTGTCTTAGCCCTAATAACATATTGTCATAGACTCAAAACAGGGCTAGGCTTTAGTAAATGTAATAGAAGTAGTGTATTTCTCCAGCCCTAAAAGGTCTTGATAAACTCTTCAAAAGCAGATCCACATCAGCGCAGACTAAGCTTTGGGCCACAGATAACTGATTTAGTGAAAGATTTTGGGAATGGTTGCTTTTTTCTGCCTTTGATTTGGGTTGTGTGTTTATCTGTGTTTCTGTTGTTGTCCATATGTTTCTCTTTGTCCTTTATCGGGGCATTAGAGGAGGATTTAGATGGCCGTGTTGTTATTTCTGTAGCACAATGCATCATTTGGTGTAATGTAACCAAACCCTTTTCCTTGCTTTTAAGTGGCCCCTCCCCAGCCTCACGCAACCACTCTTGTATTTCTTCTCCCTCATATGCATACACTCGTTGCCTCAATCTTTTCAGCCATTTATAAAGAATTAGCCGGTGTATAAATGGTGCCTGTGGCAGGGGCAGACACAGGCACAGAACCTCTCAAAGGGCTCCATTGACTGATGTTTACTTAAGGCCGGGGACATTAGCCGCTGCTAAATCTACCTCAATCTGCCCCTCTTGGCTTCTCAGGCGGTGTATACACTCGAGTGACTGGAACACATGGGCCTGTCTTCTGCAGCCAAAGGACAAGTGCCTGTGCATGAATTTTGTGCATGATTTGTCTTATATGTAAAAAATGTCAAAAATGATGTACACCCACTTAATACAGAGGTATAATCAATAGGAATAAAACAAATGAACTGGCCTACAGTTCTGTGTTATACTTATTATAGTGGTATGTTGTACTTGGTCTGAAAAAAAAAACTGACAAAAGAAAAAAAAGTGTAGGTTCCATGTAGGCTGTTTTACAAATGTCTAATTATACTTTGATGGTCCTAAAGTGAAGTTTGTTTCATTTTAGTACCACAAATGACCACTGGTGAAATTGGCTTTAAAAAACTTTTAGTATTATTTCAGCTCAAGGGCACAGCAGCATCTATGCCAACTGGATCCCACAGCCTGAATAACTTTAGGAATTGAAGCCAAATTATTAGTAATCTGAAAAGACCTGCTTTAGAGAGTTGTAATAATGAAACTGAAAATGCCTGTCATTGAGACCAAATGAGATCCAACACACCGTAAGTATAACAACCACTTAGTGCCTGCATTTAGTCAAATTCATATTCTTCCATAAACACTATCTTGAAATAACAATAATTGATCTGTGTGCTGTAATTGTTCTTGTGGGCAAGGGGAGGGGCAGAGGAGAGACTGTAATTTTCTCATTTGTGAAACGTCCATTACCTACTATTAAAGCTAAATGCGCGGCAAGCTGTGAACAGCATTAACCATCAAACTTGGATGGAGAGACATGGTCAGAATAAAGGCTAAATTTGAGCAAATGACTCCATGGACCGATCGGCTGGGGAATAGACAGAAATAGGGCCTTTAAAGGATCCTCTCATCAAAGCAGCATCCTGTCAGCTCCCCCCAGCCATAACCTCGAATACGTTACATACACACACACGTGCACACACTAACACAAATCCTCTTTCAGGAATCAATAATTCAGCTAAAGAGAAGCACATGCTACGCCCCACTGCACTAATCAATGGAAAGCCAAATGTTATTGTTTCATCTCATTCTCTGACTTTCACATTTTAAACTAAGCTGACTAGCACATGCCGGACAGCTTCAGAGAACTCTATTATTGTAAAGAAGCCTGAATTCAGAAAGCGTCTCAGTGTAGGACCATTTAGACAACATTTATCTCCATTCTTTAAAATAAAGCCCCTTGTGGTAAATGAGCCCAGATGTTCTATACATTTTCTATTCATAGATTGTGAAGTATGTGTCATAAAATGGAGGCAAGAGAAGGAGAATGGCAACATGTTGGCAAGCCCCCCTTCCCCCTGAACCATATTTATGCCCTCCGCCCCCACCACTCAATGGAGAATGAGGCAATATCCTGGAGAATTCAGCAATAAAGAACGATGCTGGACTCATGCCCAAATTTGCAAAATGTGCTGTATGCTGTGAATTCTTTCGGTATGTTCATACGGAATGTTTGAGCTGATAAAACATTTGACCCCATTTAGTTCAGAAAGTCCCGAATTCTGTTCAGTGTGGATAGACACGCAACAAGTAGCAGTCATACTGGGTGTGCTTCGCTGTTGCCTTCTCTAGATGTTGATTAGTTCATTCAAATGACGTGTCCTATAATGTTGAAGATTATGCTTAGATAAATATATAAGCTGCTGTCATATTGTTGTTTTTTTTTGCAATGATGATAAGTGTATTGTCCCTGATTTATTTGTTATTTATTTTATTAAAATGAAAGTCTTCCTGATTTAGTATGAATCATCTGATCTGCCCAGATGTTCTTTTGTTTTATAACTAAATTGTACATTCTCATAATAAATTAATAATCTCTTTAGATTATGTAGCATTACTGTCAGCCACACTATGCATACCCCTATTATCATTAATATATACGTAATCAACAACCTCTCTTACCTAGATATATTACAGCTATCTGACCAGACAGTATGTATTTAATAAAATATCTCTGGGGTATGTTACTATCTTGTAAAAACACGTCTCCAAATCAATATAATTTTTCAAAATGATGAAATACATAGAGAAATAACAGTAAGTTTGCAGCAGTACATCTTTAGAGTGAAAACCTTCTCTAAAGATCTGTCTCTGACAACATTTCTATAGCATTAATGTTGGCCAATATCATTTTCATTCGGTCAAGCCTGAGTATATTGGTGCTCTAATGCATGGCCAGAGAGACTGTGTGGACTCAAGCTGCCAGCCCAGGCTCTCCTCGCCTCTCTGTAATCAGGCTATCAATGATCATTAATGAGAGCATGAGATAGCTCTCCACAGCCCACATCGCCAAACTCTGGCCTTTTCTTGCTCCCACCATCTGCTTATATCTACCTGTAAGACCACTGGGTATGATAACTAACCCCATGACAATGAATATGGACACTGTTAAATGTAAATCTGCTCTTCTCGCCTCTTACGCCCCCAAATCAAGTCCATTTGCTTGATACAAGACCCTGGCGGCCTGCTCAAGGATACATCAACCGCTGACAGTGGCAAGATTGCATCTGCGCTGACCTGGGCGGTGAACTGCAGCGCGGATGAAAGAGGCAGAGAACCCTGTTGCAACAGAAGAAAGAAGAGAGAATAGAAAAGTGGGCGAATGAGAGGGAGGAATGGCGGGGGTATATCCTGATTAAGAAGCCCCCTCGATGAGCAACTCAAAGATATGAGAGGGCAGTGGAAGGGTGGGTGATGGAAGCACCTCGGGGCGGAGGCACCAGTGGGGAGAGAGAAGCCATATGGCAGCAGCACAAATGTATTAAACTATAAATCAAGAGGAGTGAGTGGACTGCCAGGTGGAGCTGCAGGCAGGTTCCTCGCAGCTGGAGGCACTCTGGTTCACAGACCAGCACAACATGGAAAACCAGACATTAGTGGAGCTTTGGAGAAAATAAATATTAGTAACATGTTTTCTCGTCTGCTTACATTTTTTATAATAAATAAATAAATACAGAACCAACAATATCAGGTATCTCTCACGTTCATGCATTGTACAGGTCTCCTTCAAAACCAGGGTCATAGTGGTAAAACAACAATGATTTTTTTTTTTTGTGTTTTCAGGTTGCTTCATCTGGTAGTTAATTAAATATAATTACATACCACAGAGGTAAATCATCCGCACACTACTTTAATGGCAAAATGGTTATGATAGTCAGAAATAAAGACCAGAAATGTGGTAGAAAAACAAATGGAGCAATACCCCAAAGGCTTTGATTTTAATCCCTTGATGATGTCTGGGTAGTGTGCCCACCCAGTGTCCTGGCAGCCATCAGGGCACAGGGCTGCCATCCCAGAGTCACTGATGCATGGTACAGCAAGAGCAAACACAGGCTGCCTGCCTCACGCCTGCTCAATGTCACAGCCCGAAAATACCTTTTTGTTCCAGCAACAACACTGATCTGTTCAATAAATTAGCAAAACATATTTATTCATTTTCTGAGAAATTTTGCCCAAAGACTAAAAAAAGAATGTGTGACGTCACCCACATTAGACTTGTAAATCCGACGTCAGCAAACTGAGGCCAGAAGATATTGCCATAGTGGACACTGTTCATGAAGTGCAAACCATGATGCTGTGTATCAACAATGTGTATAGCTAGTAATGCTAACACACGCACGCTATTATTTGTCCCAAATGTTTTATGTATTAATAATCTACAGATGGACATAATAATGATGATAAAAATGTTCAGACAGAGCACAGAATTATATCTAGGGATGGACAATATATTGGCATTAACATAATTGTTAATGGCCAATATGTGCATTTTATTCATCGGCATCAGCCCAATTAGGTTAATATGCCGATGTGTAGAGCTGATATTATATTCTGTCGACTAGTTTGTTTGTGTGCCTGTGAGACTGTAGAGCACTAGAAAGCAGCAGCAAAGGCGCCACAATTCGGGCATGCGCGCTTGTAAGTTCAGTGCTGGAGACGTTACCTCGTCCGCCATCTGAACGTATTTTAGTCAAAAGAAGACAGTCGGATTGCAATATGCAACGCATCCAATGGTAAAGTTATGCAGAAGGATCCATGTCAAGTCTTTGAAGACTACCAATTTAATAACTCATTTAAAAAAACTGACACCTTGAGGTTTATAGTAAATACCAACAACAAGCTAACATTAGCAATTAACAATCCCTAACACAAGAAGCAAGCACAGAGATTCTCCAAAAACAAATCTATAATCAAGAGAATTGAAATTATTGTAGTACAGTGTAATTGTACAGTTTAAAGGCAATTGTGCATTTTCAATAAAAACAAGAAAATATTTTTTTTGAATTTTTTTAAAGGCTAACAATATTTTAAAATTGTTATAGACATTGGCCAATATCAGCCATCGGCAACAACAGCACAAATTTCGGATAATGGTAAAAATTTTAATCGCCCATACCCTAAATATAACTGAAAAATAATGACAAAGTGTTGCATGATTATTTTTTTATTGAACAGCTTGCTTCATGGAGCCAACACTCGCCTCTGCAGAAAATCCCTTGTGAAGCCCCTGATTCATAATATCCCCACTCTTTAGGTTTAGCTCTAGAAAACTGGAATAGAAGTTGTAACGCAATTCAGCATGTTATTTTAGAAATAGGTCTAATTTAAGACCTCTGCTTGAGTCGACATGAAGTATATAAGATATTCGTTGAGCCTTTTGCCCTTCTTGCCATGTGAGAATCTCATTAGATCAGGTTAGTGATGGATGGAGGTAACTGGACATCTCTCAGTAACGGTCCAATAGGCTGGACTAACAGTGAACTGAAGCCTTGAGCCTTGATCTTTCACACACAAACACACACACACTGAAACAGACATCCAAACTCCAGCGAGAGAGCTGCAACCATCACAGCCAAGGCTGGCTATCCATCAAATCCCATGTCCACTCAGGGATGAGAGGATGGAGGGAGGGGTAGAGAGGAGTGTGGGAGTGGATGAGTGTTTGAGACATGCATTAATAGAGCGTAGCGGCGTACCTTGGTCTGGAGATAATGGGGGTAGTAGTAGGTGTACTGAGGGTACATTGGCTGCTGCTCCAATCGCTTGCCCATGTAGCTGGAATCCTTAGCACTGAGGCAGGGAATGGTGACACGGGAGCGGGAGCTGCCAAGACACAACGGGATAGAGGCTCTTTTTCCTCTGCTGCTGCACCACCAATGTGTCGCTCAGCCGGTCCTCTCGGGGGAAGGCAGGGTGTGCGTGCCCGACACAAGATCTTGGGAGATGTTTGACGCCTCGCTGGTCCCGGAGCCTTAGTAGTATAGGGTTCAGTTTCTCACTCAAAGGGATATTTCCACAAGTGCTCAGTGGTCAGTCAGTGGCAGATAGAAACGCGTGATAAGGGTTAGGTAAAGGACAGGACAGGACAGGAAAGGAATAGGAGCAGGTGGCTGTGGCAGTACTGTTGGAGAAATGGTAGAGAAAGGAGTAGGAGGAAGAAAGGGATGGTAAGGGAGAGAACGCAAAAAGGTTGACTTGTGAATTGAAGCTGGTTGACTCCTGTCTTTAATCCGTCTCTCTCTCAGACACACTGTGAATAGCCTCCCTCTCTATTCCTCTGGAGTGGGATTCAACGGGGGCTGTCCTGTTTGACAGAGGGGGAGATATCCTCAGCACCGCTTGCCCACAGACACACAGATGCACTTTGCATGAAACGAGAGCCGAGCGCGAACAGCGAAAGCACTTTGAATATCCCAGTTTTAAATGATGTAGAAAATGTAGTTAAAATCCAAACAGGGCTAAGTCAATCCACTCTAAAAGGTGAGTAAAAAGCACAGTGAGTGTCCGAGAAGTCCCTTGTGTGTGATCCTCCTCCTTTTGTAAGAATGTGTTCCTTATTTGACTCCGCTAAGCAGCCTGCCTCTTTTTCTTTCCCTCTGTCACACACTTCCCTCTCGCTGTCTCCTCCACACTGACAGGGCGGTAAAAGGGGGCTCGTCCGAATGCTGCGAACACAGCAGACTGTCTCCTCCTTCCCCCCAGCCCAGCCACTAGGAGGTAGGAGGGTCTTGAAGCTCAAAAGAGAGCGATCCAGACACAGACCAGCGGGCTGCAGCGTTGCCACAACCTGGGAGAACGCAGCAAGCGGATGAGAGCAGAGGGAAGCAGTGCGAGCAGTCAATTCCCCCTACTGGAGACTAGCAGAAGTGCAGCCTTATGCACACAACACACACTGCTAAATACACCGATTTAAGTGTGCTCTAGATCACTATAAATGTACACTTAGTGGAGCTGAGGACCGCAGGCTTCCAAACTGCAATAATCAAACTCACTTTAGGATTTATACAGCAATAAAGTCAACTAGGGTGTATTTGCTCAATTACACAGTTACAGAGGCTAAGGTTGTTTACTTTGAGAGAACAGTGAAAAACTGAAGGAGAATAACATTGAGTGGAGAGAAAATTGATAGAGAAGATACATTTAATAACTTTTAGCTTGGTTCATGTAATTATTATGCCATTGCAACACATTCACCATATTTATAAATTGTAGTCTTTTAGCCTAGTCAAATTCACAATGCAATTTTCTATACAGGTTTTTTATTTAGTCATGCACAATTTGTCACACTAATTCCCACACATTTTCAAAAGAACACAAAAATGCACACCAATTCCTTTTGCGTTTTATACTTTTCATGACGAAGCAGGTGCCTCATAAATACCAATGCAAGCCTATAACATCTGTGCATCCTTCATTAAAAAAAAACATTCAGAATTTGCAATAATGTTGCTTGATGTACTACAGCCATGTTTTTAACACCATTTCAGTGACATGGTCTGTAGATAACATTTGTCCAGTACAGAACATAAACCTTTTATTCTATTAACTTCTATTCAATTTTGGCTTCTAACCAACTGTTTTAGACAATTGTTATTCAGCAGTGGCCACAAACAACCTACAACTCTTGACTGGACACACAAAAGCAAAACATTTTCACTTTTCAGTTGTGACAATGGCATATTTGTCACTTCCAGCCGTCCATGACAGGGTCAGGTCAATCACCTTAGCCTGATCTTCCCAATATAATGACTTATTTAAGCACTTCCTTAATATTTGATTTACAATTCAGCAGATGTGCCTTTAATGAAACACCCAGTAAAGTGAAATAAAACCATATTGTTAAAATGAGTGTTGAGAGCAAAAGGTGCAGTATGGAGAGAACAAATCAATAGCAGCACAACAATCCCTGGGCCCAAAACAAAGCACAGATGGCTAGCCCTTTTACAGATGTGAAGAGAAAAATATAATGATCAGATAGGCTACTTTTATCAGTATAAAAAAGATGGGACCTGTATCGATCGTGGATTACCAGATTAACAGTCTCTAGATCAACCTAACACCTCAACTCTCAGCATCTGGTAAGAAGAGGAAAGTTGAGAACAAAGACTCTATGGAAGATGAGAAAATAAGCCAAGAAAGAGATAGAAAGAAAATGAGATAAGACACACTTGGAGATAGAAGCTGAAAGATCCATATGTCTTTATCCAGATGTATGTCAGCTGCATGGAACAGTCAATACTGTATTTTAAAGTTAAGACTTATCGTTTCCATTTACAAAAGTTGTGTCCAAGAAAAATCTTACACAATACTGCATATGCATATCCATGACTAAACAAGCTTCCAAATTTAGTGTATTTTTTCTGTCAAATGAGGAATAATTCATTGTCATCTTTACACTACAGACATTTTTTTTAGTAAGTAATTAGGTTGTAAATACTATAGAAAAGTTTGACAATGGCCAATTTCAACTTTTCACTAGTCCCTACAAATCACATTTGTTTTGTTTTTCTACAAAAATTCCAGTCTCCTAATGTAATGTAATGTAAAAATTCAATTCTGACAAACGTAGAAAACTGGGGTAATACACTTAAGTTAAAATGTACATTGTTCATAATTTGGAGTTGCATACATTCCAATACTGGTCATGTAAAATATTAATAAGAGTGGGAAGACTTGTGTTGCAGCTGTATATGCATGTGTGTACCTAGATTAGAGGAGACAGAAACAGAGTACCATTATACAGACACTGGTCAGTAACATCATTAATATTCATTGGTCTGATCATTAAGAATTAAAAGCTGGAAGTTGAGACTTGACCTCTGAAACTGAAGAAGTTAACCTGTGGCCTTATGATGGTTGGTGGAAACTACCTTGAGACCTGGGATGGTATGAACTTTTGACCATTGCAAAGGTTAGATCATAAAGGTGATCTCGGTTCAAAGCAGTAATGGAGGTAAAGTGTTGTTTTGTAATGTGTCTTGGACCCTTGAAACTATTAGTGTATTGAAAAAGGATACACAATCACTTGTTTGTTTTTTCTCAGAGTAGGTGTGGTTTTGCTCTATGGTCATTTATTATTAATCCTAATTCAATTAACAATCATCCCTGAAAGCACAAGGAAATGTGACTGCTTTTATATACACTCACCGGCCACTTTATTAGGTACACCCTGTTAGTACCATGTTGGACCCCTTTTGCCTTCAGAACTGCCTTAATTATTCATGACATAGATCCAACAAGGTTTGGAAACATTCCTCAGAGATTTTGGTCCATATTGATAGCATCACAATTTTTCAGCTGTACATCCAAGATGTGTATTTCCCATTCCACCACATCCCAAAGGTGCTCAATTGGATTGAGATCTGGTGACTGTGGAAGCCATTTGAGTAAAGTGAACTCATTGTCATGTTCAAGAAACCAGTCTGAGATGATTTGAGCTTTGTGACATGGTGCATTATCCTGCTGGAAGGAGCCAACAGAAGGACATGGTAAGCAACAATACTCAGGTAGGCTGTGGCGTTTAAACAATGCTCAAAGGTCAGACACCATGGCCTCTCTGAAAGGCTTTAATTAACAAATACCAACATGATAAAGAGCTTATATACAAGCTGTGCTTTAGCAAAAATCTACAATTGATGTAAAAGGTCCCAAAGCCAGCCAAGCCACAACCATTCATACCTCTACAGAGATCCAAATGCATTAGACCCTCAAATCAAATCAAATCTCCCAGGACGTGTTAAGAGCACATCCAAGAGAGATTCTGGGGCAGTGACTTCTTAAATTAAAGCTTGAATGAGATCCAATCACTCTGGGTTGAAATGCAAGGACTTTTTTTTGTTCTAGTCTTATACAGTGGATACTGTAACGTGGTCATTTGAAACATCTAAAAACCTTAATTAAAATGTCTGTAGTAATTCAGTGTAACTCAGTTTTTGTTAAATCATGTTCTAAATGGTGATCACCATGAAGCTGTTCACAGGAGTTTAAAATAGAAGATGAAGAGAGCTGAAGTTGCACCAAACCCCTGGAGGTGTGAAGAAGTTTCTCATCTGAAGGATTAGACAGGTCCGATAATAGAAAACTTATTCCTGTTAAGTGTGGTGACAAGCACTGCAGATCTACAGTTGTTAGAGCTTCCTACTAATACAATACCCTTTTGGAAAATCAGACAACAAGGTGGTAGTTTAAATGTTTTAGATCTGTGTGTGAAAATATTATGAAAGAATCCAGTACACAGCAAAGCAATACACAATGTTCCCCTCAAAAAATTCTTAGAAAGTAGAGAACCATCTCATCTTGACCCCTCCCCGGGACACTGCTGGCCTTTGTCAAAGCTGCAGCACAAAGCCAGCGTCTTTGTTTCCTGTGGTTTGCTAGTGGACACTGCTGTTGTGGGTGTTTCCCAGAAATGACCAGATGTGTGGAATTTGAGGAAAGACTGGCACGGAGCCAGTGCCGGGCCAGGACGGTAGTGGGGGTGGGACAGGAGGGGGGCTGGATGAGTGCAGGGAGAAGCTGGGAAATAGGGTTAGAGAACAGCGGGGCCTAGTATTCCAGGAAACGTGTTTTGCTCTTGGCAGCACTTCCACTGGGGGATAGCTCTGCACAACGAGATCATCTTACACATTTTATGCAAACCTACTGATGCGGCATGACCAACCAAGTTCCCTAGGGCTCTTGATCATCATAAACTGTAAGATGAACTGCCTCTTCATTGCCACTATGCCATGTTTAATTCCAGCTATGACATTAACATGTATTGAGCACATCTGACACGCATCAAAATTTCAAGAGCTTTACTGTAGTAGAAACATGCTGGTGATCGACTGTAAGTTTTCTTCAAGGCACAGTCACTTGTGTGTTTCATAATCATGAGGTCTTTGTAAAGAAGAGGAGAAGTTTGAATCAAAGAAAGTTGGCAAAATTGTACATTTGATAAAATCTATAGAGATAGAAGTGCCAGATTCAAGCTGCAAAACATAATTTAATAACAAAAGAGAAAGTATACAAGAAAACCACAGCTTCTGGCAGGTTTACAAACACACAGCACAAACCACAGAAAACTGTGGGAGGATAACCTCTCATTCACTCCAAACAATCTTTGTAATGTTATTTCTGGCTGGGTTTTTTTTTTTTACCATTTTAATGAACTTCTAAAATGAAAAGATGATTAAACTTTAAGTAAGGGCTCTTCTTAAACTTAACCAGGCCTAAAGATAATTATAAACATAATACAATATTGTCAATTCATTCAGAATGAACAGATAAAAATGTGCCAAATGTGCTTTACCAAAATGAAGCACATTGTATATTACATGTTCCCTCAACATAACTTTGTTCTGGTTTGAGCAGGAGTCTGACTAATATAAAAATACATGAGGCACATTACCCATCATAAACATACACATACTGGTGATCTGAAATATTGTCACTGTTTTACTTAAGAAGGGATTCTTTAGAAAAAGGTAAAACAAAGCATGAACCAGAACCAGCCCATCACAGACATATT
The DNA here is from genome assembly GCA_024416835.2 of Perccottus glenii. Lineage (NCBI taxonomy): Eukaryota > Metazoa > Chordata > Actinopteri > Gobiiformes > Odontobutidae > Perccottus > Perccottus glenii. The sequence continues at coordinate 8,922,415 of CM044562.2, forward strand.
TAATAAACATTAGGCAGATATCCAGTAAGTCATTAGCTTGTATCACAAAACAGACGAGAGCGCTACAGACCTAATGGGGAGGAAATACGACACCAGACATGCATGAGTAAAAATGACTCACTGCATCCTTTACTACTACACTCGACTAGGGACAGGCAATAGACCTAAAAGAGTCAATTGCGACCACTTACCGGATTGCTCTTCCAAATGTAAAACGTATATACAAGCTGTGCTGATTGGCTCGATGCTGAGAAGAGATCACAGCTGGCACAAATGATCTAACACTGAGGAAGAGGCCCTCAAAGGGACACAGAAGCAGTTTCCATGTGTATACAACAGATTTTTCCTTTCATATGTGCCAATTGGGTTGTTTGCTTTTAGATAAGATGGCTCACAGCTGGGTCAGGCCAGAGAGTGTGTTTATTTGTGCGTCTGTGTTTTTCTGCCGGCAAGATCACACCATGGTCAAGGTGGTTCTGACGCAAAAGGTGAAACCACTAAAGAAAGGTTTCAGCAGCCTATAGCCTCAATGTAATGTGAAGTCAAAGAGACGTCTGACCGTGTCCTGGAGTGAACCGCTGAGACTCCCACATAGCTCCAATAAATGCAGATGAGCAAGAGATAAAGCCAAGGGAATCTCTGCATAATAAGGATTTAAGTACGGCGCAGGCAGAGTGTGAGTCGGAAACAATAGATATGGTCCACATGGATATATTAAACCAAAATATTCAAAATTGGCTCTGTTAAGAATAAAAAGGAATCAGCAGACCTCACAAGAAGAAGAAAACGCAGGCAAATACAATAGGATTTAGTATATACTAGGCATGTACAGTATGTATGTACAGAATATAATCAGTATTATTACGTTTATTATGAAGTTAAATCCATCCAGTTGTTTTCCAGGGGTCGCTACAACAATTAATCTGCAATCTGCCAATATATTCACATTCTCTCTTCTGAACATGTCCAAACCATCTCTATCTGGCCTCATTAACTTGATCTCTAAAACCTCTGACCTGAGCTGTCCCTTTGATGGACTCAACATCTTCATCTCTGCTCCCTCCAGCTCTTCCTCTGTCTTTTCCTCAATGTCACCATCTCCAAATCAGAACATTGCTGGTCTCACTACCGTCCTGTAAACCTTTCTTTTTATTTTTGTTTATTGTTCAGTTTAATAGAAATGTGGCCAAGACCCATTATTGAGATAAAATAATGTATATATTTGCATAAACTTTATTATTCTGTGTTATAGATTTGTAATGTTTTACCATTTTAAATATTGTTCAAGCGGTGGAAAACTTGGAACAGACCCATACACGTCTGTGAACTTATTGTAGTCTGCAGATATTAGATGGAAGGACAGCAGTAATGTTTTAAAGCACTTCTAAGCCACTCTCAAATGAAGTGAAATGACCACACGTCCCACAGAAATGAGAAGTGAGAGGGAGGAGACAGCGAGTCAGCGAGCACAGAGAGAAAACACAGTGTGTCCTTCTAAGAGGAATATTTCAGGCTGGTAAATGGAGCAGAACTCTATTCCCGCTCCTCTCTTAACCTCCCTGGGTGTCTCATCCTCTGCATGCAAAGCATAATGCCCAGGAGACAAAGAAAACACAGCCAGAGCCACAGAGACACAAGCTTTAAGACAAAATGACACATTGGAAATTTTCCTTATGCATTTCTTTAGACAACAAAGAAAACATACACAGACTTTATATTACTATGAAAATGCCCAAATGTCACTTACAAAACTTATTTTCAAAATAAAAACACTACCTCACAATTTTTGATCAATGTATTTAATATTTCAGTAGTTATCAGAGAAAAATAAATTCTGCTTTGGATCATTTTTCACTCAAACAAACTCTGGTATTGTTTCCAAATGCCTCGATGTCAGTCTGAGCCGTTCTAACCAAGGCATGCTTTGTCAATAATAGTGAATAGCCCATCACTAACATCCAGTGCATTTGTTATGTGATTCTTCTGGTGTAATGCTGCCAGATGGCTCAAGGGTTGGGAGAAATACAGTATAGCAGATGATTAAGAGCATTGACATCATGGGTACCATTTAGATATCAGTGAGTGTGAGCCTTTCATGGTGATGCTCTTTGAGATTGCCTCCTCGGCGGCGCCTCTATAATTAGCAGCACTGAAGTCATCAAAGTGCACCAACCAAATGGAGCAAAGCACTTCTGACAAATATGCCACATCTCACACAACAAGAGGAAAAGCTAAAATACACGAATGATTTTAAGAAGGGATAGAAACACTTTATCAGTTGTCAATGATCTAGGTCACATACTGTTTGTAATTTCATGGAAATATTTAAATGTGCAAACAATGTGTATCTGCATGACCATGTTTGTGGTTCACACAAGCTCAACTGTGAGGTGAGCATCTCTATCTGTGAGGATTTTTGTCAGTATAACGTTCAACTTCAAGGCAGAACTTAGAAAACTGTTAAATAAATTGAAAGCAACTTTGCTCTCTGGCATGAAGTGACATTATAGATTTTACTGTGATGACCAATAATCTATGTAAACTTTAAGCTCCAATCCAACGAGAGTTGATCAAAATGACAATGTAGACAAGAATTTCACTGAAGGACAAGTACAACTGTGGAAAGTGATGGAAAGAAAGATAGGTCAGACAGAGCAAACATGCCCAAGCAAATCCATAATGGTCACTCCACACTCAACCCAAACGCATGCTTTGAACCATATTTTACTCTTTGTGTATTGCAGCAGATGTAGCAATTTATTTGTTATGAAATTGTTCTACCAATAATTAAGTGCTTCTTATGGCCGATACCGAAATGATAGCCAATAATTGTTCATTTGAATAAAAATGTGTCTTCCATCTATTAGTCTTCTTCCACTTATCTGGGGTCCAATCATGGGGCAGCATTTTAAGCAGAGACGGCCAGAATCTACCCAGACACTTTCTTAAGCTCTTCCAGGAGAACACAGAGGGAATCCAAGGCCAGCCAAGAGACAGTCCCTCCCTCCCTCAACTGTTCATACAGTTTTGTCACAATGACGAAGCTTTAGGTGACTTGATTTGTGTTAAACGCTACCGTTTTTCTTTCACCTCTTGAAACCCTCACTAAACATATTTTAAAAATTTCTAATTTATATGATTTTGCCACCAGAGTTCACTGGGCTTCATTTGCATCTTGCATTTGTGAAGTTTAAACATAATCATTTTTAGTTTATTCTTAACAATGTTTTTGTTTAGATAAAACCACAAAAGTCATTTTAAGTAAAAGTAAAAAACTGATTTGGGATGTTAGATCCTAACAATACATGTTATAGCATAAACTAAATAAAATACTCATTGAGTATTATGACTCATTAGCTTTGAGAAGAGAATACAGATTATTAAGTAAAAGGAGTTGTGTTGACTAAAATGAATGTAGTCAATTAAATTCCTGATTACAGACTAATAATGAAATGCGTCTGTGGATGTGTGTAGCTGGCCTCTTGTCTTGGCCTCATTATCGGTTTCTTTCCCATACAATTCATGTTCAACTTTCTCTCATGCACATATTGCATGATTGCAGTGAAGGACTAGTATAATCAGCCATAATGCTTTACAGATGTTATGGGTGTTTTTTAAAGCCAATTCTACAGCCCCAGGCAACCATATACGAGAACCCATCTGTGCATGGACGCTAGTGTTTTAGCGCGTGGTGTGTCCGTGTAGTGTTTCTGTAAATGAGAGTTGAGTCATGAAGCGAGGGCACATTTACTGCACAGGTTGTATGATGGATGTACCTTGCCCTAGCCTGTCATTGACTGATCACCTGAGCAGACGGTAACAGGTGCAAACTGATTTGCTCAAGAGCGATTTCACAGATGAGACACTTTAAATATTGCCATTACACACAACCACAGAACAGAACTAAGCCCACAATGACATGTAAATACGACAGTCCAGATGATGTGAACAAGAGGGGACACACATATAAATCCCTAAAAAGACTGCCAGCACCCTCCTTAATCCACCCTCTAACATTGTGTTCTGCATTTAATATCAAACAGTGCTAAATCAAGAGTGGTGGCATACCGCAGCCAGGAATTTGCATGAACTGCCCGTCCCTTGTGAAATTGGAAATGAAACATGTGGAGGGTTGGAAACACTGTTTAATTCTGAATATTCCTGTGGTCTGGCACCCGGGATCCTGTGGTGTGGCCCTTTAAGGCTTAATGGTGGAGAACGTCAAGGTCTGGTCACGAAAGGAAATGCCTGCTAGGTGAAACATCTGCCTAAAACGCATTCATTCATAAGTGTAAAACGCACAAGGTTTCTTCAGAACTTGGTTTCAACATGCGTAAACAAAATTGTTTCCAAACAAGGCAGTGACAATTGGGACTTTTAGCTGCTCTACATTTTGTTCAGAAAAGCCTCAAATTAACATGTTCATGCCATGACATTCCCAGGGAGGTAAGGTGGAGGAAGAGATGTTTGTGCCTTGCCTGGTTTCTCCCTTTTTTACCAGATTGCCCAGAGAAAACCCACCCAAGAGGTGCAGCCCTCTGCTGGCATCTTCCCTCTTCGGGGATAATAAAGGGATAATAACAACAAAAGCCAAAGGTTACTGGTAAATAGAGGGTGAATGAAATGTCAAAACTCCCATTTAAAAACTGATTAACAAATTTTGGGCTTATTGGCTATATTTAAGATTGTTTGCTTTTATACATTTAACATTTAGTCATTTAGCAGACGCTTTTATCCAAAGCGACTTACATGAAGCTTCTATTCACCAGTGTTACAGCAGGAACACCACTGGAGATAAGGTGGGTTAAGTGTCTTACCCAAGGACACAACGACAGTATAAACTTTGGGGAAAGCGGGAATCGAACCACCGACCTTCCGGGTTTGAAGGGACGACCGCTCTACCACTGAGCCACTCATCTTACCTCATTTTTGACATATAACTTTGTTTGCACACTGCTACCTTAGCCACAAAGGATGACTTTAATATTTCAATTAAATTAAAACTTTTATTTATTTATTTATTACTTTTAATGGCCTGGGACTGTGTGGAATGAAGGAGAGCTTCCTCCCAGATGCAAATGAACAGAACAAGAGATATAACACCTTAGCTACTGCCGTTTGACTAAACAGAATTCTAATGTTTTTGTTGCTGTAGTTCCCCATACAACAGATAAATGACAATTGTCACATTATTCATTTTAAACTAAATCTCAGTTGATTTGAAGGAAGGTCTGTGTTTGAATTCATTGCAAAGATACACACCAGATGAAAAGATGTGATCTACAGGGCTTACGCTGTTGATTCCAAAGTGTGAAGATGCACACAGGTGTGAACTATGTAATTTCCACTTTCCTCTAAATGCTAATACTGGCACTGACAAATAAGACAGCTGGATGCCTCCAAAGATGTGGATTTTTAGTCAGGAACAACTTCATCTGTAATGAGCAATAACATGATGTGTATTCAGCACGCCATAATAGAGACAGATTTCTGAACAATAACTGACAAGCTTTAGGAATATAATCATAAAGGTAGTCCCAAATGTAAAGCTAATTACTGTGGTTTGCATTTTTGCTGCAAACAATTTACAGAAAAAACTGACTGCATTAGTGTTGGCAGTTATTTTATGAATTTATGTACTTCAACAAAATTAAGAAGGCCATTATAAGTTTGTGTCAAATGTGTGTGGATCCTGATGTGGAGATGAAAATCGTAGGTGTGTTAAGCTAACGGGTGTCAAAGAAATAAATGCACATCCATAAAGACAGACTCATGGCACTCTGTCTCAGTGTGAACTGTTGAAGCAAATTAAGGAAGCCTTGGCAGCCTTTTAATGGTCTGTCACAGTCTAACAGGTTTAGAGCGCTTACAATAGACCCAAGCACTAATTGTTCAGAACCTTTGTGTGTGTGTGAGTGTACTTTTACAGCCATTTGGTACCTGTAACTAAAGCCATTGATTCTCATTATGAGGACAGATAAGATATACACTTCCTTTCAGTCAGTCTGTCCATCTGACTGGTTCAATAAAATGAGTGCTCAAGCTGATGTGTTGCAATGAATGTGGTGCCAATTTCTATTTCCAGTCACAACACCAGCCTCAAATGAATCTATTTTAAAGAAAGTGATCCTTAACCTGAGGTACGCACAGTTACATTCCTGTTCAGCTGGAAATTTCAGTTAATTGTGTGGCTAGCCTTCACAAAAAGAATTTCACAGTGATTTCAAATAAACTATCCCCAGACAGCAGTGAGCACATAAAGGACACAAGGCCACAAGCACTGCTACTGATTCATGCAGCCAATAATAAACCAAACTTCAAATGTCTCAGTTTCCAAGTGGTGCCTGAAGAGATCAACACAACAAATAAAGCAGATTGTTTTCTGCTCTGAAACCCACAATGCGAGAGCCTCCAGAACGGTCCACAAATGACAAGGTGGTGGTGTCTTCAAATCCTTTTTAAACAGTGGGAGAATCTGAGCTGTATGACCTAGAATGTGTTTGACAATCTTTTTTTAATTAGGCCTTGAAGACACGTCTGATTTCAACTGCTGTCCCAAGAGCTAAATTAATTACTGAGACAAAGCCCATTCCGGCTCATGGCAGAGATGAATCATTGCAGTATTTGGGGAATGAGCAATGCTCTTCATTCAAGGCCTGATAAAAGAGACTCGAAAATGTAAGCTAATGTGGTTTATGTCATAGTCTTCTTGAGTTGTCTGCAGTGCAAGAGTAGTGCTCATTCAGTAGAATTTCTCCACTCATCTTCTGAAATCCTCATTAAGAATAAATAGACTTGGACTTTATCCATAATATCTAAATCCCCTTTCCTTATTTCATCAATCACATCTTTATTATGTCTTTGCCGGATGGTCCACAGTCAACCAAGTTCAACTTTGTAGCGGCCATTAGCGAGCAGACGCGCCCTCTGTCGCTGCCATCAGTTGGCCCATTCATTCAGCTAAATGACTATGTCATCTGTCAGCCTGAATAAATGACTGTTTGTGAGTTATGGCCAATTAAGCTAATCACAACACCGAGGGTTGTGCCAGAGTATAGATGGAAAGGTGATGGCTGTGCATAACTCTGCACCTACATCTCATGAATATGGACTCAAGGACTAATCAGCAAAATCATGGCTAAGTTGTTGACACATGACAAAACTGGTCCCATCACAAGACATTAAAAAACACTGCGGAGATGTGATTATTTGTTTTAGAGCTAGTAAATGTGCACGTCTTTGGAATCATTCCTGGGAGATTCAGCATGTCCAGACAGTGATTGGCTAATGTCTAATGATGAAATAAGAATTTAAACGTGGGTAACATTTTCAACAGAAGAGTTCAGAGGGAAGTTAAAATAGTTGTCAGATAAAAAATAGTGATTTCTTCATTAACAGGGGAAAATGCCTCACATTATCAAGGCCAGATATGACAAGAATTCAGCCATAAAAATGACTTGCACATCCAGACAACATCGATTTTCTCAAACTATTAGTAATACCTCAGGAGTGTAACTTTTTCACTGTTGACATGAAATACTCCTTCATTTATTTAGATCATGAAATGATTTAAATCATCCTCCGCTCTCAATGTCCTTGAGTCTGAATATAAGAGTTAAAAGTCATGATTAGTGTGTTACAAATATCCTTGTATATTTATTTATTTATTCAAGCCTGAAACATCTGGATAAAAATGTGATGAAAGAGGAAGCATTCCATCAGTAAAGAAACAGTCTGACGATCCAGAAAGTAAAAGTGCATTTACGTTGTTGCAGTCACACTGTACAGTTGTATGGAAAGATAATAAAGTTTGTGCCACTCAGGTTTAATCACCCTGCTTAGCAATCCAAGTTAACTATTATCACAATGATTATCCAATTTGCCCAAACGACAGGAAAGTATTAATCACAAAAAATGTCTGATTGGCCTTATCACAGTCAAAGTACAGGGCAAGGGCTCAGCAGGTACTACATTAAGAGGAAAGAAGTTAATTAGTTCATTTAATGAGATAAACAGCTAGAAGAGAAGAGTGACGTTCTGTAACAAACACAAAATAGTACTGCATATACACAACTCCAATATTGTTCTATAAAGTTTTTAAATTGTGATATTTTTTTAGAATAATGGCAGTGTGTTCATTTATTAGGGAAGGAAAGGACAGCATAACATTATTAGAGAAAAAGAACATGAAAGACAGAGAGAGAAATGTGTCTTAAAGCCAGTAGCTGCATAGCAAATATCCCAAAAGAAACACTCCCTAGAGACCAACACCAGAAAATCTATACAATGCAAGGCTTTGTCACAGTCAAGGCTATCTAGAGCAGTCATTCCCAAACTGTGGTCCGCGGACCACTAGTGGTCCGTGAGGGTACTGCAGGTGGTCCGTGGAAAGGCAAAAGAAAATATTTTACCTTCATTTTACCAGGAAATTCCCATAAAAAAAATTAAAAGAATATGTAGGCCTATATTGATATAACATTTGCATTAAATTGTCAAGTTATTGTGCACTAAAATACTAAAATAGGCCAGTGGTGTTCATTTATTAGGAAGGAAAGGACAGCATAACATTATTATGAAAAGAACATGGATAGCAACAGAAATGTGTCTCTGAAGAGAAAAGAGGCATAGCAAATGTGCCCAGAGAAACACTCCCAACAGCAGACTGCATTGCACACTGATCACCTGACTAGTTATACTCCAACAATATCACCATTTAAATAGGCTCGGATTAATTCAATAAGACTTCCTAGACATTTTATTATGTGTGTTATGTGGTCAATATTTTGATTACAAATAGTGGTCCACACACACAAAAAGTTTGAAAAACCCTGATCTAGAGTAAGTGCAACCCATGTGGTCCATGTGGCTTTAAGTAAGGAATCCAATAAGAACATGTGGAATCATTAACTTTTATTATGCCATAATATCAAAGGTGTGCCTCTGGCTGATGCGACTAAGCTGTTCAACTATTTAATACTTTATATATACATTTTTCTCAATGATTGATTGATAATGTCCATGGGGCTGGAGCCTCTGGTGTCACCACAACAAATGATTGTTGTTGTTTTGCGTATTCAAAACACAAGAAAAGTTACTTAATTTCCTGACTTCCAGTTGACTTTCTCACAGTTGTTTTGTCAGAACTTATTCTCCCTAGGGAGAGATCCACATCCAACCATATTAAGGCTGGAAATGTATATGCTTCCATTGTAATTACAAAGCCACTGGAGGCAAAGCTTCTTGATCTCTGCTGGATCCTTGCTTATTCTTTTTCTCTTTATTTATTCACCTCTCAGCTGACAGGACAGACACTTGCTGAGCTATCACTTCTGTTTTCCATCTCTTTCTGTTTTTGCATTCAATATACTTGAATTACAATAGCAATATAAACAATGAAGCAAAAAGGGGGAGTGCATGTGTAAGTCGAAAAAAGCAAATCTGTTTTATATAGAGTTTGTGTTGAATGCACTCTTGCTTTGGAATATGCTTTTTGTTTACTGTTAGCGGTGTCTGGCTAAACCATCTATAGGCAGGACAACTCCTTCCTTGAGGCTTTAGTGCTTACTGGGAACAGTTAAAGACAAAGCAGGGGACAAATGAAAATTGTTACAAAGAACACATTTCCCTGTTGCCTGCACAATTTGGGAAGATAGATCTGAAAGAGTCTGTTGCAGTTTGAAAGGTAGGGGTCAACACAAGAAAGAGCCGTGAGTAGCAATGCTAAGACTGACTCACCGCTGTTTCAACAAAGCCAAATGTTGCCACAACAAATGGAGAGCCCTAAAAGTACATAAACATAGAAAAAAATTAGATTGGACATGTTTACATGTAAGCATCTTAGCCTAACTGAAATCATATAAATCCAACTTCACAAGGTTAAGTTAACGCATCAATAATTTCTTTGGAAGTCGAGCTACTACTATTCCTTGATAAAGCCATGTGGTGAAAAGTTTTGACTACATACAGTAATGATTATCATATTTAAATCCAACACTTTTTTTACTAATTGCATGCTAACACTTCAGGGGAGTCGACAAATAGGTTGCTGTGAACACAAGCGGTGTGAATGTAACGGAAAAAGCAAGAGAATGAGAAACGATTAGGTGCAAAACCTTGTAAAATACATTTATTAGCAGAAGAAAAACGGGAAAATCAAAAGCCTGCCAATTCTTTGTTTCCTGTGCTGTGACTGTCACAGAAACTGGTGATAATAAAATTCCTGGATTTGGCTCATTGCAGTGTTCCAGTCACACCATGAATGTTACATTAGAAAAGCATATCGCGCAAATAAAGTCAAATCAAACGGATTGAGGAACAGCAATTAATTCAGAGGATAATGACGGGGAAGCCATCCAAAAGTGTCTCTACCTCAATTAGTCACTCATTGTGCTGTCGATAAAAAGAACGGATGAAAGAAAAACAAATTAAGTTGCAGGGAAAAGAGGGAGGGGGAGTAACAGGAAGAGATAAGACGAGGGAATGAGGGAGAGAGGAATTATGAGGCACATCATGAGGGCTCGAGAGGGAAGAGTGTGGGAAAGATTAAAGCAGAATAAGACCAGGGAGGACAAAAGGACATTGTAGACAGTGGTTAACATTCCTCTTTGTCATGCTTTACTATAAAGTGTTATGCAATAACCTAAAATATCACAAAACAGAAATCCATCTGCTTTTACCACAAAACAAAGTTGAGTTCATTTGTTGGTTTTCTGTAGCGGTTTTTGACAAACCATATGAAGCAAGCCAGAAAATATAATTTAATAGATTAGTATGGGAGGCCATTCTCTTTTGAGCATTGTGCTGAACAAAATCAGTTGTGTAACAGAATTAAGTACAATTTTACTTGGTTCTGTCTCAAACTCAAGGAACTCCCCAAATAAAGACCACAGATGATGACAGATTTATTTTACTATATTTTATCTATGTTACCATTAGTCTGTGCATGAAAAAAAATTATTGCATTATGTACATTACTAGAAACCAAAATCCACAGATTAGGCTTACCAAATGATGTGGGGAAATTGCTAGCAGCCGCCACCAGGGGGCGCCCAGCATGTTTTGATGTTGGCAGTTTCTTTACACTGCTCCACCTGCTGTTTAATACATTTAATTTCTAATCTCAGCCATTTACACAAACCTGTTAACTAACATTGTTTTACTCACAGTTGAATATGTCAGACCGAAGGGAACGTTTGTATGCGGCGACTGCTGGTGGGACAGGTAATGCTGCAGACTTGTACGTGTAAAAGAGACTTGACCAGCAGAGGTCCAGCTGGAAGTATGGCTTGTGTTTATGCTTTTACTACTGTGGTAACCAGTGACTGCTGCGCTGGGCTGAAAGACAAAAAAAAGTGCATGGGAGGTTAGAGCTTGGTGAGAAACAGTCAAAATGCATGCAATGGCAAATGTTACGGTCAGGAACATCAACTGGAGTCTGGCTACACTTTCCAGAAGACAAGCACTGACAACTAACTGCCCGCTCACTGACCTGAATCAGAAAAAAAAAAAGAAAATGTTCAACTAAAATCTTCATACCACAACATCAAGATTCTTCTTTTTTTTTCTCCCACTTTCTCTTTCTCTGTGGGAGCACCAGATGTTCTGAAACCCCCTTCTGTCACGCTTGAGATGTGTTCTCTCTGAGAAGAAATGCTGATTGGTTTGATAAGATGCTTGGATTACACAGGCTGGCAGTGGGCTTCTCAGTCTGGCATTATGTATTGGGTATCAACAGGGTCCAGGAAACACAGGGCTGACTCCGCTGACAGCCTGGCTTAGGTGGCTCTCAGATGAGTTACCTGGCCTGTCATGGCCATTGGAGCACAGAGGGAAAAGATGAACAGGACACACAGGGCATTCTAACAGGACCTAGGGCCAAATATCTGCAGCGTTTCCAGTTGGTTCAAACCTGCATAAAGTGCTTCAAAAGTAGGTCTGACAACTTGAGGAAAATGGCAAATAAATAATCATGCATTTATGAATAATCCTTAAAACAAGTATGTCCAAGGTTGTGTTCCTGTGTTCCTCTCTGTATTCTGTATCATTGCAGACACAAGCAAAATGGCCACTTGTCAGCTGGTTATATTTGTATAAAGTCAAGGATTGCCAAAAAAAATGCTTACATTATATACATTATAGTGATCTACAGCTGTTACGTACAATAAAAAAAAACTGATTAGATATAAAATAATAACTTATCAGATAAGACTTTCTTTGGAGTCTGACCCAGTTACTGTAATAATATTCTACATTTACAAATGATGTAAAATGTGTGCAGATTTGTAAAGATATACCACCCTGAATCAGCCACAGATGTTCATCACTATTTAGCCTTAACATTGCCTTTAGCCTTGGACTTTCTCTAAGGTCAAAGTGCATCCCACTAAGGGGAGAGTCATGCAAGCCAAGGCTGAGTTACAGACACACAGCTGTGCTTCGAAAGCCTGCCAGTGGCCTATTCTTCATCACAAAGGAACCAGAAGAGAAAACCTAAGCCAAAGTTCAGCCAAATGCATAAAAGATCAAGCAACAGGTTTAGAGCCAAGGTTGATATGAAATAGAAGGAGGCTGCTTCCTCTGAAGTGGGATAAATGTATTTACCCACTGCAGGTTTATACAGGGTTACGACAGAGTCCCAAAATGATGTAGATGCTTGTGAATTTTGAAGTTTAAAAGATATAGTGAACTCCCAAAAAAGTAGTGTTAGCACACTACATTAAATCTAACATAATCAGAAAAATAGAACTGTTTATCGACTGAAAACTAGTGACAAGCTTTTCTGAGAACCCCAGCGTAAACACTTTTGAGTAGATATGTGCTGTTGGCCTACGCACCTCTTACGAGTCTTTGTATTTTTGCAGCACTCACTTGAAGAAAGGGTGCTATAAATTAACTATGGAAGTCCTATATATTACAGTTGTACTTCTGTCAAATGTATTAAGCCCAAAGAGTTCATTTTGTACAGGTTTTTAACAAGATCAAAATCAGTGCATGGGCAGACAACATAATATACTAAGGCATTTGCATTTATGCCTCCTATACCTTATTGGTATAAGCTCTTAAATGTTATGTAGACATTCCCCATGTTAAACGGTCACAGCCAGAAGGAGAGGCACAGTGCCAACTATGGTACATTAACCAGCTTGGCCAGAGCCACTACTTAAGCACAACTATTCACCAGTTCATAGAGTTTAAGTACTGCCTCCAGCCATGCACCAACATCCACTCGCCTTATAAACAAGGATTATTCTGCCAAGAAGAAGAAATTTGGGGCTAATGTAGAGTCCAAAGGTGTTCTGTATCTCAGGAGTGCAGTAAAATTGAAATGCACATATGTTATGTATATGGGAGTGTTGATGAAAGCCATGTAAAGCTTTTTCGCTATGCTCCATGAGTGACAAGATATTTGGCCTTTGTATCAGAGAGGCAGGACTAGTTTTAACATGAGACTGGGATTCAAGGGTCTCAGCTGGAACGCATGATTGGTCCCCAAGCTCAGATTCATGTCACAAACTTTCAGCAGCTCGTCAGACAGCTACACACGTATATTTCTCCATTTTATATAAAGGCCAATTGGATCTGGTTACACAAGGCTTTTCGTCCTTTGAGGGGAAATGTTTTACAACAGGCAAGCAGATGTGTGCATGAGCCTGCTTTTGTCTATGCATGCTTGTGGGTGGATACAAGTGTTTGGGATGTGTGAGTGATGCGGTTGATTTGCTCAAATCTACCAAGGGGGATGATGAGAAAGAAACCCCTTGTAATAAGGATAAATCACATCCTGTCTGTGTGTAGACATGTTCTTATGTCCTTCCAGCCTCACGTTTTATACATCCACCAAGGCCAAAAAAAGAAAAACACTTTTCTGTTAGTTCATATCATCGCACTACGCGGGCCACTTGCACTCATCCTAAGTATTTAGAACAATGAAACTATGGTTATAGACAAACAGACAAAGCACAAACACTTTCTACTGTGTGTACAATATGAAATGACGTTAGCAATATAACCGCATAATGGACCTTGAAATTCATACATCCCAGAGTTTGGGTAAGAGAGGCCTAAGAGAGGCAGAGTGCTTCTTCCTACATGTTGGAGATGTTAAAGTATTGCTGAACTTCATAAAGTAAATATCTCAAAATTACTTTTACTTTAATTTATAATGTTAACAAAAATAAGTCAACCAAATATGCTTCAAAATAAAAATGTAACTTGATATACAGTCTGAGCATGCTACTTTATTTTTTATCAAATATGCAAGTCAAAGTGAGATAATGCTTAAACCTCATTTCTGTAAATCGAGAGGAGGTTGTCCTCTCCTGAGTCCATTTTTCAGTGCTTAAGTGAGTTCCCTCCCTTGGATCTTTCTAGTGACTCGGTGTGGTCCAATGTGTCAGAGCAGACGTTTTTGAATTGCACAACTGCGAATAGTGCTTCTCAGTGCTTTAGTTGTGCTCATAAGTTTACTTTCTTTCACTTATAGTGGTTGGGTGAAGCCATTTATTGTCAAACCATTGTGTTTACGTTTTTAAAAACATAATGACAACAGAAACTACCCAAATGACCTTGATGAAAAGTTTACATACCCTGGTGGCCTGATAACATAAACACAAGTTGACACAAACAGGTTTGAATGTCTACTAAAGGTAACCATCCTCACCTGTGATTGTTGCCTGTAATCAGTGTGTGTGGATAAAAGGTCAGTGAGTTTCTGGGCTCCTGACAGACCCTTGCATCTCTCATCCAGTGCTGCACTGACGTTTCTGTATTCTGAGTCATTGGAAAAGCAAAATAATTGTCAAAAGATCTGCAGGAAACGGTAATTGAACTGTATAAAACGGGGAAAGGGATATAAAAAGATATCCAAGGAATTGTGACTGTCAATCAGCAGTGTTCAAAATGAGGGATTCTGTTTAAATCAAACTAGGTCAGGTAGACCAACAAAAATTTCAGCCACAACTGCCAAGAAAACCCACAAATAACTTCAGTTGAAATACAGGACTCTCTTAAAGAAAGTGGTGTGGCTGTTTCAAGATGCACAATAAGGAGGCACCCGAAGAAAAATGGGCTGCATGGTCGATAAAGCCATTACTACACAAATGCCACAAATCATCCCGCTTACCTTACACCAAACAGCACAAGCCTCAAAGCTTCTGGAACAAAATTATTTGGAGTGACGAGACCAAAATTGAACTTAATGGCCACAACCATTAACGTTACATTTGGAGAGGAGTCAACAAGGCCAATGATGAAAGGTACACCATTCATACTGCGAAACATGGAGGTGGATCACTGATGTTTTGGGGATGTGTGAGCTACAAAGGCACAGGAAACTTGGTTAAAATTGATGGCAAGATGAAAACAGGAAAATTTGCACAAATCAGCCCGGAAGCTGCGCATGGGACGTACTTGGACATTCCAACATGACAACGATCCAAAGCACAAGGCCAAGTCGACCTGTCATTAGCTACAGCAGCATAAAGAGAAGGTTCTGGACTGGCCATCTCAGTCTTCTGACCTCAGTGTCATTGAGTCACTCTGGGAAGATCTCAAACGTGCAGTTCATGCAAGACAGTGTTATCATTCATATTCTCTCTGCCAGGGTATGTAAACTTATGAACCCAACTGAATGTAAATCTTTTTATATAATAGGATAAGAGGTATTATAATAGGATGCACCAGCATTTATCATGGGTGCTATAGTGTCAAGTCACACATTTGGTTCTATTATTTTTCCTAAAAATAGAGAAAAATCTTGACTGCTCATCGGTGAGAGCTATTTTTTCAACACTGTATGACCCTATAACAACAATCAATCCTCCCGGCAAGCTTCTCTGTGAGGAAATAATGTGCTCATATTGAACATTTCCTTGGTTTCCAGGAACTGTTTCCACCATGAAATCCAAAACACATTGGAACAAAACAAGTAAGCAACTCTGGTCCATTTCCGACATCAAATTGCTTTGAGTAAAACACAAAGTTAAACACTAATATGCTTCTTTAAGACTTGCCATAAAATTCTCTGCAGGACAAAACATCCCAAGGCTACAGTTTGTTTCTTGCTTGATAACTTATCTCATTAAATCGTAAGAAACATAGATGTAAAGTTATTATAGCAAGCACTGCAAAATATGAACTGCAGTTTTTACACAGACTTTTTCTGTCCCAAGTCATTAGGTGAATAACCCATCTCATTCTTTATAGCACCTTGTGTTGAATATTGATCCAAATTAGAGGTAATGATTCTGGATTTAGGCTTGACAGATATTGCTGAATATACAGTGTAACATTTTGCTGACTTCCTGTTAGTCTAGACGTTTTAATTTTCTGAGTTGGTCCTGCTAAATGAGCTTGTCTGTTCTTGTCTATATTCCCATTCCAAACAAATATGCAGAATAAAAGACAAAAAACTAAAACTGTCAGCTACATTTAAACAACAAATCAAACACATAAAAATAGTCCATAAGTGATACAAGCAGCAAAAATTTTGACATGAATGTTTGAAGGCTGACATTAACACTGAGTGGAAAACTCATCCCAGATGGCAATAGTTAGGGGGTACTGTCTTCTGGAGGGTCCTCCATGCCTTGTTGCTCTGTTTGGCCGACTATGAAAGAGATGCAGTCATCCTTTGGCATCTCTGATGACTGACTTCCTGGAAGCTGTGTTGCGTGAAATGGCCTCTTCTGTACCAGTTGTTCTTTGCCAGTCCTCATCCCCTCATCGCCTCACACCCGGCACCTTCCCGTTACCACAAACTTCCTCCGACTGTCACTCCAGCTGAAAATGCAACAGATCCAAGTACAGCGATCTCAGTAGGTCATCGTGAGCACTACCTACAATTCCTGACGACATCCTGTTCACCCACCCTTGTCTCTTTTCCTGTTTAAAGGATCAAGTTCAAGCGTAACCAAGGCAACGTGGTGGCAAGGTTAGTGTAGATTTTGGCACGTGGGAAGTCTGACTGCTTTTAGTTGAAAAGGGTAGGAAACAGAGTAAAAACATACCCCTGGGGGCCCCCATGTGCACTAGCACTGTGGCTTTGAGGGTTGGCAGGGCAGCCCCATATACTGTCTCTCTCCTCATACCGTTTTCTCTCTCCATCCGTTAAAATAGTAAAGTATTGAACAGACGAGTCTGAAGATGGTAACCAAGACAACAAGGTCAGAAGGTAATATGATGATATGATGGCTGACAGTCGGTCATATAAGCAAGTCTGTACTGAATGTAAGATCACATGTTCAGTTTAGAGTAGATCCTACTGAATTCAGCTGAAAAGGATGTCTACTGACTGAGTTGAGTCCACAGACAAACAGCAGGACCCTGCCTCTTCACTGTCCTCTTGAATGCCATGCGCTTGTTTGAAGAAATGAGGTAGCACAATTTGCTGTTTATGTATTCTACCTATGGCTTGCTCTTTGTAAACAGCAGTGCTTTGCTTTTGATCAGGACCTCAAAGTCAACAACAGTCTTTCTCATAAAGTCCCTGAATGCCTCTTTGCCCTGACCCGTCGATCATTGTTTAACAAAACATTTATGCTGCAAAAAAACCCTTTTTAAGGCTTCTGTCAGATTTCTAAAAGATTCAAAATGGCACCACAACAAATAAGCACAGCATATATTTATATAAACTGATCAAAAAAATGTATACAGGACCATGGTGTCTTTTAAACTGAAATGAAAGGAGAAACATCCGTGGAAAAGAAAATTACTGCGTTTTTGACCTCACTGAATCCTCCAAATACAATAATATGAGCCTTCTTCACAAGGAGCACTGCGTTCACCATGAAACTTTCTGTGTTATCCTTCTTTTCTAATATTTTCCTTGGCCTGGCACATGTTTATGCTCTGATGAACCGTGAGCCCTGGGGCTGCTGCTGCTGCTGTGAAGAGGATGTAGAGCCCCAAATTTGCATCTTCATGTCCTATGGGAAACCAATCGAGATACATCAAGGCTGGTGAGAGGTGATGGGGGGATAAGATACACAGTTTATTGAAGTGGACTGACTGCAATAGCGCTTACACCAAGACAACAGAAAGACAAATACTTTCCATCAGTTTAAATACAGACTCCACTTCTCCCACAGAAGATCAAACTGGTACAACTAATACTAAAGTATATTATCAAGTGGTTGACGCAAAGTCCCTGTTATGAATAAAATTAAGATGCAAGCTATTTGTTGGTATCTGCACAATGTTCGTGCTAGCACTCATAGCATTCCTGCATAAACTCTGACTGAAAATGCCCTAAAAGATGAAATTACTATTTTCAGCTGATATTGACACTGGACACTCATAAACAAATCCCTCGGGACGTATTTTATTACCAAGTCTGAGAAGGCAGAAATCAACGGTTGGCAGACACACTAGAGCTGACTGTTTATTGTAAAAAAAAAAAATAAAAACATCACTACGTAATCACAATGTGGACTCATTCAACACCATAAACATGTGCAATTCGTCTTTGGTTTATTTTTTCATATCTACTCTTTTGGATCAAAAGTACAAAGTGTTCCCAAATGTTTTTCTATATATTAGGATCATGTTCAGAGTAAAATATAAAATCTTCATAAGACACTTAAAAGACTATCAGTTGCCATAACAATCTGTAGAGTGCCTTGCTAACACATTACGGCTCCACTGGACCTGTTAACAGTCAGCTTTAGGCCCTGGCTACATATACATGGGTATTTTTATTCATTTCATTCATTAATTTGTTACACTTGGGTACACTCTGGACAGTGGCCAGTTAGTCACAGGGCTAACATTTAGAGACAGACAGTGACAGACAACCATTCACATTCACTTTGGAGTTGTCATTACAGTAACACGGGATTGACATGCAGACTCCTCACAGAAAGACCGGAGTCGGCCGAGGATGTTTGAGTCGGCCAGGTTTTGAACTCACAACCTTCTTCCTGTGAGGCAGGAGTGCTAACCACTCTGCCACGTGCACCCCATTTTTTTTATCCGTTTATAAAAATTTCTCTGTCCACATGGCTCTACTGTAAAGGCATAAAATGCCACAAGATGGTGGTGAACACTCTGCCAGAAACCAGAGAGTAACAGTTAGAGCATGCGCAAACTCTTTCAAAAAATTATCGGCAATGCTGAGTCTGAAGCAAAAGGTGATTGATTTGTGTCACAGACGCTGAGGGACGGAAGTGTTAAATGTTTCTTTATAGTTAAAAGAGAAGAATGGATCCGTTACTGAAGGATTTTCAGCCGACAATGTGGTGAGTCATACAGTAATCTAATGAGTGCTTCAGACTGAAGTGATGTAACGCTTAGTTCACCTGTAATGTGTTCTGCTGTAATATGTGGTTAGTTTCAATAGACCCGGTTCACAGCCACTGGGGTTGTTGTAGTTGTTACACGCATGCTCAATACACACAGTTACTTACATCTTCCGTTTTGTCCATCTATATGTCTCTATTGCATCCAGAGTTTTGAAAAGTCTTCTCTTTCGGAGGCGTTTTAAATAATATTAGTTTTGCTGCCTGAAAACTGTTTAGGTGTGAACGAAAGGCACAAACACATGAAAAGTATGTATTTATAAAAACACCTGTGCACGTATAGCCAGGTGCCTAAAACAATATTACTGTATCCACTGATTCTCAGTAAAACACACTATGTTAATTTGTTGAACCCTTTCAGTCTCTATATATATTTTGAGAATTACATGGATCCAGGATGTAAGGGCACTCTAACATATGAACAGCAGTATGCAGACTGTTAAAGTCTGCTGCTGAAACATGATTACAGCTGTTTACCCAGTAGGGCCGCTCAGCAGTGTCTGAGTGTATCCCACCTCCAGATAAATGCACTCAGTGACATTTTACTTCTTTCTCTTATGTATGCCTTTATACACCCACTTCTCTGGTTCTGTCGCTTCTGTCCGCCACTGTTTGTTGTTTCTTGAGATGCCTTTACAGCCTGTCTATCACTTCAGTAGGAATGTTGGATTTTTTGAATTGCCTGAGGTATAGTGCCATAAATCCTGCCATTAAAACCCACCTACACTTTACAAAAATAGTCACATTTGACCATAAAGCGAACCCTATTGTCTGAGTAAGCTATAGGAGCTTGGACAAATGCTGCATCAGGTGAATCAGAGGTTTGGCAAACAATTACATGTAAATAGATATACTATTTTTAAGCACAAGAAGGATTGCATTTAAACCAAGCAAATGCCCTGGTTGTTATTACCATTGTAGAAGAAGCAGAAAATGTATTTATGGAGCACATTTTGTACCAAAGTAACTCAATATGCTTTACAGAAATGACACAAAAGTCAAAGCAAAGAACAAACATGGCAGAAGTTTTTTTTTAAATAGTATAAAGAAATTATTTAACATACTGTACGTACAGCATAAACAGATGTATCACAGTTGTTAATAAAAAAAAAGTGAGAAACGGTGTGTTTTGAGTGTATACTTTTGAAAGGAGGTTATTGTTGGTGCATTTTAATACTATCTGGAAGTGAGGTCCCTTTTTTGGAGCATAATGAGCGAATGCAGCTTTACCAGCTTTGGGCTGTAGAGACAGCAAAGCCATGGCCAGAGCCTGCTGCAAAACAAAGCAGCAGTATAGTGTTGGCTTTGTTTCTGTCACTGACACATCTGTCCCAGAGGCCCAACATGAGAAGACAGAATGACGAGAGTAAGATGAGAGTGGTTGAGCGTGGCTTTGAGGTGACGTACAGTCTTCCATGACAAGCTCTTGTTGGCCTGTCAGAGGCTGTTTAAGTCTCCGACTCAGAAAGAAGAGGAAGTGGATGACAGACAGCTGGAGAGATAGAAAAGACTTGCTTTGTTTTTCAGAACGTCCAGTGACAAGACTTGCGAGTAGGACCTTGACTTGTATCTTCTTGAGCAGTGTCCTTGGAAGTGCATTTGCTCCAGATGGGCTCTGATTTCTGCGTCATCTCTCAGGATGACGTAGAGATCAGACGTCTTCAGATGCAGCAGCTTTTTCTAAACTTGCACAAGGTTTTAACTCCAACACGCCATTATCCCCTTCAAGTGTGCACATCTGTCAGGCGACGTGAGTAATGATGGTATGAAAAGTAGGGGCAGGACTTACAACTGCGATTGTATTTACATCAAATATACATTCAATATTATAAGATATTCTGGAAAATCTGGTTCATATGACAAGCCAAATAACTATTTTCTGTGTACAGATTCTCCACTGTCTGCTTAGGCCTGGGATGTTCACAGTGTTTTTGTCCCCATTCAATCCCTGTGGAGGCTGGAAATGAAGAATTAAGACAAGAGCATGTGAAAACAAACTTACTTGCAGCCAAGTCGAAGAACACAGCAGTTGTCCAATAACAACACTTCTTGATAAAAGTCTATTTTCACTGCACACTGTCTCTACATGATGTTATCATTTTTCTTTAAATTTAATAAAGTCCTCTCTTTGCTCACTTGAAAACTGTCCAGTTTTGAGATGAACACTCACTTTTGTGAAAGTTTCCCATAAGAG
The DNA here is from genome assembly GCA_024416835.2 of Perccottus glenii. Taxonomy (NCBI): domain Eukaryota; kingdom Metazoa; phylum Chordata; class Actinopteri; order Gobiiformes; family Odontobutidae; genus Perccottus; species Perccottus glenii. The sequence continues at coordinate 8,943,904 of CM044562.2, forward strand.
ACCTCCTACTGCAATGACAGCAAGGATATACTGATGTGAACCACTACAAACAGGGGTCATTATTCTTTGATTTTTACTAAAAATAAGCGATTACTGTCAGGACAAGCTTTTCCTTTAAATTGAGCTGCTTTTCTGATCACTTTAAACTAATTTGAGCAAGTTTGTCCTTTTCTTTTCTAAGAGTAAACCCAAGTGTAGAGGGCAATTGCAAAACACATTGATTGCGGCCTCTTTGCTGCTTTTGTGAGAGCTGTGTCAGTGGCCATGTGTCCCACACACACTCCAGACATTGAACTGTGAAGGAGGCCAACTCTTTTCTATTGAATTCAATGGTTTTGCTCTGTAAGTATCCAACTAAAAAGAAAACAACCGCTGGACCATTTGAAATCTGAAAGGCTGGGCATGTCATTGGCTGCAGTACGGAGACGTTTGAGTCAGTGAGGGACAGAAGGACACTGAACAAAGTGCTCTTAATCATGGACAATGCATCACACACACTTCACTGGACTATAGAGGCCTAAAGAGCGACAATAGAGGAACTAACAGAAAACTGCCTTTAGTCATACTGTTTGCAAATCACTCACTTTTGTATAATAGTTACCAACTTACACTTTATTTTTATGCACCTTATTATTCTTTCACTTGTATGTATATAATTAATATACCATACCATTATTCTATTTTACATCTGTACATATATAAATCACATATTTGCTTTTCTTTGTATTATTGTACATATTTATTTTTACTTCTTTATATTATTGTGTTATTATATTATAATATTATATATATTATATTATTGAGTGTGTTTATTAGTGTTTGTTGTTTGTAACTGAGCTACTGTGACAAAGCATTTTCCCTTGTGGATTAATAAAGTTAAGTCTAATTAAAGTAATAATGGTGCAGCATCTTCAGTTTATGTTCTGCAATCATTCAACTCCTTAGAGGTTATGAAGGCAGGATGTGTATGTTCGTACCAGACAAACCATCTGAAAAACAAGCACTCTATACCCCGCCAGAGCATTGCAGGGTACATGTCGAGTCATGAAGACATTCCTGCTCCTTTCTACATTTCTGTCATGGGACAGTGGCTGTTGGAACCAGTACAAAACAGATACCTTTTTTGAAAAATATAATGCAATTCCTGGAACAGTCATCTGCTAAAGGATTTTGAAATATTCTTTAGATGTTTTTTTGCCCACAAATCCACAAATTAAGATAAAGAAATCGAGATAGACTGAAGATACAAGTCCACAGCATGAAGAGTAAATCCTTCCACTGGTAAAAGGTCAAATAGTCGGTCATGTGTCATATACATTTTTAGCACATACTGTGTTACTGAAAACCAAGAACTGCAATATGCACAAAATAAATTGTTGTAAAGGCTGCCAACCAACAGACATCAGGTAACAGGTACCACTGTAACACTCAAAATCATGCCAATAGGTCCCTTAGATTATCACAGTCCTGGTTGGTTTCCCTCGCCTACAAGCTTTCAGACATATGCCAACCAAACAATTATAGAGGATGCAATTAAAAGCACTAAAAGTACTAATGTGAGTTAAGAGATGCAGTGCTTGAACTTGTGTGCAGCCAGTAATTAATTAAGTTAATTAAGTGCAAGCACTCATGTGCCTGCCCTGTGGTGATAGAGCACAAAGTGAATGTTTGTTCTTGTGGTGTTAGACTTAGCACGCCAAGACCGGGCTTTGTGCCTTTGAATTTCAGGACATGATTCTCTGCAAAAAAAAACTAAAATATGAGAAAGTATAGACATTGCAACATTTCCAGAAAAATCACACATGAGGTGACAAGAGGCACACACTTCTGCTACAAGCTATGAAGAGACTGCAGTTTCTTACACAAATAAAGAAAAAAAAGTGCTTACTCCTACTGGACACTATTCAGTCATCATATGTACAGGACAACTGACAACTACAGTAAACAAAACTATGTGGACACTGTGGAAAAGAAATGACGTGTCAACTAATGAACATCACTTTCTGGCCTTGTCATCATTTCTCAGGGGCCTGATGATTTGGTGCACACTGGGGTATTCACCAACGTTCAGCAAATGGCCAAACTAACAATAAATCAGAAACCAGCGGGGTGTGTACGCCCAGGAACACTGAGTCAGCTTCGAAAACTTCATGATTTATGCTCATGTGAGACGTGGGGCTCTGTAATTCTGTCAGAAAAAAAAACTGATAGCTTCTGAATCTACACTGGAAGTCTTCTAAAAGTAAGTTCCTAATTTAAATGATCATTTGAGGCTGGGTTTATGTTTGGTGGGCAGAGTTTTCATTGGTGAGACACAAGCACAAATCATCCTGGTGCAAGTATGTCCTTTGCGTCTGATGTTAGATGTACAACAGTCTGGTTTATGTGGTCTGTTGTAGTGTGAGAAAACTAAGCTGCCTGCTGCCAGGCAGAATTTAAATTGCTCTTAGCATACATGGACTGTAATGCTGAGCACATGAGTAAATGTGTGCAAGTGTGTAGAAGGCCATGTGTGCATCAACCATCAATATTAAAAAAAGGCTTTTGCCTCTAAATCCTCCTGAGATCTTGAATCTCTCATCCAAATCAGACCTCGATGCAAACACAGACCTCTTTTTGCACATCCTGTCTCGCAGGCACAGAAAAGAATATGATTTTTTTTGACAGCTGAGGTATTGAAATCAAGCTATGGGCTAAGAGAGGTGATGTGATATAGACAACAAAGTCAAGTGAAGAGCTGCAAGGAGCCCCTAAAGTAAAATTCAAAAACAGACGATGTTGAGTGTGTCTTAATCTGTCAAAATGCCAAAGGGTACTGACACAACAAATAAAGATGCAATTCACACAAACACATGAAAACATGGAACATGAGATCAAAGATAACCACATACAAAAGTGAATGCTAACTTTGAGCTGTGGTTTTAGCATTGAGTGATCTGCACTGGATTAACACTTCTCAGTAACCACCTGAAACATTCATTGTGCAGGGGCTTTTTGCTCTGGAATTTGCCCATGAATGGAAAACTAGTGCCAAACAACTTGCCTAGACAGCAAATTAACTTCCACCGTGGCAGCTACTACTACTTTGGGAAAGAATCTACTAAAAAGCCTTTAATCAGTGCAAAAAATAAATAAATAAATCAAGAACTCACAGGTCGACACTAAAGGCACTAAAGGTCTGGGAAACCAAATCAGACTATGTTCAGGTTCAGGGTCACAGTGTGAGAAAACCAAAAGCATTAATGTAATCTTGGTAAAAGGTAAATAGTGTGCATTTATACCGCACTTTTTTGTACCCTTCTCAGGCACCCGAAGCACTTTACATCATGCTTCCATTCACCCCATTCACTCACAATCACAACAGGGCTCACAGCCTTCTCAAGCCACCACCACATTCACCTTTACAATCTCACACATTCATACACCAGTGCTACGGACACTGGAGGCAAGTGTCTTGCCCAAGGACACAATGACAGTATGAACCGGGGAGAGCGGGAATTAAACCGCCAACCTTCTGGTTACAGGAATATCGCTCTACCACTGAGCCCCACCTCGAATAACCTGAACAATCCCATACAGAGAGTGAGCAACAGCAGAAGAACACCATCAGTGCTTATGGATGATAATAATGTACAAGCTGCAAAGGCAGGAGAGAAGACAAAAGGATGGGATTCATTTTTAGACACTAATTAGACAAATATCAATAATAAAGGGCAAATTTGAATGAGACAAAATCATTTCCCACAACCTCTGCTCTGTACAGTACATAGTTTGTTGAGCAGAACGGTTTTGGGATTCCCAAGGCACCAAAACATAAACTCAATCCCTTAGAGTCAGTCATTTTTGAACAAAAAAGAAAGGGAAGGGAACCGAGGTGGAAATTGCTCTATATTAGCGTCCAGTTTAGCAATGAAACCTGTGATTTGAGAAGGATGACTAAGGATGACAGAAATGCCTAATGCTTTCATTAACGATGCACCAGAGACCTGGGGCTGGGGCAGGCCAAGCCCAAATTGAAAAGTGCTGAAGCATAACTGTGTTGGATGCCCAGTTTCCCAGCCTTATAGTCCGACTGATTGAATTTCTGCCTCGCCCAATGCAAGAATTCTTGACTAGGTTGACTTACTCCCTTTTGCAAAAGGGTGGGTTTGGCTGGTGGACTGTCTTAACCAACCTGTCATGAACTGACCTACTCATGGAGGAATGTGTAAAATAACTACTAACACTGTCCCGCAATCCTGAATGGTTTTAATTAATAATCTTAGGGTCAAAGTTGTCTTCATTAATTATAGATGAAGCCAACTGTCAGTGAAACTTGTGCAAATGCTCTTTTGTTTTGAAAGGGTTTTTATGTTTCATTTACATATGTGCAGTAAAAAACACAATTACCCAAAAAATGTATAAATAAAAAACATAAAAGTTACAAAAAGAACATTTTTAACAAAAAATCATATTCCTGTCATTTAAATCCTGTATGTTCACAGTACCATGCACATTTACACTTAAAATGAGAAATATAGATTTATGAGACAATTCCTTACATTTAATGGTCTATGCAAGTGTAGTATGTAAATGTGTTAGTATCAGGAAAAATATTTATATTTGATATTGATGTGGGCCATGTTGTGATTAAGAACAGTGTCAGACCATCTCCAAAACTGTAGCTCTATTGAGTTGTTCCTACTCCAAGACCAAAAATGCACCAGAAAGGAAGTGGCAAAAGCACTTGGAACAATGCGGTTTTTGTCCCGGTCGTGGAACACTGGACCAGCTCTATACCCTTGTGGTGGCCTGTGGGGGGTGCTCTGGGAGTATGGGGTCCGGGGTCCTTTGCTGTCCGGTCCCTGTACGACCGGAGCAGGAGCTTGGTTTACATTGCCGGCAGTAAGTCAGACCTGTTCCCAGTGCATGTTGGACTCTGGCAGGGCTGCCCTTTGTCACCGGTCCTATTCATTATCTTTATGGACAGGATTTCTAGGCACAACCAGGGGCCGGAGGGAGTCTGGTTTGGGGACCACAGGATCTCGTCTCTGCTTTTTGCAGATGATGTCGTCCTGTTGGCTCCATCAGGCCAGGACCTCTGGCTGGAAACGCCTGAGGAAGTGTCTGGGGAGACGTCTCTGCATAGACTGCTGCCCCTGTAACCCGGCCCCGGATAAGCGATAGAAGATGGATGGATGGAAAATGTCTCTTTTTACAAATTATGGTAATGACCTTGAAAGTGCTTGGATTTGATTTTAGAAAAAGTATAAGCTGTGGTAGAAAAAAAAAGGATCTGCAGAATTACATTAGATGGTCCTAATATTGTGATCGCTGGCAGTATTTTCCACTTTAACCACTTCAACAGCTGTAGTGTCCGCACACAATGTGCCCTTCTAACTCAATTATCACTATTACCCTTTCACACAGGCTCAACTAGATTATATGACTGCGATGTTCAGATTTTCACACCAAAGGGTGATCATGAAATAAAAGTACAGTGTAGTAGGGTTCACTTGGACAATGTGAAACAATTTAAGGTGTGGTGCTGTTAGAGAAGAAGGGGAGAGAAGTGGTGCTGGTAATTAGAGGTAGACTCTAATACGAGAGGCTCTTCTCCAGCGTGAAGGGCCTTGTTAGCTGACAGTCAAACAGGAGTGCTCTGGCGGAGGGCTTGGCTGGCTGCTGCAGAGCTGTCTTCCTTCACTGACATTGATAGTGGCTCCATGGGAGGCAGAGGAAACAATGATGTTGACATGTGGTATCAGACCCGGCAGCATGAAGGCAGGGCCAAACGATTGCATTTCCCAGCCAATTCCATTATCAGGACACCCAGACTTTACTAATGCCTGAAAACAAACAATGCACAAGCATCCTTCTAATTAAGCCCTTGAGTAGCTCTGCTTAGTGCACCGGCATATCTGTGTTGGATGCCTGGGAACACTCTGATTGGATTCATCAGCACTTTTAATGTGGCCCTGTTTCCTCCCATAGGCCACCACCAGACTCCTGTCTCCATTCAATACACTGCACGCTTAAGCCTCCAGAGACACAATGAGATATTAAGGCAGTCATTTATTAACACAATCTGACAACAGCCCCATAATGATGACAATGTAGATGCAAAAAGCACAATCGCATTAAAAGAGAAAACTGTGCATTTGGAACAAATCGAGGTTCAATTCAACACTTTTAGTTTATTTTCAAGCTTTTCCATCACCCTAAGACTTTCAAGCACCCATAGGGCTTTTCCACTCTTCCACTGAAGTCTTAGCAAAGCTGGACTCTAAAAGAAAATATGAATATTCATCATACTTGTGTCAGGACTACTAATACCAACAGACTGGAGCTAAGAAAAATGAATAATGAATTACTCTATTTAAAATGACAGCAAGTATTTTGATAACCGAGTAAACATCATTTCAAAGTTGGTGGTCCAACAAAGAAATGGATTTAAACAGTTATATTCAATTCTCAAGAGGCTCAAAACGAGATCATTCTAGAGAGACTTAACTTTGTGTTTCCACAAGATAAAGACGTTAATGGCCACAGAAGGAGGCGAGGGAGTGAGGAGGAAAGAAACCGAGACAAACAGAGCAGGAAAAAAAGCCTAAAAATGGTCATTTAGTGCAACGCTTGAACGAGAAGTGGATTCACAATACCCGGAGGTGATCGGAATTAATTAAATGAATGACTCCCACGCATCTTTTACCCACTTTTTTCTTCAATGAGACATTTAAATGAGGTAATAACCTAAAAACTCAATGGCGTTTCCTTTTAAAGATGGTGTTAATGCTTGGCTTGAAAAAACTATCTGCTGTATCCACACAGCTCATAATTCTACCCTTTTATACAGCTTGAAACCATATGTGTCAGTAAATGTGCATGTATGTTGAGACTATTTGAGGAACCCAAAACACCTTTATCTGTTCAGGAAAAATAAATGATTTATTTTCATTCAGGCATCAGTCAAATTGAAGTTGCATATAGGTAAAGGTATATCAATCTTTGCAGTAACCAACATCCTGAGTGTACTTGATAGAAAAATAACCTTTTTTCCAATTAAAAGCCATCGTACAAAAGGCTACCATTGACACTCATTGAGAGGCTTCAAGGCTTACCCTCAAGGATTCACTCAAGTTCGTACAAGTGAACACTGGCTACGCAGAGAAGTGGGCTGTGTGGATGTGTGGAGATTACAAGCATTTGTGTCTTATATATAACTAGTATAGTAATACACACTGTCACACACTGCTGCTTATGGGATGACCTGCTTTACTTACTAGCTAGTTACTGTGCAAGCATCATTTTGTTTTGTGTTTATTTGGTACACCATTTTTGTGTTAGCAACCAATCTTTGTGTGTCCATTTATGTATACACGTCTATGATCCACATGAAATGAATTTCCCCTTGGGGATCAATAAAGTACTTCTAAATCTAAACCAAAACCACACTTTGTATTAAAGTCAGCATTACAAATTAATACTTATTTTTAACACAAACACAAAACTGTGAGGAGATATTTGCTGACTTAAAACAAATAAAATAAATGTAGAATCCCTTTGTCCACCTCTAAAGCTCTTTAACCTTAGATAAAAGGTTTTAGACAAAATGTCTCCCTGTCAAAGTATTAAGTTGCATTATATAGAGTTCCCTCTGCTTGTTCTAGATTGCACTGGAAAAGCTGAAAATATTTTTTTTCCAGCAACCTTTACAGTAATGGAGCTTTGCACATATAATTTGTTTTTTTTATTTTAGAAGAAAGTTTGATCAAACAGACACTCAAATGCACTGCAGGTTGCTCTGACCTTAAAGATCAGGTGTGTTTTGTAGGAGAAATGTGACAGCAATACTTATCCCCCATAAATGAGGACCGGTCATATGAATGTGTGTGTGTCTCAAAGAGCAGAGCTAGTATAAACATTTGTCTTGCAAACAAAATCTATAGAAATACCACTCAACGCTTTTGTTGTCTGGTAATAATGCTGCACTTTTGCAGCAAATCATAGCCAAAGTTGGCATCACCTTTCAACTGCTCCCGGTAGATAATGGCTTTAATGTATCCTTATATTGCATAGTTCCTCTGCAATGTCAGCAAAAAGCGTCCAGGAGTTCACCATTTGACTGTTTGTACTCTAATTGTCTGTCTTGATAAGTTGGGAACATAAAAGTGCTCAGCCCAAAGCTCTTATTTTTTAATAAGTGCCATGTTCCATGACAGCCCACTATTCTTCACATTTGTTTCTGTTTGACCACAAATATCAGTCATTTCTATTAACACACTTCTATAAATTATGAAGACCCTAGACATTTCGACCAGAATACGACCCCGACCAATAATCGTGCATACTTGTGTCCTTGTGATTGACCCTGTTAATCCAAAAAATGGGGCAGGTTGTTCATGATGCTTTGTGTCTTTGATCGGTTGTTTTTCAAATCCTGTTGCTCTGAAACCAATTTTAGTATCAAAAATCTAATCTATGAAGAATGTTTACACTTCACAGCTTTTAACTAAACCCAATAAAAAGTTTTCAATTAATAGTTAAATCAATGCCATGCACTTCACAACCAATAACCAACTTTTTGTCCTGAGCCACTATTTGACAATAAGTCACATCTTTGACTAAAGTTGGAAGGATTCAGTCCAGTGCGTTCACTGACCTGCTCCTTCTCACTTCAATTGGAGAGATAGGAGAGATAAAGGGGGGCATTTAAGCTCTGGTGGAGAGGTCTTACTCCCAGCCTCAGGTGCTCCAGCGTGCGTTGGAGATTGAAGGCGAATCACACCAAAAGTGCTCAAGGCCAAGCTGCTTCCGACAGTCGTTCTTGTGTTGTACACTTCTCTACACGGCACACAGGGAGAGTGAAAGAGGCAACTGAGAGGCAGAGAAGAAAACAGAAAAGGTGGCTTTGAGAAGAAGGAGGGGAAGGGAAATATCTTAATCCATAATAACAAAGGCAAAAATGGTGAGGCTTCACAGAAAGTCTCCTAAGAGACTGAGATATGGCTTGTACCCAAAGCACTGGCAAAAAGCTAACTCTCTAACATTTATCAAGAGGTTCAGATTTGGAGCCAAACACAACTATTCCTTCCTCCCCGACAGACAGACAGACGCACCAAAACAGATACAGTCTATCTCTTTATTCCACATCCTTCCCGACATTTACAAATCCATGAAAAAAAAAACTGCCAGCTGTAATGTTTGTGCTCATTATTCTTCATTACAGACTCGAAAAGCACCCAGGGCTAGATCATATTTGCCGTTAACTAAAGTTTTGAAGACAATTAGCTTAGGCCGTTAAAATTAATCACTGTTACAATCTCCAAGGCCAGTAGACGCACCAGTGTTTATGGTTTGTTTATTTGTGTGCCTCCTGTGGATATTGACTCAGCCTTGTTGTAAACAGTGGGATAAGGCTCTCTACAACCATTGGCTGGATTTGGTTTCGGCACAAGGATGAGCCAACCAATTGTGACCTGGATTAGAAACTGAGGAAGGAAAACAAAAGCTCTTTCCGTTTAATGATTACATTAAGTTTATCTTAACAAACTTCATTTTCCATGCGTTTATGCTCAACAACGGTACAAGCTGATTTGAGATCAGTGGGGATATCATTTCAGTCACTTCCTTGTCTTGAAACCCCTTACAGCAGCATTTCTTGTGTTCTTACAGCCAGTTGCCATGCCATTGATGATTAGCTCTAAACATCAGAGGCTTATAGGATCTGATAGACCTCCATTATGATAATCTAAGCAGGCTTTACTCACAGTGTCTCTGAAACAAGCTAAACAAAACAAGCCTCAAAATGACAACTTCCTCAAATTTGTCTATTTCATGACATTCAATGGATTTCAACAGAAGTACTTCGTGTGCAGTGAGATCCTATGTGTAGCCTAAAATTAACTGTACAACTTCCTTTTTCTTAATTTTTAATAGACTCTTGTGGTGTGATTTTTAGCTGCGACCAAATTGTAATAGCCCTTGACATGCTAGATAAAAACCACATAAACCAGCTGGCCCTTTTTACAGCAATATGATCTAAAACCAAAAGTATAATTTAACAATGAATTTTTTTTCTACATTTTCTTCCATCCTGGACACCAACCCCACCTTTCAACCCCAACCACAAAAGCAAATTGTTCTTGCTTTTATAAATAAAAAGAGAAAACTGGATCAATTTGAGCCTACAAAACACTAATACATTACATCAAACTGCAGTTTAGAGCTTACATTCAACTTGTGGCTCATCGTTAGACCGATGCAAACCTGTAATTATCTAAGCCTGTGAATGCTTTGCCACTATTCATCCGCATTTCAATGTGCTTCTCTTTTCTCCATTTCCATTTTTCTTCTTTTGCTCTTTTTGTCTGTGTGAGCAGACATAGCCAGAGCTGGAATAGATTCTCTTTAGCGGTGTCAACCAGCAAGCCATCCGGAACATCCCTTATTCAAGAGCCCATTGTCTGAGAGCATGTGAGTGGCCAAAGCTTACAGAGTGACAACTTATGTGGGTATAAGATTAATTATAAAAATTTTGCGGGTGCAGTGGCTAAATGGTAGAGCGGTGGTTCAATTCCCGCTCTCCCCACAGTTCATACTGTCGTTGTGTCCTTGGGCAAGACACTTAACCCACCTTGCCTCCAGTGGTGTTCCAGCTGCAACACTGGTGAATGGAACCTTAATGTAAGTCACTTTGGATAAAAGCGTCAGCTAAATGAATAAATGTTAATATAAATGTAAATACCTGGATAAGACAACATAGTTCAATATTAAGATGGTGATAGGACTTGCAATATTTGAAATTCATACGATAGGGGACTGCTATGTCTCAATATGCGACCATCTTTGGGAGATGTGTTCCCACAAGACTGTAGCGCCCTTCATTCAGAGTTACACTGTGCAGTATCACCCAGGCATACTATGTCTCTGAAATATGATTGGTTTTTTTACTTTTTTCATGTCAAAGAACCATCAAAACCTTGAGTCTAAAAAGATTACAATGCTATGTATTATCAGGTAAACATTTTATTGTATTTTTTAAGAGGAGAATATCTGTTTTAATCATGCAAAGACCACTCTGACTCTGAGATGATGATCAATATTATTGCCCTCACACTCGGCTGTTTTATGGTCAGTCCTTTGCTTGAAAGCATTGGTTGACAGAGGACACCAGAGAGCCATGTGGTACTGGGCTGTGGAGACTTATAGGCATTAATATCCCAGACCTGAAAAGAGATCCCACACAAACACAAGCCACAAATAGATCATTGGTGGGACGGGGGTTAGGCCTCGGAGGACTTTGGTAATACCTGGTATAATGTCTCACATCACTTACCGAGAGCATCTGCAGCAGCCACACTCATTTGGAACGGATGTGCCTAGGGCTGCTATAAGGAATTCTATTATTGCTCCAAAAAACAAGTATCTATATGAAAATGTTCCTCCTAATGTTCGAGTCTGCAGGATAGTTACAGTGTACTTAAAGGCTCCCCTGATAAAGACCTGATTAATGCATGAGCAGGCACAGGACACATCGGAATATTTAACTGAACTGTAAGAATTAACCAATGCGTTCAGTTCACAATAATTTATACATACTGATTTGGGCATTTATTACTGTAAACAAATGTTTATCCCACCAGTTATTACGGTATATCACCTGCACTCGACCTAGGCTCCCTGGCAATGCACAGTGGTCTGTTTAAAAGTCAATTTTACAAAAACTAACAACAACAACAACAACAACAATATACAATTAGAAAATCAAACGCGCCCTGTTGGATATTTCTTTTTACGTTACATTCAACAGAAAAAAATTGACCACATTATCCAGCCATACCATCATCATTTATTGTTGGACTTTAATTCCAAAAGCTCTAATGGCCCATGGAATTAAAGTGTGAAAATCATGACCCAAGCCTGCCCTGTATTTGTGAATGCAGAGATACCCGTGCTTGAAATGCCATTCTTTATCAGTATTTTGATGTCTCATGAAGAATAAAACAGTTTTGAACAAATATTTAAATTTCTTTGCTGCAGCTTTCTCTTCCTTACTTTTCTAAACAGCTTCCACAATATAAGACTATTTATTGCCAGGGAGTAATGGACAATGGGATGTGCAGTGTGCTGGTTTGAGCTAAATCAACCATTTTGCAACAAATAAACTGCAGCACAAATAAGAACATCATTCTTAATTTGGAAAGCTGACGGGGCAAGAAATGAGGAACAATACAAAGAGCCAGTACGGTAGTCTTCATTATACTCTGTGTCCTCGGCCCACGACAAAGCAGATTGTTATTGTGGCACTGACGAGCTGTGAACAATTACAAGTGATGTGTTCATGGATTTTCACTCTTATCCGATCTGAATCATAACTCCTGTTGTTGCTACAAATCCAATGCATAGTCCTTTTACCACAACAAAGCATATGTCTGTCCCTCTATTGAACACTCCCAACTTCAGCTCAATGAGGCCAGTGCTACAGAGAACAGTAAACAGTTCATAGAAAACACCAACTGAGAGGGAGAATCATCACTTAATCAACATCTTCCCTGTGACCCATGGACACAGTGCTAGCCATATGCAACATTTATGTATTATGATGGATTTGGGGGGAAGTATAAAGTGAATGAAACTAATGACCACTGTCTTTGTATCCTTGTTATTTATTGCTTTCAAATGCCTTTAATTTGCTAGATGAAGGTTCACACCTGCTTTAAATTCATTGTTTTCCTCTTTGTGCAGTAAATAACAAAATAGTTTTTCCACTGGGGCTGATCTATCCAATTCAAAGTCAGTATTTTGATTTATCAAATGCCTTAAGCCTTTCCCCAGAAAATCTGTTTCAGTTGGCTCAAAGCGATATGTGCACAATTTATAGCAAGTATTCAGCCGGGTCAACATACAGATAGTGGTGGAGAGAGCATTGGCGAATGGGTGCCCTGAATCCGAACTGTTTACAGAGATCACTGAGGAAATGAGGTAATTCTGTGGAGCTACTAATGGCCGAGTCTTGACAGGGGATATGTTTCATTTATCCTATCTACATCAAGGTCGACGCAGCAATTACCACGGCGGGGGTAGAGAGGCTAAAAAAGAAAATCCAGCAGCCCAGCGGTGAATATACAACAAATCACCTGTGCTGTTTAGGGCAGGCAAATTTTCAAATAGCTGATATAAAGTGTAGCTCAGAGGCAGAGTGTGTGCATGGAGAGAGGGAGTGAATGGTTTATTACCAAGCCCAGCAGCTAAAAGCCCACTGCAAACTCACACCTTTTATGTAGCATACACTCATGTGGCTGGTTTTTGGGGAACATGAAAAATGGCTTATTCTGTTCCGTGACAGATCAGCGGCCGAAGATTACGATTAAGAAGCGCCATAAGAACTCTGACAAAAAGGGGACACATTGAGCATAGATAAAAAACAATTACAAATGATCTGAGCTTTATGACTAGCATGACTGGGATTGTTTTTTTGACACTATCCTGTGTCAACTATAACTACTTCTTTAATTTTAATAGCCGTCTCAGGTGTGCTTCACAAATATCAGGTTGTGTTCTTGGAAAACAGCAAACCTCAGATTGCACTTGGAAGAGTTCACTTACCCTACGCCAACATTTAGAAATGGCACTAGAATGTCATACTGTTCCTACTCCAAATACTATGATGCACCTGTCTGCTACACACAAGGCTTGTACATATTCCAGCCACGAGCAAGAACAACAGCAATTGCTAAGTATGTTTTTTTTTTTGTACTTCAAAAACTCTATTTTAAAACATACTAATGACACTACTTTTTGACTGCGCTGCCATCCACAGTGCAGCATTTCAGTTGGAGCAGATCTGTGTAAAAGTTTTTTTTATTTTTCCGTAATGCCATTATGGTGAGACAGGCCCCTCAGTTTTCTCCCTCTTAATCCTTTTACCACCATTTTCCCACTCTCCTTCATTGCACTCGTGTTTCCTTCCCCTGACGCAGACTGACAGGCTAGGCGTTGCTGCACACTTGCTGTGTTCTCACCGGCTGGTCAGCCCGGATTGGCATGCACAGTGTGTCTCCTGGAATGACCTGCCTGCCTGCGTTGCGCTCCTATTAAAATTCCTGTGCCAGATCCCCAATGAGGCAAGTGTAGCAGGGTCAGCTTGGCTCGCTGGCCTCTCTCCCCTCGCCTGTCTAATGAAGAGGACGCCTGTTGGGTTCATTATTAAAGCATGGCTAATAACAGACGCAGAAGAGCGACGGGGAGGAGGGGATGGCAAAATGGAGACAGGCTGTGACAAGGAGGGCTTCAGGACTAAACAAAAATGTTGCAAGATGAGAATTTTTAAACTTATTAAACATATTATGGCTAGATGAGAATGGAGACTTTTTGTGACTAAGACAAACTTATTAAAAAAATATTTATCATTCAATAGTTTTACTTTTTAACACATTTCCAACACAAAACAAATTCTACTCAAACTGACTAACAGTTCACATTAGCCACTAATGTAGCTTCTCAAGGCAAGTGGCAACTTTCAATTCAAAATAAACACCAGCCTTCTTTCCTCTGGGGTATAGAACATGTAATCCTAAAAGAAATTGCCTTAGTTTATGTGTGTGCCTTTGTGTAAATGTTTTCGGTGCGTCTCTTCCACAGTCTCGAGCTGTGATGCATCAGATTACCCCATCAGAGGGCTTGTCCGGCGAGGCCATCAGTCCGACACTAATCCTCCTTTGATGAGTCTAGCTTCACAGAAAAAGCGCTGACATTTCGCACTAAGGCCACCTCCCTTTTCTGTTGCCACGCACGGACAGACCCGGGCCCCAGCGAGATGCTCTTTTATCCCGACCTCAACAAGATGAGGCCCTGGATTCAGGTGAGTGCTGTATTTGATGGCATCTCACAGGTTACTGAGGCTTAGAGGTGACACTGAATATAGGTAAGCTTAGCGAGTCATTTTCACGACATTTTGTGTACGTTTTGACAGATTCAGATTTGACAACACAAGTGAAACAAGGCTCTTTGAATTAGCTTCCCTATTTAAAAAGCATTAGAACGAGGCACTTAACATCTACATCCATGGCACATTAAAACGCCATTAAACACTGTTCTATTAAAACAGTTAACTAAGGCTCAATGTGGCGTCATTACACTTAGACATTTATGTGGACAGAAAATAAAGGGACAACAATTTTACAAATAAATGAGAGTTAATTATAATAAACGTGCAGTACAGAAAGAACTGGACTTGATTTTCTTTTGTGTTGTGCTTCGGTTAGAAATCTACAAAACTGCGTATTTGATTTCTTCATTTCAGAGTGAAGCCTTCTTTTGTAGACACCAAACAGAGCCTTTTAAACTACATTTGTAAAGTGCTCCAATGTTGCACCTGGATAGTAACCTTAAAATCTATGTTACATAATAGCCCTATCGCCGTGGAAACAGCAACATGAGGTGAAAATCTTTTTACTTGGTGAGCGCAGATCAATATCCTTATACACAGGTTTCAGGAGCACACTAGTTTTATGAACTAAAAGCTACTCTGTGGCTCCTCAGCTATGGTAACTTTGTGCTGTGGACTGATTTAAGAAATAATAAAACCTTAACATTTGGCCCACAGGACGGCCATCGATTTCCCTCAGCAGAGACCCATCCAGAGCTACATTTGTGATCACACAGGGCACAAGAAATTACACCACAGTACAAACCCTTCCATTGATTAGACAAAGTGGTATGAACTGTTCAAATGTTAACCACAGTGCAGACATTTCTATAAAGATGGTGGGGGAGGAGAGGAGATCAAGGAAACAAAAGTAGTGGGTGTCTCCTAAACCCATTTCCAACATGCTGTATTTAATTTGGATGTTCACAAGTGTGACGGAGTGAAACGATGCATGTGGGCTCCATGTGGACTCCCAGAGGGAAGCCCTGCTGAAAAACTCTGGCA
The DNA here is from genome assembly GCA_024416835.2 of Perccottus glenii. Taxonomy (NCBI): domain Eukaryota; kingdom Metazoa; phylum Chordata; class Actinopteri; order Gobiiformes; family Odontobutidae; genus Perccottus; species Perccottus glenii. The sequence continues at coordinate 8,959,817 of CM044562.2, forward strand.
CATCTGCATGCAGCTGTCAGCACCGAGTCGGGACTCCTTCAAAGACGGGACGGGACACAGAAGGACGGACAGAGGGGGAATTATAAGAGGTAGGTATTTTACTTTAATTAAAGATAGTCACACTTTTTTTTTTTTTTACTAATTCCCAAGTGTGTTTGAAAGCTGTTTTTTGTGAGTGAGCCAGCCAAGTATTTGCTGGAAAACAGAATGACAATACGAGGATTAAGAAACAGCAAAATTTTGCAATGTCATTTCTTAACAGAAAACATATAAAACAATGCTAGGTTTGGTCTCAACTGCAGAAGCTTGTAACACCAATAATACAATGTCAAGCATCAGCGGTTTTTTTTTTCTTTTACGATTAAACTCCTAACATTATAAGCATTAGACCAGACTGATTTCCTTAAAATTACTGAGAAAGTGAAGAGCTGAACAGTTGATCTGGTCAATGAACAAATGGTTTCATAGTGAAAGCTTCACCAGCTTCTGCCAGAGTGAGGAGTGTCACTGCCTCCCTCTGGCTCCAGGAGGAAACACACAGGGGTCTGTAATGGTTCAACAGCTTGACCATTTGGTCAGATTTATTCGACTGAGATGAAACACATGACATTGTTTCAATCAAATGAAATGCAACCAGTGCTTACAGTGTTTATTCAACTTTTGTAGGGTTTTTGGAGACATTTTATATCTGCAAAAAATTATCATATATAAAAAGATATATTCAAATGTTTCATCAAAGACTAAAAGCCAGATTTTCATGATGTAAAACGCAAAGTCCTTGCAGATGGCACACTCATTTTCAGGGCGTGTCCAGAGCTGGTGCATTGTTTAAAGAAAGGCTGGAAATGGCAATGTTGAGCAGAGTTATTTTTAATTTTTTAGATGGATGGATGAATAGATCATAAATTATAGAACAAACAGTGAATCTACTGCAGGAAGGGGTCTGAGAATGGATAAGGTGCGTAAAGCAGAGCCCGGATTAAAAACTAGTGACTGCATAAAGATCTGTGTAAAAATACCTTTGTGTGCCTGAATCAGTCCACAATGACAGTAAAATACAACAACAGTTTAGGAGCTACTTACTTCATGAAAACGGACATCCCATGTCCCTTTTTCATTTGTCCCTCGGTCTCTACTCAGGAATTATCCAGGATTGCTCTCATGTGTCTTATCAGCTCATAAACACTTCAAAGGCAAAGGCGCGCAGTAACTGATCTGAACTATAGTCCAAACATGACTTTTGACATGACAAGTGTTTGTGTGGCCGACGCAGTGTTTAATGTCCTGCTCTGATCAGGTGGATGTGCTCGGGCACGGGCCTGAGATGAGAAGGACCACTATATAATACTGTAGTTACCACTATTTTTGTAAAATGTCCTCAATTATTTTATATGAATTATTTATTAATTCATCAGTTTAACAAAGTATTAGACAATATTAATTATTTCAATGTTTAAAAGTTTTTTTTTAAATACAGCTTCCTAAAACTGCACAAAATATTATGACATCTGACACCCAGTCAGTTTTTAGCACCATTTAGTGCATTGCCCAGTTATTCAACATTTAACAAGGCAGTAAATATGTTAATCGCTACTGGGTCCATAAATGCAGTCTGACTTCCACAGCTTCATATGGCCCTCTGCTAGTGACAATGTTTTTTTTTTTCTACATACTATCTGAAATCTGAAATCTAAAATCTAAAGAAAATATGACTTGTTCCAATGAGACCCAAGTGTGCATCATCACAGAGGGCATTGCAACAGAAGATGTATTCATTTATGCACAACAAATTCTCTCTGAAAGATATATAAACATGTTTTTGCACGAGCCAATAAAAGTAGCATGTAACAGCACCAGCTGAGAAGAGAGCCCATATTCTCCCAGCATCCCCATCACACATGTCTCTCCCTCTCTGTAGACTCCCTAATGACATTTGGTCACCGGAAAAAGCCATGATGGTGCTGTTAACTGCGAGTAGGGAGGTGGTTGTCACGGTTACCTGATGCAGCCTGGTGCTGGACCATCTGCCATGCAAAAAGACAGCTCCCTGCTCACTGCTGTAATTACAGCGAACCCCAAGAAGCCAATGTAGAGCCTGGCTCACTACAACCAGTGACAAATAGAACTGATTTAACAGATCTAAAGAAGAGCGACCGTTCTGGGAGACAATCTTATAACCCATTATTATCGTCAATGGTACCCATAATGCAGTGCTGTAGGCAAGGCAGCCATAAACTGTGCAAACAAATAAATAATAGCCACAAGTTTTCATTAATCATATCAACTGAAAGGCAGCTAAGTCACTTGTTCCAATTTAGTCAATGACTCCGACCTCAGAAGTGCTGCTCTAATCTTCTACTAAAGCATTTACTGTTAGTTATATTGAAAACGTCTGGGTTCACAAACAAGTTTTACAAACTTACATTTACAAGCAGTCTATGTAAGTTTAAACTGGGAGAAGAACAGGACAAGCCATTCTTTAGCTTTATGTTCACTAAGGGATCACATATTAGACACTTTTGCCATGTGCTTAAGACTAGATTATTTGAGATGATTCTTCAAAGGTTTAAATTTCCTCACAGCAGCTCCAGGATCAGCCTTGTACCTGATCCTAGGCCTCAGTCTGGGGGTAAGTGGACCGGACACTTAGAGCAAGGGTTACACATTCACGCTGTCTTTATGTGGACGGTTTCCAGGGGCAACACTGCTGAGGTCAGTTTCCACACGCAGCACTGTCCAGGCAAAATCACTGGTGAATAACAAACCACTGCATTTGTACTTTTTTATAACAAAGCTCAAAAAAGCAATTAAAATCCAAATGTGGTTTAAATTGCTTGGTGATCCAATTAAAACAGAGCCCTGCAGATACCAGTCAGCTTCTAATGAGGTGAAATTAACAGCATTAGCATAGCCTCTCCTGATTGTCTGCCATACAACAACTTCCTGCTTTCTGCCTCTTCATATTTTCCGTCCTGTGGGCATGTCCTGTTCTGAATGTCGGTGGAAAATAAATATGTGTATTTTGAGTTATTATCGCTTCCTAATTTACCATAATGAAAGTGCTAGCCCGCGCTTGTGGATGAGCCATTTTAATTTCACATCCAAAGCAGACCTGCATATTAATGACCTTATTTGCATAAATCATGTCACTCCACTTGGGATTCCAATTAAACCCTTGATTAATTGCTCGGCTGACCCGTTAAATAGAATTCTTTAAGTGGTTCAACAGGCGACCAAAGCCTGTATACACAAACGCACGCACAGATACACAAGTGCGCAAACACATCACTGTGAACTCACACGTGATTCTCTCTGAATAAAATTAATCTCAGAAAGGATCTACTAATTCTGAAATGTGAACATCCCCGGGAAGTGTGAGTCTAGCCCCATGCAACGCAGTGAACAAACCAGCTCCAAATAAAAGATGAGGAGAGCAGAACTTCATCCAACAACATATTCACATGTGTGTTACTGATCCTGATGTAGACCACCACAAGAGGAAAGTGTTATTTTACATTCTCATGCATCATTAGAGACAGGAAACTAGAATATACAACCTTTCACTCATGATGAATGTCATCAAATGTTAGAAGAGATTAAAAAATAAAGTGCTCTGATAAAAATGTACACTAAAGTCACATTTTATGACAGTATTTAGGTTATTAAAACAAAGTTTCAAATTCCAATAATGGCTCTGTTGGTCCAATGAAAACATCACCATCTCTAAACTATTTATGACATTTTGGAAAACAAACAAAAAGCCCTATATTAATAAATGACATTTAATGATATCATAATATTGTTGGATGGTAGCTGCCGATCCCTGCTGAGCATCAAATGGGTCTTTTTATAGTTTTGTATTCCAGTGTTTTGGATACACAGCATAAATATAAAGTCTAATCTGCCGCCTGTCTGAGTCTCCGAGCTGGCGAGGCAGTAGGAGGTGTACTATGGTGGACTTGAGGGTCAGGGAGAGGATGACGCTGATGATTGGTAGCAGCCGAGCTCTACAGCCTTCTCCGAACTGTCAGCTCTGCAGGCCTGCTGTCCATCTCACCCCCGGGTCGCACAGATGGCCTCTGGCAGGATGACAGACAACTGACGAGTCACTGGAACTTTATGGATACAACTTTTCATCATGGCCACCTCTCTTCTCGGAGGTACATGCATGTCGCCTCAATCAATGATGGATGTTCTATTCTGCATTGCAAGATTTAAGTTTTCTGTCAAATTATAACACAATAGATTTGTTGTCCAGAGCTGTATAGAGTTCTATCCAAAAATCCAAAATGTGTTCCATTCAAAAAGTATGCATAAAAGTGACACAAGTACCCATGTACAGCTGAGGTCTGGCAGGGAGCAGTGTTGTTACCTCACCTGCTCCTCACTCGCTCAGACTTAAGGCCAGCGTCCTGCCGAGTGGGCTCAGCCGATTAATATCTGCAGGCCTGTCCAACATCAGTGTCCTCTGCTCATGACTCAACACTGGACTCATACTGTTATTGTGGGTTTATGCAGATGTGCCTTCATATTAGCAATCTGAATAAGAGGACAAAAACTGGTCACAGTCAAGTTTGATGCATTTTCTTTATATGCTTTAATAGCAGAATCAAAGGAGGATTCTTGAATCCTAACAGTTTTGCATTAGAAACTCAAAAAACCTGGGAGTATCTTGTCAATCCAGGGGTTATAGCCAGAATGTTATCTTAACAATAGCATAACTGCCTCAGGGCCCTTTTAAGACCTTCTCGTTTCATCTCCATTGCTCTGCAAGTTCAGTTACATTTGACCAGGCATCACCATGGCAGCGGACATTGGCCCGTGTGCCTGACTCAGACATCATCAGAGCATTTCAGCTCACAGTGACTCATAATGAGTCCCACTATGCTCCACTGCTGCTCAAAATAGGCTCACTTTGCTTCTGGAGATTTCTCTGGAGAGGTCTTCTGTGATAGTCTGTCTAAATCATCCTTTCATTCTGCAACAAACCTAATCCAGACAGAAGAATCTGAGAATGCTTGGACTGGGACCACATCTTGTGGAGGTTTGATTTTCTAGACCGGTGTTACTTACCTCACACATATATTACACAATAAATGACCAACCATTGGTCCTCTAGCCTTGCTACATGATTAGATATAGCCTCTGTAAAAAGAGTCTGATGCTTTATTTAATCTTAAGTATATTGGCTTTTATTTGCTGAAATTATGATACATATTTAGTTCAATAGACTTGTTAGTGTTGTGTGATGCTTCTTTTTCAGGCAGCCTGTGGGTTTGTAGTAGTGCTAAAGGAAAGGCTCTTTATCGGACAAATTTTCTATCTGATAAGTGCAAATGAGATTTGCTAACCGTGGGCATGACTTCAATTCTGGGTCTCATTTTGGAAGATTATTTCATTCTCCTGAATTTGTGAAATCTATACACTAACTAAAAAAGATAATGTGGCACTGTTTCTGGGTTAACCTGTCAACACGAGTAAGTCCTTTACCCTTAAGAAACAATTCACTTCACGGTCCCTTCTGTCAAATACGTCTGAGTGATAGTGCAGTTGTTCTAGTTGCACATACACAGTAATTCAAATACAATTCAGTTAAAAGGCTAGGCAATCCCTTGAGAGATTTTTTATTTCTATTCTTTTAAATCAACAGCATCCCACAGCCAGAGCACATAGAACATTCTAGCATGTTTAGTGATGTTACAGTCACTTCAGTCCAAATGCACCACATACTTTATAGATTATTGTTATTATTGATTTAGTCAGATTATTGTTTGGATTAAAAAAATACATATGCCAGAACCCTGTGGCACCAGCTAAATCTGTATCATCACCGGTTCAGTGTAATTCTATGGCCACAGTTCACATGGCCGATGCCAGTCTAATGCAAGTTATCTATCTGTCCAATAAAATCAGACCCAGAGCTAAAAATAAGCCCATTGAGAGGAGCACAGAAAGAGGATCTGCTTTGGCAAACACCCAGTGCTCTCAGCTAAGCCTCACAGCGTGCCAGTGACACAGTGTCCTGTCGTCCCCTACGTCAGAGCCAGATACAAAAAGTTTCACTTCAAGCTTTTAGGCAAAGGGGAAAAGTTTTTAGAAAAACATCATCCTTTTCTAATTTTAACAATTAAAGTATTGCTGTTGACACAAAACGGGGCAAATATGGGTGATAGTAGTACCACAAGTTTGCTCACACACTCCCATTTTCCAATCAATGTCCCTCAAGGATCCTCAAATCCTCGCTTTTATTGATTACTAGATTGAATTTTATTTAAAAAATTTTATGCAACAAGTAATGTTGTTAGTGTGGAAACATCCTTGAAGCTTGATTTGATATGCTTTGGTACCATGTTGGTACACACACGCTGAACTGAACAAAACAAATGTTTCTATTATTACCACCATTAAAAGTGCAGAGTCATGAGTCAATGGCAGAAAGAGGAGAGTGCATTCAGGATTAGGAGGCAATCTGGATTAGTCTGAGAGGCTTCTGCTGCAGCGCCTGCTGGCGTCACATGACACTGCAAAAGAATGCCAAGTCAGACTGAGAGTTTCAGAAATATATTGCAAAAATATGCACGTGCATGTTGGACTGTTAGTCAATTTTATTTAAATCAAAAATAAAAGGATGAGCTCTAATTACATTTGGCTTTTATGTGTGTCAAATTAACAAAACCATGACACAGAGTCAAATGTGTTTTCTATCCTTTGCAATACAACTAGCTCATAACAAGCAGAGAAATAATACATGAGAAATAACTTAATTACTGCTCACTCTGTGCTGGGCTCTAATTATAGCCTTTACAAAAGAGCATGCAGTAATGCACTTTTAAGTGTAATGCTTTACTTAATTAGGTCCAACACACACACACACACACACACACACACGTCTGTAATTAGTGGCAGTGATGAACCACACTATTACCGTTTCATTTACACAGCATCATGGCACACAGTCGCTGCCCTGCATGCTAGCACCTAGCCACATCTTGCTAACTGCAGAGCATAACACAGAGATCCACCATGATGTCTTACACCTTAGCTCAACATTATTAGTCAGCGTTAAGAGACTCTAACCACTGGTCATGGTCTAACAAGGTGTGAACATACACCTAACAGTCCGTGTTTATACTTATTATCACAGAGCTAGTGGGGGCTAAGGAACCCAGCAGCCATTTAGCCATTGAACCTTTTTTTAAGCTTCTTCAAATGTTGTGGAAAGAATAAACTGTGCATAGACTCCCCTTGTGAGAGGTCAGAAAGAAGGCGCCCTGTTGTAGCAGCTGGGTTTGTGGCTAGTACAGCTGATGATCAGAAACGTGAACTCACATATTCCACACTCTTGTCCTTGGGTTATTATCATTCTGCAAAATAAAAAAAACCTAATGTCTTAAATGTCCCAATATGTTTTAACTAATTTTAATGGTCAGGGGGGGCTAGGCCAACACAGAGAAACCATACTAAACAATAAACAGGCTATAAAGAGCTTCAGAATATATTATAACATACTTCCCAAGCCCAATGCACAGACCACACACAGTTTTAAGTTACGCCCAATAAAATGTTGGTCATAAAGTTATTTTCCACTACACAACAGCTCATATGGGACAGATTTGATCAATTATTTCAAAGAAAAAAAAACAGTCTGCCGTTTCTATTTGAGTTAATTTGTTGTATGAGGCCTTCTGGCAGCAAACTAAAAACGTCTTCCACAGTATGTAATAAATAGTCAAAGCCAAGTATCTTTAAAAGCCTGGAAAATATTGATGTTTAGATGAACTTAATCAAGCCACATTTGTGAGTGAAAACAGACTGTGGAGTTGGAAATATTTGAGTGTTTGTGTCAAGACCCAAAAGAGAGGAAAGAAGAGCGCTGAGGTCATCCTCCCATATGACCCCTCTGTTACTGAAGAAACCTGCAAAATATGTCTCTTCTTTGTGGGAACATCTCTGTGGGAAACCATTATCACATGGCAAAGATACAACATCCCTGTCCAAGGTTTGAAAGTTCATCTTAATTCAATTAAAAGCTGCAAAAATTTATTACAGCAGCATTATGTCACACTCAGAGACAGAACGATAAAGAATATATGCAACATGTTTAATAGAATTGCACTTTGAGCAAATCTAAACAAATCTTTTCAACATGTTAAAACTGAAAATACAGATTGTAAAAAGCCTTTAGCAGCTGCTTAATCGGAGCCTGATCATATCACAAATCTTCTGATTGTGGAGCTTGAATGGAAAATAAAAAACAAAACTCAAAGTAAAAACACTTTCTTTTACAGTCAGTTCCAAATTCACCAGCAACAAGACAACAAGACAATTTTAACAAGACAAGACAATTGTAAACTAAAGCACACTTCCCTCATTCATTCATTAAACTGGCACAACATCCATCAATATTATCAAACAGAAGTTGATCACGACTTGCTGGGCGTCAATTAAACACAAATGATAACATACTGTGTATATGCGTTTCAAGGAAGAAAACATGGGAATCCCAGACTGCAGAACCCAGACCACACAAAGTTGCACATTTGGCAATTCTACCTTAGTCTACCTTGACCTTTCTGTTGCTGCCAAGTCATCTCAAACTGAGTGAACAGTCACAAACCCCCACAGCTCACAGGGCTCTATACAGTCCCCCAGTCACATCCACAGGGGGCACTATTCATTAAAACAGAAGTAATACAAAGGGAGGGTTTTTTAATGATAGGGAAGGACTTTCCAGATGGCTTTCTAAACCGTCTGCCAGCCTCTTGTGATTGCCAGTTTTCTTAAATACAAATAAGGTTTACAATAGAACAATATTGTCAGTCAGATTACACAATGATAGTAGTAATGTCAGTTTAGATTTTATTAGAAAAACCCATTCCATTCTGCATTTCCAATTTACACACATAGAAAAACTACACAGACACAATCTATCGAGCTAGATTTATATTCAGCCTTGCCCAAGGAAATTTCTTAGTAAAATAAAGAGTGTATTCTATGATTGTGATTTTAGCCACAGGAGGTCACAAGCCATGCACTGTTCCGTTTGTGCCGGTCCCAAGCCCGGATAAATAGAGAGGGTTGTGTCAGGAAGGGGATTGAATGTAAAGCTTTTGCCAAATACAATATGCGAATCCCTAAAATGAGAAGAGGATGCAGGGGAGAGGGCTGGATGGAGGCAGAGGATTCTCTATGGTGACCGCTGAAGGGAACAGTCGAAAGGAAAAGAAGAGGATTCTATGATTGTGATTTTGTAAAGACTGTGGGTTGTTGCAAGGAAGTGAGGCTGGACTGGAGTCATGAGAGAAAAAACTTGTCAAAGTCCAACGAGCCCCAGGTCGTGTGTGTTGAGGGGGATTAGGAGCGGTCGGTGATCCCATCAAAGCAGCGTGTCACCGGCACCACGTCTTAGCACTCAGCCAGCACTGATCCCCTAACTGACTCTCAGCGGGCCAACTAAGGCCAGCTGACAGCGACGCTATTTTGGGACAGAAATCAGTCCAGTCTGGACAGAGGTGCGCTCAGTGACGGCTGTTCTAAGAGTGAAAAAAAGTTGCCTCTTTACAATGCAACAACTCATTCAGCACGTTTACATGCAGACATTACTTTGATTAAGCTCACAGCTCGATTAAGCCTTCGCAGCTGGAGTTCACACCTTGTTCAGGTTTACATGGACGAGAGAGAACTGAAGTACTGTGTCCGCTCGGGTTGATGCTGCATTCATGTGGGTATGTCCTAGGTATTTCACAGCATTAGGTCAATGTTAAAAGAATTTTAAAAAAACTAACGTTAAACCTGACTTTTTTGTAGCGTTGAATCCTAAAACAACAGGCTGATTTGTTCAGTAATTGAGTTATTAATAAATATCAACAGTAACATACCGTCTTAGCAAGCAAACTAAGAGCAAAACGTTCATTACTCTGTAACTGTGGTGTCTGAAGGCACTTGAACACACCCAAAGCTACAGTAAACTAGCTTGAGCAAAGCACAATAACCAATAAACAGCATACCCAATGGCAGCGTGACCATTTATATGGTCTTTGTTGGCCTAAAAATGAGTGTCTCTAAACATTGTTCTTCATGTTTTTCTGTTTCCGTGTGTGACTTTGTGCTGCCGTCCGGCTCATGCTCAGTGCGTTGTATTGGCCTTAATCGAAGTAGGCCGTATAGATGCAACAATAATACGACAATGAACCGCATTATCCAGGTGTACTCCAATTTCAAGAGATTCAAATGATGATTGGCTGATCTTTTGCAATTTAGTCTCTCTTTATAAAAGTCTGTCTTCATATAAAATCCTGAAAAACATCCACTGCTAGAATCATATTGAACTTCTACCAAACAAATTTCCTGCTATTGCTAGCCCACTGCATTTACCGCCATGTACTTGTCAATGTTTAGCTTCTTGGCAACGTTTTGCCCAGAAACAACAACAACCTCCGACTTATCTGACTGTCTGATTATTTCCACAGCCGTGCTGCATTCAATGAACATGATGCAGAAACAGCATAGATGCAGCTCACAGAAAAACACCATAGGCCTAATAATTTTTTTTGCCAGTATCCTAGTTGTCACAGCGCTGGTGTGGGGGGTGCTGCAGCAGGAACAGTGGACTGTAGTCGCATTTTTTGCGCCCTTCGCATGTGCACTTTTCTCAAGTGAAGTTTTTCCGTCGCCCTCAATGAGAAAAAGCACTACTGCTTGGTAACCGCGCTCCGCTCAGTGTATTTCACCAAGACCCAGGGGTTTGTACACAAAAAAAAACACCCATTTTTTAGACAGAAAGAGCACCTAAGCATAATTACTTGAGATTTACCAGGACCATATGAACACAATTAGCAACGGTGACTCTTTATCTGAAGTCATATTATAAATATATATCATTACTGATTATTATGATTATTACTTCAGTCCAAACAGGTCACTGAAGCCGTTATCTTTATGAAATCAAATATCACCCAGACATTTTGGGCTTACACTAGTATTGAACAGTACAGTAAGGGTTTCAATTTGGGTAGGCTAAAGAGAATTAAAAATTCATTAAATAAAAATGTGTATTTCTTGCAATCGGTTTTATTTCATTGCCTTACTTTACTGCGTTTTCTTTTACCTATTTGTCAATCAATGTAGTGTCACACTGTATTTCAGGTAAAATCCACCTGCATCTTGAAGCAAAGGTGTTTTTTTCCACAGCCTTTTTTCTATAAAAAAGTAGAACACTGAGCAGTGACTGTCAAAGAAATAATACTAAGAGAGATCAAATACTAATGTCTCTCACTTGCTGCAAATATGTGCATACTAATGATCAAGCGCACTGGCGTATTGATTAAAGTGCACTGTTAACCTGCAGAGGCCCAGGACACATGCCTGACTGCCCCCGTTAAACCATCGGCCCACCTCTGTGACACGCTCATATCTGGAGGGGGCTGTTAGATGGATTTCAGGTTGAGATGTTATTGGAGTCAAAGCAGTGAGGCAACCACAACTTCAAAAGGCAAGGTGTGGGCGTAAATAACACAAGGTAATTATCTGGGCTCTGTGTTTCGAGGAGCGGGGTGAGGGGAGCATGAAGGGGGTCCAGGATGTCTGTCCACATTTGCTTCAACTCGCCGCACTCACTTCACTCCTGTCAGGCAGATGGGAGGACACAAACGTTCCCCTGGGCATCAAAGAACATTATAAATAATACCTAGAGTATTGTTGGTGTGGGAACACTGCATCAAAAACTGGTCCAGCCTAAAGAGAAGATCCCCACAAACAGAGTTACGTGGTCTATGCTGTTCAGTGAAGACTGCAGCGACAGTTATGTCAGTAAAACAAAACAACCGATTCACCAGAGGAAGCATCAGCACAGAAAAGCCAAGTCTGCAGTCCACCTCCACCTCAAAGAGAAAGGACATTCCTTTGAGGACAGCAATGTCTGAATTTTGTCCAGAGAGACCAGATGGTTTGAGTGAGGGGTGAAGGAAGCCATTTTTGTTCAAATGGAAAAACCTTCTCTGAACAGAGGCCTCAGATTCATGTTGGCTAGTATTTATAACAGTGTTTTGAAACCTAAATTAAAACAGTTTCACTCTAGAACAACAACAACAACAACACCTGAATGTAACAGTGACACTAACAACTTACCTGAGCCTTAATGACTCTCACATCAGGAGTCACACTGCCCTTTCAGAGCTAATGTCTATGAGACCAGAACAGCCTAGTCCAATCAGAGTTAGTTTCAGGTCAAACTCGTCCCTCTAGAGATAAAACTCAGCTCTCCTACCTGTCGAACTCAGATTTGAAAAAATCTCTTGGAGAAGAGACAAAACAAAATCTTCACTTTGAAAAACTACATCCAGATGCCTTCACAGACATGTATCTACTCAATTCGAACTGAGGTTTTAGCATAAGTCACAATAAAAATGTTTTCTTCTATGGGAATATCTCTGACCAGTTGCATGACTCACTTTCCCTTACACTATCAGGATCTAATAATTCAGGCAGTTTGGTCGGAAAACTAGTAGTAAAAGTGAAAAACATCCTGTCCAGTCATCCAGTCGTTGAAGCCAAATTGCAGAGGAAGGTGAGAAGCCATCTGTTTTATAACTAAAAAGTTTATGATGAGTGAGACGTCATTAGGCAAATGCAGCAGGAGCAGCTGGACAACAAGTCATCACAAAGTCAAAAAGTTCCACTTATGGGACTTGAGTTTACACAAGTTGATTTTATCAGACAGCAAACATTAAATCTATTCACATCCAGGCTTAATAACATCCGCATGGATTTTAATTTACTGCTCAATCATTTGGAAGTGCACACAAAATCCCTAGCCAGAGCAATTTAACAGAATTTGCTTTCTCTGCTCCTCAATGTTTCTCATTTGAGTAATCAAATACAACTGTGCTAATTACTGGTACTATTCAAAAACATCGCTAAAAGCTCAGACCCTAATGATTTCCATTGAATAGAAAAAAGCTGAAATTAATGATATAAAGCACACAGTCTGAGCCAAAGTAGAGAACAATTAGAAAACTGCATGATCAGCAAATAGACTCAGTCACAGCCAATAGACTTTCTCCTACTTCCACTGCAGGTAACGAGTTAAAGGTCAGTAGGTTCTTCTGACACCAATTAGTGGACCAGCACAGCTCATCAGTTCAATGCTTTGTGAGATTCCAACAAAGCTAATTGCAGAATAATGAGGGTAAGCTGATACTAACATAATGAGGAAAGCACCTGACATAATCCCTTGGGCACTTGGTGTTGTGTACTGCACTTCAATTGATGTCGAAGGTTAACACTTCGGTCCAGTGGTCTAGTGGATCAGGTCACGATCAGGTGAAAGTGCAGGTTTACTTTTAAGAGCCAAGTCTCATGTGACTGTCTTCATGAGACACTTGGGAACAAGAGCCATTGAGTTTCTTGAAACTTTAACTTCCCCAAAGTTTTTTTTTTATTTTTATAAACAACTAGTGAAGAAAGCTCTTAATGACTGTACATTTGTAGTTAGTACTAAAACAGCAGTGGGACATGTATTCTGTCAGAGCTATGAACTTGGGCACAACTCTGGTAGTGCCCACCCCAAGAGATGGTGTGTGGGGAGGGGAGTTTTCCTACAGAAAACCACAAATACTGCATTATGCATCGTTTTTTTTTCTCAAATGAGTAGTAGTATTAGCAACATCCTTCCAGCCATATTTTGATTTATTTCAATCAATTTTGTTAATTATTATTGATTATTTTAATTCCCCAACCCCATCTAACTCACAAAAGGTCTAAATGTAGTAAAACTTACAGGGGCCATGAACTGTTTGAAAGTGACCATGAACCCAGTTTCTTCTAATGACATGTTGCGTTTTTAAAGCCATAACCTCTGAATACTTATATTACCTTTTTTTTTTTTACACTGGATTTCCAAAACAGCTTTTGTCCAAAAATGATAATAAACTGACCATGAGTGCAGGGCTTAAGGGCTCACTGAAGGTAGTCCATCACTCTGTTTGGGAATTCAAACGGTCAAATTGACTGTCGGCAGTGCACCTTTGACCTCTCAACAAGTAGACTACATCTGAGCCAAACGCACAGGTCAGACAGCCCCTTATTGTGTCACTATAAAAGAACACAACGGGGCAGAGGAGAGCACTGTTTAACGAGTACAAAAACAGTTGTCCTCTTCTGCCCATGACACCTTGATGAATAAACTCTCCAGACAAATCAATGAAACCACAGCAGCAGAGGTCAGTAAGCCAAGCGCTTGGTCAGCCGGTGTCAAAGTCACGCACTTCCATCACTTTAGGAAAAGAAAAGCTCATCTGATGATTAACTGAATACTCTGTATTGTTATTCAATATTAACGTAATCACTGCCTCTATATTATTATTGAGTCACTGAGCTTTACTTGAGAATGAAAGTTGCCATCACTTCAACAAAATGCAAATTAATGAACTATTTTCTTTCATATTTAAATACTTAACATGTGCTTCTGTTGAACATGACTTTAAAAATGGTGGGTCAAATTATTATTATTATTATTATTATTATTATTATTATGCAGCGCTAATATCACCACATTGGAGAATATAAATTAAATGCTGTGTAGCCCAGAAAGAATTTTAGTAAAACAAACACCGGTGAAGTCCTACTATAAATTACTCCCACTATTAAAACCATGACATTTAGAGTCACATTGAAAAGGTTACAGGGTTTTGTGGATTTTCTCTTGTCATAGTCTGCTGACACCACAAGTCATGACAAGCATCCCATTCAGAAGAGCTGGTAGCAGTCAGTCCAGTCGTCTTGTCTATGTTTTTCTATCTGTTGTGCTTATTCTGCAGCTCCACACTGATCTGAGGCCTATACAGCCGATCAGGCAGATTGATGGGCAGAGGTTTTGGCTCCTGCCACAGAAGCATGATTGGCGTCTTTGAGATGGACCAGAGCCAGCGTGGATTTCACTGTCACTCTTGAACGCGCTGAGCTCACAGAATAGCTGAGGTTTGAGAAGCAGGACGTATCCAATGTGAGCTACATTGCTGGATGTGGTTTTTAGAGCATGGTTAAAGGTTGTTATGGAAACAAAATAACACGTTACCTACTTCCTCTCAAAGCGCTCTTGTTATTTACAGTTTCACTTTTTATTACCACTGGTTACCAGACAGGTTCTTAAGCATGCATATGACATATTTTTCTCCTCATTAAAAGGTGCAGTTTTAACGAGTGACTTGAAGTAAATGTAAAAAGAATTCACACAAAGGGCACAGCGTGTCTGTGTTGCATTTTAAAGACACTGCGTAAAGGCTGTTGAGTAATCAAGTGATCCCCATCTTCATAGTCCTTTTCTGGACATTTACTAACGTTTGTTATGTTACATATTGCATGAACAATATGCCAAAAGATAATCATTGATAATCATTGATACTTGTACACAGGGACAACCTAGCTTTACATATATGAAACAGCACAAAACATGCACCTGGGTTTCAGTCAGACAGAGTGAGGGTGTGAGATTAGCCCCAGAATAACTCTGCAGACAGACCGGATCTCATCACTCATCACACATATTTATAGACACGCCCTGACAAACTCACTCACTGTTGACACATTTGTGTGGGTCTTACTTTTCTGTTGTCTCTGTGCACAGCTGGTCTGACTCTTTGCTGTGGTTTTCACTGCAAGGCCTGTCGCTGGCATCAGTCTGTGAGTCTGTCTCCAGGTCATTGTGCTGATTGGCGCGCGAGTCAGAAGAGCCCAGAGCACAAGGCTCGTCCTGAACCTCCATTTTCCTCTACACAGCCTTGGCACAAAGACATACAGACATTTAAGTCTTATTTTTTGACACTGTTCAAAGGTCTATAACCTGCAGCTGGAACACGACTAATACACTCGTTGACCTCGGTCAATTAACCCCAGTCACGTGACCTATGATGTAGAGGCACATCTAATTAAAGCTGTCCTACTGTATAAGAGACATGTCCCAAACGTGGACTTTGGGGCGCTCTAGCTGCACAAACTATATCAACTATTAACCACAGAGACTGCTTTATTCGCTTAAGGAGAAATAAAAAGGCGGATAAAGTTGGTTTCTTTCATTGAGCATCCACCTGCAGTGCTCTCTAAATGCTGTCTGTGCTTTAACTTTAAACCTACGGGAACATTTAGCATCCACGAGCAACACTGCACTTAACAGTAGCCTGTAGAAAGCAGGTTGTTTGCTGGAGCTCTGTCCAATAACGCTTTGTCAGCCATTTGTATCGGGAAAGTGACGTGAACAAATGTCAGAAGAAGCACAAATACCTGTGTCGTCTCCTTGTTATTTCAGAAGCATATCATGGGAAATTTGCGGTAGTGCAACTTGGATCACATCTGTTCTTGCTTTGACGCGGTCTGGCCACGACAGTGTGGAGCAGGACAACACACAAGCGGTTCATTTAGCAACAGGGAGTTATTCCGTTCAAAAACTGCCAGAAGACTCTTGAGGGAGCTCGGTGCACGGTGTTGAGCCGCACACGCCTCTGTGCGAGCCCTGCTGGCGGGCGTGTCCAAGCGAGCCGTCACATAGCGCCTCCTCTCAACGCGCGCGCTTCATCCACGAGCCCAAATCGAAGGTCCCATCATGTGATTGGTTTCTATGATATCCCATAATACGTTACGTTCGTGGAAGTCACATTCGGGCCAAAGCTGAAGCTAAAGAAGTTTTAGTGTTTGTACTGAAACAGTTTGATCAAGTAGAAAACCAGACCAGTAACAGGTCAATAAATGTGACTATGTGACTGCTAAAGCATAACGTGGTTTACAATGTTCCTCAGTGTGTTTTCTTGTAACTTATATAAGACAATAGAGCTGTTTTATGAATAACTGAAGTCTAATATCTTCACATAATCTCTCAGTTACTATCACATTTTCTGGGGTGGCTTTCTGGGTGCAGGTTATAAATCACACTAAAAGAAATAGCTGGAAATTGATTATGGGATGACCACAAGGTGGCAACATTTACTCAACGAAGAATGAGGACGACCTGAATACAGTCTTCCTCTATTAAGAAAAAATGCAGTGCAGTTCTGCAGTAGGCCTATTCTCTGAGTGAGTGCAATGGGAGTTAAAAGAGCAATATGATAATTATTTTTTCTGACCTTAATTAGCATTATTGTGTCTGTTTTTATTTTCCAGACGAGGAATATGGGCTTTGGCCAAGTGTACTGTCTTTGGTTCACTTTTTCAAATAATTACCGCCTAGAGGAAAAACTCAGGGCCTCAGAGATACTCAGGCTCAAGGAATGTGGCCTTTTGTTAGGACCAGTCAGAGTGGGACAGACTGCAGACAAAAGAAACAGGGCAGAGAGAAAGAGGCAGGTATATATTTTCAGTGGCAGTTCCTAATTCTGATATTATCTTCCAGTCTCAGCAGACTATTATCAACACAGGAGCCATAATGGTGCTTCATCTCATCCAGGCAGAAGAAATCGACCCAAATGAACAACTGCTCTGACAGGCGGGCCCTAGTCTGATAGATCCAAGCCTCTGATGCCAGAGGAGACAGACCGGCAGTAAGCAGGGCAGGTGGAGAGGCAACTGGGCCCTGTATATGTTCAGTCCTTCAGCATTTCTAGACAGGCATGTGTCCTCAGTCTAAGCCAGCAGAGGGACTCAAGCATGTCAGTGGCCCCAGCCGGTACCAGCAGATGTTTTCTGGTTATTGTTGTTCTGCCTCTCGAGTAATTGTTTTCCTTCAGGGACAGCCATGGGGCAAGGTGCCAGGTTGTGTTGTGGGAAGGAATCAGAGAAAGATGGAAAGAGAGTGCTTTATCCATAAGCAATAGCTTTGGAGGCTGTTCAATGGAGACTGTACAATTTTTTCCTACACACAGCCTGTGGCTTGCAGCAGAGATACAGAGAAAATACATTTGAAAAAGAAGGACATTGGTGAAATATGTCTGTGCTCATTACAGCAGCTTATATAATAATAATGTTATAAAGAATTTACTTAAACCACGAGCACATCAATACAAATAGTGTCTAAGAATAAAGTGCAAACTGTGTTATCTTTTTAAAGTTATGCAACAAACAAACTGTTTTTTCCATAGGATAAATTCAGTAATAATGCAACATGTAGCAAAAAGATAATATGCATATGGTTTGATGACATAATCCCAGTCTTAACACCATAATTACAGCCACATTGACCTCAGGGTCATTTCTTCTCAGAGTCCCGTCTTTGAGCACAAGCAGATCACAGCCACTAGGGGGCACTTTGAGACTTTGGATTACTGAAGACATGAGCAGGAGATGTGTTTAAAAGTCAGCTGCTGAACTTCATTTACATGTTCTTGATTATTTTCAATGTATTATATGTATTTATTTTACATAATACATTTTTCCTCCAGTTAGTGCTGTGTGTATCAGATTTTTATGATTTGTAAATTGACTGTAAAAGTTTTGATATGTCTTTCTCCTGGACATCTTTGTGCAATTAATCAAAAGAACACAAGTGGATAATAGAGGTTCTTTATTGGTTACAGTTCTTGGCTATATCCTACCCACCTGAAAATGGCTTGCAACACTAATGGAAAGTGACATCTTTCACTAAAAGCCACTGTTGAGATGTTCAGCTTTTCACAGACTGATGCAACATTTAAGTAATTTGATTCAGTCATGGTTTGTTTTGTTTTTTTCTTTTTTTTTTTTCTACATCAATATATAATTGTAGGTGTCAAGAGTGTTGCTAAGAGCATGCCAGAAAAGATGATCAAATATATATCTATACATAGCCAAGGAATCTTCAAAGCTCAAAAGATGCAGGTGAAAATAGAATAATGTCACATCTGTTTCTGCTCTATTTTGAAAGCAGCATATACAACAAGCCCAACATGATCTTTGTCTTATTGTACATAGCTTGTGTTTGTCTTGGGCAGAGAGTCCCTACATTTTCACCTCACAGTATTTGAGTCAAAAGCAACCAGCCTGGGAGGTCGGGTTGTGGTGGTTACCAACATGTTTTGTTGTGTCCTGGCACGAAGAGGCACAACAGTCCAGTCTGATTATGGTGTAGCACCTTAGGCCCCCATATTTCTCACACCCAGGATGAAAGAGTGACAGCATCTGTGGGCTAAACCTCTGTCGGGTGAAATGGATTTATGCAGAAAAAAGTGGATGGCATACCTGAACGGACAAGGGAGTGTACTGACAAAAAACAGGATTTTTATTCTATTTATATATGCAAATATTAAAATTGAAAATGATTGCCAATGATTATATATTAGGTTTGCTTGTTTTGCAGACACATTTTTAACACAAATAACTTCATTGCATTGCTTAATAATTGTCAGGCCTATAGAAAATACTGGCCTATTTAAAAAACTGATGAATGTTAAAAAAAACGTTCCATTAAAATAATCCATGATTTTGGAAAAAAAAAATACACAGCATGGTTTTAATGCCTGCTCCCTGACACTGAATCATACCTGTCAAAATCCCATCACCTATGACTCAAACTCCACCCACTGTTGACATGATTGACAGGCCAGGCAAAGTTCAAACAGCACACGCTCCATATCATCACCAACAAATCAGCTGCTGCCGCGTGAGAGAGTGAACACCTCTGACTCACAGAACGGGACCTTGAAAAATCTTAGTCACGTTCTATTTTTTTTTATCTTTGTTTAATGGTCAGTAGCGAGCACTGGACAGGTGTCATAAATAAAATAAAAGAACTACCATTTATTTGTGAATGGTGAATAAGACCCATATAATATTATGTTTATATGTTGTTCATATTTTGTACTAAGAACATAGTACATTGTTCAACCATTTCTGTACATATTCAAGACAAAAGCTAATTGTGCTCCAAGCGACGCTGCTAAAACTAGCATGAGGACAAAAGCACTGCGCCTGCTGATATACCATGTGTCGACTGCCCTGTTTGTGAGTGTGTGTGTGTGTGTGTGTGCATGTACACACACACACTGAGCATGTGTGTGATCGCTCAGGAGCCAGCACATACATACAGTTATGCTTAATGGTTGCACTTTTTCTATAGTGTGAAGTGTAAAAATATAGTTTCATGTCACTCTAAGAAATGTGGCAGGTTAATTATGTTACACATGGCAGCTAAATGTGTCTTTCTAATTTTGAGCACATAACATAGATCTTCCTCATGTTTTATACTTTAAAACTGTCATCTGATCAGTTTATTTGTTTGTTTGTTTTTTTTGTCTTCCTTATTGGTAATTATATTTATTTATAACTTTCTTAGTTTAGCTGTATGTTGAAGCTGTGACTTGTCTATGTCAGGGCTCGTCTGGGATTTCAACTCAGAAGCGCTCACACAATTGCTAAATGCAAATGAACTTGAAATTTAAAACATCACACAGAAACAGAAACAGCTCATTTTCCAGATTATCTAACATTTGTTCAATTAAAACCAAAATATAAAAATGTACAGCTGCCTATCGATCACGGTTTGGTCATTTAAAGAAATTCAGTGTTTGTAAAATAGACAATTTTTTTTTATTAGCCTATAATGTGTGAGATTTACTATTTTATTCCATCACATGTTGAATCAATGCAACAGAAAAAAAGAAAGGTAAATTTGTGTAAAACGTCATATTAACAATAATATTCCCTCATAAATGAATCCCTGAATTAATTACTTTTTGGTGTTTTTGCAGAGCATCGAAAAGTGATCACAGCTTCTCTTTGTGAGTAAATCCAGTCAACCACATCGACCGCCTGTGTGCCCCCCTATGTTACTTCCATGTAAAACTGCAACCGCCCAAGTGTTACTTAGCGCGTGTGTGTTGATGTTTCCAAGCTGGGTTGAATCATTAGGAAGTGAATTTCTCTAACAAGGGCTAAGGAGCTGTCAGGAGACATTCACAGGCAGGTTTCGCCATGGAGAGTGTGAGGAGTTTTATCAGGGTCTTAGCTGTTTTGCCGCGCCTGTTTATAAAGAGCCTGCTTTATTTGGAGTGAATGCATTCTAGCAAGGTCTCTACTGTTGCTGTGCGTTGATTAAAAGTGTTTTCACGATTACCCGTAGTGAGTCTATTCCAGCTTAACAGGGTTACTAGCAGTTTTAATGAAGGGGAATTGTCAAAAGGGGTTCAATGGGGTCTTGTGCTCTTTTTATGTTTTTGTTGCACCGAAAAAGAAAGAATCATGCATATATAGGGTTACATTTTCTTTCCTTGTCAGCATTTTGCAAGCAAAAGTCTCTATTTTAATGATTTGTTACTTTTTATTTCACCATATAGCACTGCAAAAATATTCTCTATTAAATCAATAGAAATGTTGTAGAGTGTTTTGGGAATCATATTGTATGTTGTTATTTTTGTTTTTGGGTGTTCTGCATCTCCCTTCCTCTTCTTACCGTTACAGTTGCCTGTTCACTAATGTGGCTTTTTTGCTCTGCTTCTTTTGTTGGCTGTGGTCAGCTTTTCTGCATTCGCCTGGTGTGAGTGAATTTCTCACAGCTTCTAGTGAATGTGTTTTTTGAAAGTCCTATTCAACATTTGGTGCAACTATAATCGGCAGTAAGCCACTACGCTCATGCAGACGTGTCTACGGATTCACACATTTGGGCCTTCACACAAGTGTGGCGCCATGTCTTTTTTACATTTTTAGGCCAAGTACCATCTAAAGAATTTTTAAGTTGGAATTCAAAGAGGAATAACACTGGGGAAATGAGCAAAGAAAATAAATAAATACATACATAAAAAAAGACATTGTTTTAGAAATAAGTAAATACAGTATTAAATATGGCTTTTGTTTGTCTGTATCCACTTAAATTTAAGATTTGGATACATATTAAAAAAATAAAATCACTTGAAGCATTGTATGTTATATATTATAAATAGTCTGCATAAAGGCTCTACGTTTGTCTTCGTGTTTATTGGGCATATATTGTTGCACAGCTTCCTCTTATCACCAACTCACCAATGATACTTTCACTTCCTTCACCTTCCCTCAACTTTAAATAAAGTCTGTCAGTTCTTTTTAATTTTGAACTTTAAGCAGGGTACTTTTAAAATAAATTACAAGAATGCATCTTAAATTAGTCCTGTTTTCTGGTACCACAACATAGTAACCCTGCTCTCTTATGATCAGTTAAATACCATAATAACATTTATACAGCAACAAAAAAAAAGAAGGACATCTTTTTCAAATCTTATATGTTGTAAACCCCATCCCTTCACATTATCTCATTTCATCTAACTGTAAGCTTGTGTTGGGTTTCCACACAAAAGTGAACGTCTGATTAATTTAACATCAGTCACACTCCAATAGATTTAAAACTTTAATGCAAATGAAGCGACCGTTTTGTTATTGACAAGGGAACCTACCAGTGTTTTAGTGTAAAATTGAAGCCGCCAGCAGGGATCCTTTCGGTGTGGGCACATTATTACACTGGCCATTAAAATGAGCTAATGTGAGGCTGCCGGTGCTCATTTCCAAAGGGACGCCGGCTGAATTCCCTTCTCACAGCTGCAAAACCGGGGGTGTAAATTAAAGGCAAACAAAGTCAAATCAAACTCTACAATTAAGCGTGACGTTACAGTACTTGAATGTGGTATGTGGATTCATAGAGAGATTTAGTAGTTATTTTGTTGTTGCCTCTGCTGCTATGTGCATTAGGTAACATCAAACCAAGTAGTGACAAGACATTTCAGGTTTGTAACTGATTGTGTTGAGTATTTGTAAAATTAAGTGGCAATAAATCAGCTTTCAAAAGTTGCCATCATAGAAGACTCTGGAAAAAGGCATCTCTAGTTGTGTGTTACTATCACATCCTAGGTACTCATTGGCAATGACAAAGGATGTTTGGTTTGACTGAAGTGTGTAAATTTGACCCTACACATTCATCCAATAAGTTTTTAAATGCTAGGAAATAGACCGCAGAGCTCACTGGTATTTATTTGAAGAAGAAAAATAAAAATGACTGAAGGTGCCAATTAGTAATGCTAAGGTAATATTTGAGGGACAGTATAAGGATACAATCATAAATGGAGAAAAAAAAAAGCACTTCACAGACACTAAGGCATCTTTCAGGGGGTGGGAATTTTGGGAAGGTTTAAGGGGGATAGCGATGAAAAAAAAAAATCCACTTTGAGAATGTGCAAGATCTCATGCAGTTGCCTCTCTCGCACTCTCTATCCCTCCTCTCTGTTGGCGCTAAATCACACGTTAGTACAGCCAGTGGATGTGTTGACAGTTTTACAAACAGAAATGTAAAACGCCATACTCAGGGGGGTCTAAGAAAGATAAGGGGAAGGGAAACCAAACAGAACATACAGGGCCTAAAGTGGAAGTGCTAGCAAGGCTTGTTCAAACACCTTGGATACGTTATTTTAATTGCAAAGTGTACACCATCACTTTTAGCGCAGCCACGCGTGTTGTTGCAGAGGAAGTACTGCAGCTTAGTCCAGCGGGGGTCTCCTGTGGCTGAACTCATCTATTCGATTGATAATTATTAAACATTGTTCATCTTTTCCCAGCATTAAAATCTATCTCTTAACTTAGCGCGCTTTTGACGCAACCTTTCTGACAACAGTTCCCTGCTGCTCTGTGATACTAAGTCTGGTCAGCTGAAGTGTGAGACATTCCCAACGGACAGTCTGAGATTTAGGGACATATAGACACAAGCAGAGGTGCCTTTAGGGAGAAAGTGGAGGTGTGTGTGTGGGGAGAATGGGGATTCTCAGTGAATCAGGGAATACATAGCAACATTGAGCATGTCTTATTGTAGCAGCTTTTATTGTAATCCACATGTTGAATTAAGTGGAGCAGTAATATTGTACATAAGACGGGTCTAATAAATTTACAGTATATACAATTAACGAGGAGTGGCACATACCTGTTTCGTTGTCACCTTGAAGTGGTTAAAGCAGCTCAACTTTACTTACAGCAATCCCTTGGGTTCTATGGGATCTGTCTCTCTACATAGGAAACGTGCCAAAAGGTCCCTTTTGAAGGTGGACGCTTGATGAGGCCATAAAATCTGAGCTCTTTTCATTTGCATCCACTATATTTGGTCAGATTTTTCTTCCATTACAGCAGCAACACTTAAAAAACTAAAAAAACTAGCATTGTTTTTTATAGAAAGGAGAACACAAAACAAATGGCTGCAGCTGCAGTTCATTTACAAGCCACTTGTAACATTTTCATCAATGGTTTTCTCACCTTTAAGTTGTAATGCATAAACCCCAATATTTAACTTTACACTAATTCAAGTCATTTACCAATGTCTGGTTATATTGCGTGTTTCAAACCATGTTTCCTGCCAGTGCGTCAGTCATTTAAATATGATGGGATTGATGAATTAAGAGAATTAGATAAAAAATTCAAACCAAAATAGATTAACTTGATCTTTGTGTTATGAGATAAAGAGACTGGTTTAAAGAAATGATTGGCCCCAACTGCTCCTGGTGCTGGTAGGACACAAGCCTTGCTTCTCTGAAAGCCATCATTAGAAAGTGACAAAACTGCCCGAGGCAAAACTGGCCGTGCACAATGATCAATTGGGCAGACAGGATTGAATCATAGAGGGAGGCTGGCTTTAAAAGGAGGAGGATTGGAAGGAGCTGGTCTAGTACAAGACCCCCTACTGCTTTAATTACTGATGTGTGCGTTTCCCCATTAACAGTGAACCTATGGTCCAGCGGCCACTGCAGGCCTGCACAAAGCTGGAGAGGAACAGTCTGTGGAGAAGCCCAGTGAAACAGACACACAAACTGAGGTGCTCATTAGCGAATGGTAATCAGCGGTCGAAAGGTTGGGCACTCACCTCACAAAACGCCACATGTCAATTTGTCCCCATCTATTCATGAGCCCACTCTCGTTTGAGCCCACTCCCTCATGGGCTCTTACTGAGGAGAATTGGATGGAGGGCCGTGGGGGGAAACACTCCAAGAGTAATGTAAACACAGGCCTGCAGTGAGACAAAGCCGGACCACACTCCTTATCTGCTGACTCTGGACTCATCATCGTTTGTCACAAACTAGTGCGTTTCTGTACAATCAAAGCAGAGCACAGTCTATAGTAGCAGTACAGTTATAAGCAGTTACAGCCTTTATGTCTGTCTAAGTCATAGTCAGACCTAACACTGACTCTACCTGCTTTTTTAAAACTTGTCAAATATCATCATATGTTGTATTGTATCACGTACTACCAATTTTCCACTAAAACATCACAGGGTGTAAACATGCAAAATACACTTTGAGTGCTTTAAAAGGGAGGTGTCTTTGTGCTTCAGATACTAGGGGCATAATCAAGGAGGATTTATTTCATTTCATTTTTTTTGTTAAATTTGTTAAATTAAGTTTACAATTTTTTCTTAATTTTGATTATTAGTTGAATAAACAAAAAACTCAAGTCGTAGCACTACATTAAACACTGTTAAAAACCATATGTTTACGCCTGTTGCCATGCCAACAAGGACTCAACTTATTTAAGTACAGCATGAGAAACATGCAATGCTAACTGAATATTATATAATAGTTATATAAACACCTGACATCTTCAAGACTGTACACTAGATGACCGGGTTACTTCTCCATCATGTACAGGCATGCCCTGCAGCTGAACAGGTACCTGCAACACCAGCCATGTGTACCACACCTCACATTGTGACAAAACATGACACCCAGCACGGTCTGCTGGGCAGCAGCAGAATATCTAACACACCAAAGCCAATTTCATCTGAGCTGAAATTGGGAAAGACTAGCACACGCTCGCTCATTGAAAAGACAAATCAGATCACCTCTCAGTTGAGTGGAATCAATGCAAAACTCCATCTGACTTTGAAATGAGACCGAGTCATCCTGGTGGATTATGTGTAGCTCATCACAGGATGACGCGCTATTGGATATCTCTTGAGATCCATCTCCATTTATTCCTTCCGATCTTCATCTGTCAAACAGTCTACCAGTCAATCCTTTTCCCATCTATTCATCCCACACTTTATATGTTTGGATCGGTTAGAATAAAGTTGACATCCACATTTTAATAAGAACCATCTGTTCATATAAATATACACCAGCACTACAACGCCTGTGCATTCACACATCAACAGAATTCTAAACAAAATTACTATATAATTTACTACGTGACAGTCAAGACATGCTGGAAAATGTCCCAAATAAATATTCTCCATATCAGTAAAGAGCTTGGCTTTGATGTTATTAATGATTCCACATCCTTTGCACCTTAATTTCCTCATCATGGCAGCCTCGGCAAGGTTTAATTGGTATGGAAATAGAGGTGGTAAAACATGACAGGAACCACTCGAGGCCCTGCTATTTAGGCCCTTTATTACAGTATACTGTCCTTCAACCAATTATCGCCAATCTAGAGCTCTGCAGCCCCCTGCCAGCCTCCTCCCTCAAGATTTAACCACATGTCATGTGACCACAGAGAAGCAGCGATGGGTCGATGAGTACGACTCCTAATCCAGTGTGGTGCAAATTGACTTCCTAATGGAAAATCATAGTTACTAGAGCTTTTAGATTTCAGTCCCCTTACCTACTCGGCCTTGTGCACCATGTGCCATGCACTTTTTACTGTGTTTATATACATTAGGTTGTCTCTTGAGCATATGGTATTATATGGTCAATCAAATTCTATAAAACTATTAACTTATTTTTGCCATTATATAATGTTACTACTTGCACAGAAATCCACCTCATTCTTTGCCTGTGACAGCATTTTTGTGTGCTTTATTTGCACATAGCCAGGAAATGTCACCTTGCAAAGAAAATTCACAGCTCAAGCTGTGTGTGTTTGCCACATAACGGAAAATGACTGGACCTCCAAAGAAGCAGATAAAAAGATGAGAAGTTACATCTGCATAAACAGATTACTCTTTCACTATGAAAACAAATACGTTTGCACACATTTGTGAGAGAAGAGACAATAGCGTCTAGTGTAGTGACATAGTAAATGTCACTACACTAGTGCTGCTGCAGATTTTACACATTGGTTTGGCTGGGTCTATCTATGGACCAGCTTGTTGTCTGGGCCATTGTTAGCCCAGGAGTCTGGCCTAAACACTGAGGGCTTGGTCAGCATTTCGGGTGTTTTGCAGGGCGGCTGGTGGGGGGATGATGGTTAAGGGGGGCTCTAGAGATGAGTGTAGGCCAAGGCTGGGCAGGGCTGGATGCCAGGGTCTCAGTGGGACACCCTTCTTTCTGGGAGCCTGTTCAGTCCCCTCCTGGGGCCCCATCAGGGGGCAGAGATACATGGTCAGCGCAAGACAGGTCCATCTGCCCCACAGCCTCTGTCCTACTCATGCCAGCAGCCTCCCATCACCTGCTCCAGCGGCACCTCATAGAAATGACCAACGGTGGCCTGACCTAGACACGCATGGCTCACCTCTAGCATATGGCTCTGATCGGGTCCTCGCTGTTGGTGCTTCGGTTTGTTTCACTGTATACTTGTTTGTCAGTGTACGCTTATTTTACCTTTACCGTGTACTGTGCATCACCAAAACACTGTTTCTGATGTGGCTTGCTACTTCTTTGTAACCAGAGCCATGTGAAAAGTTAAGCCTTTTCCTGTGTTTGCTTCTTGAGTATCTTACTGTAAACCCAGTGAAACACCAGTATCACAAGCAAGAGGAAATGTGGAGTTTGATGCTAAAAATAAGACGTCTTGAATTTGAAAAGCTAACACCTTCTTCAAAAAGGCTCTGGTGTGAAAAAGAGTGTGCTGCTTTAGTAGACCAAAAAGTTGCATGAGATGCAACTCCTATTCTCGGTCTTTTGGGGATGTAAAAACATTATTATATTATAATGGGATTAAAGAGTTGAACTATGTTAAAAGTGGGATATGCTGCATACATGCATGCATTTGATTAATTAATACATTTATCAAGCTTATTTTGCCATTATTCATTCACTCCACAGTCACACACTGGTGGTGGTAAGCTACATCTGTAGAGACAGAGTCCTGGCAGCCATTTTGCACCTACAGCCTCTCTGACCACCACCTAACATACTAACACGTTAATAGACAGAAGGCAAGGAGGGTTAAGTGTCTTGCCCAAGGACACAACAACAGTATGAACCACCATCCTTCCAGTTATAGGACGACCGCTGAGCCACTGAGCCACTGCGCCCCATCTAAGGGCGTTTTTTTGGGCACAGTGGTGAGCACCATTTATAACTTAAATAATTCATGTCCAGTGTAGAAGGATTTGTTAAAAATGCTGGACTGTAATGAGGAACTTCATTGTCTAACTCAACAAATCAGGGCACTTTTTTATTTTTATGACTCTCCTGGAAAAAGTCTCTTTGTAGAACTGTTGTTAAAGTCTATATACATCAAAAGAAAAGTGGCTTATTGTTTCTGCCATTTTGCAGTTAGCTTTGTATTTTATTGTTAACTAAAGAACAAGTGAAGTGCAGTACTTCAAACAAGTACCACTGACATCAAACCTAACCAACTTAGAGGTAGGAAACATGGGGATGGAAACCAGTGTTTGTAACTGAACTTGATATCACTGCCAATTTAGAGGCATTTGCTTATGTTATATATTACTTCTCATTTAAAGCTAAGCATTTAAAGGAAACAACTACAAGTCTAGAAATGGTGTCTTTTGACATGCGGTGGGTCTTGAGTGTCTAAAAGGAGCTGGCGATGAGGTCCATTGTGCGCGGGCCTGCCACCACGCTGAATGCAGTGAATAGGAGCAGTCATGGCCTCTGTTTAGCCCCAGCTGTCTTTGACTGATAGAGGGGGGGAGGGGGGCAGCGAGGTGCAAGGAAGTTCAGAAGGCCGGAGGATTTACAAGAGAACTGAACAGACTGCGCTGTTAGTCATCCTAACTCAGTGAGCGAGCAGCCAAGCGGTGGCGTTAACACCCAGCTCCTCAGCTCAGAGCAGGCTAATTAATGCAGCCAAATGAGATCAGCAGCGCAGGCCCAGGCCCAGACCCAGGCCCAGGCCAGGGCTGCATTACTAGCCTTCTTCTGTACAGGTTGGTTTGCAGTAATTACGATCAGGCCGTTGCACAACACAGCCTTTATGTTTCACTGAAAGTAATTTGATGTCCATTAGCTGGGAGTTTTTCAAGTTTGATGAGACAGGTCTGTCAGTGATTATTGTCTGTGTTGGTGTGGGACACTTCTAACTGATTTTTAGTGTCATCGACATTAAGCTGAATATTCTATACTAACATAAGTTTTGCATAAAATGTGATGAATTATAAGATTAAAAAGAAATTTGAGTGGTTACAGAAAGTCCACACTTGACACAGCCTAACGTGAATTCCCTGTTTATTCTATACAGGAACACAGTCTGGCAAAGCGTCATGAACAAATGAATCCCTTCGGTATTTTTCGTACCGACCAATCACATTCGAATGCCGCTGGAGCGTCCCTTGTTTAAAACAGTCAAGATGGCGCAGGGACAGCCAAGGATTTGTTTGCCTCTGCTCTTCAATCAGTTTGAAATAACGAGATAACATTAAGTGTTTAAACCATGAAATTATACACGCATGGTTTAAAGTCATGTTGGATTGATGTGATGCACTAACTCTATTTTGTTTGTTCACTTCTTCGTAGATTGTCGCCTTGCTAACGTCATGCCCCGCCAGGCCCCGCCTTGAAGAAAGCTTACTGGCAGCAATCCAGCGAGGAGTCTGGTTTGCCAGGCTAAGTCCACACTAATGCTTTTTGTTTTACAACAAGCCTATTCTACTCTGCGTTTTAATGTAAACGAGAAAAAAAGAATAAAAATATAGGACTTTGAAATCTTTGTAGATCCTGGTGGTGTTATGTTGTGTGTCTCTTCTTACACCAGCCCTGGGTGTTTTGAACGGCTGACATCATTAATAATAAGTAGAGTGCCTCCTTTTTAAGTCTCATGTAAAGTGTATCAGTATGAGAAAGGGCAAGTTCACGAAACTCTATTTTGATTTTCAACACATTTAGAAGGACAAGACATTTTATTGAGCAATAAAACTAAACACAATCTTTGCATCCAAACATCTGTTTTTGCAAAATCACATAATAATTGCGTTGATGTGAAAAGCTCCTGGGGTGTAATGTAGCAGAAACACGTGGCCGGCCAGCGCTGTAGTGGCACCCTGATAGTGTCAAAGGTGCTATGTTTAGCCTCAAGCTGCACTCGTCAATCACTGTGGCTTCGTAGGCCTGTAAAGCAGCAGGCTGTCCACTAATGCTCCACTTATGCTAACGCTCACCACAAATGCTTCTGTTCACCACATCCCTGTCGTGATCGAACACACAGAGGTATGTTCTACTCTAATATAGAATTGAAACTCATAATGAGGAATTAGATACATCTTAAATACAGTGTAATCACAATAGATGGCAATAGAATGAGTTCAAAATGCTTTCGATTTCATAATTATGAATATATTTCTGTTGTGTATTTTGAGTAATAATGAAAGTAAATGTACCATTTGGGAGCTTTGGTCACAGTGTGCATTGAATATAATACGAGGCAAGTATAATTTGAACAAACAGGAATGTCGAGGATACCTAAAATGAAAGAAATCACACAATAAGACAAATAGCAGTACAAGCAGGAGAGGGGAGATGAGTGGAAAAGCCAAGCCATAGTTCAGATCCTGTGTTCGCAGGACCGGCTGAACACGAGGTGAGAATCCAGGGTCAGGCTCCAACATGAATCCCTGACTTCTAATTTTGAGATTCTCATTTTCAGTTCCCGAACCGAGGGCAAGAAATTGTACCTGTGAGAAGCCTTCAGGCAGAAAGGGTTGAGGTGTGGAAGAATCTGTTTGTCTCAGATGAAGCCGCTCAGATCCTCGTCTTTGTTCTGTCAGTGTATCTCAGCACAGTCACAACTCAAGTTTTAAATAGGCTCTGGTAAAAAACTTGCACTTTGGGTCTTTTGTTATCACATTAAAAGTTCAAATATTTAAACAAGGAGGATTTATTAATATGAGCATTTCCAGCGGTATCTAAGTACTTATAAGTTTACAATCACACACAACACTGCTTTAAATAAAAGAGTTCACATGGTAAACATTTTGTATTGGAAACTGGACAAACAACACCAATTTATTTGATTTGTACAAAAATAGGTTTTGTGTGGATTACTTTACTCAAGAGTAACTCCATCTTCTTGGTTTTGGGAGATGACAGCACAGTCATGCCACATGTTTAACCATCAGACTCATTTTATCACATTCACAATTGAACATAACACAAATCTCATGATTAACTTTGTGTCATGTGAGACTCATATGTGCTCTTTGCCACCCTCTACCCTCTGTGCATGGAAAAACTCCCACTGACTTTCAGTTGTAACTTTACATAAACACAGTCACTAGGCTCATAGCACAATTTTAAGTTGACTACTTTCTATGTCTGAGTTATACAAACATTTGAGGAAACTGAGCAGCTAAGTCTGTCTTATATTAACACGTAACAAACATGTGCTTTCCTAAAAGCAAACAGTTGTATTGTTCCTTAAGCTCGTTTAGTAAATACTGTAGCGACTTTCTTTTTGGCTGATGACAGACTGAAACGGAGAACACTGGAGAAGGAATGCTCATCAATAGCCTCACGCTTAAGCACGTAAAGGGACCAATCAGTGTGTTGAGTTACAGACGTGTGGAACACTGTTGATCTTTTCTAATTGGTTAATATTGACAACTCATACTCTACTGACAAACAAGGCTTTATGATTAGTATTGGTGGCAAAAAACAAAACAAAAAGGACAATACACAGGAAAAGGGGAAACTAAGACATTTTAGTGTTTTTGCAGATATCCTCCGGTACATGGGACAGGGGGCTTAAAAACGGAACTGTCTCGGCTAAAACGCGATTTATAGTCACACTGCTGGTATTATATGTTATTACTGTTGTTATAATGATTTGTTTTGAATTATCTTTTAAATTCATACTTTAATAGTACCTGTTTCATGTTGCATTTAAATGTCACATACGTACACAAACACACACACAAATGTCGCATTTTATTTGTAAAGCCCATTAAGTGTGTTTGTTTTTACAGTAGAACTTACAATAAAAACATGAAAAAAATAAAACAGGCCCAATGTTCACACACATATTTGTCTGTGTAAGTAATTATAACAATTAAAATTGTGACTAAGATCAGAGTATAAAGCACTGTCCCATGGCTCCCACATTATTCTGCCTGAACGATTTGCATTAGTGCATATGTTTCCAGTATATCTTTCTTTTTGCTTTGTTTCAGTGGCTGTCTTGGGGTTTGGTTTGAGTGGAGGCCCACCTCACTGTTAGCTCTTCACTCTGCTGGTCTGCAGGGCTCACTGGAGAAAGCAGACAACATCTTTCCTCAGAGATTACGGCATACACACTATCCACTGTGAGCCCTCCACCCCAGGCCCTGCTCCTTGTACTCCCCCTGCCCCTGCCTCCCTCTGCTATCGAGCAGGAGTCTGAAACCATGCTTGTATTGTCAGAGGACTTGCTGGCACTTACCTCCACTTGAACATTTAGTGCTGTCCTACTGGATCTCGACAGAAAATGGCACTATAGAGTCACTGATGAATTGCTATTTCTGGACAAGAGATAAACACACTGCTTTGTAGGGATTATGTCTTCAATCTGTAGACGCAGAGCTGAGATTTAGACTTACTAAACTATGGTTTAACACTTAATAATTCTTACTGATTCAATGCTGCTCAAATAATTATAAACAATCTATATTTAAATTTTCTAGCGGTTGGTAACCATGATCATTTTTGCATTTTCATTTGTTACTTTACATTTTATTGAAATTTGGCACACTGAGGGTGCACTCACACTGGCAATGCTCACTGTAAAAATAATCAGGTTTGGATCTTGTCCTGTGTTATCCCCTATGTCCAATCTAGAGCCTAGTGTAAATCCAGTCCAGTGGGGCACAGGCAGTTGGGCAAAAAAAAAAAAATTCATTTTTTGGAATTACTCACAATTCACAATTTTGTTACAATGGTACATGTGCGTTCATTGGGCGGCTTACAACTGTAAGTTTAAAGTCTGGCAGATTGTGAGTCGCCCTAAACAGCTGTCACTGTGCATGTGTGTGTGGGTGCCTGTGCATTTTAATAATAAGGTGTTGACTCTGCCCACAGAGACTCACCTGTAGGGATTCCCAGTGGTTTGTGTTTTCAGACGTGTGCTGATGTGCATTTGTGTGTGTCACACATAACTGTGCCACGCAATGCAACACCTGCCAGAGGCTATGGCTGTTCATGACAGAGGCTTGTGAAGTGATGAGGATGCCATGGAGCATCAGCAACTCTATGCAAACCCAAACATATGGGGCACACATGAAAGGATGTAGGTAAGATTGGTCAAAATAAGAGTTTCTTTATTGATTTCTACAGAACAGAACAGCTAATGTCATTCAGTTGATTAGAGCTAACTAGTACAGCATAACAGTACTATAACAAACGTATGTTATAGGCTTCTTATCCACTATATCAGGTGGAAACTGTCCACTAAAGCATCTGGGATAAGCATTGTTAACATCAATTAACAGCATGACTGTCCAATGCTGTCTGAAGCACAACACAGCACTACCTCCTCCTCCTTAGCTCCTAGGGAACATTAGGCCTGGTACAACACTGATGTACCTGATCACAAATGTCAGCAAAGACACAAACTGTCTCCAGACCTGTATTTCTGAAAGAAAAGCATTTAATGTACTTACATGTGTAACAGAGAACAACATTTCAAAAACGTGACCTGGGGCTGTAGGCTGCCACATAACAGACACCTGTTTTATTTAGCAACACTTCATTTTGTACAAACAGATAATTTACCAGGCAAACCCTTGAATGGCCAACATAACACCTTGAGTTTAAAGACCATTGAAAGGAGCACTATCCTGCTCTGTACTCACAGCAGTGGATGTGCTAACCCTGGGGCCGGTGTGATCCATGTCTGTCTCCACAGGTCTGTGTGCAGTGCAGGTCCCCAGCAGCTCCTATATTACAGCAGTAGGCAGGGGAGCCTGGCACGGCCACAAGCCCACTAAGTTCAATATAAACGAACAGTGGGATCTCCCAGGAACCTGGCAGAGAGAAGCTTAGCAAAGTTAAAGCCTCACCAGCCCTTTCCTGGCTGTACACGCAAATGGAACAACACAGCACTATTTTATATCAATATTTACAAATTAACCTACACAATGTAAACTAACAACTAAGTTAGTATTTTCTAAATGAGGGCAAACAACAACAACAGCACAAGAAAAAAATTATATGCGCATTATTGTAAAGAGTTCTGGCCAATAAGAAATGATAAAACCTATAAAATATTTACATGAAGCGGTATTTGCCCTTTTATCTTCTTCTGAGAAGTTCTGCCTTAGCAAAATTTAAAGTGATTAAAATAGAAGGAATCATTCTTTTTGTGCAAACTAACTAAATCAAAAGTATCCTGAAACCTGTTTTGTTGTATAAATGTCCTCATCTGAAATGTTGGCGCTTGCCCTCCTGAGACTGACTGCTGTCTGAGGCTTCTCTCTTTGCACTTTGCAGGGTTGGTCCCCTCTTCAGAAGGCTGTGGATGCAATAATGACCCAGCAGATGGGTTTATTAGAAGGCGGTTAAGGCAGCCAGCGGGTGGTTTGTTCGGGGGGAACCAGGAGTCCAAGCGCCGGAAGCTAAGACGACTGACAAAGAGGATCCAAGTGACTCGGGCGATCCAGTCCACAGAATTTCTTTCCTTGGATGATTGTCATGTATAAGACTGACTTGCCCATGTGCTTGTGCATTTTGGTACATATGCGCCCTCCATAACACATGCCTTTTGACATGTAAATGAGCTGGAGCTGCTTTGTTAGGTAACTGTGTGTTAGTGCTTGTTTAAGATGTCATCTGTCTCTTTCTGCCTCTTCAATGAGCGGGGCGGGTGGCGGGCTTTGTTTAGCCGGGCCCTTGGTGTCAAAAGGAGGTTCTTCAGACCCTCGTTAGTGTCCTAGTGTGTGCACTGCTGGAGCATGTCTCTCTTGATCACCAGACAATATGGACCACATCAGATCATACAGAGCCGTCATTATTTTCTTTGCTAGGTCTCTTCAACACTTGTTAGCCTTTGTTCGTCAATAGGGCTCAGCAGAGTTAAGTAAAGAGAAGAAATAATGGGGCATAAACCACGGCACATGGACGGGATAGAGCCATGAATGTAAAGACACATTAACAACTCATTACCAAATTTAAACATAATTATCTTTCCATGTAATTGAGGTTAATAATAAGTGACTAAATGATTTGACAACAAATACATAAATATATATTTCATTTATTGTTTATTTATTTATTGTTTAGTGACTTTACAATTAGCAAAGACCAATAAGAATGGCCTGGTACATTACTGTTATAAATAAGTACATATAACTTACTGTAAGTGTCAATGTACAGGCATAGGAGCTCAAATCCATGACACGGATATTCAGCAGGATTTCGGTAGTGCTCCTCCTCACCAAGGAGTCCTGCTCGGAGGAAACACCTCAGAGGATATTGTGCTGCTTAGAGACCACTCATCTGGGAAGTGTAAGGCACGCGGCACCTGGAGGGAGAAATCAAATGCTTGTTAAGGCCTGGTGGACGGCGCTTCACGGTCTCTCACCTCCGAAAACTCCAGAACCCCCCCCACCCAGATGCTGCTGAACCCCCTCCCACCCCTCCTCCCACCCCTCCCTTTACCTTCCAAAGGTCAGCCCATGCAAACTGCCCCCACTCCACCACCACCCCCAAACCATGCAGGGACACAGTAGGAACAGTATGAGGCACACGAGCACTGAGCTTTTAGCCCCTATTCTTCTCAGGGGTGTATCTGTCTCCTTTGTTGTCTCTCTTCAGCCATGTATACCACACCTTCATCCCCGTGTAGCCATCATTTATAATCCAGAGTATAAATTAGCTGTATACAATATCTACTTAACCAATTATTAAAAATGTCCAAATCACATGTTGTATTTCACTTGGTTTTTAAGCTTGTCGGGGCAACGTTGATGGGTTTTATTCTATGGCTTTTACAGCAGCACTGACTCATTTGGACTCTGAATGAAAGCTGTATTATACACTTATTTGTTGTCTGTTTATACACTTATTTGTTGTCTGTGTGTTGGTGTCTCTGTGTACTGGTAGCTTATGTCACTAAAACAAATTCCTTGTATGCGCAAGCATACTTGGCAATAAAACTCTTTCTGATTCTGATTCTGTCATCTTGAGGTCTTGTTTTTTTTTTATTTGTTTTTTTATTGCAGTATGCTTTATTTGGTGATAATAATAATGTCCGTTCAATCCATCAGTGCATCTGCTTTGTAATTAAAACTATAGAAATTACCTGAAAGTATGGTCTTTCCAGGTTTGTACACATATGTTCATATGTTATCTTTATTGTCCTATTCAGTAGTATAGTTGTAGCCTTTATAAATAGTGTTAGTGTTTGGATTATGGGTTTAGCTTGCTTTTTTGTGTGAAATTTTCTAAAAGGATGCAAAGATTCACTCCTCACTAAATAAATAAAGACATTTTTTCTTTTAATCTTTGTCAAATAAACTATAAACTAATCTGACTGAACTAACTAAACTAACTTATCTAGTTTTAGGCTTAAAATGTTCCATCTTTTGTCATCCATTATGTTCCTTGTCTACTGTAAATGCACCCCCAACCGTGGCTAACACACATAAGACACCTGCTCCAGGACATGGTGCCTACAGGCACCCCTGGGCTGACACTATTCACCCATATCTGTAATCCACCTAATCTGTCACCATGTTTGAGGGTAATGCCATGTCACCACCACAAGTGTTTGGCTCTGCTCTCCACTCAGCCATGTTGACACCCCACGTCTCCTTAAAAACCCTTCTCTGACCCTGACTGCAGCCCTCTGGCCTCCTCCCAATCACATGACCACTTCCTTCTTCTGTCTCGAGCTGCAGCTTCGCCTGGAGGTGTCCAGTTCAGGTGGCGTAGATACATAGCGCACTGACACTGGGTGGACACTTTGTTCACCTGAGATGTAAACAAATGTAAGCATCCACACACAGGGCCTACAGCGTTGCTCACAAAAGCTTATAATATCCACCCTTGACGAAATGCGATGCCGGAATCTTGTGCCCACCTTGCTGTTTTCTGTGACATAAGTGTTCACACTGAGTGCCAATCGAGGAGACAGTGTAACCCCAAACCTTTTTTTTTTGCTTGTCCCCTCATCCTTCTCTGTTTCCTCTCTTGGTCTCCTCCTCGTCCATGTCATGCCTCCTAACGCTCCCCCCACACCCCTGCTCTCCCCTCAATGACAATATCCCGGTAATGGTGGCCTTTGTTTTTCTTGGCCCGGGCGCCTGGATTTGTCAGGACGCATTTCCTGGCCGCAGACTGAGGGGGATGCTGCTGCGTGGCAATCTGGGCTCACTTCTCAGGCAGCTAAACCCTTTGACACTGTGCTTTTTAATTAAAATTACATTATGATTAATCAGGCAGAAGGAAGACCCCCCCCCCCTCACTCCCCCACCCCACTCGGCTTCATCCCTCCAGCTCAGTTTGCAGGCAGGTTTGATTACAACCTGTGACGGACATTCCTCACTGCCAAGCCGCTAAAGATGTGCTGGCAGATGCGGAGGCCTGGCCAGCTTGTCGAGCCCCGGGGTTGCCGGCGGCCGGGGAGTGAGGGACACAGAAATGAATGGAAAAGGAACAGAAGGAAAGGTGATATGGGAGGGCCAGTGTAGAGAAAGACCAGGTACCGTGGTGCTCATTAAACAATATATACTTTAAAAACACCTCATAACCTTTTAGGATTTACACCCATTAAAAGACTCACAAACTCAATTTGAACTGTTATGTCTCTATATGTATCTTATCATTTATCAAATAATGTGTAGACAGCGCTGGTGATTTGGCAAAATATGAGTTTTAATCAGATGATAGCATTATGAGTTACTGTAGTTAAGTCAGCTTGGAACACGTTGTCAACGGGGGAAAAAAATCAAAATGACCATACAGAACAGGTATATGTAAATTGACAAGCACAACTGCCAAGAGATTAAAACTGGATGTAGAAAGCTGATCTAAAACCCCTAGACTCTCCAGAGACTGTAACAGGCCATCAAGTCGAATGACAGTCAGCCAGAGCTCTTGGGCAACAACGTATTGATCTGAGAGCTCTATCCACTCACTCCCACAACACAAGGAGACATGAAGGGGGGAGGAGCGGGGAGCGTTTTGTCTTCAGACGTACAAGAGCTTATACTTAACTCCAGTGTCTGGGATGGGACTTGTCCTTCAGAACGCAGGTGAAGGGTTAGAGTTAAACCTGTGCCGTCTTGGTTGTGCTCACATGTTTGTTTACTCAGGCTGAAGGAGTCGTGTAGAAAAGGTATGTACAACATAAAAATAAAAGGGAATGCCAATAAAGACTGCATCAGTAAGAGACATCTACTGTTGCTTTGTGAAGATATGGTAA
Organism: Perccottus glenii; assembly: GCA_024416835.2. NCBI lineage: Eukaryota > Metazoa > Chordata > Actinopteri > Gobiiformes > Odontobutidae > Perccottus > Perccottus glenii. Next base: position 8,998,229 of record CM044562.2, read on the forward strand.
GATTTCTCAAAAATGGCTTCAAGCTCGAGGCGAGGATTTACTCTAAATGTAAAATGCAAACCTGACCTTAATTCACTTTCTCCCCTATATATTTTTTTTACATACAAATGTAACCCAACCTAATGTGACCTGTTTACACTCTATTGAAAGAAGGTCAAAGGGTAGGTGTCATGTAATTGAATGATCACAGTTAATGTACAGTAGCTGTGAATAAAATGCCATGTGTGACAACAAGCATTAGCATCTATAAGTGTAAAAATGAAACCCATGGCAGTAATCATTTAAAGTATACAATGACACAAAGAATAGCATTCATTTAGAGGATATCAAAATGAGAAAAACATTCACAGTGTCCTTACAGCTGTCTCTCACTTCTGCTGGCCTGCTTCCTCTCCTGAGCTGAACCAGGCCCCTACTGAGTGTCCTGTGGCCACATTGACAAGCGGTATTAAAAGCCAGTAGGTGGTCTTTTCACTGTCACTGGGCAGAAGCCCCTCGTCACAGCACATTAATTACGCACTTTCACCGGCTCAGAAAAACCTCGCTTGCCTCATACAGATGGATTAAACAACCTGCGACAGTAAAATGTGCAGAATTTGGTTAGTGATCTTGTTTAAAGATCTGTTAAGAAAATGCAGCGATAATGGCAACAAAGGGAAGTGAGCAGTCCCTATTTTAAAATGTGAAAAAGTTGCACCAGCTTCAGGAGACCTTGTTGAGTAGGTTTTATTCTACTCTGGATGGATGCTTATGTGTAATGTTACTACTTTATCACTTGATTTAATGCAAGTGTAAGTACACAAGCCTGTGTATGTCCGGTTACATGCACTTATATTGAGTGTAGGTGGTTTCTCACAGGTGAGCCCTCGAGTACATGCATGGATTACCTGGTGTTCCCTCCTGACCTGACCCGGCTGTGAACTCTGCTGCCCCGGCGATCCATACGTATCATTTACTCGGCGCCCTCTCTGCCGTCTCGACTAATGCACAGAGGCGTGAAACACCTCGTAATGCTCAATCACAGCGGGGCGCACGGCGCGCTTGGAGCCATCCAGAGTGACAGCGCAGAGGGGCACAAGAGAGGCGGCCGGTGCGAGGGGAGAGAAATGCCACATAGCCCTCAGGGAAAGGAAAAAAGGAAGAGGGAGAGGCTGGGGGAGAGGGGAGAGGGAGGGAGGGGGGGGGGGGTGAGAGGGCTTAGGGTACAGGGCCACAGTCACACAAAAGATAAAAAGATTTGAGAAAGATGTCAAACTGGACTATCCCATACCCCTGCAATTACATTATTTTCATTGACAGAAGAAAACAATGGACTAAAGGACTAAAAATGTCTCATGCAGAAGTGAGGGATGGCTCCAAGACAACCAGATTCTATTCACTGTTCTTCATTTGAACTTGTTTCTGCAACAAGTGTTACCCACGTGAGAGATGAATGATGTGAAGTTAACAAGATACAGTGATGGCCAGAATGATTAGACCACTTGGCTAATTTAAGAGGTTTCAGTTGTTTTGTTGGATTGTCCATTAAAATAGCCATTAAAGGAATTAAATACCTACAAAGTCATCAGTATGCTCTATAAAACTACAGATAGAATAGAGCCGTCATAAGGAGATTTATTATTATTCATTTGTCCACAAAAAAACAAGCTAGGCCTACTGTCACAAATGTCACAAATATGCTCTCTTAGATCCTTTTATGCATAAAACTGATAAATTACAATATGATACAATACATTTCAATATTATTATATGGTATTTACAGGTAATACAGGGTTATAACAAACACTATAGTTAAAACTACTGTAATAGTTTTTAATACCACTTGCAATGCGCCTACTGGGTTGGAATTAGAAAATGAAACTCCCTTTTTCAATAGTTACAATATGTCTGTGATGGGTTCTCTGTCATCAAGGACAATGAAGAAAAGGTTTCAACAAGGCGTAGACATGAAGACGTTTCATCCCTTGTCCAAGAGACTTTAGAGTTCAACTGGTGAGAGAGCTGAGCTTTTAACCCTAAAGGTAGGGGTTTAACCTCAAACTAACTGAACAAGGGCTGAAACGTCTTTGCCTTCAAACCTATTTCCAGATACCTTGCTTTCTTCAGTAGTTACAGTAGATTATAGACTACATACTGAAGAAAGTGTACTACACAAAACCCAAGGCAGGAAGTCTGGTTTCAGATTAGTCTGCAATCTAGTCTTTAAAAAAGCAAAGACAGGCAACTATATAAAAACGTGTTATTGATGGTGAGTAAACTTGACCATAAGTGAGAAGTTATAATGCTACAAGAGCACTTTGTAAAACCTCAACTTTTGCGTCTGTTAACTATTCATCACACGTGTTTAAAACATTACTCAGTTAAAGCAACAATGTCTCTATGTAACCACAGAATAACATAGGGCTTCAATAAAAATCTCATATTTAAGTATGTAATGCAAATTTCGGTTGATGTGACAGGCTTTGGCAACATATGTTTTGTAATGAGATAGTTTTTTATCTTTGAGGAGAACACACAGACTTTACTCAAATAAAAGCATAACAAAAAGAAGGGACAAAAATAGTCCTGGATAAGCACAGAGATGGAGACAAACAAAGAGCATCTATAACATGTAAAGAACTACAAGGAGATGAAAAGGCAGGCAGGAAAAGATGGAAAGAGTGAGAAGGACGCAGCAGACGGAAGTCACACTTGTGAAGTTGGAGGTGTGAAGGAAAACGACTCTAATCATGTTTAAAGGCAGCTTTTTGGACTGCTGTTTTAAAACCGATCAATGTGCTGCTTAACTCTTTCGGCGCCTGCCTGCACATTTGTGTTTCTTTAACACTTCTGCAACAAAAATATTGTCTGAGCTCCTGCTTCACGGAGTGTCCATTAAAGCATGAAAACGCTTAGTAAGTGTGATCAAAGTAGTAGAGGCAAAACTGCTAATTGTTAACCTGAGAAAACATGGCACTTTCTACATTTCAGTGATAATGCGAACGTGTATACACCTCAACCATCACATTTTTCTGACTCACTGCCACCTCTTCTACTTGCAAAATCCTGACTAGCTAGCATCTGAAGAATTTTACACATACATACATAAGCCTTGTGAAGTGTGAGACACTGATGTTGGCAGAAGGATCCATCTGATGCGCTTGTGAATAAAAAAACAAAACGCCTTTCCTTCAAAGTCAGCACAAAATATTCATAAAATGTAAACAAGAAGAGAATTCTGGCAATGGTGAGCTTGTCCTTGCCGGTGCCCTGTGGACTCATGCCCAGGACGCGGCCCTCTCCTAGGCCAAGCTGCCCAATGGTCCAGTTAATCATATGCAGCGCCACAAGGAAGCTTATGCTGCCCTATACCAGTTTATGCCTCTAGATTTGTGGGGTGTTGCAGCCCCATAAACTGGCTTAGTATCAGCTGCTTTGGCTTTGGTTTGAAGACCCTCTGAATCCGAGGTGGTACGCCCCCCCCCCAACACACTGTGGCCCTGCCCTGTTTGTGAGTGTCCTACTGTGGGGACACTGACCCTGAGTGGACCCTGCAAACCCTGACACTAGAGCCTTGTGGTAGAGACACAGACTTGTTCTTTGGTTTAACTTAATGAGAGTTAAGCACAAAACATAATGTCAATATGTCCTTATGCCAACTTCAAAAGTCTCTCTTACTACATTCTACTTTGGCTTTCTACCGTTAAAAACCCTGCTTTTAAGAATAGACAGTGAGATGTAATGCACACAAATAAATAACTGTACAATCTGCACTATGTGTGAAGTCTACATATCTTCAAAAATAATACTTCCTGTATTTGTCAGACTGCCATGTAGAATGGCACACTGGGTTTTCTGCAATATTCAAAAGCATGTTACAATAATGCCAGTATCTGATGTTTTTATTTACTAAAGCAGCAACAATGTTTAAATAAATCTACATCTAGCCTGACAAACAATGCACTGCTGAACCACACAAATACAATAAGGAAAACTGTTTGCAGTTTATTTTAGTGTCATGAAGGTCATTGGGGCACTTTGATCAGACATTATATCTTACAGATGAAAGTCATGAATTTACCAATGCTCCCTTGTGGTTCTCTGATGTCAGTCCAATGGATAGTAAAATAGTTAATTTGATCATTGTTATGGAGTCACTTTTTTATGCTATTTAAACTTTTTTATCTTCACATTCACTAAATGTTTTTGCAGGATGCATTGACTTGCACTGAAAAAAAAAATGTTTGTGTCCTGTAAATAATACTTGAATGTATGAATAGATTTTACAAGAAATGCTTATGTTCATACTTATGTGATGTATATCCTCCAGTCCTTTATATGAAGTTTTACAGTTTTATGGCACTATGTAACTTTTACTCAATAAACTCTGTAGAAGCACAACTTAAAAGAATCAAGTAAATGTTTCTGTGTTCAAGCGGTGACATGCTTACTTCTAAGTTTGAACCACAAGGTCTTTCAAACAGAGCAGAACATGTCAGATTTGTGGTGATTCAAAGTATTTTCTCTGATGTGGTAAGTATGTTTTGTGCTTTATGTGCAGTTTTCTTTTTTCTCCTTTTGGTTAACTTTTTTACATAAAATGTGTGTGGATGTATTCAGGTTGTTGGCTTAAAGTTAGCACCATGTGGCAGGCTTCTCTGCTTGTGTTTGATTACTTCTTATTTTAGATTATTACTGATTCTGTTTAGTATTTTGACATAATTCTTAACATTTAAACATGGTTCCTCTTTAATCCTAGAGCCACAGAGACGACCTGAAAATAACTAAACCTGAAAACCTGAAAATAACTAGTAATAGTGGGTTAATAGCAACTTAAAAAATGCTTGTAAATGTAACCCACAGGTTTACGTTGAAAGAAATGCCAAGTCACAAGTAATACTGTATAAAATGCTTGTACAAACCCGATTCCAAAAAGGTTGGGACACTGTACAAATTGTGAATAAAAAAGAAATGCAATAGTTTACAAATCTTATAAACTTATATTTAATTCACAATAGAATCTAGATAACATATCAAATGTTGAACGTCCAACATGACAATGCCAGACCACCTACTGCATCAAATACAACATCATGGCTGCGTAGAAGAAGGATCCGGTCCTGAAATGGCCAGATCTTTCACCCACTTTCACTTTCACTTTTTTTGGTGCATCATAAAGAGGAAGATGCGACAAAGAAGACCAAAGACAGTTGAGCAACTAGAAGCCTTTATTAAACAAGAATGGGACAACATTCCTATTCCTAAACTTGAACAGCTTGTCTCCTCAGTCCCAGACGTTTGTAGACTGTTATAAAAAGAAGAGGGGATGCCACACAGTGGTAAACAACAACTTTTTTGGGTGTTAATGCCATCAAATTTAAAATCAACTGATTTTTCCCTTAAAATGATCGATTTTCTCAGTTTAAACATTTGATATGTCATCTATGTTGTATTCTGAACAAAATATTGAAATTTGAAACTTCCACATCATTGCATTCTGTTTTTATTCACAATTTGTACAGTGTCCCAACTTTTCTGAAATTGGTTTTGTAAATGTTACTTACTAAAACTCACTTAATATTTACTTCGTATTTTTGGTGGGGAAAAGGTAAACATAGGTTTTCTAAGTAAATGTTACTCCTGATTTTTGTTTTTTCAGTTGGCCTTTGTACTCACTGAGCACCTTCATCAAACGTGAATATTTGAATGGCAGACAGTCATTTGACACTAAATCTGAATTGGACCTACATTATTTGAATAATGTAGGTTACAAGCACAGATCTTACTAAACAAGGGTTGTTTCCATGATGTACTTGTGATGTGCCAACAACAGTGAGAGTTTAACTTTCTGAACAATGCTATAGTGTGACAGGTTTATCAAGTGTTAACAGAAGTGAGTTTCAACTACTGTAAAAGAAGGCATCACGTGGCACAAAGTTTAGTAAGAATAATGCCATGAGTGGAATTATATCCATCCGCTGATGTGTTTTGCATCAGTGAGCACTGTCATAAAAGAGCAGTGTGGATTGACAGTGTAGTGGGGCAGGCCTCTAGCCGACTGTGACCTTTGACAAGTCTCTGCTGCTTCTCACCTCTGCAAGACGAGCTCTGTCATACCGACGCACACAACCTCACATGCTCCTCGTTCCCCCTGGTCTTACCGTCGCTTCAATTAAAAGCTTAATGGATGTTTTAGCACTCTGCCACGTCGATGACAGCGTCCTAATCTGCCACTGTTGGATCTCTGAGAATCTGAAGGAACAGAAGAGGAGGGGAATGTTTACATGTTTGTGTATAACCACAGCAGCAGGATTTTTTCCCCTATTTTCACACACAGCGGACCCAAAGGGGTGGTCCTGGTCGGGGCATCTAGCCGGAGAGCCAGGTCTCACCTCACTGACATGGAAGCCACCCTGGCTGTCACTTTACATCTCCGACGCCTGAGAGAGAGACCATGAGCAGGCTGACAGGAGCAGCAGAAGGTGAGGACCAAAAACGCTTGAGACACACTTGGCTCTGAGCCAAAATCCACTCCTCCATAGCTTCCTACAGATTTGATTCTCCCAATTTTCTTTTGACACCTCAGAATGTCCATGTAAACTTTTATACTTTATGATCTTCTTAACCTTTACAACTGAAAGGATATGAACGACCTATATCTCCCAGTTTGACGTAATGACAGTCAGATGCAGGCTCTGCCACAAAGCTTACAGAGATAAATGCCACTGGAGTTTATATAATCATCCATAAACAGAGTTTAATTAAAGTACACAGTACACACTTCAGTTTCCAGTGTCACACCCACACTGAACCGCAGAATAAGCGAGGTTTCAGTGCAAAAGCACTTGCTAACACGTGAGTTATCAGAAATCACACCCTGAAAAAAACAGGGTAGGTATTTGCACATAGGTATTTGAAAAAAAAAAACATCTTGACTTCGGGGGAGCCCTTCTGGACCAACAGATGTGACATGATGACTAATGTTTTGGGTGTGTGGGCGTCACAGTGAACAAGGGATTCCACATTTCCTGACGACTGTTGGTGAAACAACAGTTTCTGAGGCCTGTCAAGTTTAAATCATTTATGTAATAATCCATAAACTGATTTACTGAGTTATTGTTTTTGATGAATTGTACTTTCACAAACTATAGTAAAATGAACTTGTAATATTTCTTTTTCTGATACAGTAAGTGACTTGTTTTCTGCTTGTGGCTCACTCATCTGTGAACCAAATAAATGGAAGAAAAAGTGTGACAGTTGTTTACGCCTCTTAAGTCCTTCCAGTAAGACCTCCTGAGACACTGAACCTACAGCTAAAAGTCAGACTCAAACACTTCACAGCTTTGTGAGAGGCTGGGCTATGAAATCTCATTTTTGTAACATTCTATTTTTTAGTGGTTCCCATAATTAAATTGAACAGAAACCAAGTGATGTGATGGGAAAGTGACAATATTTTAAAAGCAAAAACGTTAACAAAAATCTAAGTATGAGTGAAAGAAGTTCAGTTTGGTGAATAATCACTTTGGCCACACCCCACAAATGTCATCAATATGGCACACGGCAAAGGCTAAACTAATAAAGAATCAAGAATATTCTGAATGTTTTTAATACTTCTACAGGGTATTTGGCAAACATAATGTTGCCAGTTATTCTTGCTAAATAGCCTACTTACATAAACTTATGTGGAGGTAGGTTTTTGCAAAGCAGGGAAATTTGTCTTATTTTGGTTCACAAGTGATGAATGTAACTGCCTGGAACAGAAAAATACAACAAATAAACCAATTAAATACAGCAAATATTTTTATTACTATTTTAAATGTATAGATTTCTTCTTCTGAGCATTATTATTTTAGATCTTGGGTTGTCAAACTCCCTCCCCCTGAACTGCAGTCATATAAAAAATCCGCCCAACACACACTGTACTTTACGAGACACTATCCACTGGATTTGATAGATTGTTCAAATTCAGTTGCTGTCCTCCTGCTTTGTCCATTTCACACTGTCCTCTCTTCATTCATACATTTGCACCTTTTTCCGTCTTCTTCCCATCTTCTGGTCCGTGTAGCGGTGATGAACTTGTGCCCCCTGCCTTCTTGTTGACCTCCTCGAGTGTACCCCCTCCCCCAGCTCTCTCGCGCGCGGCAGACTACAACGATCCCGCCTGGACGCCCCTCGCCGTCTAACAGAAGTGTGAAAATAAGATGGCATTGGATCTATTAACACGTTGGGCTGTGGTGTTAGTGAGGGGGCCACTCAGACCGTAAGACCACTCTCTCCAAAGGTCCTGCCGCAGAGACAACCACAGCCCTGGCCTTGCTCTGGACGGGGGCAAGGTGGAGGGCTGTGGAGGGAGGTGGAGGGGGCAGTCTGTAGGCAATTAAGAAGAAGGGGGGAGGGTGAAAAAACAGCAGTTGGATGTATTACGCACAGGGCAGGCTGACACTTGTTCTTTTGAAATTTCACCTGCTCGTTGGCAGCGCTCATGTCACAGGATGGATTGATAGAGAAGTGATCGATAGCTCCATGTTGGGGCCTGAGTCTGACACAGAAAGAGCATTGTCACATCGGAAGAAAAAAAAAATGGGGCGCATTATTTGCTCACATTATTTGTGACTCTTGTTCGGCCGCTAGAATTAAGGAAAGCTCACATTTATTATTATTATTTGTTATACTGTGACATGAGGTTGGTGTTCAGTAGATTATTATTTTTTTTATGTTGGAAGATGTCTACGTTAAAGCAACAGATGTTCTTATTTTACATTACACTCTACTTTGAGAGTACTTTTTGGTGCTTGGAATTTTGTTGTTTTTATGCAAAGGTCTGCTTTAAACATTTTTAATCTTGAGTAGGAGTCAGAACAAAGCCCAAAAATCAGAACGGCGTCCTTGTGTAAATTAATAACGCCAAAGCCATGCTTCTCTAGATATTTCACATGTTATTTTAAAGTTTACACCAAAGAAATCAGAGCTAAAGGCACCTTTACAGCTCCACAGAAGTCATAGTGTCAAAAAATCTGAGAATGTCAATTGTTCTAATTACAAGTTCAACCCTTGATTACTCAGGGGTGTTGTCTTTGAATATGAATATGCAGCATTCATTTGCACGTGTGTGTGTGTGTTCCTTCGCCGCTCGTGCAAAAATCCACAAATCCCATCAGCATATTTTCTATTCATTAAGGTAAAACATAAACTGCCACGTAAACTGCCATTTCTCAGATAACCTTGTTCCAATGTTATGATGACTTTACATGTGCTCGCATCCGCAGGATTTCACTCCTGAACTTGTTGGCACATCGAGATGAGTGTCTCTACCTCGGTGCGATTGCACGCCCACAGATCTCCCAGCTCCATCACAACAGCCACACACAAAAAATAAATAAACCTCACAACTTTTTGTCACACTTCAATCACATAACATTAAGCTACCGCATGTTAAGAATTAATAGATGGTGTCGCTGCTATTAATGAGGTTTTCCCTTTTGTAGAGGGAAATCATGAATGAACAATTTTAGACGCGCCACTTGAAGACAAAGAAAAGGACAGTTAATTCTTTATCACTGTAACTTATAATACATGCTCTTAATTTCATGAAAACATTTCCCATGCTGGCAAACGATGCAAATTCCACCATCACCCCTCTGCCGTACAGCATGTGGCCCTCCCTCACAGGGCCTGGTTACCAAGCAGAATAGACAAGATATTTACAGGTGTGAAAAAATGCATTTTTCTAATACAGTGTGAAATTCTTCTGTTAAGCGTGCTCTTTCCAATAAGGCTGTTCACAATGGGATGAGAGAGAAGGAAAGAGAGAGAATCCAAGACGCGAGTTGTCTTGTTTTTTGGCTCTGTATTTTAAAAGGAGCTGAGGCGTAGCTGAGCGCAAGTCTTAAGAAAAAGTGATAAAATATACAGTGAGAAAAGCTTTCAAAGTGTCGGGAATTAAAGCGGAGTGCAGCAGCAGGGCGGGGGATGCAGGGTGGGGGGCTTTGCTTGTTGGGTGGTGGTGGTGGTGGAGGGCTCAAGATGACTGCAATCTGCTTATCTGACTCCACAGAGGAGTTGTCCTCAGCGGCCTCAGACTTCTCCTTGTTAAACTGTCAGCAACATCAAACTCAGTTCACGGTTTGCTGTTTAATAATTGTTGCTAAACTCGCTGCATGTGGGGCCTTATCTGACCAATTAGAGGGAATCCAGTTGAAAAAAGTGATGCGCCTTTTCTGTGTTAACTTCATGAAGAAAATTGTTCTTCAAAAATTATTTACAATCCAGAGGTTTGTGGCGTCCCTCAGGGATGGATGATTGGTCCGCTCCTTTTTTATCGTACCGATTGTCAATTTGATGCCAATTAATTTCTATTTTATGTCAACAAGATCTTCCTTTTCACCCAAGCTATCACCCAGAGCTGCTAACACATTCTACTTTCCTACTAAAACTATGAATGACAGCTGGTTTTCTCAAACTACTCATACATTTGCGTATTGTAATTATTAAAAAAAGAAATTGTCATGTAATATAATGTAATATAATAATATCGTCATTGAAAGTGGAGTTGAATTCTGGCTTTGGGTATTTGCTTTATGTGTCTCAGCTGTTGCTTTCCAGTTTAGTCAATATTAATGAAAAATTATATAGTAATCAATAAAGTAAGTAATGTTTAAAACCATGAGGACATCTGAGGTTTTGTCTTGTTTTGATATAAAATGTTCTAAAAGCTCTACCTAGTCCTTATGTAGACTGCACCAGAAGATGCACCAATATGCTTGTGTTTGGTTTTAAGGGCGAGGCGCATTCTGGGAGAAGGGGGTGGGATTGCGGGCGAAGGAGTGTTGTGACCACCCGCCCTCACCCAGAGAGCATGGCTCAGAGCCCAGACGAAGACAGCGCCGGGGCCTGCCTTCCCTCACTGCTGAGATGGGGCCATTCAGTACAGGAGTCAGGAACAGCGGCTCAGGGATCAAAATGCTGTCGTGCCAACTCTCCACCCTGTGAAAAACAAACAAATGAACGTGGCTGGTAATTTCCTTTCACCAGCATTTGTCAGGCTCAAGGTAGCAAGTTTTTTTTTTCAAGTGAAATCTATTTCATTTTATTTTCGTGGAAAACAGCAGTGCCATTTGACCAAACATTTTTCAAATATCCAAAATTAAATAACGTTCATTATACAGAGGTTATTCTTTTCTACTTAATTCAAAGAACTTCATTGTCCTACCAACAACTGTAAGATTTTGCCAAAGAGCTTTTTCATGCAAGCCTGTTCAACCATCATTCCTTTTGATGCCTCGCTAAATTCAGCTCTGGCTTGTCTTTTATGCATTTCCACCAGCTGCATTAGCAGTTTATACAGCCGGTAGACTCTTTTTCTGTGCTCTTCTCCAATCATTTAAAGTGGAGATACACAGCTTGGCTGTGCAGCATAGTGGGGGCACACCGACCCTAATTAATGGAGGCAAGCTTGCTGCTTTCAAGAGGCCTTACATGTCTTTTAATGAAAGGATTACCGTTGTGCATTAAGATGTATTTAACCTCCAGCACTAGCTCTGTTTCAATAAGTATTAAACAGACCATTAAATGGAGAGAGGGCTCAATTAAATGCGACAAAGGCTGATGTGCTGAATGTGGAGAAAGGGGTGGGTCCACAGTGCCTGGAAGGGTCATGCTGTTTGTATTTAGCATCTGCTCAAACAGCTAAGGAAGCGGGAACTAACTGGGAAAAAAATGATTTAAAAAAAAAAAAAGAAAGCTTTCAATCTTTACAATATTTTTGTAATTAAAATATTACTTGTTTATGTTTAAAAGGTTATGGTTCCTATTTTGCTTGCGTGGTAAAGTGTTGTTGTTTTAAAAAAGATGTATGGACTCTTCCCACATTGCAAACCAAAGCCAGAAATCTAATAAATTCTATTTTCTAAGTTGTTGATTTTACAAAACAATGAGCCGCCACCATAGATGCTGTTGCCAGAGCCCCTGCTGAACAATGATGGTATTGTTCACTTGGAAAAGAAAACTGGCGTGGGCTGCTGCATTTATCAATTTTCCCTTTCTCTTTTCGCCCACTACTTGTTTGTCTGTGCATGGCGAAGGCCCATTTTGGGCCCAGCAGGTTGTCCTGTGCGCATGGCATCACCTAAAATTAGTTCAAGTCAGCGGTGGCCTTTTTGCAGCTTTGCTACTGCGGATGTTTGCAAATCAAACAAACAGCTTTGTCTCATGCACTTTTTATTTATTTTTTCCAAAACGGTAAAAGACCTAAATGACTATTTGTCTATTTAATGTGCACTAACATATTTCTGTTATCAATACTGAATAAATGTATGCACAAGGAATAAAACTGAAGAGATATCACTTCCATAAATCTGAATTATTAGTCCTCGACATAACAGGCCTGACAGTCTTGTCATGCACTTAAGTGTTAATTAGTTTTCAAATTCTCTGCTCGCTCCCCATCCATCTCTCTATCATTCGTATAAAGAATGACGTGGCGCATAGTTAAATTCATTCTCTATCGCATATCATTAACCCCCTCCTGCTGCAGGATGTCGCGGAACAGCTTTTCTCAGCTTGTCTTCCAGAGGGATGATTAGCCTCAAACTACATTTCAGAAGTGTTTGTCAGAGTACATAGCAGTGAATCCGGGTAACAGATGCGTTTTGCTCTTTGAGGAACAGACTGAACATGGTGTGCCTTAAACGAACACCATTAAACCACAGCGAACCTTCCCTCCCTATTAACATAATCTATAAAAGGCCTGCATTAATGCTAGCCTGCAGGCATGCGTTAGGCCGCTTGTACAGAAAATGGGAGTGACAAATAGCAGTGAAAGTGAATTACACTTCTTATGGTTGACCAAACATTGATCAGATAACTCAAGTCAGCTTAAATGTATTTAATTTTGTCTGGTATCATTGCCCTAAAACTTGACATCTTTAAATTCGTTCAGTTCAAGTTATTTATGAAACACCAATTACCAAGAAAATAAATCTCTGGGCATTTATTATAAATAAAAGTAAACCCTTTCTTCTAGCAAGCACATGGTGCACTGAAAAATGCAATGCAGGAACGTTCGAACAGACATATTACAAAAACCCTCTGGACAAAACTGAATTAATTAATAATACTTAATGTATAAAATGTAGCTTGGTTTTCTTGCCTTTGTCAAACACCTGAGCAGCAAATACAAGACCCAGAACCTTCTCATTGAAGTATTTGTAATTCACATAACACCTTAAAAAGAAGAACTGTATGGATAAGTTTGGTTTGAAGGGATTTTTTTACCAGTGAGTATGTTGGGCCGTTAACGTAGTTGGCTGAGGAAGTGCCAAGGCTCTCCTGCTGCGTTCTTTGCACCCCGGTCGCAGCTCTCAGAGGTATTCCCAGCCTGTTGAGCCTAAGGGACAGAGAGGGTTCAGACTGTGTGAGCATTACAGAAGTGTAAAACAAAGACACGAGTGACGAGGTGAGACGCACCTTGTGTAACGCAGCGTGTCGTTGGATCGCAGCTTCAGTGCTTAGGTCGGGCTTTTGCTGTTACCTCCCACCTCCGTTTTGCGATTTCTCTCCTCCACAAGAACTGCCATTAAATCATATGATCATGAAAAAGTGTAAGAAAAACAAGTGACCAGCTCAGCATAGTGCCAAATGCATGTGAGAGGTCTCTTCACTGTGTCTTCACGGGCGCTATGCATAATACATCCGCCTGAGCACAGTGTGATACATAATTCTTTACTATACTATGTTTTATACTGTTGTCTTTTTAACACTAACAACCGTTTGCTTCTGAATATCAAGAAACAATCCAATAAATAAAATCACTTACAATCACTGTTATAAATGTCATGTAGTAACTATATCTATCTATATTTATATCAATCTAACAAAGACAAATAAATGTAGGCTACATAACGGCCCTAGTTAGTCTTAGATGTGGGGCTATTACAATAGAAGACTTTACTTTGTGTTTTGTGGTGGTGTTGGTGGTGGAACGAAGTGGTAATCAAACTAGGAATTGAGGCATGTTAATGTTGACATTCACCTGCATATGCCCATAGTAATCCATTACACCTACTAACTCTCTCATAGCTTGATTATTGGGCTGCAGTAATAATGCCAGCCTGCCCTGTGTGTCAGGCCGCATACATGTATTATTCATGATCAAATGAGTGATGTTTCTGTGTAAAAAGAGTTGAAACTCCTTTCTGAAGTTCACTAAACTCTGACAAAGCTGACGTGTGAGTGTGTCACTAAGCCAAAGTGTAACAAAGTTGAAAAGGCCCAAGCCAAGAGTGGAGGCCTCAGCTGTGAGCGAGTGGAGCCAACGCGTAGTGAAGGCCTTTACTGGGGTGACGAGAGCAGGGAGCAGGGAGCCAGTGCATATTAGCTAGCTCAAGCGTTTGGTAAAGTGCAGACAGCTTGGGAGGTGCTAATGAATGCCGGGCACTGCTAACCGTACTGTACCCAGACTCCGGGCGCAGCCTGGCAGCCTCCTGTCCCTCCTGCCCGTGCGAAATGTGAAAGATCAACCGGTTGGAGGGAGCAGACGGGAGCAGAACACACACTCTGAGGCACGTGCACTTGTTCAGTAGCGTGCACAAGAGCATGCACAAGGACCAAGTACACACATTAGCGTACACTGTACAGACACAAGTGCATGGACACAGACCATCGTAGCACGCTCACCACAGTTGGGCAGAACACACTGAGGCCTGGCTCGCTCTGGTGTCACATCACAAGGGCTCCAGCCAGGCTAAGCCATGAGGCCTCAGCTAAGATGATTCAAAACTCCCTGCTGCGTCCTGTCTCCAACAGCCAGGTGCAGCTTCTCAGCAAATGACAGCAGAATGACAGCACTCCAACGCACCATGCACTGCCGTCCAAATCTGAGCCCCCATACAACACGGGATGCTCATAATGATACTTTAGTAGACGAATCCTGAAGCCAAATACAAAGGAGTACAGCAGGAACACATTTGACTAAACTCATCTTGTTTATCTGTCCATTTTAAATGATACAGGGGAAAAATTAGAGGAACAAATACTAATTTTACCCTGACGCCTTGCTGACCTTTTATTATTTGACCTGTTTATATAATGCTCCAACAAACAACAAATAGTGGGAATGTACTTAGATTAACATGTACATGTTTAAGCATGTACAATTATCAGTGTTAAATTTAAATAAGAGGCCAAGGCCTATAACTCAAATTGAATATGGCAAGGTACAAAAAACAGATACAGCAGTAGTTCATTATTAAATCCTTGTTGGTAATGTTTCTTCAACTTCTTTCCTTTTTTTCCTGAGTTTTAAACAGAAGTTTCAGTTGAGGTGATAATCCAGATTCAAATCATTTAAAGCATTGTATCATTAATTTTAATTTTGGGCTCACCTGGTCACAGTGAATATAATATTAACTGGGATATGTATTTTTGTATTACAGTATTATGTCAGCGGAGAAATGTATGATGCTGGATTTAATAGGTTCTAATAATAAAGGCCTTAGCCGCGTTAAGTGGTAGCAGCCTACCTCCTGGAGTGACACAGCGCTGAGGGGTGCACGGCTGAGGCTCTGTGAACTCTCATCACAGAGATGCCCCGATAATGGAGAGATCAGCGGTTCTGACATCAACTCTGTATGATATTTTTTCTCTTCATCTGACAACCTGACAGCAGAGCTCATCTCAATAAAACCCAGCTGTATGCAATGACTCATACTGCATTTACCATTTTTAACTCATGAATATTCAAAGTTAATGTTTTGCATATAGCTTGTCCAAATTGATATGGATGTCAGTTATCGCCGTGCTGATCCATGTCTAACCATCTGCAGTGTCCTTTGGTATTGTAACAAACTGATGTATATGTTATAAAAAAACTTTTTATTCAGTGTGAAAACCAAGCATACATTATTCATACATTATCAAGTTCTAATATTCTCCCAGGTTCTCCCACCTGACTTTTAGGTTACTTCAAAATTTCCTCTTCTCAACTTTCTTCTTCTTTACTGTAGCAGGCAATCTTTGAGTAAGTTTGCTTCTCATTAAATGCTCTTTGCGAGTTGTCTGGAGATGTATCTATTCATTAGCTTCAAAAGGGTGTCATGTGTATGAATTATGCTAACAGGATCTAATTAGCAGATGCAAATGAGGTTAGTCAAAATTGTACTGAAAAGACAGAAGAAAAGCTCCATGGGATAGTTGGAGCTCGACAGCTCACCAACCGCCCCCACGCTGGGCACCAAATGTGATGGTTCGCCCCTGCTGCTGCTCTGTACGGGAGGCAGGACTGAACCATCGACACAGACGTGGGGAGGACAGCTGTTCGGAGGTAAATTGGAGTTTGATTTGCAAAGATGCAGAAATGTCATCTCTGGATTGTTGATATATTAATGGAAGTTTATAAAAGAAATAGCCCCAAAGTTGTCCCCGCACTTGTCACCCGTCCCATCATGTCCTACAAGAAACAGTTATACAACCAGCTGATGGAACTCCAAAATCCGGCGTGAAGAGCACTCACTAATAGCAGCCGCCCACCAGCTCCTGCCATTCTGACATCAGTGGCCCCAGACTGTGGTGAAGCTGGCAGGACTCAGGGAGCATGCCTTCTGGCCTCGACCGGGACTAGGGCCAGAAGAACACACACACACACACATGCTTTACCCTGTACTGGAAGTCATGGCTCCTATACAACATGAGGGCAGAGACAGGAGGCAGCAACTAGTGACCCCATAAAGCCAGAGATCACAGAGAAGGACCTCGTTAATAGGCAGGAATGATTTGAGGCTCCAAGCCACGGCAGCCATGCCAACACTGGCACAGAGTCAAGGGTAAAACTCTGCAAAACGGAAAGAGTGTTTGAAACTGCACTCACCTTGTGTTGCTTTGACTAATCTCTTTGTTCCGTAAGCCTCTTGTTTGTGTCATTATCTGCAGATACATTTTTAGAATGTGTGTTTACATCACAGCATTCTTTTAAATTGTTGTTTATGTGCTTTAAATATAGTTATAGATGACTTAATTTAGATATATTTATTCAGTGTCGATTGAAATTCCTAGCTGGTTAGCTGGTAGTATTTTATATAGACAATTTTTACCATTTTTTTTTTACCAAGTACCATTTTAACAGTTTGTGCTCTGACATTGAAGTAATACTAAGTATGTTTTACCTCAAAATATGGAGCCTGAATATCATTAAATTTAAATTTATTATATATTAAGTTATTTGGTTGACGAAACAAGGAAAGTAACCCCTCGTTTAAAGACACTGGTTCAACAGACACTTTACCAAGTAACTAATTGTTTCTTGAGAGGACATATCTTGCTAGAATCAATCACATCAACACAAAATTTGCCTCAAAAATTAAAAATGTCAGAGATTTATTGAGAGGTAACAGACCCATGTGAGTTTGCAGCTGCATTTCTCTCATTTAGTTTAAACACATCCGAAAAAGTTAAATTGTGCTGCTCAGCGATAGGTATCAGTAACATGAGCTGTCATGGACTGAACTCAAATATCCTCAATTATAAACAACTAAGTCTCTTGACCTTCTGAACAACTCTTGATCATATAGTACAATATATCAGTTCTGCGCATGCTTTAATGAGGATTTTGGCCTAAATAAATGTCCGTATAATCCTATTGTCTTGACAAAAACCTATGTGATTTAGATCTGATTGAGCTCAAACAATGAAAGAAAAGTGAAAGGGAAAACAGTGTTGTTTTTTTTTTTAACCTCGTGTGCCACCGCCTACTTCTTCCTCTGCGGCTCGGTTGACTCACAGCAAGTCGTCGCTAACCACACAGGTAACAGGGCTCTACTCCTACATACGTCACACCCAAACAAAATCCCAAATGTCATAGTTCACAATGATTTTTTCTTGTGTCAAAATGTGGAATCTACAAAACAGGTGTTCATACATGCCTATCTGAGATCTGAGAGCACTAGTGCAAAAACATACACCATGACAATTATTTGCATTTTTCCACAAGGATTTCAGTGAAAACAAAACTACAACAGTTTTTGCCTTGTTCATTTCGACTGCAGCAGATCCCCTGTCTTCACACCTCCCACACTGGTTTAAAGTGTTGCATTGTCCCCCACACAAGCGATTCACGTTCGCATGCCGCGACACACCAGCAGCACAGGCCCTGCACAAACATTGATATGTGAAGACCACATCAGCCTGGGGGCTTCCCTCTTGGTCTGCCTCTGCTCTGAAGGTGTGATCGCTGGTTATGCCCGTTGAGGAGGTGGGGGACATTCTTGAACCGGAGTGGGAAGGTATTTGCTCAGTGTGCCCTCCTCTTCAGTAAATGGGTGTTTTTGAACGGTGTAATGAGTGGGGACCCCCTCAATGCTTCAATGAGAGCTTAGAGAGACAGTTACTAACGTTTATCTTATGTCTGGTTATTGATTTCCATATTGTTGTGTCAGAGTTCCTTCTGTTATGACCTGGTGCATAGATGAGCTTATGTAAAACATAGTATATAAACCAGGATAAAAGATTGGATAAATGAAGGCAAATGACTTTAACAGCATCACACATGCATTTATTTTTTATTTTATTATTTAATTTCTTTAAATGTGCAGATTGTTCAGACTGACTCTCAAAACCAACACTTTTGTTTGGGTCTTTATGTTAATAACTTTTTTTTGCCACAATGTGCAATTGTTTTGACTTTTTAAAAACTTTTTTGTCTTTTCAAATCTCCAAACACTATTCGTTTGTACTCTTCTCGATAATGAACAGCTTAAAGTCTGAACGTTCTGACTGTCTCTGTGGCTCAACATTCACCAGATTTTTGAAACCGAGTCTGGGCAGTTATAGCACTGGGTACAGGTCCAGACCATCTCGGCTGGTATGTTCTATCAAGGTCTACAACTCTCAGATGAACCTCGAAAGAAGCGTCCCCGTCCAGGGAGACAGAATGTTTGGTCCATGTGTCTAGACCTCCACCATATCTGACCCACCAGCACAGAAGGACACACAAACACTTGACAGACGATGGTAAGGAACAAATACAGACAGGCTCCTTCCCTCAGACATGTGACTTGGATATGCATGCTCACTGCTGTTCATAATTTCTTACTGACACCCACCCCTCCACATCCATATACACTTGTCAAAAATAACACCTCTTTATACAATGAGGAGACCAGGTCCTGAATGATCCTCTAGCCCGACTATTGTCCCGCCCAGTGCTGTTCCCTTTGGAGATGTCTCCCCTACTCTTTGCCTCATCCTTTACATCCCTCTGATGCTCTCCGGTCTAAAGAAGAAGACCGAAGCATGGACCACTTCCATGCTATGTGGGAGTCCCTGCTGTTTCCGTGGCTGCCAGGCACACAGCCCCTTTCCTCTCCCTTTGGCGTGCTTGGCTCTATAACGGCGGGAGCCCATCTGATGTGGTCCCCCCATCTGACTAGCAGTTCTCGTCCTGGGGCCCAGCCGGCTGCGGGGACAGAGCAGACGAGCTGCGCCGCAGATTGTTGTAGACCATTTACATGTAAATAGAGAGCCCAGGCCTGGGTCTGGGTTCAATATTGAAGGTGTCCGCTGCACTAAGGGTCCTTCTGTGTGTGCATATATGACGGGAAATGCCTGCTTGCATGAGCGCGGCTGTGTGTGTTGTCATGTATGTGCATGGCATGATCCAGTACATCTAAATTATACAGCTGCCAAATTGCTGCAAATGTTTTAATACAAAGCATTCTGTGGTCTCTAATTATATCTAATGGCTGCTGGATGCATTTCTTCTGAGCAAAAACAGGACCCTTTTCAGTGTTTCTTGGCATATTGCATCAAGAATAAGATCATCTAGATGCCATAAACCAGTGATCTGAAGTGGTTTTAGTTGAATCTGAACAGGTTCAAGTTGGATTTGAACAGGTTTTAGTCAGATTTGAACCAGTTTAAGTTAGATTTAAACAGGTTTTTAGTTAGATTTTTAAAAGTTTCAATTTGATTTAAAGTTTTAGTTGAATTTGAACAGGTTTAAGTTGGATTTGAACAAGTTTTAGATGGATTTGACCAGATTTGAACAGAAATTCCATTTTGTTTGTACAAAGCTGTTGTTGGGGCCTTGAACTATACATTTTATTTCTGAAGTCAAAGGCCAAATAAAATCTCATCTTGTGCTGTGTTCCTGAGCTGGACTTTGGACATGTCTGGCCTAAATAAGCAGTGTGTCTGAAAACATATTTTAAAAGTTGACATTTTTGTAAAAATAACCATCATTGTTCAGTTCATTGGTCAAGTCAGAATTATCATTTTCATGCAACAATGCCAATAGCCATTAAAACACTACATCAAAAATTACATTTAGAGGGTTCAAAGCTGTTTGTTTTCCTGTTTTTATAAATGTGTTTGTAACAATCGTAATAATATTACTTCCTTATATATAACTGAGGCCTAAAAGTAAGCTACAGTGTGAGAAGAAAAAAATAAAGAAACCAGGGCGTTTGAGGGCCTTCTCGGACTGTGAATGTAGTTCCCACTCCCCAGAGTCTTCTGAAGATGCCAAGGCAACATCCCCGTTTTACTGAGGGGTCAACCTTAAACCATTAATCATGTCTACATAACCTCCCTCCCACCAGCATATGCCTCTGGTTGGTAGACACTAAGTCAGTTAGGGCTTTCCTCTGTGTCGCTCTAGCAGCCAGGAGAGGGAAGTGTTAAAACTCTACATTCTCACTTCTGACTCACTGATTTAACCACATTGAGGCAGGAGGCAGCAGCCGAATACTCCTGTGGTGTAAATCTGTTTGTGTTCGCTGTCCAAAAATAAATAAATAAAAAAGTATAATAAAAAAGGCTAGTCCCGAAATGCAGTTTCTGAGTCAGGGTTGGGAATGTGATAAAAGCCCAGCTTGTTTGGCAGTAACAGCGCTATGGGAAAGTACAGGGCTGAGCTGTGCTGCGTTGATAGACAGCAGAAATTAATGGACCAAGGGACCAAGGGAGTCTCATCCGGAGGTGAGGGCTGGCTCCGAGAGAACTGTTACGTATTGATTAGTATTCAAATAACATCATGAAATAAGGTGAAAATATCCATATATACTATTTGGTCAAGGTCTATCTGTGCACTATTGCTTTATTAATATAGCAACAATTAGCTAAATACAACTTTATATTCCCATAAAGCCTGCTCAATTTCAGATAAATGGGTACGATTAGACTGACTGAATTTGTAAAGGATACAATAAAATTAATGGGTCTGGCTAGTATTAATTTTTTTTTTTTTTTTTACGACACACTAATGTACAATTACAAATACTTGATGTGCTGTGATGCTTTCCTAGTGATGTATCCTTCTCCAATAACAAATTAAATTAGAAATTACTATTCTGGCTCTATAGCTTTAAGTTGAATGTGTATTTGTTTCAGACTTGTGTGTTTTGGTGGCAGTGGTTGGCCAAACTTTTTTCGGCGGCCCTAATGTAGTTCAAATGTGTCAAACTCAGTTGTGGGTGATAATCCAGTGAAAGTTGATGCTGATACATAATAGCCACTTTTATGCATTTATAATCCAACACATTAACAGATTAATACATGCTGTGAGATTTGTTGTTTTTTAAATCACCATTGTGACTGAACACCAATCCCCTTGTCCTCAGCCTGGTCACAATAAATCACTAAACATCACTTCACTCTTTTGTTAACTACTACACTATTTAGTAATTATGTTGTAAATGTTTGAATTTTTGCATGTTTGTTGTTTTAAATTAATGTATTTGTAAGAATAAATAAAAGCCAAACCAGCAGAGCACCTGAAACTAACACTGCTGTGTACTGTACAATCTGCCACTTTCTCCCAAAGGACCTGGGTGATACTTTCTATAATGCAGTAATCCAAAAAGCATGTTGTCAAAGCCCTGGGGGGATTCAAATACAGTGAGAGCAGCTTCAATCCTATTTCTCTGAATGCACACAGTACACCGTCAAAGATTTGTCTTAACACACTGGATTATCATTGCCCTTTGAAAAAAAGGCATAACAAAAGTATTGGACTACCATATCCATTGTATTTGCACCGTAATCCACCGCCGGGACAGGCACACAAATATGCAGACAAATGTACACGCATACTGACAGAAAAAGATGAAGAAAATGGTGATGTATTTATGCAACCTGCAACCTGCTTGATTTGATGTGTTTTCTGGATTTCAAATATCCGCATATATAGACAGAATTCCCACAGGTATCAGTCTGACTGGCTGCACATGGGACAGATTCCTTTCTATGATAATTTACTCCGATGCAAAGGCCTCTGAAATAACATCTAGCATTGACATTTTACATATTCAAATGAGAGCCTTTTGGGCAGAGAAACATGAAACTCATTTGTTATTATTTAAAAGGGAAACACAGCACTGTTTAAATCACAAAACAAAGGAGACAGGGCAGAAAGTCACTGATGAAAGCAATATGTACTCAAATGGAAATTCATGAAGCTGTCACCTTTGCATGTTTGAAGACAGCAGCATGTCTGTAACATAAGCTTCCCTTGCCTCAAGACTACGCCTTTGATTAAAAGTTAGCAATGTGCTCTCACTGGAAAATATACTGGTAGACATGTTTGATAAACTTGTGAAATAAATTCTTTCCAATAAAAATGTTCTTGAGTGTGATGATTTGCGGAGGAACGCAGCACTGGCACGGTGCACATTGCGCTGGCTGCTTTTCCCAGCACCCGTCACTCCAGGGGTCTCGGTGGCGAGGATGTCTAATGAGACTTGTGTTATTAATCCTTGCAATGGGGTACATGAATTCAGTCCGGAGCAAAGGCTTCAGTAGCCACCTCAGCCCATAAAACCTGGAATGTATTCCTTTCATGTGCTGTGTTGATGATCTACTCTGACAACAATATGGTAAGACTTCCCTTCCCCTGTCGCGCGGGCCCTGGCCTGGGGCCAAACAGGGTCATCTCAGACACACTTGGACTTTTATAGGTGGTCAAGAAACATGCTGACAGGTCACAAGTGGAAGCTGCTTTATGAGTAAGACCTAAACATCCACCTCATTTGGAATTAGTTTGTTTATAGGTGTCCTGTAAATCATCTTTATTTTGTTTTCTAGCTTTTCCTTTGGCTTCAGAGTGAGTTTGAACACACACTTAGGGGCTACAGTCGTTAGAAGGCCAACATTTTGTTTTTACTGTTTGTTTGAGGAAGATTTTCTCTCCTTGGGATTGTAAAAGACTGTGAAACGTGGCAATAAAGTTCAATGAGGAGTTGTGAAAAAAGGCAATTCACTTATGTTTAATGTCTGATTAGAAGACGATTAAAAAAGACAGGGCTGTGCGGGTGAACAAGAACCTCACATTAGTAACAAGTCTTAAGGATCACACAACTCTAGTTCTAGTGTTAGTGTAGGGCTCTATTTGAATTTGATTTGGCCTGTCAGCATTTCACTTTTCTCCACTTTCCATCCACCTCATTGCTTCTCAACCACAAGACCAAAACTGCTTTCATTAAGTGATTTGGTGCTACAAAGTTGGATTTTTTTTCTCAAATGTGAAAAAAGTCATTCTGGTAATTCACTTGGAGCCACGTTTTAGCTGCGGGGAATTTTGGCCTGACAAAACAAATGACTTTGTTTAAAGAACAGAACTGAAAAATACAAAAAAAAACACAAGTGTTGATATTACAATAAAGAGATAAAAACTAGATACATACAACATACATATGATTCAGTGTAGTGTAGTGTAGTGTAGTGTAGTGTAGTGTAGTGTAGTGTAGTGTAGTGAGGGTGGTTGAGAGTGCTGTATTGTAAGAAAGAAAAGTCTCTTCGGAGACAGATATCAACTGTGGATGTCTAACCAGTGGAAAAGCAGAAAAAGCTATAGAACTTCAGATTATACCTTTTACTGTTGGATTGTTATAGATAAAAAAAAAACACACAAGACAAACATATTAGTTTGTCTTGTCTCTAAAGTATGTCAAATTCTCCAACACTCTTGTTTCAAAATACCCACAGGATACTCCTTTATTTTGATTGTCTCGTTCCCCGTTAGGAATTCTGTGCTTGTTGAAAAAAACTGGAAATTAGAAATGAGGGGGGGAAAGCCCTCTCCATCTGAATAGTCAGATGTTTGGTGTTTGCATCTGTGCGAGGGGTCCCTGAGTTTGACTGACAGACAAGTGTGTGGTGAACGCCGCTCAGCTCCCACAGCGGACCAATAGGCAGCTTCCCCTGTCCCGTCTCTGACACAAGCCAATCTGCCTCCAGCCGAGACTGTCCCTCAGCCTTTCACAGATTTGTATCCCCATTTTCCCCAAATTCATCTCACCCCCTGCCCCCCTTCCAGCTCTCTTTAACAGACACTGGGCACAAAACACACGTTGCCGCTGAGTTCACTGCAGTTGAAGATGATGCAAAGTGAAAAACAAGTGGAAAAAGGGGATGGGAAAATGAACCAAACCATTGGCTTCTTAAACACACACACACACACACACACACACACACACACACACACACACACACACACACACACACACACACACACACACACACACCAAGTTATGGTATTGCATTGAGACGCTAGAGGGCGCTGTTCAAAGGCAGTCTCCTGAAGAATTTATTTTAAAATGACCACAACTGAACACAACTGGAGACCTTTGTGTTGTTTTAACACTTTTTCTGTTTGTGTCAGTGGCCTGTGCACGTTAGACATAAACTCCTGGAATAAATCTGAATAGTATTTTCAGGACAGGTTTTCAGTACCTTTACCACACGTTTATATTTAAGCAGTCCATTTAAAGTAAAAAAAATATAATTATTTATTTGTCATTGTATTATATTGGCCTCAATGAACATTAGCATAATGTACACTTAAATGAGAATTTAACAAACAGCTCACATTTTTCTCATGCGTCATTTTGTTGTTAATCCATGGATTTTTTCCCATAATTTCCATTACCTCCCTTTGTCAACAATCACGGGGCCTTGTTCATAATGGGAAAAGAAATAAACTGAAAAAAAAAATTCAATATATGTTTTCTTCAAAATACGTCTTCAATATTCCTCTTGCATATTTTATTTTTCCTGTCAGACACTTTTTTGTAACGAACGGACAAATGTCCCGAGCATTAAAGAAAGGTGATTTTTTTTTCTACATTTAAACCTGTATAAAACGTTTGTGGCTTTAACCCCCGGACGCACAAAACCCAGCTGACAGTTTTTAATCCTAGGTCGCGTACATTTCATTCAGCCTCTTTTGACACTCGGTGCTTTTATGAGCAGCACTGTGCGTCTCAAGCTGGAGGCGAGAGGCAGCGGAAGCCAATTATAGGAAACAAGGTGCACATGTGACTTTTTTCCTGATCCAAAGCGTCGGGAGAGTTGCGCGGCCATGAAGCAATAGCACTCCACCGTTTGTCTCTTCTTCAGTTTGAAAGATTGTGCGTAAATTTTGAAGGGATGAATGTGGAAGTTTATGGGTGAGCGCAAAGGAGGACACCGTGATTAAACAAGGACTGTTGTGATTTTAAAAGTGGACATTTCTGTCTGTTTTTAGGAAACATTTTAACTGTCTAAAAAAAAGCGGCACAAAGACTCTCGGGTGGTAAAATAAATGATTTACGCGCAGGTATAAATAAATATTACCCAAGTGTCTGTGTATTTTACAATAGTTTTTAATTGAATTAGTCTAGTGCAACTATTGGCTGTAGAGAAACCCGCATGCCCCCGTGCTTCTCCAAAGGCTCCTCCCCTCCCGCTACATTGAAGTGCTGTGTTTGGACAAGAACTATAAGAGCCGCTGATCAAAGTGGTGCAACCCACTCGAACCTGATCTGAGGCTGTGCTTGACGGGGGGAGTGTGAACAACCAACAAAGTGTCGCTGGTTGTGGACCATCCTCTTCTTTTTGGACCCCCTCAGTTTGAACCATGCAGCTTGAGAACATCCTCCCCAGCGCCAGCATCAACTTACCCAAAACATTTTACAACCTCTCCTCGTCGGACAGCGCCAACAACAGCCCCAGGCCTTCGTCTCAGCTCGAGTACCAAGACGCGGACCGCAGCGAGTCGGAGTCGAGTGGTGGCGCAGCCAAGAAGTACCTGGGGAACGGGATGCTAGGGGAGACCGAGGGGGAAACCGGTAGGAAAGGATCCCCTGTTTTGGGAGAAGACGACTTGGCCAGCACCAGACGTTACAACATCGACGACTTGGGCACTGACAGATACTTCCTCTCCTCGTCCGCTCAAGCCGGTTCTGACATGACGAGCCCTTGTTCGCTGTTCCCGTACACAGGACAGACCGGCTACTCTGGCTCTGCGTCTAGATACCCCGCGTCCCTTCACTACGGCTCCGTGTTGCCTCCAGCCGGCTTCTCCTCCTCTTCTGTGTGCAGCGGGAGAGGCCAGTTCAGCGGCGGCGGCTATCAATTTAGTCAGGGTCCGGGCTGTTTGTACCCGTCCTATCCATCCACGGGAACAGGCATAGGTTCCATGTCGCTGTCCGGGGGCGCGGCCGGGACCAGAGCCCAGGTGTATCTGTGCAACCGGCCGCTGTGGCTCAAGTTTCATCGACACCAGACTGAGATGATCATCACTAAACAGGGCAGGTAAGGAGAGATGCCAATAAAGGCCTCGTTTACGCACGACAGTTTTAGAAAATAATGTGTCTTCTTGTGGTGTATAATTGTATAGTTAATGCCTGTTATTTAAGCACAAGCAACATTTTGCGAAAAAGGTTGTTTTTATTTGTCGGACCTGTTTTGTTTAGTGCTGCAACTTTCGTTTTGAGTTAACTGACAAATGCGCAAGACTCTCAAAGTCAAATTAAGAGCGCTGCCGAATTTAAATGTACGCATTGCTTCAGGATTTTCGTGAATTTTCTTTTTGCATGCATTTAGAAAAATAGCCAGGATGCGGTTCTCTTATTTATTTATTTTTTCTCGTTTTAGGAGGATGTTCCCGTTCCTCAGTTTCAACATTACCGGCCTGAACCTCACAGCGCACTACAATGTATTTGTGGAGGTAGTTCTGGCGGATCCAAACCACTGGCGCTTTCAGGGCGGCAAGTGGGTCACCTGTGGAAAAGCAGACAATAATATGCAAGGTGAGTGTCACAGTTCTTTCGTTCAAAATATGTTTTTTTTCTGTCACTTAAAAAAAAAAAAAAAAGAGTGCGCCTTTCAGTTGAAGTATTTACTTTAATTCTAATTCAGTTCAGACTAGTTGAAACCTTGCTGTGAAAAGCTCTCCGTTTTAGTCTGAACTAAGTCATGTTGCTTTTTTGAGGGCAACAAATTCAAAAGGTGTTAAAATAAACTGTCGAAGCGTCAAGTCACCTCGAGAGTTTGTTGCGTGGGAAAATGAATTGCGTTTTATTTTAAATGAATTATTTATTTTAAAGTGTAAAGTACATCTCAAATTAAAAAATATTTATTAATGTGTTTTTTATTATTTTATTTTATTTTAAACAATGCTGTTTTCTTTTTTTATTAAAACCAGACCGAATATTTGGTTTACACCTGTTGCATTTAGGAACCATTTTTAGAAATCGGAACATTTAAACAATTCCTTTTATATTATATTTATCTTTCATCTTATACAAGCTGTGCACATGTTTGTCAGTTTTCATCATATATGTTTTTAATTTTTTTATTGTAGGAAACAAAATGTATGTTCACCCGGAATCTCCAAACACTGGTGCTCACTGGATGAGACAAGAAATCTCTTTTGGAAAACTGAAGCTGACCAACAACAAAGGAGCCAATAACAACAACACACAGGTTTGAGGGATATTTAAATTATACATTTACTTTTACAATACTTAATTTTATTTTTTTATTATTCAAAATATTGCAAAAAAATGTAACGCATATCATAAAATATATTTTATGATTGTACTGTGCAGGGTTTCTTTCACAGTTTTATGCCATAATTTACAAGCCTTTTATTAGTTTCTCATTCTTTTTGTTCACAGATGATAGTTTTGCAGTCTCTTCACAAATATCAGCCGAGGCTTCACATTGTGGAGGTGACAGAGGACGGTGTAGAAGACATGAGCAATGAGGCCCGGACTCAGACTTTTACTTTCCCCGAAAACCAGTTTATAGCTGTCACTGCCTACCAGAACACAGATGTAAGGCTTTCTATGCATTTTTATTTGTTCGCTGTTTTATTTTTATTTTCAATTTGTGAGTTTTATTGCTGATACATTCTATAAATTTCCATTTTACTGTGCCTGTTTAATTACATCTGTGACATGATTTTATTTTTTGTAGTAAACTTGAACTTGATTATTAAGCTTGATTAATGTGATAATTCCAAGTAGATGTCTTATTGTGAATTGTTATCTCTTTTTAGATCACACAGCTGAAGATCGACCACAACCCGTTTGCAAAAGGCTTCCGGGACAATTATGACTCGTGAGTGTGATCACACTTTTAAGATGCGTGCTTTGTTTTTTTGTTGTGTTTTTTTTTTTTTTTTTCCTGCTTACTTTGGGTTTTTATTAACTGTATTTTGTTGTGTCTGTCTTGTGTTAATGGACAGGATGTACACAGCTCCAGAGAACGACCGCTTGACCCCGTCCCCCACAGACTCCCCTCGCTCTACTCAGATCGTCCCAGGTGCACGCTACGCCATGCAGCCTTTCTTCCAGGACCAGTTTGTCAACAACCTGCCTCAGAACCGTTTCTACACCAGCGAACGAGCTGTCCCACAGACCAACAGCCTCTTGTCCCCCCAGAGTGAGGATGCTACTGCAGCTGCCACTGCCCAGCGCTGGTTTGTACCCCCCAGTGTCCAACAACCGGGTGCAAACAAGCTGGACCTGTCCTACGAGAATGACTATTCCACAAGCAGCCTGCTTTCCTATGGCATCAAACCCCTGTCCCTGCAGACGTCCCATGCACTTAGCTACTACCCAGACTCGGCCTTTGCGTCCATGGCGGCGGGATGGGGGACCAGAAGCTCCTATCAGCGGAAAGTGACCACGGGGCTACCCTGGTCGCCCCGTCCCAGCCCACCGGCTTTCTCAGAGGAACAGCTAGGGGTGACTAAAGACAAGCTGCCAGAGGAGAGTGCTCCCCCTTCGTCCACCTGGATCGAAACATCCCATTCGCTCAAATCAGTAGACTCTGTCGACTCGGGGGTGTACTCCATGGCTTGTAAGAGGCGCAGGATGTCCCCCGGTGGCTCCAGCACTGAGAACTCCCCGACCATCAAGTGTGAGGATTTGACCACGGAGGACTACCACAAAGACAACCCAAAAGGCATGGGTTATTATGCATTCTACACAAGCCCCTAAGACTGTATTTATTAACAAAAAAACTAAATACAAATCTTTTGGTTAATATAATTATTGAGTGCTCTCCATTCCTTGTTAATGTCTTTTTTTCTCTTTTCTCTAAAGGTGCCAAAGCTTAGTGTTCTCCCCCCCCCAAGCAAGCTGCACAAGGTTATATTCCCAGGCCACGCCCCTCACACATACCTGAGCAGAAACATGCATAGTGATTGTTGGTCTTTATTTTTAATTTTTTTTTAAATGGACAAAAGCATGATGCCCCCATTTTAAAGAAAACAAGACTTTCTTTCAAGGCTTTTAATTTTTACAAATGTGAATACTTTTTTTCCACCCCTCTCCCCCCTCCCTGCGTATTTAAGTCATTTTCTGTTGTACAGTATTCGTGCACTTTAGAACGTGATGTATCTTGTACAAAATTGTCTTCTCATGGAGGTGTTATTAAATGGGTAATAAAAACAGCTTTTTGTATGCGTTGTCCCATTGTCCATTTATTTATTGGTTGATATAACCTTTAGCTGGATAGTAACGGTTACTGAAATAATCTAACTCCAGACAGGTTTTGGACGTCTCGGCTAAAAATCTAAAGTGCTGCACTTGAAGGCCATGAATGTAGGCCCTTAAAATAGAAAGGCCTTAGCAGTAGCACTTACAATGCAACATAAACCAGTGTTAACTCTTTTAACCGTATAACCACAGAGAGAACCAGACTATTTTGTACATGTGTCATTGGGGTTTGCACAACAACGCCCTTTTACTATTTTTCTCCCATCTAGATTTATAATGCACACATATTTTTCATCAAATGCATAAACTATTACCAACATTGTTCTGTGTTTGTGATACAGCGGGATTGTGAGACTATAATAAAATCAAGAGTGGCCCATACCCACTGTTTGAGAACCGTTAAAAGGACATGATTCCAATTTACACCAACATTGAAAATGCACCCGAGTTTAATGAGCTTGGTCAGCCTCCACAGCTGCTTAAAACCCATTTTTCACCTCCTGTAATGGTGGTAATTTCAGCCACTGAATTATAATTGCAAAGTAGTTCCTCTGCAGAAATAGACGACGAGCAAAGTGAAAGAGGCAATAGCAATGTGTTTACGCCAGGAAGCTCAAGCTACAAATACACATTAGATGCTGTCAATAAAAAAACTGAGCAGTCTATTTGAGCTACAAAAAAAACAAAAGAACTAAAAACTAAAAAGAAAAGAAAGCATTACAGGGTAACAAAGCTTTAAATTTCTGTGTGAATCATCTGAACCCCACTCAAAACAAACCCAATTAGTAAAACAGTGCACAAACACACAAGGCCAACACATAATCCTCGTGTTGTTGCCATGGCATTTTTACACGTTTTATTTAATTTACCTTTAGTAATGTGATTGACTTGTCGTGTGAGCTCAGATATGAAAGCCTAACTAAATTTACTAAAAGTTTTTGCTGTCCAGCCAAAGGGTGACACACAGCTCAACAGCTCTATTTATACAGACTCTCCAAAAGTAGATTATCACAAACCAGTGCCGATGAGAACCCTTGAAAAGAGAAGTCATAATATTCACACTGACTTGGCTCGTGTTCTCGGCACCTGTTTCCTTCAGTGAAAATACGTGAAATCCTCCCCCATAAGGACCCTAATTTGAATTGATTTACATACTTGAATTCTAATTAATTCTGTTGTCAGACTCCTTGACAAAGTGAGGATTCTGACTAACTCCAATTAACACCTCCTAACAAGGTAGAGTGCCTGATTGCCCTGGCCTCTCAAGAAAGCTGTAAGAAAAAAAAGACTCAAGGGGAGGGGGTTCAGGCCTGAAGAATCAAAATGTTTGCACTTGTGTGTGTGTGTGTGTGTGTGTGTGTGTCAGCAAATTGTGTTTCCACGCATCTGATTGTTTTTACGTTCAATCCATGCCATCCTCTGCTCATTAGTTGTGCTGAAAGGGAGCAACAACTATAGGCCGCCTTTATCCTATTTATTACCAAACATGTCACAGACTAGTGTTTTTTTGTTGGAATTTTTTATTCGGTACATAATCTTTAGTCGGTATTTCTTCATATCCAAACAAGTAATACAGATGTATTTTTGACAGTTTTTCCATCTTTGATATCCAATAGTAGGAGAGCAATGACACTACTTTATTCCTCAATGAGAACGTTTAAACTATTTGACTTGGCTTGGTGGCATTAAATATGGGTTGGTTAATATAACACTTGTGCTACAGAAATATAATAGCAATGTGCTGAGTTTTTACATAACTGTAATATTGTATTATAATATATTATGATTTTAACAAAACCAACAAATCCTGTGGAAAGTGGAGTCCACTCTTGTGTACGCTGTCATTGTTTTCAGAGTTTTGCAACAGTAACTATCTCTTGTGCTTTTTTTGGATCGTATATAGTAATATAAGTAATTCACACACTTTGGAAGACAAGTGAGATAGGTTTTACTGTATGTGTTATATTTTTTATCTGATTGTTGCTGACTACAACTGAATTTACATTACACAAATCTTGAATATCCCTGACTCTAAACTCTAACATCATGTCACTAAACTGCATTTTTGCAAAGCATTCATGAAAGAACTACAGTACTCAATAGACACAGCCTGCTTGCACAAATTTAGATCATGTTGACTAAAAGGAGATACACACAATATGATAGGACAGGAAGAATCGGCTCCCACTCCTGTTATCTTTTTTAATTTTATCAGCACAAAATCAAGTTCTCTTTTCTAACTTGTTTGCCGTGTGTCTGTGCCCTTCCCCGAGGCTGTCCCCGTTGAGAGTTCATGTAAGAAAAAAGCCCAACGCAGCTGCACGGACATTGTACCCAAGGAAGCCTGACATCTGAGCACTGAAAACCGGCCCAGGGCACTTTCCTCACCTTAAGTCACACACCATTACTGCTCTCACTGCCTGAATGCAGCCACAGGCATCCGGCACGTGTCTGGGTCAACATTTTTAAAAGTAACCCACGAAGAGCCAAGATGGTGTCTGTGGTCATTATCTTTCCTCTTCGTGCCGTAGTTCTCTTGTGATGTGTTGATTAATGTCACCACAGCTGAAAGATTATTGTTACTATTATAGCAAAATTGTTCCTGCCACAAAAGAACACTATTTGTCCTTTGTACAGCTTATAACTTTGGTTAAGAAGGTGACAGGTGGCTTTTGCCCACAATTTAGATTTTGATAATTGTGCCAGTGGATTTTCTTGGGTGATGTCATGATGCTGATTTTTAAAATTAAATAATGGTTAAACCAACTTTATAAGAAATAAAAGACATACCATATTTGTAGTCAGTGCAGATAATTGAAGTCACTGAATATTGTGGTACTATTATAAGTGTCATCAAAGCAACATTAAAACATTATGATGTACAGTATTGTAAAAAATAATATCAGTACAAAGTGACCAGAATAATCCAGGTTTTTTGTATATTTTTATTGCTGCGTGGCAAACAAGTTAACAGTAGGTGCAGTAGATTCTCAGAAAACAAACAAGACCCAGCTTCATGATATACACGTTCTTAAGGCTGTGCAATTGGGCAATTAGTTGAAAGGGGTGTGTTTAAAAAAAAAAAGCATTGTGGCATTCATTCACTGAGGTCATCAATTTTGTGAAAAAACAGGTGTGAATCAGGTGGCCCCTATTTAAGGATGAAGCCACCAGCACTTGAATTTGAAAGCCTGAAGAAAATGGGTTGTTTAAGACATTGTTCAGAAGAACAGCGTACTTTGATTAAAAAGTTGATTGGAGTAGGGGAAAACCTATACAGAGGTGCAAAAAATGATTGGCTGTTCAGCTAAAATGATCTCCAATGCCTTAAAATGGAGAGCCAACTCAGAGAGACATGGAATAAAACGGAAGACAACCATCAAAATGGATCGAAGTATAACCAGAATGGCAAAGGCGCCAATGATCAGCTCCAGGATGATCAAAGACAGTCTGGAGTTACCTGTAAGAACTGTAACAGTTAGAAGACGTCTGTGTGAAGCTAATCTATTTTCAAGAATCCCCCGCAAAGTCCCTCTGTTAAAAAAGGCATGTGCAGAAGAGGTTACAATTTGCCAAAGAACACATCAACTGCCCTAAAGAGAAATGGAGGAACATTTTGTGGACTGAGACCTTTTGGGTCCAAGGGCCACAGACAGTTTGTGAGACAACCCCTAAACTCTGAATTAAAGCCACAGTACACAGTGAAGACAGTGAAGCAAGCATCATGATACGAGTATGTTTCTCCTACTATGGTGTTGGGCCTATTTATCGCATACCAGGGATCAGTTTGTATTCGTCAAAATACTTGAAGAGGTCATGTTCCTTATGCTGAAGAGGACATGCCCTTGAAATGTTTGTTTCAACAAGACAATGACCCCAAACACACTAGTAAAGTCTTGGTTTCAAACCAACAAAATTAATGTTATGGAGTGACCAGCCCAATTCCTGGACCTTAATCCAATCAAGAAGTGGTTTCTGAAGCAAAACCAAGAAATGTAAGTAAATTGTGGAATGTTGTTAAAAAATCATGGAGTGGAAAAAAGCTGAGAGGTGCCACACAGATGTGAAGCAGTTTTAAAAAACTGTGGTCAATCACTAAACTAAATATTAGTTTAGTGATTCACAGGATTGTTAAATCCTAGAAACAAAAACTTTGTACAAAATAGTTTTGATTTTGTACAGTCAACGGCAGACACTGCTATTTTTTTGAACACACCCACACTTTCAACTAATTGCCCAATTGCACAGCCTTAAGAGCGTGCATATCACGAAGGCTGGGTCTTGTTTGTTTTCTAAGAATCTACTGCACCTACTGGTAATGTGTTTGCCACTTAGCAATAAAAAAATATACTAAAAACCTGGATTATTCTGGTTAGTCACATTGTACTGCTATTATTTTGAACAATACTGTATAACCACTAAAGGAGACACATGCTACTGCTAATTTACATGGGACAGTTACTTCTCAATACCTATCTTATATGTTTAAGTTGTGATCTGTTATTGTGATGAGTTCTGGTGAGCTACTGTATGTGTCCCACAAAATGGTGGGTCACTCAGAGTTACACAAAGGGCTTTCTGTCAAACCAGAAAAACAAAACAAAACAAACATTCTCATTACATAGCATGTAACATTAAAAGCTATTTTAGGATATTATTTTATTGACTGTCTGACTTAATAAGAATTTGCTAAAACCAATATGAGTCCTCCAAATGAGCTAGAAGCACATCTGAAAAGATATACAGCGTTCAATGTGTCTGAATAGTCTCTAAGCTTTGATCTATTATGATGTCTTACTTTTTGCATAGAGTGGTGACTGTGAGTAACATTGCTCGTGGAAACTAAATGAAAAAAAATAGTTTGACATTAACATACAAATACAAATCAATACAAATCATACAAATAGTCTTTTAAGTACATTTCTGTACAACAAATACAGCTATGTTTGAAAAGAGTCCCATTCAGTGGTGGGACCCTCTGAACACAGCTCTGTATTTACAGTGGTTCGTCAGCTGTAGAGGGAGCTGGGCGTCCTGCAGTACCAGTGTAATGCTCACAGGTCTGGTCATGTGAGTCTCCAGTTTGCAGTGCCAGTGCTGCTCGGAGAGGGGCGCAGAGTGTTGGCAGAGAACGTTGAGGTGCGAGGAACCAGAGTGGCAGGGGTCTCATGCCGGTACGGCCCAGGCTTGACGCAATGGTGCATTGGTAATGTTTCAGAGCAGCACTTAACAGCACATTGATTTCAAACCCCTGTGTTCTCTCTAGAGGGCAGTGGGAAGCCCCTCAACACAACACAGGCCCCCTCCAGTTAGCCAGCCCACTGTCCCCTTCTGACCACCACCCCTTCCACCATTTACTCTGCTTCGTGTTGATTTTGCTACAGCATGCTGGTCACTGGCCTCTACCCCCCCACACACACACTTTCTCCCTCAGGGTCCCGTTGAAGTGGAATAGGGTTCGGGGCACTGAGACTCCCACAAGACCCTGGACTGGAGAGCAGTGTTTGGGGAAGGGCACGCAGAGGCAGCGACGCAGAAAAGATCTGTGGTCAAAATCAATGCATTGGCACTTTGGTGGAGAGATTTGGGAATTTCACATTGCCTTCCTTCTCTCCTGACACCCCACAAAAACAACATTCACTAAACCTTCTGGGAAAAAGGACATTTAATTTCAATTGCTTTAAGGGAAAGATGTGACACAATCAATATATATTTGGTGGCTTTTTTTGTAATGTTGTTAGACTCAGAAGTGTCATCTCTGTCAGTGCCTAGTAGTGCTCGAGACATGTCCTCAGATAGGTTTCATTGTCTCACTGTCTTGTGTCAGTCTCAGGGAAACGTCAAGACAACAACTGATTTATTTTTATTAAATGCAACCAAGAACGTTTGTCTTTTTGATATTTACTACTTTTTAGATTTTTACTTTTACTGTGTCTGGCCCTTGAGTCTCATAATTCTTGTCTTGGCGAATAGTTTTTTGTGTGTGTATAAAAAAATAGTTTTGAATCAAAAATCAAATAAGTAACTATGAAAAAAAAAGAGAAATACACATATTTTCTCGTAGACGTCATGGGTTTGTAAAAGATTATGACTGCTATAGGCAAACATCAACCCTAATCTGTTTTTCTTTCTTTGTGAAGTTCAGTTGCACTAACATCATTATTTTCTTACTCTTTTTTTTTTCCAACCTTCTGAAAACTTTCCTATCTATGAATCCCACACCTTGCAGATCGCGTCTCTGTACGTGAGTCCCAGCCCAGGTGGATGCCAGTGTGGTGCTTCTTCCACTTGTCTAACTTCTGACTCATCTCCCAGCTGCATTATGTGGATGCATGTTTCTGGGGCGGTACACAATAAGCTCACTTCTTGTGCGCTAATGGGCTCTCAGCATCTTTAAGACTCAGGGTACAATTAAGAGGTGATAGTTTGATCTCCCACCTCGCAGTTCTATTTCTGAGCCGGCGCGTGATTGTGCCGGAGGATGATGGGCTGGTGAGGAATGTGCTCTATTTAAAGAAAGCTACCTATGAACTCTTCTGATCTGAACGAGCATCTTTTGTTGTCTGCATCTTGACTAATTTTTATCATGCAGTCTTTACTCACTGACATTACTTAACACTATATAATTACTGTCCTGTTGTTAAAGATCTGTACCAACATGGATCCAGGGCAAGGGGTAATTAATGTGAATACATACACCAAGGTTTGATAACACATACAAGGCCTCTAAGCTGAATTAAAAATAGACATTTAAACTTTTACTTTATTTTTTTGTTTGTTTCTTTATATAATAAAAGCCTGTGAGATGAGTAAAATGAAGCCAAACATATCTTTTGAAACGATGGAAATGTACTGCCAGCTGCTGTTGTCTGAAAGGGGACTAGTGCTTGATGCAGCATTGCCATCTGCTGGTGAGAAATATTCATCGCACTAAGAACTGATAGTATTCATTTCACAGTGTTTGTTAATAGACCTGTTGATGCAGTGCAGATGTATTTAGCTGTGTTTATTGTGAAAGCCTGTCTGCCAAACAGAAAAATGAACAGAGGTGAAACCTGTAGAAGGACCATGCCTTATTTGGGATCACTGTGCTAACAACTAAAAGGAGTAAACCCCAATTCATTTTCCTTAAAAACAAAAATGTAAATATGACAAAGTACAAAGATAATGTACCGTGCAGTTTTTCTTCCTTTTATGTTTAGCCATGGATTTACTCAACATTTTTCACAGTTAATCACACACTTGTATAAAGGACACAACCAGGCCTAAATGCCTGCATGCTTATATTAGTCTGCCATATGTAAATAGTCCTATATGTCAACACCTTACTCAAACATTTTTGTCTATAGGCTGAAGCTGTAATAGTAGCCTATAGTATAGTATAGTGTAGTGTAGTCTAGAATAGTATGTTGCTTCCAAGTCATTGATGGTTTGGCATGAAAACAGAATAACACCTCTTCCAGAGACACTGCACAGCTGGCCCAACAGACACTCCTCTATGAGACTTTGAGTTAGTATTTTGGGAAAACACATTGCTCGCCAAAATAGCCCTAAGCCCCACACACATGATTTATACAAGACAGATATAGAAGACATACTTTTTTAATCTGTTTTCAAATATTGTACAAATAAGGCAGCCTCTTGGTAAACAGACATTCACCGTTCATTTTACATTCCCATTTTAAACTCTGAGCAAAGGTCAAGTCTGGGTTAAGGAGGTTTGAAGAATTCCCAACACAAAAAGCCCGCTTGGGGCTTTGGCGGCACTAGGAAACAGCCTCCAGCCCTAAAGTTACGTCGTGGAGCGTGATTGGCTGAAAAAACCGGCCTTTGAAAGCTCATTGGTTGTTCACAGCTGTCAGTGATAACGGAGGCGTGTATTTCACTGCGTCGTTGGGGAAAGCACAACCAGACCCCATAGTTCAGCCCGGTCTTTAGAGCAAAACCGGCAAAACAGAGCTAGCGGTGGGTTGAAGACCCCCAGCAGGTGAAATGGACGGACCTCGGGAGCAAATGAAGCCCCTCTTGAAATCAGTGAGTACCCGAACAGCACTGGTACCTGAGCGGTTTAGTGTTTTGCATCTGATTGTTCATTTGTGATCTTTTCCACGCGTCATGACAAGCATTATTAAAGATGCTTAGGAGTCAGGGTCTGTGAGGCACCATCCGGCTGCAGCTATTGTTAGCCGGCTTTCTACTTTTGACACGTGGCAGGAGTATAAATGATGTCTTCTGAGCTTTATTACAACTCTGTAAGCATATACAAACATGTATCCGAGATACCTATGGGCTTCCTCCCGTTTCCATCGTTCAGTTGTACATGGTCATTATTTTTCAGATATTACAGGCTAATACTAGCCGGACACGAGTCACGCTCCTGGTGTTAATAGCGAACTTGAATTAATTACAGACGGTTATAATCGACAGAAGAAGCATTAATATCACAGCTATGCCACTACGCAGCTTTTAATTCCATTAAGCTTTTTATTACTTTTGCTTGTGAACGGTTTATAGCACTTTTTCTTTTGATGTAGAACTTGTTAACTCCAACTTTTGTGTCATCACAACCCCCAAGTAGTCATTAAGCGGTGTTGATCAAGTTAGCGCACAAAAGTGACGTCCCATTTTGAATCGAAACACGCCTAAAATAGATCCGCTCTCGTCAATGACGAGTCTGGACATGTTTCTAACTTTGCTGGGAAAGAAAACGGAAGGAAAACACGAACTTTTATAGCATTACTTTGTAGTTCCCTTACACCAACTGCCTAACTGGTAAAGTTAGGTAGTTCTTACAACAGCGTTGTGGTTGAGACTTCAGTCACATCCTGTCTGCTGATTGGAACTTGTCATAGATGGGATGGTGAGCTGTGTCACTTCAAACACAGTCATGCTAACAAGACTTGAAAAATACACATGCAGTGGCAGCAGAGAGTTCAGATATTACACAGAGTAAAGTTGTGCACATGCAAACCATGCACCGGTGTGCACCCCCCACCATGACTAATAAAGACGTCTTATGACAGTCCCAGCCGCACGAGCCACAATCACACAGTCATGTTAGGTCTGGTGTTGTGTCTATCAGATTTACTTCTTAGAAAAGACACAGTGTTATTGTAAGTCATACTTGCCATTATAATAAAGACAAATGCAAACCTTGAAACAGGAAGTGCAGGACAGCTGTTGTACAGGACTTATTGTTATGTTGGAAATTACATATTGTTTTGTGTGTGTTTTCTTTTTTATTGCAGGCTGTGTTTTATTTGGATTTTTTCCTGTTGGTAAGATAGGACTTGGAAATCTTGCACTTTTAATGAGAGAGAAAAGTAGCATTTGGGAACTCAACGTTTACAGACACACAACTAATAAGTCTCCATGTTCAAGCCTACAGTTAGTATTATAAACTCAACCTGTAAAGGACAGGCATAAAAGAATGACTAAATAACAATTATTGATGCATATCATTTGCTGAAGAGCTTTATGCAGCATTACATAAAGACGTTTTAATGACTGCAGCTCAAACTCAACTAAGAGTAGGGGCTGTAATCATTTCTCTTCTAGGCTTCATAAATGCACTTTCTTTGATAAAATATTGTAGGGCTTCACATTATCTACCAATGATAAGACCTTTGTTTATCAAAAGCACTGTAAAATTCCCGTTATTCTTGCCCAATATTGAGTCCTATTGTTGACCTTCTTTTATATTCACATCCTCATTTTATGATGGCTCTCCTGGAGATCTCAGCCTCACCATTATTGCAGGCCAGTGTACAGGAAAGGGCTTTGTACATCCTGCTGGCTCACTGCTGAAAGAGGGCTTTAGTGCTTCCAGTGTGGGCTCTCTGACCTGGACTATTATTGGCTCAGCACTCACTGCCAGGGTTAGTGAGTTTTTTATGACGCCCACTCACTCGATAGCATAGGGCTGGACAATAATTCAATATCAATATATATCGCAATATTTTTTTTTTTCAATAAAGGTGATATGATTATTAAACACATTTTCAATATTTCAATATAATAATATATATTATAATAATAATATAACAGCATTTGTCACTGACTGCAGAAAGAGCAGAACACCATTGGCTACTTTTGTGATGACGGAAACCAGTGCTCAGCACAGCAGTAGTAGGCTGACCTCAAATTTTAGCTACAAAATGAGCGCTGACATTTCTCTTCTGTTTTTATTTCTAAAATTTTATGTAGTTTTATAGGAGGAGGTTTCATAGACTTGGCAAATTATTTTTAATTTATTATTTATTTATTTATAATTTTATAATTCATTTAAAATGAATTAACCTCAGAAGATTGTCGGTACAGACATCTGTTGTGGGCGTTATTGGCAGTTTTTATGAGGCTTTTATATTGTTCATATTGATATCGAAATTATATCGTATCGACCGAAATTAAGAAATATATCGTGATATAAAATTTGGCCATATCGTCCAGCCCTACGATAGCATTACTTTGAATGGGTAATTACTCAAAATGAGCCTCTTTTCCTATCTGATCTGTTCAGTTCTGCTATACTCTAATGCTAATACAATAAAATAATTAACTCAATGTTAATAGGGCCACACAAAAGAGAGCCTTTGAGTTGTTTATAGAAAAGCTACTTTCGTTGGAATAAAATGTTTCTTTCCAGTTGTTTTATTTTTTAAAGGCCTTCCTTTGAGCCTTACAGTTTCATAAAATAAAATACATTTGTCAGTTGCTGGTTCATGTCTTTCCTTTTTAACATATACTTGTTTTATTTTTAGATGGCTCAGTTTAGACTGTAACAGGACGTAGCTATACTTACTCAGTTCCAACTGTGAAGGGGTGTACGTTATTTCTTTGAGTGAACCACATACCTTCAAAAGTCTGGAGACAGTGGCACTCCTGCCACTTGGCTTACAGACTGAAACTTGCAGCGTAATTATTTTGAAGCTTCAAAAAGAAGACAAGTGAGAGGCCTTTTCTTCATTTGAAATCTTTGTTTATCTTGTGGAGATTATACAGACTTGCCTTAAGGAAACTTAAAGAGTTATACTGAAAGTTATACTAAAATGCATGCATGTGATTCTTATTCCATTAGATGTCACCATTTTTATTTAATGTTATACATATTTATATCCCAAACTCTGGAACTATGCATTTTGGTCAATCATTATCATATTTCTAGAGAATATTACTCAAAGGATTAGAATAATTTATAAAACAGATTATTAACCGTGAGTTTCTGAAGGTTATCATTGCCCTGTTAATTCAACTGTGCCT
This sequence comes from Perccottus glenii, assembly GCA_024416835.2. Taxonomy (NCBI): domain Eukaryota; kingdom Metazoa; phylum Chordata; class Actinopteri; order Gobiiformes; family Odontobutidae; genus Perccottus; species Perccottus glenii. Next base: position 9,039,223 of record CM044562.2, read on the forward strand.
TCACTGTTATTGTTGAGCTTTGTTAAATTACATGTTGGTGACAGACATGTCCAACCAACTTAGGGTCAACGTTAAAAAGGTATTTGTATTTCTAATGAATTCACCACAATCTGTCCTTTTCTATTCCCATCGAATGGGCTTGTCCGTCTTTATCTGTGCTGGGGGTTACTCTTCCTTTGTGACCTGAATACCTCAGCGGGTCAGCTCTTGTATGTCCTCCAAATGTGAGTGTGTCACCCATGTGAGGGTGTGCATGTGTGTTTTTTAAGCTCTTGGCTGGGATAATAAAATATTCATGGTGGCATGGTGGGATTGGCTGCTGAGCAGTGAGCGGGCTGACAGCACAGTGCGCGCTCTTCCTCTGACTGTATAAAGAGATGAACACAGGAAGAAGGAACAGACAAGTGCAGCCTGTCTGTGCTAGCTTGCACACATCCCACAATAGGGATAAGCCCCAACGTCTTTGCTGCCTGCTCCGTGTGGATGTTTAAGTCTAAATGGAACAGTCTGAAGGGGAGGATGTGCTTACGGTATGTTTGCCCTTGTGTCTGTTTTTCTCGATCCAATGGCTGTTCCTTCAATAGGATCTGGCTGCTGTCAGTGCGTTGTTATTGCTTTAGTATGCCCTTCAGTGTTCTTCAGCTCTGTATGGAAGTATCTGCTAATGAGCGATGCAGGTGGTCTCTATGTTCGACCTAAATAGAAAAAGAAAAGATGTAAGCTTGAGAAGGGTACGCTGTTGCCTCATCCTAAATTAATTCAGTGCATTGTTTCACTCTGTAAATGCTTCCAGAAGCAGGCATGAGAAGAGAGACCAAAAGGGACAGTTATGGCTGCTTAAAGGAGCAGGACAAGGGGAACAGGATGCAAGAGAGGACACAGAGGTGAAAACAAGAGAAAAATGCAAAGGAGCCGAATCAATGTGCTGACATTAGCAATGAAGAAAATGCACTGAATAAAGGAATTAGACAACTCTTGATTCAATTCCACATACAAGCCCGTCTCTTAGACACGTGTTAAAATGGAGTTATGAAGGGAAGTATTTAGTGACATTCTACCATTATTCATATTCTGTGTGTGATAAGACAAATTCTGTCACTGGGAACAGGACCGTCAGCTCAATTTGGACCTGATCTTGAAAGCATGTGGGAGCGCCATCAATTATTGTTTTTTTTGGGGGGGTCTGGATGCCATTCTAAAAGATTAACAGGTCTCGTTAGTTTATTAACTGTTTATTAAGTACTGTTAGCATGCACCACAGCTTAAATGAAGAGAAACATTGACAAAGATTGACAAAACAAATCTAGTCCATTTGACAAGATAATGTTCAAGTCAGGAAGAATAATAATATAGACCTAGGCATAGGTCTTAATAATGTAACACCTGGCCTAGATCAGGGTTCATCAGTTAGACCTGAGCACAGCACAGGTCACTGATCTCCAGATTGACTATCTACGTATAATGTGAAAGAAGCAATAATTTTAACTTTGATTGTAAAAATAATTGACTATAACAGAATAAAAAAAAAAGGTTAAAACAAAGGCAAAGGAATAGGTTTTAAAGGTGAAGACGTTTTGTCTCTTTGAGAACAACTAAAAAAGACAGCTCTCTTAGCAGTTGATCTCAGAATTGAAAAGGTTTCTTGGTATAACAGATAAAACATCTTTACCGTCATCCTTTAATCCTCAACCAAACAAAAACATACATCTTTGATATTACCATCTTATGCTACTTTATCCATGTAGACCTGCTTAATACAAGATTCTTTAGTTGAACACGCTTTGTGTGTTTGAAAGCTAAAGCCTTAAGGGCGCATAAGGACACTGTTTCTAATTACACTTTACACCTTCTGAAACCTTTTGACTTTGGCTATTGTTAAATGTTTAACGTAGCTGTTGTGCCAAAGAAATCAGGCATTACCACTGTCTTGCCTTTGATCAAAGATGTTTATTGGTCAAACTTAATGAAGACTGTTGCTGGCCAGATGTTTCTCTCAACAGAGTTTGTCTCGCACCAGACTAGTGCATATCACTTAATATGAATCAACCACTATCAGCTCTTGAGTTAAGTATTCTATCAGAATTATTATTATTAAATTAAGATAGTTGTACTTAAATGACAGTTTGGGTGCAATATGACAATAAATGTATTATTTTATTTTATTTTTTATAACAAATTCAATGAAAGCAGAGAAAGGCACAAACAGTAATGGCAGTCAGTGCTAACACAGACAGACATCACTTTATCACTGTGTTATGCTCTCACTCCTCGAGTGTTATGTTTCCACTCAAGCTCCAATAAGAGGCTTGAGTGCTCAACATTAGGTTTGTTGGTGTCTGTGAACAGCATATTGGGCTGCATCTTGTGATGTTTCAGTAATGTGGCGGCCCTCCTGTGTCAAAAGGCACCTGAAGGGCAGGACGTGCTTAGCCTTATATTTATCATGTAATGGAAAAATTATGTCACTGCTGACTTCAAGCTTCTCAGTGCCCTTTCCATGTGGTTTGTGGTATACATAGCACTCATGGTAATGTATTTAAGCAGTTCCCCATCAGGACTCTGATTTGCTAAAACAACAGTAACCTCTGAAGGCTCAGCGCAGTTGATACACATCAGAGTTTCCAACAGAAATATTGTCAGTTAAGGTGGTGGAGAATTTATCGGATTGCTCAGATTCATGTCATTAATTATTAGACTAGTTTATTTCTTTAGGAAAGTGTATAATTTACATTAAGCCGAAGCTTCCTCTGAGCATCAGACTTAACAGCTAATTTCCATCTGTAGTCCTGTATTGTACATGTTTTTGGTGGTAGGGGAACTCTATGCAGACACGGGAAGAACATGCAAACTCCACACAGAAAGGCTCTGCCCTGGATGGGAATTGAACCCTTCTTGCTGTGAGACAGGAGTGCTAATCACTCTGTCACTGTTTATTTATTAAATTAACTGATTATTTTGCATGGTATTATTTCATATAGCCATAATTGAATGTTAGTCAAGGTGGTCATTGTTGGTACAAGTGTGGCTGAGGAGTGCTGCAGGAAACACTGCACATGAACTTGTGAAGATTCAGACAATAAAGGACAAAGCTAATCTGTGTGGAGGTTTTTGTTCTTCTGCTGGCACTGCTCCTGCAGCTCAGACACAGCTGTGCTTTGGGGCATGATGGCCTCTCCCCTCTACAACCTGGGGTCTGTGGGTGGCCAATGCAGCCGGTCACTATTTTGGACAGAGCTGTGTGACAGGTTGCATCGTGATTTCTCAGATTTTCCAAAGTCACGTGAGTCTGAAAGAACAATAGACGACACGTGTCTCTTCCTCTGAGCAAAAGCTTGAATCTTTGAAAATATGAATTCATGTTTCCACATGAACAGGTGTACAGCACAGTTAAATCTACAGATTTGTTGAGTGGTATTTTAATCAGCTTAATTAGAACAAGACCATACTTACAAAGCAGCGTTTCACAATTAACCAACTATTTACAAATCAACCTCACACAAGTATACATTTTAAATTAATGCCAGTTTAATAACTAAATACTACTGAAAACATTGTTTCCTAGGCCACTCTTTGAGTTAAAAACAATTTAACTATGCATTTTACAAAATCTATGTTGTTTTTAATATTTAATAGTTTAATATAATACATTTAATACTTTATCTGCTTCTAGATGTGGGTTGTTGGGGCAGTATCAAGTTTCAGAAATAGATTGGTTTCTTGCTTCTGAGCAGCTGAATTATTACTGCTCCTCGTCAGGACACTGTCAGAGCAGCACAGGTGATTATTATGTAAATCCACAAACATACAAACAGCAGATTTCATCATTAAGCGACATAGCAATCAGACTGCCATCAAGGACGTTTGTAATGGTAAGGCAGACTGCCATCATGAAGGTGTGGGCACATAAGAACATAACATACATTCTTCTATTGAGCCAAGACACGAGGAGCTCACATTGGCCAATCATCACGGAGCTGTTAGCATGTGGCTTACATCAACACCTTTTGTTTTCATTCTCTCCTGCTTGGCAGCAGTACCTTTTTGTGATTGGTTGAAAGGTTTGAAAGGCTCAACCAATTATGTGTGTATGGGTATGTGTTGCATCAAAATCCATCCATAGAAGACAACATTATATTGTACACGTGTATAAGATATCTTATCTAATACTTTGACTCTGATTATTTCCTACCATTGAATCTTTATTCAACCTTTACAAATCTCAAGTTCCCCTTTGGTATTTGCAGAGCCTATGTGACAGCATGCCTAAAAAAAGCTTCTCCTTTTGAAACACACACTGTGGGCGAAGGCACACAAGCTTTACATATTGATTACAAGCAACACCTTTCTCTTTGTAGGAACATCTGTTGTTTTATTTACGCTGCCAAATGGAATTATCTAACTAATGTATGTGCATTTCCTGGAGTGTTTTGTGGTCTGTTGTGCTTCGGCTGCTTGGATTTACTTTATATAATGTGTAAAATGTGACTTCACATGAGATGAAGACAGGGAAATGGTTTTCTCATTATACATTTGATTTGTGGTTGGGCCATGTAGTAACTGGGATATCACATTGCTATATTTTGTTGGTAGACCCTGAGTGACCTCAGCACACTTGCAGTTGTACTGTAATTAGAGACAGTGTATCTGCAGCAGCTTTAAATGTCCTTCTGCGTAAGGGCAGCGAGTCAGGGGCACCACTAATAACAAGGCCTGTAATTGGAGCATATTATGTTTTGGTAATAAGAGTGAACATTCAATAGTGTTGAATGAATGGCTGACAGAGCAAACATTGTGTGGCCTCTTTATTAGTAAATGGTTTGTGTGTTTTTTTAGCACACAGATAAGGAAATGAATATTGGCTACTTTTATCTCTCTGTGTCCTGCCAAATTAAATGAGATTGTTTTATTGCTCGATGTTTCTATGGTTGATGTCAGTTAATTATTTTCTTTAAGATCAGTCTCTTTTTTAATGACTGGAGCCAGGCAATCTTGATCTTGATACCCTTCTTGATCTTGATCTTGATACCCTTCCTCACCATAACAATAAATTCTTTTCCAACACTGCCCGATGTTACCATAATAACATGTGTTCTAAAATGAAGTATGAACTTGAATACAGTTCAAATCCTAATGACTCTGCAGTCATTAGGATTAGAAGAGGATCTCTTGAGATTATTGACAACAGTCTGCTGAAGTAGCACTGTGTTCCCTCTATTAGAAATCATAGCCAAGCCTCTGATGGAGAAAACACAGGATGCTCCAAACTGATTAAGGTTCCATGTTTCTGATCATTTTTACAGCTCTTCTTAACTTTTCTCAATGGTGAAGGGAGCGATAATCTTAGCCCATACCCCTTTGTACTTCTTAATAATATGTGCAAGAGTGAAATATTTGTCTTTCTTACATTTTTAGTAGGTCATTATTTGCTAATGTTAGACCTCAAATCAATAACAAAATCATTTCAAGACAGTTTATCAGTGTATTCAGTGGGATTCTCTAAATAAGAATCGGTTCCCAATTGAATTACCTGGTTAAACAAAGAATACATAAAATAATGTAGTGAATGTTTTTAACAACTAAAGGTAGATATTTATTTCTAATGACACACTGCATATTTGATGGTTTATTGAACATTTGGAAACATTTAGTACAGCCATGGTGGTCTTGTATCTTTCCTACAACCAAACACAATTGAAATGAACATAACAAGCATTAATATTATGTTGATCAGAAGTTTAGTATTGATAAAGTTTCTTATTAAGTTAAGAAACAAAACATCTTTACCTTTGAAAACTAAGTCCAGATGCTTTTGCTTTAACCTTTTCATCTTATCATATTTTTAACCTTGTCTTTTCCTTTCCTCTCTGTCCTTAACAGGGTCTAGATGAGGAGGCAATAGTTGACCATGGGAAGACCAGTTTCACCACTCACTCCAACGACCCAGAAAGTAAATCTAAAGTCTTGCATTTTACATTGTTTAAAGTGTCATATAACTTGAATACTTTAGCAATAATCCTGCAATTCTGTGCTCAATTTTAAACTCTTATAAACATAACATAAGCAATGTATGAATCATTGTTTTTAATGAACTGTGAATGGTGTTGAGGAAGAAGCACTAGAATCCAGCGCTTGAGGCTGTGCAGCTTGTTACTTCCTGTCCTACTCACTTTTTTATGTGAATGATCACATCCCACTGTTTAATGTCTGCATTTACACTGTTCTGTCTGCCGTTGAGACCTCTGCAGCCCTCTGCTTACATCCTTCTATTACCTCTTCCTCTTGGTCTGTCCTGTTGTCTCTCCTCTCATCCGCCTGCTCAGCTTGTGTGGATACCACTTGTGCGGCCCCCCACATAAGTGCTGCATCCTGGTTTCATTCTCAAATCAAAGACAGATGACTCATCAGTGTAAAAGGAGTATTGGCAGAGAATGTAGGCCATTTACATCTCACAACTCAGTTCCTGCTGGGTGGCAGTTACGTGAGAGGAAGTCGATTAAACATTGGGGGAAAACAGATGGGTAAAAAAATTTAAATGTTGTCACCTGGTTTTCTTCAAGTAGACTCTGAGGCAAGAAATGGACAGTGAGCAATGGAGCCTGCTCTTTTTCTACTCAACTATTTATGCCCAACTAACTGTTTCAAATTTGAAAATATATTTTATATTTCTGATCATTGTTGTTTAGTTGTTTAGTTTTGTATGTAAATGATGTGTACTGTATATCCCCAGGCCACAGGGCAGTGTATGTAGGTGTCCATGTTCCGCTTGGTCGGGTGAGCAGAAGGAGGCATCGACATCGAGGACACAAACACCACCGAAAGAAGAAAGAAAAAGATGACGAGGGGAAAGATGACAGGGAATCCCCAACTGGTATGTCCCCTGCACACAACTGAATTAATATTTTCCTACTGCTTATTGTTTACACATTGTGGCACAGCATAAATGACTAGTCCTCATACTAACCAACCAACACACCTTTCATTTCCCCTTTTACAAATGAATCTGGTTCTGTTACATTTGAGTACTTTAATGTTTACACTCTTAACATTTTAAATAACAAAATATAGTGGGAAGCTTTATAGTAAGTGTAACCAAGTACATTGTGGTTTAGTTTGTCATGAAAATTTAAAATGATGCAAATGATAAGTTGAAGCTCTAACCTCAGTTTTTCAAACTCTTGTGAATAAAGCAATTCATTCAAAAAGGCTTTAAATGCCACAGACAGTGACTGAGAGCTGTGACATTTGCTCCTACGTGCACAAGCTGGGTAACAAGCAGTGGTGGACAGTAACGAAGTAAATGTAATTCGTTTAGTACTTTGGATTTTACTGAAGTAATATTTTACCTAGTGTATCTGTACTTTAACTCAAGTACTTGGTTTGTGTACTTCGTCCACCACTGGTACCAAGTAGCACTATCATTTCCACTGCTTAATTCAAAGCTTTGTGTTCAAAGAGTTCACACAGTCAGACCAAACATCATGAAATAAAAACCACTAAAATATCCATAAAAATCTGGATTGTATATGAATCCAGATACTGCATTTGGACGCAATACTGTTACATACCCCATATTTCACCATGTCATATTTGATTCCATTAACAGGATTACATTTGTATGCAACATCTCCTAAAAAGTGGAAAATAAAAACATAAAGCCTCAATTATTCTTATGCTTCAGAGTATATTATCTTTATACCACCATATTTCAGTCATTATAATATAGCAAATACGGCACACCAAGCCAACAGACAGTGATCCCATGTGTTAAAAGAAAATAGCTTTCCGTCACAGTGATTCAATTTGTGTCTCCCCGCAGCGTTTGGTCGTGTAATCTGCCATATCTATTTCCGTTTTCTCCCTGGTTCCAGATGTCCTGATATCTGTCCTTATTCAGTTAGACATGAAAAGGAGATTGCTGTTAAGCTTGTAGGTTTTTTTATAATTCTCTTTTGCTCTTCACCTCTTCAGATTTGGGTGTTCTGTATGGTACTGTTTAGTGTATTTTAAAGGCAATGCATAAGGCACAATCCTTGTGAATATAACCTCCAGCCTTGCCCACTGTGTTCTGTAGATACACCATCCCAGAGGGTCCAGTTTATTCTGGGGACAGAGGACGATGACCTGGAGCATGTCCCACATGACCTTTTCACTGAGCTGGATGAGCTCTCCTTCAGAGATGGCAGTGCTATTGAGTGGAAAGAGACTGCCAGGTCAGGTCAACATTTTGTAACCTTTCAGGATTTGTACACAGTTATAATTACACAGCTGTAACTCACATGGCAGTGTTAGCTTCTCAATAAGATGTGTGGACAGTTAGCTAATGAATGTTGAAATATAAGAAATGGACTTATGAGTCCATGGGTAGGAGACATTAATTTCCAGAATAGAATGTAATTAATTGTATTGCTTTGAACATATTGTGCTTAATCTTTTGACATGGTTTTGTGAAATAGTTTAAAATCATTTGGGCCATATTTCTATTTTCACAGATGGCTGAAGTTTGAGGAAGACGTGGAAGATGGAGGAGAAAGATGGAGTAAACCCTATGTGGCAACGCTGTCACTACACAGTTTATTTGAACTCCGCAGCTGCATACTGAATGGCACAGTCATGCTGGATATGAGAGCCAGCGATATTGAGGAAATTGCTGGTAATTTAACAGTGTATTTGTAAATGAATTTACAGTACTTTCCATTACATGTCCTGGATCTATCTCTGTGTCCCCTCCTGTTATTATTGTGTGACTCAGACATGGTGATAGACAGCATGGTGGCTTCGGGCCAGCTGAAAGAGGAGCTACAAGACAAGGTACGGGAGGCCATGCTGAAGAAACACCACCACCAGAACGAGACGAGGCTCAGCAATCGCATCCCTCTGGTGCGCTCCTTTGCTGACATAGGCAAGAAACATTCTGAGCAATTCTTGCTTGAAAAGAACGGTGAGATCCTATAATGCACTCAAATTTCTTTTCACACCATTGTTTATTTTTTTTATAAATAATGATCTTCAAATCTCTTAATGGAAATTTAGAAGGTAGATGGGAAAAGTGAGTAGACTCTAGAGACGTCTTCAGAGTACAGTCTTCTGTAAATTTGAAGGACAGTCCCTGGTGTAAGAGAAATCTGGGTGCTAATGGTCGCTAACTTGTTGGGCTGGTCTGGCTTAGGGTTTGCAGAATTAATAGTTTTTACTTTTGGATTAAATAAGGCTCTTTCAGTAACAGCATTGTGTGTTAGCTAGCATGGCCACAGTGGTGATAATGTGTGGTGGGCATTTTATGACAAGAGTCAGTGAGAGGTCTCAGGAATGACAAAAACATTGTATGCGTTCCTGCTTATGTTTAAATGTCTGTAAAACTTAACATGCTAATCAATGTTTTTGTTTTTTATATCATGGTAATGGTAGGAATACATATGTTCAGTTCTACGATTTCTTACACTTGGTGTGATTTAGTGGAGCACATGTTTGTCACAAGTTGCCACTGAACCTTTGCATGACAGCTTCTTTGCGCTCCGAGTTTTGCCTCGCCTCAGCCACATTGAGTGTGATTGATTTGTTTGCTGTGAGGTTATGCGACACTTACAAACCTTCCTACATTTTCCAAATTGTGCTTTTTGCTCATGTAAATGAAAATTTCTCTAACTCCACCTCTTCTGTGCTGGCACTGCTCACTCTCTTGGCCGTGTCTCCTCCAAATACCATCTCTGTAACGTACCTCATGTTTTTTCCTTTCTGCATTTTTTTTTTATCATTGTTTTCTTCCTCCTTTCCCTCCTTCACCCCTTTTCTCTTTGTGCCATTCTCTCTTCTGTTAGGAGAGAGCCTGTCCTCTTCTCGCCTTTCTCTCTATAAGCCAGGGACATCTTCCTCTGGTTCCAACATGTCCAGGCGAGAGTCCAAGGTGTCCGTCCTGCTCAACCATCTCCTTTCCTCTTCCAACTTTGGTTCCTGCCCTGGTCCTTCACCCATTTCCACTCCTCAAAATACACCTTTAACTTTCCGTCGTTCGGCCGGGAGCCCAACTGGCACAGGTCCAAAAAGCATCCCCGAGGTGGTTGTATCCCCGCCTGAAGAAGACGGCACACACAAATCTGCTGGGGAGGAGGCGACATCACCACAGCTCAGTCGTCGAGTGTTCTCTGCAGGACTCGAGCTGCTGCCCTTAGAAGGCAAATATTTGTGTAGCCTGCCAGTGTGAGTCACGGCTTGAACAGAGAACACTAGCACTAGCATGAATGCTATGCTTCTTGTTAACCTATAACCTGTGGCCATCTCATCAGTAACCCACAGCAAGGCTCACCCGCTAAGACACTGCTCCCACTGTGTTGTTCCACAAAGCTTGATTTTTACTCTTGCTCCTGTAATCGCCTCACTATCATGAGCCAAAAATATCTTTGTTTTTGCTTTGTTAACTCTGTTTTTTACACATTTAAAAAGAAGAAATCCTCATTGTCTATGCCTTGCTTGGGTGTGTAATCTAACTCCCAACGTGTTGCAGTTGCATGGCTGTAGTACTTTTTTTTTTTGCTTTGTCTGATGTGTTTTGTCATTACTTCACTTTACTTCACTGTGTGTCCTGTGCTTTTTCCTCAACTTCACTTCTGTCAATGAACTGAGTCTAGCAAGTTAGATCAGTGAGGAATATATTAATAAACTGATGTCTGTATTAAACTGGTTCAAGAGTAGAAAGAGATCCTTGTGTGCATTGTTTAGTGTGATAGTGTGCTATCTAATTTAGGGTCAAAGCTGAGATTAATGTCATCAAACTCATGTTATTCCATTGCATTGTTAGACATGTGTGCAATTCCCTCTCATCATTCCCTAAGTTTAAACATTCTTTTACCGGAACAAGAGTAGTGTTGTGAGATTAAAGTACCAGTAGTAATTATATGCTTGAGACCATCTATGTGCTCTTTCAGATTGGCACCTACAATGCCTTTTTGTTATTCAAAAACCAAGTCTGTTTATTAATAGACTGTGTGCGTATTGCGTATATGTGCATCAGTGCTTGTGTCACTCTGGGAATGGCTCAGTTTCAACATGTGGGCCCTTGAAATAGGGATCTCTTGCTTGATGCTGTATTTGAAAGGTTGGAGTGGTCTTATTATATCTGAGGGGAATCTGTAATTGTATCCAGTCTAGGAAAATGTATTTTATTTCAAAACATCTTGACATCACTACGTGGGTCACTGGGGTTTTTCCACTATAATCATTATCATTAGTCCCTAATGCATGACTGAAACTTGTAGGAACAGTTTGCTATAACAATGTAACAGACATTTATTTTTACAACAAATATATACTATCATTCTACTATTTTATCTCTTATTTTTTTAGTTTTCTTTTTTCTATTCTCTACCTGTTATATGTTCAGAACATGTAACTTGAGTACAGCAAAATATCAGTTGTACTCAAGCCTGTCACTTCACATAATGCCTTTGTTAAATATCACAGTTCTACACGTGTAATGTAATCAGTATGATTATATCACATGTGTATTATATTCAGTATAATTCAAGTCATGTCCTTGTGTACACAAATGAGGTAGCTCTGTGATGCCATTTTGAAAGCCTGCTATGAGTGAGAATTCCAGGGCTTAGTCTTCCTGAATGAAGTTCGTTGGTGGATGCAACCTAAGCTAATCCCTCCCTTATTCCAGGAGGCTTTGTTGGGTATGTGAGCAGTCATGGTCTTGTTCACAGCATCCACTGGGGTTACTGTTCAAGGGTATGGATCAATGGCCTATCCACATGTTGCTGGAAGTTGCAAGTTTGAACTGCATTGTGACAATGTGGCATTTAACTTTTAATATAAAATGAGAAGCTGGTTTGATTAAATGTAAAACTTGGTAAAAGAACTGTTACTTTGCTGAGGATAAAATGTACTTCGTCTTTTTGATCAAGTGCATTTCTCGTTCATTTCATATCCCTCTCTCATGTCATTATGAGTGCTAGCGTTTGTATGACTCAAGTCAAATGCTTATGTATGCAGCCAGTTAAGTCTGATGGACTGTCAGTCATAAGAGACATATTCTTTCACCTTCTGCTCAAAGCTTACATGTATTCAAGATAAGCACAAGAGTAATGAGCTCAGCAGACGGGAGCAATCACTTTGTCTTTGTCAAATATGCAATCATCCCTGTGGAGATTTATCACAGCCTCAATGCTCTGTGCCACATTGAGTAAAAGGAAGTGATCATTTCTGACACAAATGAGAACACTGTGCTACATCAGAGTTGATTTTCACTCCCCTTTAGAAAAAAAAGAATGTTCAGGAAAAATTTAAGAGATCACATTTTCTCAAATGTTTAGTGTTGCTTAAGAAATGTGTTTTTTTTAACACTTTTTGATAACTATAGGTAGAAAATATGTAAATTTTAAAGACTCAAGAGCATAATTTTATTCAACAGACAATAATTTTGTTAATAATGTTCAGGGCTGTAAATACTAATGAATAATAATGTAAACACTGACACAACAAGCAGACTTGTGTGATATTAAGATTTCTATTGGCTTCTAATTAAAAAAGCAAAAAAGGCTTGAAGATTAATAAAGGAAGACGTATTGATTTAAAAGTCGTCTTAAAAAATCAGTTTGGGTCTGAGTATTTACCATTTGTTGGATGTTGCTATAACAATTGATTAATTGTGTTGCCTCCCGTATGTTGAACCTAGAAATAAAAGACATTGAAATCTTTTTTTTCAAACCACACACTTTTTATACACTGACTAACATTTCCTGCACTGTCCATTTTGTTTCTGTGTGTCCCCCGGTTCCTCCCAGGATCATTGGTGTCGCCCAACTCTGTCCCTAACCTGGATGGCAACAAGGCCGTGGAGAGGAGACCGTCCAAAGTTGGGGTCAGTAGAGAAGGCAGCAGTGTGGACTTTAGCAAGGTAACCACAGTACCAAGCACAAGCCCAGCCTGTCATGGTAGAAGGCCCATTTATCCGTCAGTTCTTTTCCTCACTCTCTGGACTTCCACTGACATTGCAGTGGCCTGTTTCAAAAACCGTGAACAGCATCACATGACCATTTTAAGGCTGTTTCACCTTTGCTTCATCTTTCAAAGTTTGTTTTAGTTGTATCACTGTTTACTTTTTTCCCTCGCATGGCCCTCGTCCATGTTAACATTTTGTAGTTCCTGAAGCATAAAATAAAATGGCAGCTTGCCGCTCATAGTTATTATTAAACCTTCCATTATGACTGCCAAAAAAATAAGGTACACTGTTTATATGACTCACAAGATACAAGACAATCTCTTCTACACAGGGAAAGGAAAGCGCTGTTGCTGTGCTCAGTGCTGTACTTAGTGTGCCAAACAAAAGGCATTAACAGAACATTGACATTCTACCTCAGAGCAATAAAGACTTTATTTATTTAGCCACTTAATCACCATAATAAAACCTTGCCATTGCTTCTCAATGACCCACTGCTGTTTTCACTCACTCTTTCTGCACACGTCTTGAGCTGTGTCATTTCCACCACATAAATGTTTTGTTTAAATATTTTCAAATCAGTAATTTTAGACCCAAATCCTCACTCTTAATGTTTCCACAGGTGGACATGAACTTCATGAAGAAGATCCCTCCCGGGCTGAAGCTTCCAATGTGCTGGTGGGCGAGGTGGACTTCCTGGAGAAGCCTATTACAGCCTTTGTACGACTATCGCCTGCAGTCCTTATTACTGGACTCACTGAGGTGCCTGTGCCCACAAGGTATTTAAATTATTATTATTATTATTATTATTATTATTATTATTATTATAAAGACCTTTATTAAGAAAATAGACCTTCAGTAAAAGAGTATTTGCTACTAACTAATAAAGAGTGGCTTCAAAGGTGGCCTAAGGTCACGGCTATGTTTTTTGCAGAAATGTTTCTTTTTAACTGGTGCTCCTCTGAGGCTCTACCCCCATTTGAAAGCAGGGGACCTTTTATAAGAAAGAACTGCTTAGCAAGACCTTAAGCATACGTATGTAGGTTAAATAATAACTCGTAACCCCTTAAGTAAATGCTGTTGTTTCCTTTGAAGATTCCTTTTCCTGCTTTTGGGTCCCAATGGCAAAGGGCCCACGTACCATGAGATTGGGAGGTCGATGGCAACACTCATGACAGATGAGGTGAGAGACTTGACAATACAATACATACATTTCATGCATATATATTTGCTTTATTTGTAATTCTAAAAGTACAAGTGCTCCATCTTGATGAAAAGTGCCAGTGTGTTTGCAGACTAAAATCATATTACTACAGAAGAGAAAAGAACATGGCTATAACAGAGCTTCATTACAATCCTGTAGATTTTCCATGATGTGGCATACAAGGCTAAAGACAGAACAGATATTCTTTCTGGAATTGACGAGTTTCTCGATCAAGTAACTGTGCTCCCTCCCGGTGAATGGGACCCTACGATCCGGATTGAGCCCCCCAAGAATGTCCCATCTCAGGTGACTACCCTTTGTAATGAGAGAAAGGCCAGTCATGAGAGAGATTTATATACTTCAGTTGCAAAGCTGTCAACATCGTCATTAATATAATATGATCTATTTTAAAATGTTTTGAACTGAAGATGAAAAGGAAAAGGCCGTCTCAACCCAATGGCAGTGCGTCTCCGTCTGGAGAGATGGAGAAAGAAGATGACCATCAAATAGGGCCTGAGCTGCAACGGACTGGAAGGTGAGCATGTATTAAAGCAGCCTATGACGAAATAAATGTAAAAACATATATTAATGGACTTTTTTATTTTTCTTAATTTATCTATACTCTGAAATTAAACCATACCTTCTCATGTGTAAAATATGAAGAAAGTAGTTTCTTAGATAAATTAGCAGTTTCAAAAGTTTAATATGTCATTTGGATTAGTGTGCAGTTCATTAGGCAGGTTATTACATAACAAATGTTGCATGACTCAGGTCTTTAGTAAAGAGAACATTATACAGGTTTAAAGACATTAACAGAGTGCAGCCCCTTAAGCAGAGCCTCACTAATGGCTCTAAATCTCAACTATAATGACAGGTTCCTCAGCCGTGAAAATTCCTCATACAAGGACAATGTGTTAAACTCTCACTTAGTCATACTCATTTGTGACTGTAAATGTGTTTATATGTTACTCTACCTTATGTACTTTATTTAAGTATGCCACTAGTCCTGATGCAGACATTTATGAAAGGCTCAGCTTCTATAGCACGAGGAGCACCAGGAGAGTGTTTATATAAAACCTGGGGCAGACATACACATAAGGTGGCTTTGTATTATTTACAGAACTACTCAGGTTTTCAGTGCTGCTATAAAAGGCTCTTGCTTGAAGGGAGTCACTGGGTGACAGAGCAGTGTCAGAAATTGCTAAAATCTAATCTAAAGAAAGAACAGTGCAGACTTAATATCAGCGCAATCGGGCAGTCTGAGAGAGGAAGGTGAGAAATGGATTTCAGAAAGAGTCAATATTTACAGAAAGAGTTAAAGTTTAGATTGAAAATACTAGATCTATGGTACAGTGACAGTTTCTGGCCTTTTAACAGAGAAGAAAGTGACCAAGGCATTTAGGATAGCAATTAAGCTGTAATGTACAACATTGTCTCTTTTTTACCCAGGACAAGTCAAATATACTCTGGCAACAAAGCTAATCTGAGCTAACAGTGTATACATAAGATTTTCTTAAATTCTATATTTTTAACTGCAAAATAAACAAGGAGTCAGGAGTCTTGCTTCAAAATGGGATTCCTCAGATCCCATATTTTATTTATTTTTTGCAGATGTGTGACTAGAAAACATGATCCAGACTGAATAGAACTAATTTTATGTTGTATAGAGGTTACAACACTGTATAATATAAAGCCTAAATAAAATGAGTTTTATGGTCTTATAAATATTGGAGAAAAGCCAGATTATCCTTCCTTTGGAAGTATGTAAATACTGTTGACTTTAAACTATGTTACTTGCATACTTTCCAAAAATAATCATGAAGCAACCCTCTCTGTGCCCCCTGCAGGATATTTGGAGGTCTGATCCTTGACGTCAAGCGGAAGGCTCCCTTCTACTGGAGTGAAATCAGGGACTCCTTAAATTTGCAGTGTCTCGCCTCCATCCTTTTCCTTTACTGCGCCTGTATGTCCCCCGTCATCACGTTCGGGGGCTTGCTTGGAGAGGCCACTAACGGCAACATAGTGAGTTTCTTGTTTTAAATGACCCCAAAGACAACTGAACACTTAACCTAGCCAGCTCAATGTTTCACCAAATTAGCTGTGTCTTTGTGTCTTTCTGCTTTGTCCTCACTAGGCCAGGGACTGTTGGTATAGGCGCAGACTACTGTGCTGTGACTGGTGCATTTGAGTAAACTCAGCAGGCGAGGGCTACACAGAGTCAGTGGGGTGGAAATGTTTCTACAGTTTGTCTAGTCTTTCAGTCACAGCACAGACTTCCTGTTAATAAAGCTCTGTTCTCTTTGGGGTTCTTGTCCTTCTCCTTTTTTCCTTCAGCCATTCCTTCTAATGCTCCCTGTTGTGGATTTTTGTTCCTTGTCGTTCCTCCCTCACTCCCCCACTCCTTCCCTCCTGTCTTTGTCTACAGAGTGCCATAGAGTCGCTATTGGGGGCATCACTGACAGGAGTGGCGTACTCCCTCTTTGCAGGCCAGCCCCTCACTATTCTTGGCAGCACAGGGCCTGTTTTAGTATTTGAGAAGATCCTCTTCAAGTTTTGCAAGTAAGCTTCTTGCAAGAGCTCCCGGGATAACATAGCCAACATACTTACAGGGCTAATTGATATTTGTGTTATTGATATTTTAAATTCATTTAGATTCCCAAACAGATTCAGTTTCTGTTTGTTTAACTTTATTGAGCCACTGGTCCCTTGAGAATTTAGTGAAAGCTAATAAACAGCTAATTGAAACTTGCTGACTTTGATTATTGTAATGTTGTGTACTGCAACACAATATCATGCATTTTCCTAATAACCAGAAATGACCAACAAGTCATACCAACAAGACATAACAAAAGAATAGAAAATATATGAATAAGTATAAACTATTAAAATGTTTACATATCTTTTCCCTCAGGGACTATGGTCTTTCCTACCTGTCCCTGCGGACCAGTATTGGTCTATGGACAGCCTTTCTTTGTTTAGTCCTGGTGGCCACAGATGCTAGCTCCTTGGTCTGCTACATCACACGCTTCACTGAAGAGTCCTTTGCTGCGCTCATCTGCATCATCTTCATCTATGAGGCTCTGGAAAAACTCTTCCTCCTTGGTGAACACTACCCGATCAACATGCACAACAATTTGGACAACCTTACACTATATACGTAAGTGCTAGGACGGTATGCTATGGTAATATGTTTTTTTCTAAGGATAAAAGAAGAACAGTATAATTTTAAGTTGGTTGTGTGTTAATGTTGTGCCCAGGTGTCAATGCTCTCCTCCAACCAATGCCTCAGAAAGCATCAAACAGGTGTGGAACCAGACAGGCTTTGATGAAGAAGACTCTATTCCCTGGAGCAGCCTCAATGTTTCAGTAAGAACATCACACAGCGACCTCTGGTGTAAAATGAGTAATTACACCACATAGTAGCTGTAGACTGTAGAGAAATTGCCACTGGCTTTGTACCAGCTTTTCAGCATTAGTCAGTGTTCGAACAGCTGCTCATTACAGATGTGTTTCTATCTTTACTAGACATGTAAGCTACTTCATGGAGAGTTTGTGGGTACAGCCTGTGGTGACGACGGCCCCTACATCCCAGACGTTCTGTTTTGGTCCATTATACTCTTCTTCGCCACTTTCTTTTTATCATCCTTCCTCAAGCAGTTTAAAACAGACAGATACTTTCCTACCAAGGTGAGATTTGTTTATTAGTTTCTTTTTAAGACCACTGTCTTTATAACAACCCATTATCTATAAAACATTTTTTTCTTTTAAATGAAATAAACTGTATATAGCGAGGTTGTGTTGTCTACATCTCACACATAAGTGTGTGCAACTATACAAATGTTTATATTGTATCAATCATTAGTATGCATGAGCTGTTTCATAAAGAGCAAGAGGAGATGAATCCTCCCACACTGTGCAGGCCGTCTGTTATCACTTGGTGCTCTGTGGAGGCAAGTGCTGGCATTGTCTGATTCATGCTTTTACTGTTGACACAAAGGTATTCATTACCTTGGACTTGACTATTGAGTGTTGTAGCATTTGTTTGTGACTTTGTGAATGAGTACTGACAACCAGACAAAACATCACTACATTGTTTTTTGTGCATTTGGATTTGTAGGTGCGTTCAACAATTAGTGACTTTGCTGTCTTTCTGACCATCATGATTATGGTGCTGGTGGACTATTTGATGGGGATCCCCTCTCCAAAACTCAATGTCCCAGACCACTTTGAGGTAAATGAACACATTCTAATGTTGATGTGCGGAGTGGCCCAGTGATAGATAATAATGAGTGTTCAATGTTTGAGACTCAAGATATTTAATCCTTTATCCAAAGAGCTTTTGATTCAGTTTTGATGACTTTTGAAGGGGAAACATTTCCAAGCTAAAGACTGTATTTAGATGCAATTTTATACCAAACTATTTTAGTGTGCTATGACCAGGATAATTGAGAACCTTCACAACAGTCTAAGAAAAGTTCAAACTGTTGAAATTGAACAGAGGAAAAGGCCAGTTAACAACTTAAAACAAACATTATTTAAAACATAAGGTCAAATTAAATTCCCTAATTACTGATGTGTACTGAACATATACAAATGTGTGACCAACACATTAATAAACATGAAGATCTTAACATGACGAAGCCCCCCAAAAAAGAAGAGAGGGTTAAAATAAAGATTAAAACATACAGTATGCTGTACTCTGTGACACTGAAAACATTTTGGCTTCCTGCAGCCTACTTCAAAAAACAGAGGCTGGCTTATGGACCCATTAGGAGAAAATCCATGGTGGACTCTGCTGGTGGCAGTGCTTCCTGCGCTACTCTGTACAATCCTCGTATTTATGGACCAACAGATCACTGCTGTCATCATCAACCGCAAGGAGCACAAACTCAAGGTTAGACTTGCCTTAACGGGTTTGCATCTCAACTTAGACAAGTGCACCTCACTCCTTTTATCATTCTGTGGAACCTAATCTCATACTTTTATGTTGCTTCTAGTTGCTTCTAATCACTTTATACTACACGCTTGTCTAACACGCTTCTAATTTTTCATGTTATTCTAAATTATGTTTGTGTCATATTTTTCACATTCCTTTCCTTAGTTCTTTGACACTTAAACTTTTTTTCTGTGCATTTACAGAAAGGTTGTGGCTATCACCTAGACCTGCTGATTGTGTCAATAATGCTGGGAATTTGCTCCATCATGGGTTTGCCATGGTTTGTGGCTGCAACTGTCTTGTCCATCTCCCATGTCAACAGCCTGAAGGTGGAGTCTGGAAGCTCGGCACCAGGAGAGCAGCCCAAATTTCTGGGCATCTGGGAACAACGGGTCACTGGCTTGATGATCTTTGTCCTGATGGGTTGTTCTGTTTTTATGACATCGGTACTCAAGGTGTGATGGGGAAAAGGGAACAACATTTATTGAATTTTTTGTAGCTTGTTTAGTGACGTGAGGCTTTCTGTGTGCTCTCAACAGTTCATTCCTATGCCAGTGCTGTATGGAGTCTTTCTCTACATGGGCGCCTCTTCCCTTAAAGGCATTCAAGTAAGACTCTGCTCTGCTAGCCTTTGAAGATAATGTGGCCTTTTTTCAAAGCGCTCAGAAGTCTGTTAGTATAGATAACTTTACCCCTTGTAGTTTAAACCTTTGATTGTAGAAGCAATCCTTTAAAGCCTTTGGTAAATGCAAAAATCCACTAAAAGGGCTAGAACTTTTGCCTTTCACTTCTTATTTTATTATATATATTATTTTCTGTATTCTAAACAAATTTCTTCTATTGTAGTTCTTTGACCGGATCAAGTTGTTTGGCATGCCAGCCAAGCACCAGCCCGACCTGATTTATCTACGCTATGTACCTCTATGGAAAGTGCACATCTTCACGCTGGTGCAGCTCAGCTGTTTGGTGATGCTGTGGGTCATTAAGGCTTCTTGCAGCTGCTGTAGTATTCCCCATGATGGTAACACTAGATCACTAAGCTCAGCATGACAAAAACAACACACACTTTTATCATATAATCAGAATGTTATCATTCTACAAACCTTTCTTTTCTGTAGGTTTTGGCGCTGGTGTTTGTGCGAAAACTTTTAGACCTTTTTTTTACAAAAAGAGAGCTGAGCTGGCTGGATGACTTAATGCCAGAGAGCAAGAAGAAAAGAGAAGATGACAAGAAGAAGAAAGCACAAGAAGAGCTGGTACTTTTTGAAGGAATTATTACACGTGGTTGGGATTTCATCTGTTGATATTTATAAATTAAATTATTTTACTAATAATTAATAAAAATTGAAATAATTATTTTTACAGGTAAAGTCTGAATCTGTCTCATTAAATATGGCGTGGTGTAGATCTTGCATTATTGCTAGACCTATATATAATGAGATATTGTGCAAGCCTTGTTTGTTTTAACTTAAATTAAAGAATGAAAGCATGGTTTTATCATTTTAACCCTTCAGTGGTTGTTGACACAACTTGCGGAGGTCCTCATATCTAACTGCATTCACTATATTTTCTTTGCTCAGGAAGATGAGGTGATAGACCTGAAGGTGACCCTCGAAAACTCAAACCAGCTCAGCATCCCAGTGAAGACGCTAATGGGGAAGTGAGTGGCACCTTGAAACACACAGACTACACAATGGTTTGAGCTTAATGTTTTTAATTGAAGGTGACAAAGATAATGAGTGAAGCACACCTCAATAGTACCACTATGTCTTTTCCAATTGAAGCTGGTGCCAATGGCGCTGGCAGTCAGCTGTGTGTTGTTCTGTCCATCCTGAACAGATCTTACAGAATAGAAGTAGTGGCCGAAAGATCAGCTGTGGACCCAGAGGTAGCAGACATTTGGTGCATGGTCAAAACTGTCACTGTCAGCCTCAGCCTTTTACACAAACATTGATCTCGTAAAAGTTTTTAGGGTCATTTGTAACTGATGTCTTGGCTTATGTTTGTGTAGCTGTTTTTTTGAACTGTAAGGAACGAACTCATAACATTTAACTTTTGCTTCTAATGCATTCTGCCTGTGCTGTCACTTTGACGTCTCTGCATGCTTATACCTGCTTGTTTGTTGTGTCCCACACTGACTTTATGTCGACATGTCTTCTCTTTGTGTCTGTATATGTGTGTGTTTGCATTTTGGTGTGTAGTTCTGAGTCTGAGCCCACAGTTGTACAAATCTCTGATGAAATGGCTAAAAGTGCTACCCGAGTGCAGATTTGTGTGCCCAACCTGTGAAAAGTAGTGGAAGGTAGCTACGCTCTCAACATCTACTGGGATTTACAAATGTCTACACAATAAATATTAGACAAATGCTCTTTAAAGCATTTGCAGTCAGTCCTTTACTAGGTGCAAATTCAGAAAAGTTATGTAGTGTTGCTTTGAATTGTCTGTTTTACAACACATAGAAATTATATTAAATGCAATAGTATCATAGAGTGTGGCAAATTCCTTCTGTAATAATCAAACTAGGATTCTGCACGAGTGGTACGTAACTGATTTATGACAGATACCTACTATCAATATATTGGCACAAGCCCTGATGTTTCTGTTCCCCTCTTGTGTGTGACAGCCAGGAGAAGGTGGCCTGTGTTAGAGTTGACATCAGCCCAGAGACACCAGGATTAAGATCCACAGCAGAGACCTTCCTGTGAAGAAGGGGCCTGCCCTTTTTCTTTGTTGTAACCTTTAGTCCCGCTGCTGGGCTCCATCGAAGTGGTAGGAGAGTATATGTGGAGAAGCACAAGCTGCAGCCTGCGGTGCTCATTTCTGCAGACAGGCTGACAGACAACTGCCATGAAGCAAAGTCCTCATCTCGGACAAAGGAGGAGCTCACTGTTACTGCCCAATGAGGTTCGTTGTCTCTTTTAAAGTAAGTTGTTTTTCCCATTTAAAACACCAAATGACAAAGGTAAGGGCCTCACTGGTGGGGATCAAGGACTGTTTAAATTAAGATGTACTACAGTATTACTTCCCTGTTTTAGTACTGTACTGTATTTTTTGTTTTTGTTTGATTCTTTACCTAAACAACACCAGCATCAACATGCACCTAAAGCCATTCAAATACTGTTGACCCAACTTATTTTATTAATTCTGGCACAATTTAAGACAGAAACCAAAAGTACAAAAAAATGATACCTACCGAAACCACACTACTCCTCCATGTTTCGTTCTGTGTCCTGTTGCCGGACGAAGTGTCAGTGTTATTGTTGCTGCTCAAAGGTAGGTCACATGATTTCACTGTAAACCTCACTCTTCATATGCTGTTACAGAAATATTATTGTATGTATGTATGTATATACACTGTGCTTGTTTGACTTCATGTGACATGACAAAAACCTACTTCAGAGGCCATATGAAGTCTGTACTGTACAATAAGCACTTTGCGTTTGCCAGTATAATTTCTTACTTAAAATGAACATATAGTCTGTTAATATTAAAGTTCAATCTTCTCCCAAAGTATATGTATAGCTGTTGTACAAATGTCATGTAAAACTCAGGAATCATAAGGATTTCTGGAATTCACTCAAATATTTTTGCCACAAGGCGGTAATAATTAACAGTTTGTTGTATTCTTTTCATTGTGAATATCAGCTATTTTAATAAATGCTGTACATCACGAGAAGTAACAGGGTGCGTCATTAAAAAGCAAATACTTGTGACTCCTGTTAGCTGCACCAGTTTTTATACTGTCTGTGTCATTGTTTGTTATTGTGTGTGGTGAAGATATGCAAACTATTTCTACACTAAACGTAAAAGAAAGTGTTATAATCTATGAAGTTGTTATTTTTTTGCTAAGTGCAGTCTTGTTTTAGCAATAAGTATTCCATACATTGTAATGTGTGGATGTATAAAACCTAGTTAATGATCAGGCAATGTATACTTTGTGAATTTGTGTTTCATTGGCTTTGTCAGAGTGTAGCTACTGTGACTATACAGACAATAGCTTATGTGCCTTGTCAAAGCTCTATGTGAAGTCTTGTTCTGGTCATTTAAGCAAACATACTGGTTAACACATGGCACAACAACGCCAGAGACAGACCACCGCTTTGCCATCTGTACACAGTTCATTTACCGATGCTTCTGTCTGTTGTGGTGTTACTCTGTGTGAAACTTGTAAAGCCCGAACAACGGACTGGAACAATTTAACTTTAAATATACAAATGTAACTCGTAACTGTTTACTGTGTTTCACTTGTAACTTCACAGCATCAAAGCGCTGTGATTAATGCTGAGGTTCTTTTAGTAATGATCATTGAATGTCTGACTAGTGTTTAATGAACAGGAAGAATAAAATAATAAACTCATATTCCTATTTGGCGCTAAATACGTAATAGCTTTAAATGTCAGTCAGTGGAGCCATCACAATAAACTGAATCTTTACAGGCTAACGTTTGAATGTGAAATGAACTTATTTGCTTCTTTTGTTTATGTTGTACCTATTTCCAATGTGCACTTAGACTACCATTATGTACCACGAAACAATGAATATTGAGAAGCTAAATGTGGAGATTGTGCCTCCATCTTTACTCCAACAAACATATTTATTTGATTTGATCTTCTTCTTAAATCAGATGTTATCTTGATGGATGACTTTTTGTCATACCCGACTGGTGCAAAGCAATAAAAGTGGACACAGTGACTTTTGCTGCTTTATTTGTTTTTACATCATATGCACTACATTAAACCTGTCACTGATAGCACTTGCCATAGTGGTAGTAGCTTAGCTATAGCTTTCTTTTTTTATACAATGTAAGAAAGTGAAATAAAACCAAGACAGTATTGGATGAGTTTTGAATGATTTTCTTCAGACCTAAAGGGTTTTTCCATGTTGAAGACTAAAAGATGGCAGCAAAGATCTCAGTACTTCATACTGATTTGTTCAAAATTAAAAAGATCTAATGTTGCTTTCCCTAGCAAGCCATTTACAGTATATAATTCATATATACTGTATATACAATATACAAATGTATGTAGATTGTAAAAAAAACAAAAAAATACTCAAACATCAAAATCATAATTTTGTTTTAATAAACAATTTTAATTGTTCACAGCATGTTTAGGGAAATATATACAGGCATTTGTACAAATTTTAAACATTATCTTCAATACAAGCCTTGCATCTCACAGCAGGACTTGAGTCTATAACATTAGGAAATATCTGAAGACAGTGGCCCTTTTAACATTTCACAACCAACCAATATTCCACTAGTGGTGGAAAATCAATCTTTTCTGTTCACAGAAAGTCCAGGTTTTGAAAAAAAATCTGGTTTCCATCATTTCACTTGCTGAAAGTCACACTCCTGTCAAAACAAAATTCAGTACACTCAAACAGTACACAGTGCATTTCTCCTGGGTATCAGACCAAATTAGCATAAGAGGTGCGGTGTGATTGGGTTTTTACTTTAAGCTCACATTATAGACTACAGTGTCTCTTTCAAATCAGAGTGTTGCTAAAATAACAATTCAAATTAAAGTATTACAGCAAAGACTGCAGCTGTTTACAAAAGTGAGATTTCGATTATTAGATGAAAAATCATGTGCCTGCTGTCACTCGAAATGAGAACGCATTGGCACACTGTTCTTATTCTATGATTACAAGGCATCACTAACAGTCCTTAAAGCTGCTCAGCTGAGGTTTTTTTGAAGGTTTAATTTCACACAAACATTCAACAGCCATCTGTTTCATCAATTCAGAGTGCACTATAGGGACACTATAACACTGCAATCCAACTGAAAAGGTCTTCCTGCACATGTAGGATATTAAGGTATTTCTTCTAATAATAATAATAATAATAATAATTAATAAATAATAATGGATTAGATTTATATCGTGCTTTTCTCCCAAGGGACTCAAAGCACTCTAAGGCCATTATTCATTCACTCCACAGTCACACACTGGTGGTGGTAGCCACAGCTGCCCTTGGGCAGGGTTCAGTTAGCAGCATTTGCGGGGCCCTCTGGGATGAGAGACATGAAGAAGGTAACGATAAAGGACCACGTGGACGACAGAAAGCCAGTTTGAGGGCCGCTGTTGGGATCTTCACCAGCTTCTGCTCCACTGTCACCATCATCGTCTGAACCATCCTCCACTGCGGCATCCTACAAAGAAACCATGCCAATGCCACAAATCTGAGTCAACAGCGCTTTAAAACTTTAAAATATGCTCTAAATACGTCATAATAATCAGATAATTAATGCAAAAACATGACACTTCTAACTGGAGCAAGTATGCACAAGTGTTAAATCCTTGAATAAGGGTTGAGCCACACCATTTCTGGTAAGTCTTGATTCTGTAGTTCTCCCTCCATTTCATCCTGGTTAGGTCTGTCACCAGGAAACTGGAGCTCGTTCTCCAAGTTAAATGGAAACCAACCAGCCTGGTGGCTACATGGAGGAAGAGTACACAATCATTTAACATAGGTCAAAAAATATTAGGTTTAAGACAAGGTTTTACTCACAGGTAAAGCACCACCATGGCCAACAGGACCATCACAAAACGACTAAAGGAAGAGTAAAAGTAAACAATGCTGAGAAGTATTGCAGCTCGTGAGAATGTGTAAACCCAGTCCAGCCAATCCCGATTCAGATCCTCCTCATTCAGGACCTCGCCGCCTTGTGCATTCATATGGACCTCTGGGTTGGCATGGTGATCTGCTTGCGGTCTCTGGTTCTCGGAATTGGCCTGATTGGACAGAGGGGAGGTCGGGTCCGGCCTGATGTGCTGAGAGGCTGCCATTAAGTGACTGTGGACACAAAAGGGTTGTGAGCAGAGCTGGATAAAGTTTAGATTTCTACATTTTAAACCTCATGCACCTGGAACAGAGAGCTATGCAGGGACTTACTAATGCATATAGTATTGCTGGACATACAGCTGCTGCCACCACATCAGGCTCATGGGGCTGTAATAAGCAGGCATCTGTGTTGGAGAAGGTGACTGAGAGGATATCTGCGTCCAGCTACAAAAGAGATAACAATAAAAAAGATTATTGATGGCTGAGGAAACATTCAAATAAACTATTTTTTTATAAATGACGATACTACATACTTTTGCAACTTTTTGTCAAGATTTGAGGATTTATTAATATTTTACATTTGATTTTTTTGATTCTGTACCTGTGCATAAACCCAGGGTACATCTGGGGGTGAGGGAAGGCAGCCGTTCGTAGTCTCAGTCCATCGCTCGTCTCTCCTGGCGATGACTGGCCATTTAGAAGAGGACTGGGGCTATTAGAGTTCTGTAAAAACAACCAAGAGGCAGAGATATAATTTCATTTTCACAAAGAACCCAAAAAGGTATTATGATTATGTGACAAGTCTGGGTTACAGCAGAGAGGTGATGAAAAAAAAACACATTGCTGATGAAATAAAGGGAAACATAACCCACCACGGGACCCACAGCATTCTTCTGAGACTTGTTAGTGCGGCTGCAAGTGGGCTTTGGGGAGCTGGGGGGAGTCCGGGAAGGGCACACCAGATGAAGCATATGGTACTCATCCTGCTGCAAAGGCCAATGCACATAAATTTCATAGGGTTGGAAAAAAATTACTAAATACTAAATAGAGTACAATTGATTTTCAAAATAAAATACAAAATCATACCTTTCGGAGCACATCTTTTAATGTAAAATGATCGAGAAGCAGCTTCCCAGAATACACCAGCCTCTGGTCTTTAGAGCTCTAGAAAAACAGGAAACAATTATAAACCTGTTTTTGCCTCCACTGTCATT
This sequence comes from Perccottus glenii, assembly GCA_024416835.2. Lineage (NCBI taxonomy): Eukaryota > Metazoa > Chordata > Actinopteri > Gobiiformes > Odontobutidae > Perccottus > Perccottus glenii. The sequence goes on from CM044562.2 coordinate 9,066,079, forward strand.
ACTACACAATGTCTGATGTTAGTTCAGCTGCCACAATAGGAAGGTCAAGAAAAGGAGGTAATTCAACACAATGGATATGAAGGAAGGCAAAAGTCTCAACAAAATCATCCTTTATTTTGATAAATTTTGGTGAAATTGGTTTAAAATGGGTGTGACATTATGTAGTTTTTTTTTTTACTATTATAGTTAACACAAAATGTCAATAATCAATGGTTTAGCCTCTTGACCATCCAAATATTGCTATAGGTAAAAAGAACATACAGCTCTTTCTCATGCCCTGGCTATTATACACACATCTAGTTGCAATTATAACTAGACTATATAAAGAAAACTGAAAATATAAAAGTTGGTCATATAAAAGGATCAAAGTCAGTCAGTGAGTGCCTATAAATAATGAAGATGAGATCACAGCATTAATGGGTCTTAACAGTGGATTTAACTGCACAATTCCTAAAGCTGACATTCACAGAATTACCATTCATTTAAATCCTGGCTGACTTGCAAATATATAAACTGAACAGATAGCTAAGTTATATTACACAAATAAATGCTGTAACCCCTTTCTGCGTTTGCTCAACACTGTCACAGGGGAATGCTTTGTTTGCAATAATATCGTAACGAGGTTAGTAGGTGCGAGGGAAGGAAAATTAAGGCAGATTAGCAGCACTGCGCATGAGTACCCTTAACACTTCAAGGTGATGTAATGTTGATAAGTCACAACTGTGCATGCAACAAATGAAGCTTATCTTAACAAATCTAACCTAAGAGACATGACTGAAAACAGTGTTCTGGTTAATTTACTTTAGAGTAATAGTAAAACTGGCAGCGTTTACCTAATAAGCTAATACTACTTCTAAGATTGAACCACTATTTTTCCAAGAGCTATTCTAGTCATTAGGGAGGGGAAACGTACTGGTTTACTGGGGTAGACGTCTGAAAGGTGGTCTTTGAGCTTCTCCACAGTCCAGTTCTGGTAACAGTTGATGGTCTGGTCACCGTACTTTTGGTTAGGTGCCCTGATTACCAGGATGACAGGACTGTCCACAATTGCTTGATCCATGACTGTAAATCATTTGCCTAAGCACTAAATATAAAAAACAAAGCTAAATACCCACGTGGGGTATTGGATCAAGTCCTTAAAATCTACTGACTTTCATTTTTATATTTTAACTTTAGAATGGAAAAGTTTCTGTACTTTCTACAGATGTCTGTCCGATTGGACCTGAAGAAAGACACAAAATAAAAGTAACTTTAGGTTACAAAGACGACGGTATCTCTGGTGTGATTGCGTTAAAGCTGAAAACAAAATACTAGAGAGGGATTGGATTACAGTGTTGTAAGATTAGCTTTAGCAACACTCAAAACACAACCAATCATTCAGCTAAACCATTGAGTAGCTAGTAAGCTATTGTCAACATACAACTGACATTTACGAGGCAAAGAATTAACAAGGTATGCTTCCCCAAAATGTTACCCGAAGTTGATCAAATTGTCAAATAACGTTAGCAATAGGTGCCGCAACAAGCTAAGCTAACGTTAAACGTTTACCTGGTGTAAATATTTGTTAAGTAGGACAGAAAAACATACCAAATAGCATAGGAAGACCAACAATATACGTAAGGACCGTAAAATAATCGAAATAATTGCAGATTAGGTTACATTCGTTGTTTACTTGCCTTGTTTACTCACAGGGAGCAAAAAAATTAAGCCCCTCTGCCCGATCTGAACTCTCAGCTCTTCTTCTTCGTGGGAAATACATCTGCACAAATAGAAAAATGGTATTTTCATCGCCATCTTGTGACAATTTTTGTTGATTACAGGAGACGTTCATCTCTTTAAATATATTGGAAGTTCCGATGAAAACCTTTGATTATATAGTTTGAATTTCAATGTTACTATTATATTAAATATTATTTTTATGTTAAAGAAGATAATTTTTTTATGTAAAAGCTGTAAAGATGCAAGTTGACAGCATAGGCTAAAAGAGAATATTTTGATTTCCACACTGAATGAGAACAATGAAGTCTGCATTCAAATTCATTAAAAAAAGAAACCTGCCTTGATTTATACAATTTATGAGATGGAAAATATTTCATATACATTTGGAAAACATGGCTAAATGTTCCATTTCCAGAGCATTTCATATTATTTATTTTATTTTATGATTGCTTATTGGGGTAGGCTAAAGGTAAGTGTATAAGAATATTTAAAAGCCAATGAACTGTAACCTCTAAACAGAAACGGGATAACTCATTGTGCAGTATCTACTGTAGAAAATAGAGCGCTTATCGACCCAGATCCTCACTGGTGTGCCAACTTTGTCTTCACCTTTGTTTCAACTAAATCCTTTAAAATGAATGTAGGCTATAGAAAAATATTATGTGGTCACCACCTGATGTGGCCTTTACAAGGTGATGTAGGGAACTACTTTAACAAAAGAAAACTTCTTTCCCAGGGAGAGTTTTTATTTAAAATACCTCCTGTCAATTAGGCTTACTATTTTAAAAATTGGTTTGGATCTGTACAAAGTATAATCATTTGATGAATCACACACATCATTGCCTGTTCATTCTTTAGATATTATACAACTGTTGGAAGACTTCCTGCGATAAAAGCACCTCTCATCAGGAGGTTGAAACACTTTCCTTATGACGTATAACATGTTTGTCTCACTGGGAAAACACCTTTGATGGACAGCTCTCTCTGTACAACACACTGACATGGTGCTTTACATTTTTGTGCTAAGTGTTTCCTTTAAAGGCACTGCAAAACCGATTTTTTTCCATTTCCCTTTCACTGTGCGAGCATTATTAAGAGCTGTTTGTCTCAGTCTGTCTTTATTTAGCACTGTCTCAGATTGTAATTTAGGACACTTCAGATCCACAAATAAACAGGAAATTCAGGTCAGCGCTGGGATGGATTTTGGTAATTTTACACTTAAATAGGAGACGGACTAGATTCAAGTGTTTTAATGATGGTGCTGTTATTTTGTGTTTACTCATCAGTTTTCTAGGTTGATGCTCAAGCCATTTTGGATTCAGTGGACATTTACTGATAAATAAAAACAAAACTCAAGCTATCCAAGCCATTAGCAAATGCTCTTGTGTGTTTATTTGTGTTTATTTTGCTTTTAAGGAACACTTAAAAGCACTGTCCTGCTCCTGAAATATTGAAAGCAACAATTTACTTTAGATAAATTATCCGGTCCCCTGTTGATGCTGGAAGAGGACCCACACTTCCAACATACCAAGTATGTGAACACTCACTTTAATTCAACCAAGAGCAACTGCATAACCCCAATTAGGCTTCTCTCTTCACCTTTTGTCCTGCTTCAGTTTGTCCAGTAAAATGTCAAACTGCACTCAGAGAACTTTCTTTGACTCCTCTGCAAGAGGTCACTTTCAACAGTCTAAAAATCCAGCAAGGGTAAAAAGTAACACACATTAAATACATTTCTGTAATAGTTAAAAGATTTTCAATGTTTGATTTGTGTTCAGCTGGTTAATTGTGACAAAGTGGTGGCTCTTTGACACATCATAGGAAGAAAAAAAAAAGCACTTGAGAGCCCTATTCAGAAGCCACACGCCTCCTTGTTTTATTCTTCATGCACTAGTGACTCAGCTGCGTGAAAAGGTCACAGGCTTGCAGAGGTTTTAATTAGGTCAATAGAAACCAATTCAGAACAATTTGATTGACTGTTTTTGTCTAACGGCAAATATAATGTACAAAAGAACACTGACTAACACAACAACTTTGCATATTTATTTTGCTGTTGTTGTTGTTGGTTGTGCAAGAGGTAACCACCTGATAAAACATGGCCTTAACTGCCAGTACTACCCCATGATTGGTCAGAACAATGGCACATAGCTTTAAGATTTTAGTTTTCTCAGTGTTGTGGTATCAAAGTGTCCAAAGTGGTAAAGGCTGTTTAATGTCAGAGAGGAATTCAGTACGTGAACCTTTATTTCATTTTTTAAACCAGTGCAGCTACAGTTATCATTCATCCAGTCTTTCAGAAAAGAACTCAGAAACTTAGGCTAAAATATGTTGCCTGAATTTCCCAAGTGACCTCATATTTACATTTTTTTTTTGTTATCCATGTGGGTAATTGTATGAATCTTGAACATGGAGAAAAGTGGGTGTTTAATTAATGCTTGTATTGCACATAGGGTTACCATTAGTTGATCTGGACAAACAAAAAGCTAATGAAGGCCTTTGTGGTATTTAATTCTCCACTGTGAGGTACATTAGCTGAAGCACTTTTTGAATATTTACTAGCATTTAGCTTTTTTTTAAGAATAATAATGTCAAAATGTACTTGTAAGCCTTACAATGCTACATTAAATGCTAATAAATAATGTAACATTAAAATCCTGAGCTGAGAGCACAGAACACAACATCCATCTTGGAAACTTGGACCATCCAATTAAGATTCTGAAAGATGATGAATATGATTCTTGTGTTCATCTTGTTTCCATATATTTTGCTTCAGAGGTGTCTATTTTGAAAAGACTGTTTTGTTAAAGGTTTAGACACCTAAATTTCACCATGTAGACACCTCACAGTAGCCTTGCAGGAACATGCTGTTGTCTAGAAGCCCAGTAGAAATAAGTCAGATGGTGAGTTTACATTAAAAATGTAGTTTGACTTTTTGTTGTGCCAGACTTAAGGTCAGACCTCTTAGTCATTCTGTGATTGAGAGATGCAGCAATGTTTTTGATGTTAGATTCTACTGATGTCAAGGTATACACTACTCAGACTAAGTGTGAAATAAACAGGACCTTGGCTGACTAACATTTGCTCATGAAGTTGGGAAATGACAACCACAAAGGGAGCCGTAGCAGTTTTCCGTTTTGCATGAAAGTGCTATTGTTATTAGTTTTTTTTATTATTATTACTTCATTTTTCCCGTGAGGAAATTTACTGTCGGCAGCCACCACTTGGGGGAGCCCAGCATGTTTTTTGATGTTCGTGGGGGAATCCAGAGTACCCGGAGGAAACCCACCTGAGCATGGGGAGACTATGCAATCTCCACAGTTGTTTGTTTGTTTTTGCACCCATAATTACATATAATGTTTTTAATGGTGTCCAAATGCTGGTCTGTTATTCCCCAAACCGGAAATGGCAACACATATGTTGATGATATTCTGACATTAGTGAGTTGTTTGATGTTTCCAGTTTTTGTCAAAAAGATTCCAACTTGAAAGTGAGGTTTGTGAAATTTTGGTATCTTAGGCAAGAATGCAAAATAGTTCAGTTTGGGTCTTGTTAAATTAATATAGAAAACGCAGTACTGGTGTGGAAAACATAATGCTTCAAAGCTATAATATCCTGGACATTTCTAAAATGCAGCAGACATATGGTAAATGTAATGGTTTGGATTTTATACTGTATAGCACTTTTGGAGTTAGTAGGCTTTACCAACTACTTGAAGCGCTTTACATAAAAGACGAGAGTTTATTCAAAAGCCTGTTTAAACCTGGATTTGAATTTTAATCAAGCATAATAGGAGAGGAGGGCAACCCAACACATGAGTAAAGCTCAGGTCTTCTAACTTTGTGAACGCCTTGGAGCGTAAAGATGGAATATGATAAAAATAATAATGGTTCCCTATTTACACAACAATAACAAAAACGTAACAAAGGTAGTGTGGGTTAACTGCAGAGATTGGCCAGCCATTTCTTAAGACATACTTTCCTCTAATCAAAACAAAAATAATTCATATTAGGGATGCTTCAGAGCTTCTCAAGCTTCTATTGTTACTACTTTATCAACATGTGAGAAAAGCCTGTACTGATCCTTTGATAAATTTGTCATTACTCATTATAACGTTGTGATGTCATGCTTTGTTGTTTTCCTGACATTCGCACTTTGAAATGCCATTACACACAACAAATCAAAGAGCAGTCATTGCTGTCACTTAGTGTTTGTATTCTGCTCAATTGATTCAGAAGTCCTTGTGCCCCTGCACCGATTAATTCATGATGCTTGCCTACATCTGATGAGTCACCAACGCGGAGAAAGTCACTGGCTGAGAGGGAAGAGGCATGTCTCCGGCTATGACTGTACAAAAAAAAAGCCAGCCAGTATCTTGTAACGCTATATTATCAGCCATAAATTAACAGCTTGCTTTTATGTCATTAATAATGGCCCATCCATATTATTCATAGCATTGCACTTGGACTTACATTAATCACAGTTTATGTATTCAAACAATATGTTGTAAATAAAATTACATACTGTTTAAAGGAGTCATTTTTTGCATTGAAGCCAATAGTGCAAAATACAAAAGTAATCTTGAATTTTTATTTTCAGTTTTCAAAACCTGTTGCTTACACTGGGTGGCAGTGTATATTCAGTTTTAGTGAACGAGGAAGGCCAATCCCACTGACAAGTGGTAATATTTTCTGCACACAAGTCTTTAATGGCTTTGATTTATTGTCATAATTTGAAAGGGTTTTCTCTTAGATTGAAAAAAAAGAACATATGCAAAAAGTAATTGGTGCAACTTTAGTCCGGCTCCTGTGCAAAATGCAAAATCACAGTAGACAGGATGTGTAGATAAAGGTATATAGAAATGCATAACTTATAACCAATTGCCACTGAACTATTGCCCTTATAGTATGTTATAGTATGTGATCTTTTTAAGTACTACATACTACAGTATCCCCAAAACTGTCACCCACAATGTCTGCATGTTTTTTCCAATGTGTGACACTTAGATACAGAAACAAAATAAATGCAGTCACACACATTATGACAGATGTTTGCATCCTGCCACTGTGCTACCCACACTCTCATCTTTTTTTTTTTTTTACTTTTTTTCCAAATATTCAGACTCTTAAATCCCAACTGAGCATTGATTAACTGCAGAAAAAGTGGACAATTGACTTTAGTAATTCAATACCTAAGTATATCAGAGAGAAAACTTTTCTTTTCCTGCTGCTTGACTTTCTTACGCACTTGTCTAGCCAGTCAAAAAGACCGCCGTCCCCATGGAAACAAGTTTCTTTTCTGCAGTCCATAAACAGATTTCCTGTCAGAGGTAAGGGGAGGGGCATCAAGTTAAGGATGTAAATGCATATTAGTTCTGCAGCTATTCATCCGAATGCATCTCACAAAGAATACATCAGGGCTTCCTCATTCGTTCTTAGTCCAGCTTCAACTGGACTAAGAAGACAGGCATTGATGAGTCATGCTCGAGTTTGTAGATGCTTATAGAGTAGGATAGTAGACTAGGATGAATGAATGGGAGCAGCCAGCAGCTTTCATAAAGATGGGCTCTGCTCACAGGAAGGAAAGCTGTACTTATCAGGCAAGGTTAAGTGCACACTATTTAGCTAAACACACTCTAATCAAAAGGGATGTGATCAATGAAGATTACCCGTGATGTTTCATTTAAAGCAGGGACATTTGTTGTTGCGTCACAAGGCCAGACCCAGAGTCCACAATGGAGCCGCTGCAGGTGAACGTTCCACCCATTGGCTCAAAAAACATTGTCAGCATGTGTTTTAGCTATTCTTGGATGATCTTGACAAAGCTTTAATAGTGGGTGTAGCGCTAAATTTGGCAAAATCTTGGCAGTGCCTCCATGAGAAAATCCATGTGAATTTAGTTCCTGGATTCAAGTCCCCCCACATTAAGGGTAATTATTGGGTAGGGCACGGTGGCAAATTTTCTGTCTTTGTATTTATAGCACTCTTTAAAAAGGGAACTGGAAATAATAGTTCAAATAAAGACCTAGGACCATTATCTTTTAAACAAAAGTCAAATCGAGATTCTAAGTTCAGCTTCACAGGATATTACGTTCTACAGGGCATCATTATTATTATTATTATTACAGGGCATCCCTTTTTGGGCAAACCCATATCAGGCCTCTCAATGGAAGAAATAAAAGTGATGCTTACTGTATTCATTATATTATTTTCTAGTTAAAAGGCTATCAAATTAAAAAAGATGAGAAAAGCAAAAAGTATTACGGCGGAGACAATAATGAAAAATGTCTGCAATTGAAAAGATTACAGTGACTCATAAAGGCTTCACAATTTGACTCAGGAGTCATGGGGGGGATGTGTACTTGGCACAATAATGTCTTTTAAGTTCTTTTATCCCAAAAGCCTCTTCATTTCTGGAAGACAACTATAAAGACACATCTGCAGAGTCATTACCTGTCTGTGGGTCATCAACACTCTGCTCTCATAAGAGGTCCTTACAGTAGCTTCTAGTTACGGTCAGACTTGTTACGTCACCTTGGGACACAGCACAGGGTTGTGGTTGTAAGAAACATAAAAAAAAGAAAGAAAATATACAGTAGTTGCAAAAATTATTAAAACACTTGACTTATTTAAGAAATGTCCGTTGTTTTTGTTTGATTGTCCATTAAAATACCCATAAAACAAATTAAACAGCTACTAAGTCATCATAATGCTCTATAGAAATATAGAATAGAGTTGCATAAGGAGATTTAGATACTTTTCCACAATAAACAAGTTAGGCCTATTTCACTGTCAATGTCAAACAGTCATGTTCCTTCACAGAAAAATATGAAATTCTCAGGGAATATACTGACCTGATGCCAGAGAGATGTGCTAGAGAGTTATTAAAAAGGTATGTTAATATTTGTCAGGTGTTCTGATCATTTTGGCCACCATTGTATTTCTATGTATTACAAAAATATAGAGCTATGTAAATGTTTTTGGAAGTTTCTTTTGTTTCTTCTATAACCTTGCATAACTGTTTTTATTTTGCTTTTGTAAGATTGCTTCCCATTATTCATGTCATCTTCCACCTACAGTAATACTTCATGAATAATGCCATATTAATTATTGTTTACTTCCCTCCCACTAAAAGCTAAAATGAAGATTAAATTAGGCAACAAATGTGTTGGTAGTGTGAATCTTGACAACTTGTGAACCTCCCCCTTTATTTTAATCTTCCTCCTTTGCACAAGCCGAGGAAGAAAACATGAATGGAGGTACAGAATGCATATGCCAGTGCTATCAATAGGTTTGATTACTCATTCAGAAAAAAGCCCACTGCACATACAAACTATTGAATGGAGCTTGTGTGTCTATCATTTTATCATCAATCAACTTCAGGGTAATGGCTGCAGACAGGCCAGGCAGAAAACTGCACTTAAGTAAAAGTGCTGTGCAATGCTCAAAGAGGGTTGTATTGAATAAGTTGGTCTTTGGAGATGAGTTTCCATAGCTACAGGTTCATCTGGATGCGGGACACGTTTAGGCCGCCTCTACTTGAGATGGAAGAGATGGGGACAAGCACAAGTTGAATTTAAGCACTCAAAAATGGTGCCATTAAGTTCAATTAACTCTGCTCCATTCGATAACCTCAAGTTGTGGGCTAGTTGCTCTTAATGGTTTAAACCAGAGAGATCACTGCACAGACTCTGGAAAGTTAATCATATGCTTTAGTTCAGGGACTCAATTCACTTTTGATTTGTGCAGTGTTGATTTGCTTACATGCAGTTTTACTTGTTATTAGCAAGCTCCAAAGAAATGATCAAAGAGAAGAGTTTCTGATGTGTGCATGTACAGGAAAGTCATGCTTCACAGAGCTATGATTACGTTTCACTCTCCAGGCTAATGTTAACTTTGTTTTTAAAATAAAATGCATTACTACTCCTTTCTGCAATGTTTGACTGCACTCAAGGCATGGTTTGCATGGTTTGCATGGTTTGCATGGTTTGCATGCCTGTGCATCTGAACCTGTGTTGTCATTCAAAGTAATGCAAAAGTCCAAGTAAAAGACTTTGTGTGCATCACTGGTCCATTTTACACAAAGGTCCAGTTGAGGTTTTGTTATGATGTTGACTTACTGGAGGATTATGTATGTAATGCATGTCTTATAAATTTACAAAATAAAAAAAATCTGTGCCAAGAGTAAAATGCAAAGTTGTTAAGGCAATTGCCACTGTTGCTTAATTACCTACATTATTATTCTAAATGAAAGCAGCGGTCAGTGACCTGCATTTTACAGGAGCAGTTGGTCTTTTTGTCTGCACTGTCATATAGAAAACCTCTTATGAACTGGGACACTTGAGGTTGACACAGCCTCTAACCTCCGCCGGCTCTTGTTTTTGTCAGTCAGTGTTCCCTCTCTAGTCCCTAGTGGCCTAGCTTCTGCTCTCGGTCAAAGAGGAGCCACTAGAGCCTGTCAGTGCACTCGCTCCTGTTCTCAATCTCCACTCAAGGGCAGCCAACTTCCTGTTGCTGGGTTACACTAATTTCATTATTAGTATTCAGCACCGAGCTGCTGCCGGAAGCTGAAGCTTAGCAGACAGAGATGGCCAGTGCAAGCCAGTGTTATTACAAGTGAGACTTCTACAAACAAGTGTTGCTTCCGGTTTGTCTGCATCTTTCATATTTCATTCAGGTCTTTCCATTACAGAGACAGAGACACATGGGTCCATTTCCTTTACACATTTATTATATGACATTGTGTGGATGCTAGTGTAATTTTAAAGTCCAATGAGACAAAACAAAAACAAGGAAATAACAAGAGGAGCACTACAGCAACACAACACAAAAAGTAATAAAATTGTGCTAAACATATAGATGTAATATCACACCACTCCTTTGAGAAATTATACCATACTGTAATTAATCAACATCAAAAAGCACCAATGCATATTCAAGGAAGTAAACACATTTTAGCAACAACAATACTCTATAGCCTCAATATCTCATCTTGTATACTTTGCACACAGTTACTTTTAGGAGACTCAAATAGTTTTGTTGGTCCAAAAAGGTTTCTGTTGTCAAAGTCCAAATCATTAATGTGTAACATGTCTAATAAATCTATCATGAGAGCCATACTCTGTCATTCAGCCTTAAGTTTTTACTAATGCATTGACAATGATAATATATTCCCTGGTTGTTGTTATTTGCATCAGATTGGGAAAATATTCAAACAAATGCAGAATAATGCCAATAACAACACTTTACTGTTCGGATCTGCTTCAATTTTCTTTTATGCTATTTGGTGCAAAAGACAACGCCCACTAAAACACAGCTATCCCAGGGTTTACCTTCACAATATGACAGGCCTTGTTACCGTGACGACGTGCTTTGTGCTGAAGTTCTAGCAGTTGCATTATGTGAACACAGCATTTCTTTATATCCAGCAGTAATGTGCAGTATAAAGCACACATTTCTTACAGATGAATGATTGCAGCATCTGAAGGTGTGGTGCTTTTCTAACACACATATATATATATATTTTTTACTGGTGCTCACTCAGTGACGCAGAAAGATCTTTTGCAGTCTGAAATCATCCCTGACCTGGCCAGAGGCACTCTGGCCATTCGATAAATTCTGGGAAAGTTGTTTATCAGACCTAGAAACAAGATAAGGGTTTAATTTGTTTTGTAAAACTGCATCAAAAACACTTTATTTTGCATCAGTCATATTGTAAAATGATGCAGATTATGTTTCTACAATTATATTTGCTTAAAAACAGAATGAGGCTCCACTAATCCTGCATAGCATGGGGTTCACGTACTGCCCGTCCACTTGGCTGTCTGGCTCAGTGAGCGGAGAGTTTTTTCAGGTATATGTGCGTCATTAGGCTGGCGTGAAGCTAATCTCTTCAGAAACATCACAGAAAGGTGAAGTCACTCGGTCCTTAAGACTAAGTAGACACACCTCTGCATCTCAATGTCAAAGTGATTCTCAGACAGCGTTAAATATTGAAGAGGAGTATGACGTATTTAGGTTTATACACATCAATAGTAGGACATGGTTCAAGTTTAAGAACATGACAATACAATATAATTATATTAACTTGTGCAAAAGGCCAGGTTTTAAAAGTATGAAGAAAATGGAGGATGCATTAACACAGTTTTGACTCTACTGTTTTTACACTTTACAGATTCTACTGAAGGCCCAATAAAGGGTCTCAACAAAGGTTACATAACAAAGCTTTTTGCCCAAAACAAGAAAATGTAGTTGCATGTAGGCCAATCTCAATTCTCAGTCTGGCAGCGAAGGTGTTTTTGTATCATTCTCAATTCAAGTGAATACAGTGTCCTCAATAAAACGGCTGATGTCCTGACTGGGTCCCAGAAAGTTATTGACTGCTGGCATGAAGACAACAATGCCTAAATAATGTGTTTCTGTGCCTCAATGTGCCTCAAACATGTTCTGATTAGATAATTCAGCACTGTTCCAGCAAAGGCCTTGTTTCAGAGCAAACCCTTGATCATGATCTCAGTAATAGCACTGATCATTTTGATTATGCTATCAATCACTGTTTGTGTTTTGGCATCGTGTGAATGAACTGTAAATCATTTTGGATAAATTAGTTCTGGCATTGGTTTCCTGTAGGTTTAACACCCCATTATCATCCTGACTATCAGAGCCCTGTCTTCCTGTGACCGACTGCTGTGGAGTCAGTGGAAGCCAGTTTTTAACACAATTACTATCATCAGTGCTCTTGTTTGAAATTGTTGAATAAACCTTGTGATGAAGAAGAGGATTGCAAAAGGTAGCCAAGGCTATAATAGCTCTAATAAAGTGTTTAGGCAAATAAAACAGATGCATTCCATTATTTTTCTCAGGCTACATCACTGTAACCTGACTCCTCAGATGGTCTGTTGCACAGACGAGGGCTCCTGCAGAAAGCTTTCGCAAAAGGCAGTTACCTTTAGATGAATACCTGAAATTGAACTACCTGCAACCTCCACTGTTTTTCATCTAAGCAATGATTGCTTACAAGGTATTTGGTACATGCTGGAGACAAGAAGCACTTCTGCGAGTGAACTGAATTGTATCTCTTGTTGTCTGTGACTGTTTAGTCTGTTTTTGACATCTGCCATAATTCTGCACAATTTTTAGAAAGTTTAATTTGAACTCTCTTCACTTTCATATTTTCCCATTTAAAACCTGAATGCACTGCTTTTTCTAGAAATCCTTGGAATAATTTTCGTCATATACAATTGTTTTTTTCTTCGTACGTAAAGTGTAAAAAATAGATGCTAATACAAGTTTGACCTTAGGAGTTGTTTTTACCTTTGTACTGAGTTTTCTTAGCAACATAGTCATCTGGCTCTGGTGTTGTCCACAATGTTCATTGTTTAACATTTAACGTTTAAGTCCTTCTTAAATTCTTTCCCTGTAAAGAGAAAGAAAATAGACATAATTGAAAATCCATTTGGTGTCTCAAGACTGTTTCCTCACTGTAAGTGAATGGAAATGTTTTCAGGAGCCTGCAGATGACTTAAGGTAAACCAGCACCAGTGACACATTTTGTGATGATCATAGTGAAATAAAAGAGAAGCAGAAGAGGTTCCTAGGCTGATTTTGGGGGAGCGTGGAGTCTGAGACAGGGATGACAACAGAAAATCCGGTAGTGCAGCTTTAAGAGTGCTTTCATTTATTCATATTCCACCACTTGCACTGTTGCAGGTCGACCGTTTTGAGAAAAATCTGTTTAATAAAATATAAAAATTTCAAATCATATTTTTGAATCTTCTCGATTTGTGATGACGTCTGTTACTGATCGGATGCTCAAGTCCAGTCATTCATATAGTTTTTGTGCTCAATAGCAGCAATCAGCCCACTCACGCTCACTTTAACGACATGCTGCGTTTCACTGTGGATGTGTGCACCAGGAAATCACCAGACTACAATTGGAAAAGGTCTGAGGTGAAATTGTTGAGGCTTGCCTGCTTTTTTTCCTCCACTGACGTCAATGACATTTTAAAGGGAAGTATCAACAAGAGAAAATTAACACCTACAGCCATCACTTATTGGAAGTCACCAAAGCAATTAGAGAAAAAAGTGTTGAGTGAGAAGACCTTACATTACAGAAAAATACATTCTTTCATCGTCTGTAATTATTAGAAGGCTTTTCTGGGCATTGACAACTCCGGTGATTTTTCTACTTCTAAAGGATTTCCTGTCAACTAAGTTCTGACATTTAGTCATTCAGCTTAGTCAGAAGGGAACACAAAGCTCTGCTGTTTTACATTGAGACTCGAGAGGGAGGGCATGGGATATTTAAAATTTCCCTTGGGGGTCAATCAGACATATACTGAACAAAAATTTTAACGCTTTTGTTTATGCCCCCATTTTTCATGAGCTGAACTCAAACATCTAAGACTTTTTCTATGAACACAAAAGGCCTATTTCTCTCAAATATTGTTCACAAATCTGTCCAAATTTCTGTAGTGAACACTTCTCTGTTGCAAAGAAAATCCATCCACCTCACAGGTGTGGCATATCAAGATGCTGATTAGAGAGCCTGATTATTGCACAGGTGTGCCTTATGCTATCCACAAAAAAAGGCCACTCTAAACAGTGCAGTTTCACTGAATTGGAAGGGTTCGGGGGGTCCAAAAACCGTCAGTATCTGGTGCGACCACCATTTGTAAAGAGAACACATTTTCCAAAGTGCCAGATGTTATCGAATGTGAGCAGTTGCCACACGTCGGTTATGACAATGAACCACAGTCAGGTCAAGACCTCGATGAGGACGAGGAGCGCAGATGAGCTTCCCTGAGACTGTTTCTGACAATTTGTGCTGAAATCTTTTGATTATTCAAACTGATTGTTGCAGCAGCTGTCCGGTTGGATGGTCTCAGAGGATCTTGGAGGTGAAGATGCTGGATGTGGAGGTCCTGGGCTGGTGTGGTTACACATGGTCTGTGGTTGTGAGGCCAGTTGGATGGACTGCCAAATTCTCTGAAACGCCTTTGGAGACGGCTTATGATAGAAAAATGAACATTCAATTAACGGGCAACACCTCTGGTGGACATTCCTGCAGTAAGCATGCCAACTGCACGCTTCCTCAAAACTTGCAACATCCGTGCATTGTGCTGTGGGATAAAACTGCACATTTTAGAGTGGCCTTTATTGTGGCTAGCATAAGACCCACCTGTGCAATAATCATGCTCTAATCCTCATCTTGATATGCCACACCTGTGACAAACTAAGAAGTGCTCACTAACACAGATCTGGACAGATTTGTGAACAATATTTGAGAGTTTTATTTTGCCCTTTTCAGTTCAACACTATTTACTTGAATAACTTTGCTTTCTCATTCAATACAAACATAATTTCATCTTTTTTTGTGATTTCTAATTACATTATTTGTAATAACCACTCTCTTAATGAGGAAGTGTTTTGTTAATTAAAGGTAATTAGCAACAAAATTGCCTAGTAACAACACACTAATGAGGATTAACTTCCAGCGAAGTGGCTACATACGTGCTCAATAGCTAAAGCGTGTGTTACAGGTCAGTCTCTGCTGTTTATTTGGCCCATTTAATGTAACTAATGTTTTCTATTCATCTGGAAACACAGTCAATCCAGCAGATGTATCTAATTAAATTTTCGAGAGCACAACCCCTTTAATGAAAACCCCAGATAATGCCTTGCCTCTGCTGCACTCTATGTTTTAATAACATCTTAGTTGCACTTGTCCAGTTGTTTGTACAAGATGTCTTTGGTTAGTGCTGTTGAAAAGGTAGAGCCCTGTGCTTGGTGTAAAATAAACAGCTACAATGTCGATCAAGTATAAGTTGCATAATTGATGTTCTCCATTAACTTTTGTAATGCATGTAATGATCGCCTCCTGATTTCAAATAAACACTGTGAGGTCAAGAGTGTTTTCTGAGGTTGGACAGAGACGTGCTGTTGAACACGGACGTGGACACTGTTGGGCTGTGTTAATATCACAGCATCAGCCACTTCCTGTCTTACATTAACAAGCAGGTAGCACAGATCAATGCTGTCTGTTCAGAGGATTGTAAGCCGCTGTAAGGCGTCCTGTTCCCCTCGAACCACAGGCAGCAGCATCAACCAGCCGGATATCTCTGAGCCATTTCACACACGGGTTCTGTACGTGTTTACCCAGCTGTAGCCGAGAGCTCTCCTTCAAAACATGTTACATTGTTAATCAAGTTTAAAGCAGCACTGTATACCTTTTAGCTAGTAGCACCACATAACTTTAAAATCAAAAAATATAAATTCTTGTAATGATTTAATAGTTCTTAGACATACAATTGGTAGAATCATGCTATTTTGTTGACACAGTGTCCTCAGCTGGACATTACGTGAGAGACACGCTTTACAGCTCAAACACAGGGAGCAGAAATAGGCCAAAAGACTGGGCCCTAGCAGAATTGTATTTGTACAAAATGCACTAAAAGGACCTGTTTTTCCTCTGGAAAACAAACAGCCTTGTAACAACACAGTCTGTAGAGGCGTCTGCGCCCCCTACTGGCTAAAAGTTATGCAGGGCCACTTTAAAGTAAAACCAACTGAGTAGTTATTTTGCTTTACAGTTACACTTTAAAGTGATAGAGTGTGTTCCTTTCTGTAGCATGTTGAAAATAAATCTATCAAAGTTAATACAAAAATGATTAAGACACTAATGTAATTATTTATTAACTCTTGGAAGTGAAAGATGACGCACATGAATGCCATGAAGGGTAAATTATTGATTTACAACAGACAGATTAATGCACTAAGCCCACCACTGCCTCATGTTAGCAACCCCAATTTGCATAAAAACCTGTTATCCCAATAACACAAAGTGGCAGCTTGAGGGGAGGATTTCTCTTGGCTAATTTGGCACTGTTGTCCTCATTTGAATTCACATCCAATAAGTCAGTGTCAGAGTAGCTGCTGGAAGCTTGTCATTATCACTTCGAACGCCAGCACAGCCAAAGAGAAGACGTTGGTTTATTTTGAATCGACTCTGACTGATTGAATCAAAATGTAGCTTGTGAACACGGACATTGACGTCAAAGGCTTTATTGAAATTTATTTGAGATTTAGTAAAGGGATATCTCTGAGGACCTGCTCTGACTTTCCTGTCGGATCTGGCTTCCTGTCTCAAATCATTGTCAATAAAATCAATATTTGTGGTTGATGTGTGTAGTAACTAAGATATGAAACTGGCTGTTCAGAGGAAAGCCCAAGTTATAATTATTGATGCTTCCGGGGGTCAAAAATTAATCACTCAAAAGAAATATTACAGCAAGTGAAGAGAATAACATATTTACAGCCCAATCACAGAATTTGGGTTGCTATTAAGTGGTCCAAGCATTCACACGACATGCAATTAATGTTTGTAGCACAAAGTACTGTACGTTCAATGTATAGATTTTTGGAGTAAGAACAGAGACGACTAGTTATTCAATTAATTTTTTCCACTTATCTGGAGCCGGTTGGCGGGGGCACCAGACTAAGCAGAAACGCCAAGACTTCACTTTCCCCAGACTTCCTCCAGTGTTGTGGCCAGATCAGTTCCGTTCCTTCCTTGTGTTCCTGTCTGGTTTTCCCTTTTTTCCTCTTGTGTGTTGTCTGTCTTCCTACAGGCTGCAGCTCCACCTCTTGGTCCCCCTATCTCACCTGCAGCCCTTTGGCAATTAGTAACAGCAGAGAACCTGCTCTTCAACCAAAACCCTGCCAGAGTGTTGCATGCTGTTGGCTGTTTCTTAGCTGGACTTGGAGTCTGTTTGAACTTACTTGTTTTTCTTATTTCTCCAGTCAGTTTACTCATACACATCCGTTTGTCAGTATTTATAATTAAAATCTACACAAGACAGCACAGAACTTTACTGGTCTCTCTCTCGCTCTGTTTCTTTGGGTCTGTTTCAAGTCTAAAACTCCTCCAGAAATACTGACGTGTTCTCAGACCAGACAAGAGACTCAAAGTGTAGAGCAAGAATTTGTACACAGTATTCATTATGTTCTGTAAGTTTTGCTTTCACACTACAGTTTTTAAAAGCTAACTATCTGTCCCTCCAACTTGTCCTGAGCCTCCTTCTTCTACTTATGAATGTTTTTTTTAAGATACAAATTTGGGAGATGGGGCTATGTTTAAGGTAGATACAAAGTGACATGGTCTAATCCATGTGTTGTCAAAAGCTTAATGCTCTAGACACATGCTCTAGTCCAGCTGATCAAGAACTTGTTCTCAGATGCACCGGTAAAACATTAGACCGGTCTGTGTTGTATTTACATGTTAATGAGTCTCCCTGTCCTCACAACAGGGAAATTAAAACAAATGAAAAGGCAGAAGCAGTGTTGGAGAAAAGGCGTCCCAATATCCGACTGTGGTTCAGAGAGAACTTGAAGTGGCAGCTGCTTGCAGCATGTCTGGATTACTGATGTAAATCCCTCTGATGTTTCACTAGAGCCGCTTACACACAAAACACTCATGCATCCGTCAACACTGAGTCATTTACAGAGGTGAGAGACTGATTGTTCTCCCTGGTTATTATACCACTTATATTCCACAATAATAGTCAATAAGCATTAGGAAACTGAAACATTGTGCAACTACTGGTATTACAGAACCTTTTTTTTTAACAAATACTTGTTTTTTCTGAAATGGGCTGTGCTTATGTGTCAATGTGTTGCATTAATCACAAATTGAAAGTTGCAGATATCAGTTCCACAAAAGGGAGTCATGAGCTATCTCTGCTGCAAACTTCTCAGGATAATTACTTTTACTTTGGACCTTTCTAAATCCCAAACGCTACAACACACACAAATATGAATGACAAGCTACCTTTACAAATTTTATATTGACTGTGTTCCCCCAAGTGTAGAGACCAGTCTGTGATTGTTTTTAAGACCACTTTATAAAGCTCCTGGTATGATTTATTTCACATTTATACTTTATACATGTCTTGTCTTCGTGTTAGAGAATTCATCATTTTAAATCAAGACCACAGACTGTTTATTAATTTATACTAGTGCAGCAGAATCCATAAAAAGATGGGCCGTTGTCGTGACTCTCAGACCCTACAAGTCTCATTATTCTTGGTACATTCTCTGTGGCTAATGGATTTGTGTTAAGGTGCTTCTGATTACTGCTAAGTTTCTAAGACATTTCACACACACTAAATGCCAGAGGTTTCTTTTATTACAGTAAAGTTTCTAATTAATTTAAAGTTCATTAGAAAGGCTATTGTGTTTGTCTGGCGGCCCGTCCTTTGTATTAGCAGAAAGTTAAAGTGGGTTATTAGCATTACCATTGAGCCTTTCTGTACTTGTGGCAGTGAGCTTGAATTTGCCTGCAACCAGTCAACAACTGATAAATGCACACCTCTTGAACACAGACACATTACTCGGAGCAGGATTAAAAGCTGTGCATTTAGAGAAGTGCTTTTAACATGTCAAGTGTAGTGTGCATGGGAGAAGCCTTTTGTTAAGTGGTCATCAAATGAGAAAGACCATTGAGATGAATTTTTATCATATAGAAACATTTCATGAATATGTTGCAATTTTGAGTGTTTTCTTTGAAATATTAAAATCAACTTCCATAAATCTGCTCATAATTCAAAGTTATAATGTCAGTTCTTTGACTCTTTCTCTTTATTATAATGACTTATTGGGAGGTATTTTATTATGTGGCATTTGTTGATGTGATTATCTTAATGACATTTCCTGTCTCTTTCAGACTGCATACTTTAATCACATTCCACATTGCTCATTTTAAATGGACTTCTTCTGGCAGAAAATTTCAAATATGACCAGCCATTCAGGTTTTAGTCAGGTTTATTTTAGTTTGATTAAGAGCTAATTTAATCTATATTCACAGCGGTTCATTAGTGTGATGATAATAATGTTGCTGAGATTCACAGTTGAGAGCTTATTTGTATTCCCAAAGGTGAATGAAGTAACTTGGCCACATGTGTGACAGGGCTGAGCTCATGACTCCATCTAGTGGGACTGGATGGAAGTGAAATGGAAGATATCCAACAACTTCCACAATCATATTGCCTTTTGGAACAAAAATTATGATTAATAAAGTACATTTATGACCTTAGTATTTGCCAAAGGCATTGTACTGGGAAGCTGGATTAGCGGGTTAGCAAGGTAACATAAAGGTTAATTCAGGGTTTTCTGAATCACAAATCTGGTTCACTTTCTATTGAGGTTGAGCTCTATGGAAACTTTCACTGAATGGTTAATCTGCTCGAGAGCAGGAGAAGATCCAGAAAACTGACTTGAGGCTGAATGTAGTATTTATTTTGGTTGGCTAGTAACATTGTAAAATGATTTCTTTTAGTTGTAACTGATAGTTGTATACACTGAATGGCCTTGTGCTCAGAATGGTTTGAACTGCCTTGAGAGCCACTCATTAATAGACAATGTGAATATGTGCTCAGTCTAGAGTTCAGAGTTGAATGTAGTTTCCTGGTATTTTTCATGTTAACTCTCTTCGACCTGTCCCTGTGATTAGTCATTTAATGCCTTAACCTGTTCCTCATGAGTGTGGTGGAGACATACCCAGGATAGGTTCTGGGTACTGTATTACAGAGCCCAAGCCCTGCTAAACAAAAGATGATAAAGAGGCTGATTCATTCATTTTATACTGCTTCAAAACCCTTGAGCAGTGCAATGTTTACAAGCAATGTGTTGGTTAAACCAATATCCTTGTTAGTATGATCTGTGTAATTGAAAGGAAATTATTTTCTATGGACAACTGATCTCTGCTAAACCTCTTTACTACCTATTATTAATTTATCATTTAATATCATAGCCTACTTAAACACACTAAATATTTTGAAAAAGTACCATCATTACATTTAGGACAATGCTTCTAAACTAACATGAGAACACATATCTGTTTCTCCATACAGTCCTACTGGCTTTTCACTCTTCAAAACATCTTTAACGTAGCAACCAACAGCAGATGAAATAGAGCATGTGAAGTAAGGCAAAATAAAATTGTGCACCTCCTAATTATGATGAAGAGGGAGCTTTAAAAAGAAACTGATTACAAAGAGCAATGTTAGAGTCTGAATGGGTCATGTGCATAAGCCATTACCCACGTGCATTAAAGAGAAGCTATATCTGCAATAACAGACACTGTATGTAGAACGTGGTACTAATTATGTCACTGCAAATGTTTAAAGCCTGATTGTGGAACAGAAGTCACTGTTGCTAATTTGATTGATATAATTATTGAACATTTACAGAAGCCTCATTCCAATGCCCTGTTTCTACATTTAGCATTCTCTGCTTTCAGACATCTTGGTGGAGACCATATCTAAGTAAGAAAAGAATCACTAGTATGTGTGCATAATTTTTCACCATTGTTGTCACCTCTTTCTTTCACTAATTACTTGAACATAGAAATAAAAACGCTTGAAATATAATTATTGCACTAAAAATTGAATAAAGTAGTGGGTGATGTAAAAGGTCAGCCCTGCAACAAACTGGCCAGTATATTTGGTATAGCTTCTGTTCAACAAATAAAAATCTATTCACAGTTTGTAGGACAATGTGGGCCTATTGATCATAAATATACTTGCCACTTGCCCAATTTTATCATCTATGAGCCTTGCATGTTGCACTTACATTTGAAACCTTGTGTAAAAACCCTTCAGTCTGGATTGAATGTGTATGTGCCACTTTCTTATCGATTATTTTTTACTTTATCTTCTCAATGGTTAATACCTGGATGCTATTAATCATCCCTTCAAAAAAAATCCAGCAAGAAACACAACTTTGTTTTTATCATCAACAACAGGCTCTGAAGGGGATGTAACTGTTATTTTTTGCACTCATTACTGTCCTCTTCTTTTGGAAAACTTACAACAACAAGCTGGTGATTCAGAGCCCCCGCCTTGCACAGGGGACGCTCCTCGCTGGTGGCCTCAAATGAAACTCTGAGGGAATACGTCATGAGCTATAAACTCAAGCCTGTGGCACAAATGGGAGTTTAGAGTGGCGTAGGCTGAGGCTGTGCGTAAATATCTCTTTGGTTCATTGTGCCTGGGCATGTTGCTTTGTTAACAGGTGGCAGTGCACATTTATAAACAGACGGGGCCGGGAGATACTCAGTTTGTGCTTGTAAACCTTGTCAGTGGGCGTTTTGGGCATGTGACACACTTACGTCCATACTTTATACTGTACACATGCATTTGCATCATGGGTACGTAAGAGCAGATCTAGAGCCAAGTGCTTCTCTGATTAATTTACTTCTCCCACATGAGCTAAATACTGCAAGTTGTGATGAAGATTTAAATGAATAAAGAAATGACAGTATATTCCCTTATGCAGTTCTTTATATTTAGTAAACATTTTCTTAACACAAAATTGTCCAAAGCTGACAAAATCAATACAGGGATAAAAGCAGAAATGTGTTTTCCACAAGCTTTTGTGGAGCATGCAATAGTCCATAGGAGAAAAGTGATCTGTCTATGGACCTAGATCTTTAAAAAGACCAAGCGTCACTAAAATCAGCAAAAGTTACCAGATTACATGAATTAAATTATATTGCATACATTAATCTTATTGACTAAAAGAAATGTGACGGCATTAGTGGAGACAGGACACGGAGGTTGAGCCCCACTCCTTCTGTGTCTGTCAGAGAGAATGGGGCGCAGTGGCTCAGTGGTAGAGCGGTTGTCCTTCAACTGGAAGGTAGGTGGTTCGATTCCCACTCTCCCCACAGTTCATACTGCCGTTGATCCAGTGGTGTTCCAGCTGTAACACTGGTGAATGGAACCTTAATGTAAGTCGCTTTGGATAAAAGTGTCAGCTAAATATAAATGTAAAGTCTCATGTTTAAATGTGCAATATTCTGAGGTTTAAAGACAGGCTTTATTGACTGCGAACAGCTGCAGATAACTTGAGGCAAATTGCCATCATATTAAACATCATATTTGGTTCAAAAATTACATTTCTTTAATATGAACGTACATTAAAAAGTGTAATTATCAATAATAGTATTAATAGTATGAATTAATAATATTATACACTATCATTTTCTTTTCACAACATTTATTTTATTTTATTAGAGCTTCTTTAGTGACAAAGCAACCCATTCACCAAAGAAGGTCTATTGCACTGAGGCAACACTCTTTTTTCACAGCCATAAAGCTTAATGGTACATATCTGAGTCAGGCTAATAGCACAGGAGGGAGGCACACTTGCACTGCTATAATAACACAAGAAGTTGATAATAACATGATGGCTAGCTCATTAACATAGAAGCTAGGTTATGAAGAAATCCGTGGGGGAGTGTTAAGGTCATCGGATGTGTCATTTCCTTCATCAAATCAACTCTGAGCCGCTGGGAGCCATGGTGAAGACATGGGACTAACCAGAATTTGGGTCCCAGGAGCAAGTTTGACGCAGTTTCTTTTGTGACTGTGTTGAATTCTTACATGAACAATGAGTCAAGCCTCAACGTTTTGAACTGACGTGTTTCAAATTCTTCTGATTAAGAATAAATGCCCCATAATGGCCTAACTGAAATGCACAACAGAGGTAAGTAGAATGTGAAAAGGCAATTAAACAGAAGAGTCATACCATCCTAAAAGCACAAGGCATTCATCTGTGCCATAATTACGGCTCTATGGGGAATGCCTTTTTTCAAAGTCTGACATTTTATTCCATGAAGTCTATGTGAACTGCAGAAATAAGTCACAGATAAGTTTAAATGTTAGCTAAAGACATTAAACTAAAGGTTACATCCACACCAACGCACTTGTATTTTTAAACAGTGTTGCGCGTCATCAATGCCAGTAGAAATGATCATATTCTTGTGATTTAAATGGAATTGAGGGTAAGTATTAGTACAAAAGAAAAGAAAAGACAGCAGTATTGGAGACACATGGGTTTGTTTGTGCACACTACAGCACTACAGAATTAAAGTCCGTCTGCAGTGTTTTAGCATTCACAAATACCAGAGTAGAGGAGAGCGGGGACGGTTGCAACACTTTTTGCCTTTTCTTTCATTTCTCAGAGAAATGTTTGTGTTGGAAAGACAAAATCTTAATACATTGCAGGCTCACCTGTCTGATATCTAGCCTCACTGTTGTAACATGTCATAACTGAGTATATAGTACTTACAACATGGACTTAAATAGACAAAGTCAAACATTGCAACAGACCCCAACATGAGGGAATGGTTGCAACAGTTAATTTTAAATTCATCAATAAAATTATTAGACATAATAGACATCATTTTTGTGTGAACAGACAAGTTCGTTACTAGTTTAAATTAACCGTGTATAGGCAATGCAAGGAGTAACAAGGATGAAAAAAACACATTTTTAAGAAACAAGTAACACATGTCTTTTTCTCTTTTTTTCTTTTAATTGGGAGGTCTGTTGAACCCATAAAAGTTTAGTTGTATTTCTTTGATACTCATTTTATTAATTCCATACAACAAGTGCCCTGAGAGGACAAACTGTAAAAAATCTTCTTTATTAATGTATAAAATCACAGTTTCTTTATGTTCTGGCATCTTCAACATTGGCAGCCATAATTAAACTATCTTTGCCAGTTTTGTTTAAAATAATATGGCTTAACTTTCCCACACATGAACAGTTTAGACACTAAAACAAAAATTCAGAAATTATTTTTTTGCAATGAAATGTGATTCTTGTAGAAAGGAATGGTTCAATGTGGCTGCTTTTTTCCAGAACTCTTATCCACGCACTCCTCTGTAAATGAATGCTTTGGTTTATATTGTTACAAAGTGTGTGAGAGAAAGTGAGAATTTATTAAAATTAGTTTCTAGGTCAACATGGAGGCCTTTGTTCACAGCCATCCACCCACTTTAATCAGAAGATATTACAAGTTTCTGTTTAAATGGTGCACAGTTTCAATTGCTGATTTTGAAGAAACCCACAACATAATCCTCATCTTCACTTCCTACACCTTGTCAATGTGACCGTAAGAAAGATAGACATACTGTACCATAAGGCCTTCTCAAGCATGTTCTATAATTACTTCCTAGATTTAATACAAAGGTGCTGTTTGTTCCCACATAAGAGTTCCACACATCGCCGCCCCATACTCTAGGAATAGCTTCTTTGTGATTCATTCAATAATAGACTGTGTCAAATAGTGTGTGACTGACAGTGACAGTAAAAGATGACAAACACCGAGTGTAGGCGGGGATGGAATATTTATCGCCTCAAATGTCTTCATGTTGATCAGTGGACTTCTGGAGTGTGTTGATAAACTTAAGGGAAAAACTAATGAGGTTTATATGTAATATTCTGAATATTAAAGGACATATACTGTAAAATGGGAAGGCTATACTACTGGTTCATGTATCAGTGTTGCACAAGTTTAATGACTATTAGCATATTTAGAAATTACAGAGATTTGCAGAGTTTAAATATTGCCATCCGTCTGTCAGAGCTATCCCTGTTGCCATGGTGTTTGTGATCTCTGAAACTAATACATCAGTGGCTAGTGACCTACAATTCATTTTGCTATGAACAACATGGCTCCCAGATAACAAATGATCAGATGATGCAGCTTGCAAACTTAGGAATTTCAAAGTCTCGTCATTACTGTAGCAATTTGTGGTCCACATCAATAAAAGTTTGCTGTTCATTTGTGTGTGCTTCTGGCAAAGCAAGCTTATTTGTGCAAAGCAGAACTCTCCTTTGGGCTTCATTAACTTTTATGAAGATCAATTTGTCTCATAGTCCCAGAAGGGCGCGGGCATGACGTTGAGAGGATGGGGGTAGACGTCATACACAGGGACAGAGCTGCTTAATTCTCAGATCAATAACTTGTGTCACTTGTTTGGTTGTATGACCTTAAGTAGTCTGAACAAACATTTGAAGTTTATGACTCTTTTTTTTTGTTTTAATTTAGTTTATTATTTATTTAACAGGGACAATGTGCAAACACATTAATCTAACAAAATAAAAGATGCTTTACACCAGATTTAGCTCATTTCAATCTGCAGTCCCTGGGCAGATTAAACATTAAGATACAATAAAATGCATGCATCAAACATCAAAACATCAATAGGGTTGGGTTTTGCAGTCATTTTGACTCGTGGGCCTAGTTGTCCTAGAAGTCTCTTTTGAGCAGAGCTGTAGTGGTAGAGGTGCACTGTTATTAAGGATTTTAAAAATTAATTGTACATTTGAGTACACAATTCGATTCTCAAAATTTAGCATTTTTAACTGACTAAAACTTTGACAATGATTTTTTTTTATTAAATACCTTTACAGCTTGGTTATAAAGTGATTTTAATGGTTTTAATGTTGTTTGAGACAACAGGAAATACAATAGTTAAAATGAGAGACAATCATTGCATCCAGATATAGTTTTGCTGCATCATAAGTGAGCATTTGTCGAATATGTCTAAAAATTGAAATATTGTATTTCAAAGTATTAGACATTTTTTCACATGCTTTTTAAATCCAAATGTTGGTTCTAAAATGACTCCTAAGTATTAATATTCATCTACTACTTTGATCTTTTTATCCTTTACAAAAATACATGAAAAAGTCACTGATTTTCTAGTTTTGTGAAATACATTGCCACTGTTATTCATGACCTTGGTTCATTTTTTTCCCACACTTGTAGCGTTATTTCCATGCACATTAATAACAGTATTGTCCGCATACATTTGACCTCGCCACACACTGAAGGGAGATTGTTAATATAGAGTGTAAACAGCAGTGGCCCAAGAACAGAACCCTGAGGAACACCTATGTCACAAGCTTTTGATGTAGACACTTACTGTTGACTCACACGCACTGTACACGATCGCTAAGATATGATTCTTCTCAAGCAGCACTGCGTGGTTAACCATGTCAAAAGCCTTACGAAGGTCCAAAAACACAGTGCCCACAACCAATCCCTTGTCCAATTTCACTTTTACCATGCAATTTCAGTAGAATGATTTTTTGTAAAGCCAAATTGCGTTGGACTCATAATTGACACAATGAAAAATAGCACGGTTGAACAATAAGTGCATACAGTAAAAGTGAGTGATTATTATGTCCAAAGTCCGTTTTTTTTATAAAATACCGCTAACACAAATACATTTTCTTTTTAAAATGTCCTGCCTGGCCTTGACAAAATAAAGAAAACTGACTGCAGCAGTACATTTGTGAGAAAAATGGACTGCCCTACTTTAAGTGATGCAAAAGTTCCAATGTGAATCAGTTGAATTTACACACAATTATCAACGTATATCTACAAAACTCAGACGGAACATCTTCAGAGGCAATTCTGCACAAAAGAATAAGATTTGTTGGGACCCATTATCCCAGCAAACAGTGTTTTTAGTAGGACTGATGTTCCTCTTGATGGCAAGGTTTTTTCCATCAGCAGAACAGAGACGTGTGGGTTTAGTGTAACAGCACTTAGGTTTTTAGAGCAGCCATTTCTCAACATCTTCAGAGCTTCAAAGTAAGTATGGTGGTAAGTCTCAACTGTGTGTTCCACAGTCATAACAGGGCTCTGTAAAGTTGATTGAAGCCCTCATATGCCCTCTGTTCGGTTTAAGATAGCTTCAAAAATTCAATTTATACAGTGCTCTTACTGGCTGTCACAAGAGACTGGAAATGATTTGGTCTTTTCTTTCCTTGTCCATACAGACTATCCATGTGTATGAACTCTGCAGCTTTGAATGAATAAGAATAAGGCTTAAAACCTTGAAAGGGATTTTATGTTGTTGTGACATTTAAAGTTCCTATTATTATTGCAAAGACAGCCATTCATACATAGAGAATTTAAATGTTTAAGTATGATAATACAATGTTTAATTCCAGTTTAATTTATGCATGTGTTTTTGTTCATTATTGCATAGCTTAAAGTAACACTACATAATGTTTTCAGAGCAGGTGCCTTCTAAAAGACTCTCAGTGCAACTTTCCACTGCCACACCCCACCCTCTGAAGTTAATGCTTCATGGTCTTGCTTTTAAATTTTGCAGGACAACTGGAAGCACAAGTCAAAGAGCATGTCTTCCCCTTGCTGACTCATGCTTCATTTTCTGTAGCTCGTTTCAGCAGCAGCAACTGCAGCTGTCCACCCACACCTGTCCAGAAGTCATGTATTACAATTTTCTATTACAGCGCACACACAAGGAATGATCAAGTGCTTAGATACATGTGCTGCAAAACCACGTGTAGCAGAGCTGCAGACCAAGAAACCACTTTTTCAGGCTCAAGTAGGTGATGATGCAATTATATTACCGCTGTTGTACTGTGGGATTTAAGTACGTAAACAAGCAAGCACATTTTCTTTTACTTTTGACTCTTTTCAACTCAATAACATCCGGGTTACTGTGAGACATGAAGTGTGCAGAGCTGCAGAGAAAAAGAACATAAGATGCTGTGTCACACTGCGGTGCCTGGAAACATCCACAGCAACAGGGAAACTCTGCAACAAAGTAAACTCGCATGAGAAAACACCTCTCGCCCACGAGACAACAGAGGAAGTGAAGGTTCTTCAGATTCCATTGCTTATTACAATAAGCAATGGAATGTTGGAATCTGGAACATTTGTATCTGCCATTCATTTATATACATGTATATGTATGTAATGGGTTTCTATACAAAAATACCATTTAAGATTTTGGGTTTAACACTTTTAATTGGTTTTGCATAACTTTCATGCAGCACGCAGCAGTCGTGGCTGTTTATCTGAATTACAGCATAACATCTTTGAGGTTGTACCTTGCTATGACGAAGATGTGCTCTATTTAATCAGATTTACTTCATGGATTTTGCTGTTGAATCTCTTTCATAACAATTGTCCTTGTGAGTGTTCCTGCTGCACTGTTTAGTGTTTCTTGTTTCCTAATATGCTTAACATAACTCACTCCACCTTTGCTTTTGAAGTTTAATCTTGAGTACTCTTGTTTATCCCCAGTGTTGACAGACTACCTGTCTGTGTGCACAGCAAATAGGAGAGGAAAAACACTGACACAGGGGAGGAGGACTGCACCAATGAGGAATACAAAAGATGAGGCCAACCGGAAGTGCTGCTACACCGCTCTGAGCCTGAGAGCGGCACAAGAGAGCTGGAAAAGCCTTTCATCAGAGTACACCCAGACAGGTTACTCCCAGTCATTTCAACATTCTGACAGTGTACATGTGCTTTTCTCCCAGCTACAAAACATGTGTAGATCTGGATTAAACACACTTTATCTGCATCTCCATTGACACTTATTACAACATGTAGCAGAGATTGTGAGAATAACGTTCATCCTTTGATGCACCTCTTTGTGGTTTTAGAGTCTGGCATTAGCACTCTGAAAAGTGACACAGCTGTTGACAGTGAATCATAGCAACAGGGTCCTGCTAATAATGAAGACAATAAATGAAAACATCAATTAATTCAAGCGTTCCACTTTTAATCAGCAGTGATTAGTCGTATTATATTTTCTGTCCCATTTCTAACACTTGAACTAAAATGATCCTGTCTTCAAACTAAAGTATGAACTTGTTTCATAACTTGGATGTAATCCTGCAGGCATCTAGTCATCTAGTTATCTAGGATTTGAAGTTTCCAAGTGCATTTTGGGAGTTTGTAGTTAGTGTTCAGACAATAAAAATGCAGGAATAGATCTTAATGCTATTTCTCAGGAGGCATTCACATCTATGTCTAAGTCCTGGTAGTATGTGCCAGATATTTAAGCAACTAAGCGGCGTCCAAAGAAGAAAAAGAAAGAAAAATAACTGTTGAGGTACCCCATGGTTGTCAGATACCAGCAGTAATTTAAGCATTACAACTTACAGTTGTGGCTTAAGTGACAATTGTGCAACCGTGAGTTCAGCACACGTGAGGAGTTTGTGTACTATTGCTGCTGTAATATATTAAAATGATCTGTTACATAATTATTGAACTCCAAATGGGACAGGATGGTGTCATTAGTTCCAAAGTCATTTGTGAGCCACCAAGATTATACATGATGAGTTTGTGTGAGTGTGCAAGATTTTTGTATGAAGAGACACAAAAGGTTCTATTCATTAAAGCATAAGATAATTAATATTATTCAATCGGGTCATGTGACTGTATTGACAGAACGTAGCCTGTGGTATGGGGATGACCATGAGTCACATGGTTGTTCTAGATTTGTTTAAATGTACTGCAAAGATAAATTCACTGGCTTAAAAACACAAAGATGATGGTAACTTGCGAGGGAGTGATCTGTTGAAGTGGGTGTGCGATGGCCGTGACGGAGCGGGAGGTTCTCCATTTTTGTGTGGGATGTGTGTTTGACAGGAGTCCTATGAAGCAGGTGGGAGACATATTTAGCCCGGGAGGCGTGTGCTTCAGGCCCACTAGCAGTGTCCAGGTGGGGTGGACGGTGTGTCACTGGTTACTCATACTACAATTTGAAGCCCGTGGTCAATATTTGCTTGGCTTTTTGTTTTTCCTACTCATATGATCTCCTACTGTAATGCGCTGATCTAACAGCAGCTCTAATATTAAAAGAACTAGCATGACTTATCCAGGCTCAGCTTTCAAGGCAGGGGGAGATTGTTGTTAATGAACTGGTCTGCAGTGCAATAAGTGGCATTACAGCAAAGATCAAGGGACATGGGCATATCCACCCTCGCAGTGAACTGTGGTGCAAGCAGAGTCATCGTCATTTAAAAAGTCTCATTAAAGGCCACAATTGTAGGCAACGGATTTAATGGTTAAAACTAATTTGCTATATTAAAAAAAATGTAATCCAAGTTTTCTTCAAAGTAGTAATGTAATCTGAATATTTTTGATAACTTTGAGATTACTTTAATTAAACTCTTGTTGTATATATTTTGTAAGTTTAATTATGGTAAATTATACATATACAGTATATATATTTGACAAGGACAGTATGTGTAAGTATTAACATACTGCATAATACAAAACCCGATTCCAAAAACGTTGGGACACTGTACAAATTCTGAATAAAAACTGAATGCAATGATGTGGAAGTTTAAAATTTCAATATTTTATTCAGAATACAACATAGATGACACATCAAATGTGGAAATTTGTACAGTGTCCCAACTTTTTTGGAATCGGGTTTGTACTTACAATTTGATTTAGCTATTGGCACCAGTAGCAGCTTTAGTGAAAAAGGGCAGAGACTAACATTTACACAACACTTGGATAGCACACATTTGCCTGCTACTTTTTCATCTTTAACCATAAAGTACATTCCTTCTCTGTAATCTCTGTTGTGAGTAAATGCAACTGTAGTTTGTGTGGTTGGATATACTGTACCACTGAGGTGTTTACATCCAGGTAACTCTTTGGGTTTGTTTGTCCAGCACAATCCCACAGATGCAATTTCTTGCTCGGTTTGTGTCTGTACTAATCTCAACAGACTAGAAACTCTCACACACTGCTCTGAGTCAGTCGTCCAGCCATCACACTGTGGCCCTTGTGAAAAAGTCAATCAGATCTTCTCTCACTTGTCCATTCTTTCTGAGGCCAATGCATCATCTTCTAGAAAAATGATCAATCTTTATATTGATATATTTCATCATCACTGACTCAAAATAAAAAATACCTCAAGGTTTTACTCAGATCATACTTGACTATGTTGTAATACACCGTCCAGAACCCAGCTGGACATTTTATCTTATAATAGTTGAAAAAAAGACTCACAAGGGTCCCCTGTGGCATTAATATCCCTCATTGTAAAATGCCTAATCGAAAATTTCATGCTTTACAATTTCACATAATCATGCATGCAACAAATCGGATCCAACTAATGTTTGCTGTAAACACTTCACATCCCAAAAATATAAACAGTACAGCCTTGTGTTTCAAAAGACGGTTTTGGCCCTATTATGTTGAGTTTATAAGAGTTTCTCACTTGGAAAAACATTTGACAATTTCTTTATGTGTAATTTTAGATGATGCCAGATATATATGCTGTGTCATTCAGAACATAAGGCTGGCTGCAGCCACACCCCTGTACCCCAGTGTTCATATGTGTTGCTCAGATATATACAGTGTAAGGACAAGTGGTGGGTGCTGCTCGGTGCCAGGGACAGATGGCTACAACTCCTCCAAGACATCTGTTTACTGTGACTTACAGCAACCAGGCCAGTTGCCAAGCCGAGGGAGTCAGGGGCTGTTATCCTGAGGGCCCTTGCCACTCACACTCACCTAAATGGCAAACTGAAAGGGCACCGTGGTTTAATGGACACCTCCTCCATCCAGTGCTCCAGCTGTGGTCCTTAAGTGTTACTTATGTAAAGTAGGACAGGATGCATGCATGTGTTTGAGCCATGTGATGCCATGTTTCAAGCAGTTAATGACAATGAAAGCGTGCAGTAAAACATATGGGTTACAAAGATATTTTTGTAAAGATTTATTCAGATTTTGCAGAGCTATTTACTGAGATTTTCTTCCGCACTATAAGGCCTCAGCGTTTTTATTGTGTAAAGTGTGTAAAGCTGGCACTAAGGGCCCCATGATCAGGCTTTATTGGCTGAGACTGGCTCACTCATAAACAGTGACAACAGGAGTATTTTAAACCCTGCAAAATTTTCTGCAACTACTGGACTTAACTTAGTTGTTGTAAACCAAAGTCCTTTTGTTTTGCAGCAAATAGTGAATCAAAAAAACAAACACCAATATTCTGTTTACCTATTACATAAAGTCAACATACAGTGGGTCATTTGAGTTTAAATATACAGTTAAATCTCTGTTTAATGCCACTATTAACTGTCGAAAAACACTCCATGTTTTCTTGTTTTCCCAGATAAACCGTCCAAATGGCCAAGCAAGCAAAAAATAGCTCTTCAATTACAGGCACCACTTTGTATTTCAATTTTCAGACCACAATCAATTATGTTAGATTTATCTTGGCTGATGATAAATGAAAACAAATCCAATTGTCAGCCTTGCCAGTGCATCTATAAGTGGCCCAATCAATTTGTTTTTCCAAGTCAAAAATTGTACAATATATGTAGACTATTTTCTTCAAATATGAGGTCTCTCTGATGGTAATTGAATGTCATATAAACTTAAAAACCTTCTCAGAAAACCCACTAAATGAACTCTATTTTTTGCCCAGGCTGCTGCATTGGCAGAACCGAGACTCAGTAATTGCTATTACAATGTAAAACCCACCTGCTTCATACTAGAAACTCTTAATGATGGACAATTTATTCTTAGAGACCCAAGCGCGCATGTTGTTTATATGTTTTTGATCAGGCAACACTGAAAAAGCTTACTTTTCTATTCTAAGGACCCAATCAAGGACTTGGACTAAATCCAGACATGATTACATAAATTTGGTTGACAAATGTATTCTGATGCTTTCGGGGTTGAATGTAATTTGTCCCCCGGATACGTACACAGTGAGAAGGAACAGCTGGTACTACAGTGTGAGTCACAGGCTTGAGTGTGACGCTGGACATGCCAGAGGCCGCTCTCAAGGCCGCGATGAGTTCACTTGCAATCCATGTAATTTAACTTAGCCTACTTTCATGTACAGTCAAGAAATGTGTCATCATTTTCATTGTATCAATCTAAAATATTTACGGTTGGAAAAAGAATCATTTAGCCTTTCTGTTTCCTGATCAACTCCAAAGACAGCCTTCTCCCATATGCTTGTCTGCAATTAACATTCTTTATACATAATATTTAACATATACAGTATTATAAGACACCTCTAATGATCAGCTATGAGCTCTAATAATAAACCAATTAACATTCATTCTTCTCATAACTGTCATCCACATATGAATAATAGTATAATGTGTCCTTTGTTTTTTTCCTTCCCTTAAGTATTTCTCACATATCTTCTTAAAAAATTCTTTAAGATTTTCTCTTGAGTGCTTTGAAAAGAAATGGTAACGTATGCATGTGCATTATCCAACATTTTGAGCAATTTGTTTTTTCAGTTACTCAAAGTCAATTTGAAGACCAGCTCCTTGCTTCTTCAACAGTGAGACCTATTGAAAACTGTCTGATGCTATTGGAGGCAAACATTACTGGAGAACTCAAACTGCATAATGTAGTACATGTAATGCACCAACCTAGTACAATGTAGTAACCTACACTTTGTTCATTGTCATGTCAGCTGCTGGAGCTTTGATGTTATGGTCAGTACTCTCGGGCTACCACTGAACACGCAGTTCCTATGGACACTTGTTTCAGCACTCATTACTTTACTCTGTGCTCATAGGGGTTTTAAAAGCTTCATTTTTTTTTTTTGCTATACATGCCATTACAATTACAATGCCCAGTTTGCATCAGCTGTTTCAAAAGAGCACGCAGCTTACTTACTGCATAAGAACATTACAGAAGCAAAGTTTTTAAGTGTGTTACATGGAGACATTTTTCAGTGTAATGAAAGTAATTAAGCGACACACACACAGTTGTTTTTCAAACTTGCCTTTGAGTTTCTTTGTCTCCTACATCCTGAGAGCCGATTAACCTGTCGGAAGTGGAAAATCCACTTGAGTTCTCCAGACTTCACCACCTGTCAACTGAATTACTCTCGGTTGCCGTGGCAACATAATCAGCTGAGAGAAAGAAAGACGGTCAGAGTGTGAGACGGATGTAAAGGAGACATGAACGGTGAGATGTGTGTTTTTTCCACAGTGCCAGAAGAAAAGACAGTTATTCAGACGGTGTTTCAAAAGGCAAAGTCGAGCTGAGGTTTGGTCAGTTTTCAGTGACATTAGTATTAAGTAGAAGAATGCAACTGGCCATCTATACATCCTACAGCTACAGCAGTTTTACTTCACTGAACTTACTAAACCTGCAATTGTTAAACAAATTAATGACATACAGTTCACTATAATATTCACTTTTCTATGATACATTATGAAAAATAAATCTCTTTAAGCTTCAAAAGTAAGGGCTTCTGCATCAAAATCAATGTCACCCACTACTGGTCTTTGCATAATAGCTTTAATGCACTTGATTATCATATGTTAAGTGCAAGAGAAATGAGGGAAATGGAACTTAATCCTGCAATGCAATTCAAACCAGTTATTCAGCAAAATAAATATTAGAGACCATTTAATATCTTGCATCTACATATTGGTAATTGCACCTGTAGCTGTAAATAATTATCTTGCAGTGATATGAGGTAACACCAAAAACATTTCTCTTCTGTGGACTTCATCTGCAGACTGTGATGCCTGCAAGACATCCCAGTCCCAGTGCACCTCTCTTGTATTTAATTGATGACAGTGCATAATGCATTTGTTACAGCAGGCGACCCCTTTGCCTCGAGCACTGCCCTCTTGTCCTTCCTGAGCTTTTGTTTTGATCCCCTGACGTTCACTTCTCATCAACTCTCTCTGCAGACATTGTTCTCTCCACCATTTCTCTTATATTAAAGATTTTCCATTAGAACTGCAAAAACTACAAATTGTCTGCCTCTGTGCTTCGCCCACCACTTCCGCTCGCTCTCGATAGCTCTCAATCCATCCCTCCCTTCCCTCCTTTCTATCATTTCTCTGTTTTTCTGCTCTGGCTCATGTCTCACAGCCAGACAGCATGATGTGAGCTTGTATTGAAAACCCTTTTCTTCACGGTTTCCTTTTCTCCTATGTATTAGACAGTCTCTATATTTCTGCACCTTTTTACGTCACTAGTCTCTTTATTGACATCTGGAACATTCGATTTTTGCTACACAATAAAATACACAAACCCATGTGCAATAAAAATAAAGAGAAATGACACACCTTGGGATTAACAGAATACAGTGCACACCCCAATCTGTGAACTCTTGTATTCATTACATCATCTATTAATGCTAATTAAAATACAAGAGTTGTCTCCAATGGCCATAACAGTCACCATAGCAACAGAATATAAGTGAATGTTTTCAGCTCAAAGCATATGACCACAACTATTTAATTGTTGTGGTTTGTCTCAATACTGTGTTACACATCCCAGATAAGTCCCACGACCCACTGTGGTTACAGCACTAACAGCAAAAACAGAAGTTTCATGAGGACAGAGTTTCACCTCTAGGTGCATTATAAAATCAGGAAAACACAGTTTATGACAGTATTACCTGTCACCTTTTTTTCTGAATACATGACAGGCCATAAGAAAAACATTAGGACTTCCTCTTGTATTGTAAATGGTTTTGAACATTTCTGAAAGAGTCTCTAATGCAGAGTTTTAGAAGAACATACTGTATCTGATATTTTATTCTTCTAGTGGTTTAAAACCCACATAGAATTTTGTAAAAGTCCACCATCCACTTTTTATTATAAGGGATTTTAATATATGAGAACTTGTTACCCAGCAACGGAAAACCTTGCCCAACCACATGGTCGCAAAACCACATGCTCGAAAAAGGAGTGCTCCCATTGGTTGTGGGTGACGTTCCAGAAAGTTTTGACAGTGCAAAGTTTGCAAAGTTTGTCTACACACCGGCTCTGGTCCGGGCTGGTTCCTGGGCTCGATACAGACCCCTCTATGCCTCAGTGCTGTCCAGGCCTGACTTCAGTACAGAGAGCAGAGGAACCCTCTCACTCAGGTCACACTGAGGGGCTTTCAGACCAGTGCTATCAACAGAGACATTGTTATCGCTTCCACGTTTGTTGGTGCTTCAACTGCTTGCTTTTTGGGCCCACTAAAAATACCTGGTTCTGCTGCAGATACTGTATGTACTGTAATTAGGCAGCAAGTTGGTGCTTGCTTTTGTAAATGGCATTAAATAAATCTAGATGAAGAAAAAAAGTGTATTTTCAGTGCCGAATATGTCTTTTAACACAGCAAAACAGCAATCATATTATGTTTAACGAGGAGGAAGTAATTGCTGTTCTGGTGGTTTAGCTAACACTAACTCTAAACTTCAGTTTGGTTTAATGTAGTATGACAAAAAAATGGTCTGGTATATTATTTTTTTTTATAAAATAGAAGCAGGAGAGGTCCCTTGGCTGCTTTTGATTAAGAGTGGAGTCTGAGACAGGGACGGCAGAAAGAAAGACAGGTAGTGGAGCTTTAAGGAAGTATGTCAGAAGTCATTTTATTTCCCAAAACAAAATTGTAATGAGCACTTTGTGTCTAGATTTGAGCTTAGTAAACTGTCTACAAGTGCACTGCTGCTGTGTCATTGGTTATATGTGAGCATGTATTTTGTAATTATTATGTGTGGAAAGTTGAGCTGATCTGGTCAGACAGACCGTTTTCATGAGATGATAACGTACATGGCGGAAAATAAAGTGGGCTGGGTGTAACGTATGGCATCTGAAAAGGTGTCTTTTTTTTCCTATGTCAGTCAACTATCAAACCTGATTTAAGGGTTAACAATTTCCTCAAAGTTACAAATTGTTACTTTAAATAGTTTAATAGAGTGCTTTCATAGATTTTACTATATGCCCTTGTTGTCCATTTTCTGCAGGTCTTGGATGCTTTCATTCCCTTTGTAAACCTATGACCACTCCCAGCCATCTCTGCTCTTTCTATTTCCAGAAGAGCTGTATTTTGATATGTCCTAATGGATCTCAACAAGGTGCGTATTTATACAGTTGCACTTTTTTAACCACTTTCTGTGCTGCCAAATGGTGTCTGCATGAGCTGGAAGGGTGACATGTAGCTGTACTTGATGGGGTGCTGTAGGGTTTTCAATAGCACAAGAACAGTGAGATTATATGAGTGACAGCATGTTAGTTTATTTATAGTGTTGTTCTTTACATTCTGCGTAATTCCGGACTTGGGTACAAAACTATTTTCTGAGTCTAAGGATGAGTCAAGGCTGAGTGGCGCTTTTTTGGTTGTTGTTGTTGTTGTGGTGTACCGTACATTTCTTATCCCGCCGGCTCTCGAGAACAAAGCCTACATTATTTCCCAGCGTTCATGCAGATGACGTCACACCAACTCGCTCCTCTATTTCTGTCCAAGTATTCTCATTACCCACTCTTCTTTACTACGCCAATGGAAAGTGTGAAAAAGATCTTGTGTCACAGGATCCAAAATGTTTAAAGTTGAGATTTTTTTACGTTGTTGCTTTGTTTAACTGTTTTTTATGACATAAGTTTAATTTGTTGTGTCAGAGCTGTTGTTGAAAGTAGAACCATCAATGTTAAAAAATAAATAAATAAATTGACATACAAAAAGCAACAAAGAAAAAATAACTAAATCTGGATAAACTTGCATCTATTTTAGTAGATTTCTGACAAGCAACACATTGTGGTGTTTCCACTGACCTTTCTGAGCAGATAATGTAACACTAAAGTTCCCACTAGCTGAACAATGTGCGTCATTTGAATTGTGTGATTATATACACATTGCACAACACATTGGATATGTTCAAAGATATAATTATAAACTCTGTTGAGTCACGGATATAGCATACATGGCTGGTAAAAGTCCAGGCTATTTTTGTTATACTGCTAACTTTTTAACAAAAAAACTCTAAGGCCAGGCACCGACTGAGGATCAAACCAACAACAACAAGTGGTCAAAATCAGGACAGTGGACTCTGAGTTAAAATTCAGAAAAACGTATGGACATTTTATTTTGACAGCTACACTTAAACAATGCACTCTTTTAAGAATAAATCTGTGTGAATTTGTAGCATGTAAAATTGTGTTTTTGTGTATGTGCTCTTAATATGAATGTATCTGTTCTTATGCTACAGAACTGCTGGAAAAACATTTTTTAACTGAGTCAGGCCTGGACTCACTTTTATTACTTCCCTGTAAATAAATTAAATTAAATGAAAAAACCTTCCTATAAGCAGTCAGGTTTATTGAACAGTATTTGGTCAATAAAGAATATTTTATTTCTGACAAAACAATAGTTAAGTGTTAAGTGTTTAAAGGTACAAAACTAGATCTTTTTAGATTTAGTTACAAAGGTGTGCCTCAAGGGTAAGTCTTAGGACCACCACAGTTTATTTTATATCAATAATGCAGACCAACATGTTTCCACAAATTTTTTGTCCTTAGAGCGTCTCTGCTGCCATTTGCCAGCACACTTTAAAATTAAGAAGAGGTTTTTTTAAATATATAAAGTACACATAAAACCTTACATACCAATGTCATCCTATTGTCTGTATCCACTCTAGAAAGATCCTTTAGTCCATAGTTATTATTAAGATGTGCTGCTTCTGCTTTGCAGTGAGGTCACAGCTACCACTTGAACACTGCCTGTGAAGTGAAGCTCATGATTATAGACTAAAGTATATGATGAAAGGTGGGATTACTCACTTTATGTGGACACAGAAACATGGCCAGCAATAGTAACCTATATAGTAGCCCCACTACTAACACCACTTTTCAATCTTTCTAGTGTCACAGAATTCCTTTTTTATGTTGGAAGCCAGTTAAAATTACATCTTCTGTCAGAAGTAGACGATTTAAACTATTCAAACAACTATCTTA
This sequence comes from Perccottus glenii, assembly GCA_024416835.2. Classification (NCBI taxonomy): domain Eukaryota; kingdom Metazoa; phylum Chordata; class Actinopteri; order Gobiiformes; family Odontobutidae; genus Perccottus; species Perccottus glenii. The sequence continues at coordinate 9,105,152 of CM044562.2, forward strand.
TGATTTCTAGACTGTATTTACCAGAGAAGGGTTTAACAATAAACTTTAATAAATGTTTGCTGCATTAAATGTTTTATTTTTTTAGATCATTTTAAGAATAACCACAGCAGCTTTTAAAGTTACTATTTAGTTCCTCTACAAACAACATTGAGTATTTATTGACTTGACCTTAACTTTTGTCTTCTTAAACTGGTTTAAGATTTAGCAGATTAATCTTTTGTTAATCTCCAAAATGCATTCATAAAGATTTAGATTAGGTATATTGTGCAGAGCTAGATATATTTAAACAGCTTTATTATAATGTTGCCACATAATGTTTGAATTTACTAATCTATTCTTGGTTGAATGAAAAGAAGTGTCCAAATTGGGAGAATTATAGCCTCACAGTTACAAAGGACTGGAACACAATTATTTACACCCACAACATTTTTAGTTTCACAGCACGGGCTATAATAAAATGTGGTCCCAATATAAGTTATAATTTTAAAATAGCTCGCCAAAATATTTCCAAGACGCCTCCTTGTCACTGTTAGCAAGGTGGTGTTTTTTTATGTGCTTTTTGTGGAATCACAGGAAGCACTGGCTGCTGGCTTTAACCAATAGAAAACACATAAATGAATCACTTTGGCTGCTTCGTTCATTCATGGATGCAATTCTTATTTCAAATGAATATATAACTTGAGGAAATGAGGATACAGAAGCAAGTAGTTTAAAGAATGTAAAATAATGCTGGTTGTCATAAACATATTGTGTGTAGAACTTTAAACAAAAAAGCAGGAGTCCTTTTATGACGGACTGTAGCTTAAGGTTTATTTGGAAATCTCTCATGCAGCACTAACTGTAGGAACTTTTGACAGCATTACACCACAAACTTAAATGTCCATTACACCAAACAGAAACTTGCATCATTCCTCTTCAAGTCCATTTCCGGCAGGTCCAACAATAATCAGAGCAGTGTGAAAAACCCTTGTATTATTTCTTAACAAAGTCACTGTAACAACTTTGACACATAGCAACACCGGTGTAAACCTGTTCCCCTGAGACTGACGCTAGCTCCTTTTGATTAGGCAGAAATCTTCGTCAGACACCTACATGGAGAAAGGCTGAAAGGATGACTAAACCAGCCCTTGAAGATGTCTTTAGTTAAAGGTGACTAATGCAATAAGCAGCTGTAAGAACTGTTCTGCGGTGTCTGAGCATTTGATACTCATCATCTTGTGTCAAGTTATTTACACTGATGTTTGATTCAAATACTTTCCTGCACTGGATCGTAACTCTGAATGTACAAGCACACTGTACAGAACATGCAGTGTCTGTTATCACATATGATCACTCTGATCTTTTACACTTTGGGACGGGTGGGAGCTGAAAAGAGTTACTCACTGGGAACAGATTGGAAAAGATGTTAGTGTGTGTTAAAAAGAGTGGGAGATAGCCTATGAGAAAGTAAGTCAGAAGTGATTATATACTTTACATTTTATTCAAATTATGTAGTCATTTTGCACTGGTTGTGCTTTTGTGGTTGACATTAAATGTCTGAACAAACAAACTATGCAAACCATCCTGAACAGAAAAAAAGTACAAGTACTGCATTCAGAATAAACAAAAACAAAATACAGTTGATTTATTGTGGCAGGTGCACGAGCTAGAAATCCCATCAAATATTGTGTCTCAACAGCTTGTTTAATAAAGGAATAAGTCCATAGAAATACTCTTAAAGTGTAGGTATTTCTCAACTTTATTAAAATGGAAGTCAAGAAAGCCAAACCGTCCTTATCAGCAACTGGTGCAATAGTTTCCATTGTTTTTTTCTCACATACTTTTTCCTACACAGCACTTTTAATATTTGAAACTGCAGAAAGTTGCATCTCTACACTGTTGCCTCTGAAAGTGCAAAGTCACGGGTCTGTATTCACAACCAGATGGCTTCAGGGAAAGGTAATCCTTCCATAAACTCCCTGAGCAGGCGTCCCAACAGAACAAACAGTCTGAGAGCATGTCTGGTTATGAAGCCAACTCTCTATTGAGATGACTGTCCTTAACCTCAGCCGAACAGTCAGTACAAACATAAAATATTGGAGCTCCTTTTATGCAACACCTCTTTAGCAGTATCTCTTTATGTTATTGTAAAGCGTCTATGAGTTTATCTGAAAGGTGCTTCATAAAACGTATGTATTATTATTTTATTATTATGAAGTATGATCATTTTGTCATCAACAATAAATCACAAATATTTTGACTTGACCACACTGGCATCAAACATTTTAGTGTCCTTTGTAACCTGTATCCAGTTCCTTCTGTTTATCCCCACGTTTCTTTTAGAGGCCATGGCAACGTGATAATTCACCATATCCCACCTACCAAGCAAATAGATGCATATTTATGAGGGTATAATCCCATTTAATGTGGCAGCCTCTCTCTGCTGCCAGGGAATATTTTCAATAAAGCTGCATTCCTACAAAATATGCAGCCTTTCTGTGAAGAGGAAACACAGCCTGCAGTTCAGGTTTGAAAAAGCACTAGGGTAAGGTGAGCACACATTATGATAATGGATGTAGATTACCTAATAAAGTCTGTAACTGTGGGAATTTATTTTGTTTACAGGGACCGCAAACCATTTAATTTAACACTTGAAAGCAATTCACATTTTGTCAGCAGCTTCTGAGTCCCTCCTGTGCTGTACATTAAATGAAAACGGTGCACAAGACAAAGTGCCTATTTCATATTTCAGATGGTGTAGTAGTGACCTGCAACACTTTGACGTCACCCAGACTGTCTCACAATGTGCAGCCGCAGAGGTTCGCAGAGTTTACTGAAAAGTGATGATCATATTTTTTAAAAAGCGTGTTAGCTAGTGTTGTTAACGGCAAAGGTAATAATTATGTAAGGAAATAATTACCCTTGCAAATAAATCTTTAAAGATAGTGGCAGGTAAGTGCACTTTGAACAATTGTCACGTACACAAACCCCTTTAAAGACTGTACAGTACCAACAACATGCACAAAAGCAATGAGACCCCAAGAGATGAATTTAAATATGCTGACTTTGTTTTTGCTGAATAGTCCACTATTTCTCTATCGTAAATACAGCAGAGCAGGTTTTTCTGTGACCTTAACAAACTATATAAGGCACAGATAAATAAAAAGAGGCCCAACAGATTTGTTCTAACCCAAGCCAGAGTTCAAACTGCTTCCGTCTGGTCGCAGATGCACTGTGCCAAAATGCAGGACAAACCGATATAAGCACTCACTCAAAATTGTGTTTTAAATTGTTTACGTTATGTATTTGTATTCATTTGTTGGTGAGAGTGTGTTTTCTGCTGCTGTCAAACAAATTGCCCCTCAGGGACAACAAAGAAGTGATTTATTTCAAGTAATATGTTAACTTTCCATTGATTTTAAGACATTGAAAATGTAGTAACCTTTTACAAGGCAAATCTAAAGTGTCACTAGTGAATGAATGTGAGAGTGAAGGGTTGTCTGTCAGTGTCTGTCTCTAAGTGTTAACCTTGCGACTAACTGGGCACTGTCCAGGGTGTACCCTACCTAAAGCCCAAAGATGCTGGGATAGGCTCAAGTCACCTGCGACCCCTAACGGGAGATAGCAGAAGAAAATGAATAAATGAACACTTGACCAACTTAATTTCTCATAAATCTCAAAAATGGGCAAAATGGCAACTATGCATAAGTATTATTATCTAAAGAGGTTACAAAGGACAATATTTTCTAAAGGATGTTCTTCTGTTTCACTGTTATTTATTATTATTATTATAACTAAAGTGCTTTTCTAAAGATAAAATCTATTTAATTGGTGAAAGTAGTTAACTCCAGTGTTTTTAGGACAAATAGTTGTTCGCTGAAAGCATACCAGCACTCTTTATGACGCATGAGCGCAGTGGGGGGTTGTTGCTCTTCCAGACTGGAAATGGTTGGTTGGGTTTTAATTTTGACATGAGCTATTTGTAGTCTTCAATCCAGACATTGTGCGTATGTGCAAGATTAAAAAAAGAAATGATGTAATAATGTGGGCATAGATATGTGCAGTTCTTGGCTACAGCATCTATCCTTTTGGCTGCTACTGGGGACACCATGAGGGCGGGAGATGATTGGAAATTGCCTGTTAATGGAAATTTACCCATTTTACAACTCTCTCTGGTAATCTTCTGTGCTTATTGGGAATTAAAAAGACAGCTCAACAATAAAACTGTTAATAAGTAGCTTATGCTTTGATTCATGGCTGAATTGTGTTTTCAAAGACTCACTGTTCAGATACAATTGAACTTCATAGAAGCTTTATGGCACATGGTCTGATTCCCACTCAGTAGCACCTCCTTCTGTACAGGGGGGCATAATGACGGCCCATTAGAACACATCTAATATTTCATACTTATGCCAAGTAAACAGCATCAATGAATATGAAAAGGGCACACATTTACAATGAAAGCCTGAGAGAATGTCACTGTTTTAACAAAACAAAATCATTAAAAGCAATGGATAACTTTTCTTTTTTTACACAATATGAGTGAGATTGTTGGATTATTAAATGTAATAGTTGTACTATTTTGCAATGTACATAATACTATGAGCTTATGTACCCTATATCCCTATGGGTTCCTTATGACAATTTTCTGCTTTAAGAAATAATTTTTTATTTAACCAGGATAGTCCCACTGAGATTACAAATCTCTTTTGCAGGGGAGTCCTGGCCCCATGTGTGTTTGGGGGGGACTGTTGTACATGTCTTTTTGGTGGTAGGGGAAACCGGAGTACCCGGAGGAAACCTACGCAGGCACAGGGAGAACATGCAAACTCCACACAGAAAGGCCCTGCCCTGGATGGGAATCGAACCCAGGACCTTCTTGCTGTGAGGCAGGAGTGCTAACCACTTTGCCGCTGTGCCAGAAGAAATCCCAGACATAAAACCAACTGATTAAAACTGAGTCACAACAGAAACCTTATAAAACCACAAGGCATTAAGTAAAGGAAGTTTGACTCTGCTGCTGAGTATGACATTTAGCCCTAAATTCTCTGAACATACAGTATATTCTCTTTAAAAGTTATGCATGGACTAGCCAGAAGTCTTGTGATCAAAACATTTTCTTGCAAAACACAAGATGCTTTGCAAAAGCCTGACGTCACAGTTCAAGCACTTCCTGTCACCTCTGTCTAAATGCTCGTGATTACAAAGCGCCGACTGACCAGTTTGATTGGCCATTCAGCCTCTTGCTCTGATCTTGTATTGTTTCTTCTGCCTCTCGTCGCTGCGGTTGATCTCACAGCCTCTCCCCTGTAATCCTCCTGTTCTCTACTCCGCCCACATCCAGGGTGAGTGCTTTCCCCGCGTCTGACTCATCACGCTGTGTCAATGAGTTTGCATATGTAGAGTGGCTGTTAAGAGTCCACATGGCAGCCCACTCCATGATAATACCTAATTGGTCCCAATGGTAGTGTCTTTCAAACAAACTAGACAGCACATGAGGTCAGGATAAGGGGCACTTTGATATGGGCCATGACTGTAACCGTTAATGCTCTATTAGGATTTATCTTCACATCGGAAGCATTTATTTGGCTTTCCTAACTTTTGCAATGGACAAATGGGTAACACTTTAGAGGAGGGGGCACATTTTATCAGGATTTCATGCACAACTCATGCATTATCATATAAATGCATATTGTTTGGTCATGAATGCCTAAAATGACAAAAACTGACACTTCTATAAAACATGATGAAATATCCCAATCAAAATTTAAAACCACACAATGAAATGCTTAATGGGAATATCTTTGTAATAATCACATTGCCACTAATTTGATATGTTTTGCTGCAGTGGAAAGAAATGTATGGTCATGGGGTTTCAGACAAATGAAGCCACAAAGATCCCTCATAGGAACTGAGAGGAAGCACTGGGCAGTGAAAGGTGTTAGTCACTGTGCCCTCATTACTACGCATAATGAATATAAATTGCAGTGGAATACATTAAGGCAGCCCATCTACCCCACACACTGCATTATTAACTGACCAGACGCACAATGAAACAGATGTAGTGGTCTAGTGTCAGCAAAAGTACGGTGTAGGAGGTAGACCACAAGCTTTTATTCATGTGATCGCAAAGTGCTGTTTGAAACCAGGCCGAGAAACACATTTCAGTAGCATCTAATGTGCCCACCTTCAGCGTTGCAAAGCTTTGAGTCTGTTTAGAAGCACATGCTTAGATTTAATAAACTCAAATGCAGTCGGTTTGGCTCTAGGGATTGCTGGAAAAGTGGAGAAATGTTGACAGTGTAGCTGGTGGCTGGTAATTAGAACTAGCGGGAAGTGCTGGCATGAATGTCAGAAAATGGCTATTCAGGAGCAGGATGTGCGATAACAAGGTTTTCCAGGGCAGGTAGCACTTCAGAGAGAAACTGGGGCAGAGGAAGCAGGGTTATGCAGCAGGGGATGTGGCTGTGTCAGAGAATTTGTGGGAGTCATCTTGATTATTTCAGCGGGTATAGCTGTGAGGAAAGCTCCAGACTGTGGTCAGATGATGCACAGCTTCTGGAACTGTCCATGCTTTGCTTTCGTAGGTTTTCATACTCATAAGTTAGTCTTCTTCTGATTTGTTTTATCACCCGTCTGTGTAATAACTGTTGCTTGGACATCATTTTTGCATAGTGTGAATCTTCATTTGAATTCAAAACCTGAACCTGAAGTGCACAATACGCAGACTACATTATTTTGGACCCAGCCAGATTGTGAATTTAGAGAAGGGAACATATTTTATGATTGCCGACTTATTGGATACTGCCTTTCTTTTATGTCAAAACACAAATAATTTTCCTTTATCTCTCTTATACAAGCCAATTAGATCAAATATATCCACCAAAAGTGTGCTTTTTGTTGATTCAGATCACGTCATAGTCATAGACAGATTCTGCATTCAGGAAATTGCTTCACATTTTACTGAAAAGGCAAAAGAAAATGGTTTGCCCTACTTTTACCATTCATCCTGAAAATAAAATGGTTGTGTGGTGTAACTTTGGGTTCAGAAAATGTAGCATCAACATTGGCAAAACTGTTGTGACATAACCCAGCAATTTGAGTTAGCACAGATGCCTCCATGTCAGTACTGTAGCCTTAGTCTGCATGTTTATCAACTTCTTTAGCATGCTCTGAGAGATTCTCTTCCTCTGGCGCCATCTGCTATCCCCACATTTTTCTGAAACCCTGGCAATCTGAACAGGCTTTCCCCGAGATTTTATGATTATATGAGGTTATTCAAGTCAAGAAGAGTTATCTAACTGTTGCTAAAGTATGTCTGCTATCCAAGAATCAATAAAACGAAAAGGTTAAAACAAGATGAAGGTCAAATGCACAAAATCTCAGAGTTCAGAGCGAGGGGGAACATGAGATGTGACTGAAGTGCAAGAAGGGTGAGTACACTCGAAACAGACCAAGGATCTAGTCACCGATCACAGTGTCACTCCTGTAGGAGTGTCCAGATGTGACTGTGAGAGACCTCGTATGGTGCACACCCTCTGTGACATTTCAAGACATGGGTGGCATTTCAAAAGTTCTCACTCCTGAGGCATAATTTACATGACTGGCAAACTTTGTCCTACATTTTAGCATTTGATTTTGATGAACCAGATTTATCAAAAACCTTCTCAGCTGTTGCATCACTGGACATGATAGTTTAAGGTTTATGCACCTCTTCCTGATAGGCAGGAAGCAGGTTGAGGTAGGGTGACCATATTTTTAAACCTAAAAACCGGGACACTTTCATTTTACCACAAATGTAACAAAAGCATCTTCACAAATAAAAAATAATGTCGCTGAAAATCAGTACAATGCCAGTAAACCATTAAAAACCATGAAGAGTTAGCATTGATTAGTGTTAAAACAGTAGCATTTTCATTACCAGGTACTTTTCTTAGACAGTTATATTCTATTGTTTTTCTTTTTGGCTGATGGTCAAGGATAGCGAAGCTCCCCCTACAGCTTCCTTCAGTGAATCACACTGTCGTAAATACTCTGCAGTGCAGCTCTGGACAACAACGCTCTCCATCTTCGGACGTTTTCTCTGTCTTTTTGGTGGTTCCATGACTGATGATGAAATACAGTGTATGACATTTTGGTATGATCGTAGTAAAAGCACCAATTTGCAGTGCAGGAGGTCCCGGTGTATATTGAATAACTTTAAAGCAATTTGTCACTTTCGCTTGACCTGAACCTGACCCAAGACATGCGTTGGGTTGGTGACAGCTCAACTTGCAAGTGTTGTTTATGGTGTAGATGCGCCAGAGTCTACAACTCACACTTCAAACACACCACAACAACTCAATTAACCATCGTAAGAACTTTTCATCATAAAAACTATTTATGAAGGTAAAAATTGTATTTAGTTCGGCTTCAATGTTACCATCGTCATGGTAACGTAACTCTGTGATTGACGTTCAGACAGAAAAGTTGCAAGCACAAATCTTACTTAGTTCTGCTTTGGCTCTAGCATGTGTTTAAAATAGGGACAATCAGGACAGGAGTCCCTCAGGACACGGGACAGGGGGCTTAAAATCAGGACTGTCTCGGGTAAATCCGGACATATGATCACCCTTGGTGGAGGAGGTAGAGTCACTTAAAAATCAAGACCATGGTTGTGTCCAAAAGCCCTGAATCACTACATACTGTGCGTCTGCACAGACACAACAGTTTTTCACATGCTGTTAGTAATGTAACTCTGGCATACATAGGTTTAAAAGAATGTTCATGCAAAGCCTACCCCATCGATGACCTGGCTTTATTTTGTAATCATTTCATGACAGTGATACATTTGACTAAAAGTTGCTAAGCCAAGAGCAGAACAAAGGCATTTAGTGTTATCTTGACAAATGAAAGTTAAGTTAATTTTAGTTAAAGGTACAGTGCTTTAGCTTTAATGGTTTATTTTTTTCATCAAGATAAGACCACAATAAGAAGATGAGACTAGCTGGTGACTCAATATTGCTAGATAATTATAATATTACATAACAGTCTTCAAGGGGCCAATGAGAAAGAATATTTAACTTTTGTGTGGAAAAAGCAGGTTGTCTGGACAGAAGAAATAAAAACAGGTGACATTTGAATTTAGAAAGAGTCCTGTTTCTGCATTAGTTCTAATGAAATAAAGCAAAATGAGAGAATAACAGTTGTTCTCTTTGTGAAACTAATTAAGAGGGACCCATTAAAGAAGAGAAGCGACTGAACCAAAAGCTATTACAGAGGTTGTTGTCCACCTACAGACTGTGGTTGACCGAGGCCACAACTCATTTGTATCTGTAATTGCATATTGTTATTTAATGAAAGCCCTGCAGAGCTGATGGGAAGAGCAGAAATGAGACAGACTGTTGTTTGATCCAAGCTTTGAGGATCCATATGCCACAAGGTACTAAATGTTGTTTAGACTTGAGTCAAGGCAAACCAGTTTAAAGCTAGAGCTATTGCTTACAGATTGCACATCAGTTATTTATTAGCAGAAGAAGATGGATGGATTGTGATAAGCTTTGATATTTTTTGTTTAATTGAATGAAGTGGCACATGTTTTGCTGTATGAGAGAAAATACCCTTGTTGCCTTGTGTCACATCCTGTTTCTAACAGAGTTCATAGCATCACTCAAGCCCAAGGTTAGTTTCTCTTTCATTGTGCAGGAGGAAAAAATTATTGCTGTGAGGCTCAGGGACAGAGCTGACGCCATTCCGACGCAGGTGCAATGCGTTGCCATGACGATCAACGGGATTTCCTGTTCAGTGGTTGGGAACACTGCACATACTGTATTAACATGTGTTGAACTGCGTACAGCTGCAGGTGATCCCCGGAAAGTCTCCACCAAAGTCCTCTCGCAGAAAGACCTGTTAAACAGCCACTTCAGAGCAGTGCCAGGGATCAGGGGCTGCTGCCAAAAACACCATTTTTATCCAGACTCCTGAATTATTAATGTGAGTTGTGTTGTAGTCATTTCTTTAAAAGTCAGAGGCTGCTGATGGAGCCAAATAACCAAACCATCCCTTTGAATGCACTTCCCTTATTTTGAGGTGTTGAGTTCTCTTTAATGTTAAAAAAAAACATGTAAAGTATAATGTAATATAGGTTACAGGACAAAATATATCAATCTATATAAAACAGCTTAAAGTACATATTGAGATGTGCTTTTCATTTATTTAAAGATGTGTGAGGATAGCCTATGTCCTACAGTTTAGGGGTTGAATGAATGATTTATTGAAAGAGGGACATGGACACAATTAAATCCAGTTCTATAATCACTGTAAGATTTGCACTCACTGTATTGTATCCATTAGGTGTTCTAGAAAAAGAGGTTTCCAGAAAAAAGTAACATGTTATGCAGCTGATGACTTCACTTCCTTCCTTCTCGTGAAGCTCTTTAACATGCAATTAGTTCATTTATGCAATGAACCAGGCTGGAAATACTCATACTGTTCTTTATTCAGATCCGTCTGTTTGAACATTTGACATTTGGTAACAGGGCCTTGTAATTATCTCCTGGAAATGTGAACCCAAAATGTGCCTCGAACATGTTTCATTAGAAACAGGAGAACAAATGTTTAAACGCCTGTTCTGCAGTGTTATTGGACATTGTTAAAGCTGTCTGATTACTGTTGACTTGGTAGCTTTCTAAGTCAGTGAGTTTAGAGATCAGATCCTCTGGCACACACCTAACTACAAACACTGCATCAGATAACGACCCCAGGACACAAAGCTGCTGTATTCTTCCTTTTGTTGCTGCCTGTCCTAGTTTCTCTTTCAAAATATTAATGTCATATAGTCACCTGTAGACTAATCTTGGCCTCACTTTCTTATAGAAACTCCTTTCTGTGGAGGTTCTCATTCATCCAGGACATATTTAAGAAAAGGTTTTAAAGAAGGCATCTGGACAAAGGTTTGAAGATGAAGATGTTTTGGCCCTTGTCGTACTTTGTCCATTCTAAGTATCCCTCAATTATTAATCATTTGTAATATAAAGCGCCACAAACATCTACTGAGGTGTTTTAATTTTTTGTGTGATATCGAGTGTCTTTTGTTAGATCTAGTTGTATCTAATAATGCAGATAATTGGGGGAAAATATGAGGAGAAACAATTGAACATAATGTTACTCAAAGGAAGTTGAAGGCAGGAGGACAGAGGGCTCTGGAAGGCTATAAATTAAAGCAGACGATGCAAACAGGTTAGTTTACCAGCAGGAAAGCAAAAACAAGTACAAGAGCAAGAATTGAACTTGAAAAAGCTTGAGCACATGTTCACCTCTCAAGGCGACAGGTCTGGCACTGGTGAGCAGATGTACTGGTGCTGACGATTAGACCGAGAAACAAACAGATAGAGTGGAACAAGAAAGACACAAGAAACCAACATGAAGACTTTAACACAAAACATAATGATTGGCCATAAGGAGCATTGTTTAATGGTGGCTATAGTGAATAAATATTTATATATAAACTGTTTTGTGTGTATTTAAAAATAAAAACTGCAGGTATGAGATATAATATTTTCAAGAGACTTTTCAAAACAACATCCATTAATTCATTGTCAAAGAACAAACAGCATGGTATCTTTGACCAAATTTGAAGTCCCTTTCTTAAACACAGAAAACAAGACCTGGGCAACAGAGGCTGAAGTTTGGCAGTTCGATTCCCACTTTACCAGTACATGGTGTCAAAGTGTCCTTGGGCAAGGCTCCTAACCCTACCATGCCTCCAGTATCAGCGACAGTGGTGTATAAATGTGTGAGTGGTTTGAGTGCCTAAAGCTTCATAAATGCATCAGATATTTACATAAGGCATGAATAGATTTGAATCCTGATGGAACCATGATGTTTGACCAAACTGTGACCACCATGTCTCTGAGTCTATTCATAGTGTTTAGTTTCAAAAGTTAACTTTTCCCAGAAGCAGCTGATTCACCTCTGTTTTTTTTATAACCATATTTTGTTCTTGTGTTGGCTTAGCAACCAGTAGTTATTTTAATGGACTTGCCCCAAATGGTATTATCATGTCATGTTGCCTAGCAAGAGGTTTATAAAAAGAAATGGTAAATTATTGTGGTTCACCAGATGAGATCTCAGGAGTTTCCATTTGATTAATTTTGTGTCAAAGCAGCACTGATAATAGAAGATTCCAACTCAATGAAACACAGCAACTTATTTTTACAACCAGTGTCTTGATTTGCGCAAAATACTGATGTAAATACTTTATTTATAGTTTGCAACAAGTGTGGCAAAAGTACAGTTAGGAATTGTTTGTTGGCGTACAAGCAAAGTTGTGTAGTAATGAGTTACATTTACTTACATTTAATTAAGTAACTTTTTGAAAAACTTCAAGGAGTAGTTTTACAGCAGCATACTTTTTACTTTTTACTTGAGTAGATTTGTGAAGAAGTAACACTACTCTTACTCAGTTACATTGGGCTATACTCAACTAGTTCCTTATTTTTTTTTACCATTTATTATACTCACGCAGCAGGAATAAAAACATGAAAAATGTCAGAGGGTATTGTCTCCAGCACGGGCGTAGGTTTAGGGGGGGACGCTAGGTACTAGTCCCTATCAATATTTTGAGATGGCAAATTTGTCCCCACCAATATTTAGCAAGCTCCTTTGAACTGCTATTTGGATCGATTATAACGGCCAGGACGACGACAGTACAAGAAACGCCGTAATTTGATTGGCGGCGGGGTATCTGACAGGCTACACGCGCGGGCCGGGACTACTTTTGTGCTTGCACTAGCAGCGAGCGGCTGGTGTGTGTGTGCGCGCGCGCATGTTGACGACGCCGACGGTAAGTTACCAGGGCTGTCTCTCTGCCACATACAAAGGCCAGAGTAAAAACATCTTAATATTCCGTTTTTTTGCCCCTTTTTGTACTTTGTAGATGCCACCCAAGAAGAAAAAAGGGGACATAAGAAGTTTTTTCATAAAGCAGAGTCCAAGTGTAAGTGCAAAATAACTACATGGAACAATGGTTGTTCAGCATTTCAAATTCTTAGGTATTAACGTGAGTGTACCGGAGGGTAAATAGTGTTTATAATTGAAAAATGTTTATATTTATTTATTTAAATTTTTTTCCTTGTGGCAGAGTATTTTTTTTGTGGCAGAGTAATAATTTATGTTAATAAAACGTTTGGTTGTTCAGCATTACACAGTCTCAGGTTTTTATTTTTTGAGAGTGCATTTTTTAGATTATACAGTTATACTAGCTCTTTAGGGACAGTATACAGGATGGTAAGGATACAATATAATGAGATGAAGTAGATTCACTTCTGTATTGTGATATTCTGTATTGCCAACAGTCTGGAACAAAAGCTGAGACCAAAACCTACGCCCATGGTCTCCAGTGTTGAAAGTGAAGAGAATTAACAGCCCTGGCCTCATGAACAAACCATGTTTGGCTCACACACAGAGCAAAACAACAGCTGTACTGTTCAAACACAGAGACCTGCTGCAGGGATTGGTTTCAAAAGCTTTATGTTGTGAAATTTGTGTTTCTTGTTCCTTAATTTGTTATTTTGTAAAGATTTCATTTACTTTTACAAATTTTATGTAAATACCATTATTTGCACATAATTTTATAAATTTGTGTCTGATTAAATTATTTCTAAAAAATAAATCAGACATTACGACTAAACAGTTACTCAGTACTTAAGTAGACTTTTAATCAAATACATTTTTACTCTTACTTAAGTAATTTTTTGGATGATTACTTTTTACTTCTATAAGAAGTAAGATTATTTTGAAGTAACACTTCAAAAAAAAAATTATTCACTTTAATTCATGGAAAATGGAGGCACAACTTAAGCGTTTATAATTTTCTGCAACTTGCTTTTTTAAATCAGTCTTTAGTATAGTTCATGTCTTCTTTTTCCATCAATACAAATGGGTTAAAGCATTTTTAGGTCCAGTGAATTTTCTACCCAGATTACAAATTGTATTAGATATTACTGGAGCCAAAAAGACCAGGGAACACAATGATTCACGTAACAACTGCTGCTAAAAATGAAGTGTAATGGCTGCCTATTACAGGAAACCTTGTGGCATTTTCCCACCTTTCTCTCGAGCTGCACAACCGGACAGGACATCGATTATTCATTCATATTTTACATCAGCCCAGTTCCCAGAAATATTCTTACACAAAACTTTTGAAGTTGCCATGGAGATGTAAAAAGAAAGCCCTTACATATTATGAAGGTGCATTGGTTTCCGGCAAGATGGAGCGCTGATGACAGCTCTCAAAGGGCACGGAGGTTTGGATGAATGAATCAGCAGGAAGCCCCTGTCCTGCCACGAAGCCCCCGTTTCTGTGTTTGTGCAAGTCACTGACATCATGAGGAGATTCCACAACAGACGGCTGTAGGACGGACCCACCCACAGCCACTGTTTATTTGCTCCATTCACAAACACTGCTGCATCCTCTTCCTGTTCCTACGAGGACAACATCAGACCGCCATCATGACAGAAAATCCCCCTCGGGTTTTCGATCTGTCTCACCTTTAGACACTGCCTTTTCAACATAAAACAAGCAATAAAACAAAAGACCATGTTGTTATTTTTTTTATAACAGCTCTGCTTTATAATGATCATCAAACACCTCAATATAACACTGCACAACGTTAACTTAGATTCTGCCATATGGTCCGCTTTATTAGTTTTAGTAGAAGAAGAAGAAGAAGAAGAAGAAGAAGAAGAAGAAGAAGAAGAAGAAGAAGAAGAAGAAGAAGAAGAAGAAGAAGAAGAAGAAGAAGAAGAAGAAGAAGAAGAAGAAGATTGAACAGTTGATGTAATGCAGGAAAACGCTATATGTGCTTCTTGTTTTCTCTGAGTGTTCAGCTGACCCCCATCGCCTCCTCTCGGGCCTGGCAGCCTCTTTGTGCCCTCACGCTACATAGTAAGGATTTCGTGGAGGGCACCCACACATAGGCCCAGATATAGTTAGAGCATGCCGATGACGAATCCCATGGCAAACTCAAAGACACCTCATGATAAATGTGAACGGAGGAGGAAAATGTAAAATATCTGCAGACTGGAGAAACAATTGTATGAGCCGGATATTTCTTTGTATGGTTGAGTCTCCTACACACAGTCTGCTGAAGAACCAGGATGACTCTGAGCCTGTGCGGGAGGGATTCCTAAAAGATTTATTCTTGGCATCAATTTCAGTTAAATTGCCATTTTCTGTTATGTAAAAGACCTTTTTGACCTTTAACCTCTACTGAAAGAAAGGTCCCATAATATTAACATTCAAACATTTGAAACAACCTAATTCCTTACTATGTGATGATAATGTAAAGCTTTAATGTAAAGAAGAATCCTGTGAGGTTTGTGTTTTAGGTTGTGTTCTCCCCTCCCTTTTCTTTGTTTCCTTCTTTTTCTTTTTTTTCAGCAGTGCAGGTGTGTGGCAGGGGCATGGCTGGTTTTCTCTCAGGACTGCAGACGGACACACCTGTTTCGACTCTCCTCATTACCCTGGATATAAGCCTGCACTATTCACCTCCACGCTGTCAGAGGATTCTGCCCTGTTCAGTAGAGTTGCAAGTGTTGCATGTGACCTGACCGCTGGTATGTTTTGGGATATTTTTGGACCTACTTATACTTACTCCCTGTTCTCTCCGTCTGCCCAGAACTGCCTCGTGTCCCGGACCTTGTTCCCTCCCACCTGCTTGAGTTTTTGTTTTTCCAATAAACTATTGAACTTTATTCCTGGCTCTGCCTCTGCATTTGGAGTCCACTTAGCTAAAACCCTTAAATCAAACCCACTAAAATCACTTAGATATAACTTATTAACATTTAAACGGTAATTATTTTAAATGATTAATTGAAAATAGACTAATCCCCTCATTTATATATTTCTGTCAGTGTCAGTAAATAAAGATCTGCATTCCACATCATCACAGCATCACCACTGTTTAATCTCAAGTCCTTGTTCCATCTGACTTGATCCGTCCCATCAGAAGGTGTTAGTTAAGTCACACATTTGTCAGACGCTCATCTGACTGAAGCGAGTACATTCCCAAATAAAGGAATGACACACTGTGTGATCATAATGCCACAGTCTGTTCTTTAATGCTGCTGATGAATATTAGCATATTAACATGAGCACCAGTGGAAGGTGGGTTTCATCATGTTCAGTCAGTGCACCCACACTCAGTGACTGGGGTTTCGTAAAACTCAAAAGGACAACAGTGTCACCGAATATACTCCGTAACATATTCTCAACACTTGGTCACCTTTACCCTGTGAACATTTTTTAATGAAAAGATCAGGTTATTGTGTTGTTCTTTACTTTTATGGAAACTATCAAACCTTTATGTCCATGCAGTAGCTGCTTCTAACAATCCAGTGTGTGACCAAAGTGCTTTTACTAATGTAAGTGGCAGACTAACAAAAATAAAACAAACATTAAAACAATCAGATCTGAAAGCCTCACAGCACCACCAGGCATTAAAACCCATTCTTAATAAATCTGCAGTGAAATGTGCTTTTGAGATGATGTTTGTGGGAAATGCTCAATTATGTTTGAGGTTGTCTTTAATTAATAATCTGATTCAATAAACATTCAATTGTAGCATTCAATAGCAAACATGTCTACCTTACCTCAGCTCATAATGAATATTTCAAAAAGGAGGAGGCGGATGTCTGCTTGAATAAAGACACACTGCTGAGAACAGAAACTTATAGAAATGAATCCTATATTTTGTGTAACTATACAATCAGTAAGCACAGTTTTTAATATACCTATGATGCATGACAGTCTCAGGTGCCACAGACAAAGCAATAGAAATGTGTTACTAATGAGATTTTCTGTCAAAACATATGATTATTATTGTCTTTGTGGGTGAATATTGCTTACATTCACATTGAAGAATCAATAAAGATTTATGGGAAGACTTTCATTAAAACAAAAAACATGGCACTGTCTAAAAGTTGAATCTGTGCTGCCAAGTGGTTTTAAACACTGTGTCAAGTTATTTTTACTTTGAAAAATTGATAGTAAGATGAGAGCATCAGTGTAAAACGCTAAGAGTGAGTCAAGGTAGTGGACAGATCCCGAGGATATGAGTGACTCAGGCCCAACTCAGTGGCACATTATCATGTTTGGTACCGCTGCATTTGGTTTTGTCATTAGCCTTGCTAAGACCAGCCTTGCGTTGTCCAGCTCAATGACACTTTTGTACGTCATATAGCGAGGCTTGGCAGTCATTTGATGGCACAGTCTCAGCAAATATGTAAATGAATGGTAGGACCGGATGGACACACAGCAGTAAAGCCATAAGGCCTCCTATGCGCCCCCACCATGTGCGCCCCGAACAGTTTGAATGTAAGTGGTTAAAATGCTTATATACTGCACAACAGAAGAAAATAGCAGCATTACTTGAGGGCATTTTGGATGACTTCCCAGAAGATTGGCTCGTGATGCTCGGATATAAACAACTCCATTACAAAAAAGTGCGTGGGGGACGTGACAAAAAGACAGAAGTTATGAGTCTTGAGCAGAGTAGGTGCTTGGGTTTAATGCCATTATAGGTTTTGATATCTGCAACACAGCCTGTAATTTAAATACACAATAGCAATGTCATTATGGGTAATTTTGGGCTAATGTTAAGCCAGTCATCCTCAAAAAAAATTAAATAAAACCTTTCCCAGAGCAGTGTTATCTTTGCAAAATGAATGTAATTACTGTTCTGTTGTCCACTGCATCAATTATTTTGTTCGAGAAACAAGAATTTTAAGCCACATTTACCTTGTCTGCATAGGTCCAGTATTCCCTTGTAATTATTTTTACCATTTTCTAACAAGGTTTTTATGGGTCTATCATTGAGCCTCCAGAGAGACAAAAACAACACTTTTTTCATTTGTTTACATTTTGAGGAACAAGACGCACTAAATAGAGTGCATGAAAACCATAAGACCAAACAAGGACAGCCTGTTGTGAAGAAGCCCAAAAGCATTAAACTGATTAGACTGCTAAGCTCAGTCCAACTGGTCCTTCCAGCAGAAATAAACAAATGAATCAAATCTAAGTCTCTCACAGGGAAGCCTCCAGATCAATGCTGAGCTGTTTGTTTGACTTGGTTTCTGTGGTGGGATTCACAAGGAGAACCGTGTGAACTGCGCCGAGATGAGAGTCTGCTTGGAAAGTGCTCCTCTAACGGGATGGATTTGAATGCAAAACTCTAGATTTTATTGTCTGACTCAGCTTCAGACACAGGAGATAAAAGCTGTATGTCATATTTTATTTGAGGTTTTACATTAAAAGCTATTTCTAAAAGATAAATCCTCTCAGCTAATAGACTTTAGCTGAGGAGGCTTTTTTTTCAAACTTATTAAAGCTACATTATGTAACTTTTTACTTGAAGATTAAGCCTTGAATCATTGCTTTAAGGGTAATACTGGCTGAAGCCATCCAAACTGGTTTTGAGCTTGAGGCAGGCCATTGTGAGTTAAACACTTTGAGACAGACCATTAATCAGCAGTAATTTGCCCATTTATAACATGTATTTTGGGGCTTTTATGCCTTTAATGATCGAAAGAAAGTTGGTAGACAAGAACCATGCAGAAAGGAAGGGGAGCAAATAAACCCGAGCCAGGATTCATTCAGCTCTGCTTTATTTGGTCACGTGCACTGTCATGTTGGATTTAGGATATGGATGAATAAATGCTTTTACTTTTACTGTCACTTTTTAAAATTACAAGCACATTTATCAGACTTATTTTAAATTGCCATGCGGTTTTATTCATTTACATAATCAATTTACTGTATTTTCCTCAGGTATGGTTTTCATCAAATCCAGTTTTATCAATGATTTTTTTTTTGTTACCTCTACTTTCCATCCACTGTACCACTTTAAAGCTTGAAAAACTGTATTTTTACTACATTTATTTTCACACAATGCAAGTCTAACTTAGTTTTTTTCTAACCTGTGCACCTGTGAGTGCATAGCTCTCAGCTAATTACCGCTCGTAGTTTAAAGCAATTACAGCAAACCTTAAACAAAGGCAGCTCAATCAAAAGTGAGAGTAAGCCTGGTTTTGAATTCGTTTTACAAAAGTTTTGTTTTGTTAAATGTTTGGCACACACAACTGAATCATAATGTAATGCTGCCAGTCCCAAAAATCTGTGGATTGTGTCATATAAAGAACATATCCTTCAGAGTCATCAGTCCTTGTCTTAAAACGTGATCCATAGTGTAAGTAGGAAGAATATTATAGTGGGTGGCTTTCTGTGACGTCTAGTCCATGCAGCCACAGTGACTCTGTGAGCTGGAAACCCTGGCACTGTAACCAAACCATTGATTCAATCCTCATGGCACAACATGGCGGACTAAGTTGCTGCTTTAGCCCTTGCATCTTGTGTGGCTCGGCATTTTGCCCAGCTACAGTCACAAACACGTTATCAAAGAGACGGGTGCTACGTGATGCGTCACATGTGTTATTCTGACTGGCAGTCGGCAGCAACACTTAGGCCCGAGTCCTGGACAGTGTAGGCCGAGGTGTAAACAAATTCATCATTAGCTCCCTACTGTGGTGTTTCATCAGCACACGCGGCCTCGAAGGGCAGCCTCGTTCGTCACTGAACAACACCTCCCAACACCTCCCAACATGGACATGAAGTTATTTTCAGCACTGATAGGAGATTTCCATTCACAGACTGCAGAAACAAAACAACGACAAACATGGTGAAGAAGGTAGGTGGAACATGATGCAGAAAGAGGTATGGCACCATGCAGCCTTCGGAGGAGGACACATCGGGGTAACCTCAAGAGTGTGGGTTAAAGTCAGTTTTATGAGACACAGATTGTCCCAAACTGCATAAGCAGTTTCGTCACTATTTAGTTACGTGATTGTGGGAGTAAGAAGGTACTTCCTTTATTTGTGCTTATATCACACAGCTAACAAACACTAAATAGGCAAACACACAGATTTTCTGGGAGTTTAGAGTGGCCAGGTTTTAATGTGGGAAGAGAGGAACCACACAGGTCATAGGTCATTAATGAGCTGTATATGAGGATCAAAAGTTAACAAGCCTCTGGGGATTTACACTAACATTTAAAGTGACTAGTATAATTATGCTTTCACGTTTACTGTTTACTGACACAAGACCTCCACAGACTGAGAATCTCCACAAAAGACTTCTTACAGTCGTCTTGTTATCCATCAGCCATAACATTATAAACAAAAATGTGCATTAGAAGGGTGGGATGTGGGATAATGTGGATTAGTTGTGGGGCAAAAACAGTATCACTAATTGTTGGTGAAAAATAGTCTGACTTCTTTTATCTGTTAATGTTGACTCACAGTATTTTAGAGATATTAATGCTGATTTGTGTAGCTCTATGCACACAAAAGAATAAGCACAATTTGCATTGTTCACTCTCCCAAAAGATGGCCATAATCTTTGAGCCTGGGTCTGTCAGTCCTTTTTTGCCTAAAGAGAAATTTGATTGTTTTTATCTTCAGTGCCTTGAGATAAAGTTTGTAATGACTTGTCTCTGATTAAACAGATTGTTCTAAAAACAGAAATAAGAAACCAGAAAAAACAGAAACAGAAATAAGAAACCAGATCATTAACTGAGCAAGTTGAGCATGTTGGATAGAGTAACGGTGGCAAATGTTAACTGTCCAATAATGTAAGATCCTTTCATTTTACTGCAAGAATTTGAAACCAGCAGGACTGCCGTACAAAAAAGGCATAGCTGGAAACACATTAAAGATTTCCGAGCTCACAAGAAAGCTCTATCATTTCTTTGAAGCCTTAATGTCTCAATTCAACAAACACCATGCCTGTATTCTCTGGTGATGCTCTTCTGTGACAATAAATCGGAAAGGCAAAGATAATTACGTCTTCTTGTTGCACAGCTGGATAAAGCTTGAACATATTTGAGATCAAGTGCTGTCCCTGTGTGTCTAATGCATTACTCATCATGTAAAAAACAGCCCATTCTTAAAAATATGATGTGCTTGGAACAGTTCCTGACTAATGTCATGGTGTACCTCGTACAACAAAAAGCTGGTAGCGAAAATACCTTCCCCCTGACTGAGTGGGGTCTATTTTCTCCTCACAGTGTGATTGGAAGGTAGCAGCTTTCCCCGACTGTAAAGTGATTGGGCCAAAAGACAGAGGAACCTGCAGCCAAAATCCTGCAATGAAATGTCTCAAGAGTGACACATGTAATTTAACAGTAATGTAAAAGATCCAGTGTGGCCTTTAAAAAACACTTTGTGAATCATCTAAGTGTTCCTGTCAAGCATTACATTTTTATTTTAGTCACGAGCTTTATAAATGTATTCCCACAGGTTAGTTTTTCTTGTGGTAAACCTCGTTGTAGGGTTTAGACTTCATGAAAGGCAACACAGAGGTCTTTCTTTGTCACAATGGTATTCAGAAGGTGTACGATTCTTATGTGGATCGACTGTAAATCAATCGTGTGGCCTTTTTCTGTTTGAGAGTCCAAGAGTAGGGTTTTGTCGATACTGTGTTGATCAGACTATTCAGGTGTCACTGTGAGAGGCAATCACTGTCGATTCTACAACTCCACTACAATGTAAAGGTAGAGTAAAAAGTACTTTACTGGAAACGTGAACGCAAAGATAGAAAGGCATTGGGATTTCAACTCAAGACCAACC
Organism: Perccottus glenii; assembly: GCA_024416835.2. NCBI lineage: Eukaryota > Metazoa > Chordata > Actinopteri > Gobiiformes > Odontobutidae > Perccottus > Perccottus glenii. The sequence continues at coordinate 9,126,794 of CM044562.2, forward strand.
AAGTCTATAACTGGTTTATTTGTCCAAATCATTCTTGTGACCACCTCCAATTCTAACTCCTTCACCAAACACTAACTCTGCACAAGTTTGGACTGAGCTGGCAGTCTTTCAACTTTAATGTTGTCCTTTTTCTCATGCTCTGTTCTTGGTCTCGGTCTTGGGCTCAATCCCTAAATGTCTCAGTCTTGATCCACTCTGGTCTCCTTCAGGACTTGGTCTTGGTGAGTGTTGTCAGATATGAGTGAAACTATTCAATGGTGTAACAACAGTAAATAAAAAAAACATGTGTAAAAAGCATTCAAACAGAATTTATAATTACACAAAATACATTTTATTTGTGTTTCTATTGGTGTCTGTTCTTTTGTACAATGTGAATCAGTCCTTCATTTTCTTTGACAGAGTAAAAGTGTTATTTTCTTTCCCCTTTTGTTGTAACTACAGCAACCAAAATATATCAAAATACAATTTTTTTTATAAAATATGAGAATTGTTTTTTATGTTCAAGTTTTTTCAAGTTATGCCATAGTCTGCTTCTGCACTCTTTTGTGAATGACTGCCAACTGTGCCACAAAACATAATAACTCCACTTACCCATCTCTAAATTCAATTTAAAAAGCATGTACTCAGATAACAGTTAAATGCATTTTGTTTTGGTTGCTGTTATATGATTACAGTGTAAAGGGGTAAAATAGAGGCAACAAGGTCTGTTCACTGAGAGATCGATGAATGACTGACAGCAGGCATTACCTTCAAAGCCAACCTTCCATAGTGCCTGTAATTTCTTACTTAACACATAAACATAGACAAAGACATGATAAACTTCTTTAAATATTTCCAACTGAAATAAACAGTTCAGCAGCAATGCCATGAACTTCATAACATGCGTGCAAGTAGTGTTGAAATACATAGCAGAAAAGACTCATACATTCAGTGCATCTGGAGCCCTCTCCGGTTGGCTGTTAGTGGCCCTGTGATTGGATCTACATCGACATAAGTGGCCTGCAAGAGCTCTTATTTTTCCCACCGTCAATTACGAGCAAAGAAATCTGGCCCTGACGATTGTGATGGAGTCTCTGACGCACAACTCCAAGAACTAGTGATCTTTTAAACACAACCAGGCTGAGTGGGTTTCGTTTTCAATGCCAAGTGAGTGCCGCCCTTGACCTAAGACGCAGTTAGAGCGCCACCAGGATCAAGTGGGTTTAATTGTTATAGCAACATAGTCTTAAAAGTCTCAAAAGAACAGCAGCACAATCCTAACTATACCTACTGTATATAAAGTGCCATTACCTTGGACTCTATAAGACAAATTACCATAAACCAAGTTTTGTTTTTGCTTTGATAACTGTCACACAAGTTGTGATTATCGCAGTTTAAATATGACACTGAGAGGCTTGACATTTGTGGGACAACAAACAATAAAGCTAATATAATTTGTGCTGAATTATGGATATGTTAAACTAATCAAGGCAAATTCAGATTTTTTTATGCAGACGACAAGTGTTTGTGTGGGCAGTATTGTTTTAAAGGGAGTGGGGAGACAGTTATTTGGTTGTGAGGGCATTTGTGTAAAACATCAGGCCACAGCTCTGGACCACAGTTTAACTGCACCGCTTAGACTCCCATGATCCAAACTCAAACCAGCACACACTTGGCCTTTAAACAAACACTTAGTGAGAAAATATAGCCCAGATCATATAGTTTGGTGATTTTAGCTTAATTTTGTCTGTTTTATCTTTAAATTGAAATTAGGTTACACACATGAGGCAGTGTTGTTGTACAGGACACACCCTTTTAAATCATCAATTTACACTAAAACACAGACATTGGCTCAGAGTAAATACACACTGGCCAGATCTACCCAAATACAAACAAACTCATTCAGTGAAAAGGTAAAGGTGAGTACACTGTTGACAAGAATAAACTTTAATTATTCAAATGAACTAAACCTTTAATATCCCTGCTCTAGTCATGGCATGTTTGTTAACCATCATTTTTGATAAGAGGATCATTTTGACGATTTTATTTCATGCAGCTTCTCTTGAGGCAATAAACCACACAACACTAGACTCTATCTGCTGTCTGCTTCTTCAAACTGACAATTGCTTTGATACAGAAAAGTAATTTCCTTACTAACATCAAAACTTGTGTAACACTGTCCTGAATCAGATTGTAAAACACAAAATTTAAAGTAAGTAAAAGGGTTACTGGTGCCATTATGATGTTATTCTGTCATTTTTTAATGAACCATTAAAATAATCCTGTTTCTTTTAATGCATCCTAACAATACTGAAAGATTTAAAATTGTTAACTGATTAATGCTATGATTATAGTTTTGTCTTTTTCTTATTTTTTTTCAAGCCCTTTCTGATTCTGTTGCAGTGTCTCTCTGAGCAGGGGATCTACACAGCATCTGACATCAAGCTGTGAGATGCACAAACAACGGCAGACGTCTGACAAAAGTCTCCAAGATACAAGATACAAACTCCTGTTTTTGTTTGTGTTTTCATCTATGTTAATACTGTAACTGCTTTGTTTTGTTCCGGTTTCTTCCGCGTCAAATATATCCTGTGCCTGTTTTTGAAGGAAAACATATGTGAGTTTGGGAGAAATAAGTTGACAGGATAATTGGCACCACTTTGCGCCGGTTTGTTTTTGCATCTGAAAATAACCCTTGTTAGTGGAACAGTGGGACATTATGGCGTGTTGTCAAGTTCAATGTGACTGGAGTGGCCTCGGTACGGTGGCCGGGAAGGGCCACGCAGATTAAACCACAACACAAACCCTAGAGCCACAGCGCAAATACAAAAATGCTCACAAAGGAAGTTAATGGGTTTTTATTTAGTGTTGCATTTGCATGGCCCTTTTTGGCCACCGTACCTTGGTTACACAAAACAAATGAGACCGAGCTTAACACCTTATCGATCAACTCAAAATACAATCTAAAGGTTTCTTGTACAGTAGAAAAATCTGGTTATGATTAGATGCTACAGTGAATCTTACTAATACCATACTAATGACTAGTCCATGATGTGACGCATGCTATATTCAACATTTAATTCCCCCCCCCCTTTTTTCTTGGAAGCCGTTTATACAGATGTTGCTTAAGGCACACCGGAGATTAGAGGTAAACATTCAATTATGAGCCAGCATTTTTACAACAGCCGATAACAGTGTCAGTAAGCCAATGAGGGAGAAAGAAAACACCCAAACAGAGGAGTAAATAGAGAAATAGAATGGTAGAGACTTGTCAGTATCTATTATAATATTGTCATATACTGGAAACAAAACTCATCTTTTAGAAATGATGACAGCCCATTGAAATGAGACAGAGAACAAATGGCTTCTGCATCATTGTTTGCAAAATTCAGTCCTCATCAAAACTATTTTACAACCAACTTTCTCCGTAGAATTCAATTCAAACACACATCTTGAAAACCTGGACTTTGCAGATGACATTGATGACTATTCTTTACACCTTCAGGTGAAGTCAAACTGATTAAACTTAACTTTGCAGAGTGGACTGGTTTGCAAATTAAGCAGAACATTTATTACAGAGGAAGTCAAGTAAAAGTAAAAGTAGAGCCTAATACTCTACAGCAGCTAGTTAAATCTGTGCTTTTATACGTCTCTGCTCTGCCCTTGAAAGGTTAGCAACATCCTCTGGCGTGTTAACATCTCAAAAGATGATCTGCAAAGAAAAACAGGCAGAAGAAAGTGATCAGTTTTAGTCCCCCAGGGGAAAAATGGTGGAGATGTGTCTTGATGAATGAATAAAATGATTCCTGAGGTTGCACTGAGATGGAGGCCATGTGAAAAAAAAGAAGTTTGTTGGTAAACAAACTGGAAATAAATAGATGACATAATGGCACTCACCACTTTCCATTTGGGGATTAGTAAAAGCTGCAGGTCAGGGTTCTCATTTTCACCTTTGTCTTTTTTAGACACTAGATGAGGCTTGTCTGACATTTTGTAAAAGCTCACAAAAACTATCATGTGCTTAGGCTTTTTTCAGAATGACACAAAATGTAACTCCAGCTTTAACACATATACACACGTGGACAAAAATGTTGGTACCCTTCGGTCAATGAAAGAAAAACTCACAATGGTCACAGAAAAAACTTTATTCTGACAAAAGTAATAATAAATAAAAATTCTATGAATGTTAACCAATGAAAGTCAGACATTGCTTTTCAACCATGCTTCAACTGAATTATTTTAAAAAAATAAACTCATGGAACAGGCCTGGACAAAAATGTTGGTACCCCTAAGACTGTAAATAATGTGACCAAATGGACATGTTCATTCAAGGTGTGTGCACTAATTAGCATCATAGGTGTGTACAATCTTGTAATCAGTCAGTGGGCCTATTTATAGGGCTTCAGGTAGTCACTGTGTTGTCTGGTGACATGGTGTGTACCACACTCAACATGGACCAGAGGAAGGAAAGAGTTGTCGCAGGAGAATAGAAAGAAAATTATAGACAAGCATGATAAAGGTAAAGGCTATAAGACCATCTCCAAGCAGCTAGATGTTCCTGTGACTACAGTTGCACATATTATTCAGAAATTTAAGATCCATGGGACTGTAACCTCCTGGACGTGGCGCAGGAGGAAAATTGATGACAAATCAAAGAGACGGATAATCCAAATGGTAACAAAAGAGCCCAGAAAGACTTCTAAAGAGATCCAAGGTGAACTCCATGCTCAAGGAACATCAGTGTCAGATCGCACCATCCGTCGTTGTTTGAGCCAAAGTGGACTACATGGGAGACGACCAAGGACACCATTGTTGAAAACAAATCATAAAAAAGCTAGACTGGAATATGCCAAACTACATGTTGACAAGCCACAAAGCTTCTGGGAGAATGTCCTATGGACAGATGAGACAAAAATGGAACTTTTTGCCAAGGCACATCAGCTCTATGTTCACAGGAAAAATGAAGCATATCAAGAAAAGAACACTGTCCCTACTGTCAAACATGGAGGAGGCTCTGTTATGTTCTGGGGCTGCTATGTTGCATCTGGCACAGGGTGTCTTGAATCTGTGCAGGGTACAATGAAATCTGAAGACTATCAAGGGATTCTAGAGAGAAATGTGCTGGCCAGTGTCAGACAGCTTGGTCTCAGTCGCAGGTCATGGGTCTTGCAACAGGACAATGACCCAAAACACAGCTAAAAACACCCAAGAATGGTTAAGAGGAAAACACTGGACTATTCTAAAGTGGCCTTCTATGAGCCCTGACCTCAATCCTATTGAGCATCTTTAGAAGGAGCTGAAACATGCCGTCTGGAAAAGACACCCTTCAAACCAGAAACAACTGGAGCAGTTTGCTCATGAGGAGTGGGCCAAAATACCTGCTGAGAGGTGCAGAAGTCTCATTGACAGTTACAGGAGTCGTCTGATTGCAGTGATGGCCTCAAAAGGTTGTGCAACAAAATATTAAGTTAGGGGTACCAACAATTTTGTCCAGGCCTGTTCCTTGAGTTTATTTTTTTAAATAATTCCGTTGAAGCATGGTTAAAAAGCAATGTCTGACTTTCATTGGTTAACATTCATAGAATTTTAATTTATTATTACTTTTGTCAGAATAAAGTTTTTTCTGTGACCATTGTGAGTTTTTCTTTCATTGACCGAAGGGTACCAACATTTTTGCATCTTGTTTTATTTACACTTTTGGTCCAAACTTTTAAATAAATGTTTGTCACAATACTCAATGTTAGCAATAGATTATTATGCCGTTGTGTAGTGTGTGAGAATAAAACTTAAGCACATTTTTACTCCAGATTATAGTATTGTGTCTTCATCAGTGTTTGTATATATACTGCAATAAAAAGCAAAGATGGCTCAGTATAACATAACAAGTCCGATCACAGTGACCTTTGTCTTCAGAGCGTCTTTGGGAAACAGTGCATCAAACCTAAACTTACTCAGTGCTGTGTAAACAAAGCACCAGAACAAAAGACACTGTTCTCTCCTATAGCTCACTGAAAGTTTTCTCAAATTAGGTTTTTAGCTTTTTTTGAGTTTCTGTCCCTCACCCTCTGAGGAAAGTCGACTGTGTTAACACCCCGTAGCTTTTTCAGTTGCTAGGTAACAAATGGAAATGCTTAAAAAAACAAACCGGGTGCTCTGTGTGACAATGCCTTATTATCAATGACGTACTTTTCTAGAAAATATAAAAAACATCTTTTACACATTTACATGTTCAGTTAATGGGTGCTTGTTAGAAGACTCTAAAGGATAAAGAGGAGTTTGTTTTTTCAGTGAAATGCAGCTTGTCTTTAGAGCGGTGAGAAAGTGGGCCACCTTAACTTTAACATGCACCTATACGCAATTGTTTTTGAAAACACTTAAAATACTTCATCCATTCATGAGGGAGACAATCAGCCAACGTTGTGGCCACATTTATGTTTAAAAAAAAGAAACGGTGAGTCTGAGTTGTTCAGCGTCACAGCAGTAGGTCCTCAACAGCCCTGGGAATGGGATAGTTGAAAAACGGCAGGAGCTAACAACCTGCAGGAAGTAGGGCAAACCTGCAGAGCTACCAACATGGAAAAAAAAGAGACACTTTCATTCATGCGTACAAGACACATCAATGCTTCTGAAACCCATACAGTGGAAATCTAATGTAAAATACAAGAAGCACTGGACAAATAGAAGTATTTATGATGCTGTTCTTTTGTTCTAACGCCTAACACAATTTATGTAACTCTTGTCCTGACAGGTATGGCTTTAGTCATCTACTAGTAATAAAAATGTAACCCCTCCATTTCATTTTGCAGCAGTTCTATAAAGTGATTATCTTCCAGCAAAATGATTAAAATAATCAGGGGTAACCATTACTTTAACGTTAAGTCCCTAAAAGTTGAAAGACTTCTTAAATGCTTGCAGAAATCAGCTCTAGTTAAATGTGTTTGTAGATTTTGACAAGACCTGGATACATGTGTGACAACTGTCAAATGGGATCCAAATAAATGACTGGTACAAAAGTGTGTTGATCGTTGCTCGAAGTGGGATCAGGAAGAAGAGGGCCGCAGGTGAAACTCATAAAGCTGTAGTAAGCCACAGAAAAAAGAAATCTACAGGAAAGCTACAGAGACTTTAGTGTTCTGGCCAATGAGAAACTGAAACAAACTGCAGCCAACTAAATGCAGAACTTTGGCTCAACACACAAACCTTGCAGTTGTTCATTCTTGGAAGCACAGCCATTCAGGAGAAACCCCTCCGGACTGTTTCATCATAAAACTTTAAAAGCATGGCAGACAGAACAGTTTGTTCTGACAGGTTATGTTTGTGGTCTTCTGTGACCATGCATCTTCACTTTGACACTAAAAATGAGCATGCATTTTCTCCTATTTCATTACAGAACTGTCGGTCATCAAAGTCTGCAAACTAAAAGGTACAAACGGTCATTGATGTGAACAGTGTCATATATAGTTTACAATAGTTACAATAGTTTACCTTTGTGAGCTTCCTTTAGAAATATCTTGTGTGACTCATCTCGAGAGGGACAATAGATTATCTACAGCCTAGACCTAGTTTACCCCAGCGCACTTTTAACCCCACTTATTAAAGAAATAAAAACAATTTTGCAGATTTTAAAAGTGTGAATTATGAGAAAGGGCATCATTTTAGTTTGTCCTTGAATCGATCACTGTCACTGCCAAAACAAATAAGACGTTCTCTAAATGCGAACGAATGCCCCTGCAAAAACATGTGCCCTTGTGATGAAAAAACACTTTATTAGAACTCCTAGTAGAAAACCATCTCTCTGCATTGCCGTTTCCTCTATTCAATACACCAGAGCAGAAACATGGATTTCCGGGGCAGCCCAAATATGGTCAGGCAACAATGAGGTGTGCAACAGATGACTCATCCAAACGACACCCACACTCCCTGGCCTTGCATGTGTGCAAGACAGAAAGATGGAGAAAAAGCAGCTAGTGAGACAGCAAGCAAATAAAGAAATACAAAGGCAGGGTGTAGGAAAAAAAACAGACCAAACCTTCAAAACCAATGTAATAGAGCTGGTGTTATGACATCTGCATTTCCACTGAGATGAAAATGAGAAAAACAATGACTGCATGACACTGCGCTCTGCATACATTGACATAAAAGCATCTTTTCTTCATATTTAGAACAACAGCATTCTCTTACAGAAATGCATATGTCTAATCTGTCCCACTATATTAGATAACTGCTATTTTACAGGTTAATATTGGAGGAAGACTGGGATTGTTCTGCAAAAAATTGCCATGAAAATGACCAGTGGTAATTATGTTTGAACAGTTAAAAGCCACCATTTTTAGATTTTAGATTTCTGATGAATACAATTATTGTTAATGACCACAGAAATCATTTATTAAGTAAGAACAGCCCATCTGGACTACTGTTACCAAATGTCATTGAAAGGTAGCATTACAACTCCAATAGGCATTTACTACACATAATGACCCATCACATACTGTTTGCACAAGCCATTGTAAAGGGTTATAATTAATGTCATCAGTATTTTTACATGAGAGTTGTTTAGACTGCTGTGTTTAGCCTGAATCATTAAACATAATTGATAAAACTTTGTCTCCCAGTGTCAGGTCTTCATTAAAAAGAACATGTAATGATTTATTGTTTAAATGTGAAAGGATCTGTCAGCTCTACGGGTCCACATGTTCAAACCTGAGCCTCGAATTGAAGAAGGACACATGTTAACGGCCAGAGGTTTGTAAAGCAATACTGGAACACCCTTTCTTCATTCATGGTCAATTGTGGCTATACCAGTCATCTTCAAGGTCAAGACAGGGACAGAAACCATCCACTTGTGACCCTGAACAAAGAAAAACTATAATGAATAAGACACAAACAAGACTTCTTCCTGTTTCCTTTCTTGAATGTTACAGCTCCCTTCTCAACTCATAATTCAAAAATCACTTGTTTTTTTTCCTTAAATGCACTTAGAATGAGTCAGAGCATTACAGCCGGTTGCCTCCAGCTTGGTGCGGCTCTCCTCTTGCTCGCCGCTCTGAGGATTTACCAGGCCGCCCCTTTGGCAGGTAACTCCATTTATGTCTTTCCTGCAGCGGTATCTGACTGGCCTTTCTGTAGCAACCTGTTAATGGAGAGGCCTTCCTCTGGCACTCGGCTCTCTGAAAACTCCTCTGACTAATACATGCCTGCAGCACTTTGTAGCGTTTATTAAATTCACACCACCTGCCCCTGCCGAATCTTAATGAAGCTTTCAGAAACATGGCGATGACTAAGGACAGAGCAGTGTGTCCTGTTTTGTTGTTGTTTTCACTGTTGTAACGTGATGAACAGCAGGATAGCCTCAACTAGATTAAAAAGGGGGCTCTGTGTTCTTGGCAGAGCAACCAGCACAAAGCAAGCAATGTTGCAGTGCTTCGATGCTATTGTCTATCTCTTCTCCATCTGAGCACAAAATCCAGCAGCACTCTTTAAAGGAAGTCATTGAGTCCTGGGTATATTCATTTGGAGGTAGCTTTACAGAAAATCGATGTGCTGCTTTAACACCAGTGGCAGCATTTAAGCCCCTTTTTCCTTCCGTGTGTGTGTATTGATCATCAAAACATTTTGTCCAGTCACCAGAAGTGGGTAGAGTAAATAAAAATTGTACTCAAGTAAGAGAAGTGTTACTTAAAAATAATTTTACTTAAGTAGAAGTAAAAAGTAGTCCAAAAAAATTACTCAAGTGAGAGTAAAAAAGTATTTGGTTAAAGGTCTACTTAAGTAAGACTTTTTTTTTTTTTTTTTTAATTATTTAATCAGACAAAAATAATAATGTGCAAATTCTGGTATTTCCGATTAATAAAATAAAAATGAGTAAAAATAAATAAACTCTTTACAAAACAAGAAACACAAATTCATGTTAAGGAAACTGAGCCTCTCGCAAAAACAATTCTTCCTTAAGGACTGTGTGTATTGTTTTTGAAGAACTAAGATTGCTGAGGTACAAAGGGTAACCACGCTCAGACACAAGTTGACCTGGGTCAATGTGAGAGCACACAGGTAGGTGATGGTGAAGGAACCTACCTGTGTAGGTACTTCAATATTGGGCAGCAGGGCCTAAAATATTTTGTAGAAGCTGTTTGTCTGTAATAAGTTGATGTAATCCTCTGTTAATGCATGCAGGAACTAGACCACGGCAGCTGAGGAAAGTTCAATGTTTTATTAAAAGAGGGCATCCATCTGCGTTAAAACATAGCACACACTCGTTTCACTGAATCAATAAAACCCTCTTCCCTTATGGTTTTCAGTCTGTTTTAGTATGTAAGGGTTATTCAACAGTACAGATCTGACAGAGACTGGTGTCATTGTAAACACAGTGTTGGGTCACAATGCAGTTGCTGCCTTGTCACTATTGAGACTTCCTAATGCAATGTCTGGCTATAAGAAAGTGTCTTTGCAGATTAGTGTTATAAAACTTGGTGTCAGTTGCAGCCTGTTCCTCACTGTCAGTCACAAAAACACAAAGAGCCAACGAGACAAGAGCTAAAAAAACACCAGGAGATAAGTATGTGTCACATTATTTTGGAAATATATTTTTCTCGTTGTTATTAGCCAATCTTCCTTTTCTACTAAAGAAATACACCTTTGAAGACAGAAATACATATTTTATGTTATGACAAATTAATATTTTAAATAATTGGTGGACCTGTACATTCTGCCCCTTTTGTTTTTTGTCAGAGGAGCTGTTACATGTTACACAGGGCAGTCAGTCCTCACGATGCACCTGTTTTTCGGCTCTCACAGTCAGATGGAGTCAAACGCAGTGACTCCAGATCATTGTTGGAAGTGAAGCCTCGCAGATACAGATAAAAGAAAAAGTTGGCGGATTGTGGGTTTTCAAACTCCCACTAAGTTGTTATGTACTTAGTTCCTAAAGAGTTGCTAAGATATCTCGCAGAGCAAAAACCCACACAAAACAAATTTAAGCTCACCCGCTCACTCAGTATTAAAAAAAAAGAACACAACTTCAGACCCATCTCTGTCTCAAACTCATTTTTACTCTGTATTTTCTCTCGGTCTCAGACAGAGCTCTGGAGAATTTAAAACAAAACCAACCAAGACATCAACATCATTTTACGCTCTCTTGGTCTTAGATTGGACTTGGGCTGATGGGATTTTAACTCTTCCCAATCAGTCTTGAGTCCATTAAAGTCTTCTTCTCTTGATACGTCTCTTGATACGCTCTGGTCTCAGTCATGACTACAATAATTCCTTAACCTGGATGAAATTGTAGGTTATTGAAAATAGCCTACAATTTCCATTATAATTGTATTTGTCTACTAAAGCCATTGATTTAGACTTTATTCTCAAACTGCCCTTTATAAATATATAATATTTTCTCACTGAACAGGCCTCCCTCCTGGAAGCAATCAGTCTCCAACTCTTTCCAAACGTGTCTGGTGTATTGTATATTTGACAAGCCACTGTTGTTAATAATTTATCCTGGACATAACACCCAAAAGGACAGAAGAGACCTCTTTCTTTGCCGAGTGCAGCTCAGTCATTTGAACACACAGGTCAATGTAACACACAGCCTTTTTCACTCTACTTTTGTCTGCCCTACTTTTGCACTTTATTTCAAGAGCTCTACAGCGAGTGTTAATGCAACAAGGCTTCTCCGGTGCAGACATGTCCAGTCAAAGCAATCAGGCAGAGATAATTAATTAGACATTTAGAAGAAGACAAATGTTTAGCCTTTCTGAAGCACTCTGTTTTTTGCACATGCACAAAGTCAATAGACAACGCTTATATCTCTCTGTTAGAAATGATTTGTCATTATTTCATGCAGTAACTTTATACAAAAGGAAAATAGATTCACAACAAGTCCTTCATTTGTTTTGCTTTGTTCTGTGCATTTGTAATGGTCTGATAAATCAGGTTTAAAAAAAAGAAAGTAACGATGACAACAGTTGAGATACAAACACATAATGTCTGGTCATTAATAACAGGAACAATTAACTGCACACTGGGACAGTGATAAATGGATTACAATGAATAAGAACGATATGCCTTTAACAGAATTGTTACAGCCTTGTCTTTAAAAATGTCTGAAGAACATGCAGAAGAAATTTAGAAAGAATGTGTTCACAAAACATCTACAAAACGTTTGTCACAGTTGCTCAACCAACACCAGACTTCTCCTCAGCACTTAGCACTTTATTTTAAACCAGCCCATCCTGCAGCACATCTTCTGTTGTGTCCATGTGTATCCATTATTCACTCTTTATGTATTTATATACAGGTCACAATAAGACAATAGACAACAATGGGACACTTGATTTTAAAACTAGTATGTGTTATTACGTCTAATGAAAACAGACGTCATGCCACAACACAGTGCATCTGATGATTGCTGCTCACTGGCCATCGAAACTGCAGCTTCATCCTCTTCAGTCCACTTAAAAAAATAAAAAATAATTCCCCAAAAGGGCAGCTGAGAGAGCACACGTGACGCTTGCATGAACAAAAGAATAATGCTCCATTTTATTTCATCACTGCAGAAGACAATCACTTGCACATACACAAGTGACTGCAGTGATTTTGTTCATACAGGTCACTCTGTTTTTTTTCTCTTTTCAGCCTTTCAACAGGGCCTCCTCCTCATCTCAATAGAAACTTAGAACAGCACCCTCTAGAGTCCATTTAACCTTATAGCTACATTAAAATAAAGCTCAGAGGGTTCATTTGTGTCTGTGTTATTCCAATGGACAATGCACAAAGTAGATGTCTAAGTTAATGTCTGTGGCATCTGTCATTTGGAGAAAAATGCAGCTTTACAATATAAACTGTGAAAACTACTTCCTGTAATTTAGCCTTGCCTGGATTTGTCTAACAAATAACAAGTATTTCCTGAAGCTGTTGAGTGCTCCATTTACACTAATACCTGTTTAAAGAGAGGGCTGTCCTGACTCCTGGTGATTGTAGAGCGGAGGATGACAACTGCAGAGGAGCACCTGTGATTCCTCTAAACTTGTGTTTTTTTGGAGAAATACTTACATATATGGGCAATGTTTATGTAACTGTTCCCGCCCACGCCGCCTCTGTTTTTTAAACCAAAAGGCTTTTAGTTCAAACGAGTGAGTGCAAGTGCAAGTTGGCTGTCAGTTGGAAAATGATTTTTCTCTAAAACACTAGAACCTGATTACTTACTACATTTTGCATAAAGTTCAAATTGTTTCCATCTTTGCATTATTATTTCTGTTTATCCTTGTTCAAATAAAATCCTAATATTTCACAATCCATGACTTTTTCTGACAAATAATGGAAAATTTATGATCATTTAAACCTAAAACTACTAAAAGCTGTTTTTTTCTCAAAACAAAACTTAGGCTGAAGACCTAACTATTAGACTAGTTTAGCTCATACTGTACTTGACATATACTTTATTGGTTTCAGATAATCAGACAGGATTTCCATCAAGTTGAAAAGGCTGTGAAGGGTTTCCAGACCTTTTTTCACTGAGCCTGGGGTTTTAGATTTTTTTTTTTTGCAATCACACATCAAATCCAGTTCACCAAGAACCTGATCTGGTCCAACACAGGCCTTGAGTCTGACACATCTTCTCTGGAGGTTTGTCCAGCGTTACTTAATCAACACTTACTAATACTTCTGGTTCAATACCTGTTTGAGTGAATGTTAAATCCTTGTTGTGTAAAAAGCACTTATAGGAAAAAACATTCAAAATATTTTAATGGCTTTCCTGATACTTGCTTTATCCGGCTCAATTATATAGAATAGTTGTTAATATGTTAAGCCTGTATTGTTAGTAACAGCTGAAAACAAAAAGATAAAATGTCATAGTAACACACAAAGGGAACAAAAACAGACTTGGTTAAGACTTAAATGTTAATTACATTCATTTGTGTTTGTCTGATTTAAATTACAGTTATCAATTACAAATATATTTTGTTATTGTTGTTATTTACTAGTTTGGCTCTAAACCTCTTTGTGTTTGATACTACTGGTGCAGTGAGTAAATTGTGTTCTCGAAACAGAGTAATGTATGAGCAAGCACTTGACAAAGACCCAGGGTCATAATCTTATTTATGACTAATATCAAAGTGACAATTAGAGCCAGTGCAGCTGAGGTTCAGCACACTGGCAAATTATTTACAGTGACACTGAGGAATGACAAATGCTGTGGATGCTGTGTTTCTATAGACTCATAGTGACGCACTGACTCTGCAGGAGAACTGTACATGTGTGAAAACGCTACAGAAACGTTGTTTTTTCTGTAAGGTTTGCAACAGTGGGATGTGAATAAAACGCCATAAGGTTATTTGTGGATTGAACATTTGGGAGTCTGTTTGAAAGGATGTAATTTCACAAATACAAGATTAAAATAGCACACAACATTTCCTGACAACTATTACTAATCAAATCTAAAGCAGTCTCAAGAGAACATGGTAACCGGTGAACTTTCTTCGGTCAAGTTGAACCCACAAACAGAGCACAAGTAATAGCCTACAGTGGAGCTTTAACAATCCCAACCAAGATCATTAACAAAGACAGAAATTACTTGTGATGTACTACCCTGTCATTTCCCCCACAAGACTCGGGTTCTAAAAATTCCTTTACAAAAATGAAAGTGGCCCAGTGCAGCATGACTCCCCACTCCCACTGGGCTCTGTTGTCATGTGGATCCTAATGACAAATAAAGAGGATGGACATCACTTGTAATCATCCTCTTCTCACTGCCTGACTCATGTTGTTTGCTTATTTATTATTCAGATATTTTTCTCCTTCCTTCTGTGACAGGGCTCTGCTGCAGAAATCGAGCCAAGTGTACAGCAAACAGGCAGACACCCACATTAGGTTATCCCTTTCACAGTTTTGAGAAGCACCCAGATCCACCCACAGCCCTGAAGGCAGTGAGGAAGAGTGCAGACACGGGGAGGGGAGGGCGATTCCTGTGTGCTTGTGCATTGGTGTCTATGACAATGTGTGTTTTAGCGCTGCATATCAACATTTGTGTCCACGGCGCACCTCCACTTTTGATTGGCTGTTGCTCTACGTATGACAGCAGCCGGAAAAGACTCTCCAGGCAGCACAGTTTGGGTTTACACAGCACAAAACGTGATCATGAGGTATCCACTTTTCAACCTACTGCTCCAGTACCCATTGATGTAACATTATGTAACATTTGCACCTGTTCTACCAGCTGTGGTGCATGTTAACACTTTCTTTACATAGGCTACTAACACAATTTTATTTTTTTATAAAGTGATACAGTCCTAGGGCCTTTCTTGAATAAACTAAAATCCCAAAACTTGACTTTAATGCATAACTTTTCTGTGTTTACATATTACTATTAACTTTCACCTTCATTACACTGACATTACTGGGGTTTTAGAACTTTAAATACATTCACAGCACAAAATTACAACACGTGTCAGTAAACAAATAAAATTGATTTTCAAAATAAAATAATAAATAAATAAATATTTGTTTGCATTTGTGTCTTCTGTACAAGGTGTATAAGTGTTCTGTATAAGTTGTTGATCCTTTCTGTGTCATAGTAAATCTCATTATCCGTCAATACAACACATGACATTTCTGTACCACTGCAGTCTTCACTATGTCACATCATGTCCCCTTAATGCGTCTGGAGGTCTGTGTAAGTCATGGCATACGTCTCAGGCAACACGGAACAATGCAGAGCTCTTCCTTGCGGCCAGCAGCCCGTGCACAATTCTACCCAAGTGATTCCGTTGATCCTCTTTCCGGTGCCTTAAGCTCTGGCGTTGATATCTGCGTAGTTTGCTGTTCACAATGCTTTTGCCTCTGAGTCCCTCCCAGCTCAGAGCCCTCCCTCCCCTCACCGAGTCTCTGACACAACCGTTCTCACTTTTACACTCGCCTACTCCCGCACACACTTGCTGCTCTCTCCGTGCCTCCTCCCCTCTCCGTCTCTTACTTGCTGTCTCATTCACTCGGCGCGCCATCCACGCACTGACTCCGATTTGGGGGGGGCGGGGTTGGATATATACCTCCAGGAGCAGGCCACGAGCTTCACTGAGACTGGACCCACTTGCAGTGCAAAGACCACAAGCAAGAAGACTCCGAAGCCGGGAGTAGAAGTACCAACATTATTACACTGGAGCTTAGAAAGACGAAGCAGCCGAGAACACAGTTTTTTGATTCGCTTTTACGGACTGTCTGCTAGTTTGGAGCTCCGAAACAACTCGATTCGCCTTTACGCTATATTCCTCTGGAAATAGCATCTAAACACAGTTGGTAGTAAACTCTTTGGAGTTTGGTAAGAGTCACATTATAATTTCTTTGCTTGTGAGAGTGGACTGCACTGAAACTTGGGAGTCGACCCTGACTACTTTGTTTTGGGTCGGGGCTTGGACCTGCCTGGCGCAGAGCGAGACTTTTTCAACGCGAAAAGTTTTTCTTTTTGGCCAGACTACCTCCACTGCCCACCGAAGAAAGATCTGAAGACTTCGAGTCAAGAGTTTTTGAGTTTTTCACCAGTCGCTGCTAACCCTGAGGGATAGAGAGCCACTGACGAGACTTCAAAAATACTTAGCAAGGTAAGAACAACTTCTTCTTCTCCGTTTTTAATTGGAATTTTAACTGTTTACCTCTTCTTCTTCTTCTTTTGCGCTTTGAGTGATGCTGAGGCTGTCGCTGTCCGTGGTGCTGAAACTCTCTCAAACTGTGCTGAACTGTTTTGTGTTACATTCATCTCCCTGCTTTGTACCTGCTTTAAGTTGTAGCATATTGTTGTTGTCACATCGAGAGAAGCCACAATGGGAACCACTGCTTCAACAAAAGGGTTTGAACAACGGCAAAGTTAGTCTTCAGCAACAGGTTATAACTTGCGGGACCAGAACGGCTCTGCTTGACTTGCTCCAGATTATACTTAGACTTAGACGTAGATTTCATATTATATTATGTTGGCTTTTGCAAGAACACATGCAAACAAAGACAGATTTCTGCTTCTTTTATCAGCTCTTGTTATGTTTTAAGGTTGCATTCAAACCTACCACACACTACAACACCATGTAAGCTTTTCAAATATGGACTAGGTTTAGGTTCATAATAGACACACTAGCTTTACATTAGTCAGTACAGCTGCACGTTGTCTAAAGCATATTTCAATGGCTGCTGTTTGTGCTGTCATGCATTTGTAACAAAGCTGCAAACAAAAGGTTACACGTGTGCAATTGCCTGCCTGGGGTACAGCAAAGTGTAGGTAATTTAGGGATGAATAATGAGCTGCAATGGTTTTGCCTAAGTTTGCAAAAGAAGGTGAGCTGCAAGAACGAGGACAGTGTAATCAAAGGTTTGTCTTTCATTGGACTTTACAAATACATGCATTTGATCAAAATTGACAACCATTTCAGCAACCTACGCTCTGCTGTGAGATTTGATGAAATATCTTGTCTTTATGTTTATTCAGGAGCATAATTCAGCTTCCAGACAAAATGTCATTTGCTTATTGTTTATTTTACATGTTTGAATTAGACCTCTATCTTTAAGACAAACCAGGGCACACAAGGGCTGCATATGCCGGCACAAACAGAGAGCGTGACGCCAGTAGTTATTTTGCAGATCCAAACTGTTTATCACACTGATCTGCAAAAAATAAACCTGTCTCCATAACAACACACCGGCTGCTTTTTTGTGCTGCCAGCTTAGCAGAAATGTTGGTGAGGATGATGAAAGCAAATGAACAGAACATGAAAGAAAAGGTAAAGATCACAAAAGTGAGAGAAAAGAGAGTGAGGAAGACTTCTCCTACAACAGCTGGACGGCTCTCTGTTCACAGTGCCTCATCAAATGCCCATTCATGGAGCTTCCGGTTGTTGAGAGGCGGGAAAAGAGAGAGGACTTCGACAAAGCAGAAGTCTTTGCTGTGTTGCTCACAGAAAGGGAGGGGTAGAGAGACAGACAGTGGGGCAGGGAGGGCTGATGTGAAAAAAGATGTGGTAATTATGAATTCTCAGAAAAGTGCAGGTGCTTCACCAACTGTGTGTCTGTATAGGCACCGACTGGTCCTGCTCTATAGCACTGCATTGCCCTTTTCTTTTGTTTAACTCACAGCACGTACAGGCATCCAGCTCTGAGACTTCTACTGGTTACACACCACACCAAGACAGTGTCCTTGGTCTCTCTACTGACAAGTAGAGACCTAGACAAATGAAATCCAGAAGGCGATATGACCAGAATCCAAAAAGAAGTGAAAGTTGTTGCCGAGCAACACTGATTTATGAGGTTTAGGGACATGTTGCACTGAATAATGTTGTCTTGTAAAGATTTATTAGTATTGACTTTCGGCACTTTCCGAGGCAGAGTATGTTATTCAGTGACTCATAAGTGTTTTGAGGAGACTGCATAAGTTGACTAACATAGGCACAGAATGCATGCAAGGTTTCTTGCAAAGTGTAATAAAAATGCATGCATGTGCTTTTTTCCTTGCACACCTTGGACGTGTGACACACATGCTCTGGTATGCACTGCAGAAAAGTTGGAAATTGCACTCACTAAATGCCACAGCGGGACGTGTAATCACACTTTTCCATGGACACTGTTTGGTGTTTATTTCTAAGTCGAAGAGAGAGTGCTTTTTACAAATAACGGAACTAATAAGCATCTCTGGTTGCCAGTGGCAATGGTGCTGCAGACGTCAGACTGACGCACATGAACGTGTTTCAGTTCAGTGTGTGGGAGGAAAGAGCAAGAGCTCGGAGATACCATCCTACTGTGAAGGACTGTAATTGCAGTGTGAGTGCAATTATGTCCTGAAGACTGGGCATTTTTGATCACTGAGTCCGCCCTTAAACACTATGATGCTGATCACAAGTAAATCTGTTATGCATGAAAAAATCA
The DNA here is from genome assembly GCA_024416835.2 of Perccottus glenii. Taxonomy (NCBI): domain Eukaryota; kingdom Metazoa; phylum Chordata; class Actinopteri; order Gobiiformes; family Odontobutidae; genus Perccottus; species Perccottus glenii. The sequence goes on from CM044562.2 coordinate 9,145,661, forward strand.
CACAATAGATCCAATTAAAATGCATTACATTGTTATAAATTGGGATGTTTGGTGCTTTGTGTTGATAAACGTGTGTGGCTCATGAATAATTTTCTCTTTTTTTCTTCTTTCCATTTGTCTCTACAGCTCATCATCGATTGAAAAATGAAAGATTGTCTGATTATCTAAAATAATTGGCAATTTAACAGAGAGCTTGAGAAGAGTCAAAAGATCTCAAACGAGTGCAGTAACTTGCAACAAAGAAGTTTAACAACATCCTAGTTTTAAGAAGTACAAAAGCATCATCAAAGCCGACCCAATGGCGTGGTCAGCTGTCTTTGGCCCTTGTGTGGCCCTTCTTCTGGTTTTCATCGGTATGACCTCCTGCACTCCCTCTGGCCCGGCTCTCCGACCTGTGCCACCCTGGAACAAAGCCGGTTCTTTGGTGTATTCTCGTCCTCAACAACTCTGCCTTCCTCGCCATGCTCCTGGACCCTTCAAAACCCAGACCCTCGCCGCTACAATGTCTACATGAAGATCACCAAGCCCACAGTCTCCTGTGTGCCCCGCCAAATCAGAACCTTCCAATTTGACTCCTTTATCGAAACCTCTCGTACTTACCTGGGGATGGAGAGTTTTGATGAGGTTGTTAGGCTGTGTGACGCCTCCACAACTGTCACCTACTTGGAATCCAGCAAGCAGTTCCTCCAAATGCGCAAAGTGGACCCAAGCAATGGCCTGGAGGTTGTTGGTAGGGAGAGCGACATCAGCGAGTTCAAGGCAGAGTTTCTAGTCGTGGGGAAGAGGAACCCAAGCATGCCCGCTTGCCAGATGTTGTGCCAATGGTTGGAGAAGTGCCTTAACAGTAGCACCCATGATTATCCCTGTGGCATCATGAATACACCTTGCCAGTGTTGGGAGACCCCCAAGAGGAAGCCAGGAAGCTGCTACAGAGGAGGGGTCTTAGTCGAGAAGTGCCTTTCTGCTCCTAAAGACAACGGGCGTGATGCTGAGATTATCAGTAAGTTCTTTTGAAACTCATACAAACTACAACAAAACGTCCTAGTAGGTTGGTTTATGTTGCTGTTTTGTAATAAAAAGGCTAGACGGCCAGGCTAGACGTTCATAGGGGGTCCTGTTTAGCTGAACCCTGAGCACTGCAGGCTATCTCCATTTCTCCATGCACTTAGTTTGTGTCTCAGGGGCTGCTGAGGCTAATGATCCGTGCTTACAAAACGAAAGTCCAAGGGGAAGGTTGTGCAGCCTGTTCCCACAAAGTAATGAAAAGTAAATTTAAGGTGTTAAGAAATTTACCAGTGCACCTTGAGGCTTAAGTGGCAGGGCTGCTTAAACTGCACACGCATTGCCAGGCGTCCATTTTGTCTTGCAGGACAAAGTGTGAGCTCAATGCTTGGCAAAGGTGTCTGGGTTTTTTTGGCGAGAGATACACAGGGCATGTTTGTGTGTTAGAAAAGAGCACAAAGACCTCACAGTCAGCAGGCAACGGAAATCGAAGCAGAGTGCTTGTGGTAGTTATGGCAACGCACCTGTTGCCCATATACAAAGCTCTGCAATGGTTAGGTCAAAGCTGTTAAAGCAAACTGCAATAGCTTGAGTGCTGAAAAAAATCCCTGCATTCTGCTCTCACATATAAGGTCCGGTCACGTGAGGTTCAAAAGTGTGATTTTAACAAAATGACTTGAAATGATTGAGCCTCACTTGTCTAACTCCATGAACCATTGTGTCTTGCAGAGGGTTGGGCTAGTTGGGGCCGCTGGTCAGTGTGCAGCCAGGAGTGTGGTGGCGGAGTTCAGGTGCGTAGCCGAACATGTCAGCCCAACGATGCTGTGTGCGAAGGAACCGTGGAAGAGGGACGGGCTTGCAACCCCCAGCCTTGCATTGGTAAGAAAACCTGTCATTTAGGCTTTATTTGGAAGCACTTCTCGCCAGGTGCACTCCTTCAGGACAATAATCATCCAATTTCTACATTCTTTCACAGGCAAAGAGCGCAGCAAGAGTTCAGGCCTGAGAGCCATCGTTGGTTTGAGGAGAGACGGTGTTGATGCCTCCAACCAGGGACTTGTTGCAACCCAGACAGGTGAGAAAAAAAAAAAAAAGTATAGTAAAGTCATATACAAATCCTTTGAAAACTTTCACATTGGTTTCTGTCTTGTTATATTAACCCTCTAATTGGTCCTTTCTCTAGATGCTAAGGCAGATGAGTGGTCTCCCTGGAGTGTGTGTTCAGTGACCTGCGGTGAGGGCTGGCAGGATCGTACCCGTGTCTGTGCCACATCCTCCTTCTATACGGAAGGAGGATGTGTCGGACCCCTGCGTGAGAGCCGTCCCTGCAACAACTCAGCTGTCTGCCCTGGTGAGTGTCTGTGGCAGGCTACACATTAAATGGTAGCATAATTGAGACAGTAGCAATATCTCATAATGACTTAACTTACTGTCACAAAAATCTGAGAAGTGAATATACAGTAATTATTGTTTAACAGCTCAGAAAATACAGCATTTATTCTTAATATTCTGTGCACTGTGTCTTTGAGATCTTATAGTAACTGCCCCATCTAGTGGAGACTTTATAAAGTGTATTTTCTGTAAATCAACACATGCCTCTTCTCTCTTTTTTAGTGGATGGTGCCTGGGATGACTGGGCCCCCTGGAGTCTGTGCTCGTCCACTTGCGGCCGTGGTTTCCGTGACCGTGTTCGCTCTTGCAAGCAGCCAGAAAATGGAGGAAAGCCTTGCCTGGGCTACACTAGACAAACCAAGTTCTGCAACATTGCTGTCTGCCCAGGTAATGAATTTAAATAAATGGGTTTCTATTTCAAAGGGAAGAGCCATGTTATTTTTCCGGAGGTATTTACAGATGAATTTACTTACTGTGATAATTACAAGTTCAATAATATTACTGCTCTCACAGACAGGAAGTGTGACATTGAATCTGACTCATCAACAGAATAAAGAGCGTTAGTCAGTGGCTTTATAATAACCGCTGGTGACTCATGCAGTTCATGGTCATTCAATATATCAGTAATTTGCCTCCCACATTTCTACTAAAGGGTTTTTTGAACTTTAATTTTCACAGTTACATTTCTCCAGTTAAGGTAGTGATCTGTTATAGCTTTATTTCTCTGAATGGCAAAGAAAGGCAGTATTTATCAACAATTAGGATTCTTTATACTATTCCTAAGGGTCCTTGTAATATTACATTATCTTTATTTTGTGAAATAAAATAACATTTAAAGTTCAAGGACAACTCAAAGTCCAACTTCCGTTTGTGTTAGACTAAGTACATCATGTCAAATGTTTATCGCATCAGTGAGTCTGCTTTGATGTTTGTCTCCTGCGGGGTCTGTCGAGTCCTAACCCTCTGCTTTTTCTGTGCTTCTCTGCCTCCCTCTAGTGGACGGACACTGGAATGACTGGGCTGCCTGGAGTGACTGCTCTGCCACTTGCTCAAACGGGACCAGACAGAGGACAAGGGAGTGCAACGGGCCATCTTATGGGGGCTCTGAGTGCCATGGCAGCTGGAAAGAGACTGACAACTGCTTCCTGAAAGAGTGCCCCGGTAAAAAAAAATCCATATAGCATTTAGTATTCAGCTGGTAAAAGATGTGTCAGAGTTAATGAGGTTTTTGTGTGATTTTAGTTGATGGACGCTGGCATTCATGGACCAACTGGGGCAGCTGCAGTAAGACGTGTGGTGGGGGCATCCAGCAGAGACAGAGAGTGTGCGAAGGCCCTTTCTTTGGTGGAGAACCTTGCAATGGAGACAATAAGGAACAAAAAAGATGCAATGAGAAGAGATGCCCTGGTTAGTCTAATTCCCAATATAAGAAATTACAATGTAATACATAATTCATTTATTAATGTACCATATTTATGCTGTTGTAGAGCCCCATGAGATCTGCCCTGAGCAAAACACAGGGGATGTTGTGTGGAAGAAAACCCCCGCTGGTGACATGGCTGCTATTCCTTGCCCAAATGACGCCTCAGGTACATATCACTGTTGAAAATCGAGCAAAATGACATCCATTTTGACTTTTAAATAGTTGATTATAAGTCATGTTCTTTTTTTCCTGCTCTCAGGTGTTATCCTGCGCCGCTGCACCCTGGACGCTGTTGGTCTTGCCTCATGGGAAAACCCAACTCACATCAAGTGTGTTTCCAAGAACTACGAGAACATTCAGACCCTGGTGAGAAAAAGTTTAAATTCTGTTTCCCAGGAGTTGTCTCAGAACTCACAATGTCAGTGACTCAGATTAACTTTTTTACTTTTCTACTACAGTCCAGAGACTACAATGCCAAAGCGCGTATGGGCCAGAGTGTGGACGGGATCGCTGAGGTCATTTCACGACTGAGATTTTCCTCGGATGAAGATGCCAAGTACAGCGGGGATCTGTTTGCTGTCATGGAAATCCTCAAAAACACCACCGAAGTGTACAAAGCAACCAGGCTAAGGCTGAGCAATGCTGATGTAGAGGTACACTCCACTTTAATGACAGTGACTCTTCAGTAAAAAAAGAAAATGTCACAATTAGGACCTTTCTAACACCTCTCTTTAATAATCCACAGAATTATGTCCAGACCATCAGCAACTTACTGAAGGAGGAGCACCGTGACAAATGGGAAGAGGCACAGCTGGTACGTGACAAGAGGGTGTCTGTATGAGTGAATATGAGCCGGAGAAAAAATAAGTCTGTCATGTACTTGAGATGGGATGAGTGTGTGCGATGCAGAGAGGTTGTGAAAAAGTTTGTGTCAAAAATTGGGAACTGGATGTTTTCTTGCACTTATTAAGCATACAGCAAAATGGATTAAGAGTATTCATTATAATTGCACAAATGAAGCAGTTCATTAACAGGACTGACCACCTGTTAACATTCTGATTGGACATCCTTTTGCAAAAATTAAGTGCTCAAGTACAATGCAGAATAAAAGAGTGGAAAGAAGAAGAAACCCATATGACCATAATACATTGATAAAGAGCAAAAAGTGAATAACTATGACCACTGCAGCGAGAGAAAGCAAAAACTTCAAGGTGACAGAGAGACTGATTCAGGGAAAAGCACCCCACCCACTCTGCAATCTGTGCGTCTATGTACCATCCTACATATCGATGGTAGTTGTAAAAGGGATGGAGACAACGCATCGCATACAAGTACACACCTAGCGCCCACATCGCTGCAGATCTGCGTCAGAGACACGCAAGTCAGACAGCCCTCCCTTGCACTGAGTGAAAAAAAATGGTGGATGAATCAGCCTGTCCATTTATGGCCTTAAGGAAGTTCTGCAGTTGCATAGCAGCAAATAGTTTTTTTTTATCAGAGTTCTTCTTCCATTTTTACAGCTAGGTGCAGACTGAGCAAACAGAACAAATACAAATCTAGAAATGATTGTGCAAATAATAGTGCAATTAAACCACTTGTTAAATTGGGTTATAATACATTTGTCTGTTCTGTGTCTAACTACTCTATGCTATTATGCAGATGGGTGCCAGCATTAAAGAGTTCCTCCGCCTTGTTGAAGACTTTGTGAACATGATCGGTATGCAAATGAGCGGCTTCCAGGACATTTATGAAGTCACTGAGAATTTAGGTGAGTCCTTATTTCCCTGCCAGCTGCTCTCTGCTCATCTTTCAGATAGAGAGTGCATCAATCTTAATTTTACCTGCAAATGTGTGTCCTTACAAGCAGAGGAGTTCATCAGTTATGGCTCTGACAGGACATATTCCTTCTGCCCTGAATCAAATGCTGGGCATCTGGTCCTATTGTATTTGGCATAGCACATTGGTGTCCTTTACACAAACTTGTCAAGCTGTCAGATACTGTAGAAACTGTAACTTCACAGTCTGAGTCACTCTGTGACTTGGTGTCATTCTCACTGAATTTAGTTGTAAAGAACTATTCTGGTCAGAAACCCATGACACATTAGGCCAAAATGTGTTGGACTACTTGCTCACTCAATCTTATCTAATTTTAAAATCCTCATGCATTTTTTCAATCTTTATATTTTGCAGTGATGAGTATTCACAAGCGCCCCACATCAACAAACTCCAACTTCACTTTCCCTGTGAAGGGATGGAGGGGCATGTTGGACTGGGTCAGGAGCTCTGAGGAGAAGATTACAGTGTCCCGGGATGCCTTGTCTATTGAGCAAGCTGGTAAGGCTATTGTGACAAAAAGATATAGATCAAAACCTTTACACAGCAAAATCAAGACAAAAAGAACTCTTCATCTAATGTGGCATTTTGTTTTCTCTCTAGATGGCAATGATGCTTTTGTGACTGGCATCGTCCTCTACAAAAACCTTGCATCTATTCTGTCCTTCCAGAGGTAATGCAATTTATTATAAAAAAATGTTTTATTGGTACGTAGCTGACATTCACAATGTAGACACAAGATGGCGCCTTTAGTTGAAAAAACACTCTTTCCTTCATTTTGTCTCACCTTTTGCTTGACACTAGAAAATACTGCAGCTATGCAACAACTCCTTCAGTTCAGACTTTATTTGGTAGGGACCATGTACAACATTTATCTCAGAAAGACAAAGATATACTGTATCAGATTATAGCTATGCAGCTTATTTCCATCTATGGTCTCTAGTAGTAATCCTTGGCCGTGTTCATACATTATTCCTCACACTAACTGTATAATATCTTCTTTCTCTGCAGCAACGCCACTCTGTTCAACTCTAAGGTTGTCACAGTGATTGTCAGTCCCTCTCCGACCCTCCTTTCATCCCCCGTTGAGATCGAGTTCCCTCACCTCCACAACGTAAGTCCCCCTCAATGTTCTTCTAATGGTTACACAATCTAATAGAGCCCCATGAAAAATATCACCCTCCCTCTGGGTGTTTGCTCAGCACAGACTGCGCTTGACATTTCCCTGACATTTTGCAGTGACTTTTACGTATACTTGTGGCAGTCTAAAAACCTGCAAAGTTCACAGAAAACGGTCAGCGGCCGATGATGAGATAACATGTTCAGTAATTAGCCCGTGCAGCTGATAAATCGCAGTCATTTTTAGTCACATGCATGCATTACGGGGGATTGTGTTGAGCATGTGGCTGTCAGATAGGTGTTGCATCTTACACTTATGAGCACAGTGTCCCAACCTACACATTTCCCATTTTTGAAACCTTCTGTTCTGTTTTGCAGGACACTATGAATGAGACATGTCTGTCATGGGACGAGAGTGAGACGTAAGTGTTGACTTCAGTTGTTTTTCTCCTTAAATATCCCTCCATGTTTTGGCCTTGTTGCCTTTCTTAATGTTGTTGATGTCCTCTCATACATCTGTCATCGGAAAATGAGCACTCAAGCACTTTCATTTTCCGTGTAAAAAGCAGTTCATCACTTTGCCACATGTCAGTCATTTCCGACAACTAGGACAGAGAAACGCCACACCGCATTGGCCCGTCAGCCAGAAGCACCAGGCCTCACTCAGCTGTCTCACACACTTAAGACGTGACATATAGATTCAAGAAATGACAACTTCAATGACCCTCAAAACTGCAGAGTGCTTATGGTTGAGTGACAATCTGCTTCAATCTCTTGCCTCACATTAAAGGAGTGAGAAAAGCACACTTCCAACTTTACAACGTTCATACAGTATGTCATAAGTTCATGGCAACAGCATATGAGAGGTTTTTATTTAAATTGCGCTTACATGAATTTGAATGACTATATGAAAGTAGCACTGTGTGGCCTGGCCCAGATCAATCAACCTGAGGTCTTGCAAATACACAGGTGGACCATTTGCATTTAGATAGATTTGTAGAGTCGTGGAGTACAGATAAGAAAATGAAAATGCATTCAACTCCAATTCCAATGAAAAAAAACAGGCCCCTTTTACCTACCAAAAAACAAAAGCTAGATGGAAGTTAATGCAGAATAGTCTAATGAGAAAATGTGATTAACTCTTTCAGATGGTGGGAGGGCCAAGGGTCAAATTAGATCTTTTTTATCTCAGATGAGGTTATTGGCAGGATAGACACAACAGATATGGCAATGGCAGGAAGTTCAGTCTCATGCTTGACTTTAGGGTCAAAATTAGGAAATTAACCTTTACGAATCAGATTTAATGAAAACAAAATGACAAATCATGTGAAATATGGTTTTGGGGAAACTAGCAGGGAACTATTTGACCTGGTGTACGTGAACTCGAACATGGCTCTGAAATGCACTTGCAGAGCTGGCTGACATCATCCCAGTTAGCCTCCATGGTCATTTAGTCCATCTTTTAGCCCTAATGCTCTCTGGCATTTGGACATCTGCTTGCACACAACGCCAAATCTTCCGTTTAACATTAGCCATCACCCTTAAGTAGTTGTCAATACTTGTCATGAGTCACTTGTGCTGCTTTAGTGTTCAAGTCAGATGTGTCCATAAATTTGAGGCATTTGTCACTATCTTCACATGGAACACATTGTCCCTGTATGTCTGTGGTGCACTGGCCAAGTGTCAACAATAATATCATGTCTACTAGGAGAAATAATTGATAATGATTATGGTAAAGCTGTGATTTATGAAGGCTTATCACCATTAATCACGCCATAAATGGTCTTTGATGTTTAGGAACATAAAAAACAATGTTAGATAAGATAGCATGTGTTGGAGTTTGCAGTTTATAGTGACAATCTTATGAAAGCCATGTTTTTTTTTCACCACTGACATCAAAGAAAATCAATAGAGACGTTCCCACTAGAGCTGTGTGAGATGTGAACGCAGCCTATCCTCTGCTAACCCGCTGTCTCTCTGTCTGCCTGCCTCTCCTTCCTCCTTCCCTCCTTCCCCTGTGCAGTTCCTCTCTGCTCGGGTCTTGGTCTGCTCGGAGCTGCAGAGCGGTGCCCGTTCATTCATTCAGAACCAAATGCGTGTGTGACAGCCTCTCCACCTTCGCCATTTTAGCGCGCGTCAACTTCGACTCGGTAAGATCCCTTTTTATTCCTGCTATTCAAGTACCTTTTAATATCCTTCACTCGCCTGTAAACGCTTTTCTGTTGCATTGTGTTGCTACGGTAGATTCACAGGCTACAGTTGTTTTTTTGTTGTTGTTTTTTCATCTGAACCATTTGCTTTTGCGCTGCCTTTGTCTTGTGCAGGTGCCGCTCACTTAACAAATCTCGATCTTTTATCGATCAGAATAAGCTAACAACGTGTTGATAATCGCTTATTACCATCGAAAAAATAGTAGCAATATTTAAACTGAAACGTTTAACGCATTTTCACTTCATAAACAATGACTTGGACGTCTATTGGATCACATTTAAATTGCAAATACGCATATGGAAACGCATTTGCATGATACTAAAAGAAATCAATGGGATTTAGCATGTTGCATCGTTTTATTACTGCTATTTGGTTAAACTAATTAAACACCAGTTTCTTTTTTTTATTTTGCATTGCGGACAAGACAATGTGTAATTTTGTCCAGCAGACTGTGTTTCTCGATAAGATGCTGCTGGCTCTCCTGTTGCCTTGGTAACGGCTTCTGCAGCTCAAACTCGGCCTGTGTTTTTTGATAAGTGGGAGGCTTGGGGGGAACAAACAAAGCAATATACAGCTCATAGACTTTATATCTGTTTCTAAAATGCCCCCAGGAGAGAAAAAGAATGGCTTGTCTAGTTCCACTTTACAGCTACATACACCACAATCAACAGATGTTAAGTGCAAAGAGCAAACGCAGTTACCTTATCTATCCACTGCAGTGTTTATTTTATTTTTTATCTTAAACTATAATCTTTTTCATGTTAACCTGTTGTTTGCGCATTCTGTTCCTAAACCCCCTTTCTTTTTATGCTCGAACTGTACAAAAACATAAAAACATCTGCGCCAATCATGCTTTCTGACAATATCTCTGAATTCTCCATTGCATTGACTATGCTCCCCCCTCCTTTATCATCTTCGTTCACAAGTCTGAAGATGGGCCAATGAGAGACAAATGTCTGGTCATGCATTGATGGTGCCTCCCATCCTTTGATGTGAGCGCCATTGGACATTGTTCAGTAACATCTTTCTGTGAGCCACGTGAGAAGATAACACAGGCACTGCAGCAGACATTTATCCACAAATGTTGGCAAGTGTTTAGTGCTTTACAGGGGCTTTTGGCACATAACAGATCTGAGTCATGATCATCTGGGGGTCCACTGGGAGCAGACCTCCCTGTTAGTACAGCAGATGCCCTTGACCACTCATTAGTGCAGTCACAATATAATGATTTAAAGTGGGTTTCTTCACATTTTAATCGTGCTTAGCCTGATTCTGATTTAAAAATAAAGAATATGCGGTCAAGGACGGGCAGAAGACAGGCTTTATATTTGGGTCAAACTGGCTGTCTGGATCCCTCTCAGAGGCCCAATGGTACATCATGATCAACCCAGATATAGAGTGAAGGGAACATAGTGTATCCTCTTGTTACAAGTCTTTTCCCACATCGGGTAAACTCAGAAGCGAGGGGACATCTTGCAGCTTCTTTGCCATCTGTTTTTGGGGGCACTTGTGATAAAGTCGGATAGATTTTTGCAACAAATTTGCCACACTAAATTAAGCTTTGGTTGCCTTCACCAGCTGTGCTGCCATTTATCAGGAAATCCTATGTGGAGCTCATTTGGAAGTGAAGAAACAATCCATTAAGCCGCAGTATTAAAATTCTTAGACACTATCAACAATGGAGAATGTATCAGAAGCAATGGTTCGCATGCGGCCGCAATAACACAATTTATGACCTTCATAAATCAAACGGATGCCAAGCGCTGTCCATTCTTTCCCCTCCATCTGTGATAATTTGATACCTGCAGATTTATTACATTTGAGGACGTTGTTTCACTCACTTTTGGAGCCACTTAGCCTTTCTTTCTCCTTTTTTCTCTGTTAACACATCACTGAAATATAATCACACCATTTGTAGCCACAAGGATTTCACATGCATCGTGATGACAGCCTGATCCGAGGTGTTAGATTACCTCCAAATCTCACTGAAGCCATTAGTGTGGGTGGGGAGATAAAGATTATACATGGGAGACAATTAGCCTAGGGTCGTTTAAGTGTCTGGGATTTGTAATCTAACGATTGTAGAGCCCGGGCGTTTTGAATCATGTGATGGTCAGCGCCGTGAGTAGGGAAAGGTGCTAAGCTACTGTCGCAGATCAGAAGGGCAGGTGGTGGCAGATTAATACATAGGCGATAATGGTTCCACCTGTTCCTGCTGGGAGGTGTAAGGAAGCCCGCTTGGCACTCTTTCACCAACACGCACAATTCCAATGACAGAAAGCCCAACCATTACTTAATAAAATGACATAATACTAAACCCAGTATAATATACCTACAAAATTATCCATCCAACCCGTAACACATAACTGAGTTAAATGAAAGGCTATAAGAAAATAGATCCAGATGTCTGTCAGTGATTAGAAGCTTGCTGTAGCAGGTCAATCTAATGGCCAACAACCCTACTGTAGTGCGTCTGGGAAATAAATGACCACCCTCCCACACATCTAACTACCCAGCCACCCTCCCTCGCCGCTTTCTAGTGAGACATGTGTGCTCTGTATCCTCCTCGGCTCATTTGCTGACTCAAAAACTCAATGGAGAAACGCAGTGACCCTGACCATTTGTTTAGTTTGCCGCTCCATCTTTCTGACACATTCACCTTGGGGTCACCTTGCCTCAGCCCTGTCCTGATTGTGCCATTCATCTGTTTGCCTAAAGGGAGCTGTCTGGTATTGCAGATAGTGTGTGCCCAGAGGCTTGTTAACTGGTTGTTACTGTGAGTGTGTGTTGTTTTTAATGCTTGCGTGTCTGCGGAACTGGCTCTAACAGGCATATTCGGTCTTGTCTCCTCTGTGTAGATCATGGACAAGAATCTACTACCGTCCGTGACGCTCATCGTTGGCTGTGGGGTCTCTTCTCTCACCCTGCTGCTCCTCATCATCATCTATGTCTCTGTTTGGAAGTAAGTAACCCTACCACCAGCTATGTTGACTCTACAATTCAGCTGCTTTTACAAAACTCACTCTTTTTCTCTTTTAAAAATCAGGTACATCCGCTCAGAGCGCTCTGTTATCCTCATCAACTTCTGCCTCTCCATTATATGCTCAAACGCCCTCATTCTTATTGGACAAACTCAGGCTCGCAACAAGGTAATGCATCCTTGTCCCAATCTTTTTTTTTAAACTTCCCTGCGGGTTTTTTCTTATTGGACTTTTAACACTCAACACTATCTTCTCTGTCTGTCCTTCCTGGCCTCCTGCAGGTGGTGTGCTCTCTTGTGGCTGCGCTTCTCCACTTCTTTTTCCTCTCCTCTTTCTGTTGGGTGCTGACAGAAGCTTGGCAGTCCTACATGGCTGTCACTGGTCGTCTGCGCAACCGCATTATTCGCAAGCGCTTCTTGTGCTTGGGCTGGGGTAAGAAACAATTTAAACTCACCTTTTGTTTCTCATTGTTTCTGCCACATTTCACCAAACTAAACTCTTTGGGTTTTTGTCTTTTAGGGCTTCCTGCATTGGTTGTGGCTGTGTCTGTGGGCTTCACAAAAGCAAAAGGATATGGCACTGTCAACTAGTAAGTATTCAACATCTGTTTATTATAAGCTTTTATTTTGTGAACCTTTCCTTTAGCTAAAGCTCAATATTCTTCTTTTTTTTTTCCAGTTGCTGGTTGTCTCTTGAAGGTGGACTCCTCTACTCCTTTGTTGGCCCTGCTGCAGCCGTTGTCCTGGTGCGTATTGCTTTGAATCCTAAAGCATCCTGGGATATTTCTCCATGGGTTATTAATGCATTACCAGTTATTACCTCATCTAATCCTTATTGGTTCTTCTTGCACACAGGTGAATATGGTCATTGGTATTCTGGTCTTCAACAAGCTGGTATCCAAGGACGGCATCACCGACGTGAAGCTGAAGGAGAGAGCAGGGTAGGTCCTATTGATCTCCTTAGTACACACCGGAGTATGTTGTTTATGGCCCTTATCAGCTCCATGATTAACTGGCTTTGCAGGAGATGAAAGGTGCAAAAAATAATGAGTTTAATTTATTTTTTATTGTTCATTTTGCAGGGCATCTCTGTGGAGCTCCTGTGTGGTCCTGCCCCTCTTGGCTCTCACGTGGATGTCTGCCGTACTCGCCATCACCGACCGCCGCTCTGCCCTCTTCCAGATCCTGTTTGCCGTTTTCGACTCTCTGGAGGGCTTCATCATTGTCATGGTGCACTGCATCCTGCGTAGAGAGGTACGTAATAAGATAGTTTAGCCAGAAAATAAGAAAAGAGGCTGTTTTTGTTTTGCTTTATGGGGGTTACAAGAGCTGTGATTAAAAAGCTATTTCCATTGTCTATTAGGTCCAAGAGGCTGTAAAGTGCAGAGTAGTAGACCGCAAGGACGATGGCAATGGAGATTCTGGCAGCTCCCATCACAACAGCCACTCTCAGCATATGGTAAATCTCTTGGCTTTCTGCCTTTTTAATGTCTTGAGTGCTTTTTGCATTTTTGTTTCTAAATGAATATATGCATATGATAAGCTTGGACTAATATAGTCTACTTTTTATTCTTTTATCAGCAGTCTGATAACGAAAAAGATGGAGATTCAAGCAGACAAGGTAATTCACTTACATTTGTCTTTAACCATTTTTCCATTTGCATTTGTATAAGGCATGCTTTTCAAAAATGTAATATATTTGTTGAACAGAAATGTAATGATCTCTCCTCTTTGTCTTAAAGGAATGAAAAGCTCTTCTGAGGAAAAGATGCCCCCTCCCCAGCTGCCCCTCCCAATGGGCTCCAACTTCCACACACTGCCATCCAAACCCAGCAAGAGCCACATGCAGGCCGTTCCCGAATATTCCAGCCACACTTTAACCCTGAAGAGAGACAAGGGTCTTCTGGTGGGTGGAGTGGACCCATCCTGTGGTAAACCAGTGTACGTTTGCGAAGGCGAGCTCTTCAAACAGCTGGACGCCGATCTTGCCCGCGTTCAGGCTGAGGGGAGTGTCTCTGATGGCAGCGGCTACATCCTGATGCCCAACACAACCTCCACGCTTAGGGCCAAACCCAAAGACGACCAGAGCAAGTACAACATCGCCGTGGATCAGCTGCCTCAGGCCAGACTCATGCATCTCGGTGGGCCCTTCGCAGAGCCTCAGGCCGCCTTCGGGATCCAGTCCATCCCCCCGGACCAGGTCAGCATGTCGTACTCGGAAAGGGACTCGCCGATCCAGAATATCCACAACATGTCCAGCGAGTCTCATATCACCCACAGCAGCTTGGAAAACACCTTTGAGTCTATGAACTCCATGATGTCCAAGAGTGAGACCATCTCTACTCTGTCCATGAGCTCTCTAGAGGTAACTATCAATTCAATTTGTGTAATAATGTATTGGATCTCCAATACCATATTAAAACTTAACTCAGTGTGTTTTTCTTTTTCATTGCAGAGGCAGAAATCCCGTTATGCTGAGTTGGATTTCGAGGTAAATAGTTTTTAAAGAATTTTCTTTAAACATAATTATATGGGTTCTCTGTGCATTGTGTAATAATTAATGTTGTTTTTTTTTGTAGAAAATAATGCACACCAAGAAACGCCATCAGAATATGTTCCAAGACCTCAACAGGAAGTTACATCATGCTGAAAAAGACAGAGAGTCCCCTGCGTCTGACAGCAAGGTAAATTCAGAATAATGTGCTCATCCATCGATTTTCATTTCCATTAATCATGTGAAGCTAAAACAGAAACATCAACAAGCATAAAAGAGGCAGAAGATTGTAGTGGATTAAAATGACCTTTAAAGCAACCAGTCTTTGTGTATTGCATGGTTGTCATTACTTGGAGGTCATTTGAATAAGGCTGTGTTTTCTTCCTTCTTACAGTCTGTGAGATGGAGTGTCTCTTCTGGCGGAAGTGACAAAACGAACCACAGCGTGAGTGTTTATATACAACCTCACACTCATATAACTATAGATATATAACACTTGCCTCAGGGAGGAATAACATCCCCCAAAATGACTTTCATTGTTATACAATCACCACTGATGTAATGAAGCCCATTTCATTTTTGATTAAACCTAGAATTGCTCTGGGCTAATGAGAGACACCTGAAATGCTAAAGTTCCTTGTTTTTTGTGTCTCAACAGGACAAACAGCAATCTTCAATGGAGAGGCCATGGGAAGGAGTCCGTGGAATACCCCAGTCACCCCCTGCCTGGGTCCGCAAAGACATGGAGCCTCTCGCCGCCTCTCCTCTGGAGCTGCACTCTGTGGAGTGGGAGAAGACGAGCACCACCATCCCTCTTGTGGGGCAGGACATTATCGACCTGCAAACTGAGGTCTGAGGAGAAGGAAGGGGGCCGGATACGAGCCACCTGAATTCACCTCGGTTACCTTTTTGATTCGGGATCCTACATGAAGGAATCCAAGAAAGGGAAGCAAGTAAAAAAATAGGTCTCAGAATCAGTGTCTTCAAAGCCTCAGCCAGAGATGGCTGGGGGTAAAGAGGGAGGGATGGAACAGGTGGAGAAGTTTATGTGATGGGATGTTAAATGTAGCTTCTCTGTTGTGGACTTGAAGCATCTCTTGTCAGAGTGCTTTGAAAATGTTTAGTGCAGAGATAAGTGGTGTTCATGGACCAGGACTGGTTGTGGCTCCATTTACTCTTCACTTGGAGTTTCCCTGAACCTAAAAAGTGTTCAGAAGATGTGGTCGACATGTCTGTGCTTCTTTTTTCCTTCAACTCAGCTTTGGAAAAAATATTGAAACAATATCAAGATGGTGTGTCCTCCCTGCTTCTTGAGGGGAGAAGCCCAAAAGAACTTTGCTGATTAACAGCCAAGTTACCTTCCAATAAACGACAAGGCATGAGGGCAAACAGGACAACTTTTCATGCTTGGAGTCCAACAATCTGCATTTAGTTTTCATTTCGTCTGTACCACTTCACACTTGGACATCTTCTAATGAGACTCTTAACGTGAGACTTTGAAGTTGAAGAAAACCTGTATTAACTATTGCAGTCATCATGGTTGTTGTTATTACAATGATTATTGTCAGTGTTATGAGAATCAGTGTTATATTCTGATTACCTGTGGTGTCATCTTTGCTTTCATTCACCGCTGTCAACAACAAATTTTAATTATTTTTCTAATTTGCCAACGGATTTCAGAAGGATTCATGTGTAATGTGTTGTGAGCCCGTATGGACTGCATCGGGACAAACATACAGCGTGGTGATGGAGGAGATGAATGACCCGTCACATCCTGGTTTTTACAGCATTTTGCTTTATTACCAAAACACCAGCAACCAGGATGAACACAGACTCTCACACAGGAAGAGCAGTGCACTCTGGGAAATGCTGGGTGAAAACGTGAGGTTTAATCAGATGCTCAACCTCTCTTTAACTGGCACAAGATGCAGGCTCTTCCATGTCGCACACGAGGATTAAGGGTCAGAAGGACTTTCATCATCGCCCCTTTGTTTCTCAGCCTTGCAGGACTCCTGAACTGAGCTGAGGCTCCTGCCACAACTTCCACGGTGGCAGCTCCTCTAGACTTCAACACATTTGTGTTTCAGCCATCAGTGTGAACTAGTGCAATATGATGGGTGCTTGATGCTCAAGCAAGACTGATATTAAGTTATAGGCAGTTTTTTCTTACCAATGTTTCAAACTTTTATACCATCTTCCTCATATAGATGCTTTATGAGAATATTGTATAACAAATCTGTATTAGTAATTCAAAGAATTTATTCACTAGAGATTTGTTAGCACATGACTCCATGTTCGGAGCCTCTGTGACAGGTAGATAACTGTACTTCAATAAACATTATATAGAATGAATGAATATCTGTGCTTCAGGATCTTTGTGATTACCCAGCGCTGTGTAGCGATGGGTAATTGAACCTCATGTCTTCAGTGTGTTTTTGATAACCTTGTCAGTAACTCAGCAGTATGTTTTACCAGCCGATTCCTCACAGCCCAGTTCATACCTCGAGTTACGCGTCTTGAAGACCCACTTGTATTTCCTTGTCATTTTGTTTTGTATGTTACGTTTAACCTCCTATAATGTACAGTTTTCACAGCACAAAGTGAATGTTGAATTATTTCTAATAAAAAACACTATATTAAATTAAAAAAGTGGCTTTTGCTTATTATCTTAACCGAGATGAAATACTGTATAATCAATGCACCAGCAGTACCTAAAATATCCAGACTACAAAGACATACTTAAAATAACTGTTCAAAAGTAAATGTCAGAAATGAGCAAAAAGACACAGAACAAGGAGAAATGGAGCTACTGCCATATAAAAGCCTCTGGCAACTCTTCGCTCCCTAAATATAGACAAGATTTTCAGGTACAAAAACAGCCACCTCTTAAATTGATAAAAGTGCAATTCTGCCTCTGTTCTATTTCCATGCCGAGCACAGCCTCGAATCATTACTGAGAAAAAAAAACCTCTGAAGTTGAGTAATGAGCAAACAAACAGCTTTGACAGAGGCTGCGATATGATTGTGACCTCTTTAAAAATAGGAAATGTTCTCAACAGCTTAAATTTAGTTTTACCTGCTTCGTCCACACTTTTCCAAAGCTTAATTCTGCTCTCCATAATCAGTCCTTGTTCCTGATTTTAATTGAACCCACCGCTCTGTGATTCTGCTGCGAGGCAAACACACATTTACATTATGTATTTGTCGAGCGCCGTACATTTTGTCAGGTCATCTGGAGAGCATATGTGCTGCTGTGCAAAAGGCACTTTGGGGGCCATTTTCTCTGTGTTTTATGTTTGTCGGATCAGACACAGTGCTTCCTCCTCGGCTGCTACATTACATTTGAAAGTTTTAGAAGTACAGCAAAATGTGACTCCAAAGCAGCAGTGGGTCTAATGTGCTTTTTTTTTTTGTTTTATTTAGCCAGGACAGAGAGACAAAGCTTCCACATTTTAGACAATTAAACACCACTACTGACCATGAAAAACACATTAGCCCACGGGATAGACATGAGCAAAGCAGACGTTCACATCCACAAAGGTCAGGAGGAACCATCTATCCATAAATATGTCAGGTTTTTATCTTTAGTCTCGCAGTTAAGCTCTTTATATGAAACACTTCCTTAACCTTAACCCACTGAGCGACTGTTGGGGGTCTCAGCAGGACACAGTAATCAATTTCTTGGCAATTAAAAGAGAGATTCTCAATAGATGATTATGTTTACTTTACTTGGCTATTATCCTAATGATACAAAATGGATTTAATGTAATTTAAATTTCACTTTGTATCGCCTTCAAATAGGTTAATAATTTTGGACAGTCCCAGAAAATACTATGTGATATAAGACCTCTGCAGGGTCTGCCAAACCCAGATGAAACATAAGGGCTCCTAAATAATATATATTCAATTTCCCTCTGTAAAGGGTCCGCAGTTATATTATGACCCTCCTAGACATTGTAAATTATATTCATCTCCAATTTTCTCATATATATGTGATTTATTAATTTTATTGCTGCCAAAAGGAGCTGTTCCTGTATAGAGGTTGGGACTTGTAGGCTGACCCAGTCTTTGTGCTTTTTTAAATAATGAGAGAACAATAGAGAAGAGTTGCCTCACATTACCTTCAGCTCAAACTGGACCTATAGTAACCTTAACAAATCTCCTATAGACCTAGTGCAGCATGTCTGACTGATATCAGCTCTTTCCTGCTTTAAAACCCGACTCGTGATTTCACTAATGAGTTTTTGCAGGAAGTGTTACAGTGTACGTGTGAGAGTCCTGATGCTAATAACATCCTAAAGCTGTCGAGTCTGCATCCACCCCCCGAACACATCTGAACACATGCAAAGAAGTCCTGATTATCATCTCAACCCCCCCTTGCTCCCAATGTGAAATCCAGTATCAATTAGCACCTTGCTGGCAGTAACAGCGAGGTCCTGACTGTCTCTTAATTGAAGCGCGTTGCTATAGAAACAGCAGATGCCAATCCTCTGGACGGGCAAAGCACAAGGGCTCCTCTTCAAACCCAAAAGATACTTTAAGTCGGTTTTAACAATATACACACGTGGACAAATTTGTTGGTACCTGTTATAAGAATTCTATATCCTTATATTATCCAGAGAGACACGGAGACAGATTATATTATAAAAAGTGAAAGGCCAGGTTTTATTCTTGCAAGAAGAAGCAAAGACACGTATCAAAGGTACAGAAGTGAATTTGCTTAAAGAAGTAAACAAAACATGAGATTTTATATCACTGCAGTGGGGGCTGTCAGTGGGAGGTGTATCTCTCATACACACTCCCCAAGGCCCCAGCTCCAGGTGCAGAAGTACCATGGCAAACCATGTCTATCTAGTTATGTCTACTCCATGCTTGGACTAACATGGAGGACATGACATGATTTGACATGACCTGTAGAGAACTATGAGCACCCAGTAACTATAAACAATATAAACAATTATAATAATAAAAATTATTATAACAGTACCCTTCGGTCAATGAAAGAAAAACTCACAATGGTCACAACTTTATTCTGACAAAATTAATAATAAATAAAAATTCTATGAATGTTAACCAATGAAAGTCAGACATTGCTCTTCAGCCATGCTTCAACGGAATTATTTAAAAAAATAAACTCATGGAACAGGCCTAGACAAAATTGTTGGTACCCTTAACTTAATATTTTGTTGCACAACATTTTGAGGCTATCACTGCAATCAGACGATTCCTGTAACTGTCAATGAGACTTCTGCAGCTCTCAGCAGGTATTTTGGCCCACTCCTCATGAGCAAACTGCTCCAGTTGTTTCTGGTTTGAAGGGTGTCTTTTCCAGACGGCATGGATCAGCTCCTTCCAAAGATGCTCAATAGGATTGAGGTCAGGGCTCATAGAAGGCCACTTTAATATAGTCCAATGTTTTCCTCTTAACCATTCTTGGGTGTTTTTAGCTGTGTTTTGGGTCATTGTCCTGTTGCAAGACCCATGACCTGCGACTGAGACCAAGCTGTCTGACACTGGCCAGCACATTTCTCTCTAGAATCCCTTGATAGTCTTCAGATTTCATTGTACCCTGTACAGATTCAAGACACCCTGTGCCAGATGCAACATAGCAGCCCCAGAACATAACAGAGCCTCCTCCCTGTTTGACAGTAGGGACAGTGTTCTTTTCTTGATATGCTTCATTTTTCCGTCTGTGAACATTGAGCTGATGTGCCTTGGCAAAAAGTTCCATTTTTGTCTCATCTGTCTCCCAGAAGCTTTGTGGCTTGTCAACATGTAGTTTGGCATATTCCAGTCTAGCTTTTTTATGATTTGTTTTCAACAATGGTGTCCTCCTTGGTCGTCTCCCATGTAGTTTGGCTCAAACAACGACGGATCTGACACTGATGTCCCTTGAGCATGGAGTTCACCTTGGATCTCTTTAAAAGTCTTTCTGGGCTCTTTTGTTACCATTCGGATTATCCGTCTCTTTGATTTGTCATCAATTTTCCTCCTGCGGCCACGTCCAGGGAGGTTGGCTACAGTCCCATGGATCTTAGATTTCTGAATAATATGTGCAACTGTAGTCACAGGGACATCTAGCTGCTTGGAGATGGTCTTATAGCCTTTATCTTTATCATGCTTGTCTATAATTTTCTTTCTATTCTCCTGCGACAACTCTTTCCTTCGCTTCCTCTGGTCCATGTTGAGTGTGGTACACACCATGTCACCAGACAACACAGTGACTACCTGAAGCCCTATAAATAGGCCCACTGACTGATTACAAGATTGTACACACCTGTGATGCTAATTAGTGCACACACCTTGAATTAACCTGTCCATTTGGTCACATTATTTACAGTCTTTTCTAGGGGTACCATCAATTTTGTCTAGGCCTGTTCCATGAGTTTATTTTTTAAAATAATTCCGTTGAAGCATGGTTGAAAAGCAATGTCTGACTTTCATTGGTTAACATTCATAGAATTTTTATTTATTATTACTTTTGTCAGAATAAAGTTTTTTCTGTGACCACTGTGAGTTTTTCTTTCATTGACCGAAGGGTACCAACATTTTTGTCCACGTGTGTAAGAATGATCTAAATAAATGCAAATTGAGGAAATAATGCATTTAAATTTGACTTCATGTGATCGGAAAAAGGAAAATAAGAACATAATTATGATGTTATTGCTAATTGCAGGTCACTTTAGGACTGTTTTCAAAATAATGCCAATTTTTTTTGTCCCGTACCCTCTCACACACACACACACACACACACACACACACACACACACACACACACACACACACACACACACACACACACACACACTACCTTGCAATAGAGATTTGCAATCTCAATGGAACTTTCCTGGATAAATAAAGGTTAAATTAAAAAAATGTATGGAACACTAAACAAGGGCAACCCATTATATGAGGATCAGTGGCCCCAAAACTGTTTCAGATGTATCTATGTTCATGTTTAATGTTACAGTGTCCATAAAATAGCCATTATTGTTACTGTTTATTATAATTCTTCCTCTTGTTTTCTTTTGTGGTTGAAAATTACATGAATAAACCAAACAAGAATCTTATTACCATATTGTTTGCATAATAAATGTCAGTCTGTCCTGTCCTAGTACTTTGTGTGTGGAGTCATTACAGGACAAAATACTTTCAGTCCTTCAGCTCAAATGATGTTTTGGAGCGTGGCTGCACTCTGAGACATTTTGGACCCTTGTAGTTGTCTGTCCCGGCTCCATTTCTCTTGAATGTCAATACATGTTTAAAGTAATCAGTGGCCACTCCGGGAATCAGCACAAGGGCCATGGGAAGATGAGAATGACTGTGTTATGCTCAAGGGGCTGAAATAAGAACCTACTGTATGTTCCCATACGCAGCCACTTTCTTTCACTGTTTCCTGATTGGACTGGACAAGGATTGCTGTGCAGCGGGGGGTAAAGGGGTCCCTCTATTTGCTCTGAATAGCCAGAGTCCAGATGTGGTGGGTTACAGCTGGGTTTGTGCGTCATCGCTAAATGCCAGCAGTGACTTGAGAGCGGTCCCCTGGGGGGAACTGCACTTGTTTCACTTTCTGAGCGTATGCCAACCTCAGGGGGCGACAGGCTTTGAGAGGAGGGGGCTAATGACCGGCTTTGCTACTGGTGGAATAGCTTTGGATATTTTGTATAAAATCAGCTTAAAGAGGCTGAGTGTGGGCCGTGGTTGAGGGGGTGAATGGAGGCAGAACACAGTGCACTCAAGTGATTGTACAAAGTGGGTATTTTTCCTCATTACAATGCCAGCCAAAACCATTATAGGACCCCTTTTCAAATATTAATGCTCCTCCAAAACATACTCACGTTCAGTATTTTGACAATTGCAAACAAAGATTTGAGGCATTCATACTTTATTAAAATCATTATTTCAGCTTTAGGGAAATTACCTTTTATTCTTTTATTTCTAATACAATGTAGAATGTAACCAGTTTACATAACAAGTTTATTTCAAAACCAGATGAGTTCAGTTCCCACCCAGTTCCTTATTATTTAGTATCTTTAGTCTCTGTTATTATCTATATATTCTTCACTGAATCATGTTTTTGTAAAATCTAAAAAATATACTATGCCATTCTAGGAAGAGCAACATTTTGCAGATTGGTCTGTGTTTGCAAACAGCACTCTTCTTTTAGAGTTTCCTTCCTGTTACTTTAGTGAGGTTTTCAGTGTGTATTAAAATTGTATCATCATTTATGTACCAGCAACCAGCAACCAACAGTGTACCACAAATGTTTTTGTTACATTTTTGTGTAAACTTAAAACTCACAATAAAAGAAAAAAATTACATAATTTGCCATAAGAACAAATTATATATATAAATATACAAATTATTTTAAACCTGAAGCAAATTTAGAAAGTCTTAAATAATAAATTCATTTGCAGGATTTCCTGTTGGTATTTGCAAACCAACCTGTTCTTGTGTCATTCTCTTTTAGTTTGTGCAGTCCGGCACAATGGGCTTGGATTGAGAAAAAGTGATACTCCTTCAACCAAGCTGATTTTCCTCTTTTTGAAACAATCATCTCATTAAATGACTCAATGCCCCTTTAATTATCATCCTGTCACCTGTGAATTGGGGAAATAACAATAAATACTTTTCCTTGAGCCCAAAAGACCTTGTATGTACCAAACACAAAGAATCTGGATTGCTTTATTGGTCCAAGGATTGTAACTATAGCAACAGGAAGCTCATGAGAGCTGTTAACAATAAGGAGTTTGGGTCGACTGTGAGATTAAGGAGAGCTAAAAATCCAGTCTAATCAAAAGTCAATCAGGGTTTATACTTAAGGCAGGGCATTGCACAACAGCTTTTTACCTTTACCGCAGCACATTTCCACCTTAATGCATGTTTAATAAATGTGTCCTGCAGTGCGATCTGAATTAATGTAACCTTCTTTTCAGTATTTACCTTGCTTGGTGAAAACATAACAGATGCTATAAGCTTACAAAGGGTTCAGACAAAATCAACACGGTTTACCTCGGAGGTGTGGGGAAATGTTTAATAGGGCTTTTTATTGTGCAATTATTAAAAGTGCAGAGGAAGAAAAAGGCCAACTGAAACCATAATGTGTGATAGCCATACATGCATCTAAAAGGTGGCACTAAAAACTGTTACATTCTGCAATGCAAATGTAATATCTACTTGGATTTCACATAAACATCATGCAAATGCACTGAAAAGATATTGCTGCAGATGGAAACGCAGCTGAAACATTGTGGAACATCCTCTTGTCTCCATGACCTTACTTTGTCTTTCCTGAGGTTAGTGCTGTTGCCTGGATACTATTTCCTATGGCAACACTTGAGCCTCCGAGGTGAGCAGCGTTAAAAGGATTCAGGTAACTGGCTGCTCTGAGCCTTGTGGACCGGAAGCTCGTTCATGATTACAGAAAGACGTGCACATGCTCATGCACTGGCGCACACACAAGGGCCACTCAGAAAGTTCGGTCTCAGTCGATGCAGTAGAAAAGCACTTCAGACTCCAAAAGGACTTCCGGTGAATTTCTCTTGCTCAGACTGGTTAATGACAAAATTTGCACAAAAAAACACTTTTTCCAGCTTTTTCAATATGTTTGCTCATTTTCTTTCACAACCATTTTCACACTTATTCCATCAAATACATCTGCCTGTGATTATGCCAGTGCTTTTCCTCAGTGACGGTATTTGCACAACATACAGCATTCAGTTTACATTTATTGTCAGCAGTACTTTCTGTCGCCCATTACAAGGGAAGAACAAATTGTTTTGTTTTATGTTCTTCTATCATTTCTGCACACATACATTACTTTTGCTTGGTGAGATCACACTGCCACCATTTGTTGCAATGTTGTAACTGCCAGCAGAAGAGCAGAGCAGTTTGTCAAAAATTAAAATGACCCTGGGCTTCTTGTACGCACAATGCTCAGGTCTTGTGTGAGTGTGGCCCCTTTGTCTGCTGCCACAGAGAACACAGGGGCCTTTGGTTTATTCACAGTAGTTTCCATCTGTGCTGGGCCTGAAAAGCTCAACAGGAAGCAGCACGTCATTGCAGCATTGCACCTACACTTGTTGGTTGAACCATCAACTCTGCTGGGCTCAGAAGATAAAAGGGAGTGTCAGGGCCGGTGAGATCACCCAACACTGTGTCTGGATGAGAATCATCAGGCAGGAAGGGCTCTCCATCAGTGGAACTCCATTATGACTCATCTGTACTAAACACCTACAGCCTCTTATACTCTGAAAAGCTTTTCTTTGTGCTGCAGAGTATCATCCAACACTTCAGCAATAACTGCGAGAGGCCTCATCCTATTCAGAAGGACCTCAATACAGGTGTCATTTTGGAAAATAAAGCTCAGCCCATTGTTATAAAATATGAACAAAATAAAGAGGAGCACCTTTGCAGATTCTTATTTAGAGACACTAATAATAAAGGAGTTTGTGAAGAAGGGAAACACTTTTATACAGGGTAAGAAAAGCTGACTGGAGGGTTTATGGGAGTTTGCCCAACCAGTCCACATGTGTTTTGTGGATCTGGAGAAGGCATTCGACTGTGTCCCTCGTGGCACCCTGTGGGGGGTGCTCTGGGAGTATGGGGTCCGGGGCCCTTTGCTAAGGGCTGTCCGGTCCCTGTACGACCGGAGCAAGAGCTTGGTTCGCATTTCCAGCAGTAAGTCAGACCTGTTCCCAGTGTATGTTGGACTCCGGCAGGACTGCCCTTTGTCCTGTTCATTATCTTTATGGACAGGATTTCTATGCGCAGCCAGGGGCCGGAGGGAGTCTGGTTTGGGGACCACAGGATCTCGTCTCTGCTTTTTGCAGATGATGTTGTCCTGTTGGCTCCATCAGGCCAGGACCTTCAGTGTGCACTGGGACGCTTTTCAGCCGAGTGTAAAGCGGCTGGGATGAGGATCAGCACCTCCAAGTCTGAGACCATGGTTCTCAGTCGGAAAAGGGTGGCTTGTCCCCTTCAGGTTGATGGAGAGTTCCTGCCTCAAGTGGAGGAGTTCAAGTATCTTGGGGTCTTCTTCACGAGTGAGGGAAGGAGGGAACGTGAGATTGACAGACAGATCGGAGCAGCTTCTGCAGTGATGTGGTCGATGTACCGGTCTGTCGTGGTGAAGAAGGAGCTGAGCTGTAAGACAAAGCTCTCGATTTACCGGTCAATCTACGTTCCTATGCTGGAGGGACTATGTCTCTCGGCTGGCCTGGGAACGCTTCGGTATCCTCCGGAAGAGCTGGAGGAAGTGTCTGGGGTGAGGGAATTCTGGGCATCTCTGCTTAGACTGCTGCCCCCTGCAACCCGGCTCCGGATAAGCGGTAGAAGATGGATTGATGGAGTATTATCTACATTTGGATAATAAGTTTAGAAACATAACAACAGTTTCAATATGCTTATTCAGTCAATCAGGTCATTAGATAAATTAATTGACTATGAACTTGAAAATGACGTATCACATACTTGATTGTGTTTAAAGCAAATAAAATCTATGTCTATTACACATGTAAAGACAAACCAAACTGATAAAATAGAAAAAGCTGAATTTATTTGACTTGAAAGTACATTGGATATGTAGTGTGCTATTTTACAAATATCTCAAAATTTATTCTATGAACTCTACTCTGTTAAAAAGTATTTTCTGTATTTTCTAGATTTGGGATTGGCCTAGAGCTATGCACTCAAAAATAATTGTGAATTTTTTTTTTTAATGAAAATCTTGCATATTTTGCCTTTATCTGTAGAGTGCTGAAACCATGAGCGTAAAGTACTAGTCCATAAAAATGAACATATTGTGCAATTTCTACATCTGTCCAGCAAGAGGCAGTAACGAGTCCGGGCTTTTACTTCCAGTGGCAAGTGAATAGAGATACTTTAGTTTGGAGAGATTTCACACTTGGCCGGGAAATATCCTTATTAGTTACGCCAACGTTAGGAGTTGAGATTGTCATTTACATCTGCTATTTTCACTAAAATAACAAAATAACACTTGGTGGAGAAGATAGTTCATTGCCATTAAGCCCCCAGTTTGCACACGGTTTGTTCAAATAGCCTCGCCAAAGGCCTCCCACTTCTCCTTGAAGTCACGTGTTCTCTAACCTTACCATTTAAATTTCCGCATTCGGGCAAGTGGCAGAGCTGTTTGTAGCAGTGGCGTTTAACAGCCTGGTTACGATGTCAAGGTTACTTTTGAGGACAAACCTGAAGGCTTGTATCGCCTCTCAGATCAGAATGGCATCTGACCAGGTAAACTCAAGTAAAGTCCTATAAAAAAAAAGGTACGCCCCGATGACACGATAGCTTTAGCTGCTAATTTGAGCAATGTGGCTGGTGTGGCTAAGTAGGTTAGCCACTGGCTAACAGCGGGAAGGTCGCTGGCTGCGTTTTCATTTGAAATGTCAACTCAACGTGCATGCATAGCTTTACTTGTTTCTGCATGAGCAATCTATAAAATGATTCACCAATAAAATATAGCAAATGTCGACAGTTCGTTAGTCAGTTAAATTATCGCTTCTTTTACTCCAGCTTGGTGAGTTGGGCAAAGGTGCTGGGAAAGGTGGTGGTGGAGGAGGTTCTGTGAGGGAAGCAGGAGGTGCCTTTGGAAAGAGAGAAGCAGCAGCAGAGGAGCGATACTTCAGGTAACTCCTGCAAATGCCACTACATGGTTTCACCATCTAACATATTGTTAACATACATGTTTTTTGTTTACAGGGAGAAAGAGAGGGAGCAGTTGGAGGCTCTGAGGAAGCATCATTCCGAGGAGATAGAGCACCATAAAAAGGAAATTGAGCGTCTAGAGAGGGAGATTAACCGCCACCAGGGAAAAATCAGAAAGCTGAAGCACGACGACTGAAGAAACTGTTGTGTCGTCCAATTATAGCCTCTTATAGCTCATACTACCAATAAAGTACTTCATTTTTGATTGGATCTAGCCCCCTGTCTTATTGACCAGCATCAGTTGTGGGTGCTATTGTATGTAAACACTACATGAGTGGGCTCTGTTTGTCTTTCTGGCTGTGTTTGTGACGCCAGATCTGTGCAAAGTTATTTATTTTAAAGACGAATTCAAAATCATAAGCTGTGTATTGGCGAAAATCACCCAGAAGTGCTTTCAATTAATATGCAGACAAATGGAGTCGGTAAACATTCCACTTCACACAATAAATTAACATTGTACTAGATTTGTTAATTTAGCTCACAAACATCAACCATGTATTTATGCACTCAGGACAATCTGATCAGCAATTAAAAACAAAACATGTACATATAGGGAAAAAATAGTTAAAGGCTAAAATATTTTACTCCTGACAGTTCTCTGAATACAACAACAGTGCAAAGATTACAATTTAAAACGTGGTATTTAAGATGTGAAGAATCAGGGAAGGTCAATGCCAAAACCAGACTGAGAAGCCAAGAAAATATGTCAACGGTTTTGATCTTAATACCCAGTGGTGCTTACTTGGTTTGTGGTAATGGGTGATATTTACAGGTAGGAATCCCAGAAACATAAATTGTTATTGTCCATATGCTTCAATTAAGGTACTTGACATTAAGTATTTATGTGTTTTAGAAGAAACACGCCATTTTGCTGACACACTGGCCATAAACTATTCTGTTTCAAACAAAGACATGTCTAATCTATGCTAATATGTCTTTCTTTTGTGTTGTGAGGAGTAGTGTGTCGAGTTGTGTTTTACTCTTAGGTTTTTGTAAGGGCAGTAATCCACACACACTGCCCCTTGTGTTTTTCCTTCACATCTCGCGATATTTGCGGCGTTGTTGGGGCGAGAGCCGACGACGAGACCGTTGTCTGGAAATTTGTCTCGTGTCTGAAGCGAATTCCTAATATAAGACATTTTTTTGCTCGTCTGTCTCTATTCTCGTGATAAAATTGTAAAATCGTCACTGCGAGTTTCCTGAAATCGGCTGGTAAGTTGTGCTAACTGTTTTTACAGTGTGCTATACGGCGCGTGTGTGTTTGATTTGCAAAAAGGTGCACGGCGAGGCCTTCTACCTATCAGCTCAATCGGGTTTTGACATATTACTCCCCAATCCACTAGAAAACATATTTTTATTTATGGAAATTAAATCAATTGTAACATAGTTGTCCGACTTGAGCATTTGTCTACTCATCCGCAGACTTTATTGTAAATTTATAAAATAATCTTGCGCTGCTGCTAACAAGCTTCATGTGGAGGGGGCGGGACTGGCTTTTCTGCAAAGTCTTTATCCTTAAATTGTTGCATAAAGAACAAATCCAAGAAGTGCAAATAAACTACATAACATAATATTTGTATGCGCTACATACATTTACAGATCCTTTAACATCCTTTATTTGCCTTTTTTGTATTCATTTGTTCGTTCAATGTGTTTTTCAGCCACTCTGTCATTCATAAACAAAACTATGTATGCTGTAAATCAAATTATAATAACAGTCTCATAACTGCTATGTAACAAACACTGGTTGGCATTACTTACTACAAAAAAAAACTAGGTCAAATCGCCCATAACTTATTGTATTTCAGATGTAAGAGCTTTAATTTTTATTCGTGGCTCTTGTATTTTTCTTTGTCACAGGACATGGCTGGCGCTGAGGTGAACGGTAGCTCGGCCCTGGTAAAGGAGGAGGAAGAGCCTATGGACATATCGACTACACACACTGAGAACTACCAGACTCTCATTGATGCAGGACTGCCTCAGAAAGTGGCTGAGAGTTTAGACAACATCTTCCAGACAGGTAACGGATACACCCAGATCAGCAAAAGTACTGCGATAAAGTGTCAAATGTTGTAGGAAACGTGACCAAGTGTTATTAATGTAGGCTTGGTGGCCTATGAGGATCTGGATGAGAGAGCCATTGATGCTTTGAGGGAGTTTAATGAAGAGGGAGCACTTACTGTACTGCAGCAGTTTAAAGAGAGTGACCTCTCCCATGTACAGGTAACGATTCACAATACAGTTCAGTACTAGGTGGGTTTTTGCACAGACTAATGCAGCTATATGGCTTGCTCTGATCAGAATAAAAGTGCTTTTCTTTGTGGAGTAATGAAGACGTACAGACAAAGGGAAAAACAAGGAAGTAAAGTACAAGAGTCCACTAAGGGCCCAGACGAGAGTAAAATAAAGGTAAACAAACATGTTTTTATTATAGATTTCTTCTATAATAGTTAAATAATTTCAAGAAAGATATATGTTATTACAACAATGTTCACACAGATTTTATTATTTTTTCTCTTTAGGCACTGTTGGATAGGACAGGATACACCTTGGATGTAACCACAGGCCAAAGAAAATATGGAGGGCCTCCACCTGAAGAGGTGTTCAAAGGCACTCAACCTGGGATTGGGACTGAGGTGAAGCTGTAGCTTTGGATAAACTGTGACAGTAAACTGAATGGGGTTCATTGGTTGTGTATGTTTGGCTTGCGTTTCATTATTGGTTTCTTTTATTTTAGGTGTTTGTTGGTAAAATCCCTAGAGACTTGTATGAAGATGAGCTGGTGCCCCTCTTTGAGTCTGCTGGTCCCATCTGGGACCTTAGGTTAATGATGGACCCTCTTTCTGGACAGAATCGAGGTTATGCCTTCATCACATACTGCAACAAGGACGATGCACAAAAAGCTGTGAAGCTTGTAAGCAATACTATTATTGTTTTATAATGTCTCTGCAGGAAACCATACTAGTGTAACTGTTTTCGTTCGTTTTAATTTTTTCATTTATTGAGTTTTGGTTTCATTTTCAGTGTGATAACCATGAAATCCGTCCAGGCAAGTACTTGGGAGTGTGTATATCCGTTGCAAACAATCGTCTGTTTGTGGGATCAATTCCAAAGAACAAGACGAGAGAAAGTATATTGGAAGACTTTGGCAAAGTTACAGGTTGGTTTCAAAGGTCAGCTTTATTTATGGGCATATCCAGTGCATGTTTGTTTCTTTAACTTTAGTAATTATGTCACAGAGGGCCTTCAAGAAGTGATATTGTATCACCAACCAGATGACAAAAAGAAGAACCGTGGCTTTTGTTTTCTCGAGTATGAAGATCACAAGTCGGCAGCACAGGCCCGACGTCGGCTAATGAGTGGCAAGGTCAAAGTGTGGGGTAACCCAGTGACCGTCGAGTGGGCCGACCCCGTAGCTGAACCCGACCCAGAAGTCATGGCAAAAGTAAGCATCTCCTCTTTTCACCTTTCAAATTCCACCAGCCCTCAAAATAAGAGATTGCAATATTTGTCTGTGTAGGTAAAGGTGCTGTTTGTCAGGAAGCTAGCCTCGGCAGTTACTGAAGAGCTTCTTGAGAAGACCTTTTCCCAGTTTGGAAAGCTGGAGCGAGTGAAGAAACTAAAAGACTATGCTTTCGTTCATTTTGAAGAACGGGATGCTGCTGTAAAAGTGTGTGTTTTAATTGAGTATTTTGAAGCTTCACAGCTTTATTTGAGTTGTTAAGTCTATTTTATTGTATCTTATTTTTATTTTAGGCAATGGATGAAATGAATGGAAAGGAACTGGGAGGGGAAGAAATCGAGATTGTCCTGGCGAAGCCCCCAGACAAGAAAAGGAAGGAGCGCCAAGCAGCTCGGCAGACGAGGAATGCAGGGTGAGGCGTGAGTGTAATACACTCAGGAATAAGAATTACAGTAACTTTAACTTTATTTTGTTGTTCGCAGATATGACGACTATTATTACTACCCACCCCCGCGGATGCCCCCCCCAGGCCGAGGCAGGGCCCGTGGGAGTCGGGGAGGCTATGCCTATCCCCCAGATTACTATGGATATGATGATTACTATGATGATTACTATGGCTACGACTATCATGACTATCGTGGGGGTTATGAAGACCCGTACTATGGCTATGAAGATGTGTACAGTATGAGAGGCCGGGGTACCCGTCCCAGCAGGGGGGGGCCGCCGCCACCTAGGGCCCGCGGAGCACCTCCCACAAGAGGCCGTGGTGGTTACGCACAGAGAGGACCACCCCTTGGTGGTCCGCGTGGTGCCCGAGGGGGGCGCGGGGCTCCTTTCCAGCCACAGCGGGGTCGTGGTCTTCGCGGGCCCCGGGGCAATCGTGGCGGAAACGTCGGCGGAAAGAGAAAGGCAGACGTGTTTAACCAGCCTGACTCCAAGCGCCGCCAGACCAACAACCAACAGAACTGGGGGTCCCAGCCCATCGCCCAGCAGCCCCTGCAGCAGGGGGCCGACTATTCCGGTAACTATGGTTACAGTAATGACACGCTGGAGTTTTCACAGGATTCTTATGGGCAGCAGTGGAAGTAGATCCACCAAAAGGTATTTGGCAAAAAGAGAATAAACAACAAAACAGAAAAAAAACAGGAGATTGGCCACAATTTTTTGATTGACTTTTTTATCCTTCATCCCTCATGAAACAATCTGTACATAATATCTAAGAAAATAAAGGACAGACCCCAGAATTGGCTCAAGATGATTGGCTGGAAAGCCTTTTGGCTGAAGAACGAACGTAACCGTTGTGGTGAACCATTTCTTACTTGGTTACATTGGGACGTGTGTCTTTAAAACATATACAAAACACTTTTATTGTTACTTGGTGTTCCTGATTCTTTTAAAGCCAACAATGAACATTAAAAAAGTGGACATTCATTCTCAAAAGTCTGAGAGGACATTAAATAAATAATATTGCCTTGCAGCAAGTTTTGTCCATTACCTTCCCCCCTCCCCCTCTTGTATTCCCTTATTTGTGGTTTTTCATAGTTGCTTAGGGACTTGCTTGTAAATAAATGGCTATGGTTAGAGCTTCATAACTTCATTTTTTGCAATGGTGGAGAAAAGAATCCACAGGAAGGACAAAATCAAAGTTTTGTAATGTTCAAAGTGTATGCCTAGCATTTCTAGAGGTAGTCAAATTGTGTTTTTTTTAAAAACTGATACCATAACTTCCTATGTTTTCTTTGAACATACCCAATAGTATTTGGTTTGGCTTACCTTAAGAGCCATAGCAGTTTGTTCTCTGATGGTCTTTGTATTTATAACCTTTACGTTTGTTCCATTTCAATAAAACTCAGCTGAGCATCAGTCAATTGTCAGAAAATCAAATTCAGTGTTGTCATTCAATATTTCAGCCAAATTTTAACATTTGAGATTTTTCTTTCTTTCCAATTCCAAATATTTTTGCCCTTAAATCTTTAGGTATTAGGATAAGAGAGCACAAAGTGTCTGAAAGGGGGATTTTAACCCTTTTGTGATTGAAACACTGCACATGAAAATTAAATATCACTGCATCAAGCACTAATACATGACAACTTTTACCATTACCCCATATTGTCCCTGTCAGTTTGTCTACCCAAACACCCCAAAGCAAAGTATTATCAACTACAGAAATGAATCCCTCCTTATCTCATACTTGCGTGCGTAGGTTGGAATCATGCATGGAAAAGTAAAACAAATGCATTTATTTCATTTCAGCCTAAGAAATTATAGAAACACATGTATAAATGGTTATTTTTGTCGTTTTATTGGTATAAATTGATGTATATGTAATAGAGTGTCCCTGTTTTTTACATACTTGGAGGTGTTGCACAATTTTGGATAATGGTAAAAGGCAAATAAGCTTTTTTGAAAAATCACAACTACTGCAGAGTCATAACAGAGCACACATAGATTTAGCTGTCACTTGTGTTATTCTTTGTCTACATCTCAACATCTTTTCAAGAAACCAAGGATCTACTCATTCAAAGGGTTAAAATTCCTTATTTGTCTTTAATTTCTTTCCATTTAACAGTTTTGTTAACATTTGCCTTGGTGCCATAGTGTCATTGTATTTTGTTTCATGTGTCTGTCCTCTTATTCCAACCTGCCTAGGTGGAGAAGCACTGAGAGCGACACCGCTAGAATGAGGAACTCACCTGAACGGTACTCAAGGGTGAGCTCGCCTTGCACAGAGTACTGTCTTCTCTCCTGTAGCTGCTCGCAACCAAACACTAGCTATTGTTCTGCATACTTTTTTCTTTAGTGTTTTTACAGCAAATTATGCTTCTACTTAAAGCATTTTTTTGGTTTGGAAGGATTACCTAAATGAATTTAAAAAATAAAATTTATTCAAACGTCCTAACAGTTTTTTTGCAAACAGCTTGTTAATCTGTCTTAAGAATCCAGAAGGCAGACAGTCAAGGACTTGATTAGCAGTATAAATCCTCTAAACCTTTCTTGGCTTTGCACATCTCAGACACTTCAGCTCAGGTCTTTTCTTTTTCAATGAAAGGGGTGGTGTTAAGCTCCTGTCCTGCACCACTAGAGGTAGCAGTTCGCCCGCTTCTGAACTAGGTCTTGTTTCTACATTCAACACTCGCTGTGGAAGTTATCTGCTGAGTAATGTCTATGTTTTTATTGGCAAATAGAACCAATGAAGCAGTATTAAAAATATATTAAGACTATTCTCAGAATAATGGGTTAGATGATTATAAAATTGGCTGTTTTCAGAACAATGAATATGCCTCATCCAGTGCCTTAATTCATTGCCACCACCAGATGGCAGTAAGTGGTCTTCATTGTAATGTTACTCAGGTAAGATTCTAAATAGGCAGTGCTGCAGGTAACTGTAAA
The DNA here is from genome assembly GCA_024416835.2 of Perccottus glenii. Classification (NCBI taxonomy): domain Eukaryota; kingdom Metazoa; phylum Chordata; class Actinopteri; order Gobiiformes; family Odontobutidae; genus Perccottus; species Perccottus glenii. The sequence goes on from CM044562.2 coordinate 9,179,694, forward strand.
CATAAGTGTTTCATCTCTACAATACCGCTTATGCTGAAATGACCGTAAACATAATTCTTTGTCTGACTCTATGTCACCTCTTGTCACCAGGCAGTAAAGGAGCTGCCCAATCCATGACAAAGCGTTCACACATGGATGGATCAGTCGGTAAGATTGTTCATTATCTGAAATCTAAAGTAATTTGTATTTATTCAATGTCATTAAATTTACTTCCCAAAGACACTGAATTATCTTTTAAAGTGATACTGTACTTTACAAATTCAAAGATGTGACTTTTCTAATGTTTAGGTTGTGTTTATTCTTGAATAAGAATTGAACTTGAATAACTTGGCAAAAGAATGACACTGCCTTTTTTTGTTTTTGTGTAGCTTGGAGGCAGGAGGATGGGTGTGAGCCTTCATCAGTGAATAAGGCAGAACATCTGAAGACTCTTTTGGTCACACAGTACAGTTGGTAATGGTGGATATAGTTTTGGATATACTTGTTTCTTACTGTACAAATAGAAAATGTAAGCTTTATATCTCAAATAATTAAATATTTTTGTTGTGCATTGCAGAAGTCCTTGGGGAAAAAGTGCACTTGACAAACCTGCTTTATCCAGTGACGTCCTGCTGTTCATGAAGTAACAGTGTTGAGAGAAATTTCAATTTCTCGGCTTTGTATAAATGGCATTGACATCTTTTGTTTATACTTAATTACAGCTATTTATAGACATTTTCAACAGTGTTGTGTTTCTTATAGTTACTTCAAATTCTGTTCATTCGCACATGTCCATGGGTTTAAGGTTGAGTTACTAATGTTCTTGGAAATTCAGTTTGAGAGACTCATCATCAATCACAAGGTCATTGTTAATGTGGACCCAAACGGATCAGTGTTTTAGTCCACAATGTAATCTAACCAACGCTTTCATTTTTAGTGGACTCTAATTATAGTGGCAATGATCTTTTTTAATAAGACTTCCTTTTAAATGTAAGGTTTTGAATAAGTTATAAGAGGCTGAAGCAAAGACCACATTTACAGAATTGTATTATCTGGTAGGTTAATTGAGTTTATGGATGAACCTTCTCACATAATTTCGTTTAGCTTCAACTGCATATTTTGAGTAAAGCGAATTTTGTATTTGGTCGCTGCAATTTAGTGCGTATTTTGGCTCGTGGCCTGAGCTAAGCCCCAGAGGGTGGCGTTTGGGTTTTACGTGCACAGAGGTCACGTGTTTTGTCTACGTCATACGTAAACCGTGGCGAAGATGGCGGCTGCCGGAGGAGAGCCCTCTGCGCCAAAAGATTCAGATCAATTATTTCAACATTTCTACACTGAGGTTGGGCAAGGCTTTAACAAAACGTGAATTGGCGAAGTGTAAAGCCGTTTTTACTAAATTATATACATTTACTATGAAGGATATTAAGATCCTGTTGGTATTCTCCTTGAGGCCTCTAAAACACCTGAATCTGCTAACTTAATCTTCACCAAGCTAGCAAGTTTGCGTTGAATTTGTAGTCACATTTCCGCTTTAATCCACTACATTATGGTTGATTAGTTTATACTTAGATATTGTTAATGTAATGTTTGTTATGAATTGAGAGCATGTGGTAACCTTTACTTCAAACATGGCTTTATGTACGAAGTTATGCTCCATTGACATAACCTATGTAGAGCAACTGCTGTAGCATCTTGCGTGTTGGCGGTTGTAGGTTTCATTTTCTTGTATTTTGTGACCAGGTAAAGCAGATTGAGAAGAGAGATTCCGTGTTGACATCTAAGCAGCAAATAGACAGACTGCTTAGACCAGGTGCTTCCTACTTCAACCTCAACCCTTTCGAGGTAAACAAGTTAACCCGTTTAATATTATGTTAAATCAGCACAGTCCAGCAGTGTTTCAGTCCATGCGTAATGTCACAACTCATCATTGTCAGGTGCTGCAAATAGATCCAGAAGCAACTGATGACGAATTAAAGAAAAGATTCAGAGCGGTACGACATAAATTGAGTGATGAAATGAAACGTTAAAGCAGAAGAAGTTAGTGTTTTTAAATGTGTTTCTCATATCTGTGCAGTTGTCTATATTGGTTCATCCAGATAAAAACCAAGATGATCCAGAAAGAGCACAGCTGGCCTTTGAAGGTAGAGGCATAATTTCTTGTTTGGTAAATTTGGTTGTACTAGATATTATGTGCTGCTGTAATGGGGTTATATTTTAATGTAATATTGAAAACATTGAGCACACTTTATATAAACGTGAGGTGTATGGAACGTATTTCTACAGTGTTTTTAATAGAAAGTTGACTTGAGCTCTGATTGCCTTTTAGCTGTGGACAAGGCATACAAACAGCTGCTGGAGCCCGAACACAAGAAAAGAGCCTTGGATGTGATCCAGGCAGGACGGGAATATATAGAGCATATGGTCAGTTGTCACCACACTGTGTCATTGGGTTGTTGCTGCTAGTCTTTGTTTTTTAAACACCGGTCATATGTTTTGTATTTGCTTAAAAGGTGAAAGAGAAAAAGAAACAACTGAAGAAAGACGGGAAGGATCAGACTGTGGAGGAGGATGACCCAGAAATGGTGAGGCTGCACTATCAAATCCTTTAGGTTTATGGAGAATAATTTGTGTTTATTACTGCAAGCTAATCCTGTTCATTTGCTTACAGTTTAGGCAAGCAGTGTATAAGCAGACCATGAAGCTGTTTGCAGAACTTGAAATCAAGAGAAAGGAAAGGGAAGCAAAGGATATGCATGAAAGGTAATCTGTTTATTGTATGAATAACTTGGGTCAGTAGTAGCACGGTCAGTCGCGTTTGTGCTGAAACACACAATCAGTTGTGGCAAATCAAAACAAGAAAAAAAAGTGATGTTTTTAAAGCATAACTGTCTCATTTTACAGAAAAAGGGCAAGAGAAGAAGAAATTGAGGCAGCAGAGAAAGCCAAGAGAGAGAGAGAATGGCAGAAAAACTTTGAGGTGTGTAACTGTATGGTCATTATAATAAAAATGTTTTATTTTTAACCTCTGCTAATTTCTATTTTTGAATCCTCAGGAAACGCGGAGACGGCCGAGTGGATAGTTGGAGGAACTTTCAGGCTAAAGGGAAGAGTAAAACCAAAGAGAAAAGGTCCTTCCTCAAGCCCCCTAAAGTCAAGATGGAGCAGAGGGAGTGATGCTGTAAATAGAACTTCATTAGTAAAATAACCTTCTGTTTCTAATGGCCACCTCAGTCTATGCTCGATCATCTGTCTTCAGCTGTGTACACGGCATCACACGTCTAATCAGGAAAAAGATGTTTTCAACCCTGAACATTCAAACATAGTTTTGTACTGTTTTTGTACATATTTGTGATCCTGGTCATACCTGCCTCAACTCTTCCACCTTTGAAACTTGTTTGTTTGTTTTGTTTGTTTTTTTTTACAAAATAAAGCTTGGTCTTAAGCCTACTTTCTGTGGTGTTCAAAGCTAAGCCTTCAGTTTGTTTAAAGAGAAATTTGTTAGAACTATATTCAATGAATATTTTGTGCGTCATGTATTTTGCCGAGTACATGTTCTGGTTTGCATTTATTAACATTAGATGTGCAGAAAAGGATATATCTGGACTGACCCCAGTTCACAGTAATACAAATGCACATATTTTGCACTGTACAGTATCAATTCAAGTTATTCAGTAATAAGTAGTTGTGCATGTGTTACTGTATTAATGACCTGTTAATAAAATAAAACTAGACACCAGACTGGTGTTATGGAGATAATTTCCATAGAAAAATCCAACAAAACCACTAACATTATTTTTTTTCTTTATCTGCTAAAAGCCATAAAATATTGCTACTGTGCAAACAAAACATTAAAAATAATTATCAAGAATACAAGAGGCATCAATGCCTGTCAAAAAAAACGTGTGAAACTTTGACAGTCTCTCCTTCAAGTGTCCTTCTATATGGTCTTATAACCAGTCAGTCTCAGCGTTGAAAATCACATAACTTTGCACTGATCCCCACTGACTCCAGCTGCAGAGATTGAAGACGTAGTACTGCCTCCCATCAATCCGTCCAGACTTAAACCCTGGAAGGCTCCAAAGAATGACTCATCCTTTGCTGTGGCTCCCGGTTTCCTGGGAGTGGCTGTTTGCTACAAGAAAATATAAAGTTCAAATGAGGACGCGCCAAGTAGCAAAGCATTCAAAAATGTATTTTCATTTAACTTACCCTGGGAAGGCAGTGATGCCGTCTAAAGGCTGTTCTACGGACTGTTCTTTCAGCATTTTTCTTTGCTAGCATGGCCTGTTGTCGCTTCCTTTAGAAAAAAACAAAAGGCATCATGAGCCATGACGCCTGCCAAGCAGCTTAATCTCACGTGGACCACCCTTAACCTCAAAGTGTGTAATCGGTTTGCCTGGCTAAACAGTTTATTAATACAGCAATCTTTTAAGCTTGTGTAGGTTATGCACAAACAATAAATGCTTATATTAATTACTAAGTACATGACTCTACCTTTCTCTCTTGAGTTCATCCTGATAAACTCGGAGCCAGGAGTCAGGAACTTTCTGGCTGTTGCAAGGAAGACTTCTCCTCCTTCCAATGCTCCCTCTGCGGGTGAAGCTGGTCCTGCGGACAGGCTGGCTCCTCTTAGTTCCTCTTTTATTGGATGTGTTTCTTCCAGACATACAACTTGTGAACTGCTTCAAAGGGGAGCTCAGAGACATGAGGGAATCCATAGCTGGTGATATTGGCTAATACAACCTGACTTCTTCTAATTTAAGTCAAGGTTGTCTTAATTTACAACAAAGATCAGTCTATCACCTGCAAAGAGAAAATTAATTAATTAGGATAAATCCATCATTAATATATTTAAAAGGAAGTCAACGATTTAATCCATATAGTTCCCAGTAGCACAAGACATTCAAGTATTTAACATACCTGGAGGAGAGGAATAGTAACTTTGTAAAAGCTTCCTACTATTCCCCTTCCCTGCAGTGCTTCTAGTGGCTCTGCTCAGTCAGACTGCTCTTATGAGGATTTGACTGATGACCTGTGGTTTTGCTTAATTGGGATTAGACAAAGACGCAGAAGTCGCTTATCTCATTATGGACAGGGAGCTTAGAAACAAAAGTGCACAAGATTACAGCTGCTTGTTTAGCTTTTAAACTCAGAAACCAAATATGAAGAGTGGTGGTAGCATTTAAGTACATGCTCTGTGTTACAACTACAATAAATCTTTAAAAAAAACAAGTACCTTTGATTTATTATTAACCACTGATGGGTCATTTGGGGATGAGGTAGGAGGCCCAGACAGCTAGAGCATGGACAGACTTAGAGGTGGATTTGTGATGTATTTATGACGCAGGCATACTCCCTAAGTTTCTCCAATAACAAACCTTCATTGACTGACAGAGAAGCTGAATGACTCATTTCATTCATTGAGATTCACCCAATTCAACCTTTAACTGGGTTTTACAATACTGTGGATGACTTCTGTAACTTTAACATAACCCACTAAAATGAAGAACTACCCTATGGCTGTCCTCTACAGATTCAAATTGCCAACGTAATATTGGTTTTGTAAATATACTTGTTCATATATTGTGTATTTCTAAGTTGTTTTCAAATGTCCTGAGTTTTTCCTTACCCTGATAAAGGGTCTGAAGACAGGGGATGTTGTCTGGTGCAGTCTGTTAAGCCCTTTGAGGCTGTCTTCTTGTGATATTGGGGATTTCCATGAACACAATGAAGATTTTCCATCTATATTGGAAACAGAATAATCAACTTAGGACTACTACTAAGAAGAATTGTGACTAAAATAAAGAGACAAACATGAGTGGCAGATGGTAGGTATCCACATGAACTCAAGTTACATCTGTTAAAGAAGACCTTACGTGTTTCCTTCTCTTCCGGTCTTGACAAGTTGCCCGCTTAAGCCTGCAGGAGAATTTAAATAGAGGACACACATGCACCTGACCGATAAAAATAGAATAAGATGCCCGTAGTTCATAATAAATTATTTAAAACCTAAGCGTGCTCTCTCCAGTTCACCCTTTCACATTGTCCACACTAACACTAAACAACACCAGAAGCCATTGATAAAGGAGGACTTCAGTTTAATTCTACACAATCATACATATATACAGTACAATTTTATACGCTTTAATTTCATACAAACAAGTCATGTACATGTGGGGCAGTGGGGACTTGCACAAAAGAAAAATACACCAGCATCGAGGAGTTGTGTGGGGTTTATTGGCTACAACCAACGATCTGTGCTTAACATCAACGGAAAGACCACATCTGAATATGTCACGGGAAAAAACAGGCAGTTTAGGTTTTAGGTTGTGTTTTCTAAAAGTTGAGGGCCTGTTTTCGTGGCCAATGCTGAAAGTCACATCATAAAACTTTAACGTGTCACCCCCACACCCCGCTCGAAAAGCTTTGCATAACATAGATCTATTAACACAGGCTACAGTGACCTGTGGGGTGTACACCATCATAATCATCTCACTGGCGAATTGTAACAGGCCGAGTAACTGAATATTAAGGGAAACAGTCTTCATAGAAAGAGTGATCCTTGTGGAAAAAAAAATAACATGAAAAACAATACGCAATTTCCAAGTGCTCACTGAACAAAAAGTGTAAACCAAACACTGACACACTTTTGCTGGAGATACTTTGTAGCTCTGCAAATCTCTTTGTGTAGTGTGCCCTCATTAATCTCATTTTCTAGGTTGTAAATGTCAGAAACAAAACATTTTAAAACGTTGAGATAGCATAATAACATTTTTTCCCATAAATTCTCCAACAACTGGCTCCTATGGTCTGTGGTTACAGCTCTACCTCAATTCAGTTTCCTATACACTCCAAAACCAAGATGTATCTTTCTCCAAACTGACAGGCAACATATTTTCTTAGAAGTGTGATTTATTACATGCTGTTTTACAAAAAGAGATGGACGGAAAGGGACAGATTGTTTGGAAGTAAAAAGGAAGACGGGAGCTGCACGTAGCGCTACAAACAACCTTCTATTGTGAGCACCAGAAACAACTCTTATGTCTCTTTTCCAGTCAACTGTGGATTACATTGTCTCGGCTGCAGGTCTCAAATGTCAGGAGCAGGCTGAATTCAAGATGTCCATGCTTTTTTTGACAAACAACCCAGAACCCCAAATATCTCTGCAGTGTTTTTGTTCCACATTTAAAAAGACTTTCATTCAGTCTCAGCAGCTCTATGTCACCGGCTGATGTCCCGGTTGCCTTCCCAGTTCTTGCCGCTTCCCGTTTCACCAAAAGCGCTGCTCTCAAAAAAAGGGTGTTTAAGGGAGTCGGTCAAGGTCAGTCTTTTGGACGGCTCATATTCCAGCATGCTCTCAATGAGATCAAACAACTGGTGGTGCTCCTCTGCCTCGGACAGGAGATACCTCTGTGAAAAATAAAAACATACGTCGAGACAAAGTAGGGCAAGAGTATTCTTACACTAATGGTGAGATATGATTGTTTAACATCCAAGCACACTTCTGAATACAACAAGCCATATCTAATGTTGCTGCCTTAGACTGTGACACTAAACCACTGTCTCTTGTCGTTGTTCTTACCCTCAGGGGTTTGCAGTTTTCTCGGACATATTTCCCAGCTGATGAACTCTCATCCCAGTCCAGGCGTCCACGGTAAAAATATTTCTGCTTCCTGAGGGTACAAAGAAATCACTAGTGTTGAGTCATACACAAAATGCGTATCCTGGCAACTGTGTCAGAGTTATTTGATATTTTGCACCTTGTTTTTCGGATCATTCTTGAAGGAACAGGTCCCAGGATTCTTTCCATCATAGCCAAATGTTCCCTGTTGTCATGAGTCTGAAACAGATCGATTTCAAAAATCCCATAATGTTAATGGGAGATATTTGGAAAGAATGTAGGTTATGGTTAAACTACCGCAGAAGCAACACCACAAGCACACAAAGTGAAATATCCTTGTCATAACTTGTATCTAGCTGGCAGCAGTGAGACATGGACATACCTGAAACAATGTAAATCCCAGGTAATACTCAAACAGGATACAACCAATGCTCCAGACGTCACATGGATAGCTCCAACCCAGCTCTAAAGAGTACAACATATACATATCTCACAGATGTCAAGGAATCAAACAAAGTCAATTTAACAGCACAATGTAGTGTCAGAGCTGAGCTTGTTTTGACTTGAGTGCAGATGTTGAGCTGAAACATGCCTCACTGTCCTGTACAACCAGACTTTCTGCAGACTTTTTTAAAACTTTGTTCTTTGAATTGTCAGAGATGATGTAATTATACTTATTCAAATGTGGCTCACCCAGTATGACCTCAGGTGCTCGATAATGCCTCGTGGACACAATGGTGCTGTGGTGTTCATGGTCAAAAGTCGCGCTACCAAAGTCTACGACCCGGACAGCTGTGCTTTTCACTGTCCGCTCTTCTCGTTTCTGAAGGAAACAATGCTATAAGGTATCAGATATAAGATATCAGAACCGGACACTGTTTGGCTGAAGTAGCTTATTGTGGGCGGCAGGCATGTAAGGTAAAAATTAAACAAGCTTTCCTTTAGCAGTTATTACACTAAAGCTGCTGGCATCTTAAATACATTTGAGGCTTAATTATGATTTATCTTTCAGAAGGATTGAGCAGTCTTAAAGCATATAATGACGTTTCAGTTTTAGAAAGGGTAAATTTAGTTTTTTTTAATAAAAGGCAAATAGTTTTCCAGGCTGCTTACCTTTTCAACATTGAAGGACATCGTGAAGTCTGAGTTGACAAACAAAATATTCTCTGGTTTAAGGTCTGTGTGCGTCAGCTTATTGTCGTGAAGAACTACAAAGAGAAACACACGTTACTGTCAGCATCCATCTGTTATTTTGCAAGATGACTTTGTTTTTCTACCAATTAGCCATGTTACATATTATTAAATGTGCAAATAAATGAAGAGCAGTTTGTGAGCTGTTTTTCCAATTGGCTTTGGAAGCTTTAATGCCCTCATTTGGCTACATGCTGTTTATTACAAAAAAAAAAAAAAAAAAAAAAAAAAGGAACCTACATCAAGAGCTGTTCCTTCTTATCAAATGTCAATATACTTTTTTTAGTTGCTTCTGCTATTTTTCAGGTGCTAATTCAGTCAGAATCAAATCACTTACATTTTACAGAAAGGCAGATTTGGTAGGCCATGTGTCTGACTTGACCGATTGAGTATGGCAGATAGTTGTTTTCTTTTAGGAAGTCAAAGGTGCTGAGTGCGAGCAACTCGAATGAGATGCACATGTGTCCGTGGTAGTCGAACCAGTCATACATCTGCACGCACAGACTGAAGAACAGACAAGAGGCAAGATATTAGGCAACTTGTCATAACAGTTTAGCATTTACAAGGTTTAATCTTAAGTCAGAACTCACAATTTGTTATCAGGGTCTTTTTCGTTGATCTTCTCAAGCACATTAATCTCTAGGCGAGCAGCTTCTTTATATTTTTCCACATTCTTAATTATTTTCAAAGCAACATGGGCTCCTCCTCTGGTCACCACAAGAGACAAGAACCCAAAAAAGAAAAGAAAACCTGTGTTAGGATATCAATTGATTTTTTTTACTCATAAATAGCCATAATAATACATCAAATTTATATTTCTCATAACATTAACAATTGCAATTTGTGTACAATAACTATCCCCATGTTTGTATTTCAAGTTTACATTGTATTTTTTCTTTTTACTTTTCCCAAAAATATTGCAGGTCATAACATTATTGTGTTATTGAACTTAGCTATTGCATGTTTTTCTGATACTGTACAGGCCTAATGTGATCTAAAAACCACACACAATGCAAGCCCCGTGTAGAATCTGCAAGGAACAGAGCATACACCAACTTCATGTTTATTGCTCAACCACAAAACAGGTAGTCCCCTATAGATTTCCCAGACCTAAGACCCCTGGGGCAGGTGTTGTTCAAAAACAGAAAGGACACACCTGCGATGGTCGATGCACCTCATCACCCTCCCGAAGGTGCCTTCACCCAAAGTGCTGACGATCTCATCTGGAACACAGCACAAAGAGAGAAGGGCAGGAGAAAGAGAGCGGGGGGGAAAAAAAAAGCATAGGAGAATTAGTCACGTGGACTTAAGCAGCAGCACATAATGCAAAAGTGCAGACAGGCGTATCAATGCTAGCGCCCATCCCTTTTTCAAATGGCTGCCTATTTCAACGTGCCAGGCCTTTTTGAGTTAATCTATGATAATTGGATGCATAAAACTTTGATACAGGTGAAGAGAGGGTGCCGAAGTAAAGTGCACACTTTCTTTGAAGACCAATTTGCAGCCATTGAAAATAAGGGTACAACAGTGTTTTGTGCCCGTCTAAAAATTTACTCTAAAAATAAAAAAGTTCTGTGTGGATGTGAGTTGGATAAACTATAGCAAACTGTTACATAGGTGACCCCTAAAACCCTTGTAGCTGAAAATATCTAGCTAGATTTAAGCTGTAGCTTGGTATTAAAAACGCAACAGGAACACAAGCTCCAAATAGGATTTTTAGGTTTAGGGAAAGTTGTGAAACATAGGAAATGCTCCACAGATTAAAATACTACAACAAAAGAAACAGGAGGTATCTAATTTGTCCCTTCAACGTTCTTGTAATCCACCCTGCCAATTCAGCTAGAGTGAAGAGCATTCTAGCAAGGATTCATCAACATCATCATCAGGCACTCCCATGACATGTAAATGCTCTATGCTGTAATACTCATATGCAGAAGGGTTACGATAGAGTAGTGGCAGTGAGTACATCTCTCTTGCAGGACGTCCCCACTCCGACAGATCAGGTGCCCTTCCTCGTCGTCCCTCACACTCAGTGCCCGCGTCCGGCTGTTGCTCCGCTGTTTTCACACATCCAAACCACCATCACCATCGGCGGGCCACGGACACAGCCAAAAGGAACAGCGTGTTTTCGGGGGTGGAACAGGCGGACGAGGAGGGCGGAGGATGATGTGGTTGGTGTTGGTGAGTTGAGGATGTTGGTGGGTTTGGTTGGTCATTGGGCGATTCACGCATGACACCACGTGAAGGAAATATATAACGATAGGGATATAGTGCAAGGGAACAAGTCAAAGATCACATGATGTCCTCTGCTCCACTCCCCCCTCTACCTTTAAAACCACAGCTGCTTACAAATAAGGAAGCAACTGGCATTTCCATTCATCAACGCAAAAACCAATTAACACACATAAAACTTAGACAGGATGAAAATTATTACATTGAAAGGTCCATTTCTAGTCAAGTCAAAAATACTTAATAGATGACCCCAAAAGCCCTATCAAATACTTAAACTAGTGTGATCATATAATGTATAGCCCTCCCATATTATAATATAGAACCTAAAATACATCTATACTCACAAATTTAGCAAAGTATTTGGCAGATCTTTTTCACATTTCTTTTATTAATGCTGAAACTAACAAAAATATATTGTCACACTGATTTAACTCTCTGGCCTGAGATTAGGACTGTTAAAGGTGGCGTCCTGCTACTGTGGAGCATTTTGTATTTAGATGGTCTACTCTACTATTCTTCCTTTGTTCTAAAGCCGATTCTTTAAAGTTTACACTTTCATCTATAGTCATTGATTAAGCAGCTGTTATTAAGACAGACTTTTGATTTTAAAAGATGAATGTTTTACCTAGTGAAGCTTTAACTATAGCAGACATACAGTATTGTTCAAAATAATAGCAGTACAGTGTGACTAACCAGAATAATCCAGGTTTTTAGTATATTTATTTATACAGCATTCATGAAATGCACGAAGGCTGAAGGCTGTGCAATTGGGCAACTAGTTGAAAGCCTCTCAGCTTTTATTTCACTCCATGATTCTCAACATTCCACAATTCATTTACATTTCTTGGTTTTGCTTGAGAAACAGCATTTTTGATATCACCCCACAAGTTCTTGATTGGATTAAGGTCCTGGGATTGGGCTGGCCACTCCATAACATTAATTTTGTTGGTTTGGAACCAAGACTTTGCTTGTTTACTAGTGTGTTTGGGGTCATTGTCTTGTTGAAACAAACATTTCAAGGGCATGTCCTCTTCAGCATAAGGCAATATGACCTCTTCAAGTGTTTTGACATATGCTAATTGATCCATGATCCCTGGTATGCGATAAATAGGGCCAACACCATAGTAGGAGAAACATGCCCATATCATGATGCTTGCTTCACTGTGTACTGTGGCTTGAATTCAGAGTTTGTGGGTCATCTCACAAACTGTCTGTGGCCCTTGGACCCAAAAAGAACAATTTTACTCTCATCAGTCCACAGAATGTTCCTCGATTTCTCTTTAGGCCAGTTGATGTGTTCTTTGGCAAATTGTAACTTCTGCTGCACATGCCTTTTTTTTTTGTTTTTTGTTTTTAAACAGAGGGATTCTGGATTCATCCTGGAGCTTATCATTGGCTGAGCCTTTGCCATTCTGGTTATTCTCCAATCTATTTTGATGGTTGTTTTCAATTTTCTTCCATGTCTCTTTGGTTTTGCTTTCCATTTTAAGGCATTGAAGATGATTTTAGCTGAACAGCCTATAATTTTTTGCACCTTTTTATAGGTTTTCCCCTATGCCAATCAACTTTTTAACCAAAGTACGCTGTTCTTCTGAACAATGTCTTGAACAACCTATTTTTCTCAGGCTTTCAAATGCATGTTCAACAAGTGCTGGCTTCATCCTTAAATAAAGCCAGCACTTGTGACTCACACCTGTTTGTTCACAAAATTGATGACCTCAGTGATTGAATTCCACACTGCTAATTTTTTAACACACCCCTTTCAACTAATTGCCCAATTGCACAGCCTTAAGAGCGCGCATATCATGAATGCTGGATCTTCTGGTTTTCTAAGAATCTCTTGCACCTACTGATAACTTATTTGCCATGTAGCAATAAAAAAATATACTAAAAACCTGGATTATTGTGGTTAGTCACATTAAACTGCTATTATTTTGAACAATACTGTACGAGTTCAAAACCTTAGCTATCCTTTGAAAGGCCAGAGGAAATTGTTTTAGTGATGTCATGTTAAGGATGTTAAGGATAAGCAACATGAAAATGCTCTGCCAAAAATGGATGCCAATCAAAAAAATGTTGCATAAGAAAAGACACCCCGAAATCCCACTTGAACAAAAAAACAAATCATAAAGATTGTACTACTTACCAAATCCTGGGGCTGTGAAAAAGAAATGGTTAAAGAAAAACAGCGACAGAGAGAGCAAAGTAAAAGAAACAGAGAAAACAGGATGAGGAGAGCTAAAGCACAGTCTCAGATCCAGTTGTACTCACCGAGGAGGATGGGCTATAGGACCTGGTTCTACGCCGCCTTCGTTTGTGCTTACGCCTGCTGCCTTTCCGCCGGTAGGACTCGTCCCGTCGGAATGAGTCGGCCCTGTCGCGTTCCCTCTCCCGGCCACGTCGATAGTCGTACATACTTGGGGTGAAGCCTTGCGGATAGTAACTTTCGGCTGCTCCATGTGGCTCTCTTTCTCTGTCGCGGTCTAGTTCTCGGCTCTGGTCCAAGCGTCTGTATCCTTCACAGTATCTTCTGTCAAACGGCCGATGCTCAGTCGACCGTTTGTCATAACTGCGACTAAGAGTTCAAAAAGCAAATAGTATTGTTTTAGTAAATTTGCAGCACTTATTACTGAAATTTATTTCCTACATTTATACGCCCTTGTATCCAAAACTCTTTTCTGTCTATTGTTTATTCAAGCCACTATAGCTGTGTCATCAGAGTATATGTGGATGTGGTGAGACTGTGACTTATTTTAGTAGCCAATAAATTTAACTATATTAATATACCTTCTTGTGCGTGCAAAGCTCCCCTCCTGCCTGTGCCCTCGTCCCCGTCGGTCTCTGTCGCTGCTGGAAGAGTAGGAGGGCGACCGTCTGTGTCGATTCCGCCGCCCTCTATCTCTGTCCCGGTCTCTGTAACGGTCTTGGTAACTGGTTCGACTGTCTCGGTCCGAAGACGAGTACCGTCTGTTGTGAGGCATCTGGTAGATTTGAAACAGGTAAAGTAAAGTAAAATTAATACTATGCAATTAAGTGAAGAGAAAGCATTTAGAATAAAAAGGCGTCCAACTACCATAAACACCTGTCAACCCTGTCACAACACAACTTCACACACTGAAAAGTTGCAGTCCCATTTATGTATGTTGACACATGAAAAACTGAAGGCACATACATTTGACTGTAGCCAACCATTATAGCAACAGCTAATATTTAAACAAAACCTTTAAACCAAATGAGGATCTAGGGCAGTGTTTCAACGCTTATTATAACGAGAATGTAATACGTTGCTACTTTAAGTGACTGCATTCTAATCTTTGTATACCTCTGACGCATACAAAAATATACTTCTAAAACTCATACGGTTATATCTGGCTTCAATAAAATAACAATACACTTGAATGTGTAAACTGTTCCCTGGAAATTGCACTTGGATTGTGTATACCCAATCAGTATTTCAGGATCAAGTTACGTTTTTTTTTAAACCACCGTGACTATTCGTTTCCCTAAAATAGTTAGACGGTGCATTATTGTATTTAATTTTAGTAGGTACTAGTGCTTGTCTCAAACAAAAACACGAGAAAAGCGAACAAAGATTTAAAGTAAAAAGTGACAAGAAGCAACGCCTTAGCCGTTGGCTTGTTCTATTAGCATTAGCAGTGTGAATGTAAATAATTGAACCGCCATCTTATCTGAGCTAAACGGGTACTGGCGCTAGCTCTGGTTACAATCGGTTGTTTTTGACTAGTTTAAAATGAAATAATCAACCGGTTGAACGTTTACCGTTTTAGCAGCGAGCCCTGTGCGTTTGTCCCACAAGAAATCCGTGGTGCCGTCTCGGTTTAGTTTCTCACTTCTTTTAAGCTTAAATGTTTCGTGCTAGCTAAGGTGCTAGCAGATAGCCAGCTTTTTCGTCTTTGATAAACAGCGAGCTCTGGTTCAGACCAGCACGCCCCCTGTGAATGCGTTTACACGTTCAGTACGCACCAGGCAGCCACATAACTTTGGGTTTACTGAAGACAAAAGGCCACATTTGTGATGATAAAGGGCCAAATATGTCTTGCATTAGTGAGCTTTTTAAAATTAGAAATTTTTGAATGCAAGGTTTACATTTAATTTTTATTTCATTTTTTCATTACATTTAAGTATTTACATTATTTCGCACCCTTTTAAAATGGTAAATTTTTAGAGTGACATATTTTAAAAGGTTGTTTAAGATCTTCATTGTGGCTTTTTCTTTATCTAATTAAAAAAAAAGTTTTACATATGGATGAGTATGTTTTTTTAATAAAAAGTACAGTACAGTAACGTACAGTATGTTTTAAAAGATCAGTACATCTCATACAAAGTCTTTATTTATAAGAACACACATTACACAATACACATTATTGTAAAATAAATGAATCTAATACAGTGAGACCGTTGGACTGTCTCATTATACAGTATAAAAGCTGTGGCATGTATGCAAAACAAATATCACTGACAAATGTTGAAACTACAATTCTAATAAAATAATTGATGTTAACATAAAGTCACAATAATATGCCCCTATTCCAGAAGACAAAACAAGAATAAAAAAAAAAAGTCTAGATACGACACCTGGAGAAGCTAAAAGCTTTCATTTATTATTGTTAGAGGTATTCATTAAATCATTTTTTCACATGGTCTTTTTTCATCTTTATAATGTGTTCCAAGCGAAAAGATCCCCGGTATATCCACTCCGTATGTTGATCTTTCTGGACACAATACACAAAACACAT
Organism: Perccottus glenii; assembly: GCA_024416835.2. Lineage (NCBI taxonomy): Eukaryota > Metazoa > Chordata > Actinopteri > Gobiiformes > Odontobutidae > Perccottus > Perccottus glenii. The sequence goes on from CM044562.2 coordinate 9,195,474, forward strand.
TAAGTGATAAAAGTGAAAAAAATAAAATAAAATTCTACTTGATTATGTTTGACGTTACTCACCTTAAAAACAATCTCCATTAAGCTGCTGTCAACCTGCAAAACACTGCATTGCTCCAGGACTCCATCAAATTCCACTCTGAGTCTCTGTCCAACTCTGAACTGGGTCTGGGGAGGGTAAGGCAGCCGATCTAGGTACTCCACAATAAAGTTTTTATGCACCTCATCTCGAATATCATCCAGAGGGTCTGCCACTGTCAAAAAAAAATAAACAATGAAATGTGTTTATTTAGTTAACAACTGCCATCATGTTAATAGCATGCCCCAGATGGTTTACTGGGCAGCCCGTTTAATATTTATGCTGTGTTAAGTATCAATTTTTTTAATCAAATCATAGGTCTGAATAGATTTGGAAAGTTGGTTGATCTGATCACTGAGATAAGGACAGTAATATGCCCCGTCACTCGGTTATATAGTAGAGAAACTGGTGATGCATAGTCTACAGAAAAGAAATAGAGCATCTTCCTTTTCCATATTGGGGAACCATTAAAACAACTTTGGGGCTACATATTGCAATTAGTTTAGCTACATTAAAACCCTTTTCTTGAATCATAAAAGCAGACAGTTCGAAATACCAGAACTTACATGGTTTGCAGATAACACGAAGAACAGGTAAGGAAACGTAGAGTGATGTATGGTCATCAAAAAAGACTAGGAATCTAAGAAAACAACAAACCAACATCACAAAATGTTAATTAAATTCACTTGATGTATAAGAATAATAAACACAGTCACATACCTCATGTGATTTTTTCTGGAAGGGAGCTCTCCTAAGATACCAGGAGCGAAATGAGAATGGTCAGGTTTACACTTTGACAACACACGACCGCCAATGGACAGCTGTGCAAGTTTCGGCATTGCATCATAGGCAATGTGGTGTCCAGATACCAACATCTTCCCTTTATCCACAAAAGTGACTTTGTATTTTATGGTACCATCATCTACAAAGGAAAAATGACATGGTTATAATAATTATCTTCATTCTCAAGAATCTATAAAAAAACTTTTTTTTTTTTTATTATTGAAATCTGTTTGTTAATAAAATAGAAGCAGAGAGGTCACTAGTTTGTGAGGAGTGACGGAAGGAGTTTTTGCTTTCTGCAGCTTTAATTGTCATAATTTATAAACAAATAATTATTTACCTTTTGAAACAATTTCAGCAATTTTTCCACTTTCCCATCTCATCTTTTTTCTTCGAGCCAAGACCTGGATGCCCACACTTATGTCTTTAGGAATAGGAGAGATTGTTGCTGTTTTTTTAGGCTTGACTGATTTGGGAAAAAAAATAAAAAATTTGTCAATGACTATATTGTACTGTGTGCATTAAGAACAACCACTATACTATGTACTGCCAAAGAATTTCATTGAATCAATTAGTTCAGAGTTATAAATGATGACACGTGTAGTGTATAACTTCATTATATTTTAGTAAGAATTAAACAACTATCATATAACTATATAATGCAGTTGATAGCTCAGTTGTAGACAAGAAACAGTGGTTAGTGGTTGTTAGAAATTTTAAATATTAAAACTAAATTGTTTACCCCATCTTTAATTTACCACGTAATGTTTCAAGAATTGTTTTTAAGTTTTTGCCAGTACCGTTTATTACCACTGGGTTCACTTGTGGGTTCACTTGTGGGTTCACTTGTGGGTTCACTTGTGGGTTCACTTGTGGGTTCACTTGTGGGTTCACTTGTGGGTTCACTTCTGAGTTCACTTCTGAGTTCACTTCTGAGTTCACTTCTGAGTTCACTTCTGGGTTCACTTCTGAGTTCACTTCTGAGTTCACTTCTGAGTCTACCTCTGGGTCCACTTCTAAGTCCACCTCTGATTTTACCTCTGATTTTACCTCAACTTTTACATACGGTGCAGCATTGATAGCATCGTCGTCAAATGTGCTTGGTTGTGACACTGAAGTTTCCTGTGGATGCTTTCTGGACAGTTTTTCTTGTTTACTAATTCTCCTCTTTTTTCTGTCACTTTTTTTACTTGAGATTGAATAATCTGAATCACTCGAGTTGCTGTCCGGTTCCCAAAGCATATCAAACTCGGGGTCATTTGACTGCTCGTCTTCACTGTACTCCCTTTTAAATGTTTCTGAAGGGGATGGACTCTGAGTTTTAGGATTCACAACAACCAGAGGAAGTCTGGTCAAAACCACCCTCAGTTCTCTCCTTGGCTCCGGAATTTCTTTTTTGACTGCAATTGAGATTTCAACATTCTCTTCTTTTGGAAACACAGGAGAACTAAAGCCATTAGCTGCTGGAGAAGCCTGCCTTGGTAACATAGATGGAGCATCTTCACATGGAGTTTCTAAAAATATAATATATATGGTTAAGAAATATTATTAAATGACTTTCTTAGCATTTTTGGCAGTGTTGCCTCAAGCAGCAAGAGACAGGGCACATCCAATCAATTAAACAGAACTGGAAAAATTATATATTATCATTTATTTCTGTAATGATGTTTACCCCTTACCACAATTTGAATTATCATCATTATTGCCATCATCTTCAGAGTTTGTATTTTTATATTCCAACCCAAGCGAAGAATATAGCTGCCTAATGGAGGCTTCACACGTTGTAACTGACCTAGAAACACAACACACCAAAGCACACGCATATTTTGATCTTACATAAAGCATTAACATTATATGTAAGGGTTTAGGATGTCACTCACTCAAAAAGCTGCAAAAGATCAGAGGATAGCTTCTCCTTTTTTCCCAGTAGAATCTGCAGCTCATTGTATTTCCTCAACGCATCTGGGGACAATAGCTGCCTGCGGTTGACATTGTCCCTGATAAACTTCTGGAGCTCCTCTTTGGTCAGCTCAATCTCATCCCCGTCCATATTCACTGATAAAATATAATATCAACTATATCGTCTTTGATAGATAGTGTATTTCTTAGACACTAAGTGACATCAGCTAAACAACACAAATGGCAGTTACACCACTGTCTGCAGATATCTTCACTGAGCTTGTGACTGAGATGCTTGTATGAGATTAGTGAATTATCACGCAAAGTAATCAAATCTCTTTTCCTCTCTGCCTCTATCAAGTAGCAGTGTTTTTCTTTCGATTGTAGTGTTACAAACTTAATTAAAGTAATAGAAAAAACTAAACGTGATAAAGTGGATTTTTTGGCAAGATTACATCCCAGTTCAGATGTTAAAAAAAAACAAAACTCTTCTCTGGTGTTCAACATTTTGTTTATAAAGCTACACTTCTAGCTACTACAATATTATTCAACAAGAAGTCACTGCATGGCCTTTCTCTACACACATCTATTAGCACCTATTAACCGTATTTATTTACGGCACTAACTGATTTATCAAACCTTTACTACCCTTTATATAATAGTTAAAGTTTTCATAAAATCATTGTTGCAAGCCAGCTCAAAAGCATGACTTAAACGTTTCTATTTCCTTAAACTTTAGGTTTGCTAGGTAGGCTAACAACTCATTGCTTGCTATCTCCTCGCGGCTAAAGCTGCCACACTTTACCCTGCAAAAGATGACCCTTTGATAGTTATGCACCCAAGATACTTGCCAGTTTAAAGCCAGCTGGTATGTTCTGATGTATCGTCACTTGATGTTTTTTTTTTAGAAAACAAAAGGTATATTTATAACCCGTGTCAACCGTCGTTTGTTTTGTGTGGTATTTTTCACTGCGCCACCTATCGTTTACTGCAACAAACTGTCCGACTGTTTTTTAGAGCTCTGCTCTGCCTCTAGCGAGAACATCCGAGGCCTGTTGCTCGAGCTGGTGGTTTAGATCCAGAATCTAACAATGCACAAAAAACAATGTAGATAATATTAATTATGCTTTGAAAGCTTATGTATACTATCAATGGTTTAAACCTGAGTTGTAAGAAAGTGATAACCAGCGCCATGCAACAGATGAACCCAAAATTACCCTGTTTGGAATCGTTTGGTTTTATTAACTCAGAACATATTCCTTTCTCTGATTTATTAGTAATAAAAAAACGTATTGCGGCCACAAAAACACAATTTCACAGAATAAAAACAGTGGCTATGTATTTATGGATTAAATTACACATAACTTATGTGTTTTATTACTAAACAGTTTTACAAGACACAAAGCAGAAAAAAGACCAGATTAAACATGTTGAGAAATTAGATCTTTATACATCTTTAAACTGAAGTAAAGGACATCTCAAAGGATGAAGTAAACAATATAAACATGTCCCATTGTTTAATTTTATAAAACCCAATACAGACAGACAGATTTTTAAAAATCAAAATGGTAACATTGGAGCTCCAGAGTTCTAAGAGGGCTAGGAATAGTAAAATTCCACAATTTAGAGATATGCAACTTAAATTTTTAAACCTGTAAAAACTAAATGTAATGTTTGGTGTATGTGCATACTAATTTGTTTTTTCATTCACGATGAATTCAAAAATAAATATATTATTGTGGAATAAGGTTGAGAGAAAACAACAGATGTCTTTTGGTGATTTAATTAAGAAAAAAGGTGTAAGGAGTTCAGAGTCATCTTTTGTACAAAAGGTGGAGTGGACATACAAGTCTGTGTGTACAGAGTTACATGAGCAATCCAAAAGGAAAAGTAGGCAGGCTTAGAATTTATACTGAAATCTCAGCAGATAAGAGAAATGAAACACTTTTAATGGTTTTACCAGAAAACAGAGTTGGCTCTGTATAAGACAATTATTAACAGTATCAGTTTGAAAACAGTACGCACAGATGGTGCGCATATCATTCTGCTGCGGTCAAGGACAAATACATAACAAACGAGTATGTGAAATAGGAAAAGATCATTTTCCCATTACATTATAAAGCTGCTAATTCAGTAAAATACTGAATGAGCTTTATATCTTTTAAGTGTATCTGAATCCATATGATATTAATTTGCTAATTGCCTTTCAATTCTAAAAATCTAGCCATGTGTTCAAGACGTGTAGAGCCTCTGTGGATCCACTCCTTGGACTGGTTTTCCTGTGGGGGGAAAAAAATTTCAACACAAAAAATAAGTAAATTCAAACTAGTAATCGACCGATATATCGCCCCAATATTTGCCGTTTTTACGTGTATCGCGTTCGCTGTTTTTTTTAAAAACACTACAACCAAACGTATGCTAGTCAAAGCAAGATTAAAAAATACTTACATAAAAAACAACCTGGATCAAGCTGCCATCAACAACCAGCACTTCACACCGTTGCTGCACCCCATTTAACTCTGCACTAAGGCTCTGTCCAGGTCTGTACTGCGTTAAATGAGGGTATGGCCAATCTTTCAAGTACTGCTCCATGAAGGTCTTGTGGGCGCTATCAGGAACATCCTCAAGAGCATTATCCACTATCAAAGGAGCAAAACAAGAAGCCCAATAAAACACAGGGTACAGTTAACTCTGGGTTAACAAGGTTATCCATAACTAAAATAAGGCAGATAACTTTTTTGAAAAGTTGATGACAGCAGCCAATAGACAATACATTAATGCATTATGCAAATGTTCACTGCATTACATTTGAATGGAATTAATGTATTTGAATGTCTATAGTTCCGAAAAGAACCTGATATTTTGCATAAATGTTGTTTTATGCACATGAAAATATTAAGATATTACAAAAAATGTTTTTGCTTTGTGCTTAGCTGTAAACACCCAACATTAACAGAAAAAAGCAAACAAATATTTATCTTACAATGTCTGCACACCAAGTGAAGTAAAGGTAAGCCAACATAGACCGGTGTGTGGTCATCAATAAAAACCAAGAACCTATGAAAGAAATAATATGGTTTAGTAGAAGAAAAAAAAAGAGAAGAAAAAAACTTAAACACAAAGATTAAAAATATGAAAAACCCCGAACCGTAGTCGATTGCTTCTGCTGGGGAGCTCTGCTAAGATGCCGGGCCAGAATCTGAACTTGTTAACTTGACACCGGACAATCACACGAGCCCCGACGTACAGCTGCGTCAGCTTCGGTGGGGAGTCAAAGGCGATGTGGTGACCAGACACAAGACTCTTTCCCTTCTCCTCAAAACTCACTTTGTACTTAACCCGTCCGTCTTCTGCAAAATATCAATCGATACAATGAGTCAAGTTAAATAAAAATCACTATGACAGCTTTTTAACCATGTAATACAAAGAAGAAATAAGAAACAGTAATGACAAGGACAGTAAGTAAGGACAAATGGTAAATGGTAAATGGTAATGCATTTATATAGCGCATTTTTGCACCCTTCTCGGGCACCCAAAGCGCTTTACATCGTGCTTCCACACATTCACACCTGGGGCAGACAGAGATGGGGGCTGCCATACAAACGGCGCTCAACCTTCTCCTACCACCAACCAAACACACCTCTACAGTCACACACATTCATACACCAGTGCTACGGACACTGGAGGCAAGGTGGGTTAAGTGTCTTGCCCAAGGACACAACGACAGTATGAACTGTGGGGCGAGCGGGAATCGAACCTACTACCTTCAAGTTGAAGGACGGCCGCTCTACCACTGAGCTACTGCCGCCCAAAATATGAATAAATTGTAAATAAAGATCTTTATGTAATTCTGACTATCTCTGTTAGAACTGTGTGTTCTGGTCAGAGTGCCTGTTGAAGCCTCTTTTACACCGAAGCTGTGATTACAGTTTCTATATCTCTGTCCAATGCCACGTATTTGTATCGAGTGTTCTCTGTCTCCAGGCCTGTTTTGGTGGTGAAATAAATCTCCCCTGCTCTAAGTCATACAGTGTCTTTCAGTTTTACTTTGCTTCAAATCCAATCGGATCCATAAGGCAGTCAGCAGATCTCCCCAACAGCTATTTTCCCTTAATTTCACTTTCAGCAAAGTGCAATAAAAATGGTTGTTTAACTACCAAAAGAATTAAGTATGTTTCAGTGACATTTTAAAACTGTATTTTAAAACAAGCAATGTAAGATTTCATATTTATTGAGATACTATTGTTAATTGCAATTACTGTGGCCAGGATAATGGTGACACAAAATTCTAATATCGACCCATACAAGCATATACTTTATCCATTAATTATTAACAATATATAACTTAGTTGGGGTGCACACAGCAAGAAGGTTGTGACCTTCTTTCTGTTATTCATTATTGTCGGCCTTTCTGTTAGGAGTCTGCATGTCCTCCTCGTGTTACTGTGGGTTCTTTTCGGGTACTCCAGCTTCCTCCCACCGCCCAAAGACATGCATGTATATGTCAATTCAAAACTCCAAAGTGTCCTTAGTGAATTAATGTTAGAGAGAGTGGCTGTCTGTCACTGTAAGTCTAAATGTCATCCCTGCAACTAACTGGCCATTTTCCAGGCTGCCTAAGACCCTAGGTTGCAGAAGAAAATGAAGTGAATGAATATAACTTAGTTATGGTTCTATGCCATGGTTAACATAAATACCATACCTTTTGTTATAATCTCTACTATTTGGCCACGTTCCCATCGTAAAGGCCTCTTCCTCGCTATTACCATCATGTCCACTGTGACCTCTTGCTCCGGGAGTTTTGGCCGCGTTTTTGTGCTGTCATTGTTGCACTGGCTGAGCTGCTGAGTTGACGTAATAATCACCGGGTCTGACGCAACGTTGTTGTTGCTGCTGCTGCTGCTGCTGGGTGTGTTTGTGCTGATCTTAATGCGTTTTCTAATCTTTTCATTCATTTTCTTGTTTGTGAGGGAAAATTCAGAATCACTTGAATCCTGTCCTGGTTCCCACTGCATGTCTGAGTCTGAGCTACTGAGAGATTCATCCTCACTGTAGAACTGTTCAGGTGTCGGTGGACGTAGTGCGCTGATCTTATATTCTGGGAGTTTGGTTAAAACCACTACTGGTTTTTTGGTAAGTCTGACAGGTGGCTCTTTTATGGAATCAGAAGACACACTCGGGGGATTGGACCCACTTTCTGCAAAGCAAAACACAACACATGTAAATGAAATAAACATACCAAGAACTATTATGGCAACAGTTTAACGTGAGCAGCATGTGTCCTGACTATATTACCAATTTCATTTGTTAATTGAGTGACCTCCTTTAATTCCTCATCCATCCTCGAAAAGCTGCAAAAAATAAAAGGTGCAAACCAAATTAAACTGTCAAACTATATACAAATAAAACACAAATACACTTTAACTTAGGCAAATTGAATAAACACATACATCGACAAATTGACACAGCCCAAGATCATGATGTGTGCGGACAAAATCGAGCGTATTATCACACAATGCTATGAACCACAATGCTACTTTAGTTTAACAAAAGCTAGCATTCAACTACTACTACGTGATAAGTAGATTAACATTTTATCAAACGTTACTGAGGCAGCATCTCACCAGTTGTTCAAATGTGATACCTGGTTTACTCAAGAGTTCAGTTTAATCTTAATCTAACCTCTTTGAGAGTCAAAACAAACCACAGCTACCAGATCAGCATTCGGCCTACAATCCCTTTTTAGCGCAGGCAAAGCATACAAGCTACATATATGTAATAGATGGATATATTTTACATGATTTATTCGCACATACTTACAATTCTTTTCCGCTTAGGGTCTCGTTATGTTTTAAGGTGGTCAATGTGATACAAAAATGGTTAATTTCCAAATACAGTATGGTGTAAACAAAAGGTTTTGTCGCTACAGCAGCAATTCTTCAGGGCTCGACATCGGCTGTGGCTCTTCTTCTACGACTGGTGTAATGTTGAAATTTGTAATAGCGCCACCATTTGACCATAAACAGCAAAGATAACGTACACCAGTTCATTAAAAATGTTGATTTTTACTCAAAAAAAAAGTTTTGCTACCCTTAAAACATATAAAATAAATATATTTAACGTAACAGTATCAAACAGATTAACATTACAACAGTTATATAATATTTAGCTTGATTTTGTAAACCATACAATATACAGTATATTACATGAGTTAATAGGAAGTCAGAGTTTGTTTTCAAAAATGAGGTATCAAAAAAGAAACTGTTATAAAATGCCACAAATGCTGTTGAGGTGATTCAATTAATAAATGTGGTGGTATCTCATTAAATGAGGTCAGTTGGCCTTTTCTGGACTCTGAGTTAGGCCAGTACAATATACAGTATTACAAGTATAATAAAAAAATAAATAAAAAGTGTTTGTCAGTACAATAACACCTAGAACATCTGAATGTCTTCATGCAAGTAGGCTTGAACTGAAATAAATGTGTATAGTTTTTCCATGTGCATGACACTTACACTTTAGACTTCAATATAATTGGCCAAACTGGAGTCATTAATCACATTGTGGTGCAAGTTACCAAGTGTGATGTGTTTTGTGTTATTCCAGAGCCCAGTATTTAATTTAAAATTTTTACTATATCAAAACAGGTAAATATTGCATGTCCTATTGCCATTGCATCAAGGATATTGCCATCTAAAGCTTTGCAGTCTTATAATAAAGCATACATCATACTGCAACAATAAATAAATATCATGGGAAAGGTAACAGTAAAAGTGTAGTAAAGTAAGTCCAGTAAAAGTCCATTGCAATGATTTCTGATGTAGAACTGTAACAACTTTCCCATGTCCTTTCATGTTTATAACTACAAATACAGCCTGATTTACATATAAATATCATCTTTAAATCAACATCTGGCTCCATTTAACAGTTTTTTTGCCTTGATTTTCCCCTCAGGTGATCTGCTCCTCTTGGTATGTGGAGGTAGAGATGGAGCCGTAAGGATCAACCACAGTCTGGGCGCAGCGTACGACTGTCACAAGCAAGAAGAAGCACAGGAGGAAGAGAAAGAATAGGGCAAATCCCAAGTCCACATCCACCTCAAACTGTGAAACAGGGCGAGGAGTCTGGTCCATGTTGGTGTTTATGGCCGGTCCACAGTTTTACCACTGCTCTTCATCCTAAATAGACAGTGTTCTATAAAATTTGTTTTATTTTTCTAACAATCAAAACCTCATAAGAGCAAATGTCACACAATCACAGATATAAGATACAAGTGCATCTGTAAAAACCTGTTGTCTTTGTCCCTACGAGCAATGCTCACAAAAGTCTACGTAGGTCTTTTAAATGTCTTTAAAGAAACGTTTTTCAAAAACATTATTGCTTTCTCACATCCTTAAAAGTTGTCAGCTCAAAACATGTAACAAACTCATCCTTACCTTGTGTGGCAGATCTCATGCACTTCTTCTACTGTCATAATCTGAGACACTTTTACAGCATCCCAGCTTCTCGAGGTCCCATAATACAAGAGTGACTGAGGTCTTAGTGGTCTTCCTCTTCTCAGGAACTCCTTGGGAAAAGTGAGCAGCCCACAGATGAGTCACAGCATCCAGACACAACCCTGTACATACACTGGAGATACACATGCACTCTGCAGCCTCCCCCTGCCGTGTAAAGCCTTTATCAATACTTAAGCAGGAGTTGAATAACGGTCTACACAGTTCACAAGTATCAAAACACCCGCAGTCTTTGTTGTCCTGTCAAAAAGATCTTCATCGCCGTCACCAATTAGACTTCACACTGACTAAACACAAGCACCTAAGGCGAGACTGAGCTTATTCATTACATGAGGATGTAAAGGCTACATAAAACGGAGAAGGGCAGTTTAGTGAGAAAGGAGAGCATGGATTTAAGAGCAGGTCTAAGATGGGACACAGGATGGAGGCGTGGAAAAAGGAAAGCCCAGACTTCAGGACAAGAGAAACAGGAGATGCATTAGCAATTAAAATTGTGGAGCCAGATGCGAGAGCACAGTGGAAATTGACCCCACCACTTTAAAATGGAGCTTGTTACAATGATGCTGACAAGAACAGTGCAGAGGATGAAGTGCCAGGCACAGGGGTAAAGTGATCCCACTACATATGCAATTAGCAAAGGAGGCCTTTTAAGCAGCAGCCAAAAAAAGGGGGGAGTGGCACAGGGGGGCATAAAACAAAGAAACAGGAAAATTGGGAGGTAAAAATGCAAATAGTCATAAACGTCAAGCTTGGATGGAAAACAGATGTGATTGGGATAGGAAATCATCATATTAGGCATTTTGACTCTGTTTCCAGCTGTAATCCTTTGAGTGGTAGCCAAGTCCTGCCGAGTGTTACCATGAGACTGCGCCATCTGATATTGTAATAGCTCTATGGTGGTGCCATCCGGTCTACACTGCATCAGTGGAGCCAGCAACTGATGACATATTGGACTTAACCAGTTCAACTAATTACCACACCATCTTTTCTGTTACACCTGAAATAAATAAAAAAAGTGACCCAGGAATAATCCAGTTGTAGTTAACTCAGTAGGATGAGTCACATTTTGTGACTTAACATAGGCCTCACACAGAAATGGCCGTTTGACAATTTAAAAACATACATTAAAAGAACACAAACATAGCGAAGATATGTATAATTGTTTTTATCTTCTTGTTTGATTTCACAATTGAGCATCAGAATAAAACAGATCAATGGAAGCTCTGTCAAAAGAGGAAGGCGATTGGTCGTCATGGTTACTGTGAGCGTTTACAGAGGTTTACAGTGTTGGGATGAGTCAAACTGAGATGAAGGCACTTACAAATATTACATTAAAGTAAATTTAAACTAAACTTTGGTGATTTGAAATACTTTACAAAATTAACCCAAAACATAAAAGATGAAAGTTAATGTCAAACAGAGAATAAATATGAAACAAAGTTAAAAATCTAATTTGAATTGATTTGAACCATTACAGTGTGTGCCTTGTTGAAATGCTGTCTATACAGTTCTTAAGAAAAGAAAACTTAAAGTGCATATTGTGATGGGGAAAACACTGATGCTAATGAATGCTTTTCCAGCAAATAATGAATCAATAAATGATTAATAAATGCTTTGTTTCATACATATTGCTCCCACATTTTCATCACCACCTCAATGGCAAACAAAAAACATAAAACAAACTAAAATATGAGGCACAAACAAACCGTATTTAAAATTATTCCGGACTAATGTGCGTCGTTCTGCTTTCCAATCATCCACAAAAGGCATCACGTTACAGTTAGCACCTTCTCGTACTTTTTAAACATACATGACACAAAACATATTCACTATCAGTTCAGTTTTATCTTTAGACGTAAATCTTTTTTTTTTTTTTTTTTTAAAGCAACACTGGCCTTTCCAGAGGGTTAAACCGTCAGCAAACAACCTAAAGCGTTTATTCAGCCTAGTGCTTCATGTAATGTTTGTTAATTGGAAAATCAGTCAAGTTTAAGACGACAATACTAAGTAGAAAGTGTATTAAGTGACGGTGCTGTTTGTCCCGATCACAGCGTCTTTTAAATAAAGCACTTCCAGTCACAAAGCTAAAGCTACAATCTGATTTGGAGAGTGGCAACTTGTTTGACAGCACAACGTTTTGGCAAAAAAGCAGGTAAGGGGGTGGGAGAGAATATGCAGATCTTTAGCTTCTCAAATCTGAACAGCAGCCCTCTTGGTGTGTCCTCTCTAAATGGTTTAATGTAACTCCAGAGTAAAGCAAAACAGTCTGGTACAAACTGTTTGAATAGTGAAGTGATAACAGGTAGGAGAGTCGTTCTGATGTGTTTTTGTGCCACGCTCCAACTCTTTGGCTTTCAGACCAGTGCTGTGCATCACTCCTCATCTTCGGCCTCACTGTCCCATCAGTCGGCTTTTCTGTGGTTATTGTTGAGTGGAGTATAGCCATTCTGCATATGTCCATTTTGGGAATTTTTCTTGCGTTCGTCATTTTCTTCGTCCGACTCCGTTTCTTCCTTATCGCTCCTCTCATCTTCAACAATATCCTGGCAACCGACAAAGACAGTAAAGGTTATCTGAAGTTTTCAAAGCCACAGACAGAAGAAAAACTTTAAATGGACAGATTGGTAGTGCGAAAATGTGGTTGTATTTGATACTTTTGAACAAGTAGCTTATTTCCTGCAATTGAAAGTACACCACACACTTTCCGTTTTGAGACAAAAACACAGGAGCAACAGAGGCTAAACCAATGACTGAAATATAGACAACGTCCGCCCCATGGTCCCCTATTCACTGATTGTGTCCTTACCACAGGGCAATAGTGGTTACATCCGGGCTTTTTGGCTTTTACTGCATAGTAAAAACAGTAATAGAATAGTTTTCAGCTAGCATAAACAGAAATATTAATAAAAACAGGCTGTAAACATGTTTTTACACTTGTAAAGTCGCCATTGGGTTTCTCCTTATATTTCCGCTTTTGGAGCCTGCCCTCTGGTGGACGGAGGTATATCGCTGTATGGTGGCATCCTTTTCAAAAGGTTCCATGAGAGAGGCTTGGGCTAAACCATGCACTGCTTTAAATGGGACCTGTGACACTGAACTAGCCTGATGTCTATTTAAAAAGGATGATATTTTAAGATATATGTTGCTGAGAAAAGGCCCATATTTTAGTTCAGAGGGCCGCACTGAGTTGCCGCTGTTGTATAAATAAAGAACAGGGTTAAAGATGTCAAAATAAATAAATATACAAATAGCTTCAATATAACACACACCTATAATAACAATACGTTTTTTTAAATATTTGGTTGCCTTGTTAGTTGTTATAACAGTGTGCACACACATAAATAAATCAAATGCTGCATACATTGCCTGGGAGAAACTTGATGACCATCCGAATAATGAGCGCAGCCCAGAAGATGTGCAGGGCCTGGAGCACAAACATCAGCCCATTGAAGAAGTAGAAGCCGAGGAAGGGAGGGTAGAGGGTCAGAGGGTACACCCACGTCGTGTGAATGATCCTGCAGTGGGACAAAGACCACAACAGAGAAATCAGTCAGAGCCACCTACCGTCTCCATCAAAAGGCCTTTAAGAGGCACCAGGACAGCAGACAAAGTGCCTTTTGTCATGTTTCTATCCAATTGTTCGCAAGCTTTAGCGCTGTTGTACAAAACAATGCATAATGACTGAGGCATTCTGCTTTTTCTGAGTTTATAATACAATATCAATATAACAGTAAAACATTTTTTATTATGGATCTTCTCTGACCTATCAACCCTTCACGTCCCTTCAACTGTTTTGTAATAGTTAAGCAAGTCTGTGTTACAACAAATCATTCACTGAGTTGTTTTTTTACCAGAAAGGAAGGATGACCAGGCGAGTGACGATAAAAACTGCAGCAAACAGAGTAAAGAAAAAGTTGCAGGTCCTCCTCCACCCAGCATAGTTGAACATTTTGGCTGACTGTAAAAAAATAAAAAGACAAGAAAAGAGATTACAGCGAGACCCTTTACACTGATTCTCCACTAGAGGGCAGTGACTAAAATGGACACTTGGTTACTCTATTGTATTTAGAACAGGTTGAAAGGCTACTGTGGGATTACATTTTGACAATAGCAATATATGTTTCTATTTCACTGCATGTTTAATTGACTTTATGAGCTGTGTGTGTTATTTATAAGTTAATCAAACATCAACGAATTTAATTTGAGCAGTAATGAACAGAAATTACCATAATTTCTCAGAAGTGCTCAGAAATGTCCCAAACCAACTGAACTGGAAAAGTTGCTACATGATTGTGGAGCCTATAAATTTATTTCTAAGATGTACTCTTTGTTGTTCTTTAAGTGACCTTTTTAGGGTATATTGTATGTTGTTTTTTTACCCCCAGATATTTGTCAAAATAACATTTTCTACTGAAGAAAAGCTGTTGTACTGGAAATAGACATGCAGGAGTTATGTGCATAAACTTATAGTATGTGACAGTCATTGGTTAATTTCAGACAAATCACATTGAAATTACGCAAAATGAATTGCAAACCATTAAGGAACAAAAACATTTGTTTTCACACTCTTTCCTCTACATTTACACAGATATGATTTATTGTACATTACCGCCTGCTAAATTGCGATATCATATTATTGAAATCTTTTTGTATCGTGCGGATTCTCAACCCCTTATAATGGAGACTCATGCTCATGACTCATGCTCGTGACTCATGTCTGGCTGGTTTATTGATGCCTACAGCAGTCAGTGTCATTATGCTATATTGTGAAATTTTAGCAATATTAGCACTGTCAGAACAATAAATAATGCACTTTTTTTTCTTTAACAGTGTCATACCTCCATCAGATAATCAGCGGCATCGTGCACCAACATGATCAAAGTCCCGGCCCGAATGTAGTTGACGAGCCAGGAGAAGCTGATAAGGAGAATAGTGGCCACGTGGTGAACTATCTGCTCTTTAAAATCCTGCAGAGAGAGACAAAATGGAAAAGTCTGTCACTTATTGATCAGCTGTAAAAATCGGTCACTGTTCAAAAAGTTGATGCAACGTTTACAAATTATTAACTCTCCGCAGTCAACAGCTTATGTCACAGTGCACCTGCAAAAACAGACCCTTTTCAGCAGCTCAGCAATGAGGTAACACAACAAATCCTCAGATTATGGCCTGGGTTTGTCACAGCGGCTCTTGGATAAAGTAAAAGAAGAGGGGCTTTGGTTTTTAGAGGATTAGCTGCATTACACATGAAGCACAGTTACAAAACCAGAGCTGGCTCAGATCAGAGGTGTGAAAGTCCACTTTATACAAAACTGAGAGCTGCAGAAAGAAACGGTCTATCTGTTTATGTTTGCTGAGATTCACAGAGAGAAACAGTTACATATTAACCCACAAGACAGTCCTTCACATTACAGTGGTGTCACTTTATTTGGACAAATCAGGGCTTAGACTTTAAATTGATTATTTTCCTGGGACTTTCTTTGATTATTAATGTGTACCTTTTCTGATTAGCAGCCCCAGTACATTACAGACTTAGTTTTATTTCTCCATTTATAATGAAAAAGACATCATGTGTAGCCAAGACCCTAAACTTATTGAGTACTATTGACTATTCCTAACTTCTTAGCGTCAGAGGGTCAAAACTCAAGCTCAAAATTAGGATTATAGTGGGTTTACTGAAGGACCATTTTGAATGTCTATCTAGTTTAAATCTCTGAATAGACGGGGTATCTAAAAAAATTAAAAAATTAAAAAAATTCAAATAAATATATGAATGAAGTTTGAGAGTGTGCAGGAGCTTTTGTTTTTATTATGAAAGATTTCCAGGACAATACACCAATATATAAATTTCTAGCTAGTTTAGTATGATAAGAAAACAACTCTCTAATCTTCCAGGTTTTCCAGGATGTTTGAGAATCCTGCTTTTTCAAATAATTATCTTAAAATATACATTTGTCTTTACCATTCCTTTATTCCAACAGCTCTGCTTTATGTAGTTCATTAAAGTGGTGTTACTTGAAAACACTAAACAAACAATACATCCTCATTATATTACAGGTTTTATAGCCTCACGAAGTGGCACATGTCTTAATGGAAGTTTTCATTTACACAGACAAACAAACGGACAGCTGTGTATCTCTTACCTTTCGTTTGACATCTGATGCTACACTGACAAGCAGGGAGATATAAAATCCCAGCTCGAGCATGTAGTACCAGTACTGAGAGGGCAAAAGAGGCTGAGAAAAGGAAAGAACACATTTAAAATTTACATCAAAAGTTTTGAATAAAGACACTCAACTAAACCAAAGACAAAGGATTAACCAAATTGTGCCTGTCACTGGAAGAGATTAGCATGACCTCTTGAATAAAGCCTATGTAGTAATTGAAAAAATACATGGTTTGATGTAAGCGATAGCATTACCATTTTTGGGAAGCCATCCCACATCTGCTTCCTTTCATAGAACCATGGTTTCTGAGGGATAATAAACAATTATATATTCATGAAGAAAAGAGTTTATCACAAACATAAGAGCGCATGCAAAAGTAGGATTTCCAGCTTATGCAGTGTCCACTTTAAAGAGCACATCAATTCAAACTCCTTCTCCTTTTCTCTATAACTGAGGTGAAAAATGTGAATTGACCTAGAGCGCTTATATACAAATGATTGTACTCACATCAACAAGCACTGCCAGGCCAGCAATGAAGGCAAGGAGGTAAAAAGTGAACCTCCAACTGTAAGAAACACACAAATCAAGGCACATTAAAACCAAATAACATATCTCTATCTATCTCTCTCTTCTGTGTATCTATCTCACAAAGAAAATCTGTGAAAAAGTGAACCTTATCTTTTTAACTAAAAAAAAAAACATGAATAGACTTTGACTTTCATTATAAAAGGCCAGATGTATAAAGTACAATGTATGTTTGTAGGGTAACTTACTCTTAAATTTGTCACTAAAGAAGGTTCACGCATTTAATTCAACAAAGACAATGACATACAGTGGTTTAATAAACAAGGCAAAGGCCATAATATAGCAAATATAGTTATGTGATTAAAGTTTGAAAGTGCTAATACTTGTCAACTGACTTGACAACATATCATCCTTTCAATCTTTATTATAAAAATAAATGTGTAAATAGTTGTTTCTTTGATTTTTAAAAGAGGACATTTAAATTATCATGTTAAGATGTAAGCCTATTGGTTTTTGGTATTCGTTTAGTAATGCATGTGTAACTTGGGCCTTTACTGCGAAAGGATGGTACTTATTTGTGAATAAAGGAGACTGTTGAATGGTACTTATTTGTGAATAAAGGAGACTGTTGAGAAACAATAAGCTGTAACTACCTGGCTTCCTGAAACTTCTTGACTTTACTGGGACGATCCTGGTTTCTTCGTCGCCTGAACCATCTCTCGACCTGTCGAACTGAATAACCCGTCTGTTTACTTAAACTCTCTACAGAGTTCTGCAGACGAAAAAAACAGGACACGAAAGCAACGGTCAGCATTATCCTTCACAGTGCAAAATAAAACAGGTCACAAGACATTTGGGCAGTGATTAAAACTGTCCCATCACTAATTTAGTGTATCATTACTGTCTCTGGTTTCGATTATCAAAGCACACTCAAAAGTGAATGAAGATGTAGGCACAATGGATACCTGTGTGGGATGTTTGGATGTGTTGCAGAAATAGGACTCCAAAGTGGGGTTTGGAGCTACACAAACCCGCTGCTTGTCCCTCACTCCCAGCAGAGCGGCCAGAGGAGTCCCCACCGTCCTAAAAAGACCAAACAGGCTGCTTAGTGTTGCAGTCGAGATCACAATGAATTGAAAATCATGAATGAGACTTTTTGGGACTGAGGCCGTCATGAAAGACTCTGGCCTTTCAGGAAACATTCCTTAACTTTTCTCAATGAGTACCAGCTCATAAAATAGTACCTACTCTTCTGTAAAATATACAGGTCACACACAGTACAGCATTATAGACCATCATCAAATGGCCTAAACAAGGACTAAACAAAGTCTAAGCCTATGGTTAAACTGGGATTTAAACATATATAGTTTGATTTTGTTGGCTTTGTTGGACAGAGACAGTTGCTAAACAGGAAATAGGGATCAAAGAGAGAGGGGTAATGACCTGAAAAAGAACAAAGCAGGAATCGAGCCGCTAATAAACCAAGATTATTGTTTAAGATAAGGGTGCAAAAAAAAGAACTGATTTCCAGATTATATTTTTAATTTCACTCTGATAAACATTTTAGACTGCCTAAGTACCAAGAAAGACAAAGCCCCACCAGTGGCTGAATTAACATATATAAATGGAAAAGGTCTCAGATTTAAAACAGTACATTTCCAATCTCACAACTAATGCAAGGTTTCGTTTGGTGAAGGGTAAAAAGCAATTGTCGGTGATGAAAACAACAGTATGTAACTTTTAGAGTTAAAAAAGTTACATTTAGTGAGATAAACGCTTGGGTTACCTTTCACTCAATATATTAATATTGTTAGTGTATGTCAATGTGATTGGGCCTCGTAATCTCAGTTATCTGCTATGAACCAGGTGCACTTTGTATTAAATGGGTGCCTACTATCAGCTTTTACAGTATTAGTTAAAGATACGTGCAAAAAATGCTGGTAGTAAATTAGATAAAAAAAAAAAAAAGGTCAAAAGTCTAATAATAAAATATAAGTACTATTAAAAAGGGATGACTCACCTCTCAAATATCTGCCTGATAACCAGGAAGCACATGGCGATGGGAATAGTGGCCCAGAGGTCTGACGTTTTAGGATAGACTTTACCATCATGGTCTGTGAGATCTGCCCAGCCATGGCCTTCGGGAAACCAGATCCAGTCGGCCCAAATGATCTCTCTCAGCTGAGCCAACATCCTACAAACAAAACAACCTGAAAACCTTGTTCTAAGTCAAGACATTTAAGCCAAAAATTAAACAGATTGTTTCAGCTGCTCTGTGATCTCTATTCAGGTTTTCCATTAGATAAATATAGCAAGTCACTCAGCCGCCACAACATCCCGAGAGGAAACAAAACAGGCTGCGCAGAACGAGTATTGATCAGAGGCGATTAATGTCTTTGGGCATCTGTGACAGGCACTGCAGCTGAACACTGATATCGATCGTTTTTACACAATTACCAAGCCAAATGTGGACCATTTATTTCTTATTTACTGTCTGCTTTGGTTATGAGAATGCACAGACAGTGATGGTGGGTAGCAATAATCCAAAGCATCTGTCAGTGTTGGCAGCTCCCCACTTAACATCAGTGAACTTACATGACCTCTTCAGTAAGGTGTGCGAGGAGGGGTACGTTTGTTGGGAATACAAAATTTTAGTTTAGCAAAATACATAAATGGGAATAGTTTATTATTTGGACAATTGGTGGTAGTATTAGCTGTATCCCACTGACCTGCAGAACTCTAAATTACAATCCACTGTTGTATTTAGAGATACTTACAACAAAGACAACCCTAAACAATCTGAAGGGACCTGTGACAAGGGAGCCTCCTGTTAGAGTCGGACTGAAAAAGACTTAGACTAAGAGGCACAATAGATCACTCCATCAATTGGTACACAGTGCAACACAATGATATCTTTGGCATCCTGACGAGACTGATCTCCTTCACGGGCTGAAGCCTATTCCAGCTGCTTTAGATGTGAGGCAGCACACACACTGGACAAATGCCAGTTACGCGTTTGGAATCATTCATATTTTAAAGAAGAAAAGCAACACATAGTCCTTTTTAATAATGGCACAGCACTTATAGATTTTCAAAGAGGAATTCTCTACATTTCCAAAGTTATCCTGTGAAGTGTAAGAGCTAGATGCCTTGGAACATAAATGTTTGAATTCAATACCCCCTCACTCTCTCTCCCCATTTCTTGTCTACTATCAATAAAAGGCAAAAAAAACTCATTCACGTGGGCGTTTATTGGAAAAGCTTACTCAGTTTATGCATGTGTAATACACTAAACTCAGAAAGATACACCCACTGATTCTTAAGAAGTGGGACAAAATAACAACCCATATTTTGAAAAACTGTAACCCCAAATAAACTATATACACAGTATACATGTCTACTATATGCTAACCTTTAAAGATCTGCTTTGATAGAACCCCCCACAAAATACTTTTCAGATAAAGATTTTTTAAATCTGACCTGAAGGAGTGGATGCACATTGGTAAATGCGTTGAATTATTAAGTAACAGCTTTAATAGTTGTAAAACCTTTTAAGTGACCTGTAAAAATTTTAACAGTAGCAGTTTCTAAAAAGATGCATAGAGTCAAATTTTGTCAGGACAAAAAAATAAAATAAAAATAACTCAGTTACATACGTATTTTTCTGTTAAAACAAATTGCCTATTTAGCAATCCACAGAAACCAGTCAAAAAAAGAAATATGCACTTCGTCATGTTCCTTGAGAGGACTAACTGAGCACAGAGGACAATATAAGCCCAGTGGGGAAAAACTGAGAACTGCTGGAGGAGAAGCACACTCATTTTTTTTAACAGTTTCTTTTGCTAAACAAAATAACTAAAAATGTTTATTTCCCTTTCTCTTTCAGTCTACATCTATCTCTTTCTTGTTTAAGAAATTATTTCATTTTTTTTTTTTACTCTGGCTGTGAACTGAACAGATCCCATTAAAATATAATTGTCAGATATTCTGTCTAATGGAGCCGACATAAAAAACAGATAGGCGGTTAAGTAGTAGCCATTTTGTTTTGTGTGAAACCTTGTAAAAAATGCATACGTCAATGAAAAACATCTCTGCTTTGATATGATGTACTGTTAAGTGTTTATTATTTTTTGAATATTAAAAGCTAATTTTTATTTATCTATTGGACATAAATTATTGAAATCTTATGCATGGCCGTGCCCTTTTTAGTGATATGGAGAAACAAAAAGGTGAGATGTGATAAACAATTTATTGGATTAAATGTGATAATTGTTCCAAGTTAAACCTCTGAAGTCTTAAGGAGTTGAAAATAGTTAAATATTTTTAGTTACATAGTTTTTGGTTTAAGGATTCGGGCCGAGTTTTAAAGAATCAGTGACACCTTGACTTTGGTCAAAGCTCATGTCAAGTGTTTAATCCTTGCAACATCCATAAACAAACTGAATTTAAAAAAAATGGGCTTTGTGTCAAGTTTCTTAAAATGTTAATGAGCAGGACAGATGACAGAGGCACATATTCAAGAGTAAATGATCAGATTTGGGGGTGGAAACACATCCTGCATCGAACTGGTGTTCATTACAAGGCAGTGTATTGTTAGCAGTGTAATCATGTCTTCTGGTGTGTTATTGACCCTGGGGCTCTGATATTTGTCAGAGGAACAGGTCTGCTGGCAGTGTCCCTTGAGGCTATAACAAACTTTTCTAAAACTCGCTGCTGTGTAGACTAATGGTAAGTACTAAAACAAAGTGAAACAGATAGGTAGGCTCATGGCACTCAAAGCACTGCATTTACCGCTCACACCCACAAATGGTGTAATAATAAATGTGATAGTTCAGTGCCATGCCAGGAGATCTAAATGCCAAGCATCAGGTTATTGGACATCACAAGCCACTGTTGCACTTGTGATGTTTAGCAACTAAGTTCTGCAGACACTCATGAGCTAAACTTAACTTCGAATTATTTATATAAATGCACTGGAATTAGTCATTTTCTACTTCTGATTCTGTTAATATGGGTTGCAGGGGGAGGATGTCACCAGCGACTTAGGGCCTGAGGCAGGGCACACCCTAAGCAATTGTCAGTTAATTGCAGGGCTTACAGTAACAGACAGATATAGTTTGTTATTGTTGCTGGATAGGACAATTGAGGGTTCAGTCCAGGTAAATTAAACACACAAAGACACACACACACACACACAAATACAGAGAGCACTGACTCAAATACAGTCATTTAGCAGACGCTTTTATCCAAAGCGACTTACATTCACCAGGGTTTACATTTACATTTTCAGTTGACGCTTTCATTCAAAGCGACTTACATTAAGGTTCCATTCACCAGTGTTACATCAGTGTCTTGCCCAAGGACACAACGACAGTATGAACTGTGGGGAGAGCTGGAACCGATCCATACAAAGGTACATCCACACAGTGTTTTCATGTGTCCCGGTGTATCCTACCAGTAGATATTTTCATGCACTGACTAACTTTGTGCAGCGAGTACCACTTGGCTGGACGTGAGCTCTTACGCAGTTTACGTAAACCTCGTGAAGAGTGGCGGTGTGCGCACCACATGGCGCAAGCGGGGAGTCTCCCGGACATAGCGGAACAGTCTCACAGAAGAAAACCCAAGCAAGTTTCCTATTCAACTAAATATTAATGCCGTACTGTATGTTTAACGTGTAGGGGCATATGCATTCATAAATTTTAATTACGCTTAGTTACGAGAATACGTGCAGCTTGGCAACGCGGTGCACAACAAAAGTTTTAACATGTTCAGAAATTATCAGAACTGGCGGTTTTCTTAATGTGTTTGCTCAAATGCGACATGTTTGCTTTGTCATCGCTTTTGTAATATGCCTCGACCTTCTTTTATCGTGTTATTCCTAAGCAAACATCACCCACATTGGTTCAATCAATAGGCCCGCCTGAGCTAACTGTTAAACTAATGCTAGCTAAACTTTGAAGCCAGCGCGGCTAAATTTGCCACTACAAAAGTGGGATATCAGCAAACTTTGGCGGTTTAAAACCTTAAATAAACCTACTTGGGGGCACACGACTCCCCTGTTTCTGTTTAAAAATAGAAACTCAAAAAGTGAGCTTGGAGCAAAGTCTATGTTTAGACTTTAGAGAGCCGCTACTGTAAAAAAAAAACTGAGTCTAGCCAACTCTTACCTCTCTCCACTCTTCTTCAGGCGATGCTGGCAGGTTACGGACTCTGAAAATGTGCCAAAACGTCCCTGTTGCTCGTTCTCTGTCCCTGTAGCAGCCAAGGTACTTTCATGTAGCTCAACAAATTAAACTTGTTGATGATTAATGAGCAGCGGATCCCTCTCTCTTTGCTTAGCTTCAATGCATACTGCGTGTGCTCAAAACTCCCACTGTCTGTCGTCACTCCGGTGATAATATGATACTTTCTCTTCAAAATAAACGAGGTTCCGGTGGGTTTCTCTCTTGCACGCGTTAAACCGGGTTATTCAAATGGTTTGATAGAAGGATTTTACCGTAGTAAGCTAAGAGAGGAGCGAGGGGTGGAGAGGCTATTTAAAGTGACGTGCGTCTTTAGTGGGTATAAGGAGTGGTCAGTGCCGAAGGGAAGAAGACGACAGCAAAAGCGTGTGTTGGACTCAGTGATGGACATAGACAGAAATCTCCAAATAATCCCAAAACAGTATTGTCAAAAGCATAATATATTATTATTGTAATTAAACCTGAATACAGGATTTAATTCACTGAATGAAATGTTGTCCCAGAACAATGAGGTGAGCTTGTTTGAAAAACGACTCCTTTCCTCTTTTCACGAGTTTCCTCCTTTGTGTGTAGCCTTACTCTCAGCCCATCGCAGCTCACAGACGAAAGGGAAGTAGCATAACTATTATGGGTGGCTAGATAGTAAAAAAAATAAAGGAGGACTTTAATTTATTAATGACTGCTTTTAAAGAGAGGATGATAGGCCGACCGGGGCTTGTTAACAAACGTTTGAATGGAAATCCTTCATAGTATGCCTTTAATTTACCATTTTTGTGTGAGGGAGAGTGTAATTATTATAGATTATTATGTTGCATGTTCATTGCTAGATTAATATCTATCCAGCAAAAGTGGCTTGTTGGCTGTTACAACTGCCCAAATTCAATTCAGCTGTGAACCATTTCCAAGTCTCCACCCTCTACAAACAGAAATGGACTGCTTCGCATTTGTCTTTCTTGTAAAAAGGGAAATATAAGAACATTTAGGTTTCTCTTTGAACTCACAATCCCACATCATGGTTTCCTTGAACTGAATTTGTTTTGTTTTTAGAGTGAACTCATCAGACCTATTTCCACTAGGTTTGTTTAAAGTCAAGAGGGTGTCCTTGCAGGGCTAGCGTAGATGGCTACATGCTCTAGTCTAGAAAGTTGCAATGGGTTGTTTTTACATTAGATGCAGCTGAGTACTACACAGAACATTGTAATACATTAGGAGCAGCTATGTCTCTCCATACAGTACAATTATAAGGAATAAATATATTTTTTAAAAAGCACATTCAAACCATATTATGTTGTCTGGCTAAAAGGATTTGCACTTTAATACTGTCGCTCTTTTGTAGTAGTTCGTAAATGCACACAAAACTGTTTAATTTTACCTCTTTGTGTCCAGTGCTAGTCTTGTGTTGCAGGCAGGAACAGCACTTCATACTTTCAGATTTGCCAAAGGTGGCTGAGGCTTGTTTGAACACATCTGACCAAGCCTTAAAAACCCTGTGGCAGACAGACATTGCTCACTCCAGCTGTGGTTAAACACGCAGCCTTTCCCATCCTCTGCCTATGCAAACTTTTTATTCATGCATCAAGTGTGACAAAATTATGATTTGTTCATGATTGCGCACTCTTGATTCACTCATGTTTCCAGAAATGTTGATTTGTGAATTACAGTATTGTTGTCTACAGTATACTCCACTTACTAACAATTACCCAGATAAAACCATATTCCTTATGATTTAAATCAATTTTATTGTCCAGATGCTTTTCTTCAGTACCTCACTGGTCCAACAGAGAGCAGCAAAGTGTTCAGTATGAATGGTTTCACATCAAAAACAATTTAGAAGACCCTTTCTCTGTCTGTTTGATGAGAGTTAGGTAAAATGCAATTAAATACAGTCCACACGTTAAATTTTTTCTAAATTGTACTTTATTTTCTTTTAAAGACATATGTTTTAAAACAGCGATTGTAGAGAATAAATAAAGAAACATTAGTTTTTGTTTTTTTTACTTCCATAGGTACATTTATGTCATTTAAAAACTCTATAATATTAAGTGTGTTCATTGTCTTGTAGACCACAGGAATCCTCTTTTTTTTTCTTTTGTTAAATTAAAAAGAAATTGTCACATCTTCCCCTTTCATCAAATTGATTAGCAAATAAATTAAACGTAAAAAATCAAGATAGAAAAATTCCCAGCCCTTCCTTTCCGCTTTAATTTGAAAAGTATTGGCAGCAGAGAAGCTTAATTAAGTTATGAAGTTTGTAAGTTGGTCAGTTTTCTTTAACAAAGGTATGTACAATGAGAGTCACTTCTCCACGACTTAACCCAGTGTTTTCTTTTTTATTATTAATTTACGTATAAATAATAAAACTAACTCTACATAACAATATTACCCATGGTAATCATACAGAATAGTATTTTCTTTTCCCTTCGCCTGTAGACTGGCCTCTGTTTAAACGCCACAAATCACACTATACAGTAGAACCCTGTTCAGTAGAATAACATCAGTGATATGCTTTTCTTTAACATGTAGATCTCATTGTCGACAATAGAATATGTACATAGTATAAATGGATCCAGCTGTGGAATGATACGAACTCTGGAGCGCTCGACACCTCTGAGACGCAGACGCTGAATCAGTTGATGTATGTGTTGTTGATTTTTTTTTTAAAGCGCACACATGTGACAACTGCTTTTTGTGAGAAGTGTTGCTCCTGTGCTATATGGTTGGTCAAACAACCAAAAAGGCTGGGACATCCCAAGTGGTTTTCTTGATTGAACTCTTTTTTTTTTTCCTGGAGGTAAAGAAAAAGGAAAGAGAAGAAGAGTCTTTTAAATTCAATTACACAGAGAAAACATAAATAAAGTTCAATCTTTGGAAGTCAACTGGTGTCTGCAATACACACTATTTGCACTGATGCCTCGGGAGAGTCTTAGTAATCAGATAGTGTCCATGCAACTCAAACAGTGACAGTCATACTGCTGAAAGTGTATGCACGTTCTTAGAAAATAGTTTGTCATCTCTGTTGGCAGGCAACTTAATTCAGAACATGCACAGTAGGAATTCTGGTGGGAGTCAACGCCGAATTATCAAAATAGAGATTATATTACATTTATTCTAATGAGATTCACAGCAAAGTCATTCAAACTGCATTATTTGTCATCTACACATAAATGTATTCATAATACAGATTTGCTGTAAACAAGGCATG
This sequence comes from Perccottus glenii, assembly GCA_024416835.2. Classification (NCBI taxonomy): domain Eukaryota; kingdom Metazoa; phylum Chordata; class Actinopteri; order Gobiiformes; family Odontobutidae; genus Perccottus; species Perccottus glenii. The sequence continues at coordinate 9,221,884 of CM044562.2, forward strand.
TGCAGGGAGCGGAAAAATAAATTCAAGGCTTTTTCCTTCAGTGCAGTTAAATGTATGAGTTAAGTAAATACAAGTCTCTTCCCTTAATAGCATTTAAAAATCTAGGCTTGGTATGGACAAATTAAGTTGTTTCGCCATCCATCCATCTTCTACCGCTTATCCGGGGCTGGGTCGCGGGGGCAGCAGTCTAAGCAGAGTCGCCCAGACTTTCCTCTCCCTAGAAATGTCCTCCAGCTCTTCCGGGGAAACACTCAGGCGTTCACAGGCCAGCCCGAGAGACATAGTCCCTCCAGGGTGTCCTAAGTCTTCCCCGGGGCCTCCTCCCGGTAAGAAGCGCCTGGAACACCTCCCCGGGAAGGCGTCCAGGAGGTATCTGGAAAAGATGCCCAAGCCACCTCAGCTGGCTCCTCTTGTGCGTGAGCAGCGATTCTACTCTGAGCTCCTCCCGAGTGACTGAGCTCCTCACTCTATCTCTAAGGGAGCGCCCAACCACCTGTCCGAGGAAGCTCATTTCAGCCGCCTGTATCTCAGCTTGCAGCTCAGCTCCTTCTTCACCACGACAGACCGGTACATCGACTGCATTACTGCAGAAGCTGCACCGATCCGTCAGAAGAGTCAAGCCTCTCTCAAGCTGTGCCTGGAGGTGAGTCCGACCATCTCTAGTCAGTATCTCTCAACCTCCTGCACAAGCTCAGGGTCTTCCTCCCCCAACAAGGTGACTTTCCATGTCCCTAGCACCAGATTCCATGTCCGGGATTGGGTAGCTGAGGCCTCCACCTTTGACAGCCGCCCAATCCACTTTGCAACCGGCCCCTTACAGTCCCAGCTGCAGGTGGTAGGCTCCCAGGAGGACGACCCCACGTTGCTCTTTCGGGCTAAGCCCAGCCAGGCCCCGCGAGGTATGCTTGACCTGACTCCAGGGTGGGGCCCCGGTTGCGCCATACCGGGCAACGTCACGGCCTTTCATTTTGTACTGTCCATAAGGGGATCTGAAATCGTGCTTTGTCTGGCCCGTCACTTAGGACCTAGGTTTGCTTTGGGAGACACTACCAGGAACATACACAACAACATAGCTCCTCGGATCATTCGGGCACTCAAACTGCTCCACCACGATAAGGTGGTGGTTCAAGGAGGAGTTAAATGTTTCTATAAAAGACAATTTCAAAATATTTACATTTCCGGTTCGCGTAACCCAAATCATTCCTTCTTTTTGTTGTAAGACAGTTTAAGCTTGAGCTGCATATGCCTTGTGCAAAAGATGTATTTTATAACCTCAATTTTTACAATAAAAGACCAATGTAGTTTTATATTGTTTGAGTTTATGTCTGTGTTTTTTATCCCAGAATTCCTACAGAGGAATGCAGTTCCTCGTCCAGCAGCAGTGTCACAGAAACCAAACTGCTCCACCCCAAAAACTTATCCCAAACCTTATAAAGTAACATTAGCGCCTCATTAAGTATGACACACAGACATTATTTTCACAACTACTCAATACAAAACACTCCCACAAATATAAAAGCACACAGACTGGTGTTTTTTCACTCAGACAGACGCTCTCGCACAGTCGCCCACACAAATACTATCCTGTCAACCATTTACAGGGACAACATTTTCAGTCGCACAAAAAAAAGTTTAAGCACAAAGTCACTTGGAATTGAATTACAACCAAACGTATTCCCCGCACTCACCAAAACTACCACACCAACCAACTAAACAGAGGGATGTGTAAGAATGATAATCATGACAGACAACAAAAAGCTACAACCAAAAAGAGGAGTCAGATATTTCCATGTTGAATGGACAGGCGGCTAATTTAGCTCTGAGCTTGAAAGCTTTTAGAAAAATAAAAGCCGAAGAGTATGTCATGATAATCAGTTCCTTACAGATGCTGAGGTAACGTGACAGTTATTGATCAGTTTTTGCAAGGATTAAAACCAGGAGAAAAAAAAATAAGAGGAAACTCACAACGCACCAAACACAGTTCATGGTCGCCACAGTAACCCGCCATGCAGTTGAGCATGGTGAATCAAGGCAACGGCCCAAAATAAAAATTGCTAATGGCAACCATCACAGGCAATATCGCCACAGCAACCAACACAGGCCAATTAACTTACAACGCAGTGAGAAGGAAGGGGGAGGTTTTAGCGGTTGCTTTAGGCAACCGTAGCCATAGCGACGTACGTCTCCACGATATATGTATGGACGGGACAGTCTTGAGAGTGATGTGATGTTTTTTCAGGAAAAATGGCAAATGGCACAGCACAAAAACAATAAATGAAAAAGTAAAAAAAATTAATGACGAACAGTAGTTGCATTCATCCCTGTGACAAAACACTGGTTAGACATGATATTTGAAGCGTAAAACTACTTTTAAATTAGACTGTCGCTACTTAGTGAGCAAAAATAAAGAGAACCACTTTTAACAACGTTCGTTTCTGCTGATCCTTGTAATGTATCTGACACTGAGGATAGTTTAAGAAAGCTGCCACCTCATTAAAGTTAATCTACTGTGGGGTTATTGACTTCTTCTGTTCCACATGAAAGACGACCATTTACATAGTGTGTCCCCAATTACATCCACTCTGTCTCTCTTTAGCTTCCAGACACATTTGCAGCTGTCCCTCACAGCCATTTGCCGAGTGTCCGAATCCATTGATACAACTCACCTCCTTCAGTACGGCCTGTTGGCGTCCTTGGGCCTCTTTAGCTGCACCTTCAGTCGCTTCATACCGATCTGGAAGCCGTTCATGGCTTGAATGGCAGTCTGGGCGCTGGACGGGTTGTCAAAGCTCACAAAACCTAAAAGCGTAAATAATATTAATAAAAATTTGATCTAAGTCAAAACATCATTAAAATTGCCTCAAGGTGACACTAGCCATGAGTGTTACAGCATCAGTGTGACTCACCGAAGCATTTGCTCTGATTGGTGGCTCGGTCGACAAAAACCTTGGCAGAGATGACGTTTCCAAAGGGCAAAAACATCTGCAGTATCTCAGAGTCTGTGAACTCCTGCGGCAGGTGGTAGATGAAGATGTTACAGCCCTCAGGTCCTACGAAAAGGTGGAGGTTCACATCTCAGTGGTAATTTGGTAACTTGACACAAAAACCCAATTAAGTGCTATTTGTTAAACTATTTTTATGTTTGTGCAGTGTTGCCTTTTTGGATATGATACAATTTATAACATATATATTTTCTATGATTGATATACTATGTAGTAGGTCTGGTCAGTTTATTTATAAAGTTTTGAGGTTAGGTTAGTCAAGTCCTCATTGTATGCTCTTTATACTGATTTTGACTGTTTCAACTTTCACTCACAAAAACATGTCCCCTAAGTCAACAAAGAGAGGGACTGCCCAAAACGATAAGACTAAATAACAGAAACTAACTTTGCATACCCTCTGTGTGAGTAATACATTTTATTTTTAATGTAGAACCTACATTTTTTTCCCTTTAAATTAATGTACAAAAGTCAGTGTTTAGTCGCACAGAATGAACTCTAAAGCATCGAGGCAGTATTGGCAGAGCAATAATGTAGATTTGATAAAGATCGATGCAGCTTTTCTGTTGATTTAGCTGCATTACAGTAGTGTGCACAGCTGAATTTTATGTTTTAAAAGTCTGTTTATTTTAAACAGTGGTTTTAAAAGTATTCAACACGGGGTTAGCATGGCGCTTATTTCAGTATTTGTACTTTGTGGTTGAGTTAAACCATGTAAAAGCTCTGGTTCATTCCTGCAGATAAGGCAGTGATAATCCCACAGCGTTAACATGACTTTTTGAACTCACCTTCCCTTTGCTGCAGCTGCTGCGGCTGTTGTGGCTGCTGGGCCACCAGCGTGGGCTGATGAGGGAATGGCTGTCCCACCAGGCCGTAGGCAGCGGGGTAGGTGGCTGGCATAGAGGAGGAGCAGGTGTGGAGAGAGCAGCAGCAGACCATTTACATCACTTTAGAGCAGTCGTTTTGTCTTTGAACCACATCTGACAGAGTTATGTCACACCCACGCTTTTGTTTTACATAGATTTTAAGCTATAATGTATGTATAATGTATGAACCATTGAATAGTGCTGCAAGATACAGGCTGTGATATGTGCAGTGTGAATATCTGTTTTACACTTGTGGCGTTAGAAAAATATTATATCACTGTTTCTTGATTAAGTTATGCAACAAATCTTTACGACTGTGGAAAGAACATTTAGGCTCATTGTTTTTCAAGGTACAATGTGGCAATTAATATTTTAATGTAATTACAATAAACTAGGAATTTAGCAGCAGTGTAGACATGTAGAAAGCATGTATAGGACTTTAAGGAGGACTGCAACTACTTTTTATTATAGGTATTATTGTAGCAGCTTAACTTGTACTCACCAGTGTAATGCTGCATCCCAGTGTACGCCTGCTGCAGTGGATCCAGGACAGGACTCTGAGCTGTGACAAAATACATCAACCATTGTTAGAATATTCCTAGAATGCTATTTGGCATAACCACACTCCAAAAGGTATCTATTCATTTAGCTTTAGCATTACTAACCCCTAATTTAGATTTTGTCAATGCACACAAACTCAGAACAGAAGTATATAATTTTTTTTTTCAGCTGCAGTAGTTGAAAGTCATGGCTGTACCTTGATAGGCATGAACCCCGTTGGTGTACAGAGCCTCAGTTGCTGATTGGCCGTTGGGCGGAGCTGGCACAGAGGGGTAGCTGTTCACTGCAATTGGTGGAGGCAGGGCAGGAACAGGTGTGGCTGCGATAGAGGGTGGAGTGCTGGTACCTGAAGCCACAAACAAACCATGATCAATCAATGTGACAAAACGTACAAAGACACAGGATAATGGTGTGATTTATAATGAGAAGGATATTACTAGTGTGACTTTAGCCAATAAGAAACCAATGGTGACAGCTTGCTAGTATAGAAAGATTTGGTTTGTAGCTTTATTTGTGACAACTGTATATAGCTATGTGTAAAATGCAAACAGAAAGTGGTAATTAATTAAATGTAAGCTTTATTAAACACCAGACGTGTGTGTGTGTGGTGGCCTATATTGATACAACTTTACTCACACAATGATCTCTCTATCAATTTACTGAACCATGCATCTGTTTTACAAGTCACATTTATGAATCTTTTTTTTTTTTTTTGTAATATCCTTGGTGCTAGTGTTACTAAGGATACTACATACATGGTAAATAAAAAGGTGTGTTTCCTCCATCTTGAATACAGCATATACAGTCTATGGTGAGGAATAGAGGAAAAAAAATATTAATCTCTTTGTTTTCAGTTCTTGCTGTTACTGCTGCTTTTATGTTATAGAAGACTCCTTGTGTTGACCTAAGACCCTAATGAACAAAGCAACAATATTTGCTATAACATACACAGCCTTACATTCACTACATTATAGTCTCCCAAGTCATTTATATGGCTCCCAAAATGAAACCGGAATAACACCCCTTCTCTTACTACTGTATGTAACTCTGAGTGACAGGGCACATTATTGTCCTGTAAAAGCATGTATCCCAACTGAACAAGTCAAATCAACCCACAAAAGCATGATAAATATGGAGTGGTCCCATGTACGTTTGTAGCATAACATTTGCACCTAGAGTGTTCATGTAGGCTGTTTTGGATGGAAGGAGCCAGGCATATCCAAAACCCTAAGTCTAAGGAGTCTAAACTGATTCCTGCACTATTTGACTTGTTTTTTTCTCCATAAATGTAAAAGCCCACATGGCTGATATCATAACAGCAGCGAAAATAAAATAAATGTTTGCTGTTTTGTCCTCCAGGGTGCTTCTTTGTGTATCTGTCCTCATATTTCAAACAAAAATCTAATCAGTGCCGGCCGGGGCCAGACATCTCTGCCTCTCGTTACCTGAGGAGGGCGTGATGGATGCGATCGGCGTGGCAATGATGCTGCTGGGGTTGAGAGCGGCAAGCTGCTGCATCTGAACGGCCGCCACCGTGGCAACAGGAGAGAGGTAGGCTGACTGCGCCACCAGGGCCTGCTGCTGCATCAGCTGGGGGCGCACAGGAAGAAGAAGAATAGGAGTTATTAGAGCACGGATCATATTTAGAGAAAGCTATCCATTCAGAGAGCGTCTTTGGGTGTGGGATGAAAGTGTGTCTCACAAATGTAATTTTAAATTTAAACTCAATATGTATTAATAAGAGCACAATAAATGATTCTAGTAAAGAAAGTGGTAAGATGTGATGTGATTTATTTTTCTAGATTTTCTAAACTTGGTATAGTTTCTATAGTGGCTTTCCTAGAGGTAGGCCATTTCTGACACTAGGGCCTACAGTAGGATAAGTTGTTATGAGACATTAATACACTTTAGTTCATCCTCAGGGAAAGTAGCTCCAACCTGATGGTTTAGGGGTGAGGTGGGGTAAACATGGATAACTGCTGGGTAATCACAGGGCAAACCATGTGATCAACCATTCACTCCTATTGATCAATTCATCTTGTAAAGAGAGCCCAGTTAAATTTGGAAAGTCCACAGGTGTTTAGTGGTGTATTTCTGTCTAATTGTCTTTACAATGGCATAAGATTTGTGCAATATTTTTTTTTTTTTTATTCATTTAGCTGACGCTTTTATCCAAAGCGACTTACATTGTTCTAATGTAATTACCAGTGTTACAGTCACTGGAGGCAAGGTGGGTTAAGTGTCTTGCCCAAGGACACAACGACAGTATGAACTGTGGGGAGAGTGGGAATCGAACCGCCTACCTTCCGGTTGAAAGACGACCACTCTACCCACTGAGCTACTGCCACTGAGCTACTGCAATATATTACATAAGTGGCAAAATGAGTAAATATTACTGTTTGTTCAAGGTCTATTGATAAAGTAAGTGATGATATTTGAGTCTTCCTTTACATTTGACTGTATTTTCCAGTTTACTTACACTCTGTTAACGATTACATTTGCACTCACAGACATCAGCAATTCTACTTAACAGCCCGAAAGTTAATGTAAGCTTTAGATTTTTCTGCTGTTGCCAATGAGCCTCGTCTAAAACCATTAGCACTGAGCGCTCAATTAACGTAGAAGTGCAGTGCTGTAGCTTTGCTTTACAATTTGTGGTGTTTTCATTAAGTTACATGAGAATCAAATTAATAAACCGAATATGCTTAGACTATTTTTTGCTGTCACATTATTTTTACATGACTGGTTCATCAAAGAGTTGTTTCAGTGTGTGTGTGTTGCTTACTGCCTGCGTGTAGGCGTTGTAAGCCCCGAGGTGAAGGGTCATGGGACTAATGACTCCCAGCTGAGAGGCCACCTGCTGCATTCGCCGCAGCCCGCGCTCTTTCTCCGAATCGGCAAACTTCACCACAAGGCTGGACGAGGCGCCCTGTGGAGGCAAAGAAAAGGAAATTATAGCTCCATCTGTCTGACACTTTTCAGGTCACGGTGAGTCTTGACATTTACAAAAATAACCACACTAAAGTCAGCCCAGGACACTTAACCCAAGGAAATATTGAAATGGTGATTAGTGACAGCTTTAAATTGATTCTTAAAAATATGTAAAAATGAGTCCAATTTTGGCATTTTTTTGGCAAGAATAAAATTGCTTACAATTGATGAATGGGTTGTGTTTGAAAAATCCAAATAATACTGTGCTGCATTATATCATTTACATACTGCCGTTTTGAATTATTAAAAAAGTCCAAACTAAAAGGTGCATTGTGTAAGATGTTGTAGTATTTAATTTACAATTGAACAAAATGGAGCACATCAGTCAAAACCATATTTTCATTAATGTATAATCACTTAAAAACACTTGTTGCATAGAACCCAGTGGAAGGTGCCATGTTTGTGTTAATCGTTTACTTCCTGTTCCTACAATAAGTGTTCCTGTTCCTGCAACTGCCCAGAGAGGACAAACTGAGCTCATCTAGAGAGAAAACTTCTTTTGAAGCACATATTCTTGATAAAGCTTTTAGTGCATTATGAACTAAATTAAATGTGGTAGAATTTTTGTGAAGTGAAATTACCATCAGATCAATTTCCACTGGGTTTGTTCATAGACAGTAACATAACAGTATGTCACATGTTGCCAAAAAGTGAAAACAATACACCCCATCTTTAATATTTGTAATAATGAATGTATGTAACATGGCTAAAACTACAATTGATGAATGAGTCACGGTAGATTTTTCTTTTAAAAATCAATAAAGGGAATCTGAGAGACCCCTTTTTGGACAATTTAGTAATTTGCAGAGCAAGTTTGAAAGTGGTATATTCTCCTGTTTAAGCATCGCATTCAAAACCCAAGATGCTCAAGTCTGAAAGGAAAGTCTTATTTCTGTATTGCTTAATAATATTCTATATATTATTTTAAAATCAAATCTATATTGCATTTCCTGTGTTTTAAGTCATTGTTCAGCTTAATAAAACCATAAAATTACATTACAATGTCTACAGGGGGAAATTTGTCTATTTTTTTTGGAGTGGAGTAGCTCAAAAATGAGAAGTGTTGACTCTTCGGTGAGTCACAGTGATGAGTGTCTAGATCTGGAGCATCTGAGTGACCATATGCGACACATGTTTCTCTGCATGTGTAGCACTGAGGATGTGTTTTTTTCTTTAGCAGGGCTTACCGGTAAAGTACGACTCCCATGCAGAGCGTTGATGGCGGCCTGAGCCTCTGCGTTGGTCTGAAACTTTACAAATGCACACCCTGCGGAAAATGACACACACAACTATTACATGAATACCTCACACAAACCAAAGAGGGCTGGAACTACTTCCCTTTAAAAATACATTAGGAGCCGTCTTACATCTACTGCTTCATCAGTTACAGCGGTGTCATTAAACATGGTCCACACAACATTCATTGCTTCATCAATCACAGACCATAAACCACTGAACGCATCATTAGCCATGACCCATAAAGCCTATTGGGCCATTAGTCATGCCTCGTGCAACAAACGCAGAAAAATCTAGCAACTGTGTTTGAGCTGTCAGCGCACTTTGATTTACATGGCAAATAGCACGAGCATTGTTGTTACTGGGAAGGGCAATTTACATTTATGTGACATGGGACACAGCAATAAACGTCAGTGACAGTTTTACAGCCATAATCTGTATGTAATTATTGAGTAAATCATTCAAGCTACAGGAAACATGAGTTTGTAGCAGCAGCAATCAACACTCTGCTTACTTGTGTACATTTACTGTTTAGCATTTCAGAGGCAGGCATCATTGTGAGTTATTTCCAGTCTCTGTACTGAGTTAGTGTTTCATGTCTGCACAAGATATGGGAAATAATTGGACTTGCAGAATCAACATGCTCAATATACACACGGCACATGAACAGAATTTTTTGAATGTGAGGTTTCATCTTTATTTGAGTCTTACAAAAGTTATCTTTAACATTCATTTCCTTCTTTTATGGAAATTGGTTTTAGTTAGATTTAATTAGGTTGTAGATGATTTTGAAAGAGTTTTAGTTGAATTTAAACAGGGTTTAGTTGAATTTAAACAGGTTTTAGATGGATCTGAACAGGTTTTAGTTGAATTTGAACAGGTTTTAGATGGATTTGAACAGATTTTATTTAACTTTGTGGCAAAAATTGGCTTACCCTAGAAGATTTTATTAACAAATAAAATATATATGATTCAAATCCATCTAAAACCTGTTCAAATTGTTAAAAAGTAGTTCCATAAATATCAACTACTAAATGTTCAGGGCCAAATGCGGCCCCTGGGCCTTGAGTTTGACAACTAAAGGTCAAGTATTATGCAGTATAGAGAAGAAAGTCTAAGCTGCAGCCTAATGGAGTATTTTCTTATATGACTTGAAGGAGTGCACCAGATGTGTTTGACCCAAGTTGGTGAAACTATTTAGTATAAAAAAAGAGCTTACGAGAAGACAAGGTACAGTATATCTTAGACATGTACTACACACACTGTTTTAATTCAATTTAAAGGTATATCTTATCCGAACATTTCCCACAGCAGCCACTTTGACAACAAGCACTGACCACTTTCTCTAAATATAAAGTAATATATAACTGTTATAAGAATTCTTTATCCTTATTATCCAGAGAGACACATAGACAGAGTATAATTTAAAAAGGAATGGTCAGGTTTAATTCTAGCAAGAATGAAGCAAAAGCACAAACATGTCACAAGTGGTACAGGCTGAGGTTTGCTTAACAAAGTAAACAATACATTAGATTTTATATCAGTGGAAGCTGTAGGAGGCGTATCTGTCACACACTCCCCAAGGCACAAGCTCCCAGGTGCAGAAGCCCTCCCGTGGCAAGTTATGTCTACCTCTAGTTAGGTCTAGTTCATGCTTGGATTAGCATGAAGGACATGACATGATCAGATTTGACATGATTATAACAATAACGTTCATAAAAATCTGTTAAAATGTGATGTAGGTTTAGTTATTGAGACATTTAGTGGTTATGACTATGAGTAGAGTGTATTAATGGCATGAATCTGTGCAAATTGTCTTCCACCTAAACTTAAGGTCTACTATTTTTCTGTGGGAAACACTGTTACCCCGAAGGAATATAAAATTATTGAAAGTAGCCATTGCAGTATTTACAGCAATACAACGTAACTTTTTAGAAAAGCCATAAAAACATTAATAAGTACAGGACCAAGTCATTTTTTTAATAGTTTCCATCATGAAACAGGAAGAATAACATCTCTCAATAGTGCAATACATCCAACTCACCAGATTGACTTTTACGTAACTCTGAGTGATGGGACACATTTCTTGTAAAAGCATGTGTCTCACCTAAACCAGTCACAAAGACACAATTTTCCACACGTCTTATAATATACAATATGTAACAGTTCCATGTGAGATTGTAACAGTGTCTTTTAGTAAATGCAAAGACTGAAAGGTTACATAGGGCTGCTTAAAAAAACTTTCATGTGTTTAATGGTTGGGTATTCTTTGTGCTTTTTTTAATTACAGACATGATTCAGCATTACCTTTACTGGTGCCATCAGGGCCACGCAGTACAGTACACTCCTCTATGCTGCCGAACGGCTCGAACATCTTCCGGACATCGGCGTCTGTCTGCTGTTTGCCAAGCATACCCACAAACAGCTTCCTGTCTTCTAAGGGAAAGGAGATTGCCAAGATGGAAGACAGAGAAAATAGGATAATGTTTGGAAAATGTGAACAAGATTAAAGCATAGGAGAAGATGTTTTATGTAACAGGTGATGCAGCCATAGAGAAAATTGGCATGTCACCAGGCGGGGCATAAATAGTCTAAAAACAACCCTGTGAGATGGAATAATCTACAAAAATAAGGACTGCAATGCCTCAAACCACCACCAGAGTGCAGTAAGACGGATGTCACGAATAAACAGCATCTGGCAGTGACTCAAATGTTTGTCACCCTCAGTGTTGTCAGAGAGGCTGCTCCGTCTGTTCCCGTCTGTGAAGGATCAGGCCAGTGTTTCTGCATGTTTAAGCCCATTCAATACAAATTGCTTTCACTTGACATTACCGCCGTGCCCCAAAGCATTTTCACAGCTTTAGAGTAACCTTTATTTCTGCTACCATCCAACCAGGCAGCCATCATCCCCCCCATTCACCCGAGGTCTGTATGAAACGAGACTGAAAGTGACGCTGTATTTAATTGTTTTGTTAAATTCCCACATTTATGAAATAGTAATGCAGCTGAAAAGGTTTATTTGGAAAATCTCTCTGTATGTGTTAATATAATAGCCGTGAGAGCGGTTGCCAAAAGCATCCAGCTAAAAAGCTTTGTTGTCAGAAAACCAATAGAGAACAGATAAACAATTAGATGCAATGGATTATGTAAAATAGGACATTGTGAGTTGTCGTTTTGGATGCATTTTGTCAGAAATAACTATGAATTTGTAAAGAATATCAAATTACTTTTCTATGAACTGTTATACACCGACACCTACTCTCAAAATGCTGCTTTGTTAATGTGTATAATTGACAGAAAACATGCTCAAACATATAAAACTGACAAGCTGAACATGTTTTTAGCAGTGTCTTCAGATGCAACAGCATCTTGGAGCAACACAAGAGCCGTTTAAATGTAGGCCAAGCTGCCGAAGCTGCGTCTGATACAGGTGTAGTTAAACTGTAACAAATCATCCATCTGCACCGGTCGTTAAATCACTGAGCCCTGAAATTGTAGTTTTCCAAAGTCAGCCGGCCACAAGGACAATGAATCCTTCATGTTCAACGTATAAAACCGTTTCTGTTACATTTCACAGTGTGTTTTTTTTCCTTATTCTATAGACACAACACACTGTAACAGCCTGTTAATAGTGATACTGTTACTAGTCTGTAATGTGAGGTGTTTGTTTGAACAGGTGCAGTGTTTGTGGGTGGGATCGGCCTGCTCTTACCCCCTCTGCTCTCACTGTCCGCTGGCTTCACTTGGATCGGGCGGTTCATCTGAAAAAAGATACAACAACAGAGCTTTGTTAGTTTACACAAAGTATAAAATCTGTGGGTAACTTAAACCACTAAAACGGATGGCTTTTATATATATATCTTCTACCATCTTAAAACATGGAGACTGTAACTATTTGGGCAACATTATGTCAATAGAGGTTCATTTATTTTACAATTACCTGCAAAGCCCTACTACAGTACACTAAGGTAATAAGCTACTACAGATATGGCAACATTTTAATATACAGTGTATTATTGTAATGACATTTTATTTTAAAAGCATCACTGACATTTTTTTTATAATGGACAAGATTTCAGTGTAGTATCTCCCATAGATTGTCTTGGCTCACTCATCTGGTAGAAAGGGCCCCATATGGACCTCAATGAACCATGTAAATCCCTCTATCTACTGTTTCTCTTCAGTAATGGCAAACATGTCCTAAAACATCTTTCTCTTTCAGTTTTTTAAGTATGACTAACAAGCCTCACATACTGTACACATGTCATTGAATGTAAGTGGGCATATTAATTTCAAAAGTCAACGCCGTAAAATTAAGGTTATAGTCAGGAACGAAGTAACCGAGAACAGTCATGAGAGCAGACTGTACAAAGATCAAGGCAAGACCAAGACTGAGACCAAGACAAGACCAAAACGAGTGCATTATAAATGGGGAAGGGATTCTAACATTACAAGACTAATCTTACTCCAATTTGTGGTGTTTGAGTGAAGGAGGAAGTGACAAAATGATGATCAAATCCTTTTAAAAAGGTCGTCCTATTTCTGTATCAATGTTTATGTAAAGCATAGACGTTCTGTGTGCCACTAGATACTGTATACTACAACTACATCCACCATCTATCTTTATTTCTTTCCAACAGACTACTGCTGACAACAATACGTGTGATACTATATTCATAGAGATGTACTGTCTCCGTCTCTCAGAACCGACTTTAATCCCGCCGTCTATCTTGTCTTCTTCTCCCCCTATCGCACAAAACCAGGAAAAGCACACACACCCACGCAGGATTGGGCAAGTGATAAGATTAAGAACACTCGCCGGCTAATCTGGATTACAGGAGTGTGCGGCATCAGAGTAGTCACAGAGTCAGAGCCTGGCAGAGAGAGAGAGACTGAAACCACGACCCGGGGCATCAGGGTTAGAGATGAAAATAAGACAAGAAAAGAGAATCCACATTTGATACGTAAAGAGATTTTAAAGGCCAATTTAAGTTTTTGTCTTTATTATTATTATTATATACACTTACTTACGCACTACATACTACAATATACTTTAATTATTTTAACAATTTTAAACAATATTTTGACCAATTTGATATACACATACTAAATACAATCCCTATAGGGGCCAAAACTATTTTATTCAAAGCAACTCTCATTCAGCCCCAACAGTCGACTAACAAGATGTTTCATGGCCATGTGTGAACTATTTATTTTATTTCAAGGCAAATTAAATTAATAAAAGGTTTTGGGTTGACATTGAAATAACATTTAGTAGTTTTTCACAAGAGTATTTGAGAAGTGTCTCATAAATTCTTGGGAAATTCTTTAGCTTTGCCCACATTAATACATTTTTGCTGCAATTTCATGTAGCTATAATGTAAGTAAGTAAGTAAATTTTATTTATATAACACTCACAATGTGCTTCACAAAGTGCAACAATTTTAATAAAAGAACAATAAAACTATGATAAATTAAAATTAAAACCACAAAATAGTAAAACATAAAAGCCCAATCCACTAAAAGCTTGTTTAAATTAAAAGTGTCTTCAGCTGCTTTTTAAAAGAATCAACAGTCGCATTGACAGGGCAGGGCGATCCAGGGTCTGTGGGCAACTGCTTGGAAGGACCGGTCTCCCCGGGTTTTAAAGCGGGTTTTGGGGACCATTAGAAGGTTTTGACCAGAAGACCGAAGAGCACGGGAGGAGGAGTAAGGGGTCAGTCATTATCGCTAATACTCTGTGGAAAGATAGGATTTTAATACTGTTTTCCTTATTAGCCCTTTTAATCAACTCCATGTCAACTTTGAGCAGGTTGACAGTGTGGCCAGTTCTTTAATTATTTCAAGTTTAGTTTGGAAAAAAAAAGGTTTGGAGTTGATTTTGGTTTAACTCTAGTAGCTAAAACTATTAGTTTATGTGTTGTCATTTAAATATACTGTCATCATCTCAAACTAAGCTTATGTGGACAGAGATCTTTTTTATCCCACAGCAACACTAATAAAACATTGCTAAAAGAAAGCGTTGGCTGCAATTAACAGTGAATAATGCCACTTCTTAAATTAGGGCAAAAGTCTTACACTTTGTTGTATCCATTAGGGTGATAACTAGAGGCAAAATGGAAAAAATAAATAATGTTGAATTATTTATAACCGGTATCTGAGCAACAACAGCTCAAATTTTAAATGCAAAAAACATTGTCAAAAGACTTTACAAAAGGATTCATAAGGAATAGAGCTGGTGGAACAGTGTGAACAGGATGAGACAGGACTCGGGATCACTGTGACACTCTGTTAACTGTGGCTTAATGAAGGTCTTAATTATGGAGCTGGTGACATTTCGGCCAGTCACTGATGCTCTGTCACGCATTGATCTGCTGTGATCGGTCACCGGGAGACGGCACTTTCGATCGGGGCCTGCGGTCGCGCTCCTGTGCTGGGACGTGCATGCACAAACCCCTTCTCAGACCAAGGACCACAGGCTAAAATACCAGCGGCCCCGGACCCCGAGTGAGTCCTCATTTACTGCAAGGGATTGATGACACCAATTAATAACAAGATGGGAGCAAAGTGTCAAATGCATTATCCATCAGTCAAGCAAATATAGGTGTTAGTGCATAGCAATGTCTTTTCACAAGTTATATTTTTGTGCTGCATTTATAATTAGATACTCCTCTGTAGGGCACAACTAAAATCCTCCATGAACCTGCATCAAGCACTGGATAAAAGCACTTGACAATCATCACTTCAAAAGGCTTGTTCATTGTCATTTGCCAACTGTTTACCAATATTTGAGTTTTTTTTTAAAGCGCACTCTTTGAATTTAAATTTTCTATTGGGGAAAAAATTATCTGATTATAGCAGGTATTGGTATGAGTTAACTTAACACCTACAAACTCATGTCATACTGCTATTTATCACCCTCAACAACTTAACCTTCACAAACTTTCCAACAAAAAAGCACCACAGTGAGGGAATTCATCACATAAATTCATTTTTAAATATTACTTTATATAGACCCTTCTAGGTGTGATGTCATGAAAAGCTGCACACGTATTAGCTAATTACTATGGCTACCCCACCACGTCGGTACAATTTGACGGCTAATATTTCTGAGCAGCAGTTATTTACAAACACAAAAAGCGTTTCTTTAGTGTATATTGAATAGTAGTCAAGGTGGTCAGTGTGTCTGAGCATTCAAGTCAAGAAAAAAAGACATCAAATAAGTTGCATTTTGTTGTTCATCAGAGCTTGTAGGCCTTCTTACCTCATACTAAGGTCTGCTACAATAAGATCATTTCATAAATTTCTCACATAAATAAGATTCAAAAAGCGGTACATATTTTTTCACCAGACTGTATGTAACACAATAATACAGAAGCCATTTTGTTTCTATTTGACTCTTTTAAGTTTTGTCATTAAAGGGACAAGGTGTCATAGTTTACTTTAAAGGTCCAGTAATGTTTTTTTTCTTAGCTTTCCTAGTAAATATTTACATGTATTATCTCTTTAAAAACACAAACTTTTTCAAATGCACTGAATTTTGAGAGACATTATTAAATAAAATTAACATAAGTGTGTGTCAATTTAAAGCCCCTCCCACATACTTCCTCAGTGAGCTCTGATAGGTCAGCAGGCCCTCTCCGTTTGTCTAGTGTTGTGCTCTGGTCTGGGCTGGGCTCACTTGTGACCTCACAAAATCTTAAAAATCCTGTTCCTGAGGGAGTTTGTATGTTTGGGAGAAAGAATGCTCCACCCGGCTGTAGCTTTGGCCTTTGAAGACATTTTGTATGACCAAAGAGAGGAATCTAACTTAATAAAGTCAAAAAGAGCAAGAAAGCAATTAATGACCTGCAATGTGTGAATATTTAATTAGATAGACGTAAAGTTTTAATAGGTTTCTTATAGAAACTCTATAAATTATTTACACGTGGCAGTATAGAAGTCAGCTTTAACATGCAAGGCCAGGCCTAGTCCTTGTTAATTTTACATCACCACTGTGTGTGTAGTACACATAATACTAGTAAATAATATATAAGCATGTGCATAATCATTGTGGGCTCAGAATTAAAGAAGCTTATATTAAGTATTTCCACACATAATAACACCATTTGATTTAAAATATGTTAAGTCAATTTAACAGTAGCCTATATTGAAACAGACTTAAATAACATATTGAAAGTCTGGGATATCTTCCATTCTCAAAGCTAATATAACATGTTTGAAAGCTGGTTGTAAAGATCTAACGGTGGAAACTCAAACACTAAAGGCCGCAGGTTTTGGTGATAAGGAGAAAGTGTGGCAGATGGCTCGGGAGAATGAAATTAGAATATACAAGAGGAGAAACGGTGAAAAGTGGCGGCCATCAAGGCTGTGCCACTTCAGATCGGCACGGCAACGTTCTGACGAAGGCGGTGCTTGCCATCGTCATGACAACCCCTGTGATGAGAGCCCAACACAGATGCTTACGCACACACACCCATCAGGTAAACAAGCGTGACCTGTGCAGGAGAAGCAGAGGAGGACAAAGGGAGGCTTGTAGGTCGAGAGATAAGACGTAGTCAATAAGCACAGTCCTCTTCAGTGTATACCAGCTGTACGGGCTCTATTTTATGGTTTTGTGTTCATCTAACAACTGACCCTTTGTCGAGTCCCACCCCTCCTCGGTTACTGTTGCTAGGAAAAAACAAACTTCACCTCATTTTTAAATAACAGGTAATTTAACTTAGCTTAAATCATACATTTGGTCTTTTTTCTGGTAAAATGTGGTAAAAAAAAAAAAAAAAAAAGCAAGAACATTGAGTCATTCTGAAAACTGGTGAAGTTTTTAAATAATTTCACAGCTGTACGTTAGCAACAGTTAGCATTACCCTGCAGTTGTTAGCGTTCAAAAACCTAGCACCATTTCTTTGGACAGGGGTCTACTATGTTTGCTCAAAAGTACCCCAGAAATCAAGAAAGACAGTTAGCCAGCTAAACAATAAAAATTTAACATTACTGGAACATTGCACTATTCACTGAAATATACAGTATGTTGAATATGTAAATATTTGTAATAAAAGTCCAGAAGGGAGATTCATAATGTGTTGTGGGATTGGGATAAAAATCCTCTATAATCTTCTATAATATTTTTGCATTTTGTCATAAAGATCATATTAACTAATGAAGTCTGGTGAAGCCAGTGAAGTTCGTTCAGCTCATGTCCTGTCAAAGCCCTGTTAAATGAAAGTAAAAGTAAAATGTGGACATCTTGATTTGGAAAGAACTTATTGGAAAATACCATATTAAATAATAATATTCAAGTAATTTAACCACAATAGTGACAGTTTATGAGGCTTGTGTGTAGATGCTAACCTGAAATGCAGAAGCAATAAATGCAAAGTATAGTGGAAGAACCTGAACAGCAAATGGATTGTAGGAAATAATAGTAGGTTACAGGAAAATATACCCCAGTGAATAAGACACATTGTGGGCATGTACAGTAAGCTCTCTAAAATGAAAAGTGGAAGATATTCAGACTATATGAAGCTCAGGGAGAAAAGAGGAGAAAGGAAAGAGACAGCGCCTGTTGAATGCCTCGAGAGCAGATGCAGGAGAAAAATATCTCACTCTAAGCCTAAACCGCTAACACACACTTTACCATCATTCGCTCTGTCCCCTCCTCCTCCTCCCCTCCCCGTTTTTCCGCCCTCCTTCTACAGCTTGTTTACAAAATCGCTCCCAAATTGTTCACAGGCAAAACCTGCTTCGGTAACATGAGCAACAAAGATTTCCATGTTTAAAATTTTCTCCATTTTCAAAGATTTAGATGGACTATGACTCCTTGTGACGACTCTAAAAGAAACAAACAATGAACACAACACAACACTAAAAGAAGACAAAAGCCGTTCATTCTGCATGACTCGACTAAAAACACAGCTTTTTATTCCCACAGTTTGTCCGTGCGCTCGGTCACTGCAGCAACATGAACACATACTTAATCTCTTCCACTCTGCAATGCCACGGGGGATTTCACCGGGATTATGAGATATTAAATCCATAGATTATCCAATCAAATCACAGATCGACCCCTTGCCATAATGCACGACCCCAACCTCCAACACCATCTATAAGTAAAACACAGAATCACATCCCGAAAAGAGGTCTGTGTTTTTATCACTTACAGCATATTGGTGATGATATTCTTTTACCTCTTTCTACCACATGATCTTTATAGCCTCAGCTCAACACAGTTCATTCTGTTACGTGTATGGCTGAGCAAACGATGAAAAAAAAATACAAATGTGATTCCAGATGACAACTGACAAAATATTACTGATTTCATTTTTCCTTTTTTTGGACAAAAGACAAGATGACTATAGAGTCAGTATGAGCATTAGTACAAATGAAACAAAAATGAACATAAGAGGGCCAAAAAAACTACAAAAGATAAGATCATGGACTCTTTCATATCTTTTGTATTTGATCACATTTACAGCTGGCAAAATCAAATCATGAAAATAAATGAAAAAAGTCATTTTGTCCATCTTTAGGCGAGTCTGTATCTACAGGTATTCGACAGTGACAAGCTTCAGTTTCTCTCGATTGTCTGGTTTTAAATGGTATCAGTCCATCTCCTATCCTCTTTCATGAGCGTTTACAGCGGGCGGAGAGTCAGGGGCTGTATCTGGGTGGGGCAAAAAAAAAGGGATGGGGAGGTGAAAAAGGGGGGCCACAAAGACAATTTTCCATCTCCACCAGCCTCCGCTCCATCACACAGCGGCTGGTCATTGCATCGTAGCCGTCTCCTAGCAACCTGGCATCCCTCGTCGTCCCAGCGTCTCCAGGCAACGAGACCTGCGACCGTAATCAACCTGCCACCTCCTCCCCTTTTCCTTTCCCTTTCCCTGCCCCTCCCCGCTCCGTTCTCTTTGCTCCATTTCTATTGCCTCATTTTTTCTTTCACGTCGCGGAGAAAAAGCACTCAGGCGCAGTCAGGATGCACTTCACAGAGGGGGGAAAAAAAAAAAAAAAGCACAGGTGGAAATTGGTACATTCACACAATAACATAGAAAAAGGAAAAGGAGATGAATAGATGTGAATGAGCTCGAACAAAGCAATAAAGGGATACACATTTATATCCGGGTTTCACTATGTTTTACGGAGATCATTTTCAGGTGCCTTTTCCCGAACATCATCTCTGGTGGATATACCTGATATAAATGGAACAAACAAAGCTAAAAGGGTTAAATTACACTAAAGGAACAAAATGATGCAAAAATACACAAAACAAAACAAGCACTCTAAGGCTTTGTCCACACTAGTGCATTTCAATTTTAATACACACAACTGTTGCTGTGTTTTCAGGCAGCATCCACACTACTACAGTTATGGGAAATACAAAAAATACTACGGTCAGTTTCAGGGTGTTGCACCAAAGTATGGACAGGCTAAAACAGATGATGCTGGGATAATTGAATAAGCCAGCTATCTTTATTCTTTTGTTATTGATCTGGTCCCTGTTGATTCCAGTGTGATTTCCGGGAGGCGGGACAAATGGACGCAGCTTAAACTACCTCTGAAAGCAATTGGACAGACATACAACAAATCAGACTTCAGGGGGAGGTACCAACATACACAATATAAACTGCCTCTGGAGCAACTTAATGACAAAAAATCATACAACCAATCTGAGAAACACTGCCTCTCATAAAGCCCATTTTAGATAAATGGTTATGATTGGTCAGGTAGTATTGACTGGAAATTTTGAATAGGACAGGTCCAGATCCCCTTCACTTCCCTAGGAAAGTGAATGTCATACAGCATTAACTTCAACCTTACTGTACTTCATCATTTCTAAAATCCTAATGTGAACAGAGATCATTTTAATATTAAAGTGTATTAATATTAAACTGCATAAGCCTACATGTAGAAAAAAAATGTCCATGACTTAAAACTGGTTAATTATTAGGGCTGCACACAATATTTATATCACCAAGTGCTGCATCTCTATGAATAGTAGAATGTGGCAATCATTAACAAAGTCAAACGTATCGCTTTTTAGTTAAAATGTGGTGCAGCCAAATAAAAGCTAATGGTACCAGTGATTGTAAGACTGACATTACAATCTAGTCCAGAGTCATATATTTTTTGATTTTGGATAGATCTCAATGTATACTCAACTACTTTCCTAAAACCAGGAAGTCCTGTCAATTGTCTGAGGGTTTTGTGAGAACCCTGTGTTAATATGTCAATGACACAGACACTCCAAAGACTCTGACTAAGACTGTACCTTCTTCTGAATTCAGCCAAGTCACTAAATCAATCAAACACAAAGAGGCTGACAGCACAGCGCCTGTACAGTCCGATAATATTGAATCAGTGACCCACTCGGTGTCTAACCCACTTCCTTGGCCTGTCTTTTTCACCCTGCAAGGTTCACTAGTCTGTCCAGCAGCTGACACTTCTCCGAGTCTTTTTTTTTTCCCTCCCTATGTGAGGCAACCGACAAAAAAATCCTTCAAAGTAGAGAATATCAAAGAGTACATTTATAACAACACCAGAGTTGACTCTCAATTGTTTTGTCTCCTCTGTTAAATATTCATGTCAAGCACTGTTTGACTCGACTCAGTGGAGCAGAGGGAGAAAACAATCGTACAGAATAGTGTCCTTGTTCTTCTTTTCTCCTTTTAATTTGAGCACAGCTTTAAACTCAGCCTCGGTGCAGCGACTATGTCAGTCAACGTTCGCTCATTAGGTCACTAGTTCAAAGAGCCTAATGAGTTTTGTGACAGCAACCCAATCCCCCCATCCCCCAAAAAACAGTATTCCTCCATGACAGATGTCTGTATTTAAGCAGATAAACCCTCAGTGCACCTCCAGCCCCCCTTTTTTACAGCCACCCATCGCTCATTATGTAAAACTTTTATTCATTTCCGACACCATCCCCACTTTTCCCTTATAGCTCCCCCCCTGCTTCGTTTATCCAATTTCTCTCTAATTCACACCCATTTGCCACCTCTATAAATCCAATCTGTATTCATCATTACATTGGGCCCAGAGTGACGTACAGAGGACGGGTCTGGGCTTTTTGTTGTCAGCGTTGGTCCGTTCTGCGTTGTGCCTCTTTATATGCACGCTTATGTAAATGGAGCAATGCATGAATGCACACTTAACTCCAGATATATTCATCAAGTGAGCATGCTCGCTCTGAGGCGCACTAATTGCTATCATCATCATCAGCCACGCCACTCGCTGACACGTCGCTATAGGCCGCATATGGAGGTGCTGTTCGATGTGCTTATTGTCAACACCGACATTGTGTCACATTTAAAGGTTACATCCTCGTTTCCACAGATGCCAAAAATATGTGCATCTGCTGTCTGTCAAGAGTTTATGTCCCTGTGCAATAAAGGTGGGGTAGAAGAGAATTTGTAATGAGAAATTTGTCCTATCCAACCGGTATAAAGCTAGTGTGATGCCACAGTAAAGCAGACGACAAAAATAGATCAGAACATGCATAAAAAGTGTAAAATAATGGGAATTTACTCATTGTTTATTGAGTCAGACAATGTTTAAATGTAAGATTTTTCATTGTTTGGCTACATTTTAGTCCCTTTTAATGGTCTTTATTTGCTTTTTAATATCTATTATTAGCTGCAAAAGTCTACATACTGAAATCCTAGATGTATTGCTGGGCTGGATTAAAACTCACAAAAGCCCTGGATAGGCCTTAAACTGACAAACGTGGCCCACATCTTACTAAATAGACTACCAATTGGGAAAACAAACCTCAACAAATTATTCAAGGAGAATATTTTCCATTACTTTACACAGACACATTATGCCTGGTTTTATTTGCTCTTTATTTGTCAGTTAAGGTGGTAGCTACTTGGCTGGGGCATCACGTAACGACTCATGTCATTTATAAACCTCATACATTTGCCCCATGTTTTTCAAAACCTTGCCACTGCCACTAGGCTTTAACACAACATAAGATTAAAAGGTTAATTCATTACAAAAAAATGATAAAACATAGGCTTTGTCACTAATAGTCAAGGTGGCCACTTTAAAGAGTGATATGACTATGTTGGGGAATGTTAAAAATACACACATAATCAAGTTAAAATTCAGTTTCACTGTAGTGTATTAGAAAAAACATTTATTGATTTGAAGTATCATTGATCACTTAGATTCATATCATTAACCTCAGCCCTAATATACTTTTAGCATTTCTAAAACCTCTTTAATATTGTGAGCATGTATTGTTATTAAGAGCAAAATAACACTCGCGAAAGCTTTAGCTTAACAGATCATTTAAGTGGCCCTTATCTTCCTAAAACACTACAAATTGTGAAAAAAAGCTTGATTTATCTAAAGCCTAAAAACAGAACCAAATGTGCATATTTCTTCCCTTAGTTTAGTTTACTTAGTTGTATCCTAAAAAGAGACAAATGCCTACCCCCTTTTTAATAAACAATAAAGTGAAACAGAAAGAGAGGTAAAAATCCTTAAACTACATTTTACTAAAGCTTTTATATTGAATCAGATCTGCCTACCTTAGCTTTAAATGACACTTATTGACCAATAGACAGGACCACAATACATTTACAGAAGCGTTGTTTGTGTAAAAGTGTCTGTGGCTCAAGTGTAGCTACAGCTAAAGCCTCACAGAGCACAAATTAGAGCGTTCTGGCACTACCACTTCCCATCTCATATCCTGAGCTATATTTAGCATATGCATTTATTTCAGACTATTGATAAAACCCCTGTGTCTGCTCTCTGAGTTCTTATGGCTGAGTAAATGCCAGGCTTAGTCAGATGTTCCACTCGTTTGGTCAGATTTGACGTGAACAAAGGAAACCAGAGCAGATCTAATAATAATCAGGAAAAATCCCAACAAGTTGCATCTACATCAGGCTCTCCCTGAAGAAAAACCCGACACTGGAGCAAACAGACATTTACAGGCAGCTTCTCACAAAGCACAAACCCTTCACTAAAGCGTGTTAGTTAAAAACACCTGCCCTCCTCCCATCCCCCGCTGCAAAGGCAAACACAGCCACTTCCCACTCACAGTTGTATTATTAAATAGTTATTGTCTTTAAAATTAACAGGAAGCCATTGGGTAAGGATGGATATGGGTCCGGATAGTTTGTCTCATTCAACAGTTTGTTCTGAAAGGTTTGAGCTAAAATGTGGTCATAAAGCTACTGTATATGACAAAAACTAAAAATAAAACTACCAATAAGGCCGTGATAAAAAAAAAAAACAGGAACCAGATTAAACAAAAGGAACAAAAACATGATAACACTAGAGAGCAACGAATGGTTTGATCCTAATATTACCAAACATATTGTCTCATTTAAAACAAGCTAAAGCCCTCGATATGAACCTTATGAGTGCTACAGATAAAGAGTACACTACTTTCTTTAACTACACGTGAACATTTCCATTTGAAAAAGGGTCAAAAAGACAGTAAAGACTGTGTTTGTAGAGAATAGCATTCAAAGTAATGAAAAGCTAATATAAGGTAGAGTGTCAGCTGTATTAGTATTGTGTAGCATTATTTAAGTCTTGCTTTTAATGTATAACTATATTGCTTAACCGCCCAATTGTTTGTGTTATCACTTTATAACTTATTAAAAACAAAAAAAGTCAAGATTTTTAAAACCAACCCAGTTCTTCATGTCTCAGTGAGATCAACCTGTACAGATAAAGATTACATTAAGACATATACACACATACACAAAGGTTAGATATAGACCATTAGACACTATATTAGCCTTTCAATCTGACAAAATGTTGATAATGTTGGGCAAATGTATTGGAAATTATTGAAGCATGTTACCAGCAGATAATAAATATTAATAAATCACATCAGTTGGTATAATTCTGTAATGTCTGAACTAAACAAATATTTACAGGGCAGATAACGTATTGTATCATGTTGATTGCCTTGTTCCCTTAGAGACCAACCTGTATAAATACAGGTTAAATAAGAAATGAATTACCCACAAGCCTAGAGTTTGATACAGAGCAACAAGACCTAGTTAGAGAAAAAGAAACAGAGTGACGCCTGTATTTCCACACTTCTCTCTGAGTGCGAATTATTGCAGATCCCCTCCTCCTCCTCATCCCTCCCGACGCACTTTTCTCAATTCATCTCGACACTTCCCATCACTTCGACACTCTTCCACCTCCTCCTCGTCCTCTCTCGGTCTCAGAGATGGACTCTTTCACCTGAAATTCAACACAAGACCAGGTGTCTGCTCCCTAAACAACCATCTGCTCACCCTTTCATTTTCCCTGTTCATTGTTATTGAGACGAAGAGGGAATATAAAGAAGAAAAGGGAGAGTGACTGACACTTACTTTCCACTGAGCAAAATGTATTTTTTAAAAAGCAGCTCTAAGTGTTAATGACATCTTTCCTGTCTGTACAATCAGGTGTACTTTGGGTTGAGCTCCCGGTGCTATAATTGCTTTATTTCTTTTGTATCGCAGCGGTCCATGAGATGCCAATGTTAATTATTCTTTGGCTGCGCAGGTGCAATTAGATGACAATTACACCACAGCTGGTAGCGGAGGGGTGGGAAGCTGTTTTTGTCCAATGGGGGGGGTGTTTGGAGCTAATAAGATTTTTTTTTTGTCTCTTTTGGGGGTAAAAAGTAAGGAGGGGGTTTAGCTTGTTCCACGCGACTTAGAGGTGGCTTAGCTTGTCCTGGGGGGGTAAGGGTAGAAGGGCAGGGGTTTTAAGCACAGGGCACTGGGCTTACTGATCCCCCACAAGAGGTCGCAAAGGTCACACTACTGTCACGCTAACAATGGGATTTATTTTGTCGAAGCACAAATACCAGCCTTTGCAAATAGTCACCCAATAACCTTTAAAGAAGCAGGCGCGGGAACTGTCCCACTGATACACACTAGTCTCTTCTTATTCAACAGTTACAGTATACAGCAAGAAACATAGCTCTGTGTGATAAACAGAGCACAGC
This sequence comes from Perccottus glenii, assembly GCA_024416835.2. Classification (NCBI taxonomy): domain Eukaryota; kingdom Metazoa; phylum Chordata; class Actinopteri; order Gobiiformes; family Odontobutidae; genus Perccottus; species Perccottus glenii. Next base: position 9,247,506 of record CM044562.2, read on the forward strand.
CATACAATACTGTTAATGCACACAGCTATGATAATACGGACTGCTATATTTGGATTTTGAGTTGGAGATAGTAAGGGTTTTTAAAAATGTAATGAAAATAAATGGTACAATGTTGATTCAAGGGGTTATGTATCGTTGTATTGTTTCCAACTTGTGATGCAATTGATACAGATGTTTGTTCAAAGGCAATTTCTCATTAGAATGAATTAAACAAAACAAAAACTGTGTGTATTAGTTGGTCATTGTATCTTTTCTGACAATTGAACGAGAAGCAAATTGATTGATCTTTTCTGTCATTTTGGATGTATTTTTTCTTCTTTTATTTCACAAATATTGTCATCTTTTAGTGAGTATAGTCTATATTGACTATACTCACTAAAATATACAATGTGTATCTTAAACCCACAAAAACAATACAATTATACATTTATTATATATTCTACAGCCCTGATCCATATTTGAATCTAGCTTAGTGCTGCTTTTTGGGAATAAAAAAATGAAGTGAATGATAGATTTTTACCAAAAATAACCCAAAGGAAACAGGGTTTGAGTGTTGTTCGTGAAAAGAGGAAGCGGGAGTCTGGGAACACACAGTGTCTTAGTAATTCCTTGCCTCGTCGCCTTGTCTCTCATATAGGCGGTTATTATAGAGACACGGCTGTCATGTCATATTTAGCTTTGGAAATGTCATTTGGCAGCACACCTGCTGCCTGGCTATGCTAATAAAGCTAGGTTTAACTTTGATTAGGATTCAGAGGAGCAGCGGATGGGAACATCAGAGAGAATAAGACCTGGCAAAGTCAATCCAGCAGCAAGCCTCGTAGCCGTCTTTTTCGACCCGTGACATGTAGCTAGATGACTCATGCCTTAACTGGATGAATATGTCTGGATGCATCACATATGAGACATAAGAAGGAGAGCAGCTCCTGACCTTTATTGGAGCATATCAGCTAAAGGGGAAGTCAGGCCTGCATGTCAAACTCTGTTAATTTTACTGTGTCACTGTGTGGTGCATTCAGAAATCCTGGATCCCACAGTTAAACCGCTCCATTTAAAACATGTGAGCCGCTGAGGACTGGAGGAAACAACACACTCACCCCCGGTAGTGTCTTCTGCTCGTGCAGTGCATTTTGGGCTTTGAGAGCAGACTCGCGTGCGCAGTACGTCAGGAAGGCACATCCTGGAGGCAGACGAAGAAGATCAGTGAAATAATATCAGCGTATGTTTCTTTAATGTCACATACTTGACTGTTTCAGAGCCGTGTGGTGGCAGCTGGCCTGTGAGCAGAGACATGGACAGCTGAGGTTTAGAGCCACTATGAATAATCGATTAGTCACAACTGTTTGGGTAATTAAAATGGTTTTACAGGATTCTTCTGAACATGTTAAATGTTGGTATATGTTTGATATAGTCACTTGCTTACAACCAACATTTGGTAGTAATCCATGTATAAAAGGTAAAAAACTGTATAAAATATACAAACACTGTAAAATTTGATTTGATGTAAAGTATCTTCTTACCAAAAAGCTGGAACCTGTGACATAAAGACTCTTTTTTTAATGTAGTCTATTCAAATGTAATGATTAATGTCTTTTCAACAAGATGATGAAACCATGTCTTTAGATTTACAACATTTTTTTTTTAATGTATATGACATCTGTAAGCTCAAGAGCTAAGGGTTGGCCACTCATTTAGTGCATTAATCCTTTAACAGCATGTTCAAACTCAGGAGGAAATACTGATCTATACACAAAAAGTCATAGTCAAAATGAATTCAACTGAAGCAAATATTCAGCTAATATTTCAATGACAACATCTATATTGTGTTATATTAAAGATGCAGTAGGCAGAATTTAAAGTATGAAGAAATTAATCCAAAATGAATATGATATTATTATATTTCTCAAACTAAAAAAATATTTGATTGGTTCAAGCATTTCTTTTCAAGATTGTCTAAACCAGTGCATATAAGGGATGGATATTTTAACAAAAACATTGTTTATTCAAGGCTTTTAAAAGCATCATACAAGCTTTAAATTTGTTTGTTTCAAGTTTGACCCAAGGATTTACATTAAAAAGACACATTAGCCATTGATTTCTATTAAACCAGCAGTGGCAGAGAAGCATAGGTTAGAGCAGGATCATATAACCTGAAATTGTTCAGAGACAAGCAGTCACAATGACTATTTAACATCACACAAATATATGCAGATCCACATAATAGAGAAAGGCTTTCATTAACCTTTAAGGCCTCCACAAATCATGAATATGTAAATGTATGCAGACTAGGTGTTATAGGTGCTGATACCACCTGGCCTATACGCCTCTCAAACGGATGATGCTCTTTGTGGATTTACAAAAGCCTTTGTTTTCTGTGCACAGATCTTCATTAAAAATGGCAGCCTAATGCCAGCTTTAGTTCATCTGTCAAAGCCGATACTAAATATGTAGAGAGTTTAGTGATATCTGCAAAGCCTGCTCATCTTATGTGAAAGTGAAACTGCAACGTGAAAGTGACCACACAGGACTTACCAAACATGAGCTGCATGATTAGGAACATGTCAGACTATTACAATGTCAGTATAACAAGCTAAATATAACTAAAACTACATATTCCCTTTAAATTGGGCCCACTAAATTTTGTGTCCACTCCATATAAATATATTAACGTGCAAAGTATGGCTGCCTGGCACATGACACACACATTATATTAAGTGCAATTCAAGTTCTCCTTCATAATATATGCATAGTGTACATGTTGATATCTCTGTGACACTTATAGTATGGTCCAGCTGAATGCTCTTCTCTGATTGGCTGACAGATGTGCAACAAAACCATGTACCACACACACCTCCCTGTTGATTAACTTTCACATAATTTTCACTATTTTTAGCACACCTACCCAATGCTGTTTCCGCGGCAGCTCAGAAGTAATAATATCGGTATAATATTTGTATAAGTCTTAAATGTTAGGCATAAAATGTGTAATAAAAATAGAGGGAAATACGAGCCCCCAAAGATTCTTGAGTTTCATTTCCAGCTCACAGATGATATTCAGTGGGTTTTTTGTGTCACAAATATTCTCCAAGAGACTCCAAAGGGACAAGAGCTAAATGAGGATTAGCTTTACGGTACTCGTGTTTACTGGAAATTCAAGCCACCGGCAGGGTACTCTGGAGTATCTGCTGCAATCACAGGCAGAGCCACTACCATCCCTCAGCATAATAAATACTAAATGAAACTATATCTTCTTTTTTTTTCCATTTTGGGCTGCAGTGGTTGTGGACGTATCATATTCAGGTTACCTTTGTGCATCCCTGTGTACTTGTCCTTGATGACTGTCAGCTCGTAGATCTTGCCAAACTGCTCGAAGATGGGCTTGAGGTCTTTCTCCTCCAGATTTCGGGGGATCTGGCCGATGAAGAGCTTGATTGCGTCAGGCTCCTTCATTGGGAAGTCTGAGGAAAGAGACGGAGCAAGAAAGAGAGAGAGAGAGAAGGGAGACATTGATTTGGAGGCGGTCGGGAGAAGCAGACAGGAGCCTGCGGGCTTTAATTCACACTGCGCAGGAGGTGCAAACAGGAGGCCGGGTGGGGAGGTGCAGATGGGACGAGAGCGCGGTGGGAGATTTGAGGATCTGCAAGTGATTTCACAGAAGAAACCCAACACAGTATCTCGAATTTGGAAGAGTTGAATTCATATAAAGGCTACAGAAAGTGAAGGTAGCTGTATAGAGTTGTGTTAATCTAACCTGTAGAGCAAAACCATCAAAGCCTATCAGTCTCTTGTAGAAGAAATAGGTTACAACATTAACATTTTACCCATTTCCAATAAAGACTAGTAACATCCTCTCCTTAACATCTTATTATTCATTTCATAAAAAAAAAAAAAGATCCAAGGTCTACTTTAAGCTCCAATGGCTTAGTATAGTCAGGATTTTTTTCCTTCATTCAAAACATTTCCAAAATCCAATCAAAAAAAGCCTTTACATTAACATTTTACTTGACATTATGAATGAGTAATGCTCCCTACATAAAGAGTCATCACACATTCGCTGCTGTCATCTCTCATTGTCCTGGAAATAGATAGGGACTAATGGATGTGTCAAGGTCTGTAAGTAGTAGGCTCCTATGGGTCCCAGTAGTTCTGTAATGTAATTTTAAGGAGGAGTTAATATGAAAAAAACAAAAACATTTAAGATATTTTTCACCCAAAACAGATCAAAAAATTGAAACCAGTCCGCGTTGGCTCTAACATTTGGCATGACATTAAAATAAAGGATGAGTCATTATGTATTCTCTCGTCTCATTGGAAGGAAAAATAGATGTAGTAGTAAAAATATGATAAATAAACACGTCAATTCTAAATATAATTACATAGGATTGTTAAAATATTTATTCCTGGCATTAAAATCGCATCTAGGCCGAGCCCCCTCAAATGAAACATGACATCGTGTCAGTCATCACAGCTGGATCCCTGCACTCGCTTTGTGAATACAACAACAATGGCATAAATACGATTTCACACTTCAATCAAAAGAGGGGAAAAATAAATAAATCGCCAACATACCTGTGGTGCTACTTGTGGCAAAGACTGGTAGTAAGCCTCCGATGCCTTTCTTCTTTACCCACGATTTTTATTTAGTTGTCAAATGTCAACGATTCAGTTCATTTGTCTTTAAGACGCGCGTCTTCGAATCACAAGTTACAGGCCCCCGCGTAAAACAACACAATTAACATCCAACGACGGTCCTTTATTCGTCATGTGCGTGTTTTATCCTTCCGTGACAGATGCTCCGTGTTTTTTCTACTATAAAATTAAACAAACCTCGCTGGCGGGTCTAAATGAGGAGACTGAGGAGAAAGGAGGATATTTCGGCTTGCCTTTCTAGAGGACCGTGGGGAATTGGCAGTCTGGTTGTCCCCGCTCCTCTCCGCTTCTCTGTGTTGTGCGTCTGTACTCCTTTTGACGTCGTAAGCCGGTGTCTCCCTCCCTGTCCATCTCAGCCCCATCCCTCCCCTGGGCAGGACGAGCCGAGGTCTGTTGCAAGGGACCGTGGCAAAAGTAAAGGACGAAAGAAGAGGGTCGCAGACTGGCTGGATCCAATCTATATTTGTTACTGTATACTAAATTAGATGTTAGAGTGACAACATTTTAAAGGCAATAGATGCAAGTGTAAGTTAAAACGCTTTTTTATGTTAATGCTTTTGAAAAAATGAAACTGATAGCGGTCTAATTAAGTGTGATTTTATATAGGAACTCAGTATGGACAGAAAGAAGCTACAGAACAGAAATAGCAAAGCAATGCAATAGGATCAGAATAATACAACTTGAGTTTGGTTTTTTTTGGAGGTAGTCCTCAATTCTGTGGTCCAGTGTTCTTTTATGGCCTTTTTAGCGGCACCTCGAGGTAAATGTTCAGATTGCAATTCTACACGTCAATTACGTATATTCCTCTTTTTCAGCGCATGTAAGCGTCTACGGTAGCCCTGCAGGGACATGCTGTTGTCTGTGAACATATCCAGAGGAAATAAAACCAATGATGATGAACAAAAATAAAATTAAATGTAAATGGAAACATAGAGAAATTTGTGCTGATGACAGGTGTGCTTCTCCTCCAACAGTGCTTTATTTGTCCTCTCTGGGCAGGAACAAAAAATAACAAAAGTAAAATGGCTCATTCCGGTTGGTTTTATGGAGTTTATTGCTATTTTGACGTGATTATTTACTACAACATTATCTACAGACTAATAAATCGTTTATAGACTAAACTCACTGATAACAACTTGCAATTATCTTAAGGAAATCCTTGTGTGATTAAAAAATATCTTATTTAAGTGATAGACGTTTCTGGGTTAAATTCCAAACCGAGTGCTCAGTGGTAGAGCAGGCGTCTTTCAACCGGAAGGTAGACGGTTCGATTCCCGCTCTCCCCACAGTTCATGCTGTCATTGTGTCCTTGGGCAAGACACTTAACCCTCCTTGCCTCCAGTGACACAGCACTGGTGTATAAATGTGTGTGATTGTTGCTCTGGTGAATGATGTGAGAATGTTGGGACAACGGATGGAAATTAGCCTTTGGCTACAATCTGGCATGTTTACATTCATGGGGTTGTGTCTCCATGATAAAAAAGATATTTTTAATAGCTTTTCGTTTTTCTCGGAGGACGATGAATGCGCGGATGGTCCCTGACATCAAAAGATGCAAATCCGCCTTTTGTTCTCGCAGGCGCTGGCCGTGGTCCTGAAACAGTCCAACTCCGCTCAGGACCAGCGTTACCAAGGTTACCATACTCTCTCAAATGTCTCTATGAATCATTTACACTGCTCTTTCAAAAAAATGAGACAAACAGATGTGATTTGCCTGAGACGAACGTCCGCACGCCCTCTCTGAAATCTCGGCAGCATGTAAACAATGAGCCCACATGACAGCGGGCTGCACGCACGGAGCATGCGCACAATAACGCACTTCAAAGCAGTCACGATCTGAACCTGGTTGGCTCAAACAAACACGAGATTAGCAATATTTTTCGTGTTTGTTGAACCTATCCCTTTGGTCACATGGCTTTTTGGCTACACGTTTAATTCCCCTTTTTCCCAGCAGCAGAAATGATCTCCGCAGCTTAAAGTTAAGACTGCCATCTGCCACGACTCTCCAAATCCTTTAAACCAGCCTTCCGCCCTTCAGTCCCGGAGTAAACCGACTGAGCAGGCGTGGCATGACTTACTTCAGCCACTTCTCATCAGGTGAATTTAGGCTCTAGTATGCAGTACGCCCCGCAATCGTGACTTCTGTCATTGTCACAATGGATGGCGTTTAATCAGACGACAACGAACAACGACATCTGGTGACGAGCAGTGAATAAGATTTATGATGTTGTTTAGCTCGTATTGTATCATTTATATGCAATGTTATAGCTTTAAAACGTTATAGTAAGCGATAGAGTTAATCTATTTTTATTTGCCTTCTTTGTGATCTATTTTCAAGGACAACCAACCACCTGTAAATTTAATATCTGACAGGTTAAGGTCAAGAGGTCACCAGGCGCTGGTCTTGTCTTATGTGTTTGCCGATAACGCTGTCTTAATATAATGGCACAAGGTTAATACTCAAGGGTATATGATGAAATAAAATGAAGTGATGTGTCTTTTCACCCTGTTATTAATGTTTTAGTGTTGCTCTGCGTTTTACAGTGTGGTTTTGTCAGTTTAAATTGTTAGAATACTCTCCTTTAAAGATGTTTTATTGCATTTAAATGGCTTTGGGTGGTTTCTATAGTCTCTTTGTTTCACACTCAGACTAGTTGTAGTGACTATAATGCTTTAATCATGCGTTACATTTTCAATAAGACTATCTAAATCACAAGGGAATGCTTTTTTTAGCGCACTACATTTCCTCCAGTGCTTCCATCACATCCTCTTATTAACATTAGGTGCATGGATGTAGCCACCTGTAAGGTCACCCTGGTCTGGGCTTCCAAACAATGCTACGAAAACATAAATCAGTGTACTGAGCAGGTATGAGGGAAACAGGCAACTTAAGATCATGATTCTCTCTCATATTATAACAATAGCATTATTCTTTCAGGATAGAAACATTTAAAAACATGGTGAGACAATAGACATCTATTTATGCTAAATATGGGACTTGAATTTGATCTTTTTATTTTATTACTCTAGGAGTCAGTCATGATTTTCCTCACTCCAGAATACTTCATAGAATATTAAGAACAATTACTCTGGCTCTTGAAATTTAAAAAAATCCTCACAAAACTAAGGTGTAGCCCTAATGCCTAATGTAATGCCCCACTACTATGTCCTCCCCAATTCTGACTACAGCCACGATTAGTCTACATATTCACCAAACCTTTTAAAACAAATACAAATAAACACAGTGTACTAATTGAGTGAAACACTTTATTATAATGTGCATTTTATTAGCATTTATAGCCACTTGTGACAAACGTCTCATAAAAGAATATCATGTGACATTCAAGACGAGAGGTGAAAAGAGCAGTGAAAAATGAGAAAGTGATATGGAAGTAATGGATGAACATGGTTATACTTACCTGCACTGGTCTCTGCTCAGGAATGACTCATCAAAAACACAGAGCTGCAGACAGAAACAGAAAAACAAACACTTAATGCAGAATATTTGGAGAATGTATTGATTGTACTGATGTCCTGCTGCTATCAGTCAAGAGAAAAAAGGTTAAAATAAATAAATTACTTCATGGCTGCTGTGGTGCACATCAGTGAGGAGTCTTCACAGGGAAAACACGACAGGATTCAAAGGGAAGCTCCAACAAACATTTGGAAAAGGTTCCCCATCAAATCAGACACATCAAAGTGTAGCTGCCGGTCCCTGAGGAGACAAACAGGTAGAGGAGGGGGAAGGGGAGGCCATTAACAGGACTGAAGTTTAATATTCCAGCAAAGCAGGGCTGACGTTAAAAAAAAAACAGAAGAAAGATGTCAATTTGATCAGCATTAAAACTGAAAGAACAGAGCGAAAAGCCAGGTTTTGCACAGACTCACACACCAGCACATTGCATGAAGTGCCTAGGATCTTAATTCAATTACTTTTTCTAGTCTAAAAAGGAGACTAATTGAATACCCGGACTGGATCTGCTGAACACAAAGGTCTATTTTAAAGCTTGTCTGTTTAGTTTCATTCCTTTGACGCGTCTAAATACAAAGCCAATTTAAAACAAAGTCATCTAACCGTAAAACAAAATATCTGCTTCAAATCAAAATGACTTAAACGAATACATTAACTGCTCTTTGTAAAACTGTATATTATCTTTATGTAGCATTTTTTGTTGAGATAAAAGTACAGGGTTCAAGATTTGTGGATTCTACTTTTATATTATACAGTCACTAAACTTCAGCACAATACTACCCATTAAATTATCTAAAATATTTGCTTGAACTTAACGTATTGAGGTCAATCATGCTTATTACTCAACATCTGGATTTAGTAAAACAATACCTACACCATCTATTGTGACTTAAAGTTGTGCTTCTTGTTTTCTTTAAATAAACCCAGCTGAAACATTAAAGTTGAAATCTGTGAAGTCGGAGGTCCAAAATTAAGTTGCTCTCACACTGTCCGTCCACTAAAGGAGGCAGGTCAAGGTGACATTAAATTTAGAGTAGTACAAACAGCTGGCTCTCTGAGTGTAACAGAACAAGCACAGAGTAAGGTGAACATGAGGGGTGTAAACTAGAGCCTATGAGGAGCTTTCAGGGCAAAGTGGTCCATGCGTCTAAATCCTTGTTCAAAAGAAATAATACTTTTTAAAGGCTTTGAAAACATAGTCGAGTGGCTAGACCACATTTATGTCTCAATTACTCAACAGGAACTGGGACCACCTAATTATTTAAATATTTGTAGCATAAACATTAAACATTTAGGAAAAGTGCAAATTGCAAAACTGGCACTAAACTCAGTAAATCAAGTAAACTGTAGTAGTACTTAATACTAATATATTGGTCTAATTCTTTATATATTGAGCTTCTCAAGAATCTAAAGCCCACTTACACATTTAGTGACAGAAATTCAGCTTCTGTGTTATCTTTGATTAAATACAGAGTTGACTGACATGTTATTTTGGTGAGTTGTGGTTTGCTTGAATGATTTCAAGGAGAGGTCCACAGTTCAAGGATGAGAGGAAATAAACAGACAGGTTTTTAAACTTAAGATTTTTATTTGTCAGTACAAGTAAAATGTAACTGAAGATGAAAATCTTCATCCGTCCAAAATGCACTTCTTCGTCAGAGTTGGAGGCTGCAAAAATAACTCACACCTCCTTCACAACTTTGGAGCCGCATTCTTCAAGAAACGAGATGTGAAAATTTCGCCGAAAAGATTTTCCGCAGTATTATATAAAGCAAAGCTTTACAAATATAACATTCAGACTTAAAATAAAAAAGATTTCCTCATATATGTCCACGAGCTAACGTCTATAACAAACAATTGGCTTTAAACTCAATGTAGTTTTCTTTTTAAATTGATGTTTTACCAAAGGCTACTCGGAAACAGCTCATGAATGTGAAGGATCTCACTAAAAACTAAACAGCAGAGAAACTGCATCAACTACTTTCTTTTATTTTAGCAAAACTATTTACGATTTCAATTTGGTCTGCGATGACTTACACTTGACCACATGCACGTACTCGTACCATGCACACGCTCAGGCCTCATTTAAACTCAAAAACATTTATGTTTCAGACTGAACCAAATAACACAAAGAGTGAGTGATATTTATATATCCACCTCTTTTTTCTTTAATCTTCTCTCTTCGAACTTCAGGTCTGGTGCCTTTTTGCTCTCTCTCTGGGTGCAGCCTTGAGTCTTCAAACCCGTTTGTCCCCAGTAGCTGTTCTTCAGTCTAGGCCTGTGTCTTCTTCTCAAACACAAGCCACTTTAAACCACCCACTCCCCGTTGTTCACTGGACTCAGTACCGAGGAGAAGGATATGGTCTTTTTGGGGGAAACATGGGACCACCCCCTCTTCTAGGCCCTGGCCTTTTGCCTCTTAACCTGGGCTCGGGACCACGAAGGCCAGTAAATGGTGGACGCAGCGCGCCCCTTAGGTGTGGTGGGTGGTGTCCTGAGTGGGGAGGTCTATGTGGGGGTCGCATACCTCTGTGATGGATATTAGGATGGTTCAGGTGGTGGTCTTCTGGGCCCTAAGTGTGGAGGTCCTGCCCCGTGTTGGTATTCATAGTAATCGTCTTCTAAAGGCGAGTGGGGAGGAGTGAGGCGTCCTCGGACTCTTGGCCCATAATATGAGTCTCCTGGAGTGGGGTAAGGGTCTTCTTGATAATAATCGTGATGGTACGTCTCCTCGTCGTGGTAGCGCCTCTCATCTGGGTGTAAGTATTCGGAGTGATGGGTGTCGTAAAGTGGTTTGTCCGTATGAAACACTGACTTGTGCTGATGGTCGTGGACTATCACTCCACTAATGAGGCTGCTGACACCGGACGGTGGCTCTTCATTGGGCACCCCCTGCTCTGGGACAATGGCTGCACTGTTCGACGCAGAAGAAGAGGGGTCATAAAAGTTGGGAGGTGGGGGTAACTTTGGGAGAGGAGGTAGGGTGTTTCCAAAGACAGTGGAGGACACAGGGACACCCTCCGAGGGCTCTTGCTCTGGTTGGTATGAGTATTGCCCGAGCTGTTGGTTTTCCACGGCGCCTAAAGGCACATTAAAGCCTGTGCTTTGCTGAGAGCTACCTTCTGGATAAACACAGCCAAACCAGTCCCGTTTACTCAAGCCCTCAACACTGTTTGTGGCTCTGCCTGGGGGTATATCTCCTCCAGGTTGTGCCGAAACCTGTTGGTAATATGCAACAGGTGCTGTGCCATGTTCCCCGTAAGTGTAAGGCTGGTACCCCTGCCCATTCGGGATGACAGCTGACTGAGACTGGGCTTGTTGTGGATTGTTATTATGGTAAGCCACAGGAGCAGTGTTCAGAGTTTCCCCAACAGATGGTTGATTTGTGCTGGCATTAAACGGAACTACCACTGGTTTGTCCATGATTTCATCTTGAGTCGGTGTGCTACCTCCCTCATCCCGTACCGGTGTCCCTTCTTGGGCATCAACAGCAGGAACAGGGCTTAAGTTACTTGCTGGTTTTGCAGAAAAACCCAAATCAAAGGCACCAAAGGATGGATTTCCTTGAAGGAAGCTGTGGATTTTAGATTCTAAGCTATCAAATGACTTTAAAGGCTCTTTCTCTTTTTGGCCAGAGCTGGGGGCCTGTGGAGGGGGGCTTTGGTACAGCTTTGCACTCGAGCTGTCTGAAAGCACCGGTGCACTGGACATGACAGTCTCTGTGGGTACAGATGATGTGGATGAATGAGAGGGAGGTTTCTTGCCTGAAGCAGAAGAGTCAGACAAAGGGTTTGATGGGCTGTTCAGAAGTGAGGAGATACCTGCACAAAAAAAAAATATATAGTCGTGAGAGTGTGTCTTTGTCAGACTAATATTATATTGTTAAGAGTGAAAAGTACTCTCACCCTCTAGACCTCCCTGAGCTTGGACTTTAGTGAGAGCACTCAACAGGTCGGAAGCACTCATATCCACTTTGGAAAGGAGCTTGGACAAGGAACTTGAATCCTGCAAAACTGAAAGGGATGTGCTGTCCACAGGAGAGACAGCAGGCTTGGAGGTATTAGGCTCCGATACAGGCCCTGTTCCAAAAGGAAGAGCAAAGTTAGATTTTCATATCACTTACAATTACATTAATTGTAACATACAATTCAATTTTCATTTTTAAACAGTATTGTAGAATGACAACTGTGTTTTTATCCATCCACTCAATCCACTTTTATCCATTTTAGCTGTAGATCCTAAAGCACCACTGGAGTTGAGTGGTTAATAATTTAAACAGAGCCTGAGTCTAACCATAACTACAGCTAACCTCTAGAGAGAAATAAACATCAGCACTCACCTGTCTTCTTTATGACTGAGCTCAAACTGTTGAGGAAAGAGCCAATTTTACCCAGGTCAACACCTTCCACAGGGCCTTCGGGGACTGCTTCGAGAGGCGCAACCTGTGAGACCATCTTCTCAGGGACCGCTGATGACTCAGTGCTTTCAGGGGGCGGGGCAGACACTTCTGTCTGAGTGGGACACTCAGTCTGCTCCTCAACTTAGAAGAAAAAGAGGATGAAAGTTGATGGTGAAATGCAATAAACAACTTGCTTCCCCTCTAATTCTTGAATATAAATCTTTACCTATAATGCCGCCACTGTCCATTTCTTCATCAGACAACTCCATGTCCTCCACTACTCGATTGTCACTGGTTCCGGGCATCGAGTGTTTGGGGGACCCTCCGGGAGAGGACAAGGGGCTGGGGGCGGGCGGCTCTGCATCCTCATCTAGAGCAGAGCCGTCTAGATCCGGGTCAGGGTTGGCTAAAGTCAGACTGTGGAAAGGGGACTCGGAGCCTGTGGGTGACGGGGCGTCGGCGGAGGGAGATGGGATGGGAGACTCATCGAGGCTGGGTAAAGTATCCTTCAAACTGTCAAGCTTACGCTTCAGGTGGGACACCCGTTGGGCAAAGGTCTGGTAGGCCTTGGGACAAGACACAGAAAAGCTGTTTTTTGAAAATATGACGCAGTCACAGTAGCTGGTGTTGAGGATAAACATGACTTACACAGAAACTTACACAGAAAACAAAAAAACTTAAGTAACAGATGACAAAGTAGTAGATGAGCCTGTTTGAAATGTGTTTTTATTAAAAAAAAAAAAAAAAAAAAAAAAAAAGCAGGATAGTAATATATATGTTTTATTAGATCTAAGCCTGTTTAACTTCCTAGGCTCCCATCTTCATATTATATAAAGACATTTTTTCTCATATTTTTATACATCTTCAAGAAAAACAAAATAATTTCTTGGAGTAATGTAAAAAAAACTTAATATTTTTTGGTTTTCACTTACATTTGCTACGATCTTGACTTCCTTGTACTGCATTTCATAGAAGATGTCTGCGTTGTTGAGGGCTTCCAGGAGAGGTGCTGCTGTTTTGTTTTGTTGTTCAAAAAACTTGACAAACTCCTGCAGCTGTGCACTTCCTTCCTCAAAGTCTTTAGAGAATTTCTTTCCTCCAGCCTTATCTGCATGAACCAATAAAATATATAATTTAAAACTGAAGATATAAACGCTCTATACAAGAACAAAATAGGGCACCTTTAAGTTTACTAAGAGCTTCGGAGCTGCAGATGTCAACCCTCATCGCTGCCAGCTGTTTTTCTCGAAGGTCCACCTCATTCAAAGACCTCCTGTACTTAGACAGTTGGTCGATGAAACCCTGAGGCTAAAAGACAGCAAGCAGTCAGACATAATCGCAACAACAGATGTCAAATTGTATTAATTATTTTATCTTTTTTTTCTTACCACAAATTCAGCTACAATCCTCGAACGTAGATCTGCTTTAGATTCAACCGGAGCTGTAGAAAAATGTTTGAAAACACAAATTAACATAGTTTCAGGCAAAAACAGAAAACATGTGAACCACCATATGGTTTAGACTTACTTTTCTGCTCCACAGGTGTCTCTGGAGGGGACTCTTCTTTGACTAAACTGTTTTTCAGGTCAGTAATGAGCGTGCCCGAATAAACACCCCTTTCCTCCCAAATTGTCAATATCCTCTCCACCGATTTAATCACCTTGGCATCACCATCACTGCTGCCAATCAATGACAGAGTAGCTTAATGAGCAATTGTTTAAGCATACAGTTTTATTAAGGTCTAAGTAAACACATCTGTTCAAACTTACTTGATCAGTGGAAAAGCTTCAGGCAGCACTTCAGCAAAAGCTGTGCGGTAAACCAAGGCATTTTTCCTTTTACAGTTTTGAATGACATCATTGGCCAGATACAATAGGTTAAGCCTGTGAGGTGGATTAGCTGTCAAAGAAAAATTAAAAGAGTATTAGTTTGGATGAGGTTACTTTCAAAAAGGGATAAAACACTAAGTAATCTACTAAGCACTAACAAATAACCTGTTAGTTTATCATTACAGAATAAAACAGGTTCAAAATATTGAGTAAAATTTGTAATTGTTTTTAATCATAAATATACCCACACAAGTCTATACCAAACCTTTTATCTGCACAGTACAATTATGCAAATAAAGGAAACGATGGATTCAGTGTCAGTATCGATTTGGTAAGTAAAACCACGTGAAAAGGCTGGGGGATACTTAAAAGTACACAACAATATTAGAAATAATACAACCCATACAACCTCGCATTACCAATGTATTACAGACTAACTGTTTAGAGCAAGGAAATGCATATCTTTAACATGATCAGTTCCTTCTCAAAGGTTTTCCATAAAGCTTTAAAGATTTAAAAATGCAAAACTCAACATTATTGGACAGCTGCAGACAGACAAATTGTTTATATACAGCAGTAATAACACTTCAACAGACTCACTATTCACAATGTGATTAGGTTCTTAAAACTAAGTAACACGGTCTGCAATTTTTCATTTATTCATTTACATTTATTCATTTAGCTGACGCTTTTATCCAAATTTTAATGTAATTACCAGTGTTACAGCCACTGGAGGCAAGGTGGGTTAAGTGTCTTGCCCAAGGACACAACAACAGTATGAACTGTGGGGAGAGCGGGAATTGAACCGCCTACCTTCCGGTTGAAGGACGACAGCTCTACCCACTGAGCTACTGCCGCCCCAGTGGGTCAGTGTTTTATTCAAAGTAGCCTTAACTGAGACAGCCAGACAGGCCCAGAACCCAATCATAAACGGAAAAGAGAATGGTCTGAAACTAGGGCGGTAGTGGCTCAGTGACATCAGGGCTATATGTCTGTGAAGGTTCACAGTCATCCAGGACATCTTGAAAAACAGGTTGAAACTTCAAGGTTTTACTTCAACCTTTTTTCCACATCAGGGCTATAGCTGATTTAAAACCATAATAGTAAAACAACAGCATCACTCTTCACATCTTCTGATCTATTACAAAAGGTACAAGCGCCAATTAATATACAACTTTCCTATTTTGCAAACACAATACAGGAAATATTGTTAATTAAACAAGTGTTATTCAGTCTAATTATTCACTCTCACTTAATGAAACAAAACCTTGAGTTGTCACATTCTCAGCATTAGTAAGAGAGTGAGAAATATATGACAAGCACTGATTTTGTCTGCTGAGACCAAACACAAAGACATTCATCAAAAGAATCAATTAGCACTACATAATACTGCATCCCATCTGTTCTATGATCACAAAACACTCAGACCTAAGCCAGCAAACATTACTTTATAAATTATAATATAGTTTCCTAATAGTGCATAAGTAACTCTACAAAGGTTATTCTTATATCTACAGTATAATAATAAAGATACAATAGCCTTCTTTGCTGTTGGCTGCGAGTTTAAAATACATTCACTGTGCAAGGTACTATGTATGCACGTGACAACTAAAGCTCATGTTATCTCTTCTTTTTGTATCATACATTAACACAGAGTAAATTATTAGTGTAAAACCTGAAAGAGGAACTTAAACCTGTAAACAGTGAAATAGTATGTTGAAAATATACAAGTACTTAACCTTAACATGACAAACTGAACAATAACTAGGCTGCATTAAATCGTTTCAGTCAAGCACAATGTGTAAAAAGAACTATAACTTCTGCATGATCATCTTCAGAAATGTAAGACATAATATTAGTAACAAAATATGTGACCTAATTTTTAATAATCTCCATTAATGCATTGTTGTCAAGGGACTAGAGGCGGGGAATAGAGCAATAAGTCTATGCCACATAATTCAAGCGTAGCTAGTTTGTTATCTTGAGCACTTGCCTAGGGATAATACAATTGCATTACACTGTTAGCTCAAAAAATGTATAATGATATGTTAGTGTCTGTGTAGCACTAAGTGTCCAGTAGCCACTTACATTTCTTTAAATGCTTGAGCCAGTGGCGCACAATCAGACTGTGGTACTTCTTGTTATCGATGCACCACGTTGACAGTCCTTGAATTGAATCCATGGTGTTGGTCACATTTTGAAACTTCTTGTCTAAAGTGGACTCCAGGGAGCCGCCAGAAGTTGCTCCCGCTGCCATGCCCGCGGTAACCAACTCAATTAGCCAGGGAGTTAGCAGTTATCTTAGCACGCTAGGTTAACGTAACATAAAGATTACCCCGTTTTGCCGCCGCTCCGCTGACATCTTGAAATCATAAAGCCTTAAAAATAAAACGTATACTTCACATTTATTTTCTATGTATAGGATTTCTAACTACTTGCTATAGGTCGACATTTATCGGATATTACTTGACATGAGGCTAACACGTAGAGATGTCATTGATAGTGTTGTTTACTCGTTGGTTGAAAATGATGTAGAGTACTTCCGTAAAAACAGTTGTTACAGCGCCATCTACTGCCAGGAAATAATACCGGTATAACAGCGCTATCTACTGTCAGGAAACAATACAGAAATAACCGCGCCGCAATCTTTTATTTGAAGTTTTACTACTTTAAGTTACGTATCTATGAGAAAATACTTTTGTCAGCAATGATGATGTAATATTTTAATAGTCAACTTGAATACTTAGTGATTGAACAAGGCAGAATTATCTTTAAAAATCCCCAGTGGAATGTTTTATAAAAGGGGTATTTATTTCTGGCAGTTGTTTTTATATTTGCACAATTAATGTGGTTGAATGTAGTAATTATCCTCATCTCTTACTTTACTCTGGTCAAGATATTTGTTTAAGCAGACTTGTGCCACTGGAAAAAACTAAATGTAAACCTGTTATATAACATGTACACGTGTCTCAGATGTAAAGATTTAAACAAAGTGCTGCTCTGCACAGGGGCTAAAACAAGTTTTTGCTTTTTATAGACTTGCATCTAAAATTTGTAACAACATAATTGAACACTGCATTAAAAAATAAAAACACATTATGACTTTATTTCATAAAGATATTTGTTTTAATAATAGCCATTATTAAACAGTTTTGTGATACAAGCACACATTTCCTTTTAAGGTAAAGCATTAAGAAATTATAGATTCACAAGGCAAATTATAAAATGTCTTGTTTCAAATGCACTGCAGCCTTGCACTGTGCAGTTAAGGAGCTAAAATGTGTCACTTAAAGCCAATTTAATTGTGTTTGACAGTGGTTTTGTTCACTATTAAAACAAAGCCTGGTTATATATTTGGGACATTAATTGTCAAGTAAGGCTGACTGATGACAAACCACCAGAGATGAAAGGCCATTCAACATGAATGATATCAGTTTTTAAACACACAGTGGTCCAATACCTAAACGTCATCACAATTAAAGAAAAAAAAAAAATAGTCATAAAAAGGGTTTACATCAACAATGCTGTGCGTCAGAACAATTGAACACTCTGGACTCTGGCCTAAAGTCTGCCACTTCTTTGATATTGACAGATGTGCAAGTTTTATTCTACACTTAACTTTGCCGGGTCACACCGATATTAAATAAAAAGAGCTAAATTCCACTGTTTAAATATTCAACCAAGCTAATACTTAATAGATTGAACGATTGGAGATCAGCTCTTTCTGTTCACACGTTGGATCGTCTGGTGCAGTCAAACGCAAAGCGATAAAAATAGTACACTGTAAGTTTAGTGGTTAATGAATGTCTCTGCATTTCTCCACCTCTTTTGGTTTGACGTGCCTCGAAGTGGTCACACACTGGTGCTGTGTGAGCTTATGTAATCGAGACTATCCTTTTCTCCCTGTGGCTGCTGCGCTGTGGCACCTCCATGTGGCGGGGTCAGCTAAGGTGAATTCGCCGTAGAAGACACAGAGTTGTCCTGTGTGGCTGGGGAGGGGGGAGACACCACACACTGCGTCTGAATTTCTTCCTTGCATCTATGTTGCAAGAGAGACGTGCTGCATGTAAACTCGTGTCCATCTCTGCAACTCGCACCAGATTGTTCGATTGTACTTCCCTCATGAGCTCTTTGTTTTTCAAGTTCAGGGAGACATGTGGAAACAGTCTTCAGTGAAGTCACAGCTTGGAAAATTGCATGTTTTTCTGGCTTGAGTTGTTTATGCTCGGTTGAGACTGCACCATAGTGGTCAGACCAAGTCATCTTTCTCTTCTGGAAATGGAAAAACAAAACAACAGCGCCGTGAGGTTTTGAAGAGCTGACTCAGGTTTATTGAACTTGAATAAAATTAACCTTTCTAGAGAAGCATGCGAGATGACTTTGTTCGCACTACTGTTTATTAGTTACGCTTGCTTTTTGGCCTCTTTTGTTCCTTCCTTACAATCTCTGTCTATCACTGCTAGCTCATTAAAGTTAAATTTAAAACTCATTATAATAAATATGATTAAATCTGTTTTTAGGATTTGTGCCTTCTGACGTCAAGTATACTGTACAGTTTTTCATTATTTGTAATGTTAAAACAACAACAAACTGTAATTCCACAAATTACACTGTATATTATAGTCAGCGTGTATTTAAGGAAACTAGTTTGTGTTTTTACAGCAATGAGATAAAAAAATAAAACAATTAAGTGATTCAAGGCTGGCAACTAAAATTACATCTATACAGTATATTGTATTTTTAGCTGTATTTATAGTTGTAGGAGGCGTTTGAACTGTGACAGAACCTTCCTTAAGAAAAAGAGAGATGTAATATGAATGTTCTTTAATCTCTTGTTCTGGTGTGGTAAGAAAAATCAAAAAGAGTGTGGGACCTGTTCCATTCTTATATTATTGCAGAGGCTGAACTGTATAAAATAGGGGTTCTGAATTGTGGAGTTTATAATTGTACATAGAAACGTACCTTGACTGGCATATGGAGCTGATTTTGGCACCAGTGATGGGAACGTTTAGGAGTTTTGGCCTGATTTGAAGTTGACTCAAGTGCGTCCTGTGGAAACCACATCTTCAGCATTACTTCAATCTGCAACAGGCTTTGGAGATATTTCTCACTGCAGAAAAGACACAGGCCACAATTAAAAAAAGAGGGAACAAATAGTTTATAAGAAGAACAATAAAACTATATGTAAACTGACTTACCCCATTTCAGGTTTTTGCAAAATGCCCAGAATCCGTTGCAGTCTGTCCATGGCAACACTCTGCTGAAAACTGGTTAGACCTGCAATAGTTGCAATGTGCCATAAACGTGTCAGGATGAGATGACACATAATAACAGAGATTGAAGTGCCGTCTTTAAAAAAAACACCTACCTTTGTCAAATCGGCCCCTCTTGAGTCCATGGAGAAGCTCCAGTAAAGGACGGACAAACCTCTGCAAATCTGCGCACTGGGACAAGATAAAGAAATGGTAATGAATGAGCGAATGGCAAAAAACACTCCAGCAGAGGGATTTTTAGAGTTAATTATGCTTACTTTTTGAGCAAAAGCCAGGTCTCCAGGTGAGGCATGTGATGATCCAGCAGCAGTGTAAGTCGATACGTTATAAGGCAGGGTTTTACACAGACATTCAGAGTCTTTCTTTGCACTTGCGTCATCTGGATGAGTTAAACAGCATTGTTCGGAGAGTGGTGTGTGTTTATCTTCTGTACAAGATGTGCTGAGTCCTCGGCCACGCTCTCCCTCTGAGAGAAAGTCCACTTCATCCTCCGTCTGCTCACTCTCACTCAGAGCAAAGTGTCGACTGGAGCGAGGGGGGTCTGAAAATTTGGACAAGCTGCCTGGAGAGTTCATCTGTAATGAGACAAAAACAATAAAGCAGTGTGTTATTTCTAGGATGTGGTTATAAGCTGACACCAGTTTTCACGTTGCTATTCATTTTCGATAGTTATAATTAGTATTTTGTTCCAATTAATTGAGTTTTGTCATCTTCTCTTTACTGAAATTACAAACTGGGTGCAAAATAAAATAACCCAAAGCTGATAATGTTACGAAGAATAATGTCAAAACCAACAGTGTGTTAACATCTCTATCTGCTGCACAAACAACACATTATCTAATTCATGAGACATTTCTAGGAACAGGCTGCAACCAATAGGGAAAGTTGATACGCTACATGATCACTAGTTACAAACCTTTCATATTAAGGCACACTATGGTCATTGGTGTTTCGCAAAATGTGGGCGTGTGTGGGTCAAATCAGGACAGCGGGTCTGGCACTGTTTAGCGTTACCCCGCGTAACCTCTGAAGCAATAACATGAGTCTATTTCACACCATACATAGAATAAAAAGGCTATTTAAAGCCCAGTTAATGGAAATGATATCTCAATTATGTAATACAATCTCGCATTAGAAACGTAAATACGAGGGGAAGCTAGAATAAGGCTTAGTAGCTTGTCAAATAAACCGTTTAACAAAAGAAAACTCTTAAAGCACAAAGTAACTACACTACAACACATTTACTTTAAACTGTAAGCAGCTATTGAGTTAGATGGCTTTAAACATGCATTTTCTATCGAAGAATTCTTACCTTGTCGACGAAGAAGAGAGTAAAATTTATAAAATCTGAAAAAGACAATGATCGCGACTGAAAAGGCACGTTAAAATACTTGTTCTAAGTCCAACAACTATAAAAGTACGAGAGGATAGCGGAGTGAAGACAGTTATAAAGATTAGTGAAGAGTCTTCCCGGTTCCAGCCCTTTGTAGTTTACTTTGACAAGTGTCCAAATTGCACAAAAGTCTCTCACAGAAAAGCAAACCGACGCTACACGTGCAGGAACAATGCACCGTTATGATTGGCTGATGTGCGGTCAGAACTCCTCTGATTGGCTGAGAGGTGTGACCAATCAAAAGCATTCTTGGCTCTGATTGGTTACTTTTGTCCTGAGTCCGCTGTGCCGTCAACGGCTGCACGTGTAGGTGGTGTGGCAGAGAAACGAGTACAGGCACATTTTCTCCTTTATTCATGTTATAATATATGTTTACACAGCATTATGGGATTTACGTAACACTTAAGTTAAACTGAAGTTTAAAGTTTTTATATCTTATCTGTATATCAACCTTTATTACTTATCAAATATATAAAAAGTCTATAACTGCAAGGCTTTAAGGTCTTCCCAGAAATATCCCAAATTATATCCACAAGTCAACATCTATCTGGGTCTTTGTGCAACTGCCCTGACTATACTAAGTGAATGGGCTATTTATTAGGCAGGTAGAGAATGAAGAGATAATATATAGTCACCCCTTTGTCCTATAGTGCCCAATCCCTAAATAGATAATCATTAGGACTCTCCAGACATTACTTCTAGCAATAATAAAGGTTAGATCTTAATTTGTATTTGTGTTGTACAATATGATGACACAGGCATGATTATGAGAAGTGACATCATACTGTAGGCCTATTAGTGACTGTAGTCTTACCTTACATAAGACTATGGTATGTTCAGTACCCTCTTCAGCATGGAGATATGCTGTCTAATTTGTGGTCTAATAATAAATAACAATGACTGAGGTTAGTTTAGTTTAGGTTGAACAATTACAGCAAACTATATAGAAATAAAACACTTAGATGGGAGATATTATCCCAGAAAGTACCATTGTACAGTCAAACTGTAGTAATTACCTGCTATTGTCACAACTTTGCCCAAAGTCTCAAGAGATTGCCTAAAAATATCCCAAACAATGCTATTTGTTTTGTCTTTCTTTTTTACTGAGTCTTATATGGCTTATATAATGACTTGTGAAAACAGTCTGGAGTCTAGAGGATTGCATATGGATCAAGATTTTTGTTTTCCATTCAAAATGGCATTAAACACAGTTGGCAATGACAAAACAAACAGGGAAGTCTGACCTGACTGAAATCACAAATAAAGTTTGTTCCAGTCTCCACAGAATACATGCACATTTGTTTTTAAAGGGTTTTCTAAAGCGAATAATGACTATAAGATGCGAGATTTATAATGAAATTCACATCATCTTTGAACACTGAAAATCTCTTTCATTCTACAGCTATGTCACTTGAGGGCAATGTGGATGTGACCGTAACTGTCTCATCTTTACATGAGTAGTTTTTCGAGCATGTAGCTCTCAGTCTGAGCCAATCCTAGCACACAAATAAAAAGACAATACACCAAACAGCTGAATTTACCTTTTACACAGTGCCGACAAGTACTAAAAGAGCAAAGGGAAATCCAGCAGATATGATTAGTCCACAAGTAATATTTGTTGCAACTGTCATATAAATGTATAATCATAATTTTGTTGAGCTGGCAGTATAATTTAACATGATTCTGTCAATACTTTTATGAAAAACAGCAGCAATTTTGTGAGAAATGTATTTGAGAACAGTTCTGAATGTATAAAATGTAGGCCATTGGTGGCTCTCTTTGTTCATACAATACCACCAGCAGACCACACTAGACAGGATATCAACAAAACGAGTCAGCCTCCTGTCAATGTTTAACTTCCTCAGTGCGAGGTCAGAAAGCACAAGTGCACACATTAAAACCTGTTTGACAGATGTGCTTTGCTTAAAAGCAATGAACTTGGTCGCTGTACATTAACACCACACTAGGCACTAGAGACCTTGAATTAAATTCAGAGCGCTGCTGCTGAGCCGAGAGCTAATTTACAACAAAAGACCACTGCTGTTTGAAAACCAGTTATTGTCCAGTCTTCACTAAAAGCATGACACCTCGGGAGAGATACCAGAAAAGATAAATTTAACTACCACAAGTCCAATCTTGCCTCTAATGACAAACTCAGTGCCGGAAATAAAAGTAAAGGAAAGGATTATGGCAGGTTGTAATATTTCTTGAGAAAAAAAAACAGTTTCTTAAATGTTTCAAGTTAGTCAGAGGTTTGGATCAGCGGTGGGGGGTGATTTTTAGCCATAAATGTTGCTATCTCAGAACCAAGTTAAAAGTAAAACTGCTTAAAGGGACAAAATCTGACCTGAAAACCATCTGTTTACAAAAACAAAATGTGCTGTGACGGTAATATTTTAGTAATAACCATTTGCACAAATTTATTGCAGAATACCAAATATTTATTAGGCTTTGGAATAATGTGACATAAGATTCATTAAACAAACCCATTAAAAGCTAAAGGTTGCCTCACAATAAATGTATATTTGACAAATAGATTGACAACATATTAAATATTGTCCAGTTCACTTGGATGTACTTGTGATGTCTCCTTTGCAGTCAGTGGTCTAAGCAGCATATTCACAACATGTTCTCTCATACTACTCCCTCTGACTAGCACCCGAGCCAGGGATTCTCTCTGTTTGTCCTGGAGATAAAGGCAATTTTCCTGCCCATTTCAGCATGGTAGATTCGCCTGCAATTCTCAAAGTTTTTCCGCTGTCGCTCTCGGCAGGGCTTCTCATAGTAGCGTTTCCGTTTCACCGTTTCAATAATCCCATCTTGTGTCAGGAGCCTGATGTAGGTAGAGACAATATATGAACAATCATGTCACGGCATTAGCTTTGACAATATTCTACATCATGTATACTAATAATACCGTATTGTTAAATTGGATTATTCATATTTTATATTTAGTCTTAGTGGTATACTATACTACTATTATATTTATCTTAGTGGTTCAGTGGTTGTCCTATAACCGCAAGGTTGGCGGTTTGATTCCTGCTGCATGTCCTCCCCGTGTTAACGAGAGTTCTCTCCGGGTACTCTTGCTTCCTTCCACCACCCAAAGACATGCAGGTATAGGTCAATTGGCAACTCTAAAGTGTCCCTAGTCTGTCACTGTCTATGTCTAAATGTCAGCCTGGTACAGTTCTTGTCCAGGCTGTACCTGGATAATGGCCCAAAGCTGCTGGGATAGGCTCCAGTCACCCGCGACCCCCAAACAGGACTAAGCAGTAGAAAATGAATGAATGAATAATATGATGGTCATCTGAAAGTTGCTCAAATAGTATTAGAAATAATCAGAATATGTTTTATTGCCAGGTAAAGTGAAAAGGGTTTTACTAGGGTAGTACTAGGAATATGTTTAGTTATATTGGCGCAAACACAAGACAACAAATAAAGTTACACACCAGTTACACATCACATTAAGAACGGAACAACCCATAATCAGTCATTACGTACTTAATATAAAACTTGGCTACATGTGACCCATGGTGTCTGTTCTTGCACTGCTACATATAAAATCCAGATCAATTTAGTGTTAGTATTATTGCAAACGCCGAAAGAAAACGAAATCTACCTTTGGATTTATCAAGGAAGTGCGCATGCGTGGTTCTGTGACATTCATCGGAAAGCTAAAGGTAGCTAGAGGTTAAACTTCAGTGTCACTAGTCGTTATACAGACTTGATAATATATTTGTTGAGTAATCTCCCAATTTCTAACCTGTTTAAATTCTTGTATGCTGCGTCTACGTTACCATCTTGTACCATTACTGTCCGAGCGATGAAGCGGAGGTGCCTCGCCATGACAAAATGGGTGCTCACCTTGTTGACCGTCCGGAAACAACGGCGTAAGAATGGTTCCGCATCAGAGTAAACTTGTGAAAATAAACGCTAGGTGACGCTTTTACGTTACTATACACCGTGAGATCTTACGAAATCATCACACTACACATTTACAGCAATAGCAAGTTCAGTACACTGTAAACCTGGTGTACGTGGTTAAACAGCAGGAAAAAAACTGATTAACCTTCAAAGAAAAAAATTACAAAATTGGCTGCCGGACATAATTAAAATAGACATTATAGAGATCAAAATAGACAGCAGATAGGGATGTTGCCAAAGTGGTGCTGGAGAACTAAACTTCAAAGCACTTTTCAGTTAAATCTGTGAATTTTTTTGACACAGGCAAGCCACCAAAGCATAAAGCATTAATAAAGGTCTGGCATTTTTACATTATTATTGTTAAGGATTTACATCTTACACAAGGTTGGGCTGATAAGAACTTTGAGAAGGAGATAGTTGTCAGGAGAATACAGCTCTATCAAAGCACATTTGTTGTCATAGCAACAGGCACATTGGTGTCCAGTGCTATGCTTTCATCAAGTTCATTCTGTTCTTTTTTTTCCATCTCTGGGCTGTTGTTGTACTGAGCATCTCAATCTGAGGTCAACCAGCGGTGAATTTTGTATAAAGTAGCTGGAGAGATTAATTCCGTGTTACTGTAATTTTATAGCGTTGCTGTATCTTGTGTATGGTGCTACAGGGAGGAATGCTGGGACAACCAGAGCAGATAACATCATTGCTCCTTTTGTTGGGTGAATACTCTGCATCATGTTTCCAGAGGCATCCCTTCTGATCCAGGTTGTTGATATATTGTTGGCACTCTTTACCAGAGAAACAAACACTCAAAAAAGAATATTACACACAGATGTGTATATGATAGCAGTTAGTAGTCCAAATCCTACTATGTTAGTAACAAGTGAAATGTTTTTGTTCATTCATTACATGGCTTTTTTATTTAACTTTTAGATTTTGGATCACGTTGAATTTGATATTGTAGTAAATGCGGAAAATAAGGTGGAGTTTGAGAACCAAGGGAGACACAAACCGACAAGGACACTGTGCTAAAAGTGAAGACTTAAAATAATTAAGAATAAAAAGTAAAATGCTTAAGAGTAATGTTAAAGTTAAATATATTTCAATGATGTTTTGGAAGTATGGAAGAATAAAAAGTGTTAAGAGTAACTTCACACTATTTTCTAATTTCAACTGCTTACTATAAAAACACACTTTAGACTCTGACACCCACTCTAAACCCTCAGAAAAAAAAAACAAAAAACAAAAAAACAACAACTTTAGGATTCATGTTGAGGGTATGTTATATTGTAAGGTGTAAGATGTTTTATTGTAAGCCATAGCTTCTTCAATGTAACAGTCTTGAGCATTCAAATAATATATTGTTACTCATATTTAAAGTAGTAATCGTATTATATCACACATTTTCCCAATATCGTACAGCCCTGTTAGTGGTCTTGGACGAATCTGCAGGTCAGGTTGAGGTTTGGGTCTCTCATTCCTTTGTCCAGTTTTAAACAAAAAATATAATTTTTTTCTAGTTGTGTAAGATCTAAATTGTTTTAATATTTTCTTGAAGATTTGATGTTTTACTGTTTGATATATTCCTGTGAAAGGACATAATAGTGATTATGTTGTACATCTCTTTAATGTTCAGTTTCCTGCTTTTACCCTGCACAGTCTGTACTGCAACTCGTCTTGCCCAAGACATCCTTAAAAAAGAGATTGTTAATCTCAATGAATCTTTTCCTGTATACATAAAAGTTAAAAGAAAAAACATAAAAGAACAACATATACTGTTTATTTACACCACAATAAAGCATTTATTGACTTCAAGATATCATATGTTCATTATTATGTTCATCAGTTATGTTCATCAGTTCATCATTACCCTGAGCCTTATAGACATTAGCCATTTTAATTTCAGCCTTCACTTCAGCCACAGATCAAAAAAGCACACAAAGAAAGTCCCATTAGTTGGTAGCTAACAAACTAAATTTTACACTAACACTAAATAGAAAAAATGTTCTCAGTAGATGACTAATGCCCTGTCAGATTGAGTTTTGTATACATTATACTACAAGCACATTCGATGAGAGTTATTATAGTGAACAGCTGTGTCAGTCCAAATGTGAAGCCCTCTGGACATTCACCACAGCTGTCCATACGAGATGCTTACATGTCACTGATACAACACGAGCCTTTAAAAACAGACTGCAGAGTGTAAAAGCTGATGCCTCCAGCTGGCTGCCTTATCTTTTGAGTCTTTCATTAGCTGCCCCCTTTCCTCTCTGAACACTTTAACCTGATATCTGATTTCACATACCAAATTAGCTGTAGGTTATAATTTCTCTTCATTCATTCATTCATTCATTCATTCAGTGAATTCCCGACAAATGCATGTAGCTATAAAAACACAAATTAATTATCACCCTGTCTCCAGTATCAAACACTTACTGGAAAGTGCCTTTTTTTCAGCTGGTATCCAAATCTTTCACCATGCTGACAGAGGTGGAAGGTAGCCTACAAAGCGGAGGAGGCAGACCAGGGGGAAAGTCCCTCCCTGCCACCACCCTCTCTGCATCAGATCCAGGCAAGAGCCATCAGCCAATGAATGGAGGCGTAGATGCAGGAGAAGAAATTACTTCAGGAACCGGTTAACGGAGGGGGACAGACACGGACCAGCAAGTCTGCGCGCAGTCCACTCTGCCCTGCTGCAATCAAACGTCCTGCAAATAAAATGGAAAAGAAAATTGTGGACTTTTCTGGGAAATGGAAAATGAAGTCATCTGATAATTTTGAGGAACTTTTAAAAGCACTCGGTAAGTAGTCTATTTCACTTTGTGCATGTTTATTCTACTACTTATTTGCCTCTGATATGCTGCTCAAGACTGATGCAAAAATCAAAATTTTGCAAATGATAAGCTGTCAGTCACTTTGTCACAAAGAGATGTCTGCAGCGGTGCAAACTCTTGTAACTCGTCTTATTGGTCTGGTTAAGCTATATGAGCCTGTATGTATGACAGATGTAAGTCCTCTGTAAGTCAAGTATGAGAGACAGAGAGGTCAACACAGGGGCAGTCAGTGGCATCCATTAAAAATCTGAAGACAAACAGCCTGTGGAGGAATGTTAGATTAGACTCATCTGAAGCAGGGCCCTCATGCGGTTGTAATTAGAACCAGTGTAAATGGAACTAAGCCTTAACATGGGCCCCCTCAGTTGGCGTGGCTTTCCTTCACTGCCCTGGGGCCTCCCTGACCCACCACATGGCTTATACGTATATATGCCTACTTTGCTTCATGAGCCCGAGATAAATGAGATTTGCAAGATCATCCCAACCCATTGGCGCTTACATGAATAAACAGAGAGAAGGAGGAAGGAAGGTTAACAGGCAGCGGAGGGTAGCTCGCAGTGGCTTAATTTGTCAAATGTCACATCTGTAATTGCCAAACACACGGTTTATATACAAGATTTAGTCTTACTTTCAAACTCATTAGACATGTCTGGTAGTAACTCAGTGGTGGATCGGCAAATGATTGTTTTTGAGAGCACTGCAAGTTTGCAGAATTTTTTATCTTAAATTAGATCTTAATTGTGTCACTTTAACTTTCTAAATGCTATTAATTAGATTTGACACAGTGAACTTTGAACATTATGCTTTAGTGATGCAGACAGTTCAGTGAATAAAAGAGTAGCATAAAAAGCAATAAAGTAACCCGATTAATAGACAGACACCTTGGTAAAAAAGGTGGTGCAGTGAAGTGGGGAAAAAAACAAAAAACACTTTGAAAGCTGTTGATTCTGAAACTTGAAGCATTGTGTTGAAGAAACAGACAATAAAAACTAGCTGTGAGTGAGTTGGTTCAAATGGCCTTCACATTTGCTTGTCTCAGAGAATTAAGAAAGTTGTCGAGAATCTGTGTTGGGGAGTCATCTGGCAGCTCATAGCGTTTGGTTTTAAAAATTGTTTGGCCCAAAAACATATATGGAATGATTGAATGAATAAAGAGATGATTGATGTTTAGAGCAAAACAATTCAAAGAACAAAATCTAAGTGAACAACCCTCTGGAGAAAAATGACTAGAGAAATATGCCCTGAAAAACATTACACTTTCAAACAAAACCACAACATGCTGTTTCAATTGCAGCTGTTGTTACATTTTTTCCACTCATCACAGTCTAACCTAAGAACTTATTTCAACACAGTTTTGAGACGTTTATGCATCTGAACCCTGTTTTTTAGGTGTGAATGTGTTCTTGCGTAAGATTGCTGTGACGGCCGCGTCTAGCCCGGCGGTCGAGATCTCTCAGCAGGGAGAGAGCCTGTCCATCAAGACGTCCACCAGCGTCCGCACCACCCATGTCTCCTTCACCGTGGGACAGTCCTTCAACGAGGCCACAGTCGACGGACGCCCCTGCACGGTATCCCTTCTGCTCACCTCACATTCCTCAATAATGTTCATGTGTGTAAACCAGCGCTTGCTTTGGGCCAAGGAGGACGTAGTTACAGTGAAAAGGGAACACATGGAAGTCATTTAGTTGGTGATGATGGAGGGGTCTGGTCTGCCTTCTTGATTCCTATAGTCATGACATTGAATTTTAGTGCACAAAAAATAAGAGGTAGTCTAATGCTGCATTCAGGTGGTGTCAGAAAATTAAGAAAATATGTTGATTCAGATTTCCCAACACATTTCTCTAACGTCAGTTCAGCTTCATCCAGACAATAGCTCAGTGAAAAGGGTCCCAAGTGCATTTCAATGACCTCAATGATGTAAACAGCCTTTGACTTTAGGCTATTTTACGATGCTTTGCTTTCAGTCAGTGTAACATTCTTGCCTAATTGATTCCTGCAGAGCTTTCCAAAGTGGGAAACAGATCAGAAAATCAGCTGCGAACAGACTTTACAGAAAGGCGACGGACCCAAAACTTCATGGACCAGAGAGCTAACCAATGACGGAGAACTTATTCTGGTAATACAATAGGTTCATGTACTGGACCAATGCACTTCCTTTTTAAAAAGGCACATCAAGTTCAAAAGTTGACTTTTTGTTGCTGGTTCCTTTCAGACGATGACTGCAGGGGACGTTGTCTGCACCAGAGTTTATGAGCGGGAATGAGGAAATTACAGAACGGTTATACAATACTCCTGTTTAGTGCCTCATGCATGGATTACATTTACTGGCCTTGTTTCCTTTTCTTTTCACTCTCCCAGGCAATCCTGTGTTTAGGGTAAGGGGTCAAGTTAACAAAAGTATTTCAGACCAGTCTATAATGTTTGTCCAGTCTTAAAAAAGAGGACAGTGGTTTATATTTCTGATAGAATAAGGGTAAACTAACTCTATGTTTAAAAAGCCACAACTTCTGACTGTGATATGATGATTGAACTACTGCTCTCTATTACAATTACAAACACTGACAGATAAATAAACAAGTTGTTTGATGTTTAAAATATTTCTTATGTGGTAACTTGTGTTGGTATAAGAGTATCTTATTCCATGCCAACAAAAGGTCACAGTGCTAAGTGCAGTTTGCAGAAATAATTGGACATTAAAGTTGATGTAAGTTCAGAATTAGGTCTAGTCTAAGGCAGAGCTCACCTGGTAAAGCCTGAACCACATGTGTGGGTCGATTCTTGGCTGAGCTCCATTCGCTTCATGTCATTATCTCTCTCTCTTTAATTTCCTGTCTATTTAGTGAAAGGCCAAATGCCAACAATACGTAAAAGTCTGGTCTGAGACACCTTTGTCAAATCAACTCCTAATCTTGTTTAAACTTTGCACTGACTAGAGGCATGTTTTGTCTTGGTTAAAAACTAATTTTAATCTTTAATATTCTACAACAAATGTCAAACATTCCTTTTATAAAGCTTTTGAGTTGTTAATAAACAGTTTTATACAATAATATTCCAGTTTGTTGTAACGTCTCATTTTGGTTCACTTTACTTATGTATTTTAAATTAATTGTACTTTTGGAACTTTTATGTGCATTTAATTATATTTGTTAATTTTACTCCACTAGACAATACTGGGTTACTTCTATGCCCCTTGTTAAGTAACTAACC
This sequence comes from Perccottus glenii, assembly GCA_024416835.2. NCBI lineage: Eukaryota > Metazoa > Chordata > Actinopteri > Gobiiformes > Odontobutidae > Perccottus > Perccottus glenii. Next base: position 9,278,484 of record CM044562.2, read on the forward strand.
CTATTTCTGACTCGGCTGAGTCATTTCAAGGTAATAATACTTTAACTTAAGTTAAAATTTTGGCTCCAGCTGCTCGGTCCATTCCCCTGTTGTTCCTCTGAGTATCACTTTACATCACTGTACTCTCTATATTCTCCTGGTTATTCCACACCCTTCGCTCTATTATGTCCTATGTGTGCTCTGCGGCAACCTGGCCCACTACAAATGCACTCAATTAGTCTGTGGACATCTCATATTTTTTCTGGATACAGCACATGTTTTTGGCCAAAGTTATGTAAAACAGGGAGTGGAGAGGAAAATGAGTGAAGGACAGCCATGAGAAGTGTATTTAATCACATTAGAAGCTACTTTTCCATCTGTACTGACTTAAAAATGAGCTCAATAAAAGTCCCCCACCTCTTTTTTTTTTGGCTGTAGGTACCACTGTGCATTTAAAGAGTAAATATTTAGGGTCAAAATATCAAGCAGTATCAACTTTTTACAACCTTTAACAATGTGGTTCAGTTAAGTTAGCGGTGCTGTGAAAAATGGCCCTTCGAGATCTCACATACAGGCACTTCCTGAGCAGAGAGCAGCTATGGTTCACATCGTGATGGTTTTTCCAGCTTTTTCTCAGGGCTGCAGACAAGTGGCTTTCTGAAGTGCTTCCAGACAGCACACAGCGCTTTGTGAGCACCAGGAGCACTGGGGCCTCCTCCAGGTTGAAGTTTGTACATTAGAGAGAAAATGGAGGCAAAACAAAGAGAGAATTAGATCATGATGTGTAACTGAGTTTGTTTGGTTCTTACAAATCCACTCTCTGATGTCTCCCTTGGCAGAAAATATGTTTTTAATGTTGTTGTGTAAGCATTAAACCCACAACTTTCTTTACTGCTCCCAAGGGTGACTATAAAGCTTTTTTGCTTGATAAGAAAATGTATTTGCACCAGAATATGTTTTATTTATATTACTGTAGTTAATTTGTTATTTACGCAGTCATTTTCTACTGCTTGTCCTGTTATGGGTCACAGGAGCCAGCTGCTTTGGGCATAAAATGGGGTACACCCTGAACAATCATCAATTTAGTTCAAGGCTAACACTTAGGCAACAACAAATGGCAATTTAGATTCACTAGTTCAACTAAATGCATGCCTAAGTAGAGGGAGGAAGCTGAAGTAACTTCTCTATTTGTTCTCATTTTGTTTAGTAAGAGCTGAATGGTCTTTGTATTGGCTTTGGTGGCGCCACAGTGAAAAGCCTCAGAATCTGCAGAACCGACTAGAGATGGTCACATTTTGTATCTCTGTTAATCTGTTAATCTGACACGCATTCCTATTTAAAGCTTTTACAGTATTAATAAACAGCTTTATGTATGTATGATCTTGCACCATTCGTTATGTCATTCCTTCCATTCCTGTGTTTTCAACAAATGGCACTTGTTACAGTACAGTCCCTGAAACATTCTTTACTTTTGCGGAGCATATTAGCATTATTTAGCATATATAGCATTAGCATTTATTTTGCAACAAATCAAAAGTAAGTGATTCTTTCTTGAGCAATTTAGATTCATTGTTTGTTTGTGTTTACAGATACTCTGGCCTCCTCTGACTGTCACATACATATAATAAACTTATGATAGATTGTCTTGTCTGAATGAACTCTTTGACTTAATGGAAGCCCAAAGACACATATTGCTGCGCCCCTCCACATTTGTGCCAGTTCATTCCTCAGGCAGTGATGTCATGGAGCCTCATGGTGCTCTATTGGCTGAGGAATGCTGCGGTTTTAGGACCGAGAGCTTACATGTCCAAGTTTTGATTTAGGACCAATCATGTTAGTGCCATCAGAGGAAATGATGATGAGTCACAAGAATCAGCTGACAAAGACCAGCTCAGCTTCAGATGGCTGTATCACCAAACAAAGCAGAGTCTGTGCCGGTTATACATGCTCGATTAGGAATATGTCAAGCCAAGAAAATCTTTCAGTTTTAATTAAAATTTGTAAGCTGCCAAAGTGTATGCTCCTTCTTTCCATTGCTTTAAAGGTGTTTCCAATAAAAATAACTAAAGTGTCGTGTTTCTTTTTATTCGTTATAACTTTTTATTCGAAAAAAAGTGCACATTTTCAATTGTTAAGAGAATATTAATGAACAAAATCATTTATAACCTAACATTTGACCTCTCACCATAAAATTATATTATTCTGTGATTTATAAACCAACACACAGATCTTCCACACATCTTGCCCTTGTCTTCACCACTGCATTAAATGTGTCCTGGTGATAACAGGGTATGTGAGTTAAGAGGTCAGTATAGTTCTCTGTATGCAGGCCCTCTGACCTGTTTGTAGTGTAATCATATGACTATACTTTCACCCATGTGACTTAGGAGGGCAAAAACTTCCCAGCCTGTGAAGTGACAGAGACAACAAAGATTGAAGGCTATCAAATGTGTAGGTTATTAAAAATATGCTCCTAATGAGACATGCTGCTGCCCGATAGATAAGAAATATCTTGTTAATTTATGAAAATGTAGCTAAATAAAAATGTTTAGGACCTAACAAATAGGCCTATTGAGAGTGTATAATGGTGCTACAACTTTGTTTCACATTTAATTCAGCTTTTGCAGCGGTGACAACGTGTTTGAAGGCACAAGACTGACTCCTACTGGACAGAAAGGTAAAGACATCAATCAGTGCATAAACTCTTGTAATATATATAGCCTACGCATTTGTTTTCTCGGATTCTTATTAATACCACATTGCACTATACAAAACAGTTCAATGTAGAGGTAAACATAGTAACGTTTGAACATTTGGCAGACAATTTATCAAAAATAATTATTAATTTAACCTATGAAAACCTCGCATAGAGTGTCGTTTCTGAATCTTGTTGGCATGGAGACAGCCGACCACGCCCCCTTTAGACCTCACATGTTCCTCTGCTGCAGCGGCTGTCACATGACCGAACTGGTTCGCTGTCACTTCCTGTTCCGTCTTTTGCGGGTGAAAACCTCAACCTTATTTCGCAAGTGGCATCATAACGTGTTTTTGCATTTTGCAATTGGATGTTTTAAGCTTTTGTCGAGTGTAAGAGTGATGAAATTTGGGTTCGTATGTTGACTGTAAATACGGAGAAAACGGTCCGTGTTTAGCTTAGCCTACTTGACACACCGCCGCCCTTTCGTTTTTGACCAACGCACCATTTGTCAAGCAAGACAAACCTCAGCTGCTGCTTTCCCTTTTAATAACTTCAACATTAACATTGGCAGTAAGTGGTGGTGACGACTCTTCTTTGCAGTTAAGGCTTTTTTCATTGGCTATCAAGATAGACTAGCCTCACAGAGGAAATGGACGACAACCCATTTCAGGTGAGTTTTGTACAATATAGCTCGGCCTTTAATGTGTGTTTAGATTGTGCTTGGTAATGGCTGACGTGTTGGTGCTCATGTGACATGTAAGGCCTGTTCTGGTCCACTTGTAGCTCTCCAATAATTGACTAGGACATTAAGTTCAATTGTGATTATTGACCTGTCGTTGGGTGTAAATGAAATCACGCTTTGTTTGTCTTGTTTCGTCTTTCAGGACCCTTCAGTGGTTCAGCACAGCAGCACCACAGGATACGCCACATTGGACCTGTACAATCCATTTGATAATGCAACGACTGGGGTGGGGAAAATTGCTTATAGCACCCAATTGTGGATTTAGACATTAAAACGCTACTCTAGTAGCCAATGCAAAGACCTGCCTTCATAGATTAAATTCAGCTGTTTTATAACGGTTTATCTTTCCAACCTTAGGATTTTATTGTAAATTCCATAAAGCACAGATATTACAACAATTTGAAATGACCAACGTAAAAAAAGCTTTTGCTCGCATACTAAAATATTCACATCTTTACACCTATTTTATCAAATAAATAGAAATAACAAGGAAACTGTTATCAGAAAACTACTGTGTTTATAAAGGGAATACAGTTAGTGCACATTCTGAAATATGTAATAAAGCGAAAAAGAAAGTATCACACTTCTCCAATAACCAAGTTGATAAGATTATGGAGTAGAACATGGCTGTGTGTCTTTCTCCTTCAGCCTTCTTGGTGCTTTATTTGATCAGAAACTAGTAAGCAATGAAATGGTTTTGCTGTGTGACTGCTATTCAGCTGTCATAGACTTGAGATTGGCAAAGTGAAATTGTTTTCTAATATGCCATAGAGTTTGAGTTCTTTAAGTATTGACAATTAGAAAGAAGTAGAAAGGTTGCAATGGGAAAGTCAGTTTGCTGAATACGGAAATTACACTAATAATTTAAGTCTAGACATTTTATTAATTGTTTACATTTATTGATTAATATAATAATTGTTATTTTTAGCCTCCACCTCCATACGAAGCCGCCACTCCACCCGTTCCCCCAATGGTGCCTGCTCAGACTCCACCCAGTAGTACTACACCTACTGAACCTCGAAACTATGGCTCCTACAGCAACCAGGTACAAATGCTGCACAAAATTATCTGAGGCATTGGAATGATTTACAATGGGGTTCATTCAACCTCACTAGAAGCTATCTAAATCTTTCAACTGACGCAACAATAACACATAAGACTCATCACAGATCTGCTAATATTTCCTTTCAGACTGCTGTGAATGCTACAACAGCAGAGCTCTTAAAGAAGCAGGAGGAGCTGGAGAGAAAAGCCCAGGAGCTGGAGAGGAGAGAACGGGAGCTTGAGTCACACAGCCTTGGACCTGGAGTCTGTAAGAGATATGGGACTAAGAATATTCAAAATAATCAATAAACGTAAAAAGTAATTGCTTTTCATTTGGTGGTTCTTTTTTTAGCCCGGCAGAATAACTGGCCCCCTCTGCCATCTTTTTGCCCTGTTGGGCCCTGCTTCTACCAAGACATCAATGTTGAGATCAGCCAAAACTTCCAGCGCACTGTCACTATCATATATTACTTCTGGATGTGTAAGTTCTTGTAATTATTTCTGTTACATGCCCATTCTGCTCCCATCATAATCAAACACTACTTTTACTATAGCATTAATTTATTTTATTTTCCAAATCCTGTTACGGGTTATCAGTCAATAACAGGTTCAACACAGACATACGTACATTGAGAGCCAACCATTCATACTCTAATTATAGTCACTAAGTCATCAGCTTTAGTTTAAATTTGTTCACATTGTTTATAATTAATTATAGTTAATACTGATTTAGGATATTTTTCTTAATATCTGCAATAAACTGTCACAGGAAGGAACAGTATCTTTTTTAGGTGAAGGCGGGTTGTGAGAATGAACTAAAAGGGTCTATAAAAAAGGGTTGAATGAGTTTTTGCTGCACCATCTGGAGTTTGAGCAGGGATGTTTGTACAAGAGTCTGACACTTAACTGCAATCTCATCTGTTTAGAAGAGCATCCAATGTCTCTGCCAAATGTGTTTCAGCATATACAACATTCTTAGTTAATAAACGTTTGTCTGCTTATGAAGTTTTGAAACACTGAATAGCTCACATTGTGACTCACTACTGTTGTTGATTTTTTTTTCTTCTATTTTTGTCAGTCTGCACAGGCATCCTGTTCTTGAATGTGATTTCTTCAATTGCCAACTTTTGTAAGGATTCTGGTGCTGGTGTTGGCCTGGGCCTTGCCATCCTTTGGGCACTTCTCTTCACACCCTGCTCTTTTCTTTGTTGGTATCGACCTGTGTACAAAGCTTTTCGGTGTGTATCAAACCATTGACCAAATAACTAAGAACCTATAAGTAAATACTAATGTTGTATTATGTTTTCTTTTCCTTTGTAGGAGTGACAGCTCTTTCAATTTCTTCGTTTTTTTTTTTGTCTTCTTTGCCCAAGTCATCACCTTTGTTATAATGACCATTGGCATTCCTGGATGGGGATTCAGGTATAATTAATTTTAAGAAATAGTAAAGGATATTCTCAGTATCCCAAACATTTGTATGTATTTTTCCCTTAGTGGGTGGATTGTGAGTCTGGCTGCTCTGCAGAGTAGTGTCGCTGTTGGTGTCATCATGATAATCAATGCCATCCTCTTCACCGCTCAAACTGCCATGGGTGTTTTCCTGCTGAAGAAGGTGAATATTGAATAAGAGTGTTTACATGTCTGGAAACACACGGTTTGTTGTCATTATCCGTGCAGAGAGCTGAAATGTCAAGAAAAGAAATGACAGGCTTGCGGTTAAAGGCAAAGTGTATTGCAAAGAATGAAAGCATATTAAATTAGGAAAATGTGAATATATTATTTGTAATATAGGGTGGAGAGTGGTTAGTACTGTTGCCTAACATCAAGTAGGTCTGATCTCGGGGAGTCTGCATGTCCTCTCTATGCTATACAGGCTTCTTCCCACCAATAAAAGACGTGCAAGTGTAGGTAAATTTAAAGTGAATTAGTGTGAGAGTGAATGGTTGTCTGTTAGTGTTCATCTCTTGAGTGTTTGTGCACTGATTAACTATTAACCCACAGCAGCTGATATTGGCTCCAGCCCCCCTTGACTTTTAAGAGGATAAGCAGAAATGATATTAATTAATATATGCTAATAAAAATGTTTTTATTAATTATTGGATTGGAATGTGTAGATAGTCCTGCCAGCTTGCATTTTCTTGTTTTTTGAAAAGAGCAGCAAGATTTGTCAGTACATAACAAATGGTCTCGAGAACCACCACGATATCAAGTTTTAGGTATCAATTTCACCCACTCAAAGTGCATATTATAATGATGATTAACTGCATGTATCGTATGTCCATGCTCTCTTCTTTCCTATGCCACAGATCCACAGCTTGTACCGGCAGACTGATGCAAGCTTTCAAAAGGCCCAGGCTGAGTTTGCCACAGGAGTGATGTCCAATCAGGCCGTGCGCCAGGCTGCTACCAATGCTGCTGCCAGCGCTGCGCAGGGGGCGTTCACTGCACCTCGATAAGATAAAGAGAAGGTTTGAGAACATAGGAAAGCTTTAAGAGTAAAGAGTGGCCCCTCCAACCTGATCAAAACTGTATTTTTTTTAACCCACCAGTGATTACAGTTTGAGGGGGCAAAACTGAGTCTATATAATTCCTCCACTCTAGGGCAAGTGCAAAAAACAGAATGGGACTCAGTTTTATATGAAGATGTACAGGAGAGTTAGCTAAATCACCAAACCAGAAGTCGACATAGTAAGTGTTGACCCAGGAATCAGAAAAGTGTTGGGATCAAAAAGCATGGATAAACATTGAGAAACTAAAACGTCTTTGCACAGTTATATCAAGTGTCAATGAATGGAAGGAAATGCCTGTTTATAAGGAATAGATAAATTAAATTATCAATTTAAATTATTCAAATACTAACGTTTGTGTTTGGATTGGAGATGGTGTAAATATTAAGATGCCATTCAAACATTTGGTTCATGAACATTAGCCAATGCTACTTCATCAGTGTTTATTAGTAACAGTATGTTTTGTTAATATTTCAAATGAGAATGCCTGACAATTCTTTGCCAAAACCTCTTGGACTGTGATGTGTTGTTTTTGGTTAAAATATCTCTTATCACTGTTTTGTTGGTGTTGCTTGTCTTTAAAATTCAAAGTCACTGTTTTGGTTTTAATAAATATACTGTACAATGTCATGCTTACACAGCCTGCAACAGTAATTTTATGGCAGAGGTTTTCTATTTACATTTACACCTCCATTTGAAAGTATTACAAGAGGCAGTTGTTTTTTTTTTTTTTTTCCTAAGATGACATTCCTTAAATGATGATTTGATCAAAGAAATGTTCTTCCATATTTAACTAAATTAATTAAATTTAAAACTCAAAAACTTGTCCAAGCAAAATTTATGTAGCTACAGGCAATGGATATATTAACTACATTTAATGTAAGTTGATCTTATCTGTGTTGCTAGGTAACAAGATACGTGATGTGCAAAAGTAGGTCTTTAAAAGGTTAGCATGATGCACTTTTACCTGCATTAAACATATTTAAAGTAAACTGTCAAGTGTTTTTACATAATTTTACAATAGAAGACAAAATTCGTTTAACTTGACGCACTGGGGAGGAAAATTGTGCCTAGCCAAAACGGTTGTGCCGCGTATCTACTTGAGCACCATTAAAAGCGACTTGGGATGGTCTGACCGTTGGTGGACAAGTGGCTGAGACTTTTATGGAGAGGCACACCGACGTTAGGCGCTGCGTTTTTATTTTTATTTTTTTACCGTGAAGATGGCGGAGGCTGCGGAACCACAACACCGTTTTTTCTGCCACTGCTGTAAAAGTGAAACAACTCCTAAATTCCCGGTGAGTCACTTTGAGTGTTTTTTATTTTATTTTTTCTGTTTTTTATTTCTGCCCACCCTAAATGCTTTGGTCACCGTCAGCTTGACAGATGGAAAGGGGAGTTACTTTCCCAACACTGACTTGTAGGTAAGCTAGGTTACGTGGAAAGTTGTCACAGTGGCCGCAGTTGGCTTTGACAGTTTGATAAAATGCAAAATAGAACTATAATGACAACTGTTGCCTATTGTGCATTGCTACAGCATGCTCCAAGATCTTACATTAGAGGGTGTGCGGGAGTAAAACCTATAGTGATTCACGTTGCCATTTTTAGAAACACCACTGTTGGCTGTGTGGCCAGTTGTCTGCTGTCAACTGTGGGAGACGTAACATAACAGCGGCAGTTTGGCTGGCAGTCACAACTTGTACCAGCAGTCTCAAATTCCTCAAAGGGGTAAACAAGTGTCTTTTTCCCTTTATTAATAATAAAAATAATACAACAGGAATTTAATGTGTAATGTTTAAAAAGCAACCTGTTGAATTATTCATTTCTCTTGATGGACCAGAAGGGAGCGCACTGTTCATCGTTATGAGCAACAAGACAGTTTTGTGTCAGGTTTACGCATTGGTTTAGTTGTGAGTGAACTCATCTCACGTGTGTCTGAGCGTGTGTATGAAGAGCAAAATGTGACAGAGAAACAAACAATCAGAGCCATTTGTCTTTCCCCAGAACAAAATACAAGAATAGATATCCCTGCTTGTCTGAGTAGCTGGTATCATATTTTAGATTGGCAGAACAAACAAGACACAAATATGACATGATAAACTTTACCCCACTTCACAGCTAGTACATAATTATGGATTAAAATTGGGATGGCGATCATGATATTTTTTGCCATTTGAATCAATAAACCAATGTTTTTATGTCATTGTTTGCTACACTCTCTTGAGAAAGATGTTGTGACATCACAGACACATTAAAACAGGAAACCAAGGATCAGAACATGCGTTAAACCTGCATTGCACCTGTGTATACCTGTCCAACGCTATATTTCTCTCTATGAAGGACTTGGTCTGTCCCAAATGTGATTCAGGCTTCATTGAGGAGGTGGAGGAAAACTCCAGGTACAACTCGATATAAGTCATTTTTTTAATCCAGCAGCAAATTTTAAATGTTACACTTGTAATGTAATAAGACTTATTTATGCTTCTTTATAGTCTATTACAGAACAATTCATCGGCTCCCAGACTAGAGCCAGACTCAATACTCTCAGAGGTATGCCCATTGGGGTTGTAACAACAGCACATATCTGGTGCCGCCATTTAACGAATAATCCTCTGGTTTCTTTCCAAGTTATGGCAGCTGCTGTTCATGGAGCGCTCTGCTCTGCTGTCTCATCCTCCCTCCTCAGAGTCAGAACTCGATGACAGCGAGTATTCGTCCGCGAGTAACAGCTCTACTTCACTGTCTTCAATGTCTGAACCGGAGTCTTCCTCCACTGTTTCAAATGATCAAGAGCATTCAACACAGTCTGAAGAAAGTCCAGGAGTGGAGGGGTGTGTTTCTACCTGAACACAACATAGACCATTTCATTATTAATAATATAGACCTCATAAAAGGCCAAATTGTTTAGTCTATCTTTATGGTTATACATTTTTACATTATTCTAACTAGCTGTAAAGTGTGGCGTTTGCATGTTATTATACAGTAACCATATAGATGAGCTTAATGGTAAAGTCTGTTGTCATTCATTTATTTATTGTACATACTGCTCTCCTTTTCTACTTTGGCTAATGGCAAAATCCCACAGTAATAGCAAAAAACAAAAGTTAGTATCTTTAACATGATGTTTACACAACAATTATTATTACTAGGACTTTCATGCCTTATACAGATTCACAGCACATACTAATACATATTTTCCTCTCTCAAGCATCCTGCAGCAGTTCTTTGCTGGTCTCTTCACGAACACTGGAGACCCAGTTTCTGGACCAGATGCACTGTAAACATATTACACTTTATCCATCTTTAATATATACAACCTTCATTTATCAACTTCTCTGTATCCTTCTCACAGATCTAGCATACTACAGTTGTACTCAAACCCTGGAGACTATGCCTGGGGTCAGGGAGATTTAGACACTGTCATCACGGAGGTAATGTCAGACCTAACCTTTAATTTGTAAAATATCTGATTCTGTTTATTTTGTAACAGCTTCGCTCAACTCACTTTTTTAGTTGTTGGGACAGTTGGAAAACACTGGACCCCCCCCAGCAAAGAAAGAGATGATTTCAACCCTTCCATCAGTCTGCATTGCCAAAGATCAGACAGGTGGCTTTCTTTTAATCAACCATCAAATCAAATGTATTTAATTAGTCCAATAACATTATTCTCACTGTAGATTACCTTTATTTACTTTTAATTCCTGGATGTTTGCATCTTATGGTCTCACTATTTTTGTATAGCTATGTCATAATCAAACCAACAACAACTGACTCTTAAGTCTTTGAATAAATATTTGCTTGGTCTTTCTTATTTGCTTTATATGTTTTAATGTTTACACACTTTCTCATGTTTTATATGCTTCTTTATTTTCAGACTGCAGACTGGAGTGCACAGTTTGTAGGGAGGAGTACTCATTGGGGGAATCGGTCAGGAAACTACCATGCCTCCATTACTTCCACAGTGAATGTATAGTGCCTTGGCTGGAGCTGGTAAGGATGAGGGGGGGCTGTGTGGTTGGTGGGCTCAGAGGTTTAAAGGTCATGAAAGTTTTAATGGTGTGTCACACATCCTGTCTTAATAACTGTGTAAAACACAAAAACCTCACATACAAAGGTGTACTGTCTTTTTAAAGATGCATTTAACTCTAACCTTTATTTAACTTACACATAACTTCACCTGTTTCACAGCATGATACTTGTCCAGTGTGCCGAAAAAGCCTTAATGGTGTAGACAACAGCTTCCCATCCACATCTCAACGCCCAGATGCCCCCTCCATTCGGACAGAGCCACAAGAGGAGCAGGCTATCTAAAAATGTGTCAAAAACTGTAGCTTTTGCAATATTTTTTATGATTAACCTCATACTTTTGCACATATCAGGTTATTTTACATTGCTCGGGATTTGTTTCAACATTATTACAAAACAGTTGGGCACTGCCCTTTTAAAGGGCTTTAATAAATGATTGCCTCTGTTGTTCTGAACTGTCAATACTAAGATGCCAGTGGATGTGTAAATGTTAGGAATATTCGCTCTGTCTGATTTATTTACTCACACTTTTGCACAAATACAATCCCTTAATGCTGCAGATTTTCGCCTCAGGGACCGAGGTCCTGGTATAATAGTTGTTTAATCTTAAACTTGGTGCTGATTTTGTGTTTAGTTCTGATATCCATTGATTTGTCAAATTCCTATATCAAATAATTGATACAATGACAAAAAAATAACTTAATAATCCACTAATAATGATGTTTGTTATTTGGCAGACTTGTGGATAGATTAGATTTGGTCCAGTATAAGCCATTGAAAGACTTCTTGTTTGTTTTTATGTTAAAATAAAATTAAAAGTAATTTCTGCACCATCTTCTTTTCACTCTTTTCAACTCTTACAGACATTTTTAGTCTCTAATTTGTAACAGTATTTATAACAATACTAATAAGTATTAATTTAGGAAATTCTTAGGGTTAAATTAAAACATTGAAAACGGCTCTTGTTCCACACCTGTGACATTCAGTTTGAAGATTAATCTATCTGTGCACTCTTCTCTCTCCTTTTCCTTCCTGTTGTGGTTTTAGGTGTTAAGACCACACAATTAAAGCTTCTACAAGAAAATTAATAAAATAAAAAAAGACAGACAAAGCTTAGTTCTAACCTGATTTACACTTGTGTTTTCACACCAAGTATGAATGCCGCTATGTGAACCACGTGCGCATCTTTAGTGCTCACCAAGACCCTTAAAAGACTACTGCTTTACTACACTAACAGGAGCCAACCAGCTGAACCAAAGTATAGGAGTCATTTTCTTTTCTGGTCCAAACTAAAAGAACTGGATTGCAAGTGTAACACATTCATACTCACTGAAGCAGTAAAGGAGAAGATATTAAGTGGAGAGTGACACCAGGTTAGTAAGCCTTTAACTGAAGAGTAATAAACTAAATCAAATGTGAGGTTGTTTCACACCCCACATAAATAGTTCAGGGGTGTCAAAAAACACCTGTTTACTACTACATATTCAAGGAAATGAATTGCTTTCAAAACTTCTCAAGTTAATAATAAATGCACTGTGTTAAGTTATAATCCTGTGACTAGGGCAATTTTTTGTTTACAGTCACTGAAAAGAGCATTTTCACACCAGCAAAACACACCCTCTTTGGCCAAAAGAACATTGGTTTCCAAAGTCACTGAAACATGTGAAATCAAGAAGTTTACATAAAGTAGACAAAGTACATAAAGAAGAAACACAGAAGTTTTGTCACTGACTGAAGAGGATCACAAAAACCACAACTGACATTTGAATCTCCTACGATTAAAAGCTATTCTTTTTGTCAACTTATTTCATACATTTTATTATGTGTTTTACTTATTATGTGTTTACTTATACTTAAACTCATAGTAGGGTGGATTTGGCCATTAGGTGAAGTCTTGTTTAGTCTTTAATGTTCATGGGGTTTCCATAACTTCTGCTTCATAGTCCCCAATGCATCACCAAAAAGAAGGCAACCTTTTTTACCATACCCAAGTCTCAAAATAAGTGTTAGTTTGGTGTTAAAAAACTATAATATAATCTAGGTTAAGTTATGAAATTTAAAGGGTATAAAGACTTGACCAAATCTTTTAGATTGTATCTACATACCATACAGTATAGGCAGTGTATGTGCTTTAAAAGCCATGAACAGCAAGCAAAATATCTATTAAGTTAAAAACTCGACTGCAGTAAAATTTTGCATAGGGCCCCCAAAAATCTAGACTCGCCTCTGTACGCCTCTGACCATAGAAACCGCGTACGACCGACCGACATTTGCTCTCTCCTCCTCTGCTTCCCTCCCCTCCCTCGTCGGCAGTGGGACTGACTGAGAATGCCTGTGTTGTACTGACACATACGGGCTGGAGCAGACATGGAGGCCCGATTAACGAGAGACGCCTGTGCTGCTGACACATCCAGGCCCAGCTAAGGACGTGTCGGGGCGGATTTTTGGAGCATCTGTGGATTTATTACGGATACCAGTTGCTATAAGGAAAAAGGATTATTGCATCGAGGAGAGAGAAATACAAGGAGATCCATTTCGGATCTGTGTTGATTCAACGCCGCCGCCATTTTGTTGACAGTCAGTGTTTTTTTAATAACCTACACAGTGCTGCTTCAGTTATTTTATTTCCGCGGATTATAAATGAGTACCGTTTTTCGCGTTTTAGCAATCACTTGTATTTATCCCCTTGTCTTTGAGTCACGATCGGATGTATTTAATGCTTCAGCTCACTTGATTAGCCGTTGTAGCTGTGATGTAGTAACACGAGTGCCTACGAGAAAGATGTAAGATTATGAACATCACTTGTGTAGAGTTGTGGCGTTTTCCCCAAGTTTTCGCAAATTATACTATACATGCGTGGGGTTTAACCTCATTTGCAGTGAAATACACAGCACGTTAGATTATAGACAATGATTTTAACCTAAAATTGCATTAAAACGGCCGCTGATAGATGGCTAGTTAGCCGTTGCCTGTGCCATTGATACAAAGTAGTTGGGTAGCAGCGTGTCTATTATTGGACGGATGGTAGCTACTAGTTTGTTACTAAATTAAACACATGCCTTTCACAAAACATGTATATTCAGCTTGGAAGAGTTACGCTACTCTATACATTATTACATTGTCTGTTATTATTCCCCTAATACATCCAGGAGAGACATTTTACAAGCATACGGTTTATGCCTTTGCAAGTTTATGTATTGGCGCTGGCAAGGTTAATCAATATTTACGAAGTCGAGCGCGGTTTCCATTGATTTGGGTTGGAGTTTAGGATGCATCCGTGGTAATTACCATATAATAAACCAGAGAGAATAAAAATCGATATATTTTCTTAAAATTATAAAAAAACGAACAAATGCGTATATTGAATACTGGCCTTTTGTATCCCACTCTTTACGTATTCTAAATCGTCTTAACCGCCGCTAAATAACAATTATTTTTGCTTTTCCAAATAGCGCTTGGAGGAAAATGTGGCCACCACGTTGACAGGCACGTTGAAGACAGCCAAATAATGTGAACACCGTTTCTTATCAATTATAAAGGTGAGTGAAATACCATTGTCCTTAAAATCATTGCTCGTTGTTGACATAACCTAGGTGGCTGAGTGGCCCTGTCAAACTCAGATTTCTCAAGTCAAATGTTTACCACATTACTTCTCGGCTGAATGCAAACTCCAGCGCCTCTTTTGGAGCTCGTCTTAAGTGTGTTTTTCGTTTAGGGTAATTAGGAAATGACTAAACGTGGATGAATTTGCTGAGTGATTATGAATAGTGAAACTAGAGCTTTTGAAACTATCCCTTTGACGGTTGACTATACAAAAACGAAAGCTAAGATCGTAACCCCTATATTGTATGTAAGGGCTATAAACGCATTTTACCAGCACTGTGACTGACATCTGTCATTCCTGTCAGTATGTACCAGTCAGACCTGAACCATTAGAGCCATTACAGACGTCTTTAGAGTTTACTGCCTCCTGTGGAGATATCGCCAATGGTAGTAGTAAAGGAATTTGGATGCTTTCCCTCTGTACACGTCAATGAGCTAATATCTTTAGAGGGAAAGCTTTGGGAATGACAGGGAGCCTCTGTAGGCAGAAGCCAGTCCTCGTGTGAATAATGTGGGAGGTGGAGGGGCTGGGCACTATTGCTTTGGCCAAGGGGAAATCAGCAGTTATGAACAACGTGTGCAAAAGTGCAGAGGGAGGGAGAAGAGTATGAAAAAATGTGAGGGGGCGCGGAAAGTTGTTTACTACGTTTCTGCCTGGTTTTGCTATTTCAGGTTCTTTGGCTAATATTGATTATTGATTGAATCATCTTGTGGTATTTAAGGTATTCCATTTGTTTTGATTTACAGTAGTCTCCCCCTATGAAGCTTGTTTTTACTTTAACTGTGAACAAACAGGGTTGTTGCAGAGATCTATGCTTAAAGCCACTAGTTTTGATATTCTCTGGTCTTCCAATAGAAACATCCATTGTGTCTCACATATCACTTAGTGGTAATTACATTTTACATACAATTTGTGTTTACAAAGTTACAGAAAAAGCAACGGAGAAAAAATTAACACAAATGACTTTGGCTTGTACTAGTCTAAAATGTATGCATGCACAAAGATAACTAACAGCTTGACATATCCGTGAAAAGCAGCTTCCTTCATAAATAAATCATTACTTTTCTGTAACCTTGCACAAAGACTTCTGGCTTAAAAGACAGGGAAAGACCAAAACAAAACATATGACTATGATTTGCTAGTGTTTGACATATGAGTCATTTCTTAAGTAGCCTACCACAGTACCCCACTAGTATGTCCTGCAGCAAAATGCTGACTGTTTGGTCTTACCAATAGCGTAAAACTGATTTGACTAGGCATCATATAATATACAGTTATAGTAATACCAGTAATTGGTGTGGTTAACTGTACCGTTGGAGGTTAAAGTAATGTTTTGACTTTCTTAGACACAGAGACAGAGTCAGTTGACTTGTGCCTGTAGCCTTTTGTAGTCTGAACTACGACGCAGGCTTTTTTTTGGCATAGCTGCTGTTGCCCAGCGGAAACAGCTCGTATGATTGCATATGTTTCGAATAAAAGAATGGGGAGAGCATTTGTCACTCTGCAAAAGAACGACACTGGGAACAGTATTATGTTGGTGGTGGGCGAAATGTGTTTTTGATTATAGTAGGAGCAACACTGCCATGAGCTGTTACTACTGCTTTCCAAGTTTGTAAAGCAAAGGAGGAAGAGGATAAATGCGTAAGAATACAGAGATTGATTGGGTGTTAAAGCATTCTGGGTGGTGTGATTTGAGTGTGGTATGTGTAGTAATGGGGAGTCACAGTTAGTAGAGTTAGTACTTGAAGTAAACACCAGAAACATAGGCCAGACTCCAAAACTGAATTGCTTGAATGTGTGGTTCAACTACTCAACTACAACTACTGTTTCCACAGTTTTAGTCCAAAACATTGTCATGGGTTTGAGCTGCAGATACAATTTTATTCTATTCTGATGATTGCACATGACAACATATATGACTATCCTTCCTTACACACTTTCTCAGTTACTGTCGGCGAAGGTTGGGAAAGACGTTCAGATCCTCTGCCTTGTCCCCGAGGGCTCAATGTGCTGAGGTCACACTTCTGAATTGCCTCCAAATGACTTCACCCAGAGAAAGCACCTGCTTGGGGCAAATCTGCATTAAATCACTCAGTGGTCATTGGGCGCTGTAGACAGTTTCATTGAAGTGGGCTGTCCTCTAAGGGGACAATTAGGAAACATGCTGTGTTTTGCTGCCCCTGTGCTAACATTGGGCAAAATAACTTTGCTGCTTGGCTATTACTGAGAAAACTGAGCACAGCTTACTGTTAGAGTTTCTGGCACCCTCGGGAAAGATATTGTTATTAACTCTGGGCTTTCTGGGGTTTGTAGTTCTCAAGTCCTTGAGACTGAGAAGACATTACTCTGGCAAAATAACCTTGGGTAAATAGGTCACAGATGGTTATAGAGAGAGAGAGGACAAACCCATCATAAAAAGTCATCTGGATAGATGAAGGTCGGCCTCTAACAAAACAGATTATAAAAATGTTTCCCTGTCTTTGCTCATGACTGTCATTTATTCAGACATTTAATGTTGTAGGGCATTTTTCAAAAATATAATGTTATTAATGTTATTCTCATTCTCTTGTCCTGCTCCACTTGTCTGTTTCTCTACAGTTGAAGGAAGGAGAAAGAGGGCTGGACAGCTGAGGGAAGGAGAGAAGTCACCTCAGAGTTATCCCCCCTCCTCCCTTTCCCCTTTCCTTTTCCCACATCAAAAACTCTACTTATTTACACGTCACCTATTCCCTAGTAAACCCAACAACCTTTAAATGGATCACAAAATTCAAGGGGGAACTGCCTCTCCGACAGGGGAGCGAGATAAGGAGGGAGGGGGTGGTAAGAAGGATGAAGATGAGGAGAAGAACATGGACAAAGAGGGAGGTACAGGTACAGCTGGAGCAGGTGGGACAGGGGACGACCAGTCCTTCTCTGTCAAAGAAAGCAACCTGTCCGAGGGCAATGTGAAACTCAAGATCGGACTCCAAGCAAAGCGCATTAAGAAGCCCCCAAAGAACTTAGACAATTATGTGTGCCGGCCAGCGTTTAGGGCCACAGTGAGGCACGCGCCACGCAGCGGAGGTAATACAAAAACAAAAACTGCAACGGCTACAGGTGATGGGGCCGGCAACCAAACCCAGAGCTCAGCACAGACCAAGGACAAGGAGCGGGAGAAGAGTCCCTGCGTCAACAACAACAACAACAACAGACTTGCCTCATCTTCAACTACAGCCTCTGCTAAAGCACCTACACCACCTCCCACTGCACCATCTCCTGCCAGCACTAACACTCCATCACCTGCCCAAGTCAATGGGAACGCTCCAGCAAAAAAGGTAAGACAAGTAAAAAATATATTCTGCATTTACACACCCATCAAGTCCCACTGTCAGTGAGTATGAGTCTTGTGTATTATGTCAGAATAATAATGTTGCTGTTCATAGATTATTTATTAGATTATTTATTAGTTTGTAAAGCAATTTCTTTGTTTACTATTACTACTTTATTTTACCAAGGTTGCAAACTAAAACAAAACTCAAAGTGAGCTTAACCTGGCTGTTAGTAAGTAATAAATGCTGTATGTATGCTACCTTTAACTTAATAGTTTGCAAAATGTGTGACTTTCTTCACAAAAAGCCTGCAAATGGTAATGGTATTGGTAAAGAACCATGGTAAATACCACATTGCGCATTTCAGAAACGAAACATAAATTGTTCTTTAGATTTCATTGTTTTGTGTTGGCCTATTCATCATTCAACGCCTCTCTTCAGTCACCCCCCTGTGTCTATTCCCTGTCTCTGTACGGTCACATCCTCACCTCCCCCTGCTCTTCACTGACCTCTCTCTCCCACTCTCCCTCCATGTCCCCCGTCTGACCCGGATAAGTGTTATTGAGTGTGTAAAACCCCTTCTCTCTGCATGCCCGCTAAGCAGTAATGGGCAGAAGATCTCTTATCAATAAATTGGTGTTTGCAAAAGGATAAAGATATCCTTACTGAGCTGTAGCTGTTCAGGGCCAGAGGTATTACATTTAATAATCAACACCATTTCAGATTGTACATTTGTCTTTGGGTTACAATTTTGTGTAAAGCAACACTGTAACTTTTTACCTCTAAATATGGAGCCTAAAAATCCTTAAATTTATTTTGATGCTGATGTAACTCATCTCATGAGGGCTTATAATGCATCTTTCCAGAACGTTTAACATCAATACAAATCTCAACTTACATATAAATAATTATTTATTCAACGTTAACTTTGAAGCAGCATTTCTCTCCTTTGCTTCATTTTTGGGTATACATCCTGAAAAGTTATGTTGCTTTAAATATTCACTTTAATACATAATACAAAGTTGTGACATCATTTAAATCCACTGAAAATATTGTATCACTTAACTTTTATTTATTTATTTTTTTAGGGCCCACCAAAGATTGATGGCAAGTCTGACACAAAGTCGGACACAAAGTCAGCGAGCACCACATCTGAGAGACCCCTGAATCTGCACCGGCCTCCTTCAGACAGTAAAACACATCCCTCTGGAAAGAAACCCTCCACTTTACAATCTAATGCCCGGACATCTTCACCGTCTCCCCCTGTCAGTTCATCAAAAGAAACCAGCTTTGATGGCCACAGACCTCCTCAATACACCTACAGCTCAGAAAGTCAGCGAGAAAAAGACAAAAGTGGACAAAACTGGGGAGCACCTACAGTCACTGAGAAATTAGCCCAACTCATAGCGACTTGTCCACCAACAAAGACTGCCAAACCAGTCAAACCTGTAAAAGTTGACCCAGCTCCTCCTGTCACCAGCTCAGGCTTTATGGCCCCCACTGCTAAGCAGCGAGACAGAGCTTTGGCCAACAGAAATACATATTCACGAGTGGTTCACCTCTCGCCTCCACCTCCTGTGTCACGGCCTCCCGGTCGGCCTTATGGTTCAAAAAGCAGAGATAATGACAGTTCATCCCCTGTTGCATCATTGAGAAAAGAGGATAGTGATGGAGCTGGGAAGTCAAGTAGTAACAACAACAGTAACAGTAGCAGCCGCAGCAGCAGCCCTGCACTCACTTTCGCTAACAACCGCTTAGCCGTTTCTAAGGACAACAGAAGTGACAACAACAATAGCAGCAATGCTAAGACGCAGTCTCGTGCAGCTCACTGCTCACCACATGCCATGTCTTGTTCCATCTCATCTTCCTCTTCCACCACCACAGCTGAGCAGAGAACAGTAAACGCAGTGAGTCACCTAGGCTCACCTGCTTCTTCACAAGGACATCACGGCCGGGACAGTCCTGCTCTGACCGAGGAGAGCAGTGCAAGTGAGAGGGAGCATGAAAAAGACAGCCCCAGAAACCTAACCAAATGTTCAGGTCTTACGGCATCAGGAAAACTAGAGGGAAAAGACAAAGGAGCTAGTAATCAGTCTCTTCGAGCTGAACAGGGAAAGAACTCTAGTCCCAAAAAGTGCAGTCCTAATCGGGACAATGGCCGACTTGGTCTAAACTGCAGCCCCCCTGAGGCTGTAAGACAAAGGGCACCTTCTTCAGAACCAGATGATTACGAGAGCCCACACTCACCTCTTAGAGATGACTCCCCTGACTCATCCATAGACTCTCCCTCGGAGCAGGACAGCAAACCTCTTAAAAAACGCAGAGGAAGGAAACCCCGCTTGTCTCGTGCCATGGACAACAGTCAGAGTGAAAGTAGCCATAAGACCCCCTTTGAGCAGGACAAAACCAACATGCCTTCATCTCCGAGTGGGGAAACACCTCCGCCTGTGAAACGACCTGTTGGCAGGCCTCCAAACCCAAATAAAGCAAAACCAACCCATGTGCCACAAAGTCATGTGTCAGAATGGTCCCCGTCCCAGCCGAGAAAAAGGGGAAGACCAAAGTCAAAAATGCCAACATTAGATGCCCCCCATCGTGGACGTCCCCCAAATAAACTTGTCCCCTCTAAAGTCTACTCATCTTTCCTAAAATCTAAAGAAGAACAAGATCCACCCGTTCTCCACCCAGAAGTAGACCTGAACCCCCCTAAACCTATTCCTAGAAAACGTGGACGTCCCAAACGCCTACCCCCTACCTTACCCCAGGAGGGCCAGCCCCCCACATTGGCTCCAGAAGCAGGCGATACAGGGAGGTTTCGTAGTAAAGGAAATGGCCAGCTTATCATGAAAACTATTATTGGCAAGATTAATAAAATGAAGAGTGTCAAAAGGAAACGCTTACTAAGTCAAATCCTCTTATGTCCCAGGACAGAGGAGGCCCCAAAAACCACCACAAGTCCAGTGGTTGCCACTGTGGAAGATGCAACACAGTCATTGTCGTCACTGGCTGCATCTTTCGGAGGGAAGCTTGGACCACAAATTAATGTGAGCAAAAAGGGCACAATATACATGGGCAAGAGAAGAGGACGTAAACCAAAAGCATTAGCTCATCCCACAACTCCTCCGCACGAGCCTTTCCTGTCCCCAACTACTACCCTTCATCATCATCATCATCATACGTCGCAGTCCCAGCCACACCAGCTCTCCTCTGAGGTCTTCCCCTCCCCGTCCCTGTCACAGTCAAGTGGCGGTCACAGTCCAATCAGCGATGCCAGCTTTGTGGAGCCAGGCTCAGTGCACTTTGGGGGCTCTCACTATTTAAACTCCCACCACAGCCACAGCTCCTTCTCCTTTCCTCCTCCAACATTTTCTGCCCCAAATCCTCGCAACCTAAGCCTTGGCTCATCTTCGTTGACCTCAGCTTCCCAAAAAAAATCTTCTTGCCGGGGATATCATCATCACCACCACCATTACAGGCAGCAGTACCACTACCACAAGCTTTCTCCTCCCAGGCCGCTCCATCCCACCTCGCCTGCCCCTCTCAACGAGCTAAAAGAAGCTACTCCATCACCCGTCAGTGAATCACACAGCGAGGAAACGGTGCCAAGTGACAGCGGCATAGGAACAGACAACAACAGCACCTCTGACCGTGGTGAGAAAACTGGAAACAGTTTGGGCGGACTGGGGATGCCGCCCGGGCTCGGTGGTGGGCTGTTAATGCCAGGGGTTATTGGTTCAGCTATGGGGCCAGGGGTGGGACTTAACTCCAGAGGGAGGCGGCGACACACGGCTGTGCTTATGGAGCATCCATCACCCTCTCCATCACCCCACGGAGCAAGATCATCACCTGATCCTCGAAGACCTCACCCGGCAGCTCCCGCCTCCTCTCTGTTAGGACACAAAGAGAAACACAAGCACAAATGTAAGCGGCGGAGTCATGGCTGCCCTGGCTACGACAAACTCAAGAGACAGAAAAGGAAACGCAAGAAGAAGTATCTACAACTGCGCTCCCGACGACACGATCCAGACTTTTTGGCAGAACTTGAAGAAATTGTGATTAGACTAAGTGAGGTACGCATAGCACATCGAACGACAGGGTTCAGATTTGGCAGTGGACTAGGTTTAGCTGGGCCAAGTAGAATCCCGGGGTTGGGTAGTAGGACGTGGAGGTGCTGGTATCTCGGACAGTGGAACATCAGGGAAAGGTGTCAACAGTTTAGGAATGACAGAGTCTTTACAACGATGCCGCTTTGGTCGGGACAGCTCTGTTGGCAGCACCGGCAAACAGGCCATATCTGCCAACTCCCCGTCTTCATCTTCATCATCCTCTGACAGGTTCAAGCGGAAAGAGAGCTCCATGTTGTGTCTAGGCCCCTCCAGACTCACACTAGGTACCAGTTCAAAAGGCCATCACCTGGGAGAGTCCTGGTTCAAGATGGGCAGCAGCTGCGAGGCTGACTACGCAAAGCTTTCACGGGGCCATGTGGCACCGGGCCAAGGTCCCTTCTCAGACGGAGTGGCTGAAGACCCTGCTGGATGTTCGGACAGTGAAGATGACGAGCCTCTCTCGCCTACAGAGGAGCCCGAAGCCCATGATTCTCCAAATCTCACAAATCTGTTTACTTCTGCTCTAACTCGCACTAATATGAAGAGTAGTCGGAACAGGAAGGAGGGAGAGAGCAGCTTCTCCTGCATGGACCGGGCCATGAGGAAGGACCGTTCAACATCAGCAGAGAGGAGAGAAGGTAAGAAGTCTTATTGCTATGTAACTTTTTGGGATTGCATTTCAGGGCTTTGTAAGGACTGCAAGTTTCCTACTTATATCTTAAATGTGTAAAAAGCTCTGTTTATATTTAATAATTCTTAGAACATACAATTCAAGGTAAAAAGTTACATAGTGCAGCTTTCAGGTTTGTGAGATTTATAAAAAAAAGTCTGTATTTTATTGTGTTTAGGCATGTGCTCAATCTGCTCAATCCTTGACCCAGTTTGACAATTTGACATTGTGTTCTGTATTCACATTTCATGGCTTATATCTATCTATAAGATGTCCATTAAGTCCATTAAATCTGGGACTTAGTCTAAGTCCATGTGTTTATTGGTAAATGACAGTGAGCTGTGAATCCTTGCTTATCTCTGAAGCCTGTATTGTTTCATAATCATCAAAAACTTTTCAAAGTGCTAAGAAATGCTGTTGTGGTTTCTCTGTAACTATGTAACCGCTTCAGTTGTGGTTGCATCAAACAGGTTTTTTTTTTTGCTGTAGCACGTTTAGCTGTAGCTCTATTTGAACAAGGAAAAATACTGGCTGTGTTTTTCACTCACTAGAAAGACAGACGTCCCGGACTCACACCGGCTGACATTTGGTAGCTCTTACTGGTGATTATGGGCTTGGCAAGAGAAAGCATATGTAATGTATTAAACGGGCTGCACTGTGAATGTGAATGACCACAGTTGGTAAATCTGCAGTTTCAACTTGCTTAAAGGGTGGATGGTTTTGTTAACTTTCTATATTTAGGAGCTTTTACCCCACAGCCACAAAAGCAAGGGCTACTCCTCTCTTTTATGCGCACCTGTTTCAGTGAACAGTGCATATATAAGACACTTTGCTTCTTAAACAATTGCATTTAATCAATTACTGGAATTGATCTGTGTGGCATTAGCAGTACGACTTTATGATTCTTGTGTGTGTAAGTGAAAAAACATGCCCTGAGGTCCTTTGAGGCAGTAAGGTTCCGTCAAACCAAGTCCGGCTAATCCAGGATTAGAGCTCAGGACTTGGGGTCAGCTGTCGGTCGCAGACTAGACTCTGGAGATTGTGCAGACCAAAGGTGGTGTCTGGGCTGCTATGCAAGACAAGTGAGGTGTATACCAACCTATAGGATTTTCAACATTTCTTTCAGTACAAGGTGTTTTAGGTCCTGGGTTTGATTCCCATCCAGGGCAGGACCTTTCTGTGTGGAGTTTGCATGTTCTCCCTGTGTCTGCGTAGGTTTCCTCCGGGTACTCCGGTCCCCCCCCCCCCCCCACACATATGGGGGCCAGGACTCCCCTGCAAAAGAGATTTGTAATTTCAGGGGGACTATCAAAAACTGTTTAACTCTGAAAACATGTATCTTGCTTTAACCATTGAGATGTAACAGTCCCATGGGTTTACAGCAGTCTTACGCTCAGAGTCCATTAGTGTGTGAAAGTGATGAAAGATTATAGACGGAGTAAGATGAAAGCTTATGAACTCTGGTATTTGTAATGTATGTACTCTTGTAATCTTGTATATTTTATTTGTTAGTTGGCCAAAGGTTACTGATATTATGTCATGTCTTTGACCAGGATCATCGTCTCTTCAGGGAAGAGGAAGCTGCCTTTCAGCTACTGAGGGGCCTGAAGGCTCGTACTCCCGGCCGCAGCACCATCACCAACCCTCTCTGTTTCACTCCCACGGCTCTGCCTCGTTGTCTCAGGACTGTTGCCCAAATGCGTCCCTGCCCCACCTCTCCCACCGAGAAAAGCCATCCAAACACAGCCTGCACCACGTCAACAAAATCCTACGTGCCAAGAAGCTACAGAGACAAGCTCGTACAGGAAACAATGTGGTGAAGAAGAGGGGCCCAGGACGTCCCAGGAAACATCCGCTGCCCTCTCTGTCGCCGTCTCCACCCCTGGATGTGGTTGAGCTGAGTCAGAGTCAGCACCGGGACAGAGAAAGAGACAGAGCAGGAGAGAGCATGGCAGGAGGCAGGGGGTGGGAAGGTGACACCGTAAAAGATACAATTGAGTCTGTCGTCCAAGGCCAGCGCAGGAAAGACCAGAAGAGAAAATGCTGGGACAGAGACGGAGATGAGGAAGAGCAAGAGGACGGGGAGGTTGTCGAGAGTGAACAGCGACCAGAACAAGACGAGAACTTAGGGTCAAGAGCTGAGACTGGAAGAAGCTGGCTCACCCAAGATGAGGCACAGCCACTTCCAAAGTAAATAGTCACTGGACAGTCTCATTCACTGCAAAAAATATATCCAAGATTGAATAAATGTAGTATAAAGTGTCCTCATAACATGCAGCCCTTACTTTACAGGATATTGTGCTGTTGTATATTTAACTTGTATTAAGTCCAGTTGTCATTGTGTTATTTTTAGCTCAGTGGAAGACAAGCCAGATGGTCAAGGCTCCTCCGAACTCCCCGGGACTGTCCCCAGAGAACAAGCTCCTCCCATCCCCATAACCACCCAACGAGAGAAGAGGCCAGCCAGGCCCCCGAAGAAGAAGTTTCAGAAGGCGGGGCTTTACTCTGATGTGTACAAAAGCGAAGAGTAAGTCTTTAAAGTCAAATTAAAATGACATAACATCCATTTGTTGTGAAGTACATTTTCTATTTGGTCTCCTCTTCAGTCCCCGAGGTCAGCTACTGCAGCTCAAGAAGGAAAAGCTAGAATACATCCCTGGTGAACATGATTATGGCTTGTTTCCTGCACCTATACATGTTGGTGAGTGGAGCATATTAGGCACTTCTGTACTTTCCTTGACCTCTGTGTGGTTTCATATGCTGTAGCTGTCAGAACAGTGTCCACAGCAGACATGCTAATACATGTTGGAGATAGTCTGGTGTCTTTACTGAGGGGTGGGGGGGGGATGTGCAACCACTGTAGCCAAACCCGCAATTGGACATAGGCAGAGTCCTTTGTGGTGACTGCTGTTATGTGCTGATATTAATACACAAGCAAACAGGACAAGAACCAGGGTATAATCCAGGTGAAAACATTTAGAGGAATGCTTTAGAAACATGCAGCTGTTTCAAATAAAGGCAGGATTGTGTGAATCTATTTCTCGCTAAATGCCCCGTCTTGGTTTTTTTGTGTTTTCAGGGAAGTATTTGAGACAGAAGCGCATTGATTTCCAGTTGCCTTACGACATCTTATGGCTGTGGAAACATGATCAGGTGATCTGTCAAGTAATGAGTACATGCTGTTGTAGTTTTTCCAGTTTTATATCAAAAGTAAAGCTTTAAAATAGAGGAATTTGTGGTAAATTCGAATAGATGAAACATCTGTTTCCTTCTTATATAAATGCTCACTGTTTATGCCCCTGTTATGCATTACAGCTTTACAAGAGGCCTGATGTCCCCCTCTATAAAAAGCTCAGATCAAGTGAGTACTGGTTTTATTCTTGTAAGAATTTGTCAATTGAAGCATAATACATTTTTCTTAGTTCAGCTCTTACTGTCAATTGTGAGAGCTTCAGAATGTTCTAAGTAAATGTAAATCGGTAATCCTTTGCCCTTGTGTCTTAGATGTCTATGGGGTTATGCCTCTTTCTGGTTATGAAACAACCATGTGCAACTGCAGACCTCCTGAAGACCTAAAAGAAAACGGCTGCCTGGATGATTGCCTAAATAGGTAAGACTTCTGCATTACTCTTACTTAATGCTATTTTCAGGAACAGTACCCATTCCAAAAGACTGACAGTGATGCTCTTCTTGTAGCATTAGCAGTATGTATATTTTATAGCTCACAGTTTAATTTTGTTATTTATCTGTCCATGTTTTCAGGATGAGCTTTGCTGAGTGCTCTCCCAGCACTTGTCCATGTGGCGAGCAGTGTGACAACCAGCACATACAGAGACACGACTGGGCTCAATGTTTGGAGCGATTCAGGGCTGAGGGCAAAGGCTGGGGCATCCGCACCAAGGAGTCTCTTCGCTCTGGTCAGTTCATTATCGAGTACCTTGGAGAGGTGGTCAGTGAACATGAATTTAGGTGAGACAAAAATCCAGACATAAGAAGCTTTGTTTGTGATTTTCTATGCAGAAATCCAATCTTTATTTTGACTATTTTGCAGGAGCCGTATGATGGAGCAGTACTTTTCTCAAAGTGGCCACTACTGCCTTAACCTGGACAGCGGCATGGTTATTGACAGCTACCGAATGGGAAATGAAGCACGCTTCATAAACCATAGCTGTGAACCCAACTGTGAGATGCAGAAGTGGTGGGTGTCACAACAGCTTTAAACCAGTTCTCTCCTAATGTCCTTGCCATGGTGCTTTTGGGATCCTACCAAAGTACAGATTTGGTTAAGCCTTTTTTATGACCAACTGGGACTGCTTGCCAGAAGCTGTTTTTTATTGAATTGCTTTATGAAAAAGTTCCTTTATAAATGTTTGTAAAAAAAAAACAGGAAAATAGAACTAACTAACTAGTTCAGAAAATTATTATTCCTGACTTTATACCTTACTGTTGCTACCTGTTGGTGTGAGGTAAAGTGTGGTAGTCTTTGTTGCGGTACTCTAGTTTCAGTATCATGTATGTTGCCTTTGAAAGAAACACGTGGGGCAGGTGTACTCCATTGTAAACGAGAAAGCTTTGCCGCTAAACCCCAACCTTATTAATGTGGTTGTGCGGTGGTAATCTGATGAGATCACCTCAGTCACTTTCTGCCAACGTTCACAGACTTGAATAGCTTAAAGGCCTCGCGCCACGCCAAAACAATTTACTCCTTTCCTGGGGGAAGGAGGTCTTAATCCACCACAGTCATAGACCCAGCAAACCAGGCCTCCAAGTGCCTGACTTGTTTTATTCACAAAGCAGTATAAAGTAATAATATCTTTTGTAAAATAAGCCTTATATCTAGCACTACATTCAGACCTCATCATTAAAGCAACGGTAGCGGTGGAAAGTAACAGCAGGTTTTTACTCTGCTGTAGCTGTATGGTCAGGTTTATTGTCTTTTTTTGATTTTATTGTAGATACTTGATTATGGTAATGGAAATAAAGCTCATGATTAAGGCCAAACCCCAAAATGCAATGGCTGAAACAGACAAAAATGCAGCCAAACTGACTGAGTCACTTGCGCCTTTTAAGTTACGTCAAACAGCTTGTGGTGAACAGCTATTGACTTTAGTGAGTGGACTATAAAACAGTAGCCTTGGGCCTCTAACAAAGACCAGCTCATAATCTAGGGCAGCGGTTGGTACATGTGTGTAAGAGGCTGGGCTTAAATGAACAACTCCGCCAGGATCGAGAATTTTCAGCACAAAGCCTGACGAGTCATCCATCTTGTCACAGAAGAGAGATTACATGTGGCCAGTCCTTGGATACAGCTGTAGAACCTGAAGACAATACGCTGAACCAGCTTTTTTTGCCTTATAGAAGGAATAAATTATCAAGACGTTGGCAAACAGAGCAGTGTGCTTTATTCTTAGAACAATAGTGAAAAGCTGTGGCTCCGCTTTAAAGGAATAGGACAAATCGAGCATTTCCACAATTTGAAACTTGCCAGCACAAGCAAAACTGGGGCACCTTTTCTTTTTTTCTTCTTATTTAATTAAATTCTCTTCACAATACAGACATTTATAGGCAATAGAGCAAGGAGCTTTACATATGTGATTGTTACATTCTCCTACAGAAACATTTTTATAAAACATTTTGTACACAATCTTAATCTGAGGTCCGAATTTGAAATTCCAGCCTTATGGTATGTTGTTTAATTAGGTTCAGTAGCTCCCTAAGTGTTTAAAAGTACACATGCTTAAAATAGCTCAATAGATCTATCCTTCTTTCTTTTGTGTGATATATTTGTAAACTTGTTACAACTTATGTCACTTTCAGGTCTGTAAATGGAGTCTACAGAATCGGTCTCTTTGCCCTTAAAGACATCACGAGTGGCACTGAGCTCACCTATGACTACAACTTCCATTCGTTCAACACCGAAGAACAGGTAAGGCAAACTCTCTGTCGACATGGACATTATTTTTATTTAATACTTGACGTTTTATGTTTTATGTCATGCCCTACAGCAAGTGTGTAAGTGTGGCTCTGAAAGCTGCCGGGGCATCATCGGCGGTAAGAGCCAGCGGATCAATGGGCTGCCCGGGAAGTCGGGAGGGACCAGGCGTCTGGGTCGACTAAAGGAGAAACGGAAGTCCAAGCACCAACTAAAAAAGAGAGTAAGTAGTTAATTAATTAATAGGGCTTGTTTGTGTCCATCAACAGGCAATTCAAATAATGACCTCTGACCAAAACCAGGAAGTACAGTCCCATTACACCAGTTTTAAAATCTCTGCACTGGCTTCCTGTGGCTCAAAGAATAGACTTTAAAACAGCACTCCTGGTTTTCTCTTAATGGTTTAGAATATGCTTGTTCCTTATGAACTTTCTCGGACTCTGAGAACATTCTGCTCAGCGTTTAGGTTTCAGCAGCAAAAATCTGGAACAACCTCAACTTTAACAATGTTCAAGAGGAAATTGAAAACCTTCCTCTTTAGCATAGCCTACATTCAGTAAAGAAAACTGAAAGTGTTTTATCTGTACTCTTTGTCTTTTAATTTTAAAATCTTTCTTATGTTTCTTATTCTAAATCTTGTCTATGTATGTCTATTTTAAATGTGACTTTTCTTTCTGTAAAGCTCTATGAATTGTGCTAGGTAAATAAATTGCCTTGCTTTTACAGAATGCACATAAGGGGAACACCAGACATCTTACATTACATGCTTTTTCCTTTGTCTTTTAATTGTTTTTCTGAATTTTGGTGATGTTGGCTCTTTTTTCGCGGTCTTTAGGAAGAAGAGTCAAGTGACAGCAGCAAATTTTACCCTCACCTCATGAAGCCCATGTCCAACAGAGAGAGGTATACATAAGCAGTGATGATAGAACTACTGTATGTTAAAGAAGCATAGTACACATGGACTCACAAGAACGTTCATTTACCTTTTTAAGGAACTTTGTTCTGAAGCATCGAGTTTTTCTCCTGAGAAACTGGGAGAAGATGAGGGAGAAACAGGAGCTGCTGAAGAGAGAGGGGGAACGGGAGAGGGACCCCAGCAGTCTCTCCATGTACGCCCGCTGGGGAAGTGTTATTCGGGACGATGGCAACATCAAATCAGGTCTGTACGAATTAAATTTGTGATGAAAAGATGTGATCACGTCCCACACTTTAGCTGGTTTTGTTAGACGGCCCCACGCCTTATGTTGGAGTCTGTTGGAGTAGGAAATGTATCAACAGCCAATGAGGTTGACCCGGTAAGTGTCAGAAACAGGATACACAAGTTACTGGGAGCCGTACTCTACGGGGTGCTATTTTTGTATAGTAGTACCTCAAAGTATGTTGCAGCCATTCTCAACAGGCACTATATTATAGAAATTCCAATAAAGTCAAATACTTTTAAAGGACAGAAATAGTTCTGAAAGTTTTGAAAGGTCGAATCCTTGAATAACTTTTATTGTAAATTGGTGCTATACAATAATTAAAATCTATTGAATATAAAGGTGGCTTTGGCTGTTGGCTTTTTACAGACGTGTTCCTGACGCAGTTCTCAGCTCTGCAGACGTCACGGTCAGTTCGGACGAGGAGGTTGGCAGCTGCCGAGGAAAACACAGAGGTCACACGCACTGCTCGTCTCGCGCACATTTTCAAGGAGATATGTGACATGATCACCAGCTACAAAGGTCAGATTTTATATTCAGTTACCTCCTTTCACCAAATCCTTGTAAATGTATTGAATGCAACAACTGTAACAACTGTTATGTTTGTATCAGATTCAGCTGGCCAGACACTTGCTGCTCCGCTGCTAAACCTTCCATCTAGAAAGAGGTAAGGGTTCCCACATACCCGCATACTGACTTACTCATTCATAACGGTTTTCTGTTTTGAGAACAGCTCAGTTTCCATGTTATCTTCACTATCAGTGTACAACATCCACATGGTGTAGCTTTATCTCCATTCTCACAATTCAATAGTGACAGTCCGTGCTTTGGTTTGTTTCTAGTATTGGTGCTAATCCATTTAAGTCAACACAATTGCAGCTCATTATTTCTCTGTAGCAGCACAGCAGTAGGATTCAGACATTTATTAGCTTAATAGAGACAGAAGGCGGTTTGTTGACGAACCAGACCAAACAGTATGTTGTTTCTGTGCACTTTTAGGAACAGCCAGTACTACGAGAAGGTGTCTGATCCTCTGGACCTGAGCACTATTGAAAAGCAAATCCTCACCGGCCACTACAAGACTGTGGAAGCGTTTGATGCAGACATGCTCAAAGTTTTCCGCAATGCTGAGGTATGCAGGTATCCCATTAGGTGCCTTCACTAATGTCCATAGGCTTTTATGCATTTATTGCTGCAGCGAGAGCAGCTCTCATTAATCCATGCCTCGAGTCAATTGCAGAAAAAGATGAAGGGTAAAGGCTGAAGCAACAAACTTCAACAAAGTCAGAGACAAAAATCTACTTTCTTTAATTCATTTACTTAATAGATCATGTACGTTTATAGTGATGGTTTCCATAGGTGTGAAAGCCCTAGAAATCTGTGAATTGTTGTGTTTTGTAATCAAAGTTTGACTTAACAATCTAGTAGGTCTTACTGTAAAATTTACTACAGGTTTAAAACTAAATATGAAAATTGTAACCAATGTAACCACATCAGTACAGAAAAATAATGTGCCTCTCGCTCTGTCACTCTCAAACTTCAAGGTCCAGCTTTGTGAGAGCAAAATTCTGGCACTAACAATACAAGCCCCTTTGATTTACATCTGTATAGCTGTGCAGTTTAAACAAGTGCCACTTGAAACCTCTTAGAGAAGCTTACTCCACCAGCCACAAGTTTGAAGTGGATATCTAAATTGAAAGAATTGTGCTGTGAAAAGAGTTGTGTTTGTGGCCTTGTCGCTCACTTTCTGCTGCTACAAATGAAAGTAATTTTCTGTGTCACTGACCTTTGCACTTCAGGAAATATCCCATGACAGTTCAAGTCATGTCAGTTTTTCTGGGACTTAATGATGATGTTGTGATTGCGACAAATAAACCTTCTTCAGCTTTACATATATGACAAATGTGATTTTGTCACCCAGTTTATGAGGTCTCTTTGGCCTTGAGGAGATGCATAAACAAGTCTAATTTCCAACTGTTTTGTGTTGACAAAAAACTTGTTTTTCTTCACCAGAAATACTATGGCAGGAAATCATCAGTCGGCAGAGATGTCTGTAGGCTGCGAAAAGCCTACTACAGTGCTCGCAACGAGGCTGCTGTCCAGATCGATGAGATAGTGGGTGAAACTGCCAGCGAGGCCGACAGCTCAGATTCACTAGAGCGCGAACAACATCATGGGTCGAGCGAGCCGGGCTCCCACGACAAGGACGATGATGTCATACGCTGCATCTGTGGAATGTACAAGGACGAGGGCCTAATGATCCAATGTGAAAAGTGCATGGTAAGATGTAGGTTTATTTATTAATAAAATGTGTCTTTTGGTTTAGACAAATTATACAAACAGCAGTAGTAGCATGCTGTCAAATCATTGACTAAAGCAGCCTGTGGTCTTTTTTTGTAATCATAGGTATGGCAGCACTTTGACTGCATGCGACTGGAGACTGAGGTGGAGCACTACTTATGTGAGCAGTGTGACCCTCGGCCTGTGGACACGGTAGGCAACTAAAACTAAACCATAATACAACACATCCTAATCCATTTTCTCATTGAATTGCATGTGGTGTTATGATTACAGGAAGTTCCCATGATCCCACAGCCCAGCTACGCTCAGGCTGGTTCTATCTACTACATCTGCCTCCTCAGAGATGACCTGCTGCTGCACCAAGGTATAATTAACACAAGTTGTTTGTATTTGAATTTTGTGTTAAACTACTTCTACTTGTCCCTCTGTGGACAGCTAACCTGCCAGTGTGTTGATGTTCATGTTGTGTGTGTTTTTCGCAGGGGACTGTGTGTATCTGATGAGAGACAGCAGACGGTCACCTGAAGGCCAGCCTGTCAGACAGTCTTACCGTCTCCTGTCTCACATCAACAGAGACAAACTCGACATCTTCAGAATTGAGAAAATCTGGAAGAATGAAAAGTAATAAATGATGATAGTGATACCTTTTTATTATGTGTAACTTTGTAAACAGTGAACGCCATGTAAAAGGTCACCCATGCTCAGATTTAAAGTCTGTCACTTTTACAAAAACCTCCTCCCTCCAAGTGCAGTGTGCTCTGATTGGTCAGTGGTACCTCCCTGTAGAGCTACATTAGGTCCTCTTTCTTATTTCTTATATATTTTTAACTGAGTAATTTTTTTATCTCAAAAACTCCTCAGGCTATAGCTTTTGGTTCTTAAGACCTTTTTAAATGATCACTAAAGAAAAATAGCAGAAAATAAAAAATAGGTCAACTTTAATGTCTTTTCAAGTTGTCTGTAAATAACAGTTGGTCTTGTGTTGTAAAGGGGTGAGCGGTTTGCCTTTGGCCATCACTATTTCCGTCCACATGAGACACACCATTCACCATCGCGGCGGTTCTACCAGAACGAGTTATTCCGCATGCCGCTCTACGAGATCATCCCCTTGGAGGCCATAGTGGGACCCTGCTGCGTCCTCGATCTTTACACCTACTGCAAAGGTGAGGGGAAAGTTGACAGTTGGCATTTACTTTTACTCTGCAAAAGTACTCATAAGAACTAACTTTCTGTGTCTTTGCAGGACGGCCAAAAGGTGTGAAAGAGCAGGACGTGTACATATGTGACTACCGCTTGGACAAGTCTGCTCACTTGTTCTACAAGATTCACCGAAACCGCTACCCAGTCTGCACCAAGGCGTATGCCTTCAACCACTTCTCCAAGAGGCTCAC
The DNA here is from genome assembly GCA_024416835.2 of Perccottus glenii. Classification (NCBI taxonomy): domain Eukaryota; kingdom Metazoa; phylum Chordata; class Actinopteri; order Gobiiformes; family Odontobutidae; genus Perccottus; species Perccottus glenii. The sequence continues at coordinate 9,311,991 of CM044562.2, forward strand.
GCCTAAAAGAGACTTCTCGGTGAGGAGCAGAAGCAGGATATGTTACTGATTTATTTGCACCAGAATATATTTTAAGAGGGGAGGTACAATTACAGCTAAAGCCATCTTACAATGTGTAGCCAGCCAATGGCAATCAAAGGTGAAGATGGGATGGGACAAATCAAAAAATGAGACTCACACCTGTTCATTGCACCTGAGCTTAGCAGGCAGATACCCCTTTGAAGATCTGTTTACATGCTGATGAGGTTTTACTGTTTTTAAGGATAATGGAAACAGCAACAGACTTATATTCATGCTTTCAATATTATTATTCAATAATATAAATACTTTTTTTTAAATTTTTGTTTAACAGACTTAAATAATAAAATACACTCAACAATCTGCAGAAAAATATGGAAAAGTTAAACTTTTAGATGTTTTACTTATAAAGGGTGTCCTTGTCCGTTGTAGCCAATGTTTTTCTGACAAAGAATTGTAACTTTTGCAGCCTCACTATGTTCCTGATAACTACAAGAGGAACGGCGGCCGCTCAGCCTGGAAAAGTGAGCGTCCCAAAGGTGACGGCTGTGAGGATGATGGCTCTTCTTGTGAACGCGGAGATGACTTTCTGCCCGAAGCTGACGACAGCAGAGGAGCTGAGGATGACATGGACATGGCTCCTGACCCCCCCGAACCCCTGTCAGGCAAACCTCGGCGAGCAGTGCACAGGAAGGGACACAATGATGAAGACGAAGAGGAGGAGAAAGAGGAAAGAGTGGAGCCAGAAAAACGCAAGAAGCCTGAGGAGAGCTCAGTGGAAAGGATAGGGGAGATGCTTGAACTGCCATTGTCGTCGGCCTCCTCACCTTTGCACCATCCCGCTCTGGGCCGCAGGGAGGCTCAGAGGGAACGGCTCAACAAGATTTTGTTGGATTTGCTGCACAGAACACCGAACAAGAATTGTGATGGCCCAAAGCAGGGGGGTATGTCCACAGACAAATGAGGGTCAAACTTTCAGACATTGTTATGTTTAAGGCAGGGAAAGATGTTTTTAATGTTTTAAGCATTTTGTCTTTTAACAGTGTTTTCTAATCTTCTGTCTTTCCATGCTTTATCTGAACTGTCATTTACACGGTCCTGCTGCTAAAGCTTCAAATATGTATTAATAGATGACTAAAAATAGTCCAAGCATTGTTTGATTGTTTGCCCCTTTACTGGAAACAACATTACCCAAATTTTAAATGAACCTATGCAGTACATTTCAACATTTCGTTAATTTTTACTTTTTATTTGTCATCTTTAGCACAATTAAGTGGCTAGTGCAGCTGCAGCATTTGGTGATAAGGCGTGGCAAAAGGGCAGGTTAGGAAGCAGTTTTTGGTCAGTTGGAGAAGAATGAATGAATCTAATCTAATTTGCAAGGGAAAGAGTAGAGTTTCCCACCAACCTGCTCAAAATGACGTTTCAATCATGACAGTATCAGTGGCAGAAGAAACCTGTCCCTTCCTTTACCTTTGCTGTCTTTGCTGTGGTGTCTCAGCTCCTAAGCGCTCAATCCCTCCTGGAGAAGGGTGCATGGTGGCTTCAGTGACGGATGCTTGGTTTTGGGGATTTTGTCGACAGAAAACTATGTCCACAACCCTTTACTTATAAGCAAAAGGTAGCAAATGGAGAGACAGTGAAAAGAGAATTGAGCATTGTTGGTTGTCCAACCATTAAGGGCCCACAATGGGTCCCTGGGGGCCTCTTCTAGCTTACCTCTTCTAAGACTGCCATCTCAAATGGTGTAGGGGTTGGAAAACGCTGGCGCCATGGCAATATAAGCACGCAGCAAGAGCTGACTAGGACTTTTGCTTATTTAGTAGTACTATGATGCAAAACAAAAATGGCCATAGGAAAAATAACCCATGCACTTAAATGCTTTGGACATTGCAGACATGGGTAAGAAATAAACCAAGTGGTACTGATTAGAGAGGGACAGAGAGAGAAAGGCAGTTTCTGTCAATGAGAATGCTGGAGAATGACTCCCCCCAGTGGGAGCTTGCTGCAACGACAAAACATGAGAAAAGGTCAGCGCCAGGAGAAATGGCATAGGAGAAATGCAAGTCGAGCAGTGTGCTCAGATGCTGCTTGGACATTTGGAGTTGGCAGGAAAGATGTTGTTGAACTGCACTTTGGTACCATGGATGTTATGAAGCTCTGTGTAATGTATCTATAATGGAAACACACTAACACTCAGTATTGGATGATGCAGTCTAAAAACAAATTTTTAAGTCTATTACCTTTTTTCCACTTATACTGTAACTCATTTAGGATCTGAAAACTGGGGTGGGTTTGTTTAGTAAAGGAAGGGAGGGGCCTTTAGGAGGTGGAGTTTGCGCTTTTTTGTCAAAGTGTCTTGTTGAGGTTTTAATTATCTAATACCTTTGTAAGGCAGTCAGCTTTGCCCCTTTGCTTGAAGTAACATGATTCACCAGCTTAACTAAGTCAAGCAGGGGACATCGGCTTCAACTGTAACGCCTTACACAGCCGTACTCTCTCTCGACTGCCTTGTGTGAGTGTGTGCGTGCACACTTATTGTGTGTCTGCACTATTCTGCCAGATTTCTTGAAAATATAACTTTTTTTTAAAAACAAACAAAAAAATTAAGGGCTCGATGGCAATTAACAGTTTAAAGAAAATTATGAAAACCAATACTTAACATAAAATGTATCGTGATGGTCATATTTTCTTATATTCTGTGATACGGGTGGGAGCTCTATACTGTATATTGGGATGGGAGGGACTTAAGGCTTTTCCTTAGTTGTCTTTAGACTACGTTCCTGGTTGCCATGGAGAATGTTTTAAAAGAAATTGTGATATTTGATGAGATTTCTTTTTTCCCCAAAATGCCTCTTCTAAAAAGGGACACCATGCAAATGTCCCAGTGTGGTAAACTGACAGAGAAACGAGACACTGACAGAAGGAGTGGAAACGGGAAGCTGTACAGTGCCAAGTTATGTAAATACGCATTTACATTGTGTCTCCAAAAGCAATATCTTGAAAATGGATTTTGTTTATTATTGTACTGTACAGACTCAGCCCTAAATGTATTATTATAATAATAATGATAATATAATTTCTTCCGTTTGTATTACTCTTATGAAGACACTTAAGCTTGGAGGAAATTACTTTTTTAATGTCCATAAAATCTCACCATAACTGTCCTGATGACATAAAAACTGAGTTTTTGTTGCCTATAAATAAAATTCATCTATGTACTGCATGAGCGAATGTCAAACAGACACACAAGGCATTGGGATGTGTCAGTGGCTCTGCAAAGACACCTTTGTCACTGAATATTGTTAATAATATAACTTTAAGGAGAAAATGGACTCCTTGTTTTTTGCTGCAAAGTGTTGAACACTAAAAAAACAAACCAACATAAAAATGTTATAATATTTTTAAATGGTGACAGAAACAAAAGTAAAACTGTCAGCCCAATATCATGTTTATTTTTTTCTTTTCTTTCAAATAGGAAATGATGAATTTTTGTGATAGCGGTCATTGTATAATGCTTGTACTTGTATTTGTGCGTTTTGTGTGATTTGTTTAGTTATTTTTAGACAATCACAAAATAAGATGCAAGCATTGTAAATGGCAGACTGGCAGATTTTGTGATGTGTACAGTTTGTCAGAAACCTCTTCCACTCGTTTGTAATTATGATTCTTAAGTCATGAAAAATGCTGTTGGTTTTTACTTTTTGTTTTATATTTGTTTTTTTGTTTTGTTTGTTTTTTAATAAAAGCACTACATTATTGTGAATCCACTTGAATGTGTTTTTGTGACTTATTGAAAGTCAAACAGAAAATGTGCTAAAACTAAAAGAAGTACAGTATTTAATATATGCTCAACAGTTTTACACTCAGTATTTTTATATATTACATGTGATTACATTATGGTTATGGTTGTTTGTCACTGTCTGTCTCTAAATGTCAGCCCTGCGACTAACTGGCCATTGTTCAGGGTGTACCCCGCCTTAGGCCCAAAGCTGCTGGGATAGGCTCCAGTCACCCGCGACCCCTAACGGGACAAAGCGGTAGAAAATGAATGAATGAATGATTACATTATGTTTGGGAAGTAGCGTTAAAAAAATGTACGCATTTACGGTAAAATATATATATTTAACCTAGTCAATGATTGTACGTTAGCATGCTCCCTGTGGCCTACCTATTCATTTTACATCTCGTGAGAAGGTCCAGGTCTGTTAGTACAATATCAACATAAAAATATGTAGTTTTCTGTAAGGAAATGCTAAAAGTAAAGATAGATGTTTTAATTTAAAAAAGTTTTATTTTTTTGATCTAAAAATATCTTATTTCGCGGCGTGTGTTGGTTGCCATGGAGACGCAGGGCTAGCAGCATACCGACTAGCTACGAAGATATTAGCAACGTTTTTAAATAACCACGATGAAGAAAAAAGTAAAGGATAATAAGGCGCACGTTGCAGTAGACGAGGAGGCTGCAAAACATTTAGGTGGTATAATATTCACTTTCATTAGCCCAACAATGGCACCACCTGTCAAAACACAGCTAGGTTAACGTACTTTCTTTCAAAAGAACACATTTATTACTAGCAGCTAGCGTTCGTGGTATCTGCTAACGCTATTCATTTATTAATTTATTTTAAAGCTGCTGAAAACAGAAAGAGTTTCTAAATAATGCCTTAGGTTTTCCGATTGTTCTTAGGCCAATCCCCGACTGAACCACTGCCCTGTCGGACCTTTGGTGAGTAACATTATCAGGCTGTTTTCCTGGTCTGTGACAGGTGTGGTGTGTACTGTTAAAGCTCTAAAGCCATTATCTTGCAGATGAATATCAGTGCACAGGAAATGTCCAGATAGATTTTCCCAAGCTTTGTGCTCTTCTGGACATAAAGAACATACCAGCTGTCAGCAGCAAACCACCAACAGGCCCTGCATCAGAAACTGAAGGAGCAGAACAGCCAGGTAAACCTCTTGTTCCCATGAATACTGCTATCTTGACTGAAACTTTATACTTGTTACACATTACTACATTGACTTAATGTGAGCGAGAATGTGGATGTGAATTTAACTTGATTCACTAACAGACAGAGACAAGTGTGTAATTGTTCATGAGGTCTACATGCCTAATTTCTCATTTTCCGAATATGCCGAAAAGCATTGAAGCGGTCCTGGAAGCAAATAGTGACGCATATCTTAAGTAAGATTCCATGTTGTCTTTATGTTGTCCCTGTCTGCCACTGTGGATACAATTTAAGAAGTTCAACCCAATTGTCCCATCATAATGCAACTTAACACTAGTACTTCTAATCTTATTTATTCTCACTTGTTCACAGAAGAAATAGAACCTAGTACTGCATCCTCATGGAGAATGCCATGTCTCCAAGTTGATCTGGAGAATAACAGCCCATTGAGCACCAAGGGTCTAAAGATCTATGGTAAGGAAAGAAAAGGCATTTAACTTTTTTATGGAATTAAATTATATTTTTGTCATGCTAAACAGGCTGGAAAGTAGATGATCCGGTTTTCCAAGTTTTGAAAAAGATTCTTCTTCATTTGAGCAGTCTTCAGAGCCTCTTGTAAGTATCAAAAACTGCTGGAGAGAGCAAGGGGGGCTTTTTGTTATCTGAGAGTCAGATTGCTCTCCATGTTTTGATCTTGTATGTTTTCATAATCTCTTGTTTTGTAGCTTTTGGCAAGCCGGGCTGACTGATCAAATGGTATTGTCACTCACAAACATGATGTCACTGGGCTGCAATCTTCGGTGAGACAATAAATGTAATTTGATTTTAACTAGTCTTATGTAGATTCAGTATTTTGTAAAAGGGTGTCCATGAGATACTTAAAATATATCCTTTATGAACCTCCATTTCATTTTTTATTTTAATTTTAATATCTCTTTATTATTTCCGTGTGGAAATTCCTAGTTGGCAGCCACACCAGGGGCACCCAATATGTTTTTAATGGTGGGAGATATCGCAGTACCTAGAGGAAACCCCTCCAAGCAAGGGGAGAACGTGCAAACTCTACCTAGAAAGTTCCCATGTGACCCGGGAGTCAAACCCTGGGTCGGACGGGACCTTTCTGGATGGAGTTTGCATGTTCTAATGGAGAAGTAGTTGAGCGATTTTGTCAATGTCAAATTTATAATGTCAATTTTATATAGCACACACAACCAGTGCTGCTCAAAGTGCTTTGCAGGCTCATTTATAGTGCACTTGAAAATAGGAAGGAAGTAAAAACAAACCAAACAAGACATAAAAGCAACAAAAAAAAACAATAAACCAGATTAAAATAATAAAACAAGGGTCTTTAGTGATGATTTAAAAATACTGAGAGACGTGGCCTGATATTAAGAGGTAGACTGTTCCAGAGTCTAGGTGCACCTGCAGCAAGGCCATGTGGCCTCTGGTTTTAAGACGGGTTTTTGGCCCCATTTACAGCAATACATGGTTTTGTATCTTCAACATTGCTCTTGTTTGCTTTTCTAAACTGAGAGAATATGCTTACAATAATCTTCTGTAGGAAATCTATCATCTTATAGTACACTTTTTACTATCCCTTTAAAACACTAACCTTTACTCCTCTGTTTCCTCTACTTTGTGTCAGTGTTGTGTATTTGGAGGGCAACCCACTTCCAAATCAGAGCTACCACCTTCTTCTCTCTGGGGACAGTGTGTAAGTTTACAATTAGTTATATTGTACATCCCCAGATTACAAAACACTCCAACTGCAGCAGAATTATCTCATTCGTGTGTCATCAAGCATCACTCACTTGTTCCTGAGAAATAACCACATCGGAGACGAGGGGGCACGTCTGATTGGCTCCGCTTTATCAACTTCGAAAACTACAAACAAGAACCTATTGTTTCTCAGCCTTGCCTTTAACAGTATTGGTGATGCAGGTGCTGCTTATATTGCACAGGTAAAGTGTAAAAAGCCTGTAAGTCTTAGTGTTGACTATATATAGTATGTTTCTCTAATGACAGCTGATGTTATGTTAATCCTACTCCATCTCAAGGGCCTGCGTTTCAATCGTGCCTTGCTCTATCTCTCACTAGCCAACAATCAGATCCATGACTCGGGAGCGGCTCACTTCTCCAAGGTATCCAACTTGTAAAAATGCTTTTGCATCTGCAGGTTAATTTATTTTAAATCCCATCAATCCTATTGCAATAAACAATGTAATTTTATAAGTTAGTCTTAATAAACCCATTTTTTCCCAGTTACTGTGTGAGTTTCCTTTAACTCATGAAGAGGTGGTGGAGAGGAGGAAGCTACTTGCAGAGAAGATAGATATGGTAACTGTGTACTGAAAACATCTACTGACTCCAAACATTAAAGTGATGTGAAAATGATAAAGCTACAAACTACATTTCAAGTCAAACACCCAAAGTATCAATGGCTTTACTATGTTTGAATCAGATTAGTTTATAAATGTGACTGTTGTAAGTGCATAAGTTACTCTCTTGACTTAAACACTAAGCTGTTGATTTGTGTTGTCTTTCAGACTTTCGGGCTTGATCCTGACCAACAGCCTCCTGAAGGACAGGGCTCAGGTTTAGGTGGCAATTCCCCAAACCCAGTTAAAGCAGACCCCAAGGGCAACACTAAGAAGAAGGTAGTTAAGCTGTTAAAAAAATACGCACTTTAAATTATTCCTTGACACTATGTTAAAATTATGTCATTTGCAGGAAATGGCTAAAAAAGAAGAGAAAATAGATAACGTCACTGCTATCAAAGAAAACGCAAAAAAGGGTGTCCAAAAGCGACCCAAAAGTAATTTTTGTGCTTGATATATACCTTTTACTACAGTATACCTCGTGTTTACTATCACCCATCTGATTGGATTTATTATTTCTTCTTAAACCACTTAAGCCCCTGATACAAAGGTGCCTCAAGCCAAAGGTGGAAAAGCGGGAGGCAAGAAGAAGCCGGCAATGGCAGATGCACAAGAGGTTTGTAAAGAAAAAAAAAATGAAAAAAGTTCATGCAGATATATAGATACTGTATATATTCTTGGTATTAGTTAAATCGTTGACTATGTTTTATTTTCTACAGGATAAATCATCTACTGCTGTAAATGAGGTTTGTATCAAACATGTCTTAAACCAGAGATGTCAAGAATATAAAGATGTTATGTGTTTTCTATGGGACAGCCCACACAGCCTGAGGTGGAGATAGTGAACCCCCTGCTGGACCAATCTGTGCAGTGCAGGGATGGACAGGTTTTCCTGCCTGGAAATACAACTCTTGTCTACCTCAGTTTGACAGGTCAGCAACTGACCCTAAAAAGCCAAATATGTTGTTTTTGTTTGTTGAAAACCTTGCACCCCTCTAATTCTTATCTTTTACAAATAGCCCTAAAGAGATTTTATATTAACTTTGTGTGTCATCTCAGAGAAAGGCATGCAATATTCCTACTTTACTTTTTGTCTTCATTATGGTTTGGCAATAATATCTATTTTGCTTGTATTATAGAAACTCTGTAACTGTATGTGTTTGTCAATAGGAAACAAAATAACAGAGAAGTCATTGCCTCTCTTCCTCTCATTGCTGGAGCAGCAGACAGAAGGAGGACGTCTGCTTCGTCTGGGTTTACAAGTCAGTTTAATTACTGTTTGATTTATGTATTGGTCTTTTAATTGGTAGGGTAAGGTTTCATGTTCATGTTTCCATTGAAGGAATCGGACAGAGAGGTAAAGTAAACACAAAGTGGCAGTGGTCACAATAGTAATGGTCTCCTAATCTTTCTCCTTTTAGAGAAACCACATTTCTCTCAGAGACCCACTTATCAAGTGTAACACTGAACAGACAGAAGAGGAAGAAAACAAGGCCTAGAGAAGAGACAGATTTTTTTTTCTATTTCATCTTTGTGCCACAACAAATTAACGCATTTACTACTTGTACTTAACACTACAGTAAAACAAGGTTATGGGGGAATAAATTATTTGTATTTTCACTTTTTATGTTTAGAAAATATAGTTTGTTACATATTATAATATAGTATAAACAAATATATATATATAATATTTAATAACACTGTTCAACCAAAAATAATAATACAGACTTGACATTAGTAAATATCAATAAATATTGTACCCATACAAATCTACAATTTACAATTTATTATACTGCCTTTAAGTGTCTCAGTAAGGGAATGCCACAATAATCTAAATGCAAAGACTGGAAGCCGGTGTATTTCTCTAAATCTGGTTTAACCTTGTTTGTATTATAGCTGCATAGAAATAAAACTGACTTTTTAATTGTATTGGTGTTGATGTATATTTAACCTAATGATAAAGTCTGTTAATGTGGGCGGAGTTTAGCCCTTTCCAATATGGCCTCTGTTCTGAACGTTATAAACGTCACGTCCGGTCCCTGCTCAAAGCACCCACAGATATCAACCCCTCGCTTCCGGTTATGCCTCCTTTTCGGCAGCGGCTATTTCTTCGCCAACATGCCAGTGAGTATCAGGAGGCCACCCCATCATGACATTCTCACCGTTTAATAAATGATTGGAGGGGCAGTAGATGGCTCATTGTTTACGTGAAGATTTAGCGATTCGACTTATGTCGGTTTTAGACGCTTAGGTTATGTATTAGTCCCAGTTTTAAAGCAAAAAACGCAGCACGTTTGAGCGCATTGTGAGACAAGATGGCCGCGCGCACGCCGCAAACATGGTGCTAATTTCCACAGCGAAACAATTTCCCCAATAATTAGCAATTATTTAATTATTTTTTATCATTTTTAGTTTAAACGTTTATATTAGTTGACAGTAGAAAAGTTTGTTATCCCATTGTTACCCTCAGATTTGCGGAAGTGCATTGAAGACGTAGCCTGTTACTCAAGCCAAAGAAGTAGGCCACGCAGTAGGTCCATCAGGGCCAAACAATGCCAGCACAGATATATGGTTAAACTATGACAATAGATTATATGGTATTGCCTTACTGTATTAAAGGCAATTAATGGCTGGTGTTTCTATTTAATCATACTTGTTTTATTCTGCACAGCTTGCAAAAGACTTGTTGCACCCATCCCCTGAGGAGGAGAAAAGGAGACACAAGAAGAAGCGTCTTGTTCAGAGTCCGAACTCTTATTTTATGGATGTAAAATGCCCAGGTACAGGATATGTTTGTACAAAACACATATCAAGTGATAGAAAGCAATGACAACAGATTAATTTTGGGAACAAAGCTGACATTATCACGGTCTTTTTCAGGATGCTACAAGATTACAACGGTGTTCAGCCACGCTCAGACAGTTGTGCTGTGTGTTGGCTGCTCCACGGTCTTGTGTCAACCGACTGGAGGCAAAGCCCGTCTCACAGAGGGTCAGTAGTAGTTTTTACCCAGTGTCTGTTACAGCAATTGTTTAACAGCTGCAGATATATTTAAATACTTCAAATCCATATGGACCACATTGTCATCCAGGTCATGGCCTACCATAGTATTTGTGTTTAAGGTACCAAACCCACTAACAAGATTTTACTTTTTGCCTCCTCACTTGTTTGAGTGGCTAAGCGCACAGGTGTAGATGTAATGTTCAATACTTTTAGCACAAGATGCATTCATTTTGGGTAATAAGCTATTTTAATGGTGTAGGTTCATGAAGGCTAATGTTGTCTATTACTCTGATCATATTTAAAAAAATCATGTTTGTCGTTGCTGGGCGCACTGCTAAGTGACTGGATTTCCTGTCTGTGGTCTTCCAATCTCATTCCAGTGCAAGATCAACCTCGGTTTGCAGAAGGGTTGAGCTAGACCACTGGCTCCCCCCTTTCGAAGGCTGAGAACAAATCTGCCATCTTTAGCTCTAGTGCCTTAAAGCTTTTACATTTCCCAGTTTAGTTGGCCAACCTTGTGCTGCCCAGTCTTGCCCTAAGGTTGTAATGTAAGACAAATGGAAGAAATGTAGCCCTCATCAGGCACATGATGTGACATGACTTTAGTATCAGCAGTGACAAAGACAATGTGCACTGCACGCAGTATTTCTGTACAGTAAGGCCTCTCTTTGTCAGCACTAGTCTGATGTCTTTGTGCTCCTCTCACAGGGTGCTCATTCAGGAGGAAGCAGCACTAGTTTCTCTCCCGGAGCTGGGGAGAAGGAATGGACCGGTTGATATCAGCATTTGCATCAGGAGCCTGATCTGAGATCTGCAGATGGATTTACACAGTTTCTCTAAGGTTGCTGTAACTCCACCCTCCAACCCTGTCTCTCTAAATAAAATGTTTTGGCTAAAGAAATTGTTTGTTTGGTGCTGTATTGAAGTTCATTAGGATTAAATGCAATTTAGTTTAACATTATGACAACATTAATTCTGAAATTTGCTGCAAAACAATACAAATTGTATCCTTTTTTGCATTTCAAGCTCTCTTATATTTGCAAGCTGGTCTCTATTAGAAAGGGCTAAAAGAAAGGGCTGTTAAAGCCCAGCACAGTATACAAAGCCAAGAGTAGGAGAGAATATTTAAAATTTTTTGGAACAAAAGGAATATATAGGAAGTTGAATTTAGTGTTTTAATGTGTTTTTTAAAGATGGCTACAGAATCTACTGATCTTGTAGCAGCAGGTAAATTTTCCACCAATGTGGACCGAATCCAGAGAAGGTACGTTCCTCTTTGGGATGGTACCACCAGACGTTCATTTGCAGAGCGTAAGGATCTGGTAGGAAAATAAATAATAGCAGTGCAATGTGACCAGAATAATCCAGGTTTTTAGTATATATTTTTTTATTGCTAAGTGGCAAACGAGTTACCAGTAGGTGCAGTAGATGCTCAGAAAACAAGACCCAGCATTTATGATATGCACACTCGGCTGTGCAATAGGGCTCAGCGGTAGAGCTGTCCTATAACCGGAAGGTTGGCGGTTTGATTCCCGCTCTCCCCTCTTAACCCTCCTTGCCTCCAGTGACAGCACTGGTGTATGAATGTGTGTGATTGTTGCACTGGTGTATGAATGCGTGAGAATGTATCAATAAATTAATAATTAGTTGACAGCGGTGTTTTAAAAAAATAGTGTGGCATTCAATCACTGAGGTCATGAGACAAAACAGGTGTGAATCAGGTGGCCCCTATTTAAGGATGAAGCCACCAGCACTTGTTGAACATGCATTTGAAAGCCTGAAGAAAATGGGTCGTTTAAGACATTGTTCAGAAGAACAGCGTACTTTGATTAGAAAGTTGATTGGAGTAGGGGAAAACCTATAAAGAGGTGAAACAAATTATAGGCTGTTAAAATGATCTCCAATGCCTTAATATAGAGCAAAACCAGAGAGACATGGAAGAAAACGGAAGACAATCATCAAAATGGATCGAAGAATAACCAGAATGGCAAAGGCTCGGCCAATCATCAGCTCCAGGATGATCAAAGACAGTCTGGAGTTACCTGTAAGAACTGTGACAGTTAGAAGACGTCTGTGTGAAGCTAATCTATTTTCAAGAACCCCCCGCAAAGTCCTTCTGTTAAAAAAGGCATGTGCAGAAGAGGTTACAATTTGATTTCTCTAAAGAGAAATGGAGGAACATTTTGTGGACTGATGAGAGTAAAATTGTTCTTTTGGGTCCAAGGGCCACAGACAGTTTGTGAGACGACCCCTAAACTCTGAGTTCAAGCCACAGTACACCGTAAAGACAGTGAAGCAAGCATCATGATACGAGTATGTTTCTCCTACTATGATGTTGGGCCTAGTTATCGCATACCAGTTTGCATTTGTCAAAAGACTTGAAGAGGTCATGTTGCCTACCGGACGAGGACATGCCCTTGAAATGTTTGTTTCAACAAGACAATGACCCCAAACACACTAGTAAAGTCTTGGTTTCAAACCAACAAAATTAATGTTATGGAGTGACCAGCCCAATCCCTGGACCTTAATCCAATCAAGAAGTGGTTTCTGAAGCAAAACCAAGAAAATAATTGTGGACTGTTGTTAAAGAATCATGGAGTGGAATAACAGCTGAGAGGTGCCACACAGATGTGAAGCACTTTTAAAAAACTGTGGTCATACAACTAAATATGAGTTTAGTGATTTACAGGATTGCTAAATCCTAGAAACAAAAGCGTTTGTACAAAATAGTTTTGAGTTTGAGCAGTCAACGGCAGACACTGCTATTTTTTTGAACACACCCCTTTCAACTAATTGTTGAATTTGCTTTCTGAAAATCTACTGCACCTTCTGGTAACTTGTTTGCCACTTAGCAATAAAAAATATACAAAAAATCTGGATTATTCTGGTTAGTCCCATTGTACTGCTATTATTTTGAACAATACTGTAGGTCTGTATTAGTGAGTGAAGATATAAGGTTTGGAACCAGTGGTGGTCTTGTAGACCAAGAGCATAGCTTTGAACCTGATGGGTGTCAACCAGAAGCCAGTGTAACCTAATGAAGAGAGGAGTTACGTGTGCTCTCTTCGGTTCATTAAAGACCACTCTTGCCGCTGCATTCTGGATCAGCTGCAGAGGTTTGGTCGTGCAGGCAGGGAGTCCAGCCAGTAGAGCATTGCAATAATCCAGTTTGGACAAGACAATACCCTGGACTAGGATTTGCGTAGAGTGCTCAGATAGGAAAGGTCTAATTTTCCTAATGTTGTAGAGAATGAATCTACAGGACCGACTGATGCTGGCGACATGGCTTATGAAGTTTAGTTGATCCAATTACCACTCCCAGCCTTCTGACAGTGCTGGACGGGGTAATGGTTGATGAACCTAGTTGAATGGAGAGGTTGTGGTAGGTCTTTGGGTTGGCCGGAATCACGAGCAGTTCTGTACTTGGATGTTGCCTTTGCCAGTCTCAGGGCTTCAATGACTGAGAGCAGTGCAGTTTCGGTGGAATGTCCGCTCTTGAACCCAGACTGGTTGCGGTGCAGGAAGTTGTTCTGTGTGTCTTTATGGTTAGCACTGCAACTGGGCGGATTCAGATTGTTTTACTAACACTTAACTGAAAAACCTGCATATTATGCCTTTAAAACTGAAATGTGTAAGCGCATATCTCCAAGCCACATCAGTATTTTTTACACACACTAATAATCAACACTCTATAAATTGGCAATTTTGATAATGCAGTGTTTAATTGTAAAACAGCATATTTTCAAATTTCCTGAAAGTTAGCATTTGTGGAGGTAAAAGGGTTGTGCCCCAAAATTCAGACATGAAGCTACACAGACAAAACAAATGCACTTCTTCAGTCAGTGAGAGTCACAAAAAGTCCCTTTTTGTAAGGACATCACAGGTGCAGTCAAAATATTAACAGTTTTCTAAATCTTATACATTTTTGTTGCTACAAAGGCTACATTATTTATACACTTTTGGGTCTTTTTGAACAACCAGTCCTTATAGTATGGCCCAAATATCCTAAATGGTGACTCGTTGTTGGGGATCTTCTGGGACATCCCTGACGGAACTGTTTCCAGTCCCTTTGGTAAGTTTTTCTACCTGTCTCCTTCACTGTCCCCCGCCGCCTCTGCTTTGCCCTCTCTCTCTCGAAGCAGGTGGCGAATAGATGAATTTTGGGTGGACAGTGTGCTCGACAAGAGGGGCATGAGGATCCTAAAGCCCTCCCTGAGCTCCTCCACGTTCTTCTCTAAACCATGGATGTGGGTGTCCATCTCTTCTCGGCAGCCCTGCACCTCGGTCAGCACGTCGTACATCAGGTTCTGCATCTGTATTTGTGTTTGTGTCCAGTGTTGTGTAAAACAGGCAAAGAGAAGCCACCAGAGATATTACACACTGCTGTATTTTGGAAATAGCATAGGTTACGTGTCTTTTTTTTAAAGTCACTTGCCTCTCTTACCTTCATTATATCCACAAGGGAGTTTCCTTGGTCGGCCAAGATCCTCTTTTCCATCTTTACTCTTCGCAGTCTGCACACAAATTAAACTCTCATTTCCATTTCTAAATTACTTTAGACCTACCTACTCTTAAACTGCCTTGTGTGACAAAGGCCAATATAGTTTGCAGTGTCCTATGTGTCAGATGTAAAATATGTCAAATTAAATTAATCATCTCACATCCTCTCAATCCCCATGTTTTATTCCACATGTGCTCTACCTGAACTATGTGGAAGTGAATTTATCTGTAAAGTACCTTTTTTTTTTTTAACCAGTTCACAGGAGAAAGGAAACATAACAGAGCAAACGTTTATGACAGAAGCCATAGTAAACATTGATTAGACTTCAACTCACTGAAACAATGTCATGAGGGCTTAATTTCATTAGCCCTTCAACATCATTCGGCTGGTGATTACTGTACAGGTATAATGGCCCTTTTGGTGACATCTGGTGGTGAAAATGTAGACTGCAATTTCACACCTCATACCTTTTCAGAGCAGCCATGGTAGCCTTGTGGGGACATGTTGTTGACAATAATTTAATTCACAAATGCCATAAACCCACAGGAAGGAAGTTGTTTGTAGGGAGCTCTAAACACAAATGCGGTCATTATATAGGATGTTATAGTTTTGACTGATGGCCATAATACACATCTCTGGCCATAACACTTGATGAAAAAAGTTTATACTCAGAACCATTAAATAAGTGTGAAAAGTGAATTATATTAAGCATATGAGAAGAGTCTCTTATATTTATAATGCTAATAAACGGTGGAGTACAGCTCCTTATTTGCAGGGTGACTTATCGGAGGCTGAGTGTCTTACTGGTGGATGGCCAGCAGCAGTTTCCTCTGGTGAATGCGGACCCGGCTCTGGTCTCGTTGACTGGGCAGCTTCGCGTGTTTGTAGATCAGCCAAGTCTCTCTCAGCACATTCGCTGCTGCAATTTTTATCTAGCAACAGATGCATATTTACACAGGGGAGTTATTTTATGTTTATGCATAAGATATAAAAGTTATTTACTGGACATAATGATCAATATGAGAATTTAGATTCAAAAATACATTGCTCGACTGTCGCAGTGGAAATACTTAAGTGATTTTGTTTCAGATTTAGTCGTCACAGTTGACATTTTCTAAATAGGACGAGGAAGCATGGAGGCTGCCAACAGATAATCACACCATGTTCTTTAAAACCTTCTCTGAAATGACTCTTGAGCAGAGTTTTCACCCAGTGCCATTTATTCTGGTAAAAGCAACTAACACATAACATTGTACTTGAGATATTTGTCCAAAAAACTACTGCTCATGTATGGAGCCTGGGCCATTTATTTGTAAAACACTTGTTCTACTGTCTTTTGATTAAAAACTAAAAATATTGTTATCATATACAGTTTATCAATGCAGGATAAAGCTCATTCTACCCTTTTGGTGATGTGGGAGTCCATCATAAAGTTGTGGACATGTTTCTCGGCCCGGGTCAACTCCAGTTTTCTGGCAACCACCGCCACAACCAGCACCGTGCAGCCTGCCCCCTGTTTGAACGAGCAGCTGTGACTAAAACACACACAAACATTAGCAGCTACTATAAATCAAATATGATGTCTTTACCATGATCCCAGTGAGCAGGCAGATGCTGCGGCCACAGTAAGTGTGAGGCACCACGTCTCCATAACCAATCGACAGAAAGGTGACAGAGACCATCCACAGCGCCTCCATGTAGTTACTGCTCAGGTCCCGGTAGTTGTGGTGTCTGCAAGAGATGGGCTCATCAAACTCAACTGGGATGAGACTTCTCTGATCTTTTCAAATCTTCAATCACTTTTCATGACTTTGGACTTTTTTGGCAGCATCTGATGTTCAGGCTGCAATTCCACACCTCACTCTTTTTTTAGAGCATGTGAACAGCTATTGAGCCCTACAAGGACATCCGGTTGTCTTTGAACAAACCTAGAGGAAATATGTCTGCCAGTGATTTCACTTTACAGTAGAAAAACTAAACTTTAGTGTGTCTTCTCTGGGCAGTAGTTGAAACAGGAAGTAATGGTACTACAGTATATATACTTTTCAACAATATAATACAAAGAGCACCTTTAAATGAAAAACATATGCTCATACAGATGTTATACAACTTGAAATAGACAGAGATTACATTTCCCCCCAAAAATGAATGTCAAATCAAACATGGATTGTTCCTAAGAGTGGATCTTGCCTTCTGCGGTTCTCACTGAGGTGTCTTTTTTCTCTTAGCTTTTGTTTGTTTGTTTGTTTGTTCTTCCTCACCCTGATGGAGTAAAAAAAAATGGCCAAATGGAGATTGCTACTGAAAGCCACTATCATATCTATACAAAAAATACATGATGATGATGATGACAAGAAACTAATGTGACAAACTTTGTGGGACTTTATTTGAAGGGGGGGCTACTTGTAATTGTTGAAGAGCCTGTAGCTGTTTATTTAGGCACATTACAGCTTATATCAGCATGTATAACTCAACTGTATAAATAAACTAGGGGAACATTTTAAAGACATACCTCTCACAAACATGCAGGCCCCACGCTGCTACAATCCACAGAGAAACACTGAAAATCATCAGCACCGTCCCGGGATAGTTGGTCATGAGAGTTTTCCCCACAAACCTTGTGTTGAAGTGAATCTATAAAGGACAAACACAATTAAACATATCATGATTATGACACTGTGGGGTCTATTTAGGAAAGCACCCATCAGATTAAGATTATATAAAACAGAGGAGATGAAGGATGAAAAAACGTGTTCTCAATCTGGCTCAATACACGCACAGTGGGTTTTGCGTTGCAGAAGGGGACACAGAGGTCATTTTTTGTCACTTTTGAATGGCGCATATGAGGGAAAGGGATTAGCAGCATGGACATAATCAGCCGAGCGAATGAAAGCACACAAGCGAAGGAGAGCTGCAGCGATGGGACGCATCAGCATATGAAACCACTTAGGACTCAAGAAGCATGGTCACACCTCAATTGTCACTTGTCTACAGACCTCTCGACCCACCTATAGGCACAAGACAAACAAATGAGAGGTCCAGAAGAGAAGCCAAAATCTTAAATTGCTGGCTGCCCCCAAATGACATATCTTATAATTTAGGCATTTCTAATCTACATTGGGCTTTTTCGAGTCCATTGTGTGTCATGTAAGCATTGTACTTTGATTTTAAAAGGGGCTTGACTATGGTTGATGTGTTACCCATAGCAACAGCACCACAGGTCAGGAGAAGTAACCAGGAGTAATGACATCAATCACCAAAGTAAACCTAAAAATGGCCAAAAATGTTGCCAGTGAAAGAAATACAGACCAGTCCCACCTGAAAATACTTCAATAAAAGCAAAAGTCACAAAGCAACATTACAAAAATGAGAGCTGGTGTATACATCTTCCACGTATTGTGCAATCAACACAGATTTATGAAGTTTGTGTTGAAAAAGTTTGAAATGTGTTTTTGCACTGGTAACTTGAAGAGCCTGAAGAGTGTGTTACTCCTGTCTGCTTCTCCAATGACACCAACTACTGCATGCATTACTCACTTACTACTATCCTAAAATACATACAATTCTTACTTCAACTTTACTTTAGTACTGTCCCAAAAACAAATGCTAAAAAGTCTGAATGGTGCTGAAATTGGTGGAAATTAGACAATGGTTGTGAATAAGAGCCTCAAATCTAATCTAATAAAAAAAGACCTTCTGATGCCCCCAGAGTCTGTGTGAGCCTGTGTGTCACCTTGTTGAGTGCCCCAATGCTCCGGGACGCTGTGTCAGTGAAGAGGCGACTGTGCAGCATCATGGCCCGTCCCAGCAGGTACAGCCGGAGGAACATGGGCAGAGCCAGGATGATCTCCAGCTCAGTTTCGGACAGAGTCTGACGTACGTTTGTCTTTTGGAAGTACGCACTCAAACCCACAGGATACGGATGAATGGCCACCGCCAACAGCTCCAGAGCGATCAGAGCCAGGCGGTCGGTCGTCATGGCAATGCGCCAGTCCTCAGCCCCAATGTCATGGACGTAGAGCTGAACAAAGACATGACAGAAATGTTTTGTAATGAAAAGTGAAGTATAAGCTGTAACGTGATTAATAACAATTACACTGGGCTTTTTATAAAGAAAAACACTTAAGAGCAGAGCACCTTTACAGACCCTTACAATCAATCAACCTGAGAGAAAATTGGGTTTTTGGTTGAACTGCTCACAATTTATTTTCATATAAGTGTTTCTGAGACCTTAAGTTGACACTGCAAAGTAAGAAAAAGGAAAAATCAATCTAATTTCTGAGTGAAAAGGTTCAATTTTTCAGTGTAATAATTTATAAGCTACAATCTGCATTGATCTTTCAACAGGACTATTTTCTTATGTTTTTAAATGTACTTTGTCTCCAATAAAGATATTACAGTAAATTGATTACAACTATTATTTTTAATGTCTGCACAGAGTGGTCTATTATCTCATCTTTCAATGACTGACATTTTAAATGAGACTAAAGTGGTATCGAGATAAAAATAAAGCTAAATGTCAAGTGTAGTTCATGTAATTGCTTTAATATAGGTCTCTAAAATGGCACGACATGACATTTCACACAAATGCATACCATTAACTTAATGGATTTTTATGAAAAACACACATTACCTGCACCTCGCAGCAGTGGTAGGCGACGATGAGGCCGACCAGTATGGCCGTGGACAGACTGATGACAGACTTGAGCGCCAGTGAGTAGATGGAGCTCTGTGACAGTTAAACAGATAAAACATGACATTACTGTATAATATCCTAATCTTATATAATGCACTTAATTTGACACTTAAAGGCTTAATGCACAATATGTAACAGATGGACAGTGGCTCGAACATATCTGTGCTACTTTATACTTTATGCTGCTTTTTAGAGTAAAATGACACGAGTATTTAATATTTACTGTCTATATTTTTCTTCTGTAATGTTCGTTTCTGTCAGTAACAAGGCATCATTGGCATTGAATAGTCAGTCTCTTCGGAGAAAACAGCTGTTTCTTGACAGTGCAGACATTTTATGGTAAATTATACCAGGCACTTACAAAGCACTTGTTACAGAGAAGTCTGTCCTTTTCACATAATTGTACCAGTTTGTCATAACGAAGACGCCTGAGGCACTCAAAGGGGTGATAGATTAAGAAGCCTTTAATAATTCATAACAGATTTTCCTTCATTACAAGCCTTTTTTTTTTCTTTCAAAATGAGGATTTAGAGAGATCCTCAGCTGAAAAGCACCAGCGAGACACTATTTTAGCACAAAGTAGCATAATGTTTGATAAATAAAGGGTAGTAGACTGGAAGTTTATAATTTTTAGTTTGGAGACAAAACATGAGACTAGAGGGAGATTAGACATCCACTAATCACAGAAACAGCTACAGAGCCTTAATTATTTGCAAGTCTTTACTTTCCAGGTGCCTTGAAAGAGTATAGCCCTGGTTTGAATCACATTTTGGGCATGTTTCTTTTGCATTATACTTCTAACGTTTCATTCCTTCATACTATCATTATGCCAAATCTATATCTAAAACAGTAATCCCTTTCTTATGAGGTACCTGAAGCTTTCCCTCTGGTCTGACCTTGCTATAGACGCTCCAGGACAGCTCCGTCTCCATCACCATCAGGATGACCCCGAATATTCCCACGGCCAGAGCAGAGTCATTCAGCCTCTGTCTCCTCAGAAACAGGGCCCTCCTTCGAACCAGACGCCACCCGATGTTGTGCGTCCTCCAGTACGGGTCGTCGTTGGCCTCTCCTTTAGTTTTGGGGCTGAGGTTGAGAGGGTTGGGCCTCAGACGCTGGGGGAGCAGAGTTTTGATCACAGGCGGCGGCTGATGAATGATTTCTTGTGGCTCATCGTCTTTGTTTGTGATGATAATTTCTGGTAAAGTCTGGCGTTCTTGCATTTCGACAGTTTCTGAAATGTTACAAACTCTACAGTCTCCATCTTTGCTGTTGTCAAAGAGAGGCCTGCAGTGGGCTTTGTACGGGGACCCGCTCTGAGACAGGGGGACGTCAGTGAAAGAGGTGACCCTCTCCTGGAGCCTATGCCCACCAGTGTTTTTACTTTTACTCTTGTGTCCTATGCTTCCACCCTTTGACCTTTTGTCACTTTTCTTCTCCTTGCCTTTGGTTTTCTTGTTTGGTCGAGGAGACGACGTGACAAACAGGTGGCCGTTGTACAGAGGGCTTGTTGCCAAAGGCTGGGTCCTGTCCAGCCACACGGGGGGGTCTGCCATGGTCTGCACCGTGTGGTGGATGCCACATTGAGAGGAACAGGCCTGAGGTTGGAGCACAATCCTGGGGGGCAGGAGGGGGCGCAGGGGGTCCTCCGCATCATCTCCGTCCGCCCCCGACAGGTTCAAAGAGGGAGAGTGCTCCATGGCAACAGGATTTACGCCGAACGGGACCAAACCTATGGGATTATGGGAAAAGAGCCAAAGACTAAAGGTCAAGTACTTGATACAAGTGAAGGGGCTGGCACTATGTGGGGAAGAATAACGTCATTTTAGAGGCCAGTGCACAATAATAATAAGTGGATGTAATTTCATACCAAATGCTCTGATCTCTAACGGGACAAAGCAGTAGAAGGTGACTGGATAAATGAATGAATGGTTGGATGTTCCCTGTCTCATGCCCAGAGCAGATGGTATAGGCTCCAGTAAAAGATAAGAATATGAAAGAATTAAATACTGTGCAATAGCAAACTAACAATGTCTGTGCCATCATTTTTTTCACTCAGCTGTTATTTTTCTGAGAAAACCTTCCCAAGTTAATGCATCTCAGCGATGTTTTAGAAATTACGCTCTTGTTCAGCCTGCAGGTAACTTCTCAAACACTGGTAAACATCCAAAGCGTATACTGTGCAGACAGCATGTGTGGATAAATATGGGTAATCCTTTGATTATTAATTATTATTGTCCACAAATCAAAATCATATTTTGTATTTCATTCTTACCTTTTGGTCAAGTATCCCTCTTATAACCGAATGTTATAAACAAATAAACCACAGTCTGACTCAGAAACTGGACTCGGTCCTCGTCTGGGCATGAAGGTCACATCTGTCTGACCGACAGTGGGATGCTTTAAGTAAAAGCCTTCTGTGCCTTCAGCAAAACTCCTTCACTGTAAAGATATTCCCTTAAAAAAGGTTCTGTCAATTCATTTCAAGTCCGACACATGAATGAAATAAAAAATATTCATTGCTCTGTCTCTGTGGGAACTTTGAACAATCCATTAGTCGCCTCAGCGCCCTGGAGCTCCTCCCATAGGTTCAAGGTTATGAACTCCGCTGCTTATGACGACACTAGAGCTAAACCAGTCCATATCAGTTACATTTTCTGGCATATTCTTCTCTTGTTTCACTGTTTGCTGCTCTGTCCATCCCCATTGTCGCCTTCGTCCTCCTTAAAACCAGAGGCTTAACGACGGCAAAGACTCTAAGTTGCAGATGTTGCATGAAGCAAAGTCAAAGACCCAGTCATCTGTCCGAGTTTTTTTTAGCTGGGATTGGCAGATGTAAGTGGGTGTCAGCGCAGACGTCCTAAATAAGTCGGAAGAGGATGCCTTTTACATCTCTTTTTCACATGAAACCGATCCAATTGCTGCTATTTCTTTCCATTCAAATAAGTTACAAAACTTGCTCAAAGCACAAAATATAATCTCCATAGCACAATGATTGTCTTTAATATCAATTCCACAGATTAGTATGGCAGATTAATCAAACCGAGGAGATCTGATACTTATGAGCTTATGAAAAATCAAACCCATTAACCAAACAATATGCACTGAACAGTGGACGTAGCATTAAAGTCATAACAATGACATTGGACTGCATCATTTTATTTATCTAAATCCCAGCGACAGATGGGTGTCCAGATAATAGAGCTCAGAGTCTAAATGGAAAAAGATTCAGAGGAGCAGGGGGGCTGTGGGGGCGGCTGCTTCCGGATAGTAGCAGGATAAAGACGACATTATCTAATCTGAAGATATCTATGGGAAGACTTACAAGGGAGCACAAATGTGTATACAGGTACATTAAAAAACAACTCTGCTTTAAGACTTAAGCAGCTGTTGTATATCGTCTGGATTTCACTGTTGAGTCCAAAGTTGTGGTAAATACAGATGCAGAGTCCAGGGCTGGGGTCACGGGCGTCACATTGAGAGAACACAAACTACTGTGGAGAAGTAGTGTGGACACTGAATACTTGTGCTGTTCTGAGGAAAGCCCACCAGAGATTGAAACATCCAAAAAAGTGTGTGTGTGGGTCGTGGGGTGTGAAATCTACAATGTCAGTTTGAAAAAGAAAGGCTGTAAAAGTTTAGGAGACCTGTTTCCCAGCAAACTGCCTTTTTAATTCAGCATCAACACTAGAAAAAAACACTTAAACCAGTTGAAGCTTTCATTGAGACTTTTATTCTTTGTTTATTACTATTTATTTTATGATTGTTGTGGAGAGTGAGAGTATATTCAGACTCAGTTAATTGCACTGAACTCACCCTAATCCCAAACAGCCTTGTCACATTTAGTTAATAATACTTAATTATTAACTAAATGTTAATTAAATTATTAATAACTGAACCATAATACTGGTTCATGTCTCCTTTACCACAAAATCAATCACCGCCTAAATGTGGCATAATTGGTCAGAGGGTTGTTCAGCCTACCCTGGTCCGCAGGAGGGTAGGCTTTCAGCACAACTGTCTGATCGTCTTCGATGTAAACCACCACAGAGTTACTTGGGTTTAGTCCTGGTTTAGCCCGGTTTTTCTCAGGTTTAGTCATGCACTCAGCTCTGTCATCAGTCCTCGATTAGATCTGTCTTTACCCTGGTGTATGTTTTTATCACTTTATTCTAAATTTACAGTCGGCAGCCACCACCAGGGGGTTGGCATGTTTTTAATGTTGTTGGGGGAAACCAGAGTACCCGGAGAAAACCCACCCGAGCACGGGAGAGCATGCAAACTCCACACAGAAAGGCCCCGTCCTGCCTGGAGTCAAACCCTGGATCTTATCTTATCCAAAATGTTAACCACAGCGCCACCACTGCTTTTGACCACCATGTGGTGACATGGTTTTGTTCCATGTCAAAACCGGAACATGGTTTTGATTTGGTTTAGTTAGTGCTTTTTGATCTAGGAGCAAACACAAGTCTTTGGCCCTGGTTCTGAAAGGAAAGCAATAATTCTGTCCATTTAACAGTTATGTCTTTCTCTGTAAATAGATTGGTTCACTCAGGTGGCATTTTGGACACAGTTAAAACCAGAGATGGAAAGTAACTAATTACATTTACTCTCATCTCAAACTTTTCTGAGTAGCTTTTTGTGTACTTCTACTTTTAAGGTAGTTTTTAAAATCTGTAATTTTACTTTTACTTAAGTATAATTTGTTTGAAGTATTGTACTTTGTTACATTTTAAATCAAATCCGTTACTGAGTAAAAAAATAAATAAAATAAAAAATCAAATGGGGAAAAAAATCGCTTCGAAACTACTCCACTGATTGATTGATGGCGGAGAACAACGCAGCTAAACTGACAGGAACGATGGAGACGTTGTAGAATAATGTTGTAGGTGTAGTAAAATTAATCTTTGCTGTTTCTGTATTAACAGAAATATCAAATATGCATTTTGAAATTCTGGTCTATGTAAGACAACACCTTGACCAGATGGCAGAGGCAGCGGTGGAGCAAGATGAGTAACATTCATCAGATGAAGATTTCTTACACAGTACAGAGGATTTATATTATCTTGTCTTTTTTTGAACTACACTACCCCCACCCCAGCTGTTTAAAAAAAAGTAACGCAGTAACTTTTACTCTGAGTAAATTTTTAATGAGCTACTTTTTACCTTAACTTGAGTAGATTTTTAGACTGGTAACTTTACTTTTACTTAAGTAAAATTTCAGTGAAGTAATAGTACTTTTACTTGAGTACAAAATTGTATTACTCTTTCCACCTCTGGTTAAAACGTCCTAATGTATGTATATCAAGGCTAAACCTCATCTCTGCACCAAACAAACATCTCATCTCAAACTTTTCTGCCGCAGAGGCTTTCTGAAATGATGTTGTCCCTTTAACACCGAGACGCCGACAAGATATACGCACATCTGCAAAGCTTCAAATTAATTCAAACACGCAGCCAAGAGCTTATAAATCCTGTGGCAGGAGCTGGTCGTCTAAGTATGTCAATTCTTCCTACTTGTGCAGCCCGTAGCCAGCTCCGTCTCGCAATTAGTCTTTCTATTGCAAATCATCCGTTGACTGTTAAGAAGCTGAAATTAAACTGGGGATATTTTGAGTGCACTAATTGCTGTGGCTGGCAAATGGCAGCGAGCTCCGAGGCCCTGAGCGAAGTCTTAGTGCGAGCCAGTTTATCTTCTGCTCCTGATATTAATTGCTTGCCTGTGAACTGTGGGGAAGCATTTATTAAGAGATAAAATGGCTTCTTCAGAGGGATGGAATCTGCGCTAAGTCATTTTTAGAATTTAAAGACCAGATGTTAGTACTAGGCAATAAATTTAGCACTCAATTCATTGAAATAAACTTTAGATCACTGCAGATTAAGCTAGGGTGGACTATTTTTTCTAGCAGCTTCAAGAATGACCATGAGGACTCTAAAGACGCTAAATCTGTCAGAGAAAGGTCGTCATGTTAACTCTGTATTGGTTTGGTTTCTGCAAAGTGATGGAAAATGTAAGTAAGCACTCGTTTATGCAAATTAGCCATGTGCTTGGATTTAACTGAGCGCTTTCGGCATCTGTTAGCAAGACTCATCTCAGCAGTGACGGAAGATTAATGCCAAATCACCAAAAACATTCAAGTAACAGACCCAAAGGTGCTCATAGTATCCAGTTACATCCATAATAATCCAGATTCCTTGTCCTGACATGGTGTGGACACTGCAGTCTGTTCATAGATGACAAAGATTCAGTTAAAAATGAGAAGTGGAAGAAAAAACACAAAATGATTTCTCAAATGAAGCTTGTTCTTGTGATAGATCTTCCAAGAAGAAATATTTTTTTATTTAAACAAAGCTTTTTGGGCAAGCTGTCAGCAGTTGTTTTAAATCTGCATCTTAGGCTTTTTCTTTTGTTAAGTATTTTCTGTCAACATTTCATCAAACTTGTGAGTGTTTTAAATCCCTAAAATGTAGGAGCTCTCTGAGTTTAAATAGTGATGAATAAACCTGAAACAATCTTGTTCTACTTTGGTTTATTGCCACAGTTTTACAGCTAAATCTCCTCTTACTTCAAATGAGCCTTTACCATCACACTCAAATAGAAACATCCCTTTACAAATGTAAGGAAACATTTCAGATTCTGCCTACTACATCTTTAAATGTGGTATTTAGTGAGCAGTAAAAACAAGAATGTGACATTATTTGGCAGCCGCATGACAAGATTGAGCTTGCAACTTTAAAATAAGCCACATCTTTCCATTTTCTTTGGTCTAAAAGCAAAAGAGAAATATTGATCTTCACGTCTGACTCTGGGCCAGGCTATGACTATAATCAGTGTATTACCTCTAAAATGTTGATTGATTTCATTATTTCACACCATAAACTGTTATTGGATGGCAGTGGACTTCACGGTATCAGCAGAAAACTCATCCACTCAACTTCATCCAGACCCTCCCGAAAGGCCCCCGAGTGGATGTATGTGCAGCGTCTGTCGATAAGCACCATATAGTATTAAGTAAAGGGGGTGTGTGGTCGACGTAGGGAAGGCCTAATCCAATCAGCAGAGTAATTAAAAACCCACAGCGCAGCAGCAGTAGCAGCACGAGTCCGGACGACTGCTTTGTCAGACGGTGGCATTCAGCATTTAGCTTCGGGAGGGTTTAGCTGTCGGGCTGCCAGGTCAGGGCAACAGCCATTAGTGCAGCCCAGCAGCAATTAGAGGCGGGACAGTGACTAACGAAAATAAAAAGCAGGGAAAAAGAGAAAATGCTGATTTCAATTTCAATTGGAAAGTGCTTAAAATGCAATAGAGAAGGCAATTTGAATGACCCCAAGTGGATACGAAAAGAGGATTACATGTTTTAATGTCATATATATTTAAGCTAATATGTTAACAGCTCAGAAGAAAGAGCTGAATCTCTGGCTCAGGTTTTTCTTTTGTTTGTTTTTTTAAATTTTGCCTTCATGTACATCTATTATGTTACTTTACTACATCACATTGTTACAGAACGTCTCATTTGGTATTTTGTGTACTTACTGTATTCAGGGTTAGGGTATGTATGTACTTTGTAGTTACATGTTTTTACAGTTTGTGACACAAGGAGTCAATACAATATTTATAGAGTTTTTGTCAATGCTTCACTTCACCTAAAGTGCTTTACATCATGCCTCACACTGCCTCACTCACACTCACATACTCCAACACCAGAGGCACTGGAGGAGAGGGGGGTCAAGTGTCTTACCCAAGGACACAATGACAGTATGTAGGCCTACAGGCAGCATTGATTTACCAGCCAACCTTCTGCTTATTGAACACCCTGCTCCACTGTGTAAAGGCAGCCCTTTGTAACTTTTAACAGTCTTTTAGTGGCTGCAAAGTCTAAAAAAGTGTGTTGCTTTAATGATCTTATGACAAACCATTGACAATAAGCTTGTAACATGTTGTTGGACCTCCTGACCAAGCTCTGCCCAAAAGGATTAGTACAAAAGGGAAGAGGAAATGACACAACATGACTTTTATACTCTCCAGTCTGAAGACTATGAAGAAGTAAAAAGGGAGGGGCAGGAAGACCAACACAGAAATGGCATCAGAGAACAGAGTGAGCCCTTTATTGAGGATTAATTAGTATAATGTAAAATGTTAGTAGGTCTGTAGCATTATTACATTCATAATCTTTATCCTTATCTCTGAGGCTCACATTATCCACCATTGATCCCTTCACCGCACATTGTTTCATTCCTCTGCCTCTAACACTTCCTAATTATCCCACTTTTTATGGCTCTCGCTTCTCACATGTCCCGTTCAGCACAGCCCCCTCTTTCCTCCTAAATTAACAACACCCTCACCTCGCTTCACTGCTGCTCCTCGTGGACTGCAGTAATGGGACAATCCACCAGATGTCACCCACGCCTCAATACCCCCCCTCCCCCCAAGTCTGTTTTTTTCTGAAGCGTATTGAATTTGGTTTTGGCTCAGTGTCATATTGGCGCATAACAGACCACACACACACACACACAGTCACACACACACACACACACACACACACACACACACACACACACACACACACACACACACACACACACACACACACACACACACACACACACACACTCACATTCACACACTGTTTTTTTTACTTCAAGATGAACCCTTAGTGTTTTTTGTTCACATTTAGGAAGTCATTTCAACATGATGCATCGGCCATGGCTCTAACCTGCTCTATCCAGAGACTTGGCCATCCTTCTTGGCGCCTCCGA
This sequence comes from Perccottus glenii, assembly GCA_024416835.2. Lineage (NCBI taxonomy): Eukaryota > Metazoa > Chordata > Actinopteri > Gobiiformes > Odontobutidae > Perccottus > Perccottus glenii. The sequence goes on from CM044562.2 coordinate 9,340,293, forward strand.
GGGCCACTCTCGGTCGTGTGTGCGCATCCGAGCATGAATGCACATCTCGGGAGCACAGTGGATGTCTGACAGGCCGCTCTGGAGAGGGGTAATACCGAAGGGCAGCACGAGTAATAGGGTAATCTATTATACAGTCCAACTCTTTCTTCCTCCTCCTCCTCCTCCTCTCTCTGTCTTTGCATCAGCGTTTCACGAGGACAAATGAGGAGTAGTTTAACTGTGCACATTCCCCGTGGCCTCCTGCAGAGACCAGCATTTTCTCAATTACACTGGAGCCAGATGCATGATGGTCTCGAAAACACAGCGTCTCTTGCAGTTTTCACATCTACTGTAGACCAGTGTGGACCATGAGCATTTGAGTGGGGTCACCGTTAAATGACAGAAGCATGTTTGAGATGGGATTGTCATAAATATTCACTTTCACAACAAAATTTTTCAAGAATAAATCAGTAATTTTAAAGGCATGCCATATTATGGTAAAATCATATTAAGTTCCCCTAATATACAGCATTTTAATTTAACGTAACCTATTGTTTTTGTATTTTTGTAATTCAATTGACTAATGTGACATACTGTGATGGCTTTACAGCTCTCCTGTTGCTTTTATTATTAATATTACACAATATTTTTTAAAGCACACTTTTTAAATTCAGCGTGAACATTCCTCAAAAAATATGGACAAAACACAAAAAGGGAACAAAATAGTCCTAAAAATAAATATAATATAAGTATATGCATTAAACATGATTTAACTGATTCATTTGAAGTGGGTCCTAAAGGGAAGATATATAATAAATTAATATTTTCTTCATAATCTTACATTTCCTAACCTCTCTGCTGTCTGTGCTCTCTACTCTTCTGGTTGTATACTGTACGTTTCATGGCCTTGAACTGTGCCAGTGGTGCGTGACCCTAACCGCCGTAGTGTCTGCCGACATGTGTAACCAGCTGTCGGGTTTGTCTGACAAGTGCCACCAGCGACAGGCAGCGTTAACCTCAGATACTGACACAAAGGAGGGGGACAGCTGCACAAACTGGTCCAACATTCATGTGTAAAGATTCACTCTCACCAAAGATGTTAAATTTAAAGTTTTTCTGATCGGATTAAAGCTCAGTGAGGGGTGAATACATGAGACACATGAGACACAGACACTTTTGACTCTTTATTGCTTTTTAACATAAAAAATGTTTAATTGGACTTTTTTGATCTGAACTTACATAAAAAACTTTAATTTCAAAGTCAGATGTACTTTAAAAGTAATGTTAATTAAAATCTCAGTTAATTTGTCATAAATTGATTAAATCTGATCCTGTATATTTCATTATTTGAATAAATTGGCTGCATCGGTCGGATTTTGGTGAATACCTATGGAGTCATTACATAATTCATGCTACACTTAATCTGTGTAGCAGCATCTGGATTTGAAGACACTTGAAAACACTTTAATGAGAAATAAAATGCCTTCAAGCTTAAAAACTACACCCAGATGGCTACTCATATAAAAAATCAGCTCAGAGTCTCAAATTTCACATTAAAAAAAGTAAATAACAGTGAAATAATAGTGAATTGTGGACATTAATGTCTAAGAATTTCAAGTTATAGCAATGAAAGGACTGATGGATTTAGTCAAAGGTTGCAACAGCAAAGATTGACGTTCAACCTGCAGTCGTATCTCTCAGCTCTATTTGTTTGTTACACACTTTCCTACAGTTTCTGACCTTATTTTCACCCTCACTCTGTTTGGGACTGTGCTTTTACTGTGTCCTGTCAGATCTAATCTAACCATCACCTTCTGCCTCCAGTCACTGTCATATGCCTTTTCTCCTTACGCTCACCATTTTAGTCCCACCTCCGTCGAGACCAGGAGACACAGCTCAGAGCCACCCTCTCCTCCTCCTCCACCCTCCCCCCTTCCTCCCCCCTCTCTCTCTTCCCTGTCTTTTTCTCTTTCGTTTCATTCACGCTGCTGTCCTCCGATCCCGACTGGTTGCAGAAGCAGGGGGGGGGGGCTTACCAGCGGCTTCCACACTGTCCTCCCTTTGCCTTTCCCTGTTTCCTTTTGCCCGTTCCTCCTTTTTTGGACTCCCCCGATCCCTCATTCCTCCTCACTCCTCTTTACTCCTACACCTACAGTTTTTTCTGCGCTCCTTCTCAGCACAAGGAAAGGATGTGGTGCTCGGCGGCTTTGCTCCTCTCTGGATTCTCTGCTTTGATCCACGGTGAGCCAACACAGATCTCTACAGGACACATTTTCTCATTTTCAATAATGCACCAGTTTGCTTTCAAAGAGTGATTTTTTTATTTTTTTTATTAAAGTTCAGGCTTGTGTGGTTGTGAAATATAAAAAAGGATGATTACAAAAGTGAATTAAAGTAGGGCTCACCTGTTCGCTTGGGATTTGTGGCTTGTTCTGATGCTGTCTGTGCATTTTGTTGAGCACTGACTGACATTTATAGACAGAGGGGAAAAAAATCTGAAGCAGCATTTGTTTCCTTTCAAAGCTTTTCGTTCAACTGAGCTCAATTTCTTGTTATGATTTTGCATTAGTGTCAGACACATTCACTCAGAACGGGTCACATAGATCAATCAGATTGCACCTATAGATATGCTTTTCCATCCTGTCCCCCCCCCGCTGTGCGTCGTGTTGTGTGGTGTGTGCTGAGTGGACGCGTTGCAGCAGCCGAGCAGACGGTCTCGCTCCGGGAAAGCACAACGTAAAGACTGTCAGGAAATGACAGAGATCTGGGCAAGTTTCCCAACAGAGACCAACAAGAGTGAAGGGGAGTTTAGGTTTTGAATCAGGAAATACAGCCCAAACAAGGAATAGAAAGAGTTTAGGGCGAGATATAGGGCTTCAGAATGGGTTTAGTGTTCAGTCAAGACCACATTGACTTAGACCAAGTCATGACAGAGACCTGTGTACCGAGACAAGACAAAATCAAGACAGGATTACATCAGAGGAGATCCCACGGAATTGTTGTAAGTCCAGTCTTAGACCAGGTCCAGACTCTTAGAGAGGTCAGCGTTTGGTGAAAGATTCTGAGAGAGACATTTATAAGATCACAAGAATGATGTGGACAAAGAAATCTCTTGTGGTTTAGACGTACTTGATTTAAAATCCTAAGACCTCCATTTCTGAGATTGCGACAAGATGAATTTTGTTTCCACTGGGATGGTTTGGGTCAGGTTGGGTCCTTTCTGGTGCGTTTCCATTACCGAAAAGGTAAAATAAGGGGATTGAGAACTAGCTTTAGCTCTTACATTTAGACTAATTCAGAACTTTTTTATTAGTCATGTGGTACTTGACTATGGTCTTGGTCTTTAGGCTAGTCTTAAGATCCACCAAGTCCAACCACGACATAGGTCATAATGCATATTTGTCTGTTTTTGGGATTTTGTTGTAGGGATTTGAACTAAGACTGGACTAACTCTGTTTCCATCACCAAACACTGACCTCCATGAGTCTGGACTTGGTCTAAGACTGGACTTAGATTTTGTAACTGTTCCCTTACATCTATTACAGTGTATTGTGCACTGGTTCTGGACTTGACTCGTTCTTGACCTGGTCTGGCCCGGACATGGTCTTGATACTCTCTAACCTCGAACATGTCTTGGTCTTGGTCCAGACACAGTTTCAACCAGTCCTCGGTCTTAGTCCACTCTGGTCTTGGTCAGTGTGCTCTTCAGTATAAACTACTAATTTCAAGTAATTTCTACTGAATGACTTTCACATTGGGAGCTATATTTCCCAGAGGCATAGTTGCACAGATGTCTGTCACTTACATTGGTTCTGGGGATTTAAACTCCTCATGTTTCAGGTGATTGAACACTATCAACCCTTAAGAAAACCCCGGTCAGGTCAAAGTAAGGGTCTGATTAACTCTATTTCTATTTCATCTTCCCAAAGCCAACATGAACTTTTGAAATTCTGTACATGATTATTTAAAATGTCTGCGCCACAAACAAAAATACATTTTAGCTTTTTTCTTTGCTTCATAATTTACAAAGATGAAAGTTGAAATGCGCCAGAAAAACGCTCGATACGTTCTTTATTTCAAAAATAACAGAAGCCTTTCTTGATGTGCACAAACAAACCAAAAACACTGGATAACAGAGAAAAAACGTCTCCAGTCTTCAGTTTATTTTGAAATCCATAAACATAATTACTCAACGTCTTATGTGCATTACCTCTGAGCCTTTCACACTAAGCTAATTACAGATTCATTAGTGCCAATTACGTCCCGATAAGGCTTCCCACTAGTTCTAATTAGATTCTTGTTTACCGAGCGCTACGGCTGCTCCCTCACATTATTACTGTCATTTGTCATTTTCACTCTCGATTTTTAATACTAATGATAATATTTCAGTTTCATTGAGGGGCACTGTTCACTTATTAACCTTGTTGGCCTTTTGCTAAAACCGACAAAAGTATTTGTATTGCTGCGTAGTTTCATCACTCGCTCTTTTGGATGGATACTTTGGTGTTTTATAAATGTGGGTCTGTTATGTTCTTATGGATAGTTAATGTATTACAGACGGGAGCAAAGACACTAAACATACTGCTCTAAAGATTTAAAACACTTTAAAACACAGAGATACGTAATGTCTATTTAACTGTGCGGCACATAAAGGATGTTTACACGTTATATAATGTATGTTGCTGACAGACTGGGGTTATTTTGGTCAAGGCAGCCTTTATTGAACAACTTGTAGATATGAATACGCAGTTAACAGATTAAATAGCAGTCGTCTGTCAAAATAAATGCATCTAAATACCTTTTATGTCACAATAAAACTGTAGTTTGTCCTGCATTGTGTTGTTGCTTCTGTATGTTTCAAAATAATAGTGTATTATTGACAATTATAGACAGAATCTAGGCAAGGCAAGGCAATTTTATATATATAGCACAATTCATACACTGGGTAACTCAAAGTGCTTTACAGGAATAAAAGACAATTTACAAGATTTAGATTAAGAAACATTAGAAAAATTTAAAACAATCTTTTCATTTCTTTGAACCTCTTCAATCAAGAACTTTCCATTTACAACTGCTGATTGGTTTGTGACTGTTTCAATCTTTCTCGGGTTAAACTCATTTGAAGTAATTTTGCAGCTGTGACCTCTTTCCTAACTACTCATATTTTGTTTAATACATTTACCATCATTTCTCTCCCCCTCCTCGGACTCTGCAGTGTGCTCTCCTCTCTCTTTGAACCCATCACAAAAGTGTAATGGACTGAACAAATGCTTGCTACTGATTGATTTGTGACTGAATTGCCCAGCTCGAGGTTATATTTAAATGGTCCTGTCTGTGTTTGGCTCCACAGTATCGCTGCAGGGCCCTCACCAGAGGAGCCTGCTGAAGAACCTGTTAAAGGACTACAACCGGATGGAGCGACCAGTGGGTAACGACTCCCACCCCCTCACTGTGGTCTTCACCCTCAGCCTCATACAGATCATGGACGTGGTATGTTGAAGGATATGGGACGAGTTGAGGCCATATGTTGTATTAATAGATTTTACACAGTTTATTATTTGGAGCCAAAAAACTGGACAAAAACATGGTTTGTTTGTGCAGCAGTATGTACAAAAACAACCATACAATAAGAACAAGACGTATTATACCATCTATATATCCCTAAATGTAAATGTGCTAAAGAGGCTTTGTAGTTAATTCATGAGTTTGAGGCATTTTCTTTTTAGACATTACAATAATCTTACTATAATTTGTGTTTGTCATATATTTGATCTCCACACATTGCTTTTGGAATGAATGAAAGAAATGAAAAGCGTCTGCTAAATGACTAAATGTAAATGTAAATTTAGAAATAACTGTTATTAGAAATAACGCGTCTCAAAGGGACAAACAGGGAGGGAAAAGCAGCTCAGGCAAAAGGCTTCAATAACCAGACCTGATCATGTCTAATAAGACTCGTCTGCTTTATTGTCTCAAAGGGCACACAAGTTTAGCTTAGTTTAACTTAATGAGATCAGGACGTTCCCTGAGTAAAAATAAGAGTCCACTGATAATGTGGGAGGAGGAGGACATGCTTATTCAATAAATATGAATGATATGAAAATGTTTGTAGTGTGTGTATAGTTTAAGGATTATATACAGAAAAGTAATGGGACAGAAAAGTTGTGTCTGTGGAGATTCTCCGTCGTCCAGGTCACAGTCAAAGGTTACACAGAAGGCATTTGGACATGTGTTTAATGTTTAAAGTTGAAAAAGCTTAATTTAAACGCCTGTGTTTATTTTATGCATTTGTATTATATACATCTACTGTATATAGAGATAGTATCTCATGTGGATTATTTATATCTCTAAGCACCACCTGTGTTATATCAGAGTCAAATACAGTAAGAGGTATAATAGGATTGGATAGACGCCACAGGTCTATTCCAGAGCTACACAAAGAAGAGTCGGTTTCATGGTTATATTTTTTGAATTCAGCCTGAAAAGTACCACTTAAGAAAACAAAGTACCATCAGTGGTCCTCGTACCACAGAACCACTGGATAAAGGCTAAACAGTTGTGTGTTTTTAATTTACAGTATAAACCTTTTAAAAGTGATAAGACCTTCTGATATTAAAGCATGTTTTGTGTATTCAGTTTGAAATGCTTAAATGCTGATGTCATGAGCTTAAAAACATGTTATGAAATGTATTTATTTCTATTGAGACAAGTGTGAATGTTTTTCAGGACGAGAAGAATCAGGTGCTGACCTCGAACATGTGGCTCCGAATGGTAAGAGCCTCGATGGACTTAAAGGGCTTTGAGGTTTTAATGGATGTGCAGCGTCACGAGGTCAAAGCAACAGCCATTTTAATAAGTGCTATTTCTATGTCATTTAATACAAACATGTAGTCCATAACATTTACACTTACAACATTCACACATATTTTCATTGAAGAATATAAAGCCACTGATGTGCTTCGCCTCAATGCTCTGAGTCTGATTCAAGGGATTGTCATTTATGTGAAAGAACAAGGGCTGTCTGAGTAACTGTACAAACCAATGGAGTGTAATTCAGAGTTCTGCAGCCTGCTCAGTTAATTCTTAAGGGATGTAAAGGATGACAGTCAATCTTGGCTGATTTTAAAAAAATCTAAACTACATAATTTTTAAAAATAAAAAAATAAAAATATACCTTGAGCACTGATCATGAACTCATAATGAAAGTCTAAAGTCACCTCGTCTTGTCTTTAAGAGCTGGTTCGACCATTACCTTCAGTGGAACCAGACTGAGCACCCGGGTGTTAAAAACCTCCGCTTCACCACTGACCAGATATGGACACCGGACATCCTGCTGTACAACAGGTAACACACACATAAACATATAAACGTGATAAACCAGTGACATATAAACACAGACATACTTTATTATGATTCAGAAATATAAACATAGAACATATTAATAATATATAATGCAGCAGTGGTTAACAGTTCTTTTCACTTTTACACAATATAGTGTCGGTGTAATGTAGAGAACACAGTGATATTATTTAAACCAGTGTTTTTCTTTTCAAATCTTATTCCTAAATGATTTGTGACCAATCCGTTTTAGTGTTTTCTCTTAGTGCCATTTATCTAATTTTACAGCTATTTTTTTAATATTTTTCTACTGTATAGTTCCTTTATTCTTTATTAGTGTCCTTTCAAATATTCTTTGCATAATATTATCCCTGAGTATTATCCCTATTATCATAAAACCAGCTTTATCTTCACTAAATGCCCATTGACTTTCACAAATATTTTCTGAATTTCTTTTGCCGACCTAAATAAAACCTCTCATGACCTACTTTAGTTGACCACAGATTAAGATAACAGAGTTCCCGTCTGGCTAGTGCCATATGAGAGTCATGTAGGTTGTTCTGTAAATGTGCTTGTGCTGCCATTTACTAATTTAAAAAGCAAATAAACTCCAAACTCTAAACTCCAAACTCTAAACTCCAAACCGAAAGCTCAAGAGCACTTCCTACATTTTATCTGACTGACCTGTGCTTTATGCAACACTGACATATAATGCAATGAAAGGAATTCTCCAACCAAAAGCAGAAACAGATGTTGATACAAGATGCTACTTTGGGATAAAGTTTATACGATATGTTTATCATAGGAGCAAGATAAGTTTGAAGAAACTGTTGCTGTCTGGTGTTTGTCCTTTTCTATTCCTGTTTGCAGCAATGATTATCTGTCAATCAACACAAAGCAGTATGACTGGCTTCAATCTTTAGTACCTGTATGCTTATTTTGGTTCTCTTCCTGAATTATTTTTGACAATAGAAACACAAATAAAAGTGTGAGGCACCAAACTAAAGTGTACCACGAAGCTTTGTGAAAACAAGGATTTATTTCCGCCCTGTCCTTCCTCAGTGCAGATGATGACTTCGACTCCACCTTTAAGACCAACATCCTGGTCAACTCCAGCGGCTACGTGGAGTTCTTACCTCCAGGTAGGTCTCAAATCTTTTCTTTATCCCCTTATCGCATCCTTCTCTGAGGTAATAAGGTTTCATTTTCTTTGTTTGTTCCTTTAATATTTTATCACAACAAAACACACATCCTCACAGCTCCCGTTCCCTTTTTACTGCAAGTTCTAGCTATAAATAGTAGATTCTCACTTCCTTCCTCCCTTCCTACATTGCTCGTTCTTAAACCTGTGTAAGCCCTGTGTAAATTCCCACAAGTCTTAGCTTAGGATTTTTTTCTCATGACGGCGGATTACAGCAGAATCCCCCTCTAACGTTAGCAGGAAGCTGAACTGGTCCTGTGAATTCAAATCAAGGATCACAATGTGAAACAAAGCTGCTGTATCAATTCTATTAAGTGGCCATGTTTATTAACGGGATTGCAGTGGATGCAAATAAAGCTCTGTGATGCTGCCTTTTTGGACAAGGGCCAATTACGGAGAAGAAAAAAGCTGAAGTTGTGGTTTGGCTCAGTGAATGAATGAATGAACGCTCTGAGAAAATAGAAAATGAAACAGAAAAGACACAGCAGAGAAAGGCAGAGAGATTGCTGTGGCTCTAATGGGCTGCACTGGCCTATTATTGTCAGTAAATAAAAAGCAGCGAGTGTGCGGGTGACGGCCACAGAGTCTGAGAGTTTGACACAGTGTAAATAATTCAAAGACGACCGCTCGGAGCTGTCGCTGCATATGCTAATTTGCACAACCCTTTTTATTCAGCAGTAAAGGTTACAGACTGTTATGTTTAGGAGATAAGTAAATGGGTATTTGAGGAAAATGGGGCACAATGTGTCATTTGCAAAATTACATCTTGTGGTTTTGTGCTGCCATTGTCAAAATGATGGAGTTTATTTTGGGAATGTACTCGGAGAAAGACTGCAGAAAACAATACAGGTGTCCTCTCTAAGGTTACAATCGAAGGGAGAGTTAAAATTAACAGTGTATGTGGTTGCGCGGAGGCCTGACTAATGCATAGCTGATTGCAGTTAATCAGAGTACATTTGTGGTTTAGACCCTCAAGAGCCTTTAACAGGAGTAATTACACAGAGCTAATCTCCATAATGCAAAGTCAGGTGCTTCAGAAAATGTGTAGTTATTATTCTAAGACTAGTTTCAAGGCCAGGAAGTGTATATAAAAGAAACTATGACTTCATTCGGAGTCCTTTAGTCGCTCACTTTCTTAACAGACAATGACTCTTCAACAAACTCTTCTTCTCCTCTTCTCAAGGTGACCTGCATGTTCCCAGATCACAATGAACACTGAATAGCAGATTAGTTTTATATTGTCAAGTCAATGGACTTTTATCCATTTGATTCAGTGATTATTCTTAAAGTTGTCAGCGATCGGCAGGAGTCCTTTTCTTTCGGAAGCAGAGAAAAAAAAAAGACTATAATTTTGTGCTTGCGTGTCTTTGCATAAGAGTGGATTTTATTTTGCATAACAAAGGTGGTAATCAGATTAGTCAGCTGTGCACAATCACATTTCTCAGTGTCAGTACTCGTGTGTTTCTGTTTCTGAGGCACAAACAGTTCTCTGCAGAGGAGAAGATTTAAGAGCTCTTATGACTGACAATGCTGCTGCCAACATTTTATAGTGTTTCCTTCTCTTTTCAAAAGTTTCATTTTTAAACTTTATATCCCGAACAGAGCTGAGTTTCTGTGAAACCCTGGTTGTCAGTTTGTTGTCTGTGTAAATACTGTTTTGGGAACTGAACGCATCGGCACTGCTTTAATTAAATGTGCATCTCTCTAACTCTTTATAACTTGTGTATCCCAATCCTAATTAAGTTATTCAAGTATTTATTCGAGATTTTAGCAAAACATGAAATTTTAATGTGTAATGTCTGTACACATAGGAAATTAAATGCTTGTAGCAATGGTGAACTTTAAAAATCTGTCCCTTTGCTCCCTTTCAGAGATTAAAGTTTCATATTCTTGTATATACAGTATATTTCCTTTAAATGGGCAGAGAGCAATGAACAAACAGGAATCAGCAAAGTCAGAGTCATATGATTTGTTATTAGAGCCTTAACATGACCTGTAATATAATAAAAGAGATATGTTTGAAGTTGTGCATCACAAAGTTAAAAGCATAAACAGTCTTTGTTAAAATGGTAAATGGCTGCATTTAGTGATTTTCTACCATTGTTATCTTTTTACATCAAGCGTGACACAAACAAAAGACAATGTGAATGAAAAGACCTTTTTAGCCACATGTTTAAAAAATGTATGTTTGATTCTGGCTGCTGAATTTACACTGACAAAAGGCCCCATCTTTTATCTCCAGGCATCTTCATGAGCACATGCAACGTGGACGTCCGCTGGTTCCCTTTCGACATCCAAAAGTGCGAGCTCAAATTTGGCTCGTGGACCTACGACGGCTGGCTGCTCGACCTCCAGATGACTGATGCTGACATCTCGGGATACATGCCCAATGGAGAGTGGGACCTCATCGGTGAGTGGATAAAAACTCTTTGAACTTCTTATGTCCCGTCAAAGTCAAACCATTTTGAATTTTTGATTATAACCTTTTCTTCGTAGGAGTCCCTGGGACTAGAAATGAGATCTTCTACGACTGCTGTAAGGAGCCGTACCCCGATGTGACATTTGTTATTACAATAAGAAGGCGGACGCTGTATTATGCCCTGAACCTGCTCATCCCCTGTGTGCTATTGTCCTCCATGACCCTCCTTATCTTTGTGCTACCGGCCGATTCCGGGGAGAAGATCTCTCTGGGTGAGTGCATGAAAGAAACAAAAGCCAGGTGCAAATGAGGTACAGACACAAGAAATAAAATGAGCTTCCTCAAAGACTCAAAAAAGCCAGGGGAAAGATTTAGGTTAAAGTTGCAACAAAGATGACAATCCCAAACTTTTCCAACTAGAGAGTCCCAATGTGAGGTGTGTCAGTATAAAAATATAACTCTGAGAAACAGCCAGGCTCCATCTCAGAATAAATGCACCAAAAAGAATGAAAGAAGCTCGGGAAAAAAGGTGTGGGGCTGAGGGGAGCGGGAAAAAGGATGAAATACTGTAGAAAAGATAAGAAATACGAGCTGCAAGGAAGGTAACACAAAGGAAACAGGAACATGAGACAAATTCAGAAAAGATAAGGCAGGACAACGTAATGAGGAGAGGAAGAATTACAAGGAGAGAAACGAGTGAGACAACAAAACGGTGCCGTAACAAGGCACAAGCTTAGACAGTTGAATAATAGTGGACCAATGGATTGTCGTGTCACGCATCCAGAGGGGTTACCATATTTGGTAATAAGTCAGTGTTCAGGAAGTATCTTATCTAAGTAGCTTTACTCAGTCACACTTGGTCTACTCTATGACATATGTAATTCTTGTATCAAGGCTTAAAACTATGACTTAAACTTTGCAGTGAGTGTCTCCGAATGTTAATTAAAGGGGAAATAGTCCAAGGAGTCAACAAAACTAGATTTAATTTAAAACTAGAATGAAGTTTTTTACTTTTTTTTTTCAGACTGAGTTCATTTGAGGTTCTGTGTAAAAATGTGTTAAAAACTGTAGGCATCAGCTTTGCTTTAAGTGACTGTGCATCTTTAACCTTTCTAGCTATGATCTCTGCCCCAAGTAATTAAGCATTTCCATTATTTGCTCATTGTTTTAGCAAATGTTGAATGGTCATGCCACAAGAAGTAGACTGATGACTGTAAAATAATAAATAGACTTGTATTTTTTGAATTTCATTTTGAGTTACGTTCCCTGTCTGCCATTGCCCCACTGTCCACTCTCTCAGTGAAAACAATGCTCTTAACCACAGCATCAAACGCTCTAAAAGATCTAAAGTCCAGTGAACCTGAACAAATGACAAAGCATCAGTGACACTGACGTCAAAACATATTTGTAACCTCAGTCCCGGACGCATTACGCAGCATTTCTCAACAGGAAAAAAATGCCAAGTCTTACACACACGGCCAATTAACCTATTGATGTAATTAAAGCCGGTGGATTGATTACGCACAGAGAGCTTACACACTGCCTTCCAGGAAAATACTCTGTCACTGCGTTTGATGAAGGAGGGATGCTGACCAATGGCTGGCCATTTTAGAAATTATTAAAGTGTCCATTCATTTTGAAGGAAAACCTGCATTATGGAAGTATTTTTCATTTGCTTATTCCGTTCAAAGGGCATTCATATTTTATCTCGATCACCTTGGTGGCTTAATTGAATGCATTTGAATTGGAAGAGTTATGCCAGCAAAGCACTCTGTCTACGTTAAAAAGTGAGACAGATACAGCAGAGTTGAATAAATTAAGACGCAGACGGGTACGATTGCATAAACTGAGATGGAGTTTGTGCAACTTAAATAATAGTACTCACCCGAGAGAAGTGCTGTAGAAGTACACTACGTCCAAAGTTTATGTATTTAGTTACATAAATTGAATCTAAACTCATCACAAAACGGGAGACCATTTATCAAAAGACCAAACAGTACATTCTCGGAACTGTGTGTCTGTGTTTTTGCAGGGATCACTGTGCTGCTGTCGCTCACTGTTTTCATGTTGCTGGTGGCAGAGATCATGCCGGCGACATCCGACTCTGTTCCCCTCATAGGTAAGTGCTCTTTATTGGTTTTCAACTGGGCACAAAATGTCTCCTCCAAACCTTAACTGAGTACCAATATGAAGCTCCTTCCCATTTACTTATACATCTTGTTTAATGCTCCATAAAGTGATAGAGACACAAGACACAGTCAAAACAGTACAATTTATTTTTGCCATCTACTCTGTCCTTAAATTTAATTGGAAATGATCTTTTAGTGAATTAACTAGAGCCAGAGCCAGATGCAGTGACAGTTTATCTCAAAGACACAAATCCTGGCCAATAAAACCCTGCAGAAAAAAATAAAATAAAACTCGGTTGCAATCACCACAATCCTGCTTCGAGCATTTCCTCAACTAAATCTTTTTTTTTTCAGGGGAAGACAGTGACATTATTTATGTGTTAACACGGTTCAGGTGAACATAGTTATAAAGTATTTGTGCTGTATTTCAGTGTGGGTTATCACATTATTAAAATGGTTACTTACATTTTGTTGTAATGACCTTGTAGTTGTACTTTTCCTGCTACACTACACAGAGCTCAAAGGATAGGCTGAAAACATTTCCATATTAAGATTCAGAGGTTGCCTTGTTAAAATCAAAGTGTGGATGTGTTTGAAAGTTGGGTTGAATGCAGAGGTAATGAAGAGCTGGTGTATGAGCTCGAGGTGACAGTTCTCAGTGCATCTCGTGTAATGAGCAGTGAACAAGCTAAAGTTGTGTCAAAGGAAGAGGACCCTTTCACCAAAAAGTATAACCTTATTATAAAACCTGACCTGTGTAACTTTTTAAAGCAAATAATTTACTGTGAGGCAGCAAGTCTTTTGGAGAACTATACTTCTACCTGGGAACAAACCCATTGTATCCCTCCAGCGGCTCTGAAAGGATACAAACGGATTGTAGCTCCTAAAATACCAGCTTCTGAACTGACAGTGATGTGTTCAGGTGAGACTTTTGTGCTGTTTAGATTATCTTTGACTAAAGCTGTCTTTGCCAGGTCAGGATTTAGGCTACAATTAGTTCAAACACACAGAACCATGTTATTGGAAAGTAATGTAAGGGACGCAGTGGCTCAGTGGTAGAGCAGTCGTCCTATAACCGGAAGGTTTGCGGTTTCAATTCCCGCTCTCCCCTGTTCATGCTGCCGTTGTGTCCTTGAGCAAGACACCTAACCCACCTTGCCTCCAGTGTCCGTAGCACTGGTGTATGAATGGGTGTGAATGGGGTGAGTGGAAGCACGATGTAAAGCGCTTTGGGTTCCTGAGAAGGGTGCAAAAAAGCTCTGTATAAATGCATGCCATTTACCATTTAATGTGGGCTCTAAAGGTAGTCGGGGAAATGTGAAGACAATAAGTAGAGAAAGTTATTTATTATAGGTTAGTGCACTAACTCCTGACTCAAGCTGCCCACCATTTAAAGACATGCATATGTAGGAGAAATTGCCCACAGTAAATGAGTGGGAGAATGAATAGTTGTCTGTCGGTGTATGTTCAATTCAATTCAACTTTATTAATCCCCAGGGGGAAATTAAATTCCTCTGGGTCTCTTCAAATGAATTGATTGGACGTGGTTCTTGTGGCTCACTGATCTCAGACGTCCACTGGCTGCTCTCTGTTGTTCAAAGGCCCAATGCATTAGTCTGCAAACTAATATCTATAGAACCAGCCCTCTAGTTTTAAGTCTAAGTTGTTCTCTAATCTCTTTTTCTGAGACTGGTCCCTATCAGACTGCTGCATGAAAAACAGAGTTAGCCATTACTAGCCAAGACTTACTGTCAGCCTCGGGCCCAAAGCCGCTGAGACACAAACCCACTTCCAAAAAGGTTAGGACACTGTACAAATTGTGAATAAAAACAGAATGCAGTGATGTGGAAGTTTCAAATTTCAATATTTTATTCAGAATACAACATAGATGACATATCAAATGTTGAAAGTGAGACATTTTGAAATGTAATGCCAGATATTGGCTCATTTTAAATTTCATGAGAGCTACACATTCCAAAAAAGTTGGGACAGGTAGCAATAAGAGGCTGGAAAAGTTAAATGTACATATAAGGAACAGCTGGAGGACCAATATGCAACTTATTAGGTCAATTGGCAACATGCTTGGTATAAAAAGAGCCTCTCAGAGTGGCAGTGTCTCTCAGAAGTCAAGATGGGCATTCACCCAATGCTGCGGAGCAATATCAGAAAAGAGTTTTTCAGAGAAAAATTGCATAATATCATCCAAAGATTCATAGAATCTGGAACAATCTCTGTGCGTAAGGGTTAAGGCTGGATGCGCGTGATCCTCGGGCCCTTAGACGACACTGCATCACAAACAGGAATGCTACTGTAATGGAAATCACAACATGGGCTCAGGAAGACTTCCAGAAAACATTGTTGGTAAACACAGTGCACCGTGCCATCCGACTAAAACTCTATAGGTCAAAAAAGAAGCCATATCTAAACATGATCCAGAAGTGTTAAACTTTAGCATCTTGTCTCCTCAGTCCCAGATGTTTGCAGACTGTTGGGGGGGATGCCACACAGTGGTAAACATAGACATAGACATAAATTTAAAATCAACCTATTTTTCCCCTACAACAATGAAATTTTAAACATTAGATATGTCATCTATTTTGTATTCTGAATAAAATTTGAAACATCCACATCATTGCATTCTGTTTTTATTCACAATTTGTACAGTGTCCAACATTTTTGGGATCAGGTTTGTAGACTAAAGCCCTTTGACAGAAAAAACAAAGAAATGAATGAATGAATGAAACCTTTTTATGTCTCACATCCCCAGAACAACTACACTAAAAATACATATCATTACACTTGATTGATTTTTTTTTCTGTAAATATGTCTGGTAGGCCTTCAATGGAGCTGCACTGAAATTTCTCATCAAGAGCTAATATCTACAACATACAACTACTACTTCAAAAATATGTGACCTAAACCTCTCGTTGTCCTCTCCTGTGCTCGTCCCAGGCCAGTACTTTGCCAGTATAATGATTATCGTCGGGATGTCAGTCATAGCCACAGTGGTCGTCCTACAGTATCATCACCACGATCCGAATGGAGGGAACATGCCCAAATGGGTGAGTGTTATTCATCATTATTTTAAATATATTATCACTTACATCCTCAACACCATGCAGACCTGGTTGTTAAATCTGATAAATGGCTGTTAGCTCCTCATACATCACCCGGCGCCTTTATTAATTTCTTACATCAGCGTTCGTGTCATATCTACTCTGCAGCGCTCGCCGCCTTTTCATCCATCTGTCATTGCTACCTGTCAGCGTCCTCTCCTCTGCTCGTTCCCTCACTTTCTCGGCTGTGACTCATCCGGCTCTGTCAGTCTGTCTGAGCCCGCTCATCAAAATGCCTCGCCACAGATTTAAAGCACTCGGGAGAAGAGGAGACTTTTTTTTTTACCTTGAGTTTAACAGTGAAAATGTTAAAAATGATTAAATGTTTTTTTAGATATAAACGTTTAAAACAAAAGGTGTACTGTGTTGCTCATTTCATATTTTGTTTAGGGTCATTTTTAAGATAATAGCACAGTGCTTGTCTAGTTTAAATCAATAATGACACTGGAAAGAAAAAATAATCTATACACAATGTTTAATGATGTAATTTGTGATGATCTGTTTTGTCTGCAAAAAAATTGACAAGAAGCATTTATCAATATTTGGCTATAGTTTGTTTTTGTAAGAGAGTGCAGATACGGTGCGTATTGACACGTGGCAAGGGCTTAGTGTTGATGAATGGCTTATTCTGAAAGTCTGATGGCCAATTAGCAACTAATTGATGAGTTTCAGAGGAGGCCATCGAACCAGCACACTTCATAATTGCAACATGGACAAAAACCAGCAGCAACAAGAGCGTCCATCCCAAACACATCGAGCAGAGGATAATTGAGAAGTCAGTGGGACATTACCTCCTCATTAGAAACAGGCCTCCTGCCGGGAGACTGTTGAGTCAAGTGTAGTCTGCAGTTTTAATAAGATGACAAAAAGATACCACAAGTATCCTGATAAGATTAAAACATATTAGATTAAAGAGCAATGGTGAGCTTTGCAGTGGCTTTGCACAAAGAGTGAGCCCACTGAATACGTTTTTGTAACATGGTAAAGACAATCCTAGTGTGTCCTGAGTTCTTCACTGCTTTGAATGTTTTTAAGAGAAGCCTCAGCCGCAGGCATTAAACTGGGCATCCCGTGGGTGAAACACGTACTTATAGACATAAAATAACAGCCTAGGCCAAAAACAGAAATGCTGTCGGTCCGTTGGGACTGTTAGCCTTGCTGAGTGGATGATATGTGAAGGTTGAGATGTGTGGGTGTTGTTCACTGCTCAGTGCTTACAGTGTGCCTATCATTATCTTTGGTTTGTTCTTGTGTTTTTATGAGCCACACATTCCTCCATCTGCCCGAAGAAATGTTGCAAATCAGTGTTTAAACAGTGCATCTCTATTATCAACACTGAATACATGCTTCATGGGTTCATTTAAACCATTACCACTAATTTTATTATTACCTAATAATAATAATAATAACTTCCATTTATATTGCGCCTTTCAAAACACCAAAGCACTTACAATATGTAACTCACACACAAAGATACATACATACAAAACACACAGCAGGGAATGTATCTACAGTATGTAGGGCAATAACAAAATTGTTGGTTTAAGGTTAAGGAAACGTTACACTGCTCTATGGAAATTCTTCTAACCCTAAATTGGCAATGTTAACAACTTACAATGAAAATCATAATAAATAAAAACATTATCAAATATTCAGCGCTGTACTTACCATTGTATGAGACTAATAATAACACTGTGAGTGCAGTGCAAAATTTAAAATTCAATGTACTTTTAAATGACAAGCCTCTGTGAGATTATTACATGTTATCTGACATTATTACATGTTCTTTTGTGTTTGACAAAGCGGTGCATCTACACAGAGTGTATTCTCCTGTCTAATGACTCACTTAGCCATAATCACAGACATTTCTGTTTGTCTCCATTGTTCATTGTGCTGCACTTTTGAGAAACTATAAGAACCTCTCTGTGCGGTTGTGCCTTAAGGTGAGCACAAATTTGAGCAAATGGATGGCTACATGTGCTCATGCTCAGCAGTTTGTCTTTGACTCACTGTTGTGAGTCGATGTATTGTTCGAAGGTCTATGGAAACCTTGTTTCCTCAAGGTTTCCTTAGACATTGAGGAAACACACACATTATTTTCCTCAAGGTCTAAGGGTTAGGGTTTGTTTCTTATTTTTTATTTTTTCCCCTTTCAGGTCCGGCTGGTCCTGTTGCAGTGGGTTGCTTGGTTCTTACGAATGAAGCGTCCTGGAGAAAACGACGATCCGGAGAGACCCCCTTGTGCACCCCACCTGCGGCGCTGCTCTTCTGGCTCCCAAAGCGGTAGCATCCCCAACCCTCCGGACCCTATGCTCCACCCTTTACACCCACAGAACCTGGGTCCTCTACAAGCCGGACCGTTACACGCAGGACACCCTCATCTTCACTCCCAAACCAGCGCCAACAACAATGGGAACCTTCTTTACATGGGCTTCCAGAGCATGGACGACCCCGGTCTGCTTTCGGAGGCCGTACAGAGGAATTTGACATCGGGACCTCCCAGAGTGGCAGGAAGCCCACCTCCGCACCTGCCGTCTCAGTTCTGCAGCTCCCCTCCCCCTCCAACGCCAAACTTGGACACGGGCTGCCCGAGTACGGTGTCCAGTGGCGGTGGCTTTGGTGGTGTACACGGAGGTATGGGGGGCTGCTCCACTGCGGGGATTGGAGACCCCCAGCTTCAGGCCATCCTAGAGGAGGTGCGATACATGGCGGACAGATTTCGGGAGCAGGATGAAACGGAAAGCATGGCTGATCAGTGGAAATTTGCTGGCGCTGTCATTGACCGCTTGTGTTTGGTGGCGTTTAGTGTTTTCAACATCATATGCACCATTTCTATTCTTATGTCGGCTCCTAATTTTGTGGAGGCTATTTCCAAGGACTTTGTTTGAAACGGAGAAGTGTGAAGGACGGATAAAAGGAATTAAATAAAGGATGAAAGATGAAGTGGGCCCCGATCCAAGGAAATACAATTTCCTGCGGACTGTAGGCACTATTTGATTGGTGATCACAAGGAACTGTGGAAAAACTACAAATGGTTTTCTTTGCAATAAATCCTGTTTTGTATCTGAAACATTAGCAGAAAACAGAGGAGAGAGTGGAAGCAGAGTGACGTAAAAAACAAGATTAGGTCGACCAGGGTGCTTTATCAGATTCCTGTCAAGCTGAAATGAATTGTGGTTAATTCAGAGACCTTCCCCAAAGATTAAAGCAAAGATTAGCCAGAGCAGGTCAAAGAAAGAGAAAATATCAACCACAGATAATAAGGCTCTTGAAGCAGAAAGGAGATTGAGAGAGTCAAAGGAAGGAAGAGACAGGCAGACAGATGGTTGCAGATAAAAAAGACAAGGCGGACTGGTGTTTTATTTTCTAGCAAAGGCCTTCACTCCCACATGTCGAGAAAAGACCACATCATTTAAAGTGATGGATGGAAGTGGAGCGAGAGTTTTACAAGGACAGACAACAAAGAGCCGTCGTAGAGGATCAAGACTAGAGTATCATCGTCTGAGCCTCGGATGTACGCATAAAGTTGAGGGAACATCAAGCAATCTGGAGGATCTCATCTATTATTCAATCACAACCTCCTAAAAAACTATTAAATTGAAAGAAGTGGGCTAATTTTACATCTAATAAGTCTTTGAAAAGATGAAGATCTTTTTTAGTCAAGAACCAAGGCCTTAACTCTTTGAGACGATTGGCAATCTGCGGCAGTCAGCAGAGATCAAAAGCCCCAGCGTAGTGCTTATCGGGACAGGGAAACTGAATTAACCGGTCAATGTACAATGTAATGGCAGCGTCTGAACCCAGTCACAAACAGAGTCACCTGCTACTAATACTACAGGCTACACAAATTAATATGAGAGCCACATTGAGCAGTTAACGCAGACACTGAATACTGCATTAGATTTATGTCAGCTCCCCTCAGGACTTCACAGCTTCATGAATAATTTCTGTCTAAAGAGAGACGAGATATTAATGCGAGTCTGGCTGATAAAATGATGACTTAAAAGCTTCGAGGTTAAATGGTAACATTGAGATAGAGCAACTGTTACAGATGACTAAACGCGTGTACGAGTCTATCATTTAGGGACATTAGCAGAAATGGGTTTTAATTGTTTTACAGTTAGAGTCTGAAAACTTTTTTTTTAAGTCTATTTGGATTATTTTTTATGACCCTTTTGAAACCACGGAGAAAATTAGTTGTCCATGTTGTTTCTATATTTATGGACAAACCAAACACGCATGCCAAATTTAATCTAAGTCTAGTTACCACGGAAACCTACTCACAGCCTCTTTAAAGGAAGACCTATGAGTTTTCTTGTCTCTTCTTGCAGTATTAACTAATGTCTTAATTCATTCTTGTGCCAAATGATGTGAGAGTCTGCTGTTTTAACACTGTGTAAAATATTTTCAGCCATGTGTTGGCTCAGAAATGGAATCCATTAAAGTCTGACGAATGCGTACAACCGAAAAAGACGAATGATAAATCCAAAATCAATAGTAATCACTAAAGACTTGCTTTATGATGAAAATAACGTAGCTAATAGTGCATTACATTGTGAAAATAAAGAGAGATGCAGCAGAAATTTGTTGTTGATCATGACCTTTAAGCAGCTGCTGTCAATCACTCTGCAGACTTTAATGGCTCCATCTCAGCCGTGACTTGAACCGGCTTGAGTTCAAACAGCTTTGCCGAAGTTATTTAGCCCAGTGCTTTGGACAGATTAATGACTTTGATGGTTATGATGTTTCTGTATTTAATCTTCTCTGATGGAAGAAGCCAATTTCCCAGAACTTGGCTGGTACTTGACCCCAAAATGTCCAAAGCAGAAATCATAATTTGACACATTGAAACTGCAAGTGGAGATATAAAAGGACCGTGCTGTTTGTGCAATGAGACATGGTGCTGCTCCAGATTCGACTCGTGACAAATCCATATAAAACGCAGTCCTTTGCCATGTTTACGTGTTGTTTTATGAAACTAAATGTAACCGTCAAGTGCAGCATTTCATAACAAAACACCAATAAATGGATATATTTGTAAAAAAAAAAAAAAACAGCCAACAGAAATTGAGTACTGGATTATGATGTGACCATTAATAGTTACGGACACTCCGAGCATGATGACGTTAGCTGAAGCTACAGCCTAAACTTGATAGCTGGTGATGCTAATGGTGCGTTATAGAGGGTTGAGCTAACAACAACCAGCCCTCAGCTTCCTCTTCACTCTTTCTATTGGCTCAGTTTTAAAATGTGGTGATGTAATTGAATTGTTTAAATGTAGATGTGACAATCAGAAAATGGGCCAATATGTTTAAAATTACATTCCTGCTCTCTGTACTCATTTATTTTCCATTGTCTGCTGTTTCTAAAGTCTCTGAAGTCACGTCCTGTCACAGAAGGAAACAAGCTTCTCACTGGGATCTGGATGTCCTCCTTTCAGCACATTCAGACGCCTAACCTCTTAGATCTGTACCGAGCATTTCTCTTCCTGAAAATAAAAAAATCTTTTTTGTACCAGCTATGATTGTTTTCTATCTTTACAGTTGACAGTGTTTGGCCCAACACCTGAACAAAGGAGAAAAATGACATAGTGTGAGGAAAGAAGGGGAGAGTGAAACTGCTGACACACAGTACGAGCTGGACAGGGCCCTAATTGATCACTCGTTCAGGAAGAAGAGGATAGAGGAAGAGAGAGGTTTAATGGCGAGATGGGGGGGCTATCCTGGGTAATTCATCCAATTTATGAGGGACAGAGGCCGGAGAGATGGGCAGCCAGACGAGCATAACTCAGTCGCAGGGCTGCAATGAAAGGCCACTACACTACATCACGCCATATGGGGAGATACGATGGGAATAAACAGAAATTAGAAGCACACCTCGGTGTCCATCAACAGTTTGTGTTCATGCGTGGCGCTCGCTCGGTGGGCATTCGCTGTGATGCTCAGTCTGTGTCATGGTGGTATTTATTGGAGGGCCAAAGCTCCTCCGTTTGATGGGCTGTTTCTCGGAGAGGTTGAAAAATGTGCAGGGTTGGCAATCTAGCGGCACTTAGATTTACTGTGTTCACTCGGACGGAATAAAGGAAGAGAGCAAAGGGGAAAGATGGGCTGTGAGGTTTGCATAAAATCAATTGGTTGTTGTTTTTCCTTCCCCCCAATTTTCATTTAATGAGAGCGCACACCTTAAAACCTTTCTGTGGTATTTTGCCAGATGGATAATCAAGCCAGAGCTCAAATGAATCCTGGCAAGTTGTGTGTAAATGATGGGCTGATATGAGAGCTAAGGAAATGGCACACCTGTCTTGCATATTAATGAAGCAGAAAAAAGCTGATGTTATTTGATAAATTTGCACATTTACTGACCAGAAGTGGAGCTGGTCCATGAGCCAATGCAGCAAGGCATCCATTCTGAGGGAGACAACAGCATCCCTTGTTGCATTGAAAGTCTTGTGTACAATGTGCCAGTCCACTGTTGGTTAATGGTTGGTTGTTTTCAGCAGAACTACACCAATAGTGAAATATACTGGTTTTCTTCAGTGAATCTTAGTGCGGCTCCATTAAATGCTAATTGTATTGGAGCGTACATTGACTGTGTTCATTGTTTTACTCATCACTGTTTACACATTACAAACGTCTCTAAACGTACATTGTTTGCTCTAGAGACCATTGTGATTACCTCACAGCAGTGTCATTTACACACATGTTTGAATACACACATAAAGCTGTTCTTTCCCAGCGTGCTGTGCAACAGGATGGCATCCAAACATCTTGCGGCGGAGGCAGATCAATGCCTTTTAATTACCAAGGGCCCAGAAGCGTGGGTCGATACAGCTGACGAGAAGCAGAGGAGAGCGGGATAGGGCTAGAGCGATGCCCAGTCTCTGTGATTGATGCACACTCCTCCCAGCGAGCTTTCCCACAGATGTGTCGTTAGGCTTGATTAATCCCGCCAAGCCACATTCAGTCACTTTACAGACGGCCATTTAACCATCCCAGGGCCACTGCGGTCACAGGGTTAAGTGGATACGAGGCGTCCGACCTGAGGAACATAGACTTGTATTGATAAGTCAAGGGGCCCTCTTCCTTAGACGCTTCATGCACTGATTCTAAAGTGAGTCAATCCTGATTTCTATTGGACTAAAGAGACGTGGAGATGAAAACATAAGCAACTTATTGGGTCATATCAGGACAAATACCACCAATGTGTGGAAATGTCATGGGCTGGCAGAGGAATAAATTAGTCAGATGGAAAACAATGTCTGGACAAAAGGTCACTTTTTGCACCTAAACTACTTTACGTGTTGGTCAAGTTCCAACTTTCAATTGATTCTGCTGGATAAAAAGTAGTCTATTAACATATAAAAGTAGATATATTTTCATTTATTCTACATTAAAAAGTGGCACTCTTTTATAAAATTAATGTTGAATTTAATTAAAGGTATTCTCACTCACAAAAAACATGTATAGTTAGTGGCTCTTTAGAGACTGCTGCAATACAGTCTAACAAAAGAAGACAAAGCGTTACCCATGGTTTTATGCATGAAAGGTGTAAAGAGCTTTAATTTGAGACCGATACGCCTCTAAATGACATTACATAATACGTTTGTTGCATAATTTAAGAATTTAGGAAGGCTATTTTCAGAACTAGAGCAAAAGAAAGACAAAAGGCAATTCTCTCGCACTATTTAAGTCAAATTACATTAAACAAAATTAATTTAGAAACAAGCAGCGGTCTGAGCATTGGTACAGTACATATCATATCCTGAAGTATTTGTAAATGCATTTTGTTTTGGAACATTTGCTCAGGTTTGATCAGAGCAGCACAATTTATAGTCAGTAAATCAATTTAATTTCTGGGATTATTTAATATTTTAATTAAAATATAATGCCCCTCTCATGAAGCTCATGCTCTCGGTATTTCCTCTGATCATTGTCCCGCCTTCTCAAATGACAGACCCGCCTCTGGGTGTGAGACCAGACTGGAGAGACTCCCACACTGTTTTCACCGAGACTTCAATAAAGTGAACATTAAGTGGACTTAACAGAGCCCCCTCAGCCGTGACCACTGTGTTAGCCGCCACTCTGCAGCACTGAGGACATTATTCCAGTCTGTGAGGACATTATTCCAGTCTGACAGTGGGAACGAGGGGAGGCTGGAAAGACAGCTCTCATTGTAAAACAACTGCTCGTCATGTTAAACCATTCATCCAGGGATGTATCAGTCTGGGCTTTGCTCATTTAGATTGGTAAGTATTGAGAGTCTATACACAGCTCATTTATACACAGAGGAATAGTGGACTAATTTTAGATAAATGAAGACTATCCTAATGTAAGTGACACAGACCTTTGACCTGACGTTTACTGCAGCATAATGTTCAAAATTAGACTTTTGCAGCTACCTTTCTTTTGAATACACAAGGTGCAACCCCCCACATCCTTTCTGTAGCTTTATTGTACATGTTCATGTACCTATAAATCCATCATCTTTACATTTTATTTGAACTAAATGCAAAGTAGATCAAGAATTGAGTAGACCTTCTGCTTGAAATATACATTTATAGGGGCACTATTCAAGTTTCTTTTTGTTGTTCCTGTCTCAGACACCACTCGCCCACAACACCAGCAGGGACGTCCTACTTTACCTTCACTATACTCAAAATTATAGTTTAAAGCAGTCATTCACAACCGGTGGTTCGCAAACATGTTCTTAGTGGGTCACAGAGTGTGGTTAAAATAAATTTTGCATTCAAATAGTAAAAATGTTTTTGCATGTGTTGTTTATTAATAACAAAAAAATCCAACGAAACAAGACGGACGCGGTTTTACAAAGCATAATAATTTACTTACATGCACACAAGCCTCTCCCATGGAACCTCTAAAATGGTCCTCGTGTAAGGGCGCCGCCATACGGTGATTTTACAGCGAAATACAGCGATATACCTCCGTCCACCAGAGGGCAGGCTCCAAAAGAGGAAATATAAGGAGAAACCCAATGGCGACTTTACAAGAGTAAAACTCATGTTTACAGCCTGGTACAAAAGATGGCTCCGGTCTCTAGAGCTAAGTTTTTACTACATGACAACTCTGGGGAATTTTTGATTAATATGTTTGTCTATGCTATCTAAAAACTATTGTTTTACTATGGAAAAAGCCCGGATGTAACGGCCATTTTATTGCCCATTTGTAATGACAATATTGGTGAATAGGGGACCAATGGGCGGATATCATCCATATTTATACAATCTATGCATGCACATCAAAGATTAGATTAGAAGAATAGATTTTAAACAAATGACATACAATTTCATTTTATTTCAATTTTATTTTTATATAGTGGGTCACAATTAAAAGATCAGGGATGAAAACAAGAGTCCCAACATGAAACCAGCTGAGAACCTAAACTTTTAGCTCCAACTTTGGCATCCTACCAAAGCATCCAACAAAACATTGTGTGATTGAAGTGCCAAAATTAATCCCTATTTCACGTTGCCTCCTTTTTCTCGGTTTATGTTCTTCTTTTTTGCACTATTTCTCTATTAAAAAACGTATTCAGCGCTGAATATACACTTGCTGTTACTTCCTTATTGACAAGCTGTGTCGACCAATGGAAGTGCTCCTTTCTCCGGAAGAGAGCTGCGATTGGCCAAAACCCTAGTTCAGCACTAAAAATTATCCTACCCTTAGCTTATTGGTTGCTTTATGCAAACGGATGCATTTGCTGGAGTCTCTACCCTGTTTCAGATGCGCGTAGCCAATAATATGGTGAACGTTTAGATTATATTTAATGGTGTGGTTGCTATATTGAACTTGACCTCAACAAAACAACAAAAACCAATGCAAGTCTGTGTCACATTAAATTCACATCAATGCACCACTCACCAGCTTCGAAAGGCCACTCCTGTCCTTTAGGGCTGCTGACTTATATTCTTTCACCAATTTGGCAAAGCTACTTGTTTAGCTTCCAGTGATGTCCTGTGCATGCGACAAGAAAAGAAAAACATTCAAATACAGGCTTACGTAACTTTATTAATAATGTACTGTTTGTTTGATGGAGTTGAATGTGGACTAATTTGTGGTGTGATATAACAATGTAGCAGATAAAAGTGGTGTAGCAGAGCTGTGGTTGTAACACTGCTGCTAATAGTGGCTTGGGGCAGTACAACTCGGGGTAAACCCTCCAGTGTTAAGAAAATTGTCAATTAAAAGTTTCTCCAAGCTCATCATAAATTTATGGAAAGTGGGAAAAGGTGCTGAAGTCACAGTGGCAGCCTGTAGTCAGCAGACTGGCCCATCGAGAGACAGCTCTAATGAGATGGGTATTCTCACCTCAGCAGTGCCAGTATGTACAAAATTATACAGGCGGAGTTCCACTGGGTGCATTAAGGAGCCTTGTTTTTTTGGACTGAATAAAACCTTGTTTCGGTTTCCCATCTGCTCTCAATGGACTGCAACACCGAACACAGTACATAAAGATCTAGGCTGCATGTGACCATCAAAATGTCACGGTGACGGAGAATAATGTGCCTGTGGACCTTTTATTTGACTCGGTCTCTGTCAGGGGACCTGTAATGACCGCGATGCACTTCATCCTGCTGCAGACCTGGGGCTGTTTTAGACAGGATGTGACAAAAAAAAAAAACACATCAGGGTGGGCACTTGTCGAACAGGCCAGCGCTGTACAAGAGAGAAAGGAGTGACAAACAAGGGATGACATTGAATTAAATAATTTGCAGACTATAGTTAAAATTACAACATTGTGTCCACTTCAGGAGATCACCGTTTGATGAAATACAGCTTTTAATAAGACTGTATTTAAACAGTCGTCTTTTATCCATCACGCCCCTTTCATCCAATAAACTGAGCATAAAAAATGAAGCAGGTCAAGCTCTAACACTCACACTAGTCAGGTTGATAATTTAACCAGGTTTGTTTTGGAAAAAGACCTCTGTGCTTGAGAAGTTGTTCGACAATACTACTTAAACTCTTACTTTAATAATAAACACCATCAGTGGTTCTCTGTGGTGTGCCATATCCCTTTAGTGGGACTCAGGAAGTCTCTGAAATAATCTTGAGATAAATCGGGCATTAAAAAAAGAAAAGAAAAAAAGAGAAGTGATTGAATAAATACATAATATTTATATTAAAATAAAACTACTTCATGTGTAAAAAGCTGTAAACATAAAAAAGCCACACTGCTGTTTAATATACCAGTCCTAATGATTTTAAAGGCAGTATCCTACTCATTAGGAAAGGGTCAAGAACCACTGATTTAGATACTACTTCAGTAATCTTTATTCTGTTTAGTCTTAAAAGCTCAAGGTCCAAGCTGAAGGTTGGCATTAATAGTGTTTCAGATGCTTTCCATTGATTATTATTCAAACTGAGGGACTAAGGGGTGGATAAAGGAAGTTAAACATCCTGCCAGGGTTGTGTCAAATACACTTATTTTCAGGCCGATCCACCTTCACTTCTCATTTGAAGTGCTGTACAGTGCCTTTGAAAGGATGCAGGAAACAAACAAACAAAAAAAAACACTGCCAAATCAGCTCTGTACCATCGACACGAGTCAAACATCACTCACCTTGATATGAACAGCATTTACATAATTGCCTCCCACACAAATTGCAGGACTTTTTCTAAAAAACATAATGACCGTAGAGCTGGTTCACCTCACTTTTCATTTCTGCTGTCACTTCAAGTCACTTCAAATTTTTTCACGTGCGTTTACCTTTGAGGAGATAATTGGACCCCAGCGGGTGATGCACTTTATCATTTTATGTCTTCATAAAGAGGCAGCCGTGACATTGTTAGGTCCCAGTGGATGTGGCCCAATCCATAAACAGATAAACAAGGACTATACGTTTTACGAGCTGGTAAAAACTTCTGCTTAGGTTAGAGATATACTAAAGCAAACAGAAGCACAGTCAGGAAAAACTACAAAATCCAACCAGGTGTTTCCCAATATATATAACTTTATTTAAAATATTGTTACAATTTATTACTCTACACAACATTTTAAACATTTTTTCCTTACATTGGTTAGTAAACCTTCATTGTGTTTTAGATATAAAACTTATTTTGTGGCCTGCATCAGTTATTATCACTGTCTTTCTTTAGTTTGTGAAGCTAATGTTCGATCCAACCAAACCCCTAATGCATAAAATTATGACAGTGGTTCTAGTATTTTACACTATAATTTCCCCAAACATTCGAATTTTTGCTTAAATAAATAAAAGTTTGCATTGGAGAAACAAGAGTGCATTTTTGTCCAAAGAATATTCTCTTTTTCTTTTCTTTTTTTAAATGACTATTTACAGGTTATGCTGAAGACTGACAAACAATGCCTTTAATCAATATATGTCATTGACTAATTGCAATGGAAAGTCTCAAAGCAAAATAACACAAAGGCTAACACTTTAAGTTAAAACAGCACACACATCCACCCGTCTTGTTAGTCGAGAATAAAACCCTAGTGTCAGCACTGTGCGTTTTTCAGAGGTTTGAACTGACATTAAGTTTTAGACAATGTCTCAGGAAACAGAAAACTTGACTCACTTCAAAAACACTGCCTTGTGAAATGCGGTAGAATCAAATGGAGACAATATCTCACACACAAGACTGAAAAGGCTGGTGTGTTTCTATAGCAACAGCAACACTTTGATGAGATTCAGTGGAGGCTGCAGTGACAAACTTTTTAAGAGGCTTTACACAAAAACATATTTCAATAATTTGAGGCTGCCGTGTATATCCTGTACCTTTCCATATTTTTTATAAAGACACATTAACAAAAACGTCCAGCGATACGAACACAGCGGACCCGACGAACAGAAAGTATCAAGCACAGGTCAACCATAAATGATTTTTTTAACATTCAAATCAATGCTCTGTGTTCACCTTGACACTGTTACACTGACTTCATCGGCTGAAACACAACACACCTGACTCACGGTGACCGGAAGATGGCACTTTTTACGAGACAAACCCAAAAGAAAAAAGAGGAGAAAAAAAAGGAAGCAGCAGATTTTTTTTCTACAAAAGCATATTAACAGCAGCACAAGCCACAGAGAGACGCTGAACAAACATTGAACGGTAAAAAAAAGCACGGCCTCAAATACATCGGGAAAGAGGACTGGAATGAAAAGGAACAGTGAGCGCTGTTGTCGGGTTGAGTCAACGTGGTGCTGCCACGGCAACCACATCGCCGTGCCGATGAGAGGAACCTGGAGACTGTTAGAGCAGAGGACAGACGGGCAGTACACCTCTATCCATTTCTCCGACCTTTTACAATGAAAAATACATCATGGTTGAGTAAGTCGAATTCAGATGTCATCCATCTCTAAACAAGCTATTACTCTGGCTGTCACAATGACCACACGCCTTCCAAACAGCACATTTCAGCTCTTATTGCTTCAGCTCTACACAATAGACACATTCCTGTAGCAGCCAAAGGCCTCTCCAACGAAGAGCCAACAAATCGACTGAACATCTCAGTTAATGCACATGACAGTTGGAAGATTGGGTGCATTAAACTTAAAAAAAAATAAATAAGCATGCGAGTGCTTACATAGACAATAGGAGACGCCTCTCATTTGTCTCCATCTGTCTGTTTCTACGCACTTGGTACAAAATCCCATCTTCATTTGCCGGCTCAAAGGGCGACAGCTCAGACACATCCAATCAGAACCTAAAAGCTTATCAGCAATGTCAACGGTAAACACAAAGGACACACACGCAGTTGCACACAAACAGACGTGCGTCAAGGTAACTCACTTGAATTATAACTGAATCCAGGCATAAAATTAATTACTGAACAGGAGTGGAAAAACTAAACTTAAACTAAAACTGAACTTGAACCTGTGTGCTCTTTGAGATGCAGTTTTTGGTTGTTGCCAGGAGGCATGGGAAGCAAAAGAGTCAGGAATGATTACCACTAGCCCTTAGTGGAAAAAACAAATCTATTGCATTCATGTGAATTTAATAAATTTATACTCCAATCAGAGGTTATTAGATGTCTCCAAATAAACAGTACATTTAACACACTAAAGACTTAAAAAGATAAATATTTTTTAACCAATAAAAATGAAATGCTCCACAAAATAATTTTTGTTTTAAAACTGATGTATTATCTGATGTGCACTTACATGCAGACAAAGAACAAATACTGACTGTATTAGGAGGCAGACAGCAGCCTGCATTGCTCTGTATGCTGGTGGCACTTCATGTGCCATCTACTCACTCACACACCCATCTGTCCTCCTGATGTGGTTAATGGACAAACTGCAGAGGAGTGATACTTGTAGGCTGAGTTACTGAGCCCCAGGGATCGCGCTTTTAAGGATCTCTGGAAGGATTTCTGCTTCAAACATGCCACTACAGCTCTCTTATGCTCTGCTGCGCTCTGCTGTCTGCTCAGAAAACTGCAGTTTAATCCAATCTGCAACCCCTTCAGTCAGCCTCCACATGTATAATCCGAGACACTTTAAAACATTACTGTTTCGTGCCAGCAAGAAAAGCTCAGCTGCACACAATTAGCCTCTAACTTTGAAGCTCTGCAAAATTGCCATGATAAAATGCTTGAGGGGATTAAATACCCACACAAACATTAATGGCCGACGGCCAAAGAATGTAATTCTAAAGAAGCAACATACAGTAAAAATTTATAAAGATTAGTAATAGCAGTTTGAATGCTTGTCTCCAACTCCTATATTATTCTGTTATTCTATTTAACTAAAATTAAAGCACACCTTCATGAACATGTGCCCAATAAATCTTTATATTTCTGTCACTTCTGATGCCACATAGAAAATATTTTTGTGTCAATGTCCAGCATCTGCATAATCCAATCACTGTCTGTAAAAGCTGTCTTCTGAGCTCAGTCCATCACACAAGAGCAGCAATGAAGACTTTCACGCAAACTGGCTGTTCCAATCCCATCCTTGATGTCAGCCTTAAAGTGTTGCTTCTTTGAAGTTCTCCCTTTGCGCTGCGGTACGTCCTGCTACTGCCAGAGCCTCCAATCACAGGGCAGATGCATTCAGGAAAACAAAACAGTTATGGAGATCTAGTAAATGATATGAATGTTGGCTTCTGTTTATTTTCCTTCAGTGCTGTCCTCACTGCGTTTGTTTATCCCTATATTTGGGGAGTTTTATGTGACGTTTCACAAATTGGTCACTTCTGTTTGTTTTGCGTGGGCATGGATCAGCTCAGTCTCTCCGTGCCGTTTGTCAATGACTCTTTTGGGTGTGATGATGTTAGTGAATCAGTTTCTGGTTTTCTGGTGAGGACTGGTGGGTTTTAGGACGTTGCAATCTCCCCCCCTAGGTGGCGCCATCCCTTCTGTTGTGTCTCCAACGAGGGCAGATAGTCTGCAACACACACACACAGGGAACATCCATCAGTGACTAACTTAATCAAATCTAATTTTACAGAGTGAATGCCAATTGAAAGCCGAGACACAACACAGACATCTGTTTGCCATAGCAACAGTATCACTGTGACAATTACCAGATTTTATTAATGGCTTTATATTTTATAAGACTTTGTAACTTCTTAAAGCACAGTTGACTTCACAAGCTCTGTATGTACAGTATGTCGATATCAGGACTGAGCTCACCATTGTTGCTGCAGTTTTTGTTGTCTTTGTCAGACGCCTCTTCCTCGACCTGAAGTATAGCAGGAGGTTACACAAACTATTATGCAGTTTGACATTTGTATTTGTGAGGACAGAGCTAAACAAGAGTTGTTATTAAACTTGGCAAAGAGTCAAAGACTAAGACTCAAGAATAAGAGGAAAGGAGCGGCCCGTACCTGTTTCCTCCACTTCAGCTCACAAAAGACCCGCTCGAAGCACTCATGCATGTAGTTGAACTGGCACAGAATGAAAACAACTGTTAGTTTGGCAATAAAACCCAATTACTATGTGATAACAGATGCAAGTAACGTTTTAGATCATTATGTTTTTCTCTGTTTCTGTTCTAAACTTAACTAAATTAAGTATCATTAAACATTATGATTTACGACAAAAGAAAAGTTAAATGAAATGAATAAATACTTAAACAAGACACATTAATAAGGCACTCACATATGGCGTGAAGATCTTGACCCATCGTGGTTTCTTCTCTCCCCTTGCGTACTCAAAACAAAAGGCCATCCCTTCCTCGTCAGTGTCCCAGCGCTGCATCTCGCTCCACTCAAAAGCAATCACCTGGTTCTGAATAAACACAGTTAAAAAAGAAAGTTAAACAAAGCAACAAAGTGTGACATAAGATGAGATGCACAAACTCTAACCTCGAGTGTGCCGTCCTCTGTGCAGGCATGCAGCTTGAAGTGATTGATGCTGATGGCCGTGATCACGTGACCCTTTCTCCGGGAGTCGCAGGAGCAGTGCGGGAACACCACCTCATTGTAGCCCTCACACGACCGCAACAGGCTCAAGTACTACAAAATAATGACATTTCTCATTAAATATATACCGTTCAAGGCCAAACTAGTTTTACAAATGCATTAACCATTGTATTATTGTATTTTATGTCTGGAATATAAAGCATTTATATCTCACTTGACATCACACATAGAAAGTAAAGAGATTATATAATGCCCTACTTTTGAACTACCTTTTGTTTTGAGGTCATATAGCAAGGAATAAAATAAAAATGATGGAGTAATGTGGTATTTCAGGTTCCTACTTGTAATATTTCAACAAATTACACTACATCACTAGTCAGCACTTGTATAGCACTCCCAGAGGAGATAGTACACTTTTTAAACCAAAAGCCTTCTTATAAAAAAAATACTTCTATTCATTTTTGGTGATGGCTCTGGTTAGGAAGCATAAAGTATATTCATCCCAGAGCTCCCTGGCTGAACAAAGACTGGTCTGTGGGACTGACCGTGGCCATCTTGTGCTGCTCTGCCAGTTTCTGCAGCTGGTAGGATTGGTCCTCTGTTTTTATGAATCCCTTCTTCACATCATCCAATGCCTGGACGCACATGGGGGGCACCGGGACAGGGGGCGACAGGAAGAGAGAAAAACACAATTTATCAAGTCAAGTCCTGAAATATAAACACTTGATAAACAATAACGAAGAGATGTAAGAACAATGGTAGCTTGTAAACACTGAATGGGTTTGTTTTTAAGCCTGTTAGGATTCTACGCAGAGATATGTGCCGTCTTTACTTGATTGAATGCTGAACCTAACATGCCTTTAATACTTCAGGTAACTTTCCTTTATTTGTCAGAGAACAGCTCAAGGCTAAGGCTGTTTCTCCTAAGGTTAATTTAATTGTAGAAAGTTCTTATGGTTGAAATATCCTGTGAATCTCTGTCAAGTGTAGCTAATCAAAAAGTCAATTCTTGGTTAAAAAAAAATGTTAGCCTCAAGGGTAAAAAGAATCACATCAATAAAAACATGTTAAGACACTGTTAATTAAGACATATGAGTTGAGACCATAAGTTGGTACCAGTAGGACTGAATCATTATTATTACCTGGTGAAAGCAGTAGTGCAGTGCCAGAGGGTTGTCTCTGAGCAACTCCTCCTCCTGGAAGCTGAATAACCATTTGCGAAGCGCCAAGCAGGTCCCAGGCACAGCTGACGTGTAGTTCTGCACATAAAGCTTGTGGGGAAACTCGTTGGGTGCCAGCTTCCGTGCTGAATGAAAAGTTTAAACCAGGAGAGGGTTGAACACTGAGGTAAAGCACAGGATGTAACTGAATTCATATTTAGTCTGACCTACATCTAATTACCTGCCATTGTGGTTTTGAGAATAACATACCCATGGGCTAATTACACAAATCTAACCAGTTGAAAGTCTTTAATTAAATTAAACCAGATGTTTGTGGTAGTCACCTTCCTGAGGCTATTAAGATATTACAAACAACTCTTACCAAAGGAGTGGTTGATGACTTCAAAAAGGGCAAAATAGCTCGCCATAATGCTGTCCATTCCGACCTTTAACACTAATGCCTAGAGGAAATGCAAATCAGAGTGACCAATACAAAACAGGGCTGTTAAAGAACTTATAACACCATAAAATCATAAAAGCTACATAGATGAAGGCTCTGAACAGTAAAGAAATGCTTGTTAAAAATGTGAACATGTGACCTCACCTGGTACACCTGGTCTGTGGTACTGTTCTTACGGACTCTCACAGAAATGGTGGTCTTGTCTGGCAGCGCTATCCGCAGTTCTACATCTGTCACACCATTGTAGTTCTACAAAAACATCAATATCTGACATTTTTTCATACTTCTTTCGGCAAGCAATAAAATCTAAATGAACTGTAATGCATTTGAAACTTATTTGCAGTTACATTTTGTGGTGGAAAAGGGTTGTTTTGGTTTAATGAGATTTCTAAACTATAACTAAACTAAAAATGCATGTATAGAGTTCTTTATGGCAGCTGATTTTAGAGGTTGAAATGCTGGATGTTTTTATGTGCACATTTGTAAGCAGGAAACTATGATGTAATGCAGCCATTTTAGGGCTTAAGAGGAAGAGTGTGAGTTTTTGTACACTTGCCTTTGTATGAATTGTGCTTTGTATGAAGGTCATATGTTTGAATTTAATATACACATGCTACACACTGAAAAGACTTGAGTTGGCAAACAAAACAAAAAAGAAAAGTATTTTTTTAAGGAGGGCCTGAGGGTTAATCTCACTAGGAAATATTACTAATGAAATTGATTCTTATAAAAGTCGGGACAAATATGCATACCTCGTCTGATTCAGAAAGAAACTCTTGCATGATGTCACTCTCTCCAATTACCCGTACGGAGCACACTAGACACAGACAAACAGAGAAGTAAGCATCAAGGTCAAAACTAACTAAATTGAGAAAGGACAGCTAAATGTCAATCATTTGCAGTATTTATTTATTTACTTTTATGCACAACATGAAAAGATGTCTTATCTACTGCAGATGAGAACATCCAGTGGATAAGCCTTGGTTAGGTCCAATGTAGAGCAAACTAAATCTGCTCTTTGTGAATTAATTTTTTTTTATAATCCTAAAAATCCAGTTTTTACTTTTCTTATTTAAATAACACATCAGTTATACATGATGAGGGTGCATTTATAGATTAGTAACCCTTATAAATAGTCTTACCTCGTTCAAGGTACTCCTCCAGGCCTCTGCGGCGAGCGTCAAGCTGCTGTTCAGACAATGAAAAGGGCCATTTTCCAGGAAGCTTAGGGAAGTTGAAGTTTGAGAACTCTCTTTTAAGGTTCTGGTTTAGAATGGCAAACTCCCGGTAGCGCTTTGAGCAGAGCTGTCTTCCTGACATATACACGTTGTACACCTATGGGCATGAAATAACAATCAGATCACAGGCGATTAATTGTAGAGCTTTTATTTGCACTTTTGTCATACATTAAATCTATCCTTTTGGCATCTGGAGTAGAAACTAAATTGTATTGATTTGTATTTAATACAATAAAGACCTAACATTCACTTTCATTGATCATTTTATTTAGCACAGTGGCTCAGGGAATAGAGTTTCCTATAACCAGAAGGTTGGCACATCATTTAACTTTTACATTTGGTTGCACCAAAGCTCATTTTAATGGCCCCTTCAGCCAATTATTTTGACAAAGAAAGTGAGAATGTCTGAAAAAGGAATAACAACATTATTGGAAATCAAGCAGTCTTTTGCGATAAAAGACATTGAGACTATATAATGACAATATAATGATAAATTGTGAAACTACTAGACAGTCACAAGTTAGTAACTAGTACTGCATTTTATTGTGGTTATAAAAAAAACATTCCAACTGCATTTACAAAGAGACAGAGTGACTAGTCCAATTGATCGTGTGTCAGGAGATTCAATAATGCCACCAATTCAAATGACTACTCACCACAAACCTCTCGGAGTGCTGCTCTACATGTTTGTATGTGGGAATGGATATAGGCACAGCCTGCTTGTCACTGTAGTCATAATTGAGTTGGACATCTTCTCCTCCTTCCAATCCATCAGCCTCCTGGGGCGGGACAGACAGCACTACCAGGGCAAGCTCCTTCTCTCCCGCTCGGATCAGATCCACCACCTGCTTATGTGTGGCACCTTCAACACTCACCCCATTGCTGAAAGAAAAGAGAGAACAAAATTAGAACAGGTCAACGAAAGAAGTCATTATCAATCATAAGCCTCTGTTATAGTGTCTATTAGCTGTGTATTAATGTAACTTTATTGTATCATCTTTTCTTTATTGATAATGATAACAGGAAAACTGAGCGACTAGAGCCATCTTTACTTGTTCATCTCCTTTGATGTGGTGGGACACCTCTGTCTCCACTTTACTAAGGCCAGATGGCACGAGCATCAGGTGTCAGTGCTAATCTTTCTGTGAGAAACAGTGGGTACGGGAAAAAGGAAGCAGACCTGTCACTGTGTTTCTATTGTAATTTATAACTCTGTAACCCCAGGCAAATGGGTCAAATGACTCAAGCAAATGAAATCAAGACAAAGTTTGTCTTGTGGGACTACTGATGGCACAGATCTGGTGATGAACCAGAAATTTGGGAATTGATAAGAGTAAAGGGACTATTTTATGTCCCATCATCCCTTTGCCCTCAATTATTATTATATCAGCTAGAACAGAAACAGACCAGTGACTGCCTGATATTTGTTTAAGCGGCCAATTGGTCCAGCAAGCAGTTAAGAAGAAATAAGAGTTTAAAAAGAATTAACATTTAAAAAAGGAAAATATACAACTATCAGTTTAACTGTTTTCTTTACCTTGTCCAAAAATATTAGAATCACATGTGCCATTAGCAATTTAACACTGGTAATCAGTCGTCATCATAAACATGCCATATACTTTACTTGTATTGTCTTCTATTGCCCTAAAGTTACTTTTATTTTTTTTGTCAAAATTACCCGTCATAAGTAGCTTGCTTAAATTTCTCATTTTTGCTGTTAAAAAATAGGTTACATTTAAATTAATCATTCACCTCTAACATTATTTTCCCTATTCTCACAAACAAGTTAATGATCTTTTTCACATGATAACGTCCAATTCTGTCATATGATCAAAACACTAGATTAGCAGTGGGGCTGAAAATGCAGGTCGAGTAAAACTTTTGATGCTTCAGCAAAGGGTAGTGAGACCGTGTTCCTTCTTTTAAGTTTCTCTTCTCCATTTGTTAATAGTTAACATGCTAATGTATAAAAATGTTTTTCCCCAAACTGCACTTGACCTTTATGGTTTTCTAAACTACAGAGGCACCTGGACCTTTATAAAAATGTTCTAGAAAAAGAGCAAATATTGATGTTATTGGTGATATTCAGGTCTGTCTTGTGTGTGCTGTATGACAAATGACCTGCCCTATATGTGAGACAGTATAACAGACACCTGCAGACAGAGTTCACCTGTCTGCAAATACAGGAGACTAACTACATAAAAGGTTTTTATTATTATTATTATTATTATTATAGTATTTATAAAAATATATCTGCTTATTTGCTCTTTTTTATCCTCACTAATAAACAAAAATAGTGTCTTCACAGAGAGAACAAAATAATAAAAAGACAATAACATGAGCCACCTTAAACAGCCCCATATAACAAAATCTCGCAAACACAATCTAAGGGTTAGTTTGTCAGGAAAGTGGGGCACACATCCTCACAAAATGATGAAAACACTGACAACGGATTGCACGGTTTTCATTTAATAAAATTATAACGCTCAGCTGTGAAGTGAAGAATGCTATGTAAACAATAGTGTAATTTATATTTCGTTTACATTCAAGCAGGCACTGCGCAAACTGGGCTCTGAAAGATGTCATGTTACCTGAGCAGCTACCAGGCTAGCGTCAGAGCTAATCAACATGCACAGCCTGTTATCCAACTTATGTAAGGCGAATAGCTTTCCCTTTCTCTAATTAGCATTAGCTTGGAGAAGCTATGGTACATTTAGTATTATCGCATTTAAACCAGATCAATGTCCATAAACAACCATGGCGATTAATTACTTTAAATTGTCATATTCCCTAGTGACGGTTATCTTGAAGACTGCTAACGAGATGTTTAAAATTTACAGATTGTAGAGCTCAATAGAGTAGCTAGTACTCCTTGCTAATATCTTGGCTAACGTAAATGTAGAAGAGGCGACTTACACCGCCAGGATCCGGTCTCCCTTCGCTATCCCCGCTCGGTCCGCCGCTCCACCGGGCAGCACGGCGCTGACGTGCTGCAGTGGAGCGTACAACTCCCCGTTAATGCTCCGGAGTTGCCCCCCTTCGCTAACCTGACCGCGCACATTGAAGCCGTAGCCGGATTCAGACTTGACGATCCTCACAACCCGAGGACCTGAGGTTGCAGTGGCCACCGTGGAGCCGACCACCGGGCCATTACGGGACGCTGAGGAGAAAGCTGTCCGAGTTTCATCGCCTTCATCCGCCATCTTATCCATAGGCCCTACCCCCCTCCGATCGGTCGGTGTCTTCTAGTAAATTCAAAACAACAGTCGGCAGTGTCCTCCGCGGCGCTGCTCCACAGACCCGCTGTTGTTGATGATCCGCCCCTCGCTGCGTCACGGGACACAGCCTGGTCATGTGACCTCCCGGGACTGTCACCCAGAGGCTGTGGTTCAAGTACTTCTCACGTAATACCACTAACTGTTTTATATGAGAAAAGTATTCTACGATTGCTTAGCGTTCATATTTTAAAGAAGAAGTGTGACAGGTATTAAATATCTCAGTTTGTGTTGTTAAAATGGCATTTCATTGTTGATCAGTAGGAGATAGCCTGTGTTGTGTCATAAGTAGACATGTTATAAAATCAGCCAGTGACAACAAACTTAATCTAATGAACAATCCAATTTGATTAATCCAGTTGGATGAACGGCAGGAGTTACTCATTACATACATTTTCTGTTTACTTTTCCTTAAAGTGGCCCATTTGTCTATTTGTCTACGTAACTCAAACAATTGCAGTTGCACTTGTTATGTATGTTGTGTTTGTTTTAGGCTTCCTGGTTAAAAAAAAAAAAAAAAATTACACTGTATTGTAGACTACTGTGTGGGCACATGTGACAAATGAATAAAAAACGTGTTGTCCAGAAACTTTAAAGAAAGAAAATAGTTACAAATAGGTGCATGTGTTTATTCTTAAGAGACATGTTTTAACTATATAACTAGTGTTACTGTTTTATTGCCACAAATGAATGGTGTTTGTGAATGTGTTTAGTTTTATTGTGCCTTCTGATCCACTGTATCCTGTGACTGAAACTTTCTGCTCATCTGAATTAATTTTACAGCCCTCACCTCACAATATTGCTTTAATTTCAGTCATTCACTAACTTATAGTCTGACACTATAAGTAAGTAATATTTCCCCATATTTTGTAGCTGTCTGCCTTGTGACTCCACATACCAGTCACTGATATGATTGTGCTTTGTTTGATGTTATCTTTTGTCCTGTTTTGAGATAGGAAATAAAAAATCTGGTGCATCAGAGCCACCATTCATCACTCAGAGGCAGTACTTTAGTAATCTCTCAAATGTAGATGTTGGAATGAAAGCTTGCAGGTTGTCAGCCATCCAGCCATGTCGGAGCTAACTATTCCCTAACATTAGCTTCTAGGAAAAAGATAAATGTTAATTGTAACCAGATAATCACTAAACTCAGTTTTAGGATGTTTGTCAGATTGTATGTGATACACACTTTGAGGTCATTAAAAAAACTTCCTTTTTAACACTTTTGGGATACATTAACACATTAGCTTTCCATTTGAATGAATATAGTCATAGTCTATTTAAAGCAACACCAAGTAACTTTTCTGTATGTATACCAAAAGAGGAGTTAGAGTTTCTATAACATGTCAAGAAACAGAGTGAACAAGACAAATTTGATGCTATTATTTAAAGAGTTCCTTTTTTAAAGTGAAAAGGTACATGGTGTACTTTAGAATGAATCAACTCTGAAATAGTAGTCTGGATATTTGAAGTCATATTTTCCACATTATTTCAAAAACTGTGTGTTATCATATTGAGACTTGATCCAAACCCAAAATGTATACTGCACCTTGCCTAGTACCCCTTATACTTCTGTTAGTTGAAGGAATACATTGGGCTCGCCATTACATGCAGCTAAATGTCCCTTTCAGTCTGAGATAATCCATTAAAACCTAAAATCAACAGTTGTCACCTCTGAAGATGTGCTGAGACTTAGTTTAATTAGACAGTTGTAGACATCTGAATAAACAGTATTAATCCTCTCCCACAGACAGACCCAGGAACACACAATCCACACAAGTTGGCTTTTAATATAAATTTATTGTAATCTTCAAATCAATTATTGTGAGCACCATAGTTGTTTTATGTTTGTTTTAGACTGAATATGGCTCACACTGGGCTCTTTGAACTGGCCCTAAGGTAGCGCCTGGTCTCTACTTCTTGCGAATAAAGTACTCATGGCACATCTGAGTGAGGCAGATGACCAGGTTACAAAACTCCTTAAAGTCCACGCTGTTATCCTTGTTTGCATCCAGGTCCCTAAAGATGTTGTCTAATGCTGCCTTGTCATTGGCCTTCTGCAGAAAAGGAATTCCAAAACTGTTTACATAGATTCCAGACTGACAAATATACACAGTGAGTCATTGTACTTAAGGCAAGCTGTTCATTGTAAAATTCTGGAGTTCACTTACTGTCAGTGAGTCTCCAAATTCATTCTGCAGCAGCTCTTTCAGCTCGGCTTTGCTCAGGGTATACTTGTCCCCTTCTTTTCCAGAATATTTATTGAAGGCACCAATGAGGAGAGCCATGGCTTGCTGGACGTCAGACATGATGAAAATCTAGAAAACAAGAGTAATCATCATAAGTTTAATGTTTGTTGTTTTTTTCTCTCTGTTTTTAAATGCAAGTGGCCAGGGCAACACTGCTACTACAGCTCCATCTAGAGGCAGAAACGAGGACTGTTAAGTTTCACCAACTTATTTAATCATGTGGTGTTGTGGTCAAATTTGGGAATGTTAACAAAGGACATCATTTAGTCCAGACTTTAGGGAGTGGTTCAAACCAGGGCAGGCATCTGAGTTATTTCTGCAAGAGAAGTAGGCACTGGTATAAACTCTGAGTCAACTACTTTAGTCACTCGCGCTACAGTTTATTTCATTTCAGTGGTTGAGCAATGCTGTCCAAAAGTTCCTAGTTACGAACCTAC
Source organism: Perccottus glenii (assembly GCA_024416835.2). Lineage (NCBI taxonomy): Eukaryota > Metazoa > Chordata > Actinopteri > Gobiiformes > Odontobutidae > Perccottus > Perccottus glenii. The sequence continues at coordinate 9,381,641 of CM044562.2, forward strand.
TTTACTTTTTAGACCAGGTTTAACTTTACACATTTTTGTCTGTCAATACAAGAGATTATCAGTAGAGAATATGCTGTACCGAACACAACCATTGCAGGAAGCAGTGTCTGACATCACTGCCAATGTTTTCCTCAGGTTTTTCATAGTGTTATGTAAAATATTTCCACCAGGGCCCAGTCAAACTTCTTTGTTCCTGTGATTGTCCCAAGTCTCTAACACAGCATCTCCGTCGAGTTACACAAGACATTGTTATTGCAATATTTAGACCTATCCTGGTAACTCAGTCAAATCAGGTAAAAAAGCAGGTCAAGACCTGATTCTAGTCCCTTAAGTTATGTCACATCTTATCTATGATAAGTTTTTTTTTCCACAGACTCTGCCAACTGACGGGATGGAGTTCAGATGGTGGCCCACAGGGTTGCACTCTGGGGTGTGCCACTGAGGAAACGGTGGCCCCAGGGGATAAGTGAACATATCAGAGGAAGAGACACATCAATGGTAAGGCTGTTACTGTTTGTATACTACAGATTTTATCCGTAAAGAGGAAAATCTGTCATCCAGTTTTTCCTGTTGATAATAAAATGTCAGGAAAAAGTAATCTGGACATAGTTTTAAAGGTTTGATAACTATGTCCAGATGACTTCTTTATCACCATTTTGTCCAAAAACAAAGACTGATGCCATTTCTCAAAGGCACAATCCATGAAAATGAAAAAAATATTTGTTGCAAAATTCTATTAAGTTTAAAGCTCTTTTACTGGACCTTACTTAAACATATACTATTGAACAAAGCATCTTGTTTTCTATTCACAAAGCACCTTCTACTCACCAAAGCTGAGTTTTGAGTTGGTTTGCAGAAGGAAGTCCTGGTTGATGCGTAGTGATGGTAGCAGAGGATGCAGAGGATGCTTTATACATCACCACTCCCCCTTTTTCTCCCTCCCTCCATGATGTTTTTTCAGTTTTCAACACTCCCCCTTTCTCCCCAGTGTCACACAGCCTTTTTGATCTTCTTTTGACTCACTGAAGAATAAATGTATTGTTGCTTTGGTAATAGGAGTCAACAAACTCTTAGTGACTATTCATGCTGATCCAAATGTTGGCACAGATGATGTGTAAGAAAAAGTTTGCATGCAGAACGGTCCTTCACAATATTCAAAAGTGTTAAAAGTGAATATCAATAGTTAAACAGCAGGGCTCAGTCTAATGCAGGACTTCAATGGTTGTTTTGTTCCGTCTCGGGTTTGCTCAAGCATGTAGCAACCATAAAACATGTTTCAGTCTTTGATGTTTACAGTTTACTTAGTTACAGACATATTTCTGCCTTTGCAAACATCAAAAATGGAGAAAGATAAGCTTTTACTGTGTGGTCCTCCCTGTGACTCCATGGTTCTCTCAGGACACTTGGGCTTCCTCCAACCGTCCGAAGACCTGCAGGTACAGGTGAATTGTTTCATCATTTCAGTTTAAAAATTTTAGAAAATTTTGCATCCAGATAAAAGTTACCTAAAATAGACACATCCCTCTGAAAGTTATTTCCTTAAAAAGAACAAAAAGTAAAATCACTAATGCTTGACTGACTTCACCTTTACTGTAAAATAAACCAAATTCTTTTTTTTGTCATTATTATGGTTTAATATACACACATGTTTTTATTTTTATTTTATTTTTTTACCCTATTAGTGTAACCTGTTATTTCATGCTTTCTATATAGAGGATATATAAGGTATATTTATTTATTTATTGACAAAGTACTGTATATGCAAAGAAAGAAAAGTTAGGAAAGACTGACTCAAACAGCGTAGATATCATGGTTAGAGAGGTCTCTTCCTAGCAATAGTTCAGTGGTGAGTAATTTTCATCCTCCCAAGGCACATGAGTCATCTGCAGAGATCAACTCGGGACAAAAATTAGACCCTGGAAACTTTGTGTGTGTGGCCTCTGTGTGACTGGGAGAATTTTAATATGTCTGTCTCTTAGAGCAGAGTGCAGTTACTTCGGTCTCTCATTAAGAAATTAAACTGCACTAAAATGGGACGCACAGATTATAGACAATACTGGCAAACATCCTGCTGAAATCCATGTTTATTCTGTATTCAGATTGTTTCTCAGTCGTAGCCACTAGTTGCTAGAAGCAGCCAAATAAGGAAGTAGTATCCATAGAAACCACATGCAACCATTTATAGAGTTATGAAATTTTGGTTGTGGGCTACATCTGCATCTGTTTAAAGGACTTAAAGTGCATTTAGACTTTACCGCCCTCTAGTGGTTAAACAAAATAACGCTTGAAAGAAGTTGTGTTTTCCCAAAGCAACAGGCCTTGTGACTTTCTCACAAGACAATAACGCCTGCAACCTGAATACCTCCCTCCCAAGACACATTATATTGCCCTTGGACCAATAGCACAGACAAATCCTATTTATCTTTCTCCTATTATGTTAAATGGCATAGCAATACAAAGATGTTACACAAGTTTTGCTATGAAAAATAAATGCATCCTTATAATTTCAGTTTATGTCAGAGTAATGTTGATTTAGCTAAATGAAATACCAAAAGCCTTGTGTAATGTCCACACAAACTTTGTACTTAAACACACACACATCACATAAATGAATTTATAAAAGGGTTTTCTAGTGCCCCATTTTTCAACATCTGCAACACACCCCAGCTTTGCAAAACTATATAGTTATACATTTTTATTATTTTTGCACTTGTCGTACAATGTGTAATGCTCACTTACCTTTTTAAAATATTAACTAGTAAAACAACTATTCTTCATTAAATGCACTTCAGAAATGCAATCACAGACATGGTTCTTGATTTTTAAATCTGTAATGTAATGTAATGTTCTTACTCACTTTGCTTTTTTTTAAAAAAGCAATTCAAATCAGTTTAAAAATAGTGAATATTATGTTAAATGTCCTCACATACACAAAAAACTCCACAACCACCCAGATCTGTAGCCTAGCAACAAAATGTTTGCGTAACCAAGAACAGTGGTTGCCATTAGAAACTGGCCCTGCCCAAAGAGGTGTGTGCAGGGTCTAAACATTTAGGGTTTTTCCCTGGGTTTAACCTTACAGGCAACATTTCCTGAGGCTGGAACTTTCTGCTTATTTACGGAGTTTTACTTTTGCACCAGATTACATTAAAAGCACAGTCACTTCATGTCCTTAATAAAAGAAAATGGGGTCTGATAAAGTATGGGTAGGAAAGCCTTGTTTTAAAGCAAAAAGTGTTGTAGTCCTATACATGCTTGGTCAGGAGGTGGGATTATCCTGTTCCTCTTTGCTATTATTCGCCACACATGACACATGGACTGGATTTTATGGAAAAACAGTGCTGTGCTGATCTGGTGAGGTCTGTGAGTCAGATAACCCTGAGTGCTTTAGTAATCCCAGAACAGCTTTATTAAAAGCCAGAAAAAAATCACTTATTTATAAGTTAATCATCTTTTTTGGTCGAACATGAGTGCGTCATAGTGTACAGAGTTTCAACACTAGTGTTACAAAGGGTGTGTTTATGGCTGGAACATTCTGCAGATTCCTCAGGACAGTGATAAGCAGGAATTTATCAAACAGAGAAAGAGAATTATGTGCCCTTTTACAACCAGGGAAGAATAATCTAGAGGTGAAAATCGTATCACACTTTGAGCCACCACTACTTTCAGGACTTAAAATTGTTATCATGCACTTACTATACAAGACTTCACAATAAAGTACACACAGTTCACAAGGTTTAAATTGTATTTAATCAACAAAACTACAAAAACTGCAATTCTTTTGTGTCTTCTCTCCGTTGTCCCAATGTGGCCATTTACTTTGTTGCTTTCTTCAGGTGCATCTGATAGTATTGCTCACAAGCAACTGAAAGTCCAACAACCAGAGCTACAAACTCCTCGAAGTTCACCTGGCCATCTCCGTTGGCGTCCAGGTCCTTCATGATCTTGTCGATAGCCCCCGGGTCCTTCTGAGACTGGATTAAAGAAAGACAAGAACAGTTCAGGTTAACAGTTCTGAACATATATAAATGTACCTGGAGGTTTAAAGATGTGTTCTCACCTTGAGGAAGTTGGATAACTCACACTCCATCAACTGTCGCAGCTCTTTTCGGTTGAGTTGTCCGTTCTTGGCGTAACGGTGGAACACCTTGATGAGGGACTCCATGCTGTTTTCCAGTTCTGAAGGCATGGCTGCAGCAGTTTCTTTTCCCTAAAAAATATCCAGAAAATGCATTTAAATAATCTGTGTCTAGGACCGGTGCTGATTTGTGCTCCAAGTTTGAACTGGGTACTGCATTAAAGATTGAAAACTCATCCACATTTGCAAACACACATTGACCAGGTGCCCTTTCTAACCATTTCATTATGATGACCTGAATGACTGAGAATCACTATTATTTAGTATAATATTTTATAATTATTTATTTGTGGCCATTTGTAAGTCTTAGTAAACAGTAGCCCAATCATTTTTTATTTTACTTGGTAGTTTTTTGGGCAATCCACATTTTCTTGTAATCTATAATGTATTTTTGCAATGTTGTTTAGATTAAACAAGTCAAATCAAACAATAGAAATCATTAGTTTGTTAAGGATAAAACCTTGTAGAAGTAGATCCTTACCAGGATAGAAAACAATTGGGTGAATAAAAAGTATTGTAGAAGCCTGGTTTGTTTTTAAGCAGACCTCCTCAAGTATATTTGAGTTTATAAAGTCTAATAAAGAGGAAGCAGAACTGCTCTTTGCTCTTGTGCCCTACCCTTTCTCCTACTGTATGAGTAACACTCCTAAGACCCTGTTATTATGTCGTTATGTGACACAGTAGATAACGGTTTGCATTCACATTGGCCAAAACAAACCACATGAGAACACAATTTAATCTGCTGCTATCCAGTAATAAACAAGTCAATAAATGGGATATTTAAAAAATGGAACACCTAAACAATGAACAATGAGCAAAGGGCCTCATATGAAGGAATTTAAAGAAAACAAACAGTAGGTTACCAGGACATGTGTGTGCAGGCCAACTCTGCGGCCACACCCCAACAGAAGAGAATAGTCTACTTTAAGGTAAATGAAGTATTCTGATATAGGAAGACCATAAAACTATTTGTACTATTTTTTATAGTATTTTATGTTGTCCTCATACTTCACAATAAGGTTTGCTCTATAAACACACGCAACTAATAAATAGTCACACAAATAGTCACACACAGAAAAAATAAACTTAAAGCAGCTACAAGATCCTAATTTGCCAGCAACATACAAAAAAATTTAAGTAAGTAAACTGCTCTCATCCTAGTAAACCTCCTTGTTGACTAGACAGACACATATAATGGGCAGATTAAAGATCATAATCTGATACATTCCTTACACGCCGATTGAGCTGCAGCTTTACCTGCAGGGAAAGTAGACTTAATATTAAAACCGAGCTAAAGCCAAAGAGCGCAGAGAAGTCCCGTTAGTTCTTACCGGGTAGCAGACTGGACTACGTCGGACGAGAACAGAGGAGTGTTCAGAAGTTTGAGTTTGGATCTGGACAGGTTTTATACCGAGGCGCCGCCCTGGCTGCTGTGCGCAGTGAGTCAGACTGGGATGTGGACAGTGGACCCTGCCAACACTACCACACAAAACCCCTTTACATAGTCTTACAAATAATGCAATTTCGCTTTCAGCAGCAGTGCGATAAACTACATATGATGAACTGCTCTGTTGCCTACGCAGGTGCACTTACGGATATTAGGGAAAACTTTAAAGCCTACAAAGAAAAAGTTGTTACGCCCGAACTAATGGAAAAAGAAAGGCGGTAACAAACGCTCTGTTTTGAAGATACATCCACATTGTTGTGTTTAGCTCATTTAGTTAGTTCATTTACACAATTCTTGCATTTATAGTAGACAGTAGACTAAATATGTGGAGGTAATGGTACAAATCTTTGCCCATTTAACCAAACAAAACAAGCGCCATCTTGTGGACGCAGATCCGCATTACAAACAACAAAATGAATAGTACAGTAGTAAAACCATTACTACATTAGTCTACTGTATACAGTAGACTAATGTAGTAATGGTTTTGTCCAAGTTTGCCAGTGGTTAAAAGATATTGACTTGGGGGAATTCTGTGAAACCTTTGAGGGTGAGCTTCAAGTATTCTGTGATCAATGCACCAGTGCCCTAACTGCCATGTAAGAACAGTCTCTTACAACAAATACCTCAAACACCTGCAGTATTTCCAAATAAAAAAAATCTTGAATTTGGCAGTAAACTTTGTATAATTGCAATTTCTGCGATAATCCATGGACATCAGAGATCATCCTTTTTAAAGGATTCAAAATGGCAAGGCCTGTAAAATATCTGTTCAAATCCTGTCTTCATATTTTCAGCCCTTGAAATCAATTCAGTTTTACAGTATGAACATCACATGAAATATGAAAAGCAATTTTATATGGAAATCAATATTTGGACATAATGAAAAGTATTATTCATTGGCATTATCTATACTTAAAACAGTGATACATTTTGAAAAATAAAACTTGTGATTTGCTTATACCTGATTCTTCTGCTATTACGAGAACATTTGGCTGTTTATAGCATTATCTCTTTTAATGTGAAAAACACACTAAATAATAATTTGAACAATGTATTGCCATAAAAAATGTATTCATACCCACCTATTACATTAACTTTTTTTTGCATTCAGTCCTTATTTAAACATAACATGCATGTTAAAGGCCATATTTCACTGATTGCTTTATTATTAAGAAACTTGGCATTGTGCTGCATCCTTTTTCCAGACTCCAATACACTCCAGTAGGACAATTATTTTGGCCTTCAAAAACCCTGATAAATGTTATTTTCCAAAATGGAAAGCTAATAGTATAATAAGATGCATCTTATGTTCTACTAAAGAAATGATTGTATTGTGTATATAGTGTAATTTGTGACTACAGGCCAATGTCATGCCAAAATTAACGGTTAACTCGAACCTGGTTCCAACGAGTTGATTGGTCACTGTAAATTTCAACTGAGAATATTTTGGCTTTTTTGTAGTTATAAATAAGTCTATGCATGACCATTAGTCCTTTTCTCCTCATATTTTTAAAGTCGCTGCTCCCAATGTTGTAGATTGAGAGTTTGTAACAATTTAACTACCCCAATAGGTTGATGCAGGAGAAGATGAATGAAGCATCAGGGAACATCTCCGAGTAATAAAGGAGGAAACAGAGAAGCTTAGACCAAACTTAGAGCTTCTTAAAGAAAGGATGGCGCTGATAAAAATTTACCAGAGAAATTTTGTGTCTAACCACAGCACGGAGGAGATTATCTCTAAATTTCCATGTTTCAGACTGGCCAAAATGGTAAGTACAGTAGTGTATTAATTGCCTCCATAGTTATGACTTATGACTAACGAGTTATGACTGTCTTTTCTACTTTGCCTTCATCTTAACATAAGCTCCTTTGGGATCTGAGAGACCGTACCAACGTTGATGTGGACCAACAGATTCTCTCTCAGCTCTGGCACTAAAGTCCTTCAAGTTTCATGGAGTCCCCTGATGGAGAAGTTCAGGCGTGTGGTTGATGACTGTGAAGACGGCAGACTGAAAAAAGGTAATTAAATCTGCACTGCTTTGATTTTCTGTGTATCACTGTCTGACACCCATATCTGCCTGAGATCATATGTTCCTGCATGTATCTGTCTTGTGTAATAATAAAGACTAATTTCTAGTTTATTAAAGGTAGTAATAATTACAGTCTTGGTAGTTAATTGAAAAACAAAGAAAACTTATTAGATAAAAGCATCCACCTATGTTATGTTAACCTAACTCTTGTTTTATTTAAAGGACTACAGTTGGAAGCAGCTATTCTGCTCTTGCCTGCACTGTTTAAGGAGGACCTGGGGTTGCTTTTTGAAGTTGAGGTGAGCCATAAACAGTTGACTGAGTGTGAAGCAAGTCTAATTAAAGCACTACAATTATTGCTAATTTTGCTGTGCAAATGACTTCAATGCAAACATTACTTTTTGTTTGCTGGTCTACACAAACTATGCTTTCAAAGTTAAGAGAAAATTACATAAATTTTTAGTTAATGGCCAAAAGTATGAGCAGTTGTATGACAGGAGTTAAAATTAATTATAAAACTGATAGTTCCGGTCCTTGATTCTGATTGGTTAAGCATTGTAAATTACTCAAACATATACCTGGGACTTAATTACATTAAAGGTACATGGTGTAGTTTAAGTGTATTATTAGCTAAAATCAATGTCTTTATAATTAAAACTGATCCTTGATTCTGATAAAACACAGCTATGAACACATCACCCAATGGTTCTCTATATTACTACAACACCCCTAGCAACCACTCTTGGCAACCTAAACACATGTTTGATCTCATTGAAGCTATAGTGGAGTATTGTGAAAGATCGAGAAAGTGAGTGTACTTGAATTTACAGTAGACATGTATTCAGGTCAGTCCTATATTTGTAATAAAATAATCCGTTTGTCCGCTGCGATTACCTTGTCCTTTTAACACAAAGTTATTCCCATGCCTATAGTCATCTGTCAGTTGCGTCTTCCTCCTTCGTGATAACAAGTTTGACTCAGAGCCTTCCAATATAAACGTCCTTCTCTACCGATTCCAGATGACTCACTCATAAAGACAGTTTTTGCCTCCATCTTTTCGCAAAATAATAGATGTAACTTCTGTTGCTGTTTATGGCTGGACAGGGACTATTTTTTTTTCCAGCAGAAGGAATGCTTTTAGTGATTTTACTTCATGAAAGTTGAATAGATACATATTTTTCGGCTTTAATATTGGTATTGTGTGGCAACCGTTTTATAAAAGCAATAAGGTACTCGAGGCAAGTGCTGTATTGTGATTTCTACACCGTGTTCCTGCGCAACTGCTGTTTTTCACGGTCTTTGTTGCTGAATATGTTCTTTAAAACCACATTGCTTTGCAGATGAATAAATGTGTAATTTTTTTGTTGCTGGTATTTATTTTATGAATAAAATAAATATTAAAATATTTTATGGAGTAAGTTTTATAAATGCAATAGGTTCTTTGAAGCCATGTTTTACATTGGATGTAGAACAGCAAGGGGGTTTTAGGCACTCCGCTCCTTAAATTCACTGTAAAACTTACTATTTAAGGTTTGCCTTTCAAATAAATGAAGATGGTTAATGCTATTATCCCTTTTCCCCCAGGGCCATGGTCAGACCTGCCCTCCTGACACACCAACACCTAAAATGGTGCTCAAAGGCTGCAGGGAGGGTCATCCCATGCAATATGACCACATTGTCGTCATGTTGGATGGCCAGTCCATTACTGAGGAGAGCGAGGACATCTCAATGGCACTGGGCCTCATCCTTTGTATATAGTTTCTGTTTGGGATCCAATATCCTAAAGGACTGAAAAAGACACTGATCTTCCTGGAGTGCGTTGTCTTAAAAATGAAGGATGCAGCCGGACTTCCTGTCACAATTAAAAGAGTGTACAACTCAATCTGTGAGTCTCTCTCTCTCTAGTGTACAACTCAATCTGTGCATAGAGTCTCTGTCTCTCTCTCATATTCCAATTTCTATTTTTTTCAGCCAGTATTGTTAGTTAAAAAGCACTGATTATATTTGCAACTAAAATAAATGAATTAAACTGTTAAAAGTGTAATGTATTTTCTTTCAGTAAGCTTTTAGTACAGGGTTTTGAATCTTTCAATCTATGATTTGGTATAAAAGCGTCATTTAGAAGCATACTGACTCAAACATTGTAGTATATGGCATGATAATGGCCTACTACCTAAAAAAAAAAGTTTCTAAAAAGCACCATTTGACAAATGTGCTATAAAGCTTAAGTGCCATTAATGCCAAAAGAGGTTCCCCTATAACGAGCCAAAGAACAAATGTTGAGCACCATTTTTGTTGAAGAAATTGTAAACAATCAAGGTGCTGTATAGCACCTCTTATGGTTCTACATAGCACCATTTGACAAAGGTGCTTTATAGCACCTCTTATGGTTCTACATAGCACCATTTGACAAAGGTGCTGTATAGCACCTTTAAAGATAAGTGCTATATAGCACTTAAAGTGGTTCCCCTATGATTACGAGCCAAAGAACCACCTTTAGTGCTATTTAGCACCTTTTTTTTTTTTGAGTGTAGGCTAATATATTGCCTTAAGATTAATTTATTAATAATATCTGTCCATTGTAAAGTGTAGGCTACTTGTAATTTGTAAATTGTCACTTTTTTGTCGCGTTTACTTTCTATGTGACCTTTTTTTTTTTATTTGATTATTTTGTAGGCTACTACAAGTATCCTGCAAATAAAACACTAACACGTGGACCACATTTTAAAAACTGTTGCTGTAATTATAAGTAGCAGTATGTTTGTTTAAAGCTCGCCATCTGGTGGACATCCCAAATATGACCTTTATTCTTTCTGTTTTAACCTGACTTTTAACATCTGTCCTGGGACTACAGATGTGGCTTATTTACATTTTTTGTCTATCAATATGCACTGTCCCTGAAATAAATAAATAACTCCAGCTCCACAGACAACATCAAATACTGCATTTTCCTTTGATCATTGATGTGAACGGGTTTAAGATCTAAGTACATCTGTAAATGTGATTGATAAATCTCAACATAACGGGACAGATTCACAAAGCCTCTAATATGTGTATCCTCTTGACATGATGCGGCTCACATCTGTAGCAGCAGTGGGACCGTGGAGAGGTATGAGGATGAAGGGGGCGGGGTGTCTGGCTCAGGAATAAGCCACAGGCGTCTGTTTGTTCTATTCACTGACGCAACACGTTCACCTACACACTACGTTTTTATTTTCTTTAACTGAGCTTGTTACATCTCGTTTTCGCGTAAAATGTCTACATCGACTGTCAACCGCGTGTTTATTATTTAAACTGGAAGTAAACGCAGACTTTGCCGCGTACCCAACCGATTAATAATATAAAAGCCAGAAGCCATTTGCCGTGAATGATATGGCCCATGGCCTAGTTTCATCGCAGCTGATTCCTAGATGATGACAACAGCAGGTGGCTTTTTCTTTCAAATGGCAGAGATGGATGTCAAAGCAGCCACTTCGACGACGGAAGCTTTGGTCCGCATCAGTGTAAGTAGGATACTCTGCATGTCTCTGCCTCTGTGAGATGGATAATGTATGGTGTAGGCTGAGGCTCCAAAACCATTAATTTTTGATCCAACAACTTGTTCCACCCGTTCTTTGACACATATATTTCAAATTTTACTTTGAAAGACAGCGTATTTACAATTATCCTGGTTATATTTCGTGTAGCCAATAAAATCTTGGCCTGGCCCGTTTTCCTTCACCGTGGTTGATAAATCAGCAGCATCCATGTTCCCCATCTTCCCTGCATCACAGCGCCACCGAAACACAGCAAAACACAAGCGCCTTAAATCCATATTATTTACAGTTTAGTGAAATACTTTTATTGCCCAAATCGCGTAGATGCACTGTGAGATGACACGTTTCTAGGATGGTGGTTTCCATGGAGACGGGATGCAGGGCACTGCTGCTGCCGGAGCAAAGCTCAAAACCTGCTGATTGTAGCATCGCTTATGCGCAGTGGTGTGAACAATGGGACACTAGTTGCGTGGACAGAACGTGCACGTTTCTTAGACCTGGACTTTGTGTCTCTGGGGTTTTTTACCAGTGTCCGCTCGTTTCTCACAGTGCCATGTCTCCTCAAACCCCTCCCCTCTTTTTTAATTAGCTGCCGTGCGGTGTAGCTCTGGGGCTCGATACTTTAGTGAACTGTCATGGCGCCTAGGTTCCAGGTGAAGGTAAGATGCGCTAACGCGATACATGCAGCCGCTGTCTGCCGCACAACGCCACCGGCTCGACCTTTATCCACTGCGCACTGCCGTGTCCAGACCTGTAACGCGCGTGTAGGCTGGAGGAAAGCTGCAGTTAGGCCCATAGCATCAGTCTGAAATGGCGATAGTGCTAAAATGCTACAAGAAGCGGGAGGGAGGCAGGCCTGAGTTGACATTGGAGAATGACACACTGATCAAGGGAGAAACTAGGTTGTTTTGATTAATCCAATTAGCCACTCTCCTCAATATAGGCTTCTTCATTTCATTTTCCACCAACCTCATTCTGTCACAGAGGGATGAATATATTGACTGACAGACTGACATATTGAGTCTCTTTTTAGTGTCATAGATCAAAATCTACTGGAATCACTGTACTACATTTTCTTGACTTCTTTACAGAGCAACAGAGTCCTAGGTTTTCCTTACACTTGCTGTTCTGGTGTTTTACAGATGTGCTGTGATAAGCTTGGTGACACATCACATTAGAACAGCCTCAAGAAACCCTTATGCAGCATTGTCCATCAACTTTTCGATGTAAATTCAGTGTTGTTCAAATGTTGTTGGCAGAAACATATTCATTATCTGCTGTTTTGGACTAACATTTATTGTATTTTACCCACTTATAGTATAATATCTCATTTAAAATCAAGGTGTTGATGACTTCTATTACAGGCGTATATAATACTCAAACTGTATGGACACTTTTCAGATAATTCACTTTGCACAGTAGATGGAGTTTTTACCCGAGGGGCTCTCACTCTGGTTCAGATAAGAGGTTCCAAATACAGTGTATGGCCACTGATGTCAAATGTGCTGTAGCCTATTCCCCAATGAAGGTCAACATTTCAATAATCAGTTAAATAGTATTGAGTGTGTCAACATTTGTTCTCATACTGATATAACATAATTTACTGCACAGGTCTAAGACACAGCAGGTTTTGTTTTTGCCTCTTGTGCCTCTTTAACTGCTCCAGAGGACAACGTTTTACCCTCCCGTCTAATCCTAACAGACAGGACGCACTGGTTCAGCAGTGAGCCATACAAATAAACCCAATAAGCAGTACATTATCAGGAGTAAATAATACAACATCTTTAAAATTTGACTGTGCGTTATTGGATGTGACTTCACACAACATATTACAACTGGTGAGTCAGACTAAAGTGAGAGGAAGGTATTAGAAAAGAAACTGTTAATGCCACATAAATTGAAAATTGTATTCTGTCGCAGACTTTCAGATTAGGTCTGAACTGACCAACTGGACAATTAAAAGTGACGTGAAAGCCATTGTACATGTATATAGTTGTTAAAGAAGTCACTTTCTATTCTTTGCACAAATAAAAGCCAGACTTGCACGGCGCTACTTGGAGCAGTGGCTGAAAAATTAATGGCTGGTCTTTATCTATTTTTGATGTGAATCTTGCCCTGTGTCCTGCTGAGGGCATCTTCTCACTGCAGTTTTCTACTTTATCCACCTCTCTCTGGTCTATTTATATACGTTTTGCAGTGTTTTGGAGTAAGATATCTTCATAGCTTTTTCAAACTGGTTAGTAAAATAAATTACATAGTTATAAGTAACAAAATGCTTTATATTTAAAAGGTCATTATAAGAAAAGAAATAAAATATTTTACTATAAAATGTGTATACTAGTACTAGTAAGATCAGTTAACGAGAACAAATTCAGTGCTAATATATTCTTCATTTGATCTAGTATGCTTAGAGTTTTGTTACAAGGTGATCATGTGTTCATGTGCATTTTATCACTCAGAAATCTGTCTGTGACAATTCCAATGTGGTCATCCAGGCCATATAATGAAAAGGTTCAGAAAGAGGCCTCTGGACATAGTTTTGATGATAGAAGACTTTTTGTGCCACATCCAAGGGACTCAATCCTTCATCAGAAAACAATTTTATCCATTTTTTTAATACCACATGAAAGTTGAATTAGTAACAGAGTCAAGCGCATGGCCACTTTTGTAACACTTGTAGAATAAATTAGTTTTATTGTTGAGTGACCCATTTTAACTGCTGCTGCCTCTTGTCCCACAGTCCAACATGAAGAGTCTGGAGCAGGAGCTGCACTGTCCCGTGTGTAAGGACATAGTCAAACAGCCTGTGGTCCTGCCGTGCCAACACAGCATCTGCCTCATGTGTGCCTCCGAGGTCTTGGTGGCAAATGGCTACCCACCACCGGACTTCCCTCCAGAGCCCAATTCACCAGCGTCAACCCCCAACACACGCTCTCCCCGACAGGCACGCAGGCCCACACCAAAACATGAACAGAGACCCATTGACCGATTGTTACGAGCAGGTAAGGAGAATAGACTTATTGCTAATGCCTTGGACATTAGGAGCTGATATGCACTTTTTCATATTTTTTTAGACATTGATAGCTCAATTTTTTTAAATTTTATTGTTAATCCTATTCAATCACACATCTTTTATTTTCTAATAATCTGCTTCTTGATTCTAGGTCCCCACCCACCGTCCCCCTCAATGCAGCGGTCTCCAGCGTATGCAGGACGGCGGCGTAAAGACGGCCCACCTTTGATCATGATGTTCCCCTGTGTCACATGTCGCAGAGATGTGGAGCTGGGAGAAAAGGGCCTCGCCGACTGTCTGCGCAACTTAACCCTGGAGCGAATAGTCGAAAGGTGGCTTCATTTTTTCACATTCCCCAAGACATACACATGTAATAATCTGAGGAAAACGAAAAGTACACGCTTATACTGAGATAGCTTTAAGGAAGAGTGATATTTCTGGTTGTAATGACTCAGGAGAGGCTGCGCTGTGAAACTATCTAGCAGAGCTTGCAACACTGAGGTGCTACTATGGCTGAATGTGTTCTTTCACAGACTGTTAGCTTTGTGTACAGTCATCATTCTTTGTCTCACTAGACTGTCTCACTTTTTACACGATTTAAATCACTCCAGATTTACTGTTTACTGTTTTCAAACTGCTTCCTCTTGATTTGCTCACTGTATAAAATGTGTAATACTATTGCATTTTACCTCCATAGATACAGGCACACAGTGAGTCTGGGCAATGTTGCTGTGATGTGCCAGTTCTGTAAACCTCCTCAGGCTCTGGAAGCCACCAAGGGCTGTGCCGACTGCAAAGCTAATTTCTGTAACGAGTGCTTTAAGCTCTACCATCCCTGGGGGACACCGCGGGCCCAACATGAACATATTCTTCCCACTCTGAACTTCAGACCAAAGGTAATACTTTGTTTATAAATCAATGTGCAATGATAAATAGTACAGATTGCTATAGAACATATGTTTGACTTCTTAGGTCTTGACATGTCCCGAGCACGACCAGGAGAAACTTCAGTTTTACTGCAGAACCTGTCAGCGGCTGCTCTGTCCACTCTGTAAGCTGCGCCGCGTTCATGGGGGACACAAAATCCTGCCAGTGGCCCAAGCATATCAAGCTTTGAAGGTACGACTTCTACACAGGCCACTGGGCTATAACAATGCTCTTCTAATATTTATATGTGTTTTATCTCATAAAAATCTATTCCTCTTCAATTTAATGTTTAAGTATTTTGTACATGGGGTTACAAAATACATATTGGTAATTAAGCTGATAACACAGACCAGATGGGCAAAGCCACACAGGGACTACACTATTTACAACTGTGAATGGGGGCAGGGCATGGCCGCGGGAAGTGGGGGTGCTGGGGGTGCTGCAGCACCCCCTAGAGACGAGAGGGAGATTAAAAAAAATGTAGATCTATTAAAATATTTTGCACAATTTATAAATTCCTTATGAATATTTTAGAAATGATTTTGACACATGAGGCTATTACGATTCTTTTGATTTTATTCTCAAAACACTGAATTAATACAGTTATCTGCTAATAACATCCTAAAACTGTCACAGCAGGCAGGTTTTAGCCAACTGTCTTCTATTTTAAGTGAGATATTACATTGTGGAGAAATAAATGCTCTTGATTCACGATCTCTCAGACATTAGACAGATTTGTATTATCTATAACTAGTCCAATAGATTATAGCATATGTTATTATAATTGTAAGAATCCATAAACTACATAATATATAAAATACACACTGTAGTTTAGTTATTCAATGAAAAAAAAAAAGTTCTCTCAACTGTTTTATGTGCATGTTTTTACCCTTTAAACACTAGAGTTTGTTTTAGAACATAAGACTTTTAAGGTCTCACTCTAATTTGGATTTTGAACAACTTTACTCATTCTCAATATCAGACATAAGGGTCTCAGATTTTAAGACTCAACACTTTGGCTGATGCATACAGCTAATTTACAGCCATTCTGAATCCCTGGAATAATGTCCTCTGTAAATTTATCTCCACGACACCAACAGTTTCACTTGTAATGCTCTGTAAACTGTGTCAATCCCTTTAGGTTTTGCATGTAGCTCAGGTCTCGATACACTCTAGTCTCAGTCATTTATTTTTTTGTTAGTGTGGATCAGCTTTGACTAGATGAAATACTAATAAACACATAAACACACCTGTATGTTGTATGTAAGGTTAACAGATGTGTTTATTGTTTTGTATATTTTTGAACTTATATGACCTTGTGCTGATGAACCAGTCTGACATCGCTGAGAACTGTTCATCACTGGTCTGGTCTGAACTTATTTCCTGTTTGTTGTGGTTCATCAGGTGAACAGTGTGTCTGCCAGGGAGCAGTTAGCTCAGAGCATCAGGATCTGTTTTTGCTTAATGGATGTGGCCGAACTGTTCTTAAACACTCAGGCTTTAAATAGTCAGAGATTATTTCCTTGTGGTGTGCGTGATTCTAGAGTTAATAGAAGCCTGATGGAGCACGCGGGCTGATGGCGCCAGCAAGAGATGCTGAAAGAGACGGACCAGCCGTGCAGCAGCGTTATTGTGACTCATATTACAATATTATTTGTTGATCTAAATAAGTTGC
Organism: Perccottus glenii; assembly: GCA_024416835.2. Classification (NCBI taxonomy): domain Eukaryota; kingdom Metazoa; phylum Chordata; class Actinopteri; order Gobiiformes; family Odontobutidae; genus Perccottus; species Perccottus glenii. Next base: position 9,398,407 of record CM044562.2, read on the forward strand.
ATTGCAGGTATGTATAGGCTATGTCTTATTCTGCTTCAGATTAATAGCGCATTGCGCATATCTGAGAACTGATGTCTGTGTTTCAGACCCCGGCTGGCTGTGCACTGAAGTGTATATGACAATAAAGTAGTAAATCTCAATGTATTTATTTTTAAAATGTATTTTAAATAGGCCTATAGGCTCATAGGTTTTTTGTCAAAAAAAAAAAAAAAATTCACAGCACCCCCTGTTCAAAATTACTTCCCGCGGCCCTGGGGCAGGGAAATCTTAATAACAGGTTTGAAACACTGCCCATGTTCGTACAGTGCCACAAAGAGAGGCTTGTGGTAGAAAAAATATGTTGTAACACTTTTTAACCTTGAGTTTAGCATTGGAGGAGCTGTCTCTTTTAAAATAATTGTAATTCAGTCTAACTCTAAAATCTGTTATGTCTTGTGCATGTGTCGCTTGTGTTTCTTGTTAATTTGACAGGAGAAGATTACAAAAGAGATGAACTACATTTTGTCCAACCAGGACACAGTTCTGTCTCAGATTACACAGCTGGAGAGTGCCATCACTCAGACTGAGGTTAGTAATGCTTTGAGCTAAAATAGTCTCCAAACACTGAATTAATACAGTTATCTGCTTAACATCCTAAAACTGTCACAGCAGTAGGTTTTTAGCCAACTGTCTTCTATTTTAAGTGAGATATTACATTGTGGGAGAAATAAATGCTCTTGATTCACGATCTCTCAGACATTAGTAACACATTTGTATTATCTATAACTAGCAATAGATTATAGCATATTTATTATAATTGTAAGAATCCATAAACTACATAATATATAAAATACACACTGTAGTTTAGTTATTCAATGAAAAAAAAAAAAAGTTCTCTCAACTGTTTTAGGTGCATGTTTTTACTTTAAACACTAGAGTTTGTTTTAGAACATAAGACTTTTTAAGGTCTCACTCTAATTTGGATTTTGAACAACTTTTTACTCATTCTCAATATCAGACATAAGGGTCTCATGATTTTAAATCAACACTGGCTAACACCACAGCTAATTTACAGTATACTAATTTAATAATGTCCCTGTAAATCTGCCTCGCTAACCACACCAACAGTTTCACTTGTAATGCTCGAAAACTGTGTCAATCCCTTTAGGTTTTGCCGTTGTCTTGGTCTCGATACACTCTAGTCTCAGTCATTTTAGATCTTGGTTAGTGTGGTCTTAACTACATAGATGAAATACTAATAAACACATAAACACACCTGTACTGTGTGTATGTAGTTAACAGATGTGTTTATTGTTTTGTATATTTTTGAACTTATATGACCTTGTGCTGATGAACCAGTCTGACATCGCTGAGGCCTGTCATCACTGGTCTGGTCTGAACTTGTTCCTGTTTGTTGTGGTTCATCAGGTGAACAGTGTGTCTGCCAGGGAGCAGTTAGCTCAGAGCATCAGGGATCTGACGGCAGCTCTGGCCGAGCGCCATTCTTCGCTCACTCAGGCTTTGGAGACGGCGCGGCAGAAGCGCGGCGAGGCGTTGACTGCTCAGGTCTCGGAGCGGAGAAGCCTGATGGAGCACGCGGGGCTGATGGCGTTTACCCAAGAGATGCTGAAAGAGACGGACCAGCCGTGCTTCGTTCAGGCAGCGCGCCAGACTCATAACAGGTCTCCGTCAATAACAGATGTTTCTGTTTGTTTGCATCGAGAAAGTGTTGAGTAATGCTTTGGGAGTGAGAGTTTGCCTCTAACTACTCTGATATAACCAAAACAAACTCAGGTGTGTGCAAACAAATGAGGTTTTTTGTTGCATATTCATACAGTGCAGTGATGATTGCTACAGAGTAAAGCTTTAGTCATGATTGTAAAATACGCTCTAAGGATATGTATAGGTTCTGCTCAGAGGACACGTTAATACTCTTATTTAACTTTAAAACACAGCTGTGTGCAGCTGTAGTGTACACACTATTCCAACATGAACATTGACAAGACTTCATTATGTTTGCTTCGGTTCACCATCACATGTTTTGAACAGTAAACAGTTTTCTTCACTTAGTACAGTTTGTTTTAGATGTTCCAGTTCTTGTTGTCCAATCATTCTCCTCTAACAACATTCACATGAAGCACAGGAAATTTCCAGCGACTGTGTAATTGCCAGAATATATCTAAAAACAAGAATTACAAATTACATTTTCCTTATCAGTCTGTCACAGTCTTCTATGCATCTCGGTGGAAGCATCAAGATAACACCCTCTTTTCTTTTGCCTCATTTTTCACCGTAACAGGTTGAGTAAAGCGATTGAGAATCTCCAGCATTTCTCTCTGGCTGCGGATCCATCATTCAGACATTTCCAGCTGGACGTTTCCAAAGAACTGAAACTCCTCACTGAGCTAAACTTCATACAAGGTAAGACATGATGAGATGAAGAAGGGTGGAATGGAGGTACCAGATAGGAACAAGATAAGAACAGCAGGAAGAGAATAGTTTCCACCAATGAGTACATTGATACACCCAGATCCTGGCATATGTTTTTAATCTGGGGTGGATAGTTCGGGGGCGATAGCGGTGCCAATACATACATCATACCAGTGACTCATGCATTTCTATAGAATATATTAAGTGATTTTCTTGGAAAAATGGAGGTTGTTGCAATTAACCTATGCTACAGCCTTTATCTATGGATCTTCTTGAGGTCTGTCTTTTTTCCTCATGGCAGGTTTTTAGTTAACCCTTTCTTCTGTCATAAGAACTAAGGTCTAAGGTTGTCGTCTTGTACAATCTAAAAGCTTTTTAAAGCAAATCTACTGGGCTATACAAAAAAAATGCATGGTCTGTTTACTAAAATAAAAGGTAGAAGAAGAATATTTTTTTATTTATATTTATTTTCAGATTCCAAACAGAGATTAGGAAACTCATGGTTTCAGATCCTTGGTGCTGTGTTTAATGGAAACGTGGCAATGCAATGGTTTTAATACAAAGCTAAAGTCAGGGCAACTGACAAAGCTGCTCTAACTAAAACTCTAACTAAACCAATACAAAACTTCATCATATTTTCCTATTTCTTCTCTTTCTACGTTTTGATCATCCCCTTCTTTTTTGTTTTCATCTGTTGGACAATTCCCTTTAACGAGTGTGTTTAGCTTTACCTTTAGTGCCTGTTTTACTGTGAGTACTCCAACAGAATGGTACATAGAGTGTAATGTATAGTGTACTTTTTTGGTACCCTGGGTGTGTCACACTGACCTGCATCATGTCACTTAGTACAGTGCTACTAAAACAATGCTATCTACATTAAAGCTGAAAAGCACATTGTTGGACAGTTTGAAAACTCTTTCTCTTGCAGCTCCTCAGGCTCCAGTGATAGACACCCAGCGATCTCTGGCCTACGACCAGCTCTTCCTTTGTTGGCGTCTCCCTCCAGAGTCTGCCCCTGCGTGGCACTTCTCGGTCGAGTATCGACGACGCGGGGTGGTGCCGGGGGGAGGAGCCAGGGGCGGGATGAGAGGGGGCTTGGCTGCCGCACGATGGGGCTGGCAGCGGCTGGACGAGGTCAGCGGGAGCAGCGCTGTGATCGACAGGCTGGAAATGGACAGTGTGTATGTGCTCCGGGTGAGAGGCTGCAACAAGGCGGGGTACGGGGAGTACAGCGAGGAGGTGTACCTGCACACCCCTCCGGCACCAGGTAAGACCAACGGCAGGACATATGGTTCTGACTGGTGCAGCACAACACTGCATTAAAAACACTGCATTGTTCGCTTTAACAAGATATTTTTCCAGATTTTGTGCTTTTGGTCATCATATATTTACATTTAAGATATTACATTTAAAAAGAAGCTGACATAAATTTTACATTTAAAGCAAGATAAGCAACATGCACACTAATAAAACAATAAGAGCTTTTTCAAAATGAAGTGGAAACCAAGAGAGAGAAAGGTAGATGAAAACAATGTCAGTATGATTGAGAAAACAACATAATTTCAAGAACAAAGCAATGTTTCACTTGTTTTCCCTTGGATAACATTAACACATATTTTACATTAGTCAGAGTTGCTCAAAAATATACTAAATATACCATATCAGAAATAAAATTGTATAAAATAAAGTTCCAGAATTATTTTGCACTACTTATATGTGCACATGGCAAAATAAGTGATACTTGTGCAACTCTAATACAACTAATGGTCCACAACACATAAAGAAAACAGAAAATAGTGCCTGTGGACAAATTGGCACATTAATTATGTTATCTCATTACTGCTCTAAATGTAAATTGGATGTGGGATAAAATACATGGTGCGATTAAGGATTTGAAAACTCATTACGTTGATCTTAAATAAGCAATTATTGTTGATAAAATGGGCTTTATGCATTGCCAAACATCTCTGTGCGAAAAAAAAAAAACAAGTTATATATGAATAGCACAACTGTTTTAATAAAGTTTGATGCTGAAATTACCTTGATCATTAATCATATGCATTTATATAGAGTCAGGGACATTAAATATGGACATGAAAAAGCAAGGACATCATTAGAATATAGAAATAGAATTTCATTTGCATTTTCTCAAGGCAGTTGTTTAAGAGTTTGTCTTTTAATCCGTGGTTAATGACTTCTAACTGTTTAAATCAGCAACAGGTGCATGACAGCTACAACATAATCTCATTAAACCCACTCTGTGAGCCCCCAGCCTACTCGTCTCATCACACCCAATATTTGGGTCCTCATCACAAAATAAGCATTAAAACAGCTTAACGGTAAACACTTCTTAATAATTCATTTCTCTTTCCTTTTCTGCCCATTCCTTTTTTTTATCCACCTCTCTTTCCACTTTCGACATCACCCTTTTCTACTTTTTATTTTCTCATAAACAAATTTCCATTTCACAGCTTTGTACATGTCATCTTCTGAACTACTTCCACGCTGCCTCCCACTGAACGTAAGAAGAGCACCCATTCTGTATTTCTCTAACCTGGCTTTGTCAAACTCATTACATTGAAGGGCACCACTATAGTAAGTAGAAATAATACCAAGGCCCACAACCTAAATCTGACTGCAGGTTGAATACAAAATAAAGTATAATTTTGCCCATGGGCCTTGAGTTTGACTTCATAACCAACCTTCTGTCATTTATACCACGTAGTTCTCACCCGTTTCTCTTTTATGTTGTGGCCATCTGATGCATCCTCATTACCTCTATTTACAGCCCACTCTGCCTCCTATAACTTGTCAGAGAGCTGATGAGGTTTGCAGTTTGTTAAGACGAGAAGCTTAACAACATGGATCGCAATTGGATCCAGGGCATTTAGTGGTTTTAGTGACCCCGTGATTGGTGGATTCCTTGTGTCCCCTGTAGGCTGTTTTCCCCTCTGCTTTTGCTCATATATATCCTTTGTTAATTGTATTTCTACAAAAACCTGACTGTTAGGCTTTTTTTAAATATCTTGTGCCTTTTTCTCCCTGAGTCATCATGTACAGATGGGAGGAGGTGCATGCCTACTCTCAGCTTCTTTTCTCCTTATATGTTGTTTCCTCCTGCGGCTATATACCCCTTATTATGTTCTATTTTGAATGTCTATTCTTGTCTTCATCCTCACCTTGTCTGCTTCTTACCCTCTTCTGTTCGATCTTGGATGTTCTTTCTTGTTTTCTCCCAGTGTTAAACTTCTACCTGGACTCCCGATGGGGTCTCCATGCCGACCGGCTGGTGGTGACTAAAGAGCAGCGTTGTGCCCGCAGCGTCCCTGGACTCTCTCTGCTGCAGGCCGCGGACCATGCCCTCACTTCCTGTCACCTGACATCAGACCTTCTGGTGGGAGATGTTGCCATTACGCAAGGACGACACTACTGGGCATGCTCAGTAGAACCTGGGTCCTACCTTGTCAAGGTACACACTATAATGAAATGAATAGAATCAAATCTGACTGAGCCATTTTACACAAAGGGCTTTAAAATGTGATATTATTCTATTGTAGTTCAGAGCGAAATTCAATCAAATGCTGTGATAAATGTCTAGACTGCTCAATCTGGCAGTGTGAAAACACCTTGACCAGCATTTATCACCTTGCCAAATGCATCTGTCTGGTAAAAAAAAAAATCATCTTCTCTGTGACTAATGTCTATCTTGGAATCATTCTTAAACTACTCCAAATCTAAACTATATTTGTTATTTAATTTGTAAATTTCAAATATGTGTGTAGCTGGTCAACTTATTTATTCCATATGATGTGAGATGGTAATCATTTTGAAAATACATACCACAATACCTTAGTTTGTGTACTTTGTAAATATATTATATCATTAAGAGGAACATAAACAAACCTAGAGCTAAGTATGTGACCTTTATATTATCTCTGAATAAGCTGTTTCTGTGCATTGACTGACATAACACACCGTATAAGGTTTTTATTGAAATAATGAAGGAGTGTGTAGGTCTACATATACTAGGCTTTGTACATATATCATAAAGTACAACTATTATCTATATCTAAAGCATAGATATTGCGCTAAGTATGACAGGGTCAGTTAGTTCAGTTATGACAGAGATTGCTTCAAAAACAAAACTGAACATTTTGTTCTTTTTGTTTGTAAACAGGTGGGTGTTGGTCTGGAGTCCAAACTGCAGGAGTGGTTTCATCTTCCCCAAGACATGGCCAGTCCTCGGTGAGTAGTCTTACTTACAAATAACCTAAAGTGATGTAAAATGTATGCTTTTTCCTAATAACAAAAATAATTACATGAGAGAATATTATATTATTTCTGTCTTAGCTACGACCCGGACAGCGGCCATGACAGCGGGGCAGAGGACGCCCTTGATTCGGCTCCGCCATTTTGCTTCCTCACAATGGGGATGGGTAAGATCTACCTGCCCCAACACAGCTACCACCACCACAACAATAACCACGGCAACAGTATCCGGGACCCCATCACCAACGGCAACGGGCCTTCGACACCGACGGGGGTCACCTACCCGCTGCCTCCTCGACTCGGCGTGTGCCTTGACTTTGAGAAGGGTCGGGTCACTTTCTACGATGCCCACTCCCTGCGGCCGCTGTGGGAGGGGCACGTCGACTGCTCCGGCCCGGTCTGTCCCGCGTTTTGTTTCATAGGGGGCGGGGCTTTGCAGCTTCAGGAGCTTGTAGCCAATCGTAACGCAGATCAGACCCCGGTGCGACGGGTGACAATCCAACCCCGCATCTCGAATATGAACAACAACAACAACCACTGAGGAAAGGTCTGGAGTCATGTGATCACTGGGAATGTATTTGTGAAGTATTTATTCAGCTAGAGCGAAAAAGTTAGACATCTCAGCGATTTTCTTTTGTATTTGATTTTATTTATACAAGAAATGTTTCTATAGCAAAGAATATGCAATGTAATTAAGTTTCTTACATTTTTGTTACACGCTAAATTATTGCTTACAGTGTCTGGCACAACCCACACTTAACTATTGTAACTGTAGTAGGTTTAGCTATATGGCAGAAATTTATAAAGCTATCTATATAGATACACTGTGTGCTGCTTGTCCAGAGTCATTACATTTCCCCAGCGTTTAAAGCTCAATGTAATTTATGTTTCAAAGATAATATATGTGAGTAGACTAATTTTATTCTAACTGTGTCTTAACCACACAATAATTGAGATTTCTTTAAGGTTGGTGAGTACTTTACAGTCACCCATTATGAACACAACCAAAGTTATTGTTATCCCAGATTGTAAATGGTTAATTAGAAGTAGAGAGGAACAATGAGGCAATACTGTAATTAGCAGCTTCAATTACACCTCTGCTAATCACTGGTTTCTGCTGTTCCTTTTGTGCAATGCTATTTTGTATTTCAGCTTGTGTGAGTGTGAGCGTGCATGAGTTTACTTCTTTTTAGGCATGAGTGTGTTTTGACGCTATCCTCCCATTGGCTGCCGCTAAACTGTTGTTTCCTTGCAAACAGTACTTTTGATTTCTCTTAGTTTTTGGCCTGGCTTGATTGTAAGTTAATGAACTGCGCTTTGTTTGAAAGACTAAGCAGATTAAACTATGTAAACTCCACCTGCTGGCAGAATGTTTGCAGAAGAAAATGGATGAAGAAAATTAACACTAAATAAATAACAGTTGTTAAATTACAAAAGTGTTGCCTCTTTCTGTTTTGTTTCAATGTAATATGGTTCATCTGTGTTACCATTAGGGGGCAGCAGCAGTACAGGCCCCGGAACACAGCTGAACTGCAGTCGAAATGATGGATAGTTGCAGAGATATATAAAGACAGATTATTTACAGGAAAAAATCAATAATGCTTATTTTTATGTTGAATTAATCATAGCCAACTTGAGATAGATTCACATAACTCCTCTTAAATTAATGAAGCACCACAGTAAGGACTAGCATCAAGGGCCAAACATATTGCTAATCGACTGCTTTTTATCACATCAGACCATATGTTGGCATTGCATTATGTGAGCATGGTTTTCTTTCTTTCTGTCAGTTCAGACTTAAACATTCCTCTCAGACAAACTGGCATTTGACAAAAAGACATTAACAGCCATTAAACAGTGGGATATGCTTCTAGCCAAGAAAAAACGTGTTCTCTCATCCAGAACATTAAAATCAGTTTCGGGTAAAAAGTAATCTGAACATAAATTTATGAATTGTGACACAGGATTTACTGATTGTGTTTGGGTTATAAAGAAATGTATACTGTCTGTGTGTTTTTGACACTTAACCGTCTTGTCCAATAGATCTATATGTAGCCTGGGGCTGGATTTGGCGCACAGGCCTGGACTTTAACATATTTGGCATGGATAGTTGTTCACTCTTTTGTAAGTCCAATTCCTTTTATTTAGTGAAGGCAATTAAAATAGCATTATATTTGACCACGGATTCTTATCATAACACTTTAAATGCAGAAACCTCTGACAGACCCAGGCTGAATGAAGATGGTGATCTGACCTGACGAGCACTGTAAGTGAACAGTATGAGGTGAATTCATGCGTGGATTTACTTGGACTTTTATGCAACCATAAATATTTTTTTCATACAGCTGTTGGTCACTAAAAAGTCATACATCACTGTAACAAGAACATCCAACTCTTTGCATAAGGCCAATATGGAAAACTATATCATAAAGTGTAACAAGCCAATACCTGCCAAGTTCTTGAACATTTGCTGCCAAATGGGTTCTCATATAATATCTATTCGCTGCAAAGGTATTACCACTAAATCATTTAGACACATGCAGTAAAACATGTGCAGTGCCTGTCATCCAATACATTATAACAGTTTGTTAGATCTACAAAGCAGACAATATGAGTTGCAAAAAGTCCCTATTTATGGATGTTTCCAAATGTGTATTGAATTTTACAGAGTTGTAGTACTTGATAATTGGTCTTGGTTTTGAGACAGGTCTCAGCAAAATTTTTAAGGTCTAGAGTCAAAGCACTTTTATACTGTATGTTGGGATTCCGTCTTAGGTATTGAGGACATGGGCTTTAACTAAAGCTGCAATATGCTTATTGCTTATGCTTATTTGTAAAATTTCTTCTTTATATTATTGGTCATTTGAAGTTTGTATAATTCTTTGAAGTTTGTATAATTCTTCCTGCTCCCAGTTTTCAGAAAACCAGCCCTTAGATGTTGAGACTGGACTTTGAATTGTTTGTTGTAGTAAAAACTGTTCTCTGGTATCTTTTCTTAACTCATTCTTAGTACTTAAAAGGTTTGCCCTTGTTTTGGTATTAGTTTATTCTTGGTTGTGCATAAAGAATTTCAGAATAAAAAAAATAATTTGTCTTGATATTAAAGAGTTGCCTTGTGAAAGCTCTTGTGCGCAGAGGAGCATCTGCTTTTGATTGCGATATTAACCCCTCCCATGTGTAGCTGCTTAGCATTCCTTATGTAAATGCAATGTAAATCGCTGGAGTTTACCTTTTTATAGAAAATCCACACATGTGTTTAATTGGACCCACATTCAAGAGAAACTGCTGGGGGATTTTCTTAAACCACAGAGGGAAAATAAGAGAAAAGTAGAAGAAATCTATTGAGAAAAATAATAAAGAACACTGCCTTGAAGCAAGCCAGGGCTCTTTCTTAACGTCCTAATGCAGCAGATAAAAATAAGGCCTCCAAAGGGAGCTGGAGCTCTGATCTGCCGCGATATAAAAAAATGAGGAATGCAGTGTAAAGCGTGAATATACGACACAGTTCAGGCCTCCACCTCTCTTCTTTAAATCTGTAACAGATTGGGTTTAGTCTGAGTGGAGGTATGCAGCCACAACACCACATGTAGGGGTCTGTGTAATCCTTGCACTGCGTATTAAGCACACAGCATGAGCATTCTTCTAAAGACATAGCTGGAATTACCAATACATAATCTCTGTGATCACCATTCACTAGTTTAGAGTGAAAGCACGGGAGGCTGCCTATATCATCTGAACTTATAAGAGATGTCAAAGCCATACAATCCAGGAGAGACAGTGCCATCTGGAGAGCACATAGGGCCGATCCGCTGGAAGCCTTTAAAAGCCAACAGTCTTAAACTAAACACATGAAAAAAACAAAAACAAAAACTTGATTTTGTTTATCGAAACTCAGTTTTGTGGTTTTAGAGCCTTACGGAGAATACGGTGTTTAATTTATGAGGAGACCTTGGCAATAATGTTGGACTGAGTCAAAATAAATAGTGTGGTTTTTTGAGATAAAGGTCTGCAGGAAGAGATAGTTGCTATAATATGTAAAAATACTGTTACTATAAACTTGATAAGATAAGGTAAGCCCGCAGCGGGGAAATTCAATTGTTACGGCCGCTCTAATACTGAGATTGTAAAAGTAGTTGGCTAAATTATTGCAAGAGTGAAGGAAACGTCTTTATCTGAAAAGTCAAGAAGGTTTATTAAAACAATAAACACTGAAATTGTGAAAGTATTGTAAATGAGTAAGGAGTCAGTTGCTGGTTTGTACACATCAGAGTAATATAGTTTTAATTTTTTAGGAATAATATGTATTATTGATGTGAATAAGCTCAAATGTTTACCACACAGACCTCATAATGCACCTCCGGTTATTTGCAGGAACAGATTGAATCAAACCCAATGTTTATTCCTTTCACTCACTGTGCCCTGCCTTTAAATTCAATAACGCCGCTGTGATATTACTCTTCCAGACGTGGATGCTGCTAAAAGATTTATACGTCTCTTTTCGTCCATCCATCCGACCCCCGAGACTCAATGGCATTAATAATACACCACTTCCTACTTTTATCACATTGATAATCTGAATTGAGGTAGAAGGGGGAAAAAATCAATCAGCTAAATGTTGGCTAAGAGGATTTGAGGGGCACAGCAGGCCCATCTTCCTTTGCTGTAATAAATAAAGGGTGACAGTAATGCTAGACACAGCCCATATGGCCACATACTGTAACCCAGTGCACTGTGAAGACTGGGCTAATTCCATTTACTGTTTACTCCAGTGGAATATCCTTCTGTATTGGATTCGTGCATCTGTGCACGGCTTCTTAGTTTAATGATGTCGACACTATTGTGTAATGGCTACACCGTTTATTGCATAACACTGCAATAAATCAGGTTGTGACTGTGCTGCTATATGTGGCAATAAACCCAACAGGTGCTTTCAGGGAAAAAGCATTGATAATAAAATAGAACCTGCTAGGAAAATGTTTGTGAATGTAAATTAAATGTGCAGCATTTGAAGTATTACAAAAATGGAGAGTCAGAAGATTCTACTCAATGTCCTGAAGCGAATGACATCAAAGGGAGTTGTAAGAAATATGCTTTGTACAGATTTCTGGTTTCTTTTTAATTAATAAACTAGGTTTAACAACCCATAACTGTTTATTTTATTTTACTTATTTTACCTTTAGAACAAACCAAAATTAATGTTAAATTTGGGATGGAAAAAATACAACCAAAATTGAGCTTCACCTCTTGACCTAAAGGACATGTACTATTGTTGTACTGTAATCTGCTACTGCCAGTCTTTTGTGACTAATTTTAAATTGGTGAACAAGTTATACTGATGTAGGGCACCAGCACAAAGGGGGAAAATCTAAAGCCATGATCCTATAAATGAGTTTACAAGCTCATTGGGTGAGTACTATACTAATGTTAGCGCTTTTGCTAATGGTTTGTTTGCAAATATACATGACTACCAAGATTTCTGTTGTTTACTGTTAGTTTTGCCCACTGTTGCTGCTGTTACAGAGCATAATAAATTCTCAATACAGAGAATCTCAATTCAGTGGTTGTAATGTTTTACACACTCAGATGTGTTTGTATTGTAAATGAATCAAATTATTGTAATCAATAATTGTTGCAGTAATAATGTCTGGACTGTACAAAGTTTTTTTTAAACCTTTATTTAACCAGGATGGTCCCACTGAGATTACAAATCTCTTTTGCAGAGGAGTCCTGTCCCCCCCCCCCAATGTGGGGGGGAGGAGGCAAGGTGGGTTAAGTGTCTTGCCCAAGGACACAACGACAGTATGAACTGTGGTGGAGAGCGGGATGTTATGATGTTTTGGGATGTTTCGAGCGGGGATCGAACCGTCCACCCGCCGGTCGAAGGACGGCCACTCTAACCACTCCCGGTTTGCTAAAACCTTGTTAACAACAAAGCTACCAAGACGTCTACATTGTTGCTGTAGTAAAGAAGTAAAGGAGTTAACAATAAAATGACACTGTTACAATATCGTTACACAGAATGAAGCGTCCTTTTGAAGCCCCATTATGATCCATTCACACATGGATAGTAAAATACTGTAGAAGATTATGTATAATTTTTTTCAAAATGTTCCCTGAAGTACATTAAGAGACTCCAATCTGGATATCTCATCCTTTAGAAACTTTCCTTTACTGCTCTCAATGAAATGGTTACCTTGTTTGGGCCAATAAAATTCTCTATTTCATTTTGAGTGAGTGAAGTTGACCGGACAATATTGCACAGCTCTTGGCCTCGAGGTACAACTTGAAGTCTGGCTTAACTTCAGATATACGTCTGTACATTTCTTTATGTAACTTAACAACAGCGTAATAATTGTTTCCATAAAACTGAGGTGTGGAATAGTATTTTGGCACAACTAATGACAGAAAATTCTTGAAAACAAATGGGGTGAGCAGCTGTCAGAGCCGCTGCACGTGTGGTTGTAACCACAATTTTGGATTGAGTTTTATGTACTCAAAAATGACACTGGGGGAACAGGACGGTGCGTATTTTAAGTGATACCGTTCTATGGTCAAACATGCTGAGTCGGACCTCACTGGGCCCTGTGCTGTTAAAATTCCAGGTCTCTCAAAAGTGAAAAGTAAGTCAAATCCAAATGTCAACAGGGGATCTGTAAACCACACATTTCCTGGACGGCTTTGTCAAGACCAGCTGTGCATACATCGCAGTCTGCGAGACATCTAGGTGAAGGACAAAAAAGTCCAAGTGGAGACAGAATCAAGGCCAGAAAAGGTGTGATGTGACAACAAATAGTATGAAACATCAGTGGAGAAAAAGGAAACATGAGATTTGATCTGTGTCAAAAAAAAAAAACAGGCTCTGAAGTCAGACAACTTCTGTTACCACGTCAATACTTTAGAGCTGTGCAGATGCTCTGTTGGGATGAAAAGGTGAAAGGTTGGCAGGTGCCTGGTGGGGGGGGCAGCGCGGCGCAGCAGGGTCAGATTTCAGAGAGGTCAAGAAGTGTCTGCCGTCTGAGCCTTGGTATGAGCTAAGAGGGGTACAATATGGCCGGTGTCCAGCATATAATGAGACAAACAGGAGCACTTAAACAACTGCATTTATGACAAACAGCCGTGTCTTGCTGGAGCGGACGCAATCAGCTTTCAGGGTATTACCCAATGCTTACAAACAAATCCATAATCCTTGACCTTTTGCGTTTTCGACATAAAGTCAATGGCAGCCACATTGTTGCTGACATACCTACTGTAATGTTTGCGAAATTGCTGCTGTGCTAAGGACAAAGCATCTCAAAATGAAATGTAGTCATGTCACTTTCGGCGTGACAGCTATTGATTATTTGAGTAATTAAATTCTGGCACGTTTTAACACAAACCGGGCTGTAATTAGTTTGTAAAATCAATTGACATCAGAGGGCCGAGGCCACGTGATAGCTCTGACCACTCCAAGCTACCACAACTAATCTAGTGGAACAAGGAAGGACATCGTCAGTATAATGAGGGTCCAACGGCGGTATCTTGTATGCAGCCAGTGAAGCTTGCATCCAGTGACTAGATTTAATGACTTTTGTATGTAACTTTGTGTCTACAGCATGTTCTCCAGGGGCACTCATTAGAAAACTGCTGTGCATCAATGAGGTGCCCAATGTTTGTCTTGAAATCAATGTGCCGTTTGCAAAATAAAGTGGCCACCCATCAAACTGATACAGAGGTAGAATTGAGATTCAGTTTAACTTTGCAAGATCACATCTATCAAAACAATATTCACTTTCCCCTTTCCTCCCATCATCATCTATTATGTAAACACAAGATGAGGTCAGTTTATTCTAGTCTAGACATGTAGCCCTACATCTTCGCGCTGTGCTGCTTGCACCGTGCTGACCCACATTAATACATTTATAATCAATACCTCCTCGCGTCCCAGTACGCACACACTTGCCTATCAGATGCTGAAGGAAATTGTGCGGTCCAATTTAAAATGGCCCAAGGGGAACTTTCATAACCATGTGCCAATTAGTTCCACTGTCAATAATGGTAATGCTAAAGGACAGTGTGTTCTGGGCTGATAGCTGCACATGGACAGAGGGACGGGGGACACATCAACGAGCCTGTTGTTCGGTGTTAATGGCTGTTACACTGACAAAAAACATTTGATCAGATGCACATATTGTGGCGACATGGTTAACAGGCTTGTGTTATGGGGGCCGAGTTACATGATGCGTGAAGATAATAAGTAATGACGTCTTCAAAAGGTCACCAAACAATGCTGTAGCAGGACAAACACAGGCCATGTGATGAGATTCATTAGGACAGCATTGAGAGCATGAAGATGGAGAAAGCAGTTGGGAGGGGGACATTCCTCCACCCTAGCCGTCAAAGCAGCAGCTGAAACAGGTGTGTGTCTTTTACATAGGGCACCGAGGCCAAGACAAGTGCTATTCTCACATGGTTCAGACCGTTCACACTTGACCGCATTGTGACCTTACACCCACTTCAGAAGCTGGCGACTTCATTAAGTGGGCCCTAAGTAGCGCAGGGGTCTCACAACTATTATCTCAGCTTTTACTACAGTAGCTGTCCCTAAATGATCTTGGCTCAAGGATATTTATGAGCAGTCTACATGTCAGTGTCAGAACTTTCAAAAGCCCTGCTTGGAATCCAGGACCCCTGATGAGACACTCCCCACCCTCTTGTACCTTCTTTGATACATGGTCACCTCAGCTGTCTCAGAAAGCTCTAGGCTCGCTTTCAAAGTTAACATGCATTCCTACTCTGTTTAGTGTGGCCCTGTCAGATAATTTACATAAACAAGACAGTCCACACCACTTTGGGATTAATTCACATGAAAGATTGAAATGCAGACCTCACATCTCGAAACTGTACATAACACAAATGTATTTTATCAAATGTATTAGAAAATAATTGCCAAGAAAGGACAGCATTCAGTCTATTTCAACTTGTTAAAGAATGTGCACGTAAGTGTATGTTGTTTCAATCTTTTAAACTGCTTTTTGTGTGCGTGAAATCTGACACCAGTCTATAATGAGTTGCTTTATTTGACTTGGAAATGTCACCTAACAGGGTTAAAACTAGAATAATAACTTCCTTTTCCACACCATCTATTAGAAGGCCTTCCCATTAGTATGGACAGGTATTCCCCAAGGAACAGTAAATCCTGTTAAATCTAATTTTTGCCTTGTGCATGCTGGGCTAACAGTATCTGAGTACAGTGTTTAATCTCATACAAAAACATCAAAACTACATTTAATCTGTGTGAGATGAATTAGCCAGTAACATTTTTCAATAATAATGGAGCTGACAGGTCTCCAGGCTATACTTAAAGAGACCAGACTTTACCTGTATGGCTAGAGTTGACATTGATTCATTTTTTCTAAAATTTTAATTCTGATGAATTATGTTGGCTGGCTCGATTATTCCTGGAAATTCAGTGACGAACTTTCACTCACTCCTTCCTTTTCCCAAGCACAGCTACAGTCTCCGACTCAGGAAACAGGGAGTTCCTGTTGTTGAGTCCAAGCTCTTATTGTTATCTTAAACAACAGTACGACGGCTTCTCAGCTTTTTCTCTCTTTTCTTCTGTGTGTTTTCTTGCTGCTCACACTTCAAGTAGCTATTACACAAGCATTATCAGAGCCCATCTTGATCTCCTATAGCTCTTTTGCACCACACATTCTTATCTAGACCTTTCACTTGACTAATATTGACAAAACCAGAGAGATAGAGTCAACACAAATCTCCATTACCACTTTTCCTGTTTTATCTGCTCGTCTTATCTGTGTTCCTTGGGTGGAATCACACAGTTACTCCTCTTTTCTGAACTCGCGGCTCAAGTATCGGCCTTTTCCATCACAAAACCCTCTTACTGTCTTTCACACATTACCTTTCCCTGCCTGCTCGGCGTTGTGGGAACCGCAGTGCAGTGCGTGGCCTATTGCACAGTTGAAGGTGTTAGGGGGATTGGAGAAAAGTCTGGATAAGCAACAGCTGGATTTAATGCACCATTAAGGTCATTGGTTGTTCAAGCTGCACCTGCAAATCCCCCGAATTCAACCCCCCTCTTTTGTAAACCTTTCCCCCCTTCTACTCCCTGCCTCGTTTAAAGTCATCCACCATTGCTTATTATTCCCAGTCTCTTTGCTTCCTTTCTTTCTTTTGCTGTGTCAGTTGTAAAAAGTGACACAAAACAACATTTTGGCCACTCAATTTAATAAATGCTCTCAATCAATGGGTTTATGCAATTATGTTGTGCTGCATCTACCATTTAACAAGATTACAGCATAGGAGAGGATCCATATATTGACCAATGTGTGTCCGAGTCTGCTATGTTATCTTTGAACAGATGAACCCTTTTCTGATTGACCTTTTGTCCTCATACACTCTGGCTCTTTGTCTTAATCTTACTGTATTTTTATTACTTAGTCCGCCCACGCTATTTTACTCCAACTAGGTCTATATGCTTAACAGTAGCTTGTCTTCCAACTACACTATACAAGTGTTACTCCAGCTTAAAAAAAAAATTTACAATCAGTCGTACAAACTAATGTATATTTTTAAAGTCATGTTCTTTTTTATTTTTTTAAATCAGAGTAACTAAATAAATTATTTTTTCTAATCTTGTAAATGTACTGAGTGTCTTCCCCTCGCTCTCTCCTTTTCAGTGCCGCTCCCTCCTACTCGCAGGCTGTTGTGTTGTGTCTGCCAGACCTTCTCGGCTGGAGCAGGTTTCCTGAGTCGTGCAACGGAACATGAGCTGGCACAGAGATACACTGAGAGAAGCCGGCCCGACTGTTCACACTGAGTGTCTCACTGAGTGTCTTAATGCAGCTCGTACTACGGCTCGACCCGGGCCAGGACACAGTGCTCACCGCAATGGGATGATGCAGTGTGTCTGGGTATTCCCAAGGGCATTAGTTTGCAAACTAATGATTAGATCTGGCCATGCTGCTGTGGAAGTTATGCAGGTGTGTAGGGCTAAAAGGAACTATCTTACATTTGACATAGCTTTTCATTTATTAATTTTCATTCTAATTTTGGAACTGTTTATTTTAGTAAAGTACTAGCTTATTCACAAGTGATTAACTCAAAGCTGCACACTGCACTTTTGAGATCTGTATAACAATGAAAATATTTAGACCTTCTGCAAAAACACAAACCAAAACAATAGACAATAGAAACCCTCCTCTGGCAGTACTCATGCATACACTATCTTCATTTACACCCTTACACTGGTGCACAAAACATAAACTCTAGCCTCCTAAAAATAACTCCATTTTGTGGGACAGAATGATGTTTAGATCTTAGAGGCTCTTCACTGACCTCTTCTCTGCAGCTAAACGTGAGTAATGTTTACATCTGTCTCTGCTGATTATACCCCAGGGAGATTTGCAAACCCTGCACCTGGACAGTTCACCACCCTGAACAGACAGGCACAGCACCTAAACGGACGAGGACATCTAATAAAAGCAGAGCACAGTGGCCCCTAAAGAATTTGCTGTTGAATTCTTCTAGTTGGAATAACATTAGTATTTGGGGATAGCTTTCAGCAAGTGCTAATGGTTATTCAATTATCAAGATAGTTTTTCTAAAATTAAGAGGATGTCACCAAGGAACACTTAGAGGTCCAATGTGAGTTAAAAGCCCAGCTGGGAGCCTCATTAAAGATGTTGTTAAAACTGTCACTCAGCAAACAACTGCAGATGTAGGGATTTCAGACAGACATTTATTTATGTTGTCAGAAAATATAAATATTTGGTCAAACAATGTAATTTATTGTTTGACATAGCCTATATAACATATTTATATGATATGTTATATGTAAACATTTGCTAGTTTGATTCAAAGAGTCATCAAAATATTAAAATGCACCAATATAAATACTATTTATAAGATAATATATAACCTTCCGTTATTTTAAATTTCTAAAAATGTGTGTCACGATTGCTTTGTGAATCAAACGAGTACAAATGTACCACAGAAATGAACCAGTCAGTGTATTGTCAGAATGATAACTACATTTCCCATAAAGCACTGCGAGTTGTTACGTCTTAAAACAGCGCAAGGCTGATTTGGCGTTTGAAAGGAGGTAAAAATTGCTTGCTTAATTCAAACTATTTAACTTTAACACAGATAGATACAACACCTTATTTCAACATGTAGATTAATATGTTGTCGCTAGTTATTGGTAAATCTGAATTTTCTCTGTCAGTTTAAATTATGTTTCTAACGCAACATGCAACATGCAAAGCTAGCTCAAGCCAAGCTAACGTTAAGTCAGTCAGCAAATATACTTACAATTGAACCTCTCACTTGTGTTTTAGGGTGCTTCTTGGCTGCATTTGAGTCCCGGGGCACATCTAACGTCATGACTAAACTTGTGGAGTGGCTGCTCGGAGTGTCAGTGGTTCTTGTAGCTTGGGCTGTGGTCTCTTTCGACCTGTTGGACCTGAGTTTACCGGACACGTACCGGGAGATAGCCTGGCCCATGCCTCTGTACCTGTTGGTGTCTTTCGGCTGCTACTCCCTGGCCACAGTGGGATACAGGGTGGCTACATTTAATGACTGTGAAGCGGCGGCGAAAGAGCTACAAGAGCAGATAAAGGAAGCCAAAGAGGACTTGAGGAAGAAGGGCTTAAAGATGTAAAACTCTTCAAGGACTTAAATGACTGACAGACAGTAAAACGTGGACCTCTACTGTCCACTGCTGTGACTTACCTGAATGACACTTAGCTGTTTGTTGCTACAGATGTATGAATGTGATGAAACAAAAATATATCATTTTTTTGTATGGCAGAAAAAGTTAATACGCATCATATAAATTTAGAGCTCTTGTTTTCAAATATTCATTTTTTTTACAGACTGATTTAAAAATTAACAATTTCAATGGTGTGATGATGTTGACACATCAGAAAAATGGCAATTAGACACTTACAAACATAAAGATACTATCCTAAGTAAAACTCTTTTCGGATTTTAGAGCAGTTATTTATCCCTGTATGTCTCACTAATATTCTTCTAGTTAGTGTCAAAGTGAGGAAACCATGTCTCAGCAGTAAAGGGCAGTAGGTACAAAACCAGTAGCAAAAAGCACATAGTGTTGGTCATTTGTAATTGATTACACAACGAAATCCATTGCAAATTTAGTAACAGTCTAGATTTAACTGTTGATGGTGTGTTATCTCTGTAATTTCTGAAAGTGTGTCTATCTTTGGGAATGTTGTCTGTTGTCAGCAAAGCTGGACGTAGATTTTATCTGAAAAAATGTACATTCCTTTATCCACTTCCAGACATGCACCCTATGGCTGTTCTGGGACGTTTAATTAAATTGAACTCTATTTTCCTCTTTTTTTCTCTTTCCTTAATCCTTGTGTCTGTTGGAGAATATGGATTTACTAAAGGTCAGGTGATGTACAGACATGTGCATGAATGTATTTGATACACTTTTTCCCACATTGCCTGAGGGTTTTGCATTGACAGCTTTGAGCTTTTCTCTGTGCAGGAGAAAAATCTCTTTTGTCCCATTTTGTAGTGAATGTGAAATGTTCAGCATCGTTTTTTGTCCCTACCCAGAGGTTTGTTCTAGTCAGATAATGTAAGCTTTTGTAAGCTAATCTGATGTTGGCAACTGTAGTTGCTTTTGTGCTAGTCCTGAAAGCTGGCTGTGCTCATTTTCTTTTAAACAAAGCTTAGCCCAACCAAAGGTATCATTACAGGGTTTCAAAAGCTCCCATAACTTCTGAACAAATGTAAGAGCGCTGGCAGTTTTCTGTGCAAAAGTCTTGCCCATTATGCCGTCTGGCTGTGGCTCGTATTATGCCTTGCAACGTCAACCCCCCGTGAATGTCTGCAAGCTGTTGCTACAGCAGACGATGAAAGGCAACCTGTTATTTACCAGAAAATCTTTTACTTTTGGCACTTACACCAAAGGCATCACTCTGTCTGCAGCGATGTTCCTTCTCGTACCCACATGTGAAATAGTTAATCATTTGCCTTTGTCATCATTCTCCCCAAAACTATCTTTGAAGACATCCATCTGTGCTTTCTGATTTCCAGACAATGTAGAAGTCAGATAAGGCCATGCAGTATTTATAGACCACATACAGTTAAAATGAGCACTTCACTTTTAATCCTTTATGACACACATTCTGTACATGAGCTTTCGCCTGCACATAACCCTCAGCATTTATGTAACAAAGTAAATAAATGCATCCACCTTTCTTAATAGTAAAAGCTGCCCAGCAATAATTTACCTAAAACATATTAATTGACTAAGATGTTTATTCTTTATACAGTGTGTTCAAAAGAGCTCCTGGGGATTTCTTATCTTTGCTCTATTACAGCATGTAGAGGATGGACAAGGTTGTTCAATACAGCAACCATTCTGCAACACATATCCCTCATCCAGATTATCCCAAATATTTCTATCATCCTCCCACCCAAAAGTATTGTTAATAGTTTCAATAAAAAGTGTTGCACTATACAACATACATTTTAAAGTCTTGTTAAGAAATAAAGCTGCCTCTGCCGTGAACTTTCGTCTCATGGTTAAACGAACACCATCTAAATTTCATCTCCACTTTTGATCACAGTTTGAAATGTCAAATTGCTACAGTTTTGCTTCGATATCTGCTTCCGTTTTGTTACTCAGTAGGGGAAGTGTTCACAGAAAAAAGATGCACCCAGGACTGCACAGTAGCCTAAATCACTGAGCCAAATCCATAATAATGATCGCATAGTAATTCTGTCTCTGCCTGCGTACATGTTTGGCTCAGAGGTGAGAGGTTTGCTTCTCAGGAGACAGAAAACAGTGCAGTACTAACTCTGCATTTCAATGACTTTCTTACAAATTTTGCATTGCCAAGTTTTCAGAGCTGCTATTAAAGTGCATCAATTTAGCTGAGCAGCAGTCATCAAGCTCTTAGCTGCAAAATCAAGGTGGGTGATTGTATTGTGCTTTTATTTGTTTAATGCACAGTTGTGGCTGAAGTGTGTGGAGGTCAATGAGAGTTCAGAAAGAAAGGAATGTTTTGTGGCAACGATTATAAAGTCAGTCTTGTATCACAAAGTGTAAACTGTGTAGTAACTTAAGAAATCCTCTAAATAAGGAACTAAATGAAAAGTTAGCATAAAATTTTCACAACCAGCCGATGCAGTAGAACAATACAATACTGACAGAACTCTGTTTAAATCTGAATATTCGAGTCCCACCTCTTGCATAGCTGAGTTATTCTGTGCACATAGTTTTATGAGTGGATGCCATGTGTAGTTGGTTTGGTCCTTGTGACAAAGGTTGCTCCTAATCTGAAAACACAGAGCCATTTGTCTTCACCTGCTGCTCCAAAGTAGAAAGGTGAAAGGTGTCAGATGGTGGTGCTGAGAAACCGGAGGAAGCCTAATGAGGGTAGAGACCATACGAGGTTGTGCCTACAGCGTGGCCTCACCAAAACCTTGGACACTATAAAAAACATTTCTCGAGACTCTCAGTGACACTGCTGGGAGCAAATCCATCTCGACAGGCTGAGAACCAGGCCTAAAAAATGATGGGCTATGATTTTGCTGCAGAGAAAAGAGACTTTTTTTTTCCCTCCCCACCCACACATTTCACAGCAAAACCTCAAAACCCATCTAGACCAGACTCAGGAGAGATGGATGAAGAGTTGATATAGATACAGATTGGTTGCATGGCAGTAATGATAGGATAAGAGGATGACAAATAAACACATGTACAGTACACAGGAAGAGAACAAAAAGTCAGAATGGAGGCCAGAGAAGTTAAAAAACACAAACAGGAAACCAGAGCATGACTTGGAACAAGATGGATGACCCAGGTCTGGCAGTGGCATTGGCTGACATTGTGTGGCAGGACCTTGCTTATTTTCAGCAATGGCAGCATCCCAGAAATCACTCTTTTGGAGCCAGAGCCTTTGACACATCCACTAGAGGAGGTGCACGGAGGTGTTTCCCTCCCCTATGCCCCCTCTGACCCTGCTTTCACCCAGAGCTTTTACAGGCACTCAGGCATGGGAATATAAAATAGCAGTTAATCCAAATGTCGCATAAAAGTAACGAGGCTCAAATGTCACACATAGGTCAGGCTGTTGTACTCCTCGTAAACAGATGCTTTGATACTTACTGGACTCAGGGTTCTTGTTGGAAGCTTATAAATGCTACAAATAGCTTCAATAACATTAGGTAAGCTCCCAGCGGCCCTGTAAGGCAGACGCTATCAGCTCGTCAGAGTGGGTTAACATATGCTAGCAGGCGCACAGGGAGCACTCATGATGTGTCCCGTTGATATTGCGAGGCCTGACTCAGCCTATAGATGTAGAGATAGACCAGCTGGCCATGTCAGACTTAAGGCAAGGAATCTGCTGAATTCCTTTTCATTGGGTCATATGGTCTCCTCTTGTGTTTTAGAGTCACATGTTGCCTGCTCAATGTCTTATCTAGTTTCATAGACCTCAGGAACAGGCTTAAGACACTTCACAGCTTTTGGTCTCGCTTTGGAAACAAATGCATTTTTACTTGGTCTCGGTTCCGACTCTGAGAATTTTTTAAACCAATGAAGACTGACCAAAATCACAACAGATTAATTTATCCATATCAGATAAACAAACGTGGATGGAAATATTGTCAGATTCCTTGTGCCCTCCTTCACACATGAGTTTGTCAGTGATGTGAGAGTGGACCTGGTAGTAGCACTATTTGAAGTTAAGAACTGTTCCCTGGTTTCCGTTGGTTTTAATAAAACGCTTGCCTAGTCTCACTAAATGGAGGATGTAATTAGCACTATTAGTCACAAAGTGAAAACATTAATGTAGGTATTTGGAACTAAATCCAGCTTCTAAGACATCGTTTGTTTTTGTCCCTTTAGTCCGTTAAGTGCTTGTTCTCTGGGTTTCACTCTTGTCTCTTTCCTGTTAACTCCGTTTACCTCCGGACAGCACTTAACATTTACTGCGCCGCTAAACCTTTCACACTGGCCTCTTACATTTACTCAAGCTGCTCTTCTGAGCAAATAAGAGAAATTGTCTATTTGTGACGATGCACTGCTCGGCGCAGCCTCTTGTTTGGGGTCAGGCGGTTAAGGGGGCCTGTCTGCCAGACTTAATTTATGACCCTCTCTTTTGAAAACATTGGGGAGTTGTGTGTCGTGAGGCTGTGGCACCACTTTTTGGTGTTACAGCTGTTTTTACTGTCACGGCCATAAAGCTCTCCTGGGAAGGGAGAGACAAGAAGAAGAAGGCAAAAGACAGGAGAACAATGGCTTGTCATGTTTCGTGACAATAGGAAGATAATAGTTGAAGAGAAGAGGTCTATCTTAGGGTGGAGGCCCAAAGATAAGCTCGAAGAACAATTGTCTCATCTATCTATGCCAAAAGGGATAATGCTGATAAGGGTGTGGCCATGTTTTCCTAGGTCAAATTCAAGCACTTTTTAAATAGTTCACGATTGATCTTCACAAAATTTCAGCATATTTTACAGCTGTATTAACTGAGGCAAAGAGCGAACACTGTAATTTCTAACCTTAACAACTTGATTTGGTGAATTTGAATCAATTTGATTTTGAAAGCACCATTTTTTTAAAAGGCATTTTATCTCAAACTAAGAACATTTCAAACCTATGCATCCAAAATCCTACTATGCAACTGTTAACCACAAAATAAACAGTCTCAAAGTCCACTTCATGGTTCATGGAGGAGAAATAAAGGACTTTCATAGGGACAGTGTACCAACCCATGTAACTCCGACTGGGCATGCAACTATCTCATCACATCAACACAAGTCTCTGCACATATTTTAATATATGCTGTATACGATAAGTTTTGACACTTAACATCCACGTTTGGTGCAGTATAGCTAGATAGACCATCCGTCAGTAGCTTTAAGGATTACAAGAACCCTCATAATGTTGAACACTGCACTGGATAGTGTTTTTTATCCTATCGCGTGTTGTTGCTTTTCTGTATCTGGTCACCTTGGCCTAGATTCCATTCATTCGCTGTTGTATTCATGCGTGTGAGTCATCATCTGTCACAGTGGTGGCTCTGAAGTCTTCATTATTAAAAAGAGAAATGGGATGATTTTCCTCAGAGCTTTTTATTAAAACCAAAACCACCTTATTAGACAGGAATAAAACAAAAACATTATTATCTCCCGAAAGATGAGGAAGTCATTTTGAGTTTCAAAAAATATCTTTTATTTCACATGAAAATTTCACATTTAGTATTTTTTAAAACAGGTTTTATATAATCTTATGTAGGCTATATACATAATATACACTTCTTTTAATTACACATGTACAAAATACGTAACAACGATTCAGGTAAAAAAACAAAAAACAAAAGAGACTTTTATGGTAGTCATACACTGTTGTGCTTTATTGATCAAGCCAGGCGTCAGTGTGAGTGTGTGCTTGGCAACTGGGGCTGAAGCCGCGTCATATGTTGAGTGAACTTCCAAATTGAAAAAATCAGAATAAGCTTGCTTTTGTTAAAAATGGGGTAGAAAAGCACCATAACACACAGAGGAGGGTCCTGTAGGAATCTTTATACCAGCTCTTTTGGACAATTTATGCAAAACAGAGAAGTCCCGCCTCTCTGATACACACACTCAACATTTCAGTATTTGCTTTTGGCAGCAAAACATACCACTTTTTTTCAAATGCTCATTCTTTCTCAATCTCTCACCACAACACACATATTTTTCCTTTCACACATAAAAGGAAAAAAAAAACAGAGTAAACATTTTGTGAGAACTGGGTATATACAGTAAAACTTCTCAGTTGCAAACATCATAAATTAGCTTCACAGAATGTACACGTAACGTTAGTGTGTGCTTGTCTGTCACAATGTGGAGTGCTACAGTGTTTAAGCACATGGTCATAAAGGTTCGGGTTGCCATGACAACAGCCCCTGTGTCCTGCCGATGCTACATTTAGAAAAAGTAATCACTAGGGACAGTCAGTGTCACTCAATATCATTACTTGAGCAATACAACAGAAAGTACAGAATACACAAGGGTGGAATAGTGTACAAGTTCAGACGACTGGTCTTTGGCTCAAACGGAGTGATCCAAACCAGAGCTGGTGTTGATTGTTCTTCGGATGTATTCAAGATCTTCCAATAAAATACTGTCACTTTTCAAGACAAAAGACAGAACTTTGTCTTAAATTCTCCACAAGTTTAGAACAAGCGAGTTCATCTGTCCTTTACAAGCTCCAACAGTTTGTCCCTGTGGCCAGCACTGGGCAGGGAAACCCGGCTCTTTTCTTTTGTTTTTTTGAGTCAGTGGATTCATCCCTACAGACTATCTTCATTGTAGTCCCTGATAAAGTCTTTAAACAGCAGTCCCTTTGTCTGCGCTCAGTGTAATAAGAGCAATAATGAGAACGGGACTAGCAACGAGAGGATTGAGAGCGATGTCGTCGTCACTGCAGAGTTTGTCCGTACGCTCTTCAGGACATCAGGCACGATCACAACTGGATCATCTGCTTAAAAAACAGAGAAAACACATAAATCTCACAGGTTACACCCCCACATTTGATTTTAATACTTGGTGTGTATGTATGAGTAACACTACATGACATCTTGCTACGCTTTGTGACGTCAACTCCTGTGGCTTCACATTGGTAAAGATTTTGTCACTAGCTGGTGTCTTACTAACAAAAGAAATACTTGAATGGGGAAAAAACTGAACATAAAAAGAAAAAAAGATTTTTTGTGGGGTGGTATCAGAGTTTCTGAATGATTTACAGTCCGTTTATCCCCAATGAATATCTAATTTAACCATAAACCATTTAAGTTTTATTAGGGGTTATTTTAAAATGGTAGCAGAAAATACATTAGTCACACGTGTTACACCCTAAATACAATCCTGAATGGGACCAGGATTGTTTTACAGTTGGGGATAATTAGAAAGAACTCGAGGTTAGCCAACATACCTGCAGGCAATCTGTTGGACGGGTTGTGAACTCCACCCCCTGCCCCGACTGCAGTCCCACCTGGACCCGTTTTGTCCACTCTGGCCTGTTTAGAGCCTGGAGAAACAAAAGCAGACATGTTACTCTATTTAACCTGAGCCTTAGTGTAAGAGTTCGGTATTAGGTCATTGTAGTGGGACACTCACCGTCAGCTGCTACTACGTCCACCCTGAGCCTCAGGCAGTCCTGTCCGTGGTGGTGCAAGGGTTTTGCTGCAGAGAAGAACAACACAAGCGTTAACAAGCTAACTAATGTCCTTATCCTCCGTAGGCCCCTTAATCCACCTTCATGCTCATGCACCCACACACAAACATTTGGCAACGAACAGACTCTGGGACAAAGCTCTAGGACGCCATCTGTGACCAGGCGAAGTGTGCCTTGTCCTGCCGTTTGTCTAATTACAGCTACGGTCATGGGACAGCACTGCTCACTTTTTGTGGTTACATTCTGGCAGTGGACGCGCCAGAACACTTGGCAATCTAAGAAACTTCAAGTAGATTAGCTTTAAGGCTAGCCAACAAGCCCTATCATGTCGCAGTTAGTAGCCAAATAAATCAGAGGCATACAACTTTGCTGTAATTATGGGGCTGTTACAGTCATGAAACTCTAGCTGACTATTCACTGTCATACAAATGATTGCCATTAACAATATAATAGTCCTTTCTTATTCTTGGCATAAGCCCCTTTGATTCAGTCTGAGAAATTGCCATATTCAATTATACGGCCTTTCCCTTTTGTGAAACCCAAATGTACCCACAGCAGTGCTATAATGCCCTATGACAACATTACAGACGCACAAAAAATAAACTCCATAAACTCAAGGGACACTTACAGATATAATAGTAGCTTTCTCCTTGACGAAACTCCTTTCCGAGAGTGAACGGAGTAAAGCGCTGGAACTTCTCAGAGAACTTCTCCGGCGCGTGAGGAGCAAATGGATGTCCGCACTCCCAACGCATCTGGTCATACGACTGGGGCTTGCAGGTTTCGTAGTCCTCACGTTCGACCATGTAGAGCACGTATCTCTCAGCATCCTGCTGCGGCACCTCGCCCTCGGGATAGTGGGGGCACACAATGTCAAGGTAGTCGTTCAGCCTCACCTCCACGGCGTAGTTATCCCAAACAAACCTATAGAGAGAACAATGAATGTTTGATCAGGAAGAATCACAGCACTACCAGGTGATAACCTAGTTTAAATAAATACCTCTTTGATTTTGATTTTGAGAGAGGTAAGCCATTAATGTCATGCAATTTAATGGGTACCCTGGAGTTTATGAATATATTATGATGTAGTGATCTCAAAGTTGGCTGGAAGACCATGAAGCTAAACTATGTTGGTGGAAACTCAAAATCTCAGATCAATAAGGTGAGTGTTAATAGGTCATATGAGGTGAACATGTCATATGTTGGTTATTATTGGTTATGCACGCAGCATGAGACTGATAACTGTGGCAATGGCAGCTGAGTGTTAACAAGTATAAGCAAGGCCTTTCTGTGTGGAGTTAGCACGTTCTCTGAGTCTGCCCGGTTTCCTCTGGGTACTACGGTTTCCCCTATCACCAAAAACATGTACAATAGTCCCCCCCCCACCACACACATGGGGCCGGCCAGGACTCCCCTGCAAAAGAGATGTGTAATCTGAGAGGGACACTCCTGGATAACAAAGGTTAAATAAAATATATTGATCGGCTACATGCCAGTGTGCAAGGGGGACATCAGGAGGCAGCGAGGCTTAGTGAAGGTGTGAATTTGTAGGAAAATGCAGAGAGCGATTTGCAGAGAACATGCGTATAAATATGGATGAAATTGATGCTGTACGCTGTGTTTTTGAGCGCTAGCACCATGTGCATCGATCCAGCATGCCCCCCTCAGGAGCTGAATGATGTTTACAGAGAAACATTAGCAGTCTGTAAGCCAGTCAAGACACAGGATGAGTATCGACATGTGCAAAGCTACACACACATGGACGGGGAGTGCAAAACAAATACACTCGAGCAACCTACGTTTACTCAAAAAGAGTGGTGACATGTGTTCAAAGCCACTCATTAGGGTCAAGAGGGAGACAGACAGACGTACAGCACAAGTCTGGTGATGGCCTGTAACTGTCTCCCTTTCATTACAAATACAGAAGGGCTGCAGAGACAGTCAGGCTGGCTGGCTCCCCTCTGGTCCTCCCTGCAGCCCACCATTCACTCCTTCAGCCGCTACACCCTCTTTACGATAGGCTTCAAGTAAACTAAGCTGTTTACTTCCTTCTTTTAGACCTAGGTCACAGAAAAGCCTCTGTGTTCAGAAATTGTATTCGCAAAAGTCTTGCAACATGCATGGGCACAGCACACACTGGCTTTCCACTTGTGTTTTATCATATCTCAAGGCTTTTTCCCCATTAACAAATGTCAAACTGAGTACAGAGTTGGTGCAAAATGAAACAAGTTGTGTTCTCATTAAATGCATGCAACAAGTAGCATCTGATGCCATGTATTTAACCCGTTTAATGGCACTGTGAAATGTCAGATATGCAGAAAAGTACAATAACAACGCATCTGTTTGTAAACTGACCTTATCTGAGCCTCCCATGATCCCCTCTCTCCTCCTGGCTTTTCTTTCAGATATATTAGTTTATCTTCAGGGAATAGCCACTAAAGGTATTTTGCTTTGTCCCCTTCCCCCTGACTGAGTGACTGCTTCAGGAGGGGGTGGGGGGGGGGGGCTTTCAGCTAATGCTTTCTTCTCAGCCAAAGCCATCTATCAGCAGCTTGGAGCAGTAGCATGCCGCCAGCAAAGACACACTTCCCAGTAATTCTTTTCTATCAACAACTTAAAGCAGTAGCTACCTACCATTCACACCCAGCTCCCCCCCCACACACACACCTCCACCGGCAACGTGAACGATACCTATCGGTTTACTGTCTCCTACTGTCCTCAGCTACCAGGGGTCCGACAGAGTGGATCACATTTGACAGACCTAAATATTTTCACAACACACAGAGAGACTGTGGTTGTAATATAAGGTTTTGTTGCTTTTGGAATTAATACAGACATGGATCATTGGTCAACCAAAAGAGCAAAAAGTCAAACTCGAGTAAAAAGCTAAAAAACTTTGGAAAGCTAATGTTGGTAGACTGGTGACCATGGTTTTTATTAGTTCTTCACTGGCGCTATAAACTCACTTAAAACCATATTTTTACAGGATTTAGGTTGGAGTCGTGTAGGAGACACAACTTAAATCCTTGGCAACTGACCATTTCTATGCATAGATCCTGAATTAGAGTTGTTCATGAATTGACAAAAGCCAGACTTGAGTGAGGTGATTGTGAGCCCGGTTTAATCACATCCACATATCTCCAGGAGTTTTCCACTGCCTTCGGGGGGTTTGACACACTTCAAGCCTCCCCACAACTGGCCACTGAGGGCATTTGTTTCATTTCAGAGGTATGTTCTCATAAAACGCCAGCATGTAACAAGTAGCATTTGGGGGTGTTAGTGTGACAAGGTCCATATGTGTGATTAACGATCAAAGTGGCCAGGCACTGGGCCCCCGCCGCTCGTTAGCCCCTGTTGTTGTTTGTAACCAGAGGTCTCCCTTAGTACCCCCGTAATAACAGGACAGACTCTGTGGCTACAAAATCCTAGAGCCTGACTCTTACCCCCTCCTCTTTCATCCATTTACCCGCTTTCTGCCTGACTGCATTCCCTCAATACTGATGATTAGATTAGGCCGCCATTACAACGGCAGCATGGGCCTGTTTGAACACAAGCACCTTTTTTACCAAACTTGTGAAACTCCCAACTTACTGTGTTGATAATAGTTTGCTCCGTCCAACTTTTCAGGGGGAGCGGGAGAGAGCAATAATTATCATTTTGCCACGGTCCAAGCAGCTTAGTGCTTATCTTGGGTTTGCCTGCCACGCTCTGTTTACCAGATTGCCGCTAAAGTGTTTTTTCCCCCTGCCACTTTCAATTGCATTCGAATCGATAAAACCATTGAGCGAGCACTGTTGTCTGCTTTTGCCTGACAGAGTTATCATCATCCCTGCAAATACAAAAAACACACACAAACTTCCCCACAACCTGCCAATCCCTGCCATAGCCCTGATAACAAACAGGTCCCAATGTGTTCATCAATAGAGGGTCGAAGGGGGGTGCAATTAAAACACAAAAAAGGGTATTAAAGTAGCCCTGGAGGGGGGTAATTATGCTCCACTTCCCAGCCCCTTTAGCTGGAATAGAAAGGGGGGGTTCAGAGAGCATGAATAGGTGTGGGCAAGAAAGGAGGGGGGTCAAAGGGCTTGAGCTGGGAATGGCTTTTGAAGTTTGTCTCAGTAAAAGTTTCTATGTGAGTGCTACAGTTGCTTCATCAATGCCAGTTTCATACAGTGACTCTATTCAAAAAAAAACACATTGTTGGGAGAGCTCACTTAGCCAGGGGCTGAATACACACCCAGAAGGCAAGGCTAGCCTCTTTTATTAACGCCAAATAGTTTTAATTACCCCCGCTGCCTTTTGTTCCCCTCTAACGCCTCTGCATCGAAACGTTCCACATCATCAGCTTAATTAACTGATCGCACTAAAGCACTTCAAAGACAGTGCGTGCCCCGGTGCAGAAAGGTTTAGCAAACAAAGTCAAATCCTGCCACCTTCACTTTACTCGACAAAATCCTCTTTCTGTGAATCTTCTCCACTGGGTGTCTCTTGTTATTTTCTTCCAGACGGTTTCCTTTTCTGTGTCAATAAGCTGTCTTGATTTATCTGCTTTGTTTATCCAAGGATTCTCTCTTTTAATGATAGTGAAGCCCGGGCCTTCAGCAGAAACAACACCAGAGGAGAGGTTGTATGATCTCATTAGCAGACACTGGGCAGATATGCAGGCAGTAGAGAATACACATGCACCTATATTAGTCAAAGACTCTCTTATCTATACAATTAGTTAGTTAGATGGATAGTTACTCTATTGTTTCCAGTTCTAAACCTTTATCACTCCCAATCAAACAACAGCATGTGTTTTTAATATTATTCAGCAGAAGCCTAAATATACACATTAGACCTCTGAGGAATCTGGGAGTTTGGGTCATGATAGCCTATGATAAAATGCAGCAATGAAAGCAAAAAGGCAAAGTCAAGTGGTCAAATATGTGCGTGCTGAAAAATTGACCAAAGGCTACTCATCCTCCAGCCCTAAAGCAGGAATTTCTGATTTATTAGAGCCTCTTCAGGAGCCAGAGTCTAATCTCTTTTCTTTAATCTCTCTGGCCAGCATTTTGCTTTCTTCTCCACCTTTAGCCCCTCCTTTCATCCATCCATCACCTTCTCATCTCTGCACTCTATCGCGCGGAGGAATGCTGGACCCTGTGAGGGGAAGGGGCCGCGCCGTGGATCAAAGGTCGGGCCGATCGCCAAGTCAGCACTGGAAGAGTTTTATACGAGCAAATGTGCTCCGAGTCAGCAAGAAGTGGCCTTGTCCAAACTAGAGCTGAAGACACACTGTTCAACGATCAATTCAAATCTCATTTAAAACATGCAATAGGCAACCCCTGAACCAAATTACATGTATTCATCACTTTTTAATTTCCTAATGTGAACAGTGTTTAAGCCTTATTTCAATAGTGCCAATGTAGATTACTTTGGATACATTTGATGTGTTTTTTCTCTTTTTTGCTTTTATTGAATAGAAACAGTAGAAAGACAGGAAACAGTGTGAGTGAGTGACATTGGGCAAATGACCCGAGTCTCTCACATATTTGGTGTGTGCTCTATCAAGCGAGCTACCGGACCGCCCCCCCATGGATATGTTTCTAATTCAAAGTTTGTGGTTGGATTTGAACAAAAATAAAAAGATAATATGTCTTCTTTTGGTTTGCAGAACTCACCAACAACAGCTCAAAAACAGACAAATATTTTTAGTTTTAAATATTTAGAAATATCTTTACCACAGCACTGATGAAAACAGGTTTATATTCCCTGAGGAGCTGTAATTTGTACATCAAAGTTCTGTGACAGACTGTGCTGATATTTTGAGGATACATGATACACGTTCTGGCCTAATACTTCCATCAGTGCTGATAATGTGAATGATCACACACATCACTCGCTCCCAGTGCACTGTAAAATCCCAAAACAACAACAACATCAATGAATTGAAAGACCCTGAGGAGAAGTAGTTACTGTACATCATTATTTCAAGAAAATTCCACATTCATTTTTCTCTAGGAGCATGTGTTGTCCCCGAGTATCTGTTATGCTCCATTTACAGTAACTCCATTCACTAACGGACATCACCTCTCCTTGGGCCCCACAATAACAGGGAAATTTACCTTCCAGCTCGTACACATGCCAGTGGTGTGACCTAAAAGGTGACTGGCCTACAACATGGATGAGTGAACCGGAATGTGGGGACCACCTAATCGGCTCGTCCAAGCTGGGATTACTGGCTGGAGCTCAGGTCCATTCATCAGCACCAGACCCAGCTTAGTTAAGGGGCTTAGAGTGGACAGCGAGGCCCAGAACAGGGGCCGATGGCTGGGTACAGAGTGAGGGGGTGAGACATGGCAGGGTGGGGCTGGTTGTGCTATTGTTCTCACATAGACAGGGGTATTACTTCTTTAAACTGGACTTATGGAGTTCAAAAAGACTGACTGTGTGTGGGAGAGCACTGCAGAGGAAACAGTGAGAACAGAAAAGACTCATGGGAACTGTTTGGGGGAAAATGAAAGTGTAAAAGTGCCATTAACGAGGTGGCATATAAGAAATGATGTGCTGAGTTAACTGAGACTGTTTAACGTTATCGCTCCGATTGGTTTCTGTTTTATCTGTCCATCAAGTCATCCATCTCTGTCAGCCCGCCCCTCCCACGTGTTGTCCATCTTTTATCACTCAATAAGCAAACCAGATCTTCGTGTCAGTGGACCCTCCCCCACATCAGACCCTCTGGACCAATCAGAGCCTGCTGTCGTGGTATCCCAAGTATGCAACTTTTGGTCCCACCGTTTGCAAAGCCAAACAGATTGCTTGCGGAGTTGTCGTAGAAACAAATATGACTCCTCCCACTGAACATCATATTCTTTTTCCATCCATCTCAATTGGCTTTCCTTGTTTGTCAGTTAACTCTTGTCCTTCTGCATCATTGCCCAATCAGTCAGTGTTCCTTTCCTATTTCTGTCGCCAAGACGACAACAATGTCTTTAGGTCCAGCAGAGACGTAATTGGCTGCAACTACTGAACTAAGGAAGCATTAGATAAATATATATGCTCTTTCCAACTATCTTCTGCAGCCTCTCCCTGGAGCCAATTGCATCGTATAAAGGCCCAGAGCAGAAAGGTCAACGTTGACATCACATTTCTCACAAAAGCAAATCACTGTACAGACAAATCGATCAAGTTGGATCAATTTCTACCCAATAAAACCTTCATGTTCAGTGTTTTTTCCTAACAAACACATTCTAGGTGTACAGTGTACACCTTAATGAATCCTGAGGGAAAGATGTGGCAATACATGCTGGGAAAATGAAAGACATTTGTCTTTCTTTACAGATATCATAAAGCAATAATAGTGCTACTTATATGGCAATTTACTAGAAGGAAATAGGAACAAAATGAGCATGTTTACTAAATCTGAACAAGAGAAAGGTTACACAATGGCCCCTATTTACACAACACAATGGCTCATTTTGAAGATAAAAATCACAGTTAATTCTTATTTATCCAAGCACAAATGTAAAAGTCCCCATGACTTGACAAACAAGTCTGTGGAGAAACTCGCAAGCACTTTCAGTCTCCTACACAAAAACACACTGCGTGGGCTCTATGCATGGTCGTAGATCGAATGCTTAACTGACTAAGGACTGCTTCCTCTGTGGTTTTTGTGTGGGATTTAACAGCTTTAAAGTGAAGAGCAGGAGGAAGAAGTAAGGGAAGTGTGCGCAGAGATAAGGGTGGCCTGTCCCGATCAATGGTGACTAGAGACAGACTGAGATTTTGACAGTAAAGCTGGTGTGTCATCCTCAATAGTTTTAACAGTGTCACACCATTTGAATGACACTTAATCACAAATAACTGCTGTACATTGTCGTAATCTCAATGTCGGAGTCTGTAGAATTCTTGGGCCTGGGAAATCTAATCAACTTCCAGGTCCAGGTCTTACAGCAATGCGTGAGTAAAGCGTGTGAGAACTATATTGTTTATTGTGCAGACAGGATACAACGTTTTTCCCGGGAAAAGCCAGGAAGTAGCGCTAGTTCATTGGGAAACACACACACATATATGGATACAGAGCAGACAGTGTGCAGACTTTCCTAACACCACCAACACGCCTGCAGGGAAGTTCAAACCTTTGGCCTGATTCACTATCTGGCACAGTTAATAAAACAAGCCTTTCTGTTACTGACACGCCAACAAATGGGACTATCCAATGAAAAATAACTCGAGATAAAGCTTTACTAGACAACCTCAGTGTAAAAACAAGGAGATGTTCAATGATCATTGAGCCTATAAAAAGGCGATTATTGTGTGTTTGACAATCTCTCTGAGAGCATTTTCCCCTGCAGATTGAATTTACCAGACAGATTACACAGCCGGATTAAAGGGTTGGTGCTTGGAGAAAAGGGGAAGGAGAGAAACCACAGACACAACAGAAAGATGGAGAAAAGATGGAGAAAAGATGGAATGTGGTTGATTTGAAGAGCTAAGGAGGATGGATTAAGGAAGTGGGAAACCTGGATGTTTTCAAAGAAACTGTCTTCCAGCCAAGATTACTTTAAAAACTGCAGAAATCTGTTATCTATTGCGTATGCCTTATCCCTTCCCTAGAGTAGCTGGGTAAGTTTATCTCCTATCTCACTTATCTTAAAAAAAGACAGTATAATTTCTCGTACTGGCTGTACCCGTACGTAGAGTTCCACACAAGGACAGACATTTGAAAGACTAGGCAAAAGAAAACAGGTTTGCTTGGGAAGACTAGAGGAGCTTTTCAGAAGAAGGAAGGCAAGAGAGAAAAAAAAAAGCATGAAGGAAAGGGCAATGTTCCGTGTGACGGATCTCTATGGGTGCCAAGAACGATAAAAAAAATTCCACACCTTTTAGCAAGCTTTCCCTCTTTCGGACCCTTCTCGGAGAGCTAGAGTTGGAGGAAATAATAGACTGAAAAGGGGCATCTTGTAAAGTAAAAGCTAGTGAAGGAGTAGAAAGGGGGGGGGCAAAAGATGGAGGAGAGCGAATGAAAGTTTCCCAGAAGCAGAACAGCATCAGAGGGGAAAAAAGGCGGCTCTGAGTGGCAGCCAGCATTCAGGGACCACCGGCGTGACAGAATGACTGACACATTGATAGAGGCCGGGCCACTTCATCACCAAATAACCTTTGACCCCCCCAATCAGTCACACCAGTTACTTTTCTCTTTCTATAGCTCACTGTGAAGGCTAATTTGTATGGGCAGCTACACAAAAACATTCAAATTGACTGGATAAACGCTGTGCAAATCACTCATGTGGGTGAAACATACCTTAAATAACTGCTTTGAGCCAGCACAGCACAAAAGTGTTTTCAATTACATGAATTAAGCCACTAAGGCAGCATAGGTAGGCAAAAAAAAAACAGCTAATTTTGTGGTTTTAGCAAATCAAAGGAGCTCATTAGAAAGTCAAAGTCTGAAGTCGTGTTATGATAGCAGTTGAACAATGATCAAGGACGAAACATGTGCGAGTGAGCCAGGAAACGGTTAACAGATCCACTGAGTTGAAAAGAAGGGAAGCTAGCCAAGAAAAAAGGGAGGCACAGGAGAGAGGGAGAAACAGGTACGAGGCAGAGCGGTACGGGGTCGACTCATGCTTAGTCAGGATTAGGAACAAGGGGGAACCGGGCAGTGAATGGAGCAGATTATTGCCTCAATTCAGATTCCAGTGGGTTCTGGGAAAGATACACATCAGTCACAAATAAACTGAGTGCGTCCAAGTATAATGGGTAAATGCATACTGTTTGAGTCACTGCACTGTGCTGATGTGGTGAGTGAACACTCCCTTCACAAAGACAAATCAGGCCCAGTATGTTTGCACCAGAGCTGACAGGGCATTTCAATTCAGAGAGTTTCTTTCTGTGAATTAAATAGACCATGTGGAATAATTTGGTCAAGAAATAAGTCTGTATTTTCATGTCTTGACTGGATGTTTATGTGTTGTGTGAAGAGCTATCAAACAGGACTTTACATTACATACATTTTATGATTGTACTGGGCTATGTTTTTCCTGATATCTGACAAAGGAACAACGTACACTCCCAAAAAGTACAGATTTACTTCCGCTGGACTTGGACAGTTTCTAGTCCAACCAATGCGTTTACATGTGAAGTGTCAAAAGGTGCCAGGTGGACAGGTTTAAATATTGATATGACCTCAGAAGTCAGCGAGTCTTGGTACACACACACACACACACACACACACACACACACACACACACACAAATCAGGAGTGAGTAGGACCTGCATGCAAACGCTGTAAGACAGGAAATGAAGCCCAATACAATCAATGAAAGATCAATATGATTAACAACAGCATCGACAGAGTGGGTGGGATTTTAAAAATAGTTGGCCGTCAGCTGTAGTCAGACATCAACACATAGTAACAAAAAATGGGTCAAAAAGTGACAGAGTGCAGAGGCAAACTACTAAATGAAAAACACAGAAACTCTGCTTTTTCTGTGAATCTAGAGGATTAAGAATAGCCAAAGGGTGAGCTTTAGCACTGTCATTTAAAGAGAGAGAGAGAAAAATACCAAGTGCAAAAGACGGATTAACCGTATATATATGATCACAGAATCTTTATTTTGATTTCCAAGTAAAAAGCTTTGTCACTGTAATTATGGCCTTTCTGAGAACTGCTGTTTCGAAGACACACAACTGTTACTGGCTCAGGGGACAAGATTAAAATATCAGGACCATCCCGGTGTTTACACGAGTCTGACAGTGACTGACTGATGTGATTGAGCGCGTGGGCTTGTGTTGACTGATTGCCAAGAGTCTGTTTGTGCTTGCCTCCCCTCTCTGCATGTGTAAACCTAACCTGCGTTGTTTCTTCACCCCAGCCATCATCAACAATAATTCTAATTGACCCCCAAATATTCTGCGTGGGCCTCTTACCCTGACAATTTGAGCTCAGATTTCCTCCCTCCCCATGCAATCTATCTCCTTGTGTCCCGCTGTGTATCTGTGACCTACTGGGCAGGCTTCAAGTTACCTCCTCTGTCTCTGTCACACAGCATTATTACTAGTCTCCCCAGCTGAAATATGAACAGCACTATGTCTCCATGACAGGCGCGCAAAACCCCTGTGTGATATCTGCTTGATTTAAGACATATACTAAACCTCCCACTCCACTCATAAGAGGCTAAGATGTGATGTCAGAAGAGGAGGTGATTGCAACAGAGATTTCAACACCGTCTAAAGTGACTCGTAAAAAACAACACAAAATGCACAGAGGAAAAGTTTCCCAGTAGGATTCCCGTTGATGAATGAAAACAACCTACTCTCAACACTTATTTTAGCTTCTCCGCTTGGGTCAATTGAAACGAATGACTACAGTAATGTGCTAATGAAAAGACAGATGAGGTCCACAGATAAAGAGACCCTTTACTTTCTAAAATCAAAACAAGTCATAAAACCATGGAGTAACTGTGATATAACAAATCCAAAACTTTAATATTAAATTTTTATCTCTGGAATATGCCTTTGCTCTACATCAGTGGGTCACAAACATTTACCCATACTTCAAAATCTCAAATGGATCTTAGCTTCAAGAGAAACCATATTATTTCCTCAGTGGCATTTTTACTTTTCCTTCAATAATATGGCTTAAGCACGTAATTCAAAATGTTAATGCAAGAAAAAAAAAATACTTATCCAAATGTAAAGCAGTTACTTATGATAAACCCGAGTATATGTAAAAAAATTGCTTTAAAATAGATTTTTTATAACATTGTCTGCTTGTTGTTTTACCTGCACAGTCTTTACAGTTGTGGCATAAAGTCCATTTTGAAATCTGCAGTCTTGCTTAAAAAGCAGAGACAGGTAAGAGAGACACTTGCAGGTAAACAGAGGCCAATAATAACAGGTTGGAGATAAGAGAAGAGGGAAAGGGGGAGGGAAAGAGACTGCCAACTGGCTTTTGGATTATCATTACAACAGCAGCAGCCAGTTGCTCCCATCACAAATTCATCACGTTGAATGAATATGCAAGGAAATTAAGTCTACTGTATAAATGCAACTCAGTGAAGACCAAAATCAAAACCTATAGTTACGCGGTTTGACCTGCGTTTATCAACAAGTGAGTCAGAAAGAGAAGTGCAGTCAGATATTTACTTTGGGTTGGTGCTGTTCCAGTAGACGCTGTGTCGCTCCGCAGACGCACACCACGCACAAACGCTCACAACGAAGCCTGCAATCCAAAGCAAATCCATGGTGGAGAGCGGTGAAGGCGTGCAGAGACAACGCACAACTCAGGTAGGTTGTGCAGAAGAAAAAACACAACCAGAAAAAACACAACGATAAAGAAAAAGAAATAGGCGTGCAAAACTCGCGTGGAAACACCGAAGAGAGTTTAGTCACGCACCGCGAGAAAAATGAAAGTACAAGTAGTTTGATCAAGCGACAAAACTGTCTGAAGGTGTAGTTGCTTCGACAGATCCGTAGTGAATGAAAGCGGTGGTTGTGTGATGCTTGATTTTGTGAAACGCCCACAAACGAAGACCCCGCCCACTTGACAGGAGCAGACCAATCACAGCGGTGTCCGAAAGGCACGGCTCCGTCTCCGCACAGCTTTGGGATTAGATCGTACAGTACTGTATGTTTACATGTTAAACGCTTCATTATCGGAACAATTATACAACTTTATATATGTACAAACAACAACGTTGTAATGTGGTCTATAGGCCTGTGCTTGATTTATGTATCTATTGCAACTATAATCTTTTTTTCTAATATTTTTTTATCTTTATGTATCGTGGTAAAATGTTGGAAAACCAGTTCTCATTTACAAACATGACCCATAGACAGAAATATGCAAACAACACAGAACAAGTAGGCCTATGTAAAAATTGGAAAACAAAATAATCCTTCTTTTAAAGTCAAAGTGAGGCTTTGTTTATCAGAACCCATCACGTCAACATTAAATCACAACTTAACAAAATAAAATATTTATTATATTGTATTTTTTATCTTTTGTTTTTTAAGTTAAGAGTGGCAATACATATGCTGTGAAGAATTTTGTCATTTAAAATTATGAACGTCATGTGTTGTATCTGGCACCATTGTGACTTAAAGCCAGGTATCCACTCACTTAACAATACCAGACAAATATTATGCTGTGCTAAAAATACAAAGTCTTGCCATGCATACAGAATCACATTAGAAGCAATTTAACACAATGCAATTAAATGTGACCATTGTAAACATTGGCTTATGCCACTCCAGTTATCTGTGTCCGCCCAGCTTTCTACAAAGTAAACACAGGAGAGCACCACCCATTCTCTTGATACTGATTTGGTAACTCCTACTGCATTTCTAAAGAAGACTAGCAGTAAGGATTTAAAGAGTCTGAACCCACTAATTGCTTCTCACCAAGGCTTAAATGGTTGAACCCAAGTGATCGGTAAACATAAAATAACATATATTATATACCTTGCTGTCAGATACATTGCAAATCCCATGCCTTATTTTCTGTTCCACTGACATGGATAATCTGGACTTGTTCAGCCTAGTGAGCCATATCGCCAGAGGGGGGTTTTCAAGCTCTGCCTGCTTAGCCTTGTATAGTTCGCTCTGAAAAGGTAACACACCAAACAGCAAATTGGGAAAGTGAAAAAAAAAAAAAAGGCGGGCATCCACTTTCTTATAATGAACACCTAATTACATACGACAAGGGCTTATTGAGTTTCAGATGCAGCAAGGTCATCAGGTATAGAGTTCTCCAAAGGGACATTGTGTAAAGGGGTATAATGGCATTTAATATTTGACCTTATTGCCGTGACAAACATTGGCCCCAAACCCAATATGGTTACCCATTGTCATTAAAGTTTAGTGTGTGGTTGATCAGGGGATTGTGGTTTAATGAAGAGTGATTAAAGGGAGTAAAGTAATGTTGATTAGTACTTTTATTCTGATCATAGAGCAGTGATTGTGGACTGAGTGAGGTAAGGCTTCACATGAGATCATTCTTAATCAATCACTTTTATGGTGTACTCTTTGTCTTTGAATGAGAACCAATTAGACCGAGGCTTTTTGGAGCCTCTTTACTTCAGTATGACTAATCAAACAATCCCTCATTCTGTGTTTTTACTGTTGAAGCTGTATACACATGCATTTACATTATGTCTTAGTATTCTGTCACAACATGTGCATTGATAGATTTATTAGAAGAAAACAACAAACCCAAGCAGATTGTGCAGAATGTGCAGGATGCAGCCCTGATGTAACCAGAATGTAACAATGCTTTTCCTAAGCTGTGAGGCATTGTGCAGAAAAGTACTGACCCATGCATGTGAGTATCTACGCAACACAGCATAAACATTTTGAGATTTAATATTTTTGCTCAAATTGCCCTTCTCGAGATTGGATTAGCTGCATGAGAGGAGTCGTAACATTTTCACAAGCTGGGGCTTTTACACAAGGCATGACAGCTTCACAAAGTAATTAAACTGTCAGGTGAAGCTCATTGCAAATCAGTTTTTCTGACAGTTTAATCGACGCAGTGCAGTTACTTCCTACTCGTCTGGTCCTGCATTCAATCTAATGTGAGCGTTTATTTGCGTCTCCTCTTACAGCCATGGTCTGCTTCTGTGCTCAGTGCTTCCAAACTTTGAAAAATTATACTGATGATACGCCCTCACAAGTATTTTGTTCTGCTGTGTATTGTTTTGGCTTTATGCTGTAAAGAGTAAAATTACAGCGTACTCATGTATAGATTAGATAATAGAGATTTTAGTGTTCACTGTGCAATCTGCGTTTAAGACCTGTGTCCAAATTGACTATAAGTGCGTTAAT
This sequence comes from Perccottus glenii, assembly GCA_024416835.2. NCBI lineage: Eukaryota > Metazoa > Chordata > Actinopteri > Gobiiformes > Odontobutidae > Perccottus > Perccottus glenii. The sequence continues at coordinate 9,440,099 of CM044562.2, forward strand.
TCAAATGCAAAAAGACAAATATACATGGTAATTGTGTGCTATTTCAAGTCAAACAGGTCATTCTCAATCATGTGTTTTGTATTCACGGAGAGCACTCATCCTGCTAGATCAATTTTTTAGAATCCAATTGTTTTTTCCTGGCTCAGTGGGAAGATAAGAGGGTGAGAGGGACTGGCAACATAATTGTCATTTGCATTGCAGTTGAAAATTGTTGTGGGAAAATAAAAAAGCTTTCACCGCACTGCACACATTTATGACAGAACTCGGTCGGGATGTGAACGAGCTGACCTTTAATTTCAGACCGACCTGGAACGAGGAAACAGGTAGATGAAGTGGAACAATATGCCATGATATGTATTTTTATTTTTTCAGCCCAACAGATAGAAAGTAGACAAACACAAACTATGATGCACAAACACACATAAACACAACCCTATCCACCTCAGATCTGGACTGGATTTGCGCTCAGTCTGTTTCGTGGCATGAAAATAAGATATAGGAAAATGATAGGGACCGGCGTTTCATGCAGGCATGGGAACTACTGACATAGACTCTCCACAGTACGTTTTTTTTCAGCCAAAATAATTAGATGATGTCATTGAAGTACACTTTCCGTGATCCTGAAAATCAAAATAAAATGCATGTGATCCTCGCTGTAGAATCTGTACAGGATTTAACACTTTGAATGGTTTTAAACTACGTTGTACAGTAACAACTATATATGGTTTAAGTGTAGACTTGAATACATTTGTGGTTTGGACCTTGTTTAGCTCCAGTTAACTCCTGGATTTAGACCTGGTTTCCTCCTCAGTTTAGAAGACCTGCTCACACTTTAACCCTGGTTTATAGTTTCCTTTTACTGCTGTGGTTTAGTCCTGGTTTAAGTCATGCTTTGGTCCTGATGTAGTCCTGTTTAAAACTGGATTTGTTTTATTTTTTCAGACTTGGTTTATTCCTAAGTTTAGCACTGTATTTATGATTTGTGATCCATAATTTCAGGATGACACAGGGAACAGTATCTCTATTATTTCTGGGTTGCATTTTGTGTATTAACAGTGAAGCATTGCTTGAGAAAGTCATTTTGCTCTCCTCCTACTAGAGCCAGTTGCTTTCCTACATGGCCATTAAAGGAAAAGCACTAGGTCCTTGGCTGTGAATACAAATGCAGGCTCTAATGACAGACTGTCATCACGGCTCTTGCCCTAAACAGCAGCCCTCCATCTATTTACACAAGAGCGCTGCGTTGGACTAAACGTGGAGCAAACCCAGCTCTCAGTACACAGTGTCTCTGTACATCCTCGGCGTTGTGTCCTTTTATTGTGAGTCATTGGCACTCCTCTGCAAGAGTTGTTCCCAAATTCATGAACCCTTTCTCTACATACAATAGAAGTGAGTGTTTCCTGTAATTAGCATCGCACTGGTCTACCTCCGCTGAAGAGATAAAGAGCCATCTTTCAGTCAATTGTTCACCTCGTTTGTTCACAGTCTTGTTTTTACATGCACTAGCACAGTTTCTTTAACTTTCCTGAGGCAACGGAGAGTAGATGCAGCAGTTAATGATTAGGAGGTGCAATTTTAAAAGAAAACAAAGGTAATCAGGGAGCAGTATAGCGTTACAGCACAGCGATGAAGTGCTAAGTGGATAGTTTATAAGTAGCCCTGGTCAGACCGCTTGATTGAGCAAACGATTATGAGTAAAACCAAAGACACAAGAAACACTAGACAAAGTCGGGGCAACAGACCTGTGGGACTGACCGCTTGGTCTTGTGCCGTTATAGCTTTGGAGCATAAATAAGACTTCAGACTTATAATTACCACACCTGCATCAGTAGCTGCTTTGTCCGTCTAATACTCAAATAAAGTAATCACTTCCTGGTCGATAAACTCTGGTCTCTGTAAGTTTACGTGGGTGACGTCACAGTCAGTTGGTCCACTATTCTGCTACAGTTTGTGGATGAGACACCGGAAATTACATTTAGTGAGTGGCCTTGCTCCTTGGCGGCCAGAGCCTAGACGTTTAGGGAACCACACACACACACAGATGCATGGAAACGGACACAAATGTGTACGCCCGCACACTCCCCATACAAGCCAAAACTGAGAGACAAAGAGCAGCTGAGAAGGAGGCGGGCTGAGGGGGAGGACTGCAGAGAAATGCAAACACTAAGGTTGTTAGATAACGAAAGCGTAAGACCAACAATGAAAGCAAAAGTGAGGAGGCGAGATGAAGAGCTTAAAAAAGATGCACTTAACAGGGACAATATGCAAACTAAAAAAACAGCACAGCGAGAGCAATAAAGATGTTTTCACCAATAAATGATGCAGTCAACCTTTGCGCCTGTAATTAGCAAGCGTGTTACCTTTACTGACCCGTAATTATGGCCGCCTCCCCTGGGCAAATTGAAATTTTAGAGGTGTAATGTATCATTTCCTTTAGACTGTCAAATCCTGTCTGAGATATTGCAGGTGACTCACAAACAAATGAACAATGCAGTGGCCTCTCTCAGTGGATAGTCATTTTGGAGATACATGCACAAAATAAGAAGAACTGAACGGACATAGTGGGAGACAGGCAGCCTCACAGGAAGTTAATAAAGAGGAAGGGATATGAGGGACAAGAATTGAAATACAAGTGAAAAGAGACTTAACATGTAAACACAAGTGTATTCGAGTCAGGGGGAGACAAAGCACAGAAGATGGATGCCAAATTAATATGAGGGGGCAGGCGACAGAGTGAGAAAGATAGAAATAGACACAAAACAAACAAAGGACATTGCAAGAGGCACATAGTAATAAAATGTGCAGGTCCGCTTTACCACTGGAATACAAAAACGAGGAAGCACAAAGTGATACTAGACGAAACAATAATGAAGAGAAGGAATGATGAAATGTAATGAGGGAAGAGGAGTATTGCTACAGAAGAGGTTTTCAAGCAGACGCGTTGGTCGGCTTCCAATGCACGGGTGTTATATTTGACACATTTGACAGTGATTAAAAGCAGAGTGAGTGGCGATTGCAGCTAGGAAGGTCTCAGATTACAGCAACAATAACTGCAATATCAAGGCCAACCCTGTCAGATTTCCATTAAAGATGAATGGGTACTCACACAGTGGGCATCCTCCTTATGATACACCAATGAATGTCCATCTCAGCGTGGATCTTCCATCCTCCTCTAAGTTTGACATGTTTTTGTTTTGGTGCAGGTTATTCTCAAGACTGTTTGTATCATCTATTGGCTTTCTGGGGTTTCGGTGATTTGGACAATCATGTTCAATGACCAGTTATATGGGCAATCATAGCACAAAGTAAAATGTGATGTGGCACTCAGGTAGAATAGTAAAAGGGCTTTGAAGTTTAAAATTTACAATTTAAAAAGATTGTTTAATGGAGGAAAGCAAGTGACATTTTTAAGGTTCTTACATTTGGCCACGCTTCCAATTGTCATTTAAAATTGTATTGTTGTGTTTAGGTTTCCCCAGCGTTCTCACACGTGTTCTACAGAATCAGAGGCTGATTGTGTTATTTCATTCTAATAGTGGAGACAGTCTGCTGTTTTGTGTGATTAAGAGGAGTATGTACAAATGTTTCTCATAGACGGAAAATGTGGCTTTGGTATGCCTTTTGAAGAAGAAGAGTACAATGAAAGCCAGATGGAACGGCATACTTCATCATCCACTGACAGTGAATCTAATGAAAGGGATGGTATTTCATAAATACATTACCCAGATATTTTTGTCATACCGATGCTTATAATAGCAACAATGTCGCAAAGATATTACCAAGCCAAATACTTATATGGACTAAGGCCCAGTCGAGACCAAGATATGATACTCCTTAGTGCCTGTTTAAGGAAGATTTTAAAAAAGTGGACAAGAGTGATGTTATTAGTAGCCTTTAAAGATTGAAGATTTCCATTCAATTGTTAAAAGAAGGAGGACAAATTAGTTTTGCCTTAAAATGAAAGTTGTGTCTCAAAAATGTGTCCAAGGCCTGACAATGACCTTTAAAAAAAGTAAGAGCTGCTTCCGAACTAGACCCCGTTTTGAGTAGTCCTTTAGTGTAGTAACCAGGCACTGAGAAAAGCACACACACACACACACACACACACACACACACACACACACACACACACACAAAAAGAAAAGCCAGAATACTTTTGCATCTGAGTGGTGTGAAAAAGTGCAGACTGTGTGGAAGTGGGCAGGTGGTAGAGTGAGAAAAACAGGAAAGTGGAATGCAAAAGTACCTTTAGAGCGTTATAGACAGAGAGGGAGAAAAGGCTGAAGATTGACACTCCAATGTAAATAAGGAGTGGAGGATAGGCGGGAGAAAAAACGGCGCACACTGGTGGATTCCTCAAAAGCACCCTTCAATATGTATGAGGCCACTTCCACTGAGCGCCGCGGCCACAAACAAGAGACAGAGAAAAGGAGATGCAGGTCGTGTTGAAAAGAAAGAGCTCTTCTCCTGTCAGCAGACTTTACAGTGTGTCCGTCGGTCCGGGGGTGTCCACAGAAAAGGGGACCACCCAGAGACTCTGTTTACCGTCCCCATGCTCCTTCTGACACAACAACACAGCGGCTTGGGAAGAGTGTGAATAAACTGCAACACAGTACATCATTTGAGCAAATATATGAAGCTGTTCAGACACAGTGTCTAAGTGGACAGTTGTTCACATCTGGTATTCACAAGTCTCCCCAGGTTCAATGCCTACTTGTGATTACAGGGTACACTGTGGTACTGTTTCAAGAAGCAGGTCTAGTCCAGACTCAGATTATGTTCAACCTGGAAAGGGGTCTTATCTGAACTCAGACATGATGAATCCTCTTTTCTTGGCGGCACTGATAATTCAGCTAAACTAAGACTGAACTAAACTAACTAAACTGGTCTGAGTAGAATAGCCGTTTAACCTCAAAGTATGTTCAATCTGCTTTATGAAATAGATCCACTATTTCTAACATACTGTTTACCCGACAATGGTTTCAACTAAAACCACTTTTTTTCTTTTTCTTTTCATCAGGAAACTGGGAAATCCAAAAAATGCAAATATTTGAAATGATCCCCTAGAGTGTATTGTCACATGTTTTCTAGCTTTAGCTACCTTGCAAAACTATGACGTCCTCACCCATTTTATGCAAGCAATGCTAATAATTTATTATTTCTGTGCAACGCTGTAGTATGCCTGGAATAAAAAGTGTTTTCTGTTGCTCTTATTGATTTGTGTAAATGTGCATTAAAACAAGTGAAAAACTTTTATAATATACAAAAGATCTACAAAAACTTGCAATGTGTGTTTCCAGTGGCTCTAATCCAGTCATTAGACTTTAAATGTCAACATTGCTTTTTACTGGGTCTCCAAACTTTACAAACGCATCAGTGATGACAGGGTCTTGTGCTGAAAAATGCCCTCATAAAAATCTATATAGATTTCAGAAGGCTCATGCAAACTGCTGAAAGAAGTGTCCTAGCATTGAACCACGACTCTTATGTCTCTGTACGTCTAAGAAGCAGTGTGTCATTTAGAGATATCATTAAACACTGGGAGCTGTGTGGCCCAAATGAGCAGTTCTTCTGCAGGAAACAGGACATCAGATGAGTAGGAGGTACTTCCTAGAGCTCTGCAGCTTAGTCAGGCCATTTGTCAGGTGTCATTTCTAGTCTTTGTTAAAGCATTTGCCACTCACTCCTGTCTTACAATAATCTGCATGCCTCACAGCAGATAAATTTAAATCTGTTCTACTGTGTGCGTACCTTAAAATACACATCTCTATTCTCTAATACTCCAGTTGGCTTCATAAATGTGAACTCCTCTGGTCAGTCTTGTTCTTGCATGATAAATAGTTTTGTTGAAGAGATGCCAAACCCTTAAGTGTGTCCATCTGTAACAAATGTCTCAAACAGACTCCAGATATGATGAAAGGAATTTGGTCATAAGAGTCTAACAACACGTCCATATTTAAATACTAGAGATTACTTTGGTTTAGTCTTATTGGCAATAGCAACAAACCTATTTTTGACAGCATGTAATATTAATTCCATGCTCAAAAAGAGTCATTTTGAGTAAAAAGGAAGTCTTGCATTGTGTTTTAATTGAAATATTGTTAGAAACAGATGGATCAAGAGCCAGCTACAACATGTTAGTGTCTTGTGTTTTAGACTTGTCTTGAGAAGAGTGCACCTGATCCCAGAGAATGTACTCAGATTTGAGAAAGAACAACATGTACTCTCACTGTCAGTCCAAAGAACGTATATTTGCTCATTACCGTCTGAAATATGTTCAAATGAAAGTGACAGACTCCCACCCCACCCCTGCAGAGGAGAACTGTGTCCAAAAACCTCCGTGGTGCTGATTGGCCCAGAGGAACCCCGAAGGGAGAGAAGCTGCCCAGAATAATGCCATCCTGACTGTCACTGTGACTGCTACAGCAAGTGACACTTTGATAACAAGAGCTTATACTTGCACGTGTCTCTCTCCCAGAGATACATGGAAGAAGTACTGACACAATGTTGTATGTTCTTGTATGTTTCTGTGAAAACATGTTGATGGACTGTTATCTAATCAAATGTGGATGTGCTGTGAAAGCATAGAAATAGATGGTGTAGAAGTGAATATATGTGAATATATGCACACAAACATACACACACACACACACACACACACACACACACACACATTATTCATTTAGCTGACGCTTTTATCCAAAGCGACTTTGTTCTAATGTAATTACCAGTGTTACAGTCACTGGAGGCAAGGTGGGTCAAGTGTCTTGCCCAAGGACACAACGACAGTCGGAATCGAACCGCCTACCTTCCGGTTGAAAGACGACCACTCTACCCACTGAGCTACTGCCGCCCCACATACACATACACACACACACACACACACACACACAGACACACACACACACACACACACATACACACACACACACACACACACACACACACACACACACACACACACATATACACACATACACACACACACACACACACACACACACACACACACACACACACATATACACACATACACACACACACACACACACACATATACACACATACACACACACACACACACACACACAGACACATACACACACACACACACACACACACACACACACACACACACACACACACACACACACACACACACACACACATACACACATACACACACACACACACACACACACACACACACACACACACACACACACACACACACACACACACACACACACACACACACACACACACACACACACAGAAACAGTGTGGTAAATAGATGACCCTGGGCTTTTCATCTGGAATAAGAAAGTGTGAAAAAAGCTGTTTCTGGCAAGTCTGTTGGAGCAGAGATAGCGGTAAATCCAGCTGACGCGATCCACTGTGTGTGTGTTGTCTACAAACTGAGTGAACGGACATGTGTGGTCTAGGGGCGCAGTGCAAATGTGCTAAAAAATCTGCTTAATGGCAATTACTCCACCTTCTATTCAACCAGGCACATGCTGGCTTATTACTAGAGCCAATAAGAAAAAGAGTTTTACAGCCTCTGACCCGCTCCCTTTTTCCATATGAATAGGGTCCCTCTGCTACGACACACTTCTCACTCCTTCTTAAGAAAATACAGAACACAGACTGAGGAAATGAATTTTATTGGCCCTTTTTGACTCCTTCTGCTTATTGACAAAGACATGGCACTGACCCATGGTGACTCCTGCACTACCATTACTTAAATAAGGGAAGGGGGAATGCATTTTACAGCCTTTGGAGCTATCTGCAGCCCCTGCTGTCTGTCGGAAGTGGCACACTCCTCTCTTACTTGTTACTTAACACAAAGACTGCAAATGAATTTTACTGCTTCTGTCCTTTCTTCTCTCCTCAGCACCTTCCTTCCATCCACATGGCTTCTATTGTCTCTCGCTAAAGAAGGGTAAAATCAATTTTACAGCAACGTCTCTGTCGTAAAGTACCACACTTCTGAGCTTCTTGATAAAAAAGGGGAAAAATCAATTCTCAGCTTCTGCTTCTGTGTGAGCAGTCGGCTAAGAAACAAGTGGCACACTTCATAGTTCTTGTGTGGAGGCTCAGCAGCGCATTAGCATACAGGTGGGGTCTTTGTGGTCTTGAGAGGCACACTTCAGCTTGGTATATTACCCCTGTGTGCACTTTGAACAGCCACTGATGGGGCATTTGTGAAAGAGATGAGGGTATTAAAAGGTCACTTAAGATAACTGGACCTTCTGCTGCCACACCTCCTTCAGCACCTCCCACAGACGAGGTGAAGTCCTTAGTCCTGGGCTCAGCGCACTTTCACTGAACCTTTACTTCATGGGCACGGAGACAGAAGGGAACTTTTTACTATTGAACTTTAGTAATGAAAAACATCATGTAAAATAATGCAACACAACATTATTTATTTATTAAAGCTTAAATATTGTGCAAAGCTAATTTAATTTCAGTGCACTATGGACCACTACAATGACTTGCCCCAAAACTGAACTCACTAATTTGCACACAAAGCTAAAGCTAAACTTAATTACATTTTGTTAAACAATATAGACAATGCTAATTAAATACAGGGAAATGTTTAGATGGATTTTCTGCTCCTTTAAAATAATTTCTAACTCAAATATTTTTTGGCAAAACAATAGTTGTAGTGAAGACAGACCAGATCCACTACAACGTGTTTATAAAGTTCAAAAGTACTTCACTGGCCATGAGTCCTCCATAGCTTCATGTGCTGCAGCAATGGCTAAAATATTGACTTCTACAGCATCAAAGGTATATTGTCTATAGTTATCTGAGTGATATTACAGTTTATTGGTACAATATGTGCTGCTGTCTGTAGGCGAGAGACTAGTCTGCTGGCAGATAATAAATCAAAGCATAAAGGCCTGTAGAAGAAAATGCCAGGCATATAGAAACCTCTTTCCAAATGTAGTAATAACTCATGGTTCTGTATATTTAATTTAAAAAATGTTATGTGCAGCTTTTTGTTTAGCAGCATCAATGTGCAAAACAACTAGTAAACACTAAGTTTCCATGGCAACACAGTCTCCAAAGTCAAGCCTATTTGTTATTTTAATCTGGTGCCACGATATGAACACTCACATTTGACTTCCCGCAGAATCCTATTTTTACAAAGACATAATTCACATTACTGAACTCATACAGCAGGCGGGTCACAGAGCGCGTTGGCTTCAGAACATATCTTCTGATTCCTCTCCTCCCCCAAGACGTGTGCCGCTAACACAGCCTCTTCTACATGACTACACAGCGTGGATCTGCTGGCCAGATGCTACCCACCCCCTGACCTCCCTGCCTCCGCCCCCTCCCTTCTCCAGCTGCCTCGCTCCACTTGTGGCTGCCGTTCCACAGCCCCATTCATTAACAGCTTCTTAATGCTCCCAGATGGCATGACTGTAATTTACGGTGGCCTCTGTGTGTTTATGTTAGTGTGTACCGTATGAAGGCGTGTTTGTCCATAAAAACCTAAGCAGTGCAAGCACATTGTTTATATGAAGCTGATTAGAACCAATGGAAAAATCCTAATTAGGCTGTAGAAATCGATTTGCCACGCAACATTTGTGCGACGGGGCAAACTGTGAGTGTATGCAAATGTGTTTATGGGAGATTTCCCATCTCTGCGTCCTTTGTTTGACTTGAGTCAGAGGCACGTATTCCTCAAGGGCAGAGTGAGGACAACCATTAAAGCACATTTTTCAGGTTTTCACTTTTGGTTTTTGTCTCCGATGCTGACCTCACTTGCTCAGATACATATTTTCCAAGCTTTGTTTTTTATTGTGTTAAATTAAGATGTCAGGACTTGTGTGGGAAGTCCCCCTGTCCACATGTCAGGGGGCTACACATGACCTTGTGTACACCCTGTGCCTTTACATATAATTGTTTGCATCCTGACGTGTACATTCATCCGTTCAACGCTCCAAACCTCAGCTCTTATTGCGGGTTATCGATTGCCAGCGTTTCCTCCGTGGAGGGTGGAGGTGGTGCTGGTGGGTGGGGGGTTACAGAGGTTACAGCAGATTTGTTGGCTGCACACTTTGCCAAGTAAAGGCTGTTTCCTAGAAGTGGAGTCAAACACACAACATTGGTACAAACAAACACACGGACGTTTCTCTAAACAGAGGGGTTCTGCTAAAGCCCACCCGCATTGGGTTACAGCAGAGCGCACCCACTGACATAAACAAGAGCGTGCACTTCCCTGACGGAGACAGACATGACAAAATGCTGCGTTAAGAGGGAACTTTCCCCTTGCGTCCTTTTTGTTGCATTTCCTGCACCTCTCACTGCTGCCTGTCCAGTGGAACTCCACATTTGGTAAATATAGCCCCCGCAGGAGCCAGTCGCCCGCTCTGAAAACACAGGGTGCCCACATCGCCTGTTAGCAGCAGCATTTCTATTTGAGGAGACGCGTTTGGGCGCTTTTGGGTAGCACTCAGGCCCCAGCGGGTTTGGTGGGAAACTGAAACCCGGGTGGAGCAGTGAAGGATTGTGGGAAGCGCTCCTTGGGGGTTGCAGGGTCTAACAGTTGCACCTTTGAGCACTTATTCCTAATTACTCCGTTTGTGTTCGGCGTTACTAATGGTTCACAGACCAACATGTGCGGAGAAGGGGGACGAGATGATGGAGCACTACACAGCAATGCGACACACACACAAGTATCCTGTCCCGTTCCAGAAAAAAAAAAAAACCCCAAAAACACATGGAAATGAACAGCAGTGCTCTGCAGCCAATGTGTAAATATACACACGCGCAGATGTGCACACAGACAGGTTAGCAAAACAAAAGGCTAGAAAGAAAACAAACACAGACGATTGGATTTTTGGTAGCACTCGTTTCAGCACGCATGGGTAGGCCATTGCATCCAACACATACTCAGAGCAGAGGCCAAGTATGTCCTCATCGCCAGCGTGCGTAGATAAGTATATGTGTTTGAGAGTGTGTCCTCAACAACTCAACCACAATGCACAGCTGGCAAAGAGAGAAGGGCCCAAGTGTGTTAGTGCGGTCAACTCAGGGGCCTTGTCTCTTGCCTTTTTCTCCCAGTTCCTTCCCTTGCCCTTGTCCTGCCTTGTTTGTGCTTTCCTGTACTTCATTTGGTCACATTTGGCATGTTCTCCTGTCTGTCTGTCTGCCTCACCAGAGCAGACGCCAGCTATTCCCGTTTACCTCAAACACACATATGCATATGGATTTAACAGTTTAAAGAAACTAAGACTTATGGGAGACTTAAGACATAAGTCTTAAGACTTACTAAGACTTATGCGACTCATTTGTTAAAAATCTATGTGACACATTCATCATAAAACACAAGAATGTTCTCAAACATCGAGCATCCACCCTCCGCTAAACTGGACATGACTTTCGTGTGAGTGGTGACCACATTACAAATGCTCAAGCAAAACACTCGCACATACAAAAGACCACAAAACACTTAAAGTTTCTTTATCTAAATACAGTCATGGGTCAGTAAAGAGGGTGCATTTATGTGGACAACAAAGCAATGTTACCACGACATACGCCACAGGCTACACGGAAAGTATTAGATAAAACATTACACAATTTTTTTTTAATACATCACATCTCTTTACTTGGTACAACAGCAACTAGACAATGAGAAACAATAGGCCAGATACAAGAGATAGATGTGTGAACAGGTAAATTTATTTTATATTGATTTATAAAGGTTGCACTATAGGCACGCTATAGGCATGTTCATAAATTGAAGTTTTTAATGTGAATGTTTCTATGGTATCTTCTATCTTTTTTTTTTTCAAATTAGATTCAAGGCAAAGCAAAAAAATAAAGGTGCAGTGCTGTTTGTCTATGGCCACAACATCATTCAATCACAATATCAGTGAATGGAAAGTAATTACGAAGTGAAACTGATGCAGAGGTCTTCGAGTGTGGGTTTTCACTCAAATATAAATTTTGTGAAAGCCAGCTTTGCACAGTAAGGTCAACTCGGTTAGAAAGTGATGTCTCTAGGTTTAGTCAAAAACGTTTTTTATTTATCTCTAACAGATTAAGGCATAGATTACAAGCCTTTTCGTAGAATCCAATGTTGTATTTACTCGTATGATCCCTGAGGCTTGCCAGGATGTGATTTAAAATCTTTAAAACCATATTGACATGACAATGAAGATACAAATAAAACGCCAGACTAAAAGCATACAGGAAGGCTTGTGGGCACAATGGGAGATTCAATTCATCTGTCGTTTTGGATTGTGTATAACTGGGGCCAGTATCATTTGCAGCTGATCTAGAGCAGGACACTAACAACCGTCACAGTCTTTAAACACAGTTTTCAGATGATGCTTCTGTGATGGTTTTGTGGGAAACAAATGGAGTCTGAGTTTTGCGGTGGTTTAGGATTACAGAGTTAAAGCGCTCACAGCAGAAATATTGATATTTGAAACTCAACATGTTTTTTATTGATTTAATGATGAGCTTTTGAGCTCCTCAAAATAAACCAGGCTTCCTTAGTAACGTGTTTGTAGAGGCACGTCTTGTGCGATTATCTTTGTGTGAATATTTGCGGTGCGGGTTAATGGCCTGCAGCAGCCGAGTAGGCACAGCAAACACTCCTGGGTAAATTTAACCGTTGATAAGAATCTTTTCCTAGTTACTTTTTTAAAGGAGCAAACCCTCACTGTGTGATGGATCAGATCTAATTAGCCCGGACATTTGGCACTAACCTTCATGGAAGCCACTAAAAGATCATGGCTGTCACTGTTCACCATTAGAATGATTTATTTCCAGCCAAGCATGGTCAATGCTTGCCAAAACTGTCTTTATTTCAAGATTAAAGAGTTAAATGACCTTGGGAGTTGAAATAATTGCTCGTGTATGTACGCACAATGTCACAGCGAAGACAAACAGCTAAACGATGTGGTCAATTAAACATGAGAAGAATACTGTCTCTGGTGGAAACAAAGGTCTCAAGCAACAATTTGGGTCGATGTTGCCCTTATTGAATGTCCAATGTAACTTACAGAGATATTATGAGCTGCTCAGTGCTGCCAATTTGGCAATGGAGGAGTCATTGTAGGAACAAAAAGGAAGAAAAGCATCAACCGCAGACTGTGTTTTGTTGCCAACGTTTCACTTTATGATGCCCCACACATCGTGTAAAACAATGCCATCAAATCCATCTTCCAAGGTTTGTCATGACAACTGTGGTTCGTTTCAATGTGATGCCAGTGTGTGCCCTGCAGCTTGTTTACAATTTAGCAATTCAATCTCAGAGCAAATCAGACCAAACATGAAGGAATCTATATCTGGCATCTTGGTGGTGCAAGCCCCGCTGCATCTACCTTTAGGTTATTTGTGTTACTTAATGAAGGATGAAAATCACAGATGTGTTGGATGTCTTTCAAAAGTGGAAACATTGTTGAAAGCAGTGGCAGAGCCACAGCTCAGAGGAATACAAAATGACACATGCTGCTGGTGGTGATACTGGTTTTCTCATGACTCATCTCAGCACTGACTAGATTTCTGGTCAACTGTTGTAGAAAACCGTTGAGAAGAAGACTGTAGTGGTAACAACACACACTGTGAGCCAATGGAAATCACAAATGTGTTTAAACAAATGGATGCTTTCCCACAGGAAGTGGGGCTAGCCTCAGTCACTGAAATCACAGATGATTGTGCAATGTCTTTTTAAGGTAAGATAAACATATTTAGACAAGATAGACATATTTTAAAGATTTTTTTTTTTTTAAGCTGGGATGTGCTATACATAATTCTTCTCAACTGCCATTGAAAGGTGTAATGCTACATGAAGTTTTTGTACGTGTTTAGGTGCACATCAAAAACATTAAATTGATACCACCACATTGCAAAAAGAGCAAACAAAACCCTTTTTCTAAAAGTTCTTTTTAGTGTCTTAAATATCCAAATACACAAAATAATGCTAAAAGAAAAATAAAGAATTGAAAAAAACTCACAAAATTACAAATGTCAAAAACTTAAATATTATTCTATGTAACTAGTTGTTATAGCATAAACTACTAATCCCTGAGTAAAAATAATTGTTTGTTAATGAGGACAGTGTGCACTTAATGCCAGGTTTTCTGACTGGAGGGCTATCAGCAATACGCCCACCGTGTGACCCACTTTAAATCAACAGCTGACCTAGTTTTTGTGCTTGACCCACTGATGGCACAGGGGGCTGATGCCTTGACGATGTGGACATGGTTGTTGTTTACATTTACTTCCAGATTGAGTGATGATATACTAATGCACAGTGAGACAGTCAAAGTGTGAAAACACCAGGAATCACAGCCCATGCAGTAAGTGTAAGTATTGTGTCTTTGCTTGGATTAAAACCTATTAATCCCAGTTTAGCAAAGTAGAGCATTTATTGTACTTTTGTCTCAGAGTGATATGACAGAGTTGTAGCAGAAACATATTCTGATTTACTTCCTAATAATAATTATCTAGTGGAGCAATACATTTTTTCTCTGTGGACATGTGTGCCAAACCTTCCCATCTGACCCCTCATCCTCCATGACACATGTTGGAACTTTCTGATTTACTGGGTTTGCCATAGACCTCAGTGTAAAGCCAACTGCATTGCTATTTGTCACCTTGACCAAGGAGTTAACATTCCTCTTGGAGTTAGGTTTAATAACACGCATCGGATCAAAGGCTCATCAAAGGATGCTCCATTCAGCTTGTAATGCTTACAAGGACGAAAAAGCTCTATGTTCAATGTCAAACTCGTGATGACTGACACAAAGGTCTCTGAATCCATTCTGTTAGTGTTTTTGACAGCAGAACATCTGTGGGTAGTTATGCTGAAGCCATGTATATTTGAAAACTTAGGTCAGTTTGACAGACAGCTGCTGGGAGCAGTGGGCCGTGTCTGTGCATTATCCTCCACAAAGTGACATGCTGCATAACTCTCAACTTAAGGACGTAACCCTCGCCGAGATGGATATCTGTAGCTCACTGTGTGCGGCCTTGCAGGGCCTGTTTCTAAAGCGCAAAGTCGTAAATTGTGCATGACACCATTACTGCTGTTGGGATTATTGGTTTCAGCTGTTAGCAGAACTATTAGTAAGTGTTTTTAGTTATTAGTTACAGAGATAGATGTTTGAATTACAACAAAGACGAATAATGGGTAATGAATTTATAATATAAAATCACATTGAGTTACTTTGGTACAAAATGTGTTCTATAAATTCTTCTTCTTCTTCTTAAGAACATTGTATTTGAGCATTTGACTGCGGAAATATTCTTTCGCCTAAAGTGTTTTTAGGACTACTACAGAACTAGGCTACAATTGTAAATATGTCTGGACGCTGGTGCGGTGGTTAGTATTGTCGCCTCTCAACAATAAGGTTCAGGGTTAAACTCCCGGGTCAGACAGGGGAGTTTCCATGTTCTCCCTGTTCTCCGGGTACTCTGGGTTACCCCCCTAACAACATAGGTACCTCATAGTGTGGCTGCTGACAAAGAATTTTCCCACAGGGAAAATAAAAAAAGCATGTGGCCAGAAAAATAAAAAATTCATTCAAATGCTACACATCCTAAGTCGTGACTATATTTACAACAGCACCATTCTCCTCAAGGGTCTTTACATTGAACATAAATACACATGTAAAGCTGTATGTTGTTGTCTATAATTGTGTGACATGATGGCCGTCCCAGGGAGTGTGTTGTTGTTGCGTGCTGCTAAAAAGTTGATGTTATTCTGTCCCTCCTCTCTCCCCTCGTTTACCGGCTATTCTGGGAAAATCCAAATTATAGTCTTTCAGTGTGGTTGGCTTATGTGGTTCCAAATTTGTACTTAACCTACCCCTTGCTCGGGCCCTCTGCCTGCTTCCTCCTTAACTTCCCCCACGAGGTTGCTATACCTCCTGAAGTCTTAAAATGTCTTCTACTTACTTGTATGAATTAGAAACTACTCCAATGAGTCGGATTTGTTTAACATGATTTAAATCAAAGTGGGACATTGCGACGGAAATGTCAGTGTAACATTTGAGTCATAGAAGAGTTTCTTCATTTACTGGCTCTCACTATCTGTGCTTCTCCATTTGCTCCATGTTCTTTTGTCTGGTTGCCGTTACTGTGCAGAAGGAAGCATGTCCATGTCTCTAAAAACATATCCTCACTTTCAGCACTTCCTGTCTTCTTCCAAAATCCCGCCTGTAATTACCATAGCACCCCCCTCTTCATTTACAAAAACAGCATTTTCATCTGAGCCTGGATGACAGACCTTTCTTTCAGTCTATTTGTGTAAGGATTTATGCAAATGCTAATTTAGTGGCTCTTGTAATTGCTTGGCTCTATTCCTGATACCTGTTAAATCTATCCCCGCCCTCTGAATGCCCTCCTGTGAAGGCAGTTAGGTGTCACTCATGTAACAGACAGAGGTTTATGACCACTGCACCTTGTAAAAATCTCTGACACTAATGCGGCCTCAGACAGTACTTTCCAATCACAGTATTTCTTTTAACATTTCAAACACTTTCACTCAAGTGTCCTGACAAACAAGGCTGTGCTATGTTGACTTTGACAAAATTATTAATTGTATTAATTGTGTGATTTTATGTATTTAATTACATTATAGCATATTGTAAAAGGAATGAAATGTGAAAAAATATACCCTAGGTTTAATAATAATAGATTTTAATAGATGAGAGCATTCATCCCACGACATAAGCTTTAGCCAATCACATGTTCACACACAAAAAAGTCTTGAACAGGGACAGAAGGAGGTTTTGGCTACAACAGTTTGATTAGTTTGATTAGTGTAGTGGCTGTACTGAGCAGAATAAAGATTATTATTATTTCTTAGGATAATATATTTATTGATTTTAACATTTCTCATGTATAACATTCAGAATGCATAATGCACAGCTTGATATTTTAAACCCACAATGCAAGATCATTATCTTATATTTTTAATTTAGATGAAACGTCAATAGCCCTGCGACTAATTGGCCCCTGTCCAGTGTGTACCCCGCCTCAGGCCCAAAGCTCCTGGGATAGGCCCTAGTCACTCACAACCCATAATGGGACAAAGTGGAAGAAAATAAATGAATGAATGAGAAGAGTGAATTTGATTTTAACATTCCAAATGAGTGTCTCTCCCATATACAATAACTTTAAGCACCCCACAGTCTACTGCAATAGCTTTGGAATAATATGCTGTTTCAGCAGTTTGTTATTATAATATAAACAATAAACTCAGCTCAAATATTTGAATAAGACAACGGTAGTAAATGAGAATTGTAACAAGAGCCCATTCAGAAATACATTTGCCGGCCAGGTACTAAGTTTGCGATCTAAATATCTAATTTTAGGGAATTGTATAGATACAATGAATGTGAGAGTGAATGGTTGTCTGTCATTGTCTATGTCTAAATGTCAGCCCTGCAACTAACTGGCCACTGTCCAGGGTGTACCCCGCCTCAGGCCCAAAGCTGCTGGGATAGGCTCCAGTCACCCGCAACCCCTAACGGGACAAAGCGGTAGAAAATGAATGATGAATGAATGAATGTATAGATACAGTAGATTCATCAGTGTTTGGATTTATAGTTTTAGAGTATCCACAGTGACATCATCTCCTCTTATACAGACTCCAACAGGCTTGTCCTGAAAAGACTCCTCTGCTGTTGTTAGTGAAGTGGGTGTTTCTCATCCAGACACCGAGTTCTCTGCAGATACTTTTGTTTCTGTGCACTTTGACACCTGACTGTTCCAGACGAGCCTCGGTACAGTGCCCACCTCCTCTGCCATATTTCACGTCACAGGGCTTCATCCCAAAATAGCACACAGGATCTGTTTGACACTTTGTTAACTATTTTTAGATGATTCATTTTCCGGACAGATTAATGGACTTCTGCACAGACAAGTCAAATGAAAGAGCTCATTAAATCCTGAGGGCAATCTGCTGTGGAATCTCAGACCCTTTATTTCTGGCCTCATGCTTCCGAATGAGATTGAAGGGCAACTGGATCATTGACCATGTGATGTGCCCAGCTGCCACCCTCCACAGCCTCAGTCCATGACTTCCTGTTGTACTCGGCTACTGTTAACCACTTCTGCTGCTTTTGGTCGGTGGGTTTTTTTCCCTGGGTGCCCTGAGGCTGTGCCCTGCTGCTGTGACTCAACACAGTGTGACATTCTCAGCAGTGTCTCCTCTGGTTTCGGCCACAGCGGTCACCTCTCTGCCTCCTCAACCTCCCAGTTTCTTCTGGTTTTCCTGAGCAAAACCAGGCATGTTTGGTACAGTCCCATGGTTACCCAGATAAATAAATAAATCTACATAATTACGTAAGCATTGCTTTTGCTGAGCCACAGCCAAGAGTCAAAAACTGGTGGTAGCTAGTAGCACTAAGAAAAGCTATTTGGTTTTCTGTAGTGATGGAAATATGTTCACAATCATGCTCTGCACACTGGATGTATAATGGCTTTGACTGCACATCGTGACCTAACAGGCTGTAAACAACTGCAGAGAAGAGAGCTTCTGTTCAACTAATGGCCAAGGTCACATCAGTGCATGAGACGTGGGAATGAAGTGAGAGCAACCTTTCTCTTTTCTCAGAAAATGATCACTGTGGAAGAGATGTTCAGTAACAGTTTATTTACAACTTTGCAAAGTCCTGCATATGTGGAATATTAATGCCAGTGACACTAAAGTAGGCTATAAAGATTGAGATTTGAGTTTCCATGGCAATGTTTTGGTTAAGTTCAGGCAATGATAATGAGGGTATTGTTAGCCTGATTGGCATCATTAGTATCTGTTGGGGTTTGCGTTAGGGGGTTTAGTGTTGGGTGGCCATGTATCCCTGTTCAATGAGACTGTCCCACTTTTACACTCCCTGTCCAATGTCCCAACAAGATCTGTAAAAACAAACATATGTCCCACTTTTAATCCATTGATCTTTGTCACTTTATTCATATAAACCAAGTCTTTTTTTTTTTGTATTATTATTTTTTTTTACCAATAATATGTTCAACCTGGGCTTGTACGCTTCATTGGGAGCATGTCATCTTTAATGTATTTAGCTCTTGTTTTAAAAAGACAACACATTTTAGGTCACGTAAGTGTGTAAGTGTGTCCCAGTTTGGAGATCTGGAGATAGACTGAGAACAGGTTTGTAACTCAAGGACTAAAATGTAATTACACATAAAAAAGAAAGCTTCCACACTATTATACGTTAAATCAATGGACTAGTCAGAGCTACTGTACAGTCTGTGCATCCTAACCTCAAAACCTCCTCTAACCCTAACGTTTATTTTCACATTTATTCTGTCGAGGCCTGGAAGAAATCCTAGAGAGCGTCAAATCAAGTCTGGATTTAACTTTAAACTAATTTACTTAGTTTAAAGAGTCATTATGTATTCTTACAGTCAAACAAGACAGGCTTAACCACAATAGTTGAATGTGTCAAATATGCACCACGGACTGGTTTACATATAGTATTTTACCTTGTTTTGTTGTACATTTGGTTTTGTGAGTGGTTTTCTTCCCAAGCGTCTCTGCTTTACCTCACTGTTTTCTTCCCTGCCATTGCCCCTTTCCTCATCTTGTCACCCTCCCCAGCGTCTCCTTTCCACTCTCCCATCACTGCTTTCTCCCCCATTTCCCCCGTTACGCTTCGGCCCGTGAAAGGGGGCTTTATCGTCATCGTGAATGGTGCAGGTCCAGTGGAAGGGCAGACAATGGGCCCATCATCAGAGGGAAGCCGAGCCCCTGAAAGAGGAACAAAGACCCTGTAGCTGAGAGGGGCCCCACTCTGTATCTCACAGCACTGCAGCAACAGCGTCTCCTGGCCCTGCATGCTGCGTGTGTGCATGGGAATATACTGTGTTCATGCCTGTGTAAGCAGGGAAGCAGGTGCTGTCCTTTGACTGCTGCTCTATGATTTGCCTCTCTAAATGGCTTGGCTTTCTGCTAACATTCTTAAACAGGCTGTATTCTCCGACAGGCCTCCATTATTTTGTGCATGGTCTCCTGTGCATTCTCAATGCTTAACAACCTTGCATGTGTGCTAAAGCCTCCCAGATTCAATTAAAGTACAGTTATTGACTACATTGCTTCCTGTGATTACAACATGACAATACACGCACATGTTCTGAATATGCAATTTGCTGCGTAAAGAAAAAGTTGAGGAAGGAACGGAAACGTTTGTGAAAAGAGGCAGGTCGGTTAAACAGGTTTTTTACCAAAGAGTTATAGTGGACATGACAGCCCTGACAAAGAGCACGTCTATTTCTTCATTTGTCAATGCTTGTTGACAACATGTTAACTCTAAAGGGCTCACCCAAAACAAATCAGGATCAAAATAAAAATGGGATTTGGTAGGATTAAAGGCCATCTCCTGTTGCATTAATGAATTGTTGAAAGTTGGCAACCAAAAGGTTTCATACTCATGTGTCTACTGCATTTTGATGACTAATAATCTGCAGTGAAAGAAATGAACAAAATTATATTGAGCAGAATTAAACTCTCTGAAAAGGGTCAATCTAAGGTTGTGATGGTGTGTTTACAGGTCTGAAAAGTCGATCTGACATTTGCTGAGTGGTTGGGTTTTTTACTCCCTGTTTGTCAAAACATTGATTTGACTCACATTTGAGGGTTTATTATGCACTGATTGATTTAGTATCTTACTGTTGACTGAGTAAAGTCGACACACAAATTAGATGAACTTTGTTTTAAATAGTTTTCTTGCAGAGAACTTTCTGAAACCCCCCAAAATGAAACAATTACTGGAATCCTAGTGTTAACTAAATCTTTTAAAGCTAGGTTTGCATCAGCTAACGGTGCATGTTTACAGTTAGTTTTACATGTTGTTGATGATGATGCCTCAGTGAAGAAGACACTCACTCAAGAGCTAGTAATGGACGGAAATGTCACAAGTAATTACATAAATCAAAAATCTCTTTCAGTTTACATATACATTTATAACTTCCACTCTTGTAAACTGCTATGTTTGATAAGCTATTTTCAAGACTCATTTTAGTTTCACTTGACCTTTTAATATGAAAAACATGCCCACTATCACATTACCTTGTTGTAATGTCATTCATAAAGTGTCATTGTACAGGACCTTAGCGCCTCTATAAAATATTCTCTTCACATAAACTTGCCATAGCTTTTCTTATTCCTTCAAAGCTATTTCTTGACCTTTTATTTTGACGGCCCTGACTCAAGGTCAAGTTTCATTTTAAAGCCCTCCAACCAAATCACATCCTTCCTAGCTCATAAAAGCACAGGCACTTTTATGAGTTATGGATGACGATGATGATGGATTTTCCATTTTCCATGGCCAGGCATATACTTTTATTCTGGCCAACACAAGAAGAGATGTCCTAAAATGACTGCCAGGGAAATGAATCATAACAACATGTCAGTGTTAATAGAGTCATTGAGCTGCAACTCCATCACAATGAATGAAAATCATTGGTTACCTGGGTTACCTCTAACAACCCTCACTCTGTGGTGGGCTCTATTTAGTGCGACAATTACTGAATAAAAGAAGGCCACGGGCAAAAGAAAGTAACTGTAATTTACTTTAACACCTCTTTTTTATGAGTACACTCAAAAAGTACATTTTCATTAACGGATGTGACCTTAAAACTCCTTCTGAGTTAGTGGCCTTGATGTTACACAACTTATTATATTTTATTAAGTAATTAAGAGTGACCTATAATGCAAAGATGTTATTCCTTCTACATTTCAAAATCTTTGTTTTCTGTGTTGTTGTATTTATTGTTTTAGTAACTCTGACATTTTGTGCTGATGTCTTGGCCAGGACTGCCTTGGAAAAGAGATTTTTAATCTCAACAGGACCTTCCTGTTTAAATCTGCATTATGAAAGTTTCAACAGTTCAAAAACATTGTTGATATTGTGCAATGGCATTGATGATTATAGGCTATCAAGGCCACATCTATATTTGATTTACATAGCTTTGATATAATAATTTGTGTACATTATAGTATAGTAGCAAAGACCTCAAACAACCCCATGTCAATTCTCCACGGTTCTGAGCAGTTCTCCTTCAATAACAGAGACCAATGCTCTGTAAATGGACTCACATGGGTGTGTGATGTTTGTATACTGTACATGTGAGCCACACCATATTCCCAGTTTGTCATTTCTTGGTTTCCAAAATGTCCATGTGTGCGTTTGTGGTGTTACGGCGGATGCTCATTTTCTGGCACTCATGGTATTCCTATATTCAGACACTGGATACCAGAGAGCATATTATTCCCAACAAAACCAAAACACATGTAATTGACCTTTGATCCTGGGGCCTTTTTGAATCATTATCTCGCAGCTTAAGAGCAGGAGCTAATCCGCCCGGACTGTGGCACAACAGCTGGACGGCCCATTTGGAGTCTCTCCTGGTGAGACACTACATATGGATCTGGGATGATGCGTCCTCATTTGGATTTTGACCAGTGGGGCTTCAGGGAGGAGCATTAGCGCACATGCAGTAAGCTACTGTATGTTCATTTAAAGTGATGTGAGGGCCTCAGTGTTGGCCCGTGGGGTAATGGGTACAATGAAGCTCTAATGGACCGTTCATGCTGCTAATCAACTGTTACCAGGTTGAAGTTTGAGTGTGTTATGCAGGGAAAACACTTGACCATAAATTTACATATTATGCTTGTAAAGCAGCTGATAGCCAATGCTTTACTGATGTTCTGACTTTTTGTGCTTGTGCTTTCCAATAAAGTCATTATAATGATATTCACTGCATGAACTATGATATTTTCATATCACACCTGGCTAAGAGGGAGGCTAAACACTGACTCAATATTTATGTTGAGCTGTAAACGATTACACAACAATTGCAGAGTTAATGAAATGTGCCCTGGGCTCTTTCTTTTCAAAAGGGTTGGTCACTCGGAAATTGCTTTTTACATTTGTAATTAATATTTATTCCACCTCATGAGGTGTGTTTTAATCAACAACTGTGAATTTTCAGGATTTATTCTTTTGTTTTGCTGTACTTCAAAGATGTTGGCAGCAGATCCTTCTAATTTCAAGTTCTACATGTACTTTCTTTCTTGCAGTACTTTTGGTAGGTCCTTACTAAGTTGTCTAACGATGCTCAAATGTTTAACCTTGTTTAAAGAATCACTTTCTAATACAAGTTTGTGCAATAAGTAATTTTACTGTGTACAACTCCAGTGAGAGGATTTTTTAAACTGTGTGAACCAGCTGACTGCGTGTGTTTTTAACTGTGCAGGGATTGTGTAACAGCTCTGTCAGGACAGGTGAACCATGTAACCATGTTCTGACTTGTTTTTGTTCTGTTGAATAAGTACTGCCTTGAGCCTGTAACTGCACTCGCGCCCTCATTTGCTTTTAGCTCAGTCAAACAGAGCCCCCACCAACCCTGACACATTATACACCCCAGTCTTTGTGTTTGTATTTACTTCAATCACTCTTTCCACTTCCATTTATAAGTGTTTTGCAGCGCTGCTCATGTTTTATCTCCGATTGATCGTGCTCTTTGGGATGATTTCATAACAGCGCTGTTGCCTGAGGTTTTAACCCCACGTATGGGTCCAAGCGAGGTCAGCCGTTGTCTTTTATACAATCAAATTGATTACAGATAAAAGGCCGTCTAAGGTCTTAATTATTGCCTGAAACTCCAGTGAAATGGGAGGAGTTGAGGATACAGCATTAGCGATTGGGATAAACCGTCACTAATGTCTTTTAATGATGACTCTTGAGCCGCTGTGGAGCTGAGGTTTTTCCGGTTCATTTAAGGGTAAATGAACTGGTAAGGTGTACACCGCCTGCCTCCAACAGAACATTGTTTTATTATAATCACATCACAAAACGACTTGGTGATTAGCGCAAAGTGAAATAACATATGTTGGGACTCCTGGACTCATTGGAGTTTGCAAGCGATTTAATTAAAAGTGCAAACAGGCATTGAAGAATCAATTTGTCTTTGAAATGACTATTGAGATTGTATTTTTCATTCACAAGTTGCTTTCCAAGTTTTTCATAACGGCGCCTGGTGGAAACAACAGTAAACATTTGTTAAAATGGTAATTTAGTGAAGTGATGGGCTATGAAAACGCATAAAGAAGACTTCCTCAGAGCAGGACAATGGTAAATGTTGCCACAGAGACAAATAAGAGCCCTTGTAATGTGAAGGCTGTTGATAATAAGGTTATGGTCAGATTGAATTAAGTACATGAAAGTGTTACAGATCATTTGAGTTTCAGATATTACACAAGTTTAATTGAAATCTATTATTGTGCTTTTATCACAATACAGTGCATTAAAAGATATAGAATAAATGAGAAATGATTTATTAGTGGTCGATTGGCCATAAAAGGCCCTATAGAATTAGACTTAGCACACACTTACTCTGCATGTATTTATTTCACTCATCTAAACCCTCCAGCCATGTTTTCAGAAATATAAGTGTTTCCTGTCTGAGCAATTTGTTTCGCTTTTCAAACATAAATTTATTTATCACAATACTTAAATGCAGTTAGGAAACGATTTATGAGCTGCTTAAATTCCAACTGCTTGCACATTTCAAATAAAATAATTTAATTCTAGCCTGGAGGACAGTCTTTCCAAACCATTCACCACAATGAATCTTATAGCCTTATAATCATATTTATTATAACGTTTGGTGAAGAATACTATATTTTTCTAATGGGATACTCCCGTTTAAATACAATATGCACAGAGTCACAGTTAAATCATTCGTGTTTCTCTCAGTGTTTTCTCAAAGCCGCAGATAAAAGGCTGGGTTTTGATTGGACGCAGGTGTAGCTTGTTAAAGTGCTGCTGGCTTCCGACCAACCCTCACGATGTATTTATGTCCCGTTTAGTTTACAGTAAATATGAGCACCAGCTGGGTAAAAGTAAGTAGAACACATGTAGTTCAGTCTGTAAACTTTCATCAGTGCAATTCAGCACAAAGTTTCTGAGTCATGTTTGAATAATAAAAATAACCGAGGATGTGATTGTTTTATTCTGTGTCGTTTTGTTCTTTCACTCCTTCCCAGTGCTTTGCAAAATGTGTGTTAGCGTCTCATCTGTCATTGTGGCCATTAACACTGTGCAGACTGCTGGTGTAATGTGGCACTCGCACGAGTCCTATCTTCTGTGAACAGGCACTTGGCTGTAGCCTCAAACATTATTTAGACCGCACCGTCCAAAATACTCTTCTGATGAAGCCACTCCATAGCTGTCAATGAAATACGATGAAAAGCCTGACAGCTCCTATACAGTCACTGTTTGACAGATCATCAATGTTGTCATGAACTAAGTTTCCATAAACGCAAGTCACAAAATGTCTGTTTAACTTTGCATCAAAGGCTGGAAAATCCTAAAATGAAAGGTTTTGCGAAATGAGTTTGTCAATATGGCAAACATTTCCCGAAGGAAGTGAGTCACAGCACCTTGTGACACAGGAGCAGTCAGTCAGAGTAAGTGGATTTGACACATGCTCTAACATAGTCCAAAATATAAACACGCTCTACCTTTTTAATATGTGCCCCGTCATGTCAGAACTTCATCATCAGTCAGGAACAGAAATCTCCAAAATGACACGATGAATACCATCATCACTGAGTCACTCAGTCTATCATGCAAAACAGTTTAAGGCAGGGCCACACGTGAATTGATACTGAGTTTGCTTCACATTCATTTAGCCTCTTTGGGTTGTATGAATTTGAGAGGGGTGTGAAAAAAAGCCATTTTTGTGAAAATGTAAAAGCCCTCTCTGAACAGAGGAGGACTATTTACAACACAGTTTTGAAACCTAAATAAAAGAAAATCACTCTAGAAAGGCAACAAACACCTGACTCACCTGAGCCTAACGACTTCCCCATCAGGAGTCACACTACTCTGAACAGCCTGGTCCAATCAGAGTTTGTTCAGGTCAAACCCCTCCCTCTAGAGATAAAACTCAGCTCTCGTATCAGTTGAACTCAAAATTGAAAAAGTTGAAACGTCTTCACCTTGAAAACCAAGTCCAGATGCCTTTGCTGTAACCTTTACTTTGTTTGTATGAATAATATAAATTTCCAAAAAGTATTGTTAATTTGAAACTTTACTGTGTGGACAAACCCTAATCTGGTATATGCCTTGTTTGACTCCAGTTTTAATTTCCCCTTGAATCTGCTCTGTACTGTACTGTCTCCATTAAAGCACATTTTACAGTGAGGGTACTGCAATGGAAATATAATAAAAGCAAATAAAATAACAATTTAAACTTAGGAGTTTATTTCAGCTGTGTCTCAATATTATTTTTCTGCTACATTACAACTGTGACAGGGTGCATGTCCCTTTTTGTAAAATGAAACATCCTTTGGTGAGATCTAAGTAGATTCATGTCACAAGAATCTGGAAAAAGCCTCTTAACCGGCCGGATTTCCGATTTTTAATTTGTTTACCAACCACCCACTCTGTCTCTATCAGTAAATTTTACAAGGAATTATCTGTTTTTGTTTGATTTTTTTTATGTCACTCTGAAACATCCATTGGGCTAAATAACATATTTTACGAGACTGGCATTAGCTATTCTTGGGCTTAAGTTGTGACCAGATGTCCAAAGTGTGCCGTATAGTCTATGGCTGTTTGTCGGTACAGTCTGTATGGTAGGTCCCCAGCTGTGGAGTGTTGTGCAGATGTAGCCACCAGAAATGAGGGATTATGGCTAAATCTGGAGGCAGCGGAAGTGGGGGCAGCGGGACCAGCCCGGGCTCTGGAGAGGAAGGCACAGACGTCTGAAATAAAGACAGAGGTTAAGAAGGGTCACAGGAAATCCAACTTAATGAAGGAGATTATCACATTGTATCACAGAGGACTTTGCGACAAAATCTGAAAAAAAATCACAAAATGTCTAACCAAGCCCCTTTTTCCACCAAGTTTTCACAATGTGCACTCAATAAAGGACTCTGAGGACAACTGCACTGCTTCAAGATGGTGCTCATTGTTCAAGATGCATCAGAATGACATCTAAATAGAAAAGGGTATGTATGGTTTAAAGTAATAGTGTTGCTTTAACCTGGGAGCTTTGCTGGTGACACTGCAAAAACATATTCTCTTCAAACTGTAAATACAATAATGGATCTGGCACAAAAATTTATTGATATCTTTGAAATTATGTGTAATGTCCTTTTGTGGGGTTTGGTAAAAGATAAGCTTTTCTCCACAATGTAATGGTTGTAAAGGAAAACCTCCAGGAGCACAAGACTATTTTCCTCACATATATTGATTTGTCTGACATCTCCTGTATAGTCTGTACAGAAGGCTGTGAAAGCTGCAGTCAACTTAAATCTCATATTTATCAATACGCTCACGCACCGGAGACATTTCTCCAGAGTTCCTTCACTGCGGCTCACATAGTGCAAATGTGTTTCTATAATTCATGAAAATATTCATGCATTTATGTTTGGTTTAGAAAATAATGCATGTAAATATAGATGACCTCTCATGTCTCGTGTTATTTACAGCCTGGGGTTACAGTCACATCCTGGCCTCTTTAGTATTCACACATTCCCACTGCACAGCCTCACAGTGGCTGCTTGTACTCCAGACTGCCGCAGACAGGCAGCCAATGTGGCCTGTTTGATATTCTGCGATAACTTTGCCTCCACTTGTCAACACATTAGTCAACTGATCTGGAGAGGATTGGCGAGAGCCCAAATTAATGTGTGCAAGGCAAAGCAAGCAAAGCCCTCTAGGAAGCTTAACGCTGTTCTAATTAAGATGCACATTCACATTTTCCTGCATCCCTTAACTACACGTCCAGGAAAGTCTGTCTCCTGAAAGCTTACATGAGTCGGATGTCACTTGAGAAGAGCTGTTTTTATTAAAGCTCTAGGTTTATAATCACTGCTTGATTAAGGCAGGTATTTCTTAGGGTAAGTAATATGTTACTTGGTTCTCTGGGGGTTAATTATCAGCTCAAGAAGTGATATTAACATTGTGAAATCAGCATCCTCTCGCTGCACAGAACTGCAGCTTGTTAAGAAACTATGATTCTTAAACTAATTTGAGGTGTCATTTATTGCTGTCACTAGAAGGAAATCGGAAATGTTGGGGAGGTTTAAAGAGGTCCTGTCAGGACACTTTCAAACTGCAATAACAACAGATGTAACCAGGTAAATACAGCTGCAACCCACAGACAACTACAGTTCACTCAACTTTCTGGAAGGAGGATTAATGCTTCCCATACAGAGGCTTTTGAATCTTTATCAGATTAGTATAGTTCAAACAATTGCCTAGATACTGATAAAAGCATTGTGATCCAATAGGATTTAATGCAGTGATGTGCAACTTTATAAAAGAGGGCCAGACTGGATAATGGGGATCATTTCAGTATCAGGTCATTAGATCCTTTAGTGATTCTGTAGACTGCCTTTAGGCTTCTCTTACTGCCTTAATGAGTTTGTGAGACATGTGCAGATGACAATGGGATATTACATTATCAGCCAACTCAAAATGTGCAACAAAGCATTTATAGCAATAGAACTCGAGAACGGTCTTGGTCTTTGAACTGCTTTGTAAAGGTCATGGTCTCAAACTGATTTCTTTGATTAAAGAAAGAAGTTAAGAAATTACAAAAGGCCCCATCATAACATTTATATAACACCCTAAAAATAAAAGTTTGACCTCATAATATTGTATATGAGGACATCTTATTACAATGCATTTGGTTTTAGAAAAGGATTTAGACTTTATTTCCAATTTTAAAAAGAACATAAATAGTTTCTTGGTAAATGTACAGATTAAGACGTGGAAAAACAGTCTTCTAATAAAAAAAATAGCAGACATTATAATTCTCTCCCCACCCCTCTAATCCCAAAGAGTGGAGAGAAATTGTTAGTGCGGTGGGCTAGCTTATGCTTTATACTGCTCTACTGGGTTACTTTTAGCTCTCTGAGCTTTGACGTCCCTTTTATTTTTAAACCCTGATCTATTTGTCTTAACTTTCTTTTTTGTGATTTTGATTGTCATTTTTAAGTCTGGATGTTGCTAAGCTGCCTTACTGTTTCTATAAAAAAATGAATGGCTTTGGATGGGCGTATTAAATTTGGGTCCCATTGACAAAAGGTTCAGCCTGCTTAGATAAGGGAACATGGAGGGCACAAAGATGAATGGAGTGAATGAATGACTTGATAAATATATAAATCTATTAGAGCAGCTTTACTTTAAAATTCTATCTTTATCTTACAGGGAAAATAATAATATTTACACTGTATTTGTGTCACAGAAAACTTCCTGGAACTATTTTTTCTGTATTTTTGTTGGGTAGAGTAGAGTCACACTGTATAGGCTTATACTGTTGAATAAGAAGACTTTAGTTTAGTTTTCAGTCGTGTATAGTCACACAGAAAAATAACTAATGCTTACTCACTTACTTTAAATTCTTCTTTTGTATTGACAACGTTTCGATCCTTCGCAGATCTTCCTCAGGTTCAACAGTTCTTACAACACTGTCTGCATTAAATGTTTGCATAAGACATTTAAAGCTCTATTGAATCCAGCTGACGTTTCATTACAGCTGCAATATTTACCCAGCGTCGACAAACTGAGATCATAATTATGAAATATGATTCAGGAGAGGGATATGAATGGATGGACCAAAATGGGGGCTTTTTACTTGGAATGTAAATGTCTGCTAGCCAAAGAGGACAGAGGGCCATGTACAATTTACAGGTAGATGTTTATTGCACAACCAAACACTAAAGTCATCTTATTTACATTAAGAAATGACAAAGGAAGGAGAAGCTAAATTCATTCAGCTTTGTATAATGTAATCTTATTCATTTTAAAGAATTTCTTAAAGCTACCTATGGATTTACATGTTTTCTGTTCTTCATCGAGACTAATCCACAGTTTAACCCTGTACGGACATCTCTGATCTGTGTTTTACTGAACAAGTGTTCTTCTGAGCTTATAGGGAGTAGATTTCTTCTGAAACAGGTTTAGGACACAGTCTGGAATTTTCTTATTTAAGACATTTTGTCTATTTCAAATAAGTTATTAAATTTCAATAAGTTAGGGTTTTTGAAAGCTTGTTAGTTGGGTAATTTGTTTTATTTATGATTCTGATTGTGTTTCTGCAGAATAACAATTGGGTTTATTGTTTTGTATGCATTTCCATGTCTCATGTATGGCACTATTAGAGGGTTTTGAATCAAGAATCTGTTTTATTTGTGGAACCCCTGTAGTGACCCTCTGTAGCTGAGACACTGTGACATAGCTGGCCATTCAGACCCTAGGCTATGGTAGAGTGTTGCTACAATACGCACATGTCTGGCAGAACTTTTACTTTAAAGAACCATTACTACGTAACTGTTTAAAACTGGAGGCTCCACGGAGCTACTCCAGTGAGTGATTATTTTATTGATGTCCTGAGCTTTAACAAGTTCTCTGAGGAAAAGGCATCTGTTTGATTGTTTGGAGCAGACGGTCGCCTTGTCAGGGGAATTCATCCAGACGTCCCAAACTGCAGATGGCTTATCTCACAGTAAATGATTTAGAAAATGAGAGCAGATCCTTTCAAATGAATGAAAAGTTGCTGTTACTGGATGGTTGCCCTCACTCAGGCCGCTCTCTTGTTAGATGAACACGCAGCACAATCTGAGGCAGCCTACACTTCTTGTCATATTCTGTGAAAACTAAGCAATTACTGTGTTGTTTGAACAGGCAGTCATTTTGAGCCTAATTCCCTTATGTAACTAAACATATACTACAGAAATTAAGCAGGGGATTCAGTGCAAAAGGATGGTTAAAGTTGTCAACAGCAGCCTCCAGCAGAAGATGAAGCCTGACTCTTTCCCAGTGTCGGATCACTGAAGTGCAAGTCCAAACCTATAACATCTTTAAGGGCTGTAAGTGGAGACTGTTGCAGTGTACAGCAGTCATCAGTCTGTCAGCTTAGCACACACACGTCACACACAATCAGCAACTCAACACATGGAAATAATGTAATGCTCTGTTATGTGTGATTTGGTGTTGTTACACAAATTACTTATTGACATATTTAACTCTTCTATGCTCATTTAAAAGTAGATCACAAGGATTTGTTTTATGTTGCACAGTATCCACAAGCCTCAACGCTCTAAGCCTACTGTGATTGGCCAGTTTTTTTTTTTTTTATTCCGACTTGTCATAGCAAAAACACCTGCAGACATATTGAGTTTTTGTAATTGATCTGGCTTAGTGGCTTATTGTTTTACTTTATTACATCACTATGTAACAGAAACAAACATGGCCTTTTCTTTTGCGATACATTGTTTAGATTTTTGTTTTTATGTAGCTGTGGCTTCTGCAACTTTGCTGAACTTTTATATTAACAAGACAAAACCTAAAAAAGTAGGGCTTCTCTAAACATGACTTGACAATATTGCACAGTTTTTTGCACGCACGTATTGTAGATGACTTGCAAAAGTGATCTACTCGATTTCAGGGCCTACATGTTGCATCAAAGAGCAAGTCTTATCTGTCCTGGCGACATGGATGTTAGTGCTTCTAAGACATTTGTCCCGGCCTATTGTCAGCTCCTCTCTGCTGTGCGTGTGGAGATTAGAGAGAAGCTGACAGGGGTGAAGAAGAGCGACGTGAGACAGACAGATTTGTGGAGACACGAATGGCTTGCAGGTGTTTTTTCCCCTCTTTCCTCAAAAAAAAAGGAGAGATGGATGGAGTGGGAGAGACATAGGCGTGACTTTACTTCCCCCCACGCTGTCATTATGTTTTATGGCAGAAGAGGTGTTTGTGAAATTGGAGCGAGGTACTGTGAGGATGGGCCATGTGAGAAAGGGTGATAGTTTTACACCGGGAGAGAACAAGTACTGTCTGTTGACATGTCTGCGCCAAGATATCTAAAAGTGGAGTGTGAACAGAGAGGGGTGGAGCCAAGCTTACAAAGAGCGTTCAAGAAAAACAAACACAGCCGAGTGTGAGGTGAGCCAAGGTGAAAGAGTCACTGTGGAGATAGAGAAAGGGCAGATGAGGAGGAGGAGCGATCAAGTTTACTCAACACCAGTGTTTAGAAAACGTTTCAAAAAACCTCAAGGGTAGAAATTGATTTATACCATTAATGTATAAGTTAATTGCAGGGCTAACACTTACGATGGGAGGAAGCCGGACGCAGAGAGAACCTACAATAACACGAGGAGGACTTGTACTGTATCAATCACACAAACTTCTTACTATGAGGCAAGGTAAACCCTACTTTAAAGCCTTTGTTTAGAAATAAAAACAACACAGAGTTTGCAAAAAAGATTTTAATTGGCATTGTTTTAATCAGTACTGTTTAAATTTACAACTTTTTATTCATTCTTGTCAAAGGTAAACACATTTTTTGTGGTTGTCTTCAACGTTAGTAAATGCTTTTTGCACCCTCCTTTTCCAACCCCAAAACGCAAACTAACATTACAGAAGAAGAAGAGCACATTCTCTCAGACACACTTGCATATTCAGATCCTACAAACAACTCCTTAGTGGATACAACATTTCTAAATGCCACATACTTGGAAAAAGCGCGGACGAACACGTTCTACATTCATACGGATGCGCAATGTGCACACATATGTTTTTGGCCTCAGTCGCTCAGGCAGACAGTAGTCGGCACACACACGTTCACACCGTCACACTTCACATTCCTCACCAGCCCATTCTAGAAATATACATTACAATGCAGACTATCGTAAGTGCAGCACCAGAGGAATGCTGCTCTTTCATCAACTTTCCCTGCTGGTTTATGACAAACTCGCCAGCAACGTAAACCGGGTTAGCTAGCTCTGGTACATAAGAGTAGGGTTACCGAGTCCCTATCGGTCAGTCAAAGCCGTAGACAGTAAAAATAGTAGACCAAGAGACTGTGACATCACACAGACAAAGCTGAAATGGACCTATAATCTGTCCATACAGGCAGACGCCAGTTTGTGGAGCCAGAGGTTATTACCTTGTTTGGAGGGTTACTAAAGTCAATTTTCAAATATAATAAATATAATACTTTTTTTTACATTGTAGCTTTTAAAGTACATTTTAGAAGCAGGTGTGCAAGCTGACAATCACTTTGGTGTCTGGCATAGATGACCTTTGTTATTCATCTTAAATTAACCTTAACAGAGCAATAATTTACAGATGGACCTCCAGAAAGGTTTAAAGAGTCATTGAAAGAATTATGTGACAACTGTGCACCTAGTAGTCCTGTGTGAGGCTGAATTGTAGCTGCTTCACAGACCCAGCCCTCTCTTCCACAGGATCTCTTGGTCTGTTTTATATTCAATGTTTTTACTGTCTAAGGTCATATAATGATCTCATGTCAGGCTCAGTTGCATCTGATCATGTATCTACACAAGCATATACTGCAGTAAAAAGTCACTTTAAAAAAATAAAAAAATGGCACCATAGCTTATTGAGCAAATGCCTACAAATGCACACTAATAAATAATATTTTAAAATAAATTAAAAGCACACAATTGTGTTTTGATTAATGCCAGCTTAAGTTGTCTCATATTACAATATAAAAAAGTGATCAATGCACATTCAGACGTGTTTGTCCTTTTTTTTTTTTCTCTTTTCTATTTTTTTTCCAAACAAAATGTCGTCAGTGTTATTTAGAGACTCAAAGCACTAATTTCTCCTCAGGCACCTGCCGCTCTCTGGCGACTGTATGGGGTCGTTACCATGGTGACTGCTGTAATGACCATCAGCACTGATTGGATAGGAGCGTCGGTAGTGGTTGGAAAAAAAGGACAGACAGATAGGCAGAGGTTGTCTGGGATTAAAAAGGGGAACTCAGCGCTTGAGAGTTTGTAAATTAGCGGTGGTTTGAGTGACTGCGCTGATTGCTGCGAGGAGAAAAAGGTCTGGAAAGATGAACGCCAAGTGCTAAGGTAAATTCATCGGAAACAAAACATACATCTACTGCCGCTGAGTGCCGTCAGATTGCTAGCCCACAGTCTGTTTTTTTCTAGGACTGTTCTAATATAAAGGCAGGAAATGCAGACAAAGGACTAGTTTTAAAGACAGCACTCATGATTTCGCTCTAAAACACAGCTTTCACATGTGCCCAGGATATTTTTGAACTTAACAGATTAGGTATTGTTGAAAAAGGCCTGTGGATAATCTTACAAAGTCTTCACATTTTTTCCTAGACTCCAGTATCTAAATTCCTCTCTCCCAGCAGTGTAAAAACATTCCTCAGTGTCCAAGACAATGGCAGGAGTTCTCAACAGTGACAAATTGTGGAAATATCCAGTGAACGTTAGAACAGACACTTCCAGTATTTATCTTGCTTTTCACTATATTGTTATTTGTGTGTAATCCATCATATAGCTGGTCCATAGTCCAAGGCTGAAAGAAAACATCCACTGCCAGGTCCATTTTTTACACATTTGTTTCTCTTTCAAACTTTGACATTTCTTCAGGTGAATGATATCCGTGCTACAATAAAGTAGTAGTCTTCATTCAGCTCAGCTTTGACAATCTGCGCCAGTCTGATTGCGAGTAATGGTTGTGGTTGCCGTGTTGTTGAGAATGACTATGATGTTCATATGGAACGCAAAACATAAGGAAAATTACAGCAAAAAAGGCCTCTCCTTTTTGAAAGTTTAGTAAATTAGGTTCAAGTGTTTGATGTTTTTTTTTTCAACATGTGTCGAGCTTTGCCACCACAAACTCGGTGAGCGCAAAGCTCGAAGGACTAGGTGGTCCTATGTCAAGTCGCTAGGACAACAGCACGGTGGACACCAGCAGCATGGCCACAGTGAGAAGAAGGCGGTCGCGGGACGGGCTGCTGCCGCTCACACTCTTCTCCAGTTTGGGAACTTCAGGGTTATATTCATCTGTGAAGTTTGGAGAAAGAAACCAAGTATTACATTATGAATAAATCAAAGTGTAGGCTATGTGTACAATTGAGAGATAGACACAAGACAATTACAGCTACATATGGCCGTTTACCCCCAGGAACAGCAAAATTAAAAATTTTGTTTGTATGTATTTCTCTTCTAATGACCTTTTTCTACTTGAGGGATTTCATTCAAAACAAATTGCGACATTCTTGTCATTGATTAGACCAAACAGATCATGAGCCGGGGAAAGGAAGTGGGAAAGTAGATTACATTGAGTCATGATGCATTGTTTCTGGTAAATATCAAAAAACAACAAAATGAACACACAGAGCTGCTAACACATCCATCATTTGATTTAAGATAAGCTATATAAGATGTTGGATAATTAGGAATGGAGCATATAGGCTACAGTAGCTTTAAATCCCATCAAATTTCATTACAAATAAAAAAGTTGAAGTTTTGTATAGACTGTGAGTGTCTATTAAAGTTCCATTATATTTGATGAATTTGAAACTCATCTAATGTCTCAATGCATATAAATGTTGGCAAACTAATTGTCACTTTATGATGGATTTTAAGTCAGTAAGTTTGTATTCCAGGTTGACTAATGCTTTAAAGGAACTGAAAACCTGCTGGAGATAATAGATAAAGTCAACAAACATGCAACACCTGATGATTTATGAATGCTTGGTATTCTGTTTGTGTTGTCTGTGTCTAAAGCTGAAAGCATCCCATCACTCTGGTTTGTCCACGTCCAAAACACAGTATGTGTTTTTGTACAGACTTGCCATAAGGTGAAGAATATCAACTAGTGCTGCCTGAGGTGGGGCCCACAGGTCACAACAGGAGACTTACTCTGTCTCATTTAAAAAGTTACATCAGACACAAACCTGGAGTTAGATGTCCAGGCAGTGACCCGAGGAAAACACTCCATGCTTCTGCACAACAAGGCTTTTATGTTGCAACAACTTTAGTGTCTGTCAGGATGCATGTATACTGACTTCCAACAGCACAATAATCCATAATAAAACACTGGCACTATCACACAGGACAGTCCAAACTAATGTCCAAACCAGATCTTTTTCTTATATACGTATTGTCTATAACTATTACTCTTGTACATCAGAGGTAAGTCACATGAGCTGATAAAATTATTGTACTACTACAAACATATTTTCTTGCTTTGAAGATAACAACCAAGACATCAGGGTCCACAGATAAGAAGACACGACTGACGCAAATGTTGTCAGGGAAACTCTTTTTGTCCTTTTATGTATTTTTTTTATCAGTGAAACAACAGCATGGCACTGATTTGGACCTTGTTTGAGACTTTCAGGAGTGAATGCCTTTACTTTACAATACCTTAAAATTCACATTTGTCCCTGTTCCCAAAACTGGAAGTGTGTAATAATAACTAGACTCCGTAAGCTTTAAACTGTATTTTCAGTTTTGAGTGTTGGAGCAAATGCAAAAAAGTTTAGTTAGGAAAAATGCACATGAGACACTGATGTAAGCATATATTGTAGCTATAACTTAACAAAGGGCTCACGGGATAAATGTGCCCAACACCAATTTAAAACACTCACTATGTATTATGCTATTACTACATTATTTCTTTTATATTACAAAGGCGTTGTTTTTGACATCGCTGTAATATAAAGAGCTACTGACAAATTGGATGAAAGTGGACGTGTATTTAGTTTTCCGAAGCACAAATATGATGCAGAAATATAAAAACATGGATTAAAGCATATCACAGCATTGACCAGGTTGAATGACTTGCTATTTTCACAAGATATACATGTTTAACACCAAGTAAAAATACAACTCTTATATATTATGTTAATACTTAAGTATTTCTCTAATAATACAAATGCATAGTTTCTTACATAGCTGTAATATAAAGTGCTAGCACAAGTGGATCATTTTGGAAGTGTATTCAGTTTTTTTAAGAGCAGCGTTTCCAAAACACAAACATGTCACAGGCCTATGTAGGTTAAAGAGTTCATACTTGGCAGGATTATAGTCAGGTTTACAATCTTTTTTAGAAGAAGGACAAAAAACGGAATGGTCCATCATGTCATATCTATCCTGCTTTTTCGGGCCGGACACTGAAGCGGTGTGTGTGGGGGGGACGTCTGGTGCTTCAGGCCATAACAGGCAAATCAAATGTCCAGGATGTAACAGCTGACATCACAGCGCGACTGTTGGATACGGCAATCAATTTCAGAAGCCCAAAATATGCTTGACTCTGGTCTATATGAGGGATAACAGCAGACGCTCTCCTGTCCACAGTAATGCGCCCGAGGCCTTTACAGTGAGATAAGAACCAGCAGTGGTAGGCTGTTATTGAAGGAGAACAAGGCTGTCTGGTCGGATAAATCTTCTTGTGCAAACTTTGCTGCAATGAGACTCACAGAGCGGTGGAAACAACATGAAACGATGGAGCCGCCATGCGCAGTTACAGCTCTACAAGTCAGACGGGAGGTGTAATGGTGAGCGGTGCTTTCAATTGGCCCACAGTGTGTCTATTAATACCTGCAGATCAATGTCAGAGTTATACCTGAGGATAGTAGCAGGTTCCTACACTGCCAAAGGGAATGAGATTAAACTCCTGTCACAGGAAAAGGTATAGAAAGTACGGAACTATTACAGTTAATCAAAACTTGACAGCACAAGTGGTTAGTAATATTGTACAGATTGGAAGGAGAAGATAACTGCAAAAGTAAAAAAAAAAAACACAGTACACCTGCTATTAAAACCCAGTGGTTGGTGGTTAAGCCTTACATAAATCTATAAAGTGTAGTACAGTTTCTTCAAATGCCATGTTTTGAACTCCAGAGCTTTCAAAGTTTACTGGAGACCTGTGGTAACACCTGGCTGCGGACAGGGAGGGAACAAAAATAGTAAAAAGAAAGCAAACACAGTACATTTATTATAACTCGGTGCACTCAGACATGCTCATCCTCTTGGTGGAAAACAAGTGCTGAATGTGCAGCATTTCGGTGAATTTCTTTTGGCTTGTTGTGCTCAAAAAGCATGTGTAATACTGATGGAGAGGTTATTGAAAATATAAGAGCCTGCTGAGTGCATAACTACTCTGCACAAAAGAGTTTGAAACGTGGGCTGCTTTGTTACATGGCACCATGCTAGAGAGTTGAAAATGAGGCCTTGGACTAGTTCTTTGCCAAAAATTGTACAAAAGCCCTCTTATAACTTCAAAGATAGAACATAAATTTGACCAATGTTTATTAAATCCACATGGTCTGGAAATGGTTGAAATGAGCTGCTTAAATGTTAACCAAACATACATGTTATGGCAAACATACAGTCCAAAATGCACATGTGGTATTAGCCAACCAGAATTTAACCATTTACAAAAAAACGTGTCTATTGGTCTTCTACTAGATTAGACTGTATGTGAAAAGCTACACATTATTATTAACACAGAAAGTTGGCTTTATGTTAAATGAATATGGCTAAGTTACACAATGTCCGGCCGCAATCCTTTCTATAAAAAATGCAGGATATTCATCCTTACAAAACACTTACAATATAAAAATCAATTCTGTTTTCTTCAACATAAATGTTTCTCTGGAAGTGGATGTATCTCTTCTTCTTATGGCCACGCCATTTAAATAAATGCAATCTACTGCCACAAACAACACTCATCCAATCTACTCAGCTGTGTGTGTTACATAACGATCCCTGTGACGTAGAACAAGGCTAATAATAATTTACCAGGGAAGACAGCACATCCGAACATATGTGAGGAGGGAGACCGGGTCTGTGGGCCGGTCTGGTCCTGAGGGTGAGTCAGAGAGTGGGTGTCCAGCGGTCAGTGAGGGCCATCAGCTCTGGGCTCTTTTTAAGTACGTCTCTGTGAGCACACATAAGTCTGTGTGAGTCCTGATTTTGTTATTCCTCCAAATGTATTCAGCAAAATGCATCACAACGCTAGAGGCTATACTTTTTTATGATTCCCTGCCAGAGTGTTTTTATATTAAATTCTACGTAAGCTCCAGCCGGAGTTAGTGCTGAGCAATTCGCCCACAACAGAGTTTGTCCTCCCTCTACTCTTTTTCCCTTTCCTCTTGTCTATTGTCTCTCTGACTTTCACCATCTATCTATGCACTCTTGGCTCAAGAGCTCTTCTGGTGCTGGCCTTGGTCTCCATCTAAGTCTGGTCAAAGTCTCCAAGCCCTTGTTGTAGACAGCACACAGCTCCCAGGAATGAGCTGGCTAAATGATTCCTGGCAAGTGTCTTTTGTTTGAGATACGGAGAGGAGAAAAGAAAGGAAAATAGAGGCTTTATGTAACCACTCAGCTGAACAACTGACTCGCCCGCCGACATGCTTTTTCCTTAGGCAAACATGGACCTCTCATTCTTTACCAGACCTTCACTGACCCTGTGGATTTTGAAAAAGGCTTCACCTGTACTTGTGTAGGGGGTTTGTTTGAAGGAAGGATTTCATCTTTTCAGTTTGCTCATTTTAAAGTATAATTTTGGGTTTGAAGAAACACATTGTAAGAACATAAGCTGTAAAAAAAAAAAAAAAGTCCAGATGGTGCAACATAAGTATGAGTCAGTCTTAATTGGTTAAATGGATTTGCTCTTTACACACATGAAAAGCTAATTTATTTCACTTGTCATTGCAGGTCAGTACTGTCCTTGCCATACAACTTAGCTCTTCAAAAGCTTTTAGTCATAACCAGTTATGGACAGTGGATTTTCCCCTGCCAACCTTACAATAAAAAACTAACAAATAATTCCCTTCCACAATGATTGGTCGACCAATCAAACTCACATTCACAGCCAAAAATCAACCAGCATATGGGCTTGTGTTGATTTCTCACACTCAGAAGAACCGCGTCGCTCACCAAGGTTGTGTATTTTGATGTTAGGCCTGTCTGTGTAGTCGGGAGAAGTCTGACTGGAGTCATCGTCTGCCTGGGAGACTGGAAAACACAAAGAGTGAGGGAAAACAAGTTTAGAAGGATGAATTAGAAGCAGAGGTAAGAATAGGGAAAGAGGCGGCGAGAGAAAGCTCTCATTAAAACAACAACACAAAGTTAAAAACGCATTTGAGGCACCATTAAATTGTACAACAGTTATCGCAAAGCCTTAAGTGGTAACTGTGCCCCGTCACAATTAAAGAATGG
The DNA here is from genome assembly GCA_024416835.2 of Perccottus glenii. Taxonomy (NCBI): domain Eukaryota; kingdom Metazoa; phylum Chordata; class Actinopteri; order Gobiiformes; family Odontobutidae; genus Perccottus; species Perccottus glenii. The sequence goes on from CM044562.2 coordinate 9,480,117, forward strand.
ACCTCCATCTGAGAAATAAAAGCATTTGAAACCTGTGAGCAGAAAGCATAATTATGTTTTTCTTGACAACTATACATTTAGCAAATGTTTAAAAATCACACGCAAATGAGGGAGTTTATAGGTAAAAGTGATTTTGTGGGGCATTTTTAACCATTATTTGATGAAAAGGTAAGAGTGAGCCAACTGTTCTAAGCCACAATTCAAACTTGGCCTGCACCATGCTTTTCCCAAAAGCTTCAGTCAAGTATACCTGTCCTGTCAGGCCATTTACAAAACCAATAGGCTCTGGTAACTAGTGCAAGAGTAGCTCCTGACTCCATCTGACGAAACAACACACCAGGACTGCACTTCCTGAGCCGAGTGTTGCTTGACTGCTCTGTCTTTGGAATCACATCGTTACCATTTTTCACTCTCAAAACATTATGCTTTGTCGTGTATTTTATACTTACATAGTCTATTTGAACACTTGAGAAAAAGTGTGGGCCTGTGTTTTTGATGGCAAACTGTTACACTGACCTCACTGAGTAAAGGTTGAACCTTGTAAATGCACTAAACAGAGCCATTCATCCGCAAATGTGAACCGAAATACACAGAGTGGTGTACACAGTAGCTAATGTAAGCGTGGTGGACACTTCAATAGATTAGGCGTGACAGTGCAACGGGGGGTTTGTGTTAAGGTGATGTGTACACAGGGGCTGACACTGGCCTGAGTGCGGGATGTATTAGTGCTGACAAGGTTAGAGCAGAATCGGGGGGAGGCTTTCAGCGCTAGGCTCTCTGATCAAAGGCCTGCAAGGGAGAGAGCGCAGGCTACTGGGGTAAAAATAACACTGACTGCACCGAGCAGCAGGCATCCCAGAGCCAGAGAGAGTGAAGAAGAGACAGACAGTGGAGGAGAGGAAGGAGGGTGGTCAAGAGAGGCATGGAGTCTGACAGGGAGAAAGACGACTCTTTTTTTTAACTTCTTTTGTGTGGATTCACAGGAGCATGTCATTCACAGTGAGACAGAGAGGCAGCATTACTGTAATAGCACTGATACAGAGAATAACATTAAGCCATCACTCTCAGAGCTCTGCTTCGAGGAAAAAAATACTCCATCATCAAAACCTGTACAAGAGCTAGAAAAGCCTCTCACAGAGAAACAACTGTCAGACCTGAGTGAATATTTCTTTGTCTTTGTTTTGCTGTGAGTACAAAACAACAAAGCACAGGAGGGAAAAGTGCTAAGAAAATGATTTTAAATTGTGGCAAGGGATGAGATGAGAGTGAATTGAGAGGAGGCATTTAAAGGTGTGGAGGGGAAGAAAGTGGAGTTGTTTTGGCTCTCACCAGTGGAGCAGCAGACGTAAACCCGCATTCTCAGGCAGCTGTGGCCGTGGTGATGGGTGGGCGTGGCTGAAACAGAGCGACAACACAAAAATGTCAACCGTATGCCCTCTGCAGGCCACACCAACTTCAACAACCAGCCATAGGTCTGACTTCCTGAGTTTGTTCAGTTATGTCAACTTTCCACAGGAAAATATAAATAAAACTGTAGGTTTTTGCACTAATCATCAGCAAGTGCTTTGTTAAACCGGCTAAGACTTTTAATGCAATGTCATCCCTCTCTTAAAGAAAGAAAGAAAAAAAGAAATAATATTTTCTTTGTAGAGAAAAACAGTTGAGATTTTATATTTTGTAAATTGTTACATACATTTTGTTAAGACCAAAAATATTGTATTATGAATCGCTCTATATTGTAAATTAAATAGTTATTACCATCACTATCAAGGTTGAACTTGAATTTATGCATCATGGTTTGCTCAACCATACAGTAAATGTGTCTGTTTTAGCATTAGGTACAAAAGAACTGGAGTACATGAAATACACTATATGTAGTATAGTAGAGTAGAGCTAAATGTAAAATATTGTGATAACAGCCTAGTAACTGACTTGTATACATTCAAGTCTTGTTTAAGACTTGCCCTGTGGCAGCACTTAAAAATATTATAGTACATTTTTGGATGTGCAACCCTCTTTGGCTGTCCCATGACTCACAGATGTAGTAGTACTCGTGGCCCACGTTGAACTCATATCCCAGCGAAAAGGCGCTGTACCGCTGGAACTTCTCGGAGAACTTGATGGGAGCGTGGGGCGCGTGTGGCCGGTTGCACTCCCACCGTTTGGAACCCAGCAGAGGGTCGCAGGTGCGGTAGCCACTGTAGTTGACCATGTAGAGGATGTACTGCTCGGCCACAGTGCGCTCTAGTGTCCCCCGCTGGCTGGTGTTGTAGTGCGGGCAGTAGATGTCCAGATAATCGTTGACGCTGACCTGCACCGTGTAGCCCTCCCTCCGAAGCCTGACAGAAAATAAAAGACAAAATAAATTATAACTTACTTTCTGCACATGTATGATTGTTTGATCCATTTTCTACCGCTCAGTCCCGTTAGAGGTCACAGGTGACTGGAGCCTATCCCAGCAGCTTTAGGTCTTAGACGGGGTACACCCTGGACAATGGCCAGTTAGTCGCAGGGCTGACTGATGTATATGGTGCTAAAATGTTTCTTTAAGACACAGAAACTAGACTGCAGCATCAGAACGCAAAAACTCCCGATCTTCTTACTGTGAGGCAGGAACGTTAACCACTCTGCCATCGTGCACTCCTATTTGTATTCATCTTTTTTGGCAATTTTGTTATTTGACAAAAAATATTTTTTTATTTTACAAAGAAATGTGCAGCATTTGTGAAAAAAAAGGGCAGTGTTTCAACTCATTTCAGAAAATCGTGGAAAAATTGTGAGTTGAGTGAATCGTTACATCCCTATAAACCTCACTTTATTTTTGCTTCATGAATAACTTTATAACTCATCAATTACCATAAAATGTTCTTTTACTTCTCTTCCTTTCAACAAGGTGAAAAATAGTACAATCATTTCACTGCTCTAGGTAAAATCAAAGTACAATAAGTACAGACTTTCCCCTTTGTGGATTTTAACATGCTGTTCTTTCAGGAATGATTACACCTTTACCCCCTCTGCATCTAAAAACACACTTTTTTTAGTCTAAATGCCTCATGGCGGGAGCTGAAAATGGTGCTGCGAATGATAATCTGCACCCCTGTGTCTCCCCCCGAGCCAGCCACAGGGCAGGTCAGTGAGGCGGAAGGAGACCCTGTCAAAGCAATGTATACTCTGGCTGCGGGCGAGGCGGTACATATGATGGGCCAAACTCCCCTGGCAACAGTCGTCATGGACCAGCAGGTTGTTAGCAGGTCACTCTAAAGCTCGACTGAGTGTATGTGTATAGCCACAGATAGCCTTCATTCTCTTTTTGCATTTGCCTCAGGTCTATGAATATATGAACCTAGCTTTACAAAGAAAAACACAAAGAAATGGTTCACTGAACACAAAACCATGTAGGAAATACAGGAAGAGAGTCAGACATTTGTAGTTCTGCACACTCCCCACAGAGCCTTACTGTTAAAAATAAACATCTGTAAAACGACAAGAAACACACAACAGGCCCAAAGTCCTCTTGTTCATTGTCTTTTACAAACATAGACTTTTGGTTATCCATATTTCAGGAGCATTAGTAATTTAAAACATATGGAAGAGGTGTACATTTGATTTCTGCTTCAACATGACAAGCAGAAATGACAAAAATCTTAATCCAAATTCAATCCACATTCATAATTTTAGGCAAATCTCAAAACAATTTCAAGTGGAGAGCAACAAGGCAACACCAGTAGATTCATCCTGATTTTTTTGTAAATACATAAAGTGAAATGTCAAGAGGATTTTAACAGTCTACTGCTGTATGAGTGCTCCTCTGCAAACCTGGATGAAATAATGTGTTATGATTTTGCATCAGGGCTCCACGCTGAGGCCCTCATGGTATTTAATCCTAAGTATATGTAAATTACACAGTGTGTAATTAGACAAAGTAGGAGTCATTAGAGGCTCCTGCAGGTGAGCAGATGAGCGGGGAATCATCTTTAGCTGCAGTCAAGTGTAACCTTCATCAGACACCCATGTAATGACACGTTTAAACCAGTAGGTGGAGGTATTGTGCTGTGAAACGCTCACACAGCAGGCCTCCTCTGGAGTCATTTGTCTTCTCCTCGTTCTTTCTCACACATTATCCCATTTACAACCATCCATCACTGTGTATGAATTATAGCTACACGTGGAAACAAAACGCTGAGGACACTAACAAACATAAACCATGCTTACATTACTAGGCCAGGCCCCCGGAGAGATCACGATTCAATTACAAAACCAGCATCAGAAATGTCACAACACCTCTGTCTCCTTCACGTCTCACTATCTTTGTCAGGGTGGCACTACAACTGTTTCTTTTTTCTGGAAATGTACCCTTTTTTTTCTTCCCCTTTCTTTTGTTCGTTTGCTGAAGCAGATGAATATCAATTCTCTTAACCGCTGTTCTTTTTTGGCCCATCAATCTTATCTGTGCTTTCTATCGCTGCCGCTCAGATGTGAGATGACAGACTTTTGTCTTGCAGTGTTACGGGGAACAGACAACACAGCCATGCTTCAAAGGGACTATATTTAGAGAGGGGGGGTGCATGCAAGTTGGTGTGGAAGAGAGTGGAGGGGTAGATAAAGTGGTACAATGGGTGTGGGATTGATGGGATGGTAAGGAGACAGAGGCGAGATGAAAGCAGGGGAAAAGGAGATGTGTTGAATATGAAAACATGCCGCGAGGAAAAATCCTGGATGTGAGCGGAGTGTAAAAAGTGTTGGAGTGACACAGTCATTGAGAAATATAGAAGAGAGGACAGCAATGTGCAGTGGGTAGACCTGCCAGGTGACAAAAGTTGGATAGACACAGAGAAGAGTATTTGTATGACTGACATATATTTTGAGTTTTTTAGATGCTACTGAGATAGAAATGTATGGATTTATGTATATTTTGAATTGTGATAGTCAAGATGACCCAGTTTGGAGAAGCAGACAGGAGAAGTAAAACCAAGACTATACACACAGAAAAATAATGGTTCTTCAGGGGTTCTTTGTGGTGGATATGGTGCTATATAGCACCACTACCATTTAAAGAACCTATAGCACCAATTGACAAAGGTGCTGTATAGCACCTCTTTTGGTTCTACATAGCACCATTTGACAAAGGTGCTGTATAGCACCTCTTATGGTTCTACATAGCACCAATTGACAAAGGTGCTGTATAGCACCTCTTATGGTTCTACATAGCATCATTTGACAAAGGTGCTTTATAGCACCTCTTATGGTTCTACATAGCACCATTTGACAAAGGTGCTGAATAGCACCTTTAAAGATAAGTGCTATATAGCACTTAAAGTGGTTCCCCTATGATTACGAGCCAAAGAACCACCTTTAGTGCTATTTAGCACCTTTTTTTTTTGAGTGTACTATGCACTTGTGGAAGGCTGATTGAATTTCTAACGCTATATTGTTGAGGGAGAGTACTAGTGTAGCTAGCTATAGGGTTTAAGATTGTAAAAATGTTGTACAGAAAATAATGGCACGTTGATACAAGTTAAAGCGTAAATATCAGTAACTGGACCGATGTTATAGTTGAACAAAACAACAATTTAGGCTGTGCCAACTGCAGTGTTGTGCCTGAACGCGTTCATTGAACGATAGTTCATATTTTGGGCGAACGTGAACTGAACGTGCTGTATTACTGCCTGATGAACGTTACTGTGAACTCGTTCATTCTGTGAACGGCACGCTCTCTCAGGTTAACGTCTTCAAATAGGGTGCCAGATTTCTATAGAGCCTTCCAGGCGAAAACCCGGCTAAAACACACCGCAAACCAGCCGCAAACGGGTCTTAATATGTAGCGAAAAAACACCAAATCTGGCAACACCAGCCACCTGTGTCGCACCGTCCACGCATGCGTGACGCGTCATCAAAAAAAAAAAAGCATGGAGGCGACAGCAGCATGTAGCAAGGCGTATGATAATTTAAAATAATTTTATGATGTTTATGACAAGAGTTCAACCTTAATTTCCTACTTCAGCCTGGTTCCTACCTCATTTTGTGTTAGTAGAGGGTTTTACTATTCATGAAACTTGTTTGTTGAACCTGCCTGGTATATTTTTCCAGGATTTCAATATTCTGTTTTAGCATGTGGACAATGGAAAATTATTAAAATTGAAAAATGTTTGCACCTTAATGATTACTGTCCTGTTTTTCTTTTAATAATTCCTCATTAAAAAAGACCATTCAAGCAGCACGTTTTTCTGCTTATAATTGCTGTCTGTGATTCTATATGGGCTGTGGCAATAATTTTGAAAAATAATAGCTCACAGCAACATATGGAAAAAAAGAACTATGAACTAGTTCATTTTTTGGAACTGTGAACTTAGTTCAAAATTTTGAAGTTTGAACTATGAACTGAACTAGTTCATTTTAAAATTTGTGAACTGAACTTTGAACTAGTTCTTGTAGAAAGTGAACTTTCCCAACACTGGCCAACTGTTTCTAAGATGTACAGGAGTACAGTCAGCCAACTGTTCATGTGGTGCCAGCTGATGCTCAATGAACATGTTCATTGGCAAACAGCTTGTCAATGATTTATCAAAGCTGCAAGCCCTTGATTTTTACATTTAAAAAAGATCATCAGATGTTATTAATGCTTAATGCTAGTTCAGTTATCTAAAGGGGTCTTAGATTTTACATGCACAATTTCAGTTTTTCATCTAAAGCAACTGAGCTATTCAAAATATACTTCATTATATCATTTATGTGATTTTCATTATTTAGTCCAATAACTCCTGTGTTGTTGTTTTTTTGCTAGTGTTGTAATGGCTACTATCAACATGCATGTAATATAATAACTATATAACTACTTTTTTCACTCTCACTTTACAACGACTGGAGTAATTCTAACACTGCAATTATCTGTTGCTGCATTTGCATCCTATCTGCGAGTCACAGAGAGGACTGTGTGAGAATGTTTGGAGCTGTTCTATGAATGATGGATTGGTGGATTACTGTTCAATAAGTGCTCATCATTTAATTAATTAGTCTGTTAATGATTTTGACACCAAACGAGCAAATTAATAATCCGGTTTGCAGTTGGTGTGATTGCAATGCAACATAAGTCAGCGAGGGCAAGTGTATGAAAAAGATGAAGACAAGGCAGTTGCTACGACCAACACTACCAGGCTTAGCTTTTTTCCCCTTTATCTCACTTTTTTTGTCACTCATTGAAAATATGAGATTAATATGATTGTTCCTAAGACAAGCTAAATATGGTCATAGAAATAGGCTTGTTATGTTGTGTCTCTGTAGAGCAGGCTTTTGACATTTGGACCAATTAGTAACTAACCTAAATCCTCACTTGACGGATCACAGATGATATTATCATCTTTCATCTGCATTTTCAGATTACTTTCTGGAGTTAAAACCAATAACCCAAAATATGCATGTACATTTGAATTAAAAAATTAAGTATTTTCAGCACTTTTAAGTATAAACCTTCTGATAAATAAACAATATGAAAACAGGACATATAGTATGATCTTGCTTTTTTCAAGACTGGGATATGACATGAGTTTTTCTGTGCAACATGTGATTGATTGTAATTGGTTACTCGCTCTGACAGCCACACACCAGTCAGCTTATTTGTTTCAGAGGCGCTGTCAGTGTATGGAGAGAGCAGGACAAAGACGCCAGGGGGAGAAGATCATTTTGGGCGAGGAGGAGAAAGTGAGGTGGTGCAGACAGAATAGAAACATACGGCAGACTAAAAGGGTGGAGGCGGGAAGTCCCTCAAGGTGTTTGCTGTTATATAAGCAGTCCACTTAGTGGCACAAGACAGAAGGGTTGCAGGGCTGGAGGTAGGAGGAAGGAGGTGAGAAGAGATTTAATAACTTTAGCTGGTGAGAGAAAATGCTGTGAATGATGACAACAAAGAGAACGGCGCTGTATGAGAGACACGAGGCGAGACAGAGATGTAGCATTCCCCGAGGAGGAACATATATGTGGTAAAAGTGCATAAAAAAGACTGATGGCTCTCATTCTGTCTTTCTCCCTTTCTCTTCCTGTGGCTCCACTTTCTGCTGTGCATTGTCTCTGCTGTGGTTTTGCTGTCTCATCATCATTTTCTTATGAGTGGGAGTGCTGCTAGTTAGTAAAGGCTGCACAGGCTCGTGAAGACTGCCACAAGAGAGAAGAGAAAAGAGAAGGAAAAAACCACCAAGACTGAGACAAAGATAGCACCGGTGCACCTTTCACATGCGCGCTTAGAAAGCCCTTTGGAGAATACCTCCAGTATCAATAAATAACAACGGACGGTGGTGCTACAACTAAAGACTTTAGAAATATACAGTGGTCAGGAACAATGCATCCGTTAAAGGGCAGAAAAGCTCATGTGTGACTAAAAACATAGATAATCAGGAAAGAAAAGTTATATAATAAGGCTGCAGACAAGACAAAACTACTCATTTATTCTTCTCATTCATTTATTGCATTTTCCTGTTACAGTTGTAGTTTTTTCTTGTTACAATTCCTTCTGGGTGCATTGTTTGTGTATTCTATATTTTTCTTAGCAACAATGGCCAACATATTGACCGCTGAATAAAATATTTGACATGTGTTCCTGATGGTCTCAAGTAACTATTGTTTTTTCCTTGCACAGATTCAGCCTATATTAGTGTCAGGGGCTCTGGCTGTTTTCAACAATCCATTAAAACAGCTGGAGGATACAAGCTACTGTTTTTGACACAGCTGGACTTGACGCTGGAAAGGCATGTAATAGCTCCTGACTGTGAAAGGAAATAAAACACTAGCACTTTCGAGCTCTTCAGAGCTATTCAAAGCAACGGCACAGATTTACAACTGTTGACTTTATCAAGTTATCTGAGAAGATGTAGTGTGGAAATCCTAAATTAAATACATATAACATTTGAAACCTTCTCAGTAACCTTTCAAAGATCAGTTTTCTAATATGAGCTCCTCGCTGCATCTAAAATAGCACCAGAGAAACCGTCTGAATGAAAATACGGCAGACTTCCCACTCCAGACCAATAATCAAATTCACCATTTATTGTTGTTTTCAAATGTCGGCTTTGCTTTATCATTATTACTTTTCCAAAATGGCTGTCGTGAAAAATTGCTTCATTACACTTTTCGTTTAAGTAATTGCACTCACTCCAGTAGTTTGTCAGTGTCGTGTGTTTCTCAGTGTTGTGGTTGCTTTTTTCCAATAGAGCTGAGGTCAGCACGCATTTGTCATTAATGACCTTAAAAACACTTCTCTCGTGGGTAATCAACTCAGGGCTCATCAAGAGGATGAACTGGCAAAGCGTGAAACGATGTGACTTACTGTAGATGCCACTCACTATAGTCGTCTGTTTATTACCTCCAGGATCCCTCCTAACACGTCCCTCAGCGGATACGAGCCTGGCTGTTTTTCTCTGTACCTCAGCACCAGCGCACATTAGTCGAGCACATGCACCAAACTAAAAGGTGTATGCAAACGCAGTATCCACTGAGAGTCAACCCTGATTGAGTTAACGTCGCAATTAACAGGCTGCTTTACAGTGTTTTCGATCCAAAATGGAGGATTCAGGGAGAAACAAGTGCTGAGCCAGTTTGTGAGAAGAGGCAAACGCTGCAATTCTCTTCTAGTACTATTAGACCGCTGGGAGTCATCCAACAGTTTGTCCACACCCCGCGTCCGGGCCAGGCAGCAAGAACCCTTTTCATATTTACCTTCCTCCATAAAACACTGCAAAGTTTATTCCCTGGCCTAACACCTTTGCTTCTTTCATTTTAAAGCTGCACCACATTTCTTTGCTTGTGTCTATTTGCTCAGTTTTTATTTAAAGCTTGGCTCCCAGTGACACTGTAAACATTTACAGACACATCGAAGCTATCCTGTACTGCAGCGGCCATCTGTTGACCCCTACATACCTGCAGTATATGGCTCCACTGTTCAATGTAATTAAAAGTCTTCCTCAAGGACACCGAGACCCAAAAGCAATTCCTGTTTATCCCAATGCTGTCACTTTATCAGCAGTTTATCAGTTTCAACTGATCATCAGTCTGCTTCCTGAAATGACCCCATTTGAGTGGATTTAACATATTTTTTCAGTGTAAACTCATCAGTCTGAGGCTCACGTCTCTGAGCTGTTCATTACTGAGAAATGTTCAAATGCCAATGCTTTCAAATGTGTTAATTAGCACTGTAATTAACACTTACATGTTGATGTCGCCAGATCGCAGCGTTTGCATTGCTCGGTCGTGATGGCAGTAACTCAAACATGTACAGAAATATAGATTCCACCTTTAATGTGATCATTTATTCATTCATTCATTTCTTTTGATGAGAGGTCAGTTTAGTCTCAGCTAAAGAAGTGTAGCAGCTCATGGGGCAGTTTCCAGGACTGAAAAATGGAATCTTTCACTTAAAGGACGGTGTTCCACCTCAGAGTAGAGATGCCTGTCGTCTCTGTACCCCCCAGCCTTGCTCGGGGCATGCCGCGTGGGGCAGCTGCAGGATTCTGTACAAATGTAAAGTGTTTTTTAAGCTAACTAAACTCAGCCAAATGCATATCTGAGTCAGAGATGATGTGAGAATGAGTCAGGGTTGTGGTGTAGCATGTGTTAAATTGCACATACGTAGAAAACAGCAGCAGATAAACAACTTTTTATCGACTGATTAAAGATCCTGCTGCTTAACAATAATTAAAGGGGAATTGAGTCGTTTAGTAAAGTGATTGCAGTATGATTGCAATCACAGTTTTTTAATCCAACCTGGATGCTTAGGATCAAACAGATTTGTAAGAGTAACAGAGTAAGTGAGAGGGGGGCTCAGTGGTAGAGTGGTCGTCCTTCAACCGGAAGGTAGGCGGTTCGATTCCCACTCTCCCCACAGTTCATACTGTCTTTGTGTCCTTGGGCAAGACACTTAACCTACCTTGCCTCCAGTGGTGTTCCAGCTGTGACACTGGTGAATAGAAGCTCAATGGAAGTTGCTTTGAATGAAAGCATCAAATGTAAATGTAGATATAACACTGGTGAGTGGAAGTCGCTTTGGATAAGCGTCTGATAAATGACTAAATGTAAAATGTAAATTGTTAAAATTAACACTTGCCTCTAAGTCTTAAACCAGACAAAATATTTTCATTCAGTTTATGGTAGAAAATATTAACAGCAAATCACTCCCTGCCATGTTTGCATATGTAAAATTGCCGTAAAGCATTTAAAAACTTTATTATTACAGTACTGTATATCAGAATCAGATCAGAAAAAATTGTCCTCAATTACTGTGAATAACAGGTATGCCACTCCCGTTTAGAGTGCACTTCATAATCAAACCAAAACCCCTATAAAAGTCATTAATGGCTTTTACTTTTCTAGCAGCATCATGGTGTGCATTTGTATAACCACTAAACAGTCAGGGCAACGGGAACGGTGTGTTTTCAAATTATTCTTCCTCTTCCTAATGTCTGCCTTCTACAGCTTTAATTAACTCAGGCCTATAAAAATTAATAAAGCGATACAAAAGTCACTAAAATGACTAAGCAGTCTGGGATGAAGAAATTATTTCAAGTCTGCTGCTTCCTAAAACGTAGAAGCTATGATTTTAGAAATACAGGCTGACATTAGTTTGCATTTGAATCACAAAGTCAAAGCAAAGGGCAATCTGTATTGGCTTGTTGGCTCAATGGGCAGCTTGTTTGAATTGTTGCAGTGAAAGGAAAGAGGGAAAAAAACTGATCATGATCAACATAATAATGGTATTTCCGACACTCCGACCTCTGATTAAATCACTTGCAAAGCATCATGGGATTACTGGCAGCCCGTTCCGAGGAAATACGAATAGGCATAAATCCCATTGATTAATCTATGTGGCTTAAGCCGCACTTTACTTTCTAGACATCCACCGAAGAAAGTTTAAATATCAAACAGAAATATGGATGACACAGTTGAATATTAAACTGTGGCTCTGCTCCAACCAGACGCTTTGCATAAAAGAAATATAATGGACCAAAGGCTTTTTTTCTCTCATTTTATTACTGTCAAATATATTTCCAGTGACCTCTTGTAACTGTTTTTGTGGCTCTTATCATGCACTGGTCTTTGTGTCCAGCACGGATGTGAAAAACAAAACTTCAATTTTTTGACAGTTCAAAGTGATATTTAAATTACTGGAGCTCTGTTATTTGTTTTACACAGGAGTCTTTGTATAACACCATAAAACATGTAATACTTGTCAAAGTATTGACAGTATGCAGAAATAAAGATAATGCTATGGTTTAAACGAGAAGAAAAACAGCTCTTCTAAGCTTAAGTGGAAAGTATTTAGTGTGACCTCCTCTACAGTACACTTAATACATTGAGATGGTCGTTTCTCAAAAAAAAAAACAGTCTGAATTCTCTGAATGGAGTAAATGCATTTGAAGAAACAGGAGAGGTCAATACCAAAACCAGACAGAGATGCCAAAAAAACTTTGAAAAAAAAATGTGTAAAGGCACAGGAGTGTATCCTCTCACTGGTGGTGGAATACAGTCTTGTCCAGTCATATCTAAGGGTATACCTCCCAAAATACTATCTACCTCACAGGGAAATAATGCACTGTAAAGGTACTTCTGAACAGATTTATTTGTTCCCATCCAAAGCTCATACAGTAACCATCCACAACTAGCACATACAACCCTACCTTTGAAAAATAAAAAATATGTACTTATGTTACTGCCATCATTTCTTCTGGATAACACAGGGGTCTCCAACCCCCGGGCCGCGGACCAGTACCGGTCTGTAGGTCATTTGGTACCGGGCCGCAGAGAAAGAATAAATAACTTACATTATTTTTGTTTTATTTATTATCTGAGTCTGAACGACGTTTTATTTTGAAAAATGACTGGATTCCCTCTATTACATCTGTCACTCTTGACGCTTGTCAATATATATATATATATAAATATGTATATCAATAAATATATATATAAAATCAGTGCAACTATGTTATGTGACAGGAATCCTTGTTCTTGTATTGAGAGCGACCTGGAGAAGTTGACCATGCTCAGGGTCATTCGGAAAAGTCATCCATCCTACTGCCTTGTCGTGATTATGTCCTGTGACAAGCGGCGATAACAACAGTCCATCTCTCTCAAGGTGAGGCCTTAATTGAACCTGGCCATTAAAGGCTTGATCGCTCACATCTGCTCCGGCTCATCCCACAGACACCTTCTGATTGGCCAAACCCCAGTTCAACATCTTTACTTTGTGTTCACTATGTGGAGATGATGCAGCCTTCCCTTTCACTTTGTCTATGCATTTTGACATGATTTTGGGAAATGTGCAAACAAAATCAAAACTGACACCTTATTTGACTGACATAAACATATTAGGATGAAAAACATGTTTAAATCTACTGTGGCAGTCTGTTTATTTAGAGATACATACAGTATAAGCGGACAGTCAAATGTAAAACAGATGCCAGGCAGGGTTATGGTTATTGTACTGTAAATAGATTAACTGACCTGGCGCCCCAATTTACTGCAAGAAAATTGTATGTAGTAAACAGCAGATGGGATGCTGCATAAACCTTTCTTACTGCACCAAGCAGCATTTGATGTTTTTTTAAAAGCCCATGGCTATCGTCCAAACCATTTGCCACACATTTAATTAGATAAAAACTTTTCCTCCATCCATCACTTTGAAAACTAATTTGAATTGAGTCGTTATTTTTCTCAAAATAATTAAAGCAGTCTTATATTGTTTAGGAATGGACAGAAATGGATCATCTTTCACCCAATCGATCACATGTTTATAAAATATCTGCTCCATAATAAGATTTTAGACTGATGTGAGTTCAATAAATAGATAAATAAGCAAACACAGGAAAATGTTACAAAGTGAACATTTAACAATAACGTTCAAGAACAAATGCTACGATGGTGTTTTATTATAAACCATCATTGAACGATCTAAAGAGTGTGAGGAATGGCAAGAAGACATTTCATAGAAGAATCAACATCAACAATCAATGTCCTTCCACCTGGTATTGATCCAGGGATGTGCTCAAACCAGTCCATCCTGAGGTTAAAATCCACTGCATGTGAGTCGCTCATATTGAATTAGGACTCTCAGACTTAAACAGCTCTTCTGACTGTATACTGATCAAGGCTCTACGTTGTGTCTGTGTTTCACTACAAGAACATGCCAGTATTGATTTTCTTTGTGGTCTACTGTCAGCTTCGATGTATGGGATGCTCTCCATTGAAAAAGGCTGAGGCAGGGAGACAGACAGTGAGGTTCAGCAGAAGGACTGTGACACACAAAAGGAGGACTCGTCTGGATGAGCACGGCCACAGTCAGGGAGCCAGCCCACTGCCAACAACACGGCCAAACAAAGTGCTTATCGAGGCTATCTCCAACTGTCTGGAACCTGACAAGGCGGGCAAAGGGCCAACGACACTCACATTGGGTTGTGGTGTGTTTAGGAGGTAGATTCATCTTTTTTCATCTCCCACTGCTTTAGGCAGAGAGCCCTGAAAGCCCACAGACAACCAATGTAGAGCCACAGCTATGGAAGAGCTAGTCTTATGAGTTACCAAGTTAGCTATTGCTATTTGAGTGGATGTTATTAGTGATTGTGAAGAGTGCTTATAATGCTAATAAAGTAATGTCGATGACCAATAAAACTATCAGTGAAACTCAGTCCGTATTAAAGCATGTTGTAGGAGTCTCATTAATCCCAAACAACTCCAGTCTGCTATTACATTTCAAATGTGACCAGGCCTGTAACAACATATACTGTAATATTAATGTACAGATGGAACTATAGAAACCTATTAAGTACATTATTGAGTTCCTTAAGTAATCCTTTTAAATGACAACAAAAACAATTAAATCTGAACTTTAAAATAACCAAATGTTTTGACTTTTTTAAATCTTAGGAGTCATTGCCAAGATTTTGATCCAATTTCAACCTTTGATCATGATGTCTATTGATTTCTTTACTATTTCTTAGTTTACAGTTAGTGATGGGCAAAAACTGGATTCAGGCACGAGTGTGAGTGTAGGCTTTATATTCCCAGAAAAATGATAAGATTCTGTTTTTACAAAGGTAATAAAACTTTAATTTTACATTTATACTGTTGTTCTGTGTTTGCAATGTTAATTTAATTATTAATTTATAGTGAGCTGCATTTTAATCTATGTATACCCTATTTACACTTTGATTTATCATCTGTACACAAACTCAAGCATAGGGGCTAATGTTTAACACAACATACCCACAACACATAGGTAAACAATATAACAAAAGCACAATCCAGGGAGATGCACTTAAGCCATGGGACAACAGAGCCACTCCTATTATCACCTAAAAGCGGGCTATGCTCTCTTTGAAGTCCTGTATGTGAGAGGCTGGCCTACTCTCACAGGAAGTCCACCACAGTGGGGAGTTCACTTTCAAAAACCTCAGTGTTTAAACCGTTACTGGCTCGGGCACACATCCTGAATCGCTTTGTGAGAATAACTGAGAGTGAGAGAAGGACAGATGGAAAGAAAAAGAGAGCAATTTTAACTGGGCAATTCTTGGGCCACCTAATGAGCGCCGAGAATGATCTGCACTTTTATCAGTATGCGCCAACTGCAGGGTTTTGTGTAAGCCTGGCGCCACCTTTAATACTCTCAACAGTGCTTTGAAAATTTAACCCCACAGCAAAGTAAATAAATCAAGGCGTTGTATATGATAAACTTGGGGTTAGTGGGCCTGATTTGTCCTAAGGTGGGTCTTATGTAGCATTTCTCTCTTTCAATCCTCCCGTGCTGTTGGTCTTGACTACCACATTAACATATACAGGCTCTCTTATCATTAATATCCTCTTTTTGCATCCACAAATACTGCTGAACACTTCCTAGCAGGCCTCCATAAATAATTTACTAATTTTCTTAAAATAAAACACAGCCCTTTAAAGTATATCCTCTTTTCTCTGTGCAAACAAGCCCCCAGCTCGCACGGCAGAGTGGTCATGGAGTTATTATTTACACGTTCCACCAGCGAGCACTGATAGGCGCTGCTATAGAAAGGAAAACTTGTGTACGGTTGAGGAGTCTGCTCGGGTAACATGTCCAGCCGTGGCCCATTAGCAGGTGATGCCAGGCGTGCATGTTCAAAGCTGCTCCCAGTGGTACAACGGGCCGTTCTCTGTTGAATAATTGACCGTGAGCAGCCCGCGTTTTCTCACTTTATTCTACTTTTTTAATCGCTACGTCACATGCACTTCTCTATTGATCCCATTTTCCCATCCATTTTCTTACAATCCCCATTCAATCAGTCTACCAGAGCTGTGAGTTGTGAAGGTTGCCAGGTACTTATGCAACCGATAAAGAGGGGAGCATTTCAAAAGCTTTCTGACATGTGACATCCATTTTGACGAGTTCCAGAAAAAAATCCTCACATCCCAGCTGCTCTCAGGATGTGAAGAAGCCAGAAATGCTACATGTTTGTTGTTATTTAAACATCTTCAATAAATGGAGAGCAGATTTGAGTGGACTGTTGAGTGAATGTTGAGGAGGATGAAGGATGAAGATAGACATGGAACAAAGTGAAGGACGACAGCGAGAGATGATGGTGCTCACGGAAATACACCTGCTTTCTCTCAATCGCGACAATCCCTCCTTGAGAATATGGAAAAGCCCCTTTTAGAACGTCTTTGTGATCTGATAATACATTACCCAGAGAAATCAGATCTAATTCAAAGAGCTCTGCCTCGTCCCCAGTGTGGCGCGCAGCATCTGGCCGGAGCCGTTAATGAATGCTGCCTCATGCCATCTCCTAATGGAATTGCCTTGTGTAGGAGTTCACTCCTGTGACATGGACTCAGCAGTGGCCAAAAGATTACTACAAAGATTAGAAGACAGAATAAACACGCGGATGTGCATGACAGGCAGCCAGGCCTCTAGATCACACATTAGATAATTGGTGCAAAAAGAAAAAGCTCCTTGTCTGCCTGGCGTTCAGTCACACCTCTGCAGTGAAAACCATTTGAGGAAGCTGAAGAAAAGCCACCATGCTCTGTGTTGTCTGTGGTAATCATGCTTGTGAGACTGTGATGGGCTTAAAGGCAGCAGATAGTTAGCAGTTCCTCATATGGCTGGTTAGTTTGGGGAGAAATTCTCTAGAGCTTACTTTCAAGCAACAACAGATACAAATTCATGCAAGACAAGCACACAGGCTTTCTTTCTCTATCCAAAACAAACACCCTTTCACTCTATTAAACATGCCTCTCTCATTGTGCCAGAGCAGCTTGTGTTTTTTTTACTGTTCTTCACTCAACACTATCGCTTGCTCCATCTACAATGTGTACTTCTATCTGCCTCCATCTCAACCCTCTCACAGCCCCTGCGAATGGGCTTGTGCCCTTTCATAATTCATGGAGTTGTTCTTATGGCTCAGGCAGCCATGTCGGATGTGAATCTGTGCGCTTCAAAGGTTCACTCAGCCGCTGCTGCTAGAGCCAGGAGGCTACTGTTGGAGGCATACAGCGCTCAGTCAACAAGCTCAGTCCCACCTGCACAGGTCGCACCACACATGCAAATTCATTCCTCTTCAGTTTTATGACATTGTTATACCTAGATTGAAACGAGTACACCGTCTGCTTTCGTTCTAACAAAGTGTGGCTCTTTACTTACTACTAAACTCATTGCTAAACAGTAAAAATATGGGATCAAACCCTGAACTCACCATCACAAACAACAATTGGAACACATTGTGAGGATCCTGTTCTGGAAAGACTCATCTGTCAATGGCATGGCTGGACAGTGATATGGCTTTGAATGCACCGGCAAATGCAGAAGAAGTCAATGTTAGTTACAGCGTCCTCCCCAGAGAGATCAATCCATTCATTTCATATGCAGAGGAGCCTTCCTTAAAAAATCTTAAAAACAGCCTTAAGTTAAATAAGACTGACTTGTTTTTATTGCTTTTTTGTTTAGTGAGATGACTATGACATGAGCAAACACCCAAATGCTCTTTGCATACGTACATAAATCCTAATAACATTAAACACACACACCCTTAAATGCTAAGCACACAGCTGGGTGTTTCTTTTCTCACACAGCCTGTCTGAATGAGTGACAACTTTGTGGACACATTTGAAAACAACAACTCAAACACAGGCCAACTCCAACAGAATAAAAAGGAGACTTGTTAGGGACCTTAATCAATGTTAATCACTGCAGACTCGCCTATGTGTCAACACTGCGACAACGAGCAGAAGGGAAAAGAAAGATAGACCATACAACAGAGAGGGAGACGAGCTGGGTGGAGTGGGGCGGAGGGGGAAATGTAAAATGGTAGCCAAAAATATACACCGCTGCCCATGGAGCAGTGAAGCCAGTGAAGTTTTGATGTATTTTATCTTGTTTTTCAAGGTCTGTTTTGCTGAGCCTTGGTGGGAGATGTGGTCTGGGCAACGGGTTTAATTTCAGCTGGGGGGCAGGCAGGAGGGCCGAAGAGGGGACAGAGGCAGGGGTATAGAGGGCACTGAGCAGTAGGATGCAAGACGGCAGTGAAAGATAGAGAAGAAGCATAGAAAAAGAAAGAAATATAGAAAGGGAGATAAGAATTGAGTCGAATGAGGGAAAAGCTTGCCCAAGCATGGAGATAGCGAAGAGGTGAACGCTTTAAGCCAAGCAGAAGAAAAGAACACCGAGACGGAGGGCAGCAAAGGAAAGAAAATTGAAAGATGAGAGAGGAGATTGTTAAGGAAAGATGTGTAATGCATAAATAACTGTGACAAAGGCATTTGTTGAATGTGTCATAAATGCGCAGTTGTCTTTGAAGTTGGATCAGGAGGGCCAAGGTGAACGGCAGCCGCTGGGAAGGAGGCCACAGATTACGGCTAACAGGAAGATTGTGTTTATCAATTTGTAATACAATTGTGTGTGTTATGGAAAAGGCTGTGGCCTTCGCGGTACAACCAAAACTTTTTTGTGTAGCCAGAGGAAGTGCAGCCAGAGGAAGTGCACGAGGAATGGCAAATTGTGATTAGAATTTCAGATAGAGACAGCCAGGCTGCTTTGCTGGAATTCCTGGCGGCCTGTGTGTAGTGAGGCACCTCTGAATGTGACTTTAAGCAAGTAAAGATGGAGCACTTTAACAACCTGGTAAACCGAGGGATAGCTGTGAGTCACTCATACGACAGGAGGTAGTTTAGGCTGTGCTCACACTTTGCATGTTTGGTTCGGTTAAAACAAACCAAACCTCTGTTAGTTCATTTGATTCAATTGTGAAAGCGATGGTGATTTGGTCTGATGTAGAAGATGGCATTGTTTCGGTTCAAACTCAAGAAAACACAACAACAACCTAACGTGCAGATCAAGGAAAACAAAAGCAGGGTTCAGCGATGGAGGTGTGTGACCTTGTCGATCAAACAGGCTTCACTTCATATTATAGAAACGCACGAGCATCTTGTTTATCGGGAGAGCGTCCATCTGGCAGGGAGTGATGGCTGTCAGAACGGAGGTATCAGCAGCAGGAGAAGAGGTGAGCAGTGACAGGGACGAGCAGATGGAAGGGCAGAGATCACATAGAGAGTGGCCCAAGAGCGATATGGAAGTAAATAAAAGAGATTGCCTTAAGCCTACGCTCAGTTTAGATTTCTGCTCGGACATTTTTAGTGTTAAATGGTCCAACATCCGACTTATTGCGTGAACTGCTGACAGCCCTGGAATAACCCCCTTACTTATATTCCCAGTGTATATTACTGTTTATATGACTGTGCCCAGCCCTCTGCACATCTTGAAAGAATACTGCTTGCAAAGAACAACACACAAACATAGCAACATGACAAGCTCAGTGTTGTTACATGACATATGCATACATTTATAGGTTAATGTATGAGAAGATAATAATAATAGGTTGTGTCACTGCATACATACTTCTAAGGTCTAATACTTCCCTAATTCGCTCCTTCATTCAAGTCAGTGGTGCCTTTGATGTTTGTGCCAGTGCCTGGAATAAATGAAGGGCTTTTATTTGTATCTATTTGTTTCATTGCAATGGTTTCTACTCAGATCATGACTGAAAAAGAACAACATCAAAATGACATGCTTTTGTTTAGAGTCAAACTCAGGTGTCCTTGCAAAAGGAATCACAGTTGTAAATAATTCAGGACTATATTATGGAAGTGTAACCAAATGAATGAACCAAATCTTTGTAAAGATATCAAATAATGTTCAGGGTGTAGTTTAAATGTAGCCATAAACAAGAAAACAAAGCCCAAAAGCATGAGTGACATGAGGGTAGCCTCCCCTGTCCCACCTTGTGTCAATCTTTATGATCGCCTGTCCCCCATCTTTTCTAGCATTACCACGGTAACCTTCAGCACCAGACCTAAGTGGAGATGATGAATTGAGACAGAGAGCTGAGAAAGGACGAAGATTGGCAAACAAAGGCCCCTGATGAAAAATGACAAACATCCAGAAGAAAAGAAAGAAAGGGAGAGGAAGTAAAAAGTGCACAGAGGGAGGAAAGGTGACATTGGTATGAGGAGTGTTCAGAGGAGAAGCAAGGCGCTGGCTTTTAGCTGGAGGACAGCCATGGGATGACATTAGATGAGCGCACTTTGCCTGCTCCTGCTGAGAGGTTTTGCACACAAAGAGACAAGGGGATAAACAGACGCATGAACAAACACGCTCACAGGTAAAAATAAGCTCGGCATACTTATGCATCCGAACCTGTGGGGAGTCTGCCCTCAGTCCCCTACGCCCCACCTTGAGCCGAGTCTGTGCGCCGGCCTGATAACCTTCATGGCAAGTGGGCGCACACACCTGGGGTCTGCAAAAACAATGATAACTGTGCCCGCTTGTGTGTGGGTGCTGCCAGTAAGTTACGACGCTGAAATAGTTATTAGCGCCCAAAATTGAGCAGGTGACATGTTGTAATTTACAGCAAATAAACCTTATCAGCCAAGAACAGATTCATATTTTAGTGTTGGGTTTATGGCAGGCAGGATATTAGTTATTACTCGGGTTAGGCAGATAAATCAGCTTGCTAATATATTGGACTGAATCTGGCCTTTAATTAAATATTAGATGCAGCCACTCAATGCAGCAGTGTGAAATAATGTTGATTCTCTTCCCAGTGCAGATTCAAACAAACACACCATAAACTTGTGCAGAGAGGTGAACCTAACTCTTGGCTTTGTTTTAAATACTTCTCTCTGTGAGTGTTTTCATTCATCGTAGTCAAAATCAATTTTAATTGGGTGAACAGCAATTTCAGTTTAGATTATGGGCGTATTTAGGTTTTTAATTGATACAGACATGTGCATAGTCTGACTTGATAACAGAACTTACTTGGAGCCTATTTGAGAGCCATGTTGCCTGTAGAGATTGCCGTTTCAACCATTAAGATGTCCAAAGCATTTCCAAGGGTTTTGACAAAGTCAAAGTCTATACAAGAACAAAGCCCAACTATTATAATGATGTATATGTATGGTCAGCAGATTTACAGACATTTATTTTTCTCTTGGGCCAGTTGAGAGGGAAAAAAATCTACATAGGAATTTGTAATACCATGAGTGGCCATAGATGAATTTGCTGACATTCCAGAAGGACAATGCAATATCAAGGTATGAATAAAGATATGAATAAATTCATGGTTATATGCACCGAGTCAGGATTCCAGCTTTAGATTGTTTTATTGTTGAAGATTTTTCAATGTTCCTTGAGTCTGAAAGAACCCTTTGCTCATATTTCACTAATCTGCTTTTTTTTTGTGTGAGTAGCAGTAATTGTCAAAGTCAAAAGTAATTAATTAATTAATTAATTAATTGCATTCAATATAACAAATCAAATGCTTTAAAATAAATGTAAGATCTGAAGAGACCTGTTCACTCATTTAATTTAGTTTCAGAAGGGTGCTGTGTTTAATCAAAAATATTGCAGAAAAATCATCAACTTGACCTTTTGTGGAGTTAAAGCAAGAGTCTTAGCTATACTTATTGTCCACTGAGAATGTACTGAGAATTTTTTTCATTTCTGGTTAAATATTTAAACCAATGACATGCATTACACAAATGACGTCCAAATCAGAAAACACAAAGGTAGTGACTCCAGAGGTGACAGGTATTGTGTGAACAAAGCTGGAGTCAGACCAAAAGCCTGTCATTCTAACAGCGGGACATGAACCTGTGTGCTCAAGAAAACAGAACAAAGCAACTTGTATAAGCCGCTGAGCCACAGGAACACAGATGTGAGGCAAGACAAATTAAAGTAAGGGATGACTCATCTGATAGCGTTAAAGTCAAGAGCACAACACCGGAAATCAAGCGATGACCAAGACAAGACCAAGACTGAGAAAGAGCAAAGCTTAAGATGTGTAGAAATACCAAGGAACAGCTTTAAAGTGTGAAATCCTGCCATAGATGATGCAATTCAAACAGTCTTTTCCCATTCTGTACATTGTGCCTGTTACTTCATTATTGCTGCCCTTTTATTGTACAGCTCTACAGTTTACTCTGTTCAAAACTGTTTCCATTTTCACACGTGGGGCCAACACACACACATGAAGTCAGGACCACACAGACCAGCCCTGTGGAGTCGCTCTGAGGGAGCCATAAACGAGTGGAGTGACAGACACTGAGAGCCGATGGGCCCCCTCCCCAGAGAAGGAAACGCACTCATCCGTACTGATCTTAAAACAACAACCTCCTCCCCTTTGCCTGCTCACTTCTCCACCTCCCTCCTGTCTTCAGCCCTGACTCTCGCCATTTTCCCTCCTTAGTTTTCATTTGCCGCTGCCTGTTCATTTTCCTGTTTGCCTGTTTGATTGCTTTGTGCCTGCTCCTTGTTTGCACTAATACAGCAACCTGACACAGCCCTCATCAGTAAAGAGTCGCTCTTTCAAACATATCGTTCTCGGTCTCACCCATTTGATCACACTTTCATGTGACTCTTTATGTCTCATAAATATCCGAGATGGATCCCTGACCTCGCTCTAGTTTCTCTCGTCTCCTTGTTTCTTTTTTGTTCGGCTTGACTTGACAATGAAGACAAATTCTCTGTAACCTTTATCACTTCACTCATTTACATCAATTATTATAAACTGTCTGTCTGTCCATATTGAAGCGCAACAGCAATGTCATCCATTTATAGTTGGGATGCTGTGCGTTTAAAAGATGAGAAAAACATGATGACTGGTGGCTTTACATAGAAGCTTATGCTATAATTAGATTAAACCCAGTACAACTACAACTGATGCAAAATGAAGTATGACTTAAAATGTGTTACAACAGGACACTGGTAGAACACAACAAATAATCTGTTCAACTGCTGATTAACCGTCCGCGAAATAAAACAAAACATTGGTCCATTACACAATACAGTGTCTGTAGGCCCATTGGTCAGAGCGGTAATGTTTACTTGTGGAATAAAAGGGATTATTCTTTATCATTCCAAGAGTTAGTGTTCAGAACAGAAACAAGGCACTTATCAGAATTTAGAAATAATATATTGATTGTTTAATTTAGTTGAATGGATTTTCTTAAAACTGTCCGTTGATGACTTGGTTCCTCTCTGGTTCTGGGGTAGTACTCCCACCTTTTTTCTTTGTGGTAGCCCCATTCTACCTAAAAATCAATTTGTGACAGAGGTGTTCTGCCCGTGCCCTTAGTTTTCATTGTTTTCTTGTGCACATTTAAAATGCCACACATGCAATCTCCCGCAAGCTGATTCCCATCTACACTCCAACTGTGTAAGAGACAGAGTGGGGGAATGTTTTTCTCCGCTCCACGACACCGCTGAGATGCCACTGACGCAGTCCAGCATTTGACAAATGAGCCAACAAATTGACTTCTCCGACTATTCCCTATAACAAAGGCAAAAAACAAAACAAATCTTGCTTAACTAAATGCTTTGATGAAATGGCGCAATAGAGCGCGCCAGCTATTACAAATTATTCTGCTTGTGCACTCATTTTTCCCTCCTAATCGCTTCTCTTCCTCTTTCATTTCCTCCCTGTTTTCCTGTTTCTGCCAGTTTGTGCCCCAGACACACATTGACCCACGCGCTCTGGACCCAGAGGGGGGCCTTGTTCCTCGGTGTCGCTCCACTGCACATGACTGACACTCTCCTAACAGGGGAAAGCAGGAGGGGAGGGAAGGAAAAGTGCAATACAGAGCCACTACGAGTTCAGAGAGGAGACAGAGCCCAATATGATTCATGATCAATGGTGCCTCTCCAATTACATTCCAATTAAACACAAGTCTGGAGTAGGCAGCATCACACAAGAGTTTTTGACAGGCTTTCCATTGCTTTCCTCTGGGGCTTTACAATCGCAGAAGGAGATATCAATATCATGATGGAAATGAAGTAAGTTAGGATGATGTGCATTAAAATAAGTCTTAGGACAGTCAAGCTAAAGATGTAGCAACAAGACGGATTTACATTGTTAACATTTTGTGCTTTATACTGACATCCCAGATAAATGTGCCACGGCTTTAATCAAAAGGGTGCACAAAGATTAAGAAAAGAAAATTGTGAGGACGTAATAACTCACAATATTTGAGTCTTACTCTGAATAAGTTTTGCAATTTGTAATATAGGCTTTAGTTAGGCTTAGTTGTAGCTCTGCAGTTATTTGTGATGTTTGCTGCTATGGCTGAGTTACATTGTGATATTTGAACTACATCACCTTCTCCTCAACATTGTGCAAGTAGAACCTCTTAGCACTTCCCAGCATTGTTTGAGAATGTACGCCTCGGTCAGCCAAATAAATGTGATTTTATTACAGTCAGATTAAGGGCAGTTCATAGGCTAATGCCCACTATTACATCTATGCTGCTTTAGCACCGCCTCACACTCAGCAGTCAATAAAGAGCAAGGGAAGAGAGATGGCAGCAGACCACTGGACCAGAACCGCTGGGGATAGAGAAAGTCAGCGTGCGCACCGCCAGAAGGATGAAGAGGCTGTGTTAGAGGAGACTCAAGCATGGTTAACATGGATTGGGAGCAGAAAGCTTTAGATGATTCCAATTACACTTAAACTGATCAATTGGATTGTTACATGGGTTCAATTAAAGTCGGCAGAAATTAAATCCCAAACAGGACCCTTGCTTTGGGGCATTAAAGGAATAGACAGTGGGGATACCACACAACGCATGAGCACACACAACTTGGATTTAAAATGACAGGGCTGTAATCGAAACTTTGTATTTCAGGCTTAAAATCGGATGACTTTGTGTTATTTAATGAGTTTGAGATCAAGTATTGTTTAAGCAAAACTAAAGGTTAGTGAGACTTGCTTAACTCAAGGTGACACAATAAATAAGCTTCAAACTTTCACAGCTGTTGGTCAAGGCATAGTTTCAAATTTTACTGTAATGTGTTTTGTTCAAAATGTTGTTTTTGAAAGACACCATCAGCAATACAACCATAATAACTGAGGCCTTTCAAAACATTTTGGATATTGTCACCTCGGTCATACCATTTTGCTCATAATATCCACAAAATTTGTAGTACCCATTAAGTGGACCAAAAATAAGAAACTGTTTATATCTTTCTTAAATGAACAGTTGATTAATAACCATCTTGCTGAAGCACATACTGTTCACATAATGATTAAACAAAATGCAAACCAAACAAAAAAACAAGTGTAAAGCCTATAATCATTCACAACAACAATGGATTGCTTAGTCATCACCTTACACTTTCTCTGTCTCCACAAACAGCTTCCTGCCAATGGCACCAAGCACTGCGCTTGTTTTTATTCCAGTTAATTATCCTGTGTTACATGCAATAATGCATTATTAATGTGTGTGAACAACGTGAGTCAGTGTTCGCTGGCCCACAGGGGTGTTGGGCTCACATCAAACTGCTCAGTCATTACTGATGAGAAACATGGACAGAGCCCGAGTTTGGGAAGCAATTGCATCTAGTTTGAGACGGTTGGTTGCATTTAAGGCTAGTATTGATTTATAAGGAAGTTAGAAAGACCTCTGACAACCCCAGTGTCAAAGAAGTCCGATCAGTCTCCTCCGGGCCCTTCTATGTGCTACGTGCTGGGCTCTGGGCCTTGAACCATCCACTCCACAGCTGAGAGCAGGCAGGACCCGTTCCAGTCGGCAGAGTGTCACACTTCACCAAACAGCTACTGATCCTTACAAAACCGACAAACAGCAGGCAATAACCTGGACTGCTGAAAAGAAAACTAGTATTGTAGTATATCAAGGAAACCAACGCTATTCAGTGGTAAGTAATAACAAGGAGCATGAGGGACACACACAATACACACCAATATACTGGCTTAAGAGTCATTTATATATTAGTACAGGTAATTCACTTCATACAAGCAAAATAATTTAACTGCATATCAGTATCCACACTTTTATAGTTTAAGATGAATTAAACTAGCTTCTTTCCTGTTTGACTGTCCACATACGTAAAAAGGAAAGACTTCTCAGGGAACTATAACAGGCACTTGTAAGTTTGGATGCCAGTGCCAAAATACTATGTAAATGAAAAACAATAGTACAAGCCTTGTAGCGCTGAAACTGAATGGCAGAGATTTAATTTAATATCATCGATGTTAGCAGCAGTAATACATCTGCAAATGTTTCAACTGTGAACATCTGCAACTTTTGGATGACAAAGAAGTAATATATCTTTCTCCAAGTGCCTGCTTGGAGCCAAAAAATCCTGCCACCCGATCCAAGCTGTAATGACAGAGAGATTGTATCAAAGCTTATTAGGTCCTGAGCATCAGCCAATGTTAATCAAACACATCTCTACCGGCAAAAAAGGATGCACGCACAGCAGTGACAGCCCAGCTTTGTTCTTCCATTACTGTATTGTATCTGCAGACGGGTAAGGCGCCACATATAGCAGCCGGATTCATGAATTAAAAATCCATCTACTTAATATGGTAATTGTGTCCTTTTAGTCAAATAATTCATCAGTCGCTGTCAGGTATGTTGCCGCAAACTGAGTCAATGTAGACTGAAAGAATTATTACATATAAAGGTGGAGTAAGGATTTAGAGTAATTTTATATTCATAATTACAGATGCATTGGTTTTGTAAGGAAAAACAACTCAGTTAAGGTTAGGGAGAGGAGTGCGTTAACAGCTAAATCCAAGACAAAGGAAAATGTAATTTCACAAATTGTTTTTTTTTTTCACTTGATTTTTTTTATAGGCACCTCTCATCCTCTTTCTCTTGTTCTACTTCCAGCCTATTCTTAAATTAAATCAAATCCAATTGCCTTGTACGCAAATGGCTTCGGTTGGCGTGACTAAAGAACATTTGTGTAGTCAAAGTGTGAACACAAACAAACAAATTGAGGCAAGAAGACAATAAGTGGTGGGAACAATGAGCGGTAATTATAAAGCAAAATTAAACCAGTAATTCTGTGAATGTGCACAAAACAATTACAAAGGGAGAAAAAAAAGCGTTTTGACAGGCAGGTGTGTTTCCTTTCTGTCCTACCTGCTGCTTTGAGGGTTACGACAGGTGGCGACAGGCTTTCTGTGTGTCTCTCTGGAGAGGCTGGGAATGATTGCTAAACTCATGTTCCCATTTAGCAGCCGTTTGTGCACAGCTAGTGATCAGCAGCGAGGGGCAAATGGTCCTCTGGCAGAGACAAACAAACACGCCCACGATGTAGCAGGTACATGTAAATACAGTGACACTGCGGCCTTCAATTCACCACGAGAACAATGGCTGTGATGTACATCAAAATGGCAGCCTCTTCAATTGAGCAATTTGCACCCCACGCACTCACTTCATTGTTTGAAAAATTATTACCTGTTGAACCAAAGTTGGCCTGTTTTTGAACTCAACCCTAAAAATAAAAAAAAGTCCCAGAATCAGGACTGATTTGTTTTTGTAAAAATCATAATTGGTTTAAGATTATCTGTATACATAGATGGTACAGTGGGTTTATTTGAGTAGACATCTGCTCATCTTAAATGGTAACTGCCTTTTCCCTGCAGTCACTCACAGCGCTTTACATCAAGCACTCACTCACTCACTCACTCACACAAGCACTCTTACATCTTTATCAAATGGGTAGGTTGTGTTTGCATGTAGGCCTACTGTTTTTTCACCACAACTAGACATCACTACTAAACATAGATAGATATTTTCTGACATTATTTTTGCACTATTATGTGAACTGCCATCACATGTTAATTTTCCTCATTGTGGGATCAATATAGTCAAATCAAAATTAAAATTGTGGGAATTTGATTGTTCAATTAATTGTTCCGCCTATATCCGCAGAAACAGACATTTTGTAAGTTCTCTTCAACATAACGCTGTAAATGGAAAAAGAGGGAGAAGACACTGCACATATACAGGGGGCAGATGGACATTGGGAGTCGTATGCAATAGTGCAATCTGTTCCACTTCAAGTCGGCTCAGAAGTCACTCTCAAAATCGTCACTTTGCATTGTAGTTAAAAGGGTGTGTTTTTTCAAGTAATTGTTTGAGACGATTGATTTTTTGGGGTATTGCCTGTGTGTCTTCAAGTACGTGCAGATTAAGTAGCGGGACTATTAGCAACCCCTTATGTTTAAAATGCCCTATTTCTTTTCAAAAGGTGTCTTTCTAACAAACTACAGCTTTCATACAATTCCCATGTTAAGAAACAGTCTGCTTTATATAATCTCTTACCATTGAAAACACATTATATTTTTAAATAAGTCCAATTAATACGTAGTTTTATTTATTCACCGGGAGAAATCGAATTAGTATGCATATTCAAGCAACTCTTTCTTTAATGTAATTAGACCCTGGATTCTTTTGCCAAATATGCTTTTAAGAGGATTACTGCATTAAACAAACAGAAGCCTTTAACATCGATCTACACTCATTCATCCTGTCTCTCTGATTATATGTCTGTCTGCAGTCTAAGAGTACAAGACAGTATTAACAGCACTGATTGAGATATTTTAGTTTTAAATTTGTAACAATGCTATCCAAAATAATTACATCTTTCTGAATGAAGGCTATAGTTTTGATGGTTTATGTTCATATGACCAGATTCTTTCATTTTTGACTCTTATTTATAATTCAGGCTGTAGAAATTGCACACAGATCTGTTAAAAGGGCATAATTTACTTTATCATGTAGCCTTCAGAGCAATATATGTTCCCTGATGTTTTCTGCTCGTCAACTGAGCTGTCTCATTACATTTTGTTCCAGACTTTGCCATGAAAAATTTACCATTTTTAACAATTTACATGTGTGTTTCATTTGAGCGTGCTCATTTATTGCTGCTGCATCTCTGATGGGGACTGAATAGATTGATAAAGTACAACACAATATGGCTGGGTGTATTTAGTGCCGCTTGAGTGTTCTTTAAGGTAATGCAGATAATGTAACACACCTGTTTGACAGCTTGGGTACAGTGTAAAGCTTGTAGTCATGTATAGTACAGCCTATAAGCTGTCAACTTGTGTGGAGCACTGTGTTAGGCCAACAACATATTCTGTTGCTTTTTCCCCAGCCACTTTCAACTTCCTGAGACACCAGATTTTTGAAGGAAAGGCAGAAAAAGGGCAGAGAAATGCAATTACTCGTAAATAGAGACTCCCTGCTACTGCAAATTTATCCAGGGTCTAAAATTATTCCTCACGAGCCTGCTGTAGGTGTGTGCGTCCCTTTTGCTTGGTCTGAATCCTTGTGGCAGTGCCATTAAAGCTTATCAAACCCCAGTGGAGCTGCCAAGCGGTGGTGGCTCTCTCCTCGGCCCCCCTCCGGGCCGTCTGAGTGGCTGCCCATCACTGCCCACTCTCGAGCTGCCGCTGACCCCCGCCAGCTCCGGGCCACAAAGGCAGAAAGGTTTTGGCAGCTTGAAGGCTTTTAAAGACAAGTCAGTCTAATTCAATTCTCTCCAATGCCGCGCTAATAACAGGTGCATGGGGTGCCCTAGTCT
This sequence comes from Perccottus glenii, assembly GCA_024416835.2. NCBI lineage: Eukaryota > Metazoa > Chordata > Actinopteri > Gobiiformes > Odontobutidae > Perccottus > Perccottus glenii. Next base: position 9,510,007 of record CM044562.2, read on the forward strand.
TTGCTTTGATAATGGCACTAGCACATTTTTCTGCCGCATCTTTTAACCTTGCAGACTGAAGCTTACTGCCTGGCCTAGACACTTCTCTTTTCTACAAAGAAATGACTTGTAATGACAACTGTGACAACTTTCTCTGTCTCATGAAAAGTACACTGCAGACTACTTTGTGCTCAGTGACAGTTTATTTAAGGACAGAACAAAAGGCTGCAGAGAGCCACCGCTGGATTGACTAGTTATCAATAGATTCACTGTTTTACATTGAGGTTTTAAAGCAAGAATTTTTGGAGCCAAATATTAATCAGCTGTCTCTTCCTCAGCTTTTTGATTGATTAAAGCGGCTTCTTATTTTGCTAATGCATTCGCTTTAACAGGCATTATGCCAAAACGCCAAAATGCCAAAATACCATCTCTAAGGAGAAAAGAAGACTCTCTTCTTCTCGACTATAAAAAGCACAATAAAACTCTGGATGGTATAACATCTAAAAATATGCTTAAAATTTTAAACTGAGCCAAAATATTCAACAGGCCTTGTTCAGTAGCCTCATATCTGGGATAGGCTCTAGCCCTCTGTGACCCGCTAAAGGATAAGCATTACACGATCAATGAATTAATAAATACAAACAAAGGACAAGTCAATAGCCCCTCTAATGCTCATGTTTCAGGATATTCATGTCAGGATGGTCCCGTCTTTATCCTGCAGTAGCTGAGGGGTTACAGAGCTGAGGATGATTGCAATGGCCCGAGAACATAAATGGGTCACCTTAGCGTTTATGCACACAAGCCAGAATGTGTATAAAAGGCTCACATTTGTGTTTATAAAAGCAGAAAGGCCATATGGTTTAAATTCACCTCATATTTTTTATAACTTTCCTTGCCCTGTTGTGTTATACGTCACACTGGAATCTGGTCAGCGAACTTTTTCATGAAGTGCCAGGATTCAGTATAAAAGTGAACTCACCTTTCTGCTGTGTAACTCATGGAGCATTGATGTCGCACAAGGATGACTCCAGGACTCCAAGGAAAAGGCTCATAAGGAGCTAAAGTGAGCCAGGTTTCATGGAGCCTACTCTCACTTCTGCATCCTTTATTAGCCACTGATTCCTCAGTCCACTCTTCTTTTACTGTCTACACAATTCTCAGAAGAACTGTTGTTCATTTACAAGCCATCTGTGCATTTATCAACAAGGGCACTTAAAGTTTTAGGTTCAGAAACATTTATTTCAAAGTAAAATGTGGCGTTTAAACCAAATTGCTCTCCTGATTAGGAGTTACAAGGTTCTAGCCTGCAGAAGAGATGTTTGTCGTATGGACTTGTAGCTTGTTAGCTCAAGCTGAGACACAGTTTGTTCTCTTTCCTCTGTCACACTGTAGAATTCACCTTGTCCACCAAGTACAACAAACAGAGTCTAATTTGTTTCAGTGGCACTGGCGCAGGAAGGCTTCAACTGCTCTCATTACAGAGTCGTACTGTCAAAGCCACTACAAAAACCTAAACCCAATAAGATTCAGAGAAAAGAAAATAGACACTACAGTAAGACAAAATATTTTTATTTGTATTATAATTGTTTTTTTGTTACCTACAGCCAATGACAAAAAGGAGAATCTTACACAATATAAAAATATGAACACCTGGAAAAAGCACCTCAATGTGCATAATATTATCAGTGCTCAATAATCTCCTGGTTTATCTGTATCCACATCATTTTCAGGCAGCGATGAAATTAAACCAGACGCAACAAGGACACTGGGTTATGTTTTTGTATCGTATCATGTACAGACAAGAATCAGCCTTGAGACAGAAAGCTGATTGACTACTGCGCATTTAGTGATACAATAATGAAAAGGTGAAAAGACAGAATTGCAGTTCAATGCCTAATATACAAGTGGGGATAAGAGATTTCAGATGAGTTTGAAGATCACTGTGAGCCAAGAGCCATTCCATTAATGAAAAGAGAAATCTGCTCTGGGTTTTCTCATACACTGTTGAAAACAGTTTTGTTCAGGTGAAAGCCAATCCTGGTTCCATCTGTTCTGGATAAATATCACATTGATTTTTCTTCAGTAACAAATAATAAACAACTGGATCAAATGCGCAAAGCCATTTCTTTGGAAACATGTTCTGAATATTGTCTTATCATTGAGGTAAAAGATCACCAAAAGAGTGTATTATGAATTCCAAATCAATAGACTGCACTGTATTGAGTTGGAGCTCAAATGTGCTTCATTCACTAAACTCCCATTCAAAGCTTGTTCAGAAAGAACAATTACAACTTTTTGAACCTCTTCTACAAAACAATTCATTGTTCTAATAACTATAAAGCACTCTCACTGTCTGCAATATGTAAAGAGAAGAGACAGACCATTGATTAAAAGAGTATAACAACAGTATGCAGTCAAATATTTTTGATGCAGTGTGTCTTGACTATGTCTGTCTTTGAAATACTGCTCATAAACGAGGCCCATTTCCAAAAGGTAATAGCACAAAGTCATTTGGGCCTTTCATTAGGAGCGCTGGCACCGGCACTTAGCCACATCACTCTCTGACTGCAGACTCTCAAATGATGTGTCCCTCTTGGCTCATCACATGGAGACATCAGATGTCTGCCAAAAGTCGGCATGTGTACAAGATGTGCCCCATGCATTATTAATTTGTACACACAAATGGGTGTGGGTTTTTGTGTGCAAAGCCTAATATTCTGAGATAGTTGTTTTTATTAAACAGCAGCCACTCCTCTTCTGAAAATCTGATTTGTCCTCATACATTTAATATATATTACTGACTTAAAGGCAAGAAAATCAGTGAGGAAGCAGGTTTTAAAAGATGTGCATCATTTTTATAGCTTTTGGCACTTCTGTGCAAAAGTTTGACAATAACCTCTTAGCTTATTATAGTTCAAGCTTGAATGAAATTAGACTTTTGGCTTTGTTTTTAGCCCATTCTCAGGATCAGACCCCCATTTTAACAGATTTAAAAACATTTAAAGAGCAACATCTCTACTGCCAACAGTGCAGCTCAAAACTGAGCATAGTATCATCTAGAAATTTGTGAGGCTTAACTATTATCTATTTGAGCTGTTTCAAATACTGTCTACCTCAATGAAACACTGGTGGTTTTGTCTTTATTTCTGACTACTGATGTGGACCAAACATGATTAATAATTAAATACTTGACGTTCACTTAAGGCTTTATAGGCCATCTCAAATCTCTTGAATAGTCTCTTTGTTTTTAGTTCTTGCAACAGTAACACAATAAGACATGCACTAATTTGTTGGTTCAAATCACTTTTATAGCCAGTTCTCAAATTTGAATTTTAAATCCTTCAAGTTAGTGCTTGATTGGCAACATTATGACAAGACAAGGCTATTTATGTTAAGTTCTTTTTAAGCAACCAACGCATAGGTGCTAATTTTTCATATTACCTTGAGTGTCAGCATCAGAGCATACATAGCACACATCATTAATGGGGCCATGCATTTTTCATAAGCTTGTACATATGTTTTAATGAGCGGGGCTGATGAGCTTGTGCTATATGGGCAGAGTATGGACGGCTCTCACCACTCCCTCCCTCTCACTGTCTTCCCTGCAACTTGTCAGTCAACCTCTCCACGTCTGTCTCTGGTAGTATCCTCCAATATCAATCACACCAAAATCTCTGCATATTTTCGCAAGATAATTAAGAGGAGATTGCAACATGGTGCAGGCGATCAATCTGCAAATCAGTGGACCAGACTACATCCAAATTCAGACTCTGTTTCGCAGATGGCAAACTAAACAGTCTAAACTGACAGAGATGCGTCTGGATGGCAAGTCGGATAGCCCCTCGAGTGGAGGAGCCCGTGTCAATGCCTGTGTGTAATTTGGAATTAATGGGACGGTAAAACTTTTAATTCAAAATCCCAGCCTTGGGGACAAACACATTTGCATACAAATGAACACAATTTCCTGTTTGTTCGGTATGCAAATACAAACGAAGTAACTTAGAGTGGCTGCCAGAGTTGAACAAGCAACACGATGCCCGGCCGACTGCGGAAGGCGCAGGCACCCAACCGAGCACTTCAAACACAGCGTTGTTTGAAATATTAGAGTACGGCACCAAGACCATCCTGAAGGACCACACACTGCCGCGGCTCAGGGTAACCTTTCTTTTCTCATCTCATTTACACCTGGAAATAACAAGTGAGGTGCAGCTCCTACCAAACACAAGAGGCAATTACAGACTACTGATTTGAGGTGGACAACTGAGAGCGAAGTTTATACCACAGGGACAAGCGTCACAGAAAAAAGAGGAATCATTTTGCACTGTAATTAGCAAATTACACCTCTTTGTACTCTTTTCTACAAGAGTCATTTGTTTATTAATAGCAAGATATTCCATACAACAAGTCAAGATAAGGTTTTGGGAATAATACAAATGAAAATTGAAAGCATTGGCTCAGTCGATTTTCAATAAAAGTTGCAGCAGTGGTTTGAATGTCAATGCCACTCAGGAAAAAAGGACACCTTCTACCAGCCTGCTCAGTCTTCAAACTCAGACGATGTAAGATTTCATAAATCACTGATACAACAGTAACAACACTCCTGAAGATAGTGATAGCTCATCTGAGGACATATTAAAATAATAGAAATTACGGCAAAATTGTGGCATGCTTGGGAAAAACAGACCCTTGGGTTGTTATTGTTTCAGTCTTAGCAATCCGTTTGCCAGTTTGGATTTGGTTCAGGCTCTAAACACATCAATTAATGGCACTATGTTTTGTATGGGGCATGACATCCAGAAAAGCCATTTTACAAAATATCGGGCCTTAGACAGGCAGACAGACACAATCACTCACACCTCAGCCATCACTAAATAGCCAGATTTGTAATTAAGTCTCAGGTCAACTCCGAAGTGACCCCCAGACATTGGACTACGCTAAAAAGCAACCCACTTTCCAGCGTCTTCTCATTAGTAAGCTCCACAGCAGCTCTGCATGTACAAGCCTCCCTTGAAACTCTGAAGGTGACACAGCAGTTACGGTGGACTTTGATGGGGCACTGGGGAGCTGTACTTCATATCACAGGACTGCTTCCTCTGCAGAGTAAAATGTTTCAACAATCAGCAGCTGCAGCCATTGGGGACAAAGCAGGGAGATTCTTGCGCTGTCTGTCTGGCTTGGGGAGGTGCTTTCTCCCTGCTTCTTCAAGCTGCAAGACCGTGTCAGTTTCCCGTGCCAGCAAATGAAAGATTAACCTCTCCAGATCGTTGCTGCTTGCCACAGATATAATCCAATCTCTAAATCATTACTTAATTGAGTGTTTGCATCAACAGTGAATCTTCTGCAAGAGGCTGTGTCGCTTTCTCAGCATCTCACAACAGTAAATCAGATCGGTAGAAGGTCGGCAGAGGTTGGAGGAGGCTTACAGAAAAGTAAAGATTGGTGGCTTGTTCTAGTAGATTACATGGAGGGAGGATTAGGACGTCCTATCTCCCAAAGGTAATGTGTCTTTGGGACCTTTGCAGAAATGTAGAAAAGTGTATACACTGTATAGAAATAGAAGAACTACACTTAAAAATGACAAAGGGCTTTGTATGATTAATACATATCTTTACTGAAGTAATTTACTTATGTAACCGTTTTGATGGCTGTTTGAGTATATTTTGTAAATTACTGGTTATATTTTGGAAAAAAAAATACTTTTACGGATAAAAAAAATTCATAAATGACTAAGGGCATTTTTTTTTACACCAATGACAGATTGTAAGTGCTAAATCTTAACTTTAACCAAATGGTCAACTCAATTTAATAATGCAAACTCTGGTCATTCACATTGAAGTCCTGGGTTTTGTGTGCCCATCCACCACCCTAACATGCCTCCAGACTTTCATCTAATGTCAAATATTAAGGGATTTCAAAAGCCAAGATTGAATGTATTAAAACAATAGTTACAGTACTTCCCAGTACTCGTCCACTAAAGACCAAACTGAGAAACAGAAACCAGCAACTATACAGTAGAGCCCCCAGTTAACAACGGCCTGATCATTGCTTATTCTCTCGCCGACTGTGGGGCTGATTAAATCTGTATTTAATTGGATCAGATCTAGTCGTGATGGAGCGCTCCCCTCGGCGTTTAACCCACGGTCCTCTGTCAAGTGAGAGGAGGGAAAAAATACTGTGGGGGAATTAGGAGCGGCAAATGAATACCAATGATAGGCTGTGCTAATATAGCCAGCGCAATAGGAGTGGACCACACCTGCCGGGTTTTCAGGACTGGAATCTTGGTTACCGGCTTTTCTCTCGACTCATGCTGCTTGTGAAAGTGTGAGCGCAGCTTTTTCTTCCCTGATTAGACAAACATTAAGTTATTTAGGTCAGACAGAGATTTTTAGTTGATTAGCATGTTGTTAGAGAAGCACATAACTAATAAGCATTCGGAAAACTCCTAAATCAATTTGTTGCGATTATTGTGCTGGAAAGAGGAGTAACCAGCTAATTTGCATAATTCCTCAAAAGTCAATTTACATTTTTTGTCTCATTGAAATACAAACTGTGAGTACATGTGTCTGTGTGTGCTGTGCAAGCATGATGTGAAATATCTCTAGGTTTACTGAGTATCCTGGGTAAACCACAGACCTCAAGGGAGACATGCACAAGAGTTGGCCAAACTGACTGATGTTGGATCTTCTCAGTATAAACTGTTCAGTGGATGAAAGTCGATACCGAGGTGGGAAAGGGTTAGAGCATCTCTGAGTAGTATTACAGTCACGAACCAAGACAAGACCAGGAAACAGTGAGACTGAGTGCAAAACAAGACCAGAGCTTGATAAATAACGTAACTGCATATTTTAATAAAATAAACAGATATAACACATAAGATTTTGAAATATTATTATTATTATTATTATTATTATTGTATTTATTCTTGATTGCACATCCATTAGCTTTGTAATGGCACTTCCATTTCACATCATATGTGCATTATAAAGCTTGACGGCACTAACACAAAGCTAACAAACACATGAGCCAACTCCTTCACGGAGACAGTGATTCTTGCGCTAATTTTGAATTATTGGCACAAACAGTTTAAAGTAAAGTTCAAACAGCTGCAGAGAGGGTTTAGCTCCCGAACATACAGCATTCTTGTCATCAGCTCCCCCCAGAGACTACACTGTAAAGGTTCGCACAGCGGGGGGCTCCAGACTTGACACTATGGTCCCTGGAAGATCAGGTATGAAAGTTGGGGGGGGGGGTTGTTCATACAACCATAGCACGCAGATACAATCAGCTCACGCTCCAGATCTCAGTGGATGTATGAAAGTGGCTTTAGCTGCCACAGGTATGGATGGACGTGCCCACTCAAATCATCGAGGCAAAATGAAAATGATCAAGGCCTTTTTATAATCAAATTATTCAATTTATCTGATGAATCGTTTCAGCCTTAGACACATATCTTTATACCAATAAAAGGGCTCAGTCAGAGAGGGCAGATAATAATTCCCAGGGGACATAGGAGGACCTGGGACTGCTTCTGGTCTGGAGGAAAGCCAAATTAAATTCTACTCGATATAACATTTATTCTACAGTAAATTTATATTTGAAGTAGTAAACATTTCAAATTTGCCTATTTGCATTGCATGTAATATACCTGAGCAAACTCCTGTGGCAAACCGTATCTGCATCTCTGCTGCTAATTCATTAGATGTTCTTTCAATAAACATTAGAACATATTAAATGAATGTCGCCATGCTTTGTATTCATGGTATTGTTAGAAAGATGTTTTGCTGCAGGTCAGTCAGCTTATAGCTTATATGATTATGTGGCAGAGAGTTACCAATTAACTAAAGTGTGACGCCTTCACACTTTATCATAATCCAGCCAGAGTTAGAGTCACTCACATGAGTCAAGTCTTACACAAGCGGCAGAACCTTTTTTAAATGCAAACGGTGTAAGTGAGTTTACTTTGACTGACCTCTTTTGGCCTCTTTATAACACAGCCAACACAGTGTTGAGGTTAGTGATTAAAGATGTCATTCCACCATGTGACCTTGGATTCAGCGGATTCTGGTTAAATTACCTTGCAGCGGGCCGGACCTGTATTGAACCCCTCGGACTGAAGGTTGATTGAAAATGGATATTTGCATACAGGGCAAAGCAGCAAAGCCTGACTGTCTGCTCCGGTGGAAGTCCAACAACTCCTCATTAAACTCAACAGTATCATTTCTGATGCCTACAGTGCCCATAATGCAACAGCAACACCTGTATGAAAGTATAACAGAAACAACTTAAGAACCTGTGCCATGTGTTAAATGGCTTTCTCTCATAAATTAAACATATGATGGATTGCTGATGAACTGTCTAATGAAGAGAAGGCAGGGAGGAGGGAAGCCACATTTTTGCTGACGAACAGCAATTTATTTTTTATAGATTTAAAAACTGAGACCTTGCACACACAGCACGAGGCAGGAATGCTAATGTCCCTGGCATTTTTGAAAGCGTAGTTATCTTCCTGGCACTGCACATTAGCTAGAGATATGGTTATGGCACTAATTTAGCCCCATATACCAGCGCTGGAGGTTAGAAACTAAAGTCTAATTTCACCAGAAGTTCATTTTCTTTTGGAAAAGTTGGATAATTAGAGATTACACTAATGCATACGCCATGTCAGGTGTTGTTAAATGTAATAGAGATCATGACAAGCCCATAAGTAAACCTCACACACGGGATATGTAATGACATGAGAGCAAAGACACGTTATAGTCCAATTTATATTACTCTGGATCAAATGACACAAGACAGGCTGAGATGAGAATTTGATTATCTACCATCTCTTTCTTTTTTTTTTCAGTCAGAGGCCACAGTGTTTTCAACAGCAGTAAGTGCTCCGAGGGAATAAACCTCCTGATATTAGACCAATTTCCACAGCAGGAATCCATCTTGTGCAGTCTTGGCGTGTCACATTTGCTGTTCCCCTCATAAACAACGACCCGGGGCAGTATGTGTTATTCTCTCTGCCTCATGTTTACCTCTTAACAACGTGAGCTCTCATTTACCTGGCACCATACAATCAGCCTGTACACTCCATATGTGAAAAACTGTTTATTTTTTTATTTCCTGATACTTCCTCTTTGTCTTCAACAGCCCTGTTCTTGGCCCTCACAATAACACGCATTTCTACAAAGACATTTCTCACTGGGTTAAATGAGTGTCACTGCAACTCTCAATCTCCTCCAATCCTATCTTTCCTTGTTTCTTATTCTCCCAGGTGACACTCACCGCTGCAGTTACTTTTTTCACTGTTGACAGGGGGGTGGGTGGGTTCTGATGCACATATTGCTCAAAGATTACTGTGATGTACATTCGAGAAACAACACTGTATATATGACCTCACTTCATTCAAGTTTATGTGGTACATTTTTAAATATCAAAAAGACCAACATACAATCTATAATACAGATAGTTTACAGATACATATCAGTTTCAAATGCTTCTTCTATGTCCGCTACTTTCACAGTAATAACAGTTTACAGTTTAGTTTACAATGTCCTGACTTTTAGAAGATTTTTCTTTCAAAACAAAACAAAATAAAAATTATACCACTGCAACAAAGTCATAATCAATAACAGTTTGTTTTAGAATAAAAAGAATACCAGCAACACCAACAGTATATTATGGTATAAGTTGTAAATATGACCAGCCTGAGGACTGTAGCTTCTAATAAATGAAAAAGGATAGATAAAGAGCACTAGAAGCAAGTGCTGTGTTTCCATTAACAGTGATATATACATATATACAGATTTTATAAGCAAACTCGTCCTTCGTGTTTTTAAAAAGCCTGTTATTACATCCCATCAAATACATTTCTCTTGCACTTTTTATTGGTGAATTATTGTACTTCATGTCTAACAAGTGATTTGATGTTTTATGGAGCAGACTCAGTATTACTGCTGTAACTTCAGATATTGTTAGAACAGGTCAATTTAAAGCATAACAAAAAGGCCAGCAATGTCCTTTTGAATTCATTATTATTCATATCTACCTCTGTGTTACCGCTGGAGCCTTTTTCAATTTCCCTGGTTTTACAGCGCAGCCTGCAGCGGCGTGTTCCCATACAGTACGCATGAGCACCAGAATAAAGGTTGAGGTCTTTAAAGATACTCCACTTCCTGACACGCCATTAATATTCTCCATACGCTCTTCCTCTCCTCTTCTGCATCTGAATACCCCCATCCTCCTCCCCACTACTGCCTTTACATCTCTGCTCTGCTTATATCTCCTCCTCCATCCCCCCAGTCTCACTTCCCTTTCTTTTGGTTATTTTTTGAAATAACTTTTTCTACTGCTTCTTTCTCCTGGGAAGTGGCACAGAATCCCTTTAAGTGCTGCAAAAGCAAATCTATTTATCATAACCATCTATCTCTTACTGTACGTATGCTATAGTGAAAGACACACAGACTGCAGAGGAAAGGAAACACAGCTCCTCCTCTTATGTGTACTCACAAGCTACACTTGTGAGCCAAAGGATTTCTAAATAATGTTACAATGCATGTGATTCCCTCTTTCAACGGCATTCGAGCAATAAATTAAAGCGAGGTGTAACGGGAGGTAGTGCCCACTCTTCTACGCCTACGCACGGCAATGCGGTTGAGCGGAGCGGTCTTCTGGGACTTCCCATTGACTCCACACAAGGTGAGATTGGAGCAGGAACAGAAGGCTGAGCGAAAACACTTCAAACAACAACATGCAGAGATGACACAGGCCTAGTCTCACATACACCAAAATCTTTACTGAGAATGTTCTGCAAATATCAAACATAGATGCCAGACACCTTGATGATGACAAACAATACGTCAGATACCAGATTTGTTACATACATTTACAATATTTTCTTTTCCAATCAAAGATGAGGTGAGATCTCGTGCAGTAAGCTGTTCTGTCTGTGAATTCCCAGGGTTTGAATGAAGCTCAAGTGAAAACAAAGCAGCAGGCAATATTTTTTTTACTGTAGCTAAGTGTTTGTTAGCACAGTCGGTTAGGTTTGTTATCAGTGTTTGATCTTGTTTGAGGTAAATGAGCTACAGCCTATTTATGCTTTTGTTAACAGTGAAATGCAACCTTTGCCCCACGAGGACCGAATGCATTAATTATGAGCTCATATTTCATGGCGTCAATATGGGGTCACATTAATTGTAAACGAAAGAAAGGAAATGTAATCGTAAACCTAAAAGCGTAAACATAAGCTTAAAAACGTAAATAAAAATGGAATTGTAATCGTAGCCTTCAAAGCTGAAACAATTTTTTATGTCATATAAACTACGTTTACGCTCCCTACCCTTTGCTTTAACAATCTAAAAGTTAAGATTTAAAATAATACTCATTAATTATTGATGAGATTGTTTTGAGGGGATTCGGGTTACATTATGTTATTATGTCATATGTTTGTTTTTTGTTTTTTCACAATGAACAAATTGCCTAATTGCCACTGTTCGACCCAACTTCCTGTTCCTCTAACATGGTTCCGCCAATAGATAAGAGCTCGCACCACAGGCTCATGAATAAATAAGTATATTCTGAATAGTAACTTTTGGATTGTTAAAGGAAAGGATAGGGAGCATAAACGTAGTTTATATTACAATAAAATACGTTTTCTTTTACAAAAATATTTACTTTGTTTACGCTTTTAAAGCTACAGTTACAATTCCATTTTTATTGATGTTTCTTTGCTTACGTTTCTAAGCTTACATTTGCACTTCTAGATTTATGATTCCAATTCCTTTCTTTTGTTTACAATAAATATGGCGTTTTGACACCATAATATTAGTCCCAAAGCACTAATAAACAAAACAGAGAAAAATACAGAAAGAAAAAAAACTAAAATTTACAATAATAGTTGCATAAGTGTGAATGCAAGCAAAGCAAATAAGCAAGCGCTAAAAGGACCTGTAAGGTGAAGGCAAAAGACAGGATCATTACTGGGCTTTTACCAACAATCAATCAAGTGAGCACATAATACAAAGCAAGCCAGACAAAGAGACATGAAAACACCTTAAATGCCACCTAATAGCAACCAGACGCACACAGAGAGTGAGGAAGCACAGCAGGACATTGATATTCTATACACCCACACACAGCATGGCGAGGATCTGGGCTCGTCTCAGTGTCTCCCAGTTTTAAGCTGGTCTAGACTGTGGCCCATTTAGCAGCACAAAGGGAAAATGCCTGCAACGTATAAGTGCAAATTGAATGGCATATGATGATTTTATTGGTCACAAATCACTGTCATGTGAGCATAACACAGATGCCTGTTGTACATAGCCCAAAGCAACCGGGAGCAGCTGAACCAACTGTATTAATACCTTTACAAACAAAACACTGCAGCAGATTGGAGCACAGCCAGAACAGGATTTTATAGAGAAAAGACATGCACAGGTATAGACCCCTAGTACTGCTGTCTAGTTCTGATCAAATTTAACCATTAATAGTCAAGGTTTGATATTATAGTGATAAAAAAGCAGGTTGCCACCCCTTTTGTCACTCCTCAAATCCCCCCCGGCTGTTACAAATGCAAATAGCTGACTGCTTCGTGGAGATGGAGCTCTCTAAGCGGTGCTGATCCAGAAGGAAAAAAAGGCAATAGGAATGAGTTGAGGGACACCCCCCGTTGATGGAGGGTACCCGTAGTGTGAGATGAGTCACGTATTGTCCATATAAATCAATGGGTGAGAACACCAGGAAGGAGAGAAACGCATGCCTGTGAGTAGAGCGACATGATTATGCATGTGCCTAGCTCATGTATTAACCATAACTGAATTTACACATCAGAGCAGCAAATGAATTTGAAATAGATTTTTGATGCAGACCAACACGAGACCTGATTAAATGATGAAGTTGAAGATATGGAAACAAGGCCGGAAAGAAAAGAGTGTGTCACTGACTGCTTACACAGTTGTACTCTGATCCTGTGACTTTGTATTGTCTTTGATTCAGTCTGTGACTAACTAGAACATATGTATTCTCCTTTAAAACCCTTTCATTTTACAACTCCTACTTCAGAGCAGCACAAATTGGGTAAATGTGAAATGAAGCAGCCCACCAGCCAGAAGAATATCTATTTTAGTAGCTTTCTATCAAATCCACTTACAACATACCTTCAAGCACTAAAGACTTTGGTATCATTTTTGTAATAGCGCAGTTTCACTTGAAGATGTTCGGATTTATGAGTTCCCCTAACAATATAATAGCAATACAAGAAACAACTGGAGGTGATGGCAGCTCATGCTCAAGGGTCAAATTACTTTTGGTTGTTCTGGATGCATAGAGAACTAGAGTGATTTCAATTTTCTTCAAATATTCTCATTACTGAGACGACAGCTGCCAAAGGGTCTTAGACCTTCATATAATTACATCTTCAATAGGAAAAATCACACTTATAACAGATAACATAATTATTACCCTGCCCATATTGGAAATTGCCCTCGCTTGAAAAAAAAAAAAACCTGAGCCATATCATCCTCTAAGCTGTGAGGATAGTTTCCACTTGTGGTGGCCTCGCTGTCGTTAAGCACCCAAGAGCATTAGGAGGGAGGCCTGTCACAGTGAGAGGCCAGACATGAATGAGCAGAGAACAAGATATGACGGAGCACAAACCTGTGTCTGTTCTTTGTGCCTTTTAACGAAGGGATACTGATAAGTCTGAAGGTGCCGGACCTCTAAAGCAGCCTTCTGTTTCAAAAACAAAAAATATATTTTGACCAACTGCTGCGGCTGTCATATCGTTTTCCAGTCCGTGTACCGTAACAAGGCCTATTTCCCAAATAATCAAACTCCAGCCAGTGACCATCGACCTATCAACAGCTTTGATCTTTTTCCTCCATGGCAGCCATTTCCATCATAGCTGCAATGTAATTTCCCAGTGGGTAACGGGCACTGCACTGCAGCCTCCCAGTGTAATGTACTGTGGCGCTGCCATTCGAAAGTTGGAAAGCTCTCTTTGTAGGAGACATTTGCATTCAAATCATTGAGTCTGAAATTGGTTCTACCTGTCTGGGATCTGGCCTATCTCCTGTGGGTCTCCAGTGCCAGTTAAGTGCAGTTTTATAACCTTGGAGCACATGGAATGCTAATGGCCTTTGATGGCATATGAGGGGTCCAATCCAACTATGTTTTTCTTTGGGCACCTTTAAATAAAGTGGCACTCCCCTCACCTCAGGCAGACTTTAGATGAGTCCCATGGCACTTGCCCATCAAAGTCCATGAACAGGCAATAATGACCCACCAAACCTGCCAATTCCTTGTGATAATGAAGCTGAGCAGGCTTGGGGTACCACAGTCGTTTGGAGGAGCCAGGACTAAAAAGAGGCAGCAAAGAGGAGACTGCAGACTTTATTGTAGCAGAGTAACAGTCAAAGTTTCTCCAATTTCCCTGTTGGAACATATATATTAAATATGGGCTTTTAGATATGGCCATAAGAATTAAATCCATTTTATGGGCGAATTCTAATTACTCAATTTAACTCTATGGACAGTTATGCTCAGAAACACATTTTATTATTAAAACGTTAAACAGGGTGTGCTGCCATTACTAAAGCTTGTTGTGCATGTTTTTATGCCACTGTTATAGGGTACACAGCAGCAGAAAGCCCAAATATAAACTAAAATCTATTTTTTTTCAACATAGTGGCCAGTTTTCTGTTCTGTTGGAGGCTGATTGAGAGGTTTTAATGTATCTTTCTTAGTCTTTAACGGTAGCTACACAAAGAAGGTTGATTTAAAATGTAATAGTGATGGCACAGTGATGAAGCCATTAAACCTTTGCTAAGTGTTTACTTATCCTCCCAAACAAACCTTTAAGAGTATAAAATGAGCAGAATATAAATGTAAGGATGAAACTTTGCGGAATAATAACATACATTTTCTTTAGTTGTCTTCTGTTTAATCGATTGCATTTCTTATAACTGTGTTCAGGATCCAATTTTAAGCCTTTGCCTTTTCCGAAGTCGCTACAGCTAAGCTATGACTGTGTTTGGTGCAGATGTATTTAAGGCCTCCAGTGAGCGTGAACCCGGGAGCACTGACTGACAAGCCTGTAATAATCAATTCTGAAGCATGCTGGTCCGAGGCAGTACGTGATGTGAGCTTCCCGAGCCGGTGCTGTGAATACTTCATGGCAATTTACTGACACTGTGAAATCAAATTAAAAATGCATTTGGACATTGATCACCTGATGCACTGCAATTGATTGCTGCTGAGAAGGCCACCTTGTTGTGTTTTTGCTCAGCCTGGTTCCCTTCACCTTCCTATACCAACCATATAAATGCATTGATTCACACCCCCACTTTTGGATCCATACACACCATTAAACATCCTTTTAGTGTTTGTCCATCCATTTATGTGACTCATAGAAGGTTCTAGCAAGTTAAAAATGGCCAATACACTGCTTAGCAATTCAATAAGCCTTAACAACACTGATTTAAATCTATGGCTTTTTAAGACCAGGTCATAATGTCAAGACAAGTATCCATTTATTGGTACCGTTAATCAAACTAATCTGCTGCTTGTCTGTACCGTCTGAAACACTGCAATAATCAAACATAACTTGTATAGAGCACAAAGGATGGATACAAAAGTCAATTTATACATTTTTATCAAAAAGGTCAGAACTTTCCATACAGAGTTATTCACTCAGTAATAATGCTAATGCTGTCTGAGTGTCCATTCTTTGAAACATGAATTCACAAAAGCATAATTTCAGAATTCAGTCTGAAGAGGCTCAAAACCACAAAATACATCCTCAACTCGACAATATTATTATTACTGTAGGAGGACTCTAACTGAGAGAAATTAACATCTTGCAACTATAAAATACTGCCTTCTGTAGAATGCAGTTGACAAAGACGCTTGCATCTACAGTGAGCAAATGTATTTGTCATGTATCTGGTCCATATGCGGTGTGTTGTCAAAGGTAGAGGGGCAGGTGAATGGTGGAAGCTATTGTTTCTGAGCATTGGTCCACACGAATAACCCGGTCTGTGTCCATATAAGCACGGATCAACTCCTGAGGCTACCACCTCCTCAGAACACAGCAGCTCCAGCACTAAATAACCTCACTTCCATATCCGCTAAAACATGCTCTCGTTCACCCTCCCTGACTTTTGGGCAACTCAATCAATCTTCCTTTACTCTGCTGTAAACATCCCCACTGTGTTCTTCAACCAATCTCTGCATTATGCCCACTTCTAAAATCCACTGCTTTGTTGTTCTATTGTCTAATTTCTCAATATCCATCCGTCACTGAGTTTTTTCATCTTCTCCGTCTCAAGAACTATTTTCTTCACAGCAACTAAATACTTACAAACCTGACCCTGTTGGGTGTCAGAGTGTGCTCTGGCCCACAGGGAACTACAAAGTCTGGCTGGGCTGCACACAAATCCACTCAAACAGACCTGCAGTTAATGAGCCTGTTGAGTAAGACGGCACCTTGACTCCACATTGATCACAGGCCTCTGTACCTCCAACTCTCTGGGAAGCTATTTGTCAAGGTGATAATTTATTTCGTAGCACCAGATATGGTGTGCTGGGGACTAGGTTGTTTTTTCTTTATGTGGTCCTGGTGTCTGACAAATACCATTTGAGGTTGGTATCAGAGTTGTAATATGTAACATGAAACACACAAAGCTGTAAGATACACAGGCTCAGCCAGAAACCATAATAGAATGTGTTTATCTCAAAAGAACAAAGATTTTACAGAAAAAGAGGGGCAAACTTTCTTGCTTTTCTATCCACAGTCCAAACAAAGTGTTTGCTAAGTGACAGGCATTAGTTGAGACATTGTGTGATAGGAAGGAGAAGGAGGAGTGAATGCTGTTTTTTTGATCATGCTGACACACAGTGCCCAATTATTGCAATGCATTGTGTGTAACCAATAAGGCCAAACACCTGATGGGAGGCTGTGGCAAAAGTGTGGTCCGCTGCTTGTGGGAAGGTGCCACTACCGCAGTGCACCGCTGCCCTGCTTGCTCTCAAGATGTTCCACATCTCCCCCCTCTAATTGGCAGATGGCCTCAGATGCGAGATGATTTAATGGCCTGCGTGTGTGTTTTTTCCTGCCTCAGTCAGCCATTAGCAGGGACATCTGTAGCGACTTGGCCAGGCGCACTGCTGAGAGCGGAAGCTGAGAGCAACACTTTCTAATGGGGGGTAGCGTGGTTGTGACGGACTTGGGCGGTAATCAAAGCACTAGGAGCTATTTCTTTGGGTTATGATAATAGAGACATCTTTCAAATGAGCTGCAGCAGAAGAAAAATCTATAACAAATCACAGTGTCTAATGTTGTTTACCTCAGAAAGTATCAAACGCACTGTGATACTGGGTATCAGCTGTGTGACAAACCCTTTTGACTCCCGACAGCAAAGCAAGACATTTGGAGCTGTGCGCTATCATAAAAAGTCATTTTCAGGCTTAGGCAAGAACGGCTTTGCTTCCAAGTGATTCTATTTCTTGCAGCTGTGCTGTAGCCATCTGCACTGAATGCTCCTCTCAAGGGTGAAACATTATGGCTCGACCAGAGTTGGCCCTACAGGCCGCTTGTCTCCTGAGTGTCGCTACAACCAGACCTGGGATGCATGGTTGAGCAGGGAGGCCTGTAGCTGGCTTTCTGCACCACGCAGAAACAGTGGCCCCAAGCCGGAGGACTTAAGGTTTGATGGCCATCAGTATTCTTGCCATAGCCTCTCAGGAATTGTCTGCTACCTGCAAAATGGGTCAATTTTTGCATTATTTTAGAGGTGGTATGTTGGAGTGTAGAAAGGCAAGGTTTTGCACACGCATGTAGACCCACACCTGCACTTTGTCTCCCCTCACTCTTTTTCACCCACACATTACACATTCATTAATAAGAGCCCAAATCTGTCATGTTAACATATAAATGTCAATTTAAATCCACAATATGTGCCATCTCCATAATCAATAACTGCATAGACAACTGTGCTCAAACTGTGAAAATCATTTTAGACAAAGTGCACAATAACAGACTAATTACAACAGATAGATAGTAGACTGATGGAGTTTATGACACTTCAAATGTGGGTTTAAGGCCTACTTGTGAATACAGCTTTTGTGTCACACAGACAGGTCTCACTGCAGCCATAAATTTCGTTTTGAACTGTTTTGAATGTGACTATGCCATTTGCACATTAACATTAATGAGGAAAGGACTGCAGCCTCCTTCACTGTTTCCATGACGTTGAAGGTTTAACTTGAGAAAAAAAAAACTATTATAATATAATATTTGAATTACACACCGCACGTGTATTTCAATACGTTTCATACAATTTCTAATCATCTACTGTATGAGAGCAGGGTGGGAGGTGAATGAGGGACCAGGAGCAGATGTGGGACAGTAATGAGATGCAGAAAAAGGGGAATTGAGGGGGACAGGCCCCTAGCACAAAAATAAGAGAAGGGAGAAAATAACCAAGTATGAGATAGAGAGAGGCGATAGGAAAGTGTCTATGAGGTGAATACAAATGGACAGAAGAGGAACACGCTGGAGGAGGAGGACGAAGAGGGGTTGTGTGAGGACTGAGATAAAAGAATGTGAGAAAGATGGAATTCACTGTTGGCTAATGAGAAGACAAAGGCAGTGCAATCCACATCGATCTATGCCCCACAGCAAGCCGGCTTTAAAGCTCGCAGGTAGAGAGCTTACCTGAGCAGTCAGACACGGCCAGGGCATACATTACAATACACTGACTCTGAGTGAGATTTATAGAGTGCGTCATAGATTTATGAAACTTTGAGGGGTGTGAATTATGCATTTGTCCTGTGTGGCTGGCAGGTGAGGTGACAGGCAGTGCTAAACTAAAAGCAGAGTAAATGAAAAGATGACTGCTTAAATGAGTCATTTTAGTGATGCAGTAGGCTAAGTAGTCAGACTATGGCAGAGAGCAATCAAATATTTATACAGTAAGCACTCAGCACCAAGGGTAAAACAAGGAACATGGCTAAAACAGTTTCCCAGTTAAGATGCATGATTTCTAAGATCTAATCCCAAAGTGACATGGTAAATATGAAAAGTATACTATTAAAAATGAATGCGTATATAAAGCATTTGGTTCAGTGCTTCTTACTGATGGAGGAGTGCCTTCTGTAATACATTTTAGATTGAGACACACAGCTAAAGAGAGGTGGACCTCATGCCCAGGTAAAATAAATGTCTCTTTGTGTGCTTTTAGAGTGCCTCTGGCCCATTTTTACAATTCAAGATCTAATGCTGGCCAAAGCCTCCCAGGATGTGATAGATTTTTGGAAAATCTGATTATTTACAGATTCTTAATTTTACACAGAAACCAAAAAGGCTTATTACTTCTTTAAGACTGAAAACTGATAATGTAATCATATGATGTCTGAGGTATTGCTGTAGGTATAACTTAATATAGGCTAATTTAGCTATTAACAGTTACACGTGAATGACATGATATCGTTGAATGTAGCTCCATATTCTATCTTTGAATCCTGAACAGACTAAAAGCACTAGTCTAAGGGTACACACATGCTTTGTCTTTAACAAGTTATCAACACAGGTAGGTCTATACAAAGCGCATCACTCGTGAATTGGCATTAATCAGGGCTAGAGGAACCGCAGAGCGAGACTTACAAGAGGTTTGAGCTGTTCCAGTACACTGCATGCCGGTTGCTGGCTCTCGACAGGTGCAAGTTTGTAAGAACGAGCGTAAAGAGGCTGAGAGAAAACGCCGCTGGAGCCATAATCCCGCCGGTGCGCGTCCAGACCTTAACAGAAGCTCCTGGTTCCCCACGTTGTCTTTCTTTCTCTTTTTTTTCTTTCTGGGTCCCCTCTGCTTCTGTCCCAGCGTCGCTTACAACATCCCGGCAGTGACAAAATTAAAAAAATGTCTTTTCAACTTCCTTTGGTTGAATTAGGTCGAGTTCAAAGCTTCACAGCTACGTGTTCTTCAACTCCAGTCCCATCGCGACGAGACCCATTTGTCCATGTAACAGCAGCAACAGCAGCACTTTAAATCTTGTTTGGCGAGTAGCAACAATCTTAAGGCAACGTGCTGTCTTCCGCATTTACGCACGGGACGTTCACTTCGTCATAAATGTTCTTTTAAAATAGCTTCAAAGTGTGGTCCAAGTGGCTGGAGGTGCGTGCACTTGCCGCTGTACCCCCTCTACTCGAGCAGCAGCGGGCACCACACTCACTCGCACGCACGCACGCACGCATGCACCACGCACGCTGCAAACCCGCCCTCTGACGGGGATCCGTCCGGAGTGCGCCCCGCCCCCCTCAGTTTCCGAGAGCCCCACAACAACAATGCAAATTCAGAGCATTGTGGGATTAATTGATATTAATTGATATGTTTTTGCTTTATGACAGAAAAATATTTAAAGCATTACATTTCAGCAAAAAAAAAAAAAAAACACTTCCAGCTTTGCACACAGTAGAGTCTGTGACAGAGTCTGTACATCTCCACATATGTCTTTTGTAAAGAGTGGTGTTTATCTGGTGAGTTTGGTGTGTTATCACAGCTGGTAACAGACCCCATCATGAGTATCTGCTGGACATGGGGCACTGCAAACCTTCAGTAACTCTGAGGGCATTTACAATTTTGAGACTATGTATGTTCTGGTAAAAAGTGTTACTTACTGTGGTTTAATTTAAATATCATTGGGACTTAAAATGTCCTAAAGATGTTTACAACTGAGCTCTTATTTCAAGACAACTGTACAGTGAGTATTTTATTAATATTTGCAAAACTGAGAATAACCTGAACAAGGATTCTCAAATGTCAGGCTCAAGCCCTCGATGAGGCTTTTTAAAGAGTTGATAAAAATGTGAGTGCTGCTGTTTAAAAAAAAAAAAAAGATTAAATGAACATATAAATTATAATTAACCAAAGTGAATGTGTCACTCACTGAACTTAATTATTCAAATGTAATAGTGGCAGACAACACACATTTTGGTCATTAATACATTATTGCCAAAATATTCATAAAATTGTGTGTTAAATTGATGAGCAACAAATTTAAGTCACAGAACAGCCTATTTGAATTAATAAGATGCTTCAACTAACAGCTTGATTACTATTTGGCATATATTTTCACCTCAGGAACTGTTCTAAGGGGGATAAATGCAAATTTTTCCCAAAACAAGCCCCTCATTCCATTTGTGTTTTGGGGACACGATTATTCTGCACATATCCTGCATAATATCAGCCTGATAATCGTCCAACCTGAGGTCATGAGAGACAGCCAACTACTTCTGATGAGGATTCTGCTTTGGTCTGCCAGACCTCCAAGCAACAATTTATGGCTTCTGAATCCCCTAAACGGAATTCATAGTTACATCAAAAGACAAAAATATGTATCTTCATGTGTAATTATGTGTTAACACAGAAAAAAGATGTTTCCACATGACAATTATGGCCATATTTTTTACAGTAACTACTAATAAATCTCTACTGTAGGCACCTACATGTAATGACCACTTTCAAATTTGAATTGAGTCATCTGGATCAGAGAGCTAATAACTATAATACTTGTAATATTAGTTTGGCGTCTAGTTTAGTTAATTTATTTAATTCATTAGCAGACAGCTTAGACACAACTGACGGACTTCAACAGAGCTGGGACAATACTAAAAAATGTGTATTATCTGTTTACAACCTTTTCCTTTGCAATGAAACTAAGATCATAAGCTACACCTCTGTACATGTTCTATTTTACTTTTTTTCCTTATCACATTTAAAACACAAAATAAAAGCATGAGGTTGGTTTGGTTTGTTTTCTCTGTGAGAGCTGTGCACTTTATTGTGCTGTGCATGTTCATGTAACTCCCTTGTGTGTTTAACAGTGAAATACAGGCCAAGGGGAATAAATGAAAATTTGGAGACTTTAATTAACCTGTTTAATTTTGCAGGCTGTAGTTTAACCACTCTATCTAGCCTAACGGCAGGCCGCAGCATTAATGGCTCAGTTAATTCCAAATATTAAGCATTAGCCCCAGTTCGATTAACTCTGCCAATTTCATATCTCATAATAGTGTCCCTTTTGGATATCCGTGATATTGACCCCATAAATCGTGGCGGTATAGAGGCTGTTGGTGAAACTTTACGAGCGGTCCCAACATTAATCTGAATGACCTCTGGTGATGAATGAGTGTTCATTACACAGTTAGCTGAGACCCTGAAGGTCACGTTCATATTTCTTTGCGTGAGGGACGCTGTGGAAGTGGGCTGTTTCTGTCTATTGGTCTCGTTTGCTCACACTCACTCTCTGCCTCTCTGTTGTTTTTGTCAGTGATGACGCCTCTCTGGAGTGCCCCGAAGGCATGTTGCCGTGGCGACTGGAGTAAAGGGTGGATGAAAACGCAAGCCACATCACTTTTCCCTCTAACTCTCCTCTTCTCTGTCCCAGCACCATCTTCACGGCGGATCACTCGACTTCATCCGCTCGTACATTTGTCATCCTTTTGTCACCTTACACTCAGGAGGGCAGCACCACACTCATATATCCAGCATATTCCTCTATTTCCTCATGAACTGTCCCACTTCCCATTGTGCGTGCCCACCATGCAGCGCCAATGAAAGTATGAAGACTGACATTTAATATGTTTCCTAGACCCAATGACAACCAGTAGAGGCATCTTGGTGTGTGTTGTTTTAAGCATGGGACTGAGGACCCTTTTGTCATAACGTATTAAATACATTTGTTGTTTTGTATTTGTGCCATGTGGTGCTCTATTGATGCATGCCTTTTGCCTGCTGCAGACCTCGTACTTTGCTCCACAACAGACCATGGCTCGTTACCTTGACTCTGTGCCGGATTGTGATTAATTTATAAACAGAAGCTATGGGCATATTGATTATTCAGATAATTTGTTATCATCAATCAGCCCCAACACTTTCATATATCCTTGTTGACTTCATATTGATTTTCTAACTGACTCTATTCTTGGTGTAAGCAATATTACTGTTGAAAAAGCACTGTTTTTCCCCCCAGTGCCATTTCATTATACATCTACCCGGCTTCTACTTATTACTAGAGACCGGTCTTAAGATTATTTCAAAAAGTCTTTGTCTTATCTCCAACACTTTTACTCTATGTTTTCAGTCTGAGACATTTTATTTTAAATTAAGGGCAGCTATGGCTACAAATGATATATTGTGACTGAATAGAAAATGTCTATGTTCAAATGCAACCATGAATAATGCTGATTTCTTAGTCTTGGTCCCTAAAAGTCTTTGAACATTATAGTCTCGGGCACGGCTTGGTTTATAGGTGACTGCAGTCTAGTCTCCAACATTTACTAATTTTCAGACCATCTGTCCCTCGCATCTCACTTTGGTGTTATCTTAGGTTTTAACATGAATGGATTCAAATGAAGCTGTCTTGATTCGGTTGAATGTCCAGTGGCATTGTCAGTAAACAACAATTTATTTGATTAATCAGCCAGTCGTGGGAAATGGCCGCATTTGAATTTAAAATAAGTGTGTGAGATAAATATAAGACGCAGAAGGCTTTTGAATATTATGACTGTAAAAAAATTTATAATGTCTGGCAAGGACCTATTATAAGTAGCTCAACATTATTGACTGCCATCTCCTCGTAAAAAACCCATGCAGCCATTTATCTTTATTACAGACCACAGACATGACAATTGCAACTTCTGAAATTGGAAATAGGTTGATTGTTTTCTTTCTAAGAACGTCTGAATGGCTAAACAAAAATGATAACACTGACTCTAATGTCTGAGACCAGGGCATGTGTCACAATGGGTAAGTTGTCACATTACATTTGTTTTTCAAACCAAAAGGTTACACTGAAAAGTGGAATAGCAGCTTTGAGCCTCCTTTGTGTGTCTGCTGTTATGCTCTGAATATGGAAAAATTAGGACTCTGTTTAAAAGAGATATTACCAATAAAACATGTTTTAAGGTTGAAAGTAAAAATTTTCATCCTGAATATTCTACTAAAGACAAATTGTCAACATTTTTTAAGCTAAACTGTTAGACAGCGGACATTCATGTAACACTGAAACCAATTTTATAACTTCATGTTAACTTTGTTATAACTTATGTTTAGTGCACCTGAGGGTACGGGGCAAGTTGTCACATCTAAAAAACCCACCTTTTTACTGGGCCAGTGGGTTATTGTCTGGCTGCAGTTCTAGAAAATATGTAGACAGACTTTCAGACCACAGGGGTTCAGACTAACTACATAAATGTAATCTCTGACTGTAACTGAATTTACACCATCTTAATCTCAATGTTGTTCTTTTTAGTTTCAACTGTTCCAGGCCGGAGCAGCAACACGACTGCCTCAGGGCTGTAGAACTATAGAGCCTCTGAGGAGGGACAATTCAATTCTTTTTTAAATAACTAAAATTAATCTTGAGTTTTAGGTTAAAATAGGGTACAATCGTACATTTGTTGTTGTTTTTTATTTGTTTGAAACGTGTGACAACTCACCCTGCTATGGGGCATGTCCATCCTTGTATTTAAATTTCTATAAGTCTGAAATGAAGCAAGATAGAAAGAAAATGAACAGACAAAATATAGCTGAGACTTTGCTCTTTTGCTTGGTATGCATTTTTTTGTTTATGATGTACTCATTTTATATACACAAATGAAAAAAGTGTGACAACATGCCCGGTCTCCCATTTAAGATGAAAACTCAACTTGGACATAAAACCCTCAAAGATACAAAGGGTAGGTAGATGTGTTATAAACTGGATAATACTGGGGTTAAAATCATTTTTCTAGTTATTATTTTCGATCATATATTTAGATTGTTATACATGTATCAATTTAAACTTTTATTATTTTCACATTCTCTTCACAATAGCTGCTGTTCTTTATGAATTTACACTAATAACTTCTCTATATGCCTACGTTCTTCATTTTTATTAAACAATAAAATGTACCAAAGTTCTTGCTTCGTGGCCAAATTCAACCGTGTGTGTGAGACAGTTGTTGACTTACATTTTACTGCAGGATTTCACAGGGTCACCGTAAAGTGGTATAAAGTGGTATCATGTAGTGATAGTGTCTACAACAAACTACTTTCTTGTCATAAAAGTCATATTTCATCCTGTAAAACAACATGTGTGAGCCCGAGAGCATAACTCCAATAGGATAAAAAACTGTCTCTCTCCATTGACAACCCATCATATTTCTTCCGAGGTAAGGTCCCAAGGGGTCCACCTGAAGCTTCTCTATAGTCTTATAGTCTTACTGAAGGATGAATGAAGAGAGTTCAAAGTTAAGAGTGGAATAGTGAAAGCCTGGGGGCACAGATAGATCAAGGTTGGCGGTAGAAGAAATTACAGACCATGCATCAAGGGAAAGATAGAGAAGGTTAAAGAGAAGAGTAAAAAGGAGAGCAGCAAGGGAGACGTGAAGGTATTAGGTAAATGGACAAAAGGCCAGCAGTGTTTTCGGTAATAGCACAGAGTTGAGGAGAGTCCTGGTCCAAGCTCCAGGTGGGCCCTCGTCGTTGTGTCCCCTCGAGTGCAGCGCTTGACCTGCCTCGCTTCAGTAAGTACCCAGCTGCGCAAATAGCTAATGTGATTGTGAAGATATAAGCCCAGGATAATGGCATCTGCCAAGCAATCAAGACCAATGTTCCTCTGAGCCTGGCTGTGATGAAAAGGCAGCACCGGGGAACGGACGCTCAGATGAGGGTGAGCCTTTAGGGAAGGGAGGGATGTGTCGGCAATTGATCGGCGCTAAAGGATAGAGGCTACGAGGACAATCTGCTCTGGGGCACACATAGAAATAAGTAAGGGAAACAACATTAGGCCTAAATTGGAAATGAACGGCTCTGAGGTTTATTAATCATTCAAAACAGAGCAATCATACGGCTGCAAGACAGACACATTGAAAAGAAATCTTCACTATAACTGAGTAAAGTGAAGATGGAAACACTTGTAATGCCATGTAACGATGTAGTACATGAAGTAGAGACAAAAATAATGTCAAACCGTGTATATTCTGTACAGTAGTATTCTGTATATATTAGTCTTCATATCAATGATGACTCTTGTTCCAAAGCCTGAATAAACGTTTTTTTTCCTTCTGTAGAGCATTACACAGACGCAAGGTCAGATTTGTTTTTGTCTGAAACATAGTGTGGCTTTAAACTGAGCTTCCTCTCGCTGAGTGTTGCCACTCACTCATTGTTTGGCTTGTTGCAGCAGAAAAGGCTTCTATACAGTGTTGTCTGTTTCACCAAATAGTATGTGTTCAAGTTCAGCTGCTAAACCTGCAATTCATGTACTTTATTACTCTTCAAAATATAATGCAGCCTTTTCTTTTCATCAAAATGACTTTGGCCAAGACCTTTCTGTGAGAACTATGAATGCACTGGTGCCATTTAACAGAAACAGTTTTATTTTGAGCCAAAAACAGGACACACCACAACAAGAAATTGGTTAAAACAATCGCCTATATTTAATATAAAATAATGTTTTTGTGACATTTCACGGTACAATACAATCAAAAAGAATTAAATTAGACATAGAGCGATGTGAACAGAGCAAAACAAACTATTTTTATGTGCAATTCTATATAAGGTTTGTGTTAATAGAGTTTCTAAAGATTTATGAGTGAGTACACACATTCAAACCCGTAATTACCGCGAGCTAAGTGGTGTAACTGACACTTTACTGGTAGCGCTATGTCAACTTAATGCACATGATGTCCTCCACTTAGTGAGAAGGAGTGGGCTAAGAAACTAGAAGGGTGTCAAACGATAGAAGATGATGTTTTGACAGTCGGGAGGTGGTAGGACACGGTGAAGGCTGAGAATAGATGCACTTTCAATGGCATGAAATATTGAGGAGCGGAGAAAGAAAACAAGAGCAGAGCAGCATGTGTCTGATGAGGAAACAACAGAGCATAAAATTATTCAGGAGAACGTTACATGGAAAGGCTCTGCAGTGGATAAAACCGCAGTAAGAGAAACGTAAAGGTCAGCCGTGTGGAGTGTAAAATGTGAGAAGACGAGACGACTCTGAAGAAGCTGCTCTTTTGGTTAAAGCTTCCATTATAGATTAAATGAGGTGTTACACAAGATAAAATGTCATAATCATTTTAGGTTTTTGTTTGTTAATTGCTGCTTTTCTATTACACTTGAGTGGAGAAGAGGTTTGATTATTAGCAAGTGAAGTTTTGAAGTTAGAGTAATTTGGATCTGAAGAAACATTTTGAAACAGTGTCATTTTAACCTAGTTTTAAACAGTGTCAGTAAAGGTGAGGTTGTTCGTAAAGGGTATTGCTTTCAGCGATAGCAGTGAGGCTGCAGGTTTAATGGCTACAAAAGGAAGCAAATGTAATGTAACTATTTTGCATTTTAACATCATAAATTCATACTGACACCACAAACAAAACACTACAACATATTTTTACCAAAGCACTTAAACAGGGATTAGTCTATTTTATACCTATTTTTTTTACTTTAGCATTTAGCTTGACAGTTTAATCACTAAAGCTTATTGTCTGTGAAAAAATGAGACCTTAAGATAAACAAGAATTTTAAGATGATCCTCACACAGTGAGATTTTGACCAATCCTAACTTGCTTCAGGGAAAAAGAAGCGCTCCCATTGGTCGACTTTGACACAGCGAAACAACTCAAAAAAGAAAAAAATAGAGAAAAGGCAGCAAATTAAATGTGGATAAATATTGGTAATGCTTTGGTTTAATGAAATGTGTTTGTATTTTGTGGTGGAAAATTGGTCCGGTTTTATCTTTTTTTTATTAAAGAAGCAGAAAAGGTTCCCACGCTGCTGTTGGGGGAAAGTGGTGAGGCTGAGACCAGAAAGGCAAAAACAAAATTGGGTAGTGGAGCTTTAATTGTCTAATCAAAACTCTGGTCACTTGATAGATTTAAAATTTTCATGGTGCTCCATAAAAAAACAAAGAACCAATTATAACCTTATTTATTGACTGTGTTTTAAACAGCGTTGACACAATGTGAACTGTAAAAACAGAAGTTAGATTTTTCTCGACAGACTACAAATCAATACAGATAATAGAAAAAATCTTGCTGCCAAGTGTTTTGTTGGCCGCGGCTGTATCTTGGAAATGAGGTGACGCAGGTCGTTAGGAGACACTGAGCTATAAGCTTGTTATGTTCCTGTGTTATTGTTGCTAGTAAGCCATAACATTTGACAAGTACAAGAGTTTTGAGAGGAAATCAAAAGGAGACATGAAGAGACTCTGGTTATGAGACCCATTTTAATTCTCTCAACCCTGTCCGACTTTAGTGAAAATGTGGATTGGTTTTGTCCAACAAAACAAACGGCAGAGTCAATTAGAAGGCTCAAATCAGCAGCCTCGACTGACCGCAGGATGAGCATCGATTAAAGAAGCAATTAAGTAAGCACCTCAATGTATTTATAAAGGATTGTTTCCTCTTGCACCACCACTTCCTCTTCTATGCTTCCTATTAGTTTTCAAGTGTTGCAAAAGAACAGTCTTAAGGCTGAATTTTCAACTTCGAAGTGCATTTTTACTTGGTCATAAAGGTCTACAGATTTTAAACCAAGAACTGCTTTATTCAGCATCAGTTTTGTATTTGGATGGAAGATTTATTTTTTCTTTTTATAAGAAATATTGCAACTGATGAAGTTTATAGCAAATGCTAATTCTCAACTCTTGTCCCTGGTTGGGCTTTTCTACTTTACAATAATATTATAAAAGCAATGGCAATACACTATAAAAAGCATTACACACAGAAATATATACAGTTATAAATAGCATTTGAAAATATAAATCCAGGAATACAGTGCATTTACACACCATTTCCTCACTCATCCACTCACCAGAATACAATATTTAAAAAATGGGTACAGTTTTGTTTTGTTTTTAGCTAAGATTTAAGCCTAAAGGTAAACAATTTAAAATCAGATTTCTTTTTTTCACCAAGCACTTACAAATCAGCCATGAGTTGAATCAAGGTGGCGAGGTTGAACTTTATAACTACACCTTGGTATCTGTTCCCCTTGACCATTTCGACTTACTCTCAGTGCTTCAAAGTTTTCTTTTGGCCTCCATACACTACAGTCTCGACTCTCGGTCATGTAAGAACAGATAGTGTATAGCTGTGACTACAATACTAACTTTAGACATCTCTTAATCACCAGTAATTGGCTTGAGACAAGGCTTTATTGATAAACAAAACCACCCTTTTCTCTTGCTGCTTTATGAAACTGCATGAATGGTAAAGTTTCTAACCATTCATTTACCCTTTGCATCTCATCAGCGGCCCGCACACAGCTCTAATGAGAAGCTATGGAGGCAGGAGAGCAGTGCCAGGCAGAGAACTGACTGGCAGAGTGAATCAGAGTCAAAAGACTCTGTTAGTCATTGCTATTACAGCCTCAGGGGTTGGCTGTATCCTGCATGTACAGGTCCCATAATAGACAAGGGGAACAGTTATTATTAGCATTGAAACAACTTGCAATATGCCACAATAGCTTATAGAGAACACCCATCTGGAGCATTCGGATCAATGTCTGGCCACTTAGTACACTCTCCTTGTAATTTCCTGTCTCTAAATAGAGCCTTAGCCCTGTCGTCAAACTATAATAGTCCGTACATTCACTTATCCATCTATCCAAAAATATAAACCCACGCTAAACCTGTCGCTTCTTTCTATCAACTATTTTTTGCCTCGTCTGTAAATGTTAGGTCAAAAGTTCACTTTGAAATAATGGAGCATGTGACCTTTTTCTCGGCGAGCAGAAGATATTGCTCCCAAAGAATGGAAGCATTTTGGATGAGAGGGTGTACAGAATGGACGGGTTAAGGAAAGCCCGGAGGGAGACGGAGAAATGTCACCATCACTAGTGGAGCAGGGACTGATGTGGACATCAACCTTTTACTGAGTGTGTTCCCAGGCAATGATAAAGAATACAGTACCTGAGTTATGGCACTAAACCAGGCAAAAAGGACAAAAAAATAATAGAAAAGGCTGTTATTATGAACACATTATGACAGCAGAATGATAGCATTAAATCTGTTATACTTTCAACAATTTAAATCGTTCTCTGAGATAAAAAAGCCAACAATAGCCTCTCTTTGACAGACGCAGTGCAACAAGTTCACGTCATACTCCACCATATTAGCCAGAGCGACAGGGCAGGAACACATATCTATGATCAACGCAACGCAATTTCACACATTCACATTTTATATTTATGAGATACATATTGAGATGTGTAGTTGCATTTAGAGTCCTTTATTGGGTGCAAATAAAGTTACATGGTGTGGCTTTAATAATACATAAAGGCAGGATGCACTTTTCAATTTAGAAATCTGCAGTACTGCCCCAGAGAGATGGATGGACCTGACATTTCCCCAGGAGCTAAATTGTCAGAGGAGGCAGGAGTAGTTATTTTTTGATAATTTGGACACTTAACAACAAGTATTAAAGTATTAAAACTTTTGACTCATGACATTTTATACTATAACATTTGTGATATAGTGTCCATCAAGGACACTCCTGAGATGATTGTTGTTGTTGTCTAAGCATAAATAAAATGTATTATTCACAGAGAATGTACTTAGTCTGATAAATGATACACATTTAAATGAGAGCTGTAGATACTGAGTTAATGTTACATACAGCTGTGGAGAATTATTGCACATTTGTTATAGCCTTGGTCTATAGTCGTGGTTCTGATCAATGGTCAATGTAAACATTTATGTTGTGTGTGACCGATAAACCTGTCCAGAAGCCTTTACTTATGGCTGTCATAAGGCTGCAGAGTACAGTATCACGGCGACACATGGCAGCGAGCCCAGAAGGCCTGTACTTGATGCTCAGGATTTCAATCATCAGTCCAAATAATGTATGGGTCACTCATTCCATTGGCTTCAGACCAAACGAGTGATGCCTGGGAAAGCCGTCATGAGGTCAGTGTGCCGGGCCGGACCATCTTGCTCAAGCCTCTGCCTGCAGCGCCAAAGGAGCTGACTGACCTAATTAGCCGTTTGAATAATTGCCCTACTGCCTGACATGTGGATGATTTGGATGTACAGTGTGTGCTGGGGTCTATGTAATTTCTGAGGCGCACAAACTGACTGGAACTGAAGACGTGCCTAATCACTTGGTTGAATGGTAATATATATTTTTAGCATACTTCATTCATAACAGTATACAGTGACTAGATCTACCACACCTGCAAATAAAGAAAGGTAATTGTATTCATACAAAAGAATACACTGAGAAACCTTTTACAGTAGCTCTTAGTAAAGGGAAGGTTTCACTATGGTTTGTTCAATTATTCTCTATTAAATTAAAGACAAAGTTGTGAAGTGAACATCAATGGCTAATTTAGGGGTCTATGTCTTGTCTTACTTTTGACCCAAAACATTGAGGCTTTTTTGAAAACTGGGAAAGTCTATGGGTATACATATATTTAAGCCTACACACAACTGAACTGTTAAGAGATATGAAAAGAAATATGAACTGCTTTTCTGGAGTCATTTTAATCTAAAAACTTTGTAACCATGTGGCATCTTGTTATTTGTTTGACTTTCTCTTTCACTTGATGCTGAAGACAAAAGGTCAAGGGCAAGGACTTTCCTCCTCTATCTCCAAACAAAACATATCAGCACATATACACATGCTTTTGTATTAGTATACACAGATAATTAACTGTTTATATTGATAACCACAGTCTTTATATGTACATTTCTATCATAGGAAGTGAGAAAGACCGATACTGCTACAGCGTTTACTAAACCCCATTGACATAATTCCCAGCTAAGAGTCACACCGCTGTATCTGATTCTCTTCAAATCCCCCTGTCCTGGCTTTTCCCCATTGCCCGGACTTTTTGTGTGTGTATGAGCGTCAGTGTGAGCCCCAGGGGAATCAGCTGATGCTCGGAGAGCTATTTCATCGAGCCACACAGTCCGCTCTGCTGTGAGCACTTGTACAGAGGCCAAGTGCAGTGCCTCAGAGGAGCACTGTTCGTCAGAGGTCCAGCAAGGAGGAGTAATGAGCCAGGCAATCAGTGCTACTTGTTCATAGCTCAGTGACACGCAGCTGATGCCGTCTCATATGCTCTCGTAGTCATTCGAGAATCATGAGGGATTTTGTGTGAGGGGCATCTGTTTTTTAGCTAGATATATGGCATTTTGGAAGAATAGGCCCTCCTCTTCTCTGATCTGTGCACTAATGAGCTCGGCAGAAACCCCAAATAGGAGCCAAAGTTGCTTAGACACATTTACAAGATCTTTGCTAAAAGAGAAAGATGGAGAAGGTAATAGCATTTTGTTGTAAGCGAGGATGCCTCATTATTTGTGCTGATGTGAGCAGCATGAAAGCAGCTTATTACGATCATCAGTGCTCGATAGCAAAGATGGAGGTGATCCACTCTGGGGCTGAGGGTACAGCCGGAGTGGGCTATTGATTTGGCTGTTAAGAGGTGCTTGTGTTACAAAGGGCATGCATCTCAGTCTTCCATTAAGATAATTATGCTTTCTATTGCCTTTTGCACACCTCTGCGGCCTGTTGAATGAATAAAATCACAAATAATTAAGTTAGTCTTGATGTGTTTTTGTGTTGCTTAAGAAACCGGCTACGTGCCATGTGAAAGGTGCTGCGGTAAAAGAAACAAGTCTTGTATTATAAAACGCAAACTAAAAAAGGCAAACCAAGTTAAGTCTTTACTTGTAGCATAACCGTGATTGAAAATGCTGTTCTTTCTCCCAAAAATCTACACAAAACCTATACTATACCTTTTCCACATTTGTCATGAATTAAATGTAAAAAGGTCCTGTCACTTTCTGTCACAACAATCATGTCCTGGATTTTATGTCCTATCCACCACCTCAACTCGCCTCTTGACTCCTCTAGCACAGAACATTAGGTCTATGGCTCTGCAGAGGTGTCAGTGTAGGAGGGTAAATGGCTGGTAACTGTAAGACAGATCACCATCAGACACCTCGGGATGTGAACAGGTTGAATGTTTTGGGACTGTGCAAAAGTTTTTTCAGCCAAAAAAAAAAACTAATCCTATAATAACAGTTGCCAGTTTCATTTTACAGAGCTCTTTAATCCTGAAACTTGACACAGTGCCCTCCGAACACACACTGCTCCGTCGTCGTCCCCGTCTGTCGACACGCCAAGGGCCTTCTCGTAGGAACTGTTTTGTAGAGAACCATTCGGTATTAGCATTTTCAAAAGGGCAATCGAGTCAGTGCGTCAGAAAACAGGGAAAGGTCACCAGGTTTCCTGCCTCTTAAAACCTCCACACTCTATCAAGCCTTTGCCTTGCTGCCTGCTACGGACCAACTCTTGCCAAATTGAGAGATTGCCCATTTTTCTCCCCGATGACATTAAAAGGGTCATTTAGCACTCCGACTCCGAAAACCTTGATCAGGCTGAACAGGGCCTTTTCCCCTGAAAGGCATCAGAGAGGAATCGGTGGAATGTGGTGGCTCGATCTCAGGCCCCCACACAGTTTTGGGCTTGGCTGTGACATGAATGGCACTAAACCTCTGGGTAGAGCAGCCTGCTGGGTTGAGGGGGGGCACAGGAGAGTAGTTTCAGAAGGTATATCTCTGCAAACGTC
Source organism: Perccottus glenii (assembly GCA_024416835.2). Classification (NCBI taxonomy): domain Eukaryota; kingdom Metazoa; phylum Chordata; class Actinopteri; order Gobiiformes; family Odontobutidae; genus Perccottus; species Perccottus glenii. The sequence goes on from CM044562.2 coordinate 9,543,591, forward strand.
TGTGTGGCTCCCAGTTAAAGCTGCTGGTGCGTGCCTCGTGCATGCTGTGTCACAAAGAGAGACCTACAGAAGCCGGATCTGGCAGTAGTCGAGATGTGGTTACATGGTTGAGTTAGCCAAGCTTGCAGATCCAGGGGGGACAGGGTTCAGCATGGGGAGCACGGGCAGAGCTCCAGGGAGCAGCGTGAGTCTTGGCTTTGGATAAAAGTAGTGCTGCTCAGGCCCCATATCTGCTAGCACCCCAGGGTTGACCTTGGCAACCTACCCAGTTCCTGCCAACCCATCTGTTAGATATAGAGACATAAATGTTATCTGAAAGCAACTATCTGTATTTACAGTTAGTCAATACAAAATAATGGTAATTTAGAAATAATGTATTTTTTTTCTTTGTCATATAAACTCTATACGTATATAGATCCCTGCAGCTTGAAGCCTGAATGTTATAGCGTGGTGGTTAAACTATTAAAGCCCTGCAACAGTGCCAAGGGGCTTCCTTGAAAAGTTCCTTGCAAATTTGCACCAGCCAATACTAAGGGAGATGAATTTGAGAAGCTTTTGCAAAAAGGAGAAAGACAGAAAAATATTCTATATAAATCTGCAAAATCCAATGTTCAACTGAATGATTTACAATTAGATAATCTTTCTTCCATGACCTGGTGTCTTTCAGCTGTTGTTGAGGCCACTGTCCACAAATGTGATGGCAATCCTTTAGCTCTCTTTTCTTTAAATCCATTCATTTGATTGAATTAGGATGTGCAATCAGATTCCTATTCAGCCTTGTTGCCTGTCCCTCTCATTTACTGGCTCTGTCAGTCTGTAAACAACCAGCGAATGTGTCTTTCCTCATCCTCTGTGTTTATAACCTTCTCAGTACCCTCTCGTCTCATCATATCACCTGTCCCTCTCACACCTCCCTCCATTTTTGCTCCCCTTATTCGCCTCGTCCTCTTTTCCTGAGCGGCGTGTGCCGGGCAGGTAAATAAATCACTAAGCAGCTCTAGAGGAGATAACGAGGCAATGGGGGATACTGCTCGCTCTGCAGATGTGTGCAGATGCTTCGCCTGGGGCCTAATAGATGAGCACCACGTCTTTTGATATACAGTACAACATATACAGAAGAACACACTAATCACATGCACTTAACTGATTTGGTCATTGGAATACAGACTAAGGCGTTCACCAAACTCTCATGTCTTTTAGTTGGGCTGTGGTACAATAGCACATATCAAGTAAACAGCACATTGATCTGAAACATGAGCTCCAGATGGATAAGAAAAAGGCCGTGACTTAGATCTTTCAGTGAGGTGGATCAGTTGGCAACTCTTAGCGGCATCAACAAGTCTCATATTAAATCCCTTAATGGTAACATCTTGGACCATTTACACCTGGCCTAGATATGTCTCTTTTACTGTACATTCTTATTTCCCTTTTGTGGGATAAATACAGTACATTTCTGTTGCAATAGACTCCTAGAGCATGTGAACGGCCATGGTGCGCTGCATAAATATCATGCAAGAATGTGTGCTCAAAAAGAAAGATGAGTGTGCTTTTCCACCAGTGCTCAGTTTGTCCTCTTTGGGCAGTTGTAGAAAGAGGAAGTAATAGAACAAAAATGTCTCCTTCCACAGGGCTTTATGGAGCTCTACATGTCTAGATAGATAAATGAAAAAGTGTTATAAGCTAACAAAAAAGACAGGCATTTTCCAACACGACAATGCCAGACCACATACTGCATCAATTACAACATCATGGCTGCGTAGAAGAAGGATCCGGTCCTGAAATGGCCAGATCTTTCACCCACAGAAAACAATTGGTGCATCATAAAGAGGAAGATGCAACAAAGAAGACCAAAGACAGTTGAGCAACTAGAAACCTGTATTAAACAAGAAGGGGACAACATTGGTAAACATGGCCATGTCCAAAATTTTTTGGGTGTTGATGCCATAAAATTTAAAATCAACTGATTTTTCCCTTAAAATTATAAAATTTTCTCAGTTTAAACATTTGATATGTCATCTATGTTGTATTCTGAACAAAATATTGAAATTTGAAACTTCCACATCATTGCATTCTGTTTTTATTCACAATTTGTACAATGTCCTAACTTTTTGAGAATCGGGTTTGTACACATATTTACTGCCATTGGACAGTGGGAGGATTTTCCACAATGCGCCTTTAAATACAATCTTTTCTACATTTTCTTGTCTCCAAATAATATGCATCAGTTCTCAAAATGAGTCTGAGAAAGCCAAGAGGTAGGTTAAGAGATGGTGAAAATATTCCCTGGGTGAAATTCGCCCTTCATAATTTTACGTTCAGAAACAATCTCAAAAAGGCCCAATTACATTTTCTGAGAAGGAGAAGAAAGAGACAAAATTGTGACATTAGGGTAATGAAGGGAAAACTTTGCTAATGAGAAAGAGAGCTGAGACAGGGGAGAGTTTACTTGTACAGTGCTGTGGTGACAGACAAAAGGGGCACAGTTCAAGAACAGTGGAAAGATTCAGAAAAGGACTTCAAGCTCGCAATTAAGGCAGGGCTTTGAAGAAATGATTATTGGAGCCCTTGCAGTAGGAAAGCTAGCTTTTCATCATTTAAGCGAAGGGGGGAAGTAAAGTGGGGAGATGAGGTAGGGAAGATGAGGAGCACGAAGGAGTAAGGCGGTCATCAGAGACATATCCCCTTGCCAAATGACACTAATAAGCAACACAGAGCCGGGGAACACAGGGACAAATAGATCGATTGTCCAACCACCCACTGAACGTTCGCCAAAGAAAAAGATAAATGAGTCAGGAAATATTATCACTGCACATTATACAACAGACAGTTTAGCTATGATTGCGTTAGGCTGTTATAATTAATGTAGGGGAGGGTCTGCAGTATGAAAAGAATGTAATTATTGCAGAATGGCCTGGTTGTATGTTTGTGTGCTTAGCTCAAACATGCATTAGCATATGTGTCTGTGTGTAGAAGTTTGACGCTGAGGAGTTTTCTTGCTGCTGATTAGGCAGGTGAGGTGCTACAGTATATTAGGATTTACTCGGCTAAATGCTTCATGGCATCTAGACAATAGCTTATTTATTAACACTCCTGCCAGCCATTGGGAAAGCAAATGGAAGCTCAATTAAAGTGAATAAATTAGGATTAACGTGGAATTGCAGCACATTTTCATTTTAATTAAATGTGTTTATTATTTATTTTCACAGTACTGGAGGGGGGAGGGGGGAAGGGTCTGGCACCTCATCCCCTCATTTAAGGAAGTCAAGGAGTGAAGTCAGCCTCTAGAAAAACAGCGAGGGACGGCTCCGTAAAGCACGACTTCCTTTTATTCCTTTTCAAAAAGGTACAGTCAGTCAGTAATAATTTAAGACTCAAGGTCCCCGTTTGATAATCCTTTTACTTTTAGGAGAGCTATACGTCAGTTGAACTTCAATGTTTTCTTTCAAGCATACAATTTTTTTTATTATTATTACTGTTTCTATGTCTATAGCCCTACTTGCTACATACTGTATGTCTATTTGTTATACTACTACTATACTACTATTAGCCCTCTCATCTTTGAGCTTTTTCCAAATATAGTAATCATTTCTGACTCAGCTTGCCAGTGTCCATGGTTTCTCAGGACCATAACGAGTTCATGTGGGTGACATCACAGTTTATTGGGCCAGGTGGCCACACATTGTGCACTTCATGTTTTATGATTAAATGATGTGGTCGCCATCAAGACTAATCGAAAATCACAGAAAATCCTCATCCCCAGGCCAATTTAAACGCATTTACGATCCCTGCAATGCGACACGAGCTGCAGAATCATCGCGGCCCTCCCATTTCATTCTTTTAAAGTTACGCTTGGCAAGCTTTTATGAGCTCCAACACAAATCATATGCGATGAGTTGCCACAAAGTCATTCCTTATATATTACTGCACCTCATCACATCCTCAGACGTTGAGAAGGAAGAGGCCTCAGACCAGCACTAAATGGCAGAGACAGCACACGTCCTGTCACTGGTGTACTGTCTTGTACAGAGTAATGTAACAGTCTGGGTGTTGGACAGGCGTGTTGCACATATGTCGACTGGAAATAAGGTACAACATCAGCGACACTGACGCAGGGAAAACACAATCACAAACACATTTTTGTACAGCTTGCAATATAATTCCATTGAGTTCCTATTGGTAACTGGACAGTATTATTAAGAGAGTACTCAAGACCGTTTTCATAAGCCTTAATGTCCTTCACATAACTGCTAGTAAACCATAGAGTTAGTCATCGTATGCATTTTAAAACAGTTTCCTAGTGTCTCTTAAAAGCCCTGACCTTGACTTAGTTTTATATCAGCTCTCAGTCGTCAAGGTGATGGGACTTGGTCTCATTGGAAAATATAGCGTAATCTATCATCAGTGCTCATGACTTGTTTTATGTTTGGCTTAACTGCTATAGTCTTTAAACAATCTAAGTATACAAAGATTAGTAGGCTTTTGGTAGAATTATTGTAAATGCACCATACTTCTTTCTGTCCTAATATCAAACTTTAATGTATAATCTCAACAGCTACAGTATGTAGTGGATGAATCAGGGCTATATTAAACAGGTGGATAATACGTACTCGATTTATTGTTTGTAAAAAGATTTTAATTAAACTAGCACTTTTACTTAAACTGTAGAAACTGATTATTGAAAAAACTAAATCTTATATATTTTTTAAATTTTTAGTGGTTTGATATTGTTGCGAGGTGATATGCTCCTGTTTCTGAGCTTTAATTGGTGCAAGAACAGCTGATCAGATTGTCATGTTGTGTCATGAGTAAAAGTGAGCAGGCTCAGGTGAGTAACAAGAGACAGTGTCTGACTGTGCAAAGGTCTGTCAAACTATCATCAGTATCTGTGAACATACCTGTCAGGTGAAGCCTCAGAGACTTTTCATGCATTTGATTAATTGTTTTTTTTATTTTTTTATTTCATGTTTTGATTTTGTGCAATGTATTTTTAAGGTTGCTCTCTAAACAGGAGCTTAATGTTTGGCTTGGTGCTAGTGGGGTTTTGGTTGGCTCTTACATAATTTCATCAAACGTTCCCTCCAAACCTGAACCCAGTAGGAGTAAAACAGTAGCCTCAGCAGCACTTAACTTGGAGTGCTACAAATACGCCTATACGTCCATTGTCTTCTCCGATAGATACAAGCATGAATCAGCTCTCCATTAGACTTTCATGAGGGAGCAGAAAGACAACCCACTGCTTTTTATTTCCTTTGCATTGCCTCTCTGCTCAGAAAAGGTAGAAGGGTGCACTGGGAAAAAATGATATATGGCACATACCCACACAAATGCATTATCATAAACAAGACCTTTTCCCACTCACTTATCTGGAGAGCAAAGTAGTTTAGGAGCCATAGACAGTGGTAGGACAGTTATCAAACCAGAAGTGATCTGGCCGTGAGCAGGGCTGGGGGGGTTTAAGATGCTTTTTTTTTTTTTTTTGCATGGACCTATTCTATCTTTCTGGGTCGGGACTGAAAAGTGGGTCACAGGCATGTTCTTATTGATCACAGAGTGTGACGCTAAAACAATTTGTACCTTTACCTTTTATTGTGACAGATGTGCAGTTTGTTGATGCTTTTTTAATAATAATTCATTGAAAGCACTTAAATGTAAGTCGTGTTTAATGTCTGTGTATACTAGAAAGTATCTGTACTCTGCAGCCTGTGTGTCCAAGACAAATCTACTTCGGGACGAATAAAAGAAATCTTGAATCTTGAATCTCTTGAAAGGTTGTCGACAGGATTGTGAAGCAAAGATAGAAAAAAGATAGAATTTACTTCCATATAATATCAATTGTTTTGAAATATATGCCAAAAAAACATTGGGAAATGTTTACATGTTCATCTTTGAAAATATATATATAAATAATCAGGAAATAATTTAGATCCCAAGATGAGACCAGTTGAGAACCACGGCTCTACAGTATTCATTGCTTTGGCGATGTCACTTTTGTTTACATAAAGTTGATCTTTGCTCAGCTTCAAGTCTACGCTCAGGTCACGTTATTCCCATCCCTGACTTCTTGTTGCTTTTGGAAAAGCTTTAGTATTCACTATGGCCTTTGTAGGTAGTGATGCTAATGGCCACTAAAGCAAATAACCAAATAAGACATTAGTGGAAAATATTGTTGGGCACACACTGTCAAACTCAACTCACATTTGTTATTTGTCCACCATGTAAAGCAATGGCCAGTGACATTATCTTATTTAATAGCACATTAAATTTAGTCAGTCACAGGTTCCATGGTCCAGATTTTATACACTCTATGGACAAAGTACAGGGTAGACATAATTGGAAAGATGTCTTGATGGGGAAAAATAGATTTTAATTTGGTCAATGATGATGGAAATCTTGCCACAAAGCAAAGATGTCATTTTACGAGGAAGAAAGGGAAGATGGTGCAGAGGTAAACGCAGTGAGAGAGAAAGGGCAGAACAGGGAGTCATAAAGTGCATTTATAAACACGTCTCTATAGTAACCGAGTGGTAATTTCACTAGCGGGGGAGTGGAGGGGGACAAACTGGGCCACCATTTACCGGCAAGGAAGCTAGTTATTACAGAAAAGACAGACGCACACAAAAGGATGCAAAAGGTAAGTCTTTGGCATTTCAATTAAAAAACAAAAACAACAGCTAAACCAGGTTTTAATGAAGAATAATAAAATAAACATTTAACTTGTAGACAGCAAAATAAAATTAAAGTAGCAGCTTTCTCTAAACGCAGGCACAAAACAGGTCGTGCTCCCTGGGGCTCTATATAATTTTGTGATTGGTCTGTAGTTTTCACCTGCTGTGGGAGCGATTTAAGCCCCTTCCCCTTTATGTTTTTTTTTACTGTGAGCAGCTCTAAACCTTGCTGCGTAAAATCACCAGCAGTTACAGCCCACCTTTACTACGCTGCGAGGTGATAATGTTGTCGAAAGAGAGGGAAAAGGTGAAATCGTAGAGGTCATTTTTCCTCAATCTGTACGTGCTTCACATACTGTCCGCCACTTTCCTGCAAGAACAATTACCCTTTCACCGTTTAATTGCACACAGTGGTTTTTCATCATTAACTCGCAGATGTAATGTTTTCAAATGCATAAAAGAATAATATATCTGTAGCCAGTCAGGACACGCATGTAGTCTGCATTCAAAAGACAGCTTCCATTAGTATTTGAGTCAATCAAGGAGGAAATGTAGCTTACGTTTCAATCTTTGCAAAGCCAGAACAAAAGCAATCCCGGTAAGACTGTGCCCCTTGCTGCCCCTTCCCCCAGTCCACCGCCTAACGCTCGCTGTTTCATGACGAGAGTGCAGATAAGACACAACAATAAGAAAAAGAGGGTCTTTGCAAGCCCACTGTGTCACCAGAGACCAAGAGAGCAGGCCTCAGAGGGACCACGCACAGCAGCAGATAAATAACAACACATGCTTGACTCCTCGGACGCTGCACGGACTGAGAATTAATCACAAGGAGCTCCACACACTCCAGCTGAGGGTTGGCGCCTTTGTATTCCCGCTCCTCCACATACAGCACATTCGTTTACAGTCACACTTGTGGTCTAATGCACAAAGCAGCTACACCAACACACAGATGCAATGTGGTAACAGTAGGCACAACGGCATTAGTCTCGCTGCATGACTGTCCTTGTGAGTGATAGCGGCAGAATGCGGCCTCAGGTGAGAGTTATCTCGCCACTTTAGCGCTCCACAGTGCTGTAATGTGACACCAGCATGCTTAATAACACTACTACACTGCACCGCTTCTTCTTATTTAGTGCCCCTCCTCCTCAGTCCCTTCTCTACTGAAATGTAAAAATGAATGTGACTGAGGTATAATATGGCAATATATTGCATGAGGGGTGCAAGGTGGCAGAGTGCTCAGCACCTCTGCCTCACAGCAAGAATGTTCAAACCGGCCAATTTCAACATCCTCAGCCGGCCAACTCTGTGCTTTTTTGTGATGTCTGCTTGTTCTCCCTGTGTTACTGGGTTTTACTCCCACCGACCAACAACATTCAAGTATAGGTCAATTGGCAACTCTATAATATCCCTAGTGAAGAAATGTGAGCATGAATGGTTGTCTCTGAGTGTTAACCCTGCGACCAACTTTGTCAGAGTGTCTTTGAGCTAAACCCAAAGTTGCTGGACTCCAGTCATCTGCAAACCCTAACGGGAAAATGAATGAATAAATTTCTGTATATATCTACTTCTGTTGTATATACAAAATGACTTTTAAACCAGCCCAACCTATACTTCAGAGGATTGGCAGGTTTGAATGGCCAGTCTGTGGTGTCTACATGTCCTCCCCATAGAGGTTCTCTGGGCACTCCAAAGACATGCATAGGTGAATTGTTAACCCTGCAAATAACCGCATATTGTTTAGATTACACCCTGCCTCATGCCCTAAGGAGCTCCAGCTGAGGTTTGGTGCCTAGTGTAGCTAACCCAAAAATGCTTTAATGTCTGCATCCCAAAACTCAAATGTAATTCCAGTGTCAGGTGTTAAACTCTAGTCAGCAGTGGCTTGTGAAACAGTATTTAGGTCAACACGGTGCTATGGTAAATAAACCCAATCTTTTTTCAAATTCAACCAAAAATGCTCCAAATGTTTCATTGACTTGACCGCTCATGCATCAAAGTTCTAGATTTTAGAAAATGGCATAAATGTTGTTCAGTCTGAAGTGTTTCTTTAATTTAAATGTCATCAATGCATATATTTGGGAATTACACAAACAGTAAACAACACACTATTTTCTAGCTTAGCATCTTCACTCCCATTCTTTCTCTCTTTCTTTTTATTAATGGCTTCCATCCCATCTTTTCCCTTTTGTCTCACTTCCTCTATTTTTGTTCCCCTCCTTTCTGCATCGCTCTGTGATTCCCATTTCAGCTCTTGTGCAGGATTTGTATTCATCGGGGAACCCTTGGGGCACATCACACAACACATAGATATACAGTCCTTAAGTTGAGCACACACCCTGCTATAGAGGACTTTGAGCATCAGCTGTACTGTAAAGCAGAAAAATTATATGTTATGCACCAAGAGACAAAAACAAGGGGAATTTAACGTCCTAAGAGGGAAATGTTGAGTTAAATCACAAGAATGTGGGCTGCAGAAGCTGTGTATCATAAGGTCTCACAGAGCCGATCAAGCAAACTAATTATGTTAAGGCCTCCTCCTTTATTTAGCCACTAATTATCACCACACAAATGCATTTCCAAGAAGTAAAAGCAATGTTTTGCCACAATATATTAACATACAGCCACTTTCAGAAATGCAAATTCATTTCTGTCAATTGAAAATGAAAGATTTGAATAGGTATTTTCTGTATCAGAAAGTAAAAACCCAAAAACTGAAATAGCCCCTTTATATATGAGTGGACTTTAGACAAGCCGTCTTAATATTTACTGGCACATCCAGTAGCACAGCAGTGATAGAAGGACCCTCATAGGACCACAGCTTCTCCATCATTGCAATAAGCTTTTTTTCTTTCTTCTGCTCAGTATCTTTAAATGAAGATAGTTGGGCATGCCAAAATAAGCAATAAGTAATCAAAACTACCACCTGAACAAGACCAAAAGCTGAGTTACTTTTGAAGTGTATGACATTTGAATACATAGCACTAATTACCTTACTGGCTTGATTAAGGTTATTGTCTCTACCAGTCCCTAGAATGATTGTAACCTCCTTTTTAGATCCACTATTTTGTTCAGTGGAGATTCTCTGTTGTGAATGCCTACTTGTGAAACTGAGTGATATACAGAAGCATCACCAACCATTGACCACAATGCAAGTTTTTGTAAATAGTTATCAACCAATTTTGCTTTTAAGTAGCCAAAAGAACCCAAAGCTTGATCCAATTGCCTGACTGAAAAAGCCATGTAGGGAAATATGACTGTGTGCAACAAGACAATAATGGCTACACCACGTTGAGGCCCAGTGCCAGTGCTGTGCCTATCAGCCCAGGAAAGCCCACTGCTATCATTGATGCATTTGAGCTAATCCAGCTAATCCCACCTCTCCCCACAGACACCTCATGTCTCCAGGCGCCTCTCCTTTGATCCAAAGTTGCAGTGAAACGCTGGTGAAAAAAAATCATCCTGTCCTGTCCGCACATACTGTATATGGAGCTTTTTCTTTTGCACCACTTCTCCACACACAAGTCCAATGGGAGAAGCAAGGAAAAATAGGATGAGGAAATGTGGCAGAGCACTTTCACTCGCTTCCAAAAATATCCTGTATCCCTAATCTGGTTGAGATGATGGGAAAGGAGTTGTTTTTCTCAAGATGGGATATTTTACCAGAGACTAAAGATAATGATAACTCAGCCAAAATTAAGAACTACACTGTGTTAGTACTATGATTCTTTTGCACATACACAGCCTTTGTTTTTTCCACCAGTAGTGTTTTTTTACTCCTTGAAAACCAAATTGGAGAAAAATGCATTTTTGTTGTCTTATTTTTACACTACTATGGTAACACCACAGAAATGTCATGTCAGCCGCTGGAGTAATTGCTTGTTTGTGTTATTCTGTGCATATTTGCTTCACCCACGTTTTTCCAGATCAATGCTTACAAATATAGATGAGCCGTGCTAACATCCAGAGCTGCTTTGACGGACTAATAATGAGCAGCAAACATCATTCAAAGATCAAAGGCTAAAATCTAATTTTAAACTCTAACGCTAATTTGCTCAATGATGCTTTGTTTCCTAGCTTTAAAGTTTGCATACATTAATGTCAGGACCACACAGCAGGTATTTCTGGTGGATTTAAAGCTGCTGTTGATGTTTGAGTCTGTGGGGCCTTGTGGATGTGTGCTAATGTCATTCAAATAGCGCAGTTTGAGAGCTGCGAGGCTGCGATAAGCGCAAAGATCTGATTTCACTGCTCAGTGTGCTTACCGCTCCGGTTAATTTTCATAATTAATTAAAAAGCTGGTAAACATTACATCATGCCACTGATAAGGCACACTGTTGTTCCTTCTTGCTTCTAGTTAAGTGTGAGTTATCAGCGCTTCACTATTGAACCTCAATGCAGCGATTGTATGGGCTCTGTGTCTGAAACTATTGTGCACTTTTTAAATGGGGCCCTGTCAATCAACATGAGAAGTATTAGTTTAGAAATCCTTCTTATAGTTTATTTAAATTCAATATGTGTATGTAAAAACACTAAAATTTGGAACCATGCCCCCATTTAACAAACATCAATCTTTTAAAAACAATTTTACATAGACACTTTTTGTCATTAAAATGACCTTTTCAAGACATTATCTTTTCAAAGAGTCTTAACTCTTTAGAGCTTTTTTAGTCCTTTAGTACGTTCAAATGCACCAATTCTTGTTTAATGTTTTCTGTCAATAAAACAATTGAATTATAATTGTTTTAAACAGAGAACAAATGTAATTTTTTTCTTCTGCCAGTGGCTTTATGGAAAAAACTTAAGTGTTCCAGTTTAGAGGTCTGGAAATATGGTCACCCTAAATATGAAACAAATAACACTTAGCACGTAGCATGTCCAACAGGATCTCCAGCCTAATCTACAAAAGACAATACATCATGTCAGCGTGTTGGCATACATTGTCGTCGCAAAACAAAATACCGTCAGACACCACAACATCGTTATTACAATACATGTGTATGATTGCATTAATAAAAGAAGATAATAAATAATATAAAATATGGATAAAAGAAATAAAAAGATCATAATGGATTATGAACTGGCTTCTTCCCAGTGGGACATATTGAAATGGAAGAGCAAATGGAACAGGACAGTATTTATAGGACATTTTTGGGATAGAGCTGGAGGACTTATCCCTAATACACAGTTTGTAGGAGACACTTAGGATCTGTGTGTCAGGTTTTTTTTAGACGGCAATGCAAACTGAGACATTGTAACTGGAGGCAAGGTGGGTTAAGTGTCTTGCCCAAGGACACAACAGTATGAATTGGGAAAAGCGGGAGTTGAACGCCAACCTTCCGGTTATAGGACGTCGCTCTACCACCTGAACCACTGCGCCCCACCTCCCAGGTCATTCACATCTTTAGGAAAGATTTGAATGGTTACGATAATTACAAATAAAACAATGAATGAAATGAAACGTGTAAAAAAAAACATAACATATTTTTAAATGACTAGTTAAGCCAAATCAGCGTCATAAAGAGGGGAATAATTGAACTAAATTACTCCATGCTTCTTTCACATCTTCCATTAATAAGCAGGAAAAATATAGGCTCCTTGCACTGTTACCTCCTGTATGTTTACAACAAATGAAGAGAAATGGTGGAGGAGACACTTTATGATTTTAATTAACCTTTTCCTCTACTGAGCCCCCTCATTACTGTGATCTCATATTTACAAGCAATGACAGGAGCCTCACACTAAAAATAGCTCCTCATTGTAAGTAATCTGAGCAAAAAGAAGGCAGAGATGTGAGTGGTTTAGAAATGATGCGTTTGCAGCTGCCTGCTGTGAAGGAGCCTCTCAGCTCCAGGCCCTTATTGGTCGGACAGACTTGGAGTGGCGCTCCGGGCCCTTCATCCCACTCTATTGCTGTCTCTTCCCCATTAATCTTTCACTCATATTCCTTCAATTTCTTTCCCCTTCCTCCCCTTTTTTTTACAGGCTTCCTCTTCTTCAACTAAACCATCCCATTTTTATCAGTATCTCTCTCTGGGTGTCATTAATATAGATGCTAATCTACAGTTTAGCAGCGGTGCAGGCAGCAGAAGGGCTTTAAACAGTATTATTACAGTCATAAATAGCATTTTTCTGGCACCCCACTATTTTGTTTTTGAACTTTTATATATATGTTTTTGGCTTATTTTTGTATTTGTGTCATGTTTCATACATTTATAAATATTATATGTTGTCCGGACCTCATTGCAATCAATTATGCAAGACAGTATATTGCATCAAGTCAGCACACTCTCTTGTTTAAAGTATTTATATTTGAAATGTCCTTTGACAACAGGTCGCCATGTGACTTTTGTTGTGAAAACTATACCAATGTTACCTCGACTGTAGTCCTATTAAAAGAGTGCATTCAAGATGTAACTATTATTTTTACACAAATTTTTTTATCATGCACTGTCCGATTTCAGTTTGGGCTTTAGAGACACTGCACTCATCACAGTGGCCTTCTTATCGATCCGCCACTCGAGCTGTCAGCATCACTCAGCCATAGCAGCTGCACTGTTTGCTTTGGGCTTTGAGCGACTCCGCAGCTCTCCTGTCGGTGGTGGGTCAGGATTAAGGCCTTGTAATGAAGAGCAGAGGGAGCCCACCTGACTCAGAGGCTGTACTCCAATGGATTAACGCAGTACATAAGTGTCCGGTGGGTTGCATCATGCCGTGCCATTTCACAAACTTATCCTCCCTCTGGGTTTCAAACCAATCAATGCCATCACAATGACCGCTCACGTTGACACTGGTCATATTTCAAACCTAACAAGGCTATACACTATCAAACACTGTGTCCTCTAATTGTTTATAGGCCATATGCTGGCAATACTATTTCATCCATTAGTGGGATTCCCTGCAGAGACATAGTGTGGGGCATTTAAATGTGTTAACTCCCCAAAGACCTTTGTGATACAGTCCTAGTGGCACTGCGGATAAAAAAAAAAATTCCTGAGCCCCAGAAATCAGGTGTTGCCCTAATAAATATGGAGACACGTAGCACAGAGTAACTGTCTGCTTTAATTGCACATTTTCCCACAGTAATTGACGGAATAATTAAGACTCAAAGGAGTCACCGGGACCATCTGTGCAGGTGAAGCGAGGCTGTCCGAATGAGAAATGGAGAAAAACACTAAAACTGTGGAGGACCGTGGACACAGGGCTGAGAATAGGAGTGAATAAAGGTGCAAATGAGATGTGGAAGAAGCATTTGAGATGAACTCATTAGTGGCAGTGTTGTTTTCGGTGACGAGGAGATGCTCTGCCAAACTCCACTTCTGCCAAAAAGATGTTCCCAAGATGCAGAGCGGAGTAAAGTTTCCCTGTGGCTGTGTGGATTGTATGAGTCTATGTGAGCCACTTCTGTCTCATCCTTAGAGGAGTCTATTGACAAGTGTGTGCCAGATAGTAATAGACCTAAAAATGAATGCCATGGCTGTTGTTGGAGCCTTTGTAGCTGGTGATGCTAACAGCTTATAAAAACTGAAAAACTAGTAGCTCTAAAAGAATGTCTTTGAAGATAGTTGCAGACTATCAATGTGTCAATCACATTAGATAATAGTGCCCTACATGATGATATGAGGCTGCAAAATGAGTTAACGAACGATGATGTCTCACAGATTTGGGTCTAATGGAGAAACATTTGAGCCAAAACAGAGTTGAAAGAAGCAAGTCTTCACAATCAATGGATCTCATCTGCCCACTGTTCTTCTTGGAGGCGACAGAGAACAAACACATATGGGTATAGACAAAAAGATAAAAGGAAAAGCATCCTGATCCCTGCTAAAGTGACAAGTTAATGTGTGCTTACAGAAACACACAGGTCATCGGGGGCTTTTTTATTACAGCTAGCAGCTACAAACACTCATTGTGTCTCTTGTGTGTTGGAGTAAATTGGTGGCATTTGTCTCACATCATGATTGCCTGACATAAACATAAAATGAATTGCTTTATGCGCATCTTGCCAATTATGTGTACGCTCAGACTGCAACTGCTATGTTTATATGATCAGTGTTGACAAGGTTTCCCACAATAAGACTAAATAAGACTATTACAATTTGCATTTTAAGGCAGGGCAGAATAAACACAGTGCATGAACTGCACCCAACCTCTTTAACCTAGATAGAATGGCTTAGTACCGATTACGTGTTGGTAACCACAGCAACACTAGTACCAACAAACCTCCAGCAATCACTTAAGGGGTAAACAAGAGAGTTGTACTAGTGTTTCCAGGAAGCCCATTTTCATAGAAGCCCCTCACATAAAATACAGTGCTGTTGTCTAAAAGTGACTATATACTGTCTCTATTGTGAGACCCCAAGTCTGGCAAATGGATGCTTGTAAACAGTACTGTTTGGCTGTAATTCTGCACAGGTAATAAATAAACACTTGTAAACAATAGGCTGAATGATAATTGATGCAACAAACCAGGATTGTTAAAGGAATAATAAGGGATTTTAGGACAAATGTTTGTAGATTAGCCTAGGTCTCCCTTTTTTTGGATTTTGTATTGTTGTGTGTTTAAGTTATATAAATGCACCTAGAATTTATTTATAACATAGAGCAGTTATTTTGTCGAAGAAATACAGCAAAGTATTGCTTTAGAAAGACATGGCACAAGGATTCTTATACATAATTGAATTTATAATATTTTGAATAAATTCATGCCTGGTACATTACAGTAAAGCTGAGTGCTTTAGTAAAAACATATTTTTATAAGGACATGGTGGTGAAAAAGCATTACCCAATTTGAGCCATTCTTCCTAATTCCAATCATGCTATTGTCACATTTTTCAGTTTCTGCTGAAAGGATGTAATTTTGATCCCCATTTATTTGAGCCTTCATTGTGCTCTTCTCTTCAGCCTCTTCCCTGTCTTTCGCTGGGGTCTGCCAGAGAAGACATTAACCCATAAAAGCAGTAAGGCAGAATCAACAGGGGAGGAAACACATTATAAAAGGATAGGTGGGGAGGTAGTCAACAGGGCTCAGCTCCCACAACATCAAGGAAGTCCCTGGAGACAGAGGAACAGGAAGGGAGCCAGGTCCGTGGAGGCCTGTGTGGAGGGCCTGAATACATTACTGTCACTTCCCCAGTCTCACACAGAGAGAAAGTAGTGTCGAGATCCAGAGCAGCGCTGAACACAAGTCATTGTATAGAAGTACAAAGTGTTGTAGCTGTCAATGGGACTGTGAATGATGTAGGCAATGGGCTTCAGAGGTGCCAGGGTGTTGATGTTTGTGCAGCAAATGTAAGTTCATAGTAACGTATACTATCAAGTTACTGATGAGATTGTGTATTATTTGAATTGGGTTTTGTGAAACAAAGAAATACTGACACCAGAAACAACGCCTCTCCTGCTTAAGTGTCTTTGAGCAAAATTCAAACTTTGCATCCAAAGCTTTTATCTTACTATATATATTTTACTTTATAATATTTAAATGGCACAGCATATTTTTTGGGCCGTACAATACAACTCACAATTGGTAAATAATCTATTATTGTTAACTGAAGTTGAATGAAACCTTAAGCACCTACAGGAAACAAGCATATTAAATACTTTGTCTTTTACAGTTTGTTGCTAAGTAAGATATATTTTGGCCACGTGTTTGAATCTTTATTGAGGTTATTATCCAGGTCTGCTGCATTAGTGATGGTTTTGCAAAAGCATTGCATGGCGTAATACGTATGTATGCACTTAAAGATATAGATATTTCTTTATGTATTTAGAGGTGTATGTAGAGGTTTCTGCAGATTATATGTGATCATTAAGGAACAGTTTTACAGCAGAGATAAAATATGACAACTTCAACTGCCAGACTTTCAGTTATTGGACAACATGCTCCAGAAAGGGTATAATAATATTGAATTGTTGTTCTAAACTGTTTGATTTATCTGCAGTTTTTGCATATGAAATCAGAAAGTATAAACCAATCTAATGTGGAATCAGGAGGACACATGAATACCAGGCCCCAGGAGTTCAGACAGCTACAGGTTTGATTAAAATGTGAGATCTTAAATTCCTCAGTGACATACTGTATCTAGTGTTTCTACATAAGATGCTGAAGGGATCCATGAGCATTAGAAGAGGATGAGCTGGGCTGGTGATGACTATAAAACACTTGGAGATGAGATTTGAAGATGGAAGTGTTTCATGCTGTGTCTGTCACAAACAAGTCTGTGTTCATTTAACAGCCTGTTGTTAATTATAGTCTAACTGTAGATCTGCAAGGCTACATTGAACTAACTCTACTTAATTTGATACCATAGCATACAGTGTGCTAACACAGAGTAGGTTTTATTTCCACAGTGAATGTCATAAATTTGGGCACACTTTTCAGGAGAATATTCTTCAAAATGCTCCCACTCTCAGCAGGTATTTGAGATATGATACACATAATTTTATTACAAACTAATTTTAAAAGTGAAATGATAAAAGAGACAGGGTTCACAAAGCACTCACATGTCCTCGCTATTATTAACACAAGAAAAATGAACAGAGAACTTGAGATGAATGGGATTAGTGTCTCAACGCTGCTCTTTTCAAATGTTCGTCACATCCGACAGTCCCTGCCCTCTCCAGGTTATTAAACTGTCCACTGAGGGCACCCATCTTCTTTGATAATTATAGGACTATCTGCCTTTTATTTAACAATTACATGTCTTTGAAACTGTCTCAGAAGTGTTTTTTTCTCTCACTTTGCCTAGCCCTATGTGGCCCACTTTACAGCTAAGATTTTAAAAACGTCAGAGAGGGCTGTGAAGTCTTTAAAGCAGCTCTGAATCCTCCAACAGTCTAAAGACGCAGGGCACACCAGGAGGAAGAGAGAAAGAAAAAGGAGAGATAGAGAAAGTGTGTCCATGAGGAAGGGTGCAGTGACTGTGAATGTGCTTAAATAAACACTGCAAGAGAACAGGGGGTGGGGTGGGGGCATTGAGCTTTAGAGTCCCTCAGAGGAAAACGAGGAAGTAAAGGAGAAATGGTTATTCTTTAAGTAAAGAACAGAGGTGAGCTGTATAGTTACAGTTACTTTGTTACATCTGCTCAAAGGGGGAAGTAAGTGGTGTATATTTAATCAAATAATGGTTTAAAATTCAAAAGAGTATTTGTTGTATCCAAACCACCTTTGTCCAATCAGAAAAGAGAACTTAAGATATAGGCTGTCTCAACGTTCACAGAACTTCAGATCAGTTTTTACTTTTACACAAGTACAGTTGGTTATGTTCAGAAATGAGAGTGAGTGGGATGGTGGGATTGCCAGAGGACCTGCGGGACCGTTTTAGCCTGAGCTCACTAAAAGCTACTGCAGAAACCTTTTACCTTCAAACCTTGTTATTGCCATATTTGCCCCTTGTCAGTGAAACTTACGCCTGTGCCATGACTCTGCAGGGATTATGCAAACTATTCAAACTAATTGACATTCTCACAAACAAAAAGAAGAAAGCTTGGCCAAAATAGATTGTGTTTCTTTCTTTCTGAGTTCTGTTAAGATGCCATTGTAAAAAAAAAAATTGTCAGAATTTTATTAGATCTTTGCCTTATTACAGTGCATGGGTTATTAAAGCACAAATACATTTACTGTCAATTGATACCATAATATCTATCATAATTTTTAGCATGCTTTACAATTTGGGATGATTAAGTCAAATAAATGGCTGCTGCATCATGTAACATGGAATTATTCACACTGCAAGCTCACTGTACCTTCTTTATTATTAAGTGTTTGCATATTTAAGAGTGTTTGCATCAGAAATTTAAGTTTAGGATACTTATTTTGTCAGACACAAGGGACTACAGTTTATATCAAAGTTAGAAAAGTCCAACTCAGAGGAAGAAAACATTTCATACAGTCATTTTATACAGCTTGACTATAAATTAGTTTCTCAAGATACATCATGTTCTTTAAGTGACGCCAGATGTTGCAGAAAACCTAACGATTGTGTTAAAAGCTGTTCATGTGGGTGGCTTACAATCAATAGCAGTTCACATTTCAAAAGTTATGAACTTATAAACTTAGCTCAAATAATAGACAAGACGTAAGTAAACTCTGATAAAATTAAATTTAGAACTTGTACATATACTAACCAGATCTAGATTATTAAACATAATATAATGGGTTTCCTCACACAAGCATTGTTTTTTGGATAGACAAGACAAAATGCCAGTGTTACTGATTTATCTTACTAACGACTGTTTTTGAATGTTCATGTACACTTTGGCTGTGAGTAAAATGTCCACATTAACTCTCCATGTGTGTTTAGTTGTTTAATTTAATCTCTATTTATGCTCCATGCGTGTGGGTGCTGCTGGTGCTGCTGGTGCTGCTGTTGCTGCTGGGATGGTCTCAGTCTTTGCTCCTCGGACCAAAGGTCTGCCGCTCAACTGTCACATTTAGTCCGTCACAGGATCTGCTCTGTCTTACAACATTGGTGTGAGGTTCAAGCTCGAATGACAGAGCAGGGCTGAAAAATGGCAGACGACACAGAGGTCACGGAGCCAGAGGGCCATGAAGGGAGTCGGAGAAACACAAGCAGGGTGCTGGAGGAGAACCGGGAGAGGACACCTTCTCGGGGCTGCACTCATGTCTCGGCATGCTCTCCTGCTCCATCTACCTTTCACCAGCCCCCACCGACTTTATTTTAGGTTTCCACTCTCTTCCCTCGCTCTACCGCTCTGCTGGCAGCGGGCGGCGCTGTCCGTTCCCCTCACTCACCCTGTGATGGAGGAACGGCCAGTGGAGTGACGGGGCGCCGGAGCGATGGAGGACTTTAGCACAGGAAAACACCCGCCACGCTTCCCTTTGTCATTTTAGTTCTTCCACATGTCATTTATTGATTTGATTTCTTCTACAGCTATCATCATAAACAGAAAATAGGATATTCACTTGGTCTTTTAGCTCAACTTTTTGTGAAAAATGTGTATCGTAGGCAACCTTTGAATAAAATTTTATGCTAACATGCAACTTTGATTTTTTTTGATTACTTACTGATTGACTTTAAAACAGAACCAGTTTTAGCCAATGTTCTTCCTTTTAGCCTCAGTCATGCAAAATCTTTAACTTGAAGTTTTATCTTGAGCCATAATATTTGGTTCCTTTTTGTGTTGTATTGTTCCATCTGTTGTTTTACATTGAAAATATTTTTGTTTGCTTTCCTACAGATTTTGAAATGATATAATGCAAAACTTAAAAACACTACAATAAAACATCTACCATTTTTGGATCAGTTCTATTTTGTTTCCATGCGCAATATGTTTCTACATTAACACAGTAACATTTACATTTATTGTAAAAACTCTCAGACACCTACACTTACAAAAGGCACATTCCTATGTGATGATTTAACATTAAAGAATACATACACTATTTTATAATATGCCCAAAATGCAGGAGCTTGTATCTCAGTAGTGTATGTCTGCATCATAGATTGTATACAAATGGATGTTGTCTGCTCATTGCTCCCCCATTTGGGAGGCAGAGGCTCAGTGGTAGAGCGGTCGTCCTTCAACCAGAAGGTAGGCGGTTCGATTCCCGCTCTCCCCACAGTTCATACTGTCGTTGTGTCCTTGGGCAAGACACTTAAAATACCTTGTCTCCAGTGGTGTTCCAGCTGTGACACTGGTGAATGGAACCTTAATGTAAGTCGCTTTAAATGAAAGCGTCAACTGTAAATGTAACACTGGTGAATGTGAGTCGCTTTGGATAAAAGCGTCTGCTAAATGACTAAATGTAAATGTAATTTACTGATATTGGGCTTACCACAGGGCAATAAAATGGCGATTACATCATAGCTTTTCTGACTACTACTGCAGTTACTGCATAGTAAAAAACTGACGTATTAATCACAAATTCCCCCCCAGAGTTGTCATGTAGTAAAAACATAGCTCTAGAGACCAGAGCCATCTTTTATACCAGGTTGTAAACATGATACTTACAGTTGTAAAGTTGCCATAGAATTTCTGCTTATACATCTGTTTTTAGAGCCCGCCCTCTGGTGGACGGAGGTATTTTGCTGTATTGTGGCGCCCATACAAGGGGTTTGATGAGAGCGGCTTGGTCTGAACAAGTGCATGTTGTTTACCTTGTGTTGTGCGTGAGTGAATGTTATTGATACAGTTGCACTCTTTGGCACGCCTCGTTATCTCTTCACACTCTGCAATAAGCCCTTCTCCCGGATTGGCTCAATTAGTCTCAGTGATCTGGTCAATTTAGCCGTTCAGCTTTCTCCTCAGGCTTTTTCAACCTCTGGAAATCCCAGTAATGCTGCTCCATCTGATGTCTCAGCATGAAGATGGTGAAAGACCGGGGATGGGCTGGGGTTTTGGGGGGAAACAGTGGGGGGGCAGGACTGTTGGCTGTTGAATATCATAACGGTGCATTACCTCTGGAAAAGCTCCCACTGTGTCACGGCTAGTTACACCGAGGTCAGCCGCTGTATCATTTAGGCGCGATAGACACATCTGTGCTTTGAGCAGGGCCTCTCTTTCTAATCGTTCCCCCAAAGGCATTATCGTTTAATTGCAGGTATAGTGGCTACGCAGGGTGGGCAAGGGTTATCCGTAATGCGAAGCAACGTGGTTATAACCATGTATCACCATCATTCTTTTCTCTATTAGATTGAACCCAGTGTTTGAGTATCGATCTTTAAGCCTCATTTACATCCAATGGGCAATTATTACAGCTTTAATGAAGACTTTAAAGCTGCGTCTGGATGTGTTGTGACCCTGACGTGGGGAAAACGTGGTCCATAGCTTTGTACGCCACTTTGTGACCCTTGTTCCACTCTGTCTCATTATATTGTGGCATCTGTGCAGCAAGCATAACTTCAATCTAGCATAATTAGCTCCCACCTATAATTAAGGCGCCTCATGTGGCTCCACACTATCTGATTGTTTTGCTGTGTGCACTGTGTTATTAACTTTGAAGAGACAAAACTAAACTGCCTTTTTAATTTCACTCCGCTGATGGTATCTATTTAAAGGAGCTCACTTAAATACTTTTGTGTTTTATTGTGCTTGTGTTTTTTTTTCGCCCTAAGTACAGCATAAACAAAGAAACAAATGTGTGTAAAATGCGATTAGCAAAACAAACTATAAGGCTATGATTTGGGGCTCATAATTTGGGAAATACAAATAATAAAACCTTTTTACATCTTGAAAACAAATGAGAGTCTTTGGTAGACAGCAATAGCCGTATAACTTTAAAGCTGGACTGTATACTTTTTGGTGTTTCTGGCAGCATCTAGTGGCAAAACTACACATAGCAATTCCAAAACCCAGACTTCTTTCTTTTTAGAGCATGTGTCCTCATGAATGTCCTCAACCTTTATGAGAATGTGCGCACAAAAAGAAACATGAGAGTGCTTCTCCTTCTGCAGTGCTCAGTTTGTCCTCTCTGAACACTTATAGAAACAGGAAGTGATGGAACTATGGCTCCTTCTGCTGGGTTCTATGGACTGTTCCAGGCTAATGTTATTTTGATGGGATTGTACACTGCTGAAAACGTGGTTGTTTTCCATTTTCAATCATACAACATTTTTACACAATGCACTTTTATATTCAACCAAGAGGTTCAAGGTCACACACAGGAAGTAGTCCAACAGTGAGGGACTTTGGTCAATGCTGGTTTTAAATAAATGTGAATTGTTGTTATACTAGGGTTGCCCTGAGACACCATCCTTCGTAGCGTACATTAATGATGCTCTTTATCAAAGTATACAGAGGCAAGATGAGCAGTTAATTGAGATACAGCATGTTTGTCTTGGGCTGAATGCACTAACATCACATTGATTGCAAGGCCTTGTTTATGTCACATTTGACTGAGCATGATCAATTCAGCCTTGGCACTTTGACTGATCACCAATACGATGTCACAGATATCGACTGGGGCTATGGTTAGAATAATGCTGCCATCCTAAATGGGCTAAATGAAAAAGAACGTGCTGAGCTGGCCTGATTCACTCCTGGACAGTCTCCCTACAGAGTCTCAGTCTGTTTCCTCGCTGTCACCATTCCTGAAATATTCCTATTTTTGCATTTTCCTCTTGCACACACCTCTATGCTCAAAATTCTCTCCACAAAACTTCCCTGTTTTTTCTCCTCATCTCCCTCTTGGCCTTCTTTCCTTTAATGCACAAGCACACACTCCCCTTCTCACTCTGTCTTTGCTCATTATCCCTCCTTCCCCAACTTCTTGACTTGTCATTTTTTTGCGAAGCCTCTCCCAGATCTCCTCTGTGCATCTGTGAATTGTCTTTCTCCGTAGTGGTGCCCCTGTACAGCCACACTATTCACTCCATCCATCTCTGTCCATGTCCTGCCTCCCCTCTCTCTCCTCATCCATCTCAGCTGCTCCCTTATTCATATCCTCCGAGCTTTCTCTCCTGTCCTCTGCGTTGCGTGTCATGGCAACCAAGTTTCTCCTTGACCCTTTGTAGCTGAAAGCTCAAGCACATAATTGAGAAATCCAACTATATTAGAGGCTCATTACTGGAAGTTGATATTTTCACTGTTTTCTAGCAGTGGCAACAGTATAATGTCAGTTTATTACTGCTTAATCACATGAATTTCCTACACTTATAAGCTCTCTAATCGGTTTTTGACTTATTTAACATGTTGTCTGAAAGGGATATCTCTCTCAGTCCAGTCACAGAGCATTAGTGGACATTTACAGAATGTTGAGTCCAAAGGCACAGTTTATATTTTAGTCAGAAAAGCTCTTCAAACAACATGCTGTGAACAGAGACAGTTATGTGAAATTACACAGCGACATACTGTGGTGACAAAATGTGAATTTGTGCACATACAGTTGTAGAGAACAGAATGTATATAATGAGGGATAGTGTGAGTTGTCTATCTTGACTGCCATCTGGTGGTTGGCTGCAGAACATGTCTTTCAATCAAACACAGTTAAGCTGAGGAAATACTACAAGATTGTTTGCACGGTTTTACCTACGATTCCTAGTTGGGCAAATTCTGCACCAGTCTGCACTAGTGGGGGACAGTCAGCACAGCTAGTATAACTAGCACAAAAATCTGTTAGCGTGTGAGGGGTGAAGACGCAGTCGGTCAAACATGTTTGAATTTTTTGAGCTGAATCTGGAAGCATTTGGGTAGTGTGAACTGATTACCAATCCAACAGCCAAAGAAAAGGAGAGGGTGGGACACAGGAAATAGCTGACGTGATGTAGCGGTAAAATCAAAACTAATTGATGCTTTACCGCTACCAACTGTTTGTTTACCCTTTAAACTGTCATACTCGTGAGAGTTTGATATGTTCAATTGGCTTTAGTTGGTTTGACAAATCATGTTGTCTGTGATCCCTCATCAGGCACAGCTGTTAGGTGTGTGATCCCCAGTCTTTCGTCGTACAAAAATCTACTGAAACCAGTCTGTTAGTGTGTACTTCTAGTCTTTTCAAAATATGTAAAAACTGTGAAAGTTGTGTAGTGTGTCCCCAGCCTAATACTTGGAGTAATACACAGACAACCATTCGTTCTGGAAAATTTTGAGTCACCCAATCACCCAGCTCATTCATGTTGGGAGGAAGCCAGAGTACCCAGAGAGGGTGCATGTTTAAATTGGGAAGGACACACAGATGCCACACAGAAATGCTGTGGCTGGTCCTAATTCTCATTTTGTAAAGAAGCAGAAGGCCACATAACCACAGATTTAATTTCATACACTATTTAAAAATGTGGCAAAACCAGTCAACATTTAAATGTGAAATTGTGTCCATGCACAGATAAGCCTATAATCAAATTAGAATCCTAGCTTGACATGATACAGTGGATCTCCTGCATTAACAGTGCCGTAACACAGACTAGACCAACATTCACTGAGTAACCAAGGGCATACAGTTTACTCTATCTGTACAAATACATACACAACAGCAGGCTCATGCACATGTGCAGTGATGCAGACAAAAGTCCAGTCATTGCTCTTCCTTTTATTGCGTCTGTCTGCTCTCCCCTGCTCCTGCCGCTCCTCTGCAGAGCAAGGCCAATTAGAGTACATCCCATGTTCCTCCTTGGCTCAACCAAGACACTCTCCAGGGCCGCTAATTAAACACAAACCTTCCTCCTTTCTGGATCTCTCTCTCTCTCTCTCGTTGCTCCGTCACCTCTCTTTATCTGCCTCCCTTCAACCTGTTTCCATCAATTCACCCCAGCTTCCTCCTCCTCAAACTCTCGCCTGGGCCTTCACTCCTCGCCCTCTTTGCCTATTTGTCACGGCAGAGGTTTGATATTCACATTGGGACAGTCTTCAGAGTCAATCTGTACAAAGCGGCCAACTTGTTATTCTCTTCTGCTGGTGTTAAGCACGCACCCTGTGACCTCGGCCCGTGTTCACTTTAGGAGTATGTCCAGATCTGACAGTGCTGCTCCCTTTTAACAATGTTCCTTCACAGCTAGCGTTGCCCACTGTCCACAGCTGAGCCCACTGACAACTAACCCTGTTAATGGGCCAGTCATACTTACTCACTGTGCCCTGGCTTTTTCAGACTTCACTTCCTGTCAAGGCTCAGCACGAGGAAAAGACAGAAGAAGAATTCTTGTGACCTCCTTATTCTACATGTAATAATTTATAGCAGTTCAAAATAGCATTATCAACAACTGCAGCAGGGTGGCCTACTGTAGAAATGAAACAGGATGTGATAATGCAATGCAATTTAGAGTTTGAAGCTGAATATAATATATGTATATATGAATGCAACATAAATCATTTAATGCATTTTAAAACAATAAACTTGAAATAAAAAAAGACAAAATGTCTACGTTTTCTTAAATGAAGCTTGTTTTATGCTTGTAATAAACAAGAATAAATAATGATAAATATACTTTTTCAGAAACAAAGCATTTATTAGCAACTATTTCTGTTTTTAGATGGAGTCAGTCTCACTTTGCCAGTTAAAAAACACTGTATTCACAGTGTTAAACATGAGCATTATATGTGTAACATGACAGCAGCACACCTTCTGTCCCATTAGTTTGTTTTTTTATTGTGCTATTTCCTTGTCTCCGCCCCTCAGGTGACACACCGCTGATTGGCACACTGCTGCTCGATAGCTAAATATAAAAAGCAGGAAACGGCACAACTCAGTGACCGTGGGTCCTGTGACGCTTCTCCACTTTCTTAGTTTAAGCCAAATTAGACAAGTTTTTGTTAGATTATCTTCTTCATTAAAATGTTTTTTTTTTGCTTGTTGTTTTTTTGCGCATACACTCCATTTTCCTGTTTTCCTTCCAGCTCTAAATGTGTTATTGTGCTAAAAACAATCCCTAGACCCACTTGCACGTAACAACAGACATCAACTGTTTACAAAAAAAACATGACTTCTGAATTCATTTTAGTGTCTTTTGTACAAATATGACTCTGCTGTGTACGCAGTGTATTTCCGCTCTCTCTGTTTGAGCCATAAAGTGATTTACTCCTGTAATCTTGTCCTTGTCCCCGGACAGAAAGGTTACATTGGAGGATTCTGTCCAGCTGAGAGTACTGTGTCAGAGAGATGAGGCATGCTTCTACCGATCTCTCAATGATTTCAGCAATATATTCTGTATTTTTTGGCTAAAAGTTATATGTGCCCCTCTTAGTGGTGAAAAAATTTAAGAGACTTTTAAGTTGAGAAAGTTAAAGATAACCTTGAAACCATCTTCTTTAGCTGTTCATTGTACACACACCTCCTACCACTTGAACATTTCCTTTCATTTTTCTCTCGTATAGAAAACATAACCTGTGTGGCACTAGTATGACGTAGGAAACGCAAGTCTCTTCTCAACCTGTACTTTACCACTCTGCTTTTGTAAAAGTGACAAAAATATACTCAACAATGTGGTAAAAGGTAAAAAATAAACTATTCTTAAAAACCTATTTGAAAAGAAAAACCCATTTGCCGTTGCTGGGTTTTGGTTTGAAGGCATTCATCCACAAGAGTTGATTAATCAAAGACGTGTTACATCCACGGTTGTTATTCCCATAAAGCTATTTGTTCTTGTTTTTGGCTCGTAATAAAAAGGCAGCATGTCAGGAGTGTTTCATGTTATCGCTCTCTCCTTGTGAAACTCGGCACAGATATCTTGTTATTGCATCATTTTCGTATCCTCTATTACTCCACTGTAGGGGAAAAAACACACCCTGATGTGCACTATTCCTTTGTTAAAGCATCCCCCATTGGCCGCAATAAAAGATACCTCACAAACAAGTAATTCATTTCCAAGTCAAAATAAGAGGAACATGAGGATTCAGCCAAAAAAAACGGAACAGCTGTAGATGCTCATTCGAATTCATTCACCGCAAACTGGTTTCTGGTTTTGACTGATGGAGGTAATTAGTGAAGATTTTTAAGGGCGGAAGATCTCCAAAATACAAAATGTACTAAACATTTGAATATGCTAAAGCTTTCAGTAGTCATGTCTTGTTTATTGGAAGAAAAGTTTAGATTTTGAGTTACAGAGACACGTAAACCTACCATGTTTTACATCTTCCATTACTCCCAGCACACATATTTTTGGTCCTGTGGTTTTACCCTTTAAGCAGATATACACATCTAAAGGTGAGTAAAAAAAAAATGTTCCAAGACTGGCCTAGGTTTCTCTGTCAGCAATTGATTGATAAGACGTTTTGTTTTGGCGACGCCAGCCAGATCACTTCGACTCCTTCTTTCCTTATTCAATCCCCAGTCTCTAGAGCAAAACTAATCCGAACTAAAACTCCCAGGATTCCTCCCATCTCCCGTCCCACTCCCTCATGTTCTGTCATTCCTGAAGTGGCACTAATCCCCCGCGCACTTCTCTCTTTTTCATCTGCTCTCTCCTCCCCTCCGTGTTTTTATGATCTGTCGTTACCGGAGCAAAACTAATCTCCTCGACTCTCTCCGGCTGCAGTCCTGCTTGGCCTCGTGTGTGTGTGTGTGTGTGTGTGGCTCTTGTGCGTTTTCCCTTCCTTCCTCCTGGATCCTGACACCAAACGTTATTCACACTGGGAAATAACTGTATTTACCTCTTCCACTCTCTCTGTAGAGAGGTTACACTGACAGATAAAGGACTGGTGTCCAACTGGTGGGCTCCAGGCTAAATCTGAGACGCTAGAGTACTCCATTTGGTCAAACGTTCTTAATTACATGAGGCAGATATAGTGACTGAAGGAAAATTTCACTATTTTTAACTAATATGTCAAATTAAAGACTTAACTTTTGAGTTTGTCCGTGCTTTTTTGTGCTGGACCAAGACTACACCAGTATTAATCTAAGACTAATCAGAGGATGAAATCCAAAGCTTAACACAGACTGAACCAGGACTAATCCATGACTAAACAAGGCCTGAAACAATTTTGAACATAACTCTAACCAAGATTTAATTTGGAATGACGGAACTCTGGACTTATTTAAGACTTAACCAGGTCTAAAACCTTGACCAAAATAGTATAATAAAAAGTATAATAAGGATTTGGCCCTGGACTAGAACAGGACAAATTCAGGACTAAATACAGTATGGGACTGAACCAGGTTTAAGCAGAACATATACTAGGATTAAACTGAAAACTCATGTAAATTAAATCTAAACCCTGGGGTAAATCTGAATTTAACCAGATCCAAAACAATCAGGGCTAAACCTAGACCTATAGACATCATGTGCCTAAAATAACCCAGCTTTAAACTAAGACTGAACCAGGACTAACTTAAGACCTCGCCTAAAGAGAAGTGTCCAGTTGGTGGATGTATTGCAGTTTCAAATGAAGACCCGTGCCTGAGGATAACAAGGTGAAAACTGCTGTCCACATCCCAAAGTATCACAGCTGAATAGACTTTATCTGACACTCTCCACTGGAAGAAGATGTAGCGTGTAATAGCCTTCTCCCACCTTTCAAATCTGAGATAGAGGGGAAAAGAGAAGACCATTTTTACCCCAGTCAAGTCGGATGGAGATGTACTAAAACACAGAGTCTAAGCACACTAATGCAAGAAAGACAATTCTTTTGAGTCTTTATTTGAAAAAAAAAAGCTGTCAGCTTATTCTTTACAGTTCCAGTGTAAATGCGTATATCTGCAGCCGGCGCATAATTACAGAGTTATCAGAGCTTTTCTCAGGTCCTCGGCTGGCGACAGCATATGAAAAGACCCCAATTAAGCAATTATCTTTAAAGGTAGAGCCTAATTCAGTCATTCGAACCGGGCAGAGAGGAAAGCGTTGAGAAAGAGACCACAGCGGCTGACAGCTAATTCAGAAAGTGCAGCTGAAAGCATTAAGGCGAGGGTAAAAAAAAATAAAAAGAAGAGAAGGGCCTGTCATAAAATGAAAATGTGTCAGAAAAAGATTACAGTTTTTTTGTGTGGATATTCAAACATACATGTCCCAGCTTTTTTTTTTTTTGGTTACACACGAATTCTCTTTTGATTCATGCAATGTGCAGAAACAATTGAATTTCCCTGGCCTTTTTGCGAAGTGACAAGTTTTAGTCCTTAATGTTGAACGGTGGCTAAATGCCGCTTGTCGTATTTTCGCAATTAGTTCCTCACACTTCGGCTCAGTGTGTCACTTTTGTCCATGTGAGAAGTCTGCTGTCGCTATTTAGTCACCAACTAACTCACCACATTAGTCTTTCCAATGGATCAAAACAAAAAAAAAACAAAGCCTCCAAGGGCCCACATTGTTTTCACCCGTCTGCCTGCGAAGTTTATTTTCCAATCCAGTTCTGCTGTCGTTAATTGTTGAGCTTTTGTCGATGGCTGTATCACTGTCATCTTGTGTCTCCACGGTTAGATCAATCTCAATTGTGTGTTACGCCGTTTGTCAATGTGTCTTCACTCCTGGGCCAGAAGTGAAGTGATAGAAGACGTGACGACACCTGCTCGTCTCCTGAGTTTACACAGAGAGATGTGACAATTCTGGTTTGTTCTAACTTGGTAGATGCTGTGTTTTTGCAGTTGGAGCCGTGCTAAATGTCTTTTCATTGTGAATATCGGCGCCGCGTGGACCATCCTGAAAATAATCAACACAATGATGGCCAGACATATTGTGATGCATTATTCATTTTTGTCTGTGCCTGATTACCCGCGACCATTTGACAACCATCACACTAAAATGTGTTTGGATTACAAGCAGTGAGGAGTGAAAAGGAGGAAATGGCTTTATATTCCCTTTCATGCAAAGAGGCACTTCCAGGCACAGAAGGAAGTATGATAAAGATATAGTATAGAAATGTTCAAGTTCTGGTACAGGGGCCCATTACAGCACAGAGGTTGGGTTATATATGGCCCACCACTCACAGAGAATATCACAGAAAATATAACCATTATTTCTTCAAGAAAGGTAGAATGGTTTTGTTGAAACCTAATCAGATTGGCTGATATTTGTCACGTCACATGGTTGTTTACTCCGAAGACAGAAAATACTACTGATCATTCTGTTCCCATTCTGTTCTTCAAGACTATAATAGACGTCCACATCATTATTATATTTGGGTGGAACACTTCTATCTTTAACCAGAGCAGTGTGGTATGGGTTGGATCAGTAGGATGAGTTGATTCAAAGGTGTGTTCTGTAATACTTTGCTAACCCTCTCGGTTTCTGGTTTTAACACTAAGGTACTAACAAGGCTAAACTTTGCAGTCTCTTAGTTGAGATAAAGAGATAGGAGTCCTTACGTAACAGACAGAAGTGAAAGGAAGAAGTCACTCTGCCACATTGACATGTTTAGACCACGTCCAGTAAAGTAAATAAACAGAGGTCTAGTCCGACACTGTGTCTATCTTGAGGGAGGATGAGCAGGCTCACGGTGGCCAATAAGTGAGACAGTGTTCCAAACCCGACAAGATAAATCTGCAGAGTCAAAGCAACTCATAACGTTTGAGTTGTGTGAGCGAGGCAGGTCATTTAACCATTTCCATTGATTACTGTCATTTTTGGAAGTGTGTTGCCGTCCAGGGGCCTGGATGGAGAGGCTACTTAAGACTCGACATACTGATCAATAGGACAGTCTCCAGGCCAGACGCCATCTCCCACCTCAAAGCCATGTGAAAGTCTTTTCAAGCTCCAACTCAGTCGATACGTACAGTCTATTGTCTTCCAGTGTCCCATCAACAGATGCAGGCGTTTACTGAGGCTCATTAATAAGAGGAAATTGAGTGGTCACAGATACAGTCGCCCTCGTCAACATAAAGAGGGCTATTCAAAAATGTGATGTTTAAAATTGATTTCTAAGCTACATCGTGTGACGAGCTCTTGAAATACATAAGCTTTTTCTTCTGTATGTAAAGCTGATCCCATTTTGAGTATAGTCCCACGTAAATATGAGTCACTTAAGAAAGTACTCTCGGCCAGTCTCAATGCACTTTAAAAACAACACCTTATACACAAACACAACATTAAGTCCAAATGTGTCTGAGGAATGGATCAGTGAAAATAACATGGCCTGGTCCAAACTTCCAAACTAAAAGTATCTGAGATGGTCCTTGTCAGGTCGATGGCTGACCACTCCATCAGAGCACCTTTTATCAACACAAATGATTGTTGGGGGCTGAGTTAGAGCAGAGCCAAGCTCACCTTTAACTTCTTGCTGGAAGGGTGAAGTAGCACTTAAGCGGGGTTACTCAGTGTAAATGTCCTGTCCCCATAAAGAGAACGAATGACTGTACTCAGTAAATATGGCTCAGGACTTGAGCTATGCGACTTGGTGAATTGCACCATTGCAGTAGCAGTGTGTAAACTAAAAGGAAAATGTCTTGATTTGTAATGCAACATGGGGTTTCACCAACTCACCTAAATGGACCAAATGAGCGTCTGTTCAAGGTGGGCAGAATACATTTTACAGAAGGTTACAACAGGCTGTTTTGGGACTGCAGAATTATTTCGTTGTATATTACAATACAGAATAAAAAACAGATAAACCATTAGGTTGAAGGAGTCCTAAATATACCATGGCCACTGTTATGAAACAACTACTGAGAAGAGTTTATGAAAACAATAAATAATTATTGTATTTTTGGCATTGTCCACAGTGGTTCATCGTAGCCTCCGGCCTGATTAGTGAAGAGTTATAATTGAATAAGTGCCATTAATTTTTGAGTGTCTTTTTTTCTCTGCCCTTGTGTCTTACTCATTAGATTTCAGATTTTCATTTCCTCTTTCTAGAATGAGGCAGATTGGTAAATCATAGTAACTGAATTATACATTTAGCTAAATGTATTATTCAGAGATTAATTTTTCACAGACAGTTTGTTGTTTTACAGAAAATTAACCTCAGGACCAACTGACATTTTTTGTATACTTTGACAGATTAGCTCATAAATGATTTATTGCTGTCCTAAATTCACTTTTTTTTTCTTTTAATGGTTTAATGGAGCAATTCTGGGGCTTTTTGTTCCATCAGCCTTCGATCAAACAGCAGCTTTCAATTCACTCATCCTTTACTTTCCAAATGAAACTTGGCTCCTTTTAGAAGGCGTCCCGCTGAGCTACGACACCAGGCATAAATACCCGTCTTGGTAGAGCACTTTCCATCTTTCCAGCCTGACCTTCTTCCTGTCCTCACGCTCCCCATCAGGCTCTCCCTTTTTGTATTCCTCCTCTATTCACGTCTCCGACCCGCTCCTGCAAAGAGACGTGCCCGTTTGCCTTTGTCTCTTTCTACTAAACCTGCATTTTCATCTGTACAATCTCACATCACCTATCGCCTGTTCTGGCCCTAAACCCAACATCTTCACACACCATTATCGTCCGTCACACTTTGCTCTTGCCGCCTTTCATTTGATTGTAAATTATTCATTTATATGCCTGAACCTCTTGTAGAAGCCCTCCATTTCCAAAGAGATGAGTGCCCATCATTTTTTGGCCTATCCCAGAGCGTTAACAAAACGTACAAAGATACCACTGCTCTACTTACAATATAAAATACATTTAATAGTTTTCAGTAAAGAGTATAGGGACGTATATTTTGACTGTAGTTAATATTTATTCATTTTCCATGGTCTGACTCCTCAACCAAACATATCATATTTCGACATAGATCAAATAAATGACATAATGACACAGAAAGGCAGAAGACGGCACCAACACATGCTTCATTTTCACCGCTAGCACACTTTTAGAGCTGGAAGTCACAAATATAAATTCAATTCTCATCAGTGGAATGGGCCCTTTATTCTAACAATGTGGAGGTCAGTGTATTTGCACACTTTGACAACTGACTGAATTTCAGTGGTTTCTTCTTTTTAGTTATGCCTCTTTCCAGAGACCACAGGCACAGGAGACTTCAAATAGTAAAACAAAAAACTGAGTGGAAAACAATGGGATGCAGCAATCTGTTTTGTTCCTTTTGTGTCATGCATTTACATTTAGTCATTTAGCAGACGCTTTTATCCAAAGCGACTTACATTCACCAGTGTTACATTTAAGGTTGACGCTTTCATTTAAAGCGACTTACATTAAGGTTCCATTCACCAGTGTTACAACTGGAACACCACTGGAGGGAAGGGGGGTTAAGTGTCTTGCCCAAGGACACAACGACAGAATGAACTGTGGGGAGAGCTGGACTCGAACCGCCTACCTTCCGGTTGAAGGACAACCACTCTACCACTGAGCCACTGCCTCCTCATGCTGTCATTATCACCAATGCTGCTTGTTAAACTTACATGTAGGGCATTGCTGCAAAAAAAGTAGTGTATTTTATAACAATATAAAGAAGATACAGCAAACCAGAAGGGGTTGAAACTCATTAACTGGCAAGATGGTAGAGCAATAGGTTTGTCGTTGTTCTGAAAAGTACAGGAGGAATTTAGCATAAAAATAAAAAATAAAGCTCTTAAGTTAAGAATAGGTTACTTGGGCAAATTACAAAACATACATACTATTTAGCCACCACTGGCAGTTGGTACTATGCTAAAGATAACATGATGAAAACAGGGCTACAGTCAGGAACAATCAACCCTGCTTTATCTTAATAGCAAGCTGACATCCTCATCCTGTTTTGGCTGAAAGTATCTTTGCTCTAAAATCTATTGCAGATTATAACTAAGGATTCAAACTGGCATCATCTTTTCCAGCATGATTTGCAGAAACCACTGGCAAAAGCTTTCTTCCTTCACACACTCCGTGTCTCAGCGGGATGTTCTGATTGCAGACCATCAGAGCATAGTGATTATGATTGCAAAATTTCCCATAAATTGTCCAAAAGTGAAGGAAAAAAGTCCCCCAGCTATACACAAAATATTTTTTATCCCCCATTACATAAAGCTTTCAAAGTTGTGCAGTTACTACCCGTGGTGTGGAGCAGCTCCAGTGGGGTTGTTCATCTGGGACATCTTTTCAGATCTTTATGTACAAAAAAACTAAATATGAGGCCGTATTAAAAACATGATGTGGACAAAGACATAACCAGAAGGAAGGCAGGGTTTAGGATTCACTTATGTTTTAAAGCAGCATAATCAGAGTATAATGTTCAAAAGCCAGTTGCATTAAATAGATGGGTTACATCCTTTTCATGGTTGTGTTGTAGTGCCCCCTAGAGTCCAGAAGACTTTGGAATATGTTCAAGGGTCATTTAAGAAGCAAGATGGTGTTTTGAGATGGGCTTATAAATTATCTACATTGATGAGGTTAGCACCACCCAAAATATTTTTTAAATTATATCCATTACATACATTGACAGCAATAGCAACATTTTTTTTAATTTTATGCTATATAGGCTATAGAGTATATAGGCTATTGTTTGTGCCTCCACGTTGAATGATGAACATGAATATTGTGAACCGCAATATAATTTATGAATCTTAAACATCTGCATATGTTACAAATATTGGGCCATGTATGGTCAGTTCAGAATAATCCTCACAACTCATACTAAGTGAAAACTAAATGCCATCTGTCTGCAACTAATGTACAATCAAAAAGCCAAGGAGAGAGCTACAGTATACATCATAAACGCGTGTTTTTACATTAACACAATATAGGCTGGACTAATGAAAGTATTGAGGACTACATGTTTAGGGCAAGTGCAGCCAAAAACGCAAATTTAATAAGTCACATTTTACAAAGCACTTCATTCAACAGCAGTGAATACAATAAATCTCATACATGACCCAAAAAAAAAAAAATTCATGTCAAATTAGAAAGTAGAAAAGGGAATTGATAGTTTTATTTAATGTATTTACAGTTGTAGGGTTATAAAGATTGAGAAACTGAGCAAGCATGTTCATACTGCTGTGCACTTTTTTTTTTCTTTCAAACAGTATATAAAATTGGGCATAATTGAAGCATTTCACACATTTCTTGCTTTTAATCTTAACGTTGAAAGCAAAAGAATAAGAAAGTTACATTTATTTCAGAAAGGGAAACACATTCATAAATACTCAGCCGCTTACTGGTACACGCAGACTCAACCATAAGTTTGAAAGAGGCCAAAGAAATTAAAATAAAAAAATGTACACTTACAAAACAGTTGTGACTCACTGCAGACTGTAAAGAAACATGAAAAGAAATGTTAAATGCCAAATCACATTTAAACAAAGCAGCAACATGTCACTTTAGAACTGCAGATGGGATTTAGTCAATTTAACCAACTATTTTGACTGACATTGCCTGACCTGAGCCTTACCAAGAAAGCACTCCAAGAACTCATGTTTAGACACATTTCCCTCAGTTCCCACATCTTATAACAATTTGTTTTTAAAAAGCTGGAATATCCAAGCAGTATCAGCAAATGGGACATACATAAGTGAGAAATCACAGTGCAAGTTGATTTGAGAAGTTTGTAGACAATGTCAAACATGCAGAAAACTCGTCCAAGCAAAAAGGAGATTGTGTTTCCTTCGAGATATACTTAATTCTCTACCACATTGTTCATAAGTGTAGTTAGTCGTCTTCCAGGTCAAAAGAGATCAGGCCAACATCTACAACAGGAGAGTAGAATAGTCTGAAGCATGATCCAATCCTGATGAGTCAATCGAGAGGAAAACGGGAGCTAATCGAAGAACCCAGTCAATCGCATTTACTTCTGATTGGGAAGGGGGCGTCGAAAGAGCAAAATGTGGGGCTCTAGAAGCAAAGAAAACACAAAAAAGTAATTTAAAAGCAGATGACACAAAGGATCTATAGTCAATAGAGGGTGTGGTTGACTCCTGCTGACCATATGCTTATGAACAAATCTATTGAAATGTTTACTCCACATCCCTGTCAAGAGGTGCTAGTTTCAGTTAAAGTCATTAGTATGTAATCTTGTCAGTAGTACAGCAAGTTTCTCCTCTAAATACACAACCTAAGAGCTGAGAAAATTAACATTATACAAGCAGACTACACCAAGTTGTGGTAGGCAGGTCCACCACTTTCAAGTTTCTGATTTGATTTTGGCAGTTCATCATCGTTTGGTAGTATTCTGCACTCTCAGCTCATACATATGGTAATTATGGGATTGATTGCAGAAGATGTGGTGCTAAAGTTATAGTTTAGACAAACAAATACACCAGATACACCCAAGTTTTGAGGTGGTCTTTCAAATTTCCCTCAAAGATACTGAAAAAAAATGGTCCCAATTTATTTTTGGCTCTCATAAAAGCAGTCTGAGATAATACTGCTAAATTATCTTGCACATTCAATCTGGTACGTTTTAATATTAAAAACATTTAAAGAATTATGATATAGCCTACCTGGCTGGTGGATCATGTAGTGAACCCATCCTTGGCTCTGTTGGACACCCAGGTTCCTCCACTCCGATTCAGACATTAAATGTGTTTTGGGGACACGCTTAGCTATATCTTTCGGCAGCATAACATGCCTGAGTACAATAAACAAACAGTAACCGTTAGTTTTTTTAGACAGTCGTGTGACGCCAGCAAAGGACCATGCTAGCGTTAGGCACACTTCAACATGTCATGCCCACCTGTACTCGTATTTTTCGTCGTCGTATTTGTCGGAGTAGTATATCTGTTTGTGTGACATGTTGCAATCCTAAAAAGAGAGGTTTGAAGTTAGTAAACAAACGTTCACAAAGACAAGTTTATTTTAAAAATTTCATTATGGCGAACACTCTTAACGCTAAATGTTTCAGCAGGCAGGGCTTCGAACAAGAGGCATCTTTATCAGTAAACGTTAAACTTAGTGTGACTGCTCCCATGTTTCACAATATATTTAAATAAAGTAAATTATATTTATATAAACTTACGCAGCTGTCAGAGTTATTTCAGTAGTCCTCGTCCAGAGAAGCGAGGTGTTCACACAGTGTTTCCCTCTCGAATATTGGTAAAACCGCTTTTCACCGTTCAAAAAATCCACGTTCCCTCCCATTGGTCAAAAGAAGTGCAGAGCTCTCTTGCTATTGGTGAAACCGGTCGTCGCAAGAAATGTACGTAACGTATAACCCACACCTGATTGGTCAATGTAACCATGGTGAGGGGAAAGAAATTTTCAACACGATTATTTAAGGCAAACATGACACAGTTTCATGTTATTAACTATGAATTACACGTTCATAATTATTATGGGCGTTTATTTTCCAAATCGATTGGTCTAAAAAGCAGCTGTTCTATATGACTTTATATTCTTAATCTACAGTCATTTTCAATGAGCCTGCCACAGTGCATGTCGATAGTTTCGCTGGGTTGTGTAATGTGTTTGGGATGGCTCTTGGTGGCTCTGTATGACCCATATTCGAATTGGTTGATGACAAACTGCAGGAGTGTAATCATACATTATTTCAAGAATGTGGAAGATCGGATTATTCTGAAGAAAGAACAATGGAGGTTTAAGACATTTTTTCACAGTTTCCTTCTAGCTCTAATCTGAAAACCTGTTAATGTTTTGAGAAAGTTGTGTAAATGTGGTTCTGTGATGGCTACTTATTATAAATAGTTATTTATTTTATAGAATTGCTTTTTTAGCAGCCATACACAACTTTAAGCCTGTGTGGTTGGACCTGTTTGCTTCTCCAAACTAGGAGTGTGCTGACAATTATTGACTGAAGTAGGAGGGTTGGCTACTTTAAAAGCATTTAATAATAACCAAACTATGATACTGTTTATGTAATCAATACACTTTTCTGGTACAACGTGACACATAGTAATGCTCTTTATGAGTGAAAATAGATACATCTATAAATTGTAAGATTAATCTTAGAATATTACAACTTGTCCTGACCTTCAAGTAACCTTTTTCTGACAATAACAAATTTATTTTGCCAGGCCTATAAAGAGCAACTAAAGAGCCCTGTAAGATTATTACATGATAGGCTACAAGCTTCAAAATGGAATGCAACATTATTGTTTGTTGACCAAATAAAAGGTACATAGACACTTTTATCTTACAAATGTAAACATGTAAGATTGATAACTAGGTAATTCTGTAAAGAAATCCGAGCTTATATACAAAATCATAGTAATAAATACAATAACCCTACTTTATTTAGCTAAAAGGTGTTTATAACATGCGCTGTGCTGATGAAAATCTGCATAGTTGAATGTTTAGGTACTAGGTCTTATTACAAATATGTGAAAGACAACATGTAAATTAGATGATACTACAGTTAACAGACTAAATCTGGAAGAAAAGGAGCCAGGTGATGAAATTACTGACCACAAGGGAGCAAGGGGGTTCTCCAAAGTGGTAAGTCCCTCAGTCAAATATAGTTTAGCAGACGTGTCAGTGTGTGGCTGGCCTTGGAGTCCTCTTGCCTCTGTATATATACGTGCGCGCATGTATCTTAAGGCTTAGGTTCACACATGAATTGTATTATTATAAGCCTAGAGAAGAATCCGCGTCCATCACCTGCCACATACACCTGCGGGCGTCAATCAAGCTGAGACTTACGTGGGTTAGTCTGACACGACACTTTAATGTGATTGGTTCAAGGCTGGTTCGAGGGTGGGCTCACTGCGCCTTTCCTGAAATCCTATTGGACGAGAGGTGCGTTGGTTGACGTGACGCAGCCTGGAATTCCCAAAGTTTCCAAGTTCACGGGAAGAGAGCAGCGCTGTGCATGCTGATTTAAACAACATTTTGAAGATTAAAAAACAACCAACAACTGGTGTGCAAGCAATTTGGTAACCAAGACAATTCTTTTCGTGTATTGATTGCATTTGAGCAAATATTTGAGTAGCTAGCTAGTGGAAAGGCCTGTGGGAGAACGCGGAAGAGTGGGAATAGTCAGCATATAGCTACCGTCCCTTTGTTTACCTTCATGAGTGAACCTTGAATTGGGTTGCTTCAACAATCACAGCCCCCTAGTTGGCTAAAGCAAGACATTCAAACCCGAAACTTGTCGCATACGTTCAAGTTCAGGCAGACAAGTGAGTATTAAGCTTCTTTTGATTCGGCGTGATTCAAAGACTTGCTTGTGTCTGTGAGGTTTGACCATTTTTGGTCATTTAACAGCTGCATACAAATTGGCTGAGTGATTGGCTTGGTCTGGCTGAATGGTAGGTTAGCAGGCTAAGAAGAACACAGTCATGCTAGTTGTGACTGAAGCTGTTTGTTATGAATGCCACCACAAAGTTACATAACTTGCATCAGCGACAATTTGCCCTTTATCCCGTTTGTACCGTGCATTATCTACCAAACTGTAAGGTAATGCGGCATTTTAGCTCTTTATTGTATTTATGTCGGTGGATTCATTGCCATTGACACACTGACCATTTACGTGTAGGGCTATGGAGATAATCGTTTAGCGTGCACAAACTAATGTAGCTATTAGCCTAGCTGCGTCAGTCGTGCAAACCACATTCAGACACTCCTGTTGTTCTTGTTATCACATCAAAGTAAACCAACACATGCAAATATTCTGCAGCATCACGTCATTCTCCCTAAGGATGCGTTTTTTGTCGTTGTCTGCAGAAAGGAGCATAAAGCTAATCCCTCCCGTGCTGTGCCCAGTTGAACCTGCAGAGGGAGATGTCTGACAACAGCAACAGCACAGGCAGCACTGGCTCCTCCACCAACAGCTGGACACTCCTCTCCCCTGAGGTAAGACCACAAAAACCAGCTCAGGAAACTCTGCCTAAGGCACTGTGTGAGCACGGATATTATTTAGTGGATTTTTATGTTCCTGTTCCATGACAATCCAAACATGAAATGTTTGTGCGTGCAACTGCTGAGCTTCATAAAATGATATGCTGGAGAAGTTTTGAATACTATGAAGTCATGACTCAGCAGAATGCAAATAAAGCTAGTGTGAGTAGAGAAAATTTGCACATCATGGACTTTACAGATTTACAGAAGAAATGAAAGTAGAGCCAAATTAATATTAATGAGACATCTGGGCAACTCAACATGTAATAGTTACATTTGAGTTGTTAATACATGTCGGCTCTTCTAACCAAGTTACACAATTTCTAAAAAGATTAAGAAATAAAAGACAGACTTTTACTCTTTTACAATACGACCTAATTATTTCAGAACCTTTTGTATGATTTCTCACTTCTGTTGAATTTAGGGATTTAGTGCGGATGTCGTGTAAATATCAGGTCCAATATTTATGGCCCTGACTGTATATACAAAGGGACCAAAAGTAATGGGACAGATTAACAATCATTAATCAAACTTTAACTTTTTAATAATTTGTTTGCAAATCCTTTGCTGTCAATTATAGCCTCAAGTCTGGAACACATAGACATCACCAGACGCTGAGTTTCATCCCTGGTGATGCTCTGTCAGGCCTCTACTGCAACTGTCTTCAGTTCCTGCTGGTTCTTGGGGCATTTTCCCTTCAGTCTTGTTTTCAGCAAGTGAAATGCATGCTCAATCGGATTCAGGTCACGTGATTGACTTGGCCATTGCATTACATTCCACTTTTTTCCCTTAAAAAACTCTTTGGTTGCTTTCGCAGTATGCTTCGGGTCATTGTCCATCTGCACTGTGGCATTTGAAGCGCTGAACATTTGGCTGAATATGAGCAGATAATATTGCCCGAAACACTTCTGAATTCATCCTGCTGCTTTTGTCACCAGTCACATCATCAGTAAAACCAGTTCCATTGGCAGCCATACATGCCCACGCCATGACACTACCACCACATGCTTCACTGATGAGGTGCTATGCTTTGTATCATGAGCAGTTTCTTTCCTTCTCCAGACTCTTCTCTTCCCATCACTCTGCTACAAGTTGATCTTGGTCTCATCGGTCCATAGAATGTTGTTCCAGAACTGTCTAATCTGGCCTTCCTGTTTTTGAGGCTCACCAATGGTTTACATCTTGTAGTGAACCCTCTGTATTCACTCTGGTGAAGTCTTCTCTTAATTGTTGACTTTGACACACATACACCTACCTCCTGGAGAGTGTTCTTGATCTGGCCAACTGTTGTGAAGGGTGTTTTCTTCAGCAGGGAAAGAATTCTTCAGTCATCCACCACAGTTGTTTTCTGTGGTCTGCCGAGTCTTTTGGTGTTGCTGACCTCACCAGTGCGTTGTTTCTTTTTAAGGATGTTCCAAAGTTTTGCTCTCGCTGATGGGTTTGTTTTGTTTTTTCAGCCTAATGATGGCTTGCTTCACTGATGGTGACAGCTCTTTGGATCTCATATTGAGTTAACAGCAACAGTTTACAAATGCTAATTTTGCACACTTGAAATGAACTCTGAACCTTTTATCTGCTCCTTGTAAATGGGAAAATGAGGGAATAACACACACCTGGCCATTGAAAAGCTGAGCAGCCAATTGTCCTAATACTTTTGGTCCCTTTTTAAAAAGTGGGAAGCACATATACAAACTGTTGTAATTTCTACACCGTTTACCTGATTATACCTGATTAGAAATAAAAATTGTTCCAACACTTTCTATGTATTAAATATATTGTTTGTCTCTTTGCCGCAGGAAGCAGCTGTTGAGAGTGTCGGACCTGTAGATGATGGCACAGAGAGTCTGGGAGACGTCCCTAGTCTCTCTGAGGAATTGGCAGGTATTGTGGAAAAACAGTAGTTCATGTCGTAACACAACAGTATGTATTGTTACTAAGATGAATGCTTGCTGCTTGTAATCCGTGTGTGGATTCATTGTGTTGCTTTTATGACAGGAGCCGCTGCAGAGTTCAGACACATTGACATTCCAATAGAAACCGTCCTGTCTGAGGAGGGCCATCAGGTTAGTAAACAAACAGGTTTATCTATAATAAGTAGTTTGTTACTATGTCAATTTAACACAGCTAGCTGAAGAATAAAGTTATTAGATTTACATTTAAGAGTTAACACTGGAAGGACTGTCTCTCAACTGACCTGGGAACGCCTCAGTATTCTCCCGGAAGAGCTGGAAGTGTCTGGGGAGTGGGAAGTATGGGCATCTCTGCTTAGACTTAGACAGGCTTTTTTTCTTGTTAACAACAGATCCAAATCCCAAAAAATTCAAAATGAAAACTAAAAAGGTTTATATATAAGCACTCGTTGTAGAATAGTGTTGTATAAAGAGAACAGTCTCCTTCCATTGCATTGTAGAAAAAAAAAGTAAGTTAAGTTCATGCCTTTTTATAATATTTATTAAATGTAAAAATACTTTATAGTTTTACTAAGACAATCTGGAAAAGACAAGCAGGCTGTGAACAATGGTGTATGTATCAAGTCTCCATTTAAGTTTATAGCCTCTGTGGGATCTTCACTGTAGCACTTCCAAAAATGTATTATTATATTAAAAATGAGGCCTTTTGTTGTCCAGATCTGTCAAGAGACCACCCCAAAGCCTTGTGAGGGTCCCATCCCATTGAGTCCATCTCGGATTAGTCCACTCCCGTCCTACTCTTTTGATCCTCCAGAGGTAGACGTGGAGAGCCAGCCTCCCATTATTCATGATATTGTGACCAGCTCGCCCAGTGACAACGAAAACCTCGGTGCCATCCCATTTCTCACTAACCTTGACATGGGCACTCCTTTTGAAATCCCTACCTTTGAGCTGCTCCCCACTGAACCAGAGGTATGCTGTACGGCTGAAATCCCCGTCTCTGCGGTGCCCGTGTTTGACACCCCTGCCGACATTGGTCCAATTAGTGAGATGTCCGTCGAGGAGAGTCCCGTCTTCCCAGCAGAACCAGAGCCTGACATCCCAACAGAGACACTTACAGCTGCAGAAGCTGCTCCGTCCGTCAAAGATGATGACGAAAAGAGCGAAGAAAGCACAGATCCACCAAGTCCAGTCCCAGAGGGCGAGATGTCACAATGTCCCATTAAAGACACTCCTGCTCCATCTGCATTTGCAGAAGCAGGGGACTCGATTGTAGGAAAGGAGGAGACGGAGGCCACAGAAACACTAACGCAGGATGAGGTAGAAGATGAACCAGGTATGAGGCTGGCTTGCAGTAATAACAATGACAAACATGCTAATGATACCAGTATAGCTTTAAGGTAACAAGTTTACATGGAGCAAGATCTGTTCTCAACACACACAAAAAAAATATTTTTTTTATAAAAAAAGATTAGCTACCACTCAATTCTAGTGTCATAATAATAATAATAATAATAATGCATAGTACTTATATATAGTGCTTTTCAAGATTCCCAAAGATGCTTTACATATCCATAATTCATTCACTCCACAGTCACACACTGGGGCAGACTGACAGAGACGTGGCAGCCATTTTGCGCCTACGCCCCCCCCTCCCAACCATTACCAAACATTCTCACACATTCATACACGAGCCACAGACACTCAGCCCGTTCCAATCATTCAGATTGAACAAAGCAGTGGTTTGTAGCTCTTTTAATTAGCACAAGGAGAAGAAATGGAGAGCCCTCTGCAGAAGGATTGGTGAACATGTCTCATACACAGCATGCTGGAAACTCAAAGGTGATTTATCAGCACGACAGAGAAGCATGCACCCCACCACGAAAATGAGCCAGGCGTGAAATTGTTGTCATAATTTAGAAAGAAAATGTCATACATTTCCAGGAGCGCCAGGGCAGACATTTTTACATGCTGTTTACTCACTTGTATTTTTATAGATGGTATATTTACGGCTGACATTCAGGTAGTTCATAATTAACAGTCCTGTCATATTTGTCCCTCATTTAGAGCCGTCCCATAGTTTTGACTCGAGGGACACGAGTGGCTTTGATGATGGACTGAGAAGGAGAGCTGTGCCAACTTTTGACGCACCAAGACCAGGAACATCCGATGAAGAGGAGGAGGAAGAGGAAGAAGAAGAAATGCAGTTCAAAATAGATGAGAAAAAAGACAATAAGCCTTGGTTGTCTGTGAATAAGTGCATCGCTGCTGCTGTTATCCTGCTGTTCCTGGGTTCCCTTTTCTTCTCAGGTGAGTTCCCCTCTCACATAATTGTACTATTTTACCAACATACATCTACCGTTCAAAAACAGGTACTCCTTTGTTTTGCTTGATTGTTTTGTATTTAACATACTGTGTACTGTCTGCCATGATGTTCAAACTCATAGGCACTATCAAAGCTTGTTGCAAATGTGCTTTATTTGTGATGACACTGCACTTGTAGTGTTTCCATTGCCCTTTCCAGTTATCTTTTACTACTGCTTTATTGGTTTAGTATTTTTTTTTTTTCCTTTTTAAAGTCTTACCTTTGTCAACACTGTGGTACTGGCCAGGACCTGGTCTCATTTAATTTAGTCTTGACTACTTTATCTTCACTTCACTTCACACTGGGCA
Organism: Perccottus glenii; assembly: GCA_024416835.2. NCBI lineage: Eukaryota > Metazoa > Chordata > Actinopteri > Gobiiformes > Odontobutidae > Perccottus > Perccottus glenii. The sequence goes on from CM044562.2 coordinate 9,587,865, forward strand.
AAAATAGGTCTAATAGACAGGGAAATGTTGCTCTTTATCATAAGGAAAAGAAAGGGTGACAAACGGATAGGTAGGAATGATCTTTTTATGAAAAATTACAGAGATTTGCATTTCCTGTTCACCCTTCAGTGTTGTAAGTAGCCCTCTCAGTATTTGTGAAGAGATTTGTTTGCTCTCTTACGTGACAGGTGACATTGACGTCTCTGAAGTGAGTGATGAAGAACAAAGCCAGGTCTGTTCCTGTCCTTCACTCTGATTACTCAATCTTTGTGTGTCAATGTTGTCTGCATTGTGTACACACAAACGTTTGCTTAAATGGCACTAAAGGCACCACCATTTAAAAAAATGCATCTCATTTGTTTGCCCATCACTCTGATCCAGGAATTGCTTAGTGGTGATCCAAAGGAAATAAAAGAGCTGTTGGATAAACTTACACAAGAAAACCAACAAATTGCTCAGCTTGAGGCTCAACTAAAGGTCAGTAGAACAGTCTTATTGATGGTAATGATGTTATCTGCCCTTTTCGGTGATTTTAATGTAGCGTTTCTAAAAGGCATTTTTTTTATTTTATGTGTTAGTCTCAAAAGGAAGTGCTGGATTTGGCTCTGAAGGCAGTGGTGACAAGTGGTGATGAAAAGGACAAAGCCAATCTTGAAAAAGAAAATTCAAAGCTGAAGGATGAGCTGTTGGTGCTGCCAGACTTAAAGAAGGAGCTAGAGACTTTAAGAGCAAGAGTGACTGAACTTGGGGCTCTCACAGGTACATCATATATACAATATGCTATTAACTCTTAAGTCAGTATACAAGTAAAATGCATCCAGGAAAGTTGGCAACGTTACTGTCAGTTGTCTGTAGACACACAATCTAACACACTTAATTTGAACCTTTCAGTTTTATATCTGATCTAGACACTAAACTTTGTCTAACCTTTTAAAAATTGTTCATCCTTCACAGCTTCCTGGAAGTAGCCCCAGCTACCACACCAGCGGCCCCTGAGCCCAGTTCAAGTGATGAACCAACAAACCTGAAAACGGCTGGTCCTGAGAGGAAGGACACAGCAGATCAGGCCATAGTCAAAAAGGAAATCCAAAGACAAAAGCTACTCCTGGAGGAAAGCAGGAAAAGACTGGAAACAATGAAAAAAGATGGCAGTGACCGGAAACACGTCCGGGACAACTTGGCAGAGATCCAAAAGAGGCTCTCTGAAAAGGTTGAGAGATGGGGGAAGAAAAACCCAGAGGAGTCCAAGTGGAAAGGCAACAAAGACAATAAACACAAGACAAAAGAGGAGAAGAAAGAGTGGAGAGGAGAGAAAGATAAGAAACACAGAAAAGATGACGGATGGACAGAGAAAGAGGGAAAGTCTCCAAAACAAAACTCTCACAAAGAGGTTTGGAGGAGGAATCAGGATGAGTGGGAAAGGAAGAAGTCTGAGCGCAGGATGGACCGAGAGGAGAGGAGGAAGGAGAAACCGTGGCACACCAAATCTACCAAGAAAAACCACAACCACGAACACCACCATCAGCAGAAGCAGCAAAAGCCTCACCAGCACCACGACTTCTGGAGAGATCAGGAGCAGAAAATCAACCGTAACATCCGCCCTCAGCTGGGGTGCAGCTCCGTGGAGGACTGTGCCGCCAAAGAGGGGCTCTATCCAGTGGAGCTTTCCGAATTCGAGGAGCTGCTGGAGGGATATCTGAGCAAACTGGATGATTCTTCATCTTCCAGCGGCAAGGACAAGATCCGCAAGCTTACAGCACAGTTCTTTGAGGCCGGCGTGTTCATCCACGACAGGATGCGCTTCAGTGACTTTGCCGAGGACGTGGCGGACATCTTGGAGGATGCTGTGGACGTCTTAGAGGGACACAAAGACAACGATTCCCTGGAGGAGGAGATGGAGGAATTTGAACGAGAAGCTCTGTGGAAGTTTGCAGCCACAGCTTAAAACGGACAAAGAGGGGAGGAAAATTCAACACTAACAACTGTGGGTTTAATTGGACATTGTTGCCTTCCCTATCCTCTTCAGAGCTGTAATTGTATTTGTCTGTAATTATAAGCTAGACTTGTGCTTGTTATTTTGGACTTAGTTGTCGTTACCTACCTCTGTCAGGTCATGCCTCCTAATGAAGGGTCCCTCAGTAATGTGTTGTGTGGGTTTTCCTCTGCTATGTAGTGTTTTCTGAATACTTAGTGCATGTTGCAGTTCATAACAGAATCAAACTAAAACCCCTGGTTTAGCAATTTAGTGAGACAGTTTTGACAAAGAATTCTCTTGAGTTCTTTTGAATTCTCTTTAGATTAAATTTCTCAATGCGGTGGGAAATTGCCCTTTTAATACTGTTTGCATCTGCAACTATTTTTTCCTAACTTGCATGGTAAACAGTTTGCAGCCTCTCCATGCAGGTTTAAATAAATACTTTTTTTTCCCCTGCAGCATGCTGGACTCCCGTAGCAGTTTAATCCCACAGGACGAGATCCCTGTTTTCTCAGCGATAAGAACACTACCCGGTTAGACCAGTTTTGTGTGAGTGCCACTTTTATGGATTTTGGACAAGCTCACACAGTTTAAAAAGCCCCGAGCGTTAGATTTTTTATTTTTTTTTTTTTTTTTATATAAGATCTCACAGTTTTTTTTGTCTCCAACTGTCAGCTCACAGCAGACGTGTGAAACCAGGAACCGGTTTGTGGAGCTTCAAGCACAGCTACAAAAACACTACAGGACAAAGCAAAAGTTTAAACTACTTTTTGTTTTACATTTTAATTACTGGCTATGTTTGGATTATTATGTTTTAGACCGCACTAGTTTTCTTAACCCTTGTTTTGTAATGGGGATCTGCGACACATGATAAACTTTTACTGGGTATCCCAGAAAACTTCAAATGAAACGCTAGAGTTTATTAGAAGAATCCCTTAAACAGATTTTAAATATACCTTTATGACAACCAAACCAGTATTTTTATTATTCTTTTGTAGTAAGTTGAAAGTGCACACTGTTGATTTGATTAGTTTGACTTTTGATTGCTTTTGAAAGTCTTCTGCCGCAAACAAAGAACCCTAAGAATGAAATCCATAGAGTATGAGTGTTTTTTTTTTATTTTATTTTTTTTATTTTTTTCACATTTTATCAATGTTGACATAATTTTGTAAATTAGAGAAGAAATTGCCGTTTGTGATTGTAGCTTATTATTTTCAATGATTTAAAACAAGTTTTTTGTGTTTTATTTATTCGGACGTTTTCAGAGAAGAACCATGTTGTTTGTAGGCCAACACACTGAATGTGAATATGGTTTCTGAATATAGTTTGCCAGCTCTTATGTGCCTTTTATAATTATGACTCTGTTTGATCGGAGAGGAAATCTTTAAATTTCATTGTAAGTTTACACTACATCGAATGGTCCTGCTGTTTGAGGCCGAGTATGAATGTCATGGGTTTACACATAAAGTGTCAAACTGATTATTAGTTTAAAATGTCCTCTCTGCTGTATGTACAGAGGAACCATTTCAATTCAAAATGATTCAGACCAAAGGGATTGGAGGAAAACTCAATTGTGTGGGATGTATTTTTCTTTTGTATTTGCTGGACAAGATCAAGGCTTAAACTTGAAATGTATAATTTAGGCTCTGCATCAAAAGTGCATGTATTTGATCCCTGAACAAAGTTACTGATAAATTTGTAGTAATCCTTATTTTTCTCTTTGATCTGTATTGTCCTTAGCAAACCGTGTTGCGTTCAATAAACTTTATTCACCGTTAAATATCAATGTACATATATTTTTTTTAATTTGCCAAACTCTGTAGTATTTTAAGTTCTAACAAATTAAAAGTATTTAGTCTTATCTGTGATGCCTAGAAATATGTGACGCAGTTCCTCTGTGGGAGGAAGTGGAAGCATTCACACGGCAGGCATCTATTACTGTTTTCTTTATGCTGAGCTAAAATATTTACATCTAGTAAAAGCCCTTGTTTCTGAGCAGAGGCTTACACATTTACAGGAACAAAGTCACTCTGCCCAGCTGCTACGTGAAGCCAGCGGCGTGGCACTTGGCCCTGACCCGATACGCTGATGAATGGGAATGTAAGCAATGAGAGAGACTGTCATTTGTTACATTCTACAAACACGTCACCTAAGTTCACTGCACTCTAGAGTATGTGCTGCTGCATTGGCACTGGTCTATTATTTGGCTTGTGTTTTGTATAAACGAATTACTGCTTACATGTGCATGATTCAGTCTCGATTACAATGGTCTGACAGGTGTGTTATTTTGATTTGCAGACTGTCTTCTCTGTTTTCTTGTCCGTGGGTAGTCAGTCAACACCAGTACAAAGGTTAGAGTCAATTTACTTTAAATTAAATATGTCAATTACATTATTGAGAAAATGTAACAATGCATTTAGGACAAAATTACAACTGGGTTTTACACAAGTAAAGTAAAATAAACTGCTCTTTCAAGCGAACTAGCCACTTCCACCTCTGCTCATTTGAAGGGCAGTCTGGATGTTTTGATGTTTATATAGTGTTTAGGTTTGTAGTGTTTATCCTCAGTGGAAATCAGATCAGGGCGAGATGAGGGAGAAGAGGGTAAAGGACTTTCCGCTGATGTTGCACGACCATTGTGTATATATAGTATCGTACACAGTTAATGGTCAATGGTTGGAGGAACCACTTTCACGTTGTACTTAATCAGGTAAGGTCACTGGTTTTCATCTCTTTTGACTTTCCTGATGTTTCAAACTTGTCTCCCATCTTTTCTCTCTAGGTTATATTTCCACACAAACCAACATGGAAGCTGCCATCTCCACCCTCGTCTCCCAGTTCAAGACATACGCAGGAAGAGACGGGTCGGCCAGTACACTGAGCAAAGAGGAGTTTCAAAAGCTGGTTAGCTCTCAGCTGCCAAACTTTGTCAAGGTACCTTTTAGTCTTGCATTTGAGGCCATTTTAAGTTGTCATTTGAATATTCAAACCATAGTAATTACACTTTAAATACTACCATGGTTAACCCTCAAATACCTTGCACTTTATTAGGGACTGTCAAGGTTTGTCTCAATCTTTACAAGGGCTTTCCTGCAAGATTAGTCGATAGTCCTATTCTATCTGATGTTAATAAATAGGGACACTTTCTTAAGGACTCATAATAAGCTGCACTGCAAAAAATGCAGATTAAATTTAGACGCCACAAACCATAGATGGATGCATTAGAATTTACAAAGACAGAACAAACTAAGCATAAACTGACAGATGCGTAAGAGCAATATTTAATGTATTTAGTTCATTAAATAATATCTTTACTCCTTTAAGAAAGATGATATATTGATTTATTCCATGTGGACACTTTCTCTTTATAGTTCTACCAAAAAAATCAGGGATGCTTCAGGTATATTGACCCAAATATTACTGTCAAATTCTGCTTGTGTGTTAACATATACAGAAACGTATGCATGGCCTAAATACAGTTAGCCATGCATTACATTCTTAACCATTAGGTGGCAGGGGAGTCTAAACAATCACTGATACTGCTGTCTAAGTTTTTAATGACCAGGGTCTTTGTCTGTCATCATCCACAGCTCAATAACGATCCTGGGGCCATCGACCAGCTCATGAGCTCACTGGATGAAGACAACGACGGCGAGCTGACTTTCACCGAGTTCTGGAAACTGATTGGAAAACTGGCGAGCAAGCAGGAAGGCCTCAGCTAGTGGTACTCAGCACCTTCATTTCTATGCTGATTGTGTGAACACTTACTGAATCTATAAAACATTTGAATATGTTTATTAAGGTTAATCATTAAACTTGTTGACGTTGAATTAAAGGCTTCATTGTCTCATCAACTGACACCTTGTCTTCTGTTATTCATTTACCACTTTATACTACTTTATATGATGTCTGTCATATGCCACATTTGAGCAGGAGTATATTAAAGCCTTGATTTAGGGGCGTGTAAGCTTATCCAGGTTACTGCTCTCACTACTGTACTGTCAAGAGCATATCTTGTTCCACAGAGCTTTATAATGACTGTACAAAGAGGCCTGTCCAAGCGTTAAGAAGCTGTAATGCTTTTTACTGTCTATCACTGAGGCTCCAGCAGGCAGCAGCTCAAAATACATGAGTTTAAAAAGAAAATGTCATCCTTTAATTAAATTGTATTAACTAAACTGCTAATTACATTTTGGTATTACATTTACTTACACTAAATCTTGTGTCTAGACAGAGTTATGTGACAGTGACCTGTTTATTAATGTTTATATTAAGGATTTGTGAGAAAAAATACTATGTGCAGATAGTTTTGGGAAATGCAAATCTTTTAACAGATAAGACACTGTGACCTTTGTATCTGAGTGGCACATGTCCTGGTGCCAAAATGGGAGGAGCAAAGATGGGCCCATTGTGCACTAGTGTAGTCACAGTCTATGCAACGGAGATACACTGAAAGATTTGTATGTCCTTCGTTGCCATTCATTATTGCAGTCCCTTGCCTTGTCACAGCCCAACATTGTTTTGTTTTCATTTCATTTTGTTTTGTTTGTTTTTTTGTTTGTTTTTTGGTGGTGGGGCGGGTTCATTCACACTCAATAACTGGCTATAATAATTGACATACACAGTCATTAAAACTTCCTGTTGCCATTGTCATGGTAACAAAGGCCTGGTTTCTGGAGTAGGTTAAAGGTAGTGGTTAGAATACCTAAATATCAAGTGTTACATAAACCAGTTTATAATGAGCTGGGTTAATTCGCATGCAGCTCAATAATAATGATATTAATAATGTTGACTTGTGAGAGTTTGCAGCAGAATTGTCTCCTTTATAAGTTTCTTGTTACATAGGTTGGTGGTTCGATTCCCGCTCTCCCCACAGTTCATACTGATGTTGTGTCCTTGGGCAAGACACTTAACCCACCTTGCCTACAGTAGTGTTCCAGCTGTAACACTGGTGAATGGAACCTTAAAGTTAATCGCTTTGGATAAAAGCGTCAGCTAAATGACTAAATGTAAATGTAGTGTGCCTTCAAATGTATTTTCACTATAAGCACTAAATCCACCAGAAATGCTAAGAAACCTTTGAAAGTGAAGGCCAAATATTTATATCACATTTCTGCCAAATTAAAAAAGGATGTGGCGTCTGTAGATGACAGTAACGCAACCATGACTGTCATTTCTAACAAACATCTGGGACACATGCCACACAGATGTGCTAAACACGACACCCACATACTTTTAGTCTTCCTTGTTATTTGATTTGACTTTAAATTGAAACCTGCAGAGCTCTGAGCAGATGAAGTAATCCCACCGCCCTGTGCTGTCCCCTCGTCCCTGGAGCCCCAAGCAGCTGCTCCAAGCCACAAGCCTTGCCGGGCATGACGTGAAACAGCTGTTGGAAAAGCCAAAGAGAATTCAAATAAGTGTTTTCAAACACTTTCACTCCCTCTTCCCTGAAAACTACACCACTACACTATAGCTCTTCCACATTCCCAAATCTCCGTCTCTCCCTCCCTCCCTCCCTCTCCAGGTACACGCCCTTTTGACTTGTCAAGGGGAAAAGTTTTAAGGAAAGGAAAAAAAATCACGGAATCGCGGAAGAGATTCTGCAGTCCTACTAGTTTGGCAAGTTCTCTAGACTCAACGCGGAGTAGAAAGGCGGAGAACAAGGCACTAACTCACATTTACGCACATTTGTCCACTTTTCCTGCGCCGCAGACGGTAAACGGTGAGTTAAAAGTTTCTTTTATGGGGAGTTTATCAAGTCTTTTTCCGCTAAATAAGCACTGTATTTGCTCATGGCTTTGCCACGTTTCGATAAAGTCAAGAGCCTTCCTGCAAGAAGTGTGTAACGGATTCATTGACTGCAGCCCGCACTACTTTTTAGCTCCTCTTTAAACAGTTTGCGCTAAATTTAGTTCCAGTGTTCCTTTTCATTTAATTGCGTGGCTTTATTATAGGTTGAACAGCAACTAGATGCAATTTCACTGGGTCTCCGTTTCTCCTCTCTTGGAAGGATATCTGATATTTTAATGTAGATCAGTTGTCAAGTCGCCAATCAATTGGAAATAGCCTATCAAGAATTGAAGTGAGTGGAAGCAGTGCGCCAGCCTCAAATAAGGAGTGAATGTGATGCGGTTTATGCGTTAAATCAACATTTCTCAGCTGGTTTGACGCCACTTAAATGTTTGTTGAGTGTGTTTCAAAGCATTTAGCTCTTGTTGGATGACTTCTCACGGCTGGTGTTGAATGTTAACTCGTCTTGTGGCGCTAATACTGAGTCTTGGCAAAACTGAGGCGTGTTGACAGCGGCGTTCAAACTCTACCGTCTTGTTATGTTCTAACCGAGCTAAGGTATTGTCAAGGAAGGCAGCCAGTGTCCGTCTGGTCACCGCAATTTACAGCCACAACCTAACTTGTTCCTCTGTTAATATTTGATGGCACACCAGCGGTAGTATTGTCATTACTCTGCGCACATACCGTATCACATTCGCCCATTTGGAAACGCTACACTCAATCTCCTTTGGGCTGTGCAGGGGAAACGGGAAACCTCTGGTAGTAGGCCTGTATATTTAATTATTTGCGCAGGTTTTTAGGGGAGAGGGGGGGCCTTTTAAGACAAATAACGTGGATTAGTTTGTTCTCCCAGTGGGACGAGAGGAGGTTGTGACGTGGGTGAGGAGTGTAGTTCATTTGTCGAAATAATGTGTTGGGAAGCAAGAAAACACCTCAAGAATGGTTTTGGAGGTGAATAATAAATGCGAGAATAGACAGGAATAGCAGCCAAGAAGAGAATAATATGTTTTGTTTATTTTATTTTATTTTTGCCTATTGACACGACCAAGTGAGAACAGTTAGAGAAGTTTGTCCAAGGAGGGTGTGTCAGCACTGAAGGCAGAAGTCCTCTGAGTTCCTACTAGTGCAGTTTAGCGTGAACAGTTCTAGGTAATGCATGATAATGGTCAGGTCAACTTACAATGTGTATTTTAATCTCTCTACTTTTAGACTGAGTTGTGTTTTCTCAAACTGGATAGATATGCTAACTCTGGTGCTGTATATGGCACCAGAAATGGGTCACGGCAAAACAACAGTAAGAGATCAGTAGGTCAAGGTGAAAAGTAGATTTTAATGGCTCTTTTACAGCTCTCCCTGTTCCTTACCCATAATGAGGCTAACAGGAATGCGTCCTAATTGGTCACATATGCTTGCAGAGAAATTGTTTGCTCGGTGGTGACATGCACTTTAAGTGAATTACATAATAATTTGCCATGGACACAAGGAAGACCACTCAGGCTCACTGCTGAGGCGATGACATCCTGTTGGAACAAGTTGTCTTTTGTCACCAGTGGAAACGGCTGTATGTTATTTGCACAGCAGCATTTGAATAAAGAAGCTGACAGACAGTATCCTCTTGCTGCTTTGGGGCAAACTTCTGACTCTGTGTTGTTGGCCTGTAAATTCCTGTCTAAGTGATCTTCACAGAGCAATGAATGGAATTCCTGCCAAGATGTATCACCTACTGCACATTTTACACTTGTAGCGTCTCAGTTATGCATTGATCTTAGTCTAGATTGTAGCAACATTGAAGCCATTCAGTCGTCGGTATGTCTCAATGTGACGTAGAGTCGGACAGCTAATCAGAATATTTGAAATTCATAGTCTTGCTTTTGATGATTTAAAAAATGAATAGAAATTTATCATGGTACTAACTATGAGAAAAATACAAAGCGTTTAATCATCAATTGAATTGTTGCATCAATATCCTTTAAGGTAATATTGCCCATCCCTGATCTGACTCATGCAACCCAGAGAGATTTGAATGTCTAGAAATATCCTGTTATTGTGTAATAAAACCCTAGAAGCTGAGAAAGCTGGCAAATTAGACTGTAATTGTGTAAAAAATATGATGGGTTGATATAGGTTAAGGTTAGAAAATTCTTGTATTTTTTGCCAGACTTAGGTCTGATGCGTGCCAGTGTAGTGACGACTTATATATCTTACATGGGCACAGGAAAAAAAGGATTGCAGGGGACAGGAGGACACAGCTGCAGACAGAACTAGGCAAGCCCTTAGGTAATCTGACACCTGTCCCGTTGGTAGCTTGAATGGATCAGATGACCTATCAAAGATCAGAACTGCCTTTGTGCATCACAGCTTGTATCTCAATCAGACTCCCTCTTACCCTCTTCACGTCACTGTCCCTCCTTCACTGCTACAACACATTGTCTGTTTCATTTTCCACTGGATGACTATCAGTTTTTGAATCAGACTACACTGGTTTCCTCTGTTTCCACATAATATTAAACAAATAATGTGAATTCATTTCTATTTCTGTATCTTGACCTGTGCCCTTTCCCTTCAGAGAGAAGTCATGGAGGCTGCCATTCAAACCCTGGTGAAGGTCTACCTGAAGTCCAGCAAAGGCAAAGAAAATCTAGGAAAGAAGGACTTTCAAGGACTTGTCAAAAGCCAACTCAGCAACATCCTCTCGGTTAGAAAACTTTTATTATAATGACTCCAAAACTTAGTTTTTATAATGTAACCCCTCTGCAGAAAGTGTTTGGCAGTCTTGTATTAGTATGAGTCTGTCTGAACCTGTCTGGCTTTGACAAATGGTGGTGTAATATACAGTATGTGAATGGGAAAAGTAATGTGATATAACTATTATTATGTAAATGGAGTTGCTGATAAGAGGGTCATTTACTAACAGTGTATGGCGGTTTCACCGGTGAGAGTCTAGCTAGAATTACAACTCCTCATCATGCCGGATGTCTTATGGCTTTGTGTGCTTACCATAGGGTACAGAGAGCAATGATGCCATCAATGAAATGACCAAGGGGCTCGATGCTAACCAGGACGGCAAACTTGGATTTGAGGAGTACATGAAGCTGATCGGTTATTTGGCAGTGTCACTGAGTGAGCAGCAAACTTTGCCAATGAGGAGCCTGCCCAAACGGGCCAAGTGGCACAAAGCAGCCCAGACAAGGGAGAGGAGAAGGCCGAGGCCAATGCGGAGGCAATGCCAGAGGTCAAGCCAGAGGTCAAGCCTGAGGTCAAGCCTGAGGTCAAGCCTGAGGTCAAGGAGGAAGACACAGCGGTGGCGTCCGCAGAAGTGAAGCTAGAAGCCAATGCAAAGCCAAAGGTAGAAGCTGAGGCAGAAGTAAAAGCTGGGGGGGTGACACAGCCGAAGGTGCCCAAAGAGGAGGCCACAGCCGCAGCGGAGGTGAACAAAACGACAGTGATGGAAGTCAAGGAGGAAGTAAAGGGGGAGAAGACAAAAGAGGAGGCAAAAGAGAAGCCGCCTTCTGCTGAGGAGGTGAAAAAAGAGGAGACAACCTCATAGGGGACATTACTGAACCCAAACCCCCAAAGTCGACACTACATAAAGCACAGCATTAGTCAAGCCACATGCAGTTGGTGAGAAACAAGATTTTCTTAATACAGTATACAAAACTCTAAAATAAGTAACACTGATAAAACACTAAAATGATTCAACTTTTAAAATATAAAAATATATGCCTATATATTTGATAAAACATGTAGATGGAATTTGAATATTACTTTGTACTACTACTTAACCACTATGTCCATATGTACAGCATGTGCATCCCATTATATAGCACATTTACCTCATTATGAAGATATTATATACGATGCTAGCATGCTAACATACACTTAATGTGTGCATGTGTCAAATCCCTGGGAAACACGTGCCACTTGACAAACCACTAGAGCCAATGTATCCCATCTTCCCCAGTTGTTATTGAACCAGCAGCAGTCCTCATCACTAATGGCCTCAGGGCTGTATGAACTATCAACAAAACAACACCTCTTGTTATACATGATCATTTAAATTCTTTGAAATTGACTTAGTATGACAATAAACACATTGTTTTGCTGAATTTTGTGTCCCCATTATCCCATTTACTTTTCTACTTTCCACTCTCTTGTGGCTTGTCAGCTTTATATTCAGGACCCCTCTATATATTATTTTCACTTGTAGCATTTATGGATTAGGACATGGACAACAGAGAAGGCCCTTAGTTAAATAATTAAATGTCCAAGAAGGAATCCACACCAAAGGACTCGTCTGGTTCAAAGAAGGTCTGTGTAGTCCTTTGGGAGAGAGGCAGCAGGTCAGGGAATGTGTTTGGTCATGCAACCTAATCCACTGGGATTAGATCTGCTCACAAAACTAGACTAAACTACATTGCCTCTAAACACTTTTCAGGTGTCAGCTGGTGCTAGTTTTTATCTCAGTGTATTTGTAATGTGCCTTTTTCAAACTGTGCCTGATTCAATCAACCAGCAACCTATCCGATTGGTTCAGCAGCAGGGTAAATAAGAGGTCTCAAAGTTTGTATTGAAATTGTCCATTGTTTTCTGTTGGCTGTTGTTTTCACTTGTCCAGGCTTGTGTTTATTGTATTTGTTGGTCACACCCTAGTACAGTTAAAAAAAACCTTGTTTGACCTGCAACTGGATCCTTATGTCCCAAGCATTGGGATACTACTGGATTAGGCATTCGATGGGAAACACACCCTAGGACACAAACAATTACATGAAAGTAATCCCGGGCTACAGGGATCATGCCAGACGAGCTGGTAGTGTCGAGATAGTTTTATTGTCAGAGAGGTTGTGTTGTTTAAAGTAAAATAAAATACTGAGCCATTGACATAAACTTATGTGGTATGATCTTTTACACCAGTGTAATGCATTGCATGCTCTCAACTATTACTATTGTATTACTGTAGCTATTGCTTCATGTATACAAGTTCTCCTACCACATTGTATTTATCTTTTGTTTTTTATTGGACCACTAAGGATATCACTTGAAAATGTACTGCTTTATTCCATTATATGCAATTTGTAGTTTACAATTGAATGATTTTTAAATAGTCTGGACATAAATTAATTATAAAGCCATGAGAAAAAGGTTTGTGTTCGGAGTGTGCTATGTTATTGATTTACTCAGCCAGTAGTGTTTAGAGCACGTTACTAAATGTGCACCTTTACGCACTGTAACTGCAGCACCTGGCACTTCAAACCACCGTGCAGCAAGACAAATACAGTCATGCAGTAACCCTGCCTCGCTGTGACACTCCTATTGTAAATACACACTCATTTACACTGCTCAGCCTTTATCCTTCATGATACACCATTTCCTGCATGCAATTTACCAACTAACAACCATTTTATTGGACATGTGGGCTTTAAGACTATATTTCTATATCTATTTTTGTATGTTAAATTTTATGGTACTTCCTGTGAATAATGGAAACATATCAAACTCTTTAACAGGGCCTTACACTTGCATCTTGTATATACACTACACCAGCAAGCTGCATATTTCTGCTATCCCAACAGGCCAGTGGTTTTACGTTTACAATTCTCTCTCTTCTTTTCTGCCGTTTGCGCTTCTCTTCATTTTCTCAACCCGTATTGAGTTAATCCTAGTCATGGTTGAAGAGAAAGTGTCTCCACAAACTAGACTTGCACTATAAACATTATACTGGATTAAGGCCAAGCATTCCTTCTCAAATTAAACTTTATGTGCAAATTCCTCTAATGCAACAATCACTGGCTTTTAACCCACTTGGAAGAGACAAATAAGTTACATAAATCCAAACTAGGATGTCAAAAAAGGTTAAAGCAAAAGCATCTGGACTCAGTTTTCCAGATGCTTTTGTCTTCAGGATGACCTGGATGACTGAGAACCTTTCCAGGCAAACTAGGATGTCTTTTCAAAGAAGCTTTTGATATTTCTGGCAGTCATGTAAGCTGTCCCCATTGTGTAAACCCCACCCATCCTTAATGATTAAAAACATGCTGCAGTGAAACAAGGGAGATTTGTAACAGGGAGTGTTTATAGCCAGACTCTTAATTACCACACAATAACTCTTCTATTCATTCCTAAAACTCATTGTTAGAGATAAGAACCTCCCAGTGCATTAAATGAGTGAACATACAACATAGTGCGATTGTGCTTTGGTTGAAATATTTGTAGGACTATTCCCATTCTGTGCTGTTTTCAACTGTAATGCTGTATCATTTTTGCTTCATCTATGTAACATGTAATGGCTAATACTGAATAAAACTGTGACAATACCATATCGAATGTGTCACGTTTCTTTGATATGTCTACGGATCGGACAGGAGCTGGGAGAGAAAGCACCTCCAAAAAATAAAGGGGGTGGACAGAGAAACAGAAGCTGGCACTACGTAAGTGGGTGAAGGTGTTTTAGGGGGAGGAGAAGGAGGAGGAACAGGTGATATTTAAGCCACTGGCCAGACTCTCCTCATCTATCTCTGCCTTGGCTCTGTCCCCTGCATCTTTTCAACGACAAAGCAGGCCCTCCATCAACGCTCAGGTAAGACACTCACCTCTAGTGTGACAACTGAAGATGAGGAAAAAGCAACATAAGACTTATCTAAACTAACTGCAGTACTGTTGTAATCAATATTAACATTACAGGAGGACTTGTTGGTTCTATCACTTTTGTGCATACTTGATATTATTTGATGAGATGGGGCATTGTGGGAAATTAGTCAAAAACAATATGATTTTATTGCAACAAAATATCCAGACAGTTAAAAAAAACTACCGAAAACTTGCTACATTAAATGCTTTTAGCCTTAAGTGGTAAACGTTTATGAAGGACCCTTCAAAGGTTGTAGGTCATCGTTTTTATTATCATTACAAAGTTATACGCATCATTACCATAATAATATTGTATTACTGGTAGTGTTTTGGTTTCCATGGTTTCCTATTGTAGTTGTTAGTCATTGAGATCGATGACCCCTATAGATTTTCCATTTAGCCAGCTTTGGTGTCCACTGGCCTCCCTCTTTTGTCTGGGCCATCTACAGCTCTGACCACTCCAGCACAATGCATCATCTGCTGTTTGAGCACAACACTCAATAATTTTTCTCGTCCGCTGTTTATAAATCATGCGCAGCAAATATGCCTGGATGCATAGATTGGTTTTCAGATTCAGAGAAGGATTAGCCAATATTTTTTCACAGACTTGGACATGGACAGTGGCGGGGCCCTAAATTTAAAACCTGAAATTTTAATGGGGGCATGGCTAAGTGAGCATAGAAATGAAAGAGCTCACCTGTATGTGCATTATCCGAGCACAAGTTGGTGTTTATGCATGCACCTCAGGTTACTCGGCGTCCTTCGTTTCTAAATGTGATTACCAAACGAGTATTGTGTTTCACTTCTGGTTTCTGTTTGAATGATTGGGCTGGTGTTACATGATCGACAGACAGGGATCATTGGAAAAAACTGAAAAAACACTCCATTAATATTAGAAAGCGAATAACCAGACCATGTCATGACTTACCAAAAGGTGTTTTTTTTTACTTGTTGCTATGGAAACTTTAACCAAAAACTCCTTCCTCATTGACAGTGACCACTCTGAGTCTGTGTGTGCACAGTCTCCACACAAGCCCATCACATCGACTGCCAAGATGCCGGAAACAATGTGTGTAAGATTGTTCAAAAGCTTTCCCAAACGATTCCTTACAACCTTTCCTGCAGACCTCTGATATGTCTGACCCAGTAAAGTCACACACACACACACACTAGTGACTGTAGCACATTTAAATTAGGGTCAGTAATAGCCTCTGCTCTACATGCAGGTTGTTATTTGACCCCTTCTTTAGACATGGGTCAGCCTTTCTGCTTCTATCCATCCGTCTACCTGTCCAGCTATCACTTTGTCTTGATGGTGGCTTCACCCTTGATGGCTATGTGACCGCACATGCAACTAGGGTTGGAGCGGGCATTTTGTGACAGACACTGACCTATGGATGTAATCCTTTTACAGTATGTCCAAGGAGCCCAGTTCCAACCTGGAGAGTGCCATGCAGATGCTCATAAAGACCTTCCACAAGTATTCGGGAAAGGAGGGCGACAAGTATACGCTGAGCAGGGGTGAACTGAAAGAGCTGCTAATAGAGGAGCTGGGCAGCTACTTAGGGGTGAGTGTGGAAACAGATAACTACATGGTTGCACATACACGTACATAGAGGTGCCATTGCAAATATGCTCTGACACACGAGCGAAGGTATGCGCTCACACAAGTAGAGACAGGCCTGCTGATGTATGCCCCTCTCCTAACTGTCTGTGTCTCTACCAAAAAACAGAACTCCAAAGATAATGAAGCGGTCGAGAAGGTGATGAACGACTTGGACGCCAACAACGACGGGGAGGTGGACTTCACCGAGTTCATCATCCTCATGGGCGCCCTGACGGTGGCCTGCAACGACTTCTTCCTGGAGTACAAAACAGACGAGAAACCAAAAGAAGGGGAGAAGAAAGATTGAATTGGTGTAAGAGAGAAAGAAAAGGATGAGGAGGAAAGGAGAGTGGGAGGGAAGGGATTGTAAATCATCCGAGTAAAAGGGGACAGTTTCACAATTGTTTTTTGTTCCATGCAATTTGTAAACAGTTTAACTACACATGCATTGCTGAGGTATTATTCCAAGTGGAGCAATGCTAGTGTTTTTCTTTCTTGTTTTTCATACCACAGCATATCCGGAGTAGTTACACTGTCTCAAAGCAGTGACTCTAACTAACACTACAGGGTTTTCTCTATTTTCCAAATTATGTGACCATTTCTGGTTTTTAGCGAAACAGGAAGTTGGGATGTTTTAGAATTCCTTGCACGTCAGTAATTTGTTAGTATATTAAGCTACTAATTATATTATTCTGTGTACTCAGTGTTGAAGAAAGAGATATATTGTAGCCCCTTTCTTGCACCTATTTTTTTGTAATCTATTTTGGTAATAACCATAATGCATTCTAAAAATTATTAAACGTGGCATTTAACCTAAGTGCTTTATGTGTCCGTGTGGTTTCCATCTTGCTTCACAAATATGATGAGCGTGATGAAAGAGTTATTTCTCCACCTAGAGTTGAATGGGGCACAGAAACAATGTCAACCTGTGAGTGTGAGTTATTGTTTGAGTGTCTGTGTCTTTGTGTGTGAGTGTCTATTGGGGATTCCCACTGAGTAAACTGCTCCAGCTCCACACATCCTGCCAACAATATCCTGCAAGTCTTGTTCCACTAGATATAAGCTGACCCAGATGTTGACTTGGATCCACATGGAAGCCTTCTTCAAAAGGGGGAAGAAAAGACAAAGAGGGCGTGAGGAAAGAGATGTTTGTGTATGTGTGTGTATGTGTTTGGTGGAAAAAAATATGGATAGCAAAAGTCGAGTGTCAGTGTCAGTGAATCAAACTATGGAGTACATCAGTGAAGTATGTTACTTGGAAAGCTGTGGTATAATCACACAGGAATGCTTAAGTTGCTGTGACTGTAAGCATAGTTGAAGTTGTGAGCATAGTCAGCAGTAAATCAACACGTCTTCTTCCACCTCATTGGCTTTTCCGGCCGCTCATTACTTTCAAACTGTGACAAAAAGAAGCTACACTGAATCACTTTTCAATCACATTTTTTGTGTAAACGTCTATTGTAGTTTGAAATTTGGGCTCCTCCTTTTCTTACCTGCGGGGAAATTATGGAGCTGATTACACGTTTGTCAGCGTCTATGGGCGTGGTTTGGCCTATCTGCTTTCATTCCTCTCTGCGCCCTCTCAGTGAGTTCACTCATTTTGATTGGACAGTTTGAATGTTTGAGCTCTCGCAGACAGGTAAACATTTCAAAACACAAGCCTTTTGATGGTTACCCCTATTGTCGACTACAGAAAGAAAAAGAGAGTCAAGTCTCTTCATGTCAAAGAGGTTAGAAAGGACATGCAAAATAGTACAAATACACAGGAGAAACAACAGCGAGGACCTTTTTTTATAATGTATTGTTTACCCTGTGTAAGCAAAAACAATATAGAATTACAGTAAAACATCCTGCAGTAGTATAATACTGAATTAGTCAGAGGTGTCTCAATTGAGTACAGTTTTAGATTTCTGTGGATAATAGTATATAATTAACAGTGCTTTAGTGTTCAAACTACCATAAATTTCTTGTTTATTAGGACTTATATATCTGTACTCTTATGTAACAGTAATATAATACAGAAGAGTGGGTGGTTTATAAGATGGTACTCATTTGAGTTTGAGATTTATTGAATCAGCTTACATTTTTACATTTGTAGTTTTTTTTTTTTTCATTTGATACATTACATTTTAATCATTCATTCATTTTCTACCGCTTTTTTCCGTTATGGGTCACGGGTGACTGGAGCCTATCCCAGCAGCTTTGGGCCTTAGGCTTACATTTTATACATTCTTTTTTTACATTTTTTAAAACTCATTTTTAACAAAAAAACACAAATGAACAGAGGCCACAGTAGCGCCATTGAAGCAGAGGTAAGGATCCACCAGAAAAGTAGGTTAGCCCAATGGGAAAAGCTCCAGGACAAGTTTGTGCCAGTTAGATTTGAAAGGAGGTTTGCCACTAATCCAAGACAGGAAAATGTATGTGAGGATGTCATATAATTGAATCTGCTGGAGCCTGAACCAACATTTATGTCTCTGTAGCCCAAGAGCAGAGACACAGGATCAAGATCCAAATCATGTCTGTCCACATTTTTTACATTCTAATAAATGACATTACTTTGTTAGAATTGAGCTAGTGTTCATTTAAGCTGTACTTTATCTCAATTTTGATACACGTTAAGTCCATGTACTGTACCCCACCTCACGTCTCTAAGAAGCTGGGATAGGCTCCAACTCACCATTGCCCTTAACAGGTTATTAATAAGCAGCGAAAAATGAATGTTGAGTCATACATGAAGCCACCAGCCATAACAAAAGAGTGATGAATGCATTTGTGTTTGAACTGCAGCTGAAAATACATGGTTTTGTTTAAATATTTGATCAGTCCTTATACATTCCTTACAAATATAGCTGTAATGTTTAAAGGGCTTAAGTGTAACCTGTAGGAGAAAAAAAATGCTTAGTAAACTACTGGTCACACGACACAAGACAAACAATGGCTGGAGGACATACAACAAACAAAGAGACATCTGAAAACATGCTGCACCTGGTCTTTTCAGGTGAGGAGAGCTGGAGAGTAACTAGTTATATTTACTTTAAAATATAATATGAAGGATTTTACTGCTTTGTTAATATGGGAGGGAACTAGCTTTTAGGCCAAAGCAGTGCACAATAAAAGCCAAGACTTAAGATCAGAATCAACCTTTAAATAAACTGCACTTAATTGTAACTGCAATCTGCATTTGGTTAGTTGCTTATTCATTTACATTATGTTGCTCAATTAAATGTATGACTTACTCAAGAAATAATAAAGATAAGTGCTTTTACTTCTACGACAGTGGTGTGTATTTGAAAGTAACAGTAAGTCCTGAGGACAGGTTGTGACTGCTACACACGTTTACAGGTGGGGGCCAAAGTTCACCCAGTTACACATCGCACACGGGGCAGCTGCTGTTCTTCCCAGGACAGGAGATGACCGTGGAACAGTGAGCTAGTCGCTGTCACTGGCCCTGCGTCTGATGAGTTGGATAAGGACGCGGGGGAACACTTCGGTTACCGACAGAGCAGGTCAAGCGACACCCAGATGTCAAGCCAGTGCATCAGATCGAGCAAAGATTAAGTCAAAAAGGTCCAGTGATTGCGTGAGAGTAGGATGGCAGCACATGAGAGAGCAAAATGAAATTAATCATTCAAGTATACTGTAGCTTGTAGATGGATGGAGGTGTATATGATCTGATGTTTAGTCCCATTCCAGGTGTAGCTGTCTTAAGTTGAACTTGAGAAGGCCTGTTGTCCTCATGTTCATGAAATCTATCTTGATATGAGACCGCGGGGAGACTTCTGCGACGAATGCTGCCAAATAGCCACCACAAGACATATGAATTACAAGTTCTCTTTGATATGTTTATTCCAAAGCTGTCTTGTAAGTCACCAGTGATCTGTCACCTCAGTCAAAAGGTTAGACCCCAGCTTTATCCACAAAGCTTCACGTGAAAGCATTGAAAGTTACCCCTCTTGGTCTGACATAATGAAACACAACCTGCAGGGTTCTTGCCTTCATAAATTTTGGCAGAAGCAAACAGTGACAGTGTTCTCCTCATGAGTCAAGGTGACAGACAGGCGTGAGCCTCGGGTAACACTGGCAGCAGTACGGCGCGTAAAAGAGAGGGGACCCACGATACGCCAGTGGAAGAAGAGAGGGATGGTGTCAATTGCTGCTTTTTCCTTCACATTAAGTGTCCTTGACTTTGGTGTAATGATACGACTCTTACTCTTTGTCTGTTTTTAGATCGCCGTTCACCTCACGTCAACGCAAACTGTTTATCCTCAACATGATCCTCTGTTAAAACAAATCTCCCCCAAATCTCCCCCCACACCTCAAACATAATATGTTTTAACAAAATGAGGACAAATGACAAGCTGCCAATATACCACCATTAAAGATTCATTAAAAATCGCCCTCATTCAATCACTTGTGTGTTTAGGGACTGACATAGATGATGAGAAGCTTTGATCACAGGTTTTCAGAGCTGCTATGTTTGACAGAAACACCCTCACATGAGTCGTTTGTGTTGTTGTAAGTGATTTATTTGGATCAAAGAGAGACTCCCATGGGAATCTTTTAGCACTGACATCCAGGGCCGTTTATTACCAATGATAAGGAGGTCAGAGACTCCCCTCTATTTAGTTTATCTGTCAAGCATTACACAAAACTACAAAACTTATATCAAACCTTGGCACACTTTCAGCCCAAAGAAAGGAATTTTGAGACATTGTGATTTTGATTGATGGTCTTAGTGGAGGTATGTATTCTGGGAGTTACAATATGTCCGTAACAGTTCTCCACAAATCAAAAAAAAAATCATGAAAAAATGCATAGCAGGTGTGTCTCTGCTTCAGCAGCCACTGCCAAAAACTACAAACCCTTCCTCAATATTTGATTAAAAAAAGGCAGACATTCGAAGAAACAATATGCTGTAAACCACATACTGAGCTGAGTAGAGGAGCACATTAAACAAATGCTTTTGTTTACAATTCGATGACAAGCATTACAATAAGACATGCCAGTTAATAGTGTAATGGTCACTCCTTGGTTTGCTTTTCTGTCTCTTAGCACCAGAGGGCATTCAACTCTGAGGAAAAACAGCTGTTTAGAGACAGGGAGTGACTGCAAATTAACAAAATGGGGCTAAAGACTCATTACGTCTTTGTTCACTATTCATTTCTTTTTCTTTTTAAATTCCTTATGCATTAACATAATGGACAAAAGCCCTTGTTGCTATACCAGATTACAATACTTTTGCAGGATGTTTGACAATGACCGGTTGCTCTAAAAGGTGCAACACACTCAAGGTGAAAAATCAAAAAGCTTCATGTCAGGATGTCAAGGAAATAAACTTGACTTTGCGCGGTTTCCCTATAGCCCAGTGTACATTATCAGTTTGGCAGAATCAGTTCGTGTCATAAAAGCTCCTCACTGTAATTGTTAAGCCACGTCTCCCCTTAACCACATTGCATCATCGTGAATCACCCAGTCCTTCACAGTGCAGATAACTCTACAGAAACAACACCCTCATTCACAGTTAGACAGAGGAAACCCTCAGGGAGCAATGGTCACGGAAAATTTTAAAAGTTTTGAAATGTGCCACAAATTACAGATAAGGAAAAATGGTTTTGATGTGGAGTAGCATTCATATTTTTTTTTTTACCAGCCTTTAAGAATGAATGGTGGTTTGTTAGGGCAGGTGTAGTGTACCAGAGTGTCCACAGGAGGGGGTAAAGTTCACAAACAAAATGTATGGATGTACTGCTTCATTACATGGAGTGCCTAATGATGAGCTTTCTCCATGTTGTCATACAAAACAGCAGCCTGGGTGCATCAGCTTCACATCAAAGTCAAAACAGAGGAAGTCATCCAGAAATCAAACACACCAAGAGTTATAATAAATCTAGTCCACAACAGCGCAGAACACATTCAGCATTGTTTTACTAGTCATAGGTGTGTTTGTTAGAGTTTTGAGGAGTCAAATACGAGGGACAGGGTGTAGTAATGTCATGTGTTCTGCGCCATTGAAAGGCAGTCGCTGAGTGCTGTAGTGGTGCACCACCTCAGGGATGCTGGGGAAAACGCAGCTGCTCTGGTCCAAAGTGAAGCCGTTCTCTTTGGTTTGAGCCACCATGATGTGGACACAGCCCTGGCTCGTTCTGAGGAGAAACAGAGAAAATCAGGGACATGAATAATACTGTACCATGTTATCAGCCTTTGAAATGTAAAGCATTTCTGTGGAACTTTGATCAAAGCTCTTCTGTCTCATAACATCTGCTGATCTCGTCAGACGGCCACCCACTTTGAAAGTATTTAATCTCAGCTGTTGTTCAAGGAAGGACATGCAAAATACTTTTGTGGCTTTATGAAAATGTATGTTAAAAATGGATAGACTATAAGAAATAAATGCATTTAACCAAATATGTAATTACTAGTGTATATTGTGGAAGAAATTGCTAGAAAAAGGATAATCATAAATTCCATAAAATAGAGTCCATAGGCAAAACAAACAAGCAAAACCGTGCTTTTATATATAAAAAAAAGCAACAATAAGGATTGTTAACATAGCTGAGAATTTAAACCAGTAATAACTAATTGATGAACTTAGATCTTTTGAAATATAAATAAAATAATGCTAGGGTTAGATTAATAATTGATTTACATAGTCACAAAACAAAACAAATCTACAGTGTGGATGTAAAGTAAAAGCTTTGGCTCTACTATTTTCACGTTAAAGGGATCTGTAGTAAATAGATGTGAATAAAGGGACTTAAACCTCAATGCGTTTGATTCAATTTTGTATCATTTAGCCAACACTTATTTGTCTTTTGAAGGTGTATTTGTTGAAATATACAGCTCTGGAAAAAATTAAGAGACCACTTCAAAATGATCAGTTTCTCTGGTATTACTATTTATAGGTATGTGTTTGGGTAAAAGTAACATATTTGTTTTATTCTATAAACTACTGAAAACATTTTTCCCAAATAAAAATATTGTAATTTAGAGCATTTATTTGCAAGAAGAAAGTGATGACCACAGAAGTTAATCTTATAAACCTTATAAGGTTTAATCTTATAAACCTTATAAGATTTGGTTCAGATGATCACCTACTCAGCACCTCATTCAGTAGAATGAGGTGTGCCTGTGTTGGGATTCAACAGACATTAGAATGGTATGGCTTCCACACTTGTAGAGATGCTGATTGCTAGCAAGAATTGCAGTGGTCTCTTATTTTTTTCCAGAGCTGTATAAATATGCCACTATTTGTTATGTCCGATGTCTTGTGACACATTTTTATGCACTTGCAGCTTGCACTCACTTGAGGGCGATGGAGTACTTGCTGTTGTCCGATTCGCTGTTCCTGACCAGGAAGCTGGCTTCTTTGCAGGACAGCAGTTGAAACTCTGCCTCCTGGCGAGTCACACAGCCATGATACCAACTGAGAAAAAAGATAATTGTTATGAGTTTTTTGACTCCTGAATGCATCTAAAAGTAAGCACCCCAAATGAAAAATAAGGTGGAAGTGAAAGTGTATTTGAAAGATCTGGTAGAGATTTCCTGAGAATCTGTAAACTGTAATTCAGAGTTCTACGACGAGCTAGGGTGGATATGTTTGGGTTTGTTAGATACTTGCACAATACCTCACCTGGGGTTAATAAGAGAAATTATATTTACTCTTGTCACAAGAACTACACACTCTACAATCCCCATGACACCTCACCTTTGTTTCTCCAGGGGCAGTGTGGGGTCGACACAACGCATCTCGTTTTCAGTGCTCGAAATGGACGAAGAGGATCTGAGGATCTTCTGTGTCCAGCTCTTCTGCCTCAGATGCTGAGCGGGCTGCGCTGGAGGATGCTGTGGTTGCCTGGTGAGCGTGAGGTGGAAGGGTTTCATCTTTGGGCTGCCGCTCGGGGCTGTCAAACTGCGCTGAGGGGAAAAGAGTGGCAAAAAGGTACGTAAATAAGTGTTTAAAAACAACTGTGGGTGCCAGAGTTTGAAACCGCTTGCTGAGTCCTTCTGTAAATAGAGAAAACTGGAACTTTGATGTTTTATGCTAGATGGTGTTCAGTATGCTGCTGGTCTCTGACATGAATAAAATATACATAAGGAAATACTTTTATATTGATCCAAGGCAGAGAAAAGGCAGTGTGTGCATAACGTCCACAAAGTAAAGGGAAGTTAATGAGGACATACCAGAGGAAAGCTAATGTCATTTAGCTTTCTTCAAATGGAAAAAAGCTAAATGACGTCTGACACATGCTATTAGAACAAAGACAACAAAATCAACTGTTTTTAAGAACTGTGTTGTGACTAATTTAGTCAGGTGCAGAGGATGTCCAAAGTGTTTGGAAATATTTCTGAATATTTATAAAGGACTAAACTGTCTGCTGTGCAAATTAATATGTAGTTATAGTGTTCTATGTAGTAGGCCTAGACTTCATTATAAAATAGTACTTGAGAGGCCAAACACTTTCTGAGGTGTAATGGTGTAACAAAATGAGAGTCACACCTCTAGACTAGTTTTTTTTTTTGCATTTATTAGATAGAACAGCAGACGACTTATTGTTGACAATCTGTTTTCTTAGAGAACATCTCGGTATTATAATTAAGCTAAATACCTGACAGAGATCTGGCGATGCGCTCCTTCTTCCACTCCCACGGCAGCTCATACTCTGTGGAAGGTCGAAGGTCAAGCTCAGGCCGCGTCACTGGGCTCTTGTCACTGTCAGCGTTTCCCTCGTACGGGACGTCGTAGATCTGTAAAGGAAGAGGCTGACTGTCCTCCTTGGCTCCGTCACTGCTCTCTATTATCACACAGACTCTCAGGAGGTCCTTAGAGCCACGACGTCTGATCTCTGGCAGAAGAAAACAGAAAACATGATCAAGACTGCTGCTTGCTGAGACAATTATATTGCCATTTGTATTTGTAAACATTCAAAGCGCTGACGTTAGATCACGGTGATGTTAATCTCCAAATATTGCTTTGAAAAATGTCACAAGATAGACATGTCTCTCAAAATAACTAAATAAAAGCATTAATTACTTGGCTCCATTTGTTTGATATGCTTTACTTTGCTAAACAGATGATGAAACCCTGAATAGTTTCCATGGCCTTGTGAAATTGTTAATTGTAGTATCAACAGCTTTACTGAATGAAAACAAGTGCTGCCTCCTCCACAGCCCTGAATCACTATGACTGCAGATCCGCCCTGGTTTCCTCTGAATGATTAAAGAATCATAAATTGAGTCAGTCACATCATCAACATCCTCGGCAGACTTCTGTGAGGAGTTGTGGAAGTAACACATGCAGTGACTGAAGCTAATCTCTGCAATAAAACATGTTCACATTCACAGCAGGCCATTGTGTTACCCTTTTAGTTGGAACAATGGCGTGATGGCATGAAAGGTCAGGGGACCATGTGATTGGACAAGCGTGTGGCAGTCTTCCTAGATGCTGGGAAGTTTTGATAAATGTTCGAACAGGTCCATATAGGGGGAACGCAGAGTACGAGAGTGGAGAAAGGAGGAGGTAGCTTCCTTTACGAAGAATAGTACCAGGAAACAGAGACAGGAAAAGGGAAGCAAGGCCAGGAAACTGCACCCATTGTCCACTGTTGCTGTGGCAACCCCAAGGGGGGCAACGCGCACTAGGGGAGCGAGTTTGTGTTCGCACTGTTGGGCCCGAGAGTGGAAATGTGAATCGGGTTCTTCACACCACAGACTGATCAAAATGTCACCTGCTTTTACTGAAAATAAATAAAGATTGTCGTGAAAGTCTTACCTGTGATCATCTGCTGAGCATCGTAAGGCTCCATGTAGCCATCGTTCTCCCCGACTCTCTCAGCCTCCCGCTGCTCCCTGGTCTTTTGGGCATCAAATGGGTCGGCATAGTCCTCAAGAATGATCACCTGGGTTAAAGAAATAATTAAAAATCAGAACATGGCTCCTGGCACAATAGTTAGGGCTAGACATTGTCTCCGTAACAAGGCTTTGGTAATACATCTTATTGCCTTTGCAAGATAAATTCGGGATAAATTCAAGATAAAGAACTTTTCAAGCTTTTACCGAATTAATTATGTGGATATTCAAAATGATTATTCAGGCCCAAATACAGCAAATGCACGGCCTTATTTTGTATCTATATGAATGTGTACAACAATGGAAAACAAGGTCACTAAAAAAAAAATGTAAGCATTTTAAAGGATTTCAAAAACCTGTGAAAGCCATCAACAAGTATCTATTGTGTGTTTAGCAATTTATAAATTACTGCCACCAGCATCTTCAACCTGAAGCACTGGACTTTTAGGACTGGAATTGATATCTTATTCATAACATCAATTTTTTGGCATAAGAAGCTTACTGTATTACATCTGGGGTATTTGTCCCTCACAATTTAAGATCAAACTGAAGCAATTGCTGCAGAGTTAGATACTACTCACTTATCAGTGCCCTATAATTTATTGTTTATTGGACAAACCATTGGCAAACCAAGAGACAGACAATAGCAAGTCGTAAAATGAAGTTGTCTCTCTCCAATCACTTCCTGTCAGGCTCCCTTGCCAAAAACAATCCTGGCATTTGTTGGCAATTGGCTACGTTTTACAGGCCTTTAAGGAGTCCAATAAAGTTTAGTGGGACAGATGGAGACTAATGGTAAACACATTGAGACTTCAGTAAAAAACAAAAGTAAACTTTTATGCGTTTTATGAACAAGGTAGACTGTCACCGATCAAACCTAGTGGTTGCTGCAACTGTAATCAAGAAATAAAAGAGATTTACACCTTTCTGAAATATTACACCCCTGTTTTATTCTTGTTGGCTTTTATCTGTCGTTTTTCTCACCATCTTTCCACTATCACCTCCCTTTCTTTCTCCTCTTTTTTTTTTTTTTTTTCAAAGGCAAAGCTGGAGGGGACTTGGGTTAGCGCCTGAGTCTCAGGTAACACAACGTTTTTTATAACATAATAACCTTCACCAGGGGGCCTGATTCAACAGATGAAAGATGTAAGGGAAGGGGAACGCCGAGCTGGATCGCAAAAGGGGAGGCCTCTCGTCTTGACCACAGCTTTATGTCAAAGAAAGGTGGGTGTGAAAGGGTGAGGGGTGGAGAGGAAGAGAACGGCAGATAGGCGGAAGACAGAGAAGGAGGAATGGACACAATGGAGAGCACAGACAAAGGACACGAAAAATGAAACAATAATATCAATTTTCAGAGCTTGGACTAGATCCTGGCTACTTCTTTGTCAGCAGTATTGTGTTATTCTTCTGTTGTAGGCTATGTCATGCTCAAGAACAAATTTCAGGCCTGGAAAAGTTCAAACACCATTGAAAGCCTTGCATTCAATAGGGAGTGTCAACATTATATAAAACATTAGTCCAGGTGAAGTGTATCTGCACCATTTTGTATGATTTATGTGAAAAGTATCCACAGCTTGTTCAGTAACGTTTTAAGTTTCATATGATGCAATGTTTACAAAAAGTGAACCTTCAAGTGTGCTACGTGCAAAAGCTGTATGGATATAGCATCTTGTTTATGACCTACCACTGTCAGGAATGGAGTTTTGTATTCTTATAAAAGCGGTATTCAAAATTTTGAGTTCATACTATATGATATTTGCCATTTAAAACGTCCCAAATCCCAACCACATTTGTTGACAGTAACTCACCGTCTCTGTCTTGCACTGGGTAGCTTTGTCTACTTCAGGTACCACTTGGTTGTTGATGGCAGCGCTGTTAAAGTTGGGGCTTTTGTCCTGTTTATCCACTCTGATGAGTCTGCTGATGTAAGCATTGGCAGATGAAGATATTTTCAGATGTCTGTGGGGCTCTTCAAACACAGATGGCTCCGCTTTGGAGTTTTTGCAGCTTTTCCTAGACAGCAGGTTGTCCCAAACTTTGCCATCCCTCTGTGGAGAGCTTGCACCATTTCTATTTAACTCTACGGCTGAGTTTTTCCTGTTTCTCCCTGACAACAGAGATCCAACTCCTCCAGGGCTTTCAGAAGAGGAGTTCTTGCGATGGCTAGTTTTGGACAAAGTTTTAGTACCAATGCTGGCCACAAATCCGGCTTTATTGGGTCTTTGCTGGGACCCAGATTCAGAGACCGATCGGATCCTGTCTGTACCATTTTTCAGGTTCATGGGGAACTCCTTGAACCACTTAGCCATCATGAAAACAAGTAAAGTTATGTGCCTTCCTCAACACCGTTCAGCGCCATACACCCGGGCCCCAGAGACGTTCCTTTACAAATCACAGCCTTTTGTCAAAAGACTTCCGCTGTTTTATTCTTAAATGGAGCCGGTGTATTCTGCAGGATCTCCACACCTCACTTTAAAGCATGTCATAAAGGATCCCAGTCAAACTAGGCTCTATTCAATCAAGCCACAAAAATGTTGCAGGTTTGCAATTGACAAGCTTCACAAACTCTTTTATCCCATTTGTAATTTTCCTTCCCACCTGTTTCTCTGTTAAAATTATTCCCTTTGAGTAAAGATGTGTCTTTTAAGAGGGAAATCCCAAAACCAGCAGAAATGTCTCTTGTTTAAGATGATTGGTCCCATTCCCAGTGGTGACTGTAACAAGACTTTCCCTGTTGCACAGAGGCTCCTGAGTGCGGTAGCTGCAGAGAAGGGAGGGGGTATCTGAAGTTGAGAATGGGTTGGCAGGAACCGGTGGGCGGTGATAACATGCAAAGTGGAAAGACCCTGAAGGTGACTATCAATTTGTAAGTATCAGCCTCTTATGAAAACAGATGGTCAAGAAACACACCTATCCTTCATTTTCACTTTATCTTGGCATTCTGTGGAGAAAAGAAAACAAACAGCAAAACATCAACAATTGAATAATGTGCAATATGTACAAATATACCAGCAATAATTCAAATAGTAGGCCTATTGATGTTCCTCACAACTTTACAAAGTAAATATTAATTATGACCTCAAGATTATGTTTAATTATTAAATCACATTTTAAATTTCACTTTATTTTTGAAAGTTTGGTGTTAGAAAATTCGCTGTATTTGCTGTTCCATTGTCCAACTTATTAACTTCAAATCCGTGTCTCAATTGCCACTAGGTCTATACAGCTGTATTCGACATTCATTCATGCGGTCATTGTACTGTGTATTGTCTTTTATTAAAGCTGGCAGCTACATTGTCATATGCTTATTGGATGTCTTTTATTCAATTTTAGTCATTTGTCACTTAATATTGGGCTTAATTGGTTGGTTAATTAATTAAGGCATCTGCGCTTTACTGTACAGGGTCTATTAAAACTCATTTGACCAGAGCTGCCCCACATCAACAGTCAAAGGTAAAACGTTGATGGTAAGAATTCAAAATATAAATTACGGTTAATGTACTACCAGTTTCACTTCTATATACTGTATATTGTTCGTTCCGCAGACTAATGCAATGCTATGATTAAGTAAAAATTTGATAGCTATGTCCAATTTTATTAAAGAAACCTGTACACTCCCCCTTTTAGTTCTGAGTTGGTATCTTCCAAGCTGCGCGATTCTCTGCTCGTCCCTCTTTGTCCGGTTGCGACAGAGGCCATTATAATTATGGCAAAATTTGCGTTTTTGAATGAATTATAAATGAATGATGGATCAACAAGCATACGCCGTGTGAGGACTGGTTTGCTGGCAATGACACATCAGAGAGTTTCATTTTAAAGGACAGCACAGCAAGCAACGGAGAAAGGGTACAGTTTGCTTCTAAGACAGTCTGCAAGATGGCTAGCTTTCTACATTAGCATGCTAACGTTAGCGAACGAGCTAACGCTAGCATAGTAAACAACAATTTTCATTGCGTGTCCGATTACTTTCACAGTTAACGCCACGCTAGATCTTATTGGACACACATAGCCGAGTGTCTAATTATAAACCACACTTTACATGTTGTGGCTTATGGGTGAAATCTGCAACGCTGCTATTTAGCCACATTGGGTAGCGTGTCTAGATAGTTAGACAAGGTAGCAACTAGTATATGTTAGCTAGAACTTAGCTACACATCTGTAAGTAATCATTTTAGAAAGGGAGGGTGGGGTACTCAGTAAATTGCTTCTACTAGCAGGTAGGAAGCAATCACTTTTACTTAAATAATTGGAGGGTTATAGCAAACTTCCTCAAAATAACGTGAACCAGTGCATTTTATCTGATGCTATTTGGAGACCAAATCCCGGCGTGACACCGTGGGCAAAATTTGCAGCTGGAATGAAGTTTGCAGACCTGGGCCGGTGATTTTAATCTAAACTAGCCACAAAATCCGTTAGTTTCCTCAAGATTATAATTATTTAAGGGTGGAAATATGACCTAAAGGCAGATACCACCTTCCTCGGCTTTAGCTTTCAAGACGTCTTCATTTTTTATTTTTTTTTCTTGCATATGAACGGTGATGTGCCACTTCACCGACAGTCATATTAGCTAATGGCTGCCGAATCGGGGAGACAACTGGCGGGACAAGGAAAACGAAGCAAAGGTAGGACTTATTTTCAACCATCTCCCAATCCGATTGGATTCATCCATTACTCCGCTGCAATGGGCTGCACTGGTGCTGTTAGCAAACCCCATATGTAAACTTCACGACTGTCTTCGGTGGTGGCTGCTCTTGACAGACTGTGAACGGGGTCATGTCTATCTTGCTATCAATGTACCTTGAACTACGTTTCCTCGTTCTCATGTCTCCGTCTTTTCCTGTTTCCCTCATTGACCTTACCTTACTCTGCCTCTGTTTGCGGTCTCTTTCCCTCTCGCCTGGGTCATTTGGTCTTCCTGGGTCATTTGCGATTCAAGGCTTTCATAACCCTGGTGATGATAACGCCTGGATGTTCAGCATCTTGTCCTCATGCCAGTCTATGTCCCACCATTGAATCCATCTCAACTGTTGGACTTGAAAAAAGAGGCCCTAGGTCTAAAAGCTGCTCCACTCTGTCACTAAGGGGTATTGGCCAATCCAAATGTAATATTGCTCTTAATAGGTGGTGTACCAAGATTATACAGAATCTTCTTTAAATAAAATATTTTAATTTTTTTTACCTTTTTTATTATGTCTGTGTTTTCAGCTTCACAGATGAAGAGTCCAGAGAAGAAGAAGGCAAGGAAATCCACTGCTCAGGTAATTGTTCAAAAATCAAGTTCAAAATAATGTGGCTAATAAAAACTGACCACCAGTTTTATCTTTTTATGTCTTTCAGTCAACGGGGTTTTCTCATCTCACTGAGTTTGCGCCCCCTCCTACTCCTATGGTTGACCACTTGGTGGCATCCAACCCCTTTGATGATGACTTTGGACCCCCTTCTCGACCTGCCGGGGCAGGCGGTCCCGGCGGTGCACCCTTTCTTCCCAGTCCAGGTGCGAGTGGGGGAGGTGGGTACGGTGGCTCAGCCAGGATGGGGGGAGCTATGGGTTTCATGGGAGGCCCGGGAGGACCAGGAGGTGGCCAGCCTGGACGAAGACCACCTTTTGGCCCACCCTCAAACACTGGACCTCACCACCAGCTGGGTTTTGGAGGAATGCCAGGCTTTGGAGGTGGGGGTGGAGGAGGGGGCAGCGGTGGAGGAGGTGGATTTCCCCCCGGGGGCCCTTCGCAGTTCAACATGCCTCCGAACTTTAGTCCACCCATGCATCCAGGACCAGGGTTCAATCCCATGCTTTCCCCTGGAGGTATGGGAGGTCCCGGAGGAGGTGGGCCTCCTCACCCCAGATTTGGTATGCCTCCACAGCAGCAGCATGGCCAGGGAGGACACCC
Organism: Perccottus glenii; assembly: GCA_024416835.2. NCBI lineage: Eukaryota > Metazoa > Chordata > Actinopteri > Gobiiformes > Odontobutidae > Perccottus > Perccottus glenii. The sequence continues at coordinate 9,619,603 of CM044562.2, forward strand.
CTTTAACAGTCCACCATTACCTGGTGCTGGAGGTCCCAGGGGGCCTTCTCATGGTCCCATGAATTCAATGGGAGGCATGGGTCCTGGTATGAACATGATGAGTGGTATGGGAGGTGGTCCTGGAAGTAACATGGTTGGAGGGCTACCAGGCATGCCTCCCCAAGGACAGTTCCCATCTTCACAGGATGGGCCCTACCCCGGGCCTAGTCCACCAGGACCTGGAAATGAGGAAGGAAAGAACTTTGGTGGAACTGGGCCACCTCCTGGACCCCAGCAGCAACAACAGATGAACTTGAACCCTAATGGCCCACCCCCCAATAACACCACCCCTGGACCCCCCTCCAACTCTGGCCCTCCACAGCCTGGTGGAGGCTTTCCTGGTCATGATGTCCAGCAACCAAACACCAACCCGCCCGGTCAGCCACAGTCTGCACCATCACAGTCTAACCCCAACTCTTCTCCCACTGGCCCTTTGAATGGGTCAGGCCAACCCCCACATCCGCCACCTGGTCAGCTACACCCTCCCAGCAACACAAACACCCCTAACTCTAATAATTCTAACCAGCAACAACAGTCCACGCCGCCCCACCCGACTCCCGGGGGCACCCCCTACAACCAGCAGAACAACACCCCTGGGAGCGGAGGGCCCATGCCAAACGCCGCTCCAAATTCTGGTCAGAACAATATGACCAACAACAACGGGGGCAATACTCCTGGCAGCAATCCGAACCCACCTTCTAACTCCACCTCTACTCCAAACACCCAGTCTCCACTGCCCTCTGGTCCTGCCGCAGCCTCAACTGGACCCGGGTCAGGCCCTGGAAAACCCGGTGGCCCTGGGATGGTATTTCCTTGTGGCCTGTGCATGGCAGAGGTGCATGACGACCAGGACGCCATCCTGTGTGAAGCATCATGCCAGCGCTGGTTCCACCGAGACTGCACAGGCCTGACGGAGCCAGCCTACGGGTTGCTGACCCGGGAGAGTGCTGCTGTTTGGGCCTGTGACTTCTGCATTAAGACAAAAGACATCCAGGCGGTGTTTGTGCGCCAGGGGCTAGGCCAGCTGGTGGCAGCCAATGAGAGCTGAGGAGACTACAATGTAAAAGTTCAACACGGACAGTTAAATGAACAGTTGGATTTCAGTGTCATGTCTGCTATTTGCCCAACTTTCTCTTGACTAGCCCTTTACTTGTTCACTACAGAGAGAAAAACACTCATTGACGTTCATGCCTATATACAGCACTTTGAGTGACTCCAGGCAAATTAATTTCGTCCCCCTATACGAGTTGAATCATGATGAATGTTGAAACTTTAAACAGCCCTTCAAACATCTAGCCTGCCAACCAGCAAAGCACTGACACCAACACTCTACCTCACACAGTTTGTGACTGACTGGCACTCGCACTGACTGTGATCGACTTGAGATACTTGTGTACTACACGAGTGAGGATATTTTGAACATAAGCATACACTAGCAGAAGGTGGGTTTAAATCACTGTATTGTCTGTTATGCCCCTAATGTTGATACAGTGACTCAATTACACAGTTAACAATTACTAAAAATTAAACTGAGTGCCTAAAATTTAAAGGGCCTTAAAATATATTTTGGCAGTATTTTCCATCAACATGCTGTATTTCCAAACTGGCCCTATCTCATTTTTAAACTTTTATGAGGAAAAGGGTCAATTAAATCTGCATATTCTTGTATAAAATATTGTTTAATTGTGAACCAATAACTCATTCTGTAACAGTTTCTCACAGTACATACAAGATTACAGAAACAACACTTTTATGCCTCTGCTTATTGGTATTGGCCCCATGCTGATTACCTCAAAGAAATTTAACCATCCTAATAGCTGTAAATATTAAACAGGACATACTCTATCATTTGTGATCATAATTTAAAAATGACCAATGAACAAAGTGAGTTGTATCTTGAGTGTATACAGTACGACATTTGGTTTTTATACAGTCCATCTACCATTTCTTATCTGCAGTACTCATGAATTGTGAAAACAGTGCTTTTGAATGGTGTTGGCATAGCAAGTAGTGGCATCATGTCATTTCAGATGTGCTTAGTCTTTTTGTGAAAAATGGGAGGGGGTGCATGAAAACCAATGCAGTAACTGTCTGATCTGTTCATGTTCTGGCCTCTGCAGCTGGCCTCGAAGTAGACCAAATAACTAAAGAGTGAACAATACATTTTCATATTTCTATCATGGTATAAGGTGTTTGTAACTATCCTTCTCTTGCTTATTTTTCTTTATTCAATGTCCAAGTTGCCTTTGTTTTTCTTTCTCTCTGCGTTTTCTTTGATTTATTTTTTTTTACTGGCGTTTGTGCTGTGCTCTTGCTCCACTTTGGCGCCTCCTGGTGGAGACAGTCTCACACCGGGTGGGGAAGGTAAAGGTACTGAACTTTGAAGTAAAAACAGATTTTTTTTGTACTTGTGTTGCCTTTCTTTCTACTTATTTGAATATTTAGCGTTGCACTATATTGAAAAGACATGGGCAGAATAGCGACTAATACTGCAGAATTCCTTTAATAAATGAATATACAGCATTCATAGTTTAACTTATTTCATACTTGCAATGTATAGATTGGTTCTGTAAAAAAAAAAAAACAAAGAATGCAATTGCAGAATATGCAATATATGTATATTAACAATGCAGCATAAAAATTGGAAAAGGAGCAAATGTGGTTGAAGCCTGCAGTCAAAGATGCACAAAATATATTCTAATGTTTGCTTGGACATGTAAAAGCAGTTCTCGTCTGTGCATTGAACAAAATTGTTAAATATTGCTTAATTAGCCATTACGATCCTGTTGTGGTTGTATCAATGTTTTTGAATTTCAACTTAACCAAGAATGAACATGCTAAATTGAACGAAAAAGAAGACGCTATGTAAATTGTTCATCAAGCTTAATTTGCAGGCCCCGCCTCCCGGGGAACCTCCCACCAATAGAATTGGTGCTGAGGCGGGATCGCGACTTCCACATATTCTGGCAACAGGTTGCACCGACGGGCGATGTTCCTAGTTCATTCAGCTCAGAGTACCATCTTCTCATCCCACCAAGAGCGCGCAGAACTGCTCTTTTCATAGAAGGACGCACACCCACAAGAGAAGAGGGGCTAACACACCCGGAATTTCATCGTCTTTACAGGTGCAGTGAAACAAGTGTGAGTATATTTACACAGCTGTACATGAAGCTACTCCTGTTGGGATTTGAAGTCCACTCTGGGAAAGTGTAGCCTACTGTAAGCCCTGTTTTGCTGAGAGAGCATTTGGTGTAATTTGTCTAAGATGGACACCTGTGGCTTTGTGAGCGGATTTGGCAGGGGTCCTTAAGCTTAGCCTTTTATCTGAAAAACACGCTTTGGTAGTTTGCTTTGTGGTGCTTATTTCTCGAGTTTGGACAGAGCTCTGTGTCGCCCGCTTCCTATAATTGGATCTGACGGCGGTGCGTAAAGAGGATATGAGAGGTTATTCTTGCAGGTTCAAATAGGATGCCACTGCGTCTTGTTGTGAGGCAGGTGGTTTATTTAGACGAGTAGCTGGACATGGGCTCAGGGGCTTGTGTAAACAAACTCGGTGGTTTCGACGCGCACCGATACTGACTTACCGGATAGATGGGTGTGACGCAATGGATCCAGGGAGCAGGCAGGTGCTTCGGGATTCTCCGCTCTCACGGTTCCCTTTAAGTAACGAGTTGACTGTGACATGTTTAGAAGTAGCTGTGCCGATATTCACTTTTTACGATAATTATTTCTCCTTTATCGACTTCTCTTTGAGGTGTTCGTGTAAACAAGTGCTTTAACGAGGGAACACTACTTTTGTCATGTTATTGCTTTTCACACCAGAGCTAGGCTTCACAATAGTGTAAATTATTTTGGTGCACGTGTCTATTTTTTCACAATAATTTGACAGTACAGATTAGTTTTAAGGTGTGGACTGACTTGTATCTTTAGATGTGTTTTGTCAGAGACTAAAACTGTAAAGCGCGGGGTCAGTGAAGGTTTACAGAGCTTCTTGAAGCATAACTTATTTTTCATGAAAACCTGACAAACCAGTAAGTCTTGAAGTTTTGAGTCTGAAGTTTAATGTCATGTCCAAAGGTAGTGGAAACTGTGGGAGAAAGATGAAGATAAAAGTGAGACTTGGTAGGAAATTTAAAAGGTGCCGGAATAGGCCCGGAGAAAATGAATGGCAGCGGACAGGCCCGTTGGTTGACATTCCTGTCTCTTGTCGACAAACCCATTTCTTGAGACTGAGGGAAGAGAGCATGAGGTGAAAGGGCTGTCACTCAGTTGCAATCTGCTGCGGCTGGTGTACAACCCAGCCTTTTGTAGGTGTCTGTGTTTACCTAAGGAACATGTTTTCACCTGGGAGCTTTGAGTGTTCAGTCGCTAGGGGCCAAGTGCCATGACAACAAGATCTTATCTACTTTTTTATAACTAGAGCAGATTTGATCACAGCAGATTTTTCTTTGAAACGTCTAAAGCAGAACATCCAAATTAATAAAGGGCAACACAGAAGACAATGATATATTTGTCTTTTCAACATGCTTAAATCTAACAGTTCATTTCAATTGAATCAGTCATTTTGTTCAATTATAGTATCATTCATTTGTTTTCTCCAATTTGTTCTGTTATGGGGTGTGAAAGGCAGGAGCCTGTCCCAGTGGCTTTGGACGTGAGGTGGAGTACAACATGGGCCATTTCCAGTTGATTGAAGGTCTAACACAGAATAGACAATTACTCCCGCTCACATTCTCTACCAATTGTCCAGGATGTCCCATACCTTACAATTTTTCTGGCAGTTGTGGCTGAAATTTTTGTTGGTCTACCTGACCTAGTTTGATTTCAACAGAATCCCTCATTTTGAACACTGCTGATTGGCATTCTCAATTCCTTGGATAGCCTTTTATATTCCTTTCCTGTTTTATACAGTTCTTACTTTACTTTTTCCTGCAGATCCTTTGAAAATTCTTTTGCTTTCCACATGACTCAGAATACAGAAACACCAGTGCAGCACTGGATGAAAGATGCAAGGGTCTGTCAGGAGCCCAGAAACTCACTGACCTTTTATCCACACACACTGATTACAAGCAAACAGATCACAGGTGAGGATGGTTACTTTTAGTAGCCATTCAAACCTGTTTGTGTCAACGTGTGTGAATGTTATCAGGCCCAACTTTTGATCAGGGTAATTTGGGTAGTTTCTGTTGTCATTATTATTTTAAAAAGAAAACATTGTTTGACAATTAATGGCTTCACCTAACCACTAACTATGAGTAAAAATAGGCTTTTGGGTTATCATTCATATTCGCTGAAAAATAGCTAAAAAATCACAAATTCTGCCAGGGTAAACTTATGAGCACAACTGTATCATTATTGGCAGAGCCCTTGCATTCAAACTGACTGTTAAATCATCTTACACCACTAGATGGAGTCATGAGCTATTTGCAGATCGATTTTATCACTTTAACTCCAGTTCAACTCAGGGGGACATCATTTAACTGATATTTTTAAACAAAGCTACACAGCTAAAGTATTAATGATTAACATGTTTTTTAATGTTTGTTTGGACATCATTCATGCACTATTTTTAGTCTCACAATTGTCATTCTTTAATTAATCCTTTTACTTGTTTACTGCCTCTGCTGACAGTGACGTGTAGGCTTTACAGTCGATGCTGCCCCACTTCTCGGTTTTCTTTTAATCTGCTCTTATTATACAAATGCAAACCACGCGCAATGCAGAGTTTACGGCAAACGTCTGGAATCTTAAGAATGTTTTTGACAAAGACAAAGCCTGACTTTGATTCACTAATCTATCCTCATTACTAGTCAAAGTGCAGTGGGTTACACTGTAACCTGTAGGCACACAGAGCTAGTTATAGTTTAATTCTGTGTGCTCTGAAGGTTGGGTAAATGGAGGGCTAAATGGACGGAAATAACTTTTGATGAATTTTTTGAACTTTTTGTCTTATTTTACAAACTCCAACATATTTTTGTATTGTGGCTTGACTACACTTATCAGAGTTAAAGAAATATGTTTTACATGGCTGATACTTGATAGATGAACTACCATATGGTGTGCGCAGAGTCTGTGAGGTGTCCGTTGCTGTGTGGATGCCTTTGCCTGAGCTGTGGGGTGTGTGCGGCTGGCTCCACATCTCAAAGTAAACACTGCACGCCTGAGTGGCTCTACTCCAAAGTCCGGTGACTGGGAGACTCGAGCTGAAGGCAAAAGGGGAGGCCCATTCCTGACATAGCCCCTCTGTTTAATGCTCCAGAGACTCGGGACAAAAGGACAAGTCTACCCCGTCTCATAGTGTCCATCACTACCATCCGTCTCATGAGCTGGATATATTACATTTATTAGTGAATTCAGTCGACTGAAGAGTTTAATTTGAAAACAGCAATATTGATGTAGTGAAAGAAAACTGTTATAAAATAAACTAAAATCTGGAAGAAGTTATATTTTAGGACGTGCCATTTAAAAGTTAAATAATTGATGATTGACTGAAAAGCGTCACTGTGGCTACTGTGTAGTGTAAATATATGTATGTCCTTGGCTCATTACTCTCTCAACTGTGCTTTCAGCCTGTGGCTCGGTTTATATTATGCTTTAGTGTGCTTTAATATTTTACTAAGCACTTCCTACAGACATTTCTGCATGCCTATGAAAATAAGGAAACGTGTAATGGCTTTCGTTGTGTGCCTTTCTCATTTCTTCCCTGACCACTGAACACACCCTCTAAAAGGTAGGCCTAAAGCTGCACAAAGAGCTCCTTAGTGCTCCAGTGGCATATTTGGCATGACATGAATACAATGCATTCTGATTCAGAGAAGATGACAGCTTTATCAAGATATACCAGCAACCTGACATTTTAGCCGAGTCAGAGTGACACCACCTGAGAAAAAGTAGGCAAGTTTCACAAGGAAACAACCAGAGGAGGACTTTAGGGGGTGAGATATGAGTTGGAGTGAGTCAGGTAAATTACCACCTAAAGCAAGAAATGGGTGACATGGAGAGGATAAAACAGTAAGGCAGATGCATAACAGTTTTAGTACAGAGCTATTTTTAATTCATTGCATTGTTTTATAGTCCACTTCATCATTTACAGATAAATGTGTTTGCAAAGTAAGTGTTCTTGAAGGATGCCCATGACTTTTCCTTTTTAATATATAAAAATGTACTTTTTGTATGTGTTTTCTGGTCTAGTGCATCAAATTTCCCAACCCAAATTTTACTAATATTACCACCGACATATAAAGTTTATCAACATTGTTGGGTACGTTAAAAACCCTCAAAGTGCTTAAATCTAAAAGTAATTTCCTCTCTTCTTACTGCTTTTCCCAGGTGGCTATCACTAAGACTGGGAAGTAACCATGAGCAGTGTGTCCAGTGACAGGAAGCCTCTCGTTGACTATGGTGTTCAGATCCGCTTCATCAAGGACCTCCACGACGCGGGTGGAGGTTACCCTGACAAATCCAAAGCAAGCATGAGCTCTGCCAATGCTAACAAATATGGCGTTGCAGTGCGGGTTCAGGGCATCTCTGGACAGCCTTACGTCGTCCTCAAAGACGGAGAGAAAGGAGACTCGTATGGCGTTCAACTAAACACTCCCTCTCCAAGCTCAGGGCCACCTTCACCGTATAACAGCCTCCCAAAAAACAAAGAACCAGTTGATTTTACAAACCCTTTCGGCCCTGTTGTGAATACAGCGCCCTCGCCTGTGTCTCCGGCTGAGGAAGAGATGGCAGAGATTTTTGGAAGCCCTCTTAGGAGACCCCCGGGAGACGGTCAAGCGGGAACACAGGGCGAGGACGATGTTGTAGCTGGTAAGCAAGAAGAGAGGACAAAAGCTGAGATTAAAACCAGTAAAGCAGACAAAGACAAGACCAGTGAGGAAAAGTACAATGAAGCAGGATTGAAACCTGTCAGACTAAACGGAGTAACACCAAAAGTGGTCAAACCCAGCAGCTCTAGTTACTCCACTTCACTGGGACGTCAAGATCGGGCTAAAAAGAAAGTTGACTTTCCTGTGGAGTCATTTCCAGATCCGCCAGTGTTGCCTAAAGAGAAGTCTGTCCCGGCTATTGACACTAACTCTTTAGCACCCATTAATAAACTCATCAGCAAGTTTAACAGCGGGACCTCTGGCAGTGCCCCGCACACCCGAGGCCGCACCGGAGCGAGGCAACGGCTCAAATTTGACGAGCGACGGCGGTCAAGAAGTCTCGATGCCAGAAAAGATGTTAAGCCTGAAATTTCCGCTCCATCCCCACCTTCTCCTACTATAAACCCCTATGCTCCACTTTTATCCTCCTCATCTTCTAAGTCTTTATCTGCCCCAGCGAGTAATAGCCTCAGAAAGAGCTCCACATCTGTTGCTACGGTGACTGCTCTCGAGGCCCCGAAGTTAAGCTATCAGTTGCCGGAGAATTTTGTTGCCAAGGACACGCCGCCAGCTATATCAAAAAAGCATGTACGTTTCTTTTGGGCAAAAGTTTTGATTCATCCCTTTTTGCTTTATTTACTTTGTGTGTCCTGCATTTCTTTGAAGGAGATTCTGCCACGAAGCAAAAGTACAGAGGTATTCAGCAGAGAGGAAGTCCAGGTGAAGAAAGACGTTTTCAACTCCCTCAAAGAAGGGTAATATAAACATTATCCACATCAAGCTATTAATTGTCTCACTGCTGTATATCTTGCTTACACACTATTATTTCTTCATCAGCACCAGTGAAAGTGAAGCATCGCTGAGAAGAAAGGAAAATACTGTCCATGAGATGACCAAAGGCACTAAGGTTTGGGTTTTAGATAAAAACATGTTACAGAAACGCATTAGCAGTCATCATTTATAATAAAAATTAAAATCAGAAAACGGCAAAAATACCAAATGCAGCTTTCTAAAATGCAATAATAGCAGAATGTAAATGGTTTTTAAATTATCACACGAGAAGTTTTGTTTTGGGCTTATTTTATTTTCTGTTATGAACTGCTCTGTCTATGTCCAGGTACAGAAAGAGCAGTAACCCTGTGAATGAACAAAAAAAAAAAAGGTATATGCACATAAAAGCAGGATCAGCTTGTTGGTCATACAAAAGGGTTCAGGAGCAGTTCTTGTAATGTTGGCAGTCTCTTCTGTGAAGTTTCTATTTCACTCACTTCATCTTTCAAGGATTGCGTTCCTCATCATGCCCAAAATAAATAAGGTGCCGTACCTGCTCCTTTGACACCTTATTAAAACGGACTGTGTTAACAAGGAAGGGACCACTTCTTGTTTAAAATTTGCATCACTTTGCATACATCTAAATGCAGAAGTTATTGCTTTGTGTTGTTACCTTCTCCTATCTCCTCTTGATTATGTATGAACCTTTATTATGTGCTTCTCCTCGCTGCGATTGTGACCGTAGTTGTACGAGAGTCATTTGCCTGACCCGTCTCTTGGCAACGCGGCACACGCAGAGGGAAGCAGCAGTGGGCCGTCCTGCACGATGAGGGCGTCAGTCATTGAGAGCCATCAATAATTGAGTTGGACTGGAACCTTGCACCAGCTGGTGGTAGGCTTTTCGGCAGAGACACGTCTTTCTTCGAGGAGTTCTTTTTGTTTTTTTTCCAGACTCTACTGCGATAACAAATATGGCTCACTTGTAAAGTTCGTGGCTGAAATACTTTATGGGCTCCTCAAAGAAACTGATAAATCTAAAGACAGTGTCAAAACAAAACATGATGAGAGATGATACCCCCCCAGGGTTGTTTATCTGCTGGTTCTTCCTTTGAGACATGGTTTTGTCTGTCTCCATCCCAAAACACAAGATCAGTGCCTGGTTGACAGTGTTTCCCGTGTGTTGTTTTGGAGCATTTTCTCTTGTCTCTTTTGAAATGACAGGGTTCCCAATGGTGCACAAAATAACACAAATTGCTTACTATTGCATTTTAAGGTTTGAATTATGGATAAAGGGACTAAAAATGCATATCTGGCTGAATAGTTGTTAGATAGAGAGATGGTTTTCATAAGATGGTGAGCCTAAAATGTGTGTATGCATTTGTATGAATATAAATTTGAGGCATTTAGACTATGAATGTAAGGATTTGAATATGACCTTGGAAATTACAAGTATCTTTACTCTGGAAGCATAAGAAGGCACAGTCACTTCTGCACCACTAATGTCTGTGGCTAATGTGAGTGTGCTCTGTCTTGTTTGCTGTAGCGTTCATGGTTAATGTCTGTTAGTGGGAGGATAATGAAGTTAATGTGCCGACACCCTGTTTGTTCCCTTGGTTAATTGAGGATACATGAAGTGCTCAGGCAGGCAGCGCATGTAGTGAACATGTTTTTTAAAATAAATTTAAAAAAAAATGGAAACCCATCTTGCTGCAGCTTGTCAAAGAGCTGGAGGTTATCAAAAACAGAGTTAGGCTTTGACAGTTTTTTTTTTCTCCATTAAATTTTCAAGAGTTGAAGAAAGGGTATCTGTTTTCACATCTTATGCCACTCACGGAATTCAATCAAACTGCTAAAATAAAAGCAGCTTAAATCTTGTTAATTATCTTTCTTTTCAAAGTCTTGAGTCTTCTGAGGAGCCCAAATGTTCACGATCATTGCTTTGTCTTTTCTGCGCCGGCTTTGTGTTGTTTAATGAGCATGTAGGAAGATGAGAGTGCTTTCATGGCCAGGCAGCGCTTGTACCTCTTTCTCAGTAAAAAGTAAGCCTGACGAGTGGTTGGGTGGAGTGGGCGACGAGCGAGAAGCACTTGTTTCGGCTGCTCCCCTGCAGCCTATCACATTGTGTTGTTTATGGAGATAGTCCTTTCTGATGCTGCTAGAGTTGGCTGGTGGTAGAGACTGTTCTCCAAAAGATTTTTGACTGCCAGAAACTAGGCCAAGGAACCTAAGGCTTAGGTTTTTTTAGGATAATACAGAGTGCATAATGCATACGCAAGGTCGGCACTAACACTGTGTTGCAAAGGTTTGCAGTCCTTCTGTGTATTTCACACTGTCGGCTTTGTGTCTCATTTTGAACAGAAGGAAGTGACAGATGGAAGCCTGAAAAAGGACACACTTGAAGAGATTCAGGAGCAACTCAATCGGTGCAAGAGAGACTTGCAACAGGCCCACGATGAGTAAGGATCCCGGCCTTAGTCTGCAGAAACTTCAACAGCAAACACTACATTTCTAGTTGTGGCTTCTGTGGCTTGTTGACAGTTTTACTAATGCCTGATTGATTAGACCATCCAGAAGTTCAAATCAGTCATAATGTCAAAGAATACACTGACAGGCATCACATGCTACAATAAAAGCATTGACAAAACAAGTACTAAATGTGCTGTGTAGCCTTTTATGTATTTGTTTAGTAGTGTAGTAGTGCCTGGGTTAATATAGGCCATGGAAAATGCTTTAACATAAATACATCAAGTATATCTTTGCCTGTTAACTAGTGATAAATGTGGAAAACAACTCTTCCTATATACTCTTTGTACAACTTATGTCTTAAAACTTCAAGACTGCTTTATTCCCTTTAAAGCTACTAGTATTAAAAACTACTCTTACATGGGTTTAGTCTCTTATCTTTTGTCTTCTAAACTCTCTTAAATACAGACTGGCCGAGGAGCGAATGTCCCGAGAAGCAGCCGAGTCTCGTCTGCGTCTTCAGGAGGATCAGTTAGCTGGACTTCAGGAGGAGCTGCGGAGGGTCTCAGAAATATCACCTCCCTCAGACTCGGTCCAAACGGTACACAGCCTGAGACATAAAAATATGTATAAATGCATCTTTACGTGCTGTTACTTATAATGTTCTGCCTTTTCTTATATTCTTAATGTTTGTGTGTCGGTAGGACTTTGTGACACTTCAGGCAGAGCTGGCCGAGGCGACAATGCTACGTCAACGTCAAGAGGAAACACTTCGGCAGAGGGAACGGGAGCTGACGGCACTGAAGGGGGCGCTTAAGGAGGAGGTAGAGTGCCACGACCGAGAGTTGGAGAATCTGAGGGAGCAGTACAGCCAAGACATGGAAAACCTCAGGAAAACCATGGAGGAAGTCACACAGGTGGGTCAGCGTTAGTTTCTCAATAGAAATTCTTTACAAAGATTCTTATACGCTGTAAGTCTTGTTGGCAAAAAAAGGTCAGAGCTGCGTGGCTTTCTTATCAGAGCTTGTGGTGAAAGTAGGGCATCAGTGATTCATTGAGCGTGAAATGAATCTGAAGTCTGTTCAAAGATAATAAAATCACTTGAAAACTGAGATAAAATGAATAAATGCAGACAATTCACTTCTGTCTCATCCTGAGGTGGACTAATGATCATAAGTCAAATTAATTACAGAGAAATTGCCCAATGTATTATTTCTTTATAGATTTATTTATAGAAACAGCATTTATTGACTTAACTTCAATAACACTTGAGTGAATTTAATAATTCTGCACAGAGAGAAATGAAACAAACCAACTTTAGACGTACACTATACTGTAGGTGGCTAAAAACCCCTAGCCAAGGAATAATCTTGAAGGAGTCAGTTTTATTTTATTTTTTTAAGGGGGGGGTGTGAATCAAACTAGGGCATCTATTGTGCAACATTGGTTTAGGTAAAATAACACTGTAATCGCCGTCATAGCCATTCCTTTTTGGAAACGGGGTTAGAAAACATGGGAAATCTTCCACTGCTCGATTTCTACTCCTTGTTGTACTTGAGCAGATTCCTCCCAGAGCTTCAAACCCAACAATTTCAAACTCAGCCCACAGCACCTCAACAAATGACTCATTAAAAGTTAACCAAATTATTTTCTATGTGCCACTAAGTGTCCGTGGCACTGTGGTGAATTAGGCTGCTATAACTCAAACATTAACCCAAACATCTCTGGTCAGAACCATTAAAAAATAAAATAAAATTCTAACTATGAACTTGACTATTTCTAAAGATGAAGTACAAGAAAAGCAAGGCAGTTTAAATATTTTGGCACAAATTAAGCTCTGTGCCTGTGTGTGTGTGTGTGTGTGTGTGTGTGTGTGTGTGTGTGTGTGTGTGTGTGTGTGTGTGTGTGTGTACTTTAAAACAATAACGTATGTTCTTTGATGTCGCATCCGCCAATTATTCATCCAGGCTTTGTCTTGTCATTCTGTTTTATGTGTCAGCATAACAAGTGGCAGTTTCTGACTCAAAGTATCATAAGGTCACACTAAACCCAGCTTGGAGACGGAAAAGAGACTTGTCATAAAAAACTTTTTCCAGTGAAACATTTCAGAGGAGTTTCCCTTCTTGGTAGTCAACTATTTCTGGAGGAGAAGGATGTGTTTTGGAGGAAATGTGAATGTATGTATGGCGGGAGATCATTATGCAGATACAGGAAAAGTAACAGCAGTGTCAGGAAGAAGTGCAATGTAGCCTGAGTGCGGGAAGTAAGCAGACAGGCTTGACAGCGCCTTTGATGAGTTGATTTAACGGCCTAGTACTCTGTCTTCTCTGATATTTTCTGGTGCTTTTCATATCTGTAGGTGTTTTTGAAAGTTAAAAACACTGATTCATACCAGGCCCTTCATTTACTCTTGCGTCACAGTAGACCAGAAACATTAATGTTCACACTGGCCTCAAATGGAGCCCAGATAAGTTTTGTGAACATGCTAAATTAAATCAGATTATTCACCTTTCTTAAACAGTATAACATAAGCCTAACTGTTAACATTTAGGAATTAAAAACGGGCTTGGGCCACAGTTAAGGTATAGTTTTGAAAGACAAAGGGAGCAAATGGGTGCATGTTTCTGTACCTGCGGTGTGAACAAAGCCCTACTGTTCTCTGTTCTCGCTTCAGTCCCAGGAGCAGATCGAGGAGGAGCGGGAGAAAGTCAACGCCTCAGTGTTGTCCCTGGAGGAAGAATTAGAGCGATGGCAAGACGAAGGAGAGCAGTGGAAAAAGCAGCTGGACAGCACCACACAGGAGCTCAGCAGCACCAGAGATCAGTCAGTGTCATATCCCACTAATACAGCATCCATCAGACTGATAAACACTGTAATGATGTTTTTAGGATCATTTGCCAACATTCAAATATATCATTGCACATTTTAGCTTGTAAAAATCAATTGTCCAACTTTAAAGGTTATTCTTCAAAAGTTTCTGGTCTTGGGCATTTATGTCTTAGTACTTTATAATAAGTTCAGTCTCACCTTTTAAAATAAAGGTAATAAAGTTGGAGCTACTGCTACTTGTGCTACTTTTCTATATCCATTGTATCTCGCAGTGCAGTCAATATGTGAGACAGAAGTTCATGTTCAATCTGTTCTCAGTAGTGTCTAATACTGTTGTAGCACTTGAGACCAGTCTTAAGACCACTCAGAGGTCTCAGAGGAGTTTAATTCAAGACCGGACAAGACCACAGCCTGTTTATTTCTGTTCCTGTGTGAAATTATTCCTCTGCCTCATTCACTAAACAGTAACTCCTCCATGATTTGGACTTGGCCTTATACTGCAACTGGTATCCTGGGATTTGTTCCAATGTGTAATACAAGGGTCTTGACCCAGGACCCAGGACTCGGGTCTTGACTTGACCCCAGTGTCTTACCCCTGTTCAGTCTTAAAAATATGTTCAGATAAAACATTCAAGGGAAACGGTTGCTGACTTACAGATTGTCTTTGAACACAGCTGTAATCTGTTGCAAAATGTCTAGAGACGTATTTTAATTCTTTTACATCATTTTCTCAAAGATACTCACAAAAAAAAAATGAAGTTGAAGGGGTTTCAGATCATTCTCTGCTATATTCAATTTCTCTTGAGTTATTTTTAATGCATGCGTCTTTCTTTCACTTGACTTTTCACTCGGCAGAACTGGGAGGCACTGCAGCGGCCAAACGTGAGAAACAAGAAAGAGTCTTGCCTTGTTTGATAGTATAGTCTACTGTCAAATCAACAAGTCTGAACTGGAGATATGTGTCCCATATGGTTCAAATCAACCAAATTATACTAATCTTTGTGTTTTTGAATGATCCAATCAAAAAAAGAAAAAAGAAAACGCATATCTTGATTTCACTTTGATTTACAAAACAAAACTTGTATGTGTGGTGATGTGCTGGTGTTTAACATTTAGTAGATGCATGTGAATACTTAGTTTACTACATCCAATCACTGTTACCCATTTTATGCTTTTCAAATTTTTTTTCCATGTCTGAAGGTTGACTAAAGCTCAATTGGAAAAGGATGAGTTTAAAAGTGAGGCCAAGAGTCTCCAAGATTCACTACAGACCATGAAGAAACAACTTCCTGCTTCTGATTCACACCTGTTTTTTCTCTCAGTCATTGAATGTCACACACCCCTTTCAACTAATTGCCCACTGCCATAAGAGCGTGTATATCATGAATGCTGGGTCTTGTTTGTTTTCTGAGAATCTACTGCACCTACTGGTAACTTGTGTGCTACAGCAATAAAAATATACAGAATAATTCTGGTTAGTCACATTGTACTGCTATTATTTTGAACATTATTGTATACATATATTTTTTTTTGACTGACATTTTCTATATGATCGGATGCTCCCTTTGCTTTGTTCAGACTCGGGTCTAAAACGTGTTGGCTTTAATCTGATTCAAATATATGCAATTTTTTCAAACACCAAGAAATCTGATTTTGGGTCACTTTTGTTGCCAGTGTGAACGTATCTTTGTCATAACAATAATAAGAAAAACTTTGTGTGTGCCATTGTATTGTCTCGACTCCTTATTTATATTCCATGTTTAATCTATTTTCCACAGCCGTAATGAAGGTGTTTCTGCCTCATGTCATTTTCATTCATATTCTTGCTACAAACACATATTCTCACTTGATAGCCCCTATTAACACATTGTTACGCCCACGCACACTCTCGCCGTCTCTCGCACACGTTATTCATCTCTCGATTCCTTGTCCTTTTTTTAAAGGAGCTTCGTCGTTGCCATGACGACCTGAAGAGGGCTCGCGCCGTTCTGGACAAACAAAAGGGCGAGTTGAGCGAGAAAAGCGAGGCACTTCAGGCGCTGAGGAAAAGCAGCGCTGCAAAGGAGGCCGAGCTACTATTGGAGATCGGCAAGTTGAAGGAGCAGTCGCAGAAAGACAAAGACGAATTGGAGAAGTCAAAAGAGGTGACGTTTCATTGAGAAGAAACACTTTAGAAACATTGAGGAATAAACAGGTTAAATTAATACAAATGTCTCTCTACAGTCATCAGTTGGGTCTTCAGGAAAAACGGTGGTGGACTATGGGACCAGCAGCGATCTACAAGAAGCAAACGCACGTCTCAGAGAACGACTGGCTCGAATGGTACTGAAGAAAAAAAGACAATACAGAGCTGCTGTGCACACAAACACACCCACCTTTTTCAAAACATACAGACGTGCAGCATATAAGGAATCATGAAGGGCCTCCCACGCTCACTCTATTTTCAACAGAGGGATGTGAAATTAAAACCAAAGAATACCTCCAAAACAGAATAATCCCCAGAGATACATTTGCATAAGATATATTTCCATAGGCTCTGGAGCAGCTATGGACTGTATTCCAGCGGTTTTAATTCTCTAATCGTATTGCTTCAGTGTAAAATACATTGGAGTGTGACATGACCACATTATTACTGTAGGGAATAGTGTGGAAAAGTTAATCAGTTTTATGACTTTAGATGTAAATTTGTGAGTATGGATTTTCTTTTCTGTTTAAATAAGAGAAAAATACATGGACAATAATACATGGACATATCTCATGCAAAAGAGTCCGGTTTAAATTCATAAATACATGGCCGCAAGCTTGATCGTTCTCGTGTCGTGATCATTTAAAACCAAAATTCCTGAGTTCCTGTATTTAATGGACAATGCAGTTGTATAAAAGCGCTGTGTAGTAAACTCTTAAGTCAGGTAAATATTTGACATTTCTCAACAGACAAAAAAATGTAAAAGAAGGAGGGCTCAGTATATAAAAGGTTTTCATTTAGTTTTTCTATTTTTAACTTGTTTTTTGCCTTTATACATACAGTGCTCCTGATACAGGTGCTCAGCTTGTAGAAGGAACTTTTTTTTTTTTTGTTTTTACATGACACTCAGTAAAGATTAATGTGCAACACTGTTCAACAAACTCAGCCACAGTCCTACTTTGTACAAGCCTAAAGTGAGATGTTGCAGCACAGTGTAATTTTTTATCAGTTTATTAATGCTGACATTTGTTGATAAGAGTCTATTGGTAAGTCAGTGGTATCTGGAAAATATGTAATTATTATTAAAGCATTTTACAGCAGAGAGAAAATTTATTTATATTTATTTATATAACATTAGAGATTATTATTTGTATGGTTTTAAAAGTTTATATATACAACAAAAAGTAAATGTGTGTCTGTGGCTTAAATAAAATAATACCTTTCTTTTTGTTAGTATAATCAATGCAGTAGAAGTAAATATTTAGAAATGGGATGTAGTCATATCATTTACTTGTGTAATTACCAGCTGGCTATGTGGCCATGTGTGTCCCGATAGAGCAAAGACGCTTTGAAATGCAAAGTTTAAAGTGGGCCTCTGACATGTTTGAAAATGCAGTGATATGCCACAAAACACAAACGGATGTCATGTGGCAAAGTAACAATCTTTTTCCTGTTACTACATACAGTACATTTAAAATCATGTTTTTGTGTCCTGTTCTCCAGTCCAGACTTCACTCTGCTCCCCGAGGCTCAGAGACAGAGGAGGCAGTGGAGGCATTGGAGGATGAGAACCGTTCCCTCAAATCTCAGTTGGAGGAAGCAAAGAGATCAACCGGGCGCCTCACCAAAGAGCGGGACGAGCTGAACAAACGTTTGGAGGAGCGGGATCTGGAGCGGGACGCACTGCGCAGAGGCAAGACCGACCTGGAGGAACAGAAGAGACTGCTGGACCGGGCTCTGGAGAAGATAAACAAAGAGGTGAGCGGTTTGTCAGGGTTAGAGTGGCATCTTCACTGACAGATGCGGTCGTTCACTGTGATGACTCTCTCTTTACGGTTCGTTTATATCAGATGGAAATGATGATGGGGGACTCTCGTCAGTCGGTCGCAGCCTTGCAGTCACAACTTGAGGATTACAGAGAGCGCTCGAGGAAAGATTTGCAGGAAGCACAGAGAAACAGCAAGGACAGACTGTCCGAGTTGCAGCGGGCTCAGAGCAACCTCAAGGTCCAACAGGAGGAGGTGAGAAGAACTTAGTTAAAATGTATGACTATGATCTCTAATAGTCTTGTCTTAACTTCTACTTGAACACTTCTAATTCCACATTTTTACTGTTTTAACACATTTAATTGTAGCACTTACAATGAAAATGGAACAAAATAGAGATTTACGTTACATACACATGTCCAAGATAAAGACAATGTGTACTTGTGTGCTGCTTTCAGGTTTCTCGTCTAAAGAAGGATCTTTTGGTGTGCAGCGAGGAGAGAGACAGCGCTCTGCTCGAAAGAGATCTCCTGAACAACCGCCTCAAACATTTAGAGAGCGAATTTGAAGCAGAGAAAAGCACCCACACGGACCGTTCCAGGGAGATCCGGGGGTTAGAGGTGAGGGTCAAAGCTCATGAACTCAAAGAACTCAAAGAAATGAATATAAGGTGATGTAAGGGAAGCATCCAGTGGTACAACCAAAATTTTATTTTATGGCCATGTTATAGGATAAAATTAAGACACTAGAAATTGAGTTGGACGAGGAAAAGAGCAGTGTCGAGCTTCTAAACGACCGCATCACACGCAGCAGGGATCAGGTAAGAGTCATCCACAGAAGGGATTTGAATACACATGCAAAGCAGGGTTATCAGTCAGTAATGCGGCTGCTCTTTTCCCTGAAGGTGGATCAACTCCGCACAGAGCTGATGCAGGAACGCTCAGCCAGACACGACCTGGAAATGGACAAGAGTGCACTTGAGAGACAGGTCTAAAGAAAATACTATTGTTACAAAGCATCTACACAAACCTTTACCCTCAAGCCCCTGAGCTGAGAACAAAGACAAATTTTTCAACAACAATGTATTTTCTATTTTGGTCTATTCAAATGAATCTGATTGTAGCTTACTGAAAGTTTTGTAAATCTCAAATCCCAGTTGAAAGAGCTGAAGACTCGTGTGGCTGACATGGAGAGCCAGTCTCGGCCGTCAACTGGTATCGCTCTGTTGGAAAGCAAAATCCTGGAGTTAGAAGAACGAGTGCACAGTGAAGAAAGGTACTGAATAAACAAAGCAAAATAAAGGTTACGGTGACACTGTATTTTTCCCTTTGGACCAGGTTTTATATGTTTCCATAAACACTGATGTCTCATATTTCACATGAGCGCTACATAGATTCAACCTAGAACTGAGTGGCACGGGTCATTTGCTCCACATTATATCGTCTCTCTGCCACATTTCCCATCTATCCACTGTAGCCATGCTTTAAAATACAAAAATAACACATCCATTTTATGTTTCTGCATAAGAAACATGTTTTTATTTATAAGGTGAGCAAACTAGAAAAGTCTTTGAAAACTTTTTGTCATATTATGCAAAATGTCTCTTTGGTATATTTTATCTCTTAACTATTTACTGATAAATTATTTTTTTTAATTACCAAGAATGTTTAACTTGTAAATAATTTAAATTAAGGCAAGTAGATTAGAGGAATATTGTTTATAAGCAGTTTTTAAGATTATCCTCAAAAATCCTCTACCTCTGTCCTCTACCTAGAAACTAATTCCCTGTTGTTTGAAATATGTAAATGTGTGAATAATGAATGTTTATTTACTAAGTGAGCTTTCCGGTTTTCAGAGAAAAAGCCAGTATCTTGGCCTCTCAAAGGCGAATGGAGAGGAAACTGAAGGAGCTGAATGCAACCTTGGACCAGGAGAGAAGCCAGCATGTGGAGCAGAGAGATCAGGTAAATGTTAGACAAATAAATCTAAATATGTTTTTATTATCGCTTGGCAAACATTTGTAGCCAACATTTAATCTGAATGTGTTCAAACATTAATTCTTTTTTTTGTACTTTTGACTAATCCTGGCTGTGCCCCCCTCTGACACTGACCCAGATCGCCCCCTGACTCTTTTCCCTCAGTTTTTTTTTTTTTTTAGGAGAAACCCTATAGCTCCTTTTACATAGCCGTAGCTTCTTCTTACCCCGTTCTAGCTCACCCATGGCCTCCTCTGTCCCCCTCTAACCCCTGCCTGTCCCTGTCCGTCCACAGCTGACTCTGCGGGTAAAGGCCTTGAAGCGGCAGGTGGATGAGAGCGAGCTGGAGGTGGAGCGCTTGGAGGGCGTTCGTCGAAAGGTGCTCAGGGACCTGGAGGAGCAACAGGAGCTAAAGGAGGCGCTGCAGGCCAAAGTGTCAGCCCTGGAGTCAGAGCTAAAGTAAGACTTCAAATATATTATGTTGCTGAAGTTTTAATGATACTCAAGAGCACTCTGCCTCAGATTTAAAAGTGTTTTTACTCAGTATTGTTGCTTCCTCAAACATGGTCAAGATTTTAAAGACTTGACCTGATCACCATTGTTACTGTGTTTTTTTTACAAAAAAATCATTAATGTTCAAACTGAATTCATTTGATTCCCATGAATCCTGGAAAACCTTGAAATGTAGAGATTAGTTTGCCAATGAGTGAATGACCAATGAAACGTCCCAATGTCTAGAGAATAATGTATTGTTTTGGACATTTATGTTTGTATATTAACCCCTCATCTTTTTCATAATGCACGGCTGTTAGATTTGGCGGCAACATGCCTCTTTTAACCCATAATAATTTGAAGTTTGGACCGTCTAAAGTTTAATCAATGTAGAAAAGAATACTCAGAATAAATTACAGGTGATGACTTCATGTAAATCTTTCATAGAAATGTGAGTCTGTGGTAAATTATAAGTGTCAAGAAAATGTCCTACAATGACTTGGAAAGGAATTTTCTAAATATTCTTTACTTTTTTCATCACTAATAAACCCCTCCATGGAACTGGACCTGTAGTGTTCAGGATTTACAAATACTCCCTGCTTTCTCCCTATTTTGACTTGGTCTCAGTCCCTAAAGGTCTTAGTCTCAGTTCACTTTGGTCTGTTCCTGGTCTTAAACAGAGTGGCCTTGAGTGACTAGAACACAACTGAGACTTGAGATATAATTATTACCCCATGTAACCTCTTTCCAGTAGGTGGCACTCTATAGCTGGACTTAAAACTGCACATTGAACTGCATTGTATTTAAATCAACAGTTAATATTTTTTTTTTTTTCAAGGCGTAAGGGAACGTCAAACCATCGTACGGCTTTAGGCTCCACTTTAAGCTCTGAAGATGAAGACAGTTTCTATGACAACGGCCTCACCTCCATCTTGAACGAAAGCCACCTGCAAACCTCCAACTGCTAAAGAGGAAACCTTTTTTGTTATATGGAAAATTTCAAAATAAAAGAGGTACTCGGGGCATTACAGACTTGCTGACATGAAAAACAGTTCCTTCTCTCCTCCATTTTGTTTTTACTGCAGCGGTCCAACAAACAGAAGTTGTTGGGATAATGAGTTTGCATTTTGTAGCCTGCACTTGCATTTACAATTTCTTCATTACTTTCACGTTTAATCTGTCACAAATGTGAGGTTAAGCAAGAGTAATTACAATCACTATTTACACCATAACTGACAACAATGTGCTTATTTTATTGATCTGCAAATGTGGTACTAAAGCATGGTTTACTGAAGTGTTGTCTTTTACTGAGTTAAACTAAGGCCAGATTTTAAACCGTTTCAAAACCAAAAAGTTGCTTCTGTATTATTGTGCTGTTATGGCAGTGCTACTTTCGTTGGCTCGTTGTGTTTGTGCATGAAACGTTATCTGCCAGTGTTTTTTGCAAGTTCAAGTGTTTTTCTCTGTGTGTGAAAAAGTGAAGTTTTTAACCGTTAAATGTGACTGAGCCTCTATTTTATATTGTATTTGCTACTGTTCAAGACAATCAATCCAACTGTTAGCTGTATATTTGAAATAATCAGTTGTCTTCACTAGATTTTCTACTTTTATAACTGTTTGTCTGTGTCTCTCTTTGATTTAACTTCATCCATCTGCATGTTTTCACTGAAATGCCTTACAATTAGTTTCGAATTTTTCATGAGCGTATGCATTACCTGTTTGTTTTGTTAAACCTGTTGCTGTAATGACTTATTAATAGTGTTTTGTAAGGCTCACCTGTGCTTGCATCGACTGTACATTCCTATTGAAAGAATCATCAGCACATCTTTCCACGTTGCACTTGGCTGTAATGATTATTAAAATGTCATTTATAGAAGAATAATGTCATTACAGTTTGAACTTTTGAAAATTTATTATAGGAATAATTATTCCCTGGGAAAAGTGGAGCTGCTGGCTCATGTTTAATATGAAGTGCTTTCCCTGAAATTTTGACCGATATTTTGTGTACATTTTGAACTGTGTACAATAAAATAATGAGATGTTTCTTGAGACTGTGGTACATTTTTGAAAAGCTATGAGGCTCGCCTGGATAACAGATCGACAGAGCAGCCCTCTCAATTATTTATTACTATCTACTGTTTCTCCGTCAGATAAAGGCAATAAACTAAAAACTGATCTTTTTAGTTACGGCCCACTCTTTGCATTTATTATTTATGTGAAAACAGACAAACTTTGATCCAATTGCAGCAGGTCTATTAGAATATTTTTTATTCCTAAGTGGCAAACAAGTTACCAGGCATTTTTTGCACCTCTTTATAGCTTTTCCCTTCTTCAATCAACTTTTTAATCAAAGTACGCTGTTCTTCAGAACAATGTCTTAAACGACCCATTTTCCTCAGGCTTTCAACATGTTCAACAAGTGCTGGTGGCTTCATCCTTAAATAGGGGCCACCTGATTCACACCTGTTTTTTCACAAAATTAATGACCTCAGTGATTGAATGCCACACTGCTATTTTTTGAACTCACCCCTTTCAACTAATTGCCCAATTGCACAGCCTTAAGAGCGTGCATATCATGAATGCTGGGTCTTGTTTGTTTTCTGAGAATCTACTGGCAAGACAAGACATTTATTTTTTATAGCCCAACATCACAACAACAGTCGCCTCAAAGGGCTTAACAGACTGCACTAGACAACATCCCCTGTCCTTAGACCCTCCATCAGGGAAAGGAAAAACTCAAAAAAAAACAGCCGGGAGAAATAGAAACCTCTGGGAGAACCACAGAAGGAGGGATCCACCTACAGGACGGACAGGCCGTGCAGGAATGTGTCCGGGACAGTTAAAAAATACATAGAAATACACAAACATATTCACAAATAAAAACATTTATATTGGCAGTGTCCAGTGTCCACTCTGAGTGTGCAATAGTGGATGGGATAATAGTATGAGCGGTTTAGTGTGTATCTACAGCTACAACCAGTGTAAACGTGTACCTACAGCTACAACCAGTGTAAACGTTTATCTACAGCTACAACCAGTGTAAACGTGTACCTATGATCAATCAGTCTCCATACGTTTGGTGAAATAAGTATGTTTTGAGTTTGCTTTTGAAAACTTCAATCGCCGCACTTCCACCGGGAGCCCATTCCATAAAAATGGGGCTCTATAAGAAAAGGCTCTGTAGCCAGCAGACTTCTTCTTTACTCGAGGAAGTTGAAGGAGGCCAGCGTCCTGAGAGCAAAGGGTACGAGCTGGAGTATACCGGGTCATGAGCTCAGATAGGTAAGAGGGCGCGCGTACACACAGGATTTTATATGTTAACAGGAGAACTTTGAAATCAGCTCTAACATTAATAGGAAGACAATGTAATGAAGCCAGGACTGAAGTAATGTGATCAAACTTCCTGGTCTTTGTTAAAAGTCTGGCGGCTGTATTTTGGACCATTTGTAGTCTGTGAGTACTTTTCCTCGGCAGTCCAGAGAATAACACATTGCAAAAGTCCAGCCTGGATGTGACAAATGCATGAATGAGAATTTCAGCATCAGCTAAAGAGAGGCAGGAGCGAATTTTTGAGATATTCCTTAAGTGAAAAAAGCCCAGTTTAATGACCTCACTAATGTGCTGCAGATAGTGTGGAGTCAAAAATGACACCAAGGTTCCTCACAGTGTTGCCGTGCTCCAACACACAATTGTTGATCGAGACAGTAAGATTGTTGAACTTGTGCCGATGACTGGCAGGACCAATTAACAAGAGCTCTGTTTTATCCGAGTTCAAATGGAGGAAGTTTTGAGACATGCATGTTTTAATTGAAACGAGGCAGGCCTCTAGACGCGTAATGTCAGTAGTATTCTTCGCTTTTATTGGTAGATACAGCTGTGTATCATCGGCATAACAGTGGAAGTTTGCTCCATAACTTCTGATGATTTGTCCCAATGGTGTAACATAGTGAAAAAAGTATGGGACTAAGCACAGACCCTTGTGGCACACCGAATTTCACTGGTGCCATGGAGGACAAGGATTTATTAAAAGAGACAAAATGAGACCTATCACACAGATAGGATTCTAACCAAGCAAGAGCAGAGCCAGAGATGCCAAACACATCTTTTAGTCTGTTGATTAGCACTGCATGATCGATCGTATCAAATGCAGCGCTGAGATCTACCAATAACAGTCAAGTCCACGAGTCCTCATCAATCTGAAGGAGGAGATTGTTAGTCACTTTAACTAAAGCTGTTTCAGTGGAATAAGAGGCCCTAAATGCAGACTGAAACGGCTCGAGGAGGTCATTTTCCGATAGATATAGAGTAAGTTGTTTTAACAAAGTTAAGTTGTTTTAACACAACTTTTTCGAGGACTTTAGATAGAAAAGGTAAATTGGAGACAGGACGGTAATTATTTAGGCATCCAGGATCCAGAGTAGGTTTTTGAGTAGGGTTTGACCACAGCCTGTTTGAAGAGGGAAGGAAGGTGCCAGTAGACAGGGACAAGTTTATAATGTTTAACATAATTTGCCCTACATAGGGCCACAGTTCTTTTGTTTTTGCTGGCAGGATATCCAGAAGGCACGTAGTTGCTTTACATGAAGAAACCACCTTTGTCAGCTCATCGAGGGATACAGGATCTAGGACTGAGAGACGAGAGCTCAGTGGATCCAAGTGAATGGGACCCGGAGCTGAGGAAGACAAAACCAAAATATTATCCCTGATATCTTCAATTTTATGTTTAAAGAAATCTAAAAGTCTTGTGCACTAAAGGGAGAAGAGTCTTCAGTTGTTCTTGGTTGGATTAGTTTAGCAACTGTCCCAAATAGAAACCTGGGGTTATGCCGGTTTTCTCTGATTAGAGATGAGAAATAGGTCTTTGCAGTGCTGAGGGCGTGCTTATAGGTGTTTACACACAAACACCACTTTTGATCATTTAGATTAGTTTTTGACTTGCGCCATATGCGTTCAAAACTCCTGCAGGCCTGTTTTAAAGCCCGTGTTTCCTCGTTATACCATGGTGTAGGTCGTCTGGTTGGTCTGGGCTTTGTCCTGAGGGGTGCCACTGAGTCAGTGATGGCCGAGAGGGTTGCATGGACCTCCTTTGTGTAGGCCTCTACTGAGTTTCCAGGTGGAGTTAAATTAGGAAGATCATTTGTCAGCCGTGTGGCAAACATTTCCATTGCAGCCGCGCTAAAATTCTACGCAATTGTCGGAATTTGAGGGGAGTCTATAACTAATCTCAAATTCCACCAGTGAGTGATCTGAAACAGCAGATGAAAGAGAGGAGACGAAGAGATGGGAAACATCTATTCCCCAAGCCAAAACTAGATCCAGATAGTTTCCACTAATGTGTGTGGGCTCATGAACAAACTGGTTGAAAGACAGGGTTGTAAGCAGTGATTGAAATACTCTGTCCAGGGGATCACACTCCTTATTTAGATGAATATTAAAGTCACCAACTAGAAGGATGTTATCAGCGTGGGTTATTAAGTCCGAGAGGAAAACTCCAAACTTATCCAAGAAAGAAGAGTAGGGACCCGGAGGGCGATAGACTACAGCTAAATAAAATGGCTTCCTTCCGTTAATTTGAGAAGGAATATGTTTGATGAGTAACACTTCGAATGAGTTAAATTTTGGCTGTGATGATGGACCTGTAAAGCAAAATGCAGCTTTATGAATGGCTGCAACACCACCACCCTGCTTCGAAATGCAACCTACCTGTGCATATGCATAATCAGGGGCAGAGGCTTCATTTAGTGGCAGAAAAACATTGGGCCTAAGCCAAGTTTCACAAAGAAGCTATGAGAAGTAATAAGATCATTAATTAAGAGTGCTTTGGAGGATAGAGACCGCACATTCAGGAGACCAATCTGCAGTCTTGACGTAGAGCCTGCATTTGAGGGCTGGTCCAGTGGAGCGATAGTGACAGGAACAAGCTGTCGAGCTCTAACAGTTCTGCCGGGTTTAAGGCCGGGTTGCAGGCCGTCTGCCCCTGCACCTACTGATAACTTGTTTGCCATTTAGCAATAAAAAATATTATTATTTTTAACAATACTGTACATCTACACAACAGTACACAGCTTGTTTCCCTGCAGCGACAGACAGTCTGTAATTTGCATTGGTTTACTGTAATTACTGCAGACATCAAGCTATAAACATGGCTCCTCTTCAATTAGCCTCTTGTCTTTCCTCTTACCTCATCCGCTTTCCACCGGAGTCAAGATTCTACCTCAAACATTTAATTAAGTACCACATGATCATCTCTGCATCTAAATTCTTGTCACTAAATCCATGTTTGCATCAGTGCAATACAAAATGAGTCCGTAATACACTTTATAGCACCATTACTGTCACTCAAATGACAACTGTGACTTTATTATATTCAATGGACAAGTCAAGTAAAGAAGTTTTCAGTGATTCAAAATCTATGTCTGTATTGCCCTTCTCAAACAAAGTAGACAAAGTATGACATTTGTATTTCAGTAGTGTGCAAAGAGACATCTTTTGTTTGTGTGTCACTTTACAAATAGCTGTACAATAATAAGGTGGAGTTACGTATGAAAGCAAACACAAAGACATGAGGTCAAAAAGCGTGGAAGAACTTTGTAAAGAGACAATACAGGTGGCCTTAGTGGTTAAACTTGGTAGGGATTAGGTTTTATTTTTGGTCTTATTCATTTTGCCACACCTTTGTCTGCAGCAGGTAACAACATGACCATACACTACACAATGCATGTTTTAACTCCTGTCTGACACATTTAGAGTTGTCCAAAGGTTTTGCAGATAAATACTGATAAAGTATGTTAAAGTATGACTCTATAAAAGCATGTTTGCAACACACTGTATAACTTTTGAGGATTTGCACTTTCCACTAAAGGACTGTCTGCAGCTGCAGTCCTGCAAACAGACTTGGGATATGCTCCTGATATGTATCCTTATGCTTTGGATCGTTGTCATGTTGTAACGTCCAAGTTCGTCCCATGCACAGCTCCCGGGCTGATGAGTGCAAATTTTCCTCCAGTATTTTCTGATGCTGTATTCATCTTTTCCAGTTCCTTTGTAGCTCACACATCCCCAAAACATCAGCAATCCACCTCCATATTTATGATGTTCCTTTTATCAAAGGCCTTAATAACTCCTCTCCAAATGTAATGTTTATGTTTGTGGGCAAAGAGTTACATTTTGGTCTCATCACTCCAAATGACTTTGTTCCAGAAGTTTTGATGCTTGTTTCTGTGCTGTTTGGCGTATTGTAAGCAGGATGCTGGTATTTGCGTAGTAATGGATTTCTCGACCATGCAGCCCATTTTTCTTCAAGTACCTCCGTAAACAGCCACAACATTTTTTTCAGAGTCCTAAGTTATTTGTTGGTTTATCTTTGCATCCTGAACATTTTTTCTGGCATTTGTGGCTGAAAATTTTGTTTTCCTACAGATCCTGACAATTATTTTGATTTCCCCATGACTCAGAATACAGAAACATCAGTGCAGCACTGGATGAAAGATGATGTAAACTTTTGAACAGGGTTATTTGAGTAGTTTATGTTGACATTATGATTTAAAAAGAGTAAACACAGTTGTTTGACAATTAATGGCTTCACCCAACCACTAACTAAGGTTTTTGTGTTATCATTCATATTCTCTGAAAATGGCCAATCAAATTCTTCCAAGGTAAGACTTATGAGCACGACTGTATGTGTTTAATAGTATCATGCCCCCATCACTCAAAACAGGATTATTGAAAAAAAAATTTGTAGAACATGTAAATGCATCTTTTATCTTTATTTTGAGGTAAACTGTCCAATAAACGGGTGATCCCAACTCTTGCAGTTTAAGATTTTTCATTGGCTGTTGATACTATTTGAAGGTATTTTACACAAATGCACTTTGTACAATGTGTTATTTTTTACAAGAACATGCTAATAGACTCAGCAAGGCACTTTGATATTATGTCCTGTAATTAATACTAACCATATTAACACCTTAAGCACTGCTATATCAATGTTACTGTTTTTTCTGTCAGATCTGATGTTGCTAAAGTCGCCCACATGGTCCAGGTGAATAAGTTCAATGTTGAACAGGGTCATAATCTTAAAGCCAGTGGCATGTGACTGACAGTTATCAAAGAGGACTAGTACATCCTATTTGTAGGTCCCGCCGTCCCGCCGCAAAATTAGCTAGAGTTAGAGCACACACCGGAAGTGCTACTGCGGTCAAGCAATCCCCCTTTTGCAAAACGCCAGTCAAGCCATCCCCGTATTGATTTCGGAGTGCTCCAGTATTAGATGCTTTACGGTAAATGCATGGAACCAATGTAAATGTCTAAATGTCAGTTAATGCAATTTTTATCAGTTAAGATTCAGTTTATATCAGAAAAAATATTTAAAAGTCACAAACTCCTTAAATAATTCTGACTATATTTCAGTTTTGAAACGTTAACTTTGTTACAATGTTACAACAATGTTTTTGTTAATGCTTCCAATTTTCATACATTGACAAATTTCAAAATAATATTAAAACAAGCAATTTCAGGAAATGTAAGGGAAAATGTATCAATACTGATTATCAGTTCACGAGAACATCGGTTTCCATGCATTTACCGTAAAGCATGTAATAATACGAGAACACTCCCAAATCAAGGCTCGACCGCAGTGAAGGGCTTTAGAATAACGGCAGGTGGACATAGTAGCCGTTTGTAGCTATTATAGACTGTACGCTGTTGCTAATATGGGGCAAAAAGTCACAGAATATTTGGGCTTTCAGGAGAAATATCTCATGGGGACACTCTAGAGGAAGATGAAGCAGGTGACTGAAAACAACAGCAACAAATGTTTGACCAAAGGGGGCGCTGTCAGGTTTTCTCAGGTCAGTCACATTTATTGAATATGTTCATTCGTAGTTATTTTACATTAGACCCAGAACAGACATATGGGGCTTTGAGGAATGGGCTGAGTCAACTTTACTACACATGTAGGCTACTGATTCAGTTGTGCTCAGTTACATACATTCTGCATATTCAAGTGTGACGTGTGTCGTTTTGACATTAACACTTCTTAATTCTGGCCATCTACTGCAGTGGGAGTAATGTACAGACAACACTCCAAACTGTAGAAGAAGAAAATGTGTCATATGGCTTAGAGTTTGTGGCATAATAACCACAACACAATCTCTGGGCATAACCCTCATTTTAACAATAATACAGTCCCTTTAGCCTAATTGATGATCTATTTTAGTGAGTAAACTGATAACAACACTTTCCAGTTTCACATTTAAACATCTTGTTCTGCTTTAAGGCTCATATATTACGTGTTGGTGAATTTGGGATCACAACAAAAGAAAATTTGGATTTGGATGGAATAATATATCGAGCTCAGTACACGCGCTCTGTTCAGGCTTGAAGGTAAATACGCAGGCTCTAACAGTTTATCTATCCTTCCTTCCAGATGATTTACGCATCGGCATTCCTTTGAACTGAGACGCTGTGCGTAAAACTGCAGGGCTCAACTTTCTACCTGGCCACACTCACAACACACAATAGCACAGTCAGCACCAGGTGTCTGCTCTCTTTTTCTTTGTTTCTGGATCAACAGTAGCTCGACGACAGATTGGTAGTATATTTGCGAAGATATATAGGCCAGTAAGTGGTGTTTTTTCTTATTGTTTTGTCTTGGCTTGACGACTCTGCGCGACGAAGATGAACAGTGGCGTTACACGGACCGTGAGGCCTGGACTAGAGGACAACACGGCCACAGTGAGTGATTATTCAGCGCTTCTAAAAAAACTAAAGTGCAACAAAGTCTCAATGCGGTAATATGGATATATGTTTCTATTTTGTAACTGCTTGGATTAAAAAAGTCATGTTCCAAAAATTTGTGTTAGCTTTTATACATGTGACCTACTACAAAAATAATGTATGTACTGAATGTGGGCTACATTTTGAATAGATTATAAGTTAAAGATAATAAGCTACTTTAGGACTTACTTGCAGGGCCTGTTCATCTGGGGTCGCAGTAGGCAAGTTTTGGGGGCCTTGCCTCACCATGGATTATAGAAACAGACCTTGTTCACATATTCAAAACTCACAAAAGACTATCAGATTACTTTACAACAATAGTAAATAATAGGTAAAGCTCAGTTATAACCTGAACTCAACCTAAATTGTGACATTCATTTTGCCAACACAAAAGAAACCAAATATGTGATGTAAAACTGTGACATTTCTTTGGCCAGGAATACTGTACAGGACAATTTTGTGACAAAAAAGTGCAATTTTTTTATTAAAAAAGATCCCATTCCAGTTGTAATACCGAGTCCCTGTTGACACCTGAATAATTTTAGTGGCACTAAAGCCACAGGAAAAAAACATTCCCTCTGATCCCAGCTGTTTGTGAGCTTTCTTTTTTTTTTTTTTTGTTTTTGTTTTTCTGTGAGCTTGCTTCTAAATGACAGTTATTAGGAAATAACTATAAACTTTGGTTTAACTAACATCTACAAATATATACTTTTCAAAGTATGTATCAAAGCAAAAACAAAGTGTGTTTTGCTTTGCTCTGAGGCTGCTTTACACTCTCACAAAAAAGGCTATCATTAACGCCTGTTTTGTTTAGCATGAGCTTAGCCATTTATTTTGCAGAGCTATTAGATTTGATTGGTGCTATAAAAACAACACAAGTCAAAAGCAAGGCAAGGTAATTTTATTTTTCTAGCACAATTCATACAAAGGTAGGCTTCACTTAAAATAAAAGACAAATATAAAGTACACACAAGATTTAAAATAAGAAACAAATAAAATACAGAATAAAAAATCAAAAGACAAAGAGTGCAGATAAAATACTTTCAGTTGTCTTTACTGAATGTAAGTGGAGCTAAAGAGGAAGGTTTTTAACTTCCTCTTGAACATTGTTAAAGTTGAGGCTGTTCCAGATTTTTGCTGCTGAAACTTAAACGCTGCTTCACCTTGTTTAGTTCTAACTCTGGGCACGAGCAGAAGGTCTGTCCCAGATGTTCTCAAAGTCTAAGGAGGTTCATAAGGAACAAGCATGTCAGAAATATATTCTGGTGCTAAACCATTAAGAGAAAACCAGCAGTGCTGTTTTAAAGTCTTTTCTCTGAGCAACAGGAAGAGATATTTTAAATATCTGGAATGATAATGTGGTTGTACTTCCTGGTTTTGGATAGAACCTGAGCAGCAGCATTCTGAATAAGCTGCAGCCTCTTTTTGAGAGACCAGTGAGCAGACCGTTTCAGTAATCTACCCTAAAAAGCATGGATAAATCTCTCTAAGTCTGGTTAAGACATTTTCCCTTTGACTTTGGAAAGATTTTTAAGGTAATAAAATGCTGATGAGTCCATAATGACCCCCAAATTCCTGACTTGATTTTTAGATTTAAGAGAAAGAGACTGGAGGTGAAAGGGATGGTCAGAATCATTTTACTCTGTGAGCAGCGCATCTCGGCCTTGCCCCAGCACTGAGCCTGAGGAGAACAAACAGAACAACGATATGATTACGCAATTAATTTGTTTCTGTTGTTTTCACAGAAGCAATGTGAGTAAGGTGTGTCATTTATATGTCACAAATCTCAAAGTGGATCGGATTGCTAAACAATTAAAAAATTTTGAAAACGCGGAAAGGAATGATGGGCATCTGCTGTGAGCTGAAGCAGGTGTCGAGGATACAATTCATGTGTCTAGTAAAAGCAATATCACTTCACTGCAGCTTCAAAGTGAGATCGCTGTTCTTCCTGGTCTCTGTACTGGTACTGCTCTGTGGCTCCAACACTGAGCCCGAACAAACTGAAGAACAAACACAGAAGAGAGACAGAGAAAACTCACAGTAATATATATTCTCACAGACGTCCATTCTCTGTGAATTCATAAATATTAACACGCTGCACTGATAAGAATCCCTGCTTCAACCTGCAATATGGAGTTTTCTCAACTGTAGTAATGAATAGTGTCTCCTGTGGAGTTGTTGGGTCAGTCAATTCAGCTGGATTTGTTAGGAGGAACCCTAGAGGCCACGGGGCCCTGGGTGGCCACTTTGCTTATAGGCTGGGCAGTGATTTGTTCTGTGCAGTGGAATAAGATACAGTATAGACTCTATTGTTATGGGCCATTTCCTTCTGAAGCATCTGGAGTGGATCCCTCCGTCTGAGGTTCTTCATGAGCTATCTTTATTTATTTTAATTTCTTTTGAGTAGTTATTTTCCTTACCCTGATGGGGGGTCTGTTAGTTATTTTCCTTACCCTGATGGGGGGTCTGTTAAGGCCTTTGACGCGGCTGTTGTTGTGATATTGGGCAATACAAAAATAAATGTCTTGCTTGTCAAAAACCATGTCTATGACAGGCTATGACAGGTCTATGTTAATGAATGGGTAATAGGTAAAAATGTAATGTTCTCACAAACGAAAGCCCATGAAATGTTGACTCAGTGTCCTGATTACCGTGATCAAACAGGTTGTGAACCATTGCTGAACATTATAGAAGCAGCATTCGGCCTGCAAAGACTTTGAGCTGATGAGGTAATCCTGGTAAAGAACCAGCCACATAAAACATCTGACATCATTTATGCACAAACATCTGATAATAAATAAGGAATCACCTGAGTGTGTTGCATAATATACAGTGACTTTTCTTAACCAGCACTAGTACATAGTGTCACTTTCTATGAAGCCTTGTATTTGCCTTTAAACTGTTCAATTAGTTTAATATAAAGTTGCACAAGTGGGAACTACTTTAGAAAGACTTAAAGAAAACAATAATTGTACCCTGCAGCATTTTTATCCAATTCGTTTAGACATTGCAATAAAGAAAAATTATTTTTTGTTTCAAAGAAGCACCACAATTTCTTCTTCAAAACCATTGAGTAAAAGATTATGAAATGGCATCAGGTATGGCAGCGTGACTACATGAACCAACAGGTCATTTGATACTTGGCAGGATGTGAGCGAACGCTATCATGCCCAGACGGATGCACTTGAATAACTTTTCACATCGCCTGCCAATCGTGACACTTCTGAGATCAGTATGAACCTGACTTAAGATTACTGTTTGTGTCTGTCCAGAGGAGTTTGCCTGTTATGGCAGTCTAAACAAAAGCTTTGACATTTTGCTTCCCGTTCTTAATCCTATGTCACTTTGTCAATGTCGCAAAGAAAACCGTCTCTTCATCTTACTTAAGTGCACTAAGAGTTTTATAATTGTTTTTCTTCTGATCTCAATAGGTGACACTTGATGTGCGTGCACTGATGTCATAAGAAAAAGCTGAGAAAAAAAAACAAAGTCACACAAAGGTTATTATTAAAATAGCTAAAAGCACGATTGTTAGAGGGTTTTGCAGCTTTAGTTGATATTTACACAGCAGAGAGAGACTCAGCAGAGAGAGACTCAGCCAATAGAGATATTGAGCTTTAATGTGGGAAACCAACAGTGTTGAATGGTATGTTGTTTTGTGTCAACAGAAGATTAGGCAACTATGAATACACACTGACAAACAAAAAGATGCAAAGGTGCAGATTAGTGTTGATGCCAGCCAAAAATACTGAAGAAATGTTTTATCTTTGTATAAGAATTGTCATTGTAAAAGAAGATATATATTAAGTGGGCTTCAAAAATACTTTGTCTAACGTGTCTTATATGGTCTTCTGTGAAGGAAAGACCTACATCTGTTGATGCGTGGCTCCTAAATGCATCGCAAAAGCAAAATGGCAGATGCCCAAAATGAATGCTGCCTACTAGTGGAAGTACATGCAAATCTAATGTCTTTGACCAAAACATTTATTTCTTTGTATTGATTGGTCATTAATAAACCCAAGCATTGCTTCACCCAAGCAAACACATGCCAGTCATGATTTGTTGATGGTGTGAGATTGGACAAGTAACAATTTTAGATCTGTGTCTCGGGATCTTTTCCCATCTGCACTGGTTTTGGTCTCGATACAGTCTTGGTTTTAGTCTTGTCTTGTCTTGATTAGTGTGGTCTTGACTCCAACACTACTGCTCACTTCAAAGGCTCTGGCTTGGTTTCAAACATTTTGTGAATCTAGTCTTTACAACACAAATAATTATTAACAAATACTGACTATAAGATTTTGTATAAACACCATAGTTTTGCATTTGCTACTATAATGTAACATGACCTTGACCTTTCTTTTAGGTAATAAACAGTAATGGATACATGCAAAGTGTTACATCCATTTGACTAAAACAAAACCTTTAAGTTTATTGTTATTATTATTATTATTATTATTATTATTATTATTATTATTATTATTATTATTATTATTATTATTATTATTGCGGTACATTTGTATAATTTTATTGCTGTTATGTTACGTTATCTATTTTACTATAGGTAATAAAATGTGTCTATTACATGAATTTAAAGATAGTTATTATAGTTGCTCCCTTAAAATCCTTAAAAGTCATGCGAGACATGTTTGTGTCAGATGTAAAAGAGTGTTAGTGTCCAAAGTTTGCACAGTTTACGGCATTCTTTTGTTTACAATACACGCTTCAAAATGTGCCAGTAACAGTTACATAAAGACTCTTCATTAATCTCACTTATATAACTTGTGCCAGACATTCCACCCCGGCCTGCTACCCACCAACACTGTCACTGTGTGGTCATAAATGAAGCCCTCTCTATTCCACAGAGTTTATACAGGGTCTCTCACTGGTGGCCTGTTGCATAATTTGTTTTTTATTCAAGTCAAGTATTTTCTCATCCCTTTTACCAGATGCTTTATTGCAACAGTGAAATGTTCAGAGTTTACACCACACATCTATTTTGTTTGGAGACAGCAAAGACATTATAAAGAGAACTACAGATTCAGCTGTAAACATTCAGATAAAGGCTACTTTGTTCTGTATTATCATTCTTGTGGCCTTCATTACACCACTAGGAAAGGAAATATTTCTCACAATGTGCACTTGGCATTGTAGTCCTGCAGGGGGGAGGCTCTCAGCTATGAGCCTGCTCGGACTGGCACACTGTAGTTGTACACACTGGAGGGAAAAGGGTTGGGCAGCTGTGGGAGGGAGCCTCACCCAGCACTGTAAGGCAAGACCAAGACAGTAGGGCTTCCCACACATCTAGTCAGAGAGAGGCAGACAACGTGGATCACACACATCCAACCGTCCACAGGTAAAAGTCCCTTTGATTCTTTAGAGTGTTCAGTCAAGTGTTTGGTGCTTTGGTTTTAGTTAACAGTGAACAATTATACTTTTGAATTATGCTTTGACAGTTTCTTGTTTTATCACTTTAAATGACGAAAGTGCAATTGATGGAATCCTTGACAACATCTAAATTTGTCCAAAAGATGCTATTCTTACCATGTATTTTATTATGAGAAACTTTGTCATAGGAACTTCCAATTGTCAGTTTCTGCTAAAGTGACTCAGGCTTTGTGATGACACACTCGGCTGGTATTTATCAAAAAACTTTAAGGAAGCTGTTGTCCTAGAGAAGTGCATCCGCAAGTTGTTCTCAGCGTGTGTAAGATGGATGTTTATGGTAAAGATGGATGGCTTTCGCACTTGGTTGTGATGTCTTGTTAGCACTTAGGCTGGGAATTTAGAAACGTGAATGCAGTGAATGTCCAGGCACAACTTTATGACCTCATGTTATAAATTGCAACAATATACTTTAAATTTACAGAGACACATTGAGCCTTTTTATTGTCGGATTAATTGCAGAAGTAAACAACCAGAGCATCATGATATCATGTCTAAATCAGGAGGAAGCTGTTGGTCGATAAACAGCACTGTATTGATTGTAAGTGGAACGGTAAGTGGTGACCGGGGACAGTTTTTTCAGATCTACCAACTGGAAAGCAAAGATTTGTAGGTGGCCTTCATCATAAATAGCAAATCCTGTGGTGGAAGGTCATTGCAATGGACCCCAGTAAAAGAGTCCAACGTGTTTGTTTGTTTGTTTATTATTAGAAAAGCCATTAGCTGCAGCAAGCTGCCACTATTCTTCCTGAGGACCTTTTTAGTAGATTCAAAACATTTATGCATTGACATTCATGATTATGTACAGTGTTCATACAATAATATACCCCATCGTCACAGTATTACAATATGATATTAGTATATGAACTATTTCAAAAACTTAATGATAGCTTACATTAGAAAATTACTCAATTTCCACTATTCACAGTATACTCATTAGTGGCTCAGTGGTAGAGCGGTTGTCCCATAACCAGAAGGTTGGCGGTTCGATTCCCGTTCTCCCCAGTTTATACTGTTGTTGTATTCTTGGGCACGTTGCCTCCAGTGTTCCAGCTGTAACACTGCTGAATTGAAGTTAATGTAAGTCACTTTAAATAAAAGTGAATCCATGCACTGGGTATTGTTTCATATTTAACAGTAAGGCATTGCTTTAAGACAAAAACCTGTGGCCATAGAAGTTCATATGCCAAAACACTGTATATACATTTAACACACACTCATATATATATTTTATAATTATTTTTTTTTTGCTTCATGGGCCCCTGTCTTTCCAGCTGCACTGCTTTTAGTTTGTCCCTTGAGTGGTCGTTGTAAAATCCACTTAGGTTTATTCACTTTTTATGCAACAAACGAGCCATGTCTATATTGTATACTTTTTAGATTTCTCTAAACCACTGGGCTGTTATTACCCACTAAACACAAATATCTACCATCTACATTAGTAGTAGTTAGTGCATCTGTAGTGTCAGTGTACCCCACACCTCCACTGTGTGATAAAGTCAAGCTGGGCACTAGAAACACAAAGCAAACCTTTTGTGGGACCCTCTACTACTGGCCTGTGAATAGATACCTCCAGAGTCCAAGGTCTATTTCAGCAACAACACTCTATAAACAGTCCGACAGGTGTCCGACTAATTTGGTAGAGTGACTCAGCTGGAGCAACACATGAAGGTTTGGATGGATCTAAAAAGAAAATACCAAACTGACAACAAAGCTATTGCTGAAAAGAAGATAAAGTAGAATAAGTCAGAGTTAATGAGGGTTTTTGATCTTATCTATCTCCTGAGATTCTGATTGGCTTGGATCCATGACATCAAAGAGCTGAAAGTAATTAACTATATCATTAGATGAAGGCATTTATTCAATCTTATTAAACCAGTCTGTTTGGAGTGTTTCACAAGACATGATTGACTAAACAGATTTGTTTTTTGTTGTGACCTAAAGGCTTTTTTGAAATGGATGAGAGGTAAGCAAAATACTTCTGATATGTAAATGAAGTGTTCTGTGAGCTGCATGAGCAGTTCCAAAGGAGTTGGATGGTAACCGCACTGGTACATTGCAAGTACATTGTGTCCCATAAACAAATATGTGCGTATAGATGGAGAGCAGCTGCAGTGACGTGGCAGTGCTGTTTATTTATACATCATACGTACGTGACATAGAAAGAAAAAATGAATGGCACAAGTTGCAGGTAAAGTAATGTGCTTTTGAACAGGTTGACACTGTAATATTTTACTGTACAGCCTTTGTACAATAAAAACTCATAAGGACTACTTCTTATAGAAATACTTGACTGGATTGCACTAAACAAATTATAACTTGCCTTTTTAAATGAAAATATATTGATAATTTAGTTTGTGTGAATTTGCTGTGTAGGGCATGATGTACCATAATAATAAAATCTTGTTTTAGCAAATTCACAATCTACAGTTTTAGATTGTACTGTAAACACTGCTGTCATTACTTCAATTGTGTCTCTGCGTCAATCTAGCACCTCCCAGGGTGTGTCTACCTGCGGGCCGCACTGTTTCTGTGGAAAGAGCGAGGCCCAGAGGCGGTCGCTCCTTGTGATCAAGAGATATTTTGGCTCGTCTGTCATGAATGGTTTTTCAGGCATGTCTATTATAAACAAAGAACTGCCAGTTGAGCTTCTCGTTGGCTCGACATGCAAAGTAGAGAGTCACCTAGCACCTGTTTACGTAAGACATCATAGTTCCCCTGCGGCGGGCGGTGCAACTCCTCTCAATCTGCATGTTTAATGTCTGCATGACATGCTTGTTAACATACTCCCAACAAGCCATAAAAGGTTCACAACTGACAGTTTTTTCACAGATTTGAGTAATGGGTGGATATCATATTGAAATCCAACACTGCACAATGGCTAAAGATGTATAAAGAAGAACTGGAAGAGGGCCATCGCACTAAGCACATGTTAGATGGCAACCTAAGCTGCAATGGGAAGGAAAATTATCCCATTCAAATGTTAGGTAATGCTGCTAAAGCAGCTGCATATCTTGTCCAATGCATTGCAAAAAACATATTTTTTTCTGTGTTACTAATATCTTACTTAGAAGTTTAGTCAATAATGGAAAAGTGCATAACTGAATTTGATTTAGTTGTTTGGATTTACATGTTGCAAATGTTTTTTGTTTGTTTTACCTTTGTATATCACATAATAGCACTTTACTGTAGGCTTTTTAAGGTTTTAGAGGGTGGCATGTGTGTAATGGCCAAAGATCCAAATAAACAGTATTGCTCCCAGGGCTTTAGCTTTAGCTTAACATGTGAAGAAGGGTGAGTAAGTGAATGAATGTCCAGACTAACAGTATTGTTTATGATTGTTTAATAGATATGTTTGTTATTCCATCTGTTTCAGAGTTCCACAACTCCTAAATGAGACACAATTGTACATGGTCAAAAAACAATTTGCTGTTAGCTTTCACATTACTGACACCTGACTCACCTGGCCTTAAATGAGTGGCTCCTCCCAAAGTAGCCAAAAAACATTTATATATATATCACAATAAATCATAACATACATTTCTATAAATATATTTGCTTTTAAATAATAAACTCAAAATGTGTTTGTATCTTACATAAAGGCCCTTTATTGTAGGATTTTTAAGGCCTCTGAGAGATATTGTGGCATGTGTGCGCTGTTTGAAGTTATTTTAACATTGGCGTGACACTTAAAGCTAATGACTGCCTGTGGTATGTAGACCGCATTCCTGAACACTGTTTCAACAAGTAATTATTAAAAGTATGTGAGAATATTTGAAGTACACAGTGTTAATTTGTGGTCTGCACAAAGCTACCGTGTTCAAAATCAAATATTCACTTCACAAGATTATTATAATGTTCAAAGTCACATGTCAAAGCTCTTTTTAAAAGATTTGCATATGACATCTGTTCCTTTTTAAAAATATGTCCCATTGGTACTGTCTGGAATCACGCCTCTTTGTAAATCTTCTTGAAATACCTAAATGACATGTAAATAGGAAACACCTGAACGATGGAAGAAATAACAATATTATGGCACTTTTTACACATTTTGTAGTAATAGTTGCATTATAACTAGCCTTTTTACTTTATTGTAATACATCACCCAAAGAGAGTTTTGATAGTAATGTTATTTTTGTCCTACTTAAATTCTTGTGGACATTGCGTGTTAGCACTTAATTAGCATAAGAATGTGCCGAAACAACATACTTAACACAAATATTGTGCCATAATGGTAAAGATTATTGTTAATTAACACAGCATAACACAGCTCTGCCATGAAGGCTGTCTCAAAAGGCTTTCATACAACAAGGAGCTAAATGGTTTGTTTGCACACTTTTGAAGCAATGACAACACCATTTTCTGAAGCTGTACCTCCGGTGACTTTAGGTTATACATGGGAGTTGCCAAAGAGGATTAAATACATTTATACCAAGTATTTGCTTTGGGTGAGGTCAAATGTCAGTCAGCTACAGTGGAATTGTACGTACTGGTCTACCACAGACTAGAGAAGTCAAAGAGTGAGTGCAAACTTAGTTTTAGGCTTGAACCTTTTCATTGTCAAAAGCTGAAAAAGTTCAGAGCGTTTAGAGGTAAAATTGAGTATTTTCAAGTGTATAATATGCATGATTTTCAGGAAAATTAAATAATATATAATAAGTATATCATGTCTTTCTCTTTTCACTTTTATTCACCAGTAAACACTGCAAATAGCATAAAAGAGAGAATGGTTTACATGCCCCGACCTGAAAATCCTGCGTTGTATGGTTTTGATAATATGTCCAGAGTACGTTTACCTCACTTTCATATGTTATTACTAAAATCAAACAACGTACAAGAGTTTGCAGCTTGTGTTTGAGACCTATAAATTCCACTAAAGACTACTGTTCTTGTTTTCTGTTGCTATCGTGACGATGTAGCTGGTGTGACTCATCAGTAACACAGTGTGGTATTTTTGGTCAAACTGAAGTGGTCAGGCTTCATTTTTTTAGCAAGCATTCAGTCACCAGACATGGCCTCGAGGTCACAATGGAAAAGTGTTTTCCATGCCTGTTGCTTAGGGATACAGTCAAATTGTTGCTTAGGGATACAGTCAAACTATGTGGCGTCCAAGGAGGACCTTAAGTGTGGTGTGGTTTAACAGCTAAAACTATGCCTTCGTCTGCTCCACTCTCACTGGGGACTTTCGTTTTGGTTCCATACAGTTTTAGTCACTCATGGCTTCTCATCTTTCACCGCAGGACAGATGCAGGCGGCTTCAGCGTGAGCTACAAAATCAGGAACAACACAGCAATAAGGTATGAAAACATTCGGAAATGGGACTTTCATCAGAGTGAATGCGGATATTAATACAGTATTGTTTTTCTTGTAAATGTAGGAAAGCACTGTCGCGGTTGTGTTACCACAGAAACCAGAAGAGCAGGAAGAAACGCACATCACTCCAACAGAAGAGAAAGTTGAAGTAATCAAGGTAGGTCATACATTCAGTTTTCATCATAAGATCACTTTAAAGACTCAAATCAAATTCTTACTTTTTTAAGGCTTGGACACAGAAAAACTGTTTTTTAGTTTGTCACTGTTTAACAAAGCTCTGTCTTTTTAGCCAACATGCCATGAGTTTGTAAGATGTTTTCCTTGTGTCATAAATTAGTTTTCTGGTCTTGATTATTACTTGGCTTTGTTGGTCTTAACTATAATCCTACTCATTAGTGTTGTAGTGCTTGATACTGATCTTGAGACCTTTCTTTGGATCACTCCATTAAAGCCTCTTCCCGGACAAACTAATTTCTTCTCTTGTCTGGTCTCACCCTTCTACTAAAAGGTCCTTATACATTTATATTTAAATCTGTCACCTTCACCAAACACTAATCGGGGCGGCAGTAGCTCAGTGGGTAGAGCGGTCGTCTTTCAACCGGAAGGTAGGCGTTTCGATTCCCACTCTCCCCACAGTTCATACTGTCGTTGTGTCCTTGGGCAAGACACTTAACCCACCTTGCCTCCAGTGACTGTAACACTGGTAATGTAATGTAAGTCGCTTTGGATAAAAGTGTCTGCTAAATGAATAAATGTAAATGTAAATGTAATCCCTCCATGAGTTTGGACTTGGCCTAAGACTGAACTTGATCTCAGTACACTGGTCTCATTCATAAGTACCACTATAGACACAATATTGCCGTCATTGTAGTTACACACTTGCAGTTGAACTCCCTGTGTTATCTGACCCACACTCACTTTACCTCATTATCTAACTCGGTGTGACTCAGGTTTACCTTGAGTCCTGTCCAGACACGACCGGGAGCCACCAGCAAAATCAAAGGATGATGACTGACGAAGTATCACAAATCCAGGAGGTTAGTGTGTGAACATATTCAGACAATGAGTCAATATTAAACATTGAATGGGAGACGAAACATTGGGGAATGACTGTAAATGAGTCTGAGTGGTTGGTGCTGAGTGGGACAGGTATTTTTATAATGGCATTTTGTGGAGCACACGTGGTCATCAGTGGAATGTATTTTTGTTTGAAGGTGAGGTACTGTCTGAATACGCTTAGAAAACAGATGGCTGCCAGACAGAACAGCAACAAGGTACACAGGCACACACCT
Source organism: Perccottus glenii (assembly GCA_024416835.2). Classification (NCBI taxonomy): domain Eukaryota; kingdom Metazoa; phylum Chordata; class Actinopteri; order Gobiiformes; family Odontobutidae; genus Perccottus; species Perccottus glenii. The sequence continues at coordinate 9,661,819 of CM044562.2, forward strand.
GCATCCAAAACACAAAATACATATCTTTTCTAAGGATTAACAGCTTTGACTCTTATGAATTTTGATTTGACTATTATGTATTACTTTAGTCTAAGAATTGGTGTTTTTAAAGTAATTGATATCTAAATAAAGGAGGAATACCTTGTGGCATTTACTGTGTATATTCAAGAAATGAAGAGTACAGATTCTTTCCATTTTGGATCTATAAATATAATCTTAAATCAAATTTTGAATCAATAAATATAATCTATAAATATAAATGATCAAAATGAACTATACTTTTACTATGAACAGGGCATACTTGTTCAAGATATCACTTTATTAAAGGCTCTGACTCTGAGCAGAAATTATGTCTTTTGAGTACTTTTTAATTGAGTGTAACTTAACAACATTAAGCCAAAAGCAAAAGCATTATTAGCATTAAATTAACCGTTAAGTGTTTTAATGCTTTTTTCTTCCTTAGCATCCGGCCAATGGCTACAGAGTGAACATGGCCAACATCCAGCCCGCCATCACCAACAGCAACAATCTCATCAACTCAGACATTAATGTAAGCTTATTACCACTCAGCCTTCTTCATTACAATCTGCTTATTCATCTCTACAATAACAAATGAACCATGGGAATAAGTGCATAGGAAAAATGAGCATAAACTTCTAATTTATATTTAAACGACAGGCGGAACATTGATAATGAAAAAAAGTCAGGGCCTCCAGCGTGTTTTTCCACTCAAAGAAGCAAACGGCTTGCTGCTTCACAAAAACACAGCCAGACAGAACAAAATAAGATACTTTTTAAAGGTTTTGTTCTCAGTTACACATTTTTACTTAATCTTGTCTCAGTGTTATTAAGATTAAGATTAAGATTAAGATTACTTTATTTGTCACATACCAAATTACATACAGCATATATAACCAGTAGTGAAATGTGAGAGGGTGGTGCAACCTATTACATTTTATACATAGAAGACACACTAAGGTTGCAGACCACACCGGTGCAGCTGCCGGACAGCGCTCCAAGGCAAGGTGGGTTAAGTGTCTTGCCCAAGGACACAACGACAGTATGAACTGTGGGGCGAGCGGGAATCGATCCTACTACCTTCCGGTTGAAGGACGGCCGCTCTACCACTGAGCTACTGCCGCCTGTTATCTACTTAAGCTCATTGTTATGTACTGACCTTTTACAATTTGGGATGAATCACAGTCACGTGTATATCTGATAATTCTGCCCTTCTTCACACAAGCACTACCAAACCAGTTTGTCACTGGTGTGAGTTTGGTCTTGTATTGTCTGTTTTTCCATGTTTCTATTCCTCTGTATTTCATTTGTATATTGCCCTGGTCTTGGTCATGACTTCAACTGCACATGATGAGTTTCACTTTTAATTCTGACTAAGAGCAAACACAAAAACAAACTGCACACACACTCCTGGATCATATTCCTATTAATTTATTTTAGCTTGTCCTAACACACTACACAAGACCATTATGTTCCAGGGAAGTAATTCGAGTAGAAAAGGGGTGTGTGACCTGTATGTGTCGTTTGGATAAGATACAGTTACAGTGCCCTTTATTTGTCTCGGTGTCAAGTTATGTAGAAAAGCACTGTGAGGAGGGTCTGCTTTGACAAGACAAGATGCTAAATATAGTAGACAATAGGACTGGGTAATTAGACTGACAACTGTTTTGAGGTAGAGTTATTCAGGTATTCAATAAATAACCATAGCAACTGTTTATTTAATTGACAAAGGAAAGATATGCACATTTACTAAAAAAATATCCCGGCATTAATATTTGAGCATAATTACAGTACAATCATGCTCAGTGAGTTGTGAGGGCATAAAACAAAAGCAAAGTACTGATGCATTATTTAGATTTTAAGATAAGAAGTTTGTGATATTGATTTGAGCTCAAAAGGTCCAGGTCTCCTGTACAGCTTTAATGCTTGGGCGCTCACCATCTGCCTCTTACATTCAGTTTTTGTCCTCTTTGTTCAAAGTAGTTTTTGGTAGATTAATCCTTATTGAGCGTGTCACTTCCTGTCTGCCTCAGGTGGGGGATAATCAGGACGAGACGGTGAAGCTCAGGGAAACCACAAAACGACTGTATGCCCAGCTGAAGGAAGCGGAGAAAAGGCACCAGGACGAGACAGAGAGGCTGCAGGTCGGTATAATGTGACGAGGAACATGACACCACTTCCCAGCAGTGACTCACAGCCACCCTTTACTTTACTTCTTTTCACGCTATCATTATCTGTCAGTGGATTTTCATGCTGCATCCTGTTATCTTTTACAGTTTGGGTTTCTGCTCCCCAGTACAGTACATTTATCTACAAAGTCATGTCGGGAGAGTTAGAAAGAGCTACATTTGTCAAATGGCACCGAGGCGAAATGCAAGGCAGCAGTCGTCACACAATTCTTTTAATATTCCCCCGGACATGACAGAGATATGGTGCTCACAGGCTTTTCACTTTTCAGATTTTGAAAAAAAATATAGCACAGCCAAAAATGCGTCACAGCATAACTTTTCACAATTTGCACCAGCTTTAGTTACTGTACTGCTGCTAACTTAGAAAACTCATGTTTTGTACTGATACGGTGCATGGAAGAAGAAAAACTAAGGCCCTGTATGCTGTTTAATCTGGCCCAACAAGCATTTGTTAATATTTTATTGATAATTATCCAATCATCCACTAGAGTCCTATGTTCTAATGTGGCCCTTGGGTAAAAATTATTGCTAACTACTGGCGTTCACTGTCACTTAGAGTTATTTAGTGCAGTATCTGTCGAGCCAGGTGCTGTCCATGAAAGACAAGTTAATGATATTTACAATGATATTTGCCCACAAACAAAATCCCCTGTCCTTAGACCCTCCTTCCAACAGAATGAGTCATTAACAAATAGTTCAAATGAATGAAAATGAATATGATATAGTCCAAGATAATATCAGCGGGAACAGTTCATTTGAGTGAGAAGAACTTGGGTTCATGGGTTGGGACAGGATCACAGATGGGGCACAATCATCACTGGGACATTGACCATTCTTGCAATAGCATATATTCATCTAACACGTGAACACTAATTTCAAGTGTGATTTTATTACTATTTGGTCACTTATTTATTCATGATTGAGTTAAATGGCAATATACTATACCTCACTCAAAAATTAAAAGTATAATAAAAAGTATCTTGATAGTTATGTCAAAATGTCATCCGTTTTACGCTTTGCTCTTTTCATCACAGGCCGAGAACAAGAGCTACCGAGTGCGTCTGAGCGAACAGTCGGAGCGTCTGCAGAAGGCGGAGGAGCAGTCCGCGAAGAAGGGTCAGCAGGTGGAGGAGCTGGAGAGGCTGCTGGAAAGCATGCAGATGGAGAGTGGCATCCTCAAAGACAAGATGGCCGCTGGGGAGGAGGAACTTCTGCAGCTCAAAACAGAGCGGGAGAGAGGACAAGAGAACCAGAAGAGGTGAGCAGAATGGCACTACAAAGAGGTTCACTCATACATACATACATATATCATGAAAGCAACCCGATGTAACATTTTAGCCAAAAATTCAAGACATTTGTTTTCTAACGTAAAACAGAACAAACACTCGCTCTCTTCACAAAGTGCTGAAAATTACAAACCATTAGCCTGTAATAAATGAGCCATCTCCTCTGTAACATGAGCCATTTAGCCACAGCATCTCCCCACACATAAACTCAACAGGCTGAAACCTCAGTCATATTTGACACAATCCAATAATATCACATCAATCTTCCTTTTTGGGGAACTTCTATCTTCTGGCACATACATTTTGAACAAATATATGCTGTGTATTTTATTTGTTCAGTCCACTTCAGACCCATGACATTTGGCTTTAGGTATTGTTTGAGGCAAAAGAAAGTCAGTGTGTGTCCTCTCAATGATATGGAGTCACAACCGTGTGTGTTTGCAGGTGTGCCGAGCTCCAGAAAGAAGTGGCCACTTTGAGGGAAAAGATCCATCAACTTGATGACATGTTAAAGAGTCAGCAGAGGAAAGTCCGTCACATGATTGAACAGGTATTCACCCCGCACACACACACACACACACACACACACACACACACACACACACACACACACACACCAACACAAACACACCAACACCAACACACACGCACAAGGCAAATGCAGCTTCCCATAAACACACACACACACACACACACACCAACACAAACACACACACACCAACACAAACACACACACACACACACACAAGGCAAATGCAGCTTCCCATAAACACACAGGAAGCCATTAATGGAGAAATTACATTTTGGAGGAGGCGGACGCATCAAGTGTGATTGATCCGAGAGAATGGAGCCAAGTGGAAATGAGTGGTGTAATAAAACGCACTTGTTATGAATAAGTGATGCTGCCTCTGTTTGATTGTCTGCAGAGGTGGGTAGTACTAGATTTATTTCATTACATTTACCACTTCATTGTAGAAATATATATTTTATTTGTATATTTTGAAGAAACAATTGACTGGTTGCTTTTATTAATTTTTTCCATACATCATTAAACTTGGTGAGTGTGCCACTGTATTTTACTATATCATATTGTATTTTTTTTTTGTTGGGCGCATATTGTTAAGTCAGACATTTGTGCAAAATACCAAAAGTACGCCAGTATTTGAAATGTATTTTGAAATTACTAAATACTTTGTTATTCTGGCTTGGATAATAATTTACTCCTTTTACGTCTACTTAAAGCTCTAATATGCAAGATGTTTATAACCGCCTTTATTAATTGTGTTCATGCAGCTGCAGAACTCTCGGACAGTCACCCAAGAGAGAGAGCGGTTTATCCAGGATCTGGAGGAAAAAGTGGCTTTCCTGGAGGCTGAGGTTAGACACCTTCAATGAGCAAAAACATCTAAATAAAAGGGTTCTTTCTTTTCATAATGGCTCTTTCTGTCCACAGAACCGAGAAATGCACGACCACATGGAGTACTTTCTGGGAGGACAAGAGCCTCCTCCCTTGACTTCCAATGAGAACAAGCCAGAAGTGGTTTACAGGTAACAATAAATGACTTAAGGGTGGTATTTAAGGAGTCTGTTACCTACGGCAAAACTCATAGTACGTTTTTTCTCGACAGCAAACCTCTTACGCCGACGACACAGAGCAGCAAGTCTCTTCCCTTCATCAAAGTTATCGAAATCAAGTCTTGAGCATAAAGGAACCATAATAAGGCAACTATATCCCTTCACATTGTAAATATGGGTCTATATCTCTGGTGTACAAATGCTGTAACTGAAAAAGACACATCAGGCCTCTTGGTGACATGTTTGTTGGTGCCACAGAGTTACTTTTGGGACTGTCACAAGAGTGGATTTGACAGCAGGAAGGATCCAAAAATGGAAACAAGGATGCTGTGCAACATAAACCACTTGGAGAAACAGGCACAAACATGAACAGTACATAATCTGGAGTCAAATCAGTTCAATAAGTGTGTGAGTTGTAAATCTTTCAGTGTAGGAACAGGATTCTTTCAGTAGAAAAAGGAGCCCAAATGGTGGTTCAGCTTGTGTTAATATTGTAAAGGTATATTTATATAATAATAATAAAGCTACTATTTTCTGTACCTAACCCTATGTTACAACCTACTCAGCCCGAATATCAAACAAGCAGATTGAATGTTAAACATTCAAATTTCTCAATGCTTTGCCAAACTCAATAATGCCGTTGTCTTTGTCTGTTTGCTACTTAAACTTTTTTCTTTTTCTATGTGTGTTGTATTTGTGGAGATGTTTAAAATGTTTTACTCTTGCGTTGAGCTAATAAACCTAGATCATAGACCTCAGAAACTGTGACATGTAGATATATGCACTCTGTGATGTAATTAACTGTAACAATAAACTGTATTTAAAATTAACAGTTATTCAATAAAACACCTTTTAAAACATGTTTGTTGGCATCTTAATGTCACTTCACAAGGTAGTACTGCCATCTAGTGGAGATGTTGGAGAGGAAACAAGGATGTGGATTTTTTTTTTTTTGTCAAAAGCATTTAACTGTACAATTTCACTTAAATACAATTCACACAAAACTCACTTAAGTTACAGTATTGAACTTAACATTTACACACAAAACACACAGGTCATGTCATATTTACATTTGGACCTTCAAGTCAAATGACCCAAAAATAATTAAAATGACTTTGCCATCATGTATGACTTTTATAAATATAAATTTGCTATAAATATTATTTAAAAGGATATTTGTCATCAAACAAAACTTGAGATGTCAAATATCTGAGAACAAGCTGCAACAACAACTCCAAAATGAATTGTAGTAATGTCACATAACAGACAATAACGGAAATAATGAAAAGCCTTCAGTCTGGTTTGGATTTGCAGCGTTTTTTACAGAGTGCTTTCCAGTGTGTTGTAGTTATCTTTGAAGCTTTTGAGCTCCAGAAAGTGTTTGGGCCTTTTGCTGCGTTGGCCTGTAGAGGGTAAGTAGGTGACCTGGATGGTGGAGGGTGTGGAGCGCACAGGAGATCCAGTGAGGTCCTTGGCTGCAGACTGGTGATGCTGGTCCAGGCTTGTGCTGCTGGAGTAGGCCTTCACACTGAGAGAAACATGGTGACTAATTATTCCCACTTTCATGGTTCAATAACATAATATAAATTTAAAATGGTTAATTCCATTTGAACCAGTAAAATGGCAGCACTTACACATCAGCCAATTCATTTAGAGCTTGCTGGTATTCAAGAAACTCAACTTCCCCAAACACCTGAAAAAGTTTAAGCCAGGTAACTCACAAAAAAAAAAAAAAAAAAAAGCCAACTATTTTATGATGGTCACACGTGGTTTATACACACCCCTGTTCCATGGCGAGCGTTGTCGTAGCCTTCCAGCAGTTTTTCTATAAGTGCACTGCGGCTGCTCTTGATCAGAGAGTGTGAGTTACGGAGTTCCAGCAGCCAGCTCCTAAAGTGGCGACCAGTAAATGCGCTCGGACTACAACTTATCTCTTGCAGAAGAATCCCTAAAGTTCACAAGAAAATTACAAGATTTAATAAAGATTCATGAATTAATGACAAAAGTTAAAATGCATCTGTTTGTCACAAAGCCAGTCCTCACCTGAGTCACGAATAGCATCCAAAGCTTTCATTCTGTACAGGTAGTTATAGCAGCCTTTAAAATACACAGAAAAAAATGGTAATTAGATAAAAAGAAAAATATTCAAGATATTTTCACTTTAAGTCCACAACATGAAAACATTTAATATGGGAAATGCTAATGAGCTGAGATTGGGACATTTGTTTCCTTCTAATGTGTTTAATAATGAATGAATGTTAATATTTAATCTGTTGTTGAGGCCAAAGCTGACAGACAAAGACATATTGGTTTTTTTTTACATTTACTGTGTTAATTCTACTACAGCCAAACTCTCAAAGTCCAAAGAAGTGGTATTGTCCTCATAATTCTAGTTTAAGACCATTAATACCACATGCCAGACAGACTGTGTTCTCTTACAGTTTTACACTATTGTTACATATTGCTCTCAGAGCCTTATACATTTTTATATCTATATTGACATATTGCCTTTTTCTTTTTTTTCTTTTTACAAGTGGGAATACTAAGGAACCAGCTTAAAATATTACATATATGACTATAATAATGAGAGGATTATTGACTTACTAATTTGTGATTCGTGCCTCAGTCGGTCGTCTTCTTCAGAGAGAAGGCGAGGTTCAAAACGGATCTCCTGAACCTTGGACAGTCTGGAGTCGATGTCCTCCCTCAAACCCTGTAGTATTCATAAACACCACATAATTTAACACACTGTGAAACAGCTCGTGTTATGTTTTAATTGAATAAACAAATTCAGACAATTACCTTTGGTGCGTTGTGTCCTATTGGTGCATGTGGTCCACGGCGGGATCTCATGGCAAAACGCATAATTTGCCTTTTGACGAAGATAAACAGCAACACAAACACCTAAATACAATGTGAGATAATGCATGTAATTAAATCCTTATCAAACATAAATCGATCATTAATTATGCATAAATAGGTGCACTTACCAAGCTCCCATAAGTCATAACCAGCACAACATTTACACCAGATAAAGGGGATGAATCTGCCATGCTTACACCCAGGTGTAAACAATGTAACCTCAAGTCAAATAGCGAGCAACCAAGTTATAAACTTATACTGTACAAATACCTACTGAGACTCAGACGTAAATATCTACTGTATAGATAAAGGGGTGCCATGAGAAAATGCTAGGTAATTGCAACAAAACTACATTTAGTACATGAATTGGCTATACAACGCAAGCAAGTACGCACTTAGCTAGCTATTAGCTGTTTGTGCTAACAGCCGTGACGTTGTGTGACGCGCTACCAGTTTACCGTAATAATCATAAAATATTCCAAGTTCAATGTTTGTGTTAAAGGGCCAATCATATCATAACACTGTCAAAGGTCTGTGCATTTCTTTTTAACAAACTTGGAAAACGCAACTTGTAAGGTACATCAGTGTTTAAATAAAATAATAATTGACCATTGTTTGCTTAATCATTTCGCCATCCGCGGGCCACTTGAAAATGCTAGGAATAATTATAGGCCTCCAGTTCACTGTGGCTTTAAAACTGCAAAATGTTATATTTTTGCAAGAAGCAGTGTTGTCTTAAGTGTTTCATTTATAGTTTGTTTATTTTTAGTTGGCATGCTGCACCTTTAAAACGCAAGCAAATTGAAGAGGTGTATTTTATACACGTGAGTTACTACTGCACACAGATAAAAATATCTGATAGAGTATTTTAACATAATATGTGTCATCACCGCTGTCTTTACATACACACAGCTAAATAGAAATAAAGTGTGGTCACATGGTCTGACTTTGGGCCGTTTCCTTGAAGCTGCGTGAACCACGTGACGCAGCGCTCAGTGGAGGCAGAGGAAAAGAAACAGGTAAATCCACAGTCTCTCGTTTATTGTGAGCGAATCGGCTCCTTCTAATTTTCTCCAATTAGTTATATCAAATTCTAGTTTGGGGTATTTTAACCTGCCACAAGACCGACTTTAAAGCCGAAAGCAAGATCACTTGTCTTTCGGTTGTGTTGCGGTGTCTAAAAACTGAGCCGGTTTGTGGTCAGTGTCGCTTGTATTTATTTTAATTTCTTGGGCCCGGAGGCCTACTTTTCGCCTCGGTCTTTGCTGAATATAGGTCCTAGCTATAAAATATTACACCGGCTAAATGAATAGTGATGTTGCTGGGTGATTGTGGAGTTTGTGTATATGCTAATCTAAAGTAGCAAACTAGCTTTACCCACCGAGCTAACTGCGTTGGCTTGTTGCGTTAGCATTTGGCTAACAGTCGTTAGCTGACACCTAGTGGCACCGGGTAAAATGGGCGTTTTGTGTCAAGTGAGTCAAGAAAGCATCGCTTCCTGATCTCCAACCTATTAGTTGGCTTACTTGATGTCCAATTGGTTTGCTCTGATATCAGACGCTAATAAATAGGTGCAGAATATTTAATTTTTATGTTGCTAGTTAGCCTAGGCTGGTAAAGTTAGCCTCGCTGTCGCCATGAGGTGAAGCCGTAGAGCGGAAGCTTGCAGAGACTTGGAGGCTGGTGGTTTCCCCTAACCCTTCGTCGAGTTGGTTAGCATTTTGGCCATGTGGCTGCTAGTGGCATTAGCGTTAGATCTGTTGGTCAGGGCCTTTTCTGGAGGCTTGGTTGTCTTGTGCAGTACAAACAGTTTTACGTAACCTTTGAGCGATTAATGAGTCCCTGTCGATACGGTTGACGTGAATAATTTGGTATTGAATATGTTGGCCTATCTCTGTTTTCCAAGTGTTTTAACCATCAATGTTATAATTGGTCATAATTTTTTTTAAAAAGCACGCTATTTCGGAGAAAATGTAGGTCGTGTCTTGTGTGAGGATGAGAGTAGGTTAGGCCTGCGTTGTGCACTAGTATAAGTCTTGTGTATGCACTACTATAGCTATCAGTACTCACTTCCCGGTCAAACCCGCGGGCAGCTATCTCTCTGTAGGCGTTGTATTCAAAATGGCCAGCAGCAGTCTTAAACACATTAACTTTAACCCAATAAACAAGAGTAAAGAAACTTTAACACAATCTATGTACTTGGTATTTGTTCTTGACATATGTAGGTCACATGTCTAATGTATCTTTATTTTTCACAGGTGTTATTTCTTTGTAAATACTGTTATTTGTATATACTGTAAAAAATGACGTCCATGGGCGGGAGCCGAGCCCGGGGCAGCTGGGAGCAGACACAAGGGCAGACACAGAGCCAGACACAGCACAAGCAGAGGCCTCAGGTACTGCACTGATATTATGATCCATCACTTGGATTAGACCAGATTTGTCAACCTCAATTTCACTTGATAAGTGTAATCTGGAAGTTGGAACTAATAATATTGTTAGTTGACTAGCTTAATTAAATCTCAAACAATCTGGTAATCTGTTCTCCAATGCATTTGCTATAGAGGGGTTGAATATATCAAAATAACAAATGTTCAAACAGTTCTTCTGCATGAAAACCGGGAAAACATTTTATTAAAGCTTCTTATTCATTTTACTGGGCAAAATTGACATTGGCATGTACGTGTTAAACAAACAGTCATTTTGAAAGGGATTTCAAATATTTACAAGACAATATAGTACTGTTAATGTTGCAGATCTCAAAGATATGACCATTTTGTTCAAGACTAAGTCAAAACAAATGCCTCATGTTTTTTTTTTTTTTTAAAACAGGCCACCGCAGAGCAGATCCGACTTGCACAGATGATTTCAGACCACAATGATGCAGACTTTGAAGAAAAGGTCAAACAGGTGAGAAACACATCCTGTAGTCCCCACTTAACTGTGACTCAATCTTTTTGTTTTAATTTCTTTAACACCTTTTTAAATGCATCTTGGATAATTCATAGTGTCTTTAGCATTGTATCTTAGACAGCTAGGATGATGGTGGCTTATTCTAATGAGACTAAAGTTGTCAGTGTGAGACCACTAGATATTGAAACAACCCTTCCCCCTTGTTTACAGTCTATCTACTAATAAAAAATGTATGTAGAAAAAATATCAAAGGCTCTTGCATAAATTTAGATTGTATAAATGGGTTAAATGTTGCATTGCTTAAAGTCAGGTAAAAAAAATAATTTATCTCTGAGGGTGTATTTATGGCCTATTTTCTAAGGTGTGCTTATAGGAGTTTGTCATTCCTCTTTTCAGCTGATTGACATCACAGGCAAGGACCAGGATGAGTCTATGATTGCACTGCACGATTGCAACGGCGATGTCAACAGAGCCATTAATGTTTTGTTGGAGGGTAGCCCAGACACTGTGAGTATTGGCTTTGTGTTGTGAGCACCAGCTTCTGTAGCAATTGGGTTCTTCATAGATTAGTTACAAATGACAGGGGCTCCATGAGGTAGCGTCAACATTATGAGAGATTCAAGGCTCCTTATACATACAATACAGTCAATTAAAGGTCCAGGTAAAAGTGACAGGACCATATTTAATAGTGGTAAATCTTGATCAGATGTTCATTTACGCTTTTAATATAAAAATCAATAGGCAGTTGGAGCATTATAAAATATAAAGGATATTCAGTGTTTACTTATTGATTTCACAGTACATTTGTACAAAATGTTACACTGTCTCTCTCCCCCTAAGGACTCCTGGGAAATGGTGGGGAAGAAGAAAGGAGTGTCAGGTCAGAAGGAGACCAGCCAAGCCGAGATCGGAGAGGAAGGAAAAGAGAACCGGGAGAAGGGAGGAGAGAAAGATGTAGCACGTCGCCGAGGTGGAGCTCCGCGTAAGGGCCGTGGAGCCAGCAGGGGCCGAGAGTGTAAGTGCTAATCTTTGCCTGTTTTGTGAAATATGGGATTTGATCTGAATGATTTACTTTAATCTACCATCTTGTACATGGCACTTTGTGTTATGTACTATCTTCTGCTGGATTTTATTGGCTTTTCTCCTAATGGGACTGAGTAAAGCTGCCTGCTTTTAATGCACTGGTGGCATGCTTTTCCAAAGAGGGGCTGTTGCATTAAAAGGTTTCACGTGGAGTAGTGGCCAAATAGCTTGTCTGGGAGCTCTTTATCTACAGCGTCATTTACCAGTCCACTTTGGCTGGTCCACTTTGGCAAATGTAAACTATATCGGCAGTGACGAGGATGCATTAGTGACAAGTAGTTATAGTGTATCTTTAATCCAGTACAATAATATTCCTAGAAGTGATAGTTATAGCACCTGACTGGTTTTTGAAGTGTTTTGTCTTTACCACTTTTTAGAACTAGTCAAAGTGAAAGCTTCATCAGCTTCCTGCTGCTTGTTAAGGGGACACATCAGCAAAATAATTGTGATATATTAGCATGCACTTGTGTCTTAAGTTGTATTGCTTGGTCTTGAGGAAAACAATCTTGAGTTATGGTGTTCTGTTTGCCAGATATTTAAATATTTGGCCACTGTGGAATCAGAAAGCTCAAAGATGCAACATCCAACTGTTGAATTTAATGCAAACTTGCATTGGATTGTCATTTATCTATTGATTACTATATAATTTGTAATGTAAATTTGTGGTATGATTTGTGTTTTCTCTGTGGTAGTGTGCCCCATAAGCGACATTTACAAATATCTGTCAAACCAGGCACATGTGGTCTATAAATGAGGCGTTGGGCTTCCCTGTTTAATATCAAGAAACCATCAAAATAAATTTGAGTATTACTTTAATGATTTTTGAGGCTTCATATTTTGAGGGAAAGTTACATAGTGTTGCTTTAGTAACATTTGTTGTCCTCAAGGGAACTGTAACTATCAGTATGAAGAAAAGTTGTAAAGAAAATCTTTTACGTTTTGTAAATTGATAAAAAAATAGTTAAATTTTATTTTTAAAGCTCTTGTTTCTAATATCATGCAGCTGTAATGTTCCTTTTAGCACGGACAATAACCTGAATTCAATAGATGCAACCCTTGTCCTTTAAGCCGAAAAAAAAAAATGTGACTGTAACACTGGTGAATGGAAGCTTCATGTTAGTCGCTTTAGATAAAAGCGTCTGCTAAATGACTAAATGTATGATTTAACTATTTTGTATTTCTAACTTGCTGTAGTTCGGGGTCAGGAGAATGGCCTGGATGGAGGAAAGGCTGGAGTAGTTGGAAGAGGAGCAGAACGCGGCCGGAGAGGAAGAGGCAGAGGACGAGGGACTGTTGGTAAGTTTTATTTTATTTTTTTTACTTTTTGAAGCAGTTTAAACTGCTGTTTTTGTGTTTAATTGGGGGGGGGGATTATTTATTTGTTTTGGCAGGACCATCTGGACGGCGAGGAGGCAGATTTTCGGCGCAGGGCATGGGGTAAGGGAACACCTGCATTGCCTAAAACCAGAAGGCCTTTTGTTTCATTTTTACTTGTTGCCATGGTCACTGAAAAAGCAGGACCCAAGCCTATTGTTAAGCTTTAATCCCAAGGAAAGGGCAAGCCAACTGAAATGTATGGTGTGCCTTAGACAGTCTATATGCTGATGCCTAAAGTATCTGCACTTTGCCATCTCAATTTACAAGTAACGAGTTAACGGCTTGTAGTGGCTTTTCTGCAGGGGTGTGACAACAGAGGAAGTTCTGTTCCAAGTATGATGCATTTTTAGAAGAATAACACCATATGCCTATAATTTGTTTGTATTATTCATAGGTATGTGTATTTATCTTTGGCAGAAGCAGTGTAGCTTGAAAGTCACAATTGACTTACTGCTTTAGACATTTTTACTAGACCAAGAAAGTATGGCACCTTTTTGTTAACTTGTATACAGTATGGTTAAATATGTTCATGGCTCTGAGGTGGTGTTAATTTGTGTCTGCTGTAAGCATTTTGTGTGTGGAACTAGACTTTTATTTCTGTTATAACTAAACTAAGTTTCCTTAAATTGTTGGGGCTTTTAGAACCAGAGCTAGTTTGGCCATTTTTTTAATCCGTCAAACACTAGGCAACAGGTTTTGTAATTGTGTCTCTGCTTGTTGCTAGTTGGCACAGTTTAACAGCTCTGCTTTGGTCTTTGTTTGAAATTAAAAAATGCATGGCTTTTAAGGAGACAACCTCATAGCATTTTGTATATTTAAAGACTTATGCCAAAGATGATTAAGGGTTGTTTGTGTACAATGCTTCAATGGCTGGTAAAACATCACACACAGAATAAATAATCGCAATCAAATCAGTGTACACATAATATGTACAGTTGAGCTGTGCCCTGACAATACTAAAAGCATATTTTCTGTCTTGTTCTGTACTACCTGATGGCGAAGGCAAACTGAAGACATTACACTGAATGCAACTGCGCTGGACTGTGGTCTGACAAAGAAAAAGTGTGGTTCTACTTTTCCTTTGCTAGGCTTCTTGTAATTGTTACCATTATTTTCCTTCTAAAGCCAGATTGATAAGGGGCCCTCATATGATATTGCAGGAGGTGAAAGGTGAGTGTGTCTGGTGTGGCTTTTTGCTTTTTATTTAATTTTTCATTTTTATCCAATCGAACCACAGCTTATTTGAATCTGAATGTTATGTTTGATTGTAATATTTTTATGCAAGTCTGCAGAAATGTTAAAGTGCAACACTGGAAAAAGGACACAACTTTTTTTTACATCAAAGCAATATATAAAATGCAAACTAATATACAAACAGTATCAGTATGTAGCTGCTTGATTTCCATTGTACACCCTTTTGAGACAATGATTTTGTTGTCTGGCTTTAAACTTGATCACATATCTCAATTGAGGGAAAAAAAAAGGTTTATTACAGCCTTTGTAGTAAATAATGCATCTGTTTCCACAGTGCATAGTGCAGAACAAAAAACACTAAACCAGGGATAGTGTGGACGACTGACTTGCATTTGGTGGTTTAGGATCTTTTGTGTTGGCTTTAAGCTGTGGTTCATGTTTGTCTTTCTTTTTGTTTGTAATCTGTTTATAATTATGTTCCATCAAATTATAATTCCATCCTTTTAAAATCTTTTTTTTCCAGAACATTTAACCCTGCTGACTATGCTGAGACGGCCCAGACAGATGAAAACTATGGAGGAGGCAGCACCTGGAACAACACGGGCAACATGGAGATGGAAGAAGGAGCTAGTATGTTGTTCTAAACTATTATCGTCTCTTAAGATGAGTTAGGCTCGTCACTGAATAATCTTTCTATCAGATCAGTGTCATTTTATTTCATAACCACGAAAGTCTATTCATAGCTTAAGCCTAGTGATTGTGAGGTGTGTGTGTATAATGAACTAGAAATGTTATAGTTGAATGTCTGTTCTCAATTGATTTATTAAAGCAATATCTCTTTAATTTTAGGGTTGGAGTACTCTGCAGGAGAGGGAACAAATTACCAGCCCAAGTTTGACTCTGCTCCAGGTAAGCATTTACATGCTTAAAGGACTTATTTATTAAAACTTTCTTTTGCACATCTTGATTGTTTTCTGGCTCACAGGTGCCTGGAGGACTCCCACAGAAGAGTGGGGAACTGAGGACTGGAATGAAGATGTGGGTATCTTTCATTTGACCACAAAGAAGATTTTAGCTTTGCTTGGCACTTAACACAGCTAATACTAATTTAAGATGAGATAATTTCTAAGTTTCTCTTCTCATGTAGCTTTCAGAGACCAAGATATTCACAGCTTCCAGTGTGGCATCTGTGCCTCTTCCTCAAGAGAGTGTGACCATTACTAAAGGACAAAGGTGGGTCACTCATTTACTTATGCTTGGTTTGAGTTGTCACAGCTGATTACTATCACTATCATATCAGTTTAACCAGCATATTAAACAAGAAGCCTATCCACAACAGATCTTTGTGGTGTAATTTCTCTACTGTTAGGGTGAATGCTCTCTGTAACAAATATCAGTTTAAAGTTTCTTGTGCTTCTGCAAAAAACATGCAACATCTGCTGAACTGTGACAAACTCAGCCATTGTTTACTGTAATAATTTTAGTCAAACTCTATAGTCAGTCTTTTTCACTCATGTACACTGTTGCCTGCTTGATACAGGATTGACCTCGCAGTGCTCCTAGGGAAGACTCCACCATCCTCGTCCACAGAGACTGAGAATCCGCCCATGGAACCCCCCCAACTCCCTTCTCTGTCCCAGTCACTGGTTTTCAGCAACTCTAAGCAAGGGGTGCCACTCTCCCAAGCATCCTCAACAGCCCCATACTCCCAGCACAGCATGGTAAGACAACTCTGCAATTTAAACACAAATTTCTGCAACATCATTGACTAACCATGACCAAACAAAAGATGAGACACAATTTTTTTTTAACATTGCAGGTCAGCATGCTGGGCAAAAGCTTTGGGGATGTAGGGGACCCTAAAGGAGGAAGCACAGGGACCACAGGCTCCCAGTTCCTAGAGCAGTATAAAACTGCTCAGGCACTGGCACAGCTGGCTGCACAGCACTCCCAGACTGGACCTCCTAACACCAACCCTACATCCTGGGACACCAATGCCTCACTGGGACAGTATGGTGAGAGGATAGTTTATTGATGTTATTGTGACTGCAGCTTTATGTGGCATTATGTCAATGAACAATTGGTGACTAATGGTCCATCCACAAAAGTAATAAGACAAGAGTAAGACCGACAAGATCTCTTCAAATGCAAACTTAAAAAGGCAGCTCTAAACCCAATGTTATGCCTAGAATCATCACATTCTTGGGTTAATTCAACCAGCAGATACATTTCTGACTTTTTGTAATACAGATTGTGTTGTGTGCCATGTACATTTCCTCAACATCTGCAGATTATCAGAAAATCATTATATGCCATTTGCAGTTTTTGTAAACTAGCTTTTTCTGTAGTTGGAGCATACACCAGATTTCCTATTTAATACAAGTCCTTTCCTCATAGTAATAAAACAACTACAAGTATTATGGTAAACCTCTAGCAAATATAATGATAATAATAATAATAATAATAATAATAATAATAATAATAATAATAATAATAATAATAATAATACATTTTCGTTAAGTGCCTTTCTAGGAACCCATGGTCACTTTGCAGAGCTCATAGGACAGTATAAATATATAGATTAAAATAATCTATTTAAATGGACAGGGTGGTTCAAGTATAATGATTTAACAAGATTACTGTAGTCTATATTGTACTAACTTAAAGTGCTCTCTTAATATTTATTTCAGATATGAAGCCCCAGCCTGATTCTGCGGTGCATACGCCCTTTACAAAGCGACAGTCGTACCAGACTGCCACATCAACCTCGTCCATGTTGGATGTTTTCCTGCAGGACAAAGGCCTGCCTCCCTCTTCCTCCGTCTCCTCGTCACCTTCCTTGCCCCAACAAACCACATCCTCACCACATATGGCACCTCCACCGGCTTCCTCGCTTCCCAAAATGGCAGCAGTCCAGTCTTTAGGTCAACAGGTCTCTCCCAGTTCCTCTGATGCACAGGGTTCAAGTCCACTGCCCTTACAACAGCATAAAATTAAACAGCAAAAGAAAAGGGTGGCTATCACTACAAAGGTAAACTGTCATCACAACCAAGTTTACCACTTAGATTAACTGATTTAATGTCTATGTGAAGTAGGCATGGGACAGTTACTACTTTTAAAGTATACTGTGGTTTCAAAATGTCATTTTGGAAAAAACACTAATGCTATTGTTACAAATACAACACCCTTAATCTATATTAAATGCATTATGAGTTGTTTCCACATCATTGTGATATTGTTCCTCTAGGTCATTATGTGACAATTTATTTTCGTCCTGTGCCTGGTCTGAACACAACTCGGTCTGGAGTCAAAATTTATACCACACTTCTCAAGATTTTCGGTCTAATCTCTAAATGCCCATAACCTGCAGATTCCAGCCATGGCAGTGGAGATGCCTGGGACAACGGACATCTCGGGGCTAAATCTTCAGTTTGGAGCTTTGCAGTTTGGGTCTGAACCAGTGCTACCAGAGTACGAGTCCACACCGACCACCACGACACCAGCCAACCAAGTTCAGAACAGTCTCTACACTGGCCCAAACAGGTTGGTACAATGTACTACTTCTGCAATATTTGCAATGCATGGTGGCAGTGGTTAGTTAGGGGTTAGCTCCTGCCTCATAGCAACAGAGTCGTTGGCTTGATCTCTGCCTTCCTCCTAAAGACTTGAATGTAAAGGTGAACTGGTGAATCTGAAGTGCCCAGTATTATGTAAAACCATGTAAGTCCAACTCACTAGATTCCCTTTGAGGTGACAAAGCAGTATTGGACAAGATGAACAGAGCAATAAAAAATGTATGACATAATTATTTTCATCTCGGTCTGCAGTGAGTCAACTACAGCTCTTTCCAACACCAGCCAAATGGATCTTTATGACCAGAGGCCCCCTCAGACACGACGCTACCCTCCCTCGGTCTCCTCCTCCCCTCAAAAAGAGATGCAGTCCAAGGTTGGATTTATTCCCCTTTTTTATGGCTGACTTTTTAAAAAGTTGACTGAACTGTC
Source organism: Perccottus glenii (assembly GCA_024416835.2). Classification (NCBI taxonomy): domain Eukaryota; kingdom Metazoa; phylum Chordata; class Actinopteri; order Gobiiformes; family Odontobutidae; genus Perccottus; species Perccottus glenii. Next base: position 9,680,320 of record CM044562.2, read on the forward strand.
CTTTGTAAACACTGGCTATATGGTGTCAAGTGTTTGTCTGATGCCCAGTGCCATTTAACTTGTCACTGAGCGCCCCTTCATTCTTTGTTTTACAGAATGGCTTCAGTGCAATGCAAGCAACACAATCGGGGGAAGGTGAGTATAAATTTATTGAGTATTTTTTTATATGATTTGTTGAAGTATTTTAGACATTTTACACAAAATAAAAAAGTAAATCTTGAGTTTTTGCCCTCTCTAAGCTGCAGCAGGCCCTGCGTTAAAATCCACCCCTGATTCGGTTGCACCCGCATCGGTCTCCAACATGGGGACTTTAACAGACAACGGTTCAGGCCCAGCCTCCATGCTGACTTCCTCCAATCAAACTTCACTTAGTGCTTTGGGGCACAATGAAGACCTGCCTCCAAGCACTCATCCTCCTCCTCAACACAATAAGTGAGATTTGGTAACTTGACTAACATTAGTGATCAAGATAAAAGTGTAACCAAACTTTCTCCACAGTTCTGTCCCTTCACAACAGAACAGCCTTGGACCATCATCAGTAAGGACGTCTAACTCGGGTCTTTTGGTGAGATATTGTTTGATTAAACGCATGTTTTACACACACAAATGTCTGTACATTTTTATGTGTAGTACTGTATGTCTTTGCCTTACTACACGCACACTAGATCTCACCTGGCCCTTGTCATTGCAGCATCCCAGTGTAGACGGCGACTCAAGTCTACATTCCTCCTCCTTCCCTTCCTCTGTGCCGTCTTCATCCGTACCCTCCTCTTCATCTGTGGCGGCCGCAGCCCAGGTGTCATTAGGTGGGCCCCAGGCTTCCTCTGTGGGCCCGGCCACAGTCTCAGCCCCCTCTGGTCTTTGTCCAGTGAGCAGTCTGGCCATGGGCCTCAACACTGTGTCCATGGTGTCCCTACTGCACCTGCAGCGGTTTCAGTCTCCACAGTGGTCTCCAACATTCCCTCGTCGGCTGCTCCCTCACGTGGCTCTGCAGCGTCCTCAGGTTAGACAAAAGCACAGACTGCAGAAAACACTTGCTACAAGATTCCTACGTGCAAATGTAAAATTTCTACCTCACCGCAGATGTAGATTCAAGATAGACTTTATTGGTCCACAAGGGGAAACTAGTCTTGCTCTTTCAGATAACATAACCCTCAAGTTTTATTTATCTGCCATTCATAGTTGTATTTAAAAGCAACAAACAGGATATAATTTAATTTGATAATTTGGCCTTTTATCTAAGACACTACAGGATCTATATCTTGAGCATAATCAGTGAGGTTAGGGTGGCTCATCTTGTACCATTTCCTCAAACACTCTTGTTTTTCATCTTGGATGACATGTAGTTTTTCTTCTGTTTGTGAGCAGTATGAGAAAAATGCATATCATGATGTTAATGCAGCTGGGGGGTTTAGTTGGATGCAATCAAGTGACTGATATCTGTTTTCGGAAACTAGAAAACATCCTGTCTTTTTAAAAGAATTTTAGTCACAATTCTGTTGAGCTTTTACGTTTTTTTTTTTTACTTTTATTACAGGAAAAGCACCTCCCAACTTGCCACCTGGCGTGCCCCCTCTACTGCCCAACCCATACATCATGGCCCCTGGACTACTGCACGCCTACCCAGTGAGTTTCTGGGTGACAATAAGTCTGATAATGGAGTTTCGTCGATTGTAATAAAAAATGTGTTTTTTGTTTGCAGCCTCAGGTGTATGGCTATGACGACCTACAGATGCTGCAGACAAGAATACCATTGGTGAGTGTCTTCTTTGGTAGCTTATTTTGGTATTTTATTTGTCCCATGATTTATAATTGTGTGTTTTTAAATGTTTTTTTTTTTGTTTTTAGGATTATTACAGCATTCCATTTCCAACACCAACAACAGCACTGACTGGCAGAGACGGCAGCTTGACAAGCAACCCTTATTCAGGTGAGACCTCCACACTCTCATAAGCTTATGCTGTCAATACTTCAAGCAACTGCAACTTAAAGACGGGCTTCATAGAACATTTTGGAAAACAAACATGACCTCCTGCTCATTCCTGTCCGAATGCTAATCGTTTAAGTAACTGTTAAATGCTGGTTACGCTGGCTCAAAGCTACACAGGTGTGGAATTAAAGTGATTACCAATGTGAAAGGAATCATCTAATTATCATATTATGCACATAGTTTTAACATGATAAACGTGACGCCAAGAAAGGATGTTTACTAACCACAAATAATTCTTTGTGTTCTTCCTGTGTGACGACAAAAGGGGTTTAGTCTGTTCAGCTATTTATCATTTTGCGTCTACAGGTGACTTGTCAAAGTTTGGACGCGGTGATGCCTCTTCACCGGCTCCAGCCACCACATTAGCTCAAACCCAACAGAACCAGACCCAGACTCATCACACAACACAACAGCCTTTCTTAAACCCTGCACTGCCGCCTGGATACAGCTACACGAGCCTCCCGTACTACACTGGCATGCCCGGCCTGCCTAGTACCTTTCAGTACGGACCTGCTGTGTTTCCGGTGAGAAATGACATTAGCGAGCTCTACAACTCTTAAACATAAAACACTACCCTGCTCCTTCCTGCCTAGATATAATAATTCCACTCTGAATTCCCCAGGTGGCCCCTACCTCGTCAAAGCAGCACGGTGTGAATGTCGGCGTCAATGCTTCAGCCACACCCTTTCAACAAGCTGGTGGCTATGGTTCACATGGATACAACACTGGTAAGGCATTAAATAATGAAACAGATGTTTCAGTGTTTACAGGCCATACATATGTTTTAAAGGGGGGGTAGTGTAGTGGGGTTATTAACAGAGCTATAAAAAGGAATTTCTGAAAGTCTTAACAGAAGAAATGTGTATCGGTCCAAAACTAAATGGTCGCTGACTTATTTATGCACCAGAAACACTGAAGACATCACCTGGGTGTAGAAATGTTTTACTGTAGTTTGAAGTAAAATTGCACTGTAATACTTTTACAATGGGGCTTTGTTTGGTGCCAATCTTTATATCGCTCATACAACCCCACTTCAAAAAAACAAACTATGAAACGGTAAATGTAATGGTACATTTTACAAAAGTAACAATAATGTGTGGCTCAAACTATCTTCCAAAAAAAATTAAAGGTTTCAATGGCCCCTATTGTGTAAGTGGATTTATATTTTATACACATTATACAGTGGCAAGAAAAAGTATGTGAAACTTTTGGAATTTCATGGTTTTTCTGAATAAATCTGTATTAAAACGATCTGATCTTCATCTAAGTCAATGGTATTGACAAACAATGTCTAAATAATTTCACTAAAAATAGTCTTTAGTGCTTGTTGGAAAAAGTATGTGAACCCTTGAGTTAATGACCTCAAAGCTTGGAGAACACGCTTATGTGAGCCATGTCTCGCTTTCAAAGGAGCTACGTTCAAGCATAAAGCTGGAAAGGGTTACACAGTTATTTCAAAGACTGTAGAAATTCACCAGCCTACAGTTCGGCAAGCAGTTTTGGCCAGCTACAAATGGAGACACTTTGGGACTGTTGCTACTCTACCAAGAAGTGGGCGCCCAGTCAAAATGACACTAAGAGCACAACAAAGACACATTAATGAGGAAAAAACAACCCTGAATGACAGCCAAAGATTTGAAGGCATCATTGGAACTTGCTGACATCTCTGTTCATGAGTCTACAATACTTAAAACGCTGAACAAGCAGGGTATCCACGGCAGGACACCACAGAGGAAGCCACTGCACTAAAAAGAACATTGCTGCACGCCTGAAGTTTGCAAAAGAGCACACTAACACTCCACAGCACTATTGGCAAAATGTTTTGTGGACCTTTTTGAAACTAAGATTGTTTAGAATAATGTGAGGATGTCTGTACGTCAGCTGAAACTGTGTGGAAGGTGGGTGAAGTTACAGGACAACAACTCAAAACACCGGAGCAAGTCCACAACAGAATGGCTTCAGAAAAAACTAAATCTGCCTTTTGGAGAGGCCATGTCAGAGCCCAGACCTCAACCCAATAGAGATGCTATGGATTGACTTGAAGAGGGTCATACACATGAGACGTCCAAGAAATTAGAAACTACTCACTGCATCGGTTAGGGTTAAATAACTTGTTGCAGCTGAAACATGATCATCCATGCAGTAATATATCTAATGGGAGGCTCTTACCTGCTTGCTTAGTTAAATCCAGGTGGTGACTTTTCTTATTTTTCTTTTTTTTTTTTTTTTTTTTTTCCCCAAGACAGGCAGCGTATTGTCTTGCAGTTCAGGGAAGTTTGTTTACTCTTTTTAATCGTTTAACCAAGTATAACAACATTAGATTAATATTTACAGTAGTTGGAAAACTTATTATTACTGAAAGATGTTAGACTGCAACTCCTTTCTGTGCACATGGCTTCCTTTGCCCTTTTCACAAAATCATGTTTTAAGCAGGGCTTCTACAAATGACAAACGCATCCATTTTCTTTTGTTACAGTCAGTGTTTCTCTCCTGACAATCTTTTGTAGTGATACCCATTTTCTTTTAATGCTTAAGTTTATCACTCTTGGCTCACAGTCTGTTCACCACTTTGTTCTAAGCTGCTGCTTCCTGCTGTCATCACCTCAAGCACTCTTCACTTGTTTCAGCACCCGCCCCCCTCACCCCCCTCCCCTCTCTCCTCCGACTTGGGTCATATAGTACTTGCAAATAACTTTATTAAACGTTTTACATCCTACTGTACCACATGGGCAAACATTGTCACACCAGATGAAAAATTTGGTTTAGCAGCACGAGTGTCAGTTTTACAAAAGTGTATCATAACTCGACACCTTCTCTATTGTCACAATTCAATAATGCTGACCATGTGGTACGCAGTTGTTTGCAAATGCTATCTGAGGCAGGTCTGCCCCTGCCTGGTGTGTCTAACGCTGTGGGCTGTGGCTGTGTGTTGACTGTTGCAGGCTATGAGGATGTGGGCCAGCCTTCAGGGAGTGGGGATTTCTGTAAAGGCGGATACGGCACTGCCGTCGCCGCTGCTGCCTCTGCACAAAACAAGTCAACCAGCTCAGTCACCGGGCCTGGAGTCGGTGAGTCCTGTCACATGCCAATAACAAGCACCTTTCCCTCCCGTCTTCTCCTTGTGTTGACACCCATCCTGCTCTGTCTGTTTGCTGTCGTTCCCTCTCCTCATTGCTGATGAGCTACAACTGTATGACGTCCTGGGACACTACACTCTGTTATCTCTCATTTATTCTTGTCTAGTGCGGCTCCTCATATTAAACTGTTACCCTCTTATGAGCTTTACAATAATGAACATTGATCATCATTTTGTTAGTAAAGGGTGCAGTATTCACACCTCAAACATTGAATGAGCCTCATGTATGTTTTGACCTATCAGGAAGTGACCTCGAGTGATGGGACAAATGCTGTACTGTTTTAAGATTTATTATCCTGCAGGGAAAATCCATATGCACTACTGTTGTTGAATATTTCTTTAAGTTTCACTTTGAAAGGCTGCATAGTTGATGGCTCGCTCTGATTAGTTTGGTCACATTTTGTCATTCTCTCTGTGGTGCTTGCTTTTCACTTTTGTTTCTGCAGGAGTCATAGACTTGTCTGTGTGTAAACTAAGTTTAAGCTCATGAGATGAATTCAAATTAATAATAGCACTGATAACAAACTAAGCTTGTACAACCAAATCCATTATTACTGTGTTATTGTAAGCTGTTTTTTTAAATTTAAGTCAGTCTCGCTGATTAAAGACAAAGTAACGCCAATGAAAATGTCCCAAAATGTTTTGCTCACAATTTGACTTTGTTTCCATGGCGATACTAGAGGTTGGTCTGTGCCAGTAAGAGCAGGCACAGACAAATGTTACCTTTCTTTTAAGGTGGTGTGGTCCTGATCAAGCTGCTGTATCACTTTTGTCACCCTCTGCCCATCTACCCACCTCAACCCTCTTTCTTTGGACGAGACTCAGATTTATGGTTTTAAAATGTCTCTGGGTTAAAGACAAAGTACTGTACCTACACAGTTGTTTTAGATGAGTCCGTAATTTATTATTATTATTATTATTATTAGACCTGTCCTACTGTTTCTTTATGCAGGAGTTTCTGTGACATCAAGCAACACAGGGGTACCAGATATTTCAGGGTCCGTTTACACAAAGACACAGGTAAATAATCTGTCTTTGGTTAAAATGACCAATCCATTTAAATAAGATGACTTAGAAAAACTAACAATGGTCCACATCTTCCCTTTCTGCTGTAGTCTTTTGAGAAGCAGGGTTTCCATGCCGGCACGCCAGCGGCTTCATTTAGCTTGCCCTCTGCCCTGGGGAGTGGGGGACCGATCAACCCACCGGCTGCTGCTGGCTACGCCCCGGCCCCCTTCATGCACATCTTGGCACCACACCAACAGGCTCATTCTCAAATACTGCACCACCACCTGCAGCAGGACGGACAGGTAGAGTCCTAACTGAGGTTTAGTCTCAAAGCGTTTGGAAAGTTGGCAGTATACATGGGGAACTAAGCATTTTCATACACGCAATGCGAAGGGACATCATTGTGCACATCTGTTAGACATTTATTATTATTATTATTATTATTATTATTATTGTCTTTAGTTTTTGAGGCTTTGATTGCTTTATTTTGACACCTACATTTTGTCTCCTTACAAGAGTGGCACTGGACAACGCAGCCAGAATGCCAGTATTCAGCAGAAGTCTCAGATCAACAAATCTGCATATAGCAGCTACAACTGGGGGGCAAACTAACCAACTGTTGGCACCCCATACTGAAGACGAGCTTTGAATCCCTCTGCAAACAGTCTCCACATGTAAACTCCCTCTCTCTCCTGCAGAGATTTCCTCCCAGTCTCTTGGCCCAGCACTCCACCGCTCTGGTCCTGGTCAGAGCAGGTGCTGTCCTCAGAGAAGCAGCACTGTAATGATGCGTGGGTGGGAGGGAGGGAAGATGGGAGCTAAATGTTTAGCAAGTAACACCATCAAAAGGTGAAATTATGAGTGTTGGGAATTTGTATCGTGTTAATCCTACAGCCCCTTTTGCTTTCACTTGTATGTAACATACAACTGTTTTCTAAAAGAATGAGTGTTTCCTGTATGGTCTTTTCAGTTGTCTTTCTTCCCCTTTCTTTCTTGCTGAGAGGGATGAAGTTATATGTGAAGGTGGGGGGACAGGCTGGCTTTGTATTTCTCACCCTCGACTCCCCACTGATTCATTTTTGAGGAAACCTATCCCAAAAAAGTTTAAACTCAATTTGATTAATTGCTGTTAATTTTTATGCAATTTTAAGTTTCTTTAAATTGGTAGAGTTGTAAGCTTATTTTTTACCAAATATAGATATATTATATATATAGACATATAAGCAAGCTCATTGGCTCTGTCTGAGCGCAGTATGTTTGTCATGTGATTGCGTGCATGTTTGTACATGAAGGGGCCGTGGTTGTGTACTGTGGCTTGATTTTTGCCAACCACAGGGTTTTTCATGGTGTAAATTTGTTTTTCCATTATTCTACCCTTGTACAGTAATTGTTCCCATAAACTCTTATAAATATGTTGCTTCAAGCTCCTGCCTGTTATGCAAGAAATGCTTAGAATGATTTCCAAGGCCAATGTATCTCTGCCTTCCATGCATTTTGATTGAGCCCCTCACCTCTGCTCTACGGCCTGTCCCCGACACAGAGAAACTGCAAAGAATTACTGATGAACTGAATTGTACTGTTTTTTGTTTTGTTTCGTTTTTTTTCTTTTGTCAGTGACTTGTTTTTCTTTTGTACTGTGCGTTTTAAAAAAAATTTAAACGGATAAACTTGTCTTGTACATATATAAAAAAAGCAAGTACTGTAGTTCCTGTTTCTCAATGGCTTTCTCCTTTCCCTTCAAAAATCCTTGCAGACTTGTTAGCTTTTTTTGTTTCATATATTTTTTTTATTTTGTAAAAATATATATAAATATTAAGTAAATAAACAATAAAAAGACGTTTTCATCATTTTTGGATGTGAATGTCTTTTAAGAAATTATTTGTTTCATTATGTGGCTTATAAATTAATATTTCTTCCAACCTTTGATGGTTAATATATGCACATATTTTTGGTGTCATTCTGTTCAAATCAAGACTGATGGCAATAAGGTTGTTTAATTTAAACCGGCTTGCTCAAAGATTGTTTAAGTTATATATTGAACATTACCCAAAAATAAATAAATAAAAAAATGTTAGCTACGAAATGTTTTTATCATGAGCCATGTCTATATTAACTACCTACACACATAGCAACCGGATAGCTCAGTTGGTAAGCAGTAGGCTTTACATTTAGTGTACCCAGGTTCGAGTCTACCTTGGAACACTATATATATTTGTTGTTTTCCACGTTTTTGTAATTTATTGATCATGGCATGCTGTCTTATATTTTCCAGTTTTCAGCTCAGTAACCTCAGTTCCTTAATTTAAACCCCATTTGGCTGCTGCATTCACAGTGTTAGCAAACGCTAACGCTAAGTCTGTTAACATATGAATAAAAGCCTCCAAGCACAGACGTCTCACTTTAAGTCCTACCTGTTGCTTTTCACTATCCACTTGTTTATCAGCTGTCCCATAGATTGACACCATCTCCTGCCATCTCCTTTTCCCTTTTCCTTATTTTTTTTATCCATTTTTAAAAATATATATAAATATTAACTGTAAATAAACAATAAAATAACGTTTTCATCATGGATGTGAATGTCTTTTAAGAAATTATTTGTTTCCGATTACTCGTGATATTATATTAATTCTATTTATGGAATCTAATGAGGCGTCTATTGAAGCCTGTTAGTCCTATAAAATGTTATAGTATTGAGGAAATACTGAAATGATTTAGAAACACACAACAGCAGCTAAGCTACATTTAGGAAATACAAAAAAAATAATAATAAATAAATAAAAAGTTTTTTTTTTTTTGTACTATCGCTTTGGCGCCCCCCAAGGTGCTGCGCCCCTATGCGCCGCATATGCTGCATACCCCCTTTTTGCGCCACTGACCATAGTTTATACAAATAACTTTATATAATCCATGGTTGTTGCAGTAATGTCAGCAGTAGCTATTAAAATTTGACTAACTACTCCTTTACTTTCAATTTGTGGTAGTCTTTGCAACAAACAAACCAATATTGTAATCGACACCATATTACTCTGTCTATACCTATTTGAGATCGTGTGCAAATATCTGAGTATTGAACCGCGCACATTTTGGTGTATTACGGTAGTGTGTTGTAAGGTTTCGTCATGCTGAAAAGTCTAGACTCACTTTACGACACTGTTGACATTTGTAGACGTGCTTATTTTACTTGTGCGTTGTTGTTCCGCTAATATTCTGTGTTATGAACTGATTTTTTTGAAGGACTCGCAATAAATGAGCGTTTTTGACTTGTTTCGCGGTTTCTTTGGGTTTCCCGGAGGACATTATCGTGGCCGAAGGTAAGTTTATTATAAAGTCACGTTTACATCTGCCACTCTGAACAGCAGCTAACGTTAAGCTAACGCCACCCCACATGCTAGCTATCTTTGTTTTGTATGTTTTGATATTTTTCAGCGTCGTGTATCGTTTAGCCGTTTCAAGGTCGTAATTAGTTGATTAGTGTTTGTAAGCTGGAACAACCACAGGGGTCCATTATCCAGCAGGAGGTGTAACTAAAATTAGTCAGGTAGGATTAGAAGCGTATGATCCTCTAAAGAGCAACAAAAAACGTTTTAATATCAAAATTGTGTTTTTTTTACTCATCACAGATAATTTAACTATGAGTGCTATTTTATTCAAACTCATATCTCGCCATATCTAGCCTACTGTGCGAAAGTTTTAGGCAGATATGCAGTAAAGTAGCTAAGAGTGCTGTCAGCAATATAGAATTTAACTTTGTTATTAAATAGACACAAAATGATGGGAAAAAAAGTGAGTGAACAGACGAAAAACTTAAACATTGAGAGTGATCCTAGAACAAGGAGGAGTCCTGACGTGATGGTGTAACCCTGATCCCAACATCGTGGAGTCTGGCCTGGTTCTGTCTGGGATCACATGGTGTGGCAGTTCAGTTGTCCTAAAAATTCTACAGTGTGTGCTAGTCTTGCTTTAACACCAACAAAGTTTTTTTCACTTGAACTAACTTGTATATGTATAACTGGACAAATTCAGTCTTCCAGGTATTAGAATGAAGTTTATTATTCCACAAGTTGGTTTAACAGAAGAGTGTGTTTAAGATCTTTTTAACTTTAAGCAGGGTTAATGGTAGTTTATTGGCTATTCCTTTGTTATTATGGCATTTCATTTAAATATTTTTCTTTAATTGTTTAAAAAGTTAGTGTCTACAAGTCTACTGTAATTATCTTCAATACCCCTATCATGTTTTGTGGATGAATCACTCTAGTAAAGACTTAATAAAGCTTTCAAATAAATAGATAAAGAAGAAAAATGTCTAATTAAACTGACTTTTACCAGGGACCCATTCTTTGAAGCTATGACCCACGATGAAGACGAGGAGGATGACGACGATGAGGATGATTTTTACCACGACAGTTTTCGCGGAGAGCACCAGGATCCCTTTGACAGTGCCTGGAGGTTTGGGTTCAACCTCGGGCCGGACGGGGTGAGGATCCAGGAGTCGCCGCTGTTTGGACAAATCCTGAAGGAGATGGAGGAGATGTTCTCACAACTCGGCCACTGGGACAGACACTCAGACCCTGGATATTTTGGTACTGTATAATAATCTACCCACATCTTTGCATTTTTTTGTGTTATTTGTTGTGGTATTGGTGATTTATTTGTGTCCTGTTGTAGGTGTTCCCAGAATTATGCCTCCTCCTCAGGGCAGAGGGGAAAGTGAGGGCAGAGGATCAAGTGGAAACCCTCTCAGAGATTTTATGCTCAAAGCTCCTGATGAGCCACGACCACAGCGACCTACAGAGTCCAGAGGGGACGCCAGCCCCTCTCACGACTCTCCGTTTCATGGCAGGACACCTTTTTCAAAGGTAAATCAAATAACCCTCTACGGCTTATTCTTCACTGTTTTTGTGTTTCTTACTTTGTTCTATCTTCTTTCAGTTTGGTGTAAAACAAGAGGATAACCGCAAAGAAGACAGAGGTAGGAAAAGAAAAGGCAAATTGCATTACATGCCCTTACGTTTGAATAATTGTTCCCAGTGATAATTTCCCGGTAATGTTACCAGATCTAGACTCTGCTGTGTCTGAGGGAGGCCTGGAACAGATACTAACGCCACCTGCTGGTCAGACCCCAAACCAACCCCGGACCAGGTCATTCTTCCAGTCGGTGACAGTCACTAAAGTAGTCAAACCTGACGGGGTAAGATCATCTTTCTCACTTTCTCCTCTGCCCTGATTTAATGCACTTTTGGCAAATGAACAAGGAAGTGCCAATGAAAGCACTGGAGGTGTGTAACCTTTTAGTAGATATTTGATCAGTAGACAAAAGTGATGCCCAGTTCAAAAGAGTATAAGACAAACAATGTTGAATCCTGCTGTTGTTTGACAGACTGTAGAGGAGCGGCGTACAGTCAGAGATGGACAGGGAAATGAGGAGACCACAGTGACCCGTTCAGGAGGTCCAGACCATGAACCAGTCGGATCAGGTGAGCTCTGGGTGAAAGTCTCTGTAAAGTTGATCTGTCTTTTAATCTTACTTACTCTGATCTTAAACTGCCCTTCTCAGATCTGCGGGACGACTCCTTATTTTCCAAGTTTTTGGGTGGATTTAAATAATTTGCGCTAAATGGTATGAGTTTGTTGAAGTATTTCCCATCTCTAAGAGGAGATATTTATATGTATCGATTGTTTCTTTAAATGTTTACCTCTGTGTGACAACAAAGCTTTTATTTGCCAAAACCCTGCTGCAGCAAAAATCAGGATTTCTGTTCCTGTTGAAGATGGCATTAATGTGAACATGTCTGGACATCGTCAAAACTATGGACATTAAATTCACAATTGCATATATTTTTATACTGCCCTGTAGACCGGTCTGGATGAATGTGAGTGTGCAACAAATCAAATAAAGACACTTAATATATTACGTTTTGGTTGTTTTTGTGTTTTATTTCTGTTAATGCGTGTTAAGCGTCATTGTTCGTCTAGTACAATTTTAAATAAGTTATCTGTGTTTGAAAGTAATTGTCAGTGAGCTGTATCAAACCTACAATAGTTAATGTTGTGCACTTATACAATCTCATGACACACTTTAGACTTTTTATGAAAGAAATTTGCATGGCACATGATTATAGTCCTTCACATTTATGTTCTGACTGGGGGCTCAGTGGTAGAGCGGTCGTCCTTTACAGAAGATAGGCGGTTCGATTTTCGTTATCCCCACAGTTCATACTGTCGTTGTGTCCTTGGGCAAGACACTTAACCCTCCTTGCCTCCAGTGTATGAATGGTTAGAATGTTTAGTGAATGTATTTGGTGATGGTCGGAGAGTCCGTAGGCGCGGAATGGTTGCCACGTCTCTGTCAGTCTGCCGCAGGGCAGCTGTGGCTACAGATGTAGCTTACCACCACCAGTGTGTGACTGTGGAGTGAATGAATAATGGATATGTAAAGCGTCTTTGCATCCCCAGAAAAGCGCTATATAAAATTGATGTAATAACAATAAAAAGTGCATAATGTCTGATAATTATCATGATTATGTGATTTACTGTAATTACTTGTTTTTCTTTTATGATTACTATTTTATATTTTCTTGTATTTCATGTTTGATTACGTGTTTGAGATGGAGGATTAAATAATTGTATTTCTGTTTCCCCTGCCACTGCACCAAGATTTCTGCAAAATAAATAAACATAATTTGGACTTCTTTCCTTCTTTTCCATCTTTTTTTACTTATTTGGGGCCCGCCCCGGAGCCAGACTTTCCTCTCTCCAAACTCTTTCTCTAGCTCTTCATGTAAAAGGCATTCCCAGTCCAGATGAGACACATTTTACAGTAATAGTCTTTTCTGAAGGGCCTCTACTATATTAAACACTAACTGTTATCTAATTTGTTATAACTGAGCTATCATAGGCCTTTGGTTTGTGAACTACTCAAAAAATCATTAAAAGGAACAGACCATAAACTGAGAAGCCATATAAATCTAAATTAGTGTTTGTTATCAAATGTTTTTCAATTTCTTTTTCTTCTCAACTTTATTTTTCAGAGGAATTTTAAAGAGATAGCAACACCACAAAAATAAATCAGTATCAACTAATTAAGGAAATATTTAGCTTCAGTCTGATACAGGTGTTACGGAGAGGCCATGTTTTTTACACCTGAAAGAGAAATGCAACACACACACACAAGAATTCCCCAAAATGCCACCCCTCCTTAATCCAGCCGATTAACCCCTGGACTCTTTCTGATACCATAAAGTGTCTCTGTGTGACGTTGTCTGAGGTACGAAAGGTGAAACTCTTATGTTCAAAGCCCTGTGTTGTGTCTTGTCTGTGACATTCTGGATCCTCAACCGATGACCAACCCTGACACTCAGAGATGGAGAGGCATTTGAGAAAGTACAGGATTAAGAGCCAGCTGGTCCGGGAGTGCTTGGCCGAATGCCTTGGAGTCTACATCCTCATTGTAAGTCTCTTTATTATGAGCTTTGGAAAATGTAATGAGAAAAAAGGTGGTTTTGAGGAAATACATGTTTTTTGTTTTTTTTTTGGTTAAAACTAAGATAAAAAGCAGCCAACAAAGTGTTAATAATATACACTAACAGGTGGGTGTGTCTAAAAGCAATTACATGTTTTCTCTTGTGTTTTGAAAGTTAATGAACCTGCACAAGGACTTTGGCCTGAACAAAAGAAAATAACAGAGGGGTTAGTAAATGAATAAAGGGCAGGAGATGGAATGGTGTGAGACAGTAATGTGGATTTAGTTTAGTACATTACAACACAATACTTTTAGTGACATTAATGATCTTGTTCAGTGTAGCGTACAGTCACCTGTAATTGTTTTTCTTGTTTTCTTCTTTTTAATTACAATGCATTTGCAGCTGTTTGGATGTGGCTCCGTTGCCCAGGTAACGACAACCCAAGAACAAAAGGGACAGTATCTCTCCATTAATCTGGGCTTTGCTTTAGGAGTAACTTTTGGGGTGTTTGTGGCTCGCGGAGTTTCAGGTGAGGCGTACTTTTGTACATTAGTGTTGTTATCAAGACCATTAGTCCAATTCATGACTGAGACCCGAGTGTTTTGAGATCAGGACAAGACCAAGACTGAATGTTCATGTACAAATATATCAGCTGTGTTCTTGGCCAGTCCTTATTTCCAAGTCTCAAGACCTCTGTGTCCAAGACTGAAATCAAACAAAGGTCAAATGAGATGAAACAAGACCAAGACTTTTGAAAAGACCGGTCTCGAGGGCTCCCCTAGTACTACTGATGCTGTTTTTTCTCTTGAAGGTGCTCATCTGAACCCAGCCGTTTCTCTGAGTTTGTGTGTTTTGGGCAGACACTCCTGGATAAAGCTGCCATTTTATGTTTTCTTCCAAGTACTCGGAGCTTTTCTGGCAGCAGCCACTGTCAGTCTGCAGTACTACGGTGAGCATCCGGAAAAGTATTTACAGCGCTTCACTTTTTCCACATTTTGTTATGTTACAGCCTTATTCCAAAATGGATTAAATTCATTATTTGCCTCAAAATTCTACAAACATTAGCCTATAATTGAACGTGAAAAGGGTTGTATAAAATCTTTGCAAATTTATGAAAAATATAAAAAAAAATTATAAATGCACCTATACATACACACGTGGACAAAAATGTTGGTACCCTTCGGTCAATGAAAGAAAAACTCACAATGGTCACAGAAAAAACTTTATTCTGACAAAAGTAATAATAAATAAAAATTATATGAATGTTAACCAATGAAAGTCAGACATTGCTTTTCAACCATGCTTCAACAAAATTATTTTAAAAAATAAACTCATGGAACAGGCCTGGACAAAATTGTTGGTACCCCTAACTTAATATTTTGTTGCACAACCTTTTGAGGCTATCACTGCAATCAGACGATTCCTGTAACTGTCAATGAGACTTCTGCACCTCTCAGCAGGTATTTTGGCCCACTCCTCAAGAGCAAACTGCTCCAGTTGGTTCCGGTTTGAAGGGTGTCTTTTCCAGACGGCATGTTTCAGCTCCTTCTAAAGATGCTCAATAGGATTGAGGTCAGGGCTCATAGAAGGCCACTTTAGAATAGTCCAATGTTTTCCTCTTAACCATTCTTGGTTGTTTTTAGCTGTGTTTTGGGTCATTGTCCTGTTGCAAGACCCATGACTGAGACCAAGCTGTCTGACACTGGCCAGCACATTTCTCTCTAGAATCCCTTGATAGTCTTCAGATTTCATTGTACCCTGCACAGATTCAAGACACCCTGTGCCAGATGCAGCAAAGCAGCCCCAGAACATAACAGAGCCTCCTCCATGTTTGACAGTAGGGACTGTGTTCTTTTCTTGATATGCTTCATTTTTCCATCTGTGAACATAGAGCTGATGTGCCTTGGCAAAAAGTTCCATTTTTGTCTCATCTGTCCATAGGACATTCTCCCAGAAGCTTTGTGGCTTGTCAACATGTAGTTTGGCATATTCCAGTCTAGCTTTTATATGATTTGTTTTCAACAATGGTGTCCTCCTTGATCGTCTCCCATATAGTCCACTTTGGCTCAAACAACGACGGATGGTGCGATCTGACACTGATGTTCCTTGAGCATGGAGTTCACCTTGGATCTCTTTAGAAGTCTTTATGGGCTCTTTTGTTACCATTCGGATTATCCGTCTCTTTGATTTGTCATCAATTTTCCTCCTGCGGCCACGTCCAGGGAGGTTGGCTACAGTCCCATGATCTTAAATTTCTGAATAATATGTGCAACTGTAGTCACAGGAACATCTAGCTGCTTGGAGATGGTCTTATAGCCTTTATCTTTATCATGCTTGTCTATAATGTTCTTTCTATTCTCCTGCGACAACTCTTTCCTTCGCTTCCTCTGGTCCATGTTGAGTGTGGTACACACCATGTCACCAGACAACACAGTGACTACCTGAAGCCCTATAAATAGGCCCAGTGACTGATTACAAGATTGTACACACCTGTGATGATAATTAGTGCACACACCTTGAATTAACATGTCCATTTGGTCACATTATTTATAGTCTTTTCTAGGGGTACCATCAATTTTGTCCAGGCCTGTTCCATGAGTTTATTTTTTAAAATAATTCCGTTAAAGCATGGTTGAAAAGCAATGTCTGACTTTCATTGGTTAACATTCATATAATTTTTATTTATTATTACTTTTGTCAGAATAAAGTTTTTTCTGTGACCATTGTGAGTTTTTCTTTCATTGACTGAAGGGTACCAACATTTTTGTCCACGTGTTAAGTATTTACAGCCATTGCTCAATACTTTGTTGAAGCTCCTTTGGCAATAATTACAGCCTCAAGTCTTTTTTAAGCTTGGCACACATATTTTTGGGCAGTTTCTCTCAGTCTTCTTTGCAGAACCTCTCAAGTTCTATCACCGTTGGATGGTGAGCAGTGCACAACCATTTTCAGATCTCTGCAGACATGTTCAATTCAGTTCAAGTCTGGGCTCTGGCTGAGCCACTCAAGGACATTCACAGAGTTGTCCTGTAGCCACTCCTTTGTTATCTTGGCTGTGAGCTTAGTTGAAAGATAAACCTCTGCCCCAGTCTGAGGTCCAGAGCACTCTGGAGCAGGTTTTATCAAGGATGTCTCTGTACATTGCTGCATTCATCTTTTTGTTGATCCTGAAAAAAACATCCACAGCGAGATGCTGCCACCACCGTGCTTTACTGTAGGGATGGTACTGACCAGGTTATGAGCGGTGCCTGGTTTCCAGACATGATGCTGGCTATTCAAGCCAAAGAGTTCAATCCTTGTTTCATCAGACCAGAGAATTTTGTTTCTCATGGTCTGAGAGTCCTTCAGGTGCCTTTTTGCAAACTCCAGGTGGGCTGTCATGAGCCTTTCACTGAGAAGTGGCTCCATCTGTCACTCTACCATACAGGCCTGATTGGTGAGCGCTGCAGAGATGGTTGTTCTTCTGGAAGGTTCTCCTCTCTCCACAGAGACACACTGCAGCTCTGTCAGAGCTCGGGTTCTTGGTAACCTCTTTGACTAAGGCCCTTCTCTCCTGATTGCTCAGTTTCTCGGACGGAAGCGTCTTGATGGTTCCAAACTTTTTCCATTTACAGATGATGGAGGCCACTGGGCTCATAGGAAACTTCAATGCTGCAGAAATATTTCTGTACCCATCCCCAGATCTGTGCTTCGATACAATTCTGTCTCGAAAGTTCTACAGACAATTCCTTATACTTTATGGCTTGGTTTTGAGAATATTATTATTTTATATTATTCATTTTGGAATAAGACTGTAACATAACAAAATGTGGAAAAACTGAAGCACTGGTCTACTTGTCGAAGTGTAGTTTTGTCAATATGTTTAATGTCCTTAGCACATACTATTGAGTTGAGCTGATTTATTTACAACTAAAACTGGAAACATCCAAAGTTGACACACAAGCTTTAGTTTGACATACTAATAGAGTGAACGTTTGTGTGTATTTGTGAATGCCTCCTCAGATGCCATCCGAGCGTACAGTGGTGGAGAGCTGACGGTGACAGGCCCCACAGCCACAGCGGGAATATTCTGCACATTCCCCGCTGATTATCTGAGTGTTTGGGGAGGCTTTGTGGACCAGGTCAGTGTTTTGTCTCACACATTTGGATTAAACACTTTCAAACGGAGGGTTAGGGCCTAAATGTGACCGTATGGAGTTTGGTTTGTTAAAGTTATTGCCTTGTTGAACACCCTTTATTACTTTTATACTGTATGTAAGTTTGGAAGTCGAGCTAATGCCCAAAGCTCTGACTAACAATAATGTTTATGTAATTTAATGTTAATTAAACATTAACGTGTTTAATGTTAAATGGAGGAGAAGCAGCTAAAGCAGTGAAAAGAAATGGTGCTGTGCCAAGAATATTTTCTCATCTGTATAGCCCTTTTCTTAAACAGTCCAGGTGTCTCTTGTTACTGCAGCGGCTCTGATCTTATTTAACTTTTGTAAATATCTACATTTAAATGCAATTCAAAAACAAGTTGGTTTGGTTGATTTTCTAGACTTTCATTATTACTTGTCAACCTCAGAGCAAGCCTTGTGACCCCTGGGAGCTCTAAAAAGGCATTGTGGACCCTAGTTTTAGAAACTAAAGGCCCGTCTCTGTTACCTCAGAGCTCACAGGACTTGTTTTCTTTACTGTATCCAGGTGATAGGCACGGCCGCGCTGCTGCTCTGCGTCCTGGTTCTCGGGGACGAGGGGCACAGCTCGGTCCCTGATGGTCTTCAGCCGGTCCTGGTGGGAGCCGTGGTGATGGTCATAGGCGTCTCGATGGGCTCCAACAGCGGCTACGCCCTCAACCCAGCCAGGGACATCGGGCCCAGACTGTTTGCGTACATCGCTGGTTGGGGAGTAGACGTCTTTAAGTGAGTAGTGGCTTTCAATATTTACCTTGAATAAAAAAAGTTATTACTGTAGGTCCCAAACAATGATTAACATATTCTTTTAGCCTGATGATGAGCACTTTTACAAAGTCGATCGAGGGCCTGTTTTTCTTTGCGTAACTGCCTTTAGCTTTAATTGTAAATACATTTTGTAATACATACTTTGTGTCCCGTCTTCGAAGGGCCGGAGGAGGCTGGTGGTGGGTGCCCCTGGTGGCTCCTTGTTTGGGGGCATTGCTAGGAACCCTTATCTACGAGCTGATGATTGGGGCCCACCATGAGCCAAGTATAAAGACACCATCATGTGAAGAGGTCATTGAGGGGAAGACCAGGCTGGAGCAGGAGCTACCTGACTGTGGAAAACCTGTTTAGGAGTCCGACAACACAGCAAATGGACTTCTGCAGTGTTGTAATAAGATGAAGATGTTTTAAAACAGAAAGTGGACAGAAAGTATAACTAAATTAAATGGCATATTACTACTTTGTACTTTGAATTTTTAACTATAAACTATATGAACAAAGTTGTAGGGCACAGGTTACATTCTCTCTGAGTCACTCTGAGGTCCCAGATTTCCAGGGAACAGTATCAATGGATGCAGGATTAACCATCTATAGACACAATTAGGGAAGGAAAAATACAAAGTGAATGGGTTTGGCTGGTCAGGCAGGGCAAACATGCTTCAGAAGTCTTCTGTTTTCCACATTTATTTCGAAACGGCACAAAAGTGTATGGCATTTCAGCAAGCAGACCACAACCATGGAAAAAAATGACGTGAAATTTCCACTATAGAGCTATATAAATATATCATGACATATAAAAGATACAAAACAAAAGTAATCCACCCATAGGCCTCCGTTGCTTAACAATGAAGGCTGTTTTTGTAACATAGAAAAAGAAATGTGAACAAGCAAGCACGGATTCTGTCAATAAAAAAGAACCATCTCCCATAGATAAACATTTTTCGTACACATTAAGACAACACAACCCCCTCTCTCTCTCCATCTGCTTTGTAATTACAAGGTGTAGCTACTTCTGTGGGGGATTATTTTTTTTCTTTTAAACTTCAATGTGTTTGGAAAAAAGGGAACAGTACGAAAACAAATACTATACGTATTCACATTATCATAGCAAGTTACTAAAACCAGCGCATTTTCTTTTAGTGTAATTATATGTATTTACATGGCAAAACTCGTACACATACACTCACTGGCCCCTTTATTTGAGACACACGTTCAACTGTGCAACATATTACATGACAGCATCTTTAGGCCATTTAGGCAAAGATAGAATTAACACAATCAGTTCAAATTCAAACCAAGCATCAGAAAGTTAAGACAAGGTAATGAAGCATGGTTGTTGGCTGCTCTGTATTTCAGAAACTGGGATTTTCAAGTAACGCAATCACTGGGATTCAGACATATTGGTTTGGTTCTCTGGGTAAAAACACCTTGTTAATGCAGAACTGATGGACTGCTATGAGAAAAGACATTTTGGTCTAAACAACATGACAGTATGGTCCCTGCCTCTCCGTCACCAACAACCATGCCACATTCAAAGCCACTTAAAGCACCTTCCTTCATCCCGATGCTCCGTTCGAAACTTCAGCAGACTGTCTTGAATGTGTCTTGAGTGCCTTTTGACATTTAGAATCAGTTGAATAGGTGTCTCTAATAAACTCACCAGTGAAAATATACAATGGTTCAAACTGACTGACCCCTCTTCTTCTTCTAACTTAACAATTAACATTACACATTTTTTCACACTTACAGGTTACAGACCTTCAATAAACTCATCTCCAAATAAAAGAAGAAATGCCATCAGATATTCCCCTTTCATGTTTCTGTTGCAGGTAAGTCATGCTAGTAGCATTTAGGTACAACTGACTCACACAGCAGTAATGCGTCTTGTATAAATAAATATTAAAATATTTCAGCAACATAAAAAAAGACAGTGTCAATTTCTTAAAGCAAACCCGCTTCTCGCTGCAAATGTCTGGGTGAGTTGAGATCTGTTTTAGCAGCTAAAAAGTCAGAGGTGCAGCCGATAAAGCAGGCCTAGAGTCAGATGAATAAAACAGAGTCAAGGCAAATAAAATTGTCAGGAGTGTAATATTTGCGTGTGTTACATGAGTAGACAGGTAGGTGACTACAGTACAATGCAGCAGTGGAAATGGGAGAACATGACATATTCGGACACAGTATGGATGATACTATATAAATGTCTTTCGCTCTAAAAGTCTATCACAAGTGCATTCAGTTAAGTGACCGGTAACATGACCAAACATGCAATTACAATCGCACAGAAGAGGTGCCATATATAGAGTTTAAAACTGTTTATGGGGGATAAAAAAACTGCACAGGAAGCAGCTCTCTTTCGTCAACATTCATTTTCTGAGTCTTTCCTCAAACCTTGCGCCTCAGCCCATTTCTACTGGGGCTTGTCCGTCTTGTGGGCCGTGAGGAATGCCATGCCGTGGGTCCTGAAGTGTGTGTTCAGGTCCGAGGCCTTGTCGAAACGTCGGCCGCACACTTTACAGGTCAGGTTTCCATCACCTTCCTCTGCTGACGCCTGAGGGGACGCAGCGGGCGAGCCGTCTGGAGTGCCATGGGGACGAGGGGCGCTGCGTTCTCCGTCGCTGTGGGTGTCCCGCACTCGGTGTGTAATGAAGCGGTGTCTGCCCAAAGAGCCGGCTGAAGCGAAGCACACGCCACACTGCAGGCACTGGAAGGACGCCGTGTCCGCTCTGTGCTGTGGGATGTGCCGCTGAAACTCTGCCCCATCTTCTGTTGTGAAGCCGCACGGGACACAGCGGAAAATGTTGTCTTCTTCCTCCATCTCTCCAGGGGCCGATGACGTTGATGCAACACATGCCCTGGTTCGCTTTGCGGGACCGCTCCCTTCCTCACCGTCCTCTGAGGGGTGTTCATCTTCGTCTCCTGCCCTGGCAACAGGCGGTCCGCCCTCACCATCGAGCTCAGACGAACTGCCCGGGCCGTCTCCCCCTGTGGCTGCACGCTTTCTTGTCATAGGAGGACCCTGAAATCAAAGTACAGTCTGAGTCCGAAGACCACTGCAGGATGATTTTAATTACTAAAATGGAGCTCGTTGTTCCTGTATTGATAAATTCAAATGGTAATGTTTTGCCCTTTGTCTTGCTTTTGTTTTAAAACATAAATCCCTTAAAAGGGCAATATGTTTATTACATACTTTTACAGACAGTATGTTCATTTCAATGGACCGTCTTAACAATTTATGTCCAATTAGTACTGAATGTAGTTAGCATAGAAGCACTCTGATCTATCCAAGACTGCACTCACCTGTCCTTCTGTGGTTCTGTGATGCAGTCGAATGTGCTTGTCCAGTAAGAACCGACTACCAAAGGTGCGTTTGCCTTCTGTGCAGTACCTGCAAAGCAATAAAAGGCATATAATAACACCAGTATAATACAGATTTTTATAAAAAGTTCAATTAACACAATAGAAATATTTTCTTTGTTACACATATGGCATTTTAAATAAACAGATCAGTGTACTATATGTAAACAAGCTGGCCTTTATCATTACAATAGACATGTTTTGAGTCTATAGCTTCTTGCCCATATTAACTCAATTTAAGGTACTATGAGTTTGTGCTATTGTGTTTTAAATAATGTGCGATCAGCAGCAGTGGGACTTACTGGCAGCGGAAGACACGTTTGTTGCCTTCATGAATGACACGTTCATGACGTCTCAGGCTGGAAGAGGTGCTAAATGTTCCTCCACATATGCGGCAAGGAAACTTAAATACATAATAAAGATGTAGGTTATTGCAGTAGGATGAAAAGACTACGTGTGAAATTGTGTCAGTCAATTTAACAACACCTATTTTTACAACAAAGGATGTTGTCAGATGGTACCGATACCTTGCCGTGCTCCATCTTCACGTGACTGAGATAGTCTTCGTTGTCAGTGAAGGTGGTCTGACACTGCGGGCAGGTCCACTCCGTCTGGTTAGCCCCTGCAGAGGTGGCCTGACTTCCAGGTGCCTCATAATCTTCATCGTCATCATCTTCATCGTCCTCCTCATCCTCCTCTTCCTGTTCCCTGCCCCAGTCTTCACCATCAGAGTTGTCCATTTTCCCAGAAGACTTTGACTTGACTCCAGAAGGACCAGAGGGGTTACTCGGTGCCGTCGTGGAGTTAGTGGTGTCAGTCTGAACTTCCTGTTTGGCTGAAGGACCTCTGTGAGCAGTCTGAGCAAAAAAGGTGAGTTAGTAGCAGTAGTCATATTAGTAGTAGTATTCAGTAGTCAGTAGTAGTATCAGAATAACTATATAATAACTATACAATTACCACAAACAATGTCACTTTTACAACTGAAATAAACTAAGTGTTCTTGAGATAGAACTTAGGACAAGGTCACCGGAGGGGAACCCTGCTAAGGCCGATCCAAGGGTTTGCTATATGCCTTTGTTGACACCACATTCAATGTGAAAAGCTATGAATGGGCAACACATTAAGGCAAAGTTTTCATTAATAATTTTTGCACAACATTGTCATAGTAATTCTATATTATATATTATGCTCTCACCTTTTCTCCAGTTTATATGCTTATCCACATACAAGTATGACTTAATGTCTTTAGCTGTGTCTCCTATTGGCGTCATGCTAATCCAAACAAGACAAAGACATCACTTTGCACTACATCTAATCATTGTTCAGGGACACTCTGTCCTGTACACTTAGTGGCATATACACGTAAACTTATTCACATCTATGACTGACACGTCATCTCAATACACGTCCATCCACGACCCTGGAGCTGAGAGGCAGGCATAATGTACACCTATAAAAGCTTCATGTGTTGTTAACATGTTAAGCAAATCACCATGTACCATTGTTGCATGTTGTCAGATTTGTTTCATTCTTGCAAGAATTAAACCGGTCTTCCATTCCTAAATTTACCATGTACGGTCTCCGTTGTCTCATTTGTGATCAAAACCTATTAATTATTTTAACAAACATAATGTTATGTACTCAGAAAAGGCACTAAACTTACCCTGATATGCTCCATCATTGAACCTTTTTGGGCGTAGAGTTTGGTGCAATCAGGACACTTGAACACATGCACTTTTTGCTTGGCTAAATGAGTGTCAAAGTGCATGTACAACAATGGTTTCTGGGTAAAAACTGTATCGCACATCACACACTTGTAGATCATTCTGTGTAAATAAAGAAGAGCTTTATTTGTGTTTACAGCATAAACAAAAGCTGACATAATCAAATGTTTTAGGGTTGTACATACTTGGCCTGTCCTCCCGTCAGAGTCGGGTGCTGGGTGCTAATGTGGCTCTGGGCACTGGGGGAGGACTTGAAGGCCATGGGGCAGCTGGGGCACTTGTGGAAGACTTCGCAGTGAGCAGTCTGAATGTGAGACTTGATGGAGTTGAGGCCGCCAAACACAACCTGGCAGCTCGAGCATCTGGACAGTGTGATGACACAGCAGATGGTTAGCATTATATTTGAATAAATTAAGTGCAAAGTATTCTAAATTAATTTTATACAAGTTTACAGGTTTTCAAATTAGTGTTGAGTCCAAAAAATTAAGTTTCCTTTAATTTGTTTTTTAAATTATTGCATAAAATGTCAAATCAAGTACTAAGAGGCTATGGGTTTCTTACTTAACTGCGCAAATGCAATGTAAAATGTTTATATCAGGGATGTAAAAGAGCAACACCTCAGTCACATGACCTCATGGACACACCCACTTAGCATTTAGTGTAAATGGCACTTTAAATGTAAGGATCATTGTTGCCAAAACTACTGTAAGTAGTCATCATTATACTGTACAGCTGTAGATTAAGAACATTTTGGCTCAGTTGAAGACTAATTTCTGCAGCCATAGGTCTGAGTAAGTAAAAAGTTGATTTCCTTAACAATATATGTCTTACCGGTAGCCAATGCGTCTGGCGAAGTGTAAACAGGCCTCTTCCATGTGAGTCTGGAAGCTGGCTTGGCGTGCAGTGCCCCCACACTCAGGGCAGACATGGGGGGCTTTGTGTTTGTGGATCCTCTGGTGAGCGGACAGAGCACAGGAGTTCGGCAGCATCATTGGAGGTGAGCACTGTGTACATGTCTGAAATAACAGAAAAATAAGGTTAGGGTAATAAAAAGCAGGTATAGTATGAATTGTATAGTATCCAACATAAACAATGCATGCAGTTTTATGTGTTATTTAATTACTTGAACACAAGATATGAACTCAAAAACAAAGAAAATAGATGTTGATTAAAGACGAACAATATACTAGAGAAAAATTTGAGCTTTCCTTTTTGATTACTGTTTTTATCTGAATAATGACTCTGTCACCAAATCAACAGACTGCAATGTCAACCCAGATTTGAGTATGGAAATGAATATGAAGAGTGGCATACCTTAAACTTAAACTGAGTTTAAGACTTACTGAGTTAGGAGCAGCACGGATCTGCTGGAAGTGCGTGACCAGCTCTGCTTTGCTACTGAATTGTGTTTGGCACTCTGGACATTTGAAGTTGTTGTACTGTAGCCCCTCAGCCTTCTTGCACGGCAGAGGCATCAGTGCTTGAGGGCCCTGAGGCGCTCGGCGAACCTGCCGAGGCTGAGCCGATGCTGGTGTTGAAGAGTCCTTCCTGGGGCTGGTACTGGCAGGGGCCCCGGGGGCAGTGGAGGATGTAGAGACTGGAGGAGAAGAGGACGAAGAGCAAAGCAGGCCTGGTCAGTCAAAAGGTGGACATCAATGAGTCAGATGGGACAATGTAAATTAAGATGACCACAGACAAATGGGACATATTATTTTAGAAAATACAAAATAATTTTTAACAATTTGCAACCATTAAAGACTCATAAGTGCTGAAAACATGAGACTTTAACTCTTTACTTAGCTTTTATAAATCAGTTGTGTGCAGGAAATGTGTTCACACAAGATGGTTGTGTGCCCTGAGTTATACACTAGTAAAGTTTCAGGAGGGCTGGGTAAAAGGAGTGAACACAGACTTAGTTCAAATACTAAAATCAAATTTTTGCATTACACAATTTTATATTTTGGCCAATAACTTTAATTTACTTAATATATATATTGTTTCATGTGTTTTTCTGTTTCAAGTATTTTCTACTTCTATTAGGTTTAACCCATAACTATTACAAGTGTAATGGACAAAATTAAAGGTTGTCTTTAAACATTTTAGGGCTCTTAAACAAGGGAGTATTGAGAGAGGCGATGACATTCAAGATTCAAGATTCAAGATTTTGAATCTTGAATAAAGGGGATGACATTCAAGATTCAAAATCTTGACATGGAGAAAAACAGACTCAAGCTGGGAGCACTACCACAATATTTTTTTACTCTACTTAATAAACTGCAGTCAACATAGATGCAAATGTGACTTTAATGTTAACATACATAACACATACAGAACTTTTCTTACCACCAATCGGTGTAATATCCTGCTGTCCAATCATCTGCTCCACAGTGACAGGTCTCATGACCAGGTGAGAGCACTGCATGACTAACCCACGCTCCTTATGCTCTCGAGCATGAAGAAGCAGGCTGCACTTGTTGAAAAAGGCAAGCCTCTTTGCGCAGTGGTTGCACGTCACCTCTATTCGTAGTGATCGCCTGTCGTAGTGTCGAGCCAAGCTGCGTTCCAGGGCAAAGGCATCTCCACACTCTAAGCAGCGGTAACCTGTGGCAGGGAGCGGGAGACCCCACTCAGGGGGTGGAGGCGCCGAGAGGTCGGGCTTGTAGCTTGGCAAGAGGTTCTTACTGTTCAGAATTTTGTTAAAGGCCTCCACTAAACTGGACTGACTGCGGGAGATGACTGCCCCAGTGCTGTTGACAATAGAGGCAGGTTTACTGGGCTGGAGACTGCTGGCTATGATAGTACCACCTCCATTAGCTGTTTTATTGGTGGCTGTGCGCACACTAATACCACCAGCAGCAACTGAAAACTTGGGATTTGAGGACACAGCAGGAGTTGCAGGCAGAGCAGTGGATTTAGTGATGCTAACAGCAGTGGCTGAGACTTTGGCCTTCTCAGATGCTGCCATCTTGTTTTGAACCTTTGTGGCAGCGGCCAGCATGACACTGCTGGCTGCAAGGGTGGACACTGGCAGAGCATTGAGGACATTTACTTTCTGTGATGATGTTGTCATATGCCCAGCATCATTTTTTGGGCCCTTGTTTGATAAAGTTTTATGTTCCCCAGTTTGGGCCTTTTCTGTACCTGCTTTAGGTGCTACTCTTGTGACAGTTCTAGTGATTCCACCTGTGGATGTTTTAATTGTCTTTATTCGAACCTTAAGTGGCCGGGATGGTGTCCCAGAAGCAGCTGGAGCAGCATTAGTATCTTCTTCAGATGGTTTAGACTTTGAATATTCTACTTCCATTTTTTCCTCACCTGTTTTTGCATTTTCTCCCTTTTCTGCATCTGTTTTCCCATCAACAACTCTGTCAATGCCATTACCCACTTCCATCTCCTCCTCCTCTTCTTTAGGCTCTCTCAGATCAGACGGAGGTGGAGTGGAGGCAACTGCAGGACTTGAGCACCGTTTCGCAGCAACTTGAGCGGTAGATTTGGGCATTTCTGGTTCGGGACTCTCTGGAGAGTCTCTTTCCTCAATGACATGTTCTGGATGCCTCTCTTCTTGCGGCGGACTCTCTGTTGAACCAGGCTGAGGGGTAGACAGGCCCAAAGATGCCCCAGAAGGAGTGTCTCCAGGTTTTGGATGAGGAGCTAACGAGGGAGTGGGCTGAGCTGAATCAGGTTTGTATCGTCGGCTTAGCTCAGTGCAACTTGGGGAGTCGGGGTTCTCCTGAATTACCAATGGGCTTCCTAAATCTGGATCTGAATCTTCCTCGTCCATCTGCGGATGCTGAAATCCTCCTTTGGTAGCACCGTTAAAAGGCTTTGGGGAGTGCAGAGGATGTGATGGAGTAGGGAGCAGAGGTTTGGAGGGAGGGAAAAAAGGCGAGGCTAGTCCAACGGGTCCAGCTGCAGCCATTGGGGATGACCCGGCTGATAAAGAGGAGGATGACGGTAATGAGGCTTTGACCCCATCTGGCCTCTCTTGTCCCGTGTCCTGCTGCAGTTGGTGCTGCTGCTGTAGAAGCTGCATTTTCCTGGCTCGACCCACTGGATCTCCAGAACCCTGTGCCACAAGAGGCTTAAGTCTATTGAAAATGTTGCCACCCTGTTTGTGAGATTTGGCTCCAGCAGTTTCTGAAGACACTTTAGTAGTGTTTACAGACCAGGGCGCTCCATTTGATTGAGTCTGATTGAGTGCAAGAGAAGTGGAGACACCAGATGTCCCAAAACCATTATGGTTTAGTGCCTCAGATTCAGCCATTCCAGGAGCACATGCACCAAGTCGAGGTCCCACGTCAACTCCTGTGATGACATCTATGGGGTCCTGCTCTGTGTCTCCCTCTGCTCCATCTACAGTACGTACTTTATTCTTTACGATCACACTTACTATTGAAGTATCTGCCTGTGAGTCTGAAGGGCTTGGTGGTCTTAAAGATGACCCAACGGCAACCACGCTTTCAGGCTTCCCCAAAGATGTTGCCGGGGCTCCACCATTGGGTGCTTCTGTTTCATCTGGAGCAGACTGGATGGCTTCTTTGGCATCTATGTCAGGAATGTCAAACGCTGCCAATAGGTCATCGAAGTCTGGGGTCTTCATGTCCCCCATGCCGGGAATAAGACCTGTAAAAAAACAAAAACATTTACCATGTAGAAATATTGTATCACTGCATATCTTTCAAC
Source organism: Perccottus glenii (assembly GCA_024416835.2). NCBI lineage: Eukaryota > Metazoa > Chordata > Actinopteri > Gobiiformes > Odontobutidae > Perccottus > Perccottus glenii. The sequence continues at coordinate 9,708,618 of CM044562.2, forward strand.
TATTTTCTCTACATGTTTGCCAGGCTATATTTAATTGTGTTGGTTGCATTGCAGACGTGATTTTCAAATGGGCCAAAACAATCTATTTATCTAAAGATCTATCATAAAAAACACTCTGTTGTAGACCAGCTTTAGCTTTCCATCGTAACATAATACAACATTTCATGGAGGTGTGTATGTGTGTCACCAATCTACCACCTATATGTGGGTTCAATATCAAGATTTATTTATTTATCAACCTGCACGGTTTGCCATTCTCAGCAACAGCAGCCTAGCTTGATATTGGGGAAGAGGCTAACTTAGCATCTAGCAATTACATTAGCGAGCTAGCGGGCTAGCGACGGTAACCAATCCTCTTTTTAGATAGAAGTACAGCTGTGTTTGGTTTGAATGAAATGTATTTCTTGTGTATTGTATTCTGTGTAGGAGGCGCTTTCGATATATTATGAAACACTGTGCAGCCTGGAAAGCGTTTGGTAGCGGAATACTTGGTTATTTTGAGCGAAAGATATTCCTTCCCGAACGACACTGGCGAGTTGGCCGCTGAGCTCCAGCCAAGACAGAGGGGTCATTTAGCTAACAACTAGCGCTCGCCATTTAAAATAAACCTCAGCTGTTTACTACAGGATGGTTTGTTGACATGGATCTAAACGAAGTGTGTATAGGGTCGAGTATATACCCAAAATAATGGCTTGGAGGGGAATATTTGGTGAGTATTTTATGGATTTTGATTGTTTACCTGGATAAGCGATTCCCGACTATCCTAGCTCGTTTTCAGCTGAAAATGCTGCGCTTCCTGTCACATGACCTGGGGTATCCAATCACGACCAGGTCTCATCGAGCTGGGAAAATTCACTGAGGATGCTACAAACGACACGTAATGCCATTAATCCCGCTTGGTTTTATAACTGAGTACTGAGTTTAAAAGAGAAGCAAGTGAAATTTAGAATAAAGCAAGGGCCTTCATTCAAACAGCCATATAACTGGTACAGTGCTGAATTTTATAGTCCCAGTTTTTTAACAAAAATAGACTGTCCCTTTTGAGACCAGCCACCAACTGGTTTTCTAAACAAAAGACTTGTCTTGGCTCTGTGGACTTGAGTTGAATTTCCAGGAGGCAAAAACCAATGGGCACAAACTAAACTGCCTCCAGACTGACACAATTTTAAATAACGTAACCAATCAGAGAAACAAAGCATAGCATAAAGCCTGCCTCATTTAAAGCGGTCCAAAAAGCTTTCTACAGAAATTACATGTGTCCTAGTATTTTAGTGTACAAATAACATTCACCTTGACCTTGACCTTGCTCTTAACAAAAAGTAAAAAGCAAGGTTCAAGCGTCAGTAGCAGTAGCCTATATCTTAACTTATGGCCTGGATATTGAGCAGTCAGATTTAATGTTGGTTTGCCCACCAAAGGTGCTCACCACCTTTTACTGAAATGTCATTCTCATCTGAGGCTGTTGCTTGATAATTCTGATAATTCTGACCCTAGTCTAGGGTTGAAGCCTTTATAAATCTCTCCCTCTGGAAGGCATGACCAGACTCAAATGTTTAATAGAACCTGTTATAATATTTTTTATTATTATAATTGTTTTTATTGTGAGTGTTAAACTGTTTCCAGGCCAGTGTTGATGGTAAAAAAAACTCTCCTGTTTAAAATGTCCAGAGTGTCTTCAGCCAGTCTTTTTGTGCGTGACTCCTCTTCAATCTGAGGGCAACTCTAATATTCCACAACATGTGGTTGACATTAAATAGAAAGTGATCATTAATTCCCAGAGAATTGTTAAAACATATTGGTGTTTGTGATTAAAAGTATTCATTAACTTCTGACCCCAGTTCAAATTTAGAGATCCACACTGGCTGTTTTCAACTAAGTTTAATTAGTCTGACCCGGGTTAGAACAGACTGGTCCAGGTCCAGGCCAACTCAGCAGGACACAGTCTGGAGGAGAGAAGAACTAACAACAACAATCATATTTTTAAACCTTTACTCATCCATCCGGAAAAAGAAGAATTAAACAACAACACATCCTCTGCATAGATAATGTACATATTTATATTTACATTGATATTTACATTACATTTACACTTACATGGTTTGGTTGAGAGTTGCCCACAAAGGTCCCACCTTCAGCCTCAGAGGTTTCTTCTTGAACCCGGGCAGAAGACACTTCTTTGGGCTTGAATGATGACTTGGATGGTGTCTTCTTTACAGTTTGTCTTTTCAACTTCTTCAACCGCTCTCTGTTTCTTTCCACATTTTCTCCACCTTCTTCTGTTCTTTGTCTTCCTTATCTTCCGAATTCGCCTCCTTTTTCTTTAGTTCTTTTTTTGTTTCTTTCCACTTTTCGTCCACCTGTCTCTGGCTTTTGTCTTCTTTCTTTTCCGATTTCTCCTCCATTTGCCATGGTTCTTGCTGGCAGACACAGAGTCTTGGACTGACTCATCCTTGAATGCGTCGATTTCAGGCGTGGTTTCAGGTGTTGTTTGGGGATCAGCCTCTGTGATAAAGTCCTCCATCTTACAGTCCACTTGGTCTGCTGTGGCTTCTGGTTCAGTCTCAGTCAATTCGGGTTGGGCCACGCTGTCCATCTCAAAATCAATGTGGTCTGCTACCTGACTCTTGGCAGGTTCACTTTGACACCCAGGTTCAGCTGTTGTGATCTTCTCTCCTTGGGTCTCATTGTTGACCTCCTTTTCTTCATGCTCTTTTTTCGTCTTCATCCCAATTCGCCAAAGTCTCCTCAATTTCCTTTTTATGTCTAAAAAGTAGCTTCTTATAAAGTTGGTGTTTAGAAAGCATTTGCTTTTCACGCTCTAGGAAGGCTTTCTCAGTTGATTGCAGTTTAGCCATAAGTTGCTCTTCCTTTTCTTTGTAGGCTTTCTCCTTCTCTAGCCATTTCTGCTCCATGTCCTCCATGCTCTCTTTCATCATTTTTTCTTCCTTCAGTCTTTGCTTCTTGTAAATGCTCATAATATCTGTCAGTCTTGGTCAGTCTCTGTCTCAAGTTGTGTGATTTATCAGTGTTAACACTACCACAGAAGGGCTGAATGTTTAGGTAGACGCATATTTGTCGGCCTTTTGAAATCATCCTCACGCACCAGGCGCTGGGTAACTCCGAGGGCCCGTGTTGGGGCTCCGTGTGGAGCAGGGATCAATAACTGCGCCCGTACAGTTAGCGTTAAAAACTTCTGCTCAACCTCTAGAGATTGGTTCTGGACAACTCTTTACGTGGAAATACAGGACATTTCCTCAGAAAAAGACAGAAATAAAAAAGTATTTCATTGCCAGGCTTGGGTGAGTGACCATACATTTTTATGTTGATGGCGATCATAATACGGCTTTGATGGTTTTTATATCGCTGTATGTGTTTCTAGGGTCAACATCGTTGAGCATTGCATTTAAAATACCAGCAGAAAACATACTTGCACATATTTTTTATTGCAAAAACACCAAAACTTGACATAAGAATGGTCAACAATGGCATGTTTAGTCTGAGCATGTGACCATAAAAATCAGCTTTTGCTCTATCAGAGTATAGATAAGAGTTGGTTAAAAGAAGCACAAAGTAAACCCTCAATTTATTTCAGAAATGAGTTTAATGGACAGTCAGGTTTGACAGTAAAGATTGATACAATACTGCAGGTTTTCTCATTTCTATGTTGGTGCTTGCATCTGTATCAGACAGAAAAGGTACTACAAGTTGTGTCTCATGCTCGGCTCTCAATTTCTCTTTGTATGAAAATTTGGAAAATGACAGTTTATATATATAATAGTCTATTTAGTCCATTAACTCTATCTTCATTTCTTCTTCTCTTCATCTTTCTTGGTGTCAGGTTTGTTTCCTGTTTGGGAGGCCAAGGAGCCCATGGCATTGCGAATAGCTTCATTGTTGGGGTCAACACCGGGTAGATTCTCCAAAACGCTCTGTAGGAACTCTGGATCCTGCATCACATCATAGTCATCCTCCTCCTGATCATTGTGAATTAAAATGAACAGAGGAAAACAGGTTAGAAAGTTTTGTCATGCATGTCTCACTTGTAAGAAATCTGAGGATTAATCACAAAAGTGGTAGTTTATCTGCTGTTCTATCTAACAAAAGTACATCATTTTATTTTTTGATTGAATATTGATTGAATAAATCTTAGACCAAAAGGATTTAGACTTATTATGCCTAACTCTTTTACATAAAAGGTTCCATGTGAACCTTATTAAAAGTGATAAGTTAGATAAATGTATGACTTTAATAAAAGTATGTGCTCCCATAATGGTATCACAGGTGGCGCCATCTAGTGGTACGTACTCATGCCTTTAGTGTATGATGGTCTGAATGACTGAGAACCTCCATTGACATACCTATAATCTTTAAATAAAGTGGAGGTGGCTCCAAATGTAACTTCATATAGCACATTTTTAATAAGGAAATAGTCACTAAATAGCAGCACCACTGATTAAAAAAATTCAGTTTAAAATATGTCTATAGGAATAAAATAGTAAAATAGGTTTCTATAACTGATACATTTTAAAAGGCCTAGATGCCAATTTGTGTGAAAAGTGAGACTCTTTACTGTGGAGATAAACCTACCTTGGCTGATTCTGCAGTGTCAATAGAGCCCCCTGTGTCCATTTCTCCATATTCTGTTAAAATACAAGCAGAGTTTTATTTGTCACAGTTTTTGAATAAATACTGTTGACTGTCAGTGTGAAATATAATCATAGTCTCTCACCTCCTCCAGCAAGAGACATCTGCATGGCATAGGCTATTTGTTCCTCCTCTGTCATGCTGCTGAAGTCAGGAAGCACAGCTGCTCTAGTGTCAGGCTGAGATACCGACATTTTAAGTAGTGCTTCTTCTGACTCTATAAGAAAAGAGTATAGCATTTCAGACAAGACACAATGTCAGTATTACAAAACTGTCAACAAGGGGAGCATTAGAATTTGGCCTAGATTAGATCATCTTTGCTATAATCAGAAATATGCTTCTTGTTACCGTCTGCACTGGGGGTGGGCACGCCTGCCTCAGCCGCAGAAGCAGCAGCAGCTCTACGGGTCTCTTCCTCCTGTCTTTGTCGCTGCTCCTCCATCGATACACGTAAGGCCTAAGACAATGAACAAAAACATTAACATTTTTATAAACAAATGTGCTTTGTGTTTAACTATCTCACAACTGTTGTTTAAGATACTGCTTCTTACCAGAGCCAGTTCAGGATCAGCACTTGGATCCACACCAAACTCAAAGTCGCTGGCACCGAGACCCAACATAGAGCCTCCCTCACCAGCCAGGATCGGAGAGGAGAGCAGTGCTTCGGCCAGACCAGGACCTGGAGGGACTGTAACCAAGTGGGAGCCTGTCCCCTCTTTACCATTGAGGGTGTTTATGAAGGCAGTCAGCTTCTCTGTGTTCAACTCCTGAGTGAACAGTGAGGATTTTTACTTAGGGCAAGTTAAAAAGCTAAATATTTCATCAGTGCAGTTATTTGTTAAAAGGATATATAAAATTTGAGAAATTATGTTTCTAACCTCTTCTCCGAAATTTATAATATCCACGTTCACCTTCTCTTTTTTCAACCGTTTGGCCAGTTTGACAAGCTACAGAGATGACAAAGCATTCGTATAGTAAAAGTTGAATCAAATAAATCAGCAAATAGTAGTCGATTAGCCTGGCCAGCCGCGACTAACTCTTCATATTCTATACAAAGAAATCCTCCTTTTGAAAAAAGGAAAACGGTCTGGTATACCAGGCTAGTAGTCGTTAACACTCACGTCTTTTTCATTGTCCTCCACAGGACTCCCAACAAACGCTATGATTCTCATCTTGTGGTTTTTGCCTTGTCTGTGTTTTAGAGCCAACTGCACACAGAATAACATGTTTTTTTGTATTTACTAGATTTTAAAACATTAATAAAGTTAATACAGTGGGATTACACACGTGTGCCACTCTGATGCCAGTGCAGAAGCAGATCTTCCCTTTTGGCTGGACAGAATGCAGTTTGGACAAGATGCGTCCTGAGTCTGGTGTCAGTGTGGTCAGGACCTCACAGTTACTACACATAAATAAAAAATGCAGCATTAATGCAGCTCATGGGCTATGTGAATGTGAACCACAAATACAAATGAATAAAATATTTGCAAATGCTACATCAGTCTGTTTAGAATTGTCACATTAAAATGCTTGAATAAAAATGTGTGATGATTGATCAGATCTACTAACTTTGCCATTGTAATGAGTCCCACGTTGTTTTCAGGATTGCTACGTGTTTTTGAATGGCACACAATGTTGACAGCATCTTGTTGGGCCTGTAGTCTCGTCGGTAGAAAGTCTCCATTTCTCATGTATTCACTGTTGTCCACACTAAACAGGAATAAACATCAAATAAGATTTAACATTTGACATGACCTTATCACTGAAACTGTATTTTAGAATGACCCCCCACTACAATGTGCTAATGAATAATACATCATAGAAGCACTTTTGACTAAAACCCAAAGATTAGAAATCATCGTAATGACACAAAATATTAGCAGAGCTTGCTAACGTTAGCCAACTCGGACGCCAAGCAAAGTAACTCAAATAAACAATCGAAGCAGTGTCAGTCACTAAGTAATTTCAATAGTAAATACTTTGTTATAAAAGGTCACAATACGCGTGGCAGTTTGTGATATATATACACAGGTATTGCTTTATTTCGGCAAATTACTGAAGCTTAACATTAGCTACAATGACTCAGCCCGTTGGTTAGGCGTTAGCCAGTTTGATGGTCAAAATTATTTCAATAAATAGAAAAAAAAGCTCAACATTTCGATTATAAACTACTTAAGCAGGCAGTAATCTACTCCACCATTTTTCAACCTGATTTCAAAACAAAACCATATAAAAAGGCATATTCTACACAGTCCTTACCAGACCATAGTACTTTCGAGCACCATTTTGGAAACTTCTTGTTGCTCTTTGCCGTATTACTCTAAGGTCACGCGTGATTGGACAGTCCGTTTAACAAGACTAAATTTGATTGGTTGTTTTGTTCAGTGACCATTGACATGCAAATGTTTTTATGATTTGTGTCATTGTGATTAATATATTATATTTATCACTTTTTTATTTGCAAAGTGAAACCAGTGAGAGTTTTATAGACTTCGTCACACAGTATGTTTAATGTTTTCAAGTACTTAAAATTACATTACCAAAAGAATAAAGAGTTTGGTAAGAAGAAAGATAGCTGATTAAATCCTAAAATAAAGCACCAATAAGATTTTGTACATACACTTTTTCTTTCTAGATTAAAATACAAATATTGCAAAAATCAAAGAAAACAATATACATGATCATTTAATAGTGGTTATCACAAAAATCAGTAAACACTGGTCAACCGACAACAGAAATACAGAGTAATTCATGACAAACAACTTCTGTGATTATTGATGTAACTGCTTTAAGAAGCATTTTCTGAAACAACATAGAAACAATCCTTTTATAATACACAGAAACTTAACTTAACTCAAATAATATATACATCAAACCACCGAAATAATTATTCCTCTCTGGAGTCATTGCATTATAATTTTTCATAGGAATTTTTCTCTGAAAACAGTTTGAAATAGAAAAGCCAACATCTTGTATACTGCTGTATTTTAACAAAGCCATCTTTTTCCATCTCACAATGCTAATTAGTTCAGCAGTCATTGATGCAATGGCTTGTAAAAAAACTATTTTCTCTCACTCTCTCTCACACACACACACAAACTCTCTCTCACACACACACGCACTCTCATGTCAGGGCATAATCAAGAAATGAAAGAGTGAAATCATTAAGGAATAACAACACTTGTGTAATTCATATAAGCATGCATGCACACACACAAAAGGTTTAGAAAAATGAAATACCCAAGTATAATGTTTAATTACAACTCATCCAACCTGTATCACTCCATATCTGTGTATGACATACACAGGGACCATCACAAACTACACTAAATTATTTTGTAAAATTATGAAACAAGTGCATTACTCACATTTGGTCAGTAATATGAACCAACATAATTAGTGCAAGTTACATTTCTATATCTTTGGGCCTAAACCACACGAGTTAGTTGTTTGTATACACATAACCAGAAAAGAAAGTGATTGTACATTTTTAAACTCTTTGGTACGTCCTTATATGGGGGTTGTCTGTATTTTTTTTATGTGAAACATAAACAATAATACATTTTTCTTGGAAAAATCATGGTCATGTTACTAGCTTAAGAGTGGCTGTGCCCATAGCCATCTGAGAAAAAAATAAATAAATACAAGTGTTTTGGTCTCGATTATAGTATGATCCATGTCTTAACCACACTTTAAAAATCATACAATATATAAATAAACATCATATAAAACTGCAAAGACCCAGTTTGAACCTATATCTAAAAAGTGAGTTGAAACATTACAGAAATGTTTCATGTAAAAAAGGCTCAGAATCATCTCTTTATTCCAGCATATTTTGTCTCCATAAATAAACCTAGAAAACCAACCATGTATAACTAGTAAAGCAGTCTAAGAAAAGCCTTAAAATGTTTGTCATTTTTTGCAACAAACATTTAGCTCTATGTAACAAACAAAAATAAAAAGTAACAGTCAGGACATGTGTCAATAAGGACAAATCAAAACACAAAGCAGCAGATTAAAAAGATCAAAGAGAAAAAAAACTGGTCGGTCGGCTGTGCAATAGTTTCTTTGCCTGAGGACAAAAGCTAGTTTCGAGGCAATCGGTACCAAGGCTAATTTTTTTGCCGTTTAATGCAATACAATGTATCTAATGCGAAACGTTTGCAGCAATGACAGAATTACATTAGTGTTACAAAACAGTCATCACTGAAGGATATGCAAATACCATGCTGATATTTGAAAAAAATAAAAAAATAAAAAAATAAAAATTCCAAACATTCTAATGTATGTACCTTGGACCACACCAAGGAAGTAACATTCCATCCACACTTTAAACATCCAAATGATTTCTTCTTTTTCCAACAGCTATACCTGTAAAACAAACCACAGAACCAGCTAGAATAAACCACTAAAAAATAGAGCAGAATATCAACTCACAGAACATATATTTACTTGTGACTATGTCACACAAAACTTTCCTCTAAGGTCTCAGGCTGAGCCCTGCAAGAAAAATAAATAAATATTGAATTATTATAGAGCAAATAATGGTAAGTTCATAACACAGACTTAACTCTAGGAATGTTTTGCTCCAGGTGTACATCTAAAGCCTAACACACGTACTTGCTGTTGTCCAAAGATGATGCCTCTTTATCAGCAGAAGCAGACGCTGGAATTTCGAGGGAGGAGACAGCAGTTTCTGTAGCCTTGTCAACAATGCTGGTGTGTAGTAATGTTTTTGGGAGGAGGTCAGGGCGACCTGTCTGCATGCCTGGGGAGGAGGAGTGGATCATAAGAGGAGCATGTTGCAGCTGGTACGAGTATGGAGACTATCACTAGGAGGATCAGTAAATATAAAGTGTTTCCTCTGGACAAACATCCACTCCCTCTTTTTCTTACCGCTTTCACCGTCTGTTTCAGATCTAGAATCAGTGCTGACTTGATGCTGGAAGCTTGCTACCTTTTTCAGTGGAACATGGCCAATAGCACGCCGCTTTTTAGTTGGGGAGGTTTTCACTGGAGAAAAAAAATCATATTACAAATTAACATAAAAAAATTTGCCCTTTTAATGTATGCATGCATGCATGCACGCATGTACATACCTGATATTTTTCTGAAGACTGTATTGCACATGAACTTCTGAAAGCGGTCTGCATAGAAACTTGGTCTGTGCACGGATACTGTATCCTGAAAAACACATACATCCAAAAGGTTTAAATCTTTTTATTTTCCTAAACCTGATTAAAAAAAATTCAGTGGAGAAACCGTACCCCATCGTGAACCAGAGATTTCCAGGAATGTTCAATCTTTTTTACCAGTCTAAAACAGAACACAGTAGTGGTTACTGAAAGCTTGTTTATTAATATTAGAGAATGCTGAAATTGTATCTCGCAGTAAAGATGGCATTTCAAAAACATGATGATGTGGCTGCCAATAAGGAATTCCCCTACAGGAATAATAATAAAGAAAAAAAGAAAATATCCTGGCTCTTGATCTTATGGTTCTACTTTTAACTTTTTTTATTTTGAAACAGACAAATGAACAAATCACTTCTGGCTGCACGCTAACCTCCCATAGAGAGGTTGCTCCTTTTTATTTCTTTATACCAGATTACCAGACAAATAAATGGATTAGTCTTTTTCATTTGGTTGGCACATAAGAATGTCTAATAAGTTGATTATGAAACTTTAACAGAGCCATACGTGATTATTTTGATGCATCAATTGTGTACAGTACAATTTGAGTTGGCTAATGCAGATGAGATAAAACATAGGCTTACCTGTAAGACTGTAATATGTCAATGATACCAATGTACACCAGTAACCTCTCTCCCTTTGAGTTTCTTGCTGGAATTCCTCCAGTCCTGGGACAAAACAAATCTCATGAGTGAGCCTACTTAAAATGTATGTATATCTACATAAACATTAGCTATACAGAACTATTCAAGTCCATTTTTTATGACAATGAATGGAGTATTTCACATAAATTCTTTAAAGTCACAGATGCTCACTTGTCCTCAGTGTCCAGAGATTCCATTCTTGTCGGCTGTGTCTGAATGGCCTCTATAGCAGTGCTGTACAATGACTTTTGAACTTGTGGCCTTAATTGATCCACAGCAGCTGCCCCTGCGTCCGCACTGGCCTGATCAACATTGTGGATTCCCACCAGAAGGCTATAGTCCATTATCTTAAAACTCTGCAAAAGCTTTAGCAATAAGAAAACAAACAATTAGATTGGGAAGGAGAAGTATGAGAGAAAGACATGTTTTACTAAAGCTCTTACCAGACAGTCTCTCTGGATGGTCTTGCAAACCGCACTGCACGTTTCACCCTCCATTAGCAAACCGTCAGGCATGTAAAGAATGAAATCTAGGTCCTTGAAAGTGGGCACAGCCTTATCTCTTTCTTTTGCAGAGGCCCTTCGCTTATAGGTGGACCCTTTGAGGTCATACTTCAGGTGCATCTTTACAGCACTTGGGAGCAGATTGTTCATAACCACAATACGGATGTTTTTACCACCCGCCTGGACACAGTAGAGTCCGTAAAACTTTGGGAGTAAGGTTCGCTTGTTCTGGTTGAGGTTCTGGAGAAAAAATAAAAGGCAAATAAATTAAATACAAAATAACAAAACTTTATATTAAAAAGGTTGCCAACTCACCATAAAGTACCCTGGAAGAAGTTTTTGTAAAAATTCTGCTTCTTTGTGCTGCACCGTCTTAACAATAAACTCATCGTCTCTGGACAAGTAAAAAATGGATCCACTGGCTCCTGGGTTTGACAGCTCGATTAGCTCCTCGTTACACAGAGAATACTACAACGAGCAAAATAATTAGAAATGTAAGGATTCTTCTTTTCTGCTGCTTCACCTTTATAAGTGTTTCTAAATACTGCAGATTTATTTGACTCTTTCCACTTTCATAATCCCTTGTCTAAAAACTGGTCCTTCTGTGTTTTTCATAATAAATATAAAAAGGAATAATATGAATATTGAAGGATAATACCATGTAGTCATCAGGCCGAATACCAAACATCTCCCTAAAGTAGCGGAAAGCAATCGGGGCATACGTCTTAAATCTGAAGTCTCCATAGTGATGTGCCGGTGTCAAATTACTGCCTTCACTGACAATAAAAGACAAGGTGTAAAGAATTAAACCAATAATAAAAAAACAACACCACAACAGAACTGAACCAAAAAACATTTAAATTAATCAGTTTATTATTTTCACTCACCTGGGAAAAAAGATGCTCTCTACCACTTCAAAGTCCTGCAGGAGCACATCTCGTTCAGGCTTATGGCTCAGGCTTCCGACTGTGTGGGTGATGCCCAACTGGATGGCACCTTTTAGGGCCGAAGATGTTGTCTGACACACAAACACAAAATAAATCATTGCTCTTAGTTACATTACAGGAAAGAGTATTAATCTATGCACAAACATACTGCCTGACATGAAGACAATTACGCTTTGTTTAGTTCTTCTTTTTATATATAAAAAAAAAAAAAAAAAAAAAAAAAGGGTCAGGCAGGTGATTTCCCAAGTGATATCTGCTGACTGAGATTTGTCATTTTTGTTCATTGAAGGACACATTCATTTTACCCCTAAATTGTTTGTTTCACAAATGGGTTACCCATCAAGAAAAGGCCGCACATGTAACACATGCTAAGACAATAAAAGTACCAGTAAAGTTTGAATCAATGCTATACAACTCAAGCGTAACAGTTTAGGTCATTTGTCATAGTTCTAGTACTTTTGTTTTATTGTATACACATATTATATTAAAACTTGTAGCTTATTCTTTTGCTTATTTCTAAAGAGGTTTCTGTGTTACCCACAACACATTCACTATGGTCTCCCACCTTTTTGTACGTAGTCTCTCCAGTGGGATCAATACCACGATGGCCAATGGTTCTTTTCATGGGCTGAGAGGTGCTTGGACTCTGCAAGTAAAGTCATGGCAGATTGGAGAATTACTAAAGAAAAACCACTTATTACATGTCAGCATTTTGTGTTAAGCAATTCAACCAAAGGGGAAGCACAAGAGGATGTGTCGTCTAAGGTATTGGTAAATTTCTGTCAGGCTGGACAGTTACATTATGTATTTTACAACTTACCTCTGGAAGGACATTTTTACGGGCCCCAGCTGGGTCTAGAGAAAGAAAAAGGAAAAAAAAGAGAAACAAAAATAAATAGAACTTTTTAGACACACACACAGACAAAGACTTACTCACACAAACCACTATAATTCCACACTGGCTGCTTTCTAATCAGGCAGAAGAATGGAAAAACAAAGAGTGCAGCTGGATTTTATGCACATGCAGACACTTCTCAGGCTTTACCTCGGAAAGATGACAGTCTCCTCCACAAGTGACCCTGCTGAGCTTTGTGTGGAATGGGAGGAATTAACAGTTTGCCATTACAATTGACAGATAAAAGGAGGTTTATGCAATATAAGAATAAGTGTGATCTAAGAATTGAATTGAATAACCAGTCTGACATGCTTCTGTAATACACAAGACTATACATCTTCATACATCAAGGATCCCACCAGACCATTGTGTTTATTAGTGTCTCGACTAAACAAACAGTCTTAGTGCTGAAGGAAGACTTCTACAATCTCAAACAAGGTGTGCTAACCTAAATGTATAGGCAGGCCCAGTTGAGGCTAAGGACATATAGTTAAAGATATTAAATCTAAATTTCTCCAAAACTAAAAAGCTATAACATTTCTGGTCCCAGTGGCTGAAAATGTGCTAGATCAAGGTGCACAGATGAAGACTTACTCCCATTGTAGCCCAGCAGTCCTGGAGGGTCCTCAGCAGCTGTGGCCATTCAGAAAAGACACTGTATTTAGTCAGGGTTCACAGTCTGCCCAGATGTTGACAGTTCTTTAAGTGTGATCTTCTTTGGTTGCTGTAAAAACAAATAACCGATTAACCAGCAACAAAGAACAGTAAGGATTACTCAAAGCCACAAATATTGCAAGCAACCACGTCTAAAAACAATTACACCATCAGTTAAACACAACAAAAACAACAACGAAATCAGACTACTCTTTTCCCTCATTTAAAGGACTTTAACAGTTTTTATGTTTTAAACTTAAGATTGTTGTAGCTCTCATGACACACCATTTTTAAGCGAAACTTCGCCCAACAGCTAACTGGTTAGCTAACTTTCACTAAAATTAAGTTAACTAACTCTAGATCACACTCGAAACTATTAAATCATTTATATTCGTACTGTTGACTTACCAATAGAAGACAATGTCGCGATGCTTGGGATCAGAAAGAAAGAAAAAAAGTTTGTTGTCCCAAGAGCTTACTCCCAAAACTAATCTAATAAACACGGAAGCAATGCGGAAGTAAAGTGAGCTCCTCTTATCGTTCCTTACTTCCGGATTAATCTAAACACTTTCTCTAAAATAAAACTGGTTTTTATCTATGTATAGATTGGTATACATTGGCCTTTGTGGGCTCAGAAAATAAACTGTATATATAAGTTTCCAGTAACTCTTAAGAAAGTATTACTTTATATAATAGGGCCTATAATTGCATCATTATAATATCACAAAATTGGAGCGTCGGCTATTACATTTAGTTGTTACTAATTAATATATCATAATTAAAAAAAAGTTTTAATTTTTTCGGGTTGACAATGGTTTATTAAACCTCATTCAACGAAGTAATTATAGCATGTATTAGCATAAAAGGTTATAACTTTATTACTATGTCAATATGTCCATAGGGTTAGGTATTCAGATACTAAATTAAATCTTTGGTTTGTTTACATTTATGTTGAAAGCAAATCCCAAACAAGAAGTGAATAGTGTTTAATACCAAAAGAAATGAACAACAGCTTAAAATCAAAGTGTTACATTAAGTATGAAAGACACCATTCATCTCATAGTGTAAAAATGTAACAACATTTAGAAGAGTCACTGTTGGCTAAGTCCCGACATCCGCATAGCCTATTCCTTTTATTAACATCTTTGACAAAGAAAAGCATGAATAATGTTCTGCAGTTTTAAATTCACAGATATGCTATGTCTTGTCTTTCTTTTTTTTTTTTTTAAGTATCTAACAGGCATTGGGATTGAAGATGAACCCTTCTTCTTGAGGGACAAGGGGCGCAGTGTATCCTGGTTTGGGATTGTAGCTTGGATTAGGCAGTTCACTGTTGAAGCACATCCATCGATCGTCACCTTGTTTTCTACAACAGTCATACGGGCCGGTCATGGTTGAATATTCCTCAACACAGAATTGACTGAGGGCCTGTTTCCACTAAAAGAGAAAGGAGAGAAAAGGATTACAAGAGGCACTTGATTGTCCAAAATTAAAGAACGTCATGTTAGTTGGTTTATATATAATCACTTGTTCTGCGGTAAAATAATGACTAAATAATAATGGTAAAACAAGATAGTTTACTATTAGTTACATTTTTAGTGAGTTCTAAATATGTTCAGACTTTAATGCATAGACGTTGACATTAGGTGTATAGTGAAAAAAAATGTGGGTTTGTCTGAATAAACATTTATTATTATTTATTTTAGATATATCTGACTCTGCTTCCTGATCAAAATCTCACAGTGAAATAAGTGGTTTAATTTCAAAATTTCCAAAAAAATAATATCTTATTGAAGAATTCTTGATTTAATTCCCCTGTGTCTTATTTTTAAAATTGGTCTTTAGACCAGTCTCCGATACTCAGATACAAATACTGATATATTTGAATTGAATCAAACTGGTGGAAACTGATGTTAAACTGCATAGCTATTAGTTAGCTGTTAAAATTTGTGTATATATAGCCTATATAAAACTGTCATAAATAGATTTTCTAGAAACAAAATACTTATTCAAAAACACTGAGACTCACTGCTTGTTGGGCACAGCAGAGGATCAGGCTGGGCTCCTGTGCTACATGTCCACTGCAGCACAAACTATACCAAGACTCCAGACGGTTCATAGCGTCTCCACGACGACGGAAGTGGCTAGCACCTGATACGGGGAAGAAACTGGCGGTGTATCTGGGGCGACCGTTACCGTGGAG
Source organism: Perccottus glenii (assembly GCA_024416835.2). Taxonomy (NCBI): domain Eukaryota; kingdom Metazoa; phylum Chordata; class Actinopteri; order Gobiiformes; family Odontobutidae; genus Perccottus; species Perccottus glenii. The sequence continues at coordinate 9,724,300 of CM044562.2, forward strand.
ACAAACAGCATTAATATTCTGAAAGGTGGGTTGAGCCGGTGGGAAAGGGACATCAGGCTGATTGAACGGCAGTATTTGGCTCTCTGTGGAGGAACAAAACATAAAGGGTTAAATCAGAACTGCACAAAATATCATAGATTTATCTTTGTAATAAAACTCTGTTGCATTAAAAAAAAGGTATGGTTTATATCTTGTTCATATCTTTAACAGAATACAACTTTTTCAACACAATAATCAATATAATTATGGAATATTGCAATTCTGATAATGTGCAGCACTAGAATAAACGCACTATAAAAAATAAAAAACAATAAATGAAGAAATAAAAACCAGGAGGTTGGAAGTAAAATACTTTACCTCCAAAATGTACATTGTGAAGAGTCAGAAATGCAATTCCCCAGAATCCTGCCACACTCATTGCTGTACTTTGGACAAGAATCAAACAAGTAATAAAGTTTAAAGTTGTATGAAGATAAAGTGAGTGGGTGACTTCATCCCACCAGCTTATATTGGTGAGGGGAGTGAGTCTGTGGGTGCGAAATGCTCTGGGAGTGGTTTGCGGGCGGAAAGAGGATGTGGTGGTATGTCATTGGGAGGCAATCCAGTGATAGGAGCTGTCTAGATAAGCATAAAATTGGGGTTGTGTGCTGAAACATAGCTGGTGTTGATCACAACAACTAAAATATGTTGTGTGGGAAAAGCAAAGAGCCTGTTTAATCTTTTTAGCCTTATGTCTATTTTCAAGACCACTGCTTGAAAAATGCATACCCATAAAGAAATTAGTATATTTCAGCAACCATAAGGTGTATTTGAATAATTTTGTCATTGTAAAGGGAATATTGTGCACATTTGTTAAAGTGTGTTATTCTATGCATACTAATGAAGAAAAAATGAAGATGGCACACAGCAAAAATTTATATTTTTTAGTTTTGCATTAAAAAAAACACGTGTAATGTGTACACGTGTAATACAATTAGTAATTTATATTACTAATTGTGTTCAGTACATCCACATAAAACTATTTTAGGTATTTTTAGAATAAAATATATATAGTATATGTGTGTAGATAGTAAATGCGTGTATATATTGATATTTCCCATATAATAACTACACAAAGCAAATGAATGTTTGCTTTGTGTTGTTATTCTTTGGCTGCTGTTTCCATGAAGCTTTGGTGTAGAGTGCTGTGGAATACATCTTTTAAATTGATAGCTTCTCTGCTGTCATTTGAGGGGGTTGGTGTGTGTTTAGCATAATGTACCGTAGAGCTGTAGAGTCTTAAATGTGGCTCGTAGGTTGACAAAGCTGAGTTTTTAGAAGTTTGTTTCGAAGTAATTAATTTAGTTGTCATTTGAGTTGTGTCTGGAGCAGGTGAAAATGGTTTAGAAAGCATTGTAGAGTGTCTCGAGCTGTTTAATTTAATGTGCAGTATTACTATATTCTTCTGTGATCAGTGTATTGTTATACACCCTGTTTAATAAGTAATTCTCGAAGCCAAGGTTTTTGGGGTTTAGAACACTAAGCTGGTTACTTGGTGCATTTCATTCCAGGTGACTCAGACAGGTTTTGCTGGCTGTGTAAAGAGCAAGAAAAGTGGCACGCACAGTCATGATAATCATAACCCTTATTCAAAGCTTTACAAACCCCAATGAAAAAAAGCACACAGCTGTCGGAAAAGACACTCAGCAAAGTCAATCTAACAGAACCGTGTTTTGAAAATAGTGCATAATGATTTATTTAAAAGAAAGGCTAGAGACACTTGTGGTTTTGACTACCTTGACCCAGGTTCTGTCCCAAGTGTCGCCATTTAAAAATGTTTTGGATCAAATCAATAGGAATAAAAATTAGGTAATAAATCTACAATATTGTAAACACTAAAAATATTTATATTAGCTACTATAAAATCCCAAAGTGGCCATACATTCATAACAGTCTTCTAACTTGCTCAAACTAACTTTTAATTGTTATGAAAAGAATAGACTCTTGAGAGCAGTGGTAGAGCGATTGTCCCTTAACTTGAAGGTTGGTGGTTCGATTCCCACTCTCCCCACTGTTCATACTGTTGTTGTGTCCTTGGGCAAGACCCTTAACCCCCTCTAGTGGTGTTCCAACTGTAACACTGGTGAATTGAAGTTTAATGTAAGTCGCAGTGGATAAAAGCATCTGCTAAATTAATGAATGTGTGGTGAGGCCAATGTTTACAGTGATTTGTTTAGCACTCAATATCTGTGTGCAGAAAGTGTGTGCACAGGAACAATATTAAAGGGAAGTCGAGGGTGTTCTAGAAAACAAAGGGAGCTCAGAGAACTCCCTGCAGTGACGTTAACAGACTGTGGAGGCCTCAGTGCCAGACAACGGCACACCCACAGGTAAACAGAAAAGAGCCAGTTGGATATAATTATGAAAAGGGTTTACTCAACTTACTCAACTGCTTGTTATTTAGACTAGTTTTAATTTCTTGTTTTTGTTCCGGTCCAGAACTGGGGCAGCTTTGTGCTACAGTGCAACTGCCGGGCAGGTGAGCAGAGTACAAGGCACCAGGTAGAGTGAGGCAAGCTGGCCCATCTGCATCAGGGCCAGTGCCACAAAGGTGATGATGAGCCCCACGCCGTAGGCTGTTAACAAACTTGGCAAGAAATCATATTAATTTGTGCCATTTGAGGTTTAATTTTAAAATAACACGTAAAAGAAATAAAACAGAGTTAGTTTCATGAACACTGTTACACTGTTGGCTAATGAAGCTGCTAGAGACCAGAGCAGCTAAAAATAATGGTTGTGGTGACTATGTTAACGCTAAAGACACAATACTCAAGAGAGTAAGTGCTTTGATTTTGCTTTGTCCATCTTTCAACAGGACTTTGTGGCATGTAAAAAATTCTATACTTGGTCAGCTGAGACAGAAAGGCTAATCTTAAGTCATTTAATGTGAACTGCCACTAAACAGAATAACCGACATTAAATAACTTGGCACACATATCGATGTAGATCCTGGAGGTTTGCATAAACCTGTCAAACCTGTGGCAGTAGGCCACAAGCAGACCTGACAAGAACAGAAAGGTGAGTGTATATTAGACTAGACTGATCAGGTACTGTGACTTCTCATATAAAACAAAATATGATACAAATAAATTAATGTATTAGTTTGGCTGTTTTATACCAGGAAAACATACAATAACAACATAAGCTGTAATATTTGAATCTCCTGTTTGGTTTAGTAAAAGCTTAATTGAATTGTAACATATGAGACAAATATCATATGACACAAACAGGACTAAGGTGTGTTGACAAGTGAAGCCACACAACAGGGCATATATATTGTTTCTGACTGGTGTAATGTGCAAAGGTTTCTTAATATTTCATTCATTCATTCATTCATTCATTTCTACTGCTTAGTCCCGTTAGGGGTTCGCGGGTGACTGGAGCCTATCCCAGCAGCTTTGGGCCTGAGGCGGGGTACATCCTGGACAGTGGCCAGTTAGTCGCAGGGCTAACATTTATTTATATTGTCATGACAGAGCGGCCTGATCCTTTTGATGGCAGTGAGCCTGTGTACCCTCTGCCAGAAAATGACAAGTGTTGTCTAGTCAGCTTATGATCTGTGAAATTAATGAGAAGAGAAACAAGTTATGAGATAGGCTTTCCTTTTGGAGGCTGGCTTCAACAAGAAACACAACTAAAGATGTGTACAAAACAATGTTATAAATGCAGATTGTAGTTCCATATTAGCAAATATACAAAGACAATATGTATTTGTGACATCTTTACCTATTTCTTTACAGTTAAACAACAATATTCCTTTTGCCTTAACACATACTTGATTCAATGTCTTTAATGCCTTACCTTTACTAGTACTTTTTTCGATTAGTACATCTGTTAATGCTATCTGAAAACTATTGTTTTACTATGCAGTAACAGCAGAAAGGCCCGGATGAAACCGCCATTTTATTTCCCTGTGGTGAAGCTAATATCGGTAAATGGGGACCAATGAGCTCACAACATTCCATCCTCCTTTTGGCAAAAATACTAAGGATGGATCTGTGGATCCTTTGTGGCCTTTCCCTACCCACAATGCACCGCGTTTAGAGAAAAAAAAGGCGGTAGAAGAGGAAGTGTGGCTTAAAGCAGAGAATTTTCTTTTTAATCAATAGATAATATATCAAATATTATTTTGTTGTAACAAGATATGGCGTAATAAAATTAACCATTTAGACCTATGTTCTTATTAGAACCTGGTTGATATAGATAATTTGTAACTTCCTTCACACACCATACACATACACCGTAGTCTATTGCGATAACAATGCAGCCTGCTTTATCCATGCACATGGCACTGCATATTTGTATTGAGGCAAAGAATGCTCCTTGCTTCCATCTTCCAGACAATTTCAGAAACTGTCATGTCCTAGTGTTATGTGTTGTAATGTATTTCATTTCCTGTGTCTTAATGTGAAGTGTCTCACCCCTATGTCAGATTGACTTCCTGCCCTTGTGCCTTTCCCTCCTTTGTGATTACCTGCTCCGCCCCAATGTGTTCCACTTGTGCCTCATTGTGTTCCCTATAAAGTCTGTGTGTTTTCCCCTGTCCTGTGCTAGATTGTAGTCTCTATCCTTGTGTTTTGGTATCCAGTGGTTCCTTGTGTTTTTGGAATAAACCCTTTGAACCATCTGCCTCTTGTGGGTCTGGACAGTGAGTCCTTTTGCCTGTTCTTGACAGAAACTGCAAGTAGACTATGGGTTATGTTTCTTTCATGTCCCTTGACATGACACAGACCGCAGAGGGTTGAAGGGTACATGTAGCTGTGAAAACATGCTACAGAAGTGAAAAAATGCTACAGAAGTGGAAAATAATACCCAAAGCTTCACTGACTCACACCAACCTATTTCAAACCTATTGAACTGAGAAGGTTCTCCTTTTCCATTTTTTTTTTTTTCATTCAATTTTCTAACGCTTAGTCTCGTTAGGGGTCGCGGGTGACTGGAGCCTATCCCAGCAGCTTAGGGCCTAAGGCGGGGTACACCCTGGACAGTGGCCAGTTAGTCACAGGGACATACAACCATATACAGTGACAGACAACCATTCACTCTCACATTCAGTCACTAGGGACACTTTAGAGTTGCCAGGCTTCCTCGGAGAGAACCCACAGTAACACGTGGAGAACATGCAGACTCCTCACAGAAAGACCGGAGTCAGCCGAGAATGTTTGAATCGGCTGGGTTTTGAACTCACGACCTCCTTGCTGTGAGGCAGGAGTGCTAACCACTCTGCCACGTGAACCCCTGTTTTTTTTCCAACTTGGTTAATGAACTGGTCAATTTGATGTATTATCTAAAAAATAAGTTTATTAGTTTATCAGTCTCATTCTTGTGTGGCATTAAAAACGGAGAAAATCTTCTTTACACAATTTAAAAAACTAAATATGCCCTATTTATATTGAACCTACTTTAATAGTGATGTAAAATGTTGTGTGTAGGCAGGCTACTCAGGAGCATCAACATTTGGTATGTGTCTTGGCCTTGATAATTAGTGCTGAGTGCCTTTCAAAAAGAAAGCAGGAGAACCAATTTAGAATATACTGTATTGATAGCTTTTAATAATATATAGCAATGGTTGTGTTTTTTATTTTATTTTTTATAAATGTTTTAGAAATGTTGTCACAGTAAACTGTGAACTGGTTAAGGCTGACATTAATGTTGGGGGTGTTTCCTACCAGACAGACTGAAGTTTCAGCTATTTACTTTACTTTATGAAAAAAAAAAAAAGCAGTTAATTCCCCTTAGGCTGTTCCATTGAACATTTTATAAAAGCAGAAGGATAAATGTGAGTTTCTCTAACACAGACATGTTTCTGGCTCAAAATAGGCACAATCTAGAACACAGGCGGTCAGGAAGAATAAGTTATTACATACTGTAGCATACCTTCTGGCTAAAAGTAGTGTGTAGCTGCGTCTCCTATTTTAAAAATGTTTTTATTTTCTCACAGTTCAAAGAACCTTAAACATTTTGAGCATCTTGCTGCCCATTGGACTGCAGCTCATCTTTGCAATGCGATATTATCATATTGCTTTGCTTAAACAGGAGAACAAACAACTGGACCTGGCCTTAAAGAAAGATGGCGATGAAAATAAAACACAAATTTTCCTAGAAAGTTGCCTTTGAAAATCAGTTGCTTTTGGTAAATTTGACAGTAACAAAATATTGGAAAATGATGGAAAATGATCAAAAATACCAGGCCAAAAAGGTAGCAGAGGAGACATGCAACAAACGGAAGGTAAGTGTTGAATACATGTTTGGAATGGATTTTCATAACTGCAATTATTATCATTTAAAGTCTTATTTAAGGATAATGTATTTGAGTATTCCATTGAGTTTGTTTGTCATGATTTTTTCATTTAAAAAGGTGTGTTTGCCTGAGAGTGAAAGCAATTATTACAAAACATGCCATGAGACGATTGTGAGGACTGACAGTATATGAAATTTGCATTCAATTTTTTATCATATTTGTGCAGGAAACAATCACTCAAGAATTGGCAAAGGCAAGAGCAGAACTAGGTAAGGCAAAATTACTTTTTTGCTGCCGCCACCTTGTGGTATATTAAGGTATCTGCAGGGAAAACTTCTTTGTTTTTTGTCATTTAGACAAGTTAAACTTAGAGTCTGATGCTTGGACTCAAGAAATAAAGGCTCTCAAAACCCAACTCACTGCTAACAATAAAATGTGCAAATATGTGAAGGACAGCGCAAAGAACAAAGCAAAGTAAGTTGACTAAAGGTTTATTGGGTTAAAAAACAAGCAAGTTTGCATTGTTACAATGACTGTTGTTGTACTTTATAGGGGCTGTGTGAGACCACCAATATCAAATAGATAACTAATTTAGCTTCTACATTTGGACATTTAGCACACCTATCGCCTACAGCTGTACAGCTGAATTGTTTGTATTCATTCATTCATTCATTTTCTACCGCTTTGTCCCGTTAGGGGTTGCGGGTGACTGGAGCCTATCCCAGCAGCTTTGGGCCTGAGGCGGGGTACACCCTGGACAGTGGCCAGTTAGTCGCAGGGCTGACATTTAGACATAGACAGTGACAGACAACCATTCACTCTCTAGGGACACTTTAGATTTGCCGATTAACCTGTATATGCATGTCTTTGGACGGTGGGAGGAAGCAGGAGTACCCGGAGAGAACCTCACAGACAGATCGGAGTCGGCCGAGAATGTTTGAGTCGGCCGGGTTTTGAACTCACGACCTTCTTGCTGAGAGGCAGGAGTGCTAACCACTCTGCCACGTGCAGCAAATACAAAAAGTATCTTATGTATAATCAAGATCCATATTAAGGCAATGTGTCATATGATTCTTTATTGTCACAGAACAAAATAAAAGTAGTATGCAACGATTTCTATGAGCGTTTTGGTTATTATACTATAATAAATAAAGGTGAATATTCAAACCTAATTTGTACAAGACATTGTCATTATTATTAATAGCCTGAAATACTGTTTACTGGCCATGAAATCATAACATCCCACTCTCCCCCACAATTCATACTGTTGTTGTGTTCTTGGGCAAGACACTTAACCCACCTTGCCTCCAGTGGTGTTCCAGCTGTAACACTGGTGATGGGAAGCTTTGAGTGCCTACTAGATGGAAAAGCACAATATAAAAAAATGAAATAAAATAAAAACCCACTGAACTGAAGGAGCAGGAGTACATTGAGTGACATGGTCTCTGGTGCTTCTCGAGTGCTATACCTACAAGTGTCACTGGTGTACATGTTAAACTGACACTCAGGGTGCAAAGAGTGCACTGATGATAATGCTGAAATGTGATCTACTGAAGCCTATATAATTTGTGGACACTTGACATGGAAGAGCACTGTTAAGGCCAGCTGTGAACAGTTTACAGGCTTGTAGTAGTAAGTGTGTACGTACCTGCTAGAAAAGGCAGACATGGACTAGAAAATCAAAACCCAGTTGAAAGATCAATCTGGTGTCTTCTCTGTGAAGCATCAAACTGCAGAATGTAAAAATATAAACACAAATTAAACAGTAGACAAAACAAGGACAATTTTTCACTATGGACCTGTCACTATGGTAACAGGTCACTGTTAATAATGTCTGTGGATAATTAAAAGGTAATAATGTAATGTAAGTAATAATGTCCTAATGTAGAGTCATCTTTAAAAGGTAAATTTAAATTCACTTTCACAAACAGTATTAATCCAGTTCAATTAAAGCAAGACTATGCATCTTTTTTAAGTTTCCCAGTAGCCTGTATTTTGCCTTTAACTTCACTGCTGCAAACTCACATGAGACAGATGTGTGCAGAGTTGTAGGGGAGACCATGAATGTTTTCATGACTTTGAAAACAAGAGTACATAGATTTATGGCACTTATTTGATTTCCATTGGTTTTGTTTTCTTCTTATCTTTTTAATGAATTACTTAATAACTTTATACACACCAATGCAGTTCTTGTTTTGTGTGTTTTTTTTTTTAGTGAACAAAATGCATTGTTCATTGTTTTATATAGAGCACATATTTTGCGACTCATCAGTTTTTCATTTTGAAGTTTGAGGAAAAAAATTAAGTGTCCCAATTTGAAGGTTTGGAAATGTGGTGACCCTAATCTTAATGTTATAAAATTGCCCAGGTCTGCCCTATATGGTGGAGTATCTGACTGGGGAAAAATGTATACTCTAAAGAGGTGCATGTTTTAAAACATTTGAAGTTCGATTGTGTTTCTTGACATGATTTTCAACAGATGTCATATATTTTCTGTGTTAACTAGCTTTAACAACAGGGAGAGGCTTAATAAAAAAAATATATATATATAGGCCTATATATATATATATATATATATATATATATATATATATATATATATATATATATATATATATATATATATATATATATATATATATATATGTTTCACCACTGATTTTCTAATTTAAACTTTTTTAAGATGCCCTTCTCCATGAAATAAAATCTGAACTAAATGCTAATGAGTTAACTGTTAACGCAAAGCTAAACTAGCTTAAATAGGCTACAGTTTTTGTTCATGAAAATACCTCTATAGTTATTCAAAATGACCAAATGACTTGAATTATCTTTATCTGTAGAAGAAGAGCAAGTAAAAGGTAGCATATAAGCTCCTGTTTAGGATTTTTACGGAAAATAAAATGAACCCGCACATAAGGGAAATCCTCCTTATTGTACATCTATGTGTTTCTATAGCAACGCTAAGGTGTATCGTAACACGCACTGCCCTTTGTCTTTATTTCCCCATTTTACACTTTTTTTTTAATGAGGGACGTTTCTGAATAGACTCTAACGTTTCCAAACAAATACAAAATAAAAATAGACAAAGGTTTATTCTAAAGCAGGAATAGCCTAAAGTTGAATTTGACTTTTATTCACTGATGTAGTTAATCTCGAATACCCTGCATTTACTTCCTGTTTTGTATTTTGCCGCCTTTTGGTCCTTTAAGCGATTAAGCATAAGTGAATGTGCAATTGGGGTTGGTTTAAGCTGAGCGGGGGTCCTCTAATGAGTAATTCATGGTGTTCGGGGTGTTGCTGACCTGCAGAGCGGTGGCCCGTGTCCATCTCTTATCGCAGCAGCAGCAGGGCGAACGAGGAGGAGGAGGAGGAAGGGGGTGGCGAGAGGTGAGTGGACAGTTATGCCAACAAGCCGATTACTGAAGGCTACTGACTGAGCCCTCGCTGACAATTTGCGTCTTTCCTTACACGGTGCAACGACAGGCGACACACTGTCTGCAGGACTTTCCATTTGGCCTAGGGAGTAAACTCTAGACAACAGTGCTTTTAAATGTACTATTTACGCTTCGGCACAGGAACTGTTGCAGGCAAGTCTACTGAATTTCTTGTCCATTGAACCTTATATTGAGTGAGAGCTATGTGATGTCCTGGTCTTTCCATGTTTTTAGTTTGTAGTGTATGTTCAGTCTAGGCCATATTCTATTCTATTCTATTCTATTCTATTCCGCAAGCCACTTCAGGTTAAAGGCTTTTTTTTAAAACGACTTTTTTGTGGATTTATATTTTTTTAAGATACTTTTTTAGATTTCCATTACTTCTGCTCTAGTGAAAAAATGTATTATTATTATTATCATCATTATTATCTGGACATTTAAGGGTAGACTATAAGAAAATGATGACCTTTGAGACCTTTTCAACTAAGTGAACAAAGTTTGCAGTAAAAGCAGTGAAAATGACCAGCCCCTGCAAAAGTCTTGATGAACGGAGAGGCATCAGTGAGAGTCCCGCTCATAAACCAGAAACCCCCAGGTTCCGCAGCTGGAGCAGCCTGCGCTTCTCAAGGTGGAGAAGTGGCTCCCAGAGGAGTCCGCCTGCTAGCCCATCCCCAAAGGGAGACAAGAGGGCCGACGTGTCCAAGACCCTCTTCACTCTGGTCAAGACTCACAACGACAACTACACCTCAGACCCGGACGGCCTGCTGGACACCAATGGCGATCGGGAAGGGTGCGAAGATGACATGGCCGATGATCAGTCCAACTACTTCCAGAAGCAGTTGGGTTCAATGCTGCAGCCCGGGGTGAACAAGTTCTCCCTGCGTATGTTTGGGAGCCACAAAGGGGTCGCAGCGGAGCAGGCCAGGGTCAAGTCTGTTGGAGTGTGGATTATTCACCCCTACAGTGACTTCAGGTAAATGAGAGGATGGCTTATCTTTTTTTTTTCTAACCTAACTACTTATGTGCATACTTCACTTGACCTCAAATCTGTGTTGGTGAAACAAAACACAAAACTTACTTAACACAACTACTTAGACATGCCTTGAACAATATTAGAGATAATATCCAATGAACTGGTTGTCCAGGATGTTCACCTCACGCTAAACGCAGGGACAGGCTACAGCCCCCCCCATGACCCATAAGGGTGAGCCTTTGGTAACTTTTTCACCTGATTTAAAGCAATGCTATGTAACGTTTCATGATGCATACCCACTAAGGGACAAAAGGAAACAAATGTCTGCAATTATCTGAATTATTTTAAGCCTATATTTTGAGGGAAACCATTGCACAGTGTTGCTTTAAGGCCCCATTTGATCAGTTAGTTTGACACAAAAAGCTTAAATGTCTGACACGTAACATTTCCAACAATATTGTTGAAGTGTGAGATAGACAATATTGTGATGATGCTACGTATTGCAATACGTATATTGCACAACACTCTCTTTAATGAATTCACTTTTCTGCAGCAACACACAACTCCATCTAATTTTTCCAAGGACACTGAAGCGCAGCAGCTGATGGTTCCTTGATAAGGCGATGAAGAGATTTAAACAGTGATACATAGGATAAGATCAGCTGGATTAATGATATCACTGGAAAAATGACACAGAGCCTGATAATTTAAAAAGCATGTGGCATTTTAGTAAAAGGGCCAAAATATTGAGATTATTTCGGTTTTGGGCTGGCAGGCAGAATAACAGCAATGCCCAGACAATCTGTCCGTGTAGGAACCATCGATTCTCAAACAATTTTTAAACATCAGGGCCATGCCAGACTGCGAGGATAAACCCGTGCAGAGGGATTATTGCCCATACGAGTCTATAATTCTAATCTTGCTCTATTATGCAATAAAACAGACATCTGATGGGTGGGTGGTGTGGGGTTGGGATTATTAAAGGACTGTTCATCCTATCCTTATGCTGCAACTTCCATTTTATATTGGATGTGTTATAAAGGCATGTTTTTTATGATTCAGGTCAAATCACCTTGATACTGTCTGTTCTCATACAGCCCACATCTTCCAACAAATTTCTAACTAACCCTAACCATATTAGGAAATAACAATATGTTTGACATTTTATGGAGTAACATTGCTGTAAAAACACTGGTTCTTTGTGTTTTTATTAGCTGCAAAGTAAATGTAAGTTAGTCAATTATTTTTTTCATATTATTTATTGGTAGTTCCTTCATTGACCTAAAAGTCTTGAGCTGAGTTATTAGCAGCAAGGAAACCTTAATAATCTGCTGCAACATGATCGTGATAAGTCGGCGGGTGAACCAGAGTTGAGACACAGAGGGCATGGACAGAAGAGATTGTTGGAGGATAAACATTAACAAGGATAAGGAAATGGTCCGTTCCAGTCCTCTATCTGACTCCATAAATAATGAGGTATTTTTCCTACAGGGTTGAGGGTGAAGGTAATCAAAAATTGCCTGGTTCATACTGTTACTGCGCCTCTGTTGTGACAATGAGCGTGAGATAGAGCCCTAAAGTGATTGACACATGATGGAAACAATCTGTAAGGAAACCCAAGGCATGTAGCCATGAAGTATAACACGACACTGAGGACCTATAGGAACAATCAAGTGCTTGACATAAAGCAGACTGATGAGCACAGACAGCACTCACAGACAGATGTCTCTGCTTCATTATCCCTCTGACCGAAGCAGAGCAGACATCGTATTAAAGGACACATTTTTCAACAGCAGTGCCATATTCTTCACTTCATCAATTTTATTTCTGTACATTGAGTGTAAAATAGCCTATTGTCTCCTTTTACATTTCTGTTTAAAATTGCAAACTCAGATGTAAGCTGATCTATCAATTTTTTTCATTTATCATAATGAAAGAAGAGAAAGTGCCTTTTGTAAGGAAAACTGTCCTCGGCTAATAATTCATTTTCATTCTGCAAAGATACTTTTGCATGATACCGCTCTGAGGATAAAATTAGCAATATTACCTGAGATTAGTGGGCACTGTCTGAATCACATTCATTTGTTAATTTATTATGTAAAGGGATTATAATTTAAACCCTGGGAAGGGATGCTTTTTATACCAAATAAGTGGTCATTCTTATTATTAATTGAGTTATTATTAGGATTAATAGCTTTAATAAATTATATATATTGGATCTTGCAGGTACTAGAACACACGTTCAATGTTGCATGTGAGATTGTAAGTTCAGCTATTAGCACAACCCCTACTACTTTATTAATAAGGAGACAGGGTAAATTTTTAATGTGCACTTCATCCTTGTCAGACACTTCCGAGTGTCTTCACTCAAAGTTATCTGTAAGCACTGATCCTCGGGAGAGGATAAACCTCAAGAGGCTGATTGTATAACAACAACAGAACTTTAGTTGTACAAGCTAATGCAATATTCATTTTGATTCATGATACACATTAATAGGTGATAATTATGTTGAGTTTTGCAATGACTGTATTAAAATGAATCTGTAACATTGAGCATTATAACATTATTGCATTATTTTTGCAACATAGATTTTGTCACTATGTTGCAATGTATTGTGCAACCTTACACGACGCCAATTTCCTTTGCACAGGTTTTACTGGGACCTTGTAATGCTTTTGCTGATGATGAGCAATTTAGTGATCTTGCCCTGGGGAATCACCTTTTTTGAAGACCAGAACACCCCCCCTTGGATCACCTTCAATGTCCTCTCTGACACTCTCTTCCTCATGGACTTGATTTTAAACTTTCGGACGGGTATTTTGGGGGAGGACAGTCACATCATCCTGGACCCTAAGGAGATCCGCCTTTATTACCTTCGCACCTGGTTTGTGGTAGACTTCATCTCCTCCATCCCTGTGGACTATATATTCCTTATTGTTGACCTGGAGTCACTCCTTGAATCGACTGATGTGTACCGCACTGCCCGTGCCCTCCGCATCGTACGCTTCACCAAGATCCTGAGCCTGCTGCGCCTTCTTCGACTGTCTCGTCTTATTCGATACATTCACCAGTGGGAGGAGGTAAAGAAAAGGTGTAACTGGATATAGAATGTTTTATAGTTACACCATTTAAAGTCAGAAAAGGGATAAATACAAAATTTTATTATTGCTGGTGGATGATGAAAACAAAACATGTAAGATAAAATTATAATGATGGGCTCACTGTTTTATAAACAAGTTGCCATCACCTATTATCTTCATATTTTAAATCCTTTATGAGGGGAGGCATATTGTAAATTACATATCACCTATATTTCTCATCTTTTGATCCTCTGTGACTTTTATCTGATAGATTTTCCATATGACCTATGACCTGGCAAGTGCTGTGGTGCGCATTGTCAACTTGATTGGGATGATGCTGCTCTTGTGCCATTGGGATGGCTGTTTGACCTTCATGGTGCCTATGCTTCAAGACTTTCCACCAGATTGCTGGGTGTCTAAAAATAATATGGTGGTGAGTATCAGGTCAGACATACAATAGGCCTATAAGGCCTATAGGTTTATAAAAAGAGATAATTTAATAGTGACTCTACAGTTATCAGCAACTTTATTTGTTGCTTGTAGAACAACAACACATTGGGAAAAAACTCAAGTCATTTAAGACAGTTTCAAATTTATGATTATAAAGGGGTGCACCTAAGACAGTATGTTTATCATAAAATAATTAATGAATGTTTTATTTAAAAAAAAAAAGAAAAAGAAAGAAAGACTGTACTGTGTAATATTCATTCTTAACATGAAGACTTGTTTTGGTGATTTTATTATACTATGTTTTTTGCCCAAAATGGATCTATTATTATTTAATTTATGATTATAAATGACTTGCATTTAAGACAGTATCATTATCATAAAATAATTAATGAATATATAAAAATAAAATCATTAAAAAAAAAAAAAAAATCTGTGTAATCATTCTTAACATGAAGACTTGTTTTGGTGATTTTATTATACTATGTTTTTTGCCCAAAATGGACTTTAAAAGATAAAAATAATGACTTGCATTTATACTTGCATCATTACAACCTTTTTAAAAATATATAAAAATAATAATCATTAAAAAAAAAAAAATCTGGAAATCATCTTGCGACCCCCCGCCCAAGGGCGCGACCCCCACTTTGGGAATCACTGACTTAGCAGATAAAATGCATGTTTAGAGGTAATTTAAACTGAGACCATCACCACACCTGACTCCAACAAAAAGGGTACAAGGTTTTGAAATCATGATGCAAATACTCAAAATGGACAATTAAATGTGAAAAGCATCTGTTGATTATTTGATTATAATTAACTGAATACTCTGTACATACTTGTAACCAAAGCAACAGTTACAGGTGGGCTATTGAGACTTAGGTGTAAAACATTTGTTCTAAATTAATTAAATAAACTAGTTAAATAATTCTTTACCTTGATATACTTGAGTAGGTGTGCTGGATACGGTGTTGAATACACTTCTTGAAGGTAGTTTTAGCCTCTATATTGTACGTACAGTATAAATCATAGGCCTATATCACACACTTCGTGGCTGGGAAACCCTTTAGATCATTTTGATTTTAGTAAGTAAATAACTCACAGATTTAATGTATCATAGATTTAAGTGTTTAATTTGTGTGTATGATTGCTCTCTCTTTTCCACTTTGTCTTATGTATCCCCAGAATGCCACCTGGCACATACAGTACTCCTATGCTCTCTTCATGGCCATGAGTCACATGTTGTGTATAGGATATGGCGCTCACCCTCCAGAGGGCATGAGTGACGTTTGGCTCACCATGATTAGTATGGTTGTTGGGGCCACCTGTTATGCCATGTTCCTCGGTCACGCAACTAACCTGGTCCAATCCCTGGACTCATCCCATCGCCAATATCAGGAAAAGGTATACGTCTCTGCTATTAGATAATAAACTGAAAAATGCAGCTGCAGACGTTTTGTGGACTGTATGTCCCAGGAGCCTCACGTGGATGCTGATCTGGTGTTGGCTTTGCGGTTTAATATCACAGCTTTTCTTTTGTAACGTAGGCCTGCTTCCTTGCTCGTACTGTTTCACTGAAAATAAGCCTAATGCCTAGACAATATGTGTATTATCTAATGGGTTTTGCAACCTTAATGTGACCCTTTCTGGGGGATTTTCACAAGATAAAACAGAACGGATGACAGACAAATGGCAGCTCCTTTGTTTTGAATGATTGTTAGCTAATGCTCATTACAGATGAGTTTTGTAATCCATTTAATTGTCAGAAAATCCTACAAATTAAATGTAGAATGAATGCATTATTGTTGTGAGTAATTAATTCTACTCACGCACATTTGGCATCTAAATTGTTTTTTCACATTAATTGTGTGTTTTGTTTTTAGTACAAACAAGTAGAGCAGTACATGTCATTCCACAAACTGCCGGCGGATGTCAGACAGAGGATCCATGACTATTATGAACAACGTTTTCAAGGCAAGATGTTTGATGAGGACAGCATCCTTGGAGAGCTTAGTGATCCTCTAAAGGAGGTACAGCATTTGTTCAGAGATTTCTACTTGTTTCCTTATTTTGGGTTTAAAAAATGTATGCATTGAGGAAGTCATCTTATACATCTTCCATTAATAAACTCAAGTAAAGACTTTGGTTAAACTTTCAAATATATTTTGTGTTTATTAAATTTATATGGTAATATGGTAGAAATGTACTTGAAGATTATTGCCTGGATTGTAGTGATCATTATCATTTATCTTTCCTCTTCACCAGGAAATTGTCAGCTATAACTGCCGTGGGCTGGTGTCAAACATGCCACTGTTCGCTAATACTGACCCTCACTTTGTGACGGTGATCTTAACGAAGCTGCGTTTTGAAGTCTTCCAGCCGGGAGACTTAGTTATTCGTGAAGGAACTCTGGGTCGGAAAATGTATTTTATTCAGCACGGATCTGTCACTGTTATGCCACGAGGCACTAAGGAGATTAAGCTCAACGATGGAGCGTATTTTGGGGGTAAATCATTTTTGACCTTTCAACAAATGCTTATTTAAACCACACTAGGTTCCGCTGCTGCAGTCTTTTTGTGACGTTTTTTGTTGTAGAACCACTTTAACCATTAGTATGATTAATATTAATATATATATATGATGAATTTTAATATATATACTGTGTTTATATATATATATATATATTTTTTAGTTATTGATGTATCTAATAATGTCGTACTCCAAATCATTATTTCATAATGATACTATTGGTGGTGGCTGCCAACTAGGAGATAATAATAAAATAAATATAAAAATGTAATCACTTAAACATTTTGCATTAAAAGTGTGTATTTTCTTTTGCAGAGATCTGTCTTTTGACCCACGGACGGAGGACGGCCAGTGTCAAAGCAGACACCTACTGCAGACTTTACTCCTTGAGTGTGGACAGTTTCAACGAGGTCCTGGAGGAACATCCTCTGATGAGAAGAGCTTTTGAGAGCGTGGCTGTAGACCGACTGGGCCGGGTGCCAGGCAAACCCAGCAATCAGTCTGCTCCAACTGAGTGACAGTACAGTGTCAATACTTCAGTTCACTAAAACAAGACTCAGTTATGTACTCTACAAGACATTTATTTATCATGCTTTTCCTTGTATACCAACAGTATACATATAACGACTGACAGTCACTTTTAGTGTGACAATGAAAAACCTGAAGATCCCCCTAGTTTTTAATTAAACATTATAACATTATATCCTGTGTTAGACCTCAGTACAGTTTAATGCTAAAACATCTATTTCTACAAATGTTGCCATCTAAAACAATGACAATAATATTACTGGATGTAAATATTGCTTCATTTTCATAGACTTCAAGTCTTTACAGACAGCAGTTATCACCTGAGCAGACATAGGAGGTAAACGGTAGCACCAGCTGGATGATATATTGGTTTTATGTAGCTCCAATTTAAATCAAGTCAGGGTTTAATACCAATGTTCACATGAAAAAGCTGCTGTAATGTAATAACTGTACAGAAATAGGTTTTACAGTTAAACATCAATGTTTCAATTCTCATTTTATGTGGTATTCATATTTATATATTTAAATAAAACCAACCTGGAAAAGCAAAAGCTTGATGTGACTCTTCTCAATCAACACTAATCCATCAAAAAATACAGTTCTTTTCAGAAAATGGTAAATGGCAATGGCATGGATTTTATATAGCACTTTTCCACCTACTAGGCACTAGCGCTTTACTAAGATAACACTGAATTTTCCACTATCAAAAAAGAATAATCTGCTTATATTACACTGCACATGTTTTAAAAAAAAAACATTTCACCATTTTATTTGTTCAGTACTCCATATAGTTTTAATTTAGTACTCTCATTGGCTCAGAAAACATCCCATCCCATACAAACACAGAAGGACATAGGGCAATTGGTTTACAGATTTAACCCGACATTGTTCCAGTGGTCCTTTGGTCTGGAATAAAATGGATTTCCATTGTGTGCATGTGTATTTATTTATTTATTGTATTTATTTTTTGAAGCCATTAAATCTAACAGAGTTAACCACATTTACAACACGTATTTTAATTCCTATAAATGCTAGGGAGTAATTATTATATTTTTTACAGCCAAATGCATTGAAAAAATATGAGCTGACAATTTCCGGGCCGCGCTGTCATTTACTTCCGGTTGATATTTCATAAACTCAGAACGCTGAGAAGGTAAGGAGACGCTGTCGTTCATTTAGTTGAACGTGTCTGATTGTGTTTCTCATGGGTTTTAAACACCTGTCCGTAAATTCCCAACTGCAGCTTTACATTGCAAAAGGTTGTTTTGTGAATTTATGATTTGACATTACAAGGTTAACCGTTAGCTTAGCATGTATAAGAGCTCCACTCGCAGCAGACATGGAGGTCGTGTTACGCTAAATAAATATATGGTAACTAAATGACCTTATAGGCTGCTCAACATCATCCATTAGTTGAATAAATTGCTATGAAAGTATTTGTAAACGTTGGTCTTCAATCGGAGGTATCGGATAAAATTAAGCTAAAGCTAATAGACAACTTTCATAACATATAGAGTATGGCGTTATGTCAGCTTTGTTTTGTTGTCAATCCTGGCCTGCATGTATGTCAGTTATTCTATTTATTTATTCAGTCCAATAATACTGACTTATAAATGTATTATGTTTGTCACTTTGTGTTAAATTAAGCACTTACCTTTTCTTGTTTTGGTTGTCTTAGCGTGAGGAAAAGGCAATATAGATGTAGAATGAGCTGTATACATAAATGTTGAAAAAGCTACTAACTAAACATTTCTCAGTTGGAGACACATTTCTAGTTTCGGTCCTAATAATCATGCACAGATGTTATATGACTACCCTTGATGTTAAAATAACTCCTTTTGTCCTCACGTTTACATTTGACCTGTTACATGTCCATTTTTTTCTTTACTCAGGAAAAATGCTGTCCCTGTCCAGGGCAGTGGTCAGCGGTGCAGCCCGTGCCCCAGCTGCTATCAGTCAAGCTGGAGCAACAGCTCTCACCAGATTCAACAGCACTGCACAGGTACTTGAAATTTACTGCTGGTATCAAATGTTTCATCATAATAACAGTAGCTTCAGTAGTAGCAATATATAGTTTTAAATAGTTTTTATGTTCCCCTTTTACAGAGTCCTCCCAAGAAAACAAAATTTGGACCTCTGGCTGATGAAGACCGAATTTTTACAAACCTTTATGGTCGTCATGATTGGAGGTACTTAAATATTCTTTATTCTTTTTGCCAAATGTTAAACATACAAAATGAAAATTATTCACTCCTGTCGTGACTCACTTACATCAGCTCCCAATCAACTGCATAATGTCCTCCCTGTGTTACTTTGGGCTCTTCGTCCTAATTTCCAACGACATGCATCTTTAGGTGAATGGGCAAATCTAAATAGCCCATAGTGAATGAATGTGAGAGTAAATGATTGTCTGTGAGTGTATGTCTTGGCCCTGCAATTGACTGCCCCAAAGCCACTGGAATAGGCTACAGACTTTGCGATGTGATATGCTGTAGTTCAGGGGCCACAGTTCATGTTCAAAGTTGAGTTTGATCTGTACTGGGACAAACCAGTAAAATAATAGCATAATGACAACTCCACCCCCCCATTTTTGTTTTAAGGCAAGGAAGTAAATTTATAATGTTGGTGTTCTCATCAAGCGTAACCAAAATAGGCTATCATTGGCAAATTACTTTAGCATGTATGTTTTCTCTCAATATGTCTTTTATGCTAATGCTTTTTTTGGGTAATGAGGGGGCAACACAGGGTAATTTTGGCAGCAAAAGACTAATTGTATTGCTGTCATCTGCGGTTGAGTTCTGTGTCTCAGTTTTATGTTACGTTTTGCTACTCTCACTAAAATAGTGTCACCCCAGTAGACAAAGTAGGAACAGCAGTTTTCTTTATTAAAAAAATACTAGTTATTGTCTTCTATGGCATTTTTTTCACTTTACAAATTCCTTCCACGGGCTGGATTGTACGAAAACTTTTTTCCATCACTGTATATATTACCTGTCAGTAATTCTTGACCTAGGAATGCTGACTGTAGTCCTGTTTGTCCCCAGGCTTAACGGGGCCTTGAAGCGTGGGGATTGGTACAAGACTAAGGAGATTCTTCTCAAAGGAGTTGATTGGATTCTCAATGAGATCAAGGTTTCTGGCCTACGTGGCAGA
This sequence comes from Perccottus glenii, assembly GCA_024416835.2. NCBI lineage: Eukaryota > Metazoa > Chordata > Actinopteri > Gobiiformes > Odontobutidae > Perccottus > Perccottus glenii. The sequence continues at coordinate 9,744,725 of CM044562.2, forward strand.
GGAGGTGCTGGCTTCCCAACAGGCATGAAATGGAGCTTTATGAACAAACCCAGTGACGGCAGGTGTGTGAAAACAGATGCCAACAGAGCTCTGTCTCAAAGGAAACACTGTACACTTAATTAAATATACTTAATGCCTTTTTAATTTTTACTAATGCATTTATTTAGGCCCAAGTATTTGGTGGTAAATGCCGATGAAGGAGAACCAGGAACTTGTAAAGACAGAGAGATCATGCGGCACGACCCACACAAGTTGGTGGAGGGCTGCCTAATCGCTGGAAAAGCCATGGGAGCTCGTGCTGCTTATATCTATATCAGGGGAGAGTTCTACAATGAATCCTCTAATCTGCAGGTAGGTCTTGCTGCTGGTAAAATGCTTCAAATAAGTAGCCATCAAATACATTTCATTGATTTTGATGTTTCTCTGACAGTCTTGGACAATAACTGTCCTCCTTCAAGTCAAATTGCACCAAATACTTTGCTATGTAACTTGGTGACAGATCATGCTACTGTTTTGTAATAGCGCATATCTCACTACATAAATGTAACTTTCCACACATCTAATATAGCATGTCAAAAATACATATGGTCCCATGTGAGCTTGCAGCAGTGTGTTTTAAGATTTTTTTATTGGCACACATTAATGGTCATGATGAATTGCTACTAACAACTTTATGGCTTAAGGTATGCTAAATAGAATTTATTGAAAGTCAGATTGATTGAAATCTACTAAAAATATGATTCTTAAAAAAACAATCTTTAAATAAAAATAAAAACATTTTGCACTGAAAACTTGTCCAATTTAATGCAGGTAAAATGCTTTGCGGATTATGATATTTTCAGCTTTTCCTTTTTGTAGAAATTATTTATTTATTATAAAAGTAATTGCTTAATTACTTAGTAATTTTATTATGTTTACAGGTTGCAATTAATGAGGCCTATGCTGCTGGTCTCATTGGAAGGAATGCTTGTGGTTCTGGGTATGACTTTGATGTGTATGTAATGCGTGGGGCTGGGGCATACATCTGTGGAGAGGAGACTGCTCTTATTGAATCCATTGAGGGAAAGCAGGGCAAACCCCGCCTCAAGCCCCCATTTCCTGCTGATGTAGGTGAGTTACAAAAGACAAAATGTATTGAAAGTTATAATATTTTAAGATAGCAGGTTTTTGCTGGTGAAGAAGACATTAAGAAGTGTACCTCTCCATCTCTAAGGTGTTTTTGGTTGCCCAACAACTGTTGCCAATGTGGAGACTGTATCCGTGGCACCCACCATCTGTCGTCGTGGGGGCACATGGTTCGCAGGCTTTGGCAGAGAGAGGAACTCTGGCACAAAGCTCTTCAACATCTCTGGTCATGTTAATCACCCCTGCACCGTAGAGGAGGAGATGTCTATCCCACTGAAAGAACTTGTTGAGAGACATGCAGGTACTTGTCTTGTGACATATGCTGACATTAGAGCTGCTTATTATAGAAAGGATTCAACCTCAATTGCCCTAGCCCTTTATCTAAAAGTGTTTGGTTGAAATTGAAATACTAAAGTTGTTTTTTATCTGTATGTGTCCCCTTCACTAAGGAGCTCATGGATAGATTAAGACAGCTTAGCGTAAGCACAGCTAAAGTAAAAGCATTTTTATCTTTTACTTGATTGAAATAAACATCTGTTTGGTAGGTGGAGTGCGTGGTGGTTGGGATAACCTGCTGGCTGTAATCCCTGGTGGCTCCTCAACTCCCCTTATTCCCAAGAGCGTGTGTGAAGATGTTCTGATGGACTTCGATGGCCTCATTCAAGCTCAGACAGGCCTGGGCACAGCTGCTCTCATTGTTATGGACAAATCAGTATGTGTTACACCTTAAATTACACCTTGAATTTATTTATATATAAAAATAATAAAAAGCTAAACATATGTTCTTATCTTTTATGTAGGCCGATGTTATTAGAGCTATTGCTCGCCTGATTGAGTTCTACAAACATGAGAGCTGTGGGCAGTGCACTCCATGCAGAGAAGGTAATATAGTATATATACACGTATATAATATAAATGCCTAAATTGCAAGACCCTGATCAAAGCTGACCACAGCAATATATACAGTCAGGTCCATAAATATTGGGACATCACCACAATTCTAATCTTTTTGGCTCTAAACACCCCCACAATGGATTTGAAATGAAACGACCAAGATGTGCTTTAACTGCAGACTTTTAGCTTTACTTTGAGGGTATTTACATCCAGGTGAACGGTGTAGGAATTACAACAGTTTATATACAGTTTATATGCCTTGCGAAAGTGTTTGGCTCCCTTGAACTTTGCGACCTTTTGCCACATTTCAGGCTTCAAACATAAAGATATGAAACTGTAATTTTTTGTGAAGAATCAACAACAAGTGGGACACAATCATGAAGTGGAACGAAATTTATTGGATATTTCAAACTTTTTTAACAAATAAAAAACTGAAAAATTGTGCGTGCAATTTTCAGCCAAATGCTTCAGAACTCATTGGATGGCGCTTCACAGTGCAGATGGACAATGACCCAAAGCATTCTGAAAAAGCAACCAAAGAGATTTTTAAGGGAAAGAAGTGGAATGTTATGCAATGGCCAAGTCAATCACCTGACAAGACTGAAGGGAAAAATGCCCCAAGAACAAGCAGGAACTGAAGACAGTTGCAGTAGTGGCCTAGCAGAGCATCACCAGGGATGAAACCCAACGTCTGGTGATGTCTATGCGTTCCAGACTTCAGGCTGTAATTGACTGAAAAGGATTTGCAACCAGGTATTAAAAGTAGTGTGATTTATGATTTTTAATCTGTCCCATTACTTTTGGTCCCTTTTAAAAGTGTGAAGCACATATACAAACTGTTGTAATTCCTACACCGTTCATGTGATTTGAACCCTCAAATTGAACTGCAGTTCAAGCACATCTTGTTCGTTTAATTTTAAATCCATTGTGGTGGTGTTTAGAGCCAAAAAGATTAGAATTGTGTCGATGACCCAATATTTATGGACCTGACTGTTATTTTGAACTACGTTTTTTCACTGTTTTTTTTTTTTTTTTAAATAGTGTTGTATTTCAAATTGTGAGCAATGTCTATCACTTGACACACTTCATTTTAAATGGTATAGGAGTTGACTGGATGAATAAGATGATGTGGCGTTTTGTGCGCGGGGATGCACGGACATCAGAGATTGATATGATTTGGGAAATCAGTAAGCAGATTGAAGGCCACACTATCTGTGCTTTGGGAGATGGTGCAGCATGGCCTGTGCAGGTAAAAACACAAAAAGAACTGTTGTATGCTTGTGGATTGAAAGATTTACATACTTAATATGTCTTATAAAGAAAGCATAGCACCTTCAGATAAAGGCTCAATAATTTATTTTCCATTTTCAGGGATTGATCAGACATTTTAGGCCTGTCATGGAAAGCCGAATTTCTGAATTTCAGCAGAAGAAACAGGCCACAGCCTAATGCTTCCCACTACTCTTTAGTCTTCTGACATGCTCTTGAATTTGTTCTTGTTGCTGTCAGATTTATTTAAAAATAAGAATAATATGCCGTCACATTAGCACATGCTTTGATTTGTTTTTCATTTTACCAATAAAGTTCTGTGTACAGAATAATGTGAGGGTGTGTCTGTTTTTAATAATATAATATAACATTCATGATTAGCTTATAAAACTTAAGGGGGTTACATGCTTTCAAAAGCTTTTTTAAGCAATTTTTAAAAAAGAAAGAAAAATATTAATTTTAAAAAACACATCTTGCGAACGTTTGAAATCAACAAAGGGCAACCACAATATTCCCATTGTACCTGCTCACAGTACAATGGTAGGTCCATGGCCGTACAAAATTGACAATGCGTACAAAACATCAGAAAACAATCTCGCGGTACCTCCCGAGAGCTGCAGCTGGTCACGTGATACCGCAGACTATTCAACACTGTTCTCACTAGGGGACTCCGCCAACGGTAAGAAACTGGTATTTTTTGTAACATTTTATATGAAAATAATCGTTTAAATATTATTTTTGATACTCGTGTATGCAAATGCACCTCCTAACATAATCATGAATCACATATAGATCCCTAAATTAATCCATAAACACATAAAAGCCCGGTATTATCTTTGAAGTTGTGGCTGCATTGACCAGTGTCAATGTCTTTCCTCCTCAATTCAGTTCAATGCAGGGCTTTTCTTCTTTCCAAAAGTGGTCGTCAAACATTAGAAAGCATATTGTTTTTGCTTTCCTAAGTGAATATTTTGGTGTTGACATATCGCTAACACCACGTCCTTAACAGCTGCAAATGTGTCTATTTCCAGCATACACCGTGTCTGATGGTAGCTGAAACCATTTATTTGTGTTTTCATATTCACTACAGAGCTCTGTGGCCGCAGTGGTCATTTTTGAAAACCATGGAAATGTTGAAAATGGAGCAAGTAGTTGGAACTGAGACGGATACTGTGAGCGACTCTTTGGAAATATGTAAGATTTAAATGCTACTAAAAATAAACAATATAGTCTCTACTGTTAAAATAAGTGCTTAAAAAATAAACCATTTAACTCTCCTCTTTGTGGAGCAGATAAGCTTGAGAATCTGCAGTGCTTTGAGTGCTTCATTACCTTCTCTGACCCAAAGGCCAAGGAGAGGCACATGAGGAAAACCCACGGAGAACTGTATAAACAGCACCTGCAACTGGTATGAATGAAATATAAAAATTGTAGATAACAGGGAGATTTGGGATTTTTGAACCAGCTCTTGATGTTTTACAAAAACACTAATTAAAATTTAAGCAAAAGCATGTTGAATAAATGTTTTTTCCTTCGAGTAGAAAATGTAGAATATGTAAGTGATATCTGTTTATCATTGCATAGACATACGTTTTACTCAAGTTCAACAGTTAGGCCTATTGAAAAGTTGGTGCTTACAATTCTTTTATCTTGCAGAGTGATACAAAGTTCTCTTGCTACAAGTGTGAAAAGTATTTTTCCACATCTGGGGAGCTCAGCGAACACACAGCATCCCACAAGAATGATGAGAAAAGTTTTCAGTGCCCATACTGTGGGGAAAGCTTCTATACTTTCACAGAGGTAAGAGAACTTCAGACAATTGTTTTGTAATCCTAATTTGTGTAATACTCTACCTTCTTTTACTGGGCCTTCTCATCTGTCTCTAACAGGTGACAAAACACAGGAGATGGGACTGTGACAAGCGTCATTGTCCCTGCAAAGATTGTGGCGCCTTGTTTCCAAATCCTTCTCGACTGCACTACCACCGCATGAAGATGCACACCCAGCGTCCTGCAGAGGACGAAGAGGACTCAACCCACAAGTGCTGGAAATGTAATCTGACTTTTCAAACAGAAGAAGATCTTTTAGAGCATCAGGAGAAATTTGCAGACAGTACAAATTGTGAATTCAGGCCACCTGGCAAAAAACGAGGCCGTAAACCTAAGAATGAAGCTTCTGGAGGGCTAATTGACAAGAAAGTTAAAATAGAAGAAGACACGGGTGAATACAGTAATGCGATGACTGAGGGATGCTTAGTCAAAGAGGAGAAAGTTGAGCTGGAGATCCCTTGTCCTGAGGCAGACTGTGACCTTGTTTTTCCGTCTGTTGATGGCTTGAGGGCTCACAAGAGGGAGCAACATGGCCACTCATCTCGCATCACCCATGCCTGCCAAGAGTGTGATGAGAGTTATGCTCAACTTGAGCAGCTCACTTTACACATAGCAAAAGCTCACTGCTCTGTTGAATATGCATGCCCAACTTGTGGAGATAGCTTTTCAGAAGAGAAAGTTCTTATTGAGCATTTGAGTAGCCACTGTAAAAAAGAAGAACCAGATCAATGATAATATCTGAGAAAGACTTCATCCTCTTCCTACAATATACCGAGTTATCACTTATTGTCACACATGGTTTTCATGTTATGCCTAAATAAAGATTTTCTGTGAACATTTTTGTGCAAAGGGCACAATGATGAAGACAATATGTAAGCTGTTACACATATTCAATGCTGTAAAAACACTACAATTGTAAATTGAGCAGTGCTGCTGTATTCTGAGAAACTTGCACCATCAAACCCACTTTACTGTTACTTCTATAACAGTAAAGTGGGTTTTATACAACAATGTATTTTTATTGTAGAGTAACATTTATCCATACTGTCCAACTTCAGTGTTTTTGAATTACATTAATTGGATAACAATTATGCATAAAATATATTTATATATACAAAACAATTCAGAAGTGAGGAAAAGACTGCATATGAAACTGTCCTGTCATTTCATTATTTATGTTTTTAAGGCAAATATCTCCTAATAAGCATTACATTTTTTGTCTGTTTTTTTTTTTAGCACTTCAGACAATAAAACACATTACAGAAGATAAAAATTTTATTATAGATCATACTTTGTTGGTATTATAAGAAATAATGTTAGACATAATTAAAAAAACACAAATGTATATACAGACTGGGACGGGGAAGTCGATTATACTTGGGTTGTTTAATACAATGACGTATTCAATATCTGTATTCCTATTTTTTGTCATTTATTGTCATGTTTATTTTATACACACTTGACAACAGGCGTGAAGGCATAACTATCCTATGGTTTACACACCTGAGCACTGACTGCAACAAGTTATTTCCAAATAGAGCCATTTATTGTGGCGAAACAAACTTGCTCCCGCCATTATGGCTATTTTAGATGCAAATAGATATAGGATCAATTCGACAAAAAATAATGCAATTAGTTCTCAAAACACCTGCAATATGTAGCCTAAAATATTTCTAAAACAAAGTGAAGAGTGCAACAATTAAATCGCACATATTAATGATTAAAATACATGACAATTAATGAGAATAGCAGATATACGCCAAGTTAACTATCCCATTGATAATTTATATTTTGATAACATTGAAGAAAACCCATTGCAAAGGTAATCACAAAATATTGTAGTATTGGTTAGTTAGCTGGTGGTGGTCAACTGTTAAACTTTGCACCCAAATGATTGACATCACAGTGAATAAAATAAAATAAAAAAATAGTAAAAGTGTATTTCAAGCAATAAAACCAAATACTGACACTAAAACACACATTTAAAATATACTAGAATATTTTACAAAACATTTTAAGTTGCAGTTACAGCTCTTACCAGGTAGGGGGCCCTCACCAGTGTTGGCATTTGACACAAACACTAAACAAGAATGTGGTGTGTGTAAGTATTATTCACATAAAAAGAGTAAGCATTTTATCAAATAGATAAATGGGAACTGTGAACACCAGAATTGACCTGATAGAAAAAGAACATATACAGTCAGTAGATAAAACAGGTATAGCAAATACAATGCTTATGTAGCTTGCAGCTTTATAATTTTTTTAAGTTTTTGGATAATCATAGAAAGTTAAATAAAATATGAAATGGACCTCAAAACATTTGTAAACAAAAATTTAATATTTTGAAAAATAAATTATTAATCAAAATTGCACATGATAAGTCTCTATGGACAAATAAAATGTAAAATACAGTCAATTATGCCAAAGACCCTTGATATGACTCTTGTGGCTTTCTTTGATTTGAGTTTGACGCCACTTTTGTAAATAACAAAACAGGATCTGTCTCTTCCTTAGGGACAGGTTTGGGGACGTAGCGACGCACAGAGGACGTACAGGAGACGCACAGAGGACGATTACCCATGATGCAGCGGTGTTTATCTCGCGCCTTTGCTTTCGGAGCAGTCCATCTTGCCTGTTATCGTTGTAGTCAGCCTCCTCCAGCGCCGTTGGTGTTGTTGTAGTAAATAATGGCGGCATCGGGAGGCGGACTCTCACCTCCCGCTACTGCTGCGGGCCTGAACATCCAAGCGTTGGCCAAGGCCCGCTTCCCGGGGCGGCCTGGCTCGGCTCGCAGCAGGCTGCGGGTGGAGAAACGCACAAAACGCGGACGGCTGGGCTCAGACGACGGGGAGCAGGCTGCCGCTGGGCCGAGGCCCGTAAACATCGGGCTCGCGTTGAGTGAGGATCCGTGCCTCCTGCGTCTGCTCGGGGTTACAGAGAAGCACGGGCGGCAAAAAGATGCGGGTTTTGACTCCAGCAACAGTGAAGGGGTAAATACTTTAACCTCATACTATCGACTGGGTATTTAACTGCACACTTGATATAAGCTAGACATGCGCAGCCGAGCTAGAAACGCTGCTTAAAAAAAATGTGAACAAGTTATGAGCTCTGCTAACAACAGCGAGGTAGCGGGTCTCCAACACTGACTCTAAACATGTATGTTTACTGTAGGGTTTTTACAGTTTGGTGGAGACCTGTGCCACATTTCAACTGCTTGTTTGATTTTTATTCTATGTGTTATTGTTAGTGCGGCAGTTGAATCAGACCACGCCAGCTGACTTTGTTTGGCAGGAACTAGAGGCAGAAACTTTGGCGTTAGGACTCCACAGTGCCTTCTTGTTGTAGAAACCATTAAGCCTGATTTCTTATTGTTTCCGTGAAGGACAGTGCTATTAGACGATGGTTGGCATTGTGGGGACATGGCTGCAAGTACTAACGTTGTCACAGCGTCACAGATGCTCACTTTCCACGTTGGAACTGTCAGCTGACTGCAATCTGTTTTGGATGCGAGCTTTGCAGAACGACATCCATATGTTTTTACGACATAATTTATTTTTAACTCTCGCTCTGACCACTTACTAAAGTAATTTTTACCTCATTAAGGTTTGTATTAAAACTAAAGTAGTATTTTGAGCTAATTAACAAGTATATAATACATTGGTTTAAATGTGTGTTTCTCAGTTTATTCCATGTTTGACAAAGACTTTGAAATATGAAATGCTTGCAAACCCCTCCTGAACAATAATATATGTATATGCATGGACATTTACATTAATTGGAGATTAATTTAATTTGTCATGCAGGGAGACTTTATTGTCAACACTACAGGGGTAGATTAATCTCATAATTGTAAGTGTAAAGTTTTTGGTTTGGGATATTTTATTTTTAACATATCCTGCAAGAATTTTACTTTCTGACACACTGGTGCAATCCCTTCAGAGGAGACTGTAACAGTCACATGGGTCATGTTAAAGCACTGGAAACTGCCTGGCTAGGGTAATTTAATTTTGATGATCTAATCCAGTCTCTGTCACAAATGATTTTAATGAATCTGGATGGATGGAAGTAACTAAAACACAAATTGAAATGTGCTTTTTGTTATATAGTGGTTATTTTTATTTACCTTCATTTGGACTGTGGTAATGTACATTGCATTTTATTATTCATTTATTTCCCCGTTTTTGGTTTGATAAGGGCAACGTAACTGAATTGTTCATAGTCATTTATTATTCAGGAAATGAAGAAAATGCAGCCACTCTGCACAAATGTGCTGAGTTATGATATTACTGATAGGACTCAAAAATTGAAACTAGACTGGTTTGTTGCAGCACGGGTGCAACACTATAGTAAGAGCTGGAGAAGAGGGATAAGGCTGAAGTGATACCTGATCAAATAAAGGCATTTGTGGCTGTAACCCTTTCATTTTCAGAAACTCCATTGTAGCTTGTTTGTTATTTCTGTTTGAAACACAACGACAAGGAGGTTAGCATTATTTTAGTCAAACGCCTTTTCAGTTAGACATTTTTTTTTTTTTTTTTTTGTGCTCTCTTCTATAAATCCAGATTTTATGAAGTCAGTGTAAACTTGTAGTGGTCAACTTTATTTCTTTGAATTGAAAAAAATTGTTCAATATAAACCCAGCAGCACAATGTTCTATTATATCTGCCAAAAACAACACTTAAAGCGGCACTACCCAATTTTCTTTTTGCCACTGAAGCATCCGACAGTTATCTCTGCTTCGTTAAACATTGTGTGATTGAAGCCGATATTTATCCGTTTCACGTTGCCTCTCTTTTCTCTTTGTTTTTCTCTTTTGCACTGTTTATCATGTTAAAAGGCAGAATCAGAGTTGAATATACACTTTCTCTGTTTTATCGATAGTCATTACTTCTTTATCAACAAGTGGTGTCAACCAGTGATAAAATCCTTGATAATGAAGCATAATATATTTTTCCTCTCATAAGACCATGTCTAGGCTTTATTGTCATGAAGTTTAATAGAGGAGAATGTTGAGTGCGTGACGGCAATCTTTGGCCAATAACATTTTCCCTTACAAGGTGGTCTGCTTCCACTTGAAAAAGGGACGTGTCAATCGCCTGATTAATAAAAACATATGCAATAGGTCTCCTAAGAAGGTCTTCCCTGCTGAAGAGATTTGTAATCTCAGCTGGATTTTCCTGGTAAAATAAAAGAAAATGTTCTTTGGTCGAAATCTAAGTTAGAGTATTATGGAAAGCTCTAAACTTCGGTTCAATGTAATGCATTAAGGTTTTTGCGGAGGAAATATTGGTTCAGTTTTACTTTTATAAACAAAATAAAAGCAGGTATTTTGGGGTAAGGTGAAGGAAGCTGTTTTCGGATACTGCGGCTTTAATCTTAACTTTGTATTTTGTAGGAAGAAGATTTTTCTGGGTTTGGGACCACTACACTTCCTCATTTACCTTTTCGTCAATCAAAGTCTCCACAACCTTCAGACCAATCTCCAGAAGCAAAACCTTTTATTGGAAAAATTGTTCGGAAAACTCCAAAACCTGCTCTCATTGGGAAAATTGTACCCAGGTCAGCCAAACACAGCCAAAGTGGAACAGAAATTGAAGTAAAAGATAAAGAAATGGTCAAAATGGCCAAACAAGCAGTTAAACTGAACTCAGGAAGAGAGAGTAGAACTAAATCAGCTGTGTTTATCAGGAAAGCAGGGCAGTCTGCACACTCGGGCAGCATGCAAAACCAAACAGCTGTTACCTCAGCTGGAACAAGGCAAAAAAGACATTCAAGTGTCACAGTGGCAGTAAAGGGTAAAGAACGTGCTTCCAGTTTTGAGGAAAGTGATGGGACATCTGAGGAATTGGAGACAGATCAGTCCCAACCACAGTGCTCCGAAGTGAGGAAGAGAGGGTTTATTCACAAACATGGCAGAAGGCGAGTGGATAAGAACATGGGTGCTTCTCCAGAGGCTGGAGCTGAAGCTGCAGCCCAAAGCGGACCGGAGGCAGAGATGCCCCCAGAGGACAAAGCTGCGTATTCTTTGAGTGTAAGGCGACAAAAACACAAAACTAAATTATTTGGGAAGCGTTCAAAACCAAGACAACATGTATCAATAACAAGAGGTCCAATAGTACGTCGTCCTCGTGCAAGACATACATTTTACTCGTATGAACCTGTATTAATTCAGAAGGAACAGCTACAAGGTCAGACCCCAATTCAGATTGAAACTAGTTCACAGTCTCTGCAGAGTTCTAACAACTCTACTCCTGTAACAAGTGGTAGGTCTTCCCGTGTTATCAAAGTCCCTAAAAGGTTTTTGGATGAGGATATTACACCGACTCGAAGGAAGAGTCAGAAAGATGACACAAAAATGGGATTTGATGGCAACTCTCAGTCTGGGTTTGAAAGTCCGTCCTCTCTGTTAAAATCCCCATTAAAGCTCAGTCCAGGAGCAAGTCACCAGGAAATATACAAGAACCTGAAAAAGCTGACATTAAAACTGGCAGAGAAAAAGAAAAGCAATGAAGGAGAATGTATTCCTGATGCAGAGGGTTTGACTACATCTGTGCGGAAAAAAAAGAGGAGGTCCAAGATTACAATGGAGGAGATGGACACTCCTGGTGCTATTAGAAAACTATCTGTGTTGGTAAACGTGAACGTGGCAGCAGCCACCTGTAAACCTCTGGTTGAAGAAGAAACACCAGCAACAGATGCAGGCAAAAATGGTAATAACTTTATATACAATTGCTAAATATACTATTTACTATTCCTATGGACGGTGTTTAATGTATGCTTGTAAATGTTGGCTTGATATTATCAGGCTATTTTACATTTGTGTTGCACAGTTTTGGCGTTAATGTACACTGCCTTGTTCAGGTGGAGAAGTACAAGCAGCTCGCAGCAGGGAAGGGATGGACGTCAGCGGACCGAGCTATCGATTTGGTCTCAGTGGCGCAAATAGGAGAATGCTCCATGTGCTCAAGAAAGCCAAAGTCCAGCTCATCAAAATCGATCAGCAGAAGCAGCTTAAAATGTCACAGGTAACAAACAACAATAATACAGTCCAAACCGAAAGTCATTTTGTTTTAAAATTACAACAATTATAATGCAATTGGCTTTTTTCTTTTCTCCCAACCACCAGGGTGCTTTTAAAGAATCAAGCATGGTAGTAACTGGGAGGAGGCAGAGGAGAAGACTTGGCATATGCCCCAAAGAAATTGGCCCACAGGTAATTTAACCATTTTAATTGTGTTTGTAAGTAGTTTTACTACATTGTGTAACTTCTACTGGACTGATCACTTATCCAGTGTAACTTTGCATTTACTTGATGTGATTACCAAAACACATCTTATTTAAAACAAAGACAAATATGGTTTACTTTTATTTTTGGAAAAAAAACATTGTCTTTGTTTTCAGGAGCAACCCCTGGCCGGTCCAAGGATCAAACATGTGTGTCGGGCAGCAGCAGTGGCTTTGGGGCAGCCGCGTGCGATGGTGCCAGATGATATTCCAAGGCTGAGCGCTCTGCCGCTTCACGAGAGAGAGGGCATCACCTTTTCCCCCACAACAGAAGGTACTGTCTGTGTTTATGTACTATTAGTGTCCGGGGGAGAACACACTCTTCCATTTTAGGACCAACTCAATTTGACAATTTTTCTTATACAGCTATGAGCATAACATTACTGTTGTCTCTGATTTTAATAATTTGATCTTTTTGTTTTGTTATTTGATCAAATAAGTTGATTATGCCTCTTGTCACAATAATATTTGAAATGGTTGGTTGAACGTGACTTTGAATTCAAGTAACACTTCTACCTTTTTTATGAGAAATAACTGGACAAAGTAAACCTGGGTTTATTTTGTCCTGTGTGTAATGTTGTAGTCATAGGAGGGAACAAAATAGATCCTGTTGATCAGGTAGGTTAATTATCTTCTTTCATTAGCATTAAGTAGGCTTTGTGAATGTCTTTCAAATAAACTTTCCCCAGCTAAAATAATTTAACAAATCCTATTTGACATCTGTCTTTATTAATAAACAGTAAAGCCAAAATGAAAATATCTAAATATTTTGTTAGCAAACAGTAGTACAGCAACTGAGCAAAATACATTAGCTCAATGTAGATGCAAATAAAACATTTGCCAGCAAAAATATCTCTTGTCACACACAGATTAGCCACCGCTGTTGGAAAGCTATACCAACACTGGTCAAGTGAGCATCACCCAGTTTGAGGTGAGAAAGTGCTGTGAAAAAAACCTCACTGCCTTGAACACATTCAGCACTATCAGGAAAATGATCCACACTGGTTTTGGCAGATAAATAATTCATTTAAATGGTTTGTGTCACCCACCAGCTATGACTCATTTTGAAACTAAAGTAGTTGCTTTGTGCTGGCTGGCATTGAAACGCTACAAATGGGGGACACAGGAGCCAGCCAGAGTCATGTGTCAACTTCACTAATACTATCTTTTAAAACAAGGTTCTCTATTTATTCAGATGTGCCTAATGTTCACAACAATAAATGTGGACCTATAGGCTTGCTATAAACAAATATGCAACAAAATACACTGTAATTAATGGATGTAATTGCATTACATTCATTAAATGTCATTTGTGTACTCGGCCTTTCTTCGAATCTTTGTATTTTTAATTTGCAGATGCTGTAGACGAAGACCTCTCTGATCAGGACAATATTCAGTGGGTGGCTCCTCAGGAAAATCTCCAACAGAAGAGAAGAGGCAGAAAAAAGAAATTCAATAAAAAGCTCAAGAGTCAGTATTTACCTGGCGGTGTGCGGTCACGGCGCTGCGGCGTGTGTGAAGGCTGCCTGATTGAGGAGGACTGTGCCAAATGTGTCATGTGCCTTGACAAACCTAAGTTTGGAGGGCCCAATATCAAGCGACAGTGTTGCATGTGAGTTAATATTGTGTTTTTGGAATGTCTTTATGTAAAATAAATATTAATAAATATAGGAAAGTAACCCATCACAATTAGTAACAGTTCGCATAACCTGCTTTCTCCTGCCTCCAGATACAAAAGGTGTGAACGGATTGAAAAAGCAAAGCTTGAACGTGTCATCAAACCATACAAAGGTATTCTCAGATTTGATGGTTGTCCAAATGAGCTGCTTACTCTTTTCTAAACCTGAACACTTTAGTTACCTGGTATTTTTGTTGTTCACAGTTCAGTCAAGGGAATATTTGGCCCATCTCTCGAAGGCACGTCTCTCAAAGGCTACCCCCAACTTGGTGCCAAATGAAGACAGGAAGCAGTCGCTGCGTAACATCAAGCCTCGCTCCTACAGCCGCCTGCTCAATGCTCTGTCAGAGGAGGAAGAGGAGGATGGGGAAGATGAAGAGAACAAAAGCACGAAATCTACAAACAAGCCAAATGCAACTGCCACCAGAAACCAAGGTAGATTTCTATGGACATACGTTGTTCCATTAAAATCTATTTATACAGTGTAAACTATAATACAATCATTTACAACTTTTACATAAATATATTCAGAGTCTATTTTAAATTTTAGATTTCAGAAATGCTTCTTACACTATTGTATCTACTCTTTGAGACCTCATCTCTCAGGATGGCTGTGTGCCAGAGTGTGTTTCTGTTGAACCAGTGAAGTATCGACGGCTCTTTACCAAAGGACCTGGCTTTAGACCCCGAACTAATAAGGTAAAAACCAGCACATCATTATCTTTCTCGCTTCCTCTTTTACCATCCTTTCAGGCCTGGGTGACATAGTATTTATGGAAATAGTTTGTCACAGTAGACATAAGTACCTCATCAAATATAAGGCACCCTCAAGTAAAGGATAAAATCCTAAATGCCCAAAGCAGCTAGGATTGGCTCCAGCCCCTTGTCACCCCCTATTTAAAGAATAAGTAGTAGTAAATGAATGAACAATCTTTAATATTTCCAATTAATACTATAGCCCAGGTTTTGTTTCATTGTTTCTCAGTTTTAATAATTTCTTCATAAATTCCATCTTTTATAATTTTCCTATTTTATTTTCTCTATGCACATGGCAATGACTGGACTAATTGGAATTGGTATTGCGATCAATTTTAGAGGGTGGAAATGCATTGCTCTTTTTAAATGCAGGCATTAATTGACCATATTTATGATATATTGATATATTTTCATAAAGCCAAATAGCTAGTAGTCAGTCAGGCCCATTCAACACATACCAAGCATTTATACTTACTGTTCATCATCTCCTTTGTGAACCACTTACCAATTTTCCGTCTTAATAGTTTATGTGCAGTAATAAAAAATGCATCAGGTTTAGCTGTTGGTAGTTTTTGCTTGAGATGGCTTGAGGGTCTGAATTTGGTGTGACAGTGTCTGAGGCCCGGTTGCCAGTAGCATTGCCTGCTGTGCCTCATCTTTAATTTTTACTTTTGCAAAACCACAGCTGCAAAACAAGTATTCACAGTGCAACAAGTGCAACAGAAGTAAATCAATCAAACGGCTGGTGTTATTACCAGTGTCAAAAAGAGATTTTCTGAGGCTGACTTGCATGTCTTTAGTTCTTGCTTTTGGCTTTGTCTTCAAGATTAGGTTTCTAAATGTGAACAAAAATATTAGAATTACAAAGCATTAAAGAGCCTTAGCTTCTGCACTTAATCAATACATTAATGAATGTGGCTTTAGACACTGTATGCGCATGTATATTAAAATTATAGACATTTAAAGTGACTAATGCTTGTTTTTATCGAATAATGCACAGTTGTGAATGTGAATCAATAATATCATTGAAGATTTCATTGGCTGGTCATATGCACTGTTTTTAGGAGTTTAGAGGTTTCTTGTTTGACCAAACTATGCCTTTCTACTTGTGCACATGCTATTTGCTTTGGCTTCTTTTTATTTCTCCCTTCTGGCTAACAAAATGATTTTCTATATTTTTACTACTTTCCTTTCCTTTTAAAAATGGCAGATTGCCGTCTTTGCATGTGAATACTTTTAGTGTAAGTTTGCAGTCTTCCTGGTTGGCTTAGGCAGTCCCCTCCTTCACAGGAACCAGAGAAAACTGAAGAGACGGAGACCAGAGACAGTTTACCAGACCCCAGCCCACCCAGGAGTCCCCTGCGGAAACTGCAAATCCACTTGCATCGCCTGCCTGACAGTATCCTGTCGTCTGATCTGTCAGTGCAGCAGCAGTGGTCCCGCTGTCTGGATCGGCGCACTACTCAGTCAGATCCTAAATTGTTACCGCCTCAAACAAACCCTGCTCTTTCACATTCGCCTCAGGCCATAAGACAGTGCACTGCGAGTCCACAAACAAAACTGCCAAACTTGAACTGTCTGTCTGACTCTATCTCTCAGTCAGACCCTAAACCTTCACCCCCTGTACCTAGCCCCCCTCTTTCAAATTCATCTCTGGCCGTAAGACAGTACGCTGTGACTCCACATGTACACCTGCACCGTCTGCCTGCCTCTATCCTCCTCTCCAGTCTTTCAGTCCCGCCACAGTCGTCTAATCATTCACCCGAGGCCAGAAAACAGTGTCCTGTTAGTCCACCATCAGAATGTCTCGCGACACAGAAATCCCTGCTTTTACGTTTGCAGCGGTTACCCCCTACTTTGGTCCAGTCATCTTTGCATTTACACAAATTGGTTTCATCTTCACCTCAACAACAGCTACAATCTAGTCAACACCTGAATGTGCTCGTCTCAGAGACACAAATGTTCTCAAACGTTTGTCGTCGAGCAGAGCAACAAACGAAGGACATAAACACTAAAAGAGATGATGTTAAAGTGGCTGTGAGTAGAGCAATGCACGTCCTCTCCCAGACTTTTGATTTGGATACAGAGTCAAAGAAGGGAACAAGCAAGGACGCAGAAGACAATCATAAGGACCCGCCCAAAGAAGACCGAGACGTTTCTATAAAAAAGACAGTGTTGAGAAACTGTCAAACCACTGACGCACACTATTTCCTTCGTCCCCAGAATCCTTCGGAGTATGCATCACTGAACGCGACAGCGTTAACTAATGGGTTTCCCCTAAAGGCCCCGTTGCAGCTAAAGCACAAGATTCGAGTGGACTTCAAGGTGGGTTTTTCATGATCATGTGTTGTGTAATATATAACGCTCACTGTATACACATGAACGCATGTTTTTAATACATGGAACATAACTGTACTCTTTTGCTTTATTTCCAACAGGAAGACTGCGTGGTGGAGAATGTTTGGCTCATGGGAGGACTCAGTGTCCTTACGTCTGTACCAACTACACCACAACCTATCTGTCTGCTCTGTGCCAGTAAAGGGCAACATGAGGTAAAAAGCACTAAAAATCATCATTGTAATTGTGGCTCGTTTGATAAGAAATGTGTGACGTCTTTTCCATATTATCTCCACCAGATGCTATACTGTCAGATCTGCTGTGAGCCTTTCCACAGTTTCTGTCTCTTACCTGAGGAGTGCCCTCAAGAGGACAACAAGGAAAACTGGTGCTGCAGACGTTGCAAGTTTTGTCACGTGTGCGGCCGTAAAAGCAAATCCTCTAAGGTATACAATACAAGCATTGTTCTTTTTCACCATTATATTTGGAAGTATGTTGTAACACAGAGAAATTAAAAGGCCTGTTGGTTAGTAATATAGTTGTAACAGTGCACTAGTAATTTAATGTCTCTTTGTTTTCTAGCCTGTGTTGCAGTGTAGACAATGCCAAACCTCCTACCATCCTTCATGCCTAGGACCAACTTATCCTAAGCCGTTACACTGCAACACACCCTGGGTAAGTGTATCCACTAAATGCAGATACCATATTGGAGGATTGAGTATTTCTTTCCTAGTTTTGAAATTATAATTCTATATTTGACTGCCCTTAACTTTTGTATGCTTATCATTTTAATTCATTGTTGTGTGTTTCTGTAGGTGTGCATGATGTGTATTCGTTGTAAAAGCTGTGGTGTGACCCGAGGGAAGACCTGGGACTTGGCCTGGAACCAAAAACAGGATCTCTGTCCTGACTGCACTGTGTTGTATAAAAAAGGTCAGACACAAAATCTGCTACTTTATTGGCAGTTAACTAATGTAATGGAAACAATAATGTAACTGGTATGTGTTTTTATTGTTTTTCTGTTTAGGCAATTTCTGCACCGTATGCCAAAAATGTTATGAAGACAACAGCCAACACGAACAGATTCAGTGTTCGAAGTGTACCCACTGGATTCACTCAAAATGTGAAGGACTTTCAGGTCTGTAATATACATATTTATACAAATCATCAATAGTAATTATAAAATGTCTTTGTGCTTAAACAGTCATATGTTTAATCTTACAGAGGAGCTATTTGAGTTGTTTTCAAACCTGCCAGAGGACATACCTTTCACATGTTCACCCTGCAGTGGGTCTGAGCACAACAGCCTGAAGGAGGAGCTACAGAGGCTACTGATGGCTCGGTTACAGGATGTGCTCACTGACCTCCTCACGTCCAACTCCATTGCCCACATCATCCTTTGTAAAGTGGTAAGAGTCGCATACGGCCAGATTCTTTAATGCTCCAAAGATATGTCTAACACAACAACTCTAGTTTTCTTACTTTAACAGTATTTTATTCCTTATCTGTAGTGTAAAGACTCAGATCCTCCAGAATACATCAGGGAACGGCCAGTCTGTGATCTACAAGCTGTGGACAAGAAGTTTAAATCAGCAGGTTATGACTCAATAGTGAGTATATTCTCTATAGTTATTTATGAAGGCAGCATAAAGTATGGTCTATCGTTAACCATAACACTGATCATTTTGTTTTTTGCCCAATCAGAAATCTTTCCATTCAGATGTGGTTTCTTTGTTGAGAAAGTGGCAAAAGGAGGAGGAGCCCCTGCCTGAGGATCAAAGACTGAGCAGCCAGGCCAAAGAGTATTATATCAATGTAAGCTCCTTGCCGTGGTTTATTTTCAGCACAGTTCTTCCCTCAATTACTTTGTTCATGCGCAGTTCTCATGTTATATTTGAAGTATATGACAAATTTACCGTAAGCGGATAATGTCTAAACCTTACTTTCAATTTGTTTTTCTTATAGTTGATGGAGCGCGTTTTTGTTTGGTTTCCACAGCGTTATATAAAAAACTGCAACTCATTTTCTGAAGAATTTCCAAGGTAAATCAACTAAACAAATTCATTATGCAATTGTCACTTAATGTGCTACATAAATAAGGTTAAAAATAAGGTTAGTTGAACAGTAGGCACAAACCTTTTTTATTACTCTAGTGTATATTTTTGTTCTTTAGTGGCATGCTTCCAGAGGCTGTCCTGCCGCCTTCTAAAGAGCACAGCTATGCACAGTGGATGGAGAGGACCTACCAGCAGAGAATGGACCATTCATCCTTGGTGCAAACAAACCTGTCTGGAGCGTTGCACAGCCTGCCTTTTCACACACGCGGTATGGACATTATCTCTGCTGTGTTTCTGAATGTTCACAATGCTGTTGATGTAAAAATTACCTGATTTGTTTTCTTTTTACAGGTTTAATAAACGATCATGAGTACAATAAGACAAAAGACGGGAGACAGTGTGCTCTGTGTCAGCAAAGTGGGGACGCGGCACCAAGTGTAGGTTTATCTACCACCAAGGTTTCCACCTAAATTTGACCCCTCAACATTAAAATGTGTATTGGGGCTGCACAACTTCATAGAAACATGTGACATTCAATAACTATGTTGCATATTGCCTTAACGATACAACCTGCAATCTATACTGTCACCTTAAATGTCACCATATAACGACGCAAGTATTTGTTCTGGTTAGTTTGGGACTAATCACATTTTGATTAAACTCAGATTGGACTAATTGGAAGAGCATAATATTATTGCCTTCAAATAGTACTTTTTGATATAGATTTTATGGGAATTTGCAGTTTTTTTGTGCAGCCTTAAAACTAAATTAACAAAATTAGCCACATTAACTTTTTGTTTGTTCTTTTTTTCTGTTTTTTGCCAGTTTGTCATACTGGTAAAAAAATGCATTCTATGGCGAAAGGGGCATATGTAATAGATAATCTCTGGTTAACAGTAAAACTAAAATTATATAGAGGTTTTAGTGTAATGGTGTCTCTTGTGCTACTAACTACTAACAGTTGTGACCGCCAACATCAAGTGTCTTGCCTTAGGTCAGTCAAAATAGGCTGTAGTCGTCTCAAACGTGGAAAACATTTTGTGGTTTAGGTCTTTCTTTTCTTGTGTTTATTTATTTTATTTTATTTTTTAATTTATTTATTTTTTTCCCTTTTTAAATAGGAGCAAGGCCGGCTGTTGTACATGGGTCAGAACGAGTGGGCTCATATAAACTGCTGCCTGTGGTCTGCAGAAGTATATGAGGAGAACAGTGCTCTTTTGCAAGTTCACAGTGCTGTCTCAAGAGGGCGCCACCTGGTAAGAATAAACACTGGCTGGAGTGAATGACCAAGTTTCCCACTACTTCTAGGCTCATCTTTAATGTATTTCTATATTTTGCATCAAAGTACCACATATTGACTACTTTTTAGTGAGTCCAGGAAGTGCACTTGATTGTAGTGTATTGTATTGTATTACTTTTTGTGTTGTGTAGCTGTAGACTTGACAAACTCCTAATTAAGTAAATATCTTTCTTGTTTCCTATAGCGGTGTGATTACTGCGGCCAGTCAGGAGCAACTGTGGGCTGCTGTCTCGATAGCTGCCAAAGTAATTACCACTTCAAGTGTGCTCGCATCGAGAGGTGTGTGTTCCAGCAGGACAGGAAAGTGTACTGCTGCAGACACAGGGACCTTGTCAGCACCAAGGTTTGGATCCAATGTTTTTTATTTTTTATTTTTATGAAGTTCTATTGTGCTTGCTTTTGTAATTTGTTTGATTTGTAATGTTTTTAATGTTGAATACATTTATTTCAGGTGGTGACCGGGACAGGGTTTGAAGTTCCTCGGCGGGTTTATGTGGACTTTGAGGGGATTAATCTCAGAAAGAAATTCCTCACAGGGCTTGAGCCAGAGTCTGTGAATATGACAATAGGTGAGTATCAGTAATTGTCACCCAGGCAATATATAATGATTACAAAATAGAACTGGGCAATAAAATAAAATCTATTTTAGAATAATTGTAATTTGTAATTTTGTATTTTTTTTTATAAGCACAATGTCAACACAAAACAGTAATATCAAAATGTAATATTTCATTATTGTCTTGTAGTAAAAAGTGTAAGTTTACTGCTTTTTAGTTTTAGGGCTATGACTGAAGTGTGCTCTAGCAGTGCTTTCAAAGCATTTTCTTAAATTTTTACAGTACTAACATGGTGAGGTCTAGTGTAAGCACATGCCTCATTTGGAGAAATCAACAAAATATATAGATCAGGTACATAACATAAATCAGATAAATGCTTAAATGTGTTTTCTGCTAAACCTTTCTGCTAAAGGAACTAAACCTTTATAGAGGTTATATGACTATCTGGAAATTATTAGTCATCTCAAGTCCCCCCATATTCAAAATGCTCTAGTGCTAGTAGCAAAATCGTGCATCATATAGTGTACAGCAAGCTGGTAGGAAGATTGTATAAATTTGATTTTATGATAAAGCTATTTTCTATCTCTCAAAAGTCATATTAAAAAATAATTAATTAGAATTTTCACCCACTGCATTTCTTTGTCTAGGCTCTTTGCAGATCCAGAAACTAGGTGTGTTAACAGAACTGTCTTCATGTGGGAGGTCATTATACCCTATGGGATATCAGTAAGTCATTTGTGTTTGAAGTACAAGATGTAAATGAGTATTATTAATATTAGTTTTACAGATTATATTCTCCTTTTGTCTTCCCTACACTAGATGTTCCCGATTGTACTGGAGCACCGTGGACCCCCGCCGTCGCTGTAAGTACACTTGTAAAGTCACAGAAGTCAGCACACCTCTCCCTGGCGAGGAGCAGGACCCAAAGTGGGACCAAGGAGAGAACCACACCATAGTGCACAGCCCAAAGCATCTCAGAGGTGAGCAGGGAATAATCCCTACACATTTGGTTAGAAACAATAAAAAGAAAATGTCTTGTTTATTAAAATGTTAAATAAAAATCTATATTTTCTATATTGTATTAGATAATGAGTCGTTAAAATGTGAAAGTTACTCATCGAGTCCTGTTAAGTCCAACACACCTTCGCCCAACTCGAAATTGCTCAATACATCGGGATCCAAAAGTCCGATCTACCCACAGACGAGGAGGCCAGCAGGAGGGTCGTCCAGGCCTTTACCTTCTCCAGGTAGATTTTTGAGGGAAACAGGCTCTGATGCTTTCCTATTATTATATATTTTCCGAATCTTCTTAATAATAATACTTTTAAATTGTCAGGGTCTGCTCCACCAAAACCACATCACGTCCTAACGCTGCGGGACCTGGAGGACACTCGGCGCACACGGCGGCTGTCGTCCAGAAGTCGCTGCAGTTCATCCCCGACCGACAGTGACCCGTCTGCTCCTATGGCCCTTCGCTCTGGTGGCACTAGATGTTCACTGTTCAGCTCGCCTCCACGATCATCAGCCCTCGGACCAATCTCACCTCCTCTGTCTCGACAAAACTCCACCTCACCAGTGTGGGGCTCCCCAACTACATCAGGTTTCTCACCTCATCTCAGCAACTCACCGAGAGGAAGACAGAGCTTTAAAATCACCACACCAGTCTCAGCTGAGGTCCCACAAGACTTTCTCGCTTCATCTGAGGCAGAAGATGCTGCGGTCGCCACGACTAATGGGGTCTCACTAGCGCCTGATAACTTGGAGGAGGAAGTTGCCCATCTAATGTCCCACGAACTGCCCTATACAGTGTTTGACACAGATGTTGCTGTTGACTCTATGCTCAATGCTAAGCTTGAATTTGATGACACTCTTCTTACCGAGAATATGGCATTTCACTGTGGCGCACAGAGCAGCAAGGGAGAAGGAGAAGGTGCAATGCAGCATGTGGAAACAAATCAGGAAATTGACTCAGAGGATGATGACTCGAAGCGTTATTTAAAATTTTCTCGCACTGTGGTTTGTGATGTTGCCACCAGCTCGGATGCCTCCGGGGTTAATTCAGCGCAGTCGATCATGCAGTTGGACGGTGCAGATGGAGAATCGGACAGTGATGATAATGAAGTGATGGACACTGAGAAGGACACACAACCCACCTCTTATTTCCCCCAAAAACAGGTGTCAGTAGCCATCAAGAGACTCGAGCCAGTCTACAGTGGGTCTGAAGGTACAAGCCACCAGAAGCAACAAGAACATCTGACGCCCTCTTCTGTTTTTGAGTCCGAGTACTCAACCAGTCAAAGTCAATTAAAGAAAACGATTGTGACAAATTCTGAAAACAATCTTGTTCTTGATCCGGAAACAGGACATTTCAGATCTGCTTTTGGGACTGTAGCTTCCCTAAATAACAAAATAGAAAATGATGACGACGACAGTAGTTCATCTGGAGACTCAGTTGAAGGATTTAAAGATGATATGAAAGACCCTGACTATTCTCCAGAACTTCCAGACAAAAAATCTACCTTAGGGCAAATGAAAACCATTATTGTAAAGCGGACAAATCCCACACCAACCCCCAAAACTATGACCCCAAAAGTTGTTATCCCACAGCAGCACAGAGTCAGGCTGTTAGTACCTTCTATGTCTCCACAGTCTGTGAGTAACAGGCCTGCCTCCACCAAGCCCCCTACATTTAGCACTGTTCCCCGCACTGTCACGTCACCTATTGTCATCAATGGCCTAAACGCTTTACCCATCCAGCCTGGTGCTCCACGGGGAAGAACCATAGCCATCCGATTGAACAACGCAAGGCCAGTAGTTCAGCAACAGAGTGTTCTAAATCAGGCAGCGACTGGTAATGCCACCCCGTCTACCTCTCCTCAGGTCTTGCTGGTCAATCGTCAAGGGCAAATTCTCATCAAAGACCCCAGAAGCAACACATATCAAGCTGTTAGCACTAACTCTCCTGCCTACACTAAAATAAGCCAGATTGCCAAGATACTCCATAGTGGTAATACACTGCAGCGCACTGTCCCTCGTACCATAATAAGGCCACTGACAAGCCCTGTAGCCACAACTAGACCGCCAACTACAACTAACTCAACAAGTTCAACTAGCCCGGCAGCTACAAGTAGCCCTGCAACTACAATTAGCCCAGCAATCACAACTATCCCGTCAACTACAACTACTCCAGCAACTATAGGTATCCCCTCTGTTGGAAACCACACACCACAGCCTCAGACAAAAATAATATTCAAAATGATAAAAAGGACTCAAACTCCTCCTCCCGTCCCTCCCATCAGCATAGAAAGTGTTCCTGAACCTAGTTTCACCTCCACAATTGGGGAAACCACGGCCCAAGCCATCATCGACAAAGCAATGGCCTCACATCGCGACATGGTAAAGACAAAGCCCAACATCATCAAAAAACGGGGACGGCCGAGGAAATATTCGGACGAGTCCCAAATCACAGAGGGACAGAATATGCCTTCTGCCTCTGAGACGGATCAAAGCCCAGTCCTCAATGAGCCCTGTATCGTCCCGCAAGCTTCATCACGCCCCCTGGTCCGTGTCAAGAGGGTGTCGTCCGTATCTGAAAGACCAAACAGGAAAAAATCTAAGATTGACTTTTTGAAGGATGCAAGTGATGCAGATGAAGAAAATGAAAGCAGGTAAGTCTGAAATGCAGGTGGTCTACTAGCTCTTTTTTTTTAAATTTAATTATTAGTGGAGAAATACAAACTAAACTGGACTGATAAGCTTACTCTTTTTACCTTGTTTTTATTATTGTCTAATTAATGAAAGCTTATAGTCCATTCATACACAAACCGATCATACAAAGTCACTGATCTTTTTGCACTCTGAGGGAATGGCACATGGTGTCTTTGTGTCTAACTTTTCATTGAACCATCCATTCATTGAACCTGCCTCAGCTACTGTCACCTCGCTCTCATAATGTTGTTTTCTCAAAGGAAAACTACAAGTATCCCATCTGCCATAATACAAATGTTGTAAATGATTGAGTAACAAAAGCTAACAAAATCTGTAATGTTTTAGGGCTACATAAGCCCACCAATGCACCTCAGGCAGAAAACCAATGGATTTGATTGTGACCAAAATCTCAGTGTCTATATCTTCTTTCAGCAGATCTAGCGGTGTGCGAATAAAAGCGCCATCAATGAAGGATGTTCTTGATCTGGATGAGGAAGATAAATATGAACCTGAGCCACTCAGGATTATTGCCCCACCGGCTCCTAAACCCAGCAAGTAAGTGAACACTGTACTTACTGCAAAGAAGTGGTGTCAAACCCAACACTGATGAGTAAATAAGAATAGTCATTTGAATGTAATGTTTCATGTCCTGTGTAGATATCTGGATAGTATTTTGTAATTTCCCATCCCTTTTTTTAGGTATCCCAGAGCTGAAGGACCACCAGATGATGACTTTGATATTCATGGTAAAACGCATAAGTGGGTCAGTGCTCGTCACGGAGACCTCAGCGAATGGGGACCTTATTCAGGTTTGTGACTAACATACATTATTTAACATAAAAGGAATTGGTCTTAAATCTAAGTTTGTTCTTCTGCTGCGTTATATTTTAGGAGTTAGTTCAGAAGATGAACCACCTGCACTAAAATACAGAAAGAAGACCTGTATGAACCAACCACACCTGCGTTTTGAAATCACCAGCGACGATGGATTCAGCGTGAAAGCTAACAGTATCGAGGGTAACAGATACTTGTTACAAGAGAACAAATATTTTTGTTGTCTATTAAAGTTGTTTGTACATTTCTTACTGTGTGCCTGTGTTGTTTCTTCCTCAGTGGCTTGGCGTGCAGTGATTGACGGTGTCCTTGAAGCGCGGGCAGACTTTCACCTGAAGCAGCTGCCACTGGGAGGGATGAACGGGCCGCGGGTGCTCGGTGTTGTCCATGATGCTGTCATCTTTCTTCTGGAGCAGCTGCAGGGGGCGGCAAACTGTAAGCAGCACCGCTTTCGTTTCCACCGCTGCGAGCACATCGAGGAGGACCTTCCTCTCAATCCAAGCGGCTGTGCTCGTGCTGAAGTCTGCACTCGGTACAATTTCATTAAGTTGTTAACAACAAACATTGATGGTGTTTTTCTCAGTCTTTTATAATGCCTTTCATTTAAATATTTTTTCTTTTATGTCTTTAATTTTTTTTATTAGGAAAGCGACCTTTGATATGTTTAACTTTCTGGCATCGCAGCACAGAGAGCTCCCTGAGATTGTAGGTCCCTTTGAGGAAGAGGATGATGATTTTCCTCTGAAGTCTTCCAGGTAAGTGCATTGTATATGTGCAAAGATTTTAGTGTTCATTTCATGTTTCTAATCTTTTAAAGTAATGTGTCTGTGTCTTTTTCCTGTTACAGACGAGCCACCAGCACTGAGCTTCCTATGGCTATGAGATTCAGACATCTGGAGAAAATCTCCAAAGAGGCAGTTGGAGTTTACAGGTGTATATATATATTTTTTTCTAGACTCAAAATGCATTGAAAAATAACAAATACTTGCTAATTTACCTTTTTATAAATAATTATAGATCTGCAATTCACGGAAGAGGCCTTTTCTGTAAAAGAAATATTGAGGCTGGAGAGATGGTGATTGAATACGCTGGCACTGTCATTCGAGCTGTCCTGACCGATAAACGGGAGAAATATTATGACGGCAAGGTAAGTAAGATTGCAATGATGAAATAAAAAGGCCAGTAAGACTGCTTCATTCAAATCTAATTTAAAGACTGAATCTCTTAAGCTTCGATTGCTCAACTTCTGTTTGTGCTGTCGTCTCTAGGGCATTGGCTGTTACATGTTCCGCATTGATGATTTTGATGTGGTGGACGCAACGATGCAAGGCAATGCTGCTCGTTTCATCAACCACTCGTGTGAGCCAAACTGCTACTCTCGAGTCATAAACGTGGATGGTCGCAAGCACATCGTGATCTTTGCCTTGAGGAAGATTTACCGGGGAGAGGAGCTCACTTATGACTACAAGTTCCCCATCGAGGACGAGAACAGCAAGTTGCACTGTAACTGTGGGGCGAGGCGGTGTCGGCGCTTCCTGAACTAGTAAAAACAGCCATCTTATCTGATGCACTCTAATTAAGGAGGCAGACTCGACCTAAATGCTAAATGCGATTGTTGAACATGCTCATAGCTAAATAGATGATGCACTGGTTGAAATCTGAGCAGCTGTGACGGGTCAAAGAAACCAAGGTTGAGCCATTTGTTTATTTAATGGTTTTTGTAAAGTTCAGTCAGTCATCCACCATGCTGAAAGACAACTCCTTTGGATTGAGCCTAAACAACTGCTGGAAGAAAATGAACACCAACTGCAAACGTAGCAGTTTATTCTCAGATGGCTCTGCAGAGAAGGATTTACTAAAATGTTGGGGACAAACTCGATTTGAAAAACAAAAGGCACAAAGAATGGTGAAACTATATTCAGCACCTTACTTAACCCTCATTGTTTGTACAGACGACATGAGTTTATTTCAGAAAACATCCCATTAAGACACATCGTTGTAGTGCAGCTACATTTTAACGTCACCATAACAACGGAGTAGGGATTTCCATCTTTTCCTGTTCAGTTTTATGAAGGTGCATTTTTCAAAAAAGTAAATATTAGTTTTAATACAAATGAACCTGTTTCCCTTTCAGTCAGTTTAAAGTTCCTGTTTTTAATTTTGTGTGAATGCTTTTATTCCACTATCACACTTTGTTTGTTAACTTTTGCTGTTTGTGTATTTAAAGGTCTATAAGGGAGAGGTCTTCAGCGCAAGGTTCAAAGTGAATATAATGTCACGCCGCACAGTCCCATGTTTTTGTATTTTTGTATATTATGAACAATAAATGTAAATTCAACAATTTGAAGGAAATAAATGAGTTAAGCTTTTAGCCTGCTTGTTATTTGTGAAATGATAAGTTATTTTAAAATTTTATTTTGGTTCCAGGCTTTACTACCTCAACTGTCATAAAACATTTCAATTCATTACACTTTTAGTTGATGTTTTCTTAAGGGTTGCATTTTCGTTGCATTTTTTAATTCTGAGCAGTACGAAATACAAACGTAACTTGCCTGATAATGTTAAATGCAACAGTTACTCTCTGTGAGCTACAGCTAAATGTTGTACATAGGCTCAGATGGTGTATGCGTTTGTGTTCTAAGATAATGAATGACTGCATCTGCCCCTCCAACATTTCCACCACTTTGTCAGTTTATTCTCTGTACATACATGTATACAGTGCAACTAGTTTGATATTTTTTACCTGCAACTTTTTCAATCTGTTTAATTAAACTTTCAATGTTTAAATATTTTTTTCCTCTGATTTCAAGTTTTTTTTACTATTATTTTACCTGCATAGTTAAGCTTTAAGCTACATTTGTCAGTTTTTATAATGAAAATATGCCTTTTAGCATTTAATCAATCGTGTGTTAGTTTCAGTTGCTCTTTGCTGATAAGAGGACCGTTACTCAAAACTAATAAAAAAAATTTATTTAACTTCTGCCTAAAGCTAAACAAGTGCCATGTTTAGTCAGATTTAGCAAATGCTGGGATAGAAATGTAGCCTAAATGTAGTTTCAACACAACTCAAGGTCTCACTGTTATTTCTACAGTCATATGGTCCATTCTCAGAACAGTGCTTGCCTTTTACTTTTTTATCATGATGCTATATATAAAGAGGGTGGCACACAGTTCCTGCTTCTGACAGTGCTCACAATGAAGGCCCTCATCATCCTGGCTTTGATCGGAGCAGCATGTAAGAAAAACTAATTTGACTTTTACATTTATATATATAATTTAACCATTTCTGCTTGATGTCCCCAGTTGCTGCATCCGAAGATGACAAGATCGTTGGAGGATTTGAGTGTCCCAAAAACTCTGTTCCCTACCAGGTGTCTCTGAACGCTGGCTACCACTTCTGTGGTGGATCTCTCATCTCCAGCCAGTGGGTCGTGTCAGTGCACACTGCTACAAGTCGTAAGTACAGCAAATTATATTATGTTTGTTTGTTGGCCTTTAGGGTTCAACTGCTTGTTCTATAACATGTCTAACAGTGTTGTAGAGAAGACCACACAAACTGAGACCAAGTCAAAAACAATACCAGTGCATGAAGCATGGGAACTGATACCAGAGACCAATCTAGGTCCAGTCTTAGATTTTTTAAAAACACTGAGAAAGGACACAAACGTGGTGACACATACTGAATATGTGTTACTGGTTGTATTTTAAGACTGAGGTTTTACATTCAATCACAATAATTATTTTATCACAATAAAATTAATTTGGATCTTTACTACTTTGGTTCAACATTAATGTCTGTTAACAGTAACGTGCATAAGCACCCGTGTCTTTTTATGGTTAAATAGGTGCATTAGTTACTTATTATCCACATAATAATTTTTGACTCTTCCAGTCGCATCCAGGTGCGTCTGGGTGAGCACAACATTGCTGTGAACGAGGGCACCGAGCAGTGGATTGACTCTGCAAGTGTGATCAAGCACCCGCAGTACAACAGCTACAACCTGGACAATGACATCATGTTGATCAAGCTGAGCCGTCCCGCTACCCTCAACACCTTCGTCCAGACCGTGTCTCTGCCCTCTAGGTGTCCCTGTCTAGTTTCTGGGTGGGGCAACATGTCCGCCAACGGCAGTAAGTTCAGGCGGGAGAGACTGAATAGAGAATTTGTAGATTTTAAGTTGGAGAGTTACAATGTAATATTGTGTGTTCAAAGTACTTATAACCCTCAATCAGACATAACGCACTACAGAATATATTCAGTGTGCGGTTCAATTTTTAAAAATTTATTCATCAAAAATGTAGACTGGTTGAGGTTAATAAAAAAAAAAACTAGAACTAGTAACAATTAAAAGTTCACAAAAACATGTTTAATTAAATACTACATATTAACATTAAGACAAAACCTAGGAGGTACAACTGTGTTGTTAATGCTGACCCCATTGAGGTAATGTCATTAAATAAAAAAAGACAGAAGCCTATGACTCTGTATTGACAACCACATTTGACTCTAAAGTACTGTATTTATCATATAATGCTGACACTTGCCGACACTCCATCAGGCAACTTCCCTGACAGACTGCAGTGCCTGAGGCAGCCCATCATCGATGACAGAATTTGCCAAAACGCCTACCCCCACCTCATGACGCCCAACATGGTGTGCTCCGGGTTCATGCAGGGTGGAGCCAACAGCTGCCAGGTAACTATAGTAAACCGCAAAGAATGGGTTTTAAACAGAGCAGTGGTTTGAAATGCTCACACCAGGCCTTGAGTTTGACATGGCTGATATTATCAATCCCATGGTTTTTCTCTCTGCAGGGAGACTCTGGCGGTCCTCTGGTTTGTAATGGCCAGCTGCAGGGAGTGGTGTCGTGGGGCTATGATTGTGCCATGAAGGGCCACCCCAGTGTTTACGCCCGAGTGTGCCGCTACAACAGCTGGATCTCCTCCGTTATGTACAACAACTAAATACCACAGATACATACAAAGTGGCAGTATTCAACCAAATGCCTTTTTATTTTCTAAATAGCTCTTTGGCATTTCATAAACCACTCCTTTATGTCATTATATATAGTAAATATATTAATAAAGCTATGCATCCATGCTTCTTTATGAGTTCACAGTTTTTTTTATAAGCATGCTTCTGCCTGGTAACACTGCT
The DNA here is from genome assembly GCA_024416835.2 of Perccottus glenii. Classification (NCBI taxonomy): domain Eukaryota; kingdom Metazoa; phylum Chordata; class Actinopteri; order Gobiiformes; family Odontobutidae; genus Perccottus; species Perccottus glenii. The sequence goes on from CM044562.2 coordinate 9,775,511, forward strand.
TAACTTTAATAGACTCAAAAGTTAAATCTGAAGTCTCCACATACCGTGTCTAATTGAATCTACACTGTATTTGTCTTGTACTGTACATAGATAAATGCATATCTATAAAATACCTCTTGTACCAGGTTACGCGGGGCACTGGTGTGGTATGAGGCAAGCACACTTGAGTAAATAAGCAGTAAGCCATGACTACATATCACTTCTCTGGACTGTTTGCATGCATTCCTCAGACGGTGCTTTGTAAACTTTGCTGCTTCTTGTTTGCTGAGGCAACCTATACACAGGCAAAGAGATGGAGAGAGGAAACAGTGTGTAATATATAAAGATTTTTAATAATATACTGCATATACAGTATGTTTTGGATATAATAAGGGGTCAGCTTTTCAATTCTTTTTCTATTCAATACAATCAATACAATACAATCTAATGGGCAGACAACTTCCATGTTTATTTACAATTTATGGGCAAAGAAACTAAGTAAGACATAAAGGCCACCCCATTTTATATAAATGGTTATAATTGGTTCAAAAGGATTTCTACCCATATTGATTTAAAAAATGAAATGATTGGGTATGGCTGGCCAGGCTAGGTTAATAGCTTTAAATTTAAACAGACATTGCTCCCCGGTGTTCAGCCAATGATGGTGGCTTTGTCGCAGCAAAAAGAGGATATACAGTGTTTTTTTCTGTCCCTTTTTATCTAATCAGAAGAACTCAGACTGTCTCTGCATTTACAGACTTTGAGGCAACAGTAAAAATAGCAATATATATGTTTCTTAAGTAAGCAGATTAGCTTTGTCATGAGATACAAGTCTTCTTAAACTATTCTTCATTGCAACATTGGTTAATAAAAAAAATAGCCTGAAGGTTTAAGCCCCTCCTTTAAGAGTGTATAATATGCATCTAATGTTAGTTTTCTATTATTGTGTTTACCAAAAACTCACCTGATTAGCTATTCTTTCCAAGTCTCTGTGGCCTTGTGGAGTAAGTCTCCGTTCACTGTGAGAAAAAGTCAAACAGTAATTCACAATCAAATCATTACCACATAATATCAAACCCACAGAATAACAACTATGCACTATGGTTGTATTTACAGTTGAATATAGATATAAAAGTACATTTATGACAAGTACAATTTAACTATTTAGCACTACTACAGTAAAAGCAAATAATTTTTCTGCTTGGATGTGTATGATATTTGACATAACATTTGGCATTGTCTGTATCCTAAGTAAAAATCACACACTTTATATTATGCTTATATTGAAGATATTTTAATCTTGAATGATTTTGAATTAAACATGTCAAATCCGCTGTTCCCTCATTCTCACCAATTGGGGTCCTTCTCCACCATCTTGAGGGCCTCTAGAGCCTGTAGGACTTTTCTGGCCATGTTCCTGTAGCCTACACTGAAGTGGGCAGGACACACGCCGATCCTCTGGCGGCCACCCTTAAATCTTGATCATGGAGCCCCCAGGTACAAGTGCCGGGCCGTGGATGCTGTGAAAACATGGACAATCTTCTATATGTTGCAAGGCACTACTTTTGTCACAAAAAACTACCTGAACAACATGAAGCCAAATATTTCAGCTGAACAAATGTATGTACGTTTTTCAGTATATAGTCTTGACTCACACCTGATTAGATTAGTGCAACTGGGCATATGCTTTTGTTGCATATGTTGTGGTACTGTTTAAATACTATGCAACTGAAGCTAAGGTTTTTTATTATATTTGATGTATAGTTTAATATAAATGTTTAAATGATTAAGAATATGTAATAACTAATTGGCTGCAAAACAATTAAATTTTAAATTGAGTGAAATGTATGCACACAAATGATTAAAACGGTAAACCAACTTGTCTGCTGTTTCCACTCTTCACGGTAAATTACTTTGAACCACTTATGCATTATTTAAATTAATGTAATTAAATCTCTCTTGACTAATCACTTAACTAAGTGTTTCAGAGGCTGCTGCTGCTGAATTAATGCATTGCAAACAGTTGTGGTGTAACCCACCTGCTCTAGTGTAAAACCAGTTGTCATCACACGGCGCCAGCTCTTTCTGTCTGGCGAGTTTCACTGTGTCAACCCATTCTGGCACTTTGAGTTTCCCAGACCTAAAGAAATCAATTAGCAGTAAATTTGTGGTTGTTTTCTCAAACAACATATGGCATTAATGGTATTTATGCAGGATGAAAAAGTACCAATACACAATTAATACAAATACATCCAAAGTATAGCCTGTGTAACACATGTAGCCTATTTGACATGAGAATGTCATCTATACTTTATAATACTCAGTAGAATTTAACGTAGTCCATCTATGAGACAATATTTATATTATTCTTATTTGTTTATGCTGGATTGACTATTACTTGGTTTACTATAGACCTTTCAGGAGCCTAGAGTAGCCTATTAATAGAAACTGAACCTGTTGCACTCCATTAGGACATCTACTGTATAGTACCTATGTACCTTTTGTCATATTTCATTTCACACAAAAGTATTTGGTATCAGTGAATGCTTTTTTTGTCTTTGCCTAGTTTACAGCCTTATCTAGTATATTTAAAACCTGCAGATATTCAGGCTGGTTGAGAAGCTAGAGACATTTTAACAAAATGGCTAAATAATAGCTACTATTCATAAAGTTTGTTTAAATGTGTTTTTTGTTTTTTTCCAGTCTGTGGTCATTGTTTGACAGTTTGGACAACTTTACTTTATATAAAGCAGTTGAATGGACGGTGAAGGTCAAGACCTCACGTGCTCTCCGAACGAATTTAGGTGGACATGTGCCAATCATGCAGAGAGCAGGAGAGAGCAGCATAAATTACTTTTTGAGGAAGGCTGACAATGCCTTGACAAAATCCTGCTGGTTAACATCTTTCACCGTCACACTGGGCATCTGAAAGTCAAAATAAGCACAAGGGTGAGTATAAAACTGACTTTAGGGGAAACTGTTGGAATTTCAGCTAATATTAGCTATTAGCTTTAGCTTAGCCAAAGTAAATGTAACTTTTAGCAACACATTAGCTACATTTTGTACACCTATTAGTGTTTATAATCTCAGTAATAAACTGAACTCCAAACTCATACCTTGCAAAAAGTGATTTGTGACTAATCTTGTTTATTGTCAGTTTAGCCTGTGGCAGCAAATGCGTTGAGGCAGCAAAAAGAAGATGCTGACTGATGCTGAGGTGAAAGGGAGGGGTGCTCCTCTTTTGGCTGCAACACTAGCCGCAAGTAACCTCTTCTTTATCCGAAACTCGTGTTTAACGATCGGTTTTAGACTATTTGTGTTAACTATAATGATGGCTTCATTTGTATTAAATTTTAACTATATTACTGAGTTATGTTTTGTGTAATTCCCGCTATTTTCCAGCAGAGGGTAGACTATTAACTACAGCAATCTTTTCTTCCTTTTCCCCCTTTCTTTCCCCCCGATTATGTCTCTCTTTTTAAAATCAAACCCCAAGTGTGATGGGGTCTGGTTATCTGCCAGGACACTGTATCCTCCTGTGGAGAACTGGTAAGCCCCGTGCCTAGTAACAAAGACATCTTTTGCAACAGCACAGTTTTATCTGTCCCACGAATAAAGCAATAGTTACAGAACTATTAATCAATTAAAAGCCCTAGCATAGCTTATGCAGAAAAGACTTCTCACTGGTGCAAAAAAAGAAAGTGACATTAAAGCCATCAATGTATTAATGTATTTTTCAATAATTGGCCATAACTGCGCCAAATAAACTAGCAGCAGCTCAGTAATTAGTGTCACATGTCAAAAGGCAGCAGGCAATTAAAACTAAATGTTCATCCAATTTTATTTATTGTAAGCTAAAATGTAGTTAATAGGTGTTGAGTAGTTGATGTGATTATCAAACACTGGCTAACCCTGCAGAGTTGCGTTCAGTGAGCTGTATCTTCATTGTAAACAGAAGAATTATATATATTTATATTCTGTCTTTATCAACATTAATTCAGGCTAAATGAATGAAAAAAAACTTCAGACTTTACCTTCTATAAAGTCTGCTAGCATCACTTTAAACAAAAAACATACACAATTGTCTTCTTTGTCACCCTTGACATCCTGTGGTGTTACCTTTAATCAATATTTTAGTTATTGTGACCTAAAAACAGTTGTTGCAAAGTCCCATTTCAGTTTCAGTACAAACATTATCACATTCTCTGATAATATGTGCAGTAGTCAATCATATTTTACATTAAAGTGGGCACACCAAAAAGGGTTCATAGTAGTTTTGTCATTACTGCTAAATACACTCTTCCCAAGTCCTTAGTTTTGGGGGTACTGTACATAAATATAGTATATACATATTATATATAGTATAACAAAATAATAATTATTACTATAAATTTAAAATCATCTTAATATTTAAATTAGTAAATCAGTAGTTTTACAAGTGAAATGATTGGCCACACATTTTTATCAACAATTGCAACACCTTTCACTATTTTGGTCGAGCGTGTCATATTTCCAAGTCGCGGACATGTTCATAGCCACAGACAGAGCGCTCTCTATGTCAGCTCTTCTATGCTTCTTCCCCTCCCCCAAACATGTCTCTCCCCTTTTCTGTCCCCCTCGCCCTGTCCTGCCTGCTAGCTCTATTTCATGGTGGTGAGAGAGGGAAGGGGAGGAGAAAGCAGACAGGATTTTCAAGAGAGTTCAAGTCCACATGCGGAAAATAGGTTGAATAGAGCAATGACGTTACAGAGAGGAAACAAGGAACAGGAACGACAAGGGTGGGAGACAAAGCGCATATACCGTGGCTCTTTCTAATGATTCTTGTGAGAAAAAGGTATTAGCTTTGGAATGAAGGCTTAGAATACAAAAGCACAAGACTGAAATAGTCTAAAAAAGAAAAAAAGAATGTATTTCTATTCCTGCCCCCTCCTTGTTCGTCTCCCTGCTTCCACACTCCTCCTCGGTCCCTCCCTCTCGGACATATCTCCATGAACCCTTAGTATTTCTCTCTCCCTCGCTCCGTTTTTTCCCCTCCCACCTCTTGGTACACGCTCCTTCCTACTCCTCACGCGTTCTTACAATCTACTCTCGTTGGAGACAGCCACAGTAAGCCGAGTGCCAAGCTCGTTTTCATTTTTCTCCTACTACTATTCTTTTCGTTTACCTTCGCGCCCTCAGTTCCTGAAGCTTGACTTTACAGACCAAACTAAAACGTGGTGTTCTTTAAAAAAGCTGAGACATGGATTGTCCCTGTGCGAGAACGCATGCCACAAACCGCTTTTCCTTTCGTGTAAACAGTTTTCTGCAGTGTTTTTTTTGCCAATTCAAAACTTCTCTCCTTTTTCAAATATCATGTGTAGCCAGGAAGACTGGAAGGCGAAAAGAGGAAAATCCAAAGTGTATGATGAATGGACAAATGAGAAGGAACAGAAAAAAGAATGAGGTGAAAATGGAGAGCATGGTCTGCGGGAAAAAAGACGAGAAGGAGAAAGAGAGGTAGGATAAAGACTACCGGCACTGGCAAGGGAAAAAAACGGGAGGAGTAAGAGAGGAGAAAAGGGGGACCACTAGGGGATAGACTTAGGAAGGAGGGACGATGGATAGGAATGGGCAAAATTGCGGGAAAATGGGGAAAAAACAAAACTCCAAAATGGCTAGAATCTCAAGTTGGATTGAGGAGTTTGCACTTTTTCATTTGAGTTTTTACATTTTTTTTTTTTACTCCGGTCACCCTCTGGTTCATCTGTAAGTATATATACATGTCATTTTGCTTTTACATTCTATTCCTTTATCCTCCTTCTCGCCTGCCCAGCCTTGTCTTGCCTTTTATCACCCACCAATTTTTTAAATCTGCTATTTTGCTCTTGTTTGAAAAATGTGTTACCTAGGTTGCTAATCCCCCCATCGTGTTCATCTCTCTTCTGTCTTTCACTGTCGTTCTGTACGTTTTCTGCACGTCCTCTTTATCTTGGCTTATTCCTGTTCCTTTTGCTTTTCCTTGAAGGATTACCTCTGCTCACATTTAGCTTTGAAAAAGAATCGCCAAAAACACTCAGTTTTGGGGGACCCAGTGTATGAGAGACAAGAAGCAGGGTGTGTGTATTAGTCTGGAATAGTCTTGTGTGTCTGTGCATGTGTGTGTGTTAGTATGTAGGGGTGTAATTTTAGTTAAGGGAGCCGGCAGTGTTCAGTCTGGCTCACGCATGCGTGCATTTTCATGTTGCGTCCTCATTGATAGACTCTGTTATAACTTATACAAACACACCAGTGTCGAAAAGCTTTGAAAAAACTAATTTGTAAATAATGTGAGTATTGCTCTTGTTTTCCGTCTTACTCCTCTTTTTTCCATTTTTCAGTCCCACCATGCTTCTCTCCCTTTCCATTCCATTTTCTATCCGTTCATCTGAGTATTCTCAAGCTGTCCGTCTGTCCGCCAGTTAATTTGCACTATTCACTAATATAATAGATAAAAAGTAATAATGTGGAGTCTGATACAGCAATTATTATTATTTAATATTCTGTTTGTTCTGCAGATATTACGAGGAAGCTTTAATAGAATGGAAACATGGCACATATGTGTTGTCAATATTTGCAAATCACTGCATTATTTTGCTGTTGATATAAAAAGAGCAAACAAAACTGTCTTTTTGTCTTTTGGCTGTGAATTCCATATCTCTTTCTTTAGGTTCTATCAGCCTCATATATCTCCGCTGCTTTCTCTTTTAGTCCCTTATGCGATGTATCAGCCTGCTCTGTGTTTTTCTATTTACATAGCATCCCCTTATCTCTGCCCACATATTCTCTAACACTTTCCACAGTTGTTATTGTCTACAGTAAATCTTAGATTGCTCAGTGGTGTTGTTTCGCGGGAGGGCACATATGCATTTATCCTCTGCCTTCACTGATTTTAATTGGTGTGGGAATATACTACTTAAAGTGGTAAACCGTTAAACAGCTTTCAATTGTTTGTGCTTGGTTCTTTGTTATTTTTACACCTGTAAAACTGTGGAGAAGGGCTTTTAAAATCAGTATTAACAAGAGCAAACCTTAATAAGATATTAAATAGTTTATTGTAGGGTATAACAAAGACACAGAGGCCGTTACAGTCACAGCAAGTGTCCTACTTCTTTTATAACTTTCAAAGACCAGATTTAATTAATTCATATGCTGTGATGACATACATAGGCACGCAGGATTATTGCATTCTGATAAGCGATGGGGGAAGGTTGCTTTTGTTTAGTAGTGTCCTGAGCCCAACCTTTCCCTGACCTCTGCCGCAGTTCTCAAGAAAATGAAGGGAGCAGCTTTTGATGTCAAAATTGTGCTTGCGCACGCAGTCTGGGAGTTCAGCTTGAGACATATGAAGAGAGAACCCCTCCCACAAGCTCCCACTTTGAACCCATTTGTTTTTTTAATATAACTTTTGCTCCATCAAACCCTCGGACCCCAATCCTGAGGGAATTGGATGGTGTTGCCAGGGTAGTGGGGCCCCCGGGTTATGAAATATCACTCAGACAGACCTGGTGTTATGTAATCTTACATAACTGCAGCAGCAGCTCAGCAGGCTCGTGATGAAGCTATATGGGTCTGCTTATGGTATGAACTCACTGGCAGGGTCAACACACTTATGAATACCTGGGCCTTAAAGGGGAAGAGGCCCAACTGAAGACAGATACTCAAGGATCAAGACACACAGAGCTAAGTCCTGACTTTTCAAGGCTCAATGCTGTAAAGGAAGGAGTATATTCTCACAAAAAGAAGCACACTTTAAACCCGGTTTTTGACAAAGACTCAACTCAACGTGTTTTAATCCACTCACTAATCTCATTTTGTATGTGCCCACTAACCTGTTTAAATCTGTAGATGCCATCTACTTTTCAGAAAGTATGTTATTGATATTCAAGGTGCCATAGAGCTGTTCCCATGATTCCCAACCAGCTCCGTGAATCTCCTATGTTTCTCATTCATAATTGATGACATTCAACCGCAGCATACATTAATGGCTCAGACAGACCTTAGGAATCCCCTTGCAAGCTGCTATTGTGTACAGCGGCTTCAAATATGCGCTGCTGAATCTGTGTTTTCCCCAGCTGGAAACCAACAAACAAAATCATGCATGAATTGAAGCTCTTGTGGTGGAAATACAGATGATAATAAAATGCCTCAAACAATGAGATGAGCTGTATTTAACTGAAAATGTGGCCTAATAGATAATGATTGCTGCGGGGCTCAAAAACAGTACACAGCAATATGTACACTTATCTATTTAAATATACCGTTTTGGCTTAAAGCTATTAATAAATAAAACAATAAATGGTAATAAATGGAACTGGAGCCAGGTAATTGTGCCCTAAAGGAGAACAAGTAAATTATATCAGCTCATACTTTAATACTAAATAATTATTCGAATGAAGTTTAAAAGAGGTAAATATGTGCTTCTGTTTTTCAGATTAAGTGAACTGCAACTGGTGCTTCTTCCACAAAGATGGTAAGAGGAAAGGATCTTGCTTAATGATATACAGCCATCAGAAACACTTGGTCATCCATTTTAGACGGTAGCTCAATGAAAACAATGCTTCATCAAAATAATTGAGTTATTCTCCCTCATTCTGTTATTATTAAACTCACTGATATGTGTGTGTCTGCATGAACGAATCACCAGAATATGCTCGCCTGGTTGTGACGTATCTTAGTTAGCTACAGGTGTTCGGGTCATTGGTTGGTCACGTTTCTATGATCAGAGTGCGGTTATAAAGACTGGCCTGTAGTCTTTGCCTTGAAGCCGTTTTTTGGGGGATGCCTCACATTACATTTTTGTCTTTGTGCTGATGTCACCCTCCTTGGCCCTGGTCGACGAAAATAAGAGCCACATTCTGCCAAGGCGACACAATAAGGCCCTTCTTGTCCTGATATAATGTGTTTTCGCAAGGCACACATTCTCCCCATACTGTCGCTGCTGTTGTTTTAGCTGGCCGAGCCGTGCACTTTACCTGATATTTTCATCACTGTTTAAGATGTTCGGACATGGTGCGCTTTAGCCAAGAAGCAGTTCAAGCAACAGAATGTATAATCTAAAAATCATGAATTTCTGTTTTATGTTGTCCACGCTCATTTGAAGAAAACTTTTTAGAAAACTAATTTAGAAAATGTAAATGTTTCTGTAGTGATGTCACAGGCTAAAAGTATAAAATACGCTGAAAATACAGCATAAGATTTATCAGTTCGGGTTTATATTTAATCAAATGTACTCACTTTACTAAAGCTGCACATTTAATAACGCATGACAAATGCCATTTAATTTTTTTTAATTCTCCACAAAACCTCCTCAAGCAAGGTTGATTAATATTTTATTATTGTGTAATGCGTCAAAAGTTAAGGAAGGTAGGTAATGTTGGAACCAAAGAAGGTAAGATGTAATTAGAAAACGAAAAAGGCAACTGACAGAATAGAAACCCTCAAAAGCATCTGAATTTACCGATATGTTAGATTTGTTTGCGTTGTCCATGAAAGCTGCTGCAGTACGGTAGGCAGGCACAGCAGGAGTTAACGTCTGAGACCGGAGGTATGTGTCCGGGTCGACGGGGAGAATTCACGAGTAGGTCACAGCTCTGACCAGCGTCTGCCACTGATTTTAGCATGCGCATTGCTGCCCTGCGTCTCACTGCCCTCCTCTAGCCTCCTCTCGAATGCCTCGCTTCCGTTGCCTCTCTTCCTTTGCGTCTTCCCATTTTTCCCAAGTGTGTCCTCTTTTTTCCTCTTTCTAGCTCGTCTTCAATCGTTTCATCTTTTGTTCTATCTGCTTCTTGCCACGTCTCTTCGATAATATGTCCGTCTCGTTTAGACACGGTGTCTTCTTCGCTGTCCTACTTTCCTCTTGTTTGTTCTCAAAACGTTTGCGCTGTCTTTATTAGTTTGATGTACTTTGTGTTTGTGGTATTCCTCTTTAAATGCATACCATTGGGTTTACCGTTTATCACAGAGCAGTGAAACAGATAACTTCATATAAAAGCAGAAACATGTCGGTGGTATGTGTTATTACTGCAGTGCAGAGGCATGCCTACTGTGGAGAGCCTGTTGATGCCATGTATTATTTATGCAGTGCATTCCCGCACAGCCCAGAGCCTTTGGAGCAGATATCTGTATTTGTGAGTGTTTAGAGCACTCCGCTGGCTGATGGTGGCGGTGATAGACAGAGCCCCAGGTTGCGGAGGGGTTCTATCGACGGCAGATGGGCCGATTTGACACAGTCTTAGTCCCATTACACAGGTGTAATATGTGCACGGTGTTATAGCTCACGCCGAGAGGATCACACCATTTACTTTTGGGGACTCACACATGCATAAGAAATTGATTTCAAACCAAAAAAGTAGAGTCTCTATTTAATTATTTAGCACATGAAAAAGTTTTTACAACTGATTAAAAAAGGCACCGAACAGATTGTTTATAATAATGTAGTTTTACTACATTACTCAACCTATTCACCCTTTAGAGGAATTGTGACTTTATTAAGCAGGAGGGTTTTTCTTCCTTTAAAAAAATACTTATCATTTCAGAAGCTGACATATTTCTGCACCGAAGTCGTGAAGTGTATTTCAGATTATATGTATTTAAAGCGGCTAAATCCCCAAAATAAATGGCTGCCTGCCCCGCCTCTGAGCCCCGAAAAGATCTCGCAGTTGAGACGGTGAAGCGAGGTGAGACGTGAGTAACAGAAATGACTGATGATGTCACAGACAGCATTGCGCCGCTGCGGCTGAACCCATGACCTGGCTTTTGGGATGTTGGCGGCGGTGCACACGCACTCGTGGGTAACACACGCCAAAGCATATTAGAGGCGAAGAGATGGAGAGAGGCGGAGGCAGAACGTACCAAATGCAGCTCAGGGGGACGAAAGAGAGACGGGGGGAGGTGTTGTCAGATTAAAAAGGACGGATGCGAGACAGAGACATGGCGATGTTTGTCTCCCTGTGCTTTTTTTAGCTCACTGTCGAGTCTGTATCACTGCCGCAAGTGTCTCCCACTCTCTGTGTGTCTGTCCCGTCAGGCCTCAGTGGGCTCAGCTTCCTCTCGGTTTAGTTAAAATACAAAGACTTGTCGCATCAAAAGGAATATTCGATTGCCCTGGGATTAGAGCTAAAATGATTAGTCCTTTAATCATCAGCTATTTTCATAATTAATTATCGACTGAAGCTGGTTTAGTTTAACTTCTTTAATATCTTTTCTGACCCGAGAAAGATTATTGTGGATATGACCTTGAGACTGATGTTATTTCCTTTTGTTCATATTAATTAATTACGAAAAGGAATAGATAAATGTTAAGGCTTTGCATGAAGTGTCTCAGCTAACACTACTGCTTTCTTTTTTTTGCCCCCGGTAGCACCCCTCTCACCCTCTTTATCTCCCACGGTCACCGTCTGTCAGCTTTACTCACAGTGTGAAATTGCCAAAGGTGAAAATGATAGTGTGAGTTCAACAAGGGTGAAATGAGTGACAGTGATGTGGCTGAAAGACTGCTGAGCTCAGTACTTTAGACTTTATTTCCACACACGTCCGAGGGATGGACTCAGACGGCCCTGGACGGATGCCCTCTTATATTTCATGATTCGAAGCACAACCATCTGTGCAGCACAAAGACATATTTTTAGACAATGTATATTATGCAAAACCTAGTGGGAAACATTACACTTTGGAGTAGTTGAAAATTTGAGTTGCTGTTGGAGGAGTATAATGACTTTTATGCAGTATCATTTTTCACATACTACTGTTGTAAATTCTTTGTAATGTGCATCACCAAATATGGCTTCTGCTTATTTCTAATGCAGTATCTTTTGCAGTACAAGTGTCATCAAGATGGCCACCTTAACTATAGAGTGCTGTACTCCACAATGTTACAATTTGTATTTTTTTTCTTGGCTGTTCAAAAATGAATAGATTTTAGGTTCTTGGTTTAAAAGCCGACATTAAGTATAACAATATCAAACCATGTAAGATTTAGACGCCACGTCAGCAGATACAGATGTTTTTTGTGGTTAAGTTTGAAATGTTTTTTGTGGTTAAGTTTGAAATGAGATACCCGTTTTAAAGGTAAAGTGGGTTTCAAAATGATCTGAATCCTCTCTAAATAAATGTACAGTATGTGACTTACATTAAGTGGCATCCAAAGTGTCTCCACTCGAAGGCCCACTCATCACCAAGGCTAAATTGTTTTGGGAGTGCTGTCACTTACCTGTAGCCTCTTTAGTACATTATCAAAGCATACTTTATTTGCTTATCATAGACACTGCACTTACAGCTAACAGCTCAAGTCTTTATTATTGAGATCTGTCTCAAGTGCAGAGGAACCTTGAGCAGTAGAAGTAGAGTGTTTGTTTTCGCCGCTATCACTTCAAAGTCTCATTCACTTACCACTCCCAAATGGCTCTCAATGCTCTGATCTTGCAGCCGAGAGATGAGCACATACACGTAGATGAGCAGTCCACCCATTTCAAAGCATACTACTAAGCAGGATGATTTCAAGTATTTCACAGCTTTTGGATTTGCAGAGATAATGGAAGATGCATCAATTTGAAATCTATAGTCATAAACATAGCTTACAGAGACATAAAAGGACCAAGACGATGACAGCAATACTGTGGGAATCCATTGCCTTCTGTATGTATGTATCTATCACTGCTCAAAATAATACTCTCAACAATTGACACTTGATAGCAGATGGATTCCCCAGTGACTTCTACATCAGTCTAGCCCAATACATAGTCGATTGCTGTATTATATTTCATTGCATAAGCTGATAATCAGGAAAATAAGATTTCTAAACAATCTCAAAATCACTGAAGCCGAGTGTGCAGCTAACTCAACAGCATCTATCAACTGGTATGGTTTTATAATTCTAAAGTTTTTATAATAAGATTAAAATAAGGTGTTAGATCAAATCAAGGGAGTCACAGCTCACTTTGTCAACTGCTGCAGTGTTCCTCCGGAAGGAGCGTGGCAGATGTTGCTGCTTATTTATTTACAACCTTTAACTCTTGCCTTCATTTTCCACCTCTTCAAGTTCATAATTTGAATAAAGCCAAACAAAAAAAAGGTGAATATTATTAACAAAAACCGCAGTGCCAGGAGTGTCACTCCTTTTGGGTGGGGACTGCTGCCATGATGTTTCTGTGATGCATTATGACGTTACAAAGTGCACTGAAATGGGCCGCATGATTTAAACTGCCTCTAAAACTTGTTTAGTCTTTTTACAAACTGTTTCACATTCCACAGGCCACAAATATACTGTATGTAGTTCAGTTGTTACTGTAGGCTCCCATGCACCAGGGAAAGCCCAGAAAATTCAAGAATAATTTTCCAGTCACGTAAATGACCTGGAAATTTATTAAAATATCCCAAAAAACATGTTCGTTCAACATATTTCGTTCAAGAAATTTGAAATGTTACCCCTTCACATTTTTTCAGCACTGCTCTGTATACTTCAGTTAATATATACTTTTTTTTTTTTACTTGCTAAACTAGCTATAGACAATGCGACATCTAGCCTGTAATTTTGAGTTTTGACTCTTTAAGGCTGCTGTAGTTTTATGGAGTGGAGTCTTAAACAAGACAAATGAGGAATAGTTTGAATTATTCCTGGCAGTGGCTACCCAAGAACCTTTAACATGAAAAATTTTGGAATAAATGTGTGGATTATATATTTTTTTATTTGAATATTTTATTATCCCTTCATTATCCTCGTGTCTGCTGCCACCAGAACATGCAGCCAGCATGTTTTGATGTTGGTGGAGGAAACTGGAGTACCTGGAGAAAACCCAAGCACAGGGAGAAACATGCATTGTTAAAAAGAAACGTCACTGACTAAAAAAAGAAAAGCTTGTCAGTTATCAATATTTCTGGACCTACATATAGTAATTATTAATTGTTGTAGCTATTTAACAACCAGACTTCTCTGACACCTCTGACCTAAAATGATGGATAAACAACAAACACAAGATTCATAGATTATTTTGTGAAATGTTAATAACCCCTATTGGTTTACTAAAGTGCTACCCCTCTAAAATTGAGTTATAAAAGCACACCAGATACATGATGTAACTGAGTGCAATCCGGGCTTCACTAAAACACAACAGCAATAGTAAAGCCTCAGACGTCCATCCCTTTAGACTCCGACACTCTCCTGTCTCCTCCCAGCCTCGGTTTAACCATCCATTTTAACCATCAGTGACCTCAAAGTGCTGAGGTTTGGTTTGTGGAGATGAGTGGTGTTTCCCCTGTGTACGGTTAGTCGCCGTGCTGCTGGTAACTCGCCCCCTCATGCCCAACAACTGCCCCCCTTCTCTGTGGTGCAACGCCCCGTTCTCCAGTGCCTTCAATCTCTCCTCTTCTCTTCTTCACTCCCGGGCTTAATATTGATCTGAATTCATTTGTTTCCTATTGATCTGCCACTCCACCCTCTGCCGCATTGTACAAAACACAAGGACACACGCCGGCTTCGTTCCCGTACAGACTCTGTCACTGCACATGCCTGCATTGTGGCAAAAAATAAATAAAATACAGTCACAAACTTGAGACGCCTCCGCAAATAAGATAAATGTGATTATGAAAAGGTGTGTATTTGTCTTTTCTACTGCATTGTCGAAGCCTTAGCTCAAGTATCATACAAGCTATAGACATACAAAGAAACCTGGACTTGGTATTGATCCAGGACTTAAGGAGTGAGATGAAAACACAGGCACTGGGCTGGCACAAGCAGGCAACATAATTATAGCCGCAGCTCATTTCTCAGCTTTGTCCTCACAAGCGTTACAGCCATATGAGGATTTCTGCTCGCTAGAAATTCACAAACCGAGATGGGATGTGTCGCAAGGTTCACGTTATTGCTCCACTATATTGACAGATTTAGTTTCACTTGGTAATTTAGCAAAAAGATTTTGCAATATTCTACAATATTGCACAATTTTGTCTTTTTGGAGATTTTTCACAATCTTTTATTTATTGTAATTGACTTTAATTAAAGAGTTTGCAGTGTTTCCCATGGTGAAAGTAAAAGACAATAAAGCACTGGTTCACTGCGATTAATACAAATTCTGTAAACCTGTTCACCCTTTCCCTGGACAATAACCACTTAAGTGTAACTTGATTAGACTCCATCTTCCTCACACTTAAAACTCTTAAGCTCCTGCACTCCTGTATTTTATAGTTCATTTTGAGACTATGGCAGAGTGGACTACGGTGGGATCCTTCAATTTATAGAAAACTCTGAGTCAAACCTTTACAGACATTAACAAAATGAGTGTAAGTGTAAAAAAAAAATAAAAATGAAGATTCCTATTCATACTGTTTACAATTTTTAGATTAAAAAGTTCATCCTCTGCTTCATATACAATGGAGAATCTATGAAAACGGTGTAGTTGGACTTACTCATCTTTTTTAAATACTTTTTGGTCAAAGCTCGGGGCATGTTCACTGAAGAGAAGCTGGAACCATCAGACGCTGGCAGCACTTCAACTGGATTAGTTCAGTCTTTTTCTCATTTATTTGTCGACAGCTTCAACACAGACGTCAGATTTACCCTTTGATGCCTTTATGTGACAGTTTTTTTTTTTTTGATCTTCAGTAAGTTGGACCAACCTCTTAAATTTAGTAGTCGGTGGCATCAAGTTGCCATGACGGCAGACTGTTTGTCCTGCCCTCTGACCTGGTTTCAGGACATGCTGTGCTCTGCTCAGTGTGTTCAAAGGGCCGTAGGGGAAAAGCTGCAACAGGGAAAGGCTGCGTTTCCTCTTGGTAATACTAGATAAGATGCTCCACAGGCTAGACTTGCTTTCCCTAAGTGCTCCCAGATAGTAGCTTATAGAGATGAACATGTGGGAATTATTGAGCGCACGCAAACACAAAGCTGTACATCTTCATCTTTCTTGTCTTTCATTGTGAGGCGTTGCGTTAATTATTGCATTTGTTTGGCACACTGCTGTTTAATTTATGATGTCGGATTGTATTTTCCAGTATTATTAATGTATTATTCATCACCATTGTCTTTAACCATTTCCGCTGTACGTGTATTTTTATCCAATTCATGGTTTGTTGTTGGTACACTCTTCATCCGCGCCATTATCTACCACTTTGTTCAGCCATTTCACTGCACGCACGATGTTTGATGCCTCGTCTGCAATAAACGTATCTATTCACGTTCTTTGTGCTGCTGAGTGCTTCAACTCTAATCATGGAGCAGTCCGTAACAAATTAATTATCTTATAGTACTCTTTCATTAACAAGTCCTGGGTGGTTTGTGCTGAAAATGGCACCGCTAGTCCGTTAGGCCTGGATTAAAGCCCAGACAAGCTTGTGTCTGGGTGGGTGACATTATTATTTATCTTCACTCCATGGCCTACTGTGTTTATTAAGATGAATTTTTTCATCTTGTGGTACATGTTTATTTTCTTATTACCATTATCAATAGCAGTTGGATCATTTTAATCAAAGAGAACTGCACTTTCTGGTGTTTTCATGTTTGGTAGGAATTGTATGGTGAAAAAATAAACTGTGGTTGTACTACCCTGTCTTTTCAAAACCATGTTATACCTTTAAAACAAAAAGAATAATCACTGCACTGCTCTTCTCTTTTCAGAAATCCCGAGGCCAAATAAAAAGGCTGAAACTTTCAAGGTAAGAACTTCTGTGAGCATCTGTCCATCCTAACAAAGCTCTCAGTGTACATACTGCTTAGAGAAAACTTACAGCAGAACTAAACCAGAATCCAGTGTAAATCTTGAGCTGACAAAATCAAATTCAGGCTATTTCTGAGGCCAGTGTGAACGTAGCCTTAGTCTTTGTGCTTTTTATCCCAAGGTTTTTAACACCAGGTTGCACTTATTGACAGCTAAATGGAGCGAAATTGCTATATTCCTGCTGCTATAAACGGACTGCTTCCTAAATGTCATCTATCAGACAATCAAACCTGCAGTAAAGAAAAGTCATCATGTATGTTATACAACATAATTGCATATGGGACATCACATAACTGCTCATATAACTGCTTGCGTTATTATTATTCCCTCTAGTTTTCTCTCTCAAAGCTTGAAAAAAGCAACAAATGGAAGTATATTAAGACAAACAAAAGCAGCTTTGACTTTCATTGTCGCCCACAGAGTCCGCAACAAGGAAAACTCACTCAAAATCAAACACATTATGCAAAACAATTACATATAGGACCTATGTTACAAACAATCATACTTTATTTAAGTGCAAGTTGTTAACATGGTTGCGTAGAGAACAGGCACAGTTTGAGAATCCTCCTACACACAACCGAACTCACACACACACATATACATCCCGGACGTGCACACACTGGCCCACACAACCCAATAGCCATTGACAACAGTGCCCTAGCAACCATTGGGCATCATGCCAAGCCACTGAGGTTGCCTGGTAGTGTGTTCCCATGGTAACACTTTCTGCCTTTGTAAATAAGGTACGATGAGAGCGAAAAAAAGGGGGGTTTGGGAGAAACTACACTTCAGAATCTCATTCTGTCTTGAGAGCACTAATAAATTATGGTTTGCGAGTAGCAGATACTAACCCTGGCCTCGCACCAAATTGTTATCGGTCTGAAGAGACGCATTAGCATCGAGGAGAGTTCGTCTCAAGCCTCCGCCGCTCACTGTCATGTATAGTTTTCAAGGGGACCATGGAGATACTTGCTCTTATAATTTACTCAGTTTGGAGAAAAAAAACTGACTTAAAAACAATATGAGAAAATTAAAGGGCATTTCCAGTTTACAGATCAATACAAAAACATAATAGAATCTCACACAGTGGCCGGAAATACAGCTAATCAAGAGACAAAAATGTTTAATGTTTTAGAAAAAGACCGTTTTCAAATGTGAAGTGGACCTATAGCAGCCGTTGGCTCGGCGATCCACTGTCTGAGGCCTGCATTCCTGTGGAGCTGGCACTTGCCACACGATTCATAGCCGCGGTTTAACAGTTTATTTGCTGTCACTGGGCAGATTTTGCTCCTCTGTGCCCCTACATTGTTTGGATGGTGCCGTTGTCTGTGTGCGTCACATTCTCTATCAAGGCGACTGGTGGAGAGTCACCTCAAACCTCTGTTTAAAGCACGAAGATCCAGCACATCACTGTTTAGTTTAAGGGTTTAATTTTACCAGCCTTAATTATTACACCCGGTCTTCTCTCATGTTACAGGAGGAAATTTGGGTAGAATTTTCAATTGTATTTTTTAAATTCTACATAAATACATTATTTTACTTTAATTAGTTAGTTAGTGCTAAGCTTCAGACGTGTTTTAGTAAATTGGCCCAGTATTCTTCCTCTGTGTCATGGTCAGGTTGACATTTACTGAAGCCAGTGCTCGTGATAAATCTTTTTGCTTTTTTTTTTCTTCATCTCTCCCTGGGGTTACATTGTCTTTATACATTTCTACATAGTTAATTCACAAAGCATGAGGTGTTTCTTTTCAGTTTGAAACACACTGTAATGAAGAGTTAAACACAGTCTGTTTCCCTCAAGTTTACAAACATTTTGGTAATTTTTGGCATTATATCCCAGATTATTTCAGCATGATTAATTTGTTTTTGCTCTCTCAAGTGGTGGCACAGTAATCCTCCCAGAGCTTTACCTGACCCGACACCAGACGGAGAGCAGGCTCATTTGCACCAAGGCCTCCGGTCACAGGGGCTTCCCACCAGACTTCCACAAAAACACAGCCAGGCAGATTGGCACAGAGCTGGCACTGGCACAACCATGCCGCATTCAAGCGTGAGCCGACTGCGAATGAGACGCCGAGAGAGGTTTAAGATGGGAGGAGAGGAATCAACGGGATAAAGGGGGCAGACTTAGTTGGTATAAAGAGAGAGACTGTCTGAGAAAAAGGGGACACAGTTGTAAAAGATTTTCAGGACAGAAATGGTCAGTCAGGAAGGACAAATGAGAGGCTCTTAGAGAGATGGGAGGACAGCCAAAGAGACAAAATAAATGGTAGACGGAGGGTGGGCTTTTTAGCCTTTGCAGAGGGCAGTGGAAAGAGTCGAGGTGAATAGGTTTGCATTTGGAAGTGGTCCAAGCTTTTTAAACGGTCTCCATTAGGCAGATGATTTTGACACCTACTTCTAGTTTATTGTGCATTTGATTTTCAAATCTTTTATAACAAATACTATGTTTACCACAACCTACTAATACACACATTCCCTCAGATAATACACATTTAGATTAAATAAAGAAGATATATACATATATATCATATCGGCTTTGGGTTTCCGTCATCTGATTGGATAAATATATTGCCTTGCTCATGGAATACCTACATTTCAGTAGTTTAAGCCTTCCTTTATATATATATATATATATATATATATATATATATATATATATATATATATATATATATATATATATATATGTATGTATGTATGTATATATGTATGTATGTATATATATATGATAATGTAAATGTTTTAACACTGACTTTGAACTGACTAGTATTCATTTTCAGTACTCTTGTGTCTCGTGTGGTTGGCTGGTGAGTCTGTTTTTCTGCACCATACAACTCATTTTTCTTCTAGTACTGGTCCCAGCAGGTGAGGAGTGAGTCATCATTTGGGCAATGAGGGATACACCACTTTTGAAGTGTAGCTTTGTTGTATCGGCCGCAGTCGTTGAAAGCTTTAAGGTTGTATTTTTGGTGCACTGACCAGGCTGAAAAGGAAGCCTAGCAACTGGGCTGTGCAGCAGCTATGGAGTAATCAATGAGTCCTTGAGGCTCACAGGAGGAGTGTCAAAACACCACCATTGACTGCCAACAACAGCCAATTTGCCGCTTTTGCAGGAGATCACCTTAGCTACATGTCGACTGTGTGGGTGCGCCCCGTCACTTATGGAGTATAATGAGCAAGATCGACTGGATAGTGCTATTACTCCAAATTGTCATCCAATTACTTGGCCATTAGATCCTATTTGTTAAGCTGAAAACTATGCTACAACATCTGCATTAACTGAAATGCATCTTATTAGAAAGTGTAAATAAAAAATCTGATGCTATTCCCCACACTGCCACCAGAAAAAATACATACATAATGCTGTTTTTATGCAAAGATATAACAGAGAGGTTTAACTTGACTTTAGGGTCCAGACTAATAAGTCACATTCATTTATTCATTCTTTCATGCTTCCCTGAGCTCAACCGCAGGAAGTGGCCTTGCTGCGGCGTGTGCTGGACTCCACAGGGTGCTTCACACATGTGACACTATTAGCTCCTGTTTATACGAGACCTAAGGGCTCTGACGCATTTCCCACGACCGCTGTCGCTTTGTTAGCCAACACTTGTTAATGATCTGCCGCCAAAGGTCAGCTGAGCTACTTAAAGAAAACACAGCTCTTACAAGTGTGTGTATTACCTTCAATAAAAAGCACTTAAGAACCCCAAAATGGATAAAGATCTGAGGCTTCATGTCACACCACACGGTAGTCATGGTGTCTTTGGTCAGCCCTCAGGGGCTCATCTTTAAAGTAATGTCAAATGTATTAAGACACATTCAGTGGTGACTCATATGAACAGTAATGACAGCCTTTTATTGCTCATTTTTGGAGTAGATAGAAGCAAAGGCCAGCACATGGAGCAAATGGCCCAGGCTCAAAATCAAATCTGGGCTGCTCTGCTCCTCTTTGTCTTGTACTCTGGTGAACCAGGCAACCCCTGTGAAGGCAGGCATTTTCTACACATTAAAAATTAATTATAAAATATTCAGCTTGGGCTTTGTATTTAGTCAAGGCTTAGTTTGGATTTGACTTTTTATATTGTGCAAGTACATATTCTAGAGCCTGAATCACTGGACAGAGGACACACTGCAGTGTTATTATTACATTTAGCCACATTTTGATTGTAGCTATTAGTTTCAAAACTATTCATTAATAATTTTCATATTTTTATACATGTCTCTTTCATGATGACACCATTTTCTCATAAATCATTATGTACTTTTGTCCAAAAATTTACGCCAACCATTTTGATTAATGAGCTAATGGTTTTGGTGTTTTATTAAACAGACATGCCAAGTGCTAGACTCAAAGCTGAGAAATCGGATAAAGTGTGTCTGAAAAGTGCTGAAGTGCGTCTTTGAGGATGTGGAAAACTCAAGCCGCTCTTCACTTGCAGAAGTAGGTCAGGCACACGCCTACAGTGAGCCACTGCAGGTTAAGTACTCGTCTTTGTGTTCAGAGACAGTAAAGGTCTGCCTCTCCTTCTGAGGCGAGCGTGGGGTGAGGGGTGGTCTGTGTTCTGTATGTTCCCACAAGAGGGAGACATGTCGACAAAAATGCAGCTCATTAGCCAGCCCCTGCTATAGATTCTCTTTATAGCTATTAAGTTAGGTTTTGAGCTGACATAATTTAATTTTATATTTAATGGAGAAGAGCTCTATATTCAAGAACAACCTAGTCCCTCTGCTTTACAAGCAACAGCAAAGAAATACATTTATTGATATCTTTTCACTTTTTATCCAATCAGAAGTGAGGACACAGCCATCTGTCTGTTCAAACAAAAATGGAGCAGGTGTAAATTAGCAGTCGATAAGCTATACTTTCATCTGCAGTAGTGTCTGTTACCACTGTTGTGTTTGTTGAGAAATGAGCTGCTGTGTTCAGTTACTCTTCTGGTTAAAGGCAATATGCACTGTTACCATTTTCTACTTCTTTGTAGTCCAGGAAAATCCAAAGTCAATTCCCTTTTTGTTGAGTTTTTGAAATGAAAAGATGTTAATAAAAGAGAAAGATGCAGACAGAGTTTGGAAGAAGACGAGTCTCCAGCAATGACCCTGCTCCGTGCTCTGCAGTGTGAGGTAGTTGGTTGTATGGTTTCGCATAATAAACAGCCTGGAGATAACTGTACAACCTTCTAGCTTTCCCTGCGGAGTCACTCTCACTTCAGTGAAATGTCCCCGCTCTGCGTCCCCTCGCCGCGTGGTAAGTACAAAGACTGACACAAAAAAGGAAGTAAAAAGTTCAGAGTATTTGTTAAGCTTTTTCAGGAGTTTTCGCTGCACAAGTCAACGTGATGGGGTTAAACTCGGGGTAAGGCAGTGGAGTCTCATAAATAGACTATATAACATTGACATCTCCATTTTAGCCCAGCTTCAAATGCTTTACACCTGAATTACTAATGAGGTTTTTCAGTTGTGGTTCATCTAATCCAGACATCGATACACCCACCTTGCTCTGCAGTGCTCTTTGATTTTTTCTGATCTGATTCAGCCCAGTGCGTTATACAGGCAAATATCAATAGTGTATTTCAGTGCTTTCTTTGTCCGCTGGGTGTAAATATGTCTTATTATTTATGTGTTAAGATAGATAGTGTTGTTACATGGGCTTATAATGTTATCAAAACTAGAAATGAATGTAAAACTAAAATACAAATTCCAGGTCTTAATAGTTTACCTTTATTTAAATCAAAATAGTACTGTTAAGTGCATCTAACACAAAAAAGACATGTTATTATGATTGACTAATTTTCTTGCACTTTCCAATGATATTTAGTTGTTGAGATTTGGTAAAAAGCTCTGCAAAAGTCAAAAATGTACAAGCTCTGTATTTAGTTGAGTACTGTAAGTAATTTATGAAATGAATTGATCTATTAATAGCACAATGTGTCAAATGTAAATTTGGCCTGGATACATTTTGCTCATTTAATATGGTTTATTTGCGTCTCCAGTCTTGTATTGACCCAGACTTTAGCTCTAAGTCTTATAAAGCACTGGCTGTATTGAACTTCACCACCTCCCGGGCCCCTCCCTCTCATACCGTGCTCCACCCCACCCCCACCCACCCTTGTCCCCCAGTGTGTCTCGCTAGTGGCTCAGACACTCAGTATCCGCATTGCGTTGCAGTGCTCCAGCGAGGAGGGGGAAAAAAGAGCATATATCAGCAATCTCGCCCAGCGCTGCTCTTTTCTGTAGCACACAAAGAAACGACTGCCCTGAACGCTCCAACTCGAGGGCAAAGACAGCTGAGAGACTGAGACCACCGGTAGCGGTCTGCTGAGCTGTCCACTTCCTGAATTTGATTTATTAAACAAAAACTATGCAATTCGTCTCACTAAATTGTTCAAATGGTTTGTTTATATCAAGACTTGGGATCAGTACAAAATAATTAATATAATGAATTAGTTCATAATGTAAGGTGGTGTTTTTATCTGAGAGGTGTAAAGTTCATCTATGTGATGTAATAAGGCTTATATCTCATGTTATATGATGTTCTTGTACAACTGCGTCTGTAGATGGCAGCATGATGTGCTGTGGTCATTGTGGCTGGAGGTTAATCACCTTTGGGCTCGCTGTGGCTTTGATCCTCACTGTGTAAAATCCACAGCCTTTTTCCATCACCTTTCCCCCTTGTTCTTTCCCTCCCTCTTTGTCGTACGCACTCCTGATGCACGCTGCCAGCGCGAAAGCCTCTCATCCAGATGAGTTCAAACAAACATAGAGTTGCGCACACTAGAAACACACACTGGCGTGAACGTAGACTGCAGGATGGGCTAGACGGGACGTCACGCCTGGAGAAAATGGTTAGATGGGGCTGAAAGAGAGAGGAGGCAAGAGACGAAAGGGAGGGATGCGACCGAGCCGGGGGAGGAGGGGACACACTGATAATGTTCAGGCAAGACAAGAAGAAAGAGGGAGCTGGAGATGCTGGATGCTTGCATAAGTGTCTACGAGTGTCTGTACGATGTATGTAGGTGACACAGATTTATGAGAGGCGCTGTTTGTGGCTGCTGGGGGCTGGGTGAAGTGGGGGTGTCGGTACAGCACCAGAAAATGGGAAGAATGCAACTGTGTGTCTTATACTGTTTGTGTGTGATTGTTGCCTACCTGCCTCATAGTCGTTTTGTCCGCTCGAGAGAATTAGTGACTTGGCAAAGACAAACTGGACCAGAACACAGAGCCAGGGACAGCGGCTGAGAGGGATAAAGCAGAAGACAAAAAAAGGAAAGAGTGCGAGAGAGAAAGAAGGGGAAGGGAGTAGAGCAGCTTTTGCGTTCGGCGGCGTGTACAAAGACCGTGAAGATGGGGCAGGATAGGTTTGATCGAGCCTGTGTTCGTCTGGATTAATTGTGGTTCTTCTCTCTGTGGGAAAGCGGATCGATAACTTGCCGTAAGAGTGCGCTGCCATTTTTGTGTACTTGCTTTATGCACATGTTGTATATATGTGCACGGTAACATTGGTACAAGAGAGTGTGTTCCTTTACCGAACATAGTCTGCACCGGCAAATGGTGAGTTCAGACTTAGGCGGGCCGGGTAACAAAGCGACACAATGATTCAACCGAAAACGTCCAGTCACCATCTTCCCACATTTGTCATGTTTATTAATTTTGACATAGTTTACTTTTTTACAGACTCCCAACTCATTCTCCCTTTAGCTTTGGGTTTAATTTTCCTTCGGTCTTTGTCTCTCATGCTTTTGAGAGCCGGAGCAGCTGAAAAAACTAGGACAGAGGGAAATATCTCAAAGCTAGAGACAAAGAGGAAGCAGAGAGAGGCAGTGTAATTTTGCACATTGGCAGCTGAAGCTCCATGTTTTGTGTGCTTTTGTGTTATCGCATGTTTGTCTGCTTGTGTGCGCACCTGGTCACTGACGGATTTTGTGAGTTTTGACACATGTTATGGGTTGTTGGCAGCCGGCGAAGCTGTAGTTGAGACAGACTTGATGTAAATTTAGTTTTTTAGCTATTTAGCGTTGTTGCAACCAAGCTTTATAGTCTTAATGGCATCTCAGCTTGTATGACATGTATTTTGTCTGTGGAAGAGTAAATCAGTGTTGCACCCTGAAGGCTGAACATCTTTGTGGTGGAGGGCTGATTGCATAATCCTGTGAGATCACACGGCCTGTAGGAAATATAAGACGACAGTGTCGTCTGCTGCTTCAGGCACAGCTGTCTGTGGATGTGTCAAAAGCCAAATACATGTGTGTCAGTGAACTCAGTGACCGCTCTGCTTGAGCTTAATGCTTGCACAAGCTTGGCGACTCACTCCAAATCCAAATCACAAATTATACATAAAATTTTAGGATTTGTGTGAGCTTCGGGTGCTGTGTGTCTGCCAGCAGGGGGCATGTTTTTGATCGCTGTTGTCCTCAGATCTGCTCTGAAAAACAGGCACTAGCATCGTTAAGAGAGAACACACTAAAAAATTAAATGTAGATAAACAGTGCACCTACTAAAATGTTATATAATCTAAGTCGAACCATGATCGCTAATGTGTTTTTGCTACTTTCACAGGATGACGTTATCCAGTCTTGGTTCTGCAGACTCGTCGAGACGGAGCATTTTGTGTCTGACTGCGGCATCTCTAACAATGGTAACAATGAGAAATTGTCTTTTAATTTGGTCGACTTTTAGTTTTTAATAGTCTTACAATAGAAACATCTGTTTGTCGTCACTGTGAGACAATTATTTATGGTTTAAAACTAAAATATGGTTTTAGTCCTGATGCTGTATACATGCAGTTATTAAAGTCTGTAAGACCATCGAGTTAAGCCTGCAGTGTATTTAAGACAGGTATTTCGAGCAGAATGTCTCTACAGCTGCTCTTGCAACAACCCAACCGTCCGTGTGCCTCATTGTCCCTGAGACCCTTAACCTGTGATGATGTAAATGTCACAGGTGAGGTCCTTGGGAACAACGCTGCATGCACCACATCTGGACACTGACAGGAAGCATCTGACAGTGGCTTCATTGACGCAGTGACGCAGCAAAGTCTGATGAAAAATATGTTGCGGCTGCCTAAGACTCCAAAGTTTCCAGACGTCACGACAAGATGGGAGCTGCAGATCTCTAAAGGGGGCAGTACCTTTGGCTGGCTTTGTGTCCAATAAATCACGGCACATTAAGAAGACAGCCATAGGGTGGTGACCCCGATAAATGATTCACACAAGACTTTTAAATCTGCTCACAGACTCAGAAAATTAAAATAATTTGAGTGAGGAAAGTTTATAAGTCAGGCCCAAGAAAGATTTTAGATTTGTAAAATTTACAAATGTTACATTGAATAGTGAACCTTGAGTGTTTGCTTTTATATCTGACAATGACAATGTCTGATCAAAATCTGTAAAAGACTGAAACATTGCTTTTTGTGGAACTTTTTAACACTGTGCAGACCCTTATTTTCTAATTAAAAAGATTGTAATGATATATATTGATTGTTTGCAGTTTGTGGTGTTTTTGATGACTTGCATGTAAAATATACATCTCTGACTACTATGGCTCATTAACAATCCCAAAAGAAACATTCACATATCAAAGCTCATATTGTTCATGCAATATTTCACAGTTGTAAATTATATGTTTTCCTTATCTGCAGCCTTAGTTGTAAATTATTGAAAAGTTAATTCTACAAATATATAATTTATTTGCATGTTTTATTGTCAAAAGAGCGCATTATTAAACATAACTATATCTATCTGTGAAGGTTCTCAGTCATCCAGGACATCTTGAAAAAAAGGTTAGTAGCATCTGGATTCAGTTTTCAAGGGATTCACCTTCAAAACTGAAAACAATCCAGATGCTGTTACTTTAACCTTTTTTTCATAACTATAACTACTGTGACTGCTTTATAAACAGATGTCTCTCACAGTTCGCAGGTGATTTATAAAAGTATTAACGACAAGGAGGAGGAGGCGGTCGTCTTTTTGACGCTGGGTCTGGGCCCTGGCTCCCGGCCCTCCAGTGTTTGTGCATCCCAGGACATTTGACAGCGATTGTGCAGGAGACAGACTGAGCCACATTAGTACCCAGCTCGCTTCTGCCACTGAAAAACACATTAACTGGCTGCATTGGGAGCCTTGTCTGGTAACCATGGCAAAGCACACCGAGGGCGGGGTGGGTAGCAGGGGAGCGGGCCAAGACAGGGCAGCGGGTTCAGTTTATAGTCTCTCAGGACCTGTCTTTCTCAAACCACCTCCTGTCTCCTCTGTGCTCCAGCCTCTTGTCCCTCGTCTGAATGACACACAAACACTATTAGCATATTTTATTATTACTGGTTTGCATTTTTCTCATTGATGCTGACCTTATCACGTGACATCTTATCCAGCTGCCCTAGGCCTGTTTACTGTGTCTACTATACTGTCAAATAAAGCCAAACCGCCAAAAAATTACCATTTTCTTGTATGGAGTGTGTCCAGCTCATTATGTGATTCATTTGATTGCATTTTATAAAGACTCACCCAATAAATAAACTTGACTCAACTTGAAAGGGCGGGAAATATGACAACGACCAAATCATTTGACATGTCTGTCCTGTATATTACTATTAGAGTAATGCAAATAATAAAATTAAATGTGCATAGAAGTTGTAACTTTTCTCATTAGATGTAGTTATATTTGCTAACATTCTGATATTGGTGAACAGTAAAGTAGTTTTCAGGAGTGGTATGAAAGGATACCAATTACTCCACAATAACAGACATTTACAGACGTTGCTCTCAAATGTTACAATTCAGGAACAGATAAATTATTGAAGTTGTTTAAAGGAGATACATGAATAAATGGATAAACAAAACATGACAGAAATCTGACACGTAATTACGGACTGCACTTCAAAAACGCTAGATGTCGCTTGATCTGAGGCGGACCTAAAGGCGCTTTGCTGCTGTTTCTAGGAGGGTCATATTTCTCACGAACGACCGGAAGTGGTCGCAAATTCAAACAAGCATCACATCCAAGAATACATTCGTTTTTTAATTTCAAGCCCGTGCGTATTTATGAACCAGCATTTAATGAAATCATAAGTGGGATCATCCAGAGCATTTCCAGGTGAGACATGCACTTTTATTGTGCAGTTTTTATGCTGCTTGCTGTTATCGCCATCTCCGCTGCTTTTGGGTCTGGCTACTTCCTGAAGGATAATTGTTTATAGATTTAAATGTTTTTTTTCTTGAGCTGAGTCTTTTCATTTCTGTTGCAACGAAAATAGATATAAGTCAATCAATATTTATATAATATTTAGACCCGTTTGCACATGTTCGCAGGTTTTATAATTAGCCTAAATTGTTTAAAGTATACGCTCTGTATTCATCTGTATTGACTCCGGTGAAGAGTGCACATGTGGCTAGCTTCATCTTCCCGCCATTAGAGGGTTGCAAACCCAGCAAATAGACACCGCCTTTAAAAGATTTCAACAAATGCTTAGAAAAATTTGAAATTAGTAGAAGTCCTGCAAACCTCAACAACAATATTTTCGTATATCTCTTTAGGTGTCAATATGCTTCATTCCGCCACTCTGTTATTGGTTGTTTTTATTAAATTTAACCTCATGTATTTATGAAATAATTGCAGAATAAAAATGGATGAGAGTGGACTTTTTGAATGGTTTTATCTAAATGTTTTCGACTATGATGATTCTATGATGTAGAAAAACTTTAAGATACATATTGTACATTTATGGTAACTATGGAACAGGTTAAAAAAATATGCAGATTACTTATTTAATATTTACACTGTCACATAATGTTAGCACACTTACCCCCCACACCCTTTACCTCACTGGAACAATTCAATTCAGTGTTGAGTTTATTTGACAACGCCAATCTGAATTTGACTCTTTTCATCATCTTTTGTTTTAACTAATATTGGGGGGACTTCCTCAGACAACCGCAGTCAGACAGCCATTCACACTCATGTTTACTATGAAGAAAATAATACTACCCTGGTGTGGTTGTCCTTCAACCGGAAGGTAGGCAGTTCGATTCCCGCTCTCCCCACAGTTCATACTGTCGTTGTGTCCTTGGGCAAGACACTTAACCCACCTTGCCTCCAGTGGCTGTAACATGTAATTACATTAGAACAATGTAAGTCGCTTTGGATAAAATATAAATGTAAATATATATATTTCTTTTTTATAGGTGCAAAGCTAACCAGAATCGACCAAGGTGAAGAGAGCGGTATGGAAGAAGACATGACAATGGCTGTGACTGAGCAGGGAGATGCTTTTACTGAGTCCAGTGGAGACATGGCCTACAAAAGCCAAAAAAGAGGACGAAAGAAGTCGATTGGTTCCAAGAAGTTGCAAGTTTGTATTACAGATGTTAGCCTCCTAGAGCCTGGAATTTCCAACGGAGTGTCTTTACAAGACAACTCAGTAAATATTCCCAGAGGTCGAGGAAGGCCTAAAGGTTCGAAAAACATCATTAAAGACAATACTCCCAAGAAAAGAGGTAGGCCAAAAGGCTCTACAAGCACCTCAGTAAAGGATGCTGTAGAAGACTTGCCCAATGACAGTTTGCCAAAAAAGCCAAGAGGTCGCCCCAAAGGCACTACAAAACGTAAGTTGGACAGCACAAGTGGTGATGAAAGTGATGAAAGTTCTGCTCCTCCTCGGAAAAGGGGTCGACCCAAGGGATCTCCAAACAAGAAACCCAAACTTAGGATAGAGGTAGACAGTGAGAACGAAGTTGAAACAAAGCTTAAGACACCTAAAAAAGGAAGAGGTCGACCCAGAAAAAATGACGGGGGTCGCTCAGAGTCTGTCCAAGTTAAGTCAAAAGAAAATTTTAGAAAACGAGGAAGGCCAAGAAAAACTGTTGAGGAGGTTACAAAACAAGAACGCATCAGAGATGGTTTGCAGCCTGGAAAAAGAGGACGAGGTCGGCCAAAAGGTTCTCGAAATAAACCTTTCTTTAAGGTGGAAAGTACTTCTGGTCGCCCTGCAAGAGCGCACGTCCCGCCCATCAGACTAGACCAATCTGTCCTCAGGAAAATGGGAAAGCGTGGCCGACCGAGAAAACACTTCAAAAGAGGACGGCCGAGGAAGTACCCTTTGCTACCTGTGGAGGAGCTGAAGCAGCCTAAAATGTGGAAACCACTTGGGCGACCACGTAAATATCCCAGAGTGGATCCCCCCGAAGGAGCACCGGCACCAGAGGGCCCTCGTAGAGGCCGCGGTCGACCACGAAAGTCTGAGTCTAAAAAAGGGGCTCACTTTCGAAAATATGACCCACAATCTTCTTCTGTCAATGACGGAACCCCCAGAAAAAGGGGGCGTCCTCCCAGTAAAGCAAAAGAAAATGAAGGTCCCCCACGGAAAAGGGGACGTCCTAAAGGCTCAGTTAACAAAAGCAAAGCCATAAATGAGACCCATGACAACCGTTCATTTGACGAATCAAAGGATTTTAACATTATGCAAACAGAGTCTGCACCAATTGAATCCGGAGATGAGTTTGATAATGCTCTACTCAATCAGGACGAAGCTTTTTGAAACTAGAGACTAAAACTAATGGATGGCTTGAGGGGCCAGAAGTGGTTCTTGTTCTTATTAGAACAACAAACATAACACTTCTAGTTGCAAACATAGTTGTATCAGTGTAAAGACATTTTGCACAGTACTTAAAAATGTCTAGATGAGTAGGATAGAAGCGCTTTTAAATGTGCTTAAACTTTGTTACTCCATTATGTCTTTGGACTACACAATGAACTCTGGCATGTAACGTTTCTTTGATAGTAATTGTTCCAGTTTTCAGTAAATTGATATTCACATGTAGTGTCTTGCTTTTATTGTAAATTAGTTTCATCATTGTGAAAAAAAAATCCTGAAAATGTTTGAAACAGTGTTTGTGTTTTGGGATTTGAGAAGGACTAAAGGATGTTATTGATTGGTTATGAATTTATTTGTTTTGCCTTAATTGCCAAAGCTTTGAATGTATTATGAAGTTTTTTTACCTATTCCGGCACAACGCCTCCTTAAAGCGATATGTAACTATTGTAACGGGTTGTATGTGCTGCTTGTGTGTAGTGAGTGTATATTATCTGTTGTGTGTGTGTGTGTGTGTGTGTGTGTGTGTGTGTGTGTGTGCGTGTGTGCGTCTGGAGAACTGGCCAGTCTCAGTGTACAGCTGTATATGTAACTATATAGAAGTACCACATACAACCCTACTTCCAAATATGTCTAAATCACTTTAACTTAAAAGTAAATTGCATTAGCTCTTATCGTTACAGTTTTCTCTTAATGTTTACGTGTAGCCGTGAAGCCTTTTTATTTTATATTAGGGGCTGAGAGATTGAGATTAAAAAAATTATTAGTTTTATTCTTGAATCCAGAACAACTGTTTTTTGTATACTTTATTTTTATATCAAGCCCTGAATGGTTGGGTAAAACTGTTTTAATCTGTTTCCTAATGCCACAATATTGATTCTGTGTCCATTTTTAGGTGTAATTGAATGAAAAAGAAACTGATGTGAGATTTATCCTTGGAGATCAGTTATGTTGATATCCCTCCACATGCTCTGTTCCTTTCAGGTGGTTATTTTTGGGTTCTGTGTAATTCAAACAAAAACAGTTTGTGAGATTATAGACTTGAAATAAAATGTTGATCTTGTCATATATTCTACCATCTGATTGTATTTGAATTCACTCCCTACTTTTTCTTATTCTACTCGATTTTCATTGTTATATTAGATTGTGTTTAAATGTTGACTAATGTTTAAAAGAAAAAATGAAGGACATTTAGCTGAGTGTAGCTCAATATAAGTAGCCTACTTTTAGTGCTTTATGCATACATAGATCATTTATAGGCTGATGAGTTGGATCAACCTTTTAGATGTCCCTGCATTTAACCACGTACAAGAGTATTGCTTTGTAAACGAGTATAGTTTTGTTAAAGCCCAAAGTATGGCATTCTAATACTGGTTATTTTTTCCGTTTTTTTATTTATTTTTTTTAGGGAAAAGAAAATCTTGCGTCAGTGCGCCCCTTTCTGGTTGAAAAGCTTACAGCACACTGTTCCACTTGACAATAGGAATCTCATCAGCTACATCAACTCAAACTATGAAAATAACAAAACATGCAGCAGACAAGTAGATTTCAATAAACCAAGCCTTTTACATAATTTCTGTGAACACTTCAGGACATTGACCACCAGGTGGCACCATACATTTTGATCGATCCCAGGGGTTGAGCAATATGTACTTGTGAGCGGTCTCCCATCCAAGTACTAACTAGGCCCGACCCTGCTTCCGAGATCGCTTAGTATTGTGGTAGACACGGTCTGACCTAAAGAGGCATGTGGAAATTTCCGGTGTGTTTGGTCTGTGCAGCTGCGTCAGAGTGGTACCTCCTCCTTCACCTGGGCACACCTGCGGAAACGTCAGGCAAACAAACTGCTGAAATGGGCTTTTCTCGACGAAGTTACGGACTAATTGCGTGATATGTGGCATAAAAACAGGTATGAATCGATTATCAATGTCTAATGTCTGCCTTTATTCGTGTTTAAAGCAGAACAAAGTTTGCAAACCGGAGTTGCTCAACAAGTTTAGGACCGAAACTACATTCCGCAGCACACAGGCCTGTTTCATGAACAAGACTCGGTTTATTTAACAAGCTAGTGACCAAAGTCCGTTTTGAGTAACTTAAATCGTCTACAATAGAGTTTTAAAGCCAGTCGCTAAGACAGGGGTTCCTAAAGTGGGGGACGGGATCCCCAGGAGGTCGCGAGATAACTACAGGGGGGTCGGATTTCCAGAAATCATTATAAAATTAATGAAAAATAAAAATAAAGTATATTAAATAAATAGCGAATGGAAGTCATAACTACTAACAAAATTTTACACCGGCATTTGTGATGTTTTCCTCCTGAGGTGATATCGACAGATGAGTGACAGCGTCAGTCACACTTTACAGTGACACATGCAGCAGGCACTTACAACAGTTTCAGGTGTAGGTGGTATAAGACATAATATAGTATAAGATGTCTGTTTTTGTCCTTTACCTGCAGACTGTTCACTTGTGATTTCAGTTTTTACATTAGGACTCTTTTTACTGATGTGTTCTCTCGTATCATGGTTGTTTGGTTGTATTCGTGTTGTTGCTATGCCTGTTTTTATATAGACCTTGTGCCCTGCACACAGCTGTGAACAGACTTTCTATGTTTCTTCTCTCGCTTTGATATTTTGTGGGTTGCGTTCTGAGAAGTTTGGTTATGTTGTTATTAGGTGACAGCTTACTGAAAACTATTGCTATATGTTTTTTTTAGGCTACACTAACTACATTTGTTTGTCAAGTGTCCTCAAACAAGTTAACTTTATTGGTTTCAATTACCTTTTTATTTGATTTTGTATTCATTTTCAAATGCATTAAAGCACATTGGCAGACGAGAACTTAATGGGCTAATGTTTCCAGGTTAAACGGTGTTTGTGGTGGTATTGATTAAATGGAGACAAATGGGACAGGAACTGTTGAAAACTGGGACATATTGGTGTTGTCTGTTGGGGCAGGGCATGGGCAGACCCCGTTTAATAGGAACAATTAAACGAGGCATGGAACTGCAAATTCACTTGGGACTGTTACCTAAGAAATATTATAAATACATGCAAGTATTCAAGTTTGTGTTCTTGGGATTTAACAAGATGTGTTTGCACGAGATGGTAACGTGTCCCGTCACTAAGAGTCACAGAAAGAAATATCTGTAGAACACGAGGCTCAATGTTGCTTAATACATCCTGAAGAAATACAATCTTAAGGAGCTCTATTACGTTTTCTTCAGAATAAAAAAAAAAGTAGTTAAATAGTCATCATAGTTATTGAATATATCTGAAGAAGACTTGACAAACTGAATTTTTATTTAAATGTGGAGAATCACACTTTTTTTTCTTTTTTTTTCTCAGGGAATAGTCAGAAGAGGCAGCAGTACTTTTAAAGCGTAAACTTTAATCTGAAAAAGTAAAACTGTTAAAGGATGTCTGAACAGAAAGGTTTGTCAACTGAAGAAACAAGGCCTGGATCTGTCGCAGAGCCACAAAGAGAAAGCAAGAAGCTACAAGACCAAGATGACGGAATAAAATCAACTGATGAGGAGGAAAATGAAGAGGAAAATGAGGAATCGGACGATAACAGCGTAAAGAAAAAGGAGGCCGGAGTGTGTGCATCTATGGAGCCCTGCACTCTGCCATGGCCTGAAGACAAAAAGCCACAAACTGAGGAAGATGACGACGTCTGGTCGGAAAAATACATCTCGAAACCCGAAGACAGAGACACAGGGATCAGCGCAAGCAGCCAGGACTTTTCAGAGATGCAAAGCCAGGAGGACGGCATCGGGAACAAGAACAAATGGAGGGAAAGCATGCCAGAAGGAGATCGATGGAGGAGTGAGGAGATCCAGCAGCACAGCGACAAAGGAGGAGGCTCACTGGCTGATGATGAAGAGGAGGACGAGGAGGAGGATAGGAAGTGGAAGGCAGTGAAAGATTTCCCAGGAATTACTCCTGAGGTGACCATTGTGCGGCTGTCCAGCAAAGACCTACGAGAAGAAGAGAGGTCGCTGATCGAGGAGACCAAGACGTACAGAGAGTCACAGGCTGAACGGCTTTACTCTGATTGGACGCAACACGACGACAAGATCTGTGAGTAAAACACTGAATATATGAAGGTCACATACAGATCCAGGGGCCCATTCTGTGTAACCCGTACATGGAATACTCAAGGCCAAATCTATCACTTTCAAATGTTTATCCAGCGAGCAACATGGCTACAACTCATGAATTACCAGCCACCTATTTTTCATTTGGTATTGTTGTCGCAAATTTTATTGCTAAAGCTTATTGAGTGAGTCACTTTGCTCAGAACAGCCCTGTTTATGTTCAAATGGATATAATTACAACTCTTTAGAGTTGCCCTATTTATCCAAATTACATGCTATTACTGATACATCACACTTGGCTAACAATATGAAATAAACCTTTATATATTTTAACATCCAAGAAGAATTAATGGACCTAAATTGCCTGCTTTTCCGACCCACTGTCAGGGTGTCCTCAGCCGGGTATCAGTTTCCTGTTGTTAACCTGTACGTTCTCTGTGTCCTCAGATCTCTGTGAGAATACGTGCGGTGAAAAGCTGAAGATGACTCTTTCGATTGTGACTGGGGCGCTTCTGTTCCCGCTGCTGGTTTGGGGCGGATACAAGTTCCTTCCCTTTGACTCGCCCCTGCTGGAGAGCGCCCCCCTCAGGCTGGTGTACACACTGCGCTGCTCCATGTTTGCTATGATCCCCATTGTCCTTGGTGAGTAAATTCTTGTGCTCTCTGTGAGGTGAAGTTATTCTGTTGTGGGCCATAAAGTTCCTTAATTTATTTTCACTAAACGCTGTATTGTCGTCTGCGCAGGTCAAACAAGACGCTTAGGACCAACCCTTGTTAAACACTGAACTTTGATTTACCTTTTTTTCTTGAAGGCGCAGTATTGTGCTTTAAACAATGTACCTTCTTTTCTTCCAAGGGATCTCAGGGAGTAGTATTCAGCGCATTAGAGCTAGACGAGAACTATCTAAGTTTACACATATTTAGACAGTTCTGACATTGTTCAAAAATATTTTTCCTACATTTACTCCTCTTGTTAACACACAAATGATTATTATTATTATTATTATTATTATTATTATTATTATTATTATTAAATCTTAGTTTTCATGAGCACATGTCTGTGGTGAGGTCTCGGCTCCATTTACACTTATTGTTGCATACATTTGGACATGACCAGGTCAAGTAACTCCCCTTTATTTGAAGTGCTGAGTGTCCCGGGACACTAAAGAGTCTTTGTGTTTGCAGGTGTCTTGGTGCAGGGCGTGGCCCGGCTCTGCTACGGCACTCTGAACCCACTTTACGAGGGCAATCTGGAAAACAGACAGGTGGCTGTTCACTGGCATTTTGTCAAAGAATCGCTGGCTCTGTTCCTCTTCTACTTCCTGCAGCTTGCTGTCATGGCAACCTACGTGAGCCAGGAACTGGTTAAGCTGGTACCACTGCTCACCATTATCTTCGCCTTTGGCAGGTACTACATGTTGGTGCACTCGGTGATTGGATTGATTTAAGTTGATCAAAGATTTAACATCAACATAAAATGAATGGTTTTCCAAAGTCATGTAAACTGAACACGTGACTCTAGATACAGTAGAGGGTAACTAGACAATCCTTTCTGGTACTTACTCAACCAGGTGAAGCACCCAGGCACCCACCATAATAGTATTTATTGAATTTAAACGTAGACCACAAAAAGCCGATGTGTTTAAGACTGGTTGGACATTTAAAACATGAAAAGCGCAAATGTCCCAGACGTGGAATAGTTAAACATAATAAGATTTTCAGATGGAATTTGGATTTAGTCTTAACAATTCATGTGCTTTATATTGTGAGGCTCAAATGCTGAACCTAACTTGTTCAACATATTGCATGTGAAAGTGGTATTGTTACCAACATTGTTATAATGTAATATTAAAACTAATCAGAAATGTGATTTTTTTTTTTCATTCAATAATTATGGTTTGGATTTATATAGAGCTTTTTCAAGGCACTCAAAGCACTTCAGAGAACGTTATTCATTCACTCCACAGTCACACTTGTGGTGGTAACCTACTATTTTAGCTGCAGACTGACAGAGATGTGGCAGCCATATTGCCCCATCAGACATTTATATTGACAGTAGATATTGGGAATTATTCAGAAACCTGAAGACTTCCCCTGCTGAAATAAGTTCTGGTGAATTATTTATTGCTTTTAAATCTCAACTTTAAGTAAAGTTTTTTTTTTTTTTTATAGTTTTTGTTGCTTTTAAAAAACTTTTTCAGACATATTTTGGCTGGCTTTGTGCCCATCCTCTCTTTCAGTGCTCATCAGTAGAAGAGGTAAAAATTGTCCCAGTCCTAATTGTTTACTTGTCTGTGTCCCGTTGTGTTGTTGCAGGTTGATCTATTGGCTGTGTCTGTCGTTCCGGAGCAGCATCAGGGGCTTCGGCTTTAGTTTCTCCTTTGTGCCCGTCCTGGTGATGCTGGGGGCCAACCTGTACTATGTCTGCTCGTCGGCCGAACAGGGGGGGGTGTTTGACGTAGCACCGCCTGCAACTGAATCCCCACCTAAACAGCGCTGGTTTAGGTGAAAGGTCAGAAGACGGGATAAATAAACTGTAAACTATGAGAACAGACAGAAGCTGCAGATTTGACTCTGTCTCACTGTGTCATTTTAATTGCCTAAAAAAATCTTAGTCAATGCCTTTTTGAAATAAGTTCATACTGATGTTTCACATATTTAAAGGGACAGTATTTGGTAAATGGAGGGGGGGGGGGTTCTACAGCTATATTTGGTAAAATTAGTTATTCTCTACATAATTGTCAGCACACTCACAGTTTTACAGAAGTACTGTCAATTATTTATTGTAGGAAACATACTGTCGACCCAAAACTCATTCTACAGAACTATTCCATTTGAAAGTGATCCCGCCGAGGCCACATGCTCAAGACATTTTATCTGAGTTTAGTCGCACAAAAACTATAATTGTGATTCAAGAAGCACAATAGTTTACTTTTATTATGTTAAATGTAAAATCAAAACTAAGGCTGTAAAATACTTAGTTTAAATGATGTTTTCTTTCCAGCAGCATGTGTACAGCTCTGAGATTTCTCTGTTGTTGGTTCTTTTTTGTATAAATGAACACAATGTTAAAAGAAAAATATTTTTGATATTAAGGGCCTTCCATGTGAGTTTAATAAAGCTTTATTTCCAAATAACACTGAAGGAGCTGATGATTGAAACCCATAATACCATTGTTACATTTAAAAGGTAAGGTGTGCTGTAAATGTGAAACGCACAACTCTAGACTCTGTACTTTAAACATGAACTTATCTGAGGACAAAAAAACCTGCAGAAAGACCTCAGCAACAAATTTCTTTTTATTTTTGTCACGGCTGTTACTGCTTATTTTTAAAAAGGAATTAAACCCCCGGTTTTATCAAACTAAACTCTGTAGAGAAGAGCTAAATTATTCCTCAAGTAAAAAGCTTAAACTATTGCTAACTTGACAGCTGGTCACGTCTGCCGGTCTAAATTTAGCGGTCTAATTATCGCTGAATTTCTGTGAAGTGAAGCTGCGGCACGTTTTGTGACAAAAAATAAAAAAAAACAGGTATCTCAAAAAAAAAAAAAAACACTTTCTGTTCACATCTGTCATTTTTGATGTGACAAACTTTTGCAGCAAACCCAAACTAATTTCTGACAGGAAAATGAAGCAGACAGTTTTGTCACTCAGTTTGTCTATTTAATATATAAAATACGGTAAAACATACGCAAAAAGGATAAGGTTTCAAGGGACTTGGATACTTTGGTACAACAAACACTTTTTGT
The DNA here is from genome assembly GCA_024416835.2 of Perccottus glenii. Lineage (NCBI taxonomy): Eukaryota > Metazoa > Chordata > Actinopteri > Gobiiformes > Odontobutidae > Perccottus > Perccottus glenii. Next base: position 9,813,645 of record CM044562.2, read on the forward strand.
AAAAGCGGTATAGAATTTCAATAACATATCAGTGCATACTTTTGTATATGAAAATATACACAAACTGTATATCATTCTCAAAAACAACAAAAGAATATCTTCTTTACAACAGAAACCCAAAGCAGACTAGCTCAACACAATATATTAGCTATAAATTTCATCTTTAGTATTCCATATGCTACATTATTCTGAGTTGGTTCAAACTCATTTCTGATGCATGTCCTTTTTCTTTACTGAACAAAACAGGAGTTCAATGTTACCTGTAGCCCATGCATTTACATTATTCAATTTATATGAATGACTAATTTTCAGTTGTTTCACCTTTTTATAAATATATTCTATATCTTAATTAAAACTGCAGCATTTAACTGGTATTTCCTTCATTGCATTTGCTAATACCACAATAACTGATCGTGCAATTTTCAGCAAGTTGTTTGTAAAAAGGAAACCAGTACTATGTTTATGACCAATGAAAATAAAACGGTTGGCTATCCTACACAAAATATCAATAAAATAAAAGCTCCATAATAATATCATTATAGTAATAGACAATGGAACTGTCACCAGCACAACTTAATCCAAAAATAGTGAGTTTCTAAAAAACATTGTACACAACGAGTAACAGGGGTGCAGGCTCATGTCTCATAGATTGTCTTGTGACTACACGGCTAGATTGGACAGAGAACCATTGTATGCAACAGACCTGCAGGACGCTAAACCAGTCAGTGCGGTGTCACCTTTCAGTCGACCATCAGCACCCACAAACCAGAGTCTCCACTGAAAATTAGATTTGGGTAAAACATGAGCATGACTTGGTGGTGAGAGATGATTAGCTCTGCCTGAACAAAAGTTCTCCGACAGGACGAGCCAAATCAGATTAGCAGGACTGATCCCTGGTGTAAAAACCTGAAAGTGGATTAAAAAACTACCAACAACACAATGAGGGGCGGAAAAAGTGAGTGGATTATCTTAAACATGAACAACACTGGTGTTTGAAGTGTGTCTGCCTCTAAACCTCAACAGTCTGAATAAATCTTCCAAATAGGGATGGGACATAATCTCAAATAATCCATTAATGATTGATTTCCTCCTTTTTTTTTTTTTAAAACAGTGCCTGAAAATAATGGTACTTGAGCTTGGCAAGTGTTCTCGGACAGCGCTGCTAACGCTACAGTACAAACAACAGAAATAAAATAAATGTCTGTGTTTAGAGTAAAGATTCCATTTGGATGCCTTTTTTTTTTAAGAAAATCTAGCATTGGTATTAATTGATTTTTTGAGTTTTGCTTGCAGTGCCCATCCCTAGTCCAAAAGACACTAGCCACAAACCTACACGCTGCTTCCTTGACTCACATTTACACAGATTTGACCTGTGTATGGACGCTGTACTTATAAAAAAATACTGTCAACAGTCTGCACTGAGCGACGTCTTTAGGAGGAAACATCAAGAAATTGCAAGAATCTTTCCATTTGTCGATTATAAACTACTACTCATACACACATGAAATGGCTATGACAAAACGCTGTGCTTGAAAAACAAACAGCACTTCTAAGCCTTTACTTCATTTTAAAACAGAAAACGTAAACTGTGTGCTTATGTGAACGTCTTAATCAAAACTAAGTGTATTTTTTCATGTTGCAGCTACACTAAAAGTGAGTGGCAGTGTCTTAATGCGTGTTTATGGACATTTTACTTCGACTGTAGCTCTAAAATATGTGGCAAAGAGAAAATGACAACACCACGACCAAGCAGGCCTCTGTGAGAGAGTGCGCACACCATCAACACTAGCATAAAATAGTTTTACTGAAACAAGTCCAAGTCACTGTCACGAGCACGTGTGGCGTAATTCTGCACCGTAACTCGAAACATATCAAAGTCACACTCATATTATATGCAAACAGATCCACTGAGAATCAACACATTGCTTGTTTTTAGGGATACCTAGCAAAGTCTATGCAAATATATTCATATGTACATACACGTCATTGAAGCTGAAAAGCCGTTTAACTTTGTCGCCAACTTAAGCGGTAGAAATATAGAAAATGTCTTTTCCTTTCACTTTTTGAAACACAGCAAAGAGCTAAAGAAGAGCTAGAGAGAGCTAAAGAGGACATCAAAGTTTTTGTATAAGGAGTGATTTATACAAAGTCCTACTGCGGGACAACTAATGGACCGTCGAAACTGATTTAAAAATACCAACGGATATAGAACACGTGGACGGAAAGAACCAAATACTCGTCTACCAAAAAAACACCAAAGGCTCAAAAACTCACTATGCATTACACCGCATGGCGTCTACTCCTGGTAATAATCTGAGGCCCGTGGACTTATTGTTTCCTTCCAAAAGTTCAAGAAGAGGTCAAAGGACGGGAAGTGCAGCCGTTTGAGGACAAAGTGGGGAGCTTGAAGCCTGAAAGGCATCAACAGTCTCAGACTAGTTCTAGTCATTTCCGTGACAGTGCGAGTGATAAATCGTCCCTGCGCCGCGTGCGAGAGGCATTTGGCTTTTTTTTTTTTTTTAGTTTTGAGGTTGGTATTGGCACTCTGGCTCCATAGCTGCTGGGTGCTCATCAGTGGGACATGTGGCAAAGTCTCTTAAGCCAAGTGTTTTCGTGCTGAATATACACTCAGACCTTAAATAAGATAAAGGCATTTCCAAAAGTGCCATTTGTGAGTGAGTTTTAGACATGGGTCTCGAATAATGCTGGATTTAGACCAAATGTGGCAAGTCAAGTTCAGTAATGGTGCCACTGAAAATACCAGCGCAGCAGAGCTCTGTGGAAATAGATGGTGAAGCAGAAACCATGTAAAAACTGTAATGTGGTTTGTCCAATTAATAAAACACCTCTATTTAGAAGTCCATTCAAGCTAAAGGCGTAATAAAACTAACAATCCTCTTTTAAAGGACCATCCAGCATAAAGTCATCCTCAGACTATGGATTTTGTTTTTAATAGTTTTTTTTCTCTCTTTTTGGCAATGTCTGCAGCTGAGTCGACGGTTGTATGATTTTGGACAGATGTGATGATAGTGTTGTATGGCAGTGGGGGTTGAGAGCTGTGTGGGTGCGTGCTGTGGGTGTTGAAGTGTCTCCAGAACCATCCTGCTGCCTCTATGTGGCCCAAGCGTCCAGTCTCATGCGCTTGATGTTGCCCCCTTCCTGCTCAGGCTCGTTGCTCGCCCTGAGGAGCTCTCCTGGGTTCATGCCTCCCGTAGCTGCCGTCCCGTTGCCTCCGCCTCCCCCTCCTCCACCGGTATCGTCCCTATCACTTCCCTCGAAGGAGCTGGCGTTGCTGCTGACGCTGTCCGCCGGCGAGCGTCCCGTCGGGGGCTCCAGACACAGCAGGGAGCCTGGATACTGAGGCGGGGCGGTGAGTATCGCACCCGCAGCTGTGGAGGACGACGTGTTGGACGACAGAGGCGGGCAAGGTGTGCTTCTGTCCCGGCCTGGAGACACCGGCTCGGATTTGATGTTCACACTGGAGTTTGTGTTCACGGTCAGCATGGTGCCTTGAGGTAAATGTGTCACGGGCCTGAGAAGGGGGTCAGAGAGGAGACAAAATAGTAGACAAGGGACAAAACAAAGCAAAAAGACATCAGACCAGAACTTTTACACTTGATGAATATGAGTCTGGAGCAGTCGCAAAAGAAAAACACTTTCACAGCACCAACAGTGCGAAGCCACACCATATTCCCCAATAACCAACCAATTTAAAGCCTGTTCAAAGCAAAAATAACACGGCCACTGCTCCTGATAGATCGACAGAACAGCCCAGAAAGCATGAGTGATATGTGTGACATGAATTAACAAAATTCAGCCATGGTGTAAAGAGACCAATAGTTAAAAAAGGAGTAAATGATTGTGTTAGTAAAATGGCAGAAATAAACAGGATCTACGTCTGTTGCCTGTTTGACTGAAGACAGCACTAGACATGCTTCAGGAGCCAGCCAAAAGCACACAGACAAACAGGAAAAAGGAAGTGTGATACAGTACCGGCCCAACCACTCATCTCTACCCAAGAGCAGGTTGGACGGAGAACCAACGCTGTAGGGAGAAAACAAAAGGTTGGAGTCCAAACCAAAGCAAAGGGTTAGGAGGAAATGTGTGGATAAACATTATTGTAACCAGAGTGACAATAATGTAATGTCTGGTGTTAAATAAACTGCTCTATGGCATTTTCTTAAATCTCAACATTAATTCAAGGAATAAAACAGATGAAAACCTATACTACTAGAACAAATAGGACCAAGGGACTGCTCGAGTCTCTAAAGCCTTTAAGACAAACATGCAGACAAGAGTGAAGGCAGTGCAGAGGTTCAATAACAGTTGGTAAGTTTAAAAAAAAAACAAGTCGATGTGCAGCAGTGAGGAGAAAATAGTAAATGACAATTTATATACAATATTTTTTTCATAAAGTTTTCTGTCAATCCATATTAAGTCACTTTTTATTTGCAAGCATTTGGTCCCTCGAGGTTTAGAGCTTTTTGAAATATGTTTGTATAAATGCTATGGTAATGTAGTGCCTATAACATGGTTACAAGTTATGTGTACTTCAGTGAGCAGTACACCAGTGTCACACAAGCACAAACATTACCAGTGCAAAACAAAGCCATCTGATATGAGGGCTTTCAATAGCAAACAAAAAACTAATGTGCCAGTTTGATCAATTTCTGTCAGTAAGCAAGAAACCAAAATGGCCTGACTTTATATTATTAACACAAATTACCTTGATAGATTCAATTTAAAAACTTTAGTTAAATTAAACAGGCGACAGTAGTGTTAGGCACAATTACAGAACTATTTCAAACATAATTGTGCTCCCCTCTCTGTAGCAGCTATGTAATCAACACTGTCCACTCTACAAACAAGCTAAGGACATTTGACACACGCACACAGGTGGCTGTTCACCTCAGATTGGCCGCCAGGCTGGACACCTGGCTAGAGAGGTCGCTGCTCTGTTTGTCCACGCCCCACATGCTGTGGACGAGAGGAGAAAACAAACTTCACCAAACCCCAAGCAGTATTCACAGTATTACACCACATTACCCTAGACAGGTCCTGATTTAAGAGGCACACAGGGTCACATTGTTTAACGTGACGTCTTTACTCAAAATGTAGATTATCTAACACTGCTATTTCCTTAAATGCCTCTGCAGTTGTATACTGTCATTTAAATGTTAATTGTTGAGTAAACATGTTGTGAACGTCACTGACTAATCGCAGTCATTTATTCATTAAAGTAAATAAACACCACTAAAGCAGGGCCATGTGTTAAACATGTCTCTAGAGGCTAAACTTGTTATAAGTCACTGCTCAATTCTCATGAAATATTCAGTTAATGCATATAGAATATAACACTGTGTATGTGTGGATTTAAGTGGTTTATTTTGGGGCTGGCAGCGGTGACATTAAATTTACCAAAAAGTGTAAACTTTTTCCTGCACCTTTCAGTTTGAATCAAGTGCCTTCAGCTCCAGAAAAACTAAAACTGATGTCATGACGCTGAGATGGTGAGATGTTGTGAGTCACTAAAGAAGAGAAGATGTGAATTGCTTGCATTTAAGGTTATGACATGGAGACCATGCAAGCTGAGTGGGGAGGTCGTAACTAGTTCAGAGGTTATGGGTTTAATGTAAGGCTTCCCACATGTTACAGACTCCATCCCTCTTCTGGACGGGGCGGATGCTGAGGGTTTTAAGACTAGAACTGGTTCAAGAGAAGGTTGAAGACTTACACCAAGTTGCTGAGAGACGCAAGATTTATTTGCTGTTGTTGCTGCAGGTGTTGCTGTTGTTGCTGCTGTTGCTGCTGTGATTGCTGGGAAACTGCCTGCTGCTGTTGCCAAGTTGACACACCAGTCGGCAACAAACCACCAGGTGATGCTAGAGCGTGTAACGCAGTGATGTCTGCGCTGGTAAGCTGGTACTCTACAGGATGTCAAAGGAAAACAGAAAAAGCTCATTTTTATATTTGTCTCAAAATCTTTTCTAAGGTTGGTTAATCTACTGTTAAATTTCAAGAAAAACAACAATTACATCTGGAAAAGCACACACATTATGAGAAATGTTTTTCTGTGATGAATGTTATTGGTGAGATCTTTTCCCCAGACTAAAAGCTCACCTGTATTGTAGGCTGTGGGCATCGCGGAGAAGGGCAGTCCCTGAGCCAGCAGACTCGGCGTGGCCACAGAGACGACTGGGGTGGTCAGTGTCTGCGCCACCTGGGCTCCAGCTGCCAGCCGCTGGGCGTTCTGCCAAAGAGGACACAAACACGTCAGCCACGGCAAAAGCAAAGGACTATGAGATGCGTCCTAAAGTCCAAGGACGTTCAATTGTGTCAACTGTGACATGCTGGGGATGACGATGCACATGGCTGGACTCAAAGAGATGTGGTGAGAGGCAGTAAATCTCAAAGTGGAGGATTTACCATCAGGAGGTTCTTGATGACATGCATCAAAAACAGTTTCCTCATTTTGAAGAGTGCAACTAAAGAGGCAGATTACATTAAAGGCATTTTATAATAGACTTAGAGAAAGAAAATCAATCCCCCCCTTTCTTTAGGTGCTTTTTTTAAGAGAGAGTATACATTTATGTCAGACGCTTTCAGCTCTAATATTGTTCACTAGATAGTTTCTCTGTGCAAAAAATGACTTCCCTAATCGTCTGTGTAAAGTGGTACTGCCTTTGATGTGCAGTTGATCTCATGTTTGTCCAGCGGATGTCAGTAAAGACTCAAAAGCAAGATACTTGACTGCACTTTTCTGTAATAAAGTATGAACTACACCACTCAGCCACAAACTGAGTTCAAACACAGCACTAAGTACTTGGCAGCCACAACATTTGGTGGACACAAAGAGGTGTTATTATTCTCCATCTGTGCAGCACAACACAAATATATTAAAATCTTCAGCCAAGCTAGCCAAGCCAGCTCCTGTGCTGGTTCAGTTAAATCACAAGAGAATTTTTGTCAAAAGAAATATTAAAAGTCCTGCATAGAAAAAGCCAAAAAACGATCATTTCGGTCTTGAATTACTCTTCGCTATTGTGCGACTGATCATTTTTAGGGAAAACATTCAGCCGAGTTATGACTGTAACATTGGATTTACAGCGAGAGAAGATAGAGCGCAGAGAAGGACCAGATTCAATTAAGTGCCTTTGTGAAGACGCGAGGAGGAGCGGCGGGGTGAGAGAGATGAAAATGAATCACTCTCCTCTGGAAAATGAGATTCTTGCCTGTAACTTTGAGAAGGATTGTAAAAAAAAAAATGAGAGAAGGATGACAGCACCAGCAGAGAGCAACCAGAATAACCCACTTTGAATCCATACAGGGTCTAAAAGAGGATTACACTGCCCAACAGAGAGGGCTTTATAAGAATGGTTTGATTTCATCATCTTTAATTATAAATATATAAAGTCCATCTAAAACTCTGAATTTTTAAATGCCTTTAATGTAATGCCAGGTTTAAACATGTCTAATTGGCATTGGGTGGAGGGTGGTGAAAATGGGGGTTGGTGCAAGTGTCAGTGAACCGAGTGGCCCGAGTGACAGACACCCATGCTTTAGTTTAGTGGTATCTTCACATCATTAAAGGACGATGCAACTTGCTTATTCTGCTTAAAGTAGGGCTGAACATGGCAGCTGTTAACAGTTATGTATTAGCTCTGGCCAGCAGCTGGGAGACAATAAACTATCTCGGTATCAGGCAAAACACATTTTAAAAACACCAAGCCTATCATCCTTATGTTATTCAGTAGTTCAGAAAATTGTTTAATGTTGCCTTTTGCATTCCTTTAACAGCCGGGAATATCCTCCTCTGGTAATGAAAGGATACAGTCCCATACCGTCATGGCACTATACTTCCTTCAAATACAAACTCGCTCTCAGGATTCCTCTGTGCTGCAATTATTTTAAGTGTGAAGACTAATGAATTAGTCTTCACACTTAAAATAATGTTTTGATGTACTCATGTAGTGTTTACTAGGCCCCCTTTGGACCTTGCATTTCAACCTGTCTTCTCTCTTCTCTGAAAACACGTGGCCAGTCCGACCCATGCTTCTCACACGTGATATATCTCTGAGGACTTTCTCTGAGGTAAACCACTTCATGAATAATCACATATTATCACATAGATCTGAAAACTGCTTCCTGAATCACTGACATGCTCTCAGGTATGAAAATTGTTGTAATTAACTACATTACTACAATTACTACAATGGATACCGCCGTCTCAAAAGTACATTCTTTAAGCCCCCATTTAAAGCATACACATCTTAGGTTAAGTCTGGCCACATTAGAGCCAATCACCCTATTCAGACTTTAATGCCAGATGTGTCTCTACATTTCTACAAATGTTAATTGAGTCAGGCTGTATACTGTCTCTCAGCTGCTGGACAGAAACACCTAAGGTTCATCTATCCACAACTACAATGTACAGCTTTACTTCAAAAGTAACTTAAGCACTGCACACTTGAGGTAGATTCACAGCTCATGATTAGATTATAAATAAAACACTTATTCTAGGTCTGTAAATATGCTATAACAACAGTTATGAGCCCTCATCCACATGCATCAACCACAAACCGAAAACCATCTTGAGAAATGTCTGTGGAACAAGACCAGGATAATGACAACTCTTGTACTGTAACCATGCTGCTAATGTGCAAACAGTCGATTGCTTTGGACTCATGCGAGTGACTGATGTGGGTAAAATCACCTCGTTTACCAATTCCAGTTCTTCCTCTGTCTGCAAAGGGTGGCAACAGAAAGATTATAACTCTGAATACTGATACAAATGTATACATAAAGTTTACAGTAAAGATCTACATTGTCTACTGTCAAATACAATCTTATTAACGAGGCTTTAAATGTGAAATATGTGAATTTGTAGCAACAGGTTTCATCCAGAAAACCATCTACATGCAGTGTTTTATTGGCATATTGAGTTCAAAGGGTTATGAGAAATTTCTGTGTCAGTGAGAACAGAGTGATTCATCAAAACTAAGCCAAGGTAAATATTAAAACATGGGGCCTTGATGTTCAGCCCAAACATGAAAATCATGGCTGTTCCCTTTCATTCTTAGCCTGAAATGAAAACATACATAGCTTGATGTTTTTACTTTCTTAAAGTAATAAAATGTATTAATTACATTATTTGATTGAGATTGCTAAATCAAAATGAGCACCGCCCTAATGGTAAAGGCAGCTTAGATTGCAATAGATTTAATGATATTATACATAATTGAAAAAACCTTAAATCTCATTGAGGTGCAAACAAACTAAAGTTAATGTCAGCAATGTGATCAAGTGTAATTAGTCCAGAGCCTAGACTATTTCTTTCTTGATTTCTTCCTTGATTCACTTTGCCCCATTTACTACTCAAGTATTATATGAACCAACAGAAAGTGCATATTGTGTTATAAATATCTGCAGATGAAACTCTTTACATACTTGTGTAAACTAGTCAGACTTGGTTTGACTTACCATCTGCATGAGGCTCTTGCCGCCCTGCGACGTGATGACGCGGAGGTCTGGCTTGCGGCTGTTGACCATCTGGGGGCTGGGAGGTGGAGGAGGAGACTTCGCCGGGACTACTTTCCCCAGACTGTTGCCGTTGGAAACGGTGAGAAGGCCTGGGGAGGCCCTGGCGCTGGTGTATCCATTAGCTGCAGGGAGACAGAGGTGCGACCCTCTCAGAAATCAATTAAATCTCACAGCTGAACGAAGGAGACAGTTGGATGTAGACAATGGGATCCCTCAAAGTAAAGCTAAAATAATCACCAGAAGCTGTCTGAGTCTAGGACTATTTTGAGAGTCTGAGCAGTGGTTACAGGTAAGTCAAACCAGGCTGAACAAAGCATGATGAAAGAAATCCTCTAATTAGATTTTACAAGTCAATGTCAGAGTCTTTTGTGCACAATTATAGGAACAAGTGTCAAGACTCATTTGTTCCCTCTAATATTCATATCAATTCTCCAATACTTGTAAAACCATCAACATACATTCCTAGAGATATCTTATGATCAAAAAGACATTTTTGAAAAGCTCAATATGGACCACATCTTGTCCAAGCCCTAAATATAAATAAAATAAAACAGATCTTATTATGTGTCTATAGGTCACACAAGATGGTCCATAGCTAAGTGTTGGGAATCCTGTTAATGTGTTTTCTTTTTACTAATAGTGTCCCCTGATTCCTCTCAGGGGTGAATCACAGATGGTGCAGAGGAGGAGAGAAGAGGATTTGAGAAGAAAGACTCAAACAAACAGCGAGCACATAGCAGCACATGTGGCACTGAATAAAGAGAGTTCACAGGATGAAGATTTACAAGAGTACTTACGAACTGGACTAGGGCAACCTCCATTTGAATTATTCAGGTCCCCTCCAAGAAGAGCGCCTATTGAAAGAGGAACATGAGTAATAGGTTGATGTCAGAGCAGACGCAAGGAGTGAAGTGCCATCTACAAGCTTTTAATGTACTGCCAGAAGCTTTATTATTGAAAAATGTGCTCATCTGTCACTTCAAAGCTTTGCACCGTACTATTTCTTTAGTGTTTAGTCAATGGGTAATTAATGTAATGTACATCTAAATGAGCGATGTGAGGGTCATCAACTATAAATGAATAATTTAAAGCAAATACAACTCAAGTTTTTTTGTGGAGGAGGTAAGCAGAAATGTCACACACTGTAAATTAGTCCTGAGCAGAGGAACGTGTACTGCTCCCTCGGGGAATAAGCTCGATAATGATTAGGCGATACATGCAGCCTCGGCTCAAGGTCTGCGTTTTTAACTGTGAGTCATCACTGATTACACAGAAATCATAACACTCTCAGTACAATTAGTCTTTGTGGCATTATTTTGTCCTAAAAACAATGAAGAGACCAAAGGTTTGCTGGTTTTCATTAGTCCACAAACGACATCACACTCACCTGCACTGGCTGGTCGCTGTGGCAACCCAGGAGACACCGTATTTCTCTGAAGAGCCGGTTGCTGTGGCGACAGGAGGTGGGTATCCGTAAGCGTCGATGATGTTACATAGGAGGTAGTTACCAGCGCGTTGCCAGGGTTACTGAATTGCAGTGTGCTTTGATTGGACGCCTGGACTGTGACTGGCATCGTAAACGTCTGGGGCGGAGCCGTGGACTGCTGCGAAAAGTGACGAGAAAATGTAGCTTTGAGCGAACAACCGAAAACGTAATATTTGTGCCTGCACTGCATTTTTATATTCAAGGCTCAATATTTTGAAATAATTGCTCAAAATATCTAACAACTAAACTGTTTTCAATCTCTTATTCTGTTAATTGTTTGTGTTCAGAGCAAAAGGACTCAGCACAATGTGTGAAACAACCAGTTTGAGGAACTTCACACTCATAACAGTTTCCTGTGCACAAACGTAAAGCGCATTTGTGAAAGACAATTTTACAACAACAATATCCAAGTCGAAAGCAGTGGATTTAATAGTCACTACTACAACTATACAAACAACCAAAAGAGTGGTAAACAATAGTTCTGAGAGGTAACTTACTCCGTAGCGTTTGAAGAGAACATCTAGGTCCTCGGTGGTCTTTCGAAACTTGTCATCATTAAGTGGACTTTGATCGATCGAGTCCTCACCATCAGGCTCAGGACTGTCACAGCCGTTAAAGCCTTTCTTTCTCAATGTCTGTGAAGAAATCAGTGATGTATTTAGGAAGAATAGCATTTAAGAAAATTAAGGGAAGCATATTTTGAATCAGGACAAGGAAATGGGAAACCATGATAATAATTACAGTTCAGTTTTTCTCATTTGGATATGATATGCACATGTATCACGTCGGAAGCCAGTGTAGCTTTGCATATGAAGAGAAAACTCTGAAGGAAATTATATTTTGTGCAGTACCTCTATAATATCTGCATTGGTCCGACTCTCATGCGGCTCGTTGTACTCCGTATATTTGAGAAGGACTTTATCCATGTCAGTGCTGGCATACTGGAACAACTTGTTTGCGTGGTTGAAAATGATGAGGGCAATTTCACAGTCACACAATACACTCAGCTCGTAGGCCTTCTTCATCAAGCCAAACTTTCGCTTTGTGAATGTGACCTGGAGCAGAGCAGAGGAGACAGTGAGGATTTATGTCAGATAATGGAGAAAAATGTTAACTTAAATAACAGACTGTGTCACACCTATAGGTTTGTAGACAATATCATGTAAGTAAGAAGATACAATTAAAAATAAGAAATGTCATTGCACTTTAGAAGGTTTGAAAACACAAAGAACTGGAAGCTTTGGGCAAAACCCAATTCAGCTGCTCATCTAATACAAAGCACTTTGGCAAAAGAGAGGCTCGTTTTATCACCCATCCAACACCAAGTCATGCTGCGAACCGGGGTGGCAGCCTCACGCAGAGAGGAGAGAAAACAAATGAGGCTGAAAAAGGCAGATTCTTCAGGACAAACTGCTTTAGAGCACTTGAGCCCTTTCCCAGCAGCAAAAAAAAAAATCATATTTGAATTTGAAAAGGGCATAAAACCTAAACCAGCAACAGAGCAGCTTTAGAGTAAAACAAGGTTTGTGCCTGAATAAACCTCAACAACTACAACCTCACTGAAGATGGGAGAGGGGATGGGAATCTCTAATATTTAAGTCCATTTAGGTGGTTTGCTTCAAATGTTCTTAACTCTGTAGTGTGTTATGATGGTAAATCACAGGTGGGGTTGTCATCATGGATGTTGAATTAGAAAATAAATGTCACTGTAATTAAAAATGACAACTTGGACAAACTATTACCACTTTATAGCACTTCATGGAGTAAAATGGAGGCTTCTTTGCCACTTGTCCTTGGTGGGAGTACGGTTTCTGCCATAGACCTTTTGTCAGTACAGTTCAGTTTCCATTGTCAAAGGTGGACAAGGGCTTTAAGCATATTAGCAACAGTGGTTTCCATTTTAGACAGAGTTAGCCCCTTACAGCTTCTGCTTTGTGAATTTTCTCCATAGCACTCAGTAGCTACCGTAGACATGAAAGAGACTGTGAATAACCCAGACAATCATCTTCTTCTATCGTTTACTGCAACCGTACACAGTAATATGTGGATTTAAACTGATCTCACTCCAGCTAAAGGTAATGCATTAGATTTTTGAAAGTCAATTTATATCTGATATAGAAACGTGTGGCACTTGTCTTGCTTCATGTCACTCTCCCATACAGTAATACACTAAAACATGAGATGATTGAAGACATTTAAACTCAGACTGGCCTGTTTGTTTCTTTCGTCGGTGATCCGTTGGATCTGAATCTTTTTCCTGCCCATGATGCTTGACAGTTGAGGAGCCAAATGAAGTCAGTCAAGTGAAGAAATGCCTCTCCGAAGGTGAGAGAGGAAAGTGCAAACTATAACCTCTTAGTTCAGCTCAAAAACAGTCAGACAGTCAAGCATCCGAGGATAAACACCCACACACATTTCTCTGCGGTGAGGCAACGTGGTTGGCGTCTTTATTGGAGGGATGTGTGAGGTGGAGAAGGGGAGCGGTCTTTAGTTCATTGGGGCAAAATGGACCGACTTCCTGGAGTTGCTTTGACGAGGAGCAGGTCAGTCTCCTGCAAAAGACAGGAGGAGGTTACTCAGACAATGATATCCTCATACAGTCAACAACACTGGCCAACAACAGCACATGCTAGCTCGTGTGTAGCCTTGGTGCAGAAGCAACATATGTAAACGGAGTAAAAATCTGGTCTAGTTGAGTAAACAATTGAACAATGTTGAACCCAGACATGTATAAGTAACAGTACCCTCAAGGCAGACAAGATTTAATGTGAGCTGCACAGTAATATTCCAACACTTTGAACCTGACTTTACCATATCCACTTTTAATGTCACTAATTCAATGTTTAGCATCAAGAGCTGCTTTGTCTTAAAGCAAATGACTTTAATAAAGACCACCTCTATTAACCCTTATGAAAAAGTTATTACGCTTTTAATAATGGCATATTAACCTTTGGGGAAACATGTCTGGGGTTGTTGTGTATCAAATGCCTCATGTTAATCGGCTAAACCATTCGTGGGTTATAATATTACACATACACTTCACATTTATGACAATTTACTCATTGTTGAAGACTGTGGCAGCTCAGATTATGTATGACTCAATGACTGAGTGATTCATTATCTATGAAAAAAAACCAACTTAAGCAAAAACTACAGCTATATTGCAGAAGTCACAGATCAAGTGACATAAAAGGAGAACACAAATATAAATCTTCTACAGCCAGTGGGAGCAAAATATAAAGAGAGTACTATAATCTCAAGACTGGTTAAGAATGACACATACTTCATTATTGTACTGACAGATGCTATGAAGGGCCTAACGTAATAGGACATAGGCTGTTCAGAATGAGGTTATGCCATACATTCACTAAAGTAAAGAAAAAGAAAATCCTTTGACTTGCTCCCTTCCCCTAAAAGTCAGCTCACTGAAGCAGGGAGCATATACATACTATACAAGATGCTCTGGTAATATCCATGGATTAACTTTACATAAATGCAGCCAATTAATGTAAAGTAATAGCCAAAGCAACAGTGCCTTGGACCAATTATTTTAACAATCTACTTGAATAATACAGACAAAACAATGCATTGTGGTTTTGTAAAATTGAGAAAAAAAGAATTGCTTTGTTCTCAACCACAAAGTTAACGGGAAATTTGGTGTGACTGGCAAGACCAAATTTAGCAAAATGCAAAAGCAGTACTACTTGTGTACAAAGCTACTTGTGTAATCGATACTGCTTCTCTTAAGTATTTTTAAAGAGAAATTAATTCTTTTACACAATAACTTTCACAACAACTCCATAAAACAATGTCTATTTAAACATCTAGCGTATCTCTGTCTCTATTTACAGCTCACAGAAAAAGGCCAAAAAACTATGCCACAAAACTAAAAATAAAACTAAAATAAAACAAAGAAAATCTGGATTTGACTGAAGAAAGAATGGGTCCAAGTTTATTTAACATTAACTTTGAAAATCCTTAGATTACGCCTTTAATACCAGAAGATTGTGTCTTCTTTACATACTCATCACAGCGATAAGCGCTGTTCCCCTCAATCATACAAAATGTATTCATGTTATTAATGTTTTACCAATGAGTCAAACATACTTAAGTGACCTGCTTGTCTCACACCATCGCTTTTCCACCAAAACCCAGCCCTATTGGCAATTGTTTTAAATTTTCTCTTCAGGCCTGACTCTCTCCGTCCAAGCTTTCCTGTGGGATTGTAGTTAGACCAAATGGAAAAACAAAATGAAAGAAAAAAGAAATGTTAGCGGACTGCACATGAAACCTGCCCAAACCACAGCTCAACACTTCAGGAGTAGCAGGCTTGAAAATAAATCACAAGTTGTAATACTATCCCGACGATTAGGCACAAGCCAAAAAACCTGCGTCTCACTTAACATTGCCATATCTGACATCAGCCGTCCAAACACTGCCCACCAATGGCACGTCAACTTGAAATCAATTCAATTTGTTTGATTAATTTGTGTCTAAACTAAAACATCAGAAAATAATGATGGAAAATGCAAAGTGTATTCTGTACAAATCCTATTGCTGGCTTGAATTCTTTTTAATTGTAGTAACTTTGTAAAACACAAGAACACCTTTGCTTTGTATGTTGTATGAACTATGTAGTCAAATTACTTTCTTGCATTTAAAGCTCTGATGTACAGGATTTTCTGGCTTTTTTAATTGACCTTGACACAATGGTAAAGCCTTTTAGCACACACCTTTGCACATATAAAAAGAAACGGTTAGTTGTCGCTAGCTAGTAATTGCAGTCAATAACACTTGTCATTCAACGTGGGATATCATTAACTCTTGTTTGACCTGCTAAAAATAGCTTTGAACATTCAAAAAAAAGTGTTGCCAAAGCCAGTAAAAAATAAAACAAAAACACAGAGACTTTAAATGTAAGTCAGTGCAAGCCTTCACTTTAGAAAAAACTTCCTCATCAACAACTGCTCCCATTGTCTACAATTGCTCTACTTTGCGTGCTCCATCTCTAAAGTCAAACACAAATGGCATGACACTACTATGGACATTTCACTGACCATTTCTCCTTCTGTCGAGCGACAAAATTTGTTTGGTTGGCTTTAAATGAACCAGAGCGCGGCTACACCGTGAGGCTCTGTCTGGCTTTCCTCTCCCCGAATGCCCTTTGCATGCTTGCCCCCTCATTACTGTAATTGACACGTCCATCCCTCTTCTTGCCCCTTAAGGTGCTGATAGCTCAATTAAGAGCTGGCCAGAGGACTGATTGGACACAATAATAATGAGGTTGTCGCTTGGCTGAAACTGAAATCCTGCTTTATTACATATAGAAACCCAAAAAAACACTGCATTAGAAGGCATTTAAAAACACTAAACACATGGATATGACAAATAAATGGATGATTCTGTGTTGTCCAGTTTTTAATTATCTTCAAACAGGTTGTTAAATGTTGAATATTCTTGTGTAGGAAAAGAGCAATCAGGACCGGAGTAGGCATCTGTCTGTTTTGGAGTAGTGTAATTAGTGGCACTGACCTTTAGCGGATTATGCACTAGCCAATGAAATGTGACAAAGCCCTGAGATAAATGGTCAGAGCCTCAAACGCAACTTGCAGAGGGGTTTGCCTGGCCACGGTGCACAGACAAGGCTTGGGGCAAGTCTTACTGGACAAGTCTGTGCTCCTTTAAAGAGGGACAATGTCGATAAGCACAAATGAAATTGGAAAACCAAACTTTACGCTTGGATCTTGTAGTGTCCTCAAGTCACAACATCCTTTGTTTAAAAAATATATATCTTTACACTTTAAATACTAATTTAAAAGATGTGTTGTGATGTAACTGTGATACCTTTATCAAATGTAATAAAAACAGTTAGTTTTAGATAATTTTGGAGTTCATTATAATGCCATCACTCAGATAAAAAGATTATACTACTTTTTCCACTGACAATTTGCTATATTTGAAGCAGCTGAAAAGGAATTATGCAGTAGAAAGGTCTAATTTCTGCTTAGTAGATAATAGTCTGTATATCTGCATACTGTCAAGTACGGTTTGTGTAAAATTAAACAATTTAAACGTGTTTTTATCCATTTGACATGCTAACTACTTTTAAACAATCCTGTTTCAGTCCTATTCAACTCATTTTGAAACCAGACATAAGGCATTACTGTAGCCTAAATGACATTTTACCCAGATGTTGACTGGGCTCCATCTTTTCATAGGGGATCACTGTCAAATTGGCCTACTTACACTGTAACACATAAGCTCGGGATCTAAAGCACAGAAAAGCTCTTCTGACTTCCAGAAAATACTGACACACAAAAACCTAAAAACTAAATTCACAGTTTAGTTACCCTTTGTATAAATGGCCAACATACCTACAGTTTAATAAAGGCCACTGGAGAAATAAAAATCTAACCAGTCACATTACACTAAAATCCTATTATTGTTTTGTGTTTATAAGTGTGGCTTTGGTAACGGTTTACCCCTTGAAACAGTAATCTACGCTGATGCACTTTGCATTAGGCTCCATTACATTTTGCATTAAGTGAGAGTATAGCTGTGGCCCATAAACAGTAAAGCATTAGGTCTATAGACACCGAGTAGGCCCTGAGACGGACAGGTAGCCTCAGAATCTCCTTTGACGGGCTGCTCATGTCGTGTGTCCTGATTTGCCCCCACAAATAATCTCTGTAAGGGCACCTCGGACGTGTTGAATTACCGGGCAACAGGACGAGCTACTCTACACAGGCCATTTCACAATTTTCTAGCTACGACTCCGCCGACAGCCATTACCTTCTTCACACTCTCCGCGGCTTGTCGAGATCAAGTGAGCAACATTACGGAAACAAAAAAACATCTCAACTTCAAATTAAGCTAGTCATTTTTATGTGGCATAATTAAACAAAAGTGTTGCTTATTACTTTGAAATATTTAAATAATAAAGCGAGCTTGTGAGCGAGGAAAAAAGACGCAGGAAGGAAATGTATCACTCCACTTACCCTGAAATATTGCTGATAAAAGCCGAAAATAGGCCTGCCTCCACCTGCTCGAACACCGACCCGTGTTAATTAAGAAGCAATAATTAATTACGGTACAACGACGGCTTTATTTACACGAATCCGAGGCATTTTATTCCATTTAGTGTTGAAGTAACTATACTGTCCACCCAGGCGATACAGCGTACCCAGTGTACGATCGACGTCATTGACATTAACTCGTAATTGACGTGCGTAGTAGCCAATGAGAAGCCGAGATGCCAGTCCGTTGTCGAATCAGAACGCCGTGTCACTAAAATGGGCCGGACTCAGGGAGAGGACATGACGGAGGTGACGGCCATGTTCTGTGATAGTGTTTGTATCCCTCCGCCTCAGTATTTACCTTTTGCATGATTTTGCATGTGTGGAAAATGTCACTGTACCCTTACTGTGCCCTAACTGGTTTTCATGAGAAACCCGCCAGGCCATTTGGCTTTTAGTATCCGTGCTCATCGCCATCACACTGTTAGCGGTAGATATCAGTCCGTTAGAGTTAATACTATTGGCTGCTTGGGTCCATGAGGTGTTTGGTTTTTTTAAGTTTAAATGGCTATAATAGACCTTATATCAAGCCTTAACTCAGAATGCCATTGTGACATGTGCTGCTCATACTTCAACAGGCACTAGTAGAGATTTGACTTTGTATAATGAATGTGTAATAGACTAAAAAATGTAAATGTGAATAAATAAATAATTGCATTTAGCCTACATTAGGCTACACTGCATGTGGACTTTATACATAAACAACTACAATATATAGTTAAAAGTGTAGTAAACAATTATGACTTACAGATAAAGAACAATTGTGAATCAAGTAGCCACAGAGACAAAAACACTGGGCCTAAAACAAGAAGAGCCCTTTAAATCCAACTGTGTCTAAAATCAAGGAAAAAATGGATGGTCATATGCCAAACAAGGCCCAAGCACTAGAGCGGTATCAAGAAACGACTGGGCAGGGCCAAATATTTCCAACACTTGATCATTTAGATTCTTTATTGACAAGTGTTTTCACAAAGGGTCTGACCTTTAATCAACAGATATTAAAATAGTCATCAATAGAACGTTGGAAAGTTAATACTATGTCCCTGATAAGGCACAATCACTTTTGTCGTAAATGGTTGATAAGTGGTCGTCTATTGAATGTAGAATATTCTCAACCTAAAATGTCATGTTAAATTGTATTTCCGAGTTCTGTGGTGGATGTTATAATATGTTCTTGCACAATACTGCGACCTGGTTTTAATCTGGTGTTGTTATGGTGTTTATAAATAGAATGACAATAAAAATGTCAACGCTACTTCCTGAAACAAGCCACTGTAGCTTGTAGTGTTGTTTTACAGACAGGCAGACAATAACACTATTTTGTTACAGTGTCATTCAGAGATATGGAAATGTAATGGCCACAGCCAAAACAATATGTTTCTACACAGAGGTGTTGGTAATAAAATGATGGCCTCCAAATTGTACAAATACTTGCTCGCGCTTATGTCATAGGTCATGGTCATTGGCCTCTTGTAGCAGAGGCAAAACTAAACTTGCTAAAGCTAAGATAAATGTTGCTATTGAAAGTTGTAGCTTGCTGCCTACTTTTTCCCTCCCTCTTTGTTTTACTGAGAGTTTTAACACTGACAGAGTTAAAACCATGTCCTACTTCAGAGTAAAGACCAGGGCCTACAGGAAGTCTAGAAGCTGACACCACATTATCACACAATGAAATATTAATTTTGAGAGATATCTTGGATTAAAACAATAGTAAAAGCTAAATTGATTTTCTGAACACAAATGAAAGCTGCAAATGGATCAAAAACAGATCTTACGACAAAAAGAGATCTTACAAGAATCCTGACATTGAGCCAAGAGCCACAGATTACTTATCAAATAAAACGCTGTGTACATAAAGGTCAGAAAGTTAAGGCCTCAGGCTAATTAAATGTTGCTGTCTTCATTTTTAAGTAAGATTATGCATCAGCTCTTATTGGTTTGGTATCCGATATGTCAGATAAACTGATCTTTGTACAGGATTGAGAATCAGGTGAAAGTTCACTTGAGTTGCATATGTTTTTTTTTAACCAGTGGCAAAAGTCAGACATACAGTTTTTGTCCATTTTAAGAGTCGATTTACTTTCTCATTTTTTTTATTTTTTTTTAGTGTTGTAACTTACAAGGGCACAGTCTGGGCCTCTATTCTTCAATGGCCCCTTTGCAACTGCCTGCCTCTAAAATAGCTCAAACTTTGATTTAAATTATCTACAATAAGACATTAAACTTACAAATAACTTGTTGAATATAAATTACACAAACCAAACAAAAGGGCAGGACTATCGGGTTTTTATTCCTATGTTGGACACTGCCGGGACACTGGATTTTTCAGTTTACCTGAAAATGTGCTTTGCCTTTAATGTGGGAATAACAAAACAAGCCAAAGTACTCTTGTTGTTGGTTTACCCCTCTCTGCTGCCCACACATCCACCCACAGCCACTCCACTGTGCCATCATCGTACGCTTTTATGATCTCATTTCATTACTCATGAGGGGATTTTCACTTTCCAATTTTCAAAGGATCAGTGTCTACGATCAAAGTGTGTATATACACGGTAGGTTTTGCAGTGGGATGGCTGTGTGCTAGATTTATACTCAAATTCGTAAATGACAACACATTTACATTCATCTCTGTGTCTGCAAACTCTGAAGATGACAGTCTTTTTTGAGCACCAAACGTTTTGTGGTTTTAATAAAATTCTAATCAAAAACTCCAAGTGAACTTGTATTAGCTGGATGTGACAGAACTGGGGACATAAATATACACTTTAAGACACAAACTAAGTTCAGGCCATGACTGACCAGTGGGAAAAAAATATTAAATAGTCTTTAAATGTAAAAAAAAAAAAAAAAAAAGTTATATTTACATATATTGTATATATTGTATATTTTTTATATCTTTGTGTTTCAAAGTAGAAAGAATCATGTAGTCCCTATATCATATTGTTGTTGATGCACTGCTTGGCTTTTTTTTTTAAATGGTAGAAATGGTTATGATTCAAGGACTTTACTATAAATTTAACATGTCAAACACACTGACTGTTAATGGTAACCTTTGACTTTTCAGGGCAAAGGAATAATGTGTGGGTCAGGTTGTCATGACCTTACTGACCTCTAGGACAAATATATTCAAGCTGCAGGCAGTAAACATCACCGGTTGAAATCACAGTTGTTGCTATTCAACAACAGTAACATCAAAGACAACTCAGATGATTTAGTGTAAGGAAAAACAATTTAGTGTAAAGAAAAACATGACTCCCTTTCGCAGTTGTTCTGTCGTCCAAAAGAAACATCATAATTATCACTTACTGTAGCCTTTAAGAGGAGTGTGTACTTACTAAAGCCATTGTTGCACATTGAGACGTAGGGCATTTCTTTAGTATGTAGGAGTTAAAAATATGACAAGCTCTTGCAGGTCCAGAAATGACTCATTTGACAAATTTCTATTTAAATTATTGGCATCACAAGATAAGCCGTAGGAGTGGAGGCCTTGGACTGAGCCATGGACACCATTGTTGTTTGTGTTTGATAGAAAAGCCTATAGGCTTTAAATAAGGTTAAATCTCTTATAAATGATAATGACAACATCTGTATAGGCCACTAGTAGCCTATACAGAATTTAATTGACTGAACACAAAACTGTCCAAATTGGTCGACTGTGAATCTAAAGAGCAAAGAGATAGTGTTTTATTTACAATTATAGACACAACAGGACAGGCTGACTATTTTTGTAAATTAGCTCGCTCCGTTCATACAAACACTGTTCCAATGTTGTACTGAGGGGGCAGCACAGTGTAGGAATTCAGGGTTTTATGTAATAGTTGTAGTGCTCACAGAGTCCACTTGGTGGCAGCAGCAGAGCAGGCAAAACTTGACTTAATTTTGCTCAGACTGTACTTCTGCTGCCACAGCTCTGGACGATTCACAATGCTTCTTTTTTTTTTAACAAATCTTATCTAATCATTCGTGTGAATGATTTAAATCCAATCCAATATATTTCCAGCACCATTCTTTAACAGGGCGCAGAGGACCGTGGGATTAAGACTAATGAGTCACCAATAATCCACGTTTTCGCACAGATTTGATTCATTTGAGGTATTTATGGATATACACCTTTCACATAAAGCCATTGCACAATTTCACTGAATTAACTAACAGGTACTGGGTCTATTTCTGTTATTTTTTTGTACCAGAAAGCTTGAAATACATTTTATTTGAAAGCACATTCCACTAAATAAACGACAGCATGAACAGTTCATAGTTTACAATGTAAATTTTAGTGTTAAATCTTTTTTTCTTTCTTTATAAGAATTATATTTCATGGATAGATAAACTAATAGTATATTTTTTTTATTATCAAAGCATCAACAAAGTGATCACGGGAGATTTTCTAATATATAGTTCTATAAATGATAAGAAAACGGTTAAATTTCAAGCTACACGTTGTAATATCAAGTGGAATGAAAAAAGGAAAGGTGGATTGTTCTCTAACACTTTGATCAAGGCTACAATGAGATTTACAAAATTCAAGCATGAGACGCCTTTAAAAGTGGACGGTACTTTCAGGAACCAATGGATCACGTTGTGTAAACTAAGTGCCGAGGCTTCTGTCGGTGTATGGGGGGTAGAAATGTGCACAACACTTTCATGTACCAACTCCCCAACAACAGGTGAAAGGAGAGGTGGCTAAAACGGAGATATGGACAGCCTTTTGCGCACAGACATACAAGGTGACAACAAGATCCATAAGTTGTAGCTCTATTTCTTAAACAGCCCTAAAACACCTCCCATAGGAAATATATCGTCTAGTATTTGTTAAATTTCTATTTATAGTTCTTTGGAGCATCATTAACAACGTTTTTAAATTGCTCAAACCTGTTGTGCTCAGACATGTTCACAAAACATAAACAGCTTGTCGATTTGCTGCTAATTATTGGTTTGATTTGTGAACCTCTTCTCTGTTCTACTTTTCAAACGTAGCTTATTACGTTTAATTAAAACACACGAAAAAGAAAGAGCCTTTATAAATTTATTTATTCAGGAAATTTGTCAACTTGACCTCGCATATTCTTTCCGTGATGCACTTCCTGACGGTGGTCTGGTCTTTGGCTAAATTTCTTTCAGTCATAAAACTAAAAACACATTTTACATTTAAAAACATTATAACAGACACAAAATACGCTGTCACTTTTTCTGTCAAAATAACAAAACAAAAACCCTGTTCTGTTCTCATTTGGGAGAGTGTTACTTGTGGAGAGATGACATCGAAGAGCACGGTCTATACATTTTCAAATCAATATTTATTTAACAAAAATAGAAGGTAAGAGCACAACTTAAGGATGTATTCAGACATGTCTTGCTTCAGTTGATAACAAGGCCAAGCTGTAGTTTTATCTTAAGCTGTCTTCTGTTATTTGTGTGATACTTTGAACGTTTTTTCTGCTACAAAATGATGATTGGGATAATTATTTGACAGTGATCAAGAGTAACAAGTCTGCTGGTAAAAGTTTACTCTTTTAATTTATTGAATTTATTTATTATTTATTTGAATTTATTTGCATTCGATTCATTAAAATGCTCCAATTTCTAAAATAACTCCACTTCTTCTTCGGCAACATGCCTTCATCTCACCAAGACCCCTCTCTTGCATCTATTATACACCAGCGTCTCATTAAGCGCCTTTCAAAAGCATTGGATCTATTTGAATATTGGCGCGACGTGGGGGCTGGGAGCAGTGTGAGTCCGCGCGTGGATGTTGGTACCTTATCCTTGTGGCCAGGCTAAATAGTACAGCTCAAGTTACACAAACGCACCTAAAGTTTTCAGTTTAGTTCTTGTGCCAGGTGTGGGCCACGGTTACGCGTCAGTGGTGTTCGTGCGTAAAAGGCGTTGTGTGTCTAATACGTGCGTCCGCCGCCTCTCTGCTCACTCAAGCGCTATACGGTGTCTGGACTGGCAGCAGTAAAACAATGGAGAGATGCCGAGGGTGGTTTACTGCTGTCGAAAAAGTCTGAGACATAGTGTGACCCACCAGCGGAGACCGTCTGCTTCTCACGGCCCGAGTGCCACCAACAGACCACTCTCCCGCGCGTGGCATAAAATTATCAATCACTATTTAACCAAAACAGACCTATTAAAGTGACTCTTTCTTAAGATATATATATAAATGTATAACTCATATTTCCACTCATGAATTAACTTTTATATTAATGGTTTTAACCCAAAAAACCCTGTACTTAAAAAGTTTAAGGTTAGGTTTTTCATAGTGGACACTTATTTGGACTACTTTGAATTGAATAAAACAAACACCATAGCCTGGAGGTTTAATTTCATTGTTTAACGCTGTTGATATAAAAGACAATTTTGTAAAACTATTACTTGACCTTAATATTTGACTTTTGGTGTATGTTTTATCTACTTGTTTTGATGAGTTTTTTTACTTTAATAAAAATTTTAGACAAGGTATGAACACACCTCATAGTATGTTTCGTTGGTTTGCTGATGTTGTAGAGCCTGTCTTTTGAAGAAAACTTTGAACAGTTTGATTGAAATGGAACAATTTTCATTTTTGGCCCTAAAATTTGGAAGGTTTGAAATGACTTTATATTAAACTTTACCCTCTATTTGTGATATTTGGTCCTTCAAAAATATTATGTTCACTTTCATAGTGAATCTGTTGGGACACGATGTTAATGGACTTTCATTTTGTCGAGTGGATAAGAACCATAAGTAATTTTCTATAACAACAAATAATTTCAAATTACGCATAGAACTTGACCTTTTTGCAATGGCGTTACATTTGTTTTCTGGTCAGTTTTGCAGTAATGGCCCGTCACACAGGTTTCCTAGCAACAGTGCAGGTGTCCTTGAGCCTGTGCTTGTATGGGACATGTGTAGAGTTTACGTGGACTTGAGTCGTTTCTGCAGCACAGTAAATTTGCTTTCATTCGGTACCAGCTCAGAGCCAGAGCTAAACGGCTCCATTAGGACACGTCTTCTTTTCCATTAGGCCTTCACTGAAGTCTTAAAAATCTTACAGTAAACACAAACAATGTACTTGGAGGCATGAATCATTGGCCATAGAAAATGGTCTTCAAGAGTACATACACTATACAATACAGCTTGAAGAGTCCATTTAGGATAGTGGTCACTAAAAATAACCATCTCTACTGTTTTAATATGAATGAACATGCTGCTTCAAAGTTTATACAGCAAACAGCAGAGCTAGACTCAGAAAAGCAGTAGCTCATAATTTCTGACTAAAGATTTGAGCCGTGTGGGAAAGACTCAAAGACAACTTACATAACATGAAGAAGGTTATTTGTAACCACTCAATTGTTTAGTTTTTTGGCATATTTCAGAATTGTTGTCTGCTCTAATCCACACCATAATTTCACAGCTCCCCAAACAAACCAAAAAACGTCCAAAGTTGTGCAAACAAACGAGTAAAAGTATTAGTTAAAGGTGAAACAGAGCGTTCAGGTGAGCTTTGGTAAAACACTGCAAAAACCTGTGACTTGGGCGCAGGTTAGGGACTTTGCGTTAAGGGTCTTTGGAGCTATGTGAGCAGACAGAGCAACACAACAGAGTTAACTTTATGCAAATGTTGAGTATGTCTGGACTACACATACAGACGTATTGAGACTCAACTGAATAATACTTAGACTAAAGATCTGCTTTTCTTTCAATCACACAGAGTTGGAATTCTCATGATAATTAGCTGAGTGCATCTTGAGCCATGTCTAAAAAACCAGAGCACTACATTCAATGTAAAAGTACTTGTCCTATATGTTTTGTGAGAATTTAACTCCACCTAACAATATAAATATACCTTTAAAACTCACTTTCTTCTATCTCCCACTATAAAATGATTTCAGATCTTTACTAGGTGTCCAAACCATATAGATTAGTTTGGCCTGTTGGAGTTTCAATTGTAAATATGCAGAGCTCAAATGTGAAAAAAAAAAAAAAGATTAACATTAGAGGCTACTATAAAACTAACAAGATCCCAAAGAAGTTTAGCCTTAAAAACATTCTCATGTTTCCATCAATGTCAGTCTACCTGTCACATTTTATCACAGTTATGTCTTGTCATATATTTATCCCTGTATTGGGCCATTGTGATCTTTTATTAGGTTTCTTTGCACTATAGTAGTTTTGTGAATGTACTATTGAGATGCATTACAAATAACACATTGTACATTGAGACAATACTCCTCTTATACAGTTTCATATTTGCTTAGCTCCTAATGCTGCCAGAGAAGTCAATGTTTTCTCTGATTTTATTCACTGTCCCCACTTCCCCATCAGTGCTATTGGGAGATACAGGCTATGCACTACAATAAAGCGCCATGCTGTGAGTCTGTATAAATCCTGTTGGAAATTAGTGTAATCTGTGGCGGATGGATGAGTGACGGTGCCACCGTGCACTCCTGTATGCATCTGCTGGGGGCGTGAGCGCCGCCGCTATAGGCCTGATTAGAATTACATCGCCCGCCTTGCATAATATCACAGCCCTGAGAGGGTGGGAACCGTGTTACCTCACTGACTCACGAGGGGGTGGGCCTTGGACGGTTTATATGATTCCGGACAAATTAGATGTTACACCATTTAGAGAGGCATCGGCGCTGGAGATGTAGCCATCCCGGAGGAAGACAGCCCCCAACTCCCCTTCATGCTGAGGGGAGGACAGGGGCTGTGCGAGCGGAGGGCATGCGTGAGAAATGTGCGGAGAACACGAGGATCCGTTAGATTAAAAATGGACGGGGTCTGCGGGACGTCACGATGCGCCGCCGCCACAAAACGCTTAGTACGGCGCTCATTTAGCTCCCAGAAAGCAGCACGTCCGGAGGGACCGCTGCCTTTCCTGGCCACTGCCACCCGCCCTGCTGCATCTGAAGGTCCTATAGTAAGTAGCTACACGGCATTTTTACGACCTCATTGTTTAGCTAAATTGATTCAAGTTTATGGAGAAGCCGCATAAAGAGCGCAGTAATGGTTTGTGTTGAACTGAGGCGCACGAGGAGAACATGTCTAACCCTATTGTCACCTAAGTGTGTATACAAGTCGCTTTCACACTGTACCGTGTAATATTTGATCTGTGCTGCGTGTTTCCAGAGGTTGTTTCTGGCGCGCTGCAGCAGTGTACAAAGGCTTAATATGTTGGTGCCGACAGCCCAGAGACTTTCACTTGTGGCTGCAAACACTTAAGTTGTTCGAAATATTAACAAAGTGGGAGAAATTTCAGAATGCATGATAAGTCAGATAGTCATGAGACATGTGACAGTTTCGGGCCCTTTGTCTAACTCGGGTCTGTGGTCTCTCCACTTAGTTATTGCTAATTGTTTAATGAATGTGTGGATAAGTGTCTAGCCCATTTACCATTAGTAAATGGTAGACTTAGAATTTTATTTTAAAAACAACTCTGATGCATTTTGTCCTAAAGTTTGTCCTAAAGCTCAAGACACATTTTTACAACCTTAAATTTATAGAAAGAAGCCCACTACCACATAAACCGCATTAGTAGCCTATGTATCGTGCTGTAAAGTTACATTCAGTAAACATATTTAGTTTGCAATTTACATTTTAAGTTGGTAAGCTACCCTACCCGTCTGTGTGAGTGACAGTGGCATTGCGCAGGCCTCTGCTGGTGGCCACTTGCCTGGGGCTGTTGAACCTCTCCACTACATTGTGTTGTTTGCAGTCAACAGATTAGGCTAAAAAGGGGAAGAACATGCAGAAAGCAAAGGTGATTACTGAACATCAAGCCAACAGCAGCAGCAGCAGCAGCAGCTTGGTGCAGCCTGGGATTACGTGCCATCGTAGCGCACAGATTTTGCTCTTACATAAGGCTTGTCTAATCTGTGCACGCTGAGCTCATACATGCAGTTTCTGTCATAATTAATGCACATTTATAATACTGAGTGCTTAGTCTAATTATGCACTGAAGGTATGCAGATTTACGAAACAGATTGTAAGTCTGACGCAAAGGAACCAGGGCTTGTAAAAGGGAAAAGATAGATAGCCTACAGTGTCAATTTTAACCTACAGATAAAATAAATAAATAAATAACATCAGCAAAGACCTTAAATAAATAAAGTGGGTTATTTAATGGCAGCTCACAAAATAAGCTGAATAAATAAGAATATATCAATGAACACTCCACCTGTTCAAGAGAAACCACCAGAAATGTGGGTAATAAGTATAGTTATGGAGGGCAGGCCTATTTGTGAATATTATTTACAATAAAACAAGTTAATTTGTTATTTTGGCTGAAGCCTAACGCTCAGGCCCAATAACGCACTGTCCAACATGAAAGGGGGCGTGTCCAGGCCCATACACTTTTATAAATGTATATTATTGTCCTATATAACGCAGTCTACACAAGAACAAAGTGGAAGCTAATATTAAAGTTACGTTTAATTAAATGTGACGTTAGTCCGTTGTTTTAGGGGTTGACTTTAGTTACCATGGAAACAGATAAATGCGAGCAATTGTGAATTAGTTTGTGATGCTAACCTATTAGCCTCCAAATAAGCTTCTTTGCTGTCGTTTTGTATTTTGCAGTAGCAAAGGTTTTACGGTTTAAAGCTGTTGTCTAGAATACCGTTTGGAGAAACAATATTAAAGTGATATTTGGTCTATAGTCTGCAGGATCGTTTGGAAATACTGAGGTGGCTTTTTAATCAAATTGGACAGAAAGCTTTAGGATTGAAAAAACATGATTTGTCAAATAAAACTATTCTGAAAATATTGTCAGTTATGTTTTATATTTATTTGAGTCAGTAAAGGCCTACTCTATCAAATTAAAAGAGCACAATGACAAAGAAACAAGAAAAAGACGATAGCCTAAAATCTCTCTACTCCTGCTGGACATTATGTTTTAGGGTTTTGCAGGTAGACTCAAGTGTGGACAGTCCTACAGGTGTATGCCCCACAGTCCTGGTCTACTGGGCCAAACTGGGCAGGTCAGGATACAGTGTGCTCGTCTCCAACGTGGTTTTTCCAGAGAGGGTAGAGGGGTATAATTATACCATATGGATTCTTTTTTATTCTTTTGTTGAAACTATTAAGGTAATAGGTAATACTTTTTGTTGTGTCCAAAATGTCGCTAGGTCTGTGGAGGAATACACGCGTACCCAACGGCACTGTAACGGTTTATTCCAGAGTAAAAAAAAAAAAAAAACACGCATGAATTATGCAATTTTTTTAACAAATTTTTTTTTTCCAGAGCCTTTCAATTATATGATGACGACGAGAATCGTTTATCCTCCTCCAGTTACCAGGTAAATATGAAACCCATCATCAAATTTACAATCATTTATTATAAACACATACCCGCATCTGTAATTGGCTTTAATTAGCGTCTTGAAACCTTAGGTAAACCACACGCACCTGTCTTTACGCACAGCTTTACGCACCAAAGTGAGAGCGGGGCACGCAGCAGCAGC
Source organism: Perccottus glenii (assembly GCA_024416835.2). Taxonomy (NCBI): domain Eukaryota; kingdom Metazoa; phylum Chordata; class Actinopteri; order Gobiiformes; family Odontobutidae; genus Perccottus; species Perccottus glenii. The sequence continues at coordinate 9,843,194 of CM044562.2, forward strand.
ACGCTGTGTGGAACCAATTGATTACTTCAGGAAATCATTTTTAAATCCTTTCGGGATCCTTTTGTAGACGCTCACATTTTGCACCGTTTACGGCAGCCTTTTATGCTCCTGACAATCTATTAGCGTGGGACATTTTTCACAGCGGTATCATTCACCCGAAACTCAAAGTTTAGTGATGGGGGCTCATTAGCAGCATACGGTCACACAACCCTTTACTATTATATACTACACCAGACTTTGTACATAAGTCTACTAAAGAGAAAAGCCTCTTGTACTGCCTTACCTTTACGTTTAATAAATAAATTTAAGTGCAGATCTAGGTAGGCCCAATTGTTTCTGTCACGTGGTGTGGAAAAACGAAACCAATTTGAAATACAATGACATTTAACATGAATAATATAATCTAAATATTTGTTATATATATATTTTAATTTGAAGGAGTATTACATTCCACTTAGTTATACTATTATTCGAACTACACATGCACTTAGGCCTATAGAGCACCACTATAAGGATCATTATCATTATTTTTGTAGCCTATTATTGTGTCATTATTTCAATAGGCTTTGTATTTTAACTCCAAAACAAACTCCAAAAAAGGGACAGACAACGCTAATGAAGTACTTCCTTTTGATTCATTTCGCTCCGTTTTGTCCATAGACCATACATTTTCATTTGTATATCATTTAAGCTTAAAAACACACCGTCTTTATGTTGCAGTTAGTTAAGACTAATTATACCTCTGCAGACTGGTCCAGGGTGTAGTCTAAAAGCCGAGTGTGAATGTGCCACGGTCCACAATGGTCTCCTTCACTCCTGTCGCTTTTGGCACCAATCCAAATGTGTGTCCTCTAATGTAATTCATCTGGCTGTGATTCGTCCAAAGAGCAGATGTCGAACAATGTACAGCGTGTTTAATGGGAAAGAGAGTCGGTCGTTTTTTTTTTTCGTTGTTGTTTAAGCAGCAACAACAGTGTCTCAACACTTTGAAGGTAAACGCAGCAGCGAGGTGTGCGTTTATTGGAGCTGTGGCCTAGTTTTCACGCCGTGTGCAGGATGCTGTGTAGTGAATATATGAGTGTATGTGTGTTAATTAACCATCACACCTCGCTGCTTTAATTGAAAGGCAGCGATCCTCGTGACGTCAGTGAGAGGGAAGTGTTTATGGGAAAAAAAAGAGGAATGGCTGGTTTAATTAGAATTTCAGAGGCAGACTCTCAGTGATGCATTTGGCTTAATGACTGAATATTATCCTCTCTTTTTCTTTATTTATTTTTAAACAAAAAAAGTCTTTAATAAATAATTGATTTTTATATAAAATAACACAAAATATTTTTTATAGTGCTTTATTGAGCAAATGATGGCTTTTAGAAAATAGAACCAGAAGGCCATTGAATTGACACTGACTTTTCCTTAAAAAGAGCCAGGTGGTAATATAGAGACTTGTCCTGGGATAGTCCTGTCCTCTTCTCCCCGTTTCAGAAAGTAAGCACCAATGGACTTTTCTAATTGAGAGAAACATGATTATATTTTTAAATTACATTTACAGCATTTGTTTTTGCCCTATGTAATTGTTATTCATTTTATATACACTATTAGCAATGTGGAAATGTGAAAGAAGACATCGGAAATGACACTAGTTCAAAATAATGCACCAATTCCTGTTTTTTTATGATATTTGTAAATGTGTAAGATACTGTACATGGCTCGAGGATGCAGCGTTTCTCTCTTGTATTAAAGTCTATAAGGGACCAGGGAGTATTTTGAAGCAGCTTATATTATGTTCACTGCTCTGGGGTGGGAAAAGAATTACACAGTTTTATGTTCTTGCTTTGAAGATTTACCCATCTTGTAGTTAAAATAATTTCATATTTAAATGTAATACCTTCCCATATTTTTATATCACACTTGAGCGTTTACCTGAAATGAGATCAGTGCTTACATTTTCAAGGGATTTCCTTTTTGGCATCCTGCTACAGTATTTCCTTTAAAAGACAGTAAATTATTCCCCTCGGGGCTACTTCATCTGCAGCGTGTGATGCCCTCGTAAAGAGCTTTGTTGTCTTTAGTTCAGTGAACAGTCGCACTTAATGTTTTGTTTTGCTCTGGGTTTCTATAAGGAGTCATTCGCATTTCACTCAGATAAAAAACACTTAATAGCTTGGAAAATGCGTTTTCCCAGCAGTATCCCTTGTGAATCTTTAGTCATGCTTGTTTTTCATCCCATTTCATCGAGGCATTTTAAAGCCAATATGATAAATCACCTCCTTTAACTCAAAAATGATGTTGTTCTTGTAAATGTACACATCTAAAGCAGCGCAAAGGAGTTGGTTGGGTAAACAAGCTTTGTTTTGGTGGATTAGCTCTTTAAGTGCTCTCCCTCTCATTGTCTAGGTCTCTGCTGGAGGTTTTGCGATGCTGCAGGAGTTGCAGTGTTGCAGGCAGAGGGGTTGTCTGTTATCTTTGGTTATCTAGCTGTATGAGTGACGTACATTCTTCATAAAGCTAGATAACCGAAAGTAACAAGAATCCCATTACACGCCTGCACAAAGCTACATTTGACCAACAAACGAACAATCGGAAAAACTACTACGAGCATGGACTGTGCTGATGGATACTGATGACGTAAAGGTACTGAGCGCTGTTTTATTGGGTTCCTTGTAAAAGATGGGGAGGGTGTGCCACTCATAAAAAGTTTATGGTCACAATCTCCTCTCTGCTGGTATTAAGTGGAGAAAACTGAGCAATTATTAAGTTTGTGCTTAAATTTAGATAGTTATAGAAGTCCATGAAACCTAATCAAAGAGTAAAGGAACATACTACACAGAGCTCCAGGCCTAATCGTCAACCAAAGGATCATTTGCTGCTTCTCAGTTGTCTCCCAACTCCACTCTGCTTCCTCGGCTCGTACATATGGATGCCTGAGAAACAACAAAAGTAAAACGGTAAATCAATTCTGATTACAAATCAAAATGATATTAATAATTAAAAAGACTTACTTTCTCATTTATTTAAACCACTCTTTTCAGTTTTGTACTTTTATAATTTTTTGCTCAACCAACACAAAGACAACCATTTGAACACCGAGTTATAAATGTCTATAAATGAGTTTAGCCCCAATCTGCATTTAATTAGGCTTTCCTGACATTTCATTCATATAATTAATTCTATTTCTGTTTGCTTGCACCTTTTTGAAGGAAAACCTGCTGTTGTTTATCAGTCACAAGCCACATAAGTCAAGCCGCACTGACTCCAGGCAATGGTTTAAAATGATGACTGCTCTTTTTCCTCTTTAGAGGATGTTTTCAAAGAGAGATAATGTGCTAAGCAGCAGAGAGGTGAAGCAAACCACAGCATAACTCAAGGCAATTAGCTGCACTTGGCCGTTGCTTGGATCATCAACGTTCAGTTGATATTGTCCTAAATGAACTTCATAAACAAAGCAGCAGCCGTGTCTTTTCAGTTGTGAGGATACAAACTCTGTATTTTTGCTGTTGGCTAAAACCCACCATCTACCCATAATTTAACCGACAGAATGTTGTGTTTTACAACTTTACTTTATAAAACATGCTAGAAAACGTATAGCGTAACGGTTTGAGACCCGCAGAATCAAGTGTAGACCTCTGGGGCTTCATTAACAAACAGCACGCCAGCAATGAAGCGTTGTGCATTCATCTGGAAATGCCCCTTACATCAGAGAAAACAACAATGTACAACCATGCTTTTGCACAGAATTCAGTATTCAGTCATTAATAGCAGCCGGTTATGTTAGATTTGGGATATCCTAATGTCTTTTGTAAAAGTCTTACAGTGAGCCTCTCTAACTTGACCAAACGGGTTTCTACGTCCACATTTAAAGTAATGCACCAACAATCAGACTTTTCCACACTCCTTTTCTTTTGCAGCTTTTCCCTTCATTCTCTTAATTTTATTCTTTTGGTTTTTTCCCAGCTTGGATTTTCAGATGGTTGGTTCTGATTTGTATTCATTTGCATAATGAATGTCATTTGCATGCTCAGGGGCATACCATACCATGAGAACGGCTGTGTTGGTTGTTTGTGTGTGTTCATATGTGTGCCCTGTATATTAAGCACATGTAAATTACACCTTTTTTACACAAACAGACCATCACATTGTGTTTGTTTCGCGCCCACTCTGTGTACATATAACACTTTGTTCTTCTTTATTGGCAGAGGCATGTGTGTTTCAGGGCTTGGCTTTGTGTCCACATGGAAGCGGTGCGTGTAGGGCAACAATGTGACGATCATGCTTCTGCCTGTCTCTTGGTTCAGAAACACATAGACTATAAGAATGAAAATAAGAGACTCCCTCCTCAATCCCATAATCCTCCTCTTCTCCGACCCCTCCCTTGCCAGTTTGTCCTCCTCTCCCACACGGCAAGTCACAGTCCTGCCACCATCTTAGGTGCAAGACTGGCACAAAATGGCAGCTGCAAAGGGAACGTGGATTGCCAGTGCAGCACCTTCCCCCACTTCACGTTAGCTCCAGTGCTTTCCGCGCCATTGGCCGCCTCAAGACAGTGTTAATTACTGCCAGTGCGTTAATTGTAGAGATTGCCCCAAGAGACGAGCAGGATGAGGATGAGATTGGGGAAACCGCGGAGCCAGTAGCTTTTCAGTGTCGGAAAGCTGGCATTTTTAAGGGCAGCTGTGGCTCGCGCCCACCGTCACGCTGCAGATGGTGGCGGTCGACCATTTTGGGGTTTTCTGATATGTTCAGAAAACGGTCGCCATTCAGTTGTTGGCTTCTGAGAAAATAACTGCATTATTATTTTCATGAGGGTTAATTAAAAAGTGTTAATATTCAGAGCAGTAGCAGGAAGATCTGCATGTATGGTTACACGATATGTGCAGTGTGCATGTGTAGGCAGAAGAAAAAAAAAACACCCATGAGCTTCTTGTTCTTGTTATCACCTATTTATGTGGGCGTTATACATCCAATTAGTCCTACAGAGCAAAACGTGTTACATTTAGAGTGCCTGCCAGAATAAGTGTAATAACTGTATTCAGAGTCAGATTTTAAAACAAAAACTTAAGTGAAGGTTCTCATTTTTTTAAGTCACAGAAATATAAAGTTTTCTAGAAATGGCTGTAAAGCTTGAAGTTGTAAGTAATGGCAGTGACCAGTGAGACATTAATTAAATTGGCTGAAAATGGTCTTATACTAAAGAAGCATATGGTAGAAAAGGCAAAACACCCTGAAGCTTTAAAAACGTCCAAAAGCCAACCTCGCCAACCTCTAGACTAGTTTTAAAAGGGATTAAATGGATCAATGATATTTTTATTTTGATAGAGGAGTGACCAGTAGAGGACTGTAAACCTGGTCTGACTACTTCCTGCAGTGATCCACCTCAACATTATCTGCTGTAAAACCAGGATGGTTAGGTGCAGATCATGAACGAGGAGTCCTGTCGGAGGAAGGAGGGTGGGCAGACAGACAGAAAGAGGGAGTCTGCGACAGTGAGGTCTCAATAGTGAGAGGCCTCTTTGTGTTTCTGTGTGAGGTTTATTTTGGGGGGGTGCAGAGGGCACTAAAAAGGAGGGGACGAGGAGAGGGTGGGGATCCTCTCCTGGGCCCTCAGACAAGCGGCACATTGTCCTCTCCAATGTGTGGCGGCACTTGTGGCGTAACGCCATTATTTAGGCCAGTGGAGGGACGGGGGTCTGGAGACCAGCTTAACCAAAACGCCAATTAGAGCCGGATCGTCCTGATTAATGGACGAGGGAGATTGGTAAACAATGCCGGCCATTGTTGCCATCGGCCCCCATGGTCTCTTTCACAGACGTCTATCTACAGCACAGTTTGATGCACTCACAGGCCTGCCGTTAGCAGCCCCATGCTTTTGTAGTATACTTTCAAAACCCCAGTATTTGACTAGTCCTTACAGAAATATTTATAAACAAGTAATTTATGAATACTAATGAAAATTATTGTTTAAAATGAAATGTTCAAAATATTTTTAATTTTACAAACCAAAACAGAATTCACACATTTTTAGTGTTTGGTGTAAATCCTAACTGAAGAGTAAAAGCATGTGTATAAAAATATAGCTGATACATTGGATCACAGTTGAACGTGGGACGGTGAGAACCAAGGCATCTTCAAAAGCAGAGCTGAGCTCATATGTTAATCACACACCACGCGATGCTTGGCTCTGCATTTCAATACGTCCTACTTTATTGTTTTTTTTAAGCATATGCGCTGAATAATTAGCCACCACATACTCCAATCAGGGGCATGCCAATGTGGGTTGCCATGGCGACCCCATCAGCTTTTACCCAACACCCCATCCTCCTCCTCTTCCTCGGGTGCAAACAGGACAGAGAAAAACAAAGCGTGGGAAAAAACACTTTGGTGGCTCACATAGTGCTGGAGGGTGGAGGGAAGACGAGGAGGTCCGATGTTTGAGATCGGGACGGCAGCTTGTGTTCAGATGCTGTTTTTTAGCTTTGTATTCATGATGTGTTAGAGTTGTTAGTGTGCCATCTATGGGCGCTGATTGGGAGCTTACAGTAGTTCTATTAAGAGCGCTGTGGAGGTGATGACAGTGGCGAGAACCTCCCCCATCTTTAGAGGCTTCATGAATATGCTCGAGCTTAACCAGGCAGGATACGTGAGATTATTATGTATGGGCTTGGTTCGTTTTGACCCTTAGTCTTAAAGCGGTCTTCGTTGAATTATCTATAAGGTTAATAGAGAAATACACTGGTACACTGGCATTTATAAGCAATGAAAAAAGCCAAGACTTATAACTTACTAATACCGGACTCCTATGATAGAAAGTACATCTAAGGCACACACCCAAACCAAAATATTTTATAGCTTGGTGAGTGAGTTGCCTTGTACCTCATTAACTGTCTGTTTTCTGTCTCTTCATCTAGAAATGGGGTTTACCTGGTCCTGACCTCTCACGACTTTGCACCAAGCTCTGTGGGTTTCACACCTGACATCGTTATCTGTGGTGGAAACACGGCTCAACATGTGGCTTCAGCAAATAGAGGTGTGAACAGAAACGACAGGGCCATGGACGATTTACCAGATGGTTTTTCAGACAGATATGGATTTACAAAAGTTTTCATCAGTGGCTGCTACAAAAGAAAAATGACAAAAAAACAAAACAAACAAGTACAATAAAAATGGACAAAGTATCCTCAAGATGTGCTTCCTGGAGAAACTGTTTAATGGATTACAAATGTCAAATGTTAAACCTATTTTTTTCTCCCATCTGCAGTCATTACAAAGCACGTAATTATTTTCTACTGATTTTTATTAGTTTAATTGTATATTGTAGGTGTATACTGTAGTTCACGTAGTAATCTTGAGTTTCCTTTTTTACCTTTTCAAATGTGTTTTAATGTTCAATACAGATTTATATTTGTCTCATCTGTGACATTTTTTTATGAATTTGCTGACAATCTTTGTGACTTGAATAGTTTTTTGCACAGTTTTTTCTTTTTTCTCAATAATTGTTATGTACTGTATGTTCAAATGCACTAGTGATGACTAATGTTTGCACTAACTTCGATTATTCATTTATATCTATGCAATATAATATTTTCTATGTAGAACTTTGCACTAATGTTCACAGCACTGTTAGGTTTGCACAGAAGACGGTAAACAAACGGGTTTATGTCATTAATATGCATCGTAGGAGCATGAGTGCAATGTGTTGAAGCATGTGTTAATTGGTTTGATTTGAAGGAAATCATGTCTGTTTTGACACCGTTTATTTGCATGTATTGATTTAATCAGTAATGGCACAGTCTCAGAGACTAAAATCAGGATTTAGTTTGTTTTTTCTAATCAGCGTTTGACAATGTAAGAGAGTGAGGGGACTACGTTTATGTGCAATGGCATTTAACAGCACTAATGTATGTCTATAGTAAAAAGACAGATGCACTATTGTTTATGAAATCCAGCTTAGTTTGCACGAGTTTGTTCTATGCAACTGTTTGTTCTGTGGGTTTTTATAATAAAGTACTGATGTTTACAATGAGACAAAAACATTTCATGCCTGTGTTTTTATTCTTGCCTTTAAAATGAATCAGTAAATGGACAAAGTCATAATCTTGTTTTAACTACAACTATTCACTCTAGTACAGTATTAGATGTAATATTAATTGCCAGACACAATGTTGATAGACTCTTGAGCAGATATTTATCAAAACTGCACGAGAACATTAACGTTTATTTTTCCAGTCGAAGTTTGAGTTGTCACTGAAAATTGTTTGTCACCAAATCGCCATGGAAACGATCAAGGTTAGTCACAAGACTAATTAAAAAACCACAGCACAAGCTTGAGTCCCAGCACCCGCTCTTTAATAAATTACATTTATAAAACATTTAGTAAAGTTGGTGTCTTGGTAGAAATTTCTTCATTGCAGCTATTATTTTATTCCTCTCTTGTATCACGTATCACTTTATTTGTGGTTAAGTGTTAAAGAAAAGTGAAGACCATTGTCATAAATGAAGTGCTTCATAATGTCCCATTAGGGCCATCTGAAAGTGCCATCAATGAATGACCTACTGTGATTGTTTGCTTGCCCTTTTTAGCAGTCATTACAATTGTAGGTTCTCCTCTACATAATGTCCATCTGTGTCTGGGGTGGGTTCTTGCTGAGTAGATTCTGTTTTTTTGGGTGTCAGGTAGTTTTTTTCTGGTCATCCCTGACAGGATTTTCTTCTCCTCCTCCTCTTGAATCAAAGGCCCATCTTACCTCTGTGCACTCTTATATTAAAGCAACTTAAATCCAATTCATTCAGTGTCTAGAGGGTAATTAACTGTGATAATAAAAACACTGAAGTTTATATAACTAAACGTGTGTGGGACTGACCAAAGCTGGAGGCTGAAAAGTCTCTGAAGCTGAAACACAGAGTTTTGTGAACCTTGAACACAACAAATTATCAATGTTTACAGCAAAGACAATATGTGGAGGACACCGAGTCACATCTGGACAGAGCGACTGAGGCGAAGCACAGCTGCTCAGAGTGGCCGTGTGGAGCCATACTCAGAGTCTGGAAACATCTGGAAACAGCTTCTTGTTCAGCACACAACCTTTGTGGATAAATATTAGTCTTTTAGCATCAGCCTTAAATGTTTTAAATAATTCACAGGGAGATGTTACAGAGCCATGCAAACTTTGATCATGATTATGGCAATATCAGCCAAGTAATCAAATATTTTGGATGTATCTTCAAATAATTGACACCACATTGAACATATGTTACATTGAGGTGAAAAAAGAGCAGTGATGGCAGTTTTTAAAAAATGTGTTATACAAGCCCCAAAATGTTTCTTCCTTTTCTAAGCAAATTCTAAGAATGACTAAAACAAATAGTTTACAGTGTGTCTCAGTTCACTTCTGTATAATTTGACAGTACTCCATGTTTAAACGGCAGACAAAAAGAGGAAAGTCCTTTAAATACTAGCACAGTGCAGCACTCTACATTCATAATGATGTTGTTGAAAATGGACTAAAAGGACATGAGAAGGGCCATATGACAGGTACGGGCCTCCGCCGCAGGCCAGCCTCCAGACAGCAGCGAAGTTACGGGAACCGTCCGATTATAAAGGAATCAATAACAAAACAAAAGCTGATGTCTGGGAGGAATATCGTGGGAAGTGCGGCTGAGGGCCTGATTAGCATTCTGTATTGCGAGTCTCAGTGGGCCGTCTCCGGGAGCCCCCCAGCTCCATGTGAAGAATGGCTGCCCGGGATTGAGGAGGGGCACCGAGGCAGCGCAGGGCCAGACGGGGAAGGGGGGGGGGAACAAAGTCAGGGAGACAGGCTCACAATGACAGGCCTGGTGCTCGGTGCGGACAGGACGGGGGAAGGGTCTGAGGGTGCCACCCCGAAACAAGGAGCAGCTAGGGAGCCAAGTTCAAGTTCAACGGCACAGTCTCATCTGCATACGGAGTCAAAACATTTCTAAAGAGTCGTCTGTGCATGTCCTCAGTCACTCTAGGGCCATAAATCTGCCAGAGAAAACAGTCCATGGAAAATTGCAATATATTTATAAAGGCATTTTCGAGTTGTTTTGTCAAATCCCATTTAATCTTTGACAAATGCTCTACATATTAGATGCAAATGAAAGAAAAACCCTGGACAAAATATCCACTTGATGATGAATCTGTGCAACTTTCTCACACAGTTTTAGCACAAAGCTAAAAAATATCCCTTTACACACATCACATAGATCATTTAATTGTTTAAAGGTTACTTTAATTGCAGCGTCATTTATTGTTATTCTTTAATGGAGCACACATAACAGCATACTCTAAATACTGCTAATATTCAGCAGCATCCCATTGCACTTGAGAAAGTGAAGGAATCTTCTGTAGGCCACAGTAAACAACAGCCTCTATCATCATCATTAAACCTCTGATAAAGTCTTTATTTATATCATAATTTATTGTGACCAACCTCTAGTTTCACTTTCAGTTGAGACCAAATGTGAGAAACATGAGCCTTTGATTTACATTTTGTAACTCAACTCAATTCATAAAGATGTGCGATAAAACAAAGGTCTTTTAGATTTGAAGTTAATTTGTATATGATTATTTATTCAGTCTGTAAATAAAAAGAAACATCCCACATGCGTCTCATCAGAGGAGCACAACCTGTTTAAGGTCAGACATTAAGTGGGACACCCGGAGCTGTGACCTTGGGGCAGTCGGACAATGGCCATGTCTTTCATTATTCACCCCTCAGTCACTGCTGGACGGTTTTAAATTTGTCTGAGCTCTGTTTGATAGCCTTTTAAATCTACAAGTTGTTTGACCTCTGACTCATTTGTTGCAATATTCCAGCCTTTGGGGATTTCTCATGACGACAACTTTGACATCGCACATATTAGTTTTATCTTAAAGCTACTATACACAGGATTCACAGGCGTAAGAGAGCTGAGCTTAATCTCTAGAGGGGTCTGACATCAAACTAACTCTGATTGGACCAGGCTGTTCTGGTCTCATAGTTGTTAGCTATGAAAGGGCAGTGTGACTCCTGATGTGAGAGTTGTTAAAGGCTCAGGTGTGTCGTTAGTGTCACTGTTCCATTCAGGTGTTTGTTGTCAGCCTGGTCCAATCATAGTTAGTTTCAGGTCGAACCCCTCCCTCTAGAGATATAAGCTTAGCTCTCGTATCATTTGAACTCAGAGTTGAAAAAGTTTTTTGGAATAAGAGATGAAACTTAAAAACTCAGGATGCCTTTGCTTTAACCTTTTCTTCAAGATGACCTGGATAACAGAACTTTCACAGACATATGGCTTTTAATGTACTTCAGCCACATGTCATATCTTTGCTGTATTTTCTCTTCTCTGCTCTTCTTAATGGGTCATTGGCTGAGAGCTACATATTAAAATACATTAAACACAAGAAGTGTGTTTTTAGATGCATTTACTGCTATATTGTTCAGGAGGGCGGAATAAAAAGTGTGACAACTGTTCATAAAAACATTTATGTTTAACAAAAGTGTAAGAATTATTTGGACATTAAGTGCACAGTAGCGACTAAAAAAACTGTAGGGTCTGTAGAAAGGTTTAGTTTGGCTGAAGTTCAGTGAGCCTGTACGCCATAGCCATCTGAACAGGAGGAGTCAAAGCTGGAGGAAGAGGTGGTTGACCCGCTGGTTGGCTGAGTTTAACCTCTCGACCTTTATTTGATGAGAGTCAAGAGGTCATGACCATGTCAGGAGAGGTCAAGGGGAAGTGTTCCACGGATCGGCGGACAGAAGGGAGAAGTGTGTCGTCCACCCAGTGGGCAGAAAAAATTTATTACAGTGCACATGTCCAAAGACAAGTGCACACTTATCATCTCACTTTTCAAGAAGTATGTGACAAATATTTACAACAAATCTTTTAAATTTCTGCTGCACAATTTTAGAAATAATTAGCAGTGTTTGATATTTGGGATGAATATAAGAGACAGAAGACATTAGATATTCAAATTTCCATTGGGAGCTGGTGAACGTTAAACACTGGTTACTTTATATTTTATCACATGAAAATTTAAAGTGACATTTTATTGGCCAGTACATAAAACAGACTATTGTAGTTTAAACATTCTGAAGATATTTGCAACATAGCCTTACTTAAAACTTCATGGTGTTTTCTAATTATCACTTATTGTTTAACTGGCCTGGGAATGTAAAACTAAAATGTTCTCCACATAATCATCTATATTTTCTGTTGTGTCTAAAAGTCACCCACTCTCTCACAATAGTCTAGTGCGAGCTATTAAAAACATCTTATAAATTATTCCTCAACTTTCCGAGACTCTTTACAGAGAGGTTCATTGTGGAAAACAATGCCTTATAGATTGCGATATAAAACCGATCCATCCAGATGACGACACAAGCACAAAACATGGCCATCGGTGATGAGTATGTCACGGCACGATGGAGGGTCTGACTACTTAATTAGACGTGTAAAAAGAGTGGGTCAGAAGGAGCAGACAGCCAAAGAAAGGCAGACGAGATGAGGCCCTTCAGAGTGACTGTGGGGCAGTGTGGGTGTGTTTGAGTCTGGGCTGAGCTGTGAGAAAGTGTTCATGTCGTTTGCATGTCTGGTCTGCATCTGCGGCAGGGGTCTGGGTTTGACTTTAGGAATGCGTCGGTCTCTAAATACTGTATGTGCGTGTGTGTGTGTAATGAAAAGTCAATAAGTCTAAGGAGTTTTGAGGAATTCCGATTTCGGTAAATGTAAATTGATAAAAGTGACTAAACTATACAGGTATTTTTTGGTCCTTCCTGTCAATCATAAGTCTGCCATGAGGTCAGAAAAGCATCCTCATAAATGAAAAATTAAATCCATGTTTTGTGCCATAGGGAACAACATGGGGGTTTCTATATTTACAGTAATAGGAGTGGACCACACAAAGATGTACTCAGAAAATCAGGTTTTCCTAATGTACTTTACTGGCATTTTAAAATCATTTAAAGGAATATTTATGGCAGTTATAGGCTACAGTGATTTTTGACACTTTTAAAAAGAGTTACTGTAAATGCAAGGAATGTAAACGCTTTCAAATAACCTAGTGTAGCAACCTTTTTAACCATGCATCATCCTAAATAGAAGAACCCATGTCTTGTGGTTTGATTGAAGCTGCTGTACTTTGCAGCATGAGATGTAAAAGTGTAAATGCACTGTTGCTGTTTGAGTAGTACATCCATTATAGCTAACACCTCTACCCTAACCCTAACCCTAACCCTCTGCATTGGACACATAAAATCCACGCAGCTAATTATAACTGGTAGTGACAGACTTGTATCACAGAAAGACAGTAAAAGACGCCACTTACATACTCATTACAATCTGTAGATGGTTTGGACAAATTCAAACTTTAATAAAAAAGTGCAGACTGTATGCAGCTATGGTTTCGCAGGACATACAGGAACATGCTGATGTCTCTCAACTATAACATTATGATCATAACCATTTAGTAATCAGGTCTCAGAAACAGCGTGCTTCTCTTCCAGCAGTGCTCGGTTTGTCCGCTCTGGGCAGAAAGAGAAACGGGAAGTAACTAAACTTCCACTGGGATTTGTTGCCCTACTTCTCAAGATAAATGAAAGCAATAGTGTTGTTTTAAAGAGATTATACGCAACTGAAAACTATATAATACAACATTTTACACAATGCACCCGACAATATCAAATCTATGTCCATTTAATTAACTGATTTTCAAAATTTATTCACACCAAATGTAATCAGCGTTAAAATGTGCTTAGGGTAAAAACTGTTAAATGAGGCGCAATTCTTTTTGTATTGTATTAATTTTTTTTTAGTGTATCTTTTATTGATATATGTGTATTTCCAAGGTCTAGACTCTGGTCTGGTCTGCAGCAGGTTTCAGAAGTCAAAGTGTTTGAGACAAGGATAAGCATGTGCATCTCATTAAGTCATTAATGGCCAAAACAAGTCCAAGGCACTTCTAACAATCACATATTCGTACTCACTCATTGTTGCTGGTGGTGCAGACATGTCCCAGTCGAACTGAACTGGAGTCTGTGGGTGAGAACCGAAAGGGGACCCTCCATTGCAGCTGCATCTATTTGTCGTCTGCAGGAGACAGAGGAGAGGTCACAGGTCAAATAAGTTCACAGGAACTGGAGGCTTTCACATGTTAATGCCTCGGAGCAGCAGCAGAAAAACACTGAGGTGATTATATTGTAGTCCGTTTGTATAAAAGTCATCGCCGCCACAATCTCACAGCGACATGTTTAGTTAGTGACGGGTTTTAAGGACTGCACCAGGGATTACAAAATCAAAAGGACAGGAGACACAAGCATCCATAGATTAATAAACAAATCAAGAGTGTTAGTATAGCTTTAGTCATATATCCATGTTAAAATGAAGATAAATTGATTTTATATATTACTACATAAGTTGTGTTTTAAGGGCATAATTTCTGGTGCTTAAAGTTCAAACAGTGTTATTCAAAGGATGTTGCAGATTAACTGAGGTTATTATTTTTTATTTCTGTCATATTTGGATTAAAGTACATTATAATGTTTTAAATTAGATCAGGGATGGAAGGATGCTTGAAGACTTAACATGAAACAAGCCTTGTTTTAAACATTTAATTTAATGTAGACGTATTAGTCACATAACATACAATAAAAGCCTGTCTAATTCTGACTAACATACACCTGTCTTCTACACACCACACTTTAAGTGTGTGTAACATCCTCATGATGCCTTCACAGTAAACGCCACTAGGTTATTTCATGCGGTACATTTTCAGTTAGGCGCGCCCTCTTCTGGATATTTGAAGAATAGTTCAGACTGAAGTCACAGAAGCTCACTGAAATTGTTACATGGTAGTAAATCGTTTTCCTGTATCAGCTTATGAGATTTCATTCAGAAAATCTGCCTCTCATCTCATTATGCTGTAGTAAATTAAATAAATGGCTCAGGGACAAATTGAGCAATCACACAAATTTCATGTCTATGATTTCACAGAAATATCTTGCACCTAAATTAAATTGTTTCTTTGGTGGAAAACCAAAACCAAAATTTGTTAAAAGAGTGAGGGGCAGATCATGCTGACGGGCCATGCTGGAGAGTTACAGGAGAAACATGAAAAACAGTACGATTATGGAGAGGAAACACTACGAGTCTATATAGACCCTGTTTGAGAAGACGGTCAGACAAGCAACTACTATGGCAGATCTTCTAACACTTTTGTCAGAATACAAGACAAATTGTGTCTTGTGCATCTTAACCATTGTAACCAGTTTGTAGTGTTGATTTCTATTGTATATGATCGTTATCATTATATTTGTGAGGCAACTGATGATAGCAATGAGTTCAAGACAGTTTTAAGGAAACTAAACTTTATTGTATTGTTCTGATTTATTACATGCATTATAAGTATAACAAGAAAACCGCCATTTTGTTTTTCTTCTGCCTCCAAAAGACAAATGTCGTACTCAGAGTATAATGTTGAGTGTTTCAGGGCGGCAGTAGCTCAGTGGAGGGGCGACAGTCTTTCGACCGGCGGGTGGGCGGTTCAATCATCGCTCGAAACATCCCATAACATCCCGCTCTACCCACAGTTCATACTGTCGTTGTGTCCTTGGGCAAGACACTTAACCCACCTTGCCTCCAGTGGTGTCAGCTGTAACACTGGTAAAGCGCTTTGGTGCCTACTAGGTGGAAAAGCGCTATATAAATAAAAATAAAAAATAGATTCTGTTTTTATCCATATTGTCTCTCGGCGGGTTCACATTAAAACCTATTTGTCCCTGTGTTTTGACACAACTGCCTGTCAATCAGGGCTCACACCCCCAGAGCAAATGAGTGGAGTGTGAAAATGGCCACTCCCAGCGCCCTGTGGCTCTAATTGGCTTGGATTAAAGCAGCCATTATATCACTACAACTGATCTAAAGCCGAGCTGCAACCCGCGTTTCCTTCTTGCTGAGAAACTGAAGCACATGCTACACTTTTACTGCTTCCTCCTGAATGTGAGATTATCTGTCAACTGTATTATATCAATATCATTCCAATAGTTACTCATGTGTCCCCTGCTTAGTTTGTGACATAAATATCAGTGTAAAGCTGAAAAGGAAGAAAACCGGTGTTAAAATTATAAATAAAACAGAGAAGCAAAAGTCTCAACACCCCTTTCAGATACGCACTTAATCTTCACTTTCTTCAGAGCAGCACAGTCCTCGAATACCAAATACTTTCTCTCAGATTTACATAAAGGTTGTGCCAGAATCCTTAGTTTTGTGAGAACAGTGTGAGAACATAACAGTTTACTGGTATAAAATTAGTATGGTAGATTAGTCATTGAAAACTAATATTAGCTTTTGAGCCTGGATATCAGAGTCTCGTCAACGGGAAGAAATGGATATTTTATGTTTTATATATGTTATTGTATGGATAGAGTAGAAATAATTCAAGTTTTTAAATAGGGTCACCTACAGTTAGGTCCATAAATATTGGGACATCGACACAATTCTAATCTTTTTGGCTTCATACATCACAATGGATTTGAAATGAAACGAAGATGTTAACTGCAGACTCTTTGCTTTAATTTGAGGGTATTTACATCAACTCTGAACCTTTTATCTGCTCCTTGTAAATGGGATAATGAGGGAATAACACACACCTGGCCATAGAACAGCTGAGCAGCCAATTGTCCCATTACTTTTGGTCCCTTAAAAAGTGGGAGGCACATATACAAACTGTTGTAATTCCTACATCGTTCACCTGATTTGGATGTAAATACCCTCAAATTAAAGCTAAAAGTCTGCAGTTAAAACACATCTTGTTTCATTTCAAATCCATTGTGGTGGTGTATAGAGCGAAAAAGATAAAAATTGTGTCGATGTCCCAAAATTTATGAATCTGACTGTATACATTATATAGAACAATAAAATATTTAACCCAGCTCTAGTCCCAAAGTGTATTTTATGCACATTTTTTGGAGAATTTTATTTTACTTTACAGGAGCCTGGCTGGAAAGCTTCCTTCTATTCCCTTTATCACAGTAAATAATTGTAAAATATGAATGTTTACATGTACCATTTCAAAAAAACATCTTATTTTATTCAGTCAAATCCATCAGTTAACGCTTGGAATGTTTATGTACTTTATTTTAAATTAGACTGAAGTAAGAGACAACAAATAATAAAATAAATGAATGTTTGATTCTTGTGAGACTCAAAGCCCAGAGCGAGTGGGGCACAAAGAGTGTTTATGGCAGTGGGCAGTGCTGACTCCTGACGATGGGTAAAGGGCTGTGGGGAAATCCTCCTGCAGAGGTTCCCACGTCTTTTAACTCCTCTTCACCCTTTTGTCTTTTCATCAACCAAATGTGAGGCTCTGTATCACTGTCCAGTGATGAAACTAATTCCTAAAATAAGTTCACATTTAGTTCAACAATATATTATGTATATAATGTTAAACACTGCCATAAATTAATATTAAAATAACAAGTTTGTTTGTGTAATTTGAATTTGAATTTATTGAAGGATTGCACCTTAAGATGTAGCATCTCGTGATTGATGCATTCAGTTTTATGCTTTAACAAAATTAATGAAACATTTCACTAAACTAGTGTGAGCTCTGGTCTTGATATGTTATTATCTGTTTTAGTTTTCATCTGATTTATTACAAAAGTACAAGACTCACTTTGTCTCAAAATAACCTTAAATAATTTTAAACTATAAGTGAGTAAATACTAGAAACGTCATATACTGATTATTTTATTATTATTTGGAAGATATCATGTCAACAAATATCTTCAATATAGTCATTAAATGGTGAGCAGCAGCTTTTAGGACTCTCTCCAAAATAATTGGCGCCGGTTCCTCCCTGCTGCTCTCGACACTGGTCAGCTCTGCTGTCAAGGACCTCGCACTTGGGCTTTGTAAGGTGGACCCTCAATTAGCGAGCCACGCGTTTTTGAAGAAAGAGGAACTCCAGCATGAGTCTTTAAACACTGACCTCTGCGCCAACCCTTGACCCCTGGGTGACGGGCCACAATACGGCCCCATCTGGAGTACCGTGATCGTCTCTATGACCGAGGGACGAACAGCAAATCCACACATTCAGGTTGATCTGTGTGGAGCTATTGAAGGCCTGAGAAGCACAGACCTGCCCCAGCCATAGTCCTGAATTCAGCCTCACCTTTGATCAGAGCTGCTCACACGGGACGTTCTCCCTAATTGAGCTGGAACAGGGGGAACGAGGGTTTCTCACGAACAAACTCGCCACAGGGGCTCCACCTCAGCAATAATTATCCTGCATTTTAGAGACAAAGCAGCAAAATCACACTTCTGTTCTGGGATAAGGGCAACGTGAGGCAAGGGTTTAATTAAATTACACTGAGCTACATGTTTTTTTTTAACTTCTTAAAATAATTCCACTTCAATAATCTAACAATTATAAAAACTAGTCTACATTAAGTAAAGCTACAACTTTAACAAATCAACATTGGCAATAATACTACGGCATTACAAGTGACAGACATTTTTCTGCCTATGTCAAAATAATTGTGCAGTCAGAGCCTAAACTCCAACTGTGATGCAACAAAATAAGTGTGTGTCTCCGATGAGATCAGTCAAAGCCCAGAGCCTTGTGTGTTAAAAATCAGTTCAACTTTTACACTGCCAAACAGGGACATTTAGTATTGAAGGTCACATTGAAGATGCTATTCAGTCCTTTAATAAAAAAAAAAAAAAATTAGGTACAGAAAAATGTATGTGTGTATTCCTATCATTTACACCATTTGGTATTTTTGCATTTTAATGTTATATTTTTATTCATAACAAGTTAGATATATCATGTATAGGCTACTATAATATCAACTCGTAACTAAATATAAGTGAAAGAGTCAAGCATTAAAGTCATATTCTAAATACATTTAAATTTCTAAAATGTTTGTCTTTTGTTCAGCTACAGTCAAACCACAACAGTCCTTCAAGATTTTAATCACGGCTTCTGCAGAGAGAAGGTTAAACTATTTTGTATCCACTCAATGCGACAAACACTGCAGTGATTTCTGAAAATCTGTCTGCACTTCTTTTGTTGGTGCTTCAACAAATTCATTCGTGGCTCAATGATGCCACCTGGCGGCATGACGTTTTTTAGTTTCAGTTAATTTTCAGTGTCACGCGACACGTTAAGAAGTTATAAACAGACTTTAGTTATCTGAACTTATCTAATGTTACTGTTAGTCTGGGTTAGTTTTTTTTGTGTGAAGAGGACCACACTTTGATATCGGATTGAGAAATGTTAGCAACAGTATTAGCCAACACTCTACCGTATTATTATTTATTACCAGTGCATTACTGTAGTTTGTCATTTTCACTTACTTTTTTCTTCTTCTTCTTCTTTTTGTTGTATTTTCTGCTAGTTTTCTTTTAATTTTTCCCCAAACTCTAAACGTAGAGAATAACCAATGATAAAGGAATACCATGAGGAAAACGTCTGAGAGCAGGCGTGGACAGCGCAGGTGCGTGCACTCAGGCCGGTCACATGACCTTAGTTTTTGCTTTACTACTCCAGCATGTTCGAGGATTGACCTTAACTTAAAATAAATACATTAAAGTATTTGTTATTAGAGACATGTGCGAATTAAATCTTTGACATTTTGAGTTTGACATTGGGGTTCATTATTTTACCCCAACTGCCTGTTTTGTCAGTCATACAGTATTTTACGGTCTTCACTTAAAAACAACTGTGTGCTCAAAGTTTTCTTCTTTTTGTGAATAAAAAGCTCACACATAACTGGGGATAAAAAAAAGGGAAACCATTTATTCTTTGCTTTGTTCTACAAAACTTTATTACAACATAAAGCTGGTGAACAAAACTGTGTCGCTGTGAAGGACTGTAGCACCATTTTATATATAAAAAAAACTAAAAGGAAAACTGAAATATTGTGATAATATAAAACACAGCCAGCATTTTAAATGTGCTGAATCTGTACCAGTCTTTTAAAGGTCTTTTGTTATGCACTTTAACAGATTCTAACTCTAGGTTTACATCTTTTATGTTGGAAACCCCAAGAGTTTACACTGCATTTGAGAACTACACTGCATTAAAAAAAACCTTTACTGCTTCTGAAAATAAAAAAACACTCTTTTGAGAGGCCCCTCTCACCAAACCACACTGCCCCGTAGGCCTATCAGTCAGTGGGGCGTCCTTGTACAAAATCATTAAAAAGCATATTAGTTGTCCTAAGTATCTAGTAAAAAGTGTTTCTCTTGGTCTGTTCTGTTCACTCATTGGTGTAGAAAAGTGTGTTTGTGTGCTTCTTCATTGCTAATCTGAAATGCTAAGTAAGAAAAGGACACAGTTAAAACTTAATGTCCCAGTACTGTGGCATTTCTTTAGGAGACTCATACTCAATAATGTCATATTCTTCGATGGCAGCCAGGTTTCTGTTGTCTGGAGAGGTTGTGTCGTGACTTCCAGCCTCTGCAGTGTGTTAAAAAAAGAAAGTTATCACACATTACAGGATTAGCTTGATTTTACAGTTTTTTTTTTTCTCATCTTACCAGGGATGCACTGAATTTGAGGCCTCTCCCACTTGCCTCCGGACAGACACCTGATGAGTGGGTTCAGTCTCTGCCGGAAACTCTCAGCACAGTAATAACGCACAGCGGCATCAGTGGCATATCTCTGTCTTACTTTTCCAAATATGGAGGCGTTTCTGACTTTTGGTGGTGGACCACAAGAAGCTGGAATAAACAGACACAAGAGTTTATAGAAGCTGTGTAAATATGTCACTGTTGTATTGAGGTTAACTCAGTGTTGGGACCCACAGGTGCCTTTCTTGCAGGTATAAGCCAGGTGATAGTTGCAGGGAACGTCGCTCCAGCGGCCGTTGTCATGCCACACCATCACCACACAGTCCTCACCCGACAGGAAGTAGCTGTCCGGCTGCCCTTTATACCAGTTCTCATACAGCTGAGTGCACAGAGACAGAAATTTGTACTTTACCATTATTATTTTAAAGAAGAACCATGTTACGTTTCCACACACAGAAAAATAATGGTTCTTCAGGGGTTCTTTGTGGTGGATATGGTGCTATATAGCACCACTACCATTTAAAGAACCTGTTAAGCCCAGTTTGGTTCTTCAGCGGTTCTTCAGCGGTTCTTTGCGGTGGATATGGTGCTTTATGGCACCACTGCCATACAAATAACCTGTTAAGCCCCTAATTCTTAGTGACATTAGTTCTCTAATATCCTAAGTGTCTTAGGTTTAGTTGGTGATAGGATTAGAAAAATGACATTAAAATACTTTGATTTTCCTGAACACAAGGCACATATCCAAGGCCTCCACACAAGACTTTTTGACCACAAAATTTTTTTTGGTGTGGATGTGAAGTCAGATATATACCGAAATTATGTCACAAACTTCAATAAAAACGTATATTCATATTCATCAATGCTTTTTGTTTGTGTAGGTATAGGCCTCAAATAATTAGACTAAAATGAGTGAGAAGTTATGTTTAAAAACGTGTTTCAATTTCTACTTACAAAATGTAAATAAATGTGTCAAGAATTTTTTAAGTTCAATAAAAAGAAAACGATATATATATATATTTTTAATAAATATATATATTATTATGTGTTATATATATATATATATATATATATATATATATATATTTATATATATATAACATATATATTATATATATTTTTTTCTGGATAAAAACCTATGCGAGTATGCGCCGAATAGCGTGCACTGTGCAGTTCAGGTGTACGTATAGCACCTCTTATGGTTCTACATAGCACCATTTCACAAAGGTGCTGTATAGCACCTCTTATGGTTCTACATAGCACTATTTGACAAAGGTGCTGTATAGCACCTCTTATGGTTCTACATAGCACCATTTGACAAAGGTGCTGTATAGCACCTTTAAAGATAAGTGCTATATAGCACTTAAAGTGGTTCCCCTATGATTACGAGCCAAAGAACCACCTTTAGTGCTATTTAGCACTTTTTTTTTTGAGTGCAGATTTGTACTCACTAATGGACTCTCTGCAACTTCTGCAAACTTGGACTGTTATGTCTTAATATGTCTTTATGTTGGCTCTACAGATCTGTGAAGGCTTTTGTTGTTCTACATATATGTATTCTCACAAGATGGTAATGTGCCCCATTTCGCAGAGTAAGCTGTGAACAATTAGCTTTGAAACAGGATGATTTAACTCCCCTTTTTAACGCCAGAAACCAATGCTGTGTATTCTACAGTAAAAAGTTAATTTAGGGTTAAATACACAATTCCCAGTTTTATTTTAACTTAATTTTAGTTTTAAGAAATAAAATATGCCTGTATGAAGTTGTCCCTGGTGGTCTTACTGGTGGTGATATTGGGCTATACAAAAATAAATGTCTTTAAAATATGTCAATGAGATGTTTATAATGCTTTTTACCAGTGGTTTGCCATCTGACCAGCGGAAATCATTCTCAATAGCCTTGTCATTCAAACCAGTCCACTGATATTCTTTGTAGTTATCTAGGTAGAAAGAGAGGATAAAAGTATTAAAGCATATTCAATGGTCAATGAATGGTAATAGACTGTATAAGCATATCTCACTGTTAATGAAATTCTGCTCCTCAGGGCTCATGATGGACACCAGGTGGGCTCCCAGCATTCGGCAGTGCTGCTCCGCAACCTCCCAACTCAAACGCCGGCCAAAGTGACGGTAGCAGAAGCCCTGAAATTTATCCCAGTTCACTTCACAATGCTCCAAATCTGAAAAGATCACAGGGAACCACTCCAGTCAAGAAGTAAAAACACTGTTGAGTTTGGAAGTAGGAGCTATGTATTTGTCTGTTCATTTACCAGTCTGACAGAAGTCTCCTCCATATGTTGGTAAGCAGAGGCATTTAATCTGTCCATTTTGTTCTGTGCACGTGCCTCCGTTAAGACATGGGTCATTCAGGCAGCCGTCTGCAGTACAACACAGGAAAGTGATCAATCATATTACGGCTGTTCACACCAAAGACTTAAATCAATAATGACATACCATAACAAATTAAATCTAGATCATTCACATTTACAGGTGACAAATTGGAAACAAGAATGAGATTTCAGTGTCATGACTCGTGTGAGCCAACAGGTGGCAGCAAATGACAAATATACTGCGTTGCGCACAAGAAAATAAAAATAAAAAAGACCATTAATTGCAGATCTGGAGTCTTCTGTGTTGAATTTCAAAGGATTTCTATAAGTTGTAGATCTTGATTTCTGTAATTTTCTTCTTTTAAAATTATATGCTCTTAATATATTATCATTTTGGCAGGACTTGCTGTTTGGAGGCCCACTTAACAAAGATTTCTATGCTGCTTATTAAAAGTCAACTCAACTCCCTCCCAACATGCATTTTCTTTCCTGCATCCCACTTACCGTGAACCTTTGACATTTTCCTTACATATTTACACAAATATGACATTTTCTGAAATAGCTACAGTTAAAGTTGAGCTACGTGCTTCCAAACTAAACATTTAACAAATAGGTAAAGGTATATTTGCTTCCTTTGACACCCTGTAAACAAGATTTCAGTGGCGTCTATTATTACACTGCACACTAACAAGTGTTTTTAACCCCTCTTTCAGGAGAGTAGTCCTTATGAAAGGTAATCACTGCTTTCCACGAGTTTTAATGACAATCACATCAAACTTGTGTAAAGTCAGTGTCTCAGCATAAACATGTTGTATATGTTTTTCAGATTGTCTGTGTAGATTTTCAGTTTGCTTAGTTAGCAGGCAAACAGATGTCTGCATGATCTTCACAGTGGAACTTCAGTTGCAATCCACGTCATTTATTCGCACAAAGGAAATGAGTTGCCTATAACTTTAACGACTGAGTGAATGGCGGTCGGCCCAGATAAAGGTCACTGCTCATTACCTTACTTTTATTGGAGGAGCATGGCTGCTCAGTGTTATACAAGCAGGCACTCACTCAGATGTGTTAAAGAGACCCGGTTGAAACATTTTTTCTAGAACTGAAACATCTAAAGAAAGTAATATATAAACGATAATAATGCTTATTTGTGTAAATGCAGTAAACACAGATAACTTGACCCAGTCAGTGAAGTCTATGTGAACTAACTTTCTAATAAACAGATGGTTTAGCAGAAGATGAGACAAAAAACAAATGGTGAGTAGCCGACTTTATCATTTTCACACCTGAAAAGACAATACAAATGTAATATGAAAGAAATGACCATTGTATTAAATAACGTTCTACTGCAGCAAATGTTGTGCTTATATACATATTAACAACCTGTGCTTTTGATACTAAAACATACAAAATGGCACAAATGTGTTGAAAGCCATGGTTAATAAAAATATAAAGTCAGACAGTATATAATGTGTCTGTCTGTAGCCAGTTTGAGATATACCCATTGATTGGTTTAAGTTTGTCATAAAATAATATTAATTTCAATTTCAATTAAATTATTCCCATTGGTCACTCTGTTGACATCCATTCTTTATATACAGTCTTTGTCGTCAGTTGTCAAAACATTCATGAAATTGCAATCAATGCTGTTACGATCAACACAATTGCTTTTACATTCATCTCAAGTCATTTTGTTAAGTTTCATTGTAAGTTTTGACAAGGTAAGTTTTGTTATCCATCAAATAAAATGTTGAGAACATACAAATCCAGAAAACACACACAAACCTATAAACTACCAGCAGTACTTCACAGAAGTCAGACTTTGAGTGAAGGAGGGAGACGTCATGCACAAAAGGGGGAGCTGTCCCAGGTGTGAGTATCTTTAAAGTGAGCAGGTGAGGAGTATTTAACAAGGGGTGAGAAGTCAAACGAGGGAGTTTTCTGGGACAATGAGGCAAACAAAGGTGTGAGAAATCATTTGGAAAAAGGTGCGTGTGCTTTCTAGGAAATGAAGAAAGGCAGGTTGGCCAGACAGACAAAGGGATTTAATGGGTCGTTTTGTCGAGGAGCAAAAGGAGGATGGTTAGGCTAATGACATAGGCTTTAACGTTACCTGAAATTTTCCCTGTCCCGCCTATAGCTGCACTCTCTTTGGGCAAGATAAGCAGCGTGGGCGGCTGGGTGAGACTAAACTCATGATCCACCCGGCCGTTATGCACAGGTGGGACGTGCACTTTGTGGGGCTCAGCGGTCTCGTGGTAAACTCTGGGGGCTGTGGTGGTCGGGCTCCAAGTGCGTCTGGTCCAGTGTGGTGTGGATGTAGTGGTCTTTGTGCTTGAAGCTGGGGGTACTGTCGAGGTCTTTCTGCTGTACTCAAGACTGTTCAGAGACTCTTGGGGGCTAACTGTAGTGCTCAGTGAAGCCCAACGGGAGGTTTGTGAGTCAAAAGGAAACACTGACATATTTTCTTTGTCAGTGTCGTTGGTTGGAGACACTGAAACTTCATCTGTGGGAAACAGGGAAAGTACTTCAATAGTTGGAGCAACTGCAAGATTTTCCTGGGTTGAGTTGCTTTCTTCTTCTTCTTCTTCTTCTTCTTCTTCTTCTTCTTCTTCAAAGGTTGGAAACACTGACATATTTTCTTTGTCAGTGTCGTTGGTTGGAGACTCTGAAACTTCATCTGTGGGAAACAGGGAAAGTACTTCAATAGTTGGAGCAACTGCAAGATTTTCCTGGGTTGAGTTGCTTTCTTCTTCTTCTTCTTCTTCTTCAAAGGTTGGAAACACTGACATATTTTCTTTGTCAGTGTCGTTGGTTGGAGACTCTGAAACTTCATCTGTGGGAAACAGGGAAAGTACTTCAATAGTTGGAGCAACTGCATGATTTTCCTGGGTTGAGTTGCTTTCTTCTTCTTCTTCTTCAAAGGTTGGAAACACTGACATATTTTCTTTGTCAGTGTCGTTGGTTGGAGACTCTGAAACTTCATCTGTGGGAAACAGGGAAAGTACTTCAATAGTTGGAGCAACTGCAAGATTTTCCTTAGTTGAGTTGCTTTCTTCTTCTTCTTCTTCTTCTTCAAAGGTTGGAAACACTGACATATTTTCTTTGTCAGTGTCATTGGTTGGAGACTCTGAAACTTTATCTGCGGGAAACAGGGAAAGTACTTCAATAGTTGGAGCAACTGCAAGATTTTCCTGGGTTGAGTTGCTTTCTTCTTCTTCTTCAAAGATTGGGCTAGATGTAAAGTCCTCTTGAGTCACGTTGTTGTCCTCTTTAAAAGTTAAATTGACTCTCTCTCTTAAGTGAATGTCTTCTTCATTTTCAAGAATTAAATTTTCATGTTCCTCCATCAGGTCTTCTTCTAGATCGTCTTGTCGAGTTGGAAAAATGTCATGTGCCGCAATCACTATTTCAGGTTCGTGTCCACTTGCCTCTTGAAATGCATCGATCACAGCCTCTAAGTACACTCTGTAGGTGGGTTTAACAGAGGGGTTGGTCACCTTTAGAGACTCTGTGGTGCCAAAACCTACTTCAGAAACAAGGAGGTCTTCAGACTTTGTTGGTAGTTGCTTCATTTCTTCACTTCCCACCGTCACAGCATCCTCCGTTTCCAAACTTGTACTTCCCTCTGGCTTAAAAAGGTCTCTCCCAGGTGTGATGGTTAAATCTGGGACAGTGCTGTGGGAGGGTGTACTACTTGGCATGACAGAAGGTACAAGCTGAGTTGTCGCTCCCAAAGTTGAGGAATCAGACACTGCAACCAAAGTGGCTACATCTGTGTTTAGGTCACTCTCTGCAAATGACATAAAAAGGTCAAGATGAGTTCAGATACTGTTTAGGGACTAGTCACAGTCAAGTATAAATAAAAATACGATGATTATTCCACCACTCTAGTGTTTGCAGGTGTCTATAGTTCACTTAGGACTAGATAACTTATTCTCTACAGTAGATAAGTGTCAGCACACACCCAGTTTAGCGTAGTAGATAGGAACCATGAAAACACATCTTATAAACTTCAAGCACCAAGGAAAATTGTATTACATATAAGGTATTTTGATACCTTTTTACTCTGTTCCTTATTTATACAACCGTGTGCCTCAATGTGGTCGTCTGAACCAAAATATGGGCCACCTCTCCCACATATATTGAGGATCACAAATTTAAAAAGTCACTAATTACAATGGAATCTTTTAAATTATATGTTTAAAAGAAGATCAGATTTTCACTGTCTCTCCGTTGTTCCTTGTGTGCTGTCAACCATCTCAACCAAAAGTATCCAATAGAACCACATTTACAAAAACCAAACCAAGAAGCAGCTTTGGTCTTTTCTATCAACACCACTTCTCGTTCAAACTAACCTTTAACTAAAGGCATAATCAGACCAACCATGTGATCATAAACCAAAACTTGGAATTGTATGGTATTGTCAGGATCTGACTAACCAAGACAAGACCAGTAACTGAGACTAAGTTCAAGACCAAGTGTAATTACTTACTTGGAAGGCATGCCATTGCATTTAAAGATAAGTTTTCATTTGAACCATAATGAGGTTGATAAATAATTCAAGTGGTGGCTTTGGTTGGTCTTGATCCAGACCCAGAGTCCTCTATTAAGACTAATGCAAGACAAAGTAAAATGCCTTAAAAGCTGAGAACAAGAGTCTTCCCACTAGAGGAGTCTTATTACACATTATACATCTACTCAAGGACCACACTTGTGAATGACTTATATAGCTAACTCTGGTCAAACAGTTGTGGACGGCCCCCTCAATTATTATGCAACGGCGCAGTCTTACCTTGAGAGTCATCTCCAGATCCATCCAGAGAAACCCATGATGGTAGCTCTTCAGTGGAAGATTTAAAAGCTTGGGTTGGTTGAGTTAAAATGTTGCCTTCTTCTGGTGATTCAGTCAAGAGAGTGATTTTCAAAGGTTCATTGACAACGGTCTCTTCCAGTTTCACATGAAGCGCGGGGACTGAGGTTGTGTTGGTCTCCTCTGTTGTATTTGTTATTTTCTCCTCATATGAGTCGTCTGCTGCAGTGACATTAGTTTGTAGTGAGTCTTCATTCTCGGTGAAAGGAGCGGACTCTTCTGTGTTTGAGGTTTGATTTTTGTAAAGTTCAGGAAGCCCAGTTGTGTTTTCGAATTCAGTTTCGTAAAAAGTAAAATTCAAAGGATGTTGTGTCTCATTCGTTTCTGCAGGAGGTGAGGTTATGTTAAGTATGTGAATGAAGTCTGGTTCAGTCGTAGCGTTTTGTGTAGACTCTGTTGTGTTTGGTTTACGGTTCTTCTCTGTGGAGGAGGCTGAAAAAAGAGGAAAGGACTCGAGGAAACTCAGCGCCTCCCTCTCGACTTGTTCGACAGGGTTCAGCTGTAGTTCTTGATCAGTTACTGTGAGAATAACTACACTCTCTCCGATGTCCTCAGACTCAGTGGCTGCATAGTTGACCGGCAACACAGTGTGAGCGTTTCTTTCACCTGCAGAAATGAATGTCACAAATATAGTGCGTATAATCTGATTGACAAAAATAAGATTTTGAGATGAAGTACAGACCTCTAAAGCAATAAACATCATGGAGACTCGACAGCTCAGGGAACCCAGTTTGGTTACTGAAGCGGTAGACCGTTTTGACTCCTGCCTGTGAGCCTCCACAGCGCTCTCTAGGGGTAATGATGGGGTACCTCACACTGCCGTCCGACAGCCAGCCAGGACTGCAGCGGTCCAGCCCTTCGCTCCAGGCCAAGTACAGTTGTGCAGTGGTAGCTAGCTCTGCCCCGGCAGCTCCGCAGTACAACTGGGCATCGCTGAACGACAGCTGCTGAGGAATGGGGTCATGAAACACTTCACCTACGAGAAAATAATAAAATGTGTCAATGTTTCAGTTTTATCTTTGTTTATTCTGGTTTACTGAAGCTTTTACCATCCATTTGATCGATGTAACAGTACACGTCATATAAATTATCTGGATCCATTGTGCCATAGTTTCTCACTCCCGGTTGCCCATCCATGTCTCCATAGCAGCCTTTGCGGGGCACCTGAATAGGGTATCTAAAATAGCAACATTAAAAATCGGTTTTATTAAATTAAATCTAGCTAGAGTAAAGCCAATACAACAAAAATACAAAAGCTAATTGATTAGATTAAGGAGTTAAATAACGAACTATCTACATCATGGGGCTTTAATATTGGTGACAGCAGAAAGTGATCTTGTACCTGACGGACTGATCTGCCAGCCAGCCTGCGTCGCACTGCTCGTAGCCATCGTGATAAGCTGCCAGTAGTTGGTCAGCAGTGGCCATTTTTGCCCCAATCACCTCACAAGCCTTTTGGGCCTGATGGAAGGAAAATGCGTAACGGCCCAATGCATCTCTGTAATGGAACACAACACCTAACACAGAAAAGCACAGACACAGGTGACAACAAGCAGTTAGCATAGTGCATGCAACAATAAAATCTTGAAGTTTGTATGTGTATTTTTTTTAGTGTTCTGTCCACTTTTATACAGTCAGAACAAAAAAACTTGCAAATAGGCAAATATTACGGTCATATACATGCTTGTAAGCTCAGTAAGTTAGGTCCGTATTTTAAAAATTTTTTGTATGTAGTTAAAAAATAATGAACATCTCCCCATTATTCCCTGGGTTAATCTTCAAAAGTAACTGCAAAAATGTTTTACCTTTGACCTTCAGCTGCACGAGGCCAGTGGCATCCTCCAGACCCTGCTGCACCTCACAGCGA
Source organism: Perccottus glenii (assembly GCA_024416835.2). Taxonomy (NCBI): domain Eukaryota; kingdom Metazoa; phylum Chordata; class Actinopteri; order Gobiiformes; family Odontobutidae; genus Perccottus; species Perccottus glenii. The sequence continues at coordinate 9,872,829 of CM044562.2, forward strand.
TAGTGTCCCGAGTCACTGGAGTGCACGCCCGACAGCCACAGTGTCAGGTCATCGGGGGACGAGGTGTAGTTTAGCAAGGCAGCGCGGTCTTTAAACGCCTCACTGACCTTCACCCTTTGACCCCGGGCCACTACGATCTGCTGCTCCAATCCACCAGACACCACCGTCCACTTGACTCTGGGCTCAATCGGGGAAGAGGGCGACAGGGACACGAAACAAGGGAGAGCCACCGAGCTGCCTAGAGGCGACATTATTACATCTGTCTGAGGGATCTTTACCTGGAGCAGTCTGCCATCACCTGCAGGAAAATAAATAAATAATTATGAGGATTGATCCTGTTGGCTCTCTTTTCTATTCTTATACATTGTTTGTAAGAGGTTTATTTTGTTTCATCTTTAGAAACATTTAAAATGGTTTATTAAACTGGGTTATTAATGAGTCATTCATAGGTTGTAAATGTTAGGGAATATTTCCCTGTTCATACTGTCGTTGTGTCCTTGGGCAAGACACTTTACCCCCCTTTCCTCCAGTGTCCGTAGAACTGGTGTATGAATGTGTGTGACTGTAGAGGTGTGTTTGGTGGTGGTCGGAGAAGGCAGTGAGTGCCGTGTGTATGGCAGCCCCCCTCTCTGTCTGCCCCAGCGTTTTAATGTGTGAGAATGGGGTGAGTGGAAGCACAATGTAAAGCACTTTGGGTGCAAAAAAGTGCTATATAAATGCATGCCATTTACCATTCACCAATATTTGAGCTGCCCTTGGAGTAAAAAAGGAGTCAAATGAGAAAGAAAGACAGGCTGGAGACTTTCTGGATGTCTTAGGCAGGAAAATTTTATTGACCTTTAACACAGGACCCGGAGACAGTGGACACTCAACACAGTGTAGTATTGAATATATAAGTCTATCCTTCTGTGAACTGAGATTATAAAGCCTAATAGTAGGTCAGTGTCCAGGTCAAAGGAATAGTGTGTAGCCGATAGAACTTATCTGTGCAAAGTTGACCTTGACGTAGAGGAAAGGAGCTGTCCCGACAATTACAATAAGGCCAAAAGTAAAGGGATGACTAAAATTCTCCATCAGTGAACAGTTTTTAAGTAATTTATAGGCTCTAACATTTCATTAAAAAAGATAAACTGTGACTAGTTGTTTGCCAAATACTGACCCTACACCAGGGACTTTCAAGAACTGAGACTGACTCACTATTCGGCAAACAACTAGACATAATTTCTCCTTTTTAGTGTTATTAAAGAGCTTATTAATAACTTACAATACCATGGAAAAATAACCTTTTATTGAAAGGGTTACTGTTTTGAGTAGTTACTGTTTTGTTTGTAGTATTGGTTTTAGAAAATAGCAGCCTTTGAGTCAAAATATTCTTTTTTGTTTCTTTTCTTAAATATCTCCCAACAAACCCAGGGTGCTCTAATGGGTCACCAAATGAGCTCTATGTAGGATTTAGTTACTTCTAGACAGCTGTTTTTTCTATGTTCAGAGGCCTTCCTCTTTACTTTTTCTCTCCTTGACCATTAAAGGTAAAAAAAGTAGACTTACCAAAAGTAGGTGGAGTTTGTGCTGGGAAGGCCAGAGAGAGGCGGCACATTGCACAGAGCAGTGACAGGATTTGGACATGTCTGTGAAACAAAGATTTCAGTTAAAAGTGGGATTATAAATGAACAAGAGCAAATAGATCAAAAAGGGACATAAAAATAATGCAGACGTATTGTTTCTACTCTGTTTGGTTTCCAATTTCACAGTTGTTTAGTCACTATACAGTAGTTCTCTGTCGCGTTGGGTCAGCAACACACTGGATACACTCCAATGATTGTACCAAATCTATTTTTATTTCATGATTTAAAAGTTCAAAGTGTGCATATTTGTAACACAACCACTGCGTATCGAGTTAACACTAAATAATTACCAGCCTGCATCATACATTATTAAAAATCAATCTTCAGAGCCACAGACCATGTAATCCTGCCCGTGACAATTAATATGAGATGTTCACGTGAAGAAAAGTGACTTAGATTTGAAAGTAGAGAATTTTTACAGCACAAACCTTGACATGCACTGTGTTGCAGAGCGAAAGGAAATGTGAGAGACAGAGTGAGAGGGATGACATGGAGCAAACTGACCTAAACCAGGAAACATTTCTCAGTCCCAGTCCTGGTTTTCATCTTAAAAATGGGAGCAGAGCTACTGACCACAGGCCATTCATCACCTCTGGGAGCTAATGACACAGCGTCTCAGCAGCAGAGGCATCCTGCCAGCAGCTCGTCACCGGTCTGGCCCTGTTATTAACCCAGCAGCATGGCAAGGCTCAGAGCGACCTCACACAACCTCCACAATAAAGAGGAAGACAACACTGCCAGTCCAAGGTCTCCGGGTGGATCAGTCCATTTCAACTTACTGTTACTTACTGTTGAGCTGAATTCCATACAAGTTTAACTAATGTACTTTTCTCACAAACACAACTCAACACAATCCCCCAAAAAGGAAAGAAAATGTCCATTATAGTGTTAGTCTATTGCAATGCTGTTTAATTTTGAGGCAACAGTGGAGTCAGTGAAGAGGAGGCTTACATTTATGAATTGCCCTTTTGTTGAGTCAAGTATTTCAGGGGGAAAGCTCCATGAGAAGTTTATGCCAGTTTGCCTTGGAAGGAGGTTTGTAACTGATCCAAGATAGTTCTTTGTGCAGCATACAGTATGTGAGGATGTTATATAATCTATTGGAGTGTAACATTAATAGCCCAAGAGCAACGACACAAGATCCAGATCCACGGTCACTCCAAATATTTTTCTCATGTCTTCTAAAATGTCCGTCCAATTAGATTTTGACACATGACAAAACACTGAGTCAAAGTCCCTTTCACTGATTTACATTTCAGACAAAGGTGACATTTGAGGGTTCATTTTGTGTTCCTTAGGGAAATCTGTACACGTGAATCAGTTTGGTGATAATGTGCCGTCAGAAGTAAGCATGGTTTTTATTTTCAACTTTTACGTGCTGTAATGGCTGTTTCCTGCAGTCAGCACTTTTCAATTAAGTAAAAAAACACACTAAATAAAATCTTAGCTCTAGAAACACAACTTTAAGCATGAAGGAGTGCATGTGTCAGTTGAAAACGTGCTCATAAACAAATAAATTGGCTGTATGTAATGTGTTGTAAACCTGTTTACATTACATAAACACCTATCAACTCATTGGTTGTGGTTGTCGAACTTTAATCTAAGTACCACTTTTGAAAGGTCTCGGTCTTGTTTTACTTGGTCTTGTCTCACTTTCTGACATAGAAGTCCTCGGAATTAAGTCTGACCAAGTCCACAACTGATTTATTTGTCCACATCATAATTTGGATTAGATTAAAACTTTTTAGCTCAGTTTGGCCTTGGTCTTGAGTCATGTTTCATGTGGTCTTAACTACAACACTACTCTATTCACTGTTTCCTGCACAATGGAAGTTAAAGGCAACTGTGAGACGCTGCACTGAGGAGTAAACAAGTGGCGATAAAGGCCGACGTCTTGTGTATAATAAATGCCTGGACACAGCTCAATTGACTTGTGTCATATTAAATGGCCCTCTTTGACGGCTGAATAACCACTGTCTGTTTATTGGCCAGCTGGGTGGACTACACAGGCGGCTATCACTATTAGTATTCTTGACAGGAATACGCCTCACAGAGAGCCAGCAGCGGCTCGGGGAGGACAGCTGCACATTGAGCTTTCACTTCGTACCGACCGCTTCACAAAAGGCCTCGAGGGAAAATTAAAGGACAAGCCACTGGCACACTTGCATGCCTTTTCTCTGGCCTTTCTGTCACTCTTTTCAATGATAGGAAAGGAAGTTTTAAACCACTAAGAATTGCTTTGGAGCTGGCTTTGCACAGAAAGAGCAGGAACTGATGCTTAAATATCAGTTTGTGTTTATCCCTAAGCTTTAGATTGACGAAGGAAGGAAAAAATACTAGTTTGTGATAATAGGTGGTTACTGTATTTGTTGTCCTTTTTAGGCACAAGTTTCTCTGTGGTTTTGGAAATAGCTTGTCGCCACACACTCTGCAGATCCCTTCGATTTAATGAGACTCACAGTGAAGACAATGTACACATCCTGAAAGTGCTATGGGTGCATTATCCACAGGCAGAACAAATCCACTCCGTCGCAGAAGCACAGGCGTAAGCAAAAGGGGGACTGACACGTTGGTCCTGGATGGAAATTAGCATTTAGGAACAACACAGAGCTAAGTTATTACTACGTCCCGTGGGTGGCCTCTGCAGTGGTCTACACCGGGGTCACGTCAGGTTAAAGCCATGTCCCGACAGTCCACATAAAATATCGCTGGTCTCACCTCAACATGCCTACGCACCACTTGACATACTGCAAGCTCAGTGGAGAGCTCAGCTGGAGGATGTGACACTAATGAGCCCATGATAAAGTACATTAGAGGGGTGTAGCACATGATTAAAACAAGGAAGTGGGGTTTCACACAGGACAGATCCACTCCTGTGAGTTTTTCTTCTGTTCCTTTTATCTCATCTCAAATAAAAATCTTTCTGATCTGAAACTTTTCTGACTTCCCTGCACATGAAACAACACTTGAATCAGAGATCCACCTACATGGCAACAGTAGGCGGACATTTGCAGATGATTTTGGTAAAGCTACTAACCAGATGCATCACCAACACAGAGCCTAGTGAAAAAGAAATAAACTGGAGCAAAAAGTTTTTGTTCAAAGCTGTTTCAGGACTTTCAAGAAATGTATGCAAGAATAAATAATGGTCAAAGGGGATACTCCACTAATAAATATACAGATTATATTACAGTTGCTTCACTGGAGGACTAAGTGGGTCCTGTGTTGAGCCACAGCTTTTGAAGCAAACAAGCATTGGATGAGTCATCTTTTAATATTTGGTTCCTATTAATTGAAAAGACGTACTATAAACTTAAATGGAACGTCTCAAGACAGGTCTAACAAGCTGTGTGAAGAGTTGTGTTAAGCCTGGTTTTAGGAAAAGAATTAAAATTATTTTGACAATACATCTTTTCCATACAGTTGAGTTGCTTTCACTTTTACCTTTAACGACCAAAATCTGAGCAGTGGGCCATCTGAACTGAATCCCCAGGTCATTTTGTACCTGTCCATTAGCTGGGGTCACGTGACGAGGTGCACAAACATGGAGCAAGACAACAGGGCACTTTAGACAAAAGCCATATCTCCTACAGGGGACTGAGGTTTTTTAGCATTTATATAATAATGTATAAATGTATTTCATTGGTTTCATGACGTTTTAAAACCTGACAACTTTTAACAATTAAAAAGGATCCAGCGCTACAAATGTCTGTGCAATTTAATGACTTAGGCAGCTTTGGCAACTAAGATAATTAGGGTAACTATAGTCACTTCCCTAATTGACCACAACATTTCAAACCACATCGTTAGTTCTAAAAACAACTAAATATGGCTCCTACCTGCTTTTTCTTCGCAGCATCTCTGTTGACTTGAGTTTTAGATGCTTTCCAAGTATTTCCCGTGCGTTTTTACGCCACTGTCGTCTTTACTGCAGTGCGTCTGTGGGATGCTCTGCGCAGGTACAGCCCGAAACACACTGCTCAGTGAAGACAGAGGAAAGAGGAGAGAGGAGAGAGGAGAGAGGAGGAGGGCGCCGGGAGGAAGTAAAGCCAATTGTAAAAGCACGAACTGCCCACTTTCCAACAGGATGATGATGATGACGATGATGATGGCGCATGGCCGACACAAAAGAGAGACGTCTGGAGTAATCCATGTCATTAGCTGTTATAAAGTCTGAGGTGACCTATGTGCCCTGTTTGCAGGGAACAAAATGCATTTGGAGAACCCAGTCGGAGTTGAGTCAGCTCAGTGGTAGTGTGAAAACGCAGCAGAGAGACTATAAAAGACATCCTCAGTTTAGCCAACATCAAAACTCAGGAAAAACAATCTTAAATCGGTTTTAATGTAGTGTATTTGTATGAACACACCTTTTATTTTAGACATATGCTTTAAATATATATGATTATGATTTAAACTTTCATCTTATTGTCTTGAACAGCTAAACAAGACAAACCTTGAAACATTGAGCTTTGCATCTTAGCTTTTGTAGATAATTAAAACAATGTTTAGCTTGAGAAGCAGTAATATAGTAAAAAGTACATACTGAAAGAAATTTGAAAGCCACAAGAAAAAGGATCAATTTATTCTCATCCATCTTGACATCACTGATATTGTCCTGGTCGTTTTTCAGAGATCCAAAGAGTTTATAAATAAAGTGAGGTGGAGACTTTCCTCTGCAGAATATAGTGCCTTTTGGTGGCTGTGCTCAGCCTCAGTGTTTGGTGCTACAGACCTGAGGAATCTGACATCCACGTATTACAGTAAAGCACAGGTGTCTGAGACGCAGGCCTGTTACGCAGCCACACCTGACGCTTTAACATCACATTCTGAGTTTCACACAGAAGAATTTGAACAGATTACACTGTGTATATACCACTTTAATTTGAAGCTTTTGGTTGTCCAGTGCATCTCTACACGCTGCAACGTGATAAACTATACTAGGAAACACATCCTGTTTAATTGGACTCATGAAATATCATCAATGGTAATGGTAATCCTGGAAGAAATCTGACATTCTTGTTACACACAAACACAGGGTTGTCAAAGTCATTTTAGTTCAGGGGCCACTTTAAGTCCAAACTGAGTGGGGACCGGACATGTAAAATAATAGCATAATAACCTATAAATAACAATAACACTAAAATTCACCTTTGTTTTAGGGCAAAGAACTACAATTACATTACTGTATGTCAGTGCTCATCAGTTGCAACTAAAAAGGCTTCAGGATGTATGTTTTCACAAAATCCCTCACACAATATGGCTTTGATATTGATGCTATTTTGCTAGCATTGACATAGCCTACTCTCACTGCTGCATCGCTCCGACCTCCAAATAATAATAAATAGAAAGTGGTCCATTTGTTCTGGAAAACACAGCACTCTACTTTTCATTTTGAGAAAAAAGCTCCACAAAAGCACCATATTAGCAAATATAAAACAATGGAAATATAGAAAAAGGGCTTAGTTGTTGTGAAGGTGGCCTAACCAAGAAACACCAAGTGAAATGGGTCTGGAATTCCTTCTCTACACAACAATTTCCACTTGGTAGAAATCCTCACAGATAAATTGTAAGTTCATTTATAAGTGAGTTTATCTAAAATGGAGTGAGCTTTATTGAGTCCAGAGGCACTTTGTTCTGTCTCTGTTGATTCTGCTCAAACTCAAACCCAGAGACTGAACTTATTTTTTGACTGGCCAGGGTAGTTAAAACTGTACTTCTTAAGAGTTTTTAATGAGCCATGTCTCATTGCGTCCTAAGGATAAGTTAGAGTGGCTTACCTACACAATTTAGATTTTAATTGTAACATATTGAGGCCAAAGACTCCACTGACAATCAACTAAATTAGACCCATCGTCGTCAAACATGGATGCAAATTGTGCACACGAGCAATGTTGCATTTTCCAGCAGCACCAGGCTTCAAACAACCGGCCTATAATTAGACACTGTCATTATATTGTAGCCGTGCTTAGATCAACAAGATCGCAGCATTCAAATTTTGTCCTAAAATGTCTTCAGATGTTTGAGGATTCAGCTGCTGTTTCATTTTAAGACAGATACCTATTTTTAATATAACAAGCAAATGTTAACAAGGACACAGCAGGCAGACTTTTTTTTTTTCTTTTTCTAAACATGACACGTGACAGTCTCAACGTCCAGGTGGGAATCATTAGAAAACGTGGCTACAAATCAGTTATGAGTCAGCAAAAAAAACAGTCTGCAGTTTATCCCTAATTCTGCTTGAGTCACTTAGTGGTTTCAATTTACTGTCTTACCAGAACTGCTCTTAACCCGCCACAAAGCAGAAATTATAAGCTGACCATTGTGTGTTTCTCAATCTTCCCTGCACAAGTTAAGTCTGCAGCACGTCTTTGTAAATGGAAAATATTAAAGCGGGACACAATGGTTCCCCTTCACTAAGATTATACACCACCACCTTTCTACAATCCCCAGACTGAAATGACAGAAAAGAAGACAAGCTTCTGAATAATTTTCCTTCACATAAAAGTTAAAAAACCTCAAAGCCCAGTTTCCGCTGACTGGACGCTTTTCCTCTGATTTTGGATGTGAGAGGCAAAGTGGGCAGGATGAATAAGTCTGGGAAAACTGCTCACTTACCACTCATCGGACCCAACCTCGCAATGCTTAGAGCATGATGCTCATTGCACTGACCAAAAAGTGGGCTATAGAAACTGTGTCACATGTTACATTATCCAAGAGACGTCTTTTTTTTTGTGACACTGCCTGGCAACAAGGATAGTTGCATCAGCAGCTGGCGGATCTGGCGAGATGTGCATGTGGTCTTATTGTAAATGTATCCATGTGGCTAAGCAGCAAAAGGAAGGAGACTTCATTGGGTTTGGCTTGTTTCCACAAAGAGGAGGAATAGAAGCATATCAAATTTAGCAGTAACAAACTCAATAGATAAATATAAATAATATTAATGATGCTATGTGTAACTGTTGTATATAGTCAAACAAAACCAGACATATCAGTCAAAACATTTCAATGGTGTAAAATAAAATCAAAATAACACTGATTTCAATAGTTAGTCTTGGGAAAAAGACATTTAAAAGGTCTTTAAAACTGGAAGAAGCTGTTTTAGTTGCATTATACTGTATCTTGTTCCTTTAACCACACAGAGAAGACAAACTGCTGCTGGCACTGCGGCACTGCTGGAGGAGTATCAAACATTTCTATTGAGTACATTCCTCCATGAAGGTTTAAGGCATTTAGGAAATACATTTTATTTAAGTTTCTAAAGTGCTCTTCAACAACAGCATGTCCCTACAGGGCACCATAGCTGTTCACATGCTCTTAAAAGGATCAGTGTGAAGTGTGGAATTGCAATCAACACTTTTTTTTACCAAACGTCACAAAAAGAACAAATTAAGAGTTCATTTGCAAAAGCAGATAATTCCGTTTTAAAAATTAGTGTAGTGCAATTTTGATCTGTATACATTTTCCTGATTTTTTCCATCTACGGTAAATATCACTGTACTTTGTATTGTCAATTACTGGATTGAAGGAAAAAGTGAAATTTAAATGTTTTCTAAATTTATAACATTTATTTTAGCAGACTCTACTCCTGACAAGTTGGAAAGACAGACTAATTTGTCTTTTTTGTCTAAGGCCTGAAAAATAATGACCATCTTCAGCCTGAGGATTTAGCCAAGCATTTCTGAAACCATTTTAACCGTATTAGCTCTGCCAAAAAGAAGAAGTGCTTTGCTACTAACGCAGAATGTGTGTACTGTTGTGTACAGTGGAAAATGCCAAGCAACAGTTCTGTAAGTGACCAAAGACGAATTTAAGTTGTGCAATATTAATAACTTAGCCAAAATGAGCTTTAGATAATTGCTAGTACCAGTCTTTGTGGCTTATGTGCACTAGTAACAGTTAGGTATTTTCATAATTTTGGAATAGATTTAATGCTTTCCCAAAGAACTTTACTGTTGCCCTCAAACATGAAATAGTAAGCACTAGGTTTTTATAGTTGTTACTGCACTTTCCAAATAACCAAAAAATAGGCCTGATGGAGAGCACCTCATTTAATAAAATAAAATTACACACTACAATAAAAGAAAATGCTACCAAAGATGATTTATGTTACATTTATTCATAACATTATAAAGCAACATAATACAAACTCATGACCCTATATCAATCAGGAATGACATGACTGATTCTTCTGAAGTTGGCGACTGTGTTATTACAGAAGTACGTTTACTTTCATCATTATGTCCAGACACTATGACCCATCAGTCTCTTTGTCCCATGCGAGTCATCTGGAAATCTGTGTTAACCCCAGAGTGTGTGGGCAGCACCGTTTGTTCTGGTTAGTACCAATAGGACCGTCTGTGCCTCCTGCTCTCCACAATTCCCAGTTTTTCCATTACCTCCTCCTCCAGAGTTCTCAGAGACGGTTCATACGTCTTTTCTAGTGCATCCTCAGGATTGGTGTCTTTGGGACCATCTGTGAGACAGATATAAAAACTATTTATAGCATATAACAACTTTGGCTTAGCTTTAGCAAAAAAAACTTGTTCCACTATAAAACATGCAGACTATTAATACTTCTGCATAAAAAACAAACAAAAAACTAACAGTTGAGGCTGGTAGCATTATTAGAATCAGACTGAGCTGGTTACCAAAACAAAATGTCACAATATCTACACCAGTCACATTTTTACCTTTCCACTGCTGTGGGACGATGCCGTCTCGTCGCTCCACCAAAGGTTTAGGGATGATTCGACCGTTCTTAAAGACACTCGAACTCTATCCCCCTCCTCTGTGAACCTCCACTCCACCTCAGTAGGCTTCCTAGAGAAATACATATATGGGTGTAGCAAATAGAAATAGTGTTAAACCTTTAGCATTGTAATGGTTGGATTGTAAAAGAATAGATGTGGCTTATAATAACCTGTCTGACGGGTCAATGAGGGCAATATCCTGGACCAGGAGAGGGGCCTCACTAGCAATGTAAGTCCCACGATAATCTGACGTTTTTCCAATATATCTGAAATGCTAAAAGAACAAAAAATATCTACGTTATTCAAGCTGAAGTATAAAAAAATGCTGAACAAATTGTACTTTTATCCTCACTTGTGCATTTACTTGACATAATTTAGCTCCATCTGGTGGAGTCTTAAATAAAATACCCATAAAACTAATGAAATATGTACAAAGTCATTAATATACAATGTAGCCATCATAAGGAAATTTAGATAATTTTCCACAAAAAAACAAGCTAGGCGCATTTCACTGTCAATGTCACACAATCATGTTCCTTCACAGATGAAAGCCTTGGGTTAACATCAGTGTTATATAAATATACTGCCAGAGAGATGTGCTGCTGTAACTGCTGCAAAAAGTGGACAGACCAAATATGTAGGACTTAATTCATCTTATATTTGTTGTGGTCATAGCATGCTTCATGAACTTTATAAAATGGAATCATCGTTTGGAAACAAGAAAGGTCAATATTTTCAAATCTGTTAAGAGTTCTAATAATTTTGGCCACCACTGTAGCTATGTTTATAAAGTACAAAACAGGACATTTTAAATAAGCCATAAACAATTTTAAATAAACAGTGTACATACTGTAGATTTCAGGGTTTACTTAAAGACACAACATGCAATTTTTGACTAGAAAATACAAAGCCTCAAAATTATTCAAATATGTAGCCTCAAAGGTGTTTTGATAGTTGAGACTTAGTGAGAGCTCCAACAAACACATATCTGGCCAAAAAAAAAGCTTTACATAAAATATATCCGGCCCTTAATCTAACTAATATATTTAAGTCATCTGTGAACTATGGTTAAAATAACTTCCTTACCGTGTTAAGCCCCTCCAACATAACCCAGTTTCTGTGTCTAAAAACTTGGATGACTTTTCCCTGTTTTCCTTTGTCCTTTCCTGCGAGAACCTCAACCTGAAAACAAAGAAGAGAAAGAGCACAATATTATATACAATCAGACATATTTTGATCTAAATGGCTAAGGATATTGCTGATTGTCTGATGTGAGCTTACAAAAATGTACAGGAACATCCTACAGGATCTACGAAAGCTCTTAAGATTAAATGATAAATCTGAACTATCTGGAAATACAAGTTATTAAATAAAGAATGAAGCAATAGAAACAAATATTATTAATTGTATTCTATAGCTGTTAATGGCACTTACGTAAGTACGCAGAAAATCTTTGTTTATATTTTAGGCTTGTCTTGTTATACAATAGTAAAAAGTCTAAGTGTATAATTTGAAACAATGCCCAAAGTAATGAAGGGGAGAGGCTATATCCTTTTATGTAATAAATCTAAAACCTTAAGTTATGAACTGTATATAGTAAAATAAATTCCACTTACAGTGTCTCCTCTGAGCACAGTCCAGTCTTCTGGTGCCATGGGCTCCACAAACATCTTCCTCCTCTTCTTTCCCGGGGGGTTTAGTTTCTTCGCGGCCACTGTCCACGGTCTGTTTGTACCAAAACGATAGTCTTTGGGGACAACTACCTTGGCAGCCATCGACAGCAGAGCAGTCAGCCTCATTGTGCTGCGAAAAGAGAAATAATACAAGTTGGAGGTGAGTTAAACTGTTCCCAGTCTCGTTACTTCAAGTACAGTCCAGGCTAAGCTAACAATATTAACCAGATTTGACGTTTGATTGTAACGGCTCTGCAGAGTATAACAAACCACGAGCGTTAAGACATGTTGACACTTTTGGCTTCTATTCAAATCAAATGTCACAGATGTAGTTGTGTTGAAAAAACTAGATAAATGCAACATTACCTGCCCTTCTCCTGATTCCAATGTCACATGGAAACACACACTGGCTAAAGCCCACAGCGCCGCTTTCGGGACAGGAGGGTCAACTACAGCTGAAATCAACGTGGTCATTGAATCCCAAGTTAAGCCCCCTTTTCCTTCAGAAAAGAGTGAAAAATAGTCTCCTAACTGTGCTCTATCCACCTTGAGTCAGAAATTTACTTTCAAACGTCACATCATGCACTAGTCTTTTTTTCTGTGTTTTGTTTAGTGCACATTACCGCGTCCTAGTCCCAAACAATGTCAATATTAATTTCCTTTTCCTCTGACCTCAACCCATTCTTCAATTAACATTACTTTGAATTTGATTAAGATGCCAGCCTTTCCTCGCACTGTCTCTGTTTCTTCGCAAAATTCGGTTACTTATTGTCTTACAGCTGATGGGTTTCTAAAACTATAGTGGCTACTGACAGCACAATTGATCTTTACTGTAGACATATTTACATTCTTTCTTTTCTCCATTTACATATTTATACTGTAAACAAACATTCCCCTAGATGCCATGAGTATTAAAATAAAACACATGTTTCATATTATTACAGTTAAATGTGTTAAAGGTTACACACAGCATTATTTTATTTGCCCAACTTCCTTGTTAAGTTTGTTGATCCACAATGTCTGTATGGATGTTTGAAATAGGCCATTATTTGTTTTGATCTTATTTGAATAAAGGCAGATCTATAGAAAATTTCCACAATATGTACTATGGAAACAAACAGGAAATGAAAGAATTAGGTCTTAAGGCAAAATTCATCCATTCAATAATACATGTACATATTGTAATTTTAAATGTACAATTTAAAAGAATAAACCATCAGTGTGTGTGTAAGCCAGTAAAAAAGCATTTGCAACAGAAGTTAGTAAAAGTGAAAAACATTCTGAGAAAATAGTTATGACTTATAGGACTGTGGTGTGAGATAAGCAGAATTACATGGTATACACTTTTATACTTGCTTTTACCAGAAATATGTTGGATTAAACAAAAAAGGTCACTGTATTTTGTAATCAACAGGTTTATTGAATGGTCTGGCAGCTTTAACTGTGAACAAGGTAGCAGATTAAAATGAATGGCAGCTTCCAAAAGTACAACTAAACCAAAAACTAATGTTTTTTGTTTTTAATGAAATGTCAAATCCTTACTTTGGAGTAACCTTTGAAAACTCAAATGCAGGAACAATCTCTTTAGAAAGTGGTGGAGTTAAATAACAGGACAAAACTCTGAACCAATGACAGTAGCATTCAAGTAACATTTGGCCAAGTCTTTTCACAATCTGAAACTTTGGGTCTTAGATGCACCAAAAAATACAGTGGAAAATAACATAAAACCCAATCACGTCTCACAACATACAAGTATATCGAAGAAAACTGATACATTTTTCCAGTTAAGTGTGTTTTACTGGCGTTTGCACATAGGAGTAACACTGGATGGAGCTTTGTAGTACAACAAATTAAAGGTGAGCGTTATAAGAAATTAAAACTGTGTTGAATGTTGGGTAATGGATTTGACAAGTCTGTGTTTTTCCCTTGACTTTAAAATATATTATAGTCAAGATTTGACACATCATCATTCAGGAATGTCTTCCACTTTAAATAATAGCATCAGCAAAATAAGATTATTCTTTAAAATCTTTCAACACTTTCATCAAAAAGGGCTTTATATATATAGTTATTAACTTTGCCCAGACTCCATCAATTCCCCTTAGTCAGTCAAATGTATAATTTGGTCACATGCAGTAAAGCAGACACTACATCAAAGCAACAAAACCTGTGTTGCATTAAACATTTTTACAAATATCTAAACCACGATTAGCTGCGCTCAAAAAGAAAATCTGAAAGTCCAACTTATCATGAATGAAGTGACTATACATTTTTTCAAATCAGCAGAGAAGCAACGGATGAAACGAATGAAAGCTTAAAATGTATTATATGATCAACAGCTGAGAGCAATGTCTGATTCTTTCCCTGTACAAGTGTGGGGCATCTATTAAATTACTGCTGTTTAATTGTTTTCCCACAATGCATCTTATCCAGGTTTTTATTTATTTTTACATATTCAGTGTTTTTCCCTCTAAAATGTTTTTAATTGCACTTAGAAATAAAATATATACACACACCAAAATCCCATTTATAAATGGCGCAGTTATGTCTTTTTTTTTATCTGGTTAGCAAACTCTTATATCTGGGATATATGATATCCCAAAATCGCAAATAAAATCGTGTTTGTCTGGATACAAACATGTTTTTTTTTTTTAATCTTCTTATTATTTAAAACTGCTGAAATGTGGCATCCTTAAGGAAATCCAGTTGATGCTTTATAATTTCCACAGCAAAACATCAAAATTTCCTGTTTTTCCGTTGGTTGAGGTTAGGCGCTGTCTGTCGCAGGCTGCGGAAAGAGCAAACAACCAATTAGATGAGAACATCCTATTTCAGTGACAATTTATAACACACGTCTTTATCACACAACCTTATCTGTTGTTAGGTTGCCTCCTGTGGGAGCATTTTCCTTTTTTGAGTTGCTCTGCACAGTTTGTTTGGGTTTATCCACATCATTGACCTTGGCTTCATTGTTTGACTTGTCTCCATCTACTTTTGGATCACCTTCATTCTCTGTGTCTTTTGGCCGCTTGGGAGGTCCCTACCAAACATTAGAAGAGGTGGCAGATAGATCAGTGTAACGAGAGGTTATATGAAACGTATGTTCTGCTAAAATATATATATTTTTAAATTGGTATTAAAATGAGACTAGATGAATCACAACTCACCTCTGTGGACTCATCTGCTTTTCGTTTGGTGCCTCCTCTTTCGTTTTTCTCGTCAATAACCAAAGCCCCCTCGTCCTCATCACTGCTGCCCTCAGCATCACCTTTTTTAGCGTCACCTTTTTCAGCATCACCAGCGCCTTCAGATTCATCGTCTTTCTTTGAAGACTAATGCAACAGCACATTCATTAGAGAGGGCAGAGTTTCTGAGCAATAGTGAAACAAACTGTTGCTAAAAGAGCACACACCCAGACATTTATCTAAGGAAACACCTACCTCATAGGCTTCATGTGTAACGGTTGGGTTGTTCTCAATCTCCCATAGTCCCTCAGCAAAGCCTTTCCTTTTGTTGGCTTTCCCAAACTTCTCCTTGCATTCGTCGTATGGAAACAGATCTTTTGCTCCCAGAAAAGCCCTGTAGTAACAGAACATATAAATGCATATATCAAAGTTAATTAATATTTAAAAAAAAAAAACAATAACACACTTTACTCACGTCTCATGCGTCCCAAAGAAGAAGACTTGGTACTTGTTTGAAGGGGATTTCACGGCCCCTTCAGGTAACTCGTCAATCTGTAAAATGTGAAAAAAGTATCATTCGAATATGGCACAACAATTACAGCTGGTCAAAGAAAAAAAAAAGGTCAAGTATATGTTTGCATTAGATACTGAATATTTAAAGGCATAATAAGCTAAATGTCTTGGTAAATGTTTGTAAAGCAATCCAGAAACTATATCTTATCTTTTTTAATTCTATTCAGAGATTAAAGGTCAAATCCTTTGGGTATTTTGAGCAAACTTTTTTTATTCTCAAGGCTAAAACCTTCTTAATTCTAAAACCCTTCCCCTTCCATGTAAACAAATAAAATGTAAATGTCAAGTAACAGCTACATTCCCATCCACACAGTTGGGCAAACGTGTAGAATAAAAAGGATTTATATGAACCATTAAATTATTATCATGAAAAATTTATATACGTATTATAGTTAATCTGTGTGAGAAAATAACTTGTTGCTGAAGTTTTTTAATGCAACAGTTAAACTAAAACAGACTTGTCAGCGCTGCTCGGAGCCTGTCCTCAGATATCCTGAGAGCTGCGGGGTTAGCGCGAGGTACGCCGCTGTCATGACCGTTAATGCGCTTAACGTTGTGTAATAACTCCTTTTTACGGCCAGGAAAAGCTTAAACTTGGCCCAAGAAAAGAAGGCGGCCCGAGTGAGTCAAAAGCTAAACGCGGGAGATGGAAACGACTTATTGACAAGGTGTTACTTTGAACTAGAGTTTGTGCTGATAATTTTCTCAACAGGATAAATCAAACGAAAGTAATTTAGCACGGACTACAGCAAACTGGCGATAGCTGCGTGCATTTGCTGCACATAAGCTAACACTGCTAACCGGCTAAGCTAACTCATGTTAGCCAACTAGTGTCAGGCCTCACGAGTAAACAAGCACAGAGAGCCATGTGGAGTGTAATTATTACAAAAGCAATAACCACAATCTAAGTCAGTGACTTAAACTTAATGCACTCAGTACTTACCCTAGCAGGCCAGTGTGGATAACCCTTCATTTTAGCAAACACAAGATCTCCAGGTTTGTATTCCCTTTGCCGGGTGGTTCTTGGCATGTTTCTTAAAAATGGCTATAACAACAAAAAAGTAGCTAGTGGTTGTATGCTGATGGAGTAACACTAAAATGAATAAAGCCTCCGTTTGTCAAATCATCCAGGAATAAAAAACAAGTGTAAAACGACTTTTCTCTCTATCAAGTCTAGGCACTAATTCTTGCGATAGACTGCAAGCTTTGTGCTGAAGAGAATAAAAAAATCTACAACAAAGTGTGGTGTGATAGTTTAACAACACCCCCGCACTGGCCTGTCCCTCAGTCTGTTTGGGTTTGAATTGGACGGACGCGCCCCCAAGACCTGGTTCAATTTGCGTCCCCTATGGATCAAAGACCAACACTGCACTGAATGGTTCACTGGCTGCGAGTCTGCATGGGACTGTTCAGACTAGTGACTAGGCAGATTAATGACTCAGACCTGACATGTCACTGTGTCAAAAAAGTGGTCACCTCAACTCATGCTGCAACCTAATATTTTCAATTTAATTCTTTAATAATCTTCTCATACTGAAGATCTCTCGTTATGGTGTTACGGCAGAAGAACTTAATATAAATAAAGATTCAGTCGGTCTTCTCTTTAGCTTCTGTTGGGCATATCTATTTATGAACAGCTCGCTTGAGATATTGAATTTATGCGCGGTGTGCAACAACAACTCCACTGTAACATTGACCGCCAGTGATCTTATCAAGTGTGAGTGTCTTTACAAAATAAAAGCATCTAACACACGGCGTAAGAGCGCTATAGTTACTAATACTTTACATCTCTAATGCTGTCCAATTTTAGAGCATTTCCACATCTGAAAAAAATGCTGCTTTAATAGTAAATAAAACTATAATTTATATTTTAGACTTGACTTACACTAAATTTTAACATCCAAGTTTTCTTTTTTTTTTGCCAGAATATATTTATTAAGTTTTATGCATTTACAAACATAAGACAAACAACCACATCTCTGTACAAAGCAACGGTTTACAAATAATTATCACTTATCTTTAAAATAAAAATATAAAATAGGATACATGAGTTGTACAAGTCAGGTGGTACAAATTATTTTTCAAAAGTGAGCTGCCCTGTCCACACATCTCAGTCCTTCTCATCTGTTAAATCCAAATCTTTGACATAGTCCATAAAGGTTTTCCAGATATTCTCAAAAAGTCCCTGTAAATTTTAACATCCAAGTTGATCAAAAAAATATCGTCCACGAAAATCATACACTAATCACTAAGTAGTGCACTATATATTGATTACATCATTTTGTAGTGGTGTCTAGGTCACTAGACGGTCAAATAAACCATAGTGCTGGAATTTTTGATTAATATGTCCGTTTATGCTATCTAAAAACTATTGTTTTACTATTGAGTAAAAGCCGAAAAGCTCGGATGTAACTGCCATTTTATTGCCCATTCGTAATGACAATATTGGTGAATAGGGGACCAATGGGCGGATAACATCCATATTTATTTACAATCTATGCTTTAAACTGAATATAACAAGTTTGAATGAAACGAGTAAGAAACACAAGTTTGACTTTTTGTGGAAATGTAATCCGTCCTAATTTGTTATTAATAAACCGTTAATATCGTTAGACATGAGAGCTTTCTTTTTGATGCATAAAAGAGCTGCAATAGACAGTTTTGGTCATTAATAGGACAAGAATTATTGAATAAAACGCATAAGCTTGTTTATATTAATACTTGCCACTAAAGTCTTGTAATTTATTACAAAAGTTCATTATCAGCGGGATTCAGCTGAGTTATTTTTAACGTGTAAGTTACGCTAGAGTCACGGGACTAACGGCCACAGAAAAACAGCCGTGTAGTGTCCCAAACCGTTCAGTAATTGAGTATTGAGGACTATATAGTGCTGAACTATATAGTAATTGAGGCCGGGCTAGGGACTAGGGAGTGCATTCAGACCATAGATTGTAAATAAAGATTCGGACACAGCCATATTTTCTATAATGTCACTTCACTTGCACACCCAGTAGATGTCTCTAGAGTTGTATACGTGATAAGAAACGGAGAAGAAGAAAACGGCTGCGCAGAAAGATGCGCAGTTGTCTTTATAATCAACGATTATGGAGGCGAATGTTTTGATGGAGCT
Organism: Perccottus glenii; assembly: GCA_024416835.2. NCBI lineage: Eukaryota > Metazoa > Chordata > Actinopteri > Gobiiformes > Odontobutidae > Perccottus > Perccottus glenii. Next base: position 9,891,765 of record CM044562.2, read on the forward strand.
TGGTAGCTAACTAGTTCACTTTAACCGATGATTATTTGGAGAAGATAAAACTCTAGTTTTGGTTGCTTACTATATACAGTCACAGTTCCAGTAGTCTCTTAATTTGAACACGAAAGCAAGGATTGCTTTGGTGTTGTCGCTGCAGCGGTGGACTGGCTAATGTTAGCTCGCTCTGCGGTGTTAAGTCAGAGCTGTCAATTCATCGAATTTGCTTGTTTTTATTTCCTGTTGGGATTTTCTTTAACATGCTTTTGTCTTTGAAGTAACAGACTAGTGTTATCCTATCTTTAGTTAGCACAAGGATCAGAGGAGAGTGAGTAGGCTTCTTGAGACTTGCCGAGGGGAAGCAGTTCTTCATGTCCAAAAGTCTTCGAAAGAAATCAACCTTTAAAATCCTCGGTAAATATGTCTTTAGTCGCGTATGGTAGCAGTGATGACAGCGATTCAGAAGAAACCTCATATTCGACAACATCTGGGAGCAAAGGCAGGCTCTTCTCTGTCCTCCCTGCTCCTAAAAAGCCAAGTGAAGGTAAAATTAGACCAAATGTAAAACCGACAAAAGCAAACGCTGCGTCGGAGAACATTTCTTCAAATGACAACCCTCAGACCTTTAGAGGGGGCTTATTTTCTAGTCTGCCTAAGCCAAGGAAACGAAATGAGCCTGTCAGGATTACAGTACCACAGATTGAGAAACGAGACGTGAGTATTGATCTTTATTATCAAAACTTATATTAATAAACATATCTGTGAAGGTTCTCAGTCATCCATGACATCTTGAAAAAAAGGTTTAAGTAAAAGCATCTGGACTCAGTTTTCAAGGTGAAGAGGTTTCGTCTCTAATTCCAAGAGACTTTATCAATTCTGACTTTATCAATTCTCTTACCAGTTGATCTCAGAATTGATAGTCTCTTGGAATTTGAGACAAAACGTCTTCACCTTGAAAACTGATTCCAGATGTTTTTACTTAAACTTTTTTTCATTATTAAACATAATAAAAACATGCCTCATGTTGTATATTAATGTTCTAATTTCATCCCCACAGACAGACTCAGATGATGATGATGAACCAACCAAAAAGAAACAAGTTCAGGTAACATTCTTACTGTCAATGTGAATAGTGAGGTTGATAAAGCCAGAAAAGTCCTATAAAATACAATTTCCAAACCCTGCCAAAACGGTTAGTTTATTTATGTATTTAATCTAAACATAACATATATTGACCAAAAAGGATTTGGGCTGAAGTCGACTTATTTTTTTTCTACCCCTTTTAACAAAGAGAAAACACTGATACAACAAAACAAAAATAATGCAAAACAACCACAATCCTTCACCATAATAATAATATCACTAATTATCATTATTTAAATTATTTTTTAAATCAAATTATTATTATTTATAATTAAATATTGCACTTTAACATATTTCTTAAAGACGTCCTATATCATTTTTTAAAACTGTGGCAGTGTTGTTGCACCTTTTTATTTTGTCTAGTCCGTTCCATAAGGTCACACTACTTCGAGTAATACAGTCTCTTTTGGGTGGCACGAACACACTGTATTTCTAAATTCAAATTTCCCCTTAAATCATACCACCCTTCTCAATTTGCAAAAATGTTTTAGATGTTAATACAATGAATGGTTGTTTTTAGTGTTATAAATTATCAACAATGTTTTTAATTTAATTAAGTCTTCAAGTTTTAGGGTATATGATTTTAATATCAGTGTGTTGGTCTGTTGATCTGTAAATCCCACATTGTATACAGATCTGATGGCTTTTTTTAAAAGTCTGTATAATATTGATTTGATCTGTAATTTGTTGTGGAAATGTCTGTCAAATTTCATTAATAATACAAACTAAAATGTTCAAAATGCACATAATCTTTAGTCATTGTTTTAGAATTAGATTTGTATTTGCTTTTTTAGAAATAAGTATAACAACTTAGATTAAACTTTTTAGTGAATAATTACCACTCTATTCTCACTCTCTTTGGATCATTAAACCTTTGCAAAAGCTTAGAAAGAAGTCATAGAAAGCTCATTCTGATTCCATTTTCTGACTATATCTTTGCATGCCGTTGTGTTCTTTCAGGGTGGAGGTTCAGGCTTGTCAGCCCTATTGCCACAGCCCAAAAACATGACTATCAAGGAGAAGGACAGGCCACTGATTCCTCACACACTCACTAAACGACAAGAGCAAAAAGCATCTAAACCTGGTGCTCCTTCTTCAGGTCTGCTAGGCTCTAGTGCATCTCCCTCCGCAATCAAAGCTGCGGCCAAGTCAGCCGCCATGCAGCTCGCAAGACAAATAGCTACTGACCAAGAGGAAGAGGACATAACCCCACAGAATTACTTTTCGTTAGAAGACAACTCCCAGTCAATTTCTGCTTTTGTCTCAGGCCTAGAGCCCGAGCCCAGAGCTACACCAGATCCTCTTCAGCTTAGTACGACTGATGAACTTGGCCATTCGGATGCCCCGTTAGATTTTGGTGTAAACCCTGAGGGATCAGGTGCGTGGGGAGGGCAGTATGGTCAATATCAGGAGTCGGTAGCAGGTCCAGAGGCTTTCCCTGAGGTAAGCACACAGGCCCTATACATAAAAAACAATAGACACAAAAAATATCTACGTGTACATAGACTTTAATTAAAAATAATAAAACTTTGCTGTCCACAGGGATACTACAGTGAGCCATACTACCAAGACCCCAACCTTGAACAAGCAGAGACAGAGACTGAAGAGCCTGGGAACTCTGCTATGTTCGATGAAGAAGCAGTAAGAAGTTTGCTCTATTTTCTAAACTATATGCTAGTTGGAAGACGTGTACCATAACAGTGTATAGTTACTAATGCTTTAGGTAAGGTCAATGAACTATACTTTTCTGCATGTAGTTCATGAGGCTGCAGGGCAAAAGAAACCGGGGAAAAGAGGAGATAACGTTTCTGGAGATCAAAGGTGATGATCAGTTGAGTGGCACCCAGCAGTGGTTGACCAAGAGCATGTCGGAGGAGAAGCAAAACCGACAGTCTCACAGCAAGGTAACCTGGATATAGATTGTTGTTCTTAGTTGAAGAATAATTGGTTTTATAATCCTCTTAGTTACTGTAAATGTTGTTTTTTGTGTAAGATTTACTTTCAATCCAAACTGATAATAAAATGATTATTACAGTCCAATATTTAGTAAGAAATGGGGTCACACAATACCATGTAATAGATGTAATTATATATTTTTTTTTCTCAGAAAAGAGGAGGACAACCTACAGGACAGCAGAGGCGCAAACATCAGATAACATATCTTATTCACCAGGTAAGTTTTTCTAAAGATTGTTACAAATCTTAAATAATGTAGATAAATGTAGTGGGTTGACTGCACCACACTTTGTTGGACTAGAGTAAATGAGTTCTAGCTTCCATTTGCTACAAGTTTTGTCCTGCTTGTTTGTACAGAGCAAGACATTGTCCTAATGTTTGGTTGAGAATCATTGAGCCCTTAGGGTTAAGATGAGTTCTCTGGGTGGGGATTTATTTCTATTGTTAAAGGTTAATTTTTTTTTAGGCAAAGGAGCGCGAGTTGGAGCTGAAGAACAGCTGGGCAGAAAACAAGTTAACTCGACGGCAGACCCAGGCCAAATATGGCTTTTAAACATCATGAGGACTTTGTGAAAAACAACTGCTTCAAAGTTTAGCTCAGAGCAGGTTAGATTTCACCTCTAACCAAAGGAGTGTAAGAAATTAGATGTAGTCAGGACAATATGGTTATGTCCTGCTGCTCTCCACTTTGTATTTGTGTAGGATAGTTATATTCTTTAGTAATGAGTTTGATGGTGTTGCCATTGTACATAAAGTCCGGCCTCTGCCTTTATCCTTCCACAGGTATTTACAGCGACATAGAAATTCAATGTATTTTCTAAAATACAACATACCTTCATAAATTGTGTTTTTAAGGTACCTTTGGCAACTCAGTAGTAAAAATAATGTAAAATGTCCTGGAAAAGGGCCTAATGATTTTCCTTTTGAATGTGTATTCTCTCTTCAGTAAAGTTTTAACTTCTCTTTCTCTGGCATAATTGATTATCTGGCAATTCAAATAAAATGCATGTATTGGGCAGCTGTTAACATATTACCCATCCATATTTTGGAAACTAGACATTTCTAAATAAGGAGTCATTGTTCATAAGGTGTCTGTTTTTATTTCTAAATGCTATAAATAAAATTGCCAGGGAATCAAATTTGCTTCATTAGCTAATTTTGAAGTACTTATTCAATTTCAAACTCTCCACAGCATGTAACAAGTTAGTAATTAGTAGGTAGTGACCATTTCATTCCCATACACGCCATTACTTTTTAAAGAGTAGTAGATTGCCTTTCACTTTAAGATGAAAAGGTAATCAGACCATCATCCAAACTCATGTTTTTCATGTTTTATTTTGACTGTATATAAACCTAGTGCTTAACACCTAACAGAAACCCTTGATAGAGATACATGGCACTATAAGTTTATAAGAAACACATTTAAGCAAATACTTGTGTAAAAAATAAAAATCTTTGGGAACCATTGTTTCAGTTTAGAGTTGTTACATGTTTTTAGTTACACTGACATCCATTTGCATGATGTGTATTACAAGTCAAATCGGTAGTAATTCTCTACGCAAAGTCCCTCATTCTTTCTTCAGACTGTCACTTGATGGCGCTGTTGTGGCTTCAGAGGCTTTCGATTGGGGTTGAAGCTTCACTTACAGAGTCTTTATCTGAATCCAACGCGACTGCCTTTACATCAGCTTCGTCCTCCTTTTCTGTTTCTGTGTCATTTTCCTGCTGCTGTCTCTGGGCTTTTAGCTGCTTCTGATAAGAAAGGTCTTCATATGGCACTATGGCCATAGGAACACGAACTGTGTCAATACCGTTAACCTATACAAAAATACATTTTAAAAAGAGATTACTGATAGTGTCCAGTCTTTTAAGTCTTTTTAAGTGTGGTTAGGGTTAGGAAAAGGCACTGTGTATCTCACCGTTACTTCACACCAGTAGTCACCCAGTTCTTTGATTGGTTCTTGTTGGAGTTTCAGTGCATGAGGTGGCACAACAAGTCCGAACTAAAACAGTTTTTACATTTAGTTTACATTAGTGGAAACATGTTGAGGACAGAGAATTTTTTTAATAATACCAAACCAAAGATGGAAAAGAACTACCTTTTTAAGAAACCGTCTGCAAACCACTTCTTTTGTGACTTGGAAATCCTCCGACAGCATTTGGTTTATGTTCAACTTTGTGTTTTTAAGAAAATCCACTGTCTGTGAAATACCACGTCTGTTAGTTGCATTTTGATGAACATGGCTCAGCAGAGCAACTGTACTCTTAACTTATACCACACACAGTCTTACCATTTGTCCTGTACGTGTTTGTAATCTTTCCTCTGACTTTCCCTCTCGCAGCAGCTGTGAGAAAAACAGGACATTCAGTATCAGGAGGTTGCTATACAAAATACTGTTGAAGACAATTTTTAAAACACACTCTTATCTCCTCGGCAAACATCTGTTTGTTCTCTGGTGATGGATACACAGCAAGACCCTGGGATAGCAGCTTGTTACGGCCAACTGACTTTCTCACTAAGACAGTATCTCCTCGTCCACCAAGCTCTGAAACAAAAGAAAATTATTGCAGGTAAATTGCCAATAAAGAGTCTTATCATATTCCCATGCAACATGGAAACTCACTGGGCACGGTTTGGGTCAAGATGAGCTCCATCTTTTCTGTAGGAAGGTGTTTGGTGTCCTCCACCAGTTTGTAGATTCTGTGTCTTCGAGGGTGTAGCCTCGGTGGGCTTCCTACTTTCGACAAGGGCACCTGCCACCAGCGCTCAACCACCACCGTGTGCTTTGAGGAGAGTAACTGTTTTTAATTATTTTATTTAACTATCCATTAAACCTACTTCTACCGCTTATTACCGGTATGCCACTTAAAACACAAACTAAGTAATCACAACTGAAGGCACTGTGTTGTGTAGAAAAAACATCTACAAAACAGACACATATATAGATAGATATATACGTATGCAACCATTGTATATATCCTGCACTTGCTGCTATTGCACTTCTGGTTAGACCTAAACTGCATTTCGTTGCCTTGATGAGTATTAAGTGTTTATTATCATGTTTCAGCTAACATAAATGTAGTTAATAAAATATACTTTTAACTTTTAAATCTAGAGGGCCTATAATATACCTATATACGTAGACATTTAACGTTTGTCTACTTTATTTGCCAAAACTGACCAGAGTCTGTGGGACTGACCTGTGCAGGAGTGAGGGACAGGCTCCTGACAGCAGCCGGTTGCAGCCTGAGCGCCTCCTGAAGGACGCGGCGGCCCGAGGACCACATGTTCATTCAGCACCTGGCCGATCTGATTTTAAAACTATAACTGTAATACTTAGACAAATATACCTAAACAAATTACGCACACGTTATGAGTAAATTGTGTTTTCTGCTAACATGCTGCGCCGCACTGCGCTAAAGCTAAACGGGAACTGAAGGTGCTGTGACGTGAAAGACCCCTCTGACTGAAATAATGGCTGCCTACAGACCGCCTGAGAAAAAATACCCTACATGGTCTAATAATAAAAAAGAAACAAAAAAGATAAAAATAGATTATAGAAAAATATATTTAAGAAACATTGTCAACATTTACCCCCACAAAATACATAAAAACTTAAAATAACTTAAATTAAACTTAAAATATGGCCTCAAAGTTGTTTTGATGGTTACCTAACATTATAGAGAGAGACAGCAAAAATGCATATCTCTCCACCTCAACATAACCCTTCACACGTGTGTTGTAGTCAAGATATATTTAGTGTGTGTTTGTGTGTTCACAGCAAGAGCTGTTGCAACTTGCAGACAAAATCTTGGTGGTTACAAAAAATGGTTGCAAATCCCAATAAGATAGCATATTTAATGGTGTAGGCCTGTGCTGGCTTCTTTTGTATCATTGAAAGCAGTACAATCCTGTTAACAGATTATTTATAGCTGGTGATGATATGCATAAAAAAACAAAATTTACAGTCAAATGTTGTGAAAAAAGTAATTAATTCCTGACATTTTGCTGTCACACATAGATCATATAGAAAAACTCAATATAAACAAGCCCATGGTTCATTATCAATACAGCATCAGTGAAGGCTGCCTCAAGATTAGCAGATTTTACTTTTTGTATTTCCTGAATCTAATCTTTCTACTGCAAATACAGAGTAGCTAATATAAGTGCAATATAACTTTAATCCTATGAGATGCAGTTACTTTCAATATAGCTGCTAAAATGGTTTGGTACAAAAAAAGGTTTTTACACATCACCAGAAATAGTTTTATAATCACTTGTTGAACCATAGAAACTGATGCGTGCTGGCAACAATCTGCGTCCTGCCCCTACAGCAGTGCAGCAAGTGCATACAAAGAAGCAGCCGCCACAGAAGAACATTAAACCTGCAGACACCCAAACCAGAGTAGTGAGAACAAAAGCAAACAGGTAGAGTGACTTTTGGCAGAAATTAGACGATTCAGATGAATAGTTAGGTGGATAGACATTGTAGACCCAGACAGTTCCTATGGAAAAAGCACAAGACGCAAAGATATGATAATGTGCACAATTCAACTACAGTAATCACATTTTTGTTGAGTGTCTAAATGAATCCCCTCACCTGCTATAAACCAACAGAAGTCAAAAAGATACAGTAAACCAACACAGACCGAGGTCACCATTAAGACACTGTTGTCCTCCCACATGCTTTTGATGTATGTCAAAGACAGAGAGAGCAGACTGACCACTCCAAGGACTATCATGTAGATGGGGATGTAGGGCTGCACAGGGCAGTGGTTCCAGTGAATAGCCCCTTAGAGAAACATTTACAACAGTGTCAATAGGAAGCAATATATATAGGAAGCAATAGTGCTTGTTCAAACATACCAAAGCCAATGGCTGCAAGTAAAGCCATCCACCAAATTATATTAACCACAGCTAAAGAAAGAGAAAGTTAAAAGATTCAGCATTATAGCAAAAAAAAGAATGAATGTTTGAGTGCAATGCAGGAATCCCACCAATTGATGAAATCACCAGAGGACTTTTAGGCCTAGCTTCTGCCTCTTGAGGAGAGTCCATGTCTAGAGAAAACACATGCAACCATAAAGTAAAGAAAAGAACCTGCAGCATTGATGTACTTTTATAAGTGTTACACCGACAGACATACCTGTTTAGCTCTTGAACTGTCTTGAACTGAGTCTTTTGTTCTTTTGGGACTTAGCCTTCACACTGTTGTGTCAGCAGGATGTTCACAAATTTAAGCCCAAACATGACAAATGTTGCAATGCAATGCTCTGAGCTTTTGAGTAAGAGGAAGTCATGATGAAATGCTTTTCTGTAATCTGATTGCATGTAAAGAAGGTCCATGATGCTCTCAACCACAAACCAAAAACACTTTATCGCCTATCTTTCTTCAACCAGACATGAAAATGAACCATTATGCAACATTGTATTGAGAAGACAGTATTATTTCATCTAGCTCATGGAGTAAAACTGCTTTAGTTTATTTAGCAATTATTTAAGTTTAGCCAAAAGATCAGAGGTGTTCTTTGTATGAATATATGCCTTGTACCATAATTGTGTATTGATGGCAAACAAAGCAAGAAAATGTTATGTGGCATGAGTGAATAATTGCCAACTAAACTAAAGCAACACAAATTTAATGTTTGCCTAGAAATGAGTACTTGTCACATGGAAGTTTTCATGTTGTTTTATTTTAAGTGTAGTTACCTGAAAGTGTTTTATTCCTCATTGTTTCAATTGTATTGTTCAAACTTGCCAAGTTTGAAATTAGATAAAAATATTTTCTTAGTTGGAAATTGATGATCGTTTTAATCATATGAGCAGCTGGAAAGTCCATACAGATGATCCCGAGGCGCCGGTTTAGGTCAGTCTTGGACTTCAGGTAGGTGTAGAGCTGTGCGTTGATGCGCTGCGCAACTGCTCTGGGGAAAGCAAACAGACCGGCCCCACTGCTAAAGGTGAGGAAGATCTGTGCTTTGTTCCCAGTCGGAGCAGCTTCGAGGTGGTTGTAGACGTTTTGCCATTTCTTCTCCAAATGCAGAAGACTTGGTACCTACAAGAAACAGCCACCTTGTTTTATAAAATTATTTCTCAATTATGATGAACAATGATTATGATGTGTACTGCCATTTATTATTATATTGGATTGTATCAAAGTTCTATTTATGCTTCCCATTGGGCAATTGTTTTGATATGCTTGATATATCGGTACAGTATATATGCCTTAAGTTACCACTATCACATGAAGAATAATATTATTGTGATTCAAGCTGATCTTAGAAAAAATTATATTGAGATTGGTCATATGCAGTTTCCTCTGAATTAATATTTTGTAACAGCAATTGTATACCTTCCAAGCATCTGCTATGTCCAGGGAGCCGTAGCGCATCCCCAGGTCTGGACCAGGAAAGTCTTGCAGGAAGACGAGTTTTCCACGAGCCTCTCCCACGGTGGGCACCAGGCGACTGTGCCACAGCAGATCCCAGTGAGCATACCGCTGGATGAAGTCCACCACTGCACCGTAGATGTCATTGGTCTCACTGAACTCCTCCCTGACACGCATCAGCACCGTCTCAGTGGAATACTCTCTTAGGAAGTCTGCCACGCCCTCCAGCACTTGGCCGAAGTGCGCCCGCTGGTAGGACACGCCGTGATAGATGGTGAGGTTTCCATTCACGTGACGCACACGGACGTCTAGGAAGCGCACGCCGGCTCGCAGCTGGGATGCTAGGCTCCATGTCTGGCACTCAGCGTAGATGCCGCCGTACAGTGCCATGGTGTTGTGAGAGCCAGGCATAGTGACTTCAGACAGCGGCTGGTCATCGGGCAGGATGGCCATCCAGGACGGGTTGAAGAACTCCGGGTTTGGTGTGTCATCATAGTCCGGGCGCTGGATGGCACTAGAACTCAAACCAGTGACTCTAAAACCAAAACAGTTTTACAGAATTTATATATTTAATAATTTTATTTATCTAACTTTTATTAAACTAGTATAGTCCCATTACTATTACAAATCTCTTATGGTTCAGTCAGTAATAAATGTTCTATGCAATTATGTATATATTTTTTTACATTTATTTTTCTAAGTTGTAATTGCCTTTAAAGATTCTTCAGTATTTTGTAATGTAGTTTTTCAGATACTTTTGAAAAGCAAATGTTTTAAACACTGTACTAGTTCAGTATCCATTCAAATGTGTTAAGTTTTTGAGAAATACTGTGATAGTAGTTTAGAAGCTTTGTCAGTGTGTTTTCACTAGCCCCATTAGCAGTCATTGAACACAACGCCTGGTGTCATTGCTTCTGTCTACTTTTACAATAAGATCTATTACAGGAAAAAATACAAATCTTATGCATTTTTTGTCATGTCCAAATGGTCATGCCAAAAAAGTATACTTACCCCAAAAGCACAACCAGCCCTAGAAACATCTTGTGTCTTTTCATTGAACCACACAGGAAGCTTTGATTCCTTTAGAGAACTACAGAAGAAATAAGCAAATTTAGTAGAAATTTAAGTCCAAATGAACTACAGCTTATATAATGAAAGAAATGTTGGAAAATAGCCAGAGTAAACGAGTCCAAGTAACAGTTTCTTTTTTGCAGCATTACCACATTATTCCCTCTGCTTCACAAGTTTAAGCATATTATATTTTGAACCCACACAGCTCTTTCAAACCAAGGTCCCAGTTGGCTATTGTTTATTGGTATGAGTAAAATAGACTCATAAAACCAAACATAAAAGCAAAAACAAGTGTATCCCGTCTAAGCAGAGGTCAACCCCAGTGCACTGCTCTACAACGTTTGAATAAAAGGCTTAACAGCAGGCATTGTTTCTGTGTAAAAGCTGCTGATGAGCTGCTCTGGCTCTGATGCCAGTTTATACCTGAACCCAGAAGCTGCTGGTCCTTGGTCCGGTTCACAATCAGCCCCAGGCCACCACAGATGGGATGAGACAAAGCGGGTGAGTGGGCTCAGAGAGAATGATAGAGGCAGTGTGTTGACCTGGGACGTTATTGTGGGAAATACCAAAATGGAGCAGCTGAGTCTGACGTGGGATTGTGTGGGATTGTGTGTGTGTGTGTGTGTGTGTGTGTTCATGTGTGTATTACAACAGGAATACCAAAAGTATGAACTTCCACACCCATTTATCTTAAATTATTATTGTACAAAGTAAAACTGCATTTACCAGCACGTCATGTTTAGACAATAAATTTGAAATATAAAAATTTGTAATAAAAAAAAAATTCTTATATTTTTTTGTTTTAAAATAAACAAAAGTTAATCTTTGAACTGTCTTTTGTAAATAGACTTAGTTAGTACTGGGTGCAACATTTTTGGTGTAGTTCCATTATTAAGTACAGCTTGTCCAGTAAAAAGACAGGAGTCTTTAGCGTGTGTCGGGGTCAGGCAGAGTGCATGGTTTCACTGCTGTGTGTGTAAATGTGTAAAACAAAAATCTGCAGATGTTTTACTTTTTTGTCCCATATCTCTATGTGGGAAGTCAAATATTTTGCAAAAACCTTGTTTGTCTTGTTGGACAATATTTGGCCAGCTGGTAATACCGACTGTATTCTCACTCACACATGTGAACATTGAAGAAATGTCTTATATTGTGCGGCCAGGGGAGGCTACCTATAGAAATAAACTGTTACAAAGAACTTATGAAGAATAATGTAAATTATTTTGTTTGAATAAACCCAGCACAGTTCATGACCTGTGTCTAAGCTCATGACTAAATGTTATTTGAATGTTGTCAACCTTGTATATCCAGATTATCCAGATTAGCCCTTTAATTATCTGGCACTTGTTTAGGATGTGCATTCTTTGACGCCTCATATATAAAACATCATGGATAGGCTCTGTGTCCACATCACCTGGAAAAGATAGAAAAATAGAAAAGGTGAATACATAAAAAAAAAAACTTGGTCACAGCTACATATATAAATGGATTTTGTCCAAACCAATGAAAAATATTAAAAAGATTATGTGTGGTTTGATCATACATTGTCAAAAGGTCAGAATTCATAAAATTCCTACAATTTTTGGAAATACATGACCAAGCCCAACAGTGACTATATATTTGTATTTAAAATATGTAGTGAAAACAATTTTTGATCTAATAAGTAAAGCAAGAGTTACACATATCTCTAGGTTAAATTAGACCATGTACCACTCACTCAGTAAAACACTTGGTGTGACCACAAGGTGGCCCCAGATAGTATTTTACCCAGATTTCAACATGATACAGGTGGTTTGTTGTTACTCCACTGGGACTAGAGCATCCTCCACACTCCGTAAACTGATTTGTGGGTGAAAGAGAAGTGTAGTCAGAGAGAAACACAAATAGGCAAAACACTGCTGTACATGGTGGCTTTAAGTGTCAGGTGTCTTCATAGGCACAAAGGACTTCATGCAATATGGAAAACATGCTGTGTGGGCTGTGTTTGTGGTGAAGCCAAGATAAGATGAAACAAAAAAAAAATGGAAGACATCCAGAGAAAGACAAAGGACAAAAGGACCATCTGTTAACCACAAAGAAAGGCACACAATTGAACTTTACACAAGACCTATTGCATGTATTTATATCACACATATGTATTTATATCTCCCCATCAGTTTGATAAACCGTAACATGGAGGATTCAAGGTTTCTGTCCGGGTTCTCCTAATACTGCTTTGAAATGCAAAATCTTGAATAACATTATTCCTGACATGCTAGTCCCTTATGAACCATCTCGGACTCTGAGAACCTCTTTGACAGGCCTTCTGCTCGTGCCCAGAGTTAGAACTAAACATGGGGAAGCAGCGTTTTAAGTTTCATGCAGCAAAAATCTGGAACAGCCTCAACTTTAACAATGTTCAAGGGGAAATTAAAAAGCTCCTCATTCAGTAAAGACAACTCAAAGTTTTTAATCTGCACTCTTTTTTTAATTATTGTATATATTTTCTTTTGTTTTTTAATCTAAATCTTGTCTGTGTGCTTTAAATTTGTCTTTTATTTCTGTAAAGCACTTTGAATTACCGAGTGTATCTATTGTGTTGTCGTTCTCAGGTATATACTACTCAAATAACTATGTTTATGTGGTGTAATATTTTATATTTTATGTTTTAAACTATGTAGACCCAGTTAGTTATTCATTTAAACATATTAATATAGAAGACAAAACCTAATGTCAGACACACACACAGGAAGGACCAGATAAAGACGCAGGTGTCTGTCATCGGAGGAGACAGAGCCAGGCGAGGAGTAGCTCAAGGCCAGACAGAAATGACATCAGGCCCAGAGCCTTGCACAATGATATCAGAAAGAGTTATTACTTTACTGATATCAAAACTGTATAAAAGCTTATGGCTACTGTTCAATCTTTAGTAGAGCTTGGGCAAAGTCTACTCGGGTCGTTTATTGTGTTGGCTGTGAACAATAAAGACTCTAATGGCATGGAATCTGGTGTTGCGTTCATAACTTATTCCATACAATAGTGACAAAGACTGAGAGGTCAGTTTTGACACTACATTTATGATTTTGGTACATAGTTTCTAAATATAGTGGATGGTAAGAAATGTGTAGGAGTTTTTACTTTTTCTACAGAAATATCTTTAATAATTTGTGTATAAGTTTTATAACATTAAAATGTAATTTTGGTGCAGCATCTTTAAAAAAAAACATTAAGGGGCACCTCAATGACTCAGCCATGCCCCACAGTGAGAGTGCCCTGGGTTTGTATCTCTGGTTGAGGAGGTTTGTTCCATATCCCCACTCTCTCCTCCCTGCATTAAACTTTTCCTTTTCATCAATAAAGCTGCTGGGATAGGCTCCAGTCACCCGCGACCCCTAACGGGACAAAGCGGTAGAAAATGAATGAATGAATGAATCTCTTTCAACTAAAAGCTAAAAAATAAAGAAGAAAAATAATTTGAAACATTGTCTGAAATTGAAGACAAATAAGATTAAAGCATACATTTTTTGTTTATTAAACGAAATTATGTTGAGTAAATGTAACTATGTATATTTTTGTTTATTCGAAAAGATAGATTCAAATCGATTATTCAAATAAATAGATAATTAGTATTGCAGCTGTTCAAATATGTACACCTAACACACCCCTTTCATTATGCGCAGGCTGGATAAAAAAGAATGACTATTATGACGAAAGACTAGTGGAATTATTAACAACTATGTGGTTCTCTTAAGGTTTATAAAGAGGCGGACATTGTAGTGTAATTTGTTTCTAGTGGTAATCTCTGAGGTATTCAGTCACTCATACTGGTTTGTAAGGTGTGAGGGCCTACAATTAAAAGACAACAATGAAAAGCATGCCCTGTCATCCACAGCCTGTTTTTATAGCCTGTGGTTGGAGAAGGAGTCTGTAGCCGCAGAGCATGTGGAAAAACAGCCCTCCTCCAATCAGAGCAGGCAGCGCAGGCAGCGGCAAATCACTTCCTTGTTTCATAGTCCTTATATGGCAATAAGGGGCTGTCCTGCTTTGACTGGGGATTAAAATGGTGGATAGGAAAGTCTGGCAGCTTCAGTAGAGAGCGCTACCGATACCTTTATCTCTGGTGAGTAAACATCTTGCTGGCACAGATTTTATAACCTTGAAGCTTGTTTGAGTTATGTGTGATAGCCTAGTGAGGTAGGTCTGATAAACTGGATCATGATTGGGCCCTTTTTGTGTGTGTGAGGCTGGGATTCAGGAAATGACAAGAACAGTGGTCTCCTAAACAAAGTAACAAGAGTTTTAAGCAACCAAAAAAGGTTTCTTTAAAATGTATTCCTCTTCAACATTATTATTCATAAGCATCTGTTTGTTTAAAGTGTTTCCTCTGTTACTACGGAGACACGCCCACTGTTGTCTCTGAGTTAATTTTCCAGAAAGACAGCATTGAAGAGGATGAATAATGTCAAAGAAATGGAATCCAGAAATGCCATTTGAATTCCTATCAGTGGTCTTACCAATTACCACTTTACAAAAAAAAAATATAGAGACCTTATAATTCAGCCATCTGACTGCGTTAATGTTGGAAGAAAGTAGGAAGTTTCTTCTTTCTTTGTCCTTTACTTATTCTCATTAAAGCCTTTTTCTAAAGCATGACCCCACACTTGTGTTGTGCTGGTAAAACAGAGTTCAAGTGGCCTTTTGTGCTTTCGCAGCAGCTGGAGATTTGTGGGCTAAGGCTATGCAACTTGACACTTAGCCTTGAGCGACGTCTTAAGCTACAATAGTGTGAGATCATCTGGAAATCTTTAGCTAGTCTTGTATAAACATGTTTGGGCAAATTAATCAGAATATACTTTGAGGGGTTTGTCAAATATGTCACTTAAAATATACAAGTGAATTAAAATGAATGAATGATTATGTTTTGGTATTGAGATTATGTTTTCTGGTGTGTCTAGGCAACATACTCACTTTAAGTGGGTGAAGACTCATAGCAGTGATGGCTGATGCAGCAAAGATAAAGAAACATGCAGCTACAGTGTTGTGCTGCGTTGAAAAGGTGTCCTCCTTTGCCTCATCAATTGATCCCATCTTTGGGGTTAGTCTCCTCTCTCGTTGGGATTGCTCGAAAAGGCCTCGTGGACGACCAGGGAAACCCTCTGGACAGCGACTTCCAAGAAATCAACTCTCAACTGGAGAGTCTTTCCAAGAAGAACCAGAAATGCCTGAAACAGATTCAAATTGATGAAATAAATGAAAACTATGGCAAGTATGAGGAGTACATCAAACATCAATATGCAGCCTTTAATGCAATGGTGGCGAGGGTGAAGAAAGACCCAGACAGAACCCAGCACCACATGGAAACCTTTGAGAAAATTTATGAGAGAGACAAGAGTGACTTAAGCCTGAACGTGTACTACAACGGCGTGATGGGAACAGGATCACTCTTTGGAAGAAATCTGCTGAAGGTTTATATGGAGCATTGTGATGGGGATCTGGAGATAATGGAGCACCGATGCTCACACATTACTCACCTGTTTCATATGGGCCTTATCACTTTGATGGCCTACACCGCTGTCACTGAAGACGACGAAGATGAAGTCAGGGAGAAGTGGGCCAAGAGGGTGGAAGATATCCAGAAGGAAATGCAGAAGGTGCTCAGTCGATGCAAAGAAAAGACGTCTTCGACATAAACATCAAGCAGTGCAAAAATGAAGTCTGTTTAGGAGAAGTACCAAAGTCTACCTTCAGCTGTGGACCAACAGAAAAGACAATCAATGTTAACATTTATTGCATGCTGTTTGTTATTCAGCACTTGAGTTGCATTTAAAAATACAGTATAATTGTAATGTTTTTTTTTTTTTTTAAGAGAGCGTTGCTGTATGTGAATAAATATATGCTGCAAGTTTAATTTGAAGATATACTTTTACTACATAAACTTGTGTAACTCCAATAAAATTGACTCCAAATGTAAATATCCTTTTTAATGAGTCTTAACATTTACTGCTTACACAGATGTGTGGTTCTGAATAGGGACATTGAATAGGCAAGAAATATTTTCCATGAGACATATCGGCGCGCCAACATGCCTAAACACACCCAAAATTAAATAGTACTGCTTTATAGGATGTGCCCACCCTCCTCCTCACACCCCCCAAAACCAGAGAAGATCTGAGGTATGAACAAGAAAAATCCAATGAAAAAAAAAAAAACTACTGGATTAAAATGTAAGCCATGTTTAAACAAGTCTAAGCCACAGGTATTTATATTATTCAGGCTAAGTATCAATGTGGTTACCGAAGTAACCATGTCAACAAAGCATACAGACTCATGTCCCCAGTGTCTAATGTACATTATAGACTTCATAATAGGGTAATATTGATTTCTAGATTTCCATTCTCATATGCAATCAGTTGTCCCTGTGGTAATATTGACAGGAGCAATATAAACTCTTGAGACTCGGGGGTCTAATCTGTCCCTTTGGAGGTTTTGCTAAAGTCTTGCTCCTTGTTGTCTAATGGGCAGCTGATAAGTTATAGATATGCCTACATTCAGTTGACTCTTATGAACCCTACTATACCCTAAAACGTTATTTATATAATGTATTTAAATAATAATGAGCCTTATTTCTGAACTGTTGCAAACTGTGCGCCTCAGCTGCGCACTGAGTCCCCCGCACCAGCAGAGTCCTCTGTTTCCAGACGGCGCAGGCGGCGATGGAAACGTAATGTGACTCCTCTGTTTGTCTCCGCGGCCCTGCCCAAAGTTAAAGGCCGCTAACTACAACAATAATACCAGCTGTTGGAGGATTAATAAAATGCGCGGAGTCATGGAGGACTCGCCGGGAGCAGAGAAAAGCCGAGTTTGTTGCGTTTGAAGAGAAGTCGTTTCGCTTTTCGGTAAGTTTCAATAAGCTAAAAACGCTGCTGTAAGTGTAGTAGCATAACGGCTACTGCTGCTGCTACTCCCACTAAAGTGAGCCGACTGAGCATGTAAATACAAGGGGCAACTTTACTGACAACGAATAATAAAGTATAGAACAGAATAACTTTAAAGGAGTTTTGTTAGAACACTTTAAGTACATTAGCGAGTTTGGTTTCCTGGGCGTGACCTTCCTCTGAACTCTCAAGCTGATGTGTGACTTATGGTACAATATAAGTAAAAGTCAGCACAGTGATTAAAAAGTACACACTGAAGCCAAACAAAATGTCTCTTATTCTTTACGTTACCAATTGTACACATTCGAAACTTTTGAGAAAGGGAAAAGGCTGCAGCTTGTTGGTTTGTATAAATATTACTCATTTATAGAGCGCCATGGACGTTGAAAATGCATCTCCAGTTTCCTGTAACGACGATATGAATTTACACCTGAATAGTTCTAAGGGCTAAAAGTAAATTTGACACTATTGATACATTTTAAGTAGGCTATCAGTCCTAAGGGAAGAATAACTATTAAAAGAAAATATATAACAGACTATATCTGGTTTACTGCCTTTGTGCAAGTGCTCATGTAGAAAGAAACAGATTGTAATAAAACTATTGTTCTAGGCAGGTAATGGATTATAAATATATGTTTTATTCTGTTATGAATGAAGTTGAATTTTTCCTTTTTTTGTTATACTAAAATATAAAGTCACTTGAGATGTTTTGTGTTATTAATAATTGTAATTAACTGTTGTATTTCTTTATGTTTTGCTGATTAGGCATGAGTCTCCACAGCATTTGGGCCTTGGGTAGAATGTTTCATCAGGACTAAAGAAAAAACAGCACAATGGGCAACGAGGACAGCCTTGAGGATGTGTTTGTTGCTGTCATTCGCCCAAAAAGTCAAGTAAGCCTGAACTCAAAGGAGTACAGAGCCAAAGCATATGAGGTACGTGCGGAGGAACATAAAAGCTACCACAGGAGATATTCTTCCTCCACATGTGTATCTGTTTTTCTCTGAGTTTTTATTTATTGTTCTGTGAAGATTCTGCTGATTGAAGCACCTTTGGAGGGAAAGGAGAAGAAACAAAAGAAAGTCCTTCTGGCAACTAAGATCCAAGCGGGAGGAGACAAATCCAGGTCCATTTTGGATTATGTCGACGAATCTGTCAAATCGATGGCCAACAGTCAAGGCTTTGTAGGTGAGTGAAAATACAGGAAACATCTTGAACAGTTGGTTTAATCAGTGGAGTAATGCTGATCTTATGACCCTTACTGACAATTTCAACGTTGGTCAATTTATAAGTGAGATAGTTTAGGGGGGGCTCATAATTTTCATTGATTTATTTACCAGACACTGACAATTCAGTTATTGTCTCAGAAATGACTATACTATGTTAAAAAAGGACTGACTAAAGATTAACTGAAGAATTGAGTTGATGTGATTTGCTCAGTAGATGATAAATCTTTGAGAATTGCTGTATGTATCCAGGAGTCGGGATTGGATTTGGTAAAACTTAACATGTTTTTTGGTTGCAGGAAAAAGAGTGGTGCACATGAAGAAATTCTTCCTTGATGGAGACAACGAAGGACGAGAGGCTTCATTATTTGTTGTGCCAGCCAGTGTTAAAGGTAACGTAGAAAACACAATGAACCAAAACATCTATTAACAGTGTACAATTTCTGTAACTGATGTGTCACTTTGAACAGACAACAGCAAACCTGTTTACAACGCTGGGAGCCCCAACTTCTACTGCTTCCAGGACATTATGCGAGTCTGTAGTGAAACCAGCGCTCACTTTAGTTCAATAACCTCCAAGATGCTCCTCACCTTAGACAAGTACTATATACACGACTTAGACTTTCTGCTCGGAAGTCTCGCAACTCTCTAATTTTCTCTTCTGAACTCTGTTAGGTGGCTTGCGGAGCAGCACACTGTACCTCACGCCATTCCTGCTTTATTTCGGCCTGCACCTGTGGAGCGGGTGAAGACCAAAGTAAACAACCCGGCTTATAGCAAGGAGGGAAAACTGAGTGATGAGGGTTTACACATGGGATACACTGCCCTGGAGATCAAGAGCAAGATGATGTCTCTGGAAAAGGCTGATATGTGCATCCTAAACCCACTGTATGGCTCAGATCTGCAGTACACCAACAGGGTGAGGGTCTGTTCATACAGTTATTAAAAAAGTATGTGAAAATTAGATTAGCCCACTGTTTCCCAAATAAGGGGTCGGGACCATAAAGTGGGTTGCGGGGAATTTTATTTGAGTCGCCAAACATTAAAACAAAAATTGTAGTAATTTCCAAACTTTGGAAAAAATATTTGTAAAAGTCATTGTGTATTTAATGTAGTTAGATTTGAATATGTTTTAAATGGATTTATAAATTGATCAGAAATAATACTATGCAAATAATAATTGAAAGGAACTATACTGTATCAAAAAACCTTTAAATCAACTATATGGAATTTAGAAAACCAAGAGAAAAAGACAAAATAAAACAAAAACAAACGGTAATTGGGTAATTTTTTTTTTTTGAAAAAAAAAAAAGGTTTGGGGAAACACTGGCTTAAATGTAACTTTATTCTAAAAGCTTACAATTAAATAAAATCTAGACTCTCTTATGGTTTATTATATGGTTTATAGTGGAGAAACTTCTCATAGGGTTTAACGCAAAAACAGCTTGATGCCTCATGTTGTAGTTCTCTTTCTGTTTGTTTGCAGGTGGACAAAGTTATAATCAACCCATACTTCGGGCTTGGAGCACCAGATTACTCCAAGATCCAGATTCCCAAGAGAGAGAAGTGGCCGCCCAACTGTGTGTCTGAAGACAAGTGAGTCATTACAGATCATTATGTAAGCTGTAGTAACCATGAACAAAAAAATGATGCCCTACATTGTCTCTGTAGAGAACGGCAGTGGGTGGATGACTTCCCCCTGCACCGAAGTGCCTGTGAAGGGGACACAACCCTGCTCTCTAAGCTTTTGGACAGGGGCTTGTCAGTCAAGCAGCTGGACAGTGACCATTGGGCGCCCATTCACTATGCATGCTGGTCAGTCCATTGTGGAGTTTAAAATATTACTTTTGTTTATTGTTATTGTACACAAGGCAGTCTTGGTCTTGAGATCGGTCTTAAGACCACTTTTAAAAGTCCCAGTCTCAACTAATTTTTACTCATTCTTGCCTAGACCGGTCGAGACAACTGGTTTATTTGTCCACATATTTCTTGAAGACATATATTATTTTATCTTATCTTTTATTTTTAAATATCCTTTAGTCTCTTCTTCACCAAAATCTAACTCCCATGTGTCTAAGACTGGGCTTGTACTTTAACACTTTCCTGATATCTCTTCCAACATATATTACCCTTGGTCTTGGTCCCTCAAAATCTTGACTTGGTCTCCCTACACTCTGGTCTTAGTCTTAGTCTTGACTTGTCTGGCCATGATTGCAACACTAATGTGTCTTAGTGGTAAGAGCAGTTTTTGTGTAACTGTTTCAGGCATGGCAAAGTTGAAGCGACCAAGCTTTTGCTGGAAAAAGGCAACTGTAATCCAAATCTGTTAAATGGCCAGCTTAGCTCCCCTCTGCACTTCGCTGCTAGAGGTGGCCACGCAGAAATAGTTCAGGTCCTGCTGCAGCACCCTGAGATCGACCGGGTAAGAAATGGTTGATGTGACAATTTTCTTAAATATTAGAAAACATAGATGCAACTTAACAGCATGGTGAATTAAATATCCCAATCACAGCACATAGAGGACCAGCAGAAAAAATCCCCCCTTCAAGTTTGTGAGGAGAACAAACAGAACGAATGGGAGGAAACAGTGAAGCTCCTGCAGCAAGCCAACACCAAACCAGTGAGTCTTACTTTTTGCTCAAAGCTTTAAAAAGCTCAAAGCATTTAAATCTGTTGGTCACTAGATGGTACGTTCTCTCACTTACTTTTCACTTTTCCACTGAATCTCAAACGTTTTTAATAATATAATTATGTATCCCACAGTATGAGAAGGTGCGCATCTATCGCATGGATGGCTCTTATCGGTCAGTGGAGTTAAAGCACGGCAACAACACAACAGTGCAGCAGATTATGGAGGGCATGCGTCTTTCTCATGAAACCCAACAGTACTTTACAATCTGGATCTGCTCTGAGAATCTACGTGAGTCTACCCTCCTGCTCATTTGTAAACTGTTGTGGCTAACCTGCTTTTTGATCAGCCTGTTGTTTTGTGTGTGTGCCTCAGACCTGCAGCTAAAGCCTTACCACAAGCCTCTGCAGCATCTGCGCATCTGGAGTGAGATTGTGAACGACCTGACTGTGCTCGACCCACAAAGAGAGACGCCTCAGCTCTTCCTTCGCAGAGATGTACGCCTGACCCTAGACGCAGAGAAAAAGGTAGATTACAAAATTCATTTAAGCCTAACTATAACTTAATTTGAACTCATAAAAACTCCTACTTTAACTATGTCTAGGTTGAGGATCCGTTAGCCATTCTCATCTTGTTTGATGAGGCTCGACACAGCCTTTTGAAAGGGTTTTATCCTGCTCCAGACAGCAAACTCATAACACTGGCCAGCCTCCTTCTGCAGATTATCTACGGCAACTACGAAAGCAAAAAGCACAAGCAAGGCTTCCTCAAGTAAAATATATTTTAGTTAGATAATAAGGCATTTTAAAGCACTCTTAACCTATAATATTAGAAACGTTTGAGTATGCAGAATGAACATTTCTAATCTACTCTGTTTTTGTTGAATAGTGAAGAAAACCTCAAATCGATTGTGCCAATCTCTAAAGTGAAAAGCAAAGCCTATCATTGGACCAACAGGATTCTTCATGAATACAAAGTATGTTTCATGTTTGATTATGAAAAGCTTTCTCTAAACCTTTAAATATATAAGTGTTGACATCTCTTTGGTTTCTTTGACAGGCTCTCAGCACCAGTGAAGGAGTGAGCAAAGAAATGCATCACTTACAGCGTCTCTTTCTCCAAAACTGCTGGGAAATACCAACCTATGGTGCGGCCTTTTTCACAGGTCAGGTCTACACCAAGTCCAGTGCCAGCAGCCACAAATGCATCCGGGTCTATGTCGGGGTCAACACCAAGGGCCTGCACCTGATGAATATGGAGACCAAGGTTAGTCTAGTTACAAGCTCTCGGTGTAATTTTAGGTTTGCTTTATTTAACCAAATATTTGCCTTTGTAGGTCCTTCTTATCAGTTTAGAGTATGGGACTTTCATGTGGCAGTTGGGACATGCAGACCAGTATTTTCAGATACACAATGGAGAAAACAAAATGAACTTCATAGTGCACACTAAACAGGTACAATAAAGCAACACTATGTAACACTATGAAAATGTTAAGGTGGATGGTATTCCTAAACATGAAAAGTGAAGAAAACCCTTTCTTTTAAACTGAAGTGCAACTAGTTCCAAATTATTTTCTTTATTTATTCATTTGATTAATTTTAGCAACAAATGTATATCAGATAACGTGTAAATAAATGGTTACAAAGTGCTAAAAGGTATTGGAAACCTTTAGATTCCTTTCCCGTTTCCCTCAGTATTGCTTTAACATTTAACATGACATCATGACACCAACCTAAAACTCTCTTTGTCTTTCCTTTTAGGCTGGCCTTATTGTTAAGCTCTTAATGAAACTCAGTGGACAGATTATCCCAAATGATAAAGTTTCAACAGACAAATATACATACGGTTAAAAACTGCTCCAGACTTCACAGCTGCCAAACACCAGCTCCTTTCACTGACTCTTCTTTGACTGCAATAACCTTTGGATGGAGAGAAAAGTTACACTCTCTAAAAACGCCTCATTTTGTTTATTAGGCTTGTCTTCTGCACTTTTACATTGTGCATTTTTTAAATGAGACATATATTTTTGATGCATGTAAATATGTTTATTTAATGTTTTGTTTTAATAAATTGACGTGAAAACAAACTTTCTGTATTTATGTATCTTACTGCTAGACACTGAGGTCAGCCTTTGGTAATTACACAGGCTTATCACATCTAAGAATTTCAAACTTAACACTAAACCTCGCCTTATTCTGATTTGTTATTTCCAAGATTAAGTTAGCTAACTGGTTAGCTAGGTAAATAATTTAATTTCAATTTAGCTGGCATAAAACTTTATGGTATTAGTATTCTACTGGCAAAAAAAAACAGTATTAGTCTGACTATCCTGAGCACGCATTTTGCTCTTAAACATGACTAACTGTGCTTTAATTGACCTTAAACCTGTCGATTGAGTAGTGCACTTGTCCTCGAAAGCCGATACAGTGGATATTGGTGACATCATATAAGCAGACATCGGTTCAGGAGCATTAGCCAATCACTGCAGCTGTTACTTATAGTACAAGAGGCTCTCAGCCAATCACAGATTGCTGTATGTCAGGCGGGGGCGGGATCAGTGTTGACAGGTAGATGATCGGAAGAGTTCGCACGCAGTCTGTGAAACTTTCCCAAATGTTAAGGATCAGAGCGTTTTAGGTTTTGCTCCAGGACCATGTCGATGCATTTGTATCACTTGAGCAGTAAACTGCTCGGGGACACGGTTGGAAAGATGAGTGATAATGCGACCTCTGTGGTGCTGGCAGCCTCTGTCCTTACTCTGACTCTTACATACATCACCAAGATACTGCTCAAACAGACTTCAGCCAATGATGCGGTGAGTAACTTAATACACTATATATTACATTACGCTATTGATATGACCTGTGTATCTGAAGCCTGTCAGCCTGAATAATTTATTTCGTGTTTCCTTTGCAGAAATACCCACCGTATATACCTTCTGCTCTTCCTTTTCTGGGACATGCCATTGCATTTGGGAAAAGCCCTATTGATTTTCTTGAAAATGCTTATGAAAAAGTAAGTATAAAAGGCTAGTGGACTAAATGGATGTGTTTGTGGACCTTTGATTTGGCCATTGTGATACTATATTTTCAGTATTGAAGAAATGCATCTAGACAAGCTAATTCTAAAAGAAGAAATACCCTTGTCTCCTTAGTATGGCCCAGTTTTCAGCTTTACCATGGTGGGAAAAACCTTTACGTACCTGCTGGGCAGTGAGGCAGCCACACTGATGTTCAACAGTAAGAATGAAGACCTGAACGCTGAAGATGTCTACTCCAAACTTACCACCCCAGTGTTTGGTAAAGGGGTCGCCTACGATGTGCCAAACACTGTGAGTCCAGCTCTTGTAGAAGACTTAAGTTATTGGAGATATATATTTTTAAATAAATGTATGTTGCAGCTGTTTCTGGAGCAGAAGAAATTGTTGAAGACTGGGTTGAACATTGCTCATTTTAAGGAACATGTGAAGATAATTGAGGCAGAGACCATTGAGTATTTCCAGAGATGGGGCGACAGTGGAGAAGGAAGTAAGTAACATCCTCTAGTGCTTTAATATAAAGTAGTTATTAACATTATCATTGGGATTGGCCCATAGGCATGAAAAAGATATTTGTGCCAGCCTCTAACTGAATAAATGATGTGTTTAGATCTGTTTGATGCCCTGTCTGAGCTGATCATCCTCACGGCCAGCAGCTGCCTCCATGGTAAAGAGATCCGCAGCATGTTGGACGAGAAAGTGGCACAGTTGTACGCTGACCTCGATGGAGGGTTCAGTCACGCCGCCTGGCTGCTCCCAGGCTGGCTGCCCCTGCCCAGCTTCAGGTAAAACTGCACCATGTGTTTTTATCAGGGAGACCTCAAATTAATGTTATTTTGATTACACACAATAAATAGAATAAATTTGCACATCTTAATATTTATTAGGTTTATGTGGTTGTTGTTTTAAACAGAAAAAGAGACAAAGCTCACAGAGAAATCAAGAACATCTTCTTTAAAGTGATTCAGAAACGAAAACAGTCTGAAGAGAAAGTGGACGACATCCTGCAGACTCTTATTGATGCCACATACAAGTAAACAACATTGTATTTGCCAAAATATCTTCAATAAACTGCCTATTGGGAACTTGTTTAAATCAGAACACTTTCTTTCCCTGTAGAGATGGACGACCTCTGAGTGATAATGAGATAGCAGGTATGCTGATCGGTCTCCTCTTGGCCGGTCAGCACACATCGTCCACCACCAGTGCCTGGATGGGGTTTTTCTTGGCCAGAGACAAAGCTCTTCAGAGTGGCTGCTACGCTGAGCAGAAGGCTGTGTGTGGAGAGGACCTGCCGCCTCTAAACTTTGATCAGGTTAGACTTGATTAAACTGAATAGTGCAACACGTCCTGGCTTTATAAGTGTATTAAACCACACTTACTGAAGTACTCTAAAAGCACTCTAAGTGCTCTGGGCCATATGCATTTAACAAGCTTCCCTCAAATCCATAAACTATCAAAATATATTGTAGATTTAGCTTTTTTTAGCACTTCATTTGAGATATACAGGAAACAGGAAGTTGAGAGAAAGGGCAATGACACAGATGAAATAAACTGGACCCAGATTTGAATTGAATTTAAATCTGCTGGCACATATTTTTATATATAATGGTATATATATATATATATATAGGTCATTTTATGTTGCAGCTGAAAGATTTGAGTTTGTTGGAGCGCTGTTTAAAGGAGACTCTACGACTTCGCCCTCCGATAATGACTATGATGAGGATGGCTCGCTCTCCACAGGTTTTACACTACATCTTTTTTATTCACGGTCCTTTTTTACACAACAGTTAAAAACTTTTTTTTTTTTTTTTTAAAGACTGCAGCAGGTTACACCATCCCTGTTGGCCACCAGGTCTGTGTCTCTCCAACTGTGAACCACCGTTTGCATGACTCTTGGGTAGAGCGGCTGGAGTTTGACCCTGATCGCTACCTTAATGACAACCCTGCTGCTGGAGAGAAGTTTGCTTATGTGCCGTTTGGAGCTGGTAGGAGACTCAGTGGATGAATATGACATGAACTAAACCAATCCAAAACCCTGTATTAAACCATCGACTGTGGTCTTGTTTCCAGGTCGACATCGATGCATCGGTGAGAACTTTGCCTATGTCCAAATCAAAACTATCTGGTCTACTTTACTGCGAATGTATGACTTTGATCTTGTTGATGGCTACTTCCCTACAATCAACTACACCACAATGATCCACACGCCTCACAATCCCATCATCCGATACAAAAGAAGAAAACAGTGAGGAACCTTGTAGAGATGAATGCACTTTGTTTAATTCAAAACCTGCTTGGCCTTTATCAAGTTTTTCTACTTTATCCAGCTGTACATGATGACTTTGTGTAGGGTCCAGGGCTAAAACACTAAAGCTCATTCATATTTGCATTGTGAATTTAGTAAAGAATAGACCATGTCTCAAAAAATACATGGTCAAACATTCACAAAATAATATGGTAGATGTCAGATTTTGAAGTTAATTTAAAAGTGAATTTGGTAACACTTTATATAAACTATACAATAAGCAGTGGTTAAGCATTAATAAATATTTTATAAACCATTTATAGATGCAAAAGTATAATTTGTATATTTAACTTAATGATGCTTTTTAATGTAGGAGTAATACTTTGTAAATGATGAATAATGTAGTTATCCATGTGTAGTTATTATAAAGTGTTACCATGAATTTCTACAAGCATTTGAAACACCATTTTATGTTAACAATAAACAGGTGAACTGTAAAGACATTATATTATGCTGTTGCAAATGTAGGATGTTATTAACTCCTACACATCAAGTTGCAGGATGATTTCAGTGTTTCGTAAATGATAAAGAAATGTCTTTGAGACCACTAAGCCTAGTTACTGTACTGCATTAACTGAGGCATAATGAATCACTTTTTCAATGTTTACTTTTTAAATATAGGTCTTTTTAAGTTGGACCTTGAACGTTGACCATTTGCAATGTCTCTTTTAAAACATTTCAGCTCTGACTTTCTTGTTTTGTTTGCAAATAAATATTAAAATGTACATATTGTATTCCTCTTTATTTAAGTTTTTGACAAAATACCCCAAAAAGTCATAGCTCCTAGGCTTTACAAAAATACATTCTCTACAAATGTCCTCTGTAGTCTCTCCTGCCTAAACAAAACACAGTGTAGTGAAGAATTTCCAGTAGCAGCCTCCGTGACAATAAACCCAGCCATTCTTTACATTATGCTCCACCCATACAACAAAAACATATAAATTAATCACAAGTTTTTTAAATTAGCAGTAGACATATACACGATTGTAGATCATCCACAACAAAGAGGCAGATTAAATTACAAAACAGCTGTTTTTCAAGTGCTGGCGACAAAAAGCCTGAATACAACATGTCGTACACGAATAACAAAATTGTGTTTTGGTCCACTTGGAAAAGATACAGTCCACACCAGAATGATAGAAAACAGAATAGCGCTCAGCACACAACAAGGCAACTGAGTTTCTTCAAACCAAAGTAATCTCTCAGCATCTACCTCCTCAATCCAAAGTGCAATTGAGAATATGAAGAAGCACCTGGGGGAAACAGAAAAGCTGGTCAATACATTTTGAATTTTTAATGTTTGTGTATGTATGAAGAGTAATTTATATGTTCTGATAAATCTGATAAAAAGTAAATGGTAGTTGCGTAGAAATGTCAAAATAATGAAAGCCTGTGCTATGCTGAATTTATATTGCCATTTACTGTAGTTCAATGCATTACCTGATGTAACACTTCCCAGTCTTCTCTGCAGGGCTTCCAGTCTGGAGATGTAGTCAGTGAGCGCTCGGTCTGGGTCGTAGTTTTGGAGATGAGAACAGGTGAGAGCTCCATGGTCTCCGACCAAATTAAACCTTTAAAAACAAGTGTTGGCATGATCAACAAGTAGTAGTTGTATTTATATTATTTGTGCTCCAATAACTAACTTATAAGTGTTTAAGTAAACAGAAGAAAATTTAAATATGGTTTAGAGTTACCTGTGGTGGGTGGAGGAGATGGCTGATCTAGGAGATTCTCGCCCACTTCGTCCCCTGCTGCTCGAGACTCCTCCTCCATTTCCCCTGTCTTTGTACATTTCTATGCTGCCTGGTTGAAGATAAGGCGAGTCTCTCACATCAGTGCCTAATAAACAAACATTTAAGATAAATTTGACAAAACACTTCTGATAACCACACAGTCATTGTACAGAATAAGTTTGTACCTAATGTCTGTCCTGCACCATTTTTAGTGACTGTGCAAGATGTTGTGCTGCTCATCCCTGTCGCCTTGTGCCATCTCTTGACAAGAAAACGCATCCTGAAAACACACAAGTGATATTAAAATGTCATTACATACAAAATGATCAATTGCATTTTTACAAAATCCTTAGTGCGAGCTACTGCTGCTCACCTGGAGAGGGCGATGGAGACACGGACAGCAGAACGGAAGCGCATGAGCCCACGTCTGCGCTGGCTGAGGGACTCTAGACTGGACAAGGCTGGTCTACCACCCATCCGGGACAAAAGTGTCAGTGTGGCTTCTTCACACTCCTGGAAGCCTCCCAGCAGTAACAACAGATACTTCTTCTGATAGATCAGTGCTTTACGGAAACTTTCTGACCTTAAGTACTTTCCATACATTCTCTGGGGAAAGAGAAATGAGTAGAAACATTTAACATAGAAATTACTTTATCTGAATAATGACTGAAAGGATATCTCAAGCAATTAAAACCGGACTTGAATTTATTGTCTTTATATGTCATTAACTAACCTTTAGTGCAGCGTTGTCAGCCTCAGGTCCACTTATTTCACGCAGGGTTTCGGTCCTTATTTCAGACCTGAGCCGGGCGACTTGGCTCTGAGCCAGATGTAAAGCCTTCTCCAGACGGACTCTCTCTCGAGTCCAAGCCTCCCGCTCCTGAGAAAGCAGCAAACTGGCAGAGTCTCCCTTTGCTGTAGATCTCCTGCTGCTTGACTACACAATTAATAAAAAAACAGTAATGTTAGATATTATATACCTCATTATCTCAAAATTGCTATCTTGTATAATCTTGTCTATATTACTCTGGTTTCTTTTAATGTACTCACACTGTCCCCAGAGCCCAGTCCTGACTGCCGATAGCGTCTAAGCTCTTCTTCCAAACGCAGCATGTGGTTTCTCAGATCATTTTTCTCTTCAGTCAGGCGGCTGACGAAACCTGTCAACTCGGCGTTCTGCCTCAGCAGCCGCTCTGTGAGGGTGTTGGACGAGCTGGACGAGCCTCCTGCCAGCAGGGAAGGACTCTGAGAGGAAACACGCAACATGTGTGGTCAAACATGGAGCTCAACAGATGTCAGTCATGAGGAATAAAAACAAACATGATGCAAACAGACAGAATAATTGTGACAAAATGATGCAAGAAGTGAATAAGTAATACAACAATAACTGACCTCAGGGTGGGAGGGTAGACCTGGGGACTGCTTGAGCATCGAAATGATCTCATCAATGTTGGACTGAACCCAGGACAGCTCTTCAGTGTTGACCTCAGACGTGAGCCTGGACAGAAAATTTAAATCAAAGTAAATTGTTATTTTGATTAATTATTACAAGAATAAAATTAACACAAGTTCGGTCTTATTATGCTCTGTACCTTCCAGTTGCCTTGTTAGCCATGTTTTGGACCTTAGAAGAAACGAGGTGGAGTTTCCCCAGTATGTTATCGAGTGTGCGCCAGGGTCCTTGGTGTAATCCAATGCTGTGACCTGATACAGTGAGGTCCAGATGTGGTGATGTGCTGGAGCTCTTTTGCTGTAACACCCAGTCTTTAATGCGGTCTGAAGTCTCACTCTGCCACATGGTCTGTCAAATACAATATAAATTCACTCTGATTCATAAAGTGTGCAATGTTGTTTCATTTATAACATGTTTAATTATTTGTCATATGATGAATATATGACTAATACATATGGTCACTAATGCTGTATTTGTCCCTTTCAGGTGATGTATAACAAAGGGCAAGAGCTATTAATTTTTCCAAACATGGGAGATGTTGCTATATAGTAACAAGAAGTGGTCGAATACAGCCATGAAAATGGGAATAACAAATACACTCTGGAAAGATAAGGTTTTATATGTTTTTTCAATTGAGGGTTTAAAAAAAAGAAAAGAAGGCTGCAGACAACGGATGTTTGACGCTTGGTAACAGTCTGGTACTTACGCCCTCAGCATGCAGAGGTCCACTTCGTTGCCCATCTACTTTGTCCTCTCCTACTTGTCCCAGTCTCTTCTCCAGTCTGTCCCGCTGCTCCTCCAGATGTTTACTCTTCTGCACTTCTCGCTCCAGCTGCTCCTGGGTCTGTGTCATCCTCACTCTGAGAGCCTGAGCATCCAGCAGAGCATCCTGATCTCGTCTTGACCTCTGATTCACCAACATCAGCTCTTCCTCTTTTCGTACAGCCTCGAGTTTCTGGGCCTCGACCTGACTGAGGAGATGCACCACCTATAAATCGGAAAGTAGATATTAAATAAAGTGTCCAAAAAAAAAAAAAAAAAAAAAAAAAAATTATATATATATACATACATATATATATATATATATATATATATATATATATATATATATATATATAT
Source organism: Perccottus glenii (assembly GCA_024416835.2). Taxonomy (NCBI): domain Eukaryota; kingdom Metazoa; phylum Chordata; class Actinopteri; order Gobiiformes; family Odontobutidae; genus Perccottus; species Perccottus glenii. Next base: position 9,922,731 of record CM044562.2, read on the forward strand.
ATATATATACATACATATATATATACACACACACACACACACACACACACACACACACACACACACACATATAATATATATACACACTATATATACGTATATACTTCTAATTGGCTGGACAGTTTCAGAATGCTTAACTTAAACTCTTCTTTATCAGAAAACATCAAAAAGAAGGGGGTGACTGAAATATTATCCATTAAAACCACAAACCTGTGCGTGTTTGTCATCAAGCTCCCGCTGCAATCTTTCCAGCAGTTTTCCGTCCTCCTCTGTCCCACCTCTGTCCCCCTCTCCTCTCTCTGCTGTAGTGGGACCACTGTCTGAAGAGCCGCCCCTACGCAGCTCCCTCTCCCGGACCAGGGCAGAGCTCATCTCTTGTGCCTTGGCTCGCTCCGTGTCCAGTTGGACCTGAAGCTCCTGGAGGCGTCTTTGGAGGCTGAGGCGCTCCTGTTCCGACTGCTGCGACAGCTGGAAGGAGGCCTGACGTTCTTGCTCCAGCTCAGAGGTCAATCGAGTAACAAAGCTCTTCTGCTCTTCCAAACTGAACTGTAGATCCTTTTAGGAAAAACAATTTTGTCAATGAATTTGTTAGTGTTATTTCACATTAATTATACATATAGAAAAGAATAAATGTATGTACTGTGTAGACATTATCTTGGTAATTACCCCTAAGTAGCAAACATTATTTTTAAAGCGATTAAACATTTATAATTATGCTGTTCATTAGGGTGAGAGACAAAATGGACACAGAACAAATGTTACCTCTAGTTCCTCTTTTTGACTCTCCTCGCTTCTCCCAGTTTGGCACCGCTCCTTCTCCACGGCCCATTGGAGATCTCTGCTCATCTTCCTCTCCTCTCTCAGCTGGTCGCTAAGTGCATGGACCTCAGCAGCTTTCTGTGATACTTCCACTCTGTTGACAAAGTAAACAGACTAAAAAGGATGCACACACTTTGCTTTTTCCCATAGAACCACAGTTTTGTAATGTTGTGGCTAACCTCAGAGCATCTAACTCTTTAAGGTGTTTATGCTGAGCTTTAAGTGTGGTTTCCAGCTCCAGTTTGGTTTGGGACAATTCACTCTTTAGCTCTTCCACCAGCACCCTGTCGCCTCCCGCCTCTGTGTGCTCCTTCATAGTGAACTCAGAACCCAGTAAGATAGCAGAGTCAGCACCTAAACAGTAACAAACAAAACATGTATATTTTTGCACTGGGAATGATACGTACAAACAAAAAACTGTTTTAAGGAAAGTCCAGACCAGTCCAATCCAGTCCAATTGTCATTGACTTCTTTACCTTGATGGAACCTCTCCATTTGGCTTTGCAATTGATGGATTTCAGAGATGAGACTTGATCGGTCTGCACTACAGAGTGAATTTAGTGCTTCTCTGTGCTGAACATCCTAGATCAGATCAAACAAAAAACTGTTACCATCTCAAGTAAAGGCCAGCACCTTGGACCATCCCCTGCTTTTGGCTTTTGGACAACAGAGGCCGGCCAGTCAATGTCTGAGATTAGTGAGCTGCAGGACAGAACACCACAAGAACTCCTTTTTCCCAACTGAAATAGGACTCTGCAATTAATCAGTCAATGGCAGAAGAAGTCTGAATCAACTAATTTGAAGAGACCTAACAACTGAATTTTCCCTTGGGGATTAAAAAGTTGAATTGAAGGTAAATTAACAAATCTAAATTGCTCATTGTTAATGAATGTAAGTGTCAGTAGTTATCTGTTTTAACTGGTGATTATTTAAATGGAAGATGGATTAATGGTAAATCTAAAAATGGATTTTTGCCAAGATACAATAAATTTAACAGACCTGCTCAGCCAGTCTTTGCTCCAGCTGATTGAGGTGGATGATGGCATCACTGGTGTCCAGCAGATCCAGTTGACTGTATAAAGTGTTTCTCAGCACACTTCGCTCATTCAGGAAAACCTGCTGCACAGCATCCAGCAGCTCTCCACGCCAGTCCACACTGCCTGATGTCTAGATTAGTCAAACATACAAACAAACATGAGTACCAGAAAGGAAAACAACAAAAGCATACATCCAAGTGATGTTCAAACTATACCTGTGATTCCCTGTGTGTCTGCATTTGGGTAATTAGACCTTTTAGTGACTCCACTGTGGACAGCAGGGCGTCTCGTTCCTTTAGCCAGAGCTGGATATTGAACTGACCGCTCGGTTCACCTTCAGAGAGTGGGAGCTCTGACAGGGAAAGTACCTGCATACCCTCCTGGTGCACCTCACGGAGCAACGTCTGAAAAGAAAACATTCAGTGTGAACAACTGCTTTTATTTGGTGAATTGAAACATTACAGTGTTTTTGTCAACTGGTGCTGTACCTTGATCCGATCTGGTAGTGAGTCGTCCGTCTCTCTCCTTGCACCTTCTGGAGTTGTCCTAAATTCGTGTTGAATATTTGGGAGGTCATATCCTGTCCGCTGACTGTAGTCAGAACTGCTATCTGCAATTTATCGCAAATAAAATGAAATGTGCTTTATTACTCATTAAGATGTATACATTTCTTTCAGGTTGTATAATTAACAAATAATAAGACATCTCTCAACTGTGATGCTGGACGCTCTTGTCTCAATGGAGGGACCTGGGAAAGAGGGAAAAAAAATACCATTTTAAATTTACATTTACATTTATTCATTTAGCTGACGCTTTTATCCAAACCAGTGTTACTGCCACTGGAGGCAAGGTGGGTTAAGCATCTTGCCCAAGGACACAACGACAGTATGAACTGTGGGGAGAGCGGTAATCAAACCACCTTCTGGTTGAAAGACGACCGCTCTACCCACTAAGCTACTGCCGCCCCTACTTTAAAAGACAGTTCAGTCTTATCAAAAGTATAAACGGGCTATATCCAACCTGAGGATACCGGGATGAAAATGCAAAAAAAAAAAAAAAGAATGACCATATAGTAAAGCAGTATAAATTATATTATTCGGGTCTTGTAAATGTACCTCATTTGAGCGTAGCTTTTCAATGACAGCTTTGAGCGCCTTGCATTGGTCCTCCAGGGCCTGTGTGTCCCTGCGGAGAGTCTCACTCTCTGAAATGTGCCGTGACTCCATGTCAAGGATTTCTGCCGCATGAAGTTCCTGCATCTGTTCGATCTTCTCTTGAAACTTCACAATCACCTCCTCCACCTCATCTTTTGTGGCAGACTCACTGACTGTACTGAGCTCTGAGATTTGGAGAGCTTCAGTCTGCGTAAACGAATGTATGACCGTAACACTAGGCTGTTCAGTGCTGCCGTTTGACCGAGGGCTATGAGAGTTGTTGGAAGAATGGCTGGAAGCAGAGTTTTTCCTCGAGAGGGTTGGTTTATCTTTGGCACTACTGCCTTTAAGAGCAGGCTGCTTTCCCCCTTTCTTTTGGGCTGTGTGACAGAGGAGGATGAGGAGGAAGGCTGAGGAGATGGAGACGGTGAAGGTGGAGAAGAGTCTGATGTTTTAACTAAAGCTGAGCGTGCTTCCTGTAACTCCTGTTTGAGATTTGAAATGGATAGCTCACGGACACGGAGTTCATCAAGTAGCTTTTCATTTTGTTGTTTGTAGCCGTTTAGTTCTTCTTTGGTGTTTTCCATGTTCTTCCGGACTTCCTGGAGCTGCTCTTTCAGTTCACAAATAGAAACCTCACTCTGCTGAAGGTAGTTCTGAAGTTTGTCATTGCACTGCTTGAAGCTGTTGAGTTCTTCTTTGGTGGAAGTGGCATCTTTTTTCACCTCCTCAAGTTTCTGAAGGATCTCTGCAACACTGTCCCTGTCTTTATCTGCTTTAACCTGACACAAAAGAGAAACAGAAAATCCAGTTTTAGCGACACAAAAGCATTAGACCCTAAAAAATGAGTTTATACTTACTTGGTAAAGTTCTCCTTTGAGTTGAGCTATAGTCATTTCCCGCTCCTTTAAAAGTAATCAAGCAAATTACACATAGTTAAATCATTTGTTCATAACTTTAGCATATCAGTTTCCTTGTTTTTATATATACACACACTAAACACAATAGTAATTAATTTAATTTGAAAAAGCAGGCTGTGTACCTGCAGCAGCTCTTGTAACTTCTCCAAACTCTCTTTGCAGTTGCTCAGCTCTTCTTTGGCAGCAGCTGCCTCACTTTGAGCATCTTCAAGTTTCTGCTGAAGCTCTGAGACCCTGGCTTCTTCACTACCACTAGAAGATGCCTGAAGAAAATAAGATCACAATGTTTGTCATAAAGGCCAAAACAGTTTTTAGAACAAATTATTAAATTGTGGATTGTACCATTTGAATTTCCTCCTTGAGTCTCTCTATTGCTAAAGTTTTTCCTGAAACAAGAACAACCTTGTTAACCTCAAAAATGTAACTATGTGAGATTAGGAGTAAAAAGCTTGACATACAGTGAGCTCGTCCTGGAGCCGACAGCTGCTCTCCTTGTAGCTGCTGAGCTGTTCTTTGGTGAACAATGCCTCATCTCTGACGTCCTGCAACTCCTGAAGCAGCTCAGACACAGCGGGTTGGTCAACAGTGGAAGGAATCTGCAAAAAGTTAGTGAAATAATCAAAACTAATGGCTCCAAAAATGGTTAAACTGACACAAAAATCATTAAACAAACATTCACAGATAGATACACACAGAAGCAACACAACAGTCAACATAAATACCAACTCACATTTTTTATTTTTCAGGCCTACCTCTGAAGAAGGTGCTGTTCTCTGGGACGTCCTGGACTTCATTTGAATAAGCAGGTCCATGAGGACAGCCAGCCTCCGCTCATACTCCAGCACATCCTCCTCCGAACTGGACAGCAGCTGCTGTTGGAGCTCCTGGTCTTTCTGCATCCCACTCAGACCCACCTCCAACTCTCGCAGCTTCTGTGTTAGTTGGACCACTTTCCCTGTGGGGCCTCCTCTCGCAGGACCAAGTCCACTGAGGTCTATTTGTGGGATATTAAAGCCACCAAAGTCATAGACATTGGACTCTTGTTTGGACTGTGGAGAGTGCTGCTGTTGGAAAGCCTCCAGAGTGGCTTGGCTGACAAGCGCCGCTGCAACTTTTTCTCTTAGACCTTCCTCCAGATCAAAAACCCTCTCTTGGAGATTGTGTGCATAGTTTTGTGTTTGTTCCACAAGGAGGCGACAACGCTTCAGCTCACCTTCTCTTTCAACAAGTAAATCCTCAAGTTCCTGAATGCGGACGTCCAACTCTTCAACTCTGGAGGTGGCGCTCTGCTCTAGTGCTTGTACCTGGGCCTGCATTACCACAAGAGCTGCTGTTTTCTCCCTGAGAGCCTCTTCCAGTTCATCCTCTGAGTTGTCTGCCTTTTCAGTTTCAGCTAAAGCTTCTGCGCTCTCTTTTAACCTCAGATATGTATCTAAAAGCATACCATGTTCTGCTTTAAGGGTATAAAGCTCTTTGGTGGCAGAGTCCATTTTTTGCTTCATTTCATCGTATTCCTCCTTCATGGGTCTCTCTGATGATGAGCATTTGTCCTCCTCATATTCTTCTGAAGTTTGTTTCTGTTCAATGTTGGCCAGTTCCTGCTGAAGTTTGTCTATGACTGCGTTGAGCTGCTCCAGCTCCTCCTCGTGATTCCGCTTCAGACGGTCCTGTTCACTCCGCAAACACTCAACCTGGGACTCCAAGTCTTTCACCACCTCATCCCTCTCATCCATTTCCTAAAGAGAAACACAGAAGCATTAACACCATAAACAGATTCAGGAGGCATTGAGACCATGGCTGTCCAAATACACCTCTGAGTCCATGCTTTACCAAAAATATTATGGTAGCCAAAATAAATTATATTAAACATTTTCTTTTCTTTTATACTTACATTTCTTCTTGTTAAAGCATATGGACTCAGAGGTTAATGTATGCCACCTCATATAAGCAAATGGTTGCTGTAAATGTACTTACCACAACAAATAAAAAAATAATTTTTAATAGTTCAAAATAATTATGGCGCAAGCAAAAAATGGAAGCAAACTCAAAGACACACACCATGTTGCACTACCACAAAGCTATGCGTATTCGAAATAGGCTTCATGTATTTCGGATACGCATAATGGGTTACCTTGTTATCAGAGGCAGCTTCCATGTGTTGGAGCTTAGAGATCTGTTCATTAAGAAGTGCTATTTCCCTGTCCTTCTCCTCCATCACCTTTAAAAGTCAGAGATTATAATGTAATGCCTATTGATAAACAAGTAGGACAGCCTCTCCAAAAGTATAGTCAGACCTGGGGCACACTTTTGATTCTCCAGTAAAAAAATAAAATAAAAAAAGGCACTAAGGCAGTGCTTAATGAGCAAAAAAATCTAATTTTGCAAAGAAAATATAAAATATTAGAAGGTAAAATATTTTATTAAATGAAGATGTAAAATGCTAATTCAGTAGCTCAAAAAAGCAGGCTGTCAATTGCTCAATAACAAAATATTACATAGTAGAACACCATTAAAACAAAATCAAAAAGATTAACCATCCTTAAACAAAATATGTGAGCAATGCAGACCAAACATGATTTTTTGTCTTTGTTTGTTTTAATGTTTTTTACCTGAAGCAGACTCTCCCTTGTCTCGAGGTATTGCTGCTGGCTGTCGATCTCTTTTCTCTGGATCTCTAGCTGCATTTGGAACTGCTGTACCTCTTCACTTTTGTTCTCTAGCTCTCTCTGAACTGCTCCAGCTGCTCTTCAAGGTTACAGATCTAACAGAGCAAGAGGTCAATTTAATTAACCATATGTATTCTGCACATTATCTATTTGAGCCACATACAAATATTTACGATGAAACACATGTACTACATATGTTAAAATACATTTGCAAGTACATACACATTTTAACTCGAATAAACCCACAAAGTCAACAGCACACCTACCTCCTTCTCTTTTCTCTCCAAAGCCTCTCTTTCCGTTTGCAGCTGAGCTTCCAGACTTGAGTGCCTGGCCTCTGTGATGGATGCATGGTGCTTCTTTTGTTCAACCTGCCACACACAAACACATGTGAACACAGAAACTATGGCTTACTGAGTCAGCAGTTATTCATAGGTTTGAAAGAGATGCATTAATCTAATGAAAGTCTATGTATATTTTAAAAGTAAAACACACCCTGTGCCTATTAGTAGCACATACTTGATCTGCAGAGCTCTTGAAACAGCTCAGAGCGGACACTGGGGGGCAATGTTAACAATTGCTAACAGCGGCTCAGTGTCCTCAGCGATACAAACTGCCGGGTGGCTTGAGCACACCCACACATTGTTCTCGCTCTTGCCACGTCGTCTCCCTTCTCTGTGCTCTTCTGTCTGTCACCTCATTTACATTCATCAACACAGCTTGCTCTGTTGCTATTGTTCAGTTTGTCTCTGCCTCAGCCTCCAGCGGCTCTCCATCTCAGCGTTTCCTTGACACCCCTCCCCTCACTCACCTCCAGGGACTCAGCGCTGGCCAGCAGGGCCTGCTCCAGCTCGCGGATGCGGCTCTCCAGTTTGTCAATCTCTTCGTCGCGCTCCCCCAACTCACGGCGCAGCTCCTCTGAGCTGAGCAGCAACTCACTGCACCAGTCCGCCTTCTCCTTCAGCTGGGAGGTCAGCTGCTCCACCTGAGTGAGTGAGGCGGAGAAGAAACAAGAGGCGCTTTAATGAGATTTGCTCACAACACAGCAAGCTACAGCAGAGCTGGTACAAGTGCAGCTAGCCGAGAGGTCAGCTGATCCACCTGAGAAAGGAGGGGTGCAGGGACAGAGAGGAGAGAGGACTCATTCGGGGGGCTACAAACTACAGAGCGCTACAAGACTACAGCTGGAAGGACACAGATCCACCTGTGAGAGCTTCAGATGACACTGAGAATGACATTGGAAGATGAAAAATCTGTGGTTGTGGTTTCTATGAATGGCAAATGGATGCTACACTCTATCTTTAATATAAAACATTTGGATTGTCTTGTGCCTTTAAAGCAATAGGAAAAGAGGTAAAATTATAGCAAGAAAATGTTTTAAAGGATGAGGGCATTTATACAGTGACATTAAAACATTGAAACAGTGATGAAACACAAGGAGATTGAGAGGTTGGTGGCTCATTATTCAGCAAAGCACAGGGATGGTGGGATAACTAATTGCACTACATGTTTTCAGGAGAAGAGTTTGCTCTATACATAGCTAGAAGCAATACCTTTCGAGTTACTCCATCCACCTGCAATGGCCACAGGAGAAAGAGGCAAAGCGGGTGCGAGGATGGATAGTTTAAGGGCACAAGGGTAGAAGCAGAGGTAGAGAAAGAACTTAGTGATAGAAAGGTAGCAGCAATTTACACTGCTCATGGACTGGAAATTCTAGTAAGTTTCACTAAACTGAATACTGATCAGCAATGCAAACAAAGACTAATCTAATACTCTCAGCTCTTCCACTCATCAAAGTAGTAAATAATCTTGTCAAATAAGGTTTCCATTAGTGTCACTGAAGATAATACCCCAGAGCAGCTTATTTTCTAAAGCTGATTGTGCTGGTTTACATTGCCCCAAAGAGAATTAATTTAATGTTTAATGATATGAAAAGGTGACGCAACAACTGAGCGAGATAATGCTTTACCAGCTAATTGGGTTAAAGTGCACAAGGATAGAAAAGTGATCGGTTTGAGGGCATCACATCTGCTGGAAAACCATGACAACAGCACAATTCATTAACAACCAAACTATCATTTGAAAGTACAAACATGAGATATGGAAAATAAATGTATACAAAGCCGTGGACAATGAGGAAGTACAATGTGAGGCGTGACTTTACAGCTGTAGTGCAGAAAAGCATTAAATCAGCTTTCATTGATTTTCCTTCAGACTGACAATATTATAGCTTCAACAAACCTAGTGCAGTATCACAGCATTTGTTTGCAGCAAAAACAGCTGACAAACATTTCACCTTGAGCTCATCACATAATCATCACCTTAAAATTCATATTTTTAACTTCCCAATCTGTAAAATAGTAGTCGTAGTAGTATTTTGGTTAAAACTACAAGACACTACAGACTATTATCTAAGAGCACCATATTATTAAAGCATTACCGTTCTGTGTAGCTGATGATTATGGGAACACTCTCCCTTACATAACTTACAAAAGCAACAATCCTGCTCTCACTCTGTATCATTTTCAGGTAATCCTAGCAGCGCCATTGTTGCGCTGTGTGACTCTAGAGTATCACCTGATCACAACAGTGTTACACTCTGAGATAATAAGCGTTTCTATCTGCTTTCTCTAGTTACCTCCCGGTTTCTTTGCTCAGAGCCAGTCTGAGGCTTCTGTGAGTTCTTCATTTGATCCTCTAGTTTCTGGATCTCATGCTGGAAGAAATCCCTCTCGTGCTCTCGATCCACAGCTTGTTCCTGAGCACCAAAGCAAAGATAAACACATTTAAATAACATATAATATACATTTTAGTCATATTCTTTGGTAATAATACATCCTGGTTTGATAATTAAACAGTTAGTGAAGTTAATGAGTGACAAAGGTTTGGTCTTTGTAACATTTTTACTTTACTCCAAGTAACTTATAAAGGAAACACTGACACATTACTGCTGTTGTCCTTGTGTATTTGAGTAAGACATTCAGGCACTTTAATTGTCCCAATGCTTAATCTGATTGCATTTATGGGTCAAAAAACAAACAGCGTGTACTAAAATAAAAATTAAAATAATATGCCAATATAGATTGAGATAATACTTAGATTAATTTAATTATGCATGGTTCATGTCTAACCATTACTTGGAATTAAACTGACTATTCATCTCTGCTTAGGTTGAAGGCCACTCCACAAACTACAACAGTCTTTGAGTGTCAACGTTAACATTCGTAATGGGTTTAAGGAAAGGCATACAACTGACACGGTATTGTTTATATCTAAAGCCAATCAATTTTCAAACAAACGACTAAAAAACTACCCTCAAAATTATTATTTTTTTCAGACCAGCCTAATGATGACACTTATTAGGCAAAATCCTGTTTTTAATATTGAGAATATTTTAATATAAAACATAAAATAACCATATAATCAACAGAAAATAAAACAGAATTCAGTCAATAGCAACTCTTGGCTTCCTTCCAAAAAGAAAATAGAGCTTCCTTCCAAAAACCAATTTATTTATTATGTTAGTTTAAAGTCCAGTAGCATAAATGTAAATACACCTAAAGCTAACAATCTAACTTCCCAACTCTACTTCATAGTTTACACAACAATAACTTTTCTGTTTGATAAAGCCCAAACATTAGCAGTATTAATTTGCTGTGTGAACTTACATCGAGGAACCTCCTGTTCTTGTCCAGCTGCTTCTCCAGAGCCTGTATCTGTTGTTGCAGATCTGCAGTCTCTGTGGTCTGACAGTGCTCCAGCTCGATCACTCTGTTCACCTGCTCCTCCAGCTCTGACTCCAGCAGCTTCACCTGCTTCAGAAGGTCGGAGTTCTCCTTCTCCGCCTGGCGCTGCACCTCCACCTTCTCCTTCATCAGCTTCTCCGTCTCCTCCAACAGGTCTGTGATTGCAAAGGAAACTTAGACGGTACTCCCTCGACTTCTATGAATTAGACAACAATGAAGATTTGGATGCTGAAGAACCGCTGAAGAGACTGAGGTGTATGTCTGAACTTGTAGGCCCTTATGTTTATTGAAGAGCAAATGGTTTGTGATAAGACTCTTTGCCTCAAACTATGGAAATCCTTTGATATAGGGTTATATATATACTGGCAACTATCTTAATTACATTGTGACAGCTTTATCCAATGAAGTCCGTAAAGGTCAGACTCTTCTTAGGCCTCATTCAGCATCCCCACATTATGCCCGTTACCAAACACCATCCACTCGACTTTGCCCTTCTTCTACCACCAGTGAGTAACCCACATTGTCTCAACCAGGACCAAACCCCTCTAGGATTAGTGCCAAGGTGAAAACGTAAGAGTGCAGTGACAGCTCAAACACGTGGACAGTTGCAATATCCATGCCCAATAAGCGCGTACAGGCAGGGGAGAGGAGATTCCTGGACTGCCAATCATCCTAGTTTTTAGAACATGCTTAGAACTGTAGTCAGAGCATTCAGATGTTGAACTTATAAAGCTTTAATTTGTGGATGATTGACAATTAGGAAATCAATATAACATATAAATGTTTAGAGTATACTTCCCTTTTAACATGCCTTAATAGATGCTTACATATTGATGCAAAGACATAAACGTGACAAACCAGGACATAGATCAAATAAATGAAAAGCTGAAGCGAAAGTTAGCGATCGTATCGAGTGAGTTTGTGAGCTCATAGCAAGCAAGCCCCAAGTCTGGCTGGTTAGTTACTGGATTAGGGTTAGAAAATAATACTGTCACTAAACAAATGAAAGAAATGAGACATGACTGAGCCATGCTTAAAGTAGACAGACCTGCTTCAGGTGCTGCAACCATTGCAGCTTCAACTAGGCCTACAGGAGAATAAGAAAGCACAGGAATTCATCATGCTCTTGTGATTTTTTTCATGAACAAAGAAGAAGGTGAAGAAGAACAGTGTGTTTCAAAGTGGAAAGTGAAGGCTGTGAACAGGAGGCAGATGCTGTGAAAGAAAGGATCTTCTATACTGTATAACCCATTTGTTCAATCCTAGGAGCTACAATACTCACCATTTTATCAGTAAATGTGCTCAAGTGATTCCTTTTTGATAAAATGTCACAATTCAACATTAATACATTTTGTCAGATATCTGTAAATAAATGTTATTGGACAAATTTAAGCAAACTGTATTTCAGGTATCTGAAGTTATCAATTTAAAGAAAATAATCCAAAACATAATCAAAAAGTAATTAGACTTTAGTACTTTTACTTAATTAGTAAAAGTCTTAGAACCAGAGATGTGTTTGTGGTTTTTTTGTCATTGCAAGTGCAATAAACCACCCAACTAACGTTCATTTCCAGTTTTCATCCATATGTTAAATTTACTTTGTTTTAATTGGAGGTAGATACACTGAAAACGCTATCAAAGAAATTGCTTAGACATTGTGCAAAGTTTATTTAGGCTGCAGTTAACTATAAGCAGATTATTTTTGAGTACGTACGAAGCTCTCGGGGCCCGGCGTCCTCCCTCATGGCGTCCTGTTGCCGTGACAACAGCTCCCTTTCCTCCTGCATCTGAAGCCTCTCCTGCTCCAACTCGTGCAGCCGGCTACTTGTAACCTGAGAACATATTTATGATTAATATACTCAACTCATGAAGTCACACTTTTTACTGTATCCAGGCTAGAAATTTAATCTAAAAACAAACAACAAAATAAACTGGTGATCGTTTCAAATTGTTTGTTTGTTTGTTTGTATGTATTTACACAAGATCATACTTGTACAATGAAATTTAGCGGACATAAAATCCATTAAAGCATTATAACAAAGTGTCTCTAGTGTCAATTTGTCAAAAAGGCACAGATGTCCATAAGATTTACTTTACTTTAATTAATATTCATTCAGAAAATAAATTACAATTCACATTTTATGATCCCTAATGTCATTGAAAGACTCAGAAAGGTTCACTGAAAACATGTTTCTCATGAGGATTGCTTTAAGGCAAACCGCAAAAACTTTGAGCAGATGGGGTAGAGAAATGTACTCAGTGTGTAAAAACCTGCTCCAGCTTGTACACATTGACGAAGATACTGGTAAAACCTGAGTGGGATGTCTCTGATCATAGCATGTTCCTTTATTTTGAGTAACATTTGGATAATGTAATGGGTGTATTTCTTTCTGCTAATGTTTCAGAAGGCTCACTTTAATAGTTTATCTTCACTGAACCTCACCTCAAGCTCCTGCTCAAGACTTAGTTGAAGCTCTTCTTTTTGATGCAGCTGCTCCTCCAGAGCGGCCCGTTCACCTGTGTAGCCATCGATTAAACCTAAAAATTAACAATAAATTATGTAACTGATTTGCACTTAAATTTGACATTGGACAGTTTAAACCCTGTTGTGTTCACTCTTGCCTCACTCAGCAGAGGAATTTGTGGTGATTACTTTGAGCCTTGTCTTGCTTCATTAATACACAAACACGTACAAAGCACCCATCCAGAAGAATGAGTGCTTAACAGTGGGAGACAACATCCAAGGTTACCAAAAACAAGGACTAACGAAAACACACATCGTCATCCAGGCACACGAACAGGCAAACAAACGCGAGTGAGGATGTCTGACCCATTTTTACTTTAAATGAATTACAGGGACAGCCGTGACACAATAAACTGCTCTATGATTACTGTACTGTTCTGTCACAGGTCAGCAAGCATTAAGCACTGGGACAGCACTCGCGTCATAGAAAAGAGATATGCATCCAACAACCTCCTCTGCTAACACTAAACGAAACTAGTGCAAGACGGATTAGGGATAATGTGTATATTTGAACTGCCTAAAGACATAAAGAGATAAATGCCACCTGTGCGGTCAGTCAGGTGACATTTATTTCCCATGAGCAGGAATTATATCAGAGTAAAGTTTGCCTAAGGAGGGATGGCGCGCACATGATGAGTGTCTGTAGCAGTATTCATATTCATTTCATGTGTAACGCTACTGGTGCCTTACATATATTTAGTGCAATAACTTTAAAACTCTCTAGTAGTTTTGTGCATAATCATTTTATTTTTTATATTATGCATACTTTTAATGGAATGCGCTCTAATTTTGGTCTCTATGTTTTAGAGGAGTATTTCCTGTTACTGTCTGCAGCTATTACACAAAACACTGTCTAACTTTTCAGGATGTATCCGATATACGTTACTAATAGAAACAAAGCTGCTGCAAACTTACAAAGGGTTAAAAAAAGTGTTCATTTACATTGTAATGTAAAATTGTGTTGAAGGCTTCTGACAAAATACTCATGGTATCTCTCAAACCAGGGGCACTTTAAGTTTCAGTTTCATGTCATGAAACCATCAGCACTTTTAAGGACTTCATATTTTCAAGTAAAATGTTTCATAGTGTTGCTTTAATACCCACATCTTTGATATTTTGAGAAAAGATAGGATACATAATAAACTTTACAACAAAGTAAATATTTAAACCTCTGATGTTGGAAACTCACTGAAATCTGATACTGAAGGTTAAAATCTAAAACCTGTTTTATAAAGACCACACCCAGAGCTTTTAGCTGTCAACACAACATCAACAACTCAAGGAGGCAAATTGTTTCTTTAGAAGATGTCCAAAAGTCACGCGTAACGATTTTGAACACTCCCTTTACCAAGACGTCATGTGACTAAGGCATGATGCGATTTAAATTTATTCCTTGTACTCTATTTAACATGCATGCTTCTATGGTTACACCATAAAACTATACAACTTAGAGCAAATATTAGCTACACTAAAAACAAACATGGACAGGACACAACCTGACAACACATCTGTTCCTTAAGCTCTTTAATGTTCTGTTCTGTTTTCTGTAAATAAACAGACACTGAAAAGCTCCTGTACAAATCTTTTAAAAACAGAGCTGCTTTGAAGTCTAGTTTATTGTGATTGTGAAGTTGGGAAATGTGGAGGAAACGTGGGGATTACTAACCCTCAGCCCGATGGAGCTCCAGAGCCAGCTGTTCCCGCGCTCGGGCCTCCTCTGACAGCCGCTCCTGCAGCTCGTCCTGTTTCTGCAGCAGCTCATTCATCTCTCGGTTGTGACGGAAGGACTCCCGCATCAGCTCGGTCTGGGTCAGCTTAGCATGTTCAAGCTGGAGGAGATAAAGTTTTCAATTATTAAAAAAAATATCAGTGAAATAAATATATAAATGATTCATGATCCAGTTATTGGTTGAATAAAACACGGATTAATAATCCCTCAGTTTGTTCATTTTAAGTTTAGTATAAACATTAAACCAACTTAAGTCCTAATGCAATCATGGAGATTACAGACAACAGGCCCCCTTTTTATGTTTGATATAACATTGGTCATTGGACAGCACGTTTTTCATTTGAGGATTTAATAATTATAAGAAATTTGATATAATATATACATTAGTTTAGAATATTCTGGAGGTTATATGAAATGTAAACGTGTTTGTTTCAGTGATACGAGTTTTGTTATTACCATGCAGTTGCTCTAGGACAAAGTTCACTGAACTAGCATTTTAAAAAGTACACGCAAATTCAGCAAAAATTCACCCTTATGATGCTTTATACTACTTTATGGTCATGTGACAGAAAGATTTATTTTCCTCCTATGATATTATAAACCTTTGGCATGGCCTTTTCTTAGTTAGTTTCCATAAATTTCCCTATCTCCTTGAGCAAAGGTCTTTTTGTAACTTAAGAAAACCAGGAAGTTAAACGCGTCACTGCCATTCGTAGACACCTATAATATCTCATTTACTGCTTTAGGAGAACCACAGTTGAGCTGCTAGGCACCTACATGGAACAACATGAAACGTGGACCATATTTGCATGTGGAGACCTGAAGTGCATTAAAGCTGCTGTGAAATATTTAACAGATGTAGTTCCTTCATCCCCTCTTAAAATAACATGCTGAATATGTATAATTGAACTACTATACAGTTGCCAGGCAGAGACTTACTGTATATGGTGGAGTGGGCAGGGAGATTCTGGAGATGACTTTGAGAAGGTGGCCATTTGTCCGGTGGTTGACATGAGAGATTTGGGTTTGCACAACCACAGAATTTTTCTCATTTAAGGTGCTACAAATTGGGAAAGGTCTGGGAAGGGGAACACGGGACTCGACCTCGTAGACATCCTGGTCCTCCCCTTCTACCCACGTGGTGCTGTGCCTCCTGGAGTTCCAATAAGAGCGGTACGAATCCATGGTTGGACTGATAACTTTGATTTGTTTGATTTGATGCTCCTTTTTAAAAAGACATGAAAAGCCGTTTTCATTAGTAATAATCCGACAGATGAAGCCGAGCTTCGGGTGTGACCTCAAATGGGAATTAGTTCATGGGGACAGGTAGAAGAAACTGAGGTTGTTGATATCTCTGAGCAACTGTCTCTAAGCATTTGCAGCGCACACAAGAAGAAAAGTAAACAACATTTGGAGAGTGACAATCACGTCACCACCATCACATGCTGCCTGCTTGAGGTAGAACAGGTTTTGGGTAAATATTGGGAAAGAAAAAATCCAGGAAAGGTTAGAAGCTTTGAGGAAGAGCAGGAGAGAAGTCCTGTCGAGAAGTGTCATCCTCGGGAGCAGCTTGAAGCCACTTCAAGATCCCGCAGCTTAAAGGGAATCCAAAAACATGAGCGTAGGAGGTATGTAAACAGAAAAGCGTGCATTTCTCCTCTTTGGTGATCTCTGGTCTTTTCTTGAGTTTTCTCTGACCTTGTTTCTTCACAGTAGAGCTGTATCATGCCTCTCGGTGAAGCTCACTCCCCCGCGTCTGATCCACTTCACTCTGCTCTCCAATCTGCTTCTCTCGCTCTCTCTCTCTTTAGAGATTCATTAACAATACTATGTTGCCGCCTTAGCAACCCTGACCTGAAGGGAAACCTCCCAGGGGCCCCTTGTTTGACAATTGTTCGACAGCCAGCTGAGTTTGTAATGACACCGGTCAGACGTAAAGTCACTTTCTTTCCTCTTTACTTCCTACTATAACCGCTGTCATCCCGTTTCCACGCATGCCCTTTTCTCCAACCATTATATTACTCACTGTAGCTGTTCTCCTCAACCGTCAAACAAGGCTGGCTTACCTCAGGCACACAAATGTCTTTCTAATTCACTCACTTTGACTTGAGCTATAGTACATGCTTAAAAAAAAAAAAAGACTAAATCCCAGACTTTTAGAGTAATCCATCCACAGAGGACTTTACTTCCTACATTGATCCTTCAAAGCAGGATACGGTTTTGCAAATTAGGAGGGAAAAGTAGGTGTGGTTTTAAACATTTGGCCAGGTAGACTTCAAATAGAGACCTGCTGTTCCAACCCCTCTGTTTAACACCAACAGCACACCCGCCCACGAAAAGTTGTCCAACTGGATTCACATGCCGTGTCATGGCACAGAAGTTATTATAATCGAGGCGTTTTGAGCTAAATCTTGGCCCCACCTACTGACTGTGTTTGGCTTTGCTTTTATACATCTCACCAGCTGATAAGAAGGTGAATAAGCAAACAACTACTACCAAGATAAATTATTTACAGCTGCCGTTCAACAAAGACACTGAATATTCCTGACTGGCTTCTTACATTCAATCTCTTTTCACGGCGCTGCTTTGGACGAGACATGATGATCCAAAGCTGCTTACTCAGAAGACTAATGTACAACCGATCAATAGTAACAGAGAAATCATTAAGCAAGCCATTTCCAGTGATTACAAGTTTATTGTGCAGTAGATTGTGTGTGCTAAGTGAAGACATTGACAGCGTAACATGTATCGCTGTATCAAGAATTACAGTGCAGTTAGTGACGTGCTACTAAACCAAAATGCACACAGAAACTGCTACAACACTGATGCCAGGCTTGAAATGTCTTCACAGCTATTTTTAGATTGCCAAGATAAAAACCCATTTGAGTGTGAGTAACATGAGCATTGCAGCCAACGGGAAGATTTGCTGCACAGTCACATCCATGAACACATCCAATGGCCTAGTTAAACCCGCCCGATCTCTGTGGTCTCTGTGGGCTGATGCTAAGCACAGCCTGAGGGGGAGGAGGCAGCTCAATTGGAGAGACAAAAGGCCCATGTAAATACAGAGCGTATCCATAGGCAACCGCTGTGAATGAGGTGGCTCTTTTGTATGCGTCTTTCTAGACAGGCCAACTTTGTTGCCGGCCACATTCTGCAGTCTCATTATACCTCCATGATGAGTAGGGTTAATACTATTGGGAGTGGGCATTTAAATGGGATGACAAAGCAAACATATGACTCTAGAGGTTTCTGTGTACTTTACTTTAAAATAAAAAAAATAAAAATACACACAAAACGATGTTCTTAAAAAGGTCACTTCTAATATTTCATGTACATTTTGTAAAGCTACAATAATAAAAAACAAAGTGCTAGAATGAATAGGTCCACAGTATAAGAATAAGAAGGCGTCATTAAAACATCACCTAGTACCTATTACTCAGTTTACAAATATCTTCAGAAATGAACGTGTTTCCAGAAATTGGCCACATTTCTATGGTTGCCAAGACAGTCGAAACCAAACACTTGCCTTTTGTCAATTGCCTTTTAATGCATCCATTGCAAGGGGTATGTAGTTTGTTGCAACCTCACCACTAAGCTACTCTGGAATTATGAAACCATTCTCAACCATACCAACAACTCACAGTTTCAAACATTTATGTATCGTTACCGATGTTGTAATCTAGAAATAAAACAACTAAATACTATCTGGGTGTTGGTGATGCAACAGTGTTTGGCCTGTACCTGGTCAGTAGTGTTGGTTATTGCCATTAACATCTTCTCCAAGGCTGACTGGAGACGTCTGCTGATGGCCATTAAATACTCTTCGTTCTTGAGCTGTGAGCCCGATCCCAGCACGAGGCTGTCCATCATGTGTTGGGACATCTCCAGATCCTCGTCAGCCTCCATTTCCACAAATGTAAAGCTCTCATTGTCGGCAACAGACTCACTGCCAGAGAGGCTTTCTGCAGAGCGACCTCCTACGAACACGGACACAGAGCGCAACGTTTACTAGAATGACTAAACACAATCTTTACAATTTACATAAATACTGTAACATATACATTATTTATGGGTTTGATGAATATAACTTCAAACACAAGATGTGTAATGCAAGTAAAATGAAACAGTGGAATGATGTCAATGTAAAACAGGGACACAGAGGGATGCCAAAACTACAATAATGAAGGTGTAGGTACATATCTGATACTGAGCAGTCCACCCTTTAACTGTGCATTGGGCCATACAAGTTTTTCTTGTTTACTTGTTGTGCAATTCAATTTAGATTTCATAGTTACATACTTGTATTTGGAATCATTTGAATAATTTAACCCAAACAAAAAAAAATACAGAACTGGTTAGCCAAGTTCACGTGTTGATAACATCATTTAAAAGAAAACACTTTGATGATTAAAAAAGTGATTAAGTGTGTAAAACGTTATCTAGTATAGTATTGATGAGAAGTCAATTTATTTTTATTAACCATTTAGCTAAAGCAATCCTTTGGACCAATACTATTAATACTTAATAAACCTGAAAATGTTAGCTTTAAGTTTCTGTGTGTTGTGTGCCACAACAGAAACTTGGCAGGAGGTCTGATCTTTGTTGTGTAGTTATGTGTTATCTATGTATTGTCAAAGCAGGGGGTAACAAAAACTTCTGATTTGTAATTTTATAACTGCAAGTAAGTTTTGGAAATGTTGCAAATAATCATCACAGGCAGAATCCACGTCTTTGAGTCATATATACACAGTATTGTTCAAAATAATAGCAGTACAATGTGACTAACCAGAACAATCCAGGTTTTTAGTATATTTTTAATTGCTAAGTGGCAAACAAGTTACCAGTAGGTGCAGTAGATTCTCAGAAAACAAATAAGACCCAGCAATTGCCTTTAAATTTTAGGTTATAGTAAGGTTTAGTAGCTTTGCTACTGATGAACAAAAATCTATACTATACTGTTTACTGCATAAGGATGCTTAAAAACATTAAAGTGATCAAAAAAACCTTGTGATTCAATCTTATTTTATTGTTTCTTGCCTGAAGCAGGTTTGACTCCTTCTGCTGCGTTCGAAGCATCACGCAGACTCCGAAGGTGGAGACTCAAAGTTTTTTCTGCAGCTGCTGTGGTCTTCAGGACGTCAACCAACACCTGACTGAGCTTCTCATTCGCTTTAAGCAAAAGGTCCCTGAGAAAGTGAAGAAAGAATGAACATTAATACCAACAGGATTATTCAATATGTAATTTTTGTTATAGAAATATCAATGACATGTTTGACAAAGATCATTCAATGTGTAAAGTTCTGTTAAGTTTTATTCATCCAGGTCAACATAAACTAAATTACTTTAGGAGGTAGGCATCTGTGCAAAGTTTTAAAAGTCTGCAATCACTTCCTCTTTAAAAGGTTTTCAAGCTTTAATGCTATATACAGATGTCCACTTCTAAACTAATTCAACATACTTAAGGCTAATCTTAAACTACCTTTCAGCATCCTTATTAGAAAACTCTCCATCATCCTGCGTTAATGATTTTTGCCCACGAGCTGGTTTCACTGCAGATGTTGTTGATGTTGCTGCCTCTTCCTCAACTTCTTCCTGCTTTAAGGCCTGGACGGGCAGCAGAGAAAACAGAGACAACAGCCCAGTCATTTAAAAGTTGCCAATAGAAGAAAACAAAATCACTTCTGCAAACTCGTCACTGTATTGCAGTTTCTGTGAAGATTAGTAAATTCAAATAGGAGACAGCAACACAGAAACACTGCCCTTTTAGCAGCAAATGAGAACACAGAACAGACTTGGAGCTGAGCGAAACACTACAGTCTTTGTGCTGCTATGGCAACAGGTGCACCTGAGGCACAGGCGGCAGAGGCAACAGCTCCACCTCCTGAGAAAAAAGCAGAAATGCCTCTTTTTATCTTCTGCAGTCTGCGCACAGTGTGGATAAACAGAGGCTGGTACCAACTGTGAAAAAGTAACATAGGATTATGCTTTGGGACGGTAGGAAACACAAAAAGTCCAATTATATCAAATAAGCTGTCAGTGGTCGCTATAATGTTCTGTTTAGTTTTAGTTTATTTGATCTTAAACCTTTAAAAGGCATAATATACAACTCACATTTTCTTGACATCTTTATTTGACATGTACAGCCGGTCAAGAAAGCTAGCATAATGTAGGACCCAGTGCCTAAGCATCAAGTGTACAAACCTTGGCAAGACATTGTTTGCTAAAAAATCCTGCTAATTTTTTTTTTTTATGCTTTATTTAGAGAATCCTGAGGCTACTGTTTTGATAACTTAGAAAATAATTTCCATAATGCCTACATTTTTAATTAAGTGTGCCCTGCTTTATCAAAGCTTACTACAAAGCTTAATTTTTCCTTTTCATAAATATCATCATTAATTCAACTTTCACCATTAGTGCTTTTGATGGGAGAATCTCATTTCCCAGAGAACACTGGACCTGACAGCCTTGGGTATCACACAGTTTAAAGCTAATCATGCAGTAAATACCAAGTGAAAGGGTAGCAGGCCTCGAGATTAGCCCCTGCCCAGTATGAAGTTAACTATAAAAAGGACAAAATTTGAATGAACATTTTGATTAAAAGTAAGCACGAGTAAAAGGGCGGCAGTAGCTCAGTGGGTAGAGCGGCCATCCTTCAACCGGAAGGTAGTAGGATCGATTCCCGCTCGCCCCACAGTTCATACTGTCGTTGTGTCCTTGGGCAAGACACTTAACCCACCTTGCCTCCAGTGACTGTAACACTGGTAATGTAATGTAAGTCGCTTTGGATAAACGCGTCTGCTAAATGAATAAATGTAAATGTAAATGTAAAAGTATATTCTGACAGAGTAGTGACCTATTGTTGAAGTATGATAATAACCTCCTACTGTATCCCAGTTCAATCTTATGCACTTTATCAAAAAGACATTCAAAGATATATCTGAGATTTGTTACAATCAAGTTATTTAATACACAAAGAATATATAATAAAATAAAATAACAGTGTACAAAGTCAATCCATTTCTGTAATAACTGCAATGCACCAAAGTTCGTTTGAAAATTAACACCATAGCAATAAATACATCTTAGTAATTTTAAAGTAAGCAACTTAAGGATTAAAATGTTGTCGGTGTAGTTTACCAACACTGACCTGCTTCAGGATAGTTTCTGTTTTCTGAAGCTTGTCCTTTAACTTGTTAATCTCTGCGTCCCTCTGCTGTAGTTCCTGCTCCAGTTGCTCCCTCTTGTCCTCTTGTCTTGAGTCCTCGAGCCAGCCGCCGGTGAGAGACGCTCTGGGAGTCTCCTCCTGCTCCTCTTCATCGAACTGGGTCTGCATGGACGTGCTGGTCTGAAAGGACTGTTTGTTGAGTCGGGCCAGTTCAGTCTTCTGTGCAAACTCCACTGACATCTGAACTATGGCCTGTCAAAAACAGATTAACAGAAAGGAGTCATAAGAAACATGGAAATCAGACAAATACAAGTAAAAATGAACTGGGACATCTATGTTACCAACCAAACACTATAGGTCTGAAAAAATAAAATAGCCACTTACGCCTGATTTTAACAGAAATAAATCACTTAAAAAAATAAGCAGCTGTTTATTGTATTCATTATTTGTCTTACCTTGGCAACCTCCTCCTCTACTCTCTCCCAGGGTTGTCCTTCCTCCAACACCACCTGTCTGGAACAAGTGGTGTCTGCCCAGTTGCTCAGTTCCTTCTCGTTTCCTTCCCTCTCTTTGTTACAATCCTCTCTTTTCTCCTCCCAGTCTTTCTCTTCTCTCAGCCTCTTCAGCTCAGCGTTGTGCTGCTCTTTGAGAGCTGTTACTTCTTGGACATACTTGTGGTGCAGCGCTTTCCTCAATGCCTGTAGCTGTGCAGTCAGTCCTGCAGACCTCGTGGTCCACCCGGACTCTGCACCTCCCTCTGACAACTCATCTTCAAGCTCCTGCTTCAAATCCAGCAAGAAAACAAAGGTTTAGAAAGACAGCAACATTTCTCATGCGATCACATAGGTCCAAAACAAGATGTAATTTAGCCTTCTAATGAACCACAGCTCAGAGGAATCCCTGTCTCGTCTGTTTCCATGAATGCTTTAGCCTTTTATGAACTACCTACCTAAGAATAATGTTTTAAATTCAAGTATATAGTTTGTTTAAGGCTATCATGACTTTCCCCAAGTTTTCACTTTTTAATGCTTCTGTCAATCTTTCTTCTCCTTCTATCTGACTCTCTGATCTTTATCAGTCTGCAGTCACAAACACACAAACTGAGTTTTGAGGTTTTTGAGGCGGACTGGTGTACAATGAAAAGAAGTGTGTTGCATGAATAATCTAAACTACATCAAAGCAGCCTCTCATTCATGTCACTCTAGGGCCAGTGTCCTGTTGGTCCACGAGTAACACGCCACACTGCAAAGTTATGCAACGTCCAAGCTTTTTAATCGCCAGATACAAGACTCTTCTTACTACCACGCTGGAGCAAAACTAAGGATTTAGGGCACGTTGTAGCCTAAAGCTGGAACTGCTTCTGCCCCCTCCCATCCTCCCCCACTGTCATAGTATTTTAACGTAAAGACACGTTTTCACTGTATTAAGATGTAATACATGCAACAGAAGAAGTGAAGAACAAAGCAGTCACCTTTAGCTCTTCTTGTTGCTTCTCTAAACTCTCACAGCTGGACTCTGGAACTATTGATGGACTGAAAGACAAAATTCTAATTATTAAAGAAAACATTTGTTCAATAATGGACAAGTTTAAAAGCTTGTAAACCATGATTGGAAGTGATAAAAAAATGCAATGGAAACTATAAATATGAAAATATGAGTCTATTACAAGTAAATGTAATTTTAATATAAAGAAAATAAAGGAATAAAGGTATATTTATGTTTACACTTTAAACAGAGGAGGCCAGCAGTAGATGGTCATTCATTGATTTTCCATTCCTTATCCTTTACAGACCGGGCTGTGAAGCTGGAGCTTATTCCCATTGTGATAAAGGTGTGAGGAGGTTTACACTTCTTGCAGGGAAAAAATATTTGCTTCCTATGGGGAACCACACATGTACCAGCCAGAGCGCCCAGAGACCACCCATGGCAGCACGAGGAGGACATGTAGACTCCACACATGAATCAGTCCCCACGATTTCGTCAAGAAAAATAGCTGCCTTTAATATATCTACAGGTTTTAAATCTTTTATAAATCAATCTAATTGTGACCAAATTATATCATGGTATAAGGTGCTGTATTTTTTTTCTCGCAATAATCACCTGAAGTGGCTTGGAGAGGCTGTGACCTCCTGCAGTCGCTGCTGAAGCATGAATAGCTCTGTGACGTACCGCTCCTCTGTTTCTGTGGCCTGCTGCTGATAGTGGGCTCTGAGGCGCTCCACCTCTTGTCTGTGACTCTCTTCGAGCTGTACCTGCTTCTTCTGGGCCTCAACTTTTAGCATTTGTATTTCTTTAGAATGAGAGGCAGACGGTGCAGCGGCAGGCTCCTCCAGATCTAAACAATGCAGAGGAAGAGTGTAATTTAATACAGGGAAGCGTCTAGGGATTCAAATCAATAGCATTAAACTTTAATGAGACAATAGCTCACAGCAATGCAAATACTATACTAATATATACTAATAAAATAAAGCTTAAACTTATATACATATACATCTCTCTCCACTGGGTCATTCCCCACAGCTTTTAAAGAGGCCCGCATCACACCACTATTGAAGAAACCCACTCTTAACCCTACACTGCTAGAAAACTACAGACCGGTTTCCCTCCTTCCCTTCATTGCCAAAGCTCTGGAGCGAGTTGTGTTTACTCAGCTCTCATCCTTTCTCACACGGAACAACCTGCTGGACCAGAACCAGTCTGGGTTCAAGAGCGGACATTCCACCGAAACTGCCCTGCTCTCAGTCATCGAAGCTCTGAGACTGGCAAAGGCAACATCCAAGTCATCTGTACTCATCTTACTGGATCTGTCTGCTGCTTTTGACACTGTTAATCATCACATCCTCCTGTCCTCTCACGGCGATGGGTGTCTCTGGAATGGTGTTGCAATGGTTCAAGTCTTACCTCTCGGATAGGTCATTCAGAGTATCCTGGAGAAACGAGGTCTCCGAGTCCCAACATCTCAATACAGGGGTGCCACAGGGCTCAGTGCTTGGACCGCTACTCTTTTCCATATACATGACATCCCTTGGCTCTGTCATCCAGAAGCATGGCTTTTCCTCACTATCGCTTTTCACTCACTAATAAAGACCTACGTTCCTACCAGATCCCTGCGCTCTGCAAATTGTCAAAGTCTGGTGGTACCGTCCCAAAAAGGTAAAAAATCACTCTCGCGTACCTTCTCTGGATCTGTTCCACATTGGTGGAATGATCTACCTGCTTCTACAAGATCAGCAGATTCTGTAGCCATCTTTAAAAAACGCCTGAAAACACATCTCTTCCGTCAACACCTGACTGACAAACATTGAGTTCTACTTCCTTTCTATCGATTCCTTTCTTAAAAAAATAAATAAATAAATAAAAAAAAAAAAAAATTCTCATCCTTAGCTTTGTATACTGCACTGGGTTTAAACTGACTAGTTTTTTGTGCACTTATGCTTTTTGTACCTTGTGTTGTTAAAATTGCTTCCATTGTTTTTCCTCACTTGTAAGTCGCTTTGGATAAAAGCGTCTGCTAAATGACATAATGTAAATGTATATACAAACATATTAACTGATATAGCTTTTGGAAAAGTCTGGGACAAATATTACAATACCATGATACAATATATGATCATACATTACTGGCTGACTGCTGAATAATAGAGACAGATTACTAGTTTCAAATGCAAGTCAGAAATCTCTTTTTCAGCGCTGCCCTTTAGATTATCAAATGCATTTTGCAGCTCCATTATCTAAAAAGACCAATACCATGTTAGTACATAAGTAAAGGCTTGTAACCGTCACTGCCACATTGAGAAAGAAACCCAGTCTGATGACCTTGTTCCCATCTGCCCTCAGCAGAGCCTGTAGCTGAGAAAGTCGATGATGCTCAAGCTCAATGCTGTCCCTCACTTGTTGAAGATTCCTGTACAGTTCTGCAGTAGAGAAAATGGAATGTACTGTTCATACAAATACACTTCATTGCATTTCTAGGAGTTTGTTCTTTTATAATGAAAATCTCTATTACCTCTGGCTGACTGTATAATAGAGACAGATTCACTAGTTTCAGGTCTTTCGTCTGAAGAAGGTGGTTGAGACTCAGCTGCAAGTCTCTCTAAAAAGTCTTCACCAAACAGCTTCTGAAAATTCTACAGAGAAAAAGACAAGGTAAATGTCTTCTTTAATCAGGAGCACACAATAATCACAATGAAATTCTTCCAGAAACCTCAAAAAGTCCAAACCCTTATTACCAAAATGATTTCATTGCATTCTTCAGAGACAGCTTCAACTATGTTCTGGTATTTGGAGAATTTTGGTACATCTATATAAAAAAAGAAATAATTTACTAGGTTAGTTCCTTTTTTAAATGTCTTTCTTAACAACAAAGGAGGACACACATGACAGTGAAATACAATTCTGTGTTGGACATACAATCAGCGGCCTTACCCTGGCCATGGTAATCTTTTTGGTTTTGAAGTCTCATTTCCAGAGACTTTGTGTGTGCATCCGTCTCCTCCTGCAGCAACTCGAGTTGCGCAGCATGCATCTGAGACAAACTGATGCGCTGGGCCTCCATCTGAAGCCTGCACTCACCCTGAACACAAACACTTCACATTAACATACAGTAGTTGGAGAAAAGGATAGATTCAAGTGTTTGTTAAATACAGTGTTGTGCCAAAGGCTGAAAAGGAGGATACAAAAAATGATACTATTCATAATTCATACCAAATATGCTATGGTATATCCATTACTAATGATGAGAAAAAAATAACTTAATTTAATCAGCAATAACTATCTGTGTTCAGGCTGAGAGGTCTGCCATTACCACTTCTGTTCCACGCAACAAAAGACATGTCCCTCTTGTTTGCATTATTCATTAGCGCTCTTTTGTGAGGGTTATGAAATTGTGACCGTGTTAGCTTTGATGTCATGTCTTTAAAGAGTACTTGGCATTTTAATAAGGATGTGTTTAACCTGCATTTGCTCCAATATATTCATCTGACATTGAATCATGCAGAGCAGCTGTAGAAACCTGTAGCTATTACAGCATTTGTGGCTGCATTAATGTGCAACAGATTAATGGTCTTTATCTAAGAGTGTCCAATAGACATATTAAATGGTATTAATTCCAGTCTAAATATAGCCCTATACCTCCCTAATATTAATTACTTTAACTCATCAAAACTGTAAGCATCTAAGTACTGCATTACTGATTTCTCACTAAATGGTCTTAAAAAAAAAAAAAAAATAAATCTACACTATACATTTACATGGTCTGCAGATTGTTCCTCGTCTTTTGCAGTGTGATGCATGCCAGGCTGCATACGATGGCCCATCCCATGCCTGGTCACCTGTAACACATGCAATTGTGTTTTTATCCTTATAGACCAGATGCATGAATCACTTATGAATCACTCCCTGAGAGGGACTGCATACAAAAGCACACAGTTCTTTTTCTAATGCACAATTTGATTTAAAAATCAAAAGCAACACTACAAAACAAGTTTTCTCATGCTGATCACTTTCGGGAGTGATTACAGTGAAGCAACTGTATGCATGTTTATGGCACTTCAGGTTTGTTTTGCCAAAGGAAAAACAACTTCAGTGAAGTCATTTTGGATCATGTTCCAACCCAAGAAGTGCAAAAACATCACAAAGCACAGATGTGAAAATTGTGACAGACGCCATACACTGTCTTTAAGTTTGTGCAACTGAGACACAGTTCGAAGTGACACAAAAGTGACTGAGGGTAAAATGGCTTCTCACCTCAAACCTTTTACTCCCTGCAGGATGGAAAAAAACTAGAATGTACATATTTCTGTATAACGACAATTATTCAAAGCTATTAGATAACTATGTTTTCACCTCTATTTAAAACTACTGCTATACATTTGAGCACAAGCTCCATTCAAAGAAAGCACATGATAAATATTGTATAGTAGCCCTTTTAAAAGTGGAACGCTGATGTCCTTTACACTTCCAATTACAGGCAGCACTGTGTAGGTTTCCCCGCATAATACATTTGAATGGCTGGAATTTCTGTAAAATATAAAAACATCTCTTTCACACAGCATGCTGGCTGTGCTGCTACTCAATTTGAGAGAAAGCCTGCAGACAGAGAACAACAGAGAACGCATCTCAAAAAGGTAATATACCTCAATATGCCACCTCTGCCTCAGCTAAAGCTACGACTGCACCCACTGACTCAATCTTTTGAGAATTAAAAAAACAGAAACTAATGTGAAGTAATATATTTGAAGCCTTCAGTGCACTATAATTTAAGGACACTTTGTGAATAGCTGTTAAAATCAAATGTGTCATCTAACTTAAAACGCATGCCCTGGTAATAGAAGCAGCACATTTATGTTAGTGGCTACCTGTTTGCTGATGTTGTCTGTGCCTCCTTCTCCCTGGCTCTCGTCTGAGGAGTCCTCCTTACCGAGCCTCTCTTGTGAGTGTGACATAACAACAGCCTGCACGTCCAGCTCTGCAGCACTTGTAGCTCTCTCGTACTCCGCTGCCTCCTCCTCCTCCTTTTTGCTGCTCAAAATCACAGAGCTCTGTTTTTGCTTGGCCCTTTGCCGTCTCTTGCGCCTGTTTGACCCAGAGGCGGTGGACTTGTGTGGATAGGAGGATGGACCCTCAACAGGTCCCTCCCCTGAGGACTGGACCACCGCTAGAGATGCCGTCTGTGAAAGCCTCTGAAGCTCCAGGGTTTGCTGAATTTGGTCTCTCTCCTCTTCGACTGCCTTTAACAGTGTCTGAAGAGTTTCTATTTCTCCCCGAAGAGACTGAATCTGGAAAGCCTCCGAATCACCAATCAAAGCAGTGTTTCTATGGGCTTCCTGCATTTTCATCTCCTCTTGTGTATCTTCTAGTTCCTTGCCGAGGCTCTCGTTTTGAGCATTGACCTTTGCATTTCCGTGCCTGACTTTCATCAGCTCTTCTTCCAGATGCTCCAGTTTACTCTCAGTCATTGTCAGTTTCTCTGTAACCTCAGAAAGCCTCTCAGCCAAGCTTTCCTTCTCAATTAAAGTAATATTAAGCTTCTCCATTAACTCAGTAGTATCCTTTTCTATCACAGTTTTACCATCTGTATGCATAACACCATCACTAACTCTGTCCTCCATCTTTTGAATTTGCATTTCAAGGCTGGAGATTTTCACCTCCAGCTCAAGTGTCTCCCTTCGCTTTGTCTCTTCTAACTGCGTCTTTTCCTCAACCAGACAAGTGTACTGCTCCTTCAGCTCTTGATAGCTCACTTTAAAGTTTTTCTCGGCAAAGGAGAATGTGGTTCTCTGCTTCTCAATCTCCTCACAGAGTTGGACCACTTGTTGTTGATTGCGCTCGTTCTCTGCTGTGAGAGTCTCAATGTGCTTACTTTTTAAATTTAGCTCTTGCTTTAAAGCATTATTCGAGATGGTCAGCGTCTCTATTTCTGACTGCTGCTCGTTCCATTTGTTCTCCCACAACTGTTCATTTTCCTTCGCCTGGTTTTCTAACTCTACTGTCTTTTCTCGTGAAGTCCTAATTTCATTATTCAATCTTGCTCCTTCTTCTCCTCCTTTTCTTAGCTCTTCAATCTCTATCTGAAGCTCTTGTAGCTGCTTAACGAGCTCATCTGCTTTAGTGCTGTGCAGAGCCATTTTCAAATCTTCTTTAAGACCCAAAATTTGATGCAAAAATTCATTTCTCTCTGTGTCAAACTGATCTTTTTCTTTATGCAACAAGTGCACCTGTTCTTCATAACTGACCCTCAACTCGTCCAAAGCTTTTTTGTGTTTAATAGCAGCCTCATTAAGGAGGTTTTCAGTATTTAGGAAGCTCTCTCTTTGCAAGTCCTCCTTAAGAGTTGTTAGCTCTTCTTCGTGGCTAAACAAAAGCTGAGTCCTAAGTCGCTCTAGCTCTGCTTCCTGGGACTCGGCCATACGATCAAGCACTGCGTCTTTCTCCCTCTCGAGCATTTCGAGCTTTATCTTATAATTGGTGAGGTCAGACTCATATTTCTCTTCCGCTTCTTGTGCGGTTTCTTGAGCGGCATCAAGCTGGCGTTTTAGATTGTCAATCGTGTCCTGAAGGCGTCGCAGTTCACTTTGATGGCTTTCCTGAGAAATGACACCATGAGAGACCAGCTCCACTTGTTCTTTAGCAGAATGAAGATCTTGGAGAAGACTTTCAACCTTAGCCTGCAGGTTTAGCTTCTCTTGGGCAACTTGGTTTAGCTCTTGTCTGGTTTGAACTTGCTTTATTTGTGATTGGTGTAATGTCTCTTGAAGCTCCCTTATTTTACCATTAAGTGTCTCTACTTCACTTTTGCTATAAGATAAGCTTTCAGATAAGTATTGCGTTTTTAGAAGCTCTATTTCAGCTTGATGTTGCTGGTTTATTTGCTCTACGTTTGCTGTGTGTTGCAGCTTAAGCTCCATCTTCATCTGGACAATCTGCTGCCCGTACATTTCGTCCAACTCTGCCCTGAGGACTTCAAGCTTCCTCAAAGTGTCCTCTTGCATTTTTTGGATGGTGTCGCTTTCCAAGAAACTTCCCTGGTGACAGCGTTTCTGCAGATCCTCCACTGTTCCCATCAGCTGCATGATCTCATTAGAAGACATTCGTTCCTTCTGCTTGGAAAGTGACAGCTCATTTTTACAGCTTTCTAACTCTGATTGCTCTTTTTTCAATTCTAATTTACAACTGTTCAGTTCATTTTCACAGCTCTCGAGGTCAGACTTGGCGCTCTCCAGAGTTTCAAGGCATCGCTCGAGCTCTAATTCCTTTGTGGCCATTCGCTGGCTGAGGTTGTGCAGGTGTTTCTGCGAGGACTCCAGCTCGTCCTCCAGTTGGGTAATAGAGTAGTCACGTTCAGAAATGACTCTCTCTTTCTCAGCTATGACCCTATCTTTCTCACCAGATTGTTGCATAATATTCTCTCCTCCTGTAGCCCTTTCCACGTGAGACAGTTCCTCTCGGAGCAGAGTCAATGATTGCTCATGTTCAGTGATTATTGCACTTTGCTCAAGTAATAACTGATTTTTCTCTTTCAGAGTTTGTGCAAATGATTCCTCGACTGTCCTTAATTCATTCAAAGATTGCTCCTGACTCAACATAGTCTTTTCTTGTTCAGCAATCAGCAGGTCTTTTTCAGTTAGGGATTCCTCTGTTCTTCTTCTTTCCTGCATTAAAAAAAATAAAAATAAAAAAATTGAAAACAGATTTTAAGTTAATACTTGAGCAAAAGCAAAAACTGAGAAATAGTAATCTAATTGAAAGACTATTTTATTTTAGAGCATATGAACATTGTGTTAATTGGTAGTCACCCAAGAGCTAAAAAAAATATAAATAAGCATAAAATGAAGAAAATGAATGAAAAGTAAGCCCCACTTTTAGAGGCCACTTTTAATGGTTCAACACTTCAACAATTTTCTATAACATTGAAAAGATATTTTTGACAGTTCAGTGCAGCTTTTTCTCATTAATTATTTCTCAGAGGATAGACGGAAGAAAGTATTGATTAATGAATAATTCTGGTACAAATATGTTTCTGGATGAACAATGTTAAAAGTTATTCAAGTAAATATGAGTTGTTACTACTCAACCTTATACGGGTAAAATCATTTAGAAGTCACTCTTGTGCTCTTTACCATCTCCTGTTGGCTGCTCTGGGCCTGCTGTTTCCCGACCTTCATTTCCTCCAACTGCTGCTGTAACTGGACAAGCTGCTGTCTGGCCTGAAGGAGATCGGCCGCTGTGCTGCTGTGGCTGGTGTTCCTCAGCGTCTCGCCCGCCTGCAGCTGTCATTCCAGGATGGATCAGAAAGTTTGTCCATGCTTAGACACAAGTAACAAGTAATGGACATATACGGACACCATCATTCACACACCTGTTGGAACTGAATTTGCAGTCTCTGGCTTTGTTCGGTCAGCTCCAAAAACTCCTTCATGATCTCGTCCTTCTCCTCGAGCCTGCTGGAGGTTAGCAGTCAGCTGAGTGATGATGCCGTCCCGCTGTTTCAAGGCAGCCTCAAAATCCTGCAGCTGTGGAAGTAAAAAGCCAGTTAAGTCTTTGAGTCATACCGAGGTTTTGACTTCATTTGACAAATCAAACAGGAAACACAAATATCAACTGATACTTTAACTCTCAGTCAATTATTGAAAATACAACCTTAAATAGAGCTGCAATTGAGAGCAGAGTGAAATGCCAGCAGGTAATATTATTCCAATTAAATTCATTATATGCAAATGAAGATAAATTATTGTGCAATTTCTAATCTGTTTACTTATGCAGAGATATCACACCAGTCACAGCATCATACCATGATCTAGAAAATAATAAACCTATAGATCTCTTCATTGTCCCACTGTGTTGAGAGCAGTTTAGATAAATCAAAAGACAATATATTTTAGTTTTTAGTAATAAACATCTTCTTTACCTGCTGCACTCCTTCTGTGCCAATCGCTGCCCTGATTTCCTCCAGCTCCCTGCTAAGCTCCTCCACAGCTTGGTTTTTTTCTGCCAAAGCATCCTCCATATCCTGCAGCGTGTCTCCCTTTGCTACTCGCTGAATGGGATCGACCTCCTCCTGGAAACAGTTACAAATTATAGTAAGAATTTGTAAAGCAATTGAATGTGGGGTTTAAGGGATAAACGCTAAACAGTGAGAGCAGTAAGTTATAAAAGCAAGGAGCCACATAAATACATACATCCTCCATTATTCTCTTAAATTTTCCACTTTACAGATAATTTACCCATCTTAAATGACACCCAGGCTTGTTAATGTACTGAAAAAAAGGAGCCATTATTTTTACATTAGTCACACAGCAGTATTCACAAAGCAACAAGAAAGCAGTGCAGTATTAAAATAAGCTTGGTTAGTGGGTTACAGGAAACTGTGCAGACGCCAAACAGTGGAGGTAATAATAGAGAGTTAAGTCCAGCAGCCTCTGCAAAGCCAAAAGCTAGAGTTAGACAAACTGCTTGAGCGGATTACTGTACCCAGATAAACTCCGTCGAAGACACCATAAGGTTCACTGTCATCTCGTGGCACCCATTTACCTGTCGATTCATACTGCTGTCAGTGAACGAATTGGTAATTAGCAATCCCTCTAAACACTCACTTAAGAGCTCCAAACTATATCATAAAAGAGTTCTGTTGATGTTTCTGCATTATAGATGTAGACACCAGATTTCAGGCTCAACAGGCATAAAAACTTCTGTTAAGTATTAGCTGTCAATACAAAAGAAGTCAACACCTGTAAGTATTACAATGAACACACTCCGTTAGTAAAAAAAAAAAATTCTGGCATACATTTAAAAGAATTTGTGGCACTGCGCAAAATGGAGAAACTGTGAGAAATCTTCTAAATCATACTAATGGGGTTGTAAATTGTAATGACAAAGCAATGATATGCGTATTTTTGAAAGGTGTTTTACCTCTGAGGAATAATCTTCAGCTGTTGTCGACACCTCACTCTCAGGCTGCGACAGAGAAAGAACAATTGAAGCATTATTTACAACCCATCACATTTATTCACAAAGACACAAAGCAACACAATTTTGCCCAATTTTTCACACTTCCTGACATTTTCTTTTTAATGCGATATAAAATCATCCTTAGATATTCAAAACACATAACATACTTAGCAGTTGTCCTGCTAATAATGCATTATGTTTGGACTTTCAATCACATTTAAAAAGAACACAAATAGGGGCCTGTCACAGTCTCAGAGAAATGAGAGTCATTGCCGAGGTTCTCTCAGGTCAGAGGTTTTAGAAAATGGAAAAATATCTTTATTGTATTGTTGCAAAGTCTCAATATCAACTCTACATAAGAGTAATAAAAAACAGGTCGTGACTAACGCATAACGCCCAAGGATTTCTGGATAGACGCAATTCCAGACAGCAAAGAACAATCAGTGAAACACACAGTATATCATTTATAAAAGACAAAAGAAAAAGTGCATGACTCAGCGCATCAAGTGTCTTTTTATTATAAAGCTCTTTATCAGCCAGCAGACAGACAGTGTTTTGAGTTTCCTCCCAGGTAAAAGCATATTTATGAATTTCATCAACCTTAAGGTCGGCTTTAAGTGTTGCAAGACCACAGGAATTGGTCACACACAGACCGGCGCAGCTCAAACCTGTTTAAAGTCAATTGTCTGTTTCCATGGCAACCTGCAGTTCTCTCTTACAGCGAAAGTACAGTGGGTTCAGGGAGAAAGTAGATGGTTATGTATTTGAAAAGTACAGCCTTGAGGAAAAACAGGACAGACTCCAGTTAATAAAAGGAACATTTTAATTCAGCAGTTTTGTTTGAAGAGGAACTAATATTAATTAGCATTTTAGGATTTCATAGGGGGAGGTTTTACGTACCAAAGTTTAGGATGTTTCAGATTTTGAAGGTGTTCAATTTGAAAACATGTCTCAGCTGTATGTCAAAACTGTCAAATTGCACTATTTACCAGAAACTACAGTGGCATAAAAAAGTATCTGAAGCCTTTGGAATTCCTAACATTTCTGCATAAAATCACCATCAAATATGATCTGATCTTTGTGCCAGGCTGATCTGTAGTTGCAGATCAGCCTGGCACATCGATCAGGATCAATCTTGGACCATTACTCTTTACAAAACTGCTGCAGTTCAGTCAGATTCCTGGGATGTCTGGCATGAATCGCTGTCTTGAGGTCATGCCACAGCATCTCAATGGGGTTCAAGTCAAGACTGACTTGGCCACTCCAGGACGTGTATTTTGTTCTTCTGAAACCATTCTGAAGTTGATTTACTTCTGTGTTTTGGATCATTGTCCTGTTGCAGCATCCATCCTCTTTGGGATCCATCCTCTTGATGTTGGTGAGCCGTTCCATCTTTTCTCCACACATGATGTTGTGTGTTCCTCCCAAAACAGTTCAACTTTCATTTCATCAGTCCACAGAATATTTTGCCAGAAGTTCTGTAGACTGTCAAAGTGCCTTTTTGCAAACATTAAACGTGGAGAATTTTTTTTTTTAGACAGCATTAGCTTCCTCCATGGAGTCCTTCCATGAACATCATTCTTGGTCAGTGTTTTACATATACAGTAGTCGATGTATGCACAGAGTTATTGGACTGTGCCAGTGATTTCTGAAAGTCTTTAGCAGACACTCTAGGTTTTTTTAACCTCTACGAGTATTCTCTTGTCATTTTTGGTGGCTGGCCACTCCTTGGGAGAGAAGCAACAGTGCCAAACTCTCTCCTTTGTAGACAATTTCTCTAACTGTGGATTGATGAACATCCAGACTTTTAGAGAGGGTTTTGTAACCTTTCCCGGCTTTATA
This sequence comes from Perccottus glenii, assembly GCA_024416835.2. Lineage (NCBI taxonomy): Eukaryota > Metazoa > Chordata > Actinopteri > Gobiiformes > Odontobutidae > Perccottus > Perccottus glenii. The sequence continues at coordinate 9,957,781 of CM044562.2, forward strand.
CAAATTCTCAACAATTCTTGATCGCAGGTATTCAGGGAGCTCTTTTGAGCGAGTCATGGTGCACATCAGACAATGCTTCTTATCAAGACCCAAGGTGTGTGTTTTATAGTGAGCAGGGCAGCTTTAAGCCACTCCTCAGTGATTGGACACACCCCTGACTTAAATTGTTTGGTAAAAATTGGTATTAATTGCTCTCAAAGTCTCCTTAGGCAGAAGGTTCAGTTACTTATTCCTCCCCCTTCTGTCATTGTTTGCATGTTATCCTCATTTAAAATATGAAAACCTATAAATGTTTAAGTGGTTTTAGTTAAAGCAGACACTGTTTTTCATTTGTGTCATTTTGACAAAGATCAGATCACATTTGATGGTGATTTTATGCAGAAATGTTAGGAATTCCAAAGGCTTCAGATACTTTTTCATGCCACTGTATATCCTTAATTAACAAAGTTTTAAAGGTTCCAGACGTGAAAAAGAAAGAATACTGACTTATATCACTTTATACCAGTAGGTGGAGTTTTAAACTACTGCAACACTATGCCTCAGCAACAATCCAAATAAATAAAGATTTTAAAAGGATTTGATTATGGTGGGGTTTATCTAGGAGCAGCACATCTACTTTTTACAGCATGGATGGTAATTTTGTTTTGACTGATGTTTCCTACTGTAAGAGCAGGTTAGTCATCAATTTTGCCATCCGTGTTGTTTTGTTTGTCATTCAGGAAGTAATCCTTTAGGCCGCCCACTCCCTAGGTTGCATCACTAGGTTTGAATTAGAAGATTGATTGACACCTACTGTATGCATTGAAATCCACACACTACTCTCCCTGTTGTTGTTGTATGAAGGTTATACACAGTGCCTCTGAGTGGAGCCACTTTGAAATTCAGAGGTCTTTTGAACGAATTGAAGTGCTGTTTGTGAATAGGACCAAGTTTCAAATGGCACACATTAGGTGAAGTTCAGTCTTTACTTGCAAATTAAAACGCACATCCTCTGAAAAGGGAATGGACATCAATGCTGCACTTCCATTAGTCTTTTATCCAAATTTATCAAAGCTATTGGCCTCAAACAGACACAAAGGCTCTACTTATCCTCCGTGCCTTTATTCAACATCATAAGACGAGGCTGTTGCAGAGACACACTGATGATCACACCGGCCCTTCAGCTCAGAACAGGCTGTATCCCAGTAATAGCATTAAAAATGCAGAGCTGGTGCACATCTGTGAGAGGCCTACTCTTCATACCCTCATACTTAAATCTTTCAACTCCCTACAACTAAAGGCATGCAGGTGCGCAACACAAATTTTTAATCTCCCTCTGCTAATTTAATTTTGTGAAAAGTTTATTAATTTTTTTTGAACGCTTTATGCTAAACTAATTTGAACCCGTCACTAACAAACTATAAAAGATTTTTCTGTCTCACAAAACATATCAACGTTACAGCTCTGTGCTCCCAATGGGACAGGTTGTCATGACAACTAAAGCAGTTTTATTACGCCGTAGGAGATGGGCAAAACATAATAACAGGACAGCCCAATAATTATTTTATGTAGATTTACAATTATCCAAACAAAATGTCAACAAATCGGAAACACCTTCAAAAGAGGAAGATAGAAAGGCTTTCTGTTTCTACTTGTTGTGAGAAGAATACAAAGCAACATATAATAAACAAAAACTATTAATAACTTCTACTGCCACGTTTTATGACCAGCTATTAAGAGAATTAAAGCTCATTATCTCATATATAAGCACAAAGAGGTCATTGACTTTGAGGGCACAAGTCTTTTAACCATTAATATCCTGAACAATTACAGATATGCCTTTGACAAACTTTAATAAATGTATGTTTAAAACAAACTTAGGGGAAAATTCATGGATTATTCAGTGATTGTTTATGCAATAGTAAACCTTGTTACTGTGAACTTTACCTTAAAGCCAAAGCCAGACCTAAAGTGATTATCTTAGTTTTTAACATACAGTAAGACAGTATGAATAGATACTGCATGTGCTACCTCTATGGTGTATGTCTGATCATGCTTGACCGTTTCCCCGCTCCGCAGTGTCTTGGTCAAGGTAAACTCAGTGGTGGGAGGGTCTTTCTTTTCTTCTCCATCTTGCTCCAGGAAAGAGATGTCCTCTCCCTCCGCGGTCTGATCCGCCTCTCCCTCTGTTCGCCCCTGAGAGTCCCCCTCCGAGTCTTCCGCCGGCTTCTTTTTTTTCTTCTTTTTCTGTTTCTTCTGCGAGTCAGCGTAGGCTTTTCTCTGGCGGTACTCAGCCAACTACACAAAGCAGAAAAAAAAAAGGCATTCAAACAGCAATTCCTAAATAAATATGTGGTCAAACTAAAACATGAGTCATAAGAGCTAAAAAAAAAAAAATTTAAAACATAAACCCACTCTGAAACTGCATAGTTTGGAGATACCCGAGCGAAACATTGTTCTGCTCCACAGAGTACCCTGTTCCCAGCTCCTCCCTGTGTCCATATGACCCACCACATGCCTCTTGCTGGGCCAGGCGCTAATCCCAACTAAAAGGATTACTTTTTGAAACCCTATTTGACCAAACAGCCAATAAAATCAAGTGTGAGATCATATAAAATAAGGATTATTGTCTTGCCAAGAGAAAGCCTTAAGGAAAAACAGTATGTCTTCCTGGTTCAATATTAAGTAAAAATCAACTGCAAATTACCACTTTCTTAAAACAGATGTGCCAATATCTGTGACAATAACTGCTTATTTTCCCCATCATTCAGAAAGTCTTTGATGAGCATTTGCCACAGATAGTATGCTAATGTTGCTTACATGTCTAAATAAAACACATTTTTCATGACAGAAACCTCAACTACCGAAATATAGTTAAGTATCCATAGGAGTTACTGAGTTTTTAAGTTTCTAGATGGACAACAGTCAAATCTTTGCAAACAGTACTGTGCCAATTCTAATTTTTAAATCACACATATTGTTGGGCTAATGGCTCAACAGCACTCAGCCATTTTGAGAGGATCTAGTTTGGTATAAAGGTTAGAGGGCAGTGTGATAAAAAGAATAGTGGGCTGTTGGTCGAGTACCCACCCACAACACACAGCTAAAAACCTCAAAGGGCTCTTGATGTGTCCCATGCAACATCTAAATATACCTAGTGTTCTCCTTCAAATAAAAGGCCACAGTGAAGAGGTGTTACCAGTGTGAAATATAACTGCATGGCTGTCTTTTAAACTCCATTGACTTTTGTTAAGATGGTGTGTGTAATAAAGCCAAGGCCTACGCAAATGACCAAAAGTTTGACGTAACCTTGAGTTTTGGAGAGATCTAGATAATTGTGGCCTCTGTAAGACGCTTATCGTAGCAGGCTGCCCTGTTTGGCTGAGCATATGGAGGACTGGAAACCGTGTAGTGGCATCACCATCTGCGGGACAGAATCTACGTAGGTGTACCACCATCTGCTGTCTGAAAACATTTACACAGGCAGATATTCAACACGCAGCTTTTAAACGTGTCGGGTAGTAGCTGACTAACACGACAAATAAACTGGATCATAACTTGTACTATTCTTTCAGGGCTCAGTGCATTTGACATTATAAAAACGTTTTACATATTTTTAAATTAGGGTTAAAGTGAGTAGTTCCACTTCTTGTGCAATTACTTAAGTCTATTTACAGTGTGACACTAGCCCAGAGTACAGGTACATCAGCTAGCTTTTTGTAATAGTTTTGGCCGTGTTTACAGAGGAACTGTTTTATTAAGAAAAGACACTAAGAAAAAGAAATTCCTCACTTGGTGTTTTTTTTAGGAAAACTGTTCATAAAAGATCTGCCTTGAGGGGAATATTTAGTCCTCCAGAATCATGAGCATCAAACCACTGGAGCAAATATAGTTTTCTACAGGATGCATTACAATAACAAAGTGCCTGTAAGGCTCTTCTTTACAGACATGACGCTCTCTCCTTCTTGTCTCTTTCTGTAAAGAAAAAGATGGCGCACATTTTTAGGTTCAAGGCCGGCATCTGTAGACACAAAGGAGTTCAGACCTGCCTGGACCTATAACAACAATATTTACCTACCACTAACCACTCTGCCAGCATGCAACAATAACTTGATTTATTTCCATAAAAAAGGTACTGACTGCCTAAAAATGTTTTGTCACAAAAGACACTCATGGTGTGAAAACGCTAAGCTGAGCTGAAAACCATTCAGCTCCAGGCCAAAATAACACAGTACAATACAGTAATAAATTATGCTTTCAAAATAAAAGCCACACTTCACTATTAAACAATTGAGCTTTGTCATCCTCTATGTCACACTCACTGGACACTGGGCATCTGTGAGACCTTCAAAATAAATTACAATCCCAAATCAAGCCACACACTACGACAAAGCATTCAGTGTTATATATTCAGACACACATACCCACACTGCCACTGTAACATCCAAGGTCACTGATGTCAATTAAGTCAATTAATAAGACTCTTAAATCGGCTGCGTTCATTAATCTGTTCGTCACACAGATGCAGCGCAGGGTTGGTGCATGATTAGTTACCTGAAGGATTTAAAATTGAGGTCTGAGCTAAGTAGATCAACTTGTGCCCACTGCTGTCCTCAAAACCTCCAGTGCCACCGAATAGTTATCTCAGGCAATAAACACGTCACCCAGGTCAGTCTCCAGAACAGTGGGCTCCACAGCATCAAGACAGTAATAAATTCAACAGTGCTTTAAACAGATAAAGAACAAGCTGTGTGATTTTATGTTTTATGAGCAACTTAGTTTACTCACTCTTCAGTATTTTATTATATAGAAAATATAGTTAGAATAGAAATATATATAAAATATCAGCAATGGCAAGTTTCAAACCAATTTGAAAGGTGTTCTGGGAAAAAGTAGGAAAGTAGGAAAAAGGTGTAAGATTTGGAGTTTCCTGGACCTCAAAAAAAATTGGTACCAACTGTGGACAAATCATTAAAGCTACGTGTATTTTTGAGAAAGTCATGATGATGATGATTCTCGAGGAGTAATATGAGAGCGAGCAACTCCGTAATGCTGGTAATGGACTTTCTAATAGAGCCTGGGTTTCCACAGAGTAAAGCATATGCAGCTCATGCCAGACACAGACATGACTGGCAGTTCTTTCTTCATTTTGTGACTCTGACATCAGTTCATGAATCATTTTCTTCATATTTGAGAAAAAGGGACACATCACCAACTTCTCTCTTTGCATTTATTGTCAGAACAGATTTAGAAAACTAAATGTGAACAGGGGGCTGGTCATTTGCCAAAAACAAGTTATTCCCATGACCCATTATCAGTGTGCTGTTCAACAACTGGTGGTCTCTTGCATGTAAGGACATGATGACATAGCGCTGTGAGAAAAAAAGGCTCCAAGAGTACACAAGGGCCTTTTATTACCAAAATGCCACAGCTATAACCAAGGTGATGCTCTTTATTTTGGGCTGTCCTACTGTGCAAACTAACAACTACTGCACAGGCTCCTGGAAAACAGGACTGACAGAATAATGACCAAATGAAACACACACCAGATCAGACTATAATACTGCACCAGTGACTACAGCAGCACAAACAGGGAGTTTCAAAGCACACATGGGACTCCAGTACCTTTCTGTTATTTGTTTATTGGACCTTAGTGTTAATAGGTTTGTAAATGACATAGCATTCAAAATGTGTTGCTTATCATTTGCCTATTTGCTGTAGTAACCCAAATTTCACTATTATTTGAAAAGTATCAGTGCAGTAATGTATCCCAATTTACAGTTTGGCAAACAGTAAACTCAAACTAGAACACCCATAAAGTATTTTAAAGAAAACTTTAGTATGCTCAAAGGGAATTTGAATTATTGCAAGTTATGTTCAGTGCAACATTGACCATTGAGTAGAGTGGAGCTTTGCCAGCAGCTCCTTAAAGGAACAAGACCTGGACCATGTACCTTTTCAAACAAAAAGTCTCCATTAACCTAGCCTGCATTGTCATTTAACATGTAATTTACTATCTTTAAGTAAAAAAAGTGGGGGTTGACCTGACCCCATTGTGGATGCTCCTGATATTATAAAACCACTGAAGCACGAGTTTGGATAGTGGGGCACTGTTAGCTAAAGCTAGTGGGGATATGTCCTGTAAATCCTGTTACACCAGCCTGTCAGCCTCACTGCAAGATCAGCTTTAATGAGCCCTTGACAACGCCGTAAGACAGGCGACTAAGACAGCATTGACTTTTACAGGACACATTAGGAAAAGTAAAAGGGGGTCTTTAATCATTGTAAACCTGGAGTAGACTAGTTAGCTGTGGCTATGCTAGGCTGACAAGACAGAGCAGAGCGCATGTTTGGTGCCTGACAGCTGAGTGGGCTATGAAAGGGGGTCGAGAGCTGAGAACAACAATAAAACACAGCGAGTTCTTGACAACCTTTCAGTACTACTTTATTTACATGGTAACTGTATTTCTGAGTTATGCTAACACTAAAACCTGGAAAACATACCTTTGCTTTGCCGGCCTCGAGCTTCTTTTGCCTCTCCTCGTCTTCCATTATTGTTGTCCCTGTGGCTTAAACAAAGGAGAAATTGCTTCATACGATTTCCAGGTAACTAGATCCCTAAGAGCTAAGTGCTAAAACGTCCTCGTTTGGCTTCCAACTCCCTGTCAAAGTTTTCCGCACTCCTGTCTAGGAGCTGTCTCCTTGTTGGTGGCTGTCCGCCGCCATGTTTTCCACGTAAACATGAGCCCCGTCTGCGATGACGCTGTGTAGTGCCGCCGTGACCACGCCCCCGGCATTCCTCCAGTGCTGCTTTCACTGGCACTTAGTAATTATCAAGCCTGAGCTACTATTAACTTTTATATAAAGAAATAGGAAACAATTGTGTGCCTTTATCATAATTTCTACCAAATTTAAAAATGGCTTTTATATAAATTAAGATGATTTCTTAAATAAATTAGGTTAAGAATTTTAAAGAGTCAAAATCAAAAGCAGATAAAACTAGCCCTAAAAACTGAAGAAGTAACACTAAAATAATACAAATCAATGCCAAAAGGGGACAAAAAATTTAGATTGATGCTTACAGAGAAAAAAAATCAATTTAAAGGGAACATACCAGCACAAGATATTCTTGATTACTAGTATGACTTACCAATAGTACATCAAATATGACACCAGTATGTTAAAAGTGTATTTTGACAATTGCCAGGCAGACACTGTAAGAATCTGTTTTAATTTTTTTGCCTGGGGAAATGTTTGACACAATAAAACAAGGGAGCCTCTGTGTCACTTATAATCCAATATTAAAACCACACAGGGGATGCTATAACAGTCTTTACCCCCGTTTTGTTCAAGTCACATTGATACAGGCCATCAAACTGAATTCTGTTTAAAACGTCTGCTCAGTTTCTATGGTAACCTGGAAGAATGACTGACAGAGCTGTGTGTGTTTCATACTTTTAAAGCATTCTCACTTTTAAAACAATTTAGTCATCACCTAAAGATGTATGCCAATTAACAGCACTTAGAGACATATCCATACTTTCTTTGATCGGGAAAACATTTGAGCTTTCCTTTTTAAAAGGAGCCAGCAGCAGGTAACATGAGAGACTAGCATCAGTTTCTAGGACAGATGGCCATGATAAAAGACAGTGGACAATATTTTACTTAAAAACTCCATTCGAATTTGTAGGCTTATATTTATTTATGTTAAAATATGTTGAGATAGTGAGTTCTTGTGTTTTGAAAATGACTTTGTTGCGTTACCTTTAACATATACTGTACAAGAAGTTATAAATATGATCAGCTTGCAATAACAATAATACATGTAGCTTATATTATTGATACCAAAGTATATGCATTTCATCATGGCATTACCATTTTGTTGAAGAAATAATGCATGATTTTAACCACAGGCAGCGAAGAGTTGTAACACCAAACGTACCATTAGCAGCGGCAGCAGGAGAGGAGGGTCTGTGTCTTCTGCTGACAGGAGCAGAGCAGCTTATTGTTTGAGAAATCTTAAATTCCACCCATCGTCTTTTGGACATTATTAAATGTGCCCCTCTTTGGAGCAGAGACCACTTGCAGAGTGCAACAACATCTACAGAAATTACTGAGCATCTAAAAGGTTGACGGTTTGCAAATTATTAATTCATGGAAGGAGTACTGTGTCAGCAGTTACCCAAGCAACTTATAGCAAGTCGACCACAACAAATGAGAATATTGTTTGATATTTATAACAAAAAACAGCAATATTGATTCAAGGGTTAACAAGTTTGTAGGTGAAAATTGTATATGTAACATTTGAATTAAAATAGAACAAGAGTTTTGCATGATTAATTGTATTTATAATTAAACTGTACATTTACACACACCATTTAACCATGTGTGGCTGAGGTTCATATTTCAAGGAAATAAGTTATATTTGACCAGTTTTACAAGAGGAACAAGAAATTAAGTGCAGCTACAGTGAATGATGTTGGGCTAAGATAATTTTTTGGCTTTTATTTGTCAGAACAGTAGATAGACAGTAAACACTGAGACATGGAAATGACATTGGACAAATGACCCGGGCTGGAATTGAACCTGGGTCTCCCAAGTATATTCAAATTGTACACTACACAATTCTGCCAAATAAAAATTTATTGGAAAGTCTTTTTCATTCGGAAGAAAGAGTTCTTGTGGCCTACCGTCCTGCAGCTCACTGACCTCAACCGTCTTTTGGCTGCTCTTTGTTGTTCAAAAGCTGAATGCAGGGGATGCTCCATGTTGTTTAGGTTAGCATCTGTCCTGTTGTGAGTCCGTTGCTCCACTACCTCAACCAGAGTCTCTAAAGTAACACTTATAGTTGAACCAGCCCTCTCCGTTAGTGTTTGTGCTACTAATGACAGTCTCTGAGACACATTGTCCCCGCCGAACATACAGTGGTCTACCTGTCAGGTAATCAGTGATCGATGTGCTATAGGATGAGTCCACCCTCAGACTCCTACATTTTTCACTAAGAATTTCTGGTCTGCTGGTATAGTATGCGCTCTACCAGATGAGCCACATGCAGTATGTGACTTTAAAGCTTTAGTGTTTTATGCAACTAAACGTACACTTACACCTGTTTAGGACTGGCTGATTCAAGAGCCTTCTGGTTTTTCATCAATAACTTTCAAATTTCTGGCTAAAGGCAAGTATGTGAGGAATATGAACAGAAAATTAACTAAACTGTTCACCTTCAAACCTACAGTGTATATCCAGATGCCTTTGTCGAAACCTTTTGTTTACAAATTGAGACCTTCATTTCCCCCTTGTGTTTGCACACAAGTGTATTACTACACTTAGTCACAACACAGTTTGTCCCACAGTTTCACCTTGTTCACTCATCTTGGCCTTGAATAAAATCATTTAAACTAATCAGCTTCTGAGGGCACAAGAGTTGTTCTCCATCCCATTATGAAAATGAAATTGGTCAAGGGTAAACAGAGACTGCTCTGATTTGATGAGAAACACGCTGTTCCCTGTTAAAAAGTGAGACAAGAGTATATTCAGCCAATCAGGGAAACTGTTCAGACTTTGATGTTTTGGATCTTGGAGTGAAAGCTAATGTTCATAATGAAATACCACAGTGTTGATTAAAAAAAAAATTCATGAAGGGTAGGACTCATCAGCTAAAAGGCATTGGGTCAGTTTATTTTTCACAGACACTCTGTTTTCCACAACACATGGTAAATGAACATACTCAGACAACAAGAGCATCATGTTTGACGTCAATTATTAATGTCTGTCACAATAACTATAAAGAAAAGACAATCCTCCCCCATTTGGACATTCAGTGCATAAAATATATAAACACAAATGATAGACCAATAAATACATAAATTAATGTTTCACAAAAAAGCATTTTAGTATGTAACAATTATTTATGCTACAATGTGATCAATTATCAATATAAACGCTTCAATAATGTAATGTAATTTCTAAATGAATCACATAGAAAAACTATATCACACTGTTATCCCACATTTAGTATTCAGGTCTACTATGTATACATTATATATTTTAATAATCCTCCCACAGTGGAGACATTCAGTGTGATAGAAAAGGACAATAGAAAATTTTTAAAAAAGGAAGCATAAAATAGGTAAACAAACCATGAAAGTTAATTCATCAAGTAAATTAACATTAGAGTTTAATATGTAGGCTAATCCTTGCTATCCATGTAGAATATTAATCCTACAATTGTTTTCTAATCAAAAATGTTAACAGAAAATTATCTACTGTTGTCCCACGTTTTAGATTTGTATTATCTTGTCTGTTGTGCATATGGACAATAATGTTTTTATATGCAATGTATATCAAATGCAAACCATGTTCTGTTAAAACCAGTAAATACAATATTGTGAAAACTTTTTAAAAACAATTATGTTACATATAAATACAGGCTCCATACTAGAAATGGTAAATGGTGTGCATTTAAATAATGTTTTCTTTGGTACCCTTCTCTCATCCCTCATCATGGTCAGACGGAGGGGGGGGTCTTGTCCAAGTGTCTTGTCCAAGGTCAAGACATTGCACTGGGGAAAGTGGGAGTCGAACCGGAATAACGCTCTACCACCTGAGCGGTCGTCCTGAGCATAACCGACCGCTAACTGAGCAAAGGATAGTTTGAAACAAAAGATAGTTTCTAAAACTATCCTTTGCTTCCATCTACCGTTTGAAATTAAAGCTACGATGCCATTCCAAAACAACAGATGGCGCTAGAGCCCTACATCAAGGAGTAGAGTCTGACCAACTATCGCGAGAATGTGAAGTTTTAACCGTGTGTGGTGTGTCGCATATGGTGTGTCGCCTGTCAACGTCCTGCCAAAGCGTAACATCTCTCAGAAGTGAGTTATCGCACAATGGTACGTGTTTAGACTGTGTATTAATCTTAATTTTGATTTTAGGCAGTAATAATTATTTAAAGTACGTATTGTTGACCACCTGAGTACCGCAAGTCCCTTGTCATTGAAGCATAGCCAGATTGAATAGGAGTATAAAGTTATTTGCGCCTATTTCAATGTAAGCAAGTAACACTTGTGTCTTTCTTGTAGATAGGTTTGATAAACCCTATTTGTAATAAATTGTACTTTGATTAAGGTTAAAATATTTGTGCTACTGATACAATATATATATTTTTTATTTCAGGTTTGTTTCACTTTCACTTATAGGTTTTCATAGCCCCTCACACTGAAAATGGCTGCAGGAATCAGAGCACTTCTTGGTCTTCATCAAGTAACATTTCAGCGAAGCCTTGGACTCACAGCATTACAACTAATATCACCCTGTTTTTTAAGGCAGCTATGTACTGTTACTTCCACAAAAAATGAACCAAAACCACACCCAGAAAATGAGTCTCTGCTGGAGAACCTAAACCTCTTGGGTGTTGATGTGAAGATGGCTCGTCGGCGTCAGCCAGGGGTGCTGCGGAAGATCTTCACGAATGAACATGGTGTTGCCAAGTTTCTGCAGAGCAAAGGGGCCAGTCGTAAAGTTATTGCCAGCGTCATAACGCGTTATCCACGAGCTATAACACGCTCTGTTGATCACCTTCAACAGAGATGGGAGCTGTGGAGGAACATATTTAAGTCTGACGAAGAAATAGTGAACATCCTGGATCGATCGCCTGAGTCTTTTTTTCGCTCAAGTGACAATGGGAACTTGGAGAAAAATATAGCTTTTCTATCCTCACTAGGACTCAACTCCAAAGACCTGCACCGGCTCTTGACCACAGCTCCGCGGACATTTTCGAACAGCGTAGAGCTGAACAAAGAAATGGTGGAGTTTCTGGAAGACATGTGCGCTGAACTTGGAGGAGACAACCCAGCGCTCTTCGCCAAAACCATCATCTCTAGAAATCTTTATATTTTAATCAGAAGCACTAAAAGAGTCAGAATAAACATTGATCACCTAAAAGCGTCCCTTAAACTGAGGGATTCTGAACTATTAGCTCTTCTGCAGGGTCCCGGGGCAGAGATACTAGACCTCTCCAATAACTATCTGAAGAAGAATTTTGCTAGTCTTCAACAGAAAATGTTTTCCCTAGGCTGTAAAAAATCAGATATAGAGAAATTGGTGATTAACTACCCCATGGTTTTGTACATTGGGCCTGAAACTCTGAGCTCTAAACTGGACTGTCTGGTAACGGGAGGAATAACAATTAAACAGATCCTGGAAAAACCCAAGGTTTTGGATTATAGCACACAGAATATTATGGGAAGACTAGAAGAGCTGAAGAGAATCGGGTATGACTTTCAGAAAAATGGTATCAACATCTTAGACTCGAGTCGGAAGCGATTTGATGCAAAAATGGAGCGACTTTCTGCCTCACCAGAAGAATGACTGTAGCTGTATAAACAATTAAAGTGCTTTTATCTATGATGTGCCTTAATTATTATATGCTCATTTTTTAACAATAACTTTACCATTCATCCTCATTTCTTTATCATAGGCTGGGTCAGTCTAAGCAAAGATGCCCAGAATTTCCTATCCCACTTTTTCCTAGTTCTTTCAGGGCAATATCAGGGCGTTTCCATGCTAACCGAGAGACATGGTTCCCCTTCAGTTGGCTTCAGGACCTCTTTCAAGTGGAATGTTTGTATAATTTCTGTCCACCTTAAAAGTGCTTTTTATAGAGTCCCAAATTGCAGATCAACTTAATGCAGAGGCGTAGAATAAGGCAGAGCAGCTGCTCAAGGGCCCATGAGAGAGTCTGTCTATGGTTCTGTGGCAGTATCAGTGCTTTAAAATTCATACTGAACATAGCTTCATTGAAAACCACAATAAATATATAATCTATACAACTGAAAACTTATTACAACCAGCAATATCTGAAACCAGGAAAGTCTAGACTTTAATGCAAAATAAATATATGGATTCAGTTGACAAACGCCTGTATTATTTTGTAACTTGAGGCCTCCAAGTCCAATAAACTGCAAACTGTCACCATTAAACCCAATACTTCCCTCCAACATTTTGTGCATTACATAAAAATACTTATATAGCGCCCTTTCAAGATACACAGACACTTTAAGAAACATGTATATAAAATGAATATAAAATAAAATGTATACAAAATGAAATTTAGTGCCCACTATAACTTAAGGGCCCTTTATGAAAACCTGTACTGGGGCCCCTTATTACTTGCTCAATGTAATTGCTTATTTGAAGATATAATGTATGCTATTGAGTAATAAAAGTAACATCCTTTCAGTGGCTTTTTTTAAAATTTATTTTAAAAGATACAATAATTTTAAAGGTACAGGCAAAGCAATGCGTTTTTGTTTCTCTATTAAAATTCATACACAAGTGCAAATCAAAATGATTAACAGTAGTGATTCTCATATCTGCTTTGTCTAGTCTGAGATTAGCGTCAATATTTGGGCCATTATGACAAATTAGCAGGGGAGACCATAAATGCCACTATGTTATGTAGTTTATGGAAGCCTCTCTTTTTCCTTTGGGCAGATTGGAACAATTAGGCACAATTAAACAATAAATTGCCTTGGATTCGTGCGGAACTGTTTGTCGCTTGCTGCTCACAGTGGACCTCTTTATTGGATGCACTCCTTAAGTCGCATGCTGTCGGATGTTGTGCAGGTCGTCAGTGAAAGAAACAAGTGTCAAACCAAAACGTATGAACCGTTTTGACTTTTTGCTAAAAGTTTAATCTGTGCTTAAAAAAAATAAATGCGCTAATAGATTATCGACAAACGCATTACGATCCCGTTAGCTTTAGCTTGATAGCATTTTGAGAAGCACTGGGTTTGTTTAGCAGAGTTTTCAACGGTAACCCTTGGATTAAGAATTAAAACATAAATTGGGTCAGTCACCTGAGTAAAATTGTTTATCTCCTCGTTAGTCAACGTATCAGGACATTATATTACCTGCATTATTCTGACCAGCCAGTAAAATTTGTGCTTGTTTTTCAGAAGAATAGATCTGAAGCTGGGATGGAAAAAGCAGCAGAGGAAACCCCAGCTGGAAATACACCAGAATCGGCTGTAAAGGGTGTAGCTTCCATCAAACCGCAGTGAGAATAATTATACAAACCAAAACTGAGATCAAAGCGTCTGTGGCTATGGTTTTAAAGGAAATCAAGGTTTTAGGTGCATGTCAAAGGCCAAACCAAAACCTAAAAGGAAATGTGTTAGATGTTTAGTGAGGCTGACAAAACAACACTGTCATCACAAAGGCTTAAGGGCTGTAGTGAACTTATCTGATGCTTTCAGAAATGGTCAACTTTGTAATTTTACATTTAACACATTTTCTAGGGGGTTAGAGTGGTTGTTCTATATAATATAATCCCTGCTCTCCCAGTTCATACTGTTCTTTTGTCCTTGGACAAGACACTTAACCCACCTTGCCTCCAGTGTCTGTAGCACTGGTGAACTCCAGCTACATCCATCTTTGTCGTTCCCAAGCCGGGGTATATGAATAAAAATATTGCCAAATCCCCCGTGCGGATTAGTCTGCTGTGGCAACCCCTGTCTGGCAGGAAAAAGTATTTAGTAGTTACAGTTGCCATGTCAATATTGTTATGTTTAATCCTAAAATTATCAGCCCAGGAGTTTTATCAAATGAATATTTTTTCACCCTTCACCTACAGCATAATCATGTGTAATTATTAACTTGTATAGAAATAATTCTGGCACTATAGTGGATGTATTATAATAAACAGGATCGTTTCTTTTTTACAGGTTTCTTACATCAAAAGAGACATTTCATGAGTTTGTTGACTCAAATTGGAAAGCCTCAAATGGGGCAAAGGTGAGCAATGATGATACAAAGGAAGATGCAGAGATCATGTCTGTTGCGGAACCTGAAGCCAAAAAACTAAAATTAGAAGCGGAGGAGACAAATAAAACGGAAAAACTGGATGGAAAACGTCTGCGAGGCCAAAATAAGTCAAGGCCACATAAAAAACCTACTACCTATGATGAAAAACGACTGTGCCTGTCAGTCACTCAGGTAAAAACCTTTAACCAATATCTTGCCGATTATTGTTATTTTATTTATCTTTTTGACTTTGTGTAGGCCAATAGAGAATGTCCATATGGAGAAAAATGCCGCTTTCACCATAGCATTGCCGAGTACATGGCGACCAAACCTGCGGACATTGGAGACAACTGCTACCTCTATGACACCTTTGGAAAGTGCCCTTATGCACTTTGTTGCCGCTTCGCCAAGGCGCATACAACTCCAGACTTAAAAACCATGGAAAACACAGATTTAGTTAAAACCTTTGAGGGACGAAACCTAGTAAAGAACAGCATAAGTAAAGAGCTCCAAAATCAGCTCAGGAAGCGCTCTGTGGCCTTCAGTAAGTCGGCAGAGTACCTCAAAACACTTGCCGACAAGAAAGAACAGCAAGAGAATAGTAAGTATTGATGGAGTTTGTTACTAACTTTGCTGAGTAAATGTAGATGCTCCTTATCTTCTCAAGCTGTGTCAAACTCAGATTTTGCTCTTTTCGCTGCGAATACAATGTAGTTGTTGAAAGGTTTGATCCTATTTGTCAAGCACTATAATGTTAAATGTATTCAAAAACCCCACACTAATAAATACCCGGCTACAAACCTATAACAGACATGTTTTTACTAAAGCAAACTAAAAGTTGTATTTGAGATGGTTCAAAGTGTTAATCTATAGAAATTAGCTGGTGATAAGGCTTAAAACAGTAAAATATTAAACACATTTTTAGAATAAATAGAAGCAAATTAGCAATTTTGGGTTTATTAGATTTTACACAAAATGCTGTGAAATTATTTTTTGTTTGGGTGTGTGTGACACAGGTGTGGCAACAAAAATGTCTGCAGATGAATTTGAGAAGAATCGTAAAGCTTCAACTGAGTCAGAAACACAAGTAAGTCCATAAAAATAAAATAAAAATTATGTTGTGTTACGGCTTAATAGAAAAACTGATGGGAGTTGATTTTTGATGACTGTAGGTGAACACAGAAAAACAGGCTCCAGTGAAAACCATTGGGCCTTTAACAGACACAGATGTCATCAAATTGAGACAAAGTGAAAAGAAACAGGTAAAACCCACCATTGACTTATTGGTTATAATCCTGATATTTATGCAAAATATTGATGAGTTAATGAGTCCAGCAAAAACATACATATGTGTTTTAAGGTGGACTTTAAGGACAAACTCTACCTTGCACCATTAACAACTGTACGTATCTACACGGTGAAGTTAACAGTAGTAATTATTTATTTATAGTCAAATAAAGTCTTGAAGCATATAAAAGGTTTCTCGTTCTTTCCCCCAGTGTGGAAATTTACCATTCAGACGTGTTTGTAAGCGCTTTGGTGTAGACATTACCTGTGGAGAGATGGCCATGTGCACCAACCTGCTGCAGGGACAGCAGTCGGAGTGGGCTCTGTTAAAGAGACATGAATGTGAAGATATTTTTGGTGTTCAGGTGATTTTTAAATAAAATTTTAATAACTCTTGACTGTGATACAAACCAAGTTGGCTCCAATATTGTAGTCTGAAATTTCTCAACAGCTGGAGGGGTGCTTCCCAGATACTATGACAAGAAGTGCGGAGCTGATCAACAACAACATTGAGGTTGACTTTGTGGATATAAACTCTGGATGCCCCATTGACCTTGTCTACAAGAAGGTATGAAGAATCATTCCACTTTGCATTGCAGAAGTTGTAATAAAGTGTGTTAACAACGTGAAAAGAAGTAAGAATGTTGTCTCTACTCTCTCATTTCAGGGTGGGGGCTGTGGTCTGATGACACGCACCAGGAAATTTGAACAAATAATCAAGGGAATGAACTATGTTAGTATTTTTTTTTTACATTTTAATAAAAATAATGGAGTAGATTGTGTATGCATGTGCTAAAAAAAAACATTTTTACACTACTCAAAAGGTCCTAGATGTCCCTTTAACAGTAAAGATCCGAACTGGCGTACAAGAGAAGTGCAGCATAGCACACAAACTCATCCCAGAGATGAAGCAATGGGGCATCTCCATGATCACTGTAGGTTTTATTTGACTAAATTCATTAAAAAAAATAAGTGTCCAATGGTAAGTTGAGGAGATATAATGATAACATTACTAATTGTAGAAAGTTAATCTTACTGACATAATTTACAGTTGCATGGTCGATCCAGAGAACAGCGCTACACAAAGTTGGCTGACTGGGACTACATCAGCAGTTGTTCTAAGTTGGCAAGCCCTTTACCACTTTTTGGTATGCCTTTTTATTATTTAGCTTTACAGTATTTGAAAAATGAAAACTAGGTAAACATGTCATTTTAAAACAAAAAGTAATACCTTTATAAAGCATAGTAAACGGTTGTGTGAAATTTTCCTCTTTTAGGTAATGGAGACATATTGTCCTACGAAGATGCCATGAAAGCAAGAGAGACAGGAGTGTCTGGTATTATGATTGCAAGGTTGGTGCCACTAATATTTTTTAATACGGTACAAAAAAACATGTTATTGATATAAACTTGTCTGCAGCCTACCTGTGCTGTTTAGGACAGTTTTTTATTTCTTATACAATTTAAAAAAAAATAAATTAAAAAAAAAGCGTACAAAAGCATGTATCACTTTTATTTTACCACAAGAATAACAAATGTCTCACTTTAGGGGGGCTCTCATAAAGCCATGGATCTTCACTGAAATTAAAGAGAGCAGACACTGGGACATTTCTTCCAGTGAACGTTTGGACATCCTCAGGGATTTCACAAACTATGGCCTTGAGCACTGGGGCTCGGATACCCGCGGTGTTGAGAAGACTCGCACATTCATGTTGGAGTGGCTCTCCTTTTTGTGCAGGTGAATATGAAAGTTTTAATTTTTTTTTATTAATGTTTGAGGTGTGCACAGAAATACATTTGTTTTCTTCTCTCAGATATATTCCTGTTGGCCTGTTGGAGCGGGTGCCTCAGAAGATCAATGAGCGACCTCCGTATTACATGGGCAGGGACTACCTGGAGTCACTGATGGCAAGTCAGAATGTGGGAGACTGGATCAGAATTAGGTAAAGGAAAAAAAACAAAAAAAAAACATTATGCTCTATTGAATTATTTTAATAAGTCTGACCATTTTTTTGTTTTACAGTGAAATGCTGCTCGGACCTGTACCAAAAAATTTCATCTTTCTTCCCAAACACAAAGCCAATGCCTACAAGTAACTCTGACACCACTAAATACAGCTTGTTTGTATTTGATTATATGTGGCTCATGGTTTAAAGAAATACATTTGGGCTCTTTGAACAATGTGGACAATTTTTTTATTGTTTTAAATATACATTAATAAATTATGTTCTGTTTACACACACAATCAGCAATAAAGCCCACTGCTACTATGTAATGAGGCTGTGTGATTTCTCTTAATGTGTGAAAGTATTTATTTTACATTAGACACTGACAGCCCTGTTTAACTGCTCATAAATATCTATACATCTAATAGGAGTTACATGATTAGATATGTTTAAGGCGTTAAGATAATTAGTGATGAAAGGTGATAAAGTGCCTGAACTGCACTATCAGATGTTTTGATACATGCTGTAATCTTTTCAAATTTTATAGCATCTAAATGTCACAGAAATACAATTGTCTTAAGTGTATTACATGAGTATATTATGAGGAGCTTAAGTGACTAAACATCTAGCAACTTATTTGTTTTAGAACGTTTTACTATAAACCTAAATAATGTTAAGTTTATCCAAAGAAGTGGTCCAAATGCTCATAAATCTTCAGTATGATAGTTTTTCTGTGTAGAAGACACTTTTTGGTATTGGAAACAAAAAAATTATTTCAAGAAAAAGCCAAGGAACTCACCAAACACCTGTTTTGTTTGAAGAACACCTTGTGTTTTCAACATTGTCTTGAATGTTAAGTTAATATTGAGGCTGTTCACAGCTGAGCTGCTGGGTGGTAATTAGCGGCCAACAGGTGCTACCAATTAACCCCACATATATTTAGTAGCAGGACTCATGGTAATAGGACTACTCTGTGTTGAGCAGCGTGCCAGTTTCCACTATGACTAGGAGCAGGGTTGAGCTTCTGGCGGGCCTCACTTGGACTCTCCTCCTGCTGCTTGGTTTAGTTCAGGGATGGCAGCCTATCAACCAGGATCAGCTTATAAAAATTTGGGAAGGACGGCTCCCGGACCCTTTCCGATCTGGTAAAACTTTGGTATTTATGTTGCATGTAAACCATTAACTAAACCAGAATCAACACTTCACTTACTGTCCACTATGTTAGCTGTAAATATTTATTTAAAGTAAAAATGTATCCAGTCTCAACTCTTTGTTTGTTCTCGTCCCAGGTAAATATGTGGAACTTGACAACAATTCTGACGACGACGAGGAGGTAGATGTGGACAATGAGGACGAGGATGTGGACAATGAGGACGAGGATGTGGACAATGAGGACGAGGATGTGGACAATGAGGACGAGGATGTGGACAATGAGGACGAGGATGTGGACAATGAGGACGAGGATGTGGACAATGAGGACGAGGATGTGGACAATGAGGACGAGGATGTGGACAATGAGGACTACGACGATGTGGACGACGATGTGGACGACGATGTGGACGAGGAGGTGGCTGTGGACGAGGAGGTGGCTGTGGACGAGGAGGTGGCTGTGGACGAGGAGGTGGACGAGGAGGTGGATGTGGACGAGGAGGTGGACGAGGATGAAACTGAAGGTGATGACGATGACTTTTCCCTTTCACCTGAAACTGGTTTCCAGGGGCCGTCCATTGGTGCTCATTGGTGTAGCCCAACCAGTGACCCTAAGGATTCTTCTGGGTTTGCCTTTAAATGCACTGGAAAGGGATTCATAATATCTCTGTCACGTCAACAGTTAAGAGGGACTCTAATTATTGGTAAGTGTGTGGAAGTCTTTATGCAATCAGGTAGTCTTGAGGGGTTACTAAGGTTGTCTTTCTCCAGGCCTGAATGCGCTACAGTCTGTCATTACTGCTCCAAAGTCTTGTGGCTATATTGTTAACCTCCAAGAGGGGACCTTGACTGTACCTTTTTCTGGGTGTTCTGTGACAAAGGAGGTTGGTTTACTAAAATGTTTCAAACTACTACATGCGTGGGAAATGCATTTTGTAACTAAACTAATGTGGTGGTTGTTACAGCAAACTGGCTACAGACTGCAGTTATTGTTTGAGAAGTCTCAGGTACGAACTGCATCTTGTGGCACACCTGAAAAGGTTCGACCTGGAATGGCTCCTCGTGACAGTGGAATCCCTCGAGACAACAAAAGCTGCCCATTTGGGACAACTGGTCCTACAAGGCCTCCTCTGCATCCAACCGCAGTGCCACAGACAAAGTTAACACAGCAGCCACGCCCGATGGGCCAAAGTAGGATACAGTTTTGATTTGCCAGTCTTAAATACCAAAGTTGTTTTTTCTTTAAACTAGCATTGTGATTGGTTGTCTTTCAGATTGTGCTGTTCCTAATGTTGAACGGCTAGCTTGTGGCCACCCTGGGATCTCTTTTCTAGCTTGTAGAAAGCTGGGCTGCTGTATGGTTCGTCCCACATCGTTCTGTTTTTACCCGCTAGATGGTAAGGATTTGTTAATGGAGATGCCAAGTAACTAAAATCTGTATTTAATGGCACACTACTTCTCTCAGAGTGTACAGAAGATCGACACTTTGTGTTTGCCATCCGCCATGACCCTGTATCCAGCCCAGTGGACCCCAAAAACCTTATCATCCCTGGAACAAACTGTAGACCAAGCCATGTCACTGACAGAGTTGCTATTTACAAATTTAAAGTGACTGAATGTGGAACTCGTGTTTTTGTAAGTAGACATCTGTATAAGTTAAGACTCGCCAATGCTGAATAATCAATATGGCAAACTGTAACCTTAACACTCCATAAACTTTGATTCCGTTTCATGCCATTGCAGAATGTTGGCGGGACGCAGGTTTATCTTGCTGAAGTGCAAACAGCTGTTACCGCTCTAAACCTCAAGTATGGTGCAATTTCAAGAACTAATCCCATCAGGTAAGCATATCCTAATTGTGGCTTTATTTTTTTAAAGAGGCTTCTTTTTTAAGCAGTGGCTTTTTTTTTTTTTTTTGTAGATTCCTGGTTGAGTGCCGCTACAGCCTCTCTCCTCTTCAGTCACTGGCCAGTGCTGGCTACATGGTGAAGACCCCGAGCTCAACTCTGCCCTCAGCTGTCCTCTCCCATGGGTTGTATGGTGTTGAACTGAAGCTTGCTAAAGGTTTATATCATCTAAGGAAAGCCTACATAACCATGTCCAAAAAAGGATAACTTGTAACTAATCTTGTGTAACTTGACAGATGAGACTTATACAAGCTTCTACCCCACTTACCATCAGCCTTTACGGGTCCTTCTTGGCAAACCAGTGTATCTTCAACTACGTTTGTTGTCGCCAACACCAAAGGCTGTAATTCTTGTCAACTACTGTATAGCTTACCCTCGTTCTGCAAGCAATGCTTTAGTGCTTTCTTATGAAGGGTAAGAAATGCTCCAGGACACAAACTGCTGGTTTTAAATCGCATCATTATCAACCTGCGCATGTTTGTTCTCAGGTGTGCCAATCCTCATGATCCACACACATTCGCCCTCCTCAACAGCGAATTTGCACAAGATCGACATGAAAGGCGGTTTGTAGTCAAGGCTTTCCAATTTATGGCTCAAAACACAAACAAGTATCTAGATGAAGAGGTAAGTAACAGCTTGGATTTCAAATAGCAGTACACTAAAAATGTGCATCACTTGGATATTTAACTAAAAATCTGGTGCTATAATGTTTGTGCAGATCTACTTCATGTGCTCTACAGAGGTTTGCTTCCCGGCAGAAAGGAGGTGTCCAGAGCGTTGCTTTGATGGAAGGGTGAGTCAAGTCTATAAACTGAATAGGATCTTCCTGCTCCCTAATTATTATTATTATTTTTTTCTCTTTCAGCCTTCTCAAAACAATCGCCTGAAGAACTAACTTAAAACGCCTGACAAGTTTTATTGAATAAAATTGTTTGTGCAGCTGACTTGTATCAGACCCAAAGCAAACTGTACTTTAATAAATCAAAATCTTTTTAAAGACGAACACGATTGTGTTTTATTTTATTTTTTTCTTACTTGGGGCACAGTGGCTCAGGTAGAGTGGTTGTCGCCCCAGTTCATACTGTCGTTGTCCTTGGGAACAAGGCTTAACCCACCTTGCCTCCGGTGACAAAGCACTTGTGTGAATGTTGAGACAATGGATAAAAATTGCCCGAGGCATTTTTACATTCATGTGGCTGTCTTCTGTACATGAACTGTCTAAATACATTAGGGTGGTACCTTCTCTTGTTACAATGTAAAACTAGACTTCAAATTATTTAGCAATTCTTTAGGCTATCAGCAGTAGCCATAGATTGTAAAAAAATATGTATTTAATCTGCCCATTGGTCCCCTATTCACTGAAATTGTCATGGTAATTGGCGGTTCCATCCGGGCTTTTCGGCTTTTGCTCCATAGTAAAACCGTTTTTAGATGGCATAAACGGACATAATCAAAATTCCCCAGAGTTGTCGCGTAGTAAAAACTTGGCTCTAGAGACCAGAGCCATCTTTTGTACCAGGCTGTAAACATGAGTTTTATACTTGTAAAGTTGCCATTGGGTTTCTCCTTATTTCAGCTTTTGGAGCTTGCCCTCTGGTGGACGGCGGTATATCGCTGTATTTCGCCGTATGGCGGCGCCCTTAAACGAGGACCATTAGGAGGAGGTTCCATGGGAGACGCTTGGCAGTAACAGTTTTGTCTAATCACCTACAAATTATCTGGCTTGTAGGCTTTTGTTTTTTTTATAAAAATAACCTGGTCTACTAGTTCAAAAATGTAAATATTGCATAGAACCGCCTACTTTCCCTGCAGCAGCATTCGCTGATCTTCTGAATTTTTGTGCATAATCCATAAAATAAAACTGCGCCGCATTTGTCCTGAGGAGTTGGTTGTACGGAATCACCGGAAGTACACAAGGTAAAGCAATAACGACCACTATTTAGTTTACACTTTATTTTAACTAATAGTTGAAGTTCTGTCCAAACTTAAAAATAAGTGTCTTGTGCTTCGGTTGACCTTCAGTGCTTTGCCTCATATTGACTCTCTAAGATGGAAAGAGAGCCG
The DNA here is from genome assembly GCA_024416835.2 of Perccottus glenii. Classification (NCBI taxonomy): domain Eukaryota; kingdom Metazoa; phylum Chordata; class Actinopteri; order Gobiiformes; family Odontobutidae; genus Perccottus; species Perccottus glenii. The sequence continues at coordinate 9,980,918 of CM044562.2, forward strand.
ATAGCACACAGCTAAAATATGAACTAGCTACATCTAAGCTCTGGGTTCTTGGTTGCAGTTAGGCACTAACTTTATTTCAACTTATAAAGGCGCATTTGTTCAGATGAAATTTGTCAACTTCCATGGTAACTGTTAATTATGATGCATGCTCCTCGTGGCAAGTAAAATATATTTACAAGTCAGTGTTGGCTTATGCTGCAACTAACTTCACGTATTGCTCTTGCCACTTGTGATTGTCAGAGGAAGTCCCTGATCCGACAGTAGTCAGCAGGTTTACAAGAGGCGTGGTTTTTCTCTTGTACAAAAAGAAATCGCAGAACTGTCCTGACTTTGTTGACCTCAGCTCCAGTTGTTGGTAAAGATGGCTCACCTCCCAGCGCTTTTTAAATACGTGGACGAGCACCAAGACCTCTATGTGCAGGTAAGCTGAGTCTTGTCATTTTATTTTTTAGTGCTACTAGGCTTTAACCCGGTGTCTGTCTTAACTTGTGTAGATTTTGTTGAAAACTGAGTAGAGCTGTTTCAGTCACAGTATGTCAAATGTCTTGAAATATAATCCTTACTGTTGCTCTTGTGTTCAGTATGTGTTTAGACCTGCTGACTCTAGATAAAGATTGTAGAAGATCACTGTCTGATTTGACTGTTATTGGTTTGTTTTCTAGCGTCTTGCTGAGTGGGTAGCTGTCCCAAGTGTGTCAGCTTGGCCAGAGAAGCGCGATGACATCAAGAAAATGATGGAAATGGCAGCAAAAGACATTGAGAGGCTGGGGGGCACAGTGGAGATGGTTGACATTGGCAAACAGAAGGTAAAAGTTTCAACTCTATCTTTTTTAAAACCATTTGTTTACCTAATTTATAATAACTATTCCTCTTGGCTGTGACAGCTTCCCTCAGGAGAAGAAATCCCCCTGCCACCCATTGTCCTGGGCAGCTTGGGGTCTGACCCAGGCAAGAAGACTGTGTGCATTTATGGTCATCTCGATGTCCAGCCAGCCAATATTGATGACGGCTGGGATACAGAGCCTTTCACTTTGGTGGAAAAAGACGGTAAATGCACCAAATTGTACTTTAAGTTTTGTTAAGATGAAGACAAACACCCAAAGCAGTTTCAAAATGAAGTTGGAATGCTACTTGGGCAGAAAGAACAGGTTTTTGATCCAATTGGTGTTTTTTATTTCTAAAGAAGCAGTTAGTTTTGTGTAATATCAGCACATGCAGTTATCAAAAAACAGAAACCAGTCAAAATTTCAGTTTTGTTGCAGTCACAATTTTTAAATAAAACGTGGGCTTTGATGTTTTATTAGCCATGAGTTTCTGATTATATCAGCTACATATTTCTCCATACCTTCCGGGTGTAAAGGTAGAGTCTAGGTCTTATTGAGGACTTATCTGCAAATATCACATGTCAGGATTGATTAGTTGTGTTGGATTAGTGTTAAAATTAATTAATCTGAAAAAAAAATCTATCATTTATTAGTTGTATTTAAACAAGGATATTTGTATGCTCCTGATTGTACTTTCTTCGTCTACTTTTGTGCCATGTTCCTTTTTTGGTTGGTTAGCTGGTTGCTCCATAACAAGCCTTCAGCTTTGTCATGCACTTCACATTTGTGAAAGTCAGCTGACAGAAACTGACACATCCTCTTCTCTTTAAATGATTGTCTGTTCAGCTCAATTATTGCTTTTGTCATCTTTTGTAACAAACAAATACTGACCCGTAATAATGTATAGTTTTAAAAAGCACAAAGTTGCATTCTGATTTTACACATAAAGCAGAAACTAAATTTAAATGCTGAGTGGGACTGCACTCTAATTAACTGGTCTGAGCTAGAATTATTTTTTTGACTCTACTGATTGTCTTTGCAGGTAAAATGTATGGGAGAGGATCAACTGATGACAAGGGACCTGTTTTGGCCTGGTTTAACTGCATTGAGGCATACCAGAAGATCAGCCAGGTAAAGTCCTTTGTGTTTTTGATGCTTGATAATCTGGGTGTTAATCATAATTCTCAGGTGTGGCATTTTATTTTAGAATAGTACGTGACACTGATCAGACCTTTTTATAATCACCTCTCAACTTGCTTTTCTTGGCAATCTCTAAAACAAATCAACAAGTATTTAAAGTGCAAAAAATAAAACGCTAAATCAGGAGCCTTTCTATTGTGACACCGTTTTTGAGAGATGTCTGTTAAAGTACAAGCCTGACTGCTTGTCAAGGTTTAAGTGGTCAAAGGTCTCTAAATGGTTTGTAGTCAATGATTACACCAAGTGTCGTCACCTGTTTTCATCACCTTCAGTGTCACGTATGGAAAGGTTTGAAGGACTTATCAGTTTTTTTTTTTTTTTGTGTCACAGGAGCTTCCCATCAACATCAAGTTCTGCTTTGAGGGGATGGAAGAATCTGGGTCTGAGGGCCTGGATGAACTTGTGTTTTCCCGAAAAGATACTTTCCTCAAAGATGTGGACTATGTCTGTATCTCCGACAACTATTGGCTGGGCAAAACCAAGCCATGCATTACCTATGGTCTGAGAGGCATCTGCTATTTCTTCATCGAGGTGGAGTTGATTATTATTCAACATAGTTATACTCTGAAACCAACAAATATGTAGTGTACAGCCTGAGTAAAACTAGTAACTTATTTAATTTTTTTGTCAAGGTTGAGTGTGGTGATAAAGACCTTCACTCAGGCGTGTTCGGGGGCTCTGTTCACGAGGCTATGACTGACCTGATCTCACTTATGGGCAAGTAAAGCTAATGTTAAAAGTTTACAGAAGACAAAACTTGGAAAAGCAATTGTTTGAAATTTATCAATTATTTTTCTTAAAGGCTCCCTTGTTGACAAAAGGGGAAAGATCTTGGTCCCGGGGGTGTATGATCATGTGGCCCCTCTGAAAGATGAGGAGAAAAAGCTCTATGAGAAAATTGAATTCGACTTGGATGAGTACTGCAAAGATGTTGGAGTTGGACAGCTGTTGCACAACACCAAAGTGAGTAAATAAACTTGTTAATCGAAAGAAAAATCTAATTAAATTTGGCAAGTCTAACTTAACTTAATTTACTTTTTTCTCTTTAGGAGCTAATCCTTATGCACCGCTGGAGGTACCCATCTCTTTCTCTCCATGGGATTGAGGGAGCTTTTGCTGAAGCAGGGGCCAAGACTGTTATCCCACGAAAAGTTATTGGAAAATTCTCCATCCGCCTTGTCCCAGACATGGACCCCAAAGTTGTTGAGAAACAGGTATACACATGCAAAGCTTTCATAACTGCCATTGATTAAGTAAGACAAGTCATGTCATTTGTCAAAATGATACAATGGCTGAGATATGACCTCACCAGGATATGGGTGATCAGTGCAGGTGCTGTGATTGGGGCTTGTTAAGCACACATTTTTTTGATTGTACAACCAGACATGCTCTTTGTTCTCAGTATCAATAGAGTCCTTGTGTCAAGTTATAGTGGCTCTTGAGCAGCTTTAGTCACTATGCTGTTACCTGTATTTATAATCTAGGTTATCGGCTATCTGGAGAAGAAGTTTGCAGATCTGGGAACTCCAAACAAGCTAAAGGTCCACATGGGCCATGGAGCCAAAGCTTGGGTGGCTGACTTCAACCATCCACACTACATGGCTGGACGCAAGGCCATGAAGACGGGTAAATATGGCACACAAAGTGGAAGGTAGTAGGTTCGATTCCCGCTCTCCCCACAGTTCATACTGTCGTTGTGTCCTTGGGCAAGACACTTAACCCACCTTGCCTCGTTTGAATGTGTTAGGCGGGAATGGCTGCCACGTCTTTGTCAGTCTGCCCCAGGGCAGCTGTGGCTACAGATGTAGCTTACTACCACCAGTGTGTGACTGTGGAGTGAATAATAATTGCTATCTAAAGTGTCCTTGAGCTCTGGAAAGGCGCTATATAAATATAACTATAATAATAACAAAGTGTGTTTTGTAAAGAACTGTTCCCATAAAGGAATGTTTTTGTTAAGGTGTGGTCTATACCTTTTGAATAAGCCTCAAGCTAAACAATGGGTTTTTGTTACGATGGCACACTAAGAATATAACCTAAAAAAAGAAAATAATTCTACTTTGTTTTTCTTTTTTTCTTTCTGTTATTACTAATAAATTCTAGCGAAATATGGGAGATGTCAATATATGGCCCAAAATGTATTCTCCTTCAACTACTAATACTTTTTTTTTTAAATAAAAAGGTGAAACATGCAACTTTTTTTTAAAACATCAAGAGCAGGGTTGAAGTTAACTGAGTATTGTTTCTTGTTACCATCTTGCAAAAAAACTAGGCTTTGGCTTTTGTTAAGTTGTTGACTTCAAGTTTAGTTTGATGCTTAAAAAAAAAAAACACAGATTAAAAATGTCACAATCCTTGTCATTGTCATTGTGCTGTTGTATTAGTCTTTGGCGTGGAGCCTGACCTAACCCGTGAAGGTGGAAGTATTCCAGTCACGCTGACTTTCCAAGAGGCCACAGGGCGGAACGTCATGCTGCTTCCTGTCGGATCGTCGGACGATGGCGCTCACTCTCAGAATGAGAAATTAAACAGGTTTGTTTCATTTTTTTTTTTTTTTTTAGTAATGTCTTTTGAACGGTGTAAAAGGTTTATCACTTTTTTTTTTTTTTTTTAAGATCCAACTACATCCAGGGGACCAAGATGCTGGGGGCGTACTTCCACGAAGTCTCTCTGTTGGAGTAAATGGGTTTCACTGCAAATGTACAATATATCCATCCTCTACATCAAAGCTATTAAACCATGTACAACAATTGATCTGTCACAGTATTCTGTCTTGTACAGAGACTGCTAAATTATGAGAATAAAATTATTTTCTAATGTATGTTGTGCTGTTTTACTGCGTATATGACCTATTAAGATTCCAAGAAACAGGAGTTTCCCAGACAGTGGGTCAGGAACATGGCTAGGACCCAGAAGGTGGATTTCATATTTTGTTTGGAACAGTACAGATTGAGCAATTAAAATAGTTTTGCCCTGTTGATTTACCAATTACAAATTCAATAAAATTTAATATATTGTAGAAATGTCATGAAAGTGTAAAATCCTTTTAGGGGTTTTACCGAGGTGCTGGAATAAGAACAGGGCCACTGACGGAATTGATGGAGCCCTGGACAAACCCTATGGCCAGAGGCCCCCTATTTAATTTATATTTATTATAAGCATTGGGACCACCAGACCCTGAGGCCGTCAGCTGCACTGCATAAGAAATGTAGGCTTTCAATAAAATAGGAATGAACAAATGTCTCTGGTGGGATGTCACTGTATGGCAATAACCCCTGTCAAAATCTGGAAAACAAAAAAAATAAAAAATAGATCGCCACACGAACATTTATCAACAGTGACACAGTATTCAAAACTTAAAAGAAAAACTATGGACACAAAAAAATACTGACCCTGGTATAAATCTGTAATACTTCTCTACAGACCTTTTATAACTTTGTACAAAAAAAAAGTATAGCTCTTTCTCCATTCACAGACGTTCAGAGGAAGGTCAGGCTAATGTGACCCGCCTCAAACGACTATGTATGACATATTTTGCACACCATTCATTAGTCACAGTTAAGCCACCAAATACCTCTACTAGGCTTTTCAAATCGGGGGATAGAGGGCGGATCTGGCAACCCACTAGTGACGTGTTCCGGGGCGCGAAAACTGTAAACAACAAACCGGTCGCGGAAGAGGCTTCTCAACAAACTAAACCTAAGTAGCTTTTCTCCAATTTAAAGCCAAATATATTTGCGTGACTTCTCACACGCGATGGATCCGCTGAAGTAAAGTGTAGTTATTCTAGATGCAGCTAACAGCTAATGTTTGCTAATGACAGCAGCCCTTTTCTCCAAACTAAGTCCATAACAGAGAAATCTCAGACAAGACTGTTTCTATGGACCGCTACAACGAAGTAAAGCTTTTACTGAAAGGTTGGGAGCAGGACTTTGTCAAACAGCACCAGAGGAAACCCAATAAGGTGATATAATATATACATACTTTGAGTGAACCGTACAGCTGCTTCATATATAAGACTGGCCTTTATTGTTTCACTGATTGCGTTTTAGAATTTGTACATTTGTGCATTTTGTTTCCAGGAGGATATTGATGAAGCACCGGAAGACACGAGACGTGAGTTAGCCCATTAAATATTAAAGGATTTCAATTTTAGAGATCTAAAGGCTGTCACTGTATAATAGCTAAATCATATGGCCACATTTTTTTTCATTATTGTGTTCCGTCATGGCTGATGTGTCATCCATGACGTGTTTTGCCATTACAGAGCTGTATAAAGAATACCGTAGTTTAAAACAGTCCAAAGAAAAAAACACCAGTAATGACTCCAGGAATGGATCAGCTGACCAGCCCACATCTAAAGAGGCCAACTCAACCCAGAAGGTACGACAAGTGATAAAGAGTTAACTAAATGTAACGCTGCACAATTAACTTTTGCAATACTACTATATCCTGACACATTTGCCAATACACATCTTTCATTTGCCTGTCCATTTATCAGGTTATTTTCTCTTTGCTTTAGAATTCGGATTGTTGGGGTTCGCATTTGAATCGAAAATCCCTGCCAGTATCGGCTCCAGAACTCACATCCCAGGACAGAGATGGTCTTAAATCTTCAGCGCAGTACTATGGCCTCAAGCTCAAGTCCAACCTGGCTTCACTTGGCAAGGTAAAACAAAGACAGTGGTTTTAATGTTGCAGAATACAGGTCTGGTTATATATGCTACTCCTTAATTACTAAACAGTCTAAACATTTAGGAGAGGCCAGTGTCTTTAAAGAAAACTCCAAGTCGGACACCTCTGAACACTTTGAAAGATGGACAAACAAAAAGCCCAGTTGTTACTCTTAAAACTACACCCTGCAAACCATCTGTGGCCAACCCCTTCTCGCCCAGGTATTTACTTTAACTGCATTGCATTTTGACAATTAAAACAATTAATGCAGCATTTCCTCTGTCCACACTTTCTATAAATATAAATCATTGTAAAGATAGAAAATGTAATAAAGTAATTTCAAATGGCTCTTACAAAAAACTCAAATATTATGCTTATTTTCTTAAGATGACTTATTAATGACCCAAGCAGTTTATTCATATTGCTTCAGGGCAATCAACAAATCCCTCATTTCCCAATTCATTTCTTTCAAATTGTAAATGTGAGTGTTGATTAACATACAATCTCAAATTTTCACACATTATTCTGCAATAATATTTACTGAAACAAATGAACCACAGAATACTTGTGATAAATTGTAAGTTGCTTTATGTTGTAATCGACTACATCTAATAAGGTTTATTTATTACACAAGATTTAGTTCTGGCCTTGGATCCCCGGCTTCACTGTCGACGCATTCTGTGGAGCCTGAAGAGCCTCTTGAACCATTTGAACTTTTTACTGAACCTGTAAATGTTGAACCTGATGAACCTGCCTCAAGCCCAGGCTCGTCTTCTGATAGAAAGCCTTCTCTTTTGTCGTCACTATTACCTTCAAAAAGTTCAGAAAATTTAAAGGGAGATGCTACTGCAACAGAAAATGAAAGCATTCAACAGGACATTAAAATACATGGGAAGACATTAAAAACTCCATATGAAAACAGTGTGGCTGCAGAGGAACCAGATTTAATTGGCCTAAGAGGAAGCCCTACGTTTTGTGGTGGCTTTAGAGGGGGAATTGGAGGAAAGAACAATGTAGCCAGACCCTCTCTAGCGAACAGACTCAGTTCTATAAATAAGAAGTGGTTAGAGAGATGTCAGGTGTTTGGAGAAATGGAAGCTGAGGAAAAACCTGTTGTCGGAAACAAGGAAATATCTCTAGAGAGAAAAGATGAGACAAAAGATGACAGAGGGACTGAAGTTAAAACACTACACAATGAAAGAGAAAATGGATCTGGCAAGGAAAGTAGTCGTGGGACAGCCTCTGAGATTTTGGGAAGCATTGACAATGACACTAAAGTTAACAAAACTCCACAGAAAGCTGCTCAGCGCAATAGAAAAAGTGAAAAGGAGGACAAAGTAATAAAAGAGGCAAATCAGGAGATTGCAACAGGACTGACTCCGCCTCTAACCCCAGAAGATGTTGGCAACTCTAAAGCAAAAAGTAACAAGAAGAAAGGGCGAAAGAGGCAAAGGGAGGGAGAGGAAGATGAGGGGAGAAGAGACTGCAGCAAAGAAGAAACGAAGAAGGAAAAAGAAAGATGGCGACACTAATGGAAATGACAACCAAGCTCCAGTAGCAGCAAAGAAACATAAAGCAAAGAAGAAGGGAGATGAGGAGGATCAGGATGAAGAGGTGAAAAACAAAACACAGAAAAAGGTAACACAAGACATATACTGTACATTATAAATGTATTAATTTTGTGTGATGCTGTTTAAAATGAGAAATTTTGTTGTCAAGCCTCCTCAGGAGAACTTGTTAGGAGAAATAGAGGAAGACTTTGGAGCCAGGAAATTATATCAGCCCCAGTTAAACAAAGCCAAGTAAGTCTGTTCCATTTATGAAGAACACAAATGTCACTGCAGACAGTCTGTTAATGTTCTGTTTTCCAATATATATTTTTTTAGGAACATGAAAACAGAGGGAAACTTTGTGAAAATAAACCTAAAGAAGAAATCTCACGTGAAAGGATATGCCCTGAGGGGGATGGCTGTGCGACGTCAGGTAAGTGACACAAATATACCTGAGAAATGAGGAATTGTAATTCAATAAAACAAAATACATACAGCAGACAATGAAATAAAACAAAATGAAGATTAACTGTGACCTTCAGATGTACATGGAGAAGTTCCAGCTGAAAGGGGAGCGTTTTGGAGGAGGTGCTGGATCTTTTGGCCGAGGGCGACGAGGTGGCTTCAGAGGGGGGTTCAATCGGCAGGGAGATACCTGTTACAAATGCGGAGGGACTGGACACTGGGCCATCAACTGCAAGGGACGAGGTAAAACGAGATTCAAACGTGCCTCTTCTCTAATGCTACTCGATTAAGACTAAACATTAAATGCTTCCTTTAAGCTCCACCTCCTCCTGCTCTCGATGAACAACCGGCTGAAGTGGAGCCATTTGAACTTCCAACTTTGGAGGAAGTTGCCAGGGCGACAGGAACTCTTCGACCTGAACCTCTTGGTAAGGAATAAAATAAATACTTCTGTGAGATTATTACTTAAGCCTTTTGTTTTATCTGGGTGTGCACTCCAACAGTTTCTGCCAGAGTTAACGAAGAGCAGTCTCAAGACAATGATGAAGACTGTAAAAAAGAAGACGAGATGTTGCTGAACGTAATGCGTCCCGACTATGAACGCCTGCTCCACCACCGCCAATGGAGCCCCTGTTTCCTCTTCAGGAAGATGGAAAAGTTCAAGGTACTGAACTTTATAACAAATAACAAACTGTGCTTCTTGGATGATTATTATTTATACTTAAGGACATGTTTTATGTTTGTCAAGTACAGTAACATTCGTTGAAGGTTAAGTTCTACATTCCTTGTTTCCAGAAATTCCAGCTGAGGTGTATGCTGGGCTCAAAGATCTGGGCTATCAGTCATTTAGACCCGGACAGGAAGATGCCATAATGAGGATCCTCTCAGGTAAATATTAGACATATTACTGTTGTTGCAACATGTTTTATATGAACTGAATTAATTTTTTTGGTGTCTGCTGTTAGGTCTTTCTACACTCGTGGTGTTGTCAACAGGAATGGGTAAATCACTGTGCTACCAGCTCCCGGCTTACCTCTACGCTCAGCGATCAAAGTCCATCACACTTGTCATCTCGCCTCTGGTCTCACTAATGGATGATCAAGTAAGCACACATTTGATAAAGTTGGTAGTAATGTAGTCAAGATTATTGCCTACAATTCCAAACCCAACACTAGTTTTTAATGTGAGTATTTTAACGTGTTGATCTATGTGTGTAGCTTACAGGGATACCAGCGGCACTCAAGGCTGCCTGTATTCACTCCAACATGACAATGAAACAGAGAGAAGCTGCTATTGAAAAGGTATAACACACAACCCTCATTTTCCCTCAGTCTTTCTGGTTATTACCTCTACAGATGTGTCTGTTTTTATTTTTTTATTTCTCCAGGTAAAGGCAGGCCAGGTGTGTGTGTTGCTTCTTTCTCCAGAGGCTCTGGTTGGTGGAGGTGGTTCAGGGTCTGGATGTCTGCCTCCTGCTCACGAGCTCCCTCCTGTGGCCTTTGCTTGTATTGACGAAGCTCACTGTGTGTCGGAGTGGTCGCACAACTTCAGACCCTGCTATTTGAGGCTCTGTAAGGTCAGTTTAAGGTTAAGGTCAGGAGATTTAAAGAATATTTTACTGCCAAAGTTGAAGTAATGGAAAAAAATATAATAATAATAGTAATAATAATAATAATATAAATAAAAATATATATAAAATATAAGTTTGCACATTTAGTAGCTTTTGATAAACAATGCAACTAAAACAGGGGAATAGCCGGAATAGAAAAATCATGAATAACTCGACAGCTGCTGTAAGTTGACAATGTAAATGCTGTGTTTAATCAAATTGTTTGTGTGTGTGTGTGTGTGTGTGTAGGTTCTGAGGGAGCGTTTAGGTGTGCAGTGCTTGTTGGGACTCACGGCTACAGCCACACTGTCCACTGCATTAGACATAGCTCGACATTTAAACATCACTGACGAAGATGGCATTGCTGTCAGATCTGCTGCAGTGCCTCCTAATCTCAATCTTTCTGTGTCAATGGACAGAGAAAAGGATCAGGTATATTACTATTCTCCACACTTTATCAGTGTCTACTATGCTACTATTTAAGTCTGAATAGTAGCATTTTTCATATTCACAGGCTTTAGTGTCCTTGTTGAGAGGCGACAGGTTTGGATGTCTCGACTCGATCATTGTGTACTGCACCAGAAGAGAGGAGACAGTCCGAGTTGCTGCACTGGTCCGAACGTGTCTGCAGGGGGTGCTAGTGAAAGAAAACCTACATATTAGTAAAACCAGCCAGGCTCACAGCAACCCGATGGGGCAGAAAAAGAAGGACCTGGGTATGAAGTGCATACATATCTATGAGAAATCTCCACTCGGTCTGTTTTGTGTGGATGCATTTTAATAATAATTTTGTTTGTAATTCTGCATTCAGCAAGGAAAAAGATTCGTAAGCCAATTAAATGGCAGGCTGAGTCGTACCACGCCGGCCTGTCGGGGTCTGAGCGTCGCCGTGTTCAGAACAACTTCATGTGTGGGGAGCTGCGAATTGTTGTGGCAACTGTAGCTTTCGGCATGGGCCTTGATAAATCTGACGTCCGTGGTATCGTCCACTACAACATGCCCAAGGTACTGTGCTAACGTTTTCTGAAATGCAATGCTTGAAAAGATGCTCTATTATTGTCTTGTTTAGTGTAACAATGTTGTATGAGCATTACCAAGTTCAACAGAATCTGCTTTGTTATGCCAGAAAAAAAAACATACTTTATCCACAGAGCTTTGAGAGTTATGTTCAAGAGATTGGACGAGCAGGGAGAGATGGAGAACCTGCCCACTGTCATCTTTTCTTGGACCCTGACGTGAGAATTAACAAATACAGTGATTTTTGTGTTATGCAATATTCTCCTCTTCAAGTTATTTTATTATTTTATTTAACCATCTGTGTCTTATGTTGTAGGGAGGAGACCTGCATGAACTACGTCGCCACATCTACGCAGACACAGTGGACTATTACACAGTGAAGAGACTGATCCAGAAAGTGTTTCCCTCCGTGTAAATGTAAACGGATCCACCAGAAACAACAGCAACTTGCCAAGGTAACCATATATACAGATTTTCTTCCTATTGTGTAAAGTTGGCTTGTTAGTTCCCCAAACAGACAAAATAAAGAAAAATTTGCTTGAAGGACATAGAAGACTCAGAGCTGCTTGAGATGATGGAGGTGTGCGATCAGGAGAGCAGTCTGAACCCTTGGACGCAGCAAAACGCAACAGATGTATCACAACCACCCCAGGTATCATCACAGTAGCTTTAATAAACAATAGTATCTTAATTTTTTTTTAATGTATTTATATTGTGTTTTCAGACTAACACAAATGTCCTACCAATCTGTGAAGAAAATATGGGAAAAAATGAAGAGCAGGTGAAAGTGGAAGAGTCTGTTCAGCAAGAAGGAGCAACTAGTTTGTCAAATCCAGAAGAAGTGGAGGTAAATGGAGGCAATGAAATCCAGAAGGAGGAACCTGTGAACACAGATTGGCCCAAAGAGCGAATATGTCACACACACGAGAGAGCTATTCCCGTCCAACAGACTGTTGAAACTTTGGATATTACAGAGGAAGGTACATAGACGAGAATAAAATAAGTAAATAAACAAATAATTTTAGCCACTAATCCTTTCAGTAATTAAACTTGGGTAATTGTATTTGTGCCAGGTGTGGAAACACTGCTGTGCTATTTGGAGCTCCACCCGCAGCGTTTTGTAGAGCTGCTTCACCCCACAATGTCTGTGTGTAAAGTCAGCTGCTATGAAGGACCACGACAGCTCCAAAAACTCACTAAAATGTAAGAAATAGCTCTCGGTCTTTTGTGATTTTTGTTCCTTTAAAAAAAGCTTATGTGATCTTTAGAATAATTTATAGTTTTTTATATTTGTGTCATTGAACTGTCCTCCTGTCAGCTGCCCTCCGGTCGCTGTGGTGCTGGCGAGAAGGCGGATGGCTGGTGAGCGGGTGGAGTGCTTGGATCAGGTGGAGTTCGATGTGGTCGAGGTAGCAGACACGATGGGCTGGCAGCTCCCTCTAGTTAAGAGAGGACTTAGACAGCTACAATGGAGCTCTGGTTAGTAATATTACAATTTTATGTAGGGATTTAGTTAGGACAGTTTACAGTTGATCATATTATTTATTAGAAAATACTAATGCTGTGAGGAGTGCTGCAGTTTATAGTCAATGCTGATTTGTAACTGTTCTTCATTGTTTGGTTTGATGAAAGAAGAATCAAAACATTATGCAACATATTACATTAGGACAAATATGATCTTAATCACAAACAAAAAGGAACGTTTGTCTTTTAGTGGGAGGACGAAGCGGTGTTCTTGTTGAATTTTCTGCCCCGTCGTTTTACTTTCGTTCCTATGGCGACCTCAGCGATGAGGAGATGGACAGAGTGTGTCACTTCCTCCACAATCGAGTCCAGGAACAAGAGAGGACGCAGCTCTACCAGCTGACATCCTGCTTCAAGGCTTTTAAGAGGTACACACTTCTGTATAGGCCTTTTTTTGCAAAATGTAAAGTGCCTTTTTTTTTTTACTGCTGCTCTGTTAAAGGATAAGTGACTGTAAGTGCAATTTGTCTTTTCCTTCAGAGCAGTAATAAGAATTTTCCTCCAATAAAATCCATTAAACATTGACTGTACAAATAAAACTACTTGGCCAGGAAACATTCATACTTTAGAGTAAAATACAAGTTACTTGCTAGCTCAATATGAAATTTCAATTGATCGTCGTTGTTGTTTTAGACTGACATAGGGCAAAAAAAAAGATAATCTTGTGTCTGCAGTGTTGCATATCAAAGGGTAGCTTCTTGTGTCGACGATTTGGACGAAAGCCGCAGTCTTCAGCTGAAAAATCATCTCTCTGAATATTTCGAGAAGAGGCGAGACCAAAGCCATGCACTAGTCCCTGTGGAAATTGAGGAACTTGATAAATACAAGGTAAAAAGAACAGTAAAGCTTGTTTGCTTTGAGAAATTTGATAAATGTCTAACTGTAATCTTTAATGTGTTTTTAGTTGTTGGACTGGGAGGGTCAGATCAGAGCCGACATAAGAGGATTTCTTTCCAACAGAAGTGATGAGAAGTTCTCCGGGCGAGCTGTTGCTAGAATCTTCCATGGCATTGGTAAGAATACAACCAAGTTATACAGTTGTTCGCAGGGAGTTTAGCCTACTGAATATGACAACTGCTTCTGCAGCAGCTGGTTGCAAACACTAGAGGGCGATAAATGATTGAGTTTTAAATGTGCGTGATTAGAAAGTCTGTGAGCAGTATAAGACTAATTTCCAGGAGACACAGGGTGCATCTTCTCGTAATTGCATCCTCTGTTTTTAAGTTTGACTTTTAAGGTGTATCCTCCTGAAAAGAACAAGGATTGAAGAGATGAAAATAAGAAAAAGAGACGTGCCTATAATCTGTGCATTTTTCTTTTTCAGGGAGCCCATGTTATCCTGCTGTAACCTACGGCAGAGACAGACGATACTGGAGAAAATACATTCAGTTTGACTTCAATCAACTCATCAAACTGGCCACTCAGGAGATCATTCGCTTTAAATGATCAATGATAAACCTGGAGAGAAGTAGATTACAAAGATGTTACCAAATCAATTACACCTGGTTTTTAACACCTTTTCTGTAGCAAGAATGTGAACTATATTTTGTTTTATATTATATATTATAATAAAATCTATTTTTGTAGCCTTGTCTTGTTATCATGTTTATATTGTTGTACATCCTTTCTGTATTGAAGGTGAGTTTAGTCATTTAAAGATAAGAAACGTAAAAAAAAGTCCTGACTCAGAAATGTCTACAAGGAAGTTAATGTTATGTTAACATTTACTGGAAAAGCAAGAGATAGAAACACAAATACTGATCCTAAAGCTCCGTGACACCTTTGTAAAACATGTCTTGCTTCACATGAGGCTTTATTCAGCTTTGTTAAATAATTGACTCAATTTAACTGAACTTGTGTGCTTTCCTACAGAAGAATGAGAAAATCTGAAAATATAATACTTGAATTATTGTTACGGTTATCGAGAAGGGTCTGTCTGCATAACTGCACTTGCACTCTCAGACTTGCACTAATTCTAACCCTATTGCGTTTATCTGGGTTTCATCAAACCTGGTGGAAGAAAAATGTAATTCGGCTACATTGACTACATGTCTTTGTCATATACGTCTGCAAAGGTCCTCTCTTCCTCTTGACCTCACTGCTTTTATTCAGTTTACCCGTTGTCTGTTTCCAGTGACTGTCTTAATAACAGTGTGAAGCATTCATAAACTACAGTGCACTATTATACACTGCCGTCAGTACCCATCTTCTTACTGTGTCTTAAAATGGCATTTACACTTCAAATATTGCTGTTGTCCACACTCTTCCGAAGACTTTGGCTTCTATTTGAATGGCTTTATGACTTTTTTTATAATCTGTACAGTCATAAAATAGTCCATGTTTAATTATGTAATGATCAAACTATAGAAAGTTGTTCATGCTGCCTTTTATTAGTTTTATGTGCTCTGAATAAATGAAACAAAGTTCAGAGATTTATTGGCAGTGAAAGTCACTCACTGGGCAAAAAGGACTTGTAAAATTTCTTAAGTGTAAGCGTCAGAAGTTATGTGACTTGCTGCAAAGCAGAACAGTTAAAATGTCTATATAACAGTGAGCACATACTCATCATGTGTTATTGTGCGATGACTTGTCACTGGACTGTGCCCCTGGTGATAACAACTTTCACACAACAGTGGAGATGAGCAGATTAAATCAGACTGATACAAAGAAAGTCAGTTACTGCAATATGGAAAATAAATATTGTACTTTAATTTACTGTACTGTAATTTATACTGTATCCTTATATTCACATGAGCACAGTCTATTGTTTTGGGCTGGTATCCAGAACTACTTTGCTGGTTAGAGAAAAGAGTGGTACAGAAGAGAAGATAAAATATTTTAATGAATACACAAACTATTTACTGTACATGCTATTTTAGTTTCTTCTTAATTGTGATGTGGGGCAAATATTTTACAAATACAATCTTTTCAGTACACATTTGTTATCAAGGAACAAATAACAGCTTTTTCCAAAAACAAGAAATTTAAAAACTAATTTGTAAATTAGAAAAATATCTAAGGTTAATGGAAAAGTCAAACATGATGTATTTTGTCAAATGTGTTCAATAATTTATGTTCTCTTGGCACTTGGAGAGTGAACATTTAAAGATGGCATAAGAACACAACATTAAGTCGGGACCTCCAGAGCAGAGTAGACCAACGTGAGTGTTTTGCCATAACTTTCTGTTTCATTGTCTGAAAAGTACTATGTTCATTTCGATTTTAAATTTAAAAATGACTAATTGTGCAAAGCCACCATAACTTTCCTTTTTTAAAAGTTGATCTTATCTTCATAAAGCGACAGCACCAACAGGACGGCCCATCCGCTCAGAAGCCCCATGTTTTGCAGCAGAAACATTATCCAGGGTCTTCTGTGGTCGATGTGGACCAGCGTTGGGAGCTGTAGAACAACAAGAGTGAGGCAGGTGGGTCGGTGTTTCTGTTATACATTTAAATGTATTTTCTCTAAATACTCACCATATCAGCCAGACCCACATACAAGAAGAGTCCAGCAGTAACAGCAGCAATCCACTGCTGGGTCGCCACATCCGTAGCCACAGACAGAGCGATGTATAGGCCAAAAAAAGAGGTCATGGCACTGCAAAAGTTCAAGAGCAGTGCCCTGCGGACCGAGACTCCACTGTGTAGCAAAATGGCAAAGTCGCCTGTAGAGAAACAACGAGTATAGAGTTTTTAATACAATAGCTGTAACATTTTTAGAGCAGACACTGGCTGAGAGTACGGTGCTCACCGAGCTCATGAGGGAGTTCATGACAGAGGACTGCGATGGATGTGGCTAACCCAGACTTCCACGACACAGAGAAGGCTGCACCCATCGCTAAGCCGTCTGCAAAGTTGTGGATACTGTCGCCTATGGTTATCATGTAAGGCAGCAGTCGCTGTTCTGCAGAGGCACAGTGTGTCATATTTAATGACATATTACCATAATTTGGTATTTAACTGTCATCACTAGCATTAGCACATCTATCCCAAATGAGGTTGTGTTTGCTGAGCTCACCTCTTGTGTACTCCTTTACAGGTTTCTCATTGTCCTCACAGTCGACCTGAATATTTATCAAAATATACCAACAACAAATACAATTCAGTGTTCTTATGTTGGAGACGGTTTACTTGACAATCTTTTCTTACCAGATCTGCTTTTGACATTGACTGTGACTTTTCTTGTTGTTTTTTTTCTTGTTGGTACATTTCTAAAACTCGTCCGTGGTCACAGTGGTGCGGCTCTGATTCGTCCTGAGGAGAAAATATTTATTTTCTTGAAACACATTATCAAGTCAAAAAAAAAAAAAAAAAAAAAAAGGGTATAAACAGTATATTCTTACTTCATGATGATGGTGATGATGATGGTGCTTTTTATCTTTATATGTGACGAGAGAGAACAGTGTTTCCATGAGGTAAAAGTAGTAGATCCCAGCTATCACCACCAACATCTTGTAAACATAGTCTGGAGGTCCATCCTCTGGGTGCACATGTTTATAAGAGTTGGTGTTCTTCTCTTCGTGCACATGTAAACCTAGAAACTGAACACAAACACACAGTTAGTTTGTCATTAGTTTGTCATTGATCCCAGGCAAGCCAAACATGGTAAGTCAAAAGGTTGTATATGTAGACGCATACAATGTCCAAGTATGTTGTTATACACTAAATATATATCACATGTAAATAGTATGTATGTATAGTACTATTAAATATGTTTGTAACTCTTGATCGACATTTAAGTGTTATGTAGAGTCTCTCACCATGGGCATCAAGTGCAGCAGGGCATCTCCAGTGAGTGAGCCGACGGCCAAACTAATGCAGAACTGAATACACAGCTGGAAGATAGTAGTGCAGGAGGTGCACAGCAGCACCACAATGCCGAACATGGACAGCAGTGTTATCACTACATTGGCCAGAGTTGCATAGAGGTAACCTGGAAAACAGAAAAGTCAAAAACACTGGAACAATGAGGGTTTAAACTCTACAATACTTTCAAGAAAACTGTAAAAAAGCAGTAAGATATAATTCCAGTAAAGATATATTGTATATACTGTACCATACATAAACGTACGTTCAGTTTTGCTGAGTATATCTGGTTTCAATGGTTCGATGACTTCTGTACAGGCTCCACTCAGTATTTGCTGGACGAGAGCTGGACTCAGTCGAGCCAGGTTTGACCGACCCAGATCCGAGGAGCTGTTATTTGACAGACCGTAGATCTGCATAAGCTCTTCAGCCGAGAAACAGTGCTGAATTAAGAAGATATGTTTAGTTAAAACATTTCTGTACAAAAAAAAAAAATCAAAACCATTACATTGATTTTCTTCTGATTTATGAAACAAGAAAAATTACTATGTAACTATGTCAAGTAGAAAAATGTTAAGTAAACTCAAATTTTCTCAAAACTTTATGCAAAAAGCTTATACTCAGTTATGGAAATATACTGGTTTGTTGAGACAAAGGTGCAGTTAGGCTGAAGGTTCAGCTTTTTTTCCTTTCTTTCCAGTAGACCAAAGAGGGGTCAACGTTTTCATTAAATTGTAATTTATATGATTTAAATGCATTATTTCATTCTATTTTTAACACTCTTTTTTTAGTTTGTTACCTCGTCCCAGGTGGTGTTTGTTATGTGCTCTTCAGTATGTTCATGGATGCTCCTCTCCCTTTTATCAGTGTGGTCATGATTAAAGTGTCCGTCATCTTGGTGCTGGTCATTGTGATTAGCATGATCATGCTCGTCGTCCTTCTTAGGGTCCGGTCCCAGTTTCAGACTCTTCATGAGACTTTTTAGTTCTATAAAGCAGATATATGAATTGTTTATTAATCATTATTTGTCTCATTCATTCATGTAATGGCATTTTGGGTCTATGTTGGACAATTACCCCCAACTGTGAAATTCTCGGACCCCAAACGCTCCATGATGTAGTCCAGGAAGAAGCTCTCCTCGAGAAGGGAAGGACTCACAAAGCAGTGTCCTTTTAAGGCGTGGTACAAGACCTGTCCCAGAACTGCTTCCACTTCTTTTTCCTCGTGTCCAGATAAACCACTGACCTTCAGCAAGATATCACTGGCTCCCACACAGCCCTGGTTACCATGGTGATTGGTAGGAGGACACATGATTAATAAGGTTAGTAGCAGCCCTGGTATGTCCATAAGCCTAGCAAACTGTCATCACTCAGTCCTAATAAGATACAGTTCACTGTAACTGTGATCGCATTAAGGTAAAAAACAGCAGGAAACGAGTTGTATGGATGATGAGTGGACACATCTCAAACCTCACTTATGATTTATGGAGTTATTTAACCTTTAATTTATCAGAAATAAACCTGCTCTCCTTCCAAGTGCATGTCAGTGAATATTGTCATGTGTTGCCTGTGAAATAGTTATTACATTTGAGAGCTAGTGCTTGATTATATAATGGACTTCAAATTATAGTTCATTGTAATGTGTTTACCTCATTCACCAAGGGCCTGTAGTGGCCACTGAGACGTTGAAGCAGCAGCTCTAATCCATGAATGTCGATGCTCTCATTTTCTTGCTGGTGCTGTGTGTTGTCTACATGATGTTCACTGTGTGTTATCACATGGAGGAAATGTTCAGTCTCTTCTCTCCATGTCCCTCTCTTTATCGCTGTACAAACCAGACCTGGAGACGTGAGGTACAGGATGCTGCCGGACGCAACAACACTGAACTCAGACACAGTTATGTGCACACTGTGATTGGTGAATAGTTGGTGAATGGACTCTGTTGGATTGCACTGGAAAACAAACAGGACAAACAAGGTAAACAAGTGAATGTCTGACAGAATATATAAAGAAGTATACTTCTGCCTATTTATTTAATTGACCAAACTAACTAAACTGAATAAATGTGCCACAAAACTGTTATCAGCTTATGTACAGCATGTATGAATGGATAACATTACAGATGATAAAGAGTGATAAAAAGGGACAGAAATCTTATCAAAATAAAAAATAATCTCTGTCAAGTGATGCATGAGCTCTTGTGTTCACAAAACATTGTCATAAGGCAAAGAGGTAATGATGAGACAAAAGTATAATTTAATGAACAATTATACAAAAAAAGTCTAGTATCCAGTTTTCAAATTAAAGCAGCAATATGAAGTTTGTTAATTTCAATATGTGGTTTATTCATCAATGTTGTCTAAAGGTTGTCTGTGATAAATAAATGTAATGACAATATATAACATTGACTTGTATAAAGCATTGTCACAAACACATAAAACAAGTG
Source organism: Perccottus glenii (assembly GCA_024416835.2). Taxonomy (NCBI): domain Eukaryota; kingdom Metazoa; phylum Chordata; class Actinopteri; order Gobiiformes; family Odontobutidae; genus Perccottus; species Perccottus glenii. Next base: position 10,001,032 of record CM044562.2, read on the forward strand.
GAATTGGGGAAAGCCTTCCTGACACCTGAGATGACCTAGAGTAGGTCAAATTAGGTGCACGCCATTTATGTGTCAATCAAAGTGATAAGAGCATTGTAAAACTTTAACGGGATATACTTTCAATCTTACCTAAATCACAAACTTTTTTTCATCAGCACAGCAAATCATGTTGCTGTTAGTTACAGGCTAATACATATAATAAATAGTTATATAAATTTTATCAGTGAGTCCACAGTGTCATGTAGTTAACAGCTTTTGGACCTCGGCCTCTCTCTGAAGCTGTCTCAGTGTTGCACCTGGCTAAAGCTAACCTCACCTGGCTGCAGAGTTAGCCCAATAAAAACTTACCTTTCCACACGACACTTCGTGGCACTGCACACGTTTCTGAAGTGTATTAAAGAGGGACCGCAGAGCTTCCCGGGACAGATGCTGCTCTCCCGGTGACACGACGCTCAACACATCCCGGTAGACCTGCTCCAAAACGGGCGAACCAGACGCAGAACCGGTAAACGTTAGGAAAAGAAGAAGCGTGAAGGGATACATCCTTAAGAAAAAAAAAGTCTTCGTTACTGATTTAATTTAATATAAAACAGGACAGAAACAGAGTGATACAGCTGGTGTCCCGAGGTAACTGTCAGGACACATCGAGCTATATAGCCCTGTGCTCACCCCTTTATCAGTTTAAAACCTCTGCTGCTGCACTGGCCCTGGACTCTCGATTGTGATTGGCTGAGACGTGGCTCGCGCTACACCTGTCTATATAAGTCACCTGCTCTGGAAAAAATATGTCTCTCTGCGTTATATTTTACTGTCTAGGGAAATCTGATTGTCACTAAATACACCCCATTTGTACCTCATAACTCATAATAATCAAATAAATGGACCAGTTTGGTGTTAATAAAAACCTGCACAGACCTGTTACTTTAAAGATAAAATAAAAACAGACTAAAAATGTTCAACTGCATTATTAGTAACAAAGTATTTGGTAAGTAATCCGTTTGGGTGCTTTTGATTTTGTGCACAAAATTAGAATGCATATTAAAATGAATAAATACTAATTGGGGATCCATGTTTAATGCCAATGGTCTGTTTAGCAAAGAAAATGATAATTCACTTAAAAGTGCAGTGCATTTTAGGTGATTTTTTTTTTTTGTGTTCACAAAGTGTCATGCAAATTAAAATGTTTTGTAAAATTAATGTGGATACAGCACAATAAGTTAATTAGAAATGTCCTTTCAAAAAACATTTTACTTTTAATCAACACAATCATTCATGATCTGTGCATGAGTCAGTTATCAATAAGGGCCATGAGAAAAAAAACAACAACATCCCATTCAAGTCATAGTTTTTGCTTTGACATTTAGAATTTTGACCTTGTAAAACCATGACAAGTTCCCAGAAGACTACTCCGCTTGTATAGTTTTATCAGTCTGGTGTACGTCCAGAAACATGTCCAGTGAGTAACACCACCTCAACACATGATCACACTGGTCACAGGCGTTATCAATGAGACAATGGATAAGATCAAATTCTTTCTGAACTCATATCATTTATTTATTTAATTACTCACACCGTACACATATAATACAGGAAGCAAAACACTCACTTTGTACATGACATCTCCAGGTCTGGGGCCAAATGAAGCCTTCTGTAAGTTTCTGTTTGGCCTCCAAATAAATATTGGATGTTAAAGGTCACCTTATACAACTTCTTTATTGTATTAAATAAAAGTAATAAGAGTAAAGCTTTAGAGCAGCGGTCATCAACTAAATTTGTCATTCCGGCTTGTTTTTGAATCATTTTAATAGCTATTTATGTTTCAACTGTTTTCTGATTTTGATAATGTGCTGGGGGGCCGGATGGAAAGCTGTGGGGGGCCTGATGTGGCCCCCCACAGCTGCCGTTGATCCCTGGTATAGAGTGATACTTTGTGACACATTCTTATTAAAGTCATTATATCAAATACATTTATTATAAAGAATTTAATTTGTGTGACCCTTTCTTGTGAACACAAAATAACCTTTGACGCTACAAACTTAATTTGTGGCTCTTTATTTATCCAACAATTACACTGACTAGTTTCTGGCTATACTCTTGAGATTTCTGTCCATAATCCCAGGTCGAGATTAAGAACATAACACCATATTTGGACACTATGTTAGTGCATGCGGTAATGTATTTCTACCACAAGAGGGCGCGGATGTATTTGGCAACACCCAGTGATAACCTTAAAAGTCCAGTTTTCTTGACGTTTTTCCTGGACATACTCTGCAAAAGCATTTAAGTGAAAAACGTAGAGTTGAACTTTACAGCCCACTGCAGTGAATATTGCTGTCTATGCTTTTTGAGTCACTTTTAGATGTGGATTATTAAAGCAACAAGTATTCATTTGCAGTTTAGACTGACAGTAATACATTTATGGGTTGTGCGGGGTTCAATCCTATTTTAGCTGCTTTGGACATGAGAATACTCTGGACAGTAACCAGTTAATTGCGGGGCTGATAATTAGAGACAGACACTGACAGACAACCATTCCCACTCCCAATAAATCACCTATAGTTCACCTACACTTATAGATACCTACAACATCAGTATATGACTTTAGATGATGGGAGGAAGCCAAAGTCAGAAACAAGATAATACAAATGTTATACAAATACACAATGATGTCTTTCTGTCATATTGAATAAACCTGACAGCTTGTGCTACTGCTTTATGCCGTGCCAACCCTGTCTGACTGTCAACCTCTGAAATCACTGAAAAGGAAGATTATTGAGTTGATTGGCCACTCATGACTTCTTACACATTTAGCCTTTACGACATGGGACCCCGGACATCTGGCCCCTTATGTCCCCCACACACTCACAACTCTCACAGCAATAACCCTTTTGCTGCTAATCTTTAAAACAAAACACGCACTGCCCGTTGACCTCTTTTCACCGTCCGTTGTCATTGTGCGTTACGTATCTGTCACACAAAACCTGTAGATATTCTCAGTGTTTATGCATTTATCAAGTCCCACGCTGTTTACACAGAAACATCACGTTCAGTAGGTCAATGAAAATGTAATATTTCTCTGTCTTAAAAACCTGGGGATATTCTCAGCGCAGGCCATTGTTAATGACAGCTGCAATGTTAACAATTACAAACATGCAAATAATACCAATGAATTGTTAACAGTTTTAGATGGATTTGGACAGGTTTTAGTTGGATTTGAACAGGTTTTAGATGGAGTTGGACAGGTTTTAGTTGGATTTGGTTAGGTTTTAGATGGATTTGAACAGGTTGTAATTTATTTTGAACAGGTTTTAGATGGATTTGGACAGATTTTAGATGGATTTGAACAGGTTTTAGTTGGATTTGAACAGGTTTTAGTTGGATTTGAACAGGTTTTAGTTGGATTTGAACAGGTTTTAATTTAATTTGAACAGGTTTTAGATGGATTTGGACAGGTTTTAGTTGGATTTAAACAGGTTGTAATTTATTTTGAACAGGTTTTAGATGGATTTGGACAGGTTTTAGTTGGATTTAAACAGGTTGTAATGTATTTTGAACAGGTTTTAGATGGATTTGGACAGGTTTTAGCTGTGTGACGAAGCTGCAGCTGTTGGAGCCATAAACAACTAATTTTATCACTAAAGCTGAGAGCTGCATAAAATCTGTGCCATGACTGTCCCTGGGCCTGACTTTGGACATGTTTGTCCTAGATAATGATTGGATAAGTTCACACATCTTAACATTTATCTGGTAACACACTACTTTCACAAGTCTCCTTATCATGTTGTGTGCATTGAACAGCCTTCCGACTGGACTGGTCTCCCTCTCCTTCCAAGTCTCCACAATCTCCCAAACTCTGGGATTCATTACTCATTCTCTTCCATCAGCTGGACTCACTGCACATGCAGTTCTGTCCAGAACTGCATGTGCACTGTAAAGATTGCTGTATGTATTTTTTTGCCACTGCCCTTGAGCACCTTAACAAGTGCCAACAAATAAAATGTATTATTAGACGGGTCAGAATATAAGTTTGCATTACAAAACTAGAAACAAAATTAATTTCTTTAGGTTTGACTGACCTGGTCCACTTTGTAGTATTTGATAGTATTTCACATAATGCACTTTTGAAGCCATCCTACAGACTTCTTCTTGAAACTGGCCTCAGCACTGCTTTTTCTCTGAGCCCGATGTTTCCATTACAGAAATAAAAGCATGAAGCCTAATCCAGTTATATGTTGCACAAACTCCAGCACACGCCAAAAGACACAGTATATGCATCTGCACACAGCCTAAATGAGAACAGAGTGGACAAAAGTTCAGGCTGAAACACAGGCAAAGAGCTGTACTAGTGCACTGATTTCAATAAGCACAACTGTTTTCACCAAGACAAATAAAACGTTCTCTAAACCGCTCAGCGCTCTTGCATAAACGCTTCAATCCATGTCTGGGGTCAGTACATGTCAGAGCAGTATTAGCATAATACATGTAGCAGGTGCACAGTGCGTCAGCATAGATGTTTTTTCTAATTTAATGTTAAGCAGCCTATTTCTGACAAAGGTTGGTTGGTCAAATTAAATGATTTATTAATTCACTGGTTTTTAATCTTACGGTTCTTTTCAACCTTGAAGATGGACACAATGAGGTAAATGGAAAGTAAAAAAAAAAAAGATGGAATGGGAGAGAATTATGGGGAGGGCTGTACTTAAAAAAATAATAAGCATGTCATGGCCTGATTGGTTTGGTTTGCCCATATTTAAGTCAGTGAACTGGGAAATAGGAGGAGGAGGGGGTGAGGAACTAGGAAAGGAGGCATGCAAAGAGGAAAATGAAGCAGGAGATAAGAAAGGGGATGATTAATAGAAAAAAAGAAGAAAGGGTTAGAAAAATATTAATACAAATGAGTTTGGATCAGGTTTGGAGCTAGTGTCTGCTGCCTCCTGGTGGATTAATATGTAATGGATCCAGAGTCCTACTGTGAAATTAAAGTCAGAGAGAGAACAAGGTTTTGTGCCAGCGGCAGCTACTTTTGCTATTTCAGCTGGCAGGCTTGAAACCTGCCACGACTTTGTGGCATCTGCCACAAAAGGTTTTTTACAACAGCGCTACCTACTGTTTGGAATATTGCACAGCACTCTCATCCAAGTGCTTATATAAACCACAAAAATTATACCTAACTTTTCTGTAAATAAACAAAGTACATTTTGTTATTTATCTTTTTTTCATCGCATGGCAACAAATTAAAAAAAGTCTACTGATGGCAAAGAGGTAAAGACAGTTATAGACAATAACATGCACTAGATCCGCTGAGAAATGTTACTTGAAATTTAATTACTATCTTGTTTCTTTCATTCCATTCAATCAAAATGTTCAGTTATGTATGTTATCCTTAAATGTGAGTTGGTTTGCAATCTTATATTTTGAGTGCTTGCGTTACTTTTCAAACAAAACTTGATTAAGAACAGACAAAACACCAATATTTAACTATACGTTTCTGTAGTTTGTTTATTTTTGTGTTTTTTTTTGCTATGAACAGGAGGCACAGAGACAGCAAGGGACTCACTTACATAATGTAAAATAATATCTATAAAATCTGACTGAAGAGTCTCCCCTATTGTTTCAGTTGTTTGCCAATAGCTCTGGTAATTTTCTCCACTTCACTAAAACAAAAAATACTTGTCAAAAATATTGCAAATCCCTACAATATATGACTTACTGTCAGTGTTTGATAGAATTTGGTTTGATTATAGCTCTTGATAAAAACTGTTCTTCAGGCCTTTATGGCTCTACCTCCTCCTGACGCTAACAGAGGGAAGAGCTGTGTAAGGGGTGAGTAGAGGACAATGCCTGAGACTCATGAGCAATCATGTTTGGGCCTACCTCTAGAAAGAGAAAACCACAAATGAACTCCACCTCATTTGTGTGGCTCGGTTGGGTTTGTGTTTTATGCAGCACTGACTTCAGATGGGCCAAGAGGATATTATGCTGTTCCTTACTATCACAGACATCTTATAATGTAACTTGAGTGGAAACCACTTTGAATTCTTCCCTCTGAGAACATGCTAATTAAAAAACTAAATTTTGTTTTTTGGCCTGTTTTGCACTGTCATCAGAGTGAACTACTGGGCTGGTGGTTGCATGTCTTTTTAAGTCTTTAGTCTTTCCTGCGAAAAATGGAAAATAAAAAAGAAAGAGGGACCTTAAAAACACTATATATTTGTAAAATAGCAGTATAGAAGTATTTTTTTACTTTTGCACTGTGCAGCCGTCTTCCTCTCGGCTGCTGTTCACCTCAGAGACCAATGTACACTGTCATCCACACACACAAAAATGTCTTGACTGAAGATATACCCTGCACTCTCTTGTCGTCACAGGTCTTGAGTTGCCTCTGCCACAAAATGAGCTAGCCCTCGCTGGAAAGTCATGAGTTTAATTCCTCATTTTGTTCTTGGTTTAGTCCGTCCTTCAGTCCTGGTTAGTACTGGTTAAGTCTTGGGTTTTTAGTAAAGTTCAGTCCTGGTGTAGTCCTACTTTAGTCTTGGTGCAGTGCTTTGTTTATTCCTGGGTTCATTATTAGCTTAGCTCTGGGTTTAGTCCTGGTCCAGTAGTGGGTATGTGTTGGTTCTGTCCTGTTTTAGTTTTTGATCTAATAGTTGGTATGGTCTTGGGATCAAGGGTTTACGGTTGGGTTCAGTCTTGATTTGGTCCTAGTCATTTATAGTTTAGTCCTGACCCCTGGGTGTTGTAGAGGCTATTTATATTATCCTGATGTGGTCTTAGTACTGGTTTCATCTTGCAGGTCTTGGTTTAATCCAGGTATTATTCCTAAATTATAATCATATTATTTTATTGGTTGAAGCTGGAAAATTATTTATTTATTTTATTTATTTATTTATTTATTGGGTTCACATTTAGCTCCAGCAAAGCTGCCATTATTCTTACATCCTGATTCAGTCCTTTAGTAAAACACTTTCAGATAAATATTAACAACAACCAAAACTGAAAATACAAAAGAAAACATCTTTTAATACCCAGTCCTACCTGTTTAAAATATAGCACAAAATGTAGTTCAAAGACTCGTTTACCTTATCAGCCCCAAGTATCGCACTACATTTACTGTCCAATATTTACAATGTCTCCCATTTAATAAGACTGTTTTAACAACTTCTTAAAACCAATTTTACTTTCCATTAATATAACATCCTTAGGAAGTGAATTCCACAGTTGCATGGCACAATACAACACTGTTCTTTTCTTTAAGTTATTTTGAGCTTTTGGTAGTGTACATCCACTTTTAAAAGCATGTTGAGTAAAGTGTTTGTCTTGGCTCAAGGACAGTTTATGGAACAAAACATCAGGTTTTCCAGTATAAACAATATTTCTCATAAACACAGTTAGTAAATAACTTAATCTGTCTTTAACCAGTAGCCATCCTAGTTGTTTGTGCATCTTTCTGACATTTGTATTATAGTCCATCATAAGAACAATTTGGGCAGCTCTATGTTGAATTACTTGGAGTCTATTTATATTTTTTGTTGTTCCACAAGACCAAATCATTGGGCAGTATTCTAGATTTGATAATATTAAAGCTTGGGTTCTTTTTCTTACTGCAAAATTACAATTACTACTTTTATTGAGATATTATTATTCACAATGAGACTTGAAACTGCAGCAGAGCCTTAAACAACTTTCCAAATAAACCCGGAACTTATGGAACTTTCATGTGACAAGTCAATATAAACCCAGTGTTATAAAACCTACTGTATAGAAACCTGGAAGGGACTTTTGCCACTGATTGAATGTTTCTTGATACTAGTGTCACTGCTGACAGCAGACGCAGGCTGAGTCATTTTACAGAGTTCAAATTTCATCATAAAAACGCTGCTGTGGCACTTTCAAAACACAGCATGAGCTGTTGTATTGCAGTGTTGCTGCAGTTTTACATTGATCCTAAAATTAAAAAACACCCCATGCATCTGGTTATGGTCTGGGCCTTAAATAATTACTGCAGGCAGATTTTTTTATTTGTCTAGTTTAATATTCTCCCTGTATTTAATCTGTACTCAAGGCAGATTTTACAGTGATGAACTACAAAATAACTATCACTTGGAAATAATCACAATAGCCTCTAAAAGTTACTGTGAACAAGCTTATAGGTTAGTCTTTTATAGTATATCCTAATAATATAACCTGCTTATAGTGTTGCTATAGTCTGTATTATACTGTATAATTTATATTTTCACTATATTCTTATCCAAAGTATTTATAGTAGTAGTAGTAACTGTTTTTAAAAACATACTGTGTTACTAATAGCACCACTTGCAAATCATGAATGAGTGTCATTTTTACAGTACTTTTCTTTCAGGTTTTGGCTTCAGTGCCCACCAATAGCCACTAATGGTAGGTATAACACAGTGCATTATAAGTGCACAAATACTTGTAATCTTGTCTTTATCCGGTGGTGCACACTGGGGACAGAGCGGCCAGAGATAGATCATTTTGACAGACGTGACACACTGTCATCTTCTTTGTGCCTCACTGAGCTTCAAACACACTCTGTGCTGTGGACATTTTGGACAGCTCCAGTTAAAGTCTGTAACACATCACAAAACAACGGCTTGACGGAAGATTTTCCTCAGGTTTCCTGCTGCCCTAGAGTGCTAATTAACATCCTGTTGTCTTTATCAACAAGTAACAGTTGGTTATTCATGAGGAGAAAAGAAGAGATGTGTCCATAAATCGATTAACATCACAGCTAAGTTTTCTGTGTTAGTGTTTGTGTATTTTATTATTTTAGTCAATGACAGAGTTTACACACAGTGCCATTTTTGTGATGCAGAGACGACGGGGTCAGGGCATCTTCTAAACTGCAGCTGTTGTGGTGTGTCTGGTCTGCAGTGGTCAAAACAAAAAAGGAAAAACAAAAGGCCATTAAAATGTCCAACGTTGTGTAAGTGGGAGAGATACATTAGTGAAGCATCTTCTGAATTGTTGTCAGACTGGTAAGATTTATTTATACGCAAACATATCAGATTTTGGCTTTATCAACGAACCACAAATCATTCTTACACAACATTAAAGTCAAGTTCCTGAGTTGATGATTAGTTGAGAAAGATGTGACAATTAGCCAAGTCTAATTACTGTATGAGAAAATTATTAACCTGGGGAAATCTTTGGTTGGTTCAATTGATGGAAAATCAATGCAACAATCTCAAAATCTGTTTCTTAATTACAATATCTTCATTTGTTTCCCTATATCAAACCAAACACTGCACATTTACCCCAAAACAGTGTTATTTAATCAATTCCTTTTAAGGTTTAAGCTGACAGGACATTAAAAAAATGTTTGGGTGAAAATGCACAAGCAAATCAATTTTGAGCCAAACAAATGTGTGCATGATTATATGTGTGCGCTACAAGCCTGTCCAGGTGGTTCGATAATTAAACAACATCCCTCTCACTTAATATTACATGGGCTTCTCGGGACAACATCTGGCAATACAATGAGAAGAAAGGCCAGGGAAAAGCAAGATGGATGATGGGATTGGTGACAAAATAAACTGCCGAGACTAAATAAACTGAATGATCATGGTTTACAACCACAATAATGTGTTTTTATTCAGAAAAAACATAATCAAAATGATCTCTTACTCAGTGGTGTAAGTTTTGGGCTCACTGGATTTAGACGCTAGTGTGGACAAGACTGCATGCACCACTGATGTCTCTGATGGGCCGGAGCTCAGTGTTATTTTAACTAAAGTGAATATCTATAAAAGTGGTTGTCAAAATGAGGGGTGAGCGGATACTACATTTACTTAGTGTTTTTAATTGACAGATATATTGTTTTTGTCTGTCTTACACTGGACAAACAATAATGGATCCTATTGGATTATAGTTAGTTTTCCCTAAATCGCGAACACATCCCTGATGTGGCTCAGGAGGTAGAGCAGTGTGCCATTAACAGGAAGGTGGTTCGATTCCCGTTCGCTCCTGTTTGCACTGTTGTTGTGTCTGTTGTGCCCACGGCAACAGCACATTGTGTGATTGTGGTGTGTTTGGTGGAACCCCTTAAAAGGTACTCGACTAAATAGTTGTACTATGCAGTAACAGAAGAAAAGCCAGGATGTAACCGCCATTTTATTGCCCTGTGGTAAGGCCAATATCAGTGAATGGAGGAGCAATGGCAGACGACATCCATGTTTATTTACAATTTATGGAATCTGTCTGCCCCAGGTGTTGATGTGTGTGAATGGGTTAATGGAAGAATGATGTGCTACTGTATACTGTATGTAAATGCATACCATTTACCATTTAAATTCTTATTGGATGCATTTTTTGACAATAGTATTTTTCCTGTCTTTTCATAGTCTTAGCTTACAAGACTTCAATTATTATATTTTAATGCTCATATTTAGATTGTTAGAGAGAGGTCTAAAAAGCTTGGCTTTCTTGTTTTTAGATCTCAGTTTTTATAAAATTAAAGACAGGAGTTCTTTTAAATTGGCAATATAAAACAAAATTTTATTGATGCAATGGGACTTTCGTACATTCTTATTTCAATAATAAATAAGAAAAAGCCAGGCTGCGAAACAAATGCTTGGATCAACTCTGTTTATGGTTATGTTCACACTAATACATTTTCATTTTAAACAGATTTGCTGCATTGGTCTTTTTTTTAAACATCCTGACATAATGTCTTTTGTGTACAGATATTGTTTTCACATTAATAATCGAGTACAGGCAGGAAGCAAAGACGAGTGCATATGTCCAGTGCATTGCCCATACACTTTATAATACAAACACATTTCAGCCTCTCTTATGTCTAATGTGTTCACAAACTCTGATGGGAACACTTGTGGGGAAATGCAGTAAATGCAAAAACATGATTGTGGATAGCCTTAGACGACAAGTGTCCATCTGCTCACTTCATGTTCATGCCTTTTAGATAATCTAAAGTAAATATTTCTAAACAATCAGGTATTTAAATATCATTGATACTCCATTAAAAATACTATAAAGCTTTGTTTATTTTATGTGCAGCGGCTTCAGAAGACAAAGTGACAGTCCTCTGTGAGTTTTTGTGATTCATGTGACCAATTAGACTTGATTTTATGGCAGCAATTGCGCTGATAAATGGCACAGCAGTTTTTTCATCTTGTCCAATATTTCTGCCGTTGTTGCACTGGCCTTGATTTAGGACGCTGCTTATGATAAGACCCCCATTCAGTGTGTTTGTAAGGGCATCATTATCCAAGATGAGCCCCACATTCGATTACTTTTCACCAAGATAAACAACAGAATAGTTCCTGCACTTCTTACAGAGATCCTGAGACACTCTCATTTGTAAAACTTCAGTCACTTTAAATATCATGGACTCATGGTAAAAATACTATCTGGTTTATTTTACAGAGTTTCTTCAGAAGACAAAGTGACAGTCCTCTGTGAGTTGTGATTCATACCAATGTGTTGATTTTATGGCAGCAATTGCAAGCTGATAAATGGCACAGCAGTTTTTTCATCTTGTCCAATATTTCTGCCGTTGTTGCACTGGCCTTGATTTAGGACGGACTGCCCCTCGGTCCCACTGGAGCCAATCTGTCTCGTGTTCTAAGCAGAGGGAACACACGGGTCTGGATCAGGACAGGTAAATGTGCCCTGCTCTGTCCCCTTATCTGATAAAGCAGTGGATAGGAGAGGAGTCCCGTGCATCAGAAAATACAGTGTGAACCTGCTAAAGATTGGCTACAAGACTTCTGAGGTCCTGATGCACAAAACTCCCTCTCTACAGCCAACCCACCGCTCTTCTGTGCTCCAAAAGCATTCCCTCCTGTCCCGTTCTGAGCTGCTCCAGCCCTGGTCTCTGCGGTTCTAGTCTTTCTGGTCTGATGAGGGAGTATACCAATGTTTAAAAGGACCGCTGCACTAATCCTCCCAGTAGGTCTCCAGGAGGGAGATCTACACGATCACAGCCCACTTCAGTTCTCGATGTAGCCACAAGGCTGACTGGTAGGTTTTCAAAACAAATTAAAGTGGGGTAATTTCTGGATTTTCCTTTTCCTTTTTTATGATTGGTAATCTAGAAATGGCATTTAGGTTTAAATTTGTGAACTGTAAAAGTTGGTATATTGTTTTGGGGGCTATTTAGAGTTAGGTGATCTGCTAGTTTTTGTCTTTTGGGTTAAGTGGTCCTTGGTATAAAAAAGTTTGCTAAAAAATCTAAACATCCTAATTCCTAAACGTCTATGTAACATTTCCAGAAACGTGGATAAGTAAAATATAATTGAGAAAAATTTAACTGCCCCCCGGTGTAAATGGTGGATGGTGGATCCAAAGGTGGATGGAGCCTATCCCAGCTGCTTTGGGCCTGAGGCTGAATACCAACAGTCTCCAGATGATTTGAGGGCTAACACTTAGAGACGTACACTGACAATTTAAATCCACTACTCTGGGTAATTTAGAGTTACCGTTTGTGTGTCTCTGGACAGAGCTGGACACCGGACTATGTGGGCAGCCCCTAATGCATGTGTAATTTAATCTTCCTCGGAGAACATGACCTCAGGAAAAGTAAAATAGTAACAAAATCTCCTGGAGACTGGGTTGTCCCTAATCAAGTGAGCAACTGGTTTCATCTGCCCCTGTTGCACAGCACACTGTATCACCATGGAAACCACGAGACCTGTGGAAGAGCTTTGTCTAATTTGTGTTTTTTTTCCCCCCTTTTTCTTAATATATAATCTCCCTTAATCCTGGACCAATTAGTTTCTGCCCACGACAAAGAAAAGAAACGCCTGTTATTCCTCCCTATCCGTTTATACCTCCCCCAATTTCCACTCCTTGATGCTCACACAAACAGCGCAGATCATCCTGCATTGATTTAGCCTCTCATTAATCCAATTAGTTCCAAGTAACAGTTTCGTTTCAGTCTGTTATTTTTCATGTCCTCATTTCCTGGCTTCAAAATTAGGAATACTTTTACCCCTATTAGACAAAACTACAAGCCAAATGACTTATGTTTCCGCCAGAGTCGTGTTTGGTGCTATTTTCTTATCCCCAGGCTGTGTGCATGTGTCTCCTGGGTTAGAGACATGCACACGCTGGGACACAAACTCACTGTTATTGTCCCAGTTGGGGGCACGGCTCGGATCAGAGGCAGAGAGAGGCGCAGCGGGAAACCAGGGGAAAAGATTAGACCTCTGGGATGCTTCACTCACTCCAAGATGAATGCACACAGCTATAAGGAAATCATTCAAAAGTAGGAGGCACACAGGTGGAGAATGGAGTTATTTGGGTAACACTAAACGGTATTTAGGACTTCAAACAACTGAAAGTCACAGTAAAATAAACCGCAGGTACAATATAAATCCACAGCCTGTTCTGTTTTCTGTTTTTTCTTTTGGTTTTTCCGTCCGGACACGGCCTGTAATGTAGGAGCTTTAAAGGTGGGATGTGTAGTTTTTGGCCTTTTTGGCAACATCTAGTGGTAAAAGTGTAGATTGTATTTCCACACCTGCAATATTTTACACAAAGCTCCTTTAGGACATGTAAAAAAATAGTGTCAAATCTCACTTGTTGTCATCAATGGTCTACAAAAATTGAATACAAATCCACAAAACACATCTATTATTTGATTTGTATTGTCTAATCTGAACATATGACCAGCTTTCTGTAACAGACGTTTTGTCTTTTTGTGCCAATAAAAAATGGTCAACACTTTTAATATTTTGCATATAATATATTATAAACAGTTTTATTGTGTTTTTCCTTTGATATGGGGAAATACTGTATGTAATTCCTGCTTACACATCAAGTTAACATATGGCAGCTGTGAGTCGTTCTGTATGTTAATATTGACAATAATTGCTTTTCCAAAAAATAATTGTCCTTCAGTTTGGGGCGACAACAAAGGGAAAGGCAGCGAGAGGTGACGTCCGATAATGGCATGCGCTCCCCACCCATCTCCACTCCCCATATGGAGCCTCTCCTGAGAGAAACAGCTATCACGGCCTATGTGTGTGTTTTTTATGACGTGAACAGAAGAGGCCAGTGCACCAGTCTGGAAATAGGGGACACATTAATCTTATTTGTCATAACCTGTCCCTTGAGACAGCAGAGACCCCCCCTCGTCCCTGTGCAGGCTGACCCCCTCCTGTGTGCTATCGGTATCTGCGGCCGACAGAGAGAGTGAGGCTAATTACATGTGAGAGTTAAGACGGTGGAAACAAGACAAAGACCTCGCCGCAGTGTGTTTGGAGTCCGCTGGTCCACAGCTTTTGTTGGGTTTAATAATTTGCTCTATCTCAGAAACACATATTCACACAACTTATTAAAGCATGTTTGAAATGAATGCTGCAGTGTGTGTTGCAACAGGACAACGGGACGTTAGACAGCTGTGTTGTGGTAGCTCTTGAGATCAGTAATAGGCCTGTTTTTTTTTTTATCTTAAAATGGAATAAACACTCCAGCTTTACTCCAAACTTACATTTAACTGTGACGTCTTTAGTGGAGAGTTGTGGGTTCTTGCCGGATTTATTTTCTGGCTCTGTCACAGAATTACACAGTTACATGCTGAGCCAAAGCACTGTTTCTGTGAAAGAGGGGTCATTTTTATGTTTTATAAAGACTTTTAAAAGAGTTTACAAGAAATGTTATGTTGATTTGAGTAAACAATTTATTCATACTCAAGTAATGACACGTACAAATGGGAATGGGCAGGACTGAAAAACATGCTGAAACTTATTCTAACAAAATATGTCTCGAATATTTTTTGGAGTAATCTTTTGTGCTTTAGAAAACACATCTGAAGTTTCATTAACCTCTATTATGTTGAAGTGGGAACACAAGTCTCTGCGGGCAATACTTCAAAACAAAGGCGATTGAAACCAAATATAGCTACAAACCCCAAGAGCACATGTATTTTTCTCCCAAATAAGAGTTTTTATTTTTAAAGATTTTATTTTCCTGTTTGTCTGGACTGATATTTTTTCTAATAACTGCAAGACACTAATTTGTCTAAATAGTCTTAATTGTTTTTAGTTAACCTTTTTGTCCCTTCCTCTTCACCTCTCCTGTCTCTCTCACCCCATTCCTTTGCCCTATCCCCTTCAGACCAAACTATTACATTTCTTTCTGCTTACTTCTTTCAATTGAACTTCTCACTTCCGCCATGCTTTTGGTGCATTTGGTGTTTTTCCATCGCACTTTATCAGAATATGTTTATGAAAAAGGAGCTGGTGAGTTATTAATACAATGAATGCTTATTTTCTAACAGTGTGAAGGCAGCAGGTGTCCGCTCTTGTCCTGCGTTTGACTCACTCTGTTAGAGCGGATGAGAGCATCGGTGTTGACAGCTGATTACATTACTGATGATATCATCGAGGAGTCACTCTGCAAATGTTATTGCCTGGAAAAACAAAATAAAACAAAAGCATCCCATTTGCTTCAGGCATAATGGTTTTGGTGTTATGTCCATTAGTACATTAACACACTTCGGTGTCATTTCTAGGTTGGATATTATCTACTGTGTTTTTGATGGCCCGACAATAAGAAAGATACTACTTTTTAGTTATTATTTTCATTAATAATACTATTTGATATTAATACAGATTTATTGTTACTGGGAAAAAAGAAAGGGTTTGTTTGGTAAAATGTAATAGATACCTAAAAATTCCTGCAGATTTAATTCAGAAACAGCTCTTTTAGTTCTTGTAGAGGAAATGCATGAATCTCCTGTCTGCAAGTATATATTATATAAATCATATATTATCTTCAAACACACAGTGACCTGTTAAATGTTAAATAATGTCTTATATAAAGTATGTCAGTTTTCCTGAGTTGTAGTTGAAGCTGGAGACATTTAAGATCTAAGATCTAAGTCATGACCATTGCTTGATTGCAGGACTGACTAGCTATAAATCCAATGTTACCACCAATAAAAAAAATAAATTCACTAAAAAAAGGCTGGATTCTTAGATGAGACCTTTACAAAGTGCAAAGTCTGGAGTACTACAACACTAATTTTGCTGTCCAGTACAGTATATTAGCGCTGATGATGTTCAGTTTGCATGACACCAGAGCCAATTTATTGGAGATATGAGCCGTGAGTGTGTAGCCCCTGAGCCACAGCCTGGGGGTTAATTAGAGAATAGTAAACAGCGCACATGTGGCAGCTTAATATCCCTCTGCCTTATAGCTCATTTCACAGCCCACCCGCTCTGTTGCTCTCTCCCTGTTGTGGGTCTCTCTCGGTGCGTATGGCCGGGGTCATGGGCGTTACCCCATCCCACAGAGCCCCCTCTCTGCCCCTCCACAGTAGCCGTCCCACCCACACTCATCAGCGGTGGCACCGGGGCAGCTGTGTGTCCGCTATGGAGGTAATTTAAAGCAGATGAGGTGGTCCCTCTCAGCCTGCGGCCCCCTTCACTTCATCAATATCAAACAGACAAAGGGTGGAGGAATGACGGGATGGATGGACATATGGGGGAGTGAAAGGAGGGACATAGTCTTACAAAAACAAGAGTGTCACGGGACAAAGTGCTGAATGTACGTGTTCTTAATGCAATAAAAAACTATACACTGTCATATAAATTTTCAAAGCTTGATGATTACTATGAAATGATTTCTGTCGTTTAACTTTATTTGTGTAAAGGGATTGCCCCATGTATTTCCACTATTGAGGTGTCCTGAATCCATAGGTGAGTAAAGTACCCCTCTTTATCTGTAAAGCACTTTACAATAACCAAAAGGAAGACCAAAGTGATTTACATTGAAACAGGAGACCATTTGCAGTATAAAATGAAAAAAATTAAAACAATAACAAAAATAATCTGCCAACAATATTAGACAATGGATAACATGTAAAATAAAAACGCCGTCTTGTGTAACTCAATGGCCAAAACGTAACAGAATGATTTTGTTTTTGGTGAAATACATATAAAGATAATAATGGTATAATAAGATGACTCAACAAACCCGCCTTCAGCAAAATCTTGGCATTTAACTGACTCCTAAACCCCTGACAAACTAAGGTGCAAGGACAGTGGCCGTCTTCAAGAAAAGATGACTAGAACTGTACAGAGACACAACTTTATGTACTATATTAAGTTTGTCCTCTGTTAATTAAGAAAAATGTGTCCAAAAAAGCTTAATGTTGTTCTTGGTGTGAGCAGTCACTTCTTTATCAGATCAAATTTACTCAAACCACTCTTTACGACACCTCTTCTTCTCTAATTACAACCACAAATTTAACACGAGCTTCCAGTGCAACGTTTAAGGCCATGCCACAGTGAGCATCTTCCCCTGGAGCATCGTAGTGTGAACTTCAGTGATTCTTCTGATGCGCAGTGGCGACCGAGCAACAAAAGACCAATCTGTTAGACCAATAAATGAGCAGTCAGGTGTGTGTCCCGAAGCAGTAAATGAACAGTCTCTCTATCTCTCATCTATCAAAGCCTTGACACCGGGAGCAGCTGTGAGAACACATACACGCCCCACCCTCGCTACTACTTTAGCAATTTGGGATAATTAGCCTCCTATACAATGTCCGCCTGTGATCCCCAGGGGTCCCCGCTGCTTTGGGTGTGTATGTGGGTGTTTCTGGTTGTCTGGTAAGGATCAGCTGTGTTAAGCGTCCCGTGACATCTAAACTACTAATTCATTGCTACATTAACGGCATTAATTAACATAAGGCCACAGACACACTCAAATGAAGGAATCCCTTGTGATGCCTGTAAATGCTCCTTGACACCTCAACACCAGGCTTATGAGCAGGTCTGGTCATCAAAGACAAGGAGCAAACCCCAAACACACAGACCTGTTTGTTGTCCATGTTTATTGTCACGTTTAATATATTTTTTATTTATGTATACGAGAACTATGTTTAATGTAAAACTGTGAGAAAGTAGACCAGTGGAAACAATTGCCATTTGAGTGTTGTAATCACTGATAAATAAAAGCATTGCTCTTTCAAACTCCCACTCAGATGTCTGTGTAGGTTCTCAGTCATCCAGGACATTCAAGACATTCAAGAAAAGGTTTCAAAGAAGGCACCTGGACGTACAGTAGGTTTGTAGGTCCAGTGCAGCGATCAGTACATCAGAGAAACAAAGCAGCCCCTTCACCAGAGGATGTATCAACACAGATGGGGCAATCCTGGTGGGCCTGAGTCTGCAGTCCACCTCCTTCTCAAAGAGAAAGGACATTCCTCTGAGGCAGCAAGCTCTGAATCTTTGCCGGGGAGGCCAGGTGGTTTGAGAAAGGAGTAAAGAAAACCATCTTTGTAAAAATGAAAAAGCCCTCTCTGAACAGAGAGTTTGACTGAGACATGATCATTTACAGTTTTACTCTGTAAGGGCACTAACACCTGGAGGGAGTAGTTCTGCTGGTGGTCTACAGGAGCATAACGACTCCCCCACCAGCACTCACACTGCCCTGTACATTCAATACAGCAGTCATTCATTTTTCATGCTACGTTAAGAGACATGTTACGTTGTACTCGTCCATCATGCGTTTATCATCAGTTATGAATAAAATTGCAGAAATATGATACAATTTAAACAGCTAAAATGAAGTGCTGTTTGGGCAGCAACCAATCACAAATGAAGTAGAAATAGAGCACAACAATCCCCTCAGAGCCATTGGCCATGTGCGGAACCCTCTGCAGCTTGAGTGTGTGTTTTCTTAAAAGGAGATGGCTCGTGTGAATGTGAGTGTGGCAGATAATGACGTGAAACTGAGCAGCGCTGTCCCACTGTGACAAGAGCCAGGTGCCTGTTGGTGGAGTGAGAGGCAGAGGAGAAATCAAGCATCAAATCAATAACATCTTGATTGGAGATGATTAGCCTTCTTATTTCCTCTCTTCCTGTGTGTTAGTTTTTGTCATTGTGATCCTCTCTCGACGGCTCTCTTTGGCACAATCCGTCCAATCACTCGCACACATTTGCTCCGTCATTAAGGTTAGCGCACATGCATCCCTCTAGATTTGTTGCACACAATAAGACGCTGTTTAATGATCTTTTGTTTGAATTTAATGGTTGTCAAGTCTTTTAATCATCCACTTGTTTTATGGCTAGACAAACGGTCCCTTTGCTCCAACATGAACCCAGTGCTAAAGCTGTTGTTTAGCCCTAGTGCTTTTCCACAGACAGAACAGCCACACATCATTTTCAGGAAACCCCATTACTAATGCTTATGTATAGATATAGACTGTATTTTACTAATGGACAATATCTGAGGACTCCAACACCTTAGAGGCTGCTTGATTTCCCTTTCCTAATAAATCAGCTGTAGCAGAAGACTGTGTAAATTTCCAGTCACCATTTATCTACAAATACAAAGAAGTCATGTGATGTTTTTGTGGCTGTACATTTCCTGTTTTTGGCTTTTGTTCTTGTTACTTTATGCCAGTTAGTAATTAATAATTTAATTACAGTTTAACTTTTAACTTTTTATGTCAAAAAGATCATGCTCAAAGATCTGAAGAATTGGACAAATAAAACTTATTACTAACCATACTAGGAATTTTGAACATCTTAATGTTGATTAAACCACTTTATAATAGCTCACACAATGAAACAGTTAAGAATTAATAGATATGTAATTAACACAGACATTGAAATATTATTTATATGTGAAATCATACATGGTTTATTGTTAAGACTAAAACATTTATGACAATGTTTATAACAACATAGTGATGATTAATGTTGGAATAGTGCTCTGTAAATGTTGAATTAAGGATTAATGACGTTGTTACAAATACTCAACTAATACTTAATAGTTGAGTTTTTGTGAAGTGTTACCAACCGACTTTGGTCGTTTGCCAACAATCTTTAATAAATGTGTTTGTTTAATGTCTGGGTCCTTATTTGTGGGTTCTAATTAATATGTTTTTAATGCAGTATCTTGTCAGTAAGTTGTTTTCTGTTGCATGAAATGATGGCTTGCTGGAGGCTGTTAAATGATTTTGTTCCACACTTAAGATTTTTATTTGGTGAAATACAACATTTAAACCACAAAACCTTTCGCTGGACTTTTTACATGTTCATTGATCTCTCCATTTATTCTTGCACTCTGACCTCTTTACCCTGTCTGACATTAAACAAAGAGCAACAACCCAACCCAGTGCTTTTGTTCCTCTCATCGACTGAGCCGTAAAACCTGCATTTCCTCTAGTCTTTCTTTCTTGACTGCTTGCTTCTATGCTGTCTTGGACTGAGTAATTGCAAAATAACGACTGATAACACGAAAGTCGGAGCAGCAGTGGTAGCTCCATGTCTGTCATCTCAGTGTGACGCTGATCCTGGCTTGGCCCATTTTTGTTTAAACATCTCTACACCTCTCCATCCAACTGCTGGGATATATTTCATACTTTCTATAATTTTATGCTACTTCATGCTAACTTAAAGACAGTTGCTATGTTTTAATTATGGCTTATGATCTCTTCTGCCAAAATGTTCATACAAGATTTTCTCTGCTATTCTTCTCCTCTTTATTTGTCATTTCCATCGCCCCAGCTCTGCAGGTAGTGGTCCCGCTGCTGACATGTGCCTCTGCACCCCATAATTACTGTCACGTTTGGCAAAGATTACACACAGGAGACTCGAATGATAAGCAATTAGGATGAGATCTTATTTTAAGGGCTCTGGAAAAATATGTCTTCTTGTTAGGTATTTGTCTAATGATAACCTTCACTTGCTCCAGGCTTTTATTAAGAAGAGCAATCTTCATTGACCCTGAGTTGCCCCCAAAGAAAACTTTTGGCTGATGTGAGTCATAAATCAACATCTATTTTTTTTTTAGCAAACAAGCAAAGAACATGTGGATCAGCACAAAACATAAACAACCAGTTGCATCAATTTGAGCTGAGAGGCTGTTTGGGTTTAGAAAATTGGTTGTTTGCACCAATTTTGGTGACATCTGTGGGCTGACTGCAGGATTAATTTATATTTTATTTTTAAATTAAAAATGACAAAAGACAAAATGACAATCTACTGGAGACTAATATTACTTTTCACTCAGACGATTAATTATTAGCTTGTCAATTGTGAAAGTTACAGAATAACATTATAATGAGGTCAGGAAGAGGTCGCTGCATAATTGCTCCCCAGTCTTCTGCAGTGCTTTTTCAGTTGAACTAACCCATTAACAAGTGACAATTTACAATAAAATGTAGACTCCATGATTGGTAACATGTTGTTTAATGGGCAATATGCAACAGCGAGTGTTCTTTGGTTATTTTTGTCCTCAGTTGCACAACATTACCTACAGCTCTGCCATCTCAACATCTCTGTGGGATCTGTGTATTAAATTATCACATACACTAAAACCCTGATGCTCAGAACAATTAAAAATATTGAGTAGTGAATACTTCAAATCTGTTTAGTTGTTTTGCTCAATTAAAAATTGTAATTTACTGTAACTTTTGCCTTGTTATGCTTTATTTATTAACAACAATTACCTGTTTAAGTAAACAGTAATTTAAATGATAAATTTACATGTACTTAAAGCACGGAATATCTAACATAGATATTGTCCTTTTATAATATCAGTCAATATTGTCTGTAATCTACAGAATGAGCACCAAGTACTCAGTCAAGATAACATACACTGTAAAAAGTCCTTCAGTGGTGCAGTCTACATTAGGTTATTTTTTATACATATACCTAATCTGTATTTTATGCCATGCTACATGCTAATTAGATCACTTACAAACCAATTATCTAGTTAAATATGTTACTTAAAAGAAAATGTATAAGGCACTGCAAGAACACTACACTTACTATAACACCGCTCTGCTACCCATTATTTATGCAGGACTACACATAATAAATGTAGCATGATTATACTCTTAAGATTTAAACCTTGAATCACTTTTGGAGCCAGCCCCAAGTGGTCATTTGAGAAACTGCAGGTTTGTTAACAGACACTAATTGGCAACAGTTTTCCTTGTAATAAAACCTGCCTGTCTCTCTTTACATTTTGTGGATCTCTAATTATTTCTTTAGCACCTCACTCTTACTCGGCAGGGTTTCATAAATTGCTGATGAGGGACTGGAAATAAACTTTTGTCATGTCAGGCTCATTAGGATTTGCCAGACGCCACAGTCTTGTGTTTCTCAGTACAATATCTGCATTGACACCTTGCAGCCTGCACCCCACTCTACCTCCCTTCCCTCTGCCTCTGAGTTTGACCTTGTTGCTGCGGAGCCCCAGGGTGCTCCTGGACGAGGGGGTGAAAGTAGCCGAGTGATTGGGGTTGGCGGTCAGATCTCCTTCTGTTAACGAGCTGTCATGTGCAGACTGGAGTTCCCACACACACAAGCCCGTACAGTTCACAGGCTGTTGACCTCGCACCGCTCCTTTGTAATGTGTTGATTCCTGTGATTTAACACAAGCTTTCATCAGTTTCTCAACCGCAATGGACCTTTCTGATACACTTCTACCGACACACATCTATCCATTTTATAGTGCCTTTTCATTACATGTCTTCCAGGCTCTATATTTTC
This sequence comes from Perccottus glenii, assembly GCA_024416835.2. NCBI lineage: Eukaryota > Metazoa > Chordata > Actinopteri > Gobiiformes > Odontobutidae > Perccottus > Perccottus glenii. Next base: position 10,023,528 of record CM044562.2, read on the forward strand.
CGATAGGGCGCTGTTTTAGAACATTTTAGTTCTTCAATTATTAAGCAAAGGAGGTAGAAACAGAGGGAAGATACATTTGTAGGTGCTGCGTTGTCATATTGAAATGCAGCTGATGTGTTGTGGAATTGATGCTGTTCTGTATTTTGTCTTGATTTGCAGTACGCATGTTGTGAAGTTGATGCTGGTTGATGAGGTTTTATGAATTCACAATGTGATCTTGCCTTTGTGAATTGCTGTGTGTGCGCTCAGTGGTAACCTTGTCCTATAACCCAAAGGTTGGTGGTTCGATTCCCACTCATCCCACAGTTCATACTGTTGTTATGTCCTTGGGCAAGACACTTAACCCACCTTGCCTCCAGTATCACGAGTGTATAAATGTGTGAGAATGTTTGGTGGTGTTCGGAGAGTTCGTAGGCACAAAATGGCTGCCACATTTCCATCAGCTAGCCTCAGGGCAGCTGTGGCCACAGATGTAGCTTACCAGTGTGTGACTGTGGAGTGAATGAATAATGGACTATGTAAAGCATCTTTGGGTATCTTGAAAAGCGCTATATAAGTAGTATGCATTATAAACTGTTGCTTGTACTAATTTGTATTTGCATGCTTTGAGCTTTCTCAGCCACCAGACAATAGGTCAATATGTAAACCCTAAAAGTCTGAACCAGCTCACAATAGCTGTATGACTTGACATTTCTGCCTATATATGTATGGAACATTGTTTGCTGAAGAGGCCTTTTGTAAGACTAGTAACATTTTCAAGTTTTCTCCAAAATAATCATTATTTTAGACAACATTTTGATTACCCACATCTTAAAATGAACATAGATATTTTGACATGAGCTCCTTCTCTCTGACAAAATCTCTTTTTGAACTTCAGTATTTCTTTATTTCTAAAAGGCCACTACCTTCAAAAGAGACTCTCACATGAGCTTCTTCTGCTGTGTCATTTACTTTTGCCTAAGTTGGACGCGACAGATTGAGGCGGGATATTGGTGAGGCAAACTATTCGGCATATCCTGGAAAGACGTTTTATAAGGAATGGAATTAGAGCGGTCCTGAGGGTCACAGCTTTGACCTTTTGACCCCTTTGGTCAAAGGTCTCGGGCAATCAGGCTATGGACTCCCTCGACTGTTCATTACAGGGCTGTCTTTCTCTTTCTGTCTGTAAGTGTGTATGTGTTAGTGGGTTAAGAGCCTTTCCATAGAGCCACAGTGAATAGACCCTAATGATTGATTTTATCCTTTCAACCCCCCTCTTGCCGTGTCTTTCTCTCAACGTCAAAGCTGAAATCAGAGTCAAGCTTGTGGGGTTTCTCAAACAGTTGGTGCGACCTGTAAAGAAAGCCTCAGGTTGGAGAGTACAGCCTGAAAATGCTGCTGTAAATAATACACTCCTTTGATGCTTTATTCATTAGCTTTGAATGTAAGTGTATTATTTATGAGAGAAATGCCTTGAGGTTTTAATCTTTGGTCACTGCGCATAAAAGCCTCAGTTTCAAACACAAACTCTAGAAAGAGTGGACCATGGGATCAGTTGATGACAAGAAATCATGGCCTCATGGAGACATGGCAGTGGAATCTGGACAGAGTAATCGGATCTAGTGTGGCCAACATTATAAAGCGTCTAGATGGGTCCAGAAAGAACTAAGGAAGCGATCAGAGGTGGGTCAGATGTAAATGGGTGAGTGTCCTGGATCACATTGAAAGTGGAAATAGGTTTTTATCCCAACAAATCTAAGATGGGTTGGTTAATATTAGTGTGTCAGCTTTTTGGACACATGATATTTAAAAGTAAAACACATCCAAATAATAACTTGCACAGCAAAAATAACGCTCTCAGGTTGGATAAAGGCAGAAGAAGAAAATGGTCTATTTCAACTATTAGATATTGATGCAGTTTTGCATATAAAGTTTGGAAAGTGAGAATTGATTTGTAAATACAAAGTACAAATAGCATGCGTTAAGCTGTTTGAATGTGTCTGGAGAAAAAGAAGACAGATTGAAATAAGAGGTTGTTTGAATTAAAAAAAATGTTTTTATAGCTTTGATACAGCATTGAATGTGGGTCTACTGGTACTATACTAGCTGTTAGCATCACTAGTTAAATACTAGTTTTTGTTACTTCACACAAAATATTATATTGCCTTAAACCATATCCTCAGTTGTGCTGACGTCTGCAGCGTTGTAGTGAGTTTATTTGTGTATTCATTAACTGTAAATGGGTCCAATGCATATTTTCGTACACTCTGGATGTAAAAGGTCAGTGGACTTGTTCTACACTCGCCGACTCTTGTCTCGGTTATAGGTCTTTGTCAGTCTTCCCTGGTAATGATTTCCCTCTTTTATTTTCAAGACTGAGCTCTATTAGTTCTCCATCGGAAAACCCAAAAGGGTGAGGAGACCGCAGTGTTAGCAGCTATCAGCAGGGAGCACATCAGGTCTCTGCTGGTCTGACGGTCGCTGATAAGAGCCGCGTGATTAACATGCACACACACACAACGGTGTGTGGGGCTGGTGGTGATGTAGTCTATTGTTGGGGCAACAACTGATGTCTGGGCGAGAGCTGATAATCAGGTACGTATCAGAACAGATTTTTACAAAACATATTCTGTAAATGTAGCACTACATGGAAAACACAACATGCTCTACTTTACAATCACAAAATAAAAAAATAATTTGTTATAAAATGCTAAATGATGAACTAAAATCACAATGGCTGTGAAACTAATACTGTTTGGTTTAGATGTTATTGTCCATACATGCTTTTAGTTCTTACTGACATTACTATATTGTTAAAATTGATAGGGCTTTAAATGTACATTGTGTAAAATGTTGTGAAAAGTTGCTGCATGAGAGTCACATTCATGTTTCTCTCTATCCACTCATTTTTGGGTAAATGCTTAGCACATCTAAGCTAAAACAATTTTGTTTTAATCTTTTTCAAATGAAATCACTATTAGACATTTTTCCACATGGTCTGTTCATAGACAGCAGCATGTCTCTGCAGGGAGCCATAGCTGTTCACATGCAGTAAAAAGCAAAAATGTTTGGTGTGGGGTTGCAATCTGTTATTAAACCACCAGATGTCACCAAAAGGCCCAATAACAACACCCCCACCTTGTGTGTATGTGTGTAATGCATGATGCAAGTAACTGTCAGTATCATTCATCCATTTTCTTTTGCTTATTCCTGTTAGGGGTCAAGGGTTACTGGAGTCTAGCCCAGAAACTTTGGGCCTTAGTGGCAAGGTTAACACTTCGGGACAGACATTGACAGACAACTATTCACTCATACTCACTCGGGATACTTTAGATTTGTCAATTGACCATTTTCTGCGACTCTGCATGTCTTTGGGCGGCGTGTTTGGCAACTCTAAAAAGTATCCCTAATAAATGAATGTGTTGTCTGTCAGTGTTTGTCTCAAAATGTCAGCCCTGCAATTAATAGGCCATTGTCCAGGGTGTACACCACCTCAGGCCCAAAGCTGCTGGGATAAGCTCAAGTCACCCACGACCCCTAACGGGACCAAGTGGAAGAAAATTAATGAATGACTGAATGGTTTGTGGCATTTGAACAGGTTTTTGAGAAATAACAAAATACTGTTACAATTATTGTTGTGTTAAAAATAAAAATGCAAAACATGCAAACTCAAATTTTTCACCCAAAACCTGATAAATTATACTTAACTACCCTTCAAAGTGACTAAACTATTTTGTAAGAGAAATGCACACATGTCAGTCAGTCTCAACATTTGTCTTTGATTGTGTATTGTATGTTGCATTTATGTTTGTGTTGAAAGTGAAGTTTAGCATTTCAGAAAGTAAGATATCATTCAGCTACAAACCCAATCTTTGTATGAGAGGACTCCAAAAGGTTACCATGACATTGTCTCTGCTTAAACTTTTCCAGCCCTAAATGGACTTAACTGGTCTGGAGTTTCCTATTAAGCGATGTGACCTACAGCATAAGCGGACTTAACCAGACTTTTCACTGAGCTCTGAGAAAGAATGAGCTTGGGCCTAAAACCATTAAACCATGTCTTCCTCAAACTTTCTCTGTCATTTATTCCTCATTTATCCCTTGATCCGCTTCTGCTGCTGCTTCATAGCTACTGCTACCCACTATAGTCTATGTACCCTCACCTTCCCCCTTCCCCCTTGTAGGTTTATCCCGGGCCCCTTGTGTCATTGAGGTCCTTTGTTCCCCTTGTGCCCCGTAACACGTTCACACAAAAACACAGATGGAGTGAGTGGGTCTATCTCAGCGGCCGCTACATCTATCTAACAGCAAGGGGCTATTGTTTGAAAATGACAGCAGGGACATAACTGAGCACAAATAGACATGAACAACACTGTAATTAGCAGTAAACAGAACTACATTTTGTATTGTGCTCATTTATTTTTCATCTCTTTTCACTACGAGAGTGATATGACCCATCTTTCTTTCACACTCGAGCACAGGGTATAACTCAATGGAATAAGTGCATGGCTCTGCAACTCTGACAGTGGAATCAGCAGTATTAAGGAAAGCCGAGCGAGCTTCAGAATGATTGGCTGGTGGATGTGTATTTCAAACTTTTTTTATATGATATCCTCCTCTGATCTATTTACCGTCTTAGCTGACCATGAGATTCTAGCGCAATAATCGTCCCTCTGTGCGTCACCTACAGGATAAAAAATTCATCTAAATAAATTGACATTGACAACAGCAGGAAACAGTGCATTGTCTGTTAGTGCTGCGCGTGGATGAGTCAGTCTGAGGCACAGAGTGGTACTAAAATCACAAAAAATGATTCTTAAGTTTTCATGCTTTGAAATTTGGACAAATGGTTCCCCTTCTCAATCAATGTCTGAAGTATTTGAATCCAGACTAAAATTTCAATCTTTTTAGCTTTTAGAAACATGGAGGAACAAACACAGAGCAAATGGACTTATATTCAAGAATAATACCAAGGGCAACAGACAATTATGATGTATTAACATTTATTTAGTTGTACAATATGGTTATATGTCTTGTGGTCATCTAAGGACTACTAGGGCCAAGTACACACTCATGAAAAGGTGTTAGAGGGAGATTTTTCACAATAAGATTATATGATAGATGTTTAATCCAGTTACAATAACTATGTGAAAACACATAAACCAGTTGTGATCACAGTCAATCGTAATTTAAGATTCCAAGACCTTTATCTCAAAGACCAAGACAACTGAAAATGAGTTTGAGTCTAAGACAAGATTGACATCTTTGTGGATGGGATGTAATGCAATGCTGCAGTAATTTTTTTTTTATGTGCTTGAGACAGTTATGTTTATCATGTACAGAGTATAGCTTAAGACTGAATAAGAACAATCAACAAATAAAAGATAGCTATGGTGTGAGATAGTGGACAAATAAGTAAAAGGGTCAAATGTAACACTATAAAGTATCCATAAAACTGTTAGACAATTGTTTTTTCTGTCAAAAAAGTGTTTTTCCACCCTGTCTATAATATTTCTACCACAGTATGTTGGTATGAAAGACTATATTTTTGTTCAGTCTGATACCTTCAATGGCTGCTGGGAAATGGACGCCTCCTGTGGCTCTTTGGAGCTCATCAAACAAGCTGTCAGCCGTCTTTCACATCGTCAGGTTCAGGACTTAGATCTGATCTTTTTGTTGACAGTGCTTTGTGGTGGAAAAAAAAAAGATGCACAAAATTACAATGCGAGGAGGGGTGTGAGCGTCTGATATGAGCTGACCTGATTTGTACTTTGTGAGTGATCACAGTGATCCCCCGAGGCCCCACAAAGGAGACATATTTTTGAATAGACTGTCTGCTGTTTGTGTTAAAATCAGCGCTAACAATGCTGTTGCTTGTACTTCTGTACTTGCATACAAATAACCTCTACATGTCATCCAGATAAAATAGCTTTGGGACTGAGATATAGATGCATTGTTATCATTTATTGATGGAGGGCTGTATGGGTTACTTGTGGATACATTGACTATTACCTGTTTCAGATTCTGGTTGTCACGTCCACAGTTTGAGGAACAGGAAGTGCGCTCACATATCTCATATCTCATTAGAGGATGTGTACCATTGCTGCACAAAGGAGGCACAAAATAGTTTGAGTTTATACAACGTAAAATTGCAAATTCTTTAGGTTTGACTTTGTTTGGTGTTAAAACTATTAAGCATGCATCACTAAAACAGCCTGAACCACCAGCCCTGCAACACACACATGCATCCACACTCCAGAAATAAGAGGTAAGTAATTTAGTTCATCTATCCACAAGGAACCCACTGCTTTAAAAAACATTAATACAAAAATCATATCATAGAAAAAGAACACAACATCACATCTTTCCACTTTAATAATCCACTCAGAAGCCCAGTCTCCAACTAAACCCCGATTAACCCATCTCCACAACCATGTCCTCCCAGTGCACTATAGTGATGTAGCTATTCATCCAATAGTTTTGTTTTTCTCTTTTGTCATTTTGAAAAAACATGATTGACAGGTGTCTTGACCTTAATATTGATAAGTTATTTCTCTGACAGCTGCCATTTAGGTGGGAATGTAAAACTGATGATTTGCGAGCTGCCAATGACATCAGAATAGTAAAGTGGTGGGGGCTGCACAATATTATGATAAATGTATTGATAGTGCAATATTAACATCCACAAGACCTATATTGTAAAGACTGTTTGAACTGTGTTTAGTCTTAGTAGTAGTAATGTTTGTGTTCCGTAGTTTTGACCAAAATAATAAAAGCCAGTGAGACCAGTGAAATTAATCTACCATAAAACTGTAAATTTAATCCAGTAAAAATTTAACACCACAAATATTATCAACTTTGGAAGCTTTAACAAAATCACAAATTGCACCTTTTCTAAATAATGTACTGTTGCATTACTTTTATGGGAACAGCCCATGTCTTTACAGTTAGACAAGAAAGACTGCAAATGTTCACAACACAACCAATTTAATTTAGTCACTTCGGTGTGGTTGTGAACTGGTTAGAAAACATGGCTATTGCCTTTGTTAGTTTTATTGGGCACAGGTTCCAGTCCATCACTCTGTGTTCGATTTATATTCTGATGATTGTAAGCCATAAATCTGACATCAAATCCCTGCTACACAAATATAATTAGGCTTGTTCTTTTATAAAGTCTTAATAATGGGAATATACATCTTTTGATTGCAAATCTCTTCAGACAAAATAAAATAAATCAATAAAGTAAATTGGTCATGTATGTTTGTGTGTTTGCATGTGTCGTAACTGTTGCAGTGTGATCAGGCATGTGTCGATGCAGAGTCTATTTGCACGCGTTTCCTAATTTGCAGTGTGGTGACTTTTCTTGGCCACGGTACAAATGCTGTCTTTGGGTTTGTAACTTAACAGACCATTTACATTAACAAGTCTCCAAAGTAAACAGCATTTAACTGAGACGACTGATGCTATCACTTGACTCATGTTTATAAGTGCAGCCATTGTTTTTTCACTTAATGAAAAACTGTTGCACATCCTTAAGATGCAATTAAAAGTAAAAAATGGACCAACTTCCTAAATCCACTGTGACCAAAACAAGAACAAACAGATTTATTTGTATCTGCACCGAGACTATAAATCATACCACATCCATTTGAGAGTGTAATTAATCTCAAATCCAGGATGAAAAACTCCATCACCATCAAAATGCGGCAGAACAAAGCCACGCGGTGCCCACAGTGTTTCATTAGGGGGAACACGACGAGACACAGCGAGAAATAAAAAAAAAAAATACTGTTGCTCACAAACACAACAACAGCTTAACAAGATAGCACAAGAGATTTAACAAGCAGGTTACTTCCCTGCCTCTCGGCCTGATAAAAATGTTTGTTTCCATGGCGACGGAGCATTGTTACGTTACAATACACTTTCATAACTGTCACCCCTCAACTTTTGCGTCTGTCTTCGGTTTCTCTGTTTGGCGTCTCCGTCTTTCAAACCTGTCTTTATCCTTTTATCTTGACCCGAGTCTTTCTCATCCTCTTCGTCCTGATTAACTATATTTCTCTCCCGTTTCTCCACCAATCTCCACCTATTGGCCTCCACTTCATTATAAACCTAAGAGGATTTGGCGCTGTGTATGCGCGGTGTGTCCCTCGACCCAATTAACCCCCGGATTGTCGTCTCACTGCAGAATTGTTGCACAAAATGAGGGACCTTTTAAATAAGTAGCTTTCAGACGCATCATTTTCATGTTTGCAAATTGAAGGTTAAATTGTCTTGAATCGCAGACGGGGGGAGGAAAGCCTTGTGTGTGCTCAGTTGTTTACTTGTGTGAAGGTCAGCGCACGCCGATACGACTGAGACCCAAACTGAAATAGATCTGAATGCTGCTTGTGTTTGATCAGTGGAAAATCCAACCTGCCTCAGCTTTGCTTCATTTCTGTGAGATTTGAGTTCAAACTTAATGCTTTGAACTTTGGAGAAGCAACTTGTACTAAGTTTTTTAAAGAAATAAAACATTTTATATAGTAAATTAGTCAAGCCTAAAATGTAAAATGTTGGTAGGATACATGTGAAATCAACAAATCGGCAGCAAACGTGTAGCCTATGTTCATTCACTGATGAGTTAAAGGGATGGTTCAGTCTTCTGTAAATGTCATTCAGTTAGATAGATGTCAAAATAATGTTAGGATACAATAATGTTTGAAATCCTGTGTCATTGGAGTTTTTCCTTACCCTGATGGAGGGTCTAAGGACAGGGGATGTTGTCTAGTGCAGTCTGTGAAGCCCTTTGAGGCGGCTGTTGGTGTGATATTGGGCTATACAAAAATAAATGTCTTGTCTTGTCTTGCTCCTCCGAACTGGGAGAATGCGCACAGTAACCTACAGTAGGGAATAGGTTACCGATCTGTAAGTATCTTATAAACCCCCTTTTACACAATGCTCAATCCTATCTCCCTTTAACATTGAGATGGGATTGGGCATTTTGGTAAAAACTCTTTAGAATGAAAAGACAGAAATGTTTAGACAAATATTATAATAAACAAAATAGGCAGCAGAGTGGCACTGACAAGAAAGTGCAGAGTTCGACTCCCGGCCCACCTTCAGTTAGTGACATGACCAGGGTACCTGGGGGTGGCTGCCACAGGGATAACAAAGAAATGACAAAAAATAACAGAAACTTCAAATACTAGTACATTTTTGTGGAGGTTCATCAGTCGTTCAAGAATAAGCTTCAACGAGCATCTGGACGTTGAAGGTGAAGACATTTTGTCCCTCATCCAATCAATTCTGAGTTCAAAAGGGAAGAGAGCAGAGTTTTTTACCCCTTAGTGGGAGGGGTTTGAACCTGAGACTACTGTGATTGGACCAGAGCTGATGAAAGCTGAAGTCTGGTTTCACTGTCGTTAAGAGTTGAATGGATGGTAGTGAGTTCTGGTGGAAGAGTAGAAATCAAACGAGCATAACGACCCCCCCTCCAGCACTTGGATGAGGGACGAAATGTCTTCACCTTCAAACCAACGTCCAGATGCCTTTGTTGAAACCTTTTATTGAAAAGTAAATGTTGTATTTTTATGTGATTATTATTTCCACAAATGAGTTAAACTATTGGCAAAACCAGCCCATTGTAGTTTTTGAATTGTTTTGTTCACTAAAAACAACTGATGTAAAGGTTGTGTATTAGGCCTCTAATCACTGTGCAGGTCCTTAAATGTAAAAATAAATAAAGGTTATAAGACGTGATATAAGATGTGAAATGTTTTATCCAGATGTAATTTCCAGATGCAAGCCATTAGTTAATTAAATGAGCAAGAGTTCTTCAGGCTTATAACCTCTGGAAGAAGCTGGGTTTTAGTTTTGTTGTTGTAAGAACCTCCTTGCTTTGTGCTTCAGGAAGAGCCATTTTAAAAACTGGTCACTTTTTGGATTTTCTTGGGCTGTTGCTAATTATACACATATCTGGCTTGTTGTTCTTTGTCTGAAATTGTTAGTCTGCTCATCATGTTTCTCGTAAATTAACTCCTATTGTTTTTACTGCTTATGGCGACATGCTCTTTCATATCTAATCTGTTTACCTAATGAGTATTTTGATCATTTGGCAGCTGACAGTTGCTCAGTAGGGACATTCACACTGGAGACTGTAAAAGCATTTGGTCACGACCGGAGCGTGGACACACACACATGTCCATTTTTAAAGGGATCAGGTGTGAGCCAGCTGTGTATAGCCCGACTGGTTAATAAGCCGTCTGTGAGTGAATTAATGACTCATGAAGGCCTCTATCTGTCTGTGGGACAAAAAAAAAAAAAACATGTTAATATTACAAGACAACAAACAAGTACACAAACTATATCAGCAGGCTTAAGACCAGTTTCAACTACAAAATAATAACTGTTTAGGTACTTTACACTATGCACTTCACTGTAAGGAAAGAAGAAGTTGAGCTGCAGTGCAAAGCACTCAATTTACCGTTTGATCTACGTTCCAATTCTCACCTATGAGCTTTGGGGCAATTGAAAGTAGAGCTCTACCTCTTGAGAGGAGTCTCTGCTGTTCGTGATGCCTCCTGGATGCCTTCCCAGGGAGGTGTTCTGGGCATGTCCCATCACCTAGGACACGCTGGAGGGACTATGTCTCTCGGCTGGCCTGAGAACACCTCAGTGTTCACTCAAAAGAGCTGGTGGAAGTGTCTGGGGAGTGGGAAGTCTGGGCATCTCTGCTTATATCCCTGCTACCTGGCCTCAGATAAGAAGAAGAAGATGGATGGATGGTAAAAAAAAGCCAAAAAGTGAAATAATTCTAAAGTACTAAAATGTTTTCAAATGGCTCTGGGGATTGATTATGACTGATCTGTTCCTGGTTTAATATCTGCTGTAACACAATCAAGATGTTAGTTCATTGTCAAATATATTGGAAAAGTTACAATGTTATTGGCTTTGTTAAACTGTAATTCTTCTCAATTGTGTCATGTAATATGAAACTTAGCATCGAGGCTTAGCAATAGCTATTTTAAAACTGATCAAAAATTATCATTTACTTCCCGTGTTTCAGGTGCTGTAGATGGATATAATAGCCTTTTTTTTCTGCTCGTGTACATCCAGAAAGCCAATAATGAAAATATATAGGTCCCAACGCTGTGCATAAACAGTGAATATGTTAATCACCTCATCTTGTGTTGTTTAAGGCCAGTGTCTTCTGAGGTTAATAACTACACACAGTTTACGGCGTCTTCGATGTGGTTACAGAATGATAAATGGCTTTGAGTCGTGCTGTAAAGAAAGGAAATACATTATGGGACGAAGAGAACTGCAGACAGAGTATCAGCTGTGTCATATCAGACCTATTATAAAGACGCACATGTGCCCAGTTAATATAAGCCATGTATCTGTTCAGCTGCTCTTCCGCCATGTCTCCCCTGGTGCAAGGCCACAGTTCAGCCACCCATTTACTCCCATCACCGCTGGAGTGTACTGAAGATTTGATGCTAATCTTTCTATATGAGTCTACATTCACAGTTTTTAGTTGTTTTTTTATGTTACCTTTGCTAAATTTGATTGGATAGAGTGTAAGCAGATCTTGATCCTTATTGGAAAAGCCAACATAACATCAAAAGGTCAGTAACCCAGACAAACAGCTTTAATTAAGGTTGTATTATCCTACGTTGTTGGTTGGCTTTTTACATTGATCAGGTTTTAATTCAGTTAATCTTTGCTTTTGCCCCATTATGTAAACCTTTTGTGGCACTGGCGTATATATTCTACATCTCTTACAGTCATGCACAATTTTGTTGAACTGTTACCTTCTGCCGAACGGGACACTGACAAACTGAAATGAGATCTTGGTGGAACAATTTAGAACTATCCCGGAAGAGACCATACATTCATTTACCTGTTTACACATCGCTACAAATCAACTCTGAATGTACTGTATCTCTGAATCAGGTTTGAAAACATGGGACTCAGTGTGTTTTGGCAAATGTCCTCTTTTGAAGACAGTGTGAGTCAAAATGATTCCTTTCCTATTCGTAGTGACATAGAAGACTTTTTCACTCTCAACTTTGAACTTTCCTCAAACCCTGTCTGGTGTGTCGTCACATATATGTCATTTAAACTTCTCTCGTGTTACTTATCTTCTGTATCCTGTCCCGTTCAATCAAAGGATATCCCATAAACTCATTCTTGGGGTGCACAAGTCTTCCTGAGGGGACCAGGTGCTTTGTGCGTCCCGGTCCTAATGAGCCACATGTGACCAGTTAAAAAAAAGGGCCCATCTGATGGAGCTATTCGCCTCATTACCGCCCAATACATATTAATGTCCAGGGTCACATCTTATACATACAACATCCATATTCATAGCACCCATGCGGGGTCATATATGAGTGTTAATGACACGGACATTATAGTTTTCGGCAAATCCTTTTCATTTTATTTCATTCTCCTTTAGGTCTGACTGGCTGTGGGATATCATTTAACATCTCTACTTTACAGCACTGCACACTGTTGTTATGTGAAACTATCAAAAGAAGTTATTGTTGAGAGACATTTATTACACTGGAAGCCTGACAATAAATGACACGAAAGAACTACAGAGGCTTATTCTCATGCAATCTGTGAGTCTGTTTTATTTTTTGGTCATTTTGATTGTTTTAAGCTAAATCTAGACAGTTTATCCAACCTCAAATTGTAAAAAAAACAGTATTTTGTATCATATTTCAGTGTGAAATTGTATAGTTTATCAATTTTGCTGCATTAAAGTAAAAAAATAAAAGCTATCTCAAATGTCACCTTTGGGATTTTTACTCAGTGTGTTTGGTCATGTCTCAAAATTCAATCATATTGGATGGACATTCTAGACATGTCCCTGCTTTTGGGCTACAGAGACATTATTGTTGGTTCAGACTCTGGCGGATTATATATCATCCTCACATACATCTGTCTTGGATCAGTGACAAACCTCCTTCCAAATCTAACTGGCACAAACTGTGGTGGATATTTTTTTCTTTTTTGTTTTATAAGAAAATATATAATCAAAGCTGCTTACATTTCACAAAAACACAATGATTACCTGGTTGTGTTTTTATACAACTATACTCACCTGATGAAATTGTGTTTCAAGTCTAAATCCAACTGATGCTGACACTGATGCTGTCAGTACACATAACAAGTAATGGAGAAGGGCAGCTACAAAACAGACAAAACTGTCATTTTCTGAAACAGTCCTGAAGCTTTATTGTTTCCTAATAGAATAAAATGCTCACTCTTGGATTGTGAGTTTCTGAAGTACAAGGTGGAATTGGTCGGAACAGTTTAAAGGAATAGAGTTAGCAGAAATCCAAAACAAGGTCAGCCATTATTTCCATTATCTCCCAAACACTGATCTCACATCTTAAACCCCGCTGACCTTCTGTTTGTCTGTAATAAGTGCTTTAGGCTCCTTTATATTTTCCTGTTTGTTCTTGTGTCTGTGTTTGCAGCCCCCCTCCTGCTCTGTATTTTTCTCTGTCACTTTTTGTTTACAAAGCCTTTCATCTGGATATTGCTTTATATGTAAAACCCTTCTGTTTGAATGGACTTTATTTAAAACCCTGTCATTTAAATAGCTCTTTAAAAGACACAGCGATGGAAAGTCAACAAGGACCTGTGCTGCCTGTCTACATGCATCCTATGGTCTATTATTATGCTAATGAGCCTCCGTCTCCACATGTCCCCACAGATCGGGCACATACAGATCCATTTCGCTGAGCTCAGCAGTCGAGCATACGTGCACGCAGGTTAGCAGGAAGAGTCAACCGAAAGTGGACAATTTTTACCGCCACAGAAATAGAGCGGGCAGAACGAGTACTTCCTGGTGTGTCATCGATTGGAGCCGAGACGCAGTAAACAATCATCCCCCACTGGCCGCACAGCTTACACTATCGTCTCATCTCTTTGACCTTCCCTGTTGCTCTGTATCAGGCTCGGTTTGGGCTCAAAACTATTAGATTGTAATAAATGTAAATCTGTGGGTTACATTGTTTCATTTTTGAACAATGCAGTCTCCTATTGGCAATAATCCATTTTGATTTTTAATGGCATTGTGCCTTGCGTTTCTAAATTGAGACTAAGGCCGTGTCTACACAGAGGCGAACTTCAGAAATGTCTTTGCCCATTTCAAAAATGTGTGTGTCCATACATGTCCACACAAAACCACTGAAAACGCTGTAGTTTATATGCCAGGCCTGTTAGTGGCGCTGTATACACCAAAACAGCAAAGTACAGGTGGGGCATGCGTAGAAAATTTGTGCGATGTGAACATATGAAAAAAAGATTGTCTCCGTGTCCTCTTGTTACTTGCGGAGGTAATAGAGGAGCACAATGTTTTGTTGTAAAAGTCATAGCAACTTAAGTACCTTCTGCAGGACAAACCCAACACCATAAAGCGCAATTGTTGTTGTTGTTGTAGTTTTGACAGGTTAAGGGAGATGTGAGCTGAAGTTTTAACTCCACAAGTTTCAGAATTGATGTATGGGTTGTAAACATGTAAACGTTGCTTTGAAATCTTTCCACTCTGGGACCCTGTTAAAAATGATTGTATTCAGGCTTCCGTGTCCGGGGATTGGGTAGTCGAGGCCTTCGACTGCCACCCAATCCCTTACGGTTCCTCCTGCAGGAGGCCCATGGGAGATCGGACCCACGTCGCTCCTTCGGGCTGAGCCCGGCCGGGCCATCAGACGCTCGCATGCGAGCCCCAACCCCGGGCCTGGCTCCAGGGTGGGGCCCCGGTTGCGCCATACCGGGTGACGTCACGGTCCTTGGTGTTGTCCTATCCATAAGGGGGTTTTAAGGAGGGAGGAGTTCGGTGAGGCCATGGAGAAAGACTATCGGTCGGCCTCGAAGAAATTCTGGCAAACCGTCCGGCGCCTCAGGAGGGGGAAGCAGTGCCCTGCCAACACTGTTTACAGTGGAGGTGGGAATCTGCTGACTTCAACTGGGGCTATTGTTGGACAGTGGAAGGAATACTTCGAGGATCTCCTCAACCCCACCGACACGTCTTCCACTGAGGAAGCAGAGGCCGAGGGCTCGGAGGTGGACTCGTCCATCACCCGGGCCGAAGTCACTGAGGTAGTTGGGAAGCTCCTCGGTGGCAAGGCACCGGGGTTGGATGAGATACGCCCTGAGTACCTCAAGTCTCTGGATGTTGTAGGGCTGTCTTGGCTGACACGCCTCTACAACACTGTCCCCGACCGCGTGGCGGTGCCTCTGGACTGGCAGACCCGGGTGGTGGTCCCTCCTTTCAAGAAGGGGGACAGGAAGGTGTGTTCCAACTACAGGGGGATCACACTCCTCAGCCTCCCCGGGAAAGTCTATGTCAGGGTACTGGAGAGGAGAATGCGGCCGATAGTTCAGGAGGAACAATGCGGTTTTCGTCCCGGTCGTGGAACACTGGACCAGCTCTATACCCTCTCCAGGGTGCTGGAGGGTTTATGGGAGTTTGCCCAACCAGTCCACATGTGTTTTGTGGATCTGGAGAAGGCATTCGACTGTGTCCCTCTTGGCGCCCTGTTGGGGTTGCTCTGGGAGTATAGGGTCCGGGCCCTTTGCTACGGGCTGTCCGGCCCTTTGTCACCGGTCCTATTCATTATCTTTATGGACAGGATTTCTAGGTGCAGCCAGGGGCCGGAGGGAGTCTGGTTTGGGGACCACAGGATCTCGTCGCTGCTTTTTGCAGATGATGTTGTCCTGTTGGCTCCATCAAGCCGGGACCTTCAGCGTGCACTGGGACGGTTTGCAGCCGAGTGTGAAGCGGCTGGGATGAGGATCAGCACCTCCAAGTCTGAGACCATGGTTCTCAGTCAGAAAAGGGTGGCTTGTCCCCTTCAGGTTGGTGGAGAGATCCTGCCTCAAGTGGAGGAGTTCAAGTATCTTGGGGTCTTGTTCACGAGTGAGAGAAGGAGGGAACGTGAGATTGACAGACGGATCGGTGCAGCTTCTGCAGTGATGCGGTCGATGTACCGGTCTGTCGTGGTGAAGAAAGAGCTGAGCTGTAAGGCAAAGCTCTCGATTTACCGGTCAATCTACATTCCTACTCTCACCTATGGTCATGAGCTTTGGGTCATGACCGAAAGAACAAGATCCCGGATACAAGCGGCCGAAATGGGCTTTCTCTGCAGGGTGGCGGGGCGCTCCCTTAGCGATAAGGTGAGGAGCTCGGTCACTCGGGAGGAGCTCAAAGTAGAGCCGCTGCTCCTCCACATCGAGAGGAGCCAGCTGAGGTGGCTCGGGCATCTGTTTCGGATGCCTTGTGGACGCCTCCCTAGGGAGGTGTTTCGGGCATGTTCCACCGGGAGGAGACCCCGGGGAAGACCTAGGACACACTGGAGGGACTATGTCTCTCGGCTGTTCTGGGAACGCCTCGGTATCCCCCCGGAAGAGCTGGAGGAAGTGTCTGGGGAGGGGGAAGTCTGGGCGTCTCTGCTTAGACTGCTGCCCCCGCGACCCGGCCCCGGGTAAGCGGTAGAAAATTCAGGCTTTCAGGATTCAGGATTCAGGCTTCCAAATCGCCAGATCCGTGTGGAAGAAACACCCATATAATAAAAAACCTTTGCGAATACATCCAATCTCGTCTCCGTGTGGACATGGCCATGGTTGAAGGTTTTTTACTTTTTGGTGACATCTAGTGGCAGTTTGCAATTCCACATCTGACACTCCTAGATTCTAGAGCATGTGAACAGCTATGGTAGCCATGCAGGGACATGCTGTTGTCTCTGTATAAACCCAATAGAAAAAGGCTTGACTGTAATTTCCCTAAAATCAGTTTGGATCATAAATGTCCTTCACGTTCATGCGAGAATGTGTGCTCAAAAAGAAAAATGAGTGTGCTTCTTCTCCAGCAGTGCTCATTTTGTCCTCTCTAGGCAGCGGAAAAAATGTCTCCCGTTATGTAAGTCTGTGAAGAATGTTTAATGTTACACAAAACAAGTGTTGCGCCAGCATTTATTAGCAATATTTTCAGACAGTAGTTTTAGAGTAGGTGTTCTAGGGCCACTTACGTCATGAATTAAAAACATTGCATTTGCTGGAAACAAACTTCTTCTAAGTAAACAGGATGTCTCTTACACTGCTTCAAAAAAGGATTTATTCTAGTAGTTAATGGGATCTATGTTTAATGCACAGTTTAACCTGAACCAAACTATTTAATAGAAACAGCAACTTAAGCCTGTATGTCTCAGAGTCCTGGACATCCCAAAAAAACTGTAAAACTGCACTGTCATCTGAAATACCTGCACTAAGCCACTGCCTCAGAGCAAATGTGATGTCCAAAAGGAGATAAAGACCCGAAGCACTTGGCCATACGCAAATGCAAGCACATATAATAATGTCTGTTTCTCTCTCAAACCTTTATCAATGAAGTACAAAAATAGCTTAACTCCAAGGACCTCTCTGAATGGAGCTTACATAAACAAACACGTCACAAGATTACATCATGAACTCTTGTCCCTGCTGTCCGTATGAATGGGTGTGAGTGTAGAGGCTGTAAACACAAAACAGTGCATCATCATGGCTCTTTCATTTGTCACAGACTCACAAAGACACTGTACGCCACAACAGAGTCAGCCCCTTTTAAACAGAACAATCAGCAATAAAACATCTTCACATCAAACACGCTGGATAAAAGCGTTGGCTGGTCTTACACACACAATCCTATTGGCCCAGGACAATTGCTCATTTGCATAAAAGCTGCTCAATTGGTCGACTGCAGTGTGGAGGCATTGACCTGTGTTCAATGCCACAAGAAGTTGCTCTTCAGTGGTTGGTTTGATGGTTCACTGTCCTTCACTGATTGTAGGAGGGCGGACCCAGCTCTACACGGAGGAGGATAGAGCCCAGTCTTAGTAAGTATTTTGTAAATCATGATCTGGATGACTGAGAACATATAACTGTTACAATAAACATTTACAATACTATTACAACATGCTATATATTCTCTATTTCACAACACTAAAGGTGCAGAGTGTATCTAGTCTCAACAAAGCAGACTTCAAGTCCACACTTCAACTCTCTCTTTTCTACAGCCTGTGAGCACCTACGGTAGCCCTGCAGGGACATGTTGTCTTTAAAAAAAACATACAGGTGAGAACATTCAAAACCCGAAAATGCCCTAAACCTTTGTGTAACAACAAAATGTGCTCAAAAACAAAACATGAAAGATTGTTTACGCAGAGCTTAGTTTGTCCTATCTGGGCATCTGTAGAAACAGGAAGTATCACAGATGCTTCTTTCCACTGGTTCCTATTATTCCTATTGGTGTAATTTTCAGTATTATATTAAACTGCACTGATAACATAGTTTTGACTGATTTTATTATTTTGCCACACGCTTTAAAAGTTTACACACTGCACCTTTTCTTCAATCAGCACCGGTCACCAAGTGTATGCTCCCAGAGAAATGAGCTAAATCAGCAAAAAACATCAAAACATGTATAAAGCACTTCATACATCAGTGTGTTTATCTCTCTCCAGTGTAACAATGTGTCATGATGGGTTTGTAATGGAATATACAACATTTTAATGAAATGTGTTATGAGCACAACTGTTACTCTTTTATGCATTAAATTTTAATCAGCTTTTACTGCATCCATTTTAGGATTTGCCTGCGAGAATGTTGGATGACTGTATTAAAAGATAATTTATACTAAAAGATGACCCATTAAAAACATTAAATTATCATGAATAAAATAATTTGAAAAGTCCAAAGCCCTCAGTCCTCAAAGCTACAGGGTCAAGCGTTTGATTAACTGAACATTTTACTTTTAAATCGCACGTCTCCGTTTAAAAACTCAGTGCGAGCGTGCCCTTGAAACAACCCAGTTAAATTCCTCTCCGGCCATCGGCGCGCGTCGCTGCTGCTGGTCCCGCAAGACGATGTTCTCTTTTCTGATGAATAAAATGAGGCACTTCCTCCCCGCCTCTCTCTCTCTCCCCGCGGTGTGTGTGGCCTATAAAACCGCAACAGCTGATCTCGAGCATCAGACAGACACGAAGGCACGCGGAGGAGAGGAACGTTGCGAGAGTCCGAGACGGGAACAACGCCAGGACATGCGCTCCTCTGGTCTTCATCTAGTTGTTTTAGAGCAATATTTGGACGGGACCGTATTACACTTGCCCGTTTGTGTTGATCGACGTCTCCAGGACTCTTCCAGACTTTAACTTCACTTTTACGCTTTACTTGAAGGCACGTCTGCGTTACACTCGTCCTTTTTAGCGGAATTTCCGGAAAAAAAAAAAAAAAAAGGCCGACAGATGCTAAAACTACTGTGGGAGCTGTCCGGTGCTGAAACAAGGAGCTGTCCGCTTTAAGAGCCGTCTGAGTTAGATCTGAACCATTTTACTTGGAGTGCATGTGCAATACTCACACATTAGCAATACCCTTTTCGCACGGGACCCTTCTTAGCTAAAAAGCCATGTCTTCCTTTTTGTTTCGATCTTGTTTAATGGGGCTTTAGCAGTTGAAAGAGTCGTAAATAGACGTTTTGGTCAGGTTTTAAAGGCAAAGCAGCAGGTTGTCTGTGTCGTATGTGTGTGAGTTTACAGTTGCTACTCCATCATGCCTCGGTCCTTCTTGGTCAAGAAAGTCAAGTTGGACGATTTTTCGGCCGCAGAACTAGAGAGCTCCTATGGACACAGCCGGAGAGGGGAGCTAAGCCTGCGTTTTCATCATCATGACAAAGGTTAGTCAGATAACACCTGCCATACATCACCCAGGGAACAGTCTTTTATCCACAGATTTAAAGCATTAGTCATGAGTGTTTTAGAGGCAGGAGTGAAAAAAGGATTTACAGGGTCAAACATTATATACTGTTTGTTGAGTTTTTTTCTTTACTTAAACAGATTATAGCCACAGCAGTGAATTATATGGAAACTGATTTGACAGATCAAAGTAAACGAGGCCAATCAACCCATAGTTCAAGCTTTAACAGAAAGAAAGACATTGGTTAAATAGTGTTCAGTGTAGTATGAATGTGTTGTAAGGTTTGCCCCTTAGAGTCAGGTTAGAGGTCAAATGGGTTTTATTTCCTAAAGGCACTGAGTGGATTTCTGATGGCTCAGCAGTCAGAGCATCGATCCACAGGCAGAAATGCTAATGATGACATTGGAGAGGCGTTTTGAATGAGGAAACCAAATGGGAACTTAACTTAAAAACTATTTTCAATCCACATTTATTGTGTTTGGTAGGGAGTGTTACTGTGTATGCTACAGTATAGTATGCATCATTAATAGAAATGATTATCCTAATAAGATATAGATTTAGTTTAGCATCTTGATTGGTTTGATTGGTAAAGGCATTTGGAAAGTTAGTTTTATTCAGTCTACTCTAATATCAAAGTCAACAAAAGAGAGAAAGAAAGACATCTGTAACAGACTGAGCCATTTGATTTTTCATCTCTATTATTTTGGCTAAAATGTTGTGAAGTTACATTGCAGAATAAGACTTTACTAAATAATAATAATAATAAAGCGTAAAAGTACATTTCATACAATTCTTACTAAAAAGTGAGTGCAAAAAAGAATGAATTTGCCGGGAATAGAGCTGTGGTTACATATCTCTCAAGTACAATATCATTATGAGTCTGTGGACCACACTTAAGATCTTTCAGATGTTAGTCAGGAGTGGAGACCACAAGTAAAACGGTATAATCATTTATGCAGAAATAGTTCTGTATCCAAAGGTTTTTTGAAAATATTTCAGTCTTGACAACTTCTCAAAGTGATAATTTATGGTGTTTGTTGAGGAAAGCTATGTTTAGATGCACCATTGCCCCCTAGTGGCCACGGTGAGAGTGTTAACTCTCGTGGAGCACCGTAAACACAACCTGGTGGCGTTCACATTGTACCAAGGTCAAATGTGAGCGGGAGAAATCCCAGGTGTCTCAGCTACAGCATGAACAGGACCAACAGGAAAACAGTGAGTAATGGTGTCAGCAGCAGAGCCAGAGCAGCAAGGTCTGAGACAACTATCTGTCCTTATAAATTTAACAACAGTTTGACTGAAGCCGCTTGTTGCACAGACACACAGACACACACAGACACACACAGACACACACACAGACACACACACACACACACACACACACACACACACACACACAGACACACACACACACACACACACACACACACACACACACACACACACACACACACACACACACACACACACACACACACACACACACACACACACACACACACGCAGTGTTTCTGTCAAGTCGGCACATTTCCCAGGCTGCTCTTACAGCTGAGTGCACAGCATTAGCTGCACACATTGAGGATGCAGGCAGTGACCTACAAGTGTCCACAGCTCACTGTTGTGTCCATTTCTCCTGTTTCAGATCAAACACTGTTGTAGCTTCACATCACATCCATCTTTTCTCTGTAAATTTATTACATTTGTGTTTATTGGTAGTACATATTACAGCATTGGAAATACAAATATAGCATCAATAAAACAAGATGAAGGACAGTTTGTGGAAGAAACAAGATTAATGAGGCAATATTTACAGCTCACAACATTTGGTCAATTGTAAATAAGCAGAAATCAGAAGGTTTTTTTATGGTCCTCTATTAAGATCAACACCAAATGCTACATAGCAAAAATGTTTACTTCTGTGATTTCTTGTGATTTGCCTTCTACCATGCAATGTTTTTAAAAGGTCGTTGAAACCAAAACCCCTGTAGAAAATACCACTTATGGTACGGCCATCTCTGGGGTCACCAATTCAACCAGTGGCCACTAGTAGTACTGCAACAAAAAGAAAAAGTAAGAATGAAAGAGTAACAATGAGAATACTAACCAGGTTAGTAGTTTAGAGCCACGTTATGTAACCTTTTATCATTCAATGTTTAACCTTAGCCTTAGTTTGAGGTTAAAATATGTAACCTCAAACTGATTTTAATAGTTCTCTGACATGAAAATGGACAAATAAACCCACTTCACTTTCATGATATACTAACATAAATAAGATACATAATGAGATGTCAATTAGCAGTAGTGTAGTTCCACTCCAGCTCCATTATTGGGTGCAAATAAAGTGTGGCTTTAGGTAAATGTAATATTTTTTGTAAAAAGTATGCTTTAGGGCACCACCAAAATAAATTTTTTAGTTACAAACTTAATCAAGTAAATATAGGCTTGAATCTACCTAACTACTTGTTACTACCAACCTCTTTCAGAAATCTGCTTCTTAAAAAGGGGCTGTTATGACTCTGTGCTAGGAATTTTATCTTTATCTACATTATTTACTGGGATAATCTGACAAAAAAAACGCTCTTGACTTGACTCAGGGTCTATAAAAGAAGAAAGTGAACACACACTCTCAGAAGCCAAATAACAATTGAATATTCATGATTTTTCCTGCCTTCCGACTTCATTTCATCTCTTCCTTTGTTGCTCTGTTTTAATTTAATTGCAAACATTAAATTAGCATGAGTGCTGTAGACATGATCGTCAAACCACCTAACCACAATCCCCAAACTGAACATAACATAGCATCACTTCACTTTCTGCTTCGCCCAGTCTCTTTTGAACTCTCCACACCCCGTCTCCTTTAGTCTGCGTCCTCATCGCATTATCGACCAACTTCCTAGCCTTTCTCAGAACTGCATCATGAAATTATATTACGAGCAACAGTATCTCCTGCGCTGGCTGTGTGTAAATGCTCTGAGAGTGCTAATTGAAATGGAGAGCTATTGATCGCCATAGATCCACAGGAGTCAGGGCCGTGTGTCTCTCTCCTATTGTCTACAGCCTGTTGACTGTAGGAGCCAATAAAATAATAATAATAACAGAGACACTGGACTCATAACATGGAAACTAATAATTGACTCCGGGAGAGGAGCTGCGCAAACAAAAAAGTTCAGAGTTACAGGCAATTATGTTTGAGAAAGAGGGAAAGTTGATTAAATAAAATCGATGTGAAGTGAGTAGCCCCCACTTTGTGTAATAGAGACGTTGGGTTTGGCATTTTCACAGCAGCCTCGAGGTGAGACGGTGCAGCTGCGAACCTGTCAGAAAAGGTACAGCTGATGACGAGTGAGGGTGCTCAAGCAAACCCTCGAGTTACAAAATAAAGATTTCCCACTGTGGGGAAATGTCTCGGTGGGAAAGACATAAGAGCTTCTCTTTGCTTTGTTTGGGCTAAAACCTCCTCCAGGGTGGAACAAGGCTCTAATCCTGAAATACATTAAGAGAGACAGATCCACCTTAATATGCCACATTGTCCCAACACAGAGCATTTAATTACTTATGGGGTCATTCTCAAACAGAGGGGTTTTCAGCTGCTGTTAAAATTTGAAGTTCTGCGCAATTTACGGCATTAAAAGAAAAAAACAACAAGAAAAAAAAAACAACCACCTATCAAATAGCTTACTTAAATTCGAAGCTCAAGGTGTTGCACTACAGTGGCTCCCCGCTCCCCCTACTGGTGAAAATGTAAATATAATACTATATATATGATCCAGAACGGGATAAGCAATAGAAGATAATTAAATTAATTAATATATATTTTGTTTAAAGGTTCCCCAATGTAAGAATAAAGTGTATATGGAGACATTGCTATCCACAGAAATATCCACAGAAATCAAACTAGTGTTCTTTTTTTTAGGTCATGTAAGAAGCAAGAGACTGTTTAACATCAAAAGTTGAAAACATTGACTCCCTTGCACTTTATGTCCACCATTGTTAGGAAAATTCTGGATTTATGGCCCTTATGTGAAATATGTGGACTGGGTGTTTGTTCTAATTAGCATTGATCTGAAATATATAACGCATGTGTTGTTAATATGGGCTTTGATGATTGAATTTAAAAAGGCAGACTGCAATTGTGGCAGAAGAGAACATTTGGAGCAGCTGTTAATAATGAATGAAGTTGAACTGATTGAAGTGTGGCCTATGTTTTTATATTTATGTGACAGTAATGCTGAGCCACATGAGTGTGTAGAAGAAACTCACCACAACAAAGTTAAGAAATTAAATTTAAGCAATAAACGAAAATTAAGCATTTCAATAATATTAGTGAACACAAAACTGAGTTCAGACTTTATAAAATGAAAATCTAAGAACCTAACGTGCAAGAGTTTAAATGTTAAGACTTTTCCCTTTATTTATTTTGTTTGTTTGCAGTGGTTGTGTTCAATTGTTCTATCAAAGTTTTATTAAAATGTAAAATAATAGTAACTGTGTAACAAAAACATTCATAAAATATTTTTTTTATGAAAACACTAAATCAAAATTTGCTTGCAGATGCAAAAAACGTTCACAGTTGCTAAATTGGGATAAAGTAAAAGGCTCAGAGTGATACTAACTTAGGAGCCATTTGGGAGCCTTTTTTGAAGGAGCGGAGCCAAAAGAGACAAATCTTTGAGAAGAGCCGGATTTCCCATCAACACTAAACAAACATGGTGGCTGGCTGACAGTAATAATGCCATTTGTTGCACAAAGAGAGATGTGCACACTCTGCTGGCTAAATGTTACGCAGGGTTGTTTTTATGCCTGACATTACAATCAATGGATTAATGGAGTAATATTTGTTAAAACCTTTAGAAAAACATTTAGCAGCAAGTTGTAGGACAAATACTAAGCTATAGTACTGAAAAAAGAGCAGAATCTCTATATCTTCCTACTTTAGTTGAGTTACTTCCTGTTAAAACCTTCCAACCTCCAGATTCTTATTTCCGATCAATAACTGACCTCTTTCTTTCTCTGCAGGCTACGTCAGAGACTATCTAAGTCCTTCTCCTTACGACGATGTGGTTCGAAGCGACTCACCTGTCATTTCCAAAGTTCCCTCCCCTGAGCACCCCTCCATTATCTACAGCCGCATCAACAACACCTACAATGGCGACATTCACGGCGACTCGGACCAACCGGACAGCCCGCGGTCCGAGGTTTCATCATCGGCCGGGGGATACATCAACGGGGATGCAGCGGTCAGTGAGGGATACACTGTGGATGCCTTTTTCATCATGGACGGACGGTCAAGGAGGAAAGCGGGACCAGCCCGAGGAGCCGCTCAAAGGCACACCTGCAGCGAATGCGGTAAAACATACGCCACGTCCTCGAACCTGAGCAGGCACAAGCAGACACACAGAAGTGTTGACAGCAAGATGGCCAAGAAATGCCCCACTTGTGGAAAAGTCTACGTCTCCATGCCGGCCATGGCCATGCATCTGCTGACCCACGACCTCAAGCACAAGTGCGACGTGTGCGGCAAAGCCTTCAGTCGACCGTGGCTCTTACAAGGCCACATGAGATCGCACACGGGCGAGAAACCGTTTGGCTGTGCCCACTGTGGGAAAGCTTTTGCCGACCGCTCAAACCTGCGCGCTCACATGCAAACGCACTCGGCCTTCAAGCACTACAAGTGTAAACGCTGCGACAAGACGTTTGCACTCAAGAGTTACCTGAACAAGCACTACGAGTCGGCCTGCTTCAAGGGGGCTTTCTCCCCTCTGAGCTCTCTGGGGGAATGACCAGTCCAAGCTGTACAACCACGGTTTGTTTGGATGAATTTACTTGCTTCACTGCTTGTATTTTCAGAGTCGAGCGGTACGTTCTTCCCACCGAGGATCACGAGGCAACAGACGAAAATAGATTAAAGACACATTTGTTTTTTATCAAGACCCTTCCATTCTCTCCTTTATCTCCTTGTTCCTCACCAGGAAGTGGAGTGAAACATCTGCTGATGCCTGAATTAGATTGTCACCTGAATCTTCGAGAAGATTCGTCATCTTCTGAGATAAATAAAGCACAGCATATATCCCTTTTTTTTTTTTTTTTTTAAAGACACCTCGTTCTATTTATGCCCTTATTCTGATTCTGATTTTCTTTTGGCAGAAAGAAAACAGAAACACTGAAAGCACAAATCCTCACTCTGTCTTTTTATGACAGAAGATCACAACAATTTTAAAGCATGAAACCTGCAAAGAGATTCAACAAACTTCCATGTTTAATTGTCTTTTTCTATGGACAAACCTAAGAATACAGCTGGTATTCTGCTTTTAGGGAGGATAGCATTGGACACTGTTTGAAGAAGTGAGCAGAAAGAGGACAATGATTTAAACAAAGCACATATTTTTTTCATTTATATTTGCTGTATCTACTGTATACTGTTGCTATGGCAACTGACATGAACACATCCAACTGTAGAAAGATTTTAAACCGACCGTAACACAGTGGCAGCCGTTACAAAACACCTATTTATATGTGACTTTGAAGTGGTTTCATTTTGGCATTTGTGCTCGAGCGGGTCAAAAAGGCAGGCCTGAACCTCCAGACTTGACTTCCAGGTCGGGGTCAGGTGCCACCAGGGTCCTCCAGTGTTTTTTCAACATGAACAAAATCAGAAGTGTTTTATTTA
This sequence comes from Perccottus glenii, assembly GCA_024416835.2. NCBI lineage: Eukaryota > Metazoa > Chordata > Actinopteri > Gobiiformes > Odontobutidae > Perccottus > Perccottus glenii. Next base: position 10,049,896 of record CM044562.2, read on the forward strand.
TCCTTTTCCATGTCGGACGGGGACAAAAGGCATTTAAAATGTCTCCTCAAAAGGTCAGACCTTTGCAAGTGTTGTATTATAGCATTTATACTTTGCAAGTTTGCCACACAGTATTTAGCATCAAGTATTTATTTATTTATTTAGTTTTTTTTTTAACTATGTTTCAATTTTAGCACCTTATTTTATCACATTGCTCACTTGGTTATATTTTGCCTTTGTTCTGAATATGCCAAAGCATTTGTCACTTTCTTATGACAGAAAACCTTTTTTACTTTGTCTGCCACTTTAAATTAAAAATAAACTACTGCATGCAAAAAAATAATAATAATAACAATAGCCTAATAATGGAATCTATGCCAATTTTAAGTCTTTGGGATATTTTGCCAAACTTCTTAAAACACAGGCGGATTACAGTAAACAAATTTCTGTCTTGGGCAATATTTTTGTTCATATCCAATAGAGCAATAATGCATGATATTTTTGGAAAGAGTGATAACTGCTTGTAAACGACAGTGAATACCACTATACTATGTAGTTATGAGGAACACAACTTCAGGGAGTAGGCAAACTGATTTAGTGTTGATACGAAGGGTTGGGTTTTGAGCTCTGTCTTGAAGCTGTGACACTGCTGTGAGTCCTTGAAGCCTTTTCTTCCACTCTCTGCTCATTTATTTTGTTATATTCTTCTCAGTTTAAAAGCTTATCTCGACAAATGTTTGCAGAAGTTGTTAGGGCTTCAAGGGATTCACACAGATGGCACAGATCCACGTGACGGAGGGCTCTGGGTTCGGGTTGGGAAGGGACTTTTTGTACATGGTTTATGCACTGCCTGCCTTGTATTATTACTAAAATATTGTAGAAAGTAGAAGGTATTACTGTAGGCCTCTGGTGCTGAAACATGGACAAGAACGAGGAATGGTCAGACTGAGACAAATGTCTAAACGAATGTGTTTTCTTCTCTTAATTGTAGAAAACATTCTTTATTTACTAAACCCATGCAACAAAGTAGAGAGTGTATCAAAGGATATTACTCAAATATAGTCAAAAACCAGCAGCAACATCTTAGTGGTGTTCAAGTGCACTCAACACAAACAATGCAAACAAACCTTCAAGTTTACATTCTTCTCCTTGAAGCTCTTTTGCGAAAGCACAGTCCACACTATGCAGCCAGTTTGTTGGGATAAATTTAGTCGCTTCACTCTTTGCTTTTTCTGATAACTTTTTCCCAGAGAGATTCATAAAGCAACAGATAAAAATAGGTTAAAGACAGTTTTTATTAAGGCCCTTCCAAACACTCCTTTATCTTGTATTATTACAAAAACAGGTGTCTAGAAAACAGACAAAACAAAAGAGGAAGGCAGTCTGATCGTCATCAAATTAACAAGCTATGAAAGGATATTATATTATGGTTTGTAACAAATTTGGTTATAGGACAGTAAACTCAGTCATCTCTGATTTTGTACAACCACTGACTTAAAGCCACAGTATGCTTTTTGGACAATTCACTGTTGAACGATAAGCTGTTTGTTGGAGACGGCAACAATCCCCATGTGGCAGGGCTTTAGTGTTTTTGAAACGAAAACAGTACATACACTTAGTACAGGCTTAATTAATATGATGTTGAAAAACTAATAGAATTTGGCGGTTGTCAAGGGACCAGATTTTTTTTTAAACCAACAAAAAAAAGTCTTCATTACTGGCCATATGACACAAACTTAAAAAAGGGAATAGTGTGGACACTGAAAATGCAGCAAAAAATGCATCGGAACAAGAAAATGCATTGGTGTGGACATGGCCTGGATTGCCCAATGAGCAGAGTACACTTTACTGTTTGTTGCTTATATCCTCCTTCACTTTTAAAATCTATTTCTACAAATTTCATGTTCATCTTCTTCCTGTTGTATGCAGCTTGGTTTGTTATGGCTTATCCAAGTAACGTCGAGAGCAACGAGAAGAAATTCAGTCAATATTTCAGCACCAGAGTGCACCAATGAACACTTAGACTCTACTATGAACTACTGTAGCCTACTATAGCCACAAGCTAGTTTACCTATTCTTATATAAAAGCACTTCCTCTTATCAATTATATCTTAACATTTTTTTCAAAAATCGTAGCACAATGAAAAAGTTTAGATTCAGGTAGAAAATGCCTTGTATGTAGAAATAACATCCTCTTTCTTCTTTTTCTACTATAATGAATTAAGGTAAAAAAAAAAAAGATGCTTCAATAAAATATGCTTTAAACTGACACAGAGCGAGACTCGACATCATTGCTACACAACGTGTCCTTTACCACTTTTCTGTGGGAGCATCTTTACAAGCCTTTTTATTAAAAAGTAAATGGAAACTGAACCATTTTGTGGCAAGAGGCCTTGTTTCAAAAAGTGCTGGTGTGATTTTGGATCATTTCTACAGATGTGTACAGAGTTACAATGATGAAGATGAGCTTCCTACTTTGAGTTCTTCCTCTAGAGTTTTGTTTTTATTATTGGACCTCCAGTGATGGTTTGAACCGATGTAAAGCACAAACACTGGGCATTTTATTCACTTACTAAATAAAATCTAGTTTAAAACAATGATGCTGTGTTGAACGTGTGCCCTGACTTGAAGATAAATGTCTTGTTAAATGTCAAGGTTAATTAAGGTCACATCGGGAACAATTTTCTTCCCTTCCAAGTGCATAAATGGACAGGTTAAGAAAGAAGAACAACCTATACAGAGGATCAGTGACAATGGTGCTTTGTGGAAATCTGCTGAAGATGCTTTTAACAAGTTATTTGTCAAGTTAACAAGTTATGTTGAGCCTAAATCAGTAGGTGGTCTGGGTTCACTGTGATGCACTTTGGGTTGAGCCAGACTCTGCCATAGCGTAAAGCAGGATAGTCAAAGTTATTTTACTTCAGGTGCCACATACAGCCGAATTTGATACGAGGTTGGCCAGAATACTAAAAAAGCAGCATAATAACCCGTAAACAACAACAACATTTTTTTTACTTTGTTTTAGTGCAAATAAGTCTATTACAATGTCAGCGCTCTCATCAATCACAACTAAAAGAAGCTAATGTTGGCAAAAACATGTAGCTTCTCTGACATGTGATTTCTACAGCCTTCAGCATGTTCAATAATGAGCTCACCCTCACAATATGGCTTTGATGCTAATGCTATTTTGCTAGCAATAAGGTAGCTAACTTTAACTGCTGACCTCTCGGGTATGGGTAAAAAAATATAATATATTTTCTTCTTCTTAATTGTTATTGCAAGCTGTTGTATTTTTCACCCAAATGTCATAGCAGCAAATTAGGAAAAGCTTTTAGTTAATGTCTTTTATGTCATTTTACCACTTTCCAAAATCCTCCCACAGGCCGGATTGTATCCTCGGGCATATTTGAAACCCTTGGCTTAAAGTTGAACTACATTTTCAAGGACGTGTACTCTCCTAACTCTCTTGGGACTGTTATGTGTCAATACATATCGTAAAAAAGACGTGTGTCAAGTTGTGTTAATGTAATCTGGTGACTTTCATGGTTTTTGCAGGACACCCTGTCACTTAGAGTTATATAGAGAGAGGTCTGGTAAGTGCACTGTGTTTTTGAAAAAGTGGTTCTGCTTCCTTTTTCATGTCAAGGTAACAACTACACTACATATTACACTTATACAGTAATGGACTTTTGTAGCCACATATTTTATAGCATAAAGTTTAAATGTGAAAGTTTTAGCCTTTAGACAGATTTAAACACATATCTAGAGTATACATTTTATTATATATACTGAAAATGAATTCTACATGTTCAGTTTTTATTGTGTGTGTGAATTGGATGTTATGAAATTCAGTCATCATTTTTGCAGATCTGACTTCTTTTAATAGATTTTTTGTTAAGTCTCATTAAAAGTCTGTGAAAAAAAATCAATACATTTTAGATTAAACAGGCTGAAATGTCTCGAGTCACAGATGCCTTCACAGTGTGGGACGCGTTTCTGTGTGACCTTTTATGTGTAAAGGGTCTGGAGCAGCGTCTCATTGTTTATGACAGCAGCTGCTACACAAAGCCATAAACTCCATCATAATGCTCTTTATGGGCTACATTAGGTAAGCTGTGTCAACAAGACTACTCTCAATAGTTATAGCTTAAATTTTAAATATGGGAATTTTTAATTGTGTTATATGCATACAATGGTCCAAAAATAATAGTTGTAAAAGCTTAATCAATGTTGTTTTGGGGCTTGGTGCTTCTGTTACTCGGTAAGTGCTTTATAAATCATTCATTAAAACAATTTGGCTTTAAATACCAACAAATATTCATTTACACTCTCTCTCTGCCTCACAGCGTCACAACAGAGGTCAAACGGTAGTATAACTGTGTGAGTGTGAGAGATTTTAATTGCTTGTGTGGTCCCCACACATGAAGAGAAACGCTGACTTCAGGGCAATACATTTAACCTTGTCAGTATTGGGACACATGCTGCATTTACCTGTGCGTCCACCATTTCATAGGAGAATCTTTAATTACAAATACCCTCTGAAGTTGTTTGATGTTATGGTAAATGCTTTGTCCATGTACAAATTAAAATGACATATAGTAGATACCAAAACTGTCGGTAAATCAATGCTGTTAGGTTTATGTCAGCTCTAATCATGGCGTCATAAAAATAATCTGATGCAGTTACTCCTGAGATAAATCACATTTCTTTTTGTTAACCAGTCTTAGTAACTAAACGCTGACTTTGACTCTTTTAAGTGTAAAACATCGACGTGCACTAACTAGACATAAAGGAAACATGATAATATGTGGTTGCGTTGAAACCGCATTTATTAAACCACAGTTATTAATGTGAGCACATAAAGTGACGAAAGCTAAACTGTGCGAGCGTGTTTCCTTGTGCTTTAATTAATCATGTTATATACATTCAAGAGAAAGGAGAACACAAGAGACTGCAGCGGTTTCAGGGCGTCATTTGTCTTAATTTACTGTACTTTTTACAGCATACAGCATGTTTTCCTCAGTGCTCTGTCTGTGTGCTGCTTGTACTGTACAGCACTACTCCCGTCCCATTAGGGCTTTGCTTATACACCCCTGTCTCTCTAACGTTAGAGGAAACACATTAGTAGTTTCCAATAATTCATTTTTAAAGACTGGTTTCCATGACAGCTAAACTAAGACCGCTATTGGCTGCATCGAAGATTCCGTTGACCGTGATTGGCTGCCAGCTGCCAGTGCTTTACCACTGGAGATAAATGACCTTCTATTATAAGGTGATTGATTTTCTCCTATTGCTACTAAAACTATTGATTTTCTTACACTGCCTTTGGCCCACTAATGATACTAATTCTAACATTCAGTGGAGCTGAAAAAAGGCTTCCTGGCTTTTATAACTACTGTCAATGTGCGTTTCAGTGTAAAAACATCTGTGGAATCTATAGTGGTGCAATTTCACCTCAAATTGTTCCCGAATAATATAAAGGGAATTAGAAATGAAAAACAAAATGTTTGATGTGCAGATGTGTTATTCCTTTTAGATTTGATAATGCCCCTTCAATTACATCAATGCTCAGTCCTGTTGGGATGTTTGTCTGGAATAATAGTATGTTCATTCAAAACAATCAAAACAAATGTTATTCATTTGTCCTCGGAGTTGCACTTTGGCCAAAGAGAGCAAAAGGGCTGTTGCCCGGGCAACAATAGCTCAAACGTCTCCTTTTTACTGTAACTTCATTTGTTTGTAATAATCTTCTCATCTCTAACGTATGCTCCAACACTAACAAGAGGGCAACAAACTCACCTGAAAACTTTTCTCCTTTTGACTGCCACTCTTTTTCTTCTTTTCATCATTCTTTGCATAAACATACGTTTTTTGATATGATATGAGACATGGTTGCATTTTCCTATTGTCATTTTGTTTAAAACATGTAAACATACCCAACATTTAACCACACAGTTACAGAGCACGGTATTGAAAGTAGTCAATATCACTTTTAGGGGCAAGACCAATGCAGTAGAAGACTCATTTATTCATTTTCTTCCACTTTCTTATGGGTTACAGGTGACTGCAGCCTATTCCAGCAACTTTGGGGCCTAGACAGGGTACACCCTGGACCAGGGGTGCTTAATACGTCGATTGCGAACTACTGGTCGACCGCGAGATAGTTATGGTAGATCGCGTGACATAAAAAAAAATGGCCAATAATCCATCCAATCTCTTGATTGACATACAGGGCAGCCAGTCAGATGAAATCTGAATTTTTCTGACACTTAGGTCACTGCGCATGCGCAAACAATGGTGCTAAGTGCAGCAAAACTAACGCTTTTTCGACTTACACACGTGGACAAAATTGTTGGTACACTTCAGTCAATGAAAGAAAAACTCACAATGGTCACAGAAAAAAACTTTATTCTGACAAAAGTAATAATAAATAAAAATTCTATGAATGTTAACTAATGAAAGTCAGACATTGCTTTTCAACCATGCTTCAACGGAATTATTTAAAAAAATAAACTCATGGAACAGGCCTGGACAAAATTGTTGGTACCCTTAACTTAATATTTTGTGGCACAACCTTTTGAGAATATCACTGCAATCAGACGATTCCTGTAACTGTCAATGAGACTTCTGCACCTCTCAGCAGGTATTTTGGCCCACTCCTCATGAGCAAACTGCTCCAGTTGTTTCCGGTTTGAAGGGTGTCTTTTCCAGACGGCATGTTTCAGCTCCTTCCAAAGATGCTCAATAGGATTAAGGTCAGGGCTCATAGAAGGCCACTTTAGAATAGTCCAATGTTTTCCTCTTAACCATTCTTGGGTCTTTTTAGCTGTGTTTTGGGTCATTGTCCAGTTGCAAGACCCTTGACCTGCGACTGAGACCAAGCTGTCTGACACTGGCCAGCACATTTCTCTCTAGAATCCCTTGATAGTCTTCAGATTTCATTGTACCCTGCACAGATTCAAGACACCCTGTGCCAGATGCAGCAAAGCAGCCCCAGAACATAACAGACTCCATGTTTGACAGTAGGGACAGTGTTCTTTTCTTGATATGCTTCATTTTTCCGTCTGTGAACATAGAGCTGATGTGCCTTGGCAAAAAGTTCCATTTTTGTCTCATCTCTCCATAGGACATTCTCCCAGAAGCTTTGTGGCTTGTCAACATGTAGTTTGGCATAGTCCAGTCTAGCTTTTTAATGATTTGTTTTCAACAATGGTGTCCTCCTTGGTCGTCTCCCATGTAGTCCACTTTGGCTCAAACAACGACGGATGGTGCGATCTGACACTGATGTTCCTTGAGCATGGAGTTCACCTTGGATCTCTTTAGAAGTCTTTCTGGGCTCTTTTGTTACCATTCGGATTATCCGTCTCTTTGATTTGTCATCAATTTTCCTCCTGCGGCCACGTCCACGCCCTTACACGAGGACCGTTTAAGAGGTTCCATGGGAGAGGCTTGGTTGTGCAGTATTACGGTTTGCAAGGTACATATACATTGTACATATAAAGAATCCTTAATATATTTGTAAATAAATATATATTTTGCATTTTTGACGCGGTAATTTTATAAGTAGCTCGCGTGCTGAAAAAGTGTGAGCACCCCTGCCCTGGACAATGGCCAGTAAGTCACAGGGCCCTTACAGTTGCCAATTGACATATACATGCTTGTCTTTGGGCGGTGATAACACTGGGAGGACATGCAGACTGCTCACAGAAAGACCAGAGTTGGCCAGGTTCTATATAATTTTTCTTCCAGGGCAAGAAATTGGGAGAAGGAAAAATTGACATGTTGGAAACAGGCCCAAACCGAGAGTCAAACTTGGCTCCCTGCGGTGACATGGTACAGGCTCTACACAAGTGGAGCCACTGAGGCACCACCTAAAACAATAAATGAATGAATTGACTCAGACAGTTCTCATAAATGCTTTAAAATGCAAAAGCAATCATAATGTAAAAAATAATGTAAAATATTGCTTGTAAAGAGCGTAGGAGAGCTGATGTATGCAATGTGTTAAGTCTGTGGCCTTCAACCACAGTAAGACAGACCCCTCTAACCTCAAGATGCAGAATAAGAACATAATCATTTGTCTTGAAATCAAATCCATTTTATCTGTATTCAAAGCCAGAACAAGCACAGAGAGAATATTTTATTTATTGCCCTCAAGCATTTAAATATGTTAATTCCTGTTTCCCCAGATGCCTGACCTTCTACCCTTTAGCAGGTGCCGAGTTTAATAGTTTATATCAAGTTCACGTGTAGTTTTTTGACCCTTAAATCTTTTATGAACCAAGAAGCCTGTTACAGTTACCCCCGACTGACACAGACTAGACTCAACTACACAGAGGCACATTATAATATTCTTCTTAATGGCACATTTCAGATACATAGTGCTTGACAAGGAGGGACATTGGCTGCTATTAGGGCTCCCAGGTATTTTTAAAATCTATGTTTACATTGACACAGAAAACACATCACAAACCATTACAGTACATTGTCTCTCAGTATGAGTGCTTTCTTTGGCTGCCTTTTTCTTGTTGGTTATAATCCAGAGAATAATATAGGGGGATAATATAGAGGGGGTAATATGTGATTATTACAGTGTTGTGTCATTAAACTAAAATATTTTTTCAGACTAGTTTCCTATAACACCTTTTACCCCTGGACATGTTTAGGTCTTAGAGAGAAAAAATGTAATTTAAAATATGTATTCATGCTGATGGTATCATTTTAATGGGCCCTTGAGGCCAAGTGACTTTTAGTGTCTCTGCGCTGTGGGTGAACGCTGAATATGTATATAAGCTCAGAGGCTAATATCCCGGTTCACAAATCTGATAGGAGACATATAGGGCTTAAATGTAGAGTCCATACAAAAGCACTGAGCGTCTGTAATATGCAAACACCTGCAGCTTGAGGGTTGTAGGTAAATCTCTCACAGAAATAGAAGCTGCGTTCACTTTTACACAAACATTAAATTTCATTTTAAAGCTGTTCAGTCACACTCTTGAGACACAATGGCATCTGCTGTTTTGCAAATACTGATTAGTGCTCATAAACAAAAAAATGTGTTCATATGGAAAGACTCTTAAAAGGAGCTTGTGTTGCAGCGGCCACATGTGGAGTGGAAAAAGCAAAAAAGACATGAGATGAGAGCGGACTTACTGAAGGGAAAGAGATAATGAGACAAAGATGGAGAAAAGATGGTGGAAGTCAGAGAGGCAGCGAGGAGGAAAGAAGTGTCAGGAAGCACTAAGGAAACTCAACCTGAGCTGCAAATGGCTCCTAACAAGAGGCTGAGACAGCAAAATGAAATTATACGCACACATAGTATATCCATTGAGGTGCTGTTCACACTTAACTGTTCGGTTCATGACAACAAACAGTCACTCACACAATTTACATTTTAGATGAGGCTGGTTAATCAGATATTAAAGAAAGGATTTTTAACAATTTGCCAACAAACTGGACCACCACACGGTTCACTACAAACAGATCAATACTCTCTATATAGTCCAGTCCAGTAAGGAATGTATTAATCTGTACATTGGAGAAACAAAACTGCCTCTAAACACAACACACTCCAACGTGAAGGGTCAGCCTCAGTGGTCAGCAGTCCACCAGCACAAACACTCCTCTATCAACACAAAAGATGAGCAGCTACAACGAGGGATGATGGTAAGTAACATTGAACTTTGACATGGCACAAAAATACTATAACTAAAGTCAAAGTAGAGTCGTCCATGGTCAATATAATCACTATATTTTCTTGAACCTGTGCTTTAGGTAGTGACAGGAAATTCAAATGTCCCCATCATGTATCAGTTTTAAGAAGGGCCTACACATCAGTGAAAGATGGTTCACACAGGGAAAATGAGACCTGAATCACAATACAGTATAATAACTACACTGTATAGTGTTTGTGGCTTTATAGTGGAAATCAATGGGAGACAACCTTCACTGTGGTACAGGCTCCTCCAGATGATCTTAGACTAATCTTCCTTTGAAATCTAACATCTAAAGGAGGTCAGTGAGAGTCAAGCAGCCACAGGTACAGGCTCAGGGATGAAACCAATCACAAGGTGTGAGCAGGAATCTTCTACCAGTGTGTTCAAGCATTGTCATATATGCCTACATGCATGTGTCATAAACTTGGTCTCTTATTGCCAACATGTGCTTTCGATTTCCAATACGCTGCATGCAAACAAGTTGCTCCCCACTTCATTGTCTCTGAGACCAAATAGAGTTGATATGCATTGCACACACACACGCACGCAAACCCCCAAACACACATTTAGCTTCACACGCGGTGATAGGTCTTTTAAGGAGCGTTTCACACCTCATCGCATTTCAATTAGTAGGTGGGACACACACACACACACACACACAGCCTGACAGTCTGTCCGCTGGGTGAAGAAGATTCATTTGGATTCTCATCTTCCTTTCAGAGTCTGCCCTTTCTTTTCGGTCTCCCTGTTTCTCCACTTATCTGCCGTTCTGTATATTCACTCTGCTGTCTTTCAGCCCCCACTCACTCGCTCTCCGTCTTTCTCTCCACATAAATGTGACTGACAGTGGTTTGACCTCCTGTTTCGTCAGGGGAGCCTGCTGCACAGACGGCCTGAATAGAGCAGTTTGTCCCTGGGCACAAGTCCGCTGAGCTCTGGGCGCAGAGGAAATCCTGCAGACACTGCTCCCCCAGACAAGCACTGTGCCCAGGAACACCACTGAGTAACAAGAGTATGAGGCTTCATGTTAAGTATTAGCAACTTTAAAATTATTTTTCAACTTACACGGACAATGGGAGTCAGAGACCACTTAATCAAGAGAAGTTGGTTGACTTTGAGAACAAGTTAAAAACAAAAGAAATCCTAGCCAAGTGTTAGCCATGTTTCTACAGAAGCCATGAATGGACAAACCTAATACTACATTTAGCAGCCCTCTAAACCTTATGCAGGTTGGTTGGATATATACTGTATGTTAGTGCCACTAACACACTACTAAACCCTTATAAACCAACACATAATATTTCCTGTTGTAATCATCATATATGCTGAACACTTAAAGAAACCAATTATTAAAGTGTCTGAATTAAAATTCATGTTGGACTCTAATAAAACAGAAATCTTTTAGTGCTTTGGTCTCCTCCCTGCCTCACGCTCATCAATGGACACAAGGCTGGTTTTATTGGAAGACTCTTTTTTACTCGCCTCTGCTTCTCGTAATATTTCTCCAGTCACGCGGAGGGGGATTAGCTCATCCCTCACTGCATCTGGACAGGACAGTCACACGAGCATAGGGTGTCAGCCGAGCGACGCGTGACTGACAAACAGGCAAGCGGGACAGGCAGAGGTCGCACAGAGGTCATCACAGTGCTGTCTTATGGCGAGTGCGTGAGCCGCAGGGGAGCGAGGGATAGATCAGGTATAAATTGGATTTGTTTCTACCGGGGCAGGTGTCTGTTCGTCACCTGTAACCCTATCATCCTTGGTCACTCTACAGTGGCTCAGTGGTAGCGCGGTTGCCGTTCGATTCCCGCTCTACCCACAGTTCATATTGTCGTTGTGTCCTTGGGCAAAACACTTAACCCACCTTGCCTACAGTGGTGTTCCAGCTTTAACACTGGTGAATGGAAGCTTAATGTGAGTCGCCTTGGATAAAAGTGTCTGCTCAATGACTAAATGTAAATGTAAATGTACTATAAACACTAGTTGAGTTGCATCCATTTCCCAATCAGGTAGTCTACTAAACCCAGCTCTGTCATCTCCGCTCTGCGGACCGTAATACTCACCACAGTTAGTGCTACATTCCAGCCTTTTCTATACTCACCTTAAACTTCTTTTTCTTCTTACCTTTGCCGATCTCCTCTCCGGCCACCTGTCCTTGTCTCCTTGTCCTGTGAGCTCTAACTCGAACCTGTCAGACTCGACTACAACTCTCTAATCTACCTGCTGTTAATAAACTTATGCCTGATCCGAGTCTGCTTTTGGGTTCTTGTCTTGTGACACTCTGCCATTAAAAAGGAGGAATGTTCTCTCTTTAGTGCACACCCAGTTAACCATATAGAGATTGATGTAAGTCTAGGTATGGATCAATTCGGATTATTCACTAAATTGTTTGACAGAAACGCTGATGTTGCATGGAGGAGGCAGATGCTAATTTAAAACAGCGCTTATGATGTATGAATTGTAAAGTGTTTCTTGTTTTATTTAATTAGGCTTTTAGAAGTATTATTCCAACTGTAATTATTACAGATTACAATGTTTTATGTATATTGCTTTTGCAATTTTTCTATTTTTCTCAGTACATTCCTTTTCTTATGTCCTTGTTCCTTTCCCTCATCCATCCATCATAAACTTCTTTCTGATCACATATCATCACCTTTGACGAGACACAAAGTTTCTCGTCTGAAAGAAGAAGTGTAGATTTCCTCTAAGTTGTTTGCAGAAGAGCCCATCAGTTGGATTTTGAGGCAAATGCATCATGTGAAACTCTCCTCTGTTGCTTCTCACACCCACACAAATTTATTGTTTTTCGGTGAGAGTAAAAAAAAAAAAACACCATTTATGGGTGATGATTTTTTTTCCCGCTGTAATCTCGGTCTTTCTCTAATGTGTCTTTTATTGCTGCAGAACATAACAAAGCCCTCAGGCAGTGCACTCACAGGTTCTGCACTCACTCACACATTGAGTAGATACAGACAAATAACATAGTCTTCATATTAACACATGCATACACAGTCAGGACCTACACTGAGACTCACAGACACCGACAAACTGTGTCGGAGAAGCACTAATTTGTTGTCGTTTGACAGTTCGATGACAGTTGCTCACACAAAACAATAACTGTGGCAATGTTCTTTATGAGAAAGTAGCTGTATTTTACCGTTAGCCCTAGGCAACAGAGCGGGGCAGACAGACGAGAAGACGAACAGAGCCGGAGAGCAAAGGAGACAGAGAAACTAGACGTTACAAACAAGGGAAGAGAAATGGCTTGTGGGAGTATTTGTGTATATGTGTGCCCTGTTGCCAGTCCTATTAAAGTTGTATTGCACAAGGCTTTTAGAACATCGACCATCAGCCGAGCAACTTCAGCTAATCATTTTTTAAAAACCTCTGTGCTTTGTGCATGTCAGGCCTCCTCCCTAATGTGTCTCTGAGTCTGTGCGGGGATCGTCTGTATTTGAGTAAGATCCCTCTCTTCTCGGGACACATGAACAAACAGACCTCTTTCATTTTACATCTGACTTTGGCCAGTCCCAATAAAAGAGACTGACCAACAGGTTACTGGCTTCAGACTTTATGAGTTAACAAATGTTTGTTACACTGAAAGCAATCAAAGGGAACATTCATAAAATCCAATGGCAGAGTTACAAGTTTAGACTCATAAACCAATGATTGTCTTGGTTGGTCTTGATTTAAAATCTTGAGACCTTTATCAGTTTTGATTCCAAGACGAGATCGAGACTCCTAAAAAAATCCAAAGAGTCTACATGGATGTAAATGTGTTAAGAAAATATAAAGATATTATTAATGTCCACAGCCAAATGATTGATGCATACTGTACATGAGTTTAAAATGCACCAGGCTGAAGGTGACTCTGTCCAAAATACTTGTCAGTGAGATAAAGAGAAAAAAATAGGGAGGAAAAAAAGAGGAGTGGAAAGAGATTAAGAGTGCGGCAAAGCAGACAGAGGACAGACTGAAGTCATTCAGGCTTTTCTTCCTCCTGAATAATCCCCGTTTTGTCCAAATTTAGTTGAAGGAGAGAGTGGAGCATCCAGACCTTCACATTAAGCAGAACGTTATGGAACAGCTGACTGCTTCACACATTCGGCTTTTTAAAGCATTCACAAAGAAGTATTTACAAAGAAAATTTTAATGCTTGAATTTTTATTTTACAGTTTTTCCAGAAAAGATGTTACTCTGTTGTCTTGAGTCCTTGTCCGCCTCCTTGATCCTGAGCAGCGTCCCGAGAGATGGTGTGTGTTCGAAATGCTAGAAATGCCACAATAACTCAGAGCACTTCTGAAGATGTCCACGTCGCAGGCCTCGGTCCATTGGTCGACAAAATGATCATATGACTCGATGTGGCATGTTGTGGTGAAGCTGGTGAAACTTTCGACGGCAAAGATTCGGTCATAGACAACCTCAAAGTTGCTGTGTGAGTGGACAGCATTGAGGCCACCTGGCGCCAGGTGTTTAAGGGTTGTAGGCCTCAACGCTGCTGTGTCGGACATTACCATAAAAAAACACCAACCTGTGGGAGGGACATAGTTGGGGTATCAGCAATATTTGATCACCATTATCTTGTTGGCTATTAGAAGTGGATAAATCTACACCACATTAACATTAACATTAGTACTTACTACATAGACATGATTGTTGTGAGCAATGAGGGCGATTCCACTGCGTCTGGTGGTCGTAGGCGCGATCATTGTCCACTGATTGGTCTCTGTTGTAACTTTCAGTTGTTTGAAAGCACTAACACTAATGCAGACAGACTTGTTTGAGGTTGCTTTCTGTCTGTAGTTGTTTATCTCCTCAGCTCTTGTGAAATATCTGGTATGGAGTTGCTATCAGTGGTTCTCTGGCATCCACAGTTAACCCATGGTCTGGACTGGTGTGCTGTTCATTTTCTAATGTGGTACTAAGTGAGCTAAACAAAAAAAGGCATAATCCTAAATTACTGGATAGAATTAAATTGGATTAACAGAAAGTAACAGAAAGTATTATTAGTAATCCAAACTTTCTTGTGAATACCAAATTGACTTTATACTTACATTTAGGAAACTAACAAGCTTCCTCTACATTTGTATCCAAGAGTCACACACTTCGTCCCAAAATCCTGCTCTTTCTGATTTTACAGCATCCCTTCCTCAAGGCCGAACACAGCAGGTAGTCTGAGATCTAATTAGCTAGTCGACTGAGTAAAGACTCTATCTCAAAAAAATCTCAGCTCAGTTCACCACATTTTACTGCGATAAAGAAGAAATCCTGCAGCTGTTGTGCCACTGAAACACATTTTGTTGATGAATGGCTGCTAAATACAGCACCCACTGATTAACACAATCTGAGGAGAAAAAAAAAAAAGCAACAAAGAGCCAGAGCAGAAGAATGACTGTAATCAAACAGATTTCATCAAACATCTTGAACTTATTTATCAAGGTCATTGTGCCTGTTTCTAAAATGGCTGCCCTCCTAATCTTTCTCGAAGGCAAAACAAATCAGGAGTGACTTGTCAAAATATTCAGACACACAGCGTGAGTTGAACATTTAAAAAGGGGAAATTCAAACGCTACTGTGGCTATAAATAATCCAGTTGGGTCCAACATACTTTACACTGTGTTGACTCCATTACTTACAAAGCTTATGTTATAACGATCAGGAAGTGTTTGTCTTACATTAACCGAAAATTGTCGCTATTATAATTTCATCCATAATTATAAGCAAACACAGTTTACAGAACATTGTATCAGTGTGTTTAATGAAGTTTGTTATTGTGACATGACCTTCACGTTCACACGTCCCTATGTTGACCTCTCACCTGGATTTGAGCAGGAGCAGAAAAGTTCAGGTCTATTGCTGCCAGGATATTCAGAGAGATTATGGGACTATTATTTCATGTTAACACTTCCCAGTGCGCACAAATGAATGGAAGTGTGATCTTAGTTTTTCTATTGTTGCACATTTTAAATTGTGTTCATGTTATTAATAGCTGGGACCCTGTTTAAAAACACTTTTAGTCCAAAGTGGTAGACCTTTCTTTTGTCTCTAGATCAATAACAAGTGCAGGCTAGACCATTTCACAAGTAGGAGGTCCTGTTCCCTTTAGCTTAAAGGAGAAATAGTTATGTACACAGCTTTATACCCAAAGGTGCAGGTGCATTAAATGAATGACTGGTCGGTGATTGGTTTTATCATCTGTGATTAACTACAGTTTTATCCAATCAGAGCAGTGCCCTGTTGTTTATGTTCATAATAATAAAACAGACACTAAATCTTCAAACCTAAAGCACGCCCAGACCTGGAAGTGCATCATTGGACACACCTCCAGCCGGTTCCGACACAAATACTTTGATTGGAGCAGTTCAGGATGGATGTTTGTGAGTTTGAAAACGAGAATACAACTGCAGCACAAGGTAACCTTTTTATCCAGTCATAAGCAAAAACTAGAAACTTGACTCTACAGTGGCCCTATGTTTAATAGCTCATTAGGTTTAGTTTGTTGGCACTTATACTACTGTATTTTTTTTATGTAGTTTTTGTTAATGGTCAAATACAATATGGCTAAGACCATACATTTTGTACCTTGGCACTAAAAATACAATTACGACTGAGGACACTTAGAGGACACAGGGGAAATTGTCTTAATTATGTAAAAAAGTATTTTTTTAAACGTCCAAAGTTCTGTGACTTAGATATGACTTCTTTTATATATTTATTGGTGAAAGTATAAGGTGTGTCGAGGTAAAGCTGTAGCTGATGCGGAGTAAGATTTGAATAACCATATTTACAGGCAGCAAATGTTTTGATTGCTGTAAGTTGCAGTCATTGCAATAAAACAAAACTAGAGCCATTCGTCATCTGCCGCTCTCTTGTGTCTGCGTCTCGTGAGAATGTTCGAGGTTAAGCAAGCATATCGATGATTAACTGGAAATTTGACTAACCAACCCTCTGAGCGTCACTCAGTCATTTTGCCTAAATATGACAGAGTGCCAATGCTTTAACGTTCACGAGAGAGAAACAATAAAAAAGCAAAGCCGCAGCAGAGCAGAGATATGACGAGACACTAATGAAGACGTATGCTGCCAATACACACCCCAGCCAACTGTGAGTCGACGGCATGTGATGATTATATCTTTGACAATAGACATCACTGGGATTCAAATTGGCTCTAAAATAGCTTGATAAATGCAAGTCTAAGAAAATAAATCATACTTGTCAGTTACAATTTATTCAAACTGTAAAACCTTTATTGCTCAATCCATCCATGTCATGTTCATCAGTGTATCCACCGGTACCACATCCTACTGTCTCACAACTTATACTTAATATTTAAACAAGACCTAATGCAACAAGAATAATGCTGTTAAAAACTCACAAAAGAATTGTATTTGACAGAGCAGGATTTCCCAATGGTAGCCTTTTTGACAGTTTCTTAGTATTAACTTGGTATTTTTTGCATCCAATTCAAAGGAAGAAAAAGAGTTTGTCTTTCTCCATTCTTGAAATTGTCTGAATTTGGAGACCCCTGTACTGAACTGTGTTGTTCTGCAAACCTATAAAAGCTTGTATCATCAAAAACATTCAGGTGTGTAATTGTCCTTTGTGTTACATCAGACACTATGACATTGAACATTAACACAAAGTGACTTACACATGCTGTTTCTGTCTGGAGCTGACAGCAGGTTAAAGCACAGAAAACCCCAATTTAGATGCTAATATCTGATTCACTGTTAACCTCAATAATCAGACACTGAGCACTACACAAGGGCAAACAGCAACACTAATGTTTACTTTTGTGCCTTTTTTTATCCAATCACAGCACTTTCTAGTATGTGTCTAGTGTATATAAAAGGCTCTGGTGCAAAAATGCAGCGGTAGGAGTGTAAAAGTAGGTCTGTGCTGCTGCAATGGCTCTTAAGAAAAAAAAGGAGAAAAGCTGATAAGGCAGAAAAGCAGCAGTCTGATCCATATTCATATTTCCATTCATTTCAGTGTGAACTCTCTACAACTGTTGATTCACTTTGAAGCATGTGCATTCAGTTCCCCTGCATAATTAGACTTTCTGTAGCGGGTTTTCCTGTGGCGCTCTCAGAGTAATGCGTGACTGCTAAAGTGTGTATTTATACAGCGCTACACAGAAAAGCTCAAGAGCCTCCCATAGAAATTAAATGTTGAGTTTAGAGGGCTTGTTTTTCATTAACCTTTATTTGTCTGGGTTTAACTGGCGGAGCAAACGTACTGTTTTTCATTACATGTCTTTTCACACCTTTGGCGCTCTTACAGAAAAAACAAGACATGTATTTCAGCCAAGACTTCATTTACTTTTTTTGGTTGATTGCTTCTGAAGTGCAGAGCAAATGCAGTAACTTATAAACAGGAAACTAACTCTAGGTTTTTCAATTGAAGTTTCTAAAAGCTACTTGCATAGACAGAAAATATAGTTTTAATTGCAACCATGTAACTGTCAAGCTGTTGATTCCCCCACATTAATCAGCTGAATTAGCTTGAATGTCCTGGTGCACTTTTTTCATTTAATAATTACATGAGCTAACGTTAAACTTGGCACACATGATGCTTGTATGTGGAAATTATTTATAAAAGTGACACTGCCCTTTTATTCTGCTGTATGGATAATATTTATATGCACAGAACAGCTCTATGGGCATTTCTAATGTGATTAATTCACTGCCCTGCAAGCCACACCTCCTTAGTTACTGTTGCTATGCACGGAACAGGGGGATTGGGGGAGTGAGGCTGGGTCCACAGTCTTCAGGGTGTTCAGCTCCAGGTTATTGAGGCTGCTCCAGGACACAAGTCGTACGTGCTGCCCTGTTTGTCAGGAGGTCTGTGACTGTGATCCACCTGCAGATGGAGTCAGGCACGTTGTCCTGGAAGAGATCTGGGAGGATGGTGTTGAACACAGAATTTAAGTCCACAAACAGGATTCAGCTGGACATGGGAGTCCAGCTGCTGCAGGGTGAAGTGAAGGGCCAGGTTAACACACATCGTCTAAAGACCTGTTGGCTCTGTAGGCAACTGCAGGGGGACCAGGAGGGGGTTTGTGAGGGTCTTGAGGTGTGATAAGACGAGGTACTCAAATTACTTCATGACTACAGAGGTCAGGGAGACGGGTCTGTAGTCATTCAGTCCAGGGGACAGGATATAGTGGACTTAAAACAGGCTTCAAAACAGATAAATGTAAGGTGTTGAAAATGTCTGGGAGCACTGGAGTCAGCTGCTCCGCACAGTGCCTCAGTGTAAAATGAACCTTTAATTTGACAGTATGTAAGAAAATGACCCATTGAGTTCCATTCACAATTTTTTAAATGAGGTCCTTCTAATGGACTGGGCTCTTTATGTGCTTGTGCACCAAGTGTCAATACATTAGGATACATTATGCAATATCCAACAGTTTAACCACTGCAAAGAGCATAGTGCTGGCATATGAGACCCTCATGATATGTTGTTTTATTTATTTTTTAGGACAGCGTACAATGTACACTAAGCTGAATCAGAGATGCTTGTACCAAATTATAGCTTAACAGCTAATTTTTATCTGTATTCTTTTATTGTACATGTTTTTGGTGGTACCCTGGAGGAAACCCACCCAGACACAGGGAAAAACAAGCAAACTCCACACAGAAAGGCCCTGGCCCTCAAACCCAGGAGCTTTGAGGCAGGAGTGCTAACCACTCTAACACTGTGCTGCTTAAGAATACAAATCTCATGGCAATAAGTCTTTACAGTCTTAAAAAGTAGTGCTGAGTCATTTTACTTTAAAACTTAATGGTGGCCTCTAAAGAAAACTGGGAAGTTTTGTCTGGGCTTTTTCCTCCAAACAGATCAATACAACAGATGAATTGTACAAGCCAAACAGGAATTTTTCATCTGTTTCCCCTCTGTTTGGAGGTAAAAGTGTAAAAACAATTACCAGAGAGCTTTTTAGTAAAGCACAAAGTAACATTTTCAAAGATGATCTCGACAGATTTCTACAGGCTTGTAAGTGTCGCACTTAAAACGACGGTGTGTCTTGTGCAGAACCAGCAGTGTGTGTGTACGTAGCTATACATGCAGGTGCTTTCTCACAGGTGTGTACGTGTCAAGAGGCTCGAGGGGATGTGACTGCAGTTTCCTCCTCATCTTCGTCGCTCCCGAGAAATCAATTGCAGCCGCTTCTCTCCTTCTAGTGTCCTTTCTCTTATGTCCCTTTGTAGCCTTTTATTCCACATCTTTTCAACACAGCATGTCGCCGTACAGTACAGTGTAAATTAAACATGCTCCAAGGCTTGGTCCCTGCTACTTTTTACTTTATAGAAAACGTTACAGCACCAAACCATTTTTTGTTCCCTAACTGTGTGCATTAGGTATTCTAAAACAAGTGTCCTGAAAAGACTTTATGCTGGTTTTAAAACTTCTGGTCTGTCCGAATGTTTACTGAGGTTTTATTGCTGTTTGTTTTCATTTTGACACTGGAGGCAACCTAATAGTGTAATGTTTTGGATTATTATAACACTTTGTGTGTATACATAAATAATAAGGAAAAATTAACCACAAAACACTCAAACAAAGATGACGTGTAGATGCTGCAGCATACTTATTACCTTACTCTTGAATTCGTTAGACCAAGGATGTAACTAAGGAATAATAACAATAACGTTGGGATAAAAGTAGGTCTAAAATAAGAGTGTCAAAACCTGCAGTACTCCTCTAACCAATTTCCCGCGTAATGATTTTTCAGCATGTCTTCGTCCCTAAGCTAGCTAACAAACTGCTCCCCGGACAAGAAGGAAACGGTAACTCTGGCTTAAGTGGCACAAAACAGCTGACACGACGACACACTCACACAGAGCGCTATATTACTGGTCCACTAGGGAGCTAAACTGCTTACAGGACACACCGGAAGAGTCCTTAATGACCAAAGGTATGTGTCCTCTCCAATGTGAGTGGGAGAGAAACACTTTTACAGTATCTGCATTTTCACATGTCGCATTCTATGAGGGTGTAAAGCTTATGGCCGCTGTGTTCGCAACATTCAGGTGTAATGTCTCCCGAGTACCGTACCTGTATTTTTTTGTGGATCGATAAAGCTATAGTTCTAATAAGCTCGCTCGGCTGTTATTGTGACAGTATTGCAGCGGCCTCCAGAGAGCACATATGAGAAAGTGTCTGTAATTTACCTCAACAGCAAAATTTCACAGGTGCTTTTATTTCCTAACTTCTTATACATAAATATAGACGTACACAATGTTATCTATGGCATCAGTAAAAAGAGAATTCAAAATGAGCTTCAGTTCTTGGTTTGTCTTCACATTAGGCCTTTATAATTTATGCCTCATGATAAAGCGGTGGTTGATTAACACATGACTGAATATGGAGTAAATATTTAGGTACTTCTTCTTTTCAGATCATGTGAGCATCAACGGTAGCCCTGCAGGGTCATTCTGCTATCTGTGCAAAACCAATAGGAATCGGTCAAAGGATTCACTTTAACATAAAAGCAGAGTAACTCACACAAAAAAACACTAGTGAAGCATTAACAGATGTGTAATTAACAAATAATCTATTAATAAACTATTTATAGACACTAAAATATCATCTATATGTATTAATAAATATGGATTTATTGTACTAAAACATTAATAACACTAACACTTAACTGATGCTTCATAGTGAGCTATTGTTAATGTTGGGGTGATTATACATAACTCATACAAACTGCTACCAAACTGTGCACAACAACATTTTAAACGCTCTTTTTTAGTTTTTTCTACAATAAACCAGATTGGACAAAGTCTCTCTCTGGCTGCTGTCTGTATTTGTGCTGACCTTTAGATCACATTACTACAGATCCACTCATTAAACACTATCATGCTATATGTACCTACAGCTTTACTGAGTCCTAAAATAGCACCTTATCTTTTCTTCTCTTGGCCCTTGAGATGACTTTGTTCTTAACTTTGTACTTTACAGTATGATTATATAGTTCAACTGAATGCAGACAAAATTGTTTTTAAAGTCTGAATTTACCATTAAAAATCAAATATAACAGCAATATTTAGATTGGTTAAAATTTAAATGGTGGGATGTTTATACTTTGAGATATCAAAATCACATTTTGTTGTGCACTGTTAAGTTTTCTTCAAATCAATAATGTATAACATAGAGCCATTACTGTGTAATAAAACGTCGGCTAATAAAACATGCATGTTTTTGTTTTGTGAGGGTCAAGGATAAGAAATAACATTGAGTGTGTTTCCATGCATACAGAGAAACCCGGTCATTAAGATCCCTGTATACATAACAAACAATAGTGTCCCGGATTCTTTGTATGGAACAAATGTCAACGTGAAATAGTCATTCCAAACCACGATACTACGTTTACATGCAACTGTATCCCGGTTTCTTCCGGAGTTCTTCGGGGCGAGCAGGTTTCTCAAACCCAGAATACTGGCTTATCCCTGTTTCTAAAATCAGGATATGGTGTTTACATGCACAAACCCAAAAACAGGAAACTTAATTAACTCATTGTCAGGTGCGTTATAACAGGTGAGCACACACACCTGAGGAATGCCTTCATGAAAACATTTGTTGAGTTGAAGTGCACACACAGTCAGAGTACATTGGCGTTCTATAAACCCACACTGACAGCTCCTCGGACCGGAGAAATGAATGATGCAAGCGTCTGAAATGACCACAGTGATGATGTGTCCACTCTGGGTGCCCACTGTTTATTGGTCTGTTTATCCTCAGGCTTATCTTAGTCACGACTGTGCGTTTGCATGTTAAGGTGAATCATCCACAGCACTGCAGCGCGTTATTAAAAGGAAAACCATTAGGCATCCGTTTGACTCCTGTGCTCCCGTTCTCTTAGACTGCGGGGCCTATTGTTGCTTTTATCTCTCATCGAATATACATGAAGTTACTATTACTGGATCGGAGGTGAAGGACGGAGTAGTTCTGTGCATTTAGCTCATTTCCTGAAACACATATGAGAAGCACATACAGTACTTTATTGTGACAGTGTTTGTAGACATACATATAGTACATCTCTTACATTTTACATACATGTGTATTAAACATCTGAGACCCACTTTTAATTTGAATCATTGACATTAAACTAGTTATATTTTTAAAGCACAATGAGCACTGTTCTTTTAGGCACCCCTTACTTTTATATCATCATGTTGTTTTCTGATGTGTCACACTCACTTTCTGCTGCTTTTATGAGCATTTATACTGCACTGTTAAACAGGACAAGGGCCTCTCCTACAAGTTATACTGTAGACCTAATCTGAGAAGCATGAGCGTGACACAGATTTTTTTTTAAATGTAAAAAAGCAATAGATATTTTGTGCCAACTGCTCTCTTTAAACAAGTTTTGCTGAACATAGCCAATAAACTGGTGTCTACTATATAAAAAAATATAAAACCATTACATTGCTAATAGTGCACTATAAAGATACAGCTAATACCAATTGAGTCTACCTTTTAAAAATCCATTTGACATTTGCCATGAGCCTGCTGCAATCTGTGTTCATTGGCTGCAGAGCACAGGAGACTGTTGCTGTTAAAAAATGCACATCTTGCTCTGTTGCACAAGCTGCCGCTGCTGCTGCATGACACAAAGTGGGTCAGCACTCACACACTCACACACACACACACCAATGCAGGTGCACACAAACACATGCCAACACACACAGGGGTCTGGGGACGTCCACAGACTTGCATTCATATGTTCTCTGTTAAAAGTGTGCATCTATGTGCTTCTTATTCACTCAGCAACGCCCTGATGAGAACGCTTCTCTTTGGTTTGGCAATATTTGCTGTGTTCCAGCTGCTCCAGTGCAGAGAGCCTGTGATGACGGGGACGGCACTGAACTATACAAAAAGAAAAACAGGCTGAAGATAGTCCAGCGAGGAACAATAGCGGCAATAATGAAGAGAAAAGAAGGGACAGAAAAGCAAAATAGAAGAAAGGAAATGAAAACAGGGGAGAGGAAATTACAAAATGTTATTAAGTGAAGAAGCAAATAAAACATCTATTTTTCCTCGAGACTGTGTTCAAAGGCACTGATTATTTGGCAAATGAGCCTCGTGATTAACTTGTGTAACAAAAAGAGCTGATGGCAGTTTCGGAGCTGTATGTCCGCTGTTTAATTAGATCACAAAGACTCCTGCTAAAGCCTCAGCCCCCAACAGTGTTTATCGGACCATAAAAGCTAGTGTTGCATCATCTCAGAGGGGCTACACAGCACTAAACACAGTCACAGCGCCGTCCAGGAGAAACAGGACAACGTCTGACAACTGTAGAGGCAGGTGTGACAGCAACGACACGTGTAAAACAAACACTAGAGACAAGGGAAGGGAACACCAGAGCAGTCTGCAACACACAAACACTCACCAGAGCAGTGTGGAAGCCAGAGTCTCCTGTCCCTCCACAGCCACCTGTCAGCACAAACCACAACAATCTGTTTTTATATCAATCAGGGCAAAAAAAGTAAGGCAACACGTCGAACTGGGAGACCAACCACACAACAACTACACCATTGCCAAACATTACTTTTTGGCAATGGAAACATCCTTTGAGTGCAGGTCCAGAAAACAACTGCAAAAACAACGTTGAGAGGAAAAAAGTAGACCAGAGAGAAAACTTTCAAGCAAAAGACACATTGGCAAAACTCTTTTACATGCTATGTTGCCAATTCCACCAGTGGGACGTCCCAAAACACATACGTCAAAAGCAAAATTACATGCAGTATACAACAACAAAATACAAATACACCAGCTATACATACGCTGCACGTCCCGAAAAAAAAGTCAGCACCTGGATTTATCTAAGCAAGTAAGAGTCTTCCATTCGATAATTACTGCAGATTATGTTTCAGCTGCAACAAGTTATTTAAGCCTAACTGATGCAGCGAGTAGTTTCTCATTTCTTAAACAACCATGTCAGAAGACACATCCTGTGGTCGTGGAAAAGAGGTTAATCTGTTTCAGAAGAGTCACATTATTGGCATTAAACAAAGAAAACATCTAAGGAGATTGTTGAAACTGGATTAAGAACATTATAAAAAAACTGGAAGGATAGTGGGAAACCATCATCTCGTTTTTTTTTTTGCAATGATTGTGATTGCCAATGACTGAACCGTTTTGTGAAATATCAACGGTAAAAAAACAACCGTAGAACTCACAGCTATGACAAACAAACGCACATTTTGAAGGGAACTAAAGGGATTGGAACTGTACAGCAGTGTAGCCTTAAGAAAACCATTTGTCAGTGAGGCTTTAAATTGCTCTGGAGCTAAAAGATTAGACTCTGGAGCAATGGAGGATGGTCATGTGGTCTGAGTCCAGATGTACCCTGTTACAGAGGCATGGATACATCAGGGTAAGAAGAGAGGCAGAGGCAGCCGTCATGCCTAGTGCTGATCATACAAACCTGTTCAGCAACGTCATGTGCCCAAAGAATGAGGTCAGCTGACTACCTGAGTATACTGAATGACCAGGTAATACCATTAATGGATTTTAGGGTGTGTGACTTTTTTTGGGGACGGGCAGTGTACATACCATCAATAATAAAAATAAAAAAACATTGTCCTTTGGAGCACAATAATAACAGATAAATAAATTAAATGCATACAGTTATTAGATAATCAAATGAACCCAGTAAGCTTTATACATCTCTCTATGTATACAACTAAACAGTAACATCATGACAGCATAATGCAACACAGGTCTCCGGAGGGTATTGTACAGGCATCGGCAAAAGAACAATGCAGTGATGTCATAAGGATTAAAAGTTATATTTCAGGGGGGCGCCCCTAGCTCAGTAAAGCACTCGCAAATATGCAAAACTACATGAGACCCGGTTCAATTCTCTGATGGGTCATTTGACCAATGTCATCTCCCTCTCTTTCACCCTGTTTTCTGTCTATACTATCAAGAAAGTTCAAAGACAAAGAAAAAGTCTATGATGTGAAAGTTGAGGATAAACACCACAAAATCCAGCCATTTTGGAAGTTAGGAGCCCTGCCAGTTGTGTGTGTGGCTCTGAGAGATCAGAAGGAAGGTGAGTGGATTCATTATGATGTTAAAAGTGACATTTCCATCCCGTCATGTCTCAGGCAAGATGTGTCGTTCAGTCCTCACTCTGAGCAGGAACACACTTTTATTCCTAATTAGAAGCCGTCACTCAAACGTCTAGTGTCCTCTTCTCCACATCACTTACCACCTGCTCCATCTTAATTTCCCAGCATCCTTTAACTAAATCACCTCTTTACAAATCCTTTCCTCATTCTCTTCTTATACTCTTTTCATCACACACTTCCTCAGTTTATGTCTCACTGAGCTTGGCCCAGGCCGTCTGTCATCTGATCAGTTAAAATTAATGGCTGTATTTCCACCATATCGCCATGGTGATGAATCATGTCATTAATCATCATATCGCCTCGGTGATGGATCATGTCATTAATCAGGATTTTTTTTTTTTTCTTCAAACTGGGCTAAAGTCGAGTGGGTGAAAAAGCAAATCCACACAATGGTAATTAGCAATTAACACAACCCCCTCAAACACACACACAGCGCCCTGCAGAGCTGGGACTGAGCTGGGGCAGAGCCAGCAGCAGAGTGACTTAATCGCTGTTGGCTTAATCAAACTGTCACTGTTCGGATCAGATACACACACACACCTCAGAAAAAAGAAACTGGAAAAGATTGTCCAAGATTAATATTACTATAAAATAAAAAGAAAAGAAATAAAAGCTGTGCCACTTGATACATCAACAGTTCTTCTACAGCAGGTTAAAGAAAAGCTACTGTAAGTCACACCTCCTTCACATGGTTCATGCAGGAGATCATTTATCGCTGGCTATTGTTTGTCAAATAAAATGATAAATTGTGATGCCAAAAGGCCATTGTTGTATGGAGTTTCTTTTGTGTCATTAAAATACTATAATTTAAAATTCTGAAAATATGCAAATTTATGGACTACACAAGCATCACAGCTCCCCCCAAAACCTCTTCAGCAAATGATAAAGACAGATTCCGTTGATAATTAAGTTAAACTGTACACTTTAAAAGATATACAGTGGTGGAAAAAAGTTTTCCAACACCCAACTTTACACAATCATGAAATATTAGTGAGAAAATCTTTTTTGTGTCTCAAAAGGTGTGGCTGCATTAGACAGACACAAGCAAATACAAATTATATTTATTTGTTCAAAGTTTATAAGAAAAACCTGCAAAACTAAATTCAATAGTTTTCAATATGTCAGTTCTCAACATTGTCTGTATCAAAGTCGACAAAAACAGAGCGAAAGTGTTAAAAACAGAACAAAAAAATAAAATGATCAAATTAATATTAGATAGTCTTGAAGACCCTAAGAGTGAATCTTAATGCAATCTTTGGGGTGTCCAAAACCTTTTTTCCACCCCTGTAAATACCAATCCATACTGTACACAGTTACAAAGAAAAAAGTAAATGTTCCAAAATTGTCAGTATTTTGTGGTCTTTTTGATAACTTGGTATCAAATGCTATGTTTGAGTTTTTCTGTGAGGAGTCTGCATGTCCTCCATGTGTTACCGTGGGTTCTCTCCGGGGACTCCGGCTTCCTCCCACCGTCCAAACACATGCATGTACAGGTTAATCTGCAACTCTAAAGTGTCTCTAGTGAATGAATGTGAGAGTGAATGGTTGTCTGTCACTGTCTGTCTCTAAATGTTAGCCCTGCGACTAACTGGCCATTGTCCAGGGTGTACCGTGGTGTACACCCTAAGGCCCAAATCTTCTGGGATAGGCTCCAGTCACCTGTGACCCCTAACGGGACTAAGCGGTAGAAAATGAATGAATGAATACATAACAATTTTATAAACGTCTGTTTATAAAAGTTTTACTCGCGTCTGCTTAAAAGCATCAATCACCACCAAGGACGTCAGCGCCGTCAAAGTTGTGGCTTATGACCCCCACGCTTCAACTTCATTACATTGTCCCTGTAAAATGGGTGTTTGGTGTCGTAGCTTAAAGTAAATAATTTTCACCTCAAGAATAACTTGACGTCATAAATGGCGTAATATTCTCTGAAGTCCTGGTGCGATAGGCTATGTTTACATCACTACTATGTTTTTAGTGAGCCTTTATTTTGATAGTGTGGCGGATGTTTATTTTTATGTTAATTATTTTCTTTATTATCATGTATGTTTTTGATGTTGGTTTGGGATTCCTGGAGGAAACCCACTAGAGCACGGGGAGAACATGCAAGCTCCAAACAGAAAGGCCTTGTCCAGTCTAAGTGTCATACCCTGGACCGTCTTGCTTGCAGTGCTAACCACTGCGCCACCATGCTGCCATATATTCACCTACAAAGCATGGCTTTCCCAGAACTAAACCTTACTGCCAAACATCAACTGAAGCTTACTTATAGCTTTTATTCCTTTCAGGTGTCGTAAGAAAAAGAAAAGTGTGATATCCAGAGGACTGTCACAGTGCTTATAAGGTTAATTGTAGGTACATAAATTTGGCATGTGCAGCTCTGGAGGTGAGAACAGCTGGACGTCATCTGGTGAGGCCTTTATTTTCGGTATTCATCAGCACTTGGCTCATATGCGCTGGTCTAAATGTGGTTGTAAAATGCATCGTATTCTTTAATGTAGTACAAGCTGCTGATTTTATTCAGGTCACCGTTGTATCATGAAATCTCTCTCAAGGCTCATTTGACTCGGGCCTAGTGTCCATCATCAGGCCGCTGAATGGCTTATTTGGCCCGACCCAGATGAGTTTTGTGCATTCGCGTCAGCAGCAGAGTCGTTATGGCGCGTTGTCTCTCCCCTGCTGCGAGGGAAGAGCTGAACACTCCTCTTTAATCGAGCCTGACCTCATCTGGGACGTCCCAATCGTTATAAAGATGCGTTTGATATTTTCATCAGAGCCTGAACACGAGCAAACAAGCTGAATGGTCACTCCAACATGCAAATATGGCCCATGTCAGATGAAATTACATCACAGAGGTGTTAGAGCAAACGAAAAGTGCTCTAAGGTCGACTCCACTCATGAATTAGAGAAAAGTACAACGAAGGGGGCTGTCTGAAATAATAATTGTTCACTGGCAATAAATGAGAAGTAGATCATAGTATTTGCTGAAATTTTATTTGTTGTGGACTATTGATAGTTTCAAAACATGGTGACCCTACTTAAGGCTAGGTCAACACACACTGGTATTTTTAAATTGGATATTTTCCCAAGAACATTTGGCAAAAGATCTCTACCAAAGAAAAACATTAATAAGTCAGTGAGTTTCAACAGTTTTCAGCAATAACTCAAACGGATGAAAACAGTCGGCTATGAAACATATAATCTTTCATCGTTATTGTCGGACACTATCCTGGATATCTGTGAAGGTTCTCGATCCTCCAGGAAATCCTATAAGATAATATAATGTTCAAAGATTTTCAGAGGTTGTTCATGTTCCCTTTGATTTCATGAATAACTACTGTCTATCAAGAAAAGTCTAAAATTTTTGCAGCACCTGGGTTTTTTTGTTTTGTTTAAGTATTTTTTAGTTTTCCTTTTCTTTTTATGTATTTGGTGTTATATCAATTTATATATTTGTATGTACTTTGCACAACATTTTGGACATTGGTGGATTCATTGGCTCATCTTTTCCAAACTTTCAGCTCCTATTTTAGAGAAGCAGACAGGAGTAAGGCAGAGATATTAAATTATTTTATAGCATATAAAATGTAAAAAGTTTCATTTAGAACAGTGGTTCCCAAATATTGGTGGGTTGTGGGATTTTATTAGGGTGGCCAAAAAAATTAAAAATTCAGAATTATATTTGTGCAAGTCAAAGACTTTCAATTAAATAGCACTAGAAAGGAAGTAAACTTAGGGAGAAAAGAAATACACAAAAAATTACCAGAATTATGACAAAACAGACCAGGGAGTTCTGTCCTAAATCATTCATTTTATATTTTTATTTCTTACTCTTCAGAGAAAGATAATCAAAAATATGTCTTGTAATTTCTGTGTGCAGTGGCTCAGGTGGTAGAGCAGTTGGTGGTTCAATTCCCGCTCTCCCCAGTTCATGTGTCCTTGGGCATGACACTTCCCCAGTGGTGTATGAATGTGTAAGAATGTTTGAAGGTTGGGGAGTCCATAGGCACAAAATGGCTGCCATATCTCCACCAGCAGTGTGTGACTGTGGAGTGAATGAATAATGCGCTTTTAGAGCCTTGAAAAGCACTTTATAAATCCAATCCATTATTATAAAGGTGTATTATTTCACCTTCATTTGTAATAGACACTGTAACTTTAATTTTCTTGTTTTCTCACAGGAAAGAGCAATATTAATGGACTTCACCTCTGTCACTTTTCAATATCGTCACACTCTCATTTGTATGTCTCACCTATTCTTCGAGACTAAGTTCTCTAACAGTGGAAAAGTCTGGGGAAAAGTGGCATCACATCTAAATGCTGATTAGAATCAAAACAACAGTCTGTCTCGAGCGCAAACACACACCCGCACACATGTCTGACAAGCACACACGCTCACTGTCTTTCCCTCAATAATCTCAGATGAATTTCTTCTGAGATCATTGCTTCATTAGTGAAGCTCTAGTTGTTCAGATTGATTTAATTATCAAATCATCTCCACGGTGTGTGTTTGTGCGTACGGGTGTGTGCAGAGTCAGATTATGCAGTGATCTTGGCTGACATTGATCAGCGTCGTCTAATTGGGAGCATCTAGCCGTGTAATTGATTCTGCTACACTTCACAGATGAGTTCAGCAACATCAATAGCCCCAATTCACACTGAACGACAAAGTATGCACAACCAAACTGGGCCGGGCCAAGCTGAGCCGAACAGAGCAGGACCCACAGTGGAGTAAAGCTTCAAGTCATGCAAATGTTTAGGTCTGTCAATGACTATCCCTTCTTTGTAATAATGTATGTATACGTCAGTTTTTGGGCTTGTACATGAAAAGTGTTGAAATGTCAAATGTCTGGGCTCTGCCTGCAGCTGTGGTATGCCCTATATTAGAGAATTATGGTCTCAACAGTCACCAAAGCTGCAAAAGGAAACATCAGCTCCCATTAGACCTTGCATTTGAACTCATCTTGTAGTTTTCTGGACACATGTGGCCAGCACTAAGTGTTGTATTAACACAGTGGTGTCAAACTCAAAGTGGTGAGGGGTCAGTAAAGTAAATCAGAATCCTTCCAGGGACCAAAGATTGTGACACTTTTTATTAAATTTTACAGAGTTTGAATGTAAGGTTTAAAATTTATTTGAGTCCTTATATAAAAAGCACTTAAAATTCTAGACAAAGAAATATATACATATCATTATTGTAAAATTTTTCAAAAGTATAATCTACTGAGCTTTGAAAACCTTATCAAATTTAAAAATGCTTGTCTGATCTGTAAGTCTAGATGGGTTGGGTCCATCTCCGCTTAATGATCACATCAAGTACAGATCCACCCTGTCATATCGAACCACTAGGGCCATAACCAGGGGTGATTGTGAGGGGCCTGCAAGGAAAACTGCCTTTAGTCAAAATGTCCTGTCCTACAAGGCCAGTATTCAGTGGAACAGCCTTCCTTATGTGTATATATACATATATGCAATAAAATATAAGACCAAATAAAAAAAACATATCAACATTTGGCCCCGGGTCTTGAGTTTGACGTGTGTGTATTTGTCACCTCGTATTTAGGTGTTTACTTCCTGAGTCTGAATTGGTTTCAGTTCTCCCTTTTTTCCACTTCTTATGCAAAACCACAGACTTTTAATCATTCAGAACTGTACTTTTTCTACTTTTATCATACATATAGAGAGATATTTTATTTTGATGTGTATAAGCCACATGTCATAATAAGCTCTTCATTTTCTGTTGTATTATTTTCCATTATCTTCCTATTCTTCTATAAGGGGTATTTTGGCCACACAAAGGCACTAATCCAGGTGGTCTTTCATTCCAATTTCCCAGTCTTGCTTGATTTCATTTTTGATCTTTGAAAGGGAAAAGGCATTACAGTAACTTTGAAAATGGATGACATTGCTTCACTTATCCACGGGATCAGGAAGTGTAGTTAAATATGTGTCTGCTTACACTGCATGTTTAACAATGCAATCGTTTACAAATGTTTTTTGCACAAGGCTTCTTATCTCATCCGTTCAAAGCTTAATATCACTCAGTTTTATTTTCCTTTACATCAGACTGTTGAGGTTTTTCCTAATGCATTGTTTCAAGTAGTCGACTCCATTACACATCCTGTTAGTGTGTTGATGTAGCATTTAAGTAAACTAATTACAGCAATGAATTGATTTTTAAGGCAAAGCTAAACTAATTTGCATCAGATATTTATCATCGTGACACATGAGGCCAGAGTTTAAGGTAGCGCTAAGGAGTTAATGTTTCAGTTTAGTGACCACCAGTCTTTCCTCTGTATAGACCTGGTGGTGAGCAGAAAACACACAATACGCAGCTCGTAGCCTTCTGTGAGGAGAGGTGTTACAGTACAGCACATGGAGCAGGTCTGCAGTATCTCACAGGCTTTTGCTGACTGCACCCTCAACACTGCAGCTCACAGTTTCTTCTTTTTCTCATCTCTACACCTGATGTAATGTTACAACAATGCAGCTAATCACCTCATACAGAGCCCGTAATAAGGGTTAATGCATTTTCCTTTTAAAATAATGTTAATAATGAATACATTTTGTGTGTTGTTTTTTTATCATATTGTACAGTACATTTGACAAGGGCATAAACGTTATGTGGAATAGAGTATGTGCACAGTGTCGGGGAATTTTTAGAGCTACTTCTTTAACTGTACAGTGTCCTTAACCTCAATTAGGGCCTGTCTGAGTTATGTTCACTTTGCTGAAACAATTCATTCTGGTCAGCTCCCTCCCTCTACGTCAAGCCCAACGCTGCACAGATAGCTCAAAGTCTCCAAGTCTGGACTCATGGCACTAATGGTAGAGTCTGTAGCAATGTGTAGACTATATATATATATATATATATATATATATATTACGAGGCTATACAGCTCTGGAAAAAATTAAGAGACCACTGCAATTTTTGCTAGCAATCAGCATCTTTACAAGTATGGAAGCCATTCCATTCCAATGTCTGTTGAATCCCAACACAGACACACCTCATTCTACTGAATGAGGTGCTGATTAGGTGATCACCTGAACCAAATCATATTTAATAAGGAAAAGTATAAAAAAAACACTTCTGTGATTATCACTATCACTATTCCAGAGCTGTATATAGTCTTTTTACTAGATGCATACCAGAGTGTTTATTTAATACTACACTGTGTTGACTGTTCCGTCTGTGGTATTTGATGGTAAATAAACTTCTCCTGCCTAAAACATCCAGAAACTCTCCAGCCTGTCTTTCTAGTGTGACTCCTCTCTGCCCCAAGGGCAGCTCAAATATTTCCCCAAAAACACACAGGTTACAAAAGTCACAGCATTTTTAACCACTCAGAGGTAAAAAGTTTTCGTCAGTCAAGATAAAAAAAACAAAACAAAACAAAAAACTTATCTAAAAGGGGCAAAAGCTGTCTGTACGTATAAACCTTAATTTATTGAAATGCTGTTATGATTTTTACATGAACACTTTTATACATTCAGGTGTTGCTTGTATTCTGTATTTTTGTGTATTTTCCCAGTTAACACCAGATACAGATAAATATCAGGAAAAGTGATTCCCGACCTTATGTGACTGTCCATAAACCACTGGTTTCTTTGGTTTTGAATCTATTTTGTGATTCTGCTTTTTGTACACAACTGTACACATCGTAAAGTGTTTTGAGATTGAGAGCATTTAACACCTGCTTTTGAGCTAGAGTGGTCGTCCTATAAACGGAAGGTTGGCGGTTCAATTCCCGCTCTCCCCACACTACCATTGTGTCTTTGGGCAAGACACTTAACCCACCTTACCTCCAGTGGTGTTCCAGCTGTAAGTCGCTTTGGAAGTGTCTGCCGACTGACTAAATGTTTTTTGTCTGCATCAAATCTCAGATGTCACACCTGACATTTGAAATCAGATTAAACAAGAAAGTCAGAAAATCAAGATGAGGTTAGGTATAAAAGTGCAATTAAATAGGCTGTACTGCATCTTTAAGTTTTTGTTTTATCATAAAAGAAGTGTTGATTATGTGTTAAAATGCAGTAAAATGTGTTTTTGGACACAAACCGATAGAGCCAAATGAAACACAGCATTCTCTTCTTCTCTCCCACTTTGCAGGCTTGGACAGTTTGTTGGAGGAACACAGTGAGATGAACAGGGAGGACTGAAAATGCCTTTTCATGCTGCTGCCATCTCTCTGCACCTGGTCAATTTGAATGAAAAATTACCTGGGCAGGAGCTAAGTACACTGGCAGGTCAGCACATCCCTGAGAAAATGGTGTTTATGCCCGTGCCAACTTCACTGTGAGTCCCGGGGATTAGTCATGCTCCTCTGCTTCTGCAACTCTGCCTACTCCCTTCTACAGGCGAAAACACACCTGCCTCCATCTGGCCGGTCCCCCGATAGCAGAGGTGTGAAAATCAGCAGAGTGAAGGAAGCACAGGGGCAGCTTCTCAGACATCGCCATTCCTAAAAATGTGTATATTTTTGTTGCTGCGCCTTCCTGGAATTAATGCTGCTGTGTCTTTTTAACTTTGTAAACGTACTGCAGAACAAAACTGTGTGGAGGAGAGCTGCTGCGTAACAGGGAAGTCTTACAAGTGCCATCCAAGTTGTGTTGCTTTTCCTTTTCCTTCTTGTTATCACTCATTCTCTATCCTCCAATTAGCAGACTGGATTGTTTTACTTCACCCTTAGAAAAGTGGACCACACTGATGGAACCAAAGTCCCAAGAGTAATTAAAGTAGTACAGTATGCCTTGTATCCTGTATGCTCTGTAGGGGACAACTCCAGTGGAAACCAGGCTTAAGTAAGTCACATCTCATGGCAGAGTGTAAAAAGCTAGAATTAATTCAAGAGCAGCAATCACTTTGCTTCGTCTCAGTGACTGAAGCAATGATTGAAACTGATGAGTTTGTTGGTATTAAGTGCTAGCTTTTATCAATGGAAATTCAATGTTAGTAGCAGCCAACAGGGGGTGCCCAGCATGTTTTAATGTTGGTGGTGGAAACTGGAGTAACTGGAAGAAACCCACCCAAGCACGCAGAGAACATGCAAATTCCACTCAGAAAGGCCCCGTTGAACTCTCTTTCTGCTGTGAGGCGACAGTGCTAACCACTGTGCTCAAAAACAACATATGTGTTGTGTTGCATGACAAAAAAGGGAGAAAATATGTGGACTGGACCTATGGGGTTGTCTGGAAGGAGCATAACTTGAAATCTCAACCAACAACTGACTGTTAGAGTAGTGCTAATGACTTGCATTGATGAGCACGAGTTCACTTCAGGTCACAGAAGGCCTGTGTATTTGTTACTGTGCTACTTTCCACAGAAAATCAACCGCGGTCATGAATCATCTGCTTTTCTAATAGATGCATAGTGGTGTTTTAAAATGATTACACTCTAGACACTGGCTGTTGTATAAATGAACGGCCTGAGTCAAAGAGAACTGTTGCTGGAAATGGGACCAAGAAACTAAAGGAAGTGGGAAGAAAGGAGGGTTATTAAAGCGGGACGTAGAGGAGGATAAATGGACAGGAGTTTAGTGGGAGACTGATATTAAACACAGGGGAGCTAACAGAGCACATTCAGCTGCCCACTCTTTCTTTTCCCCCTCTTTCATTCCCCCTTTACCCCCTTGTTCAGCTCCTCATATCCCACCTCCTACTCCCCTAATTACCTCCAAATCCTCTTACCTTCATCTTCCTCCTCTCTGCATCCTCTTCCTCTGCCAAAAATCAGGTTGACCTTAATGAACAGATGAGGAGAGGAGGGGTAGCGCACGCATCCAGGGAGTCCATCCAAACGCTGTGTCAGCGCTTTCTCAGCGTTTGTTTACTCCAGACTCCCCCATAAAGTGAAGTTATCAGTGTGTTTTTTTTTAACACATCTGTGGCATAACTGTTGGATGATGAGTATTTGAGATGAAATTCACAGAAGAAGTGGGAGGGGAGTCTCATAATATTTGTGGAATACTGTCTTTTCTGTTGACAGCGTGTGGTTACATGGATGGGTGGAGAAGAAACGCTGCAAAGATTAGGAGAAATACTACTAAACAGTAACTGAATATGTCCAAGTGCTCATGTATATATTGTATTTCCTATCAGCAGAAACTATTAGCAAAGTACATCTGTTCACAAAAAGATGAAGGCAGAATTGTTAAGCTATAGTGAGATGGAAAGTGACAGATTATTGACAAGCGCCTCATTAAACCCAGCTTCAAAAAACTGCACTGCACTCTTTAAACAAAAAAACATAGCTCATTATAAAAGTAAAAAAACACGTATAAACTCTAAGCTTTCCCTGACAATAAAAAGGGAGAAGAAATCTTTCAAAGAACACTGTACTTGTTAACCAGACGCTCAACTCTAGTACATGTACCATCTCATGAAAAAACATGTTGGCACATCTCCACAACTCAGCATTTACAGACAGAATCCTTTAGTTGGTGGAAATACTGAAAGGTTACAATGTTCCTTTAAGTTATTTGATTTTTTGAGAAAAGCCTTGTTTTAGAGACTCCAAGAAATGCAGCCAATTGTAACTTTGTCAAGATTTTATGGCTGCATTATAAAGACTATACAACATGCCCTCATTGTTGTTTATTCAATTTCTAGGCCACAATGTGGTGGAGGAATTTGTGTATGGGGTTCTATAAACAACAGTGGCCCTGAGATTTGGAGAAGACTGGGAATGGCCAAGAGTGTGTTGCAAAAGATGACCAACACCTGGAGGAGCAGTGGATTCAGAATTGTCAGAATTGCAGCACCATCGTCTTTCTTTCTAGTTGCAACTTATGCAAGCAAGTTGTGGGCAATGACAAAGGATGATGAAAAACATCTCAAAACTTTTGAAATGTGGTGCTACTGAAGAATCTTCAGAGTCTGTTGGACCTAAAGAACAGGTCCAACAGACCTGCAGGGCTAACAGCTGGGTTCTAAGCATGATTGGGAGCGGACTGGTTCTTTGGGCAAACAATGCAACAGGATGAAAAGAACCATCATCAAGGTGAACGGTAAACAAGGGCGTGGGTGACCTCCAACATCTTGGCTAAGGACATAAAAAGAGTGAACAGGACTGAACCTAACAGAAGCTGTCCGGAAAGCACAATGAGGTTTGGCAACAAGTTATGGAATCTACAGCATCGCTCAGCAACTATTGATAAAAGAAAACAAAGAAGGCCACTCTGTAAAAATAAACATCAGTAATACTGCTTAGTGGGCACCAATCATTTTCAACATGGTCAGCTATTGTTGGCAGCAAATTAAACATGAGTTCCCAGGCACAAAGGCCACGTAAGCATCATTAGTGGACCACAGGACAGTTTTGGTCAAAACAATTTCATTTCCACTTCATGGATAGTTCAATGTCATTTTGATTTAACAACAGTCACCAATTGCAGGATTAAAACTGTTGCAGAACCAGCAACAACCTTCACTTCACCAGCACTGTGCCTCAGTAGACAGGAAAACAGTGCAGCCATCTTTGTCAGTCTGTCATCTGCGTGACACGAGAGAAACAAAACCTTGTGATGGCTTTTTGTGTGGTAATTGGAACAATAGGGGATTGGTCTACAGTACTGCACCACTTCCACCTCCTAAATCTAGATTCCATTCAGTATGTGGTTCATTACAGTCACCATCCAAACAAAAGCAGGAAGTCAAAGCTGATCAAAGCAGAAGCACTAGATGCAAGTTGACAGTACACAATGTACGCCCAATATATATTTTTAACAGATTCTGGCATTTCCTCCTTTCATAGATATCAAAAAGGAGAAGAGGTGTGATTAAAAGTAGCAAACAATAAAACCTTCTATCAGGTTACACAAAATTACAATGAGTACAATTCCAAGGAACAATCAACCCTGATGTCTGTGTCATCAATAACTTGTTATTATTAACATATTATGGTAGGGAGACCATATTTTCAAACCTCAAATAAAAAAAAAAAAACGTTCATTTTACAACACTGTTGATCTTTTTCAATTGGCTAATATTGCCATCGCCATGGTAACTCTGCGATTGACATACAGACTGTCTACAGACAAATTAGTTGCAAGCACAGTGCTCTGCTTTGGGTTTATGATTGGATAGAAAATAGGGACATTTGGGACAGGGGGGCACAATTCGGGGGCACTCTCGGTAAAATCTGGTTTGGTCACCCTACGTTCAGGGGTCACATTCACTATCATGCTCAAAAACTGCAGCAAGTCAGCGCCATCAAGTGCCACAGTGACCGTGCTAAGAAATAAAGCTTCAGTATTCTCAGAGGGGTCCTACAGAAAACTAATTTATCTTTAGCAAACATTTTAATAAATGATATTTTGTTCCATGTTTTAATTCCTTTGTTCTTTTTAATAAGCATTTTCATGGTACCTGCACTTTCTCTAGTCTCTGTCACTTATTGTTCAGCAGACTGTGCTTATACAAACATCAACTCCTCCATTTTGAAGAGTTGTATCAAATTGAACCCATAGTATGAAAAAGGCATTGTGTGTGAAATGAGTTATTGATTTAGGAAGTTTGAATCTGTTTTGTTTGGGTTTCTATTTGTGCCCATAAATTAAGTTTTTGTATTAAAGTCATATTTGCTATTTTCATTCCGTGGCTCTCCCTTTGTGTGACCCCATCTTTAACAACTCAATAGTCTTTCTCCATATATCTATCTTTGCCATTTTTAAAACGTGCTACCTCTTCTCCTCTGAGTCATTGCAGAAAGTGTCTTGTTCCCTGTTTCATCTGTGCATGCTCCGTCCTGAGTCTGTCTGTAGAGTGACCTCGCCGAACGCCTGGCCACCGTGATAAGCTCCCACCTTCCTGCTGCCACCTTCCTGCTTCTCTCCATCTATCATTTCGCTGATTCTCCTAAAACTACAACACCTCCATCTCGTTCTCTTGTACCGTTAATTTTTCACTCTTTCTCTCTTTATAAACGGGGTTAACATTGAAAGGATGGCTGAGCAGAAATTCATCACTAGAAGAGCTGTTTGGTTTTGTTGTCTGTGTCAGAGGGATTTGTGCTGACTTGAGAGAGGCTAAAAGATTCATGACCCAACAACGCTTGTCAGGGCCACTCTCACAGTCGATTCAGCCGCCAGGTGAGTCGGCACATTTAGCTCAAGAGTGAAGACAGACGTCCAGACAGGTTTTAGGAAAAAAAATAAAAATAAATGGGGACAGATTGAAGAGGAGCTTTAGGTCTTTCACCCGTTTAACTCCGCGGGGATTTCAAGGCTGCAGTGACACATGATGAAATAAACACAGATGAGCAGGCACCAACATGACGCATCGCAGCAGAAAAAATGGACTCACCTTTAAAATCTTTTACAGTGCCTTTGACTGGACCCATTGAGGAAATCCCAAGTTAATTTCCCAGTGGAGGGATGCACATTTAGTGTCTGCTTAACTGAGCAGAGATGAGAAGATCAGGTGCCCTCAATCCATCAGGACAACTCAAATACCAAAACAAATGCTTATACTGTAGTCACACAGTATGTATCATGCTTTGGACTTATGTTTATTATATTTCTCCTGAAGGTATAATAAAGGACTAATTAGTCAGTTTCAAATTTAGATTATCATTTTGGTCGAAGCAGTTACAGAGTAGCAGCTCAAAGAAAAACTTACAATAAAGACACAAATATGTAGGATTTAGTTAGGTGACTGTCCCGCTGCATTGTATTAAACTTAGTCAAAAATCACTTTATTTACTCATAAAATTGACAGACTCTCCAGTAGACAGTGTCAGCACACACTAGCGGACGTTTAGGCAGATGGTTGTCTCTAAAAAGCAACACAAGCAGTTATGGTGGATTATACTGAAAGCCAATTAACATATTGCCAACCTATAAAACTATTACTGCACTGTTTGAGTCATGTGCCAAAAAAAAATAAAAACAACAAAAACAAATATCTTCTTTAGTGCATGTAGCAGGTAAATTTGTAATTGTGTCACTGTTTAGATTCAATTTACTTTCTTTTTAGTTTAGTCTATTTTGGTTGTTCAAAGAAAACAAAAGAAAATAAAAGTAAAAAAAACAACTAAATAAAGACAAGCTGATAACTCAATACAGATTTTACACAAGACCAAAAAGGTACAAGCTGAAGCTTCTGCTTATTGCACCTTACTTAAAAAATATTTACAGACACTGATAATGCAAAAAGAAAACAAGAAAGCAAAAATTCTTTCCCTCAGATTTATAGGAAAGAACACCAGGACCCAACCCATTCAAGCACGGGGAGAACATGCAAACTCCACAGTGAATGGCCCCGTTAGGAACCTAACTCTGGACCTTCTTACTGTGAGGCGACAGTGCTAACCACTGTGCCGCCAATATGTCACCTATGTCTTCTTTATATAGTGATGATAAGCTCCCTTCTACTAGTTGCACTTTGAAGGATTGATGCAACATGTGTGAATCTTGGCGTGGGACAAAAAACACACACATTGCCCTCATTGTTCATTCAAGCTGCTGGAGCAAAGTGTTATTTTATCTATGTACATTGAAATCCCTCTTTGTCTCTGCTCCTACAGAATCAATAGTCATTACGCTGCGAGTGAATTGATCTCTGAGGCGCTGTTTGCTGATTCTGGGGACTAGACTAACACCAGATGAGTCCGGGGGTCGCTGTGAAGAACAGGATGATGGTATCAGGTGAGCAACGAAAGGAGCGGAGGTCACACGTAATAGGACCTGCTTCCTCTCGGGACGCTGCAACAGTTTATTTGGTGAAACGGTGGTGTGCTGCTGAGGCTCGTGCGAAAGTGAGCGAATGAGAGGAGGTGTGAGTGAATATGTAGAAATGAGATCAAAGAAGTCCTCAGATGATAGTTTAAAATTATCACACTATCTGAGTAAAATGGAAAGTATAAACGGGAAGAACTGTGGGTTTTTTCTTTCTTAGTCTAAGTAAATAAATCATTAAACAACTTTTTACACAGCTTTTATGGTAATATGTTTGCCATCTGAGCTCATTTATTTTCTTTTGTATGAAAGGCTTGTATAACCCGAACCTTGAAAAGCATGAGTTAGACTATACAATGTTTTATAAGACAACCTGAAGATATTCATATGAGACGCAAAAGAAAGAAGAAAAGACTAACACAAACGTAATTCATCCCTGTAAGATGGAGTCATTAAGCTCATTTGTACTCAAAGGAAAGAATTTCTATTCCAGCAAAAACAACTATCTTTTGTTAGCATGAGCTATAACAACTAACTCATTGTTATTATTGTGTTTTTCATGCTCCAATGTGTCCACAGCACAATAGTCGGGTTAGGCGAAGCCATACATTTGGACACACATTTAGACTCACATTTTACGAGGAATATAATGTTACATTTGTAAAGGGTCTTGGTAAATTATATTTCTCTGTGGTTCACACAAGGAAAATCAAACTAGTGAGTTACTAATAGTCAATGGTTCTGGTCTGATGCAAGCCCTACTAATCATTAATGACATAAAATATCAATGAACAAAACAGTATATAATTGATATTGATTAAATTTTAACCCTGTTTTAGGATTTTTCAAGCTAGCACCAAATCATTTTCTAACCTGCTCATTAATAATGGTCCACTACAAATAACTACAAATGCAACAAGCTTTTTCACCACAAAAAAAAGCATTCATTCAAAACTATTGAATATTGAAAAGTGACGAGTGACACACTGCATCTGTGCTCTCTGGACCAGGCCACATCGAGAGTTTCTACTTTTACAACACTATAAACCCAAGCGTTTAAACGGCACAAGGGACTAAGCTTATACTTCATGCCAACTTTGAGGAGGATGAGATTGAAACAGGATTTCAAGTAATGTCACATCCAAACCAGTGACAGTGTAATCAAACATGGCCACGCACACGCTCAGACACACTTATTTATAGCCTAATCTGTGGTCATGGATATGAGCTTATGGCTTTGGATGACACACAATCCCTTTAGCACAAAGATAACTGCCACATGAGAAAACCTCGGACGGATAGTATTCGCAGCTTTCCTCTCAGAGACCATTTTACTGTTGGTGCAAAAAAGCCCCGTTTTTTGACAGATCTTATCACAGCCTCTTCCTGTCTCTGCATTGTTTCATGTTCTTTTATCCTCCCCTGTTTTTTATAGACTTAACATTGAAAACTTGGCCTTGAATCTGTCGTCACAGCAGTTCATTTCAGGACTCAAAACGCGCAGCCACTTTTTAATCAATGCTGGATAACTACCAGAGATTTATTATAACTAGATACTTGTTGTCACAGTTAAATCAATAGAAAATAATTAAGAAAAAACACTTTAACCATCTAATAACCACCATAAGAGCTCATAGACTTATTGTTGAG
This sequence comes from Perccottus glenii, assembly GCA_024416835.2. Classification (NCBI taxonomy): domain Eukaryota; kingdom Metazoa; phylum Chordata; class Actinopteri; order Gobiiformes; family Odontobutidae; genus Perccottus; species Perccottus glenii. The sequence goes on from CM044562.2 coordinate 10,092,064, forward strand.
GGAGAGTAGAAGTGGCACTTAAAAGTATGACATCTTTCTCTTACAGTGAATGAAGTATTACAACCTTTTGCTTGATCACCTGGTGCTGTGAATAATGTTAAGCTCTTAGCATTGACAGGTCTTATGTTGATGTCTCTCCTGATGGATGGATTTGAAGCAATTATTGCCTCCATGTTCCAACATGCCCCACCGTGGTCAGCCATTTGGGGTCTAATGAAGTGTGGACCTCATTTAGAAATGCACGAGAAGTCGATTTCATCAGTCTTCTTCATGCTGATGGTAAAAGAGTGATTTGTTCACAATATTTTAGGGTTATATTCATGCTAACTAAGCAGCACTGTCCTTTAAAAGTTGTTAAACCACTTAAAGCGTCTCTGAAAGTTTGGAAACTTGGGTCAGCAGTGAGCAAAACTGCCTAAACGTGCAAGTTTAGGCTGCAGGGTTCAATGATGTTATAGCAGCTGTTCTCTGGATGTGTCAAATCATGCACTTTGAAAACAGTGACCGCTTTTTGGTGCCTGGTAAAATATGGTATCCTTGACAACCAGTTATTTCTTTCCTTAGTATTAATGCTGCATTCATTTGGTTTTTAGAAAGTCTGAAAAGAACTTAAAATTTGTGAAAATGTACAGAATAACTGCTCAAACTGAAAGGAAAAAAAATCAGAAAGTTACGTTAAAAATTTGTGCTTGACTTTCTAAGTTGTTGTGATGCATATCAGAGGAACAAATTAGCTTACGTTTTAGTCATATTTGAATGTAATATTATCACACAGCCTTATAGATGAAAAGGCTTTAGTGTGGACACAGCTTAAGCCGAAAATAAGACATACTATAGAAATATAGAATGTAACTTTTACTCAACATTTCTTCACATTAAATCACCATGATATATTCTAAATTAATACAAAAAAATAAAAAGTGAATCAAGATGCTAAATATTGAAGGTAACCTGGTCAGCCAGACTCTTTCTCTTTACTTTAGCGACGTAAAGTGGCTCTTGAACCTCTCCCACATTGACTACAGCTTCAAGTTCAATACGGCCAACCAATCATAAATGTTTATTTAAAACGGGGCGGGCATTAAGCAGTGCTGTTTTTTTCTGATTGGTTGTATGTTTTTCAAATTTTATTGGTCCCTGTGAATGTTGGTACTGCCCTCTGAATTCTGATTGGTTGTATGTCTATTTGTTCCGCCTCCTGGAAGTCAAACTCAAACTGAGAGAGACTAATTATTTGTGTAATAGAGAAAAAACAATTAAGATTCAAGATTCAGATTCAAGATTCAAAGTGTTTATTGTCATGTGTACATGTGTCATGTGTAAGATGGCGGGCCAGGTTAGGTTGAAAGTCTATTTGATCCGCCGTTGGAAGGAAGGAAGTTGAATTCAAAAAGACTGAAAATAGAAAAAAAAAAATGAACCCTGTTGTACACCATTTGAAACATGTGTAACCCGAGAGGTCCACTTAGGCTGAATTAAAGTCCAAGGATTAGATTAGATTAGATTAGATTCAACTTTATTGTCATTACACAAGTACAGGTACAAGGCAACGAAATGCAGTTAGCATCTAACCAGAAGTGCAATAAGCAGTAAGTACAGAATATACAAGGTCTATAATATGTACAATAACTATACAGATAAGTATGGTAATATCAAGATAAGGATGATATGGGACCAGCATTTTGCACAATAAAGGGAGCATCCTCCTTCTATGTAATGGTATAAGCAGATTTACATCCTCATAACATAAGTAATACTCCACACGTCGACACACTTCTTCAATCTGACACTTGTATTAGAATGAATGAGAACGTCTCAACCAATCACTTTACAGCTTTATGGATCATCTGTCAGCTCAGCCATTAGACTGCCAACTTCTTGACATTTACCAACAAATTCATATTTCTCACGCACAGAAAAAAAAAAAAAAAGCACTCTCAGTCACTGCTGGTTTCATTGCTGTAGAAGTACTCTACAAACCCGACACACACTGCACGCTTGTTGACATTTGCCAGTGCTTCACATTTTTCTGCCAGGCATTTTCAAACGAAGGACATAAGATAGATCCCCGCGACTTAAGACAGATTGATTCGTTCACGCCATAAAACTCGTTTCACAGCAGCCAAAGAAGTGCCTCAATGCGGCGTGTGCACACACACATATCCAATTTAAGCGTAAAATTTACTCGCCGCCTCTTGTTAGTGTCCCCTCTAAGTGTTTGTGTGTAAATTAGATTATGTGGGGCTGATATAATGGGTGTAAGGCTGAGCGGGCCTGAACTACTCGCAGCGAGTTTGAAAGATTAACAAGACATCATGACTTAGTTGTGACACGTCATAAATTAGCCAGGGGAGATGAGGCATAAAGTTTAAATTGAACAGTAAAGCCGTCCGAAAATAGCAGCCTACACATGTTGTACTCAAAGCACACAAAAGAATTTAAACAAAAAGGTGTTAACACTGGGATCAGCAAGTAAACTTTATATTGCAATGCTTTACAATGCGCTATAGATAAATGTTCAACACCCAATTTACTGGAAACAAGAATAAAAATGTGGAACAATGAAAGCACAGTCAAATGCTGGATAGATGGTGGAAGGTATCCCATAATTTGGAAAAAAAGACAGATCCTCTCACATTTTGAAGCAGGTTTTTGGGACCATAAAATAACTCTGGGAGTGAGAGTACTAAAAAAACACCCATGAGTCAGAGAATAAGGGGTCAACAGGGCTGCAATGTACCGGGGGCTTGTATAAGTATAACTTTTATTTAACTTGAGAATTAGATTTCACTTTGCCTTTAGCTCTCTTGCCCCTTTTCCAAGTTCAAATTGAAGCACTTTCTAAAGACTTTTTAAGGTCCATTTATAGATTTTTTTCCATACCCTTGTACAGTATCCATGGAAAAACATAGATGGATATAGTCTACAATAATAAATGACAAGTCAATTCCTCGAAAAACTGCACCTTCAGTGATTAATGTGAACACTGCCTTTGCACCCCGTCTTTCTTCTGCCTGTAGCTTTACAGATTCAAAACAATTGCAAAGCTATAGGAATACCATTTTAAGTAAGTCTTTAATGATGGAGCCCCAGATTAAACAGCATGAGTTGGGAGGCAAAAAGGAGGGACCACCATTTTAACATGCTTTCAAACACTCACGATGCATTGTAGGTCTATTTATAATCCCAAAATGGAGTCTCAAAGTTATCCAACCTGGGAGTTTTCTTACAAAAGTTACACAACATGGCTATACCACAAACTTGGGTGACACTGCCAGAGCCTCATCCAACTTTAAAAAAAGAACATTTTCACCACTGTCACGCCGTCTGAGCAGCACATACAGTACATAAAGATATTGGAACACTTTTTAATTCCTCTGGTGTCCATGGAAACAGAGGTGAGGTCGGCAGAGGTTGGGGCCGGGGGGAGTCAGGACGGGCCAGAGGACGAGAGGTCACACAACAAAGCCACAGGGGCTCGGTCTCAGGAGAAGAGAAACATTCACCAAACGCACAACCCTGCAATAAGTATCAGGTATTAATCCAGCTGTAAGAACCGGCCTCGCTTTTAGCTAATGAGGCCCCTGGGTTATCTCCGATTCACTGTAATGATAGCTTCTTTACTGTGTTACAAGGTGAAAGCAATTTGACCCATTTTAAAGTTCACATTTACAAAATGACAGCATTTTATTTTACAAAGTGTATCCATTTGTATTTAGATATTGATGTGAAGACATTTGTGATTGGTTAAATGTCCTCTGCATTGTCATCTAAGGCCTTAGTTTCAATCGTGTTGTATGGTATGAAAGGATTTATGTGTCATTTTACTCTCGCAAATAGTTTTTTTATCCATCACTCATGAACATGTGCATTTGAATACATACATCTCATTTCCAGTGGTGACGTTCAAGGTAACAACGGTAAAGAAGCGATGAGAGTGTGTAAGGCCAAAGAGTCTGTATGCTCACATGTACTGTACAAGGTTGCAACGGTGCGTCCCATCAGCATGCAGGGACATGCTGCACGTGTGTTGCCTGTAAAACACTTTGGGACATGTTCTGTGATCCATGACAGAGTGAAGGCTGAGGAGTGGGGGCCAGCAAAAAGAGCTACAGACAAAAGGGGAGTTGATGTGAGCGTGACATTGTGTCCGCACAGGCAGGTCCAGCTTTATAAGGCTTTGTGATTGATGAAGCATCACAGTAAATTAAATGTAACACGCTCGAAGTGCTTTTGGTTTGTTGGTCTAGTCAGTAGCGGTGCCGCTTTTATGAAAAACAAAGAATGGATATTAAATGAATGAATCAACAACTCTCGTGTGAAAAGTGATGGGTTGATTGAATAGATGACGATACAGCTCAGATTTAGCCCTGCCACATAGAAAACTGACATGTACTGTATAGTTAAATTATTATTACCCTTGTTTAAGTTTACAATAAAATGCTGACCAATCTTAATATATCGTTAGGGGAAGCTTTAGTGCAAATCCTAATGATATGAAATTTATGAGCCATTACTAATTATGGTTAAAATGTTCTTCAAACTTGAAAGACTTCACTTTCATTAATGTTTAGTCAAGACTTCTCTACACAAAGCAAAGAATCTCCTTGTTGTGCCATTTGGTTTGCTTTTTGTCTAAATTAGTGACACACAAGGCATATTAATGTCATCAATTTCATTTAATCAGGGCATCACTTTAATACAAACTGTGATGATCCCCAAATGTCACTTTTCTCTGGGTAATTACCATTGATTTTCATGAATATTTGAAACATTACCAAGTAGCGTATTAATTAAAGCCTTGGCATTCTTCCAGGCTTCCAGACCTCAGAGACCGGGATCAAGTTAATCAATTAAAATCACACAAAAACATGAAGTTTATTTAGTTTAAACAAATGCCATATTCAAATCACAAAATTGTAACGCATGAATACTTTTGGTTGCAGTTTCAGAAGTGTTAGTGGAGGTGCTTGTGCTCTTGTTAGTGGAGGCTGTTGCTTCATGTTTGTGTGAGTGTCACCGGGGAAAAGTCACATCAGACAGACCCTGGAGCAGCTGTTGTCCCCAGTGCGCCCGATGTTTTAGACACATACACGCAGATTTTTATTCTGCTTGCACACACATCCAGGTTAATTCTTTGCTTTACCAAGCTCCACTCTGTTGCCATGTGTTTTTTAATTGCATGCTTAGAGCCATATCAAACAAGTTCAAGTTAATGGTGCATTGGCACATTTTCCTGCTTACTTTTGTCATACTTCATATTCCTTTCACTGTGCAAATAGACTTTGAACCCAGGCTTATTTTAAAGACCTATCGTGTAAATGTAGTATATAGTTACAGTATTTTATTCAAAATAATAGCAATACAATGTGACTAACCAGAATAATCCAGGTTTTTAGTATATTTTTATTGCTAAGTGGCCAACCAGGTACCAGTAGGTGCAGTAGATTCTCAGAAAACAAACAAGACCCAGCATTCATGATATGCACGCTCTTAAGGCTGTGCAATTGGGCAATTAGTTGAAAGGGGTGTGTTTAAAAAATAGCAGTGTGGCATTCAATCACTGAGGTCATCAATTTTGTGAAAAAAATAGGTGTGAATCAGGTGGCCCCTATTTAAGGATGAAGCCACCAGCACTTGTTGAACATGCATTTAAAAGCCTGAGGAAAATGGGTCGTTTAAGACATTGTTCAGAAGAACAGCGTACTTTGATTAAAAAGTTGATTGGAGAAGGGGAAAACCTATAAAGAGGTGCAAAAAATTATAGGCTGTAAAGCAATAAAAATATACTAAAAACCTGGATTATTCTTATATAGTCACATTGTACTGCTATTATTTTGAACAATACTGTATATGAATGTAACTATGCTATGTAGTGTTTTATCACATCATTTCAGCACCTTGTATTTGTCTATTTTTTGTTTTTGAGCACACATTCCTTCTTACAGGTTTAGGAATTAAATTTTGTTAAAACTCAAAGTGAATTGACTATTTGACATTTTTCTACTGGGTTTTGTTCATAGACATGCTCTAAAAAGGAGAAGTCAAGTCTCTTACAACATTTTTGAATCTAAAAATACAAATTGCTGAAGCTTTATTTTATGCATTTTGACATATTTGATTTATTTTCAAGCAGTTAGCTAAAATTTAAGCACTTCCATGGCAACAATAAAATTCACAGCAACAGACTTTACACCTTGAAAAAGTGACAGAAAAGTACCAGGGAAAAGATCTGGGGGAGGTGGTGGAGCTACATACAAAATGTACAAGATGCATGGCATATTAAACAACATGGCCCATCTTCTACTGGTGTAAACACAGCAACTGAAGATCCAGAGTTTAACTCCCGGCCCGGACGGGGCCTTTCTGTGTGGACTTTGCATGTTCCCCTATGCTCAGGTGGGTTTTCTCCGGGTACTCCAGTTTCCTCCACCAACATCAAAAACCACGCTATAGTCTCCGGGGGGACCTGGGCGCCCCTCGGTTGCAGCAGCCAACAATGAATTTCCCCACAGGGATGATAAAGAGTCTGATGTATGTCTGAGATCAATGCAGAGCCTGTATAACACCTCAAAGTGTGGCACATGATCAATTCAATAGTATTACAATTTCCCCTTTGAGAAAATAATGTTTTTTGAAAGTAACCACTGTTTAGAGACGAATGTTAAGAGTTTCACAAGCTTTCAATTTGCTCTGTGTTTTGACTGTATGCTTAAAGCCACACGTCACCAGTAAATGAATGAATACGCAATGAGCACATTGTTGCTTGGCTTATGCAACCATTACAAACCCCAGAATCAAAGGCTTCATTTACCAACACAAGATGACAAGTAGAAGTCTTATGTGTTTTAAGATCTTGGTCTTAAAATTAGGATTGTAACTCCACTAGACAGCTCCACGCATAAACCATCCCTGGCCACATCTGCTCTTGACTCGTACCCCCACTACAGCTCATTAGACTCTCATCAACTCTCCAGAGGCTGCCCTTAAATTCAACTTTAAGGACCTCTCCTACCACTCCGCTACCGTCCACCAGATGTCTTTTCCTGCAGTATAAATCTCCCTGCTCTTCAACTTCCAGGTCTTTAACCCTCGCCTTTCTGCTTCATCTCATGTATACGCTGCTGCCCTCGCCTCTACTCCTCTCCCTGGGGGTCAGACGGACAGATGCGCCGCATAAAAACACATTTCTGACCTCGTTCTTTCGGCAGAGACCTGTTTCACAGTGGCAGCTGAAAGATAACAGCTACAGTATTGTTCAAAATAATAGCAGTACAATGTGACTAACCAGAATAATCCAGGTTTTTAGTATATTTTTTATTGATAAATGGCAAACAAGTTACCAGTAGGTGCAGTAGATTCTCAAAAAAACAAACAAGACCCAGCATTCATGATATGCACGCTCTTAAGGCTGTGCAATTAGTTGAAAGGGGTGTGTTCAAAAAAATAGCAGTGTCTACCGTTGACTGTACAAACTCAAAACTATTTTGTACAGACGTTTTTGTTTCTTTACGTTTTTGTTTCGTTTGTATTTTGACAAATGCAAACTGATCCATGATCCCTGGTATGCAATAAATAGGCCCAACACCATAGTAGGAGAAACATGCCCATATCATGATGCCTGCTTCACTGTCTTCACTGTGTTCTGTGGTTTGAATTCAGAGTTTGGGGATCGTCTCACAAACTCTTCTGTAACCTCTTCTGCACATGCCTTTTTTTTTTTTTTTTTTTAACAGAGGGACTTTGCGCGGGATTCTTGAAAATAGATTAGCTTCATTCAGACGTCTTCTAACTGTCACAGTACTTAAAAGTAACTCCAGACTGTCTTTGATCATCCTGGAGCTGATCATTGGCTGTGCCTTTGCCATTCTGGTTATTCTTTGATTCATTTTGATGGTTGTCTTCCATTTTCTTCCACGTCTCTCTGGTTTTGCTCTCCATTTTAAAAGGCTTTGGATCATTTTAGCTAAACAACCTATAATTTTTGCACTTCTTTATAGGTTTTCCCCTTCTCCAATCAACTTTTTAACCAAAGTACGCTGTTCTTCTGAACAATGTCTTAAACGACTCATTTTCCTCAGGTTTTCAAAAGCATGTTCAACAAGTGCTGGTGGCTTCATCCTTAAATAGGGGCCACCTGATTCACACCTGTTTTTTTCACAAAATTGATGACCTCAGTGATTGAATGCCACACTGATATTTTTTTAACACACCCCTTTCAACTAATTGCCCAATTGCACAGCCTTAAGGCAAGGCAATTTTATTTATATAGCACAATTCATACACTGGGTAACTCAAAGTGCTTTACAGGAATAAAAGACAATTTACAAGATTTATATTAAGAAACATAAGAAAAAATTTAAAACATTTTAAAAAGAAGAGTGCAGATAAAAGAAAAAAAAACACTTTAGGTTGTAGTGTAGGAGCTAAAGAGGAAGGTTTTTAACCTCCCCTTGAACATTGTTAAAGTTGAGGCTTGATTTACTTTATCTGGGAGGCTGTTCCAGGTTTTTGCTGCATGAAACTTAAACGCTGATTCACCATGTTTAGTTCTAACTCTGGGCACGAGCAGAAGGCCTGTCCCAGATGTTCTCAGAGTCCGAGGAGGTTCATAAGCAACTAGCATGTCAGAAATATATTCTGGTGCTAAACCATTTAGAGACTTGTAAACCAGCAGTGCTGTTTTAAAGTCTATTCTCTGAGCAACAGGAAGCCAATGCAGAGATTTTAAAACTAGCGTAATGTGGTTGTACTTCCTGGTTTTGGTGAGAACCCGAGCAGCCGCGTTCTGAATAAGCTGCAGCTGTCTTAACCCTCGTTTTGAGAGACCAGTGAGCAGGCCATTACAGTAATCTAACCTGCTGGAGATAAAAGCATGGATAAATTTCTCTAAGTCTGGTTTAGACATTATCCCTTTGACTCTGCAAAATGTTTTTACGGTGATAATATGCAGATGATGTAATTGACTTAATGTGACTGTGGAAATTCAGGTCTGAGTCCATGATGACCCCTAGATTTCTAACCTGGTTTTTAGATTTTAGAGAAAAAGATGCGAGGTGACTGCTGACACTTTCTCTTTGTTTCTGTGGCCCAAAGATGATTAGTTCAGTCTTGTTTCTGTTCAGTTGGAGAAAATTATTTTGCATCCACGTGTCAATCTGTTCGATGCAGTGACACAGTGAATGGATTGGTCCATTCACTGTGTCACTGCATATTAGTGAGCGTGCATATCATGAATGCTGGGTCTTGTTTGTTTTTTTCCTACTGGTAACTTGTTTGTCACTTAGCAATAGAAAATATACTAAAAACCTGGATTATTCTGGTCACAATTGTACTGCTAATACTGTATATAATACAAACAAAGCATTAAAAGAAGAGATTTTGTTTCTTCAAGATAAAACAAATTTTATTTATTTATTTATTTTTCAACAAAATACCCACACTTTCATAAGGTGCATATACATGATATGTCTCAAAAACAAAATTTGTGCAAAACGTTCACCACTTTAAAACATGCATTAAATGCCCAGTACACACACGTAGCAACATTTATAAGCATTTGGTGAGATCAAGTCTTTGGGGAATTTGATTGAACCTGAGCGGACTGAGTTCTTCCTGAGAGCATCAAACTTGAGCCCAATGGGAGTTCGGTTTGAGGCAAATACATCACACAAGGGCAGAGTTGACATTTTGATTTGATTTACAGCAAAAAAGGTCCAAAATGTGTCATCTTTACAAGACAGTGGTCAAGTGAGTCGTCTATTTCCTTTTAGTTAATCTTAGTGCGATTTTATTTTGGCAAGTTAATATATTGGTTTGTAGGTGGTGTGTGAATAGCCTCCAGACTTAGCGGACATCCAAAGCATTAAAACTAATTGACAACAAACAAATTATTCAGCGAGTCTTTAAAGCTGTAACTGTTGTTTAAACTGCTATTTCTTTTTTCATATTGTACTTGCAAAATAAAATGGTAACTTACAAAAAACTGAGCCAACTATAAACAATTTTCCCATTATTTTCTTCTGTTTGTCTTGTGTCAGATTGAGAGGCGTGCATCAATCATTTTTCCTGTGAATGATTCCAGTACAGGTGCTGGTGTAGGCGTATGATTATGATTGAGAATATGAGTAAAAATGCACTAAGAAAACAGTCCTACATAAGCCAAGCGCCAGGGGCATGAATTAAAACCTCATTAAGACCTGGCAACACCAACACTCTCGGCCCTAATGTCATCTGTAACTAAGACTGCATGGCGCAAATACTACTTTTGAAGATCAGTGAACTGATATAGAGCTTTCCTCTGCATAAAAGACCACAACAACTACATCAATTCACCATTTTCTTGTCTAGTCTTGAAATGAGCTCACTGCCAAATGAGCTGTTTGTGGAGCAAGACAAGAATATGTGATTTGTTTTGACCAGGTATAAGAATTACAATGAATAAATAACAAGTTAGTGTGGTGTTTTTCAATAAATTATCTGCTTTTTGAGCTAATTATGAGACACGTTAAGCACCAAAACCAGGAATAAAAAACAATCAAATATAGCCAAAAGAACAGACTGTTACTGAAGCTATTACACAACACCTGTTTAGATTATTTTACAATTGTTGTATTAAGTGTCCAAATTGCTATAATGTTCTGTCTAATAATGTGAATAACAAGTGACTACAATGAATCTACCTCATGTGACAGATAACCCAAGGTACTCAGATTGTGCTGCCTTTAAGGGAAACATTAGCATAGTCCATGCGGATGTCAGAGGAAGTAGACTGAATACTATTGTAACGTCATAAATTTGTGTTAAAAGATGCAGCAGATGGAGTAAAAGCTGCTAAATATTTCAGACTTGGACAAACGGCTGTGTTTTTTTCCAAATGCATGTTTTTGTATTATTAATATCCCACAGGTTAGGAAACACTGATTACGCTGATGTGAAAACACTTTTGTGCAATAAAGCTTTCAGAGACAAAATGTGGTCAGTCACTATCACTAATAAAAACAATAAAAATCTATTTCTTTCTATCTCATATTAAAATATATTTTTTCTTACAAATATAGCCAATCCAAATTGAATTATTATCTATGGTAAAAGATACTGAAAGAGCCTAGTGTTGAATGTGTACTTGCACTCAGCTGATGGCTGTTTGGGGCTGATGTTGGCACAAACCTGCTGAATATTTAACAATATAAAAGTACTGGTGTCGTCCGTATTTATTCAGCAGGAGTGAGCCACAACTGCTAGAAAACTGCAACCAAAAATGTAAAAATAACGCATAAAAAAATAGTTCAATACTTCCTGCAATATGCATCTGCTAGGGTCCAGTTCTCGCATTAGTGCTGACATACAGAGCGCTAACACATGCTAACCGTTTACAATGTGCACTTTTAGCGGTTCCCTTAAAGCATTAAATTTTCACTGAAAATGCAACTCGCTGACACCTAAAGCAATTAATTCCCATAGCTTGCAGGCAAGGTCTCTCCCATTTCTTTAAGCTTTTCTTCACTCATAACTAGAAGCTTTCAGCAGAAAATGCTGCTCTTTAATAATTTGTATTCATGTGTCATCGTGCCGGCACTGTGGGCACTTTTGACTCTGGGATATGGTGCCTGATCCGACAAGAGTGCTTAGACACAAATGTAAATTTGAGCTATCAGCAAATATAAGCCACTAACAGGGAAACAATTGAGGAAAATAAAATGGCAAAAGCCTCAAAAATGTGAGGTGTGTTAGTGTCTTGCATCTGACACAACCGGAGACTGACTATATCCACAACAAGTAGCAACAACCTGGCAGTAAGACGTTCAACCACCTCCTCCAAAAGTTCAAAGTGTTCGCTTGTTGTAAATTCATCTGAGCATCTCTGTCGCAACGAGTCACGGTCTAAAGCCACGTCAGAACAGTTGTAGTAACACCTCGGGTCCCCAGTCCATCGCAGTTTGAGCCACCGCGAACACGGCTGCCCCGAGAGTTGCGGACAGTCCCCACACGGCCATCTTCACCATCCTGTTGCCCTTCCCCCACAGTCGACCCGAGTCCTGGGGCAGAACTGCTCCCAGATCCGAGTATTGAGAAGCTACAGGCACAAAACAAGGAGGAGGAGGAGGGGGTCAGGGTGCGAGGAGAGGACAAACGCAAAGGTCAAGACGATTCAAGGACTGAGGTGATAGAAGTGACACAATGGAGCAAATCATGATAAAACACAAGGAGTATAGAGAGAAAGCAGGTTGCGCAGACATTATAGCACTAAATATTGGACTTAGCAATACGACCACACAAAACAAATTGGTCATCCTCAATTAAATTCAAACCCCTCTTAATATAAAGAGTAGAAAAATGTGTGGTGACAATATGTTTGATTGTATCTTTAACATATATTCTTGTCTATGCTCCTGTCTATCAGTAGTTTCTTGAGACGTGAATGTAAAAACAGCTGCTTTGCAACATCTGGACTGAAATCTAATAAAAACAGAGAACAATTATAACAAGGTAGCATTAGGAGGAGAATTGCTGGATTCAGTTTTGAGCTTGATATAATGGACCTGGAATAAACATGTACTCTCAGTCCCATTGCCAGTTCGATTGGCACCATCAAAGCTATTTGGAAGGACCATTGTCTGCCACAATAAAGTCAGGAGGTACTTTTGTCAGTCTTCTGTCTGTCCATTACGCATTTCATTATGGATGCAGCTAATTAAATTCAGGGGAAACTGCACATCATTTTTAAAATTGCACTCTTTTGCCCGAGGGGAATGATTCAACAAATGTTTGATACATGACTGACTTTACCAAAACCTACAAGAATACAGCATCACATAATCATTGTTTTGTTGTATTTAAATGTGGACTTGATTGGTCGGAGGGGGTGCAGCAACATGTGTTTACTTTGCTATTGATTGGCCCAAAGGGGGGCAGAGATTGTGGGGAAAGATGAATTTTTTATGATCTTGTTTTGAAGTAAATCCACAATTTTCTGAAGCATAATATTCTGGAAATAGTCTCCAGTTGTTGTGGCTGCTGTATGTCATTTATGTCCTACAGTTCATTTACTTTACCTTCCTTAACTTTAACTTCCAAGAGAATTAAAATTTTCATAGTTTCTCTTCAGGTATATCCACACTAATTTGTTTTCAATGAAGGCCAATAGCTTTTTATGTGGCATCCGCATTAAAGTGTTAAAGGATTTCTGAGACTTTTAAAAACTGGGTTGTGCTATAGTGCAGATATAGTGCAGACATAAAATGAGTCTAAAAACAAAAAAATAAGGCTACTGTGTTTGTTGCAAAGGCTTTTCCTCTCTTAAGTTGTGAGGGAAAAATACATATATTCTTGATGGATTTATTGTAGGCAGTAGCTCAGTGGGTAGAGCGGTCGTCTTTCAACTGGAAGGTAGGCGGTTCGATTCCCACTCTCCCCACAGTTCATACTGTCGTTGTGTCCTTGGGCAAGACACTTAACCCACCTTGCCTCCAGTGACTGTAACACTGGTAATGTAATGTAAGTCGCTTTGGATAAAAGCGTCTGCTAAATGAATAAATGTAAATGAAAATGTAATTTTCTTATTAGATAATGAAACACATTAGACTGGACAAAACCGTGAGTTTATGTTTTCTTTTTACCATGTCTGTAGTAGTAGGACCCCTGGCTTTTGGTGAGGCGTTGAAGAACAGAGTCTGGCCTTTGGTGGAGAGTGGAGAGCTGGAACGCCTGGAAGGTGCTGATGGACAGACTGGAGAATGAAGAAGAATAAAAGTTTAGAAGAGACAAAAATCCAGGTTCAGGTTAAAAGTATAAAAAACTCAAGGTATAACAAGAAGTTTTTTTGAACAATATGTATTGATTTATTAATTAGAGGCAACATGTTTGTGATGCCACTATGAAACAATAAATAAATGAAATTATGTAGTAATGATATTTTAACAACTGAGAATAATATAGAAATACAGTCAGGTTTACTTTTATGCTTACAAATAGCCAACTGTGAGACAGTTTTGCTGTTTTTGCTGCTGCATAGAGTTTTAGAACATCATTTTCTATAACAATCCAGCATATTATACCTTTAAATAATTTCATCTATAATCCCAGCACACTGCAGAACTCTGAATTACACTTTACTGAAAGTTTAGATGCAAAACTTTACATTTCAAACTGGTAAAAGAGTCTCCTGTTGCATTTTTCTTGAACAGTTTTACATCAACCAGTGATTCTGATTTGCTTCACAGTCTTATTTAATGATATCATATGATACTGTTATCCCTCACCTCTTCCGAGACTGCAAAGCTGCTTTTTTGGCCAGTAAAGAGGGAGGGTATTGGTCAAACAGGTCCTGTGCCCGGGCAATAAGCAGCTCGTACGGGAGGTCCTGAGGGATGCGAGACAGGAGGTGGTGGACCATAGCCATGTCGCACTCAGTCTGCTTCACTTCTCTCTCTCTGTGCAAAACAATCTGTGCGAAAAAGATGAAAAGTGGAGAGCTGTAACCCTGGAGTTTCACAGATAAATTAGATTCCTGGATACAAGCGGGTTTCTGGGCTTCCACTGAGGCAGAATTAGGGCTTAGTGGTGAATTAGGCAGATGAAGAGTTAACCCCCCATGCTGTGCGCTGTACTCAGCCTGGGAGGAAACATGATCTACATTCTGCTTTGTTGTTTCACACACTTCAAACAGAAGTCTCCCTCTGCCCAGCCCCTACTCAAAGCCATACATGCAAATAGACACTAAAGAGCTGACATCCACAGCAGCAAAGATGTGCACAATCACACACTGTAAAGATCAGACAAACCCTTCAGAAAGAAAAACACTACAAAAAATTAAATCCTGAACATCCATACTCACAATAAATAATCCCATTCAAGAAACAAGTTGCAACAGGAAAATATGTGAAGCCAGCAGTTCCACCTTTAAGTGTCTCTATATATACTAATGCCTTTTTATCTCTTCTCCTTTCCTGCACCTCTCTTTCATTTTCTTCATCAGGACTGGCTAATTAACTGGTTCAGAGACTTCTAGGATGCTCAGCGTGAAGTGTCCTGGATTACTGACACAACAAGCTCCTTGACTCTCAGTGAGTCTTTTCCTGAGTCCTACCGTGGCAGCGAGGTAGATGGGCATCAGAGGATGTGAAGCCAGGAAGAAGTCGTAGAGTCTCAGGGTGTGTTTGAACTCCGACAGGACGTGGCCATACCATGTGATGAGCCATGACAGCGCAAAGATTGTGCCCACCTCGGCTCTATGGTAACAGGCAAGAGGAAATAACAAAAAAGCTTCAATAAACTACAGTGGACCAAGAGAAGGATACAAACATGTGTCCAATTTTCACTATTACAGTATTACATACAATTGATGGAAACTGTCAGACACAAACCAATTAAAATGCAGAGTTCTTCTGCTAATGGTTTGCTAAAGGTTTATTTTGCAACAGCAGTGAGACTAATCCCTGGAAATAGACAGTAGTAATTGTGAAGATTAAAATGTGTTGCACAGCAGCATAGTACATTAGAGTTGATAAAATACAGCTTTGAAACAGTGGGAAGCTCACAGTATGCTCTTCACTGACAATTTAAACATAAGTATAAGATAGAAGATTGAATGAATGAATGACCATAGTCACTCTTTTAAAATGTAATGCTTTTGGCTAATGTGCCCAATAACTGCAATAGAGCTGAAGTCAAAGCTATTTCCTTTTTTCTATCCCAACCAAACTCTTGTAAGATATCTGTCTGCATTGCGTGCTGCTGACATAAATAGTCTTTCTTGACAGAGTCTTGTTTAAACGGTAGACTCTGAGAGGATGTTGATATAAATATTGGATAAGAACATCGAGGCAGGAAGAGGGATAACTACAAGCAGAAGGGAGTGACAAGTGAAAAGTAGTCGAGTGATTCTTGTTTATCATGCTGTTTTTTCTGAGTGCAATTCATTTTTTGCTTTTTGTGCTTTTTGGATGGATGTGTATCAGAGTAGAGCGTAGATTGCAAATATAGAGCTTTTTCAAAAGAGCAGCAATTAAGAACAGGCATTGAGATGACAAGAGACACGGGGATGGGTGCATATAGGTGAACAATACTGTGATGTAAATAAATTCCAATTATTTAACAATATTTTTGTGTCAATATATAATCCCAACTGCTAACTGTACTCTTGAGCTTTCCTTATGATCCCAAATTCCCAATGAAAATCTGTCATCATCTGTCACCAAAAAGTAGCACTATATAGGCCACTATATATGTTAAATAGAGTCAGTTTAACAAGTGAAGACACAGCATTTCGTCCTTTCAGCCATCGCTTATACCTTTTACACTCTTACTCCCCCTAGTGGTTGTTAATCACACTCGCACGTCTGCAGCTAAACTTTGACCTAATGTGCATGTTACCTGAGCATGAAGTCATGCAGCTCTGTGTCCACTTGTTCCAAAATAGGCATTAAGTAGTTTAAAATATGTTTTGTACTGTCCATAGTCGGATCCATGAAGTCCCTTAATTAAAAGAAACCATATCTATAAATACATTAACATTGTAAAGTGTTATAACTACACAGTGGGATTTCCCTGAAAGGCTACCTCAGGTGATAATTTGAGAGTTTGTCCAGCAAAGCAAGGGCCATCCTCTCGCCGACAACCAGCAGCAGAGTGACAGCCACATCATGGTAACCTTGGTAATAGTGGAGTTGAGGATGGCGCTTTAAAACGTCCAGTATAATGTCAGTGAGCTGCTCTTGAAGTACTGCTCTCTCAGTCACTGGCATTCCTGAGATAGACACGAGAACAGTATTTTAATTACAACAAACCTGTTAGATCTGTGACTAACATTACAATTACTATCCTTTACATAAGCTATTGTATAGATATAAGATAGCAATCAATATAGTCACACATACCTTTGGGGAAGCGCTTCATAGATCTTTTGACATCAAGCAGTACTTGGTTGTAGTCTTTGTGGTTCTCTCTCACATCTTTCCCTTTCAAAGATTAGATGTTGTGGTACTATTATTTTCATTTATGTACTAACATGCACAAAGTAAGAATCTCGTTTTATAAATACTTACCGGGTTTATGAGGTAAATCAAACACATTGATGTTCAGTAGTTTGGGCCAGACTTTCCTCCTCAGTTCATCGGTGAGCAGCCCTCCTTTACTGGCAGCTGCCCTCCTCAGAGTCTCAATGTCCACCGGGTCACTGTGGATTGAAACATCAGTCTGGTGATTTTAAAAGTAAAAGAACCATCAAAGAAAAAACAAACTGAAAAAAAAGAGTTTATAGACAGACTTGAAATAAAAACAAAGTGTGAGGTTTTATTTTTCAATATCATAACTCCAACAACTAAAACAAAGACATCTGCATTGCATTTATGGAAAAATAAATAGTGGTCGACATGTTTGACTTAAGCTACTAAAGAAATAGTTCTGTGTTCAAGGATTCTTCTCCAGTTAACCTTTTTTTTTTCTCCTCATAAGCTTCCAGTTTCCTGACGCTCTGAATATTATTCCACTGGGCCCATGTGACTAATCTTCATGTGTGAAATTAGCTTAGCACAATGTGGCAAGGGCCTCTCTCTGTGGACGAACGCATAGCATCTATAACTGTGGAATGGCACATTAGATTAGCCAAGTGAGAGACAGCCCCATTTGGGAACAAAATACTCTTTAGCCCATTACGTCGGAGCTAATTGGAGCATTTTGACACTGGGAAATGTTAGCCACAACTGCGACTATGAATGTTGCTTGGACTTACTTTACAGACTATTGTTAATTTGTCCTTAGCTGGTTCTGTTTCTTTGGCATTGTTTGTATAAAAAGTGAATCATGAAATAAATACCAACCTGTTCAAAGCCTGATGAATTACAGCCAACTTGTGTTTTCTCCCACAGTCTGAATCTACAAAAAGACAAAATATAAAGGAGGGTGGGATGAGATTACAAAGTGAAGAAATCATTACAGAAAGAAATACATGCGTGGAAGTCCATGTATGTTATAATAAACATAACAGCTGATTGCCATCTGTACAACCTGCCACGCAAGAGGCAAGTAAGCTAGATAACGACTGCTAACATATACGCTGTGTAAATAAACTGACATAAGTAGCATAAGAATGAACTACTGAGTTGTGTCTTGTGCTTTGTATTAGTGTAATACAAAGCACTAAGATTAAGTTCACTGACATTCAGCCAAGCTCTCAAACAATGGTTTAGTCCACTCCACTACATATACAAATGCATATACATATAGATATGAGGTAGCTCTCTTTCAATTACATAATCAGGCAAAAAAATAAAAATAATAGAACAAGACGTTGTTGACGTATGTTTCTGATCTCTATAAAAGACAAACTCTGTAGCTTGACTTACCTCTTTTGAGAGACCCCTCAACTTCGTTTTGCTTATTCCTCTTGTGCCGTTTCATTACTTTAGGATTCTAAATACTCAATACCAACATATATACCCTACTTTGTCCTGGGCTGGTTAACAAATAAAAGAAACGCTCAATTATCAAAGAAAAGTACCAATATCTGTCTCGACGTTAACGTTTACCTTCACAGCTGTATCCGGCAAACTCAACCTATCATGAAATTAGCTTGGTGTGCTCCGATTGGCCAGTTATTGCACGTGATCTAATGTGCAGTCGCCATTGGTATCCGATTCTGCACCGCCACCTAGCTTGACTGTAGTTTATTTAATTGTAAGC
The DNA here is from genome assembly GCA_024416835.2 of Perccottus glenii. Taxonomy (NCBI): domain Eukaryota; kingdom Metazoa; phylum Chordata; class Actinopteri; order Gobiiformes; family Odontobutidae; genus Perccottus; species Perccottus glenii. The sequence goes on from CM044562.2 coordinate 10,110,745, forward strand.
GACAGTGTCATGTCAATGAAGAGAAGGAACGATTGACTGATCGTTCTATGTTGTTAATATTAACATAAATTAAACAGTAAATGTCATGATGAAGGATTACAAACATGTGTGGGCATTTTAATTACAGGGTAATAATTAAAAAGCACACCCAACATACAACTACGGACTAGCTGTTATTTTATTATTTAGAATACACAAAATGAAGGTCAAATTAATCTTAATAGACGAGAAACCTATCACGTTTTAATTGGATGGTAATTATAGGCGGAAAGGGCAAACCTGGCAACCCCACGACAGCACATTGAGCAGTGATAAAAACCATGGTTAAAAACGCCCACGTCTGTATCGCCACATTGACAGGGCATGTGACAGACTAACCCCGCAGCGCCAGAAACTCCGGCGTATCTTTTTATCTACTACGGAAAACAGTCGCGAGATAACCATCAGAGCTGCGATGTCAGGCAGGTAAAAAAAATACGAGACTGAAGCCGCCGAAATGAATGACACCGCCGAAATAACTGGGCCCATGACCCGCAAGAGAAGAACAACTATAGCGGCCAATGGGAAACAAGCAAACGGCAGCAAATGGCACGAATCTGGGGACAAACCTCCGCAGAATCCCGCTAAACGGAAGACGACGGAGGTGTCCAAGCCGGCAAGCAAGGGGACTAGCAATGGCAAACATGACAGAGATATGGAAATAAGAAGAGCGCAGCAGCAACAGCAGCAGCTCTCAAACAGCCCGAAGAAAGAGAAGAGTGTTGTAGACGATATCCATGAGACTCTCAGGTAAACGAAGTCACCTGCACGCCCACATTCAGTTTTCATGGACAGCGTTGATTATGTTCAGTATGTAAACGGTTATACCAAGCTTGTATCTAAATATGACCATTAGATGCGCCAAATTGCATGCTTTTTGTGTTTCACAAAAATAATTACTTTGTCCAACTTTTGAAGGCTACATTTCTTTTCATTAATAATAGGCTTCTCCATAACAGAATACAAAATCTCAGACCTCATTAGCCTATAGAAAGTACATTTTATATGAACACACAAAAATAAATAGTCCATCCGTAAGTAGTAAAACAACTAAGTTTATCACAAAAGAGTCAGTAAATGATATACAAAGTGTAAGATAAACCCAATATCTTGTGAGCCTCCCACTTTTAGGATTTCTTTTTTATAAGATTGAAGCCATATCATTACTATATTGTGATCATAGTAAATTGGCACCATTAATGGTGGCATCTCAGATTTTGTGGCTGACTGCAATCTGTCTCATGTTTCTTTTAACTTTACCTCCTGTCCCATTTCAAATTCCCTTTTCAGTCTTGAGTTCAGAACTGTGTTTGTACTTTTTTCTTGTACATATTGCGCTATCACCCTTTCACTCCTCACCTAGTTTTCCCCTAGTTTTGTAAGCCTGCGTAGGCTTGTCTTAGTTTTGACTATATTCACCATTATTTTGTCACTGGGTTCAGTACCTTTTACCCATTTTTTTTTTTCACAACATCTTGCCCTTGTCCTTTGTGGTTGGAGCAGGAGGTTCTCACTCCTGCTCCAGTTTATATGCTTGTCCACATAAAGAATGACTCAATGTCTTTAGCTGTATTTCCTATTCACCAGGCTCATCCAAACAAGACAAAGACATCACTTTGCTCTACATCTATGACTGACACGTCAGCTCATTACACGTCCATCCACAATCCTGGAGCTGAGAGGCAGGCATAATGTACACCTATTAAATACTTCATGTACTGTAAACATGCAAATCACCATGTACCATTGTTGCATGTTGTCTGGTTTGTTTCATTCTTGGAAGAATTAAACCGGTCTTCCGAACCTAATAATTATTTTAACAGACTCACTTCAGATTTAATTATGACACTGGTGTTCTCAAACCCAAACCGTTTGAGAGTCAATATTTTTCATGTAAATAAAAAACTGTATAGTATTGGTCATGTTTAATATCAGTGATCTACTTCAATGCTCTGTTTGTTTGTCAACTGAGTAAACCACTTTGCAGAAGCCTGAATTTTGAACTACAATGTGTGGCCTTGGGGCTTTCTGGAGTGGCATATACTACAAGTAGCTTAAAGAGCTAAAAGAATACCACAATGAAACAAAATAATGAAATTGCTTGTTTTGCAGTTGTCACACTCATCAGGAGTCTCTGCTGAGCTCAGCCAGTGGCTACAGTAACTACAGGGGAATCCTGAACTGGTGTGTTGTCATGTTGGTGAGTAACAGTGTGCAGTACAGCATTATGAAAATGGATAGTGTAAAGTAACACTTACTACATTTCTTCTCGTGCAATGAGTGAAACATTTTAAGTGAGTCACTTTACGGCTATTTTATTTCCGCTCCTCCTGTTTTATGTTTCATCATTTTGTAATTACTTGCAACTGTCTGTTCCATTACAACACAGTCTTTGAGTCTAAATTCAGGGGAAAGGGTGGATTATGTAATCACATCAGTCTAGTTCATTTAGATCACAACAGTAATAGTATTTCTATAGTTTTATAGGTAATGGCACTATCTGAATTGAAAACACTAGTATAAAATGAAAATCAAAACTAGGTCACTTTTGTTATGTTTGTTTTGCTTCAAGTTGCACTCAGTGACCTTTCGGTTTATGGCATTTTTCAATACTCTGGTAACCTGGGAGAAGTTCTCTCGCCTTTCTTTCAAAATATATTGTTTGCATAAATTGTTGGTGTCTGAAGTGGTTGTGTTCGTCCCAGATGTGTCACAGTTTGATGCCTGTGGCTGAGGTTGATTAAGGACAAGCACTGCTTTTCTTCAGAAAATGCTCTTTTTAGTCTTTAGCTAGGGACTGACCTCGGTGTAAATCTGCTTAACCAAAACACCAGACACACAAACAGCATTTTGGTCGGGATATTAGCACTAATCCTGTGAAATTGAAACTCGTGAGACATAAAAATGGAACCAATGGAGCATTACACACTGTACACTTTGAAAGTCAGTGTCTGGCCTAATATTAGTTACAGGATTGGTCTCACTCTTTAAAGTTTAAACTAGTGTAGCAACCTCTTCCTCAGCCTTGCCACAAGGGAAAGTAGAAGGTTCTTATTTCAGACTGCAAGAGGCACAGATTATCTCGTAAAACGATTAAGTAGAGTCATAAATGTTTGCATCTCTGTACAGCTGCCAGTTTTAGTTATTCGCTTATAGTTTAGCTAGCCTTCTCACTTCTTCATAATAAAAAAAAATGGCTGCTTACTTTTGGAAATGCCATAACTTATTTCTAGGGATAGTGTTTTAAAGGTGTAAGTAAAGTTGTGTCTGAAACATAGGATGTGGTTAAAAACACTTGATGGTTCAGCTGAATAGTATTTGTGGTGAGTTAATATCGGTTTGTGAGCTGTCAAACTTCCTCTTTGTCTGTCTCTAAACTCACCAGAGAGAATATGCACAATTTTTCCCACTCATTTGAGTCATTAATGATCCAACCCTATTCTCAAGCTTTTTATCAATTAAGTTTAAATTCAATGTTTAAACCAGCACATAGTGAAGTCTTGCCTGTTACCAGAGTAAAGGGGACAGTTCATTAATGGAAATATTAAGCTCAGCATTTGAAGTTTCTCCACAGAGACCTTTGTTCTATTTTCTGATATAATAGATAATCTGTGCTGAAGGTTAATGAAATGTTCATCAGAATAAATGCAGTTCAGTCGTCAATATTGTTTGGAGCATTTCCCCAATGTCCTACCCATTATTTGATTTAATTATAATCAGGTATTTGGTTGTGCAGTTGTCCAGTATGCTGAATTGCCACATTGTATGCACATATACTATTATTTAAAGTATTGTATAGAAAAAAATACTAGATAAGATTATATCCTCATCATTAACTTGACCTCAAAATGGCATGCTATAAACACTATCAAAACATGTGTTGTTCATGTGTTTCTGCTTCTTTACTGAGTTGCTGTCACATTTATCTCAGGATAAGGTTGTTCTCAGACTTTGAGCTTTACTACAATAAAACAATAAATACAGCAGTAAATTTTATAACTTTGTCAGCAAGTTATAATTTTTGATCCCTCAGGAATGCTGAGTGGATGAGATATCATATGCACTGTTTTGTGTTTTTGCCCAGTACAGTACAGTCTTTTTGTTTTACTAATAAAAAGACAGTTTTCTTTATTTCTGTCATGAAAATTTAAAACATTACTTATTATCTCATGTGGGTTGTTTTTTCTTCAGGTGCTGAGTAATGCACGGCTCTTTTTGGAAAACATCATCAAGTGAGTCATGCCTAACACGCACCACCCACAAACACAAAGCCACCTGCAGTTACACTTTTGAGATCGATTTTGGTATTTTTTTTTTTATCAATTAATGAAAGAGAGAGGGGAGCCTATAATGTCATGTTTAGTTTGTCCATTGTGGGCTGCTGTACAAACGAGCTACAACCACTGATTGATATCGCCATTGTAATACTGTCACTCTAGTTGCCTTGTGTATTAAGCCTTCTCCAGTGGCATATCTTCGCACCAGTGATGTACCTTATTGTCTCTATAGATATGGCATCTTGGTGGATCCCATTCAAGTGGTGTCTCTCTTCTTAAAAGACCCCTACAGTTGGCCGGCAGCATGTCTGATCATTGGTATGGAGACTTCCATCTTGACCTTATGAACATCAAATTGTAATATTTAGTCCTATTTTTTTTTTTTTTTTTTTTTTTACATGTTTACACAATGAATCACACAGAACTAAAGCAGGCTAAAGAAAAATCTTGTCGAGGGATATATTATTGCTTTGAAGTTAATGTTTAACCCTATCTTCCACAACACTCTTGTTAATCAGTGCAGTAATCTATCTGCATAATCAATTCAGTATTATGAAAAAAGAGGAATCTTTAGGCATTGTGTTGACTGAATGGATGCTATAATATTCTATAGTACAGTATTTGCTTTAGTATAACATAAAGATATACCACTACTTCTGATGGAAGACTGATGATTACTGTATTATTATTAAACCATTTACACAGCCACAAGTAGTGACAGGCCTTTAAGTTTTCTTACGCTGAAGAATGAGATGTAATCTAATCCATTTAGTCCATTTAATATTATAATTAAATCCAGACAATACAAACCTCATTAGCAACAGCTACCATACCTGGCGTAGCTCAACACTGAATGTGTAATGACATCATTTTATACGCCTCTATAGAGAGTGGACTAGATCAGAGCAATGCGTACAGATTTAATCCATTACATTTTAAATGTAGTTTTTAAAGGCATATTCAAAATGAGATACTTTTTTGTTTTAGTCAAATTATACCTAACATTTTTACTAGGATATTTCTGAACTTTAACTAATTTTTTTAATTATTATTTTATTTATTCATTTATTTATTTATATAGCGCTTTTCCACCTAGTAGGAACTCAAAGCGCTTTACCAGTGTTACAGCTGACCACTGGCTCTTACAATTATGTATGTAACGAATAATGAATAAAGTTGGCCTGTAGTTCATATTTTAAACCCAGTGTGTCCTAGTAATGTGTCTCTGAATTGCAGTGTCCAATGTGTTCATCCTGGCAGCCTTGTACATCGAGAGACGTCTGGCTGTGGTGAGTGTTGCTTCAATTGCACCGACCTCTCTGGCTTCCTCTCAAAATAGCTATTTATAAATTACGCCTAGCCTCGGTTGTAACAAGATATGAGAAGTTAGAAGGTAGTTTAATCAGTGTATGAGCTGGTCACAGATGTTTGCTTGACACAGTCTATCGCTGCAGCAATGCCTCATTACACTGATAAGGACAACTCTGTACTTAATATGATAACACTAAACAGATTGGTAACAGCATTTGACTTTGTCTTTTATCTTAGGGCACAATTTCCCAAACTACAGGACTGATTCTGCACATATTTAACCTGACAGCGCTGTTGGTTTTCCCCGCAACAACTGTCCTGATTGTGCCCTCCGTGACTCCAGGTACATAATTTTAGATTTTATGTGAGTTTGTTATTAATTCATGTAATTACTTGCACAAATTGGGCCGACTGAATAAAGAAATGATATGCTAATGTGTGTGTTTTAGTGGGTGGAGGGCTGTCCTTGGGAATTTACTGCGTGCTGTTCCTCAAGCTGTACTCCTACCAAGACACTAACAGGTGGTGCAGAGAAATGCGACTGGCCAAGGCCAAAAGACTCACTCGGTCTTATTCGTGTAAGTACATGCTCCAACCAGCAGCGGGTGCATGTGGATGTACATGTGGGCAATTGTAACAACCATCTAGGTAATTACTAGATGTGTATATTGAACCTTAAACTGCAATAAAATTATGACAGATCAATATTTTCCCCTTTCCCCCCCATTTTTTACATGAAAGGGTTCTTGTTTTACTTGTATCATGATTTAATTCATCACAATTAAAAATGAACCCTTTAAATGCCAAATGCCACTAACCACTTTAAAAAAACACACACACAGTTCAAAGTTCTCAAGACAAATTTGACTTTGATTATTGCCATTTATCATTATTATTGCAAGAAATGCAATTTTGAAAACTCGTAGAAAGCCATAAAACCAGTAAATAACTAAATAATAATTACAGTGTCTGTGATTTGATTACACACAGACACACTCCTGTAAAATATTTTTTCACTATAACCGTTCTGACTAAAAAGGTTCTTTCTAACCCCATCAAAACCATTTTATTTTATTATTGTTTATTTTTATGTATATTTTGGTGAACTGGTTTGCAGCCATGAATTACACAAGGATGCCTATTTAATGTAAAGTGTCACCATAGAGGTCAGTGGGGGAAGGCCTAAAATGGGGAAATTTTTTGATTTGACTTTTGATTTTGTGAAATTACAGGCAAAATATTTTTTGGGGTAAAAAAAAGAAAAAACACTTCCTTACCAATTTTCCTGGCTAGGGAACAGTCACAGCCACATTTCCCTTAAAAGGGCATAAGGGTTAAAGGTAATGGCTAAAAACTCTAAATATTGAACTCTTTCAGGTCCATCCATGGCCCAGTCTAATGGTTCAGCTGTCCACAGTAATGTCTCCTACCCCGGCAACCTAACGCATAGAGGTAAACAGGTCATAACGAGGCATATGAATATAATTGCATCAAACCCATATGTTATTACATTGGTGTTTTATTTCTTTTAGATATGTACTACTTTGTTTTCACTCCGACTCTTTGCTATCAGCTCAACTTCCCTCGATCGCCTCGAATACGGAAAAGATTCCTTATGAGAGACTTTTTGAAATGGTGAGGAGCAATATCTTGTTGCTGTGTACGAAGTGATTGTGGACGTTCACAACAGTGAGTGGCATGAATATAATGCAGATGATCTATTTGAATGGTTTGCAGCTTTTTCTCATGCAGCTTTTGGTGGGATTAATACAGCAGGTAAACATTCCCTCAAATTTTACACATTTGTCTGTCTGGATATATGCTTCTCTATATTTATTTAAATATACCCCTAAAACAATCATTTAATGTCTCATTCAGTGGATGGTTCCCACTGTGCAGAACTCAATGAAGCCATTCAAGGTGTGTATAAAAACTTGACATTTTAATTTGAAAGGATTTTTTTCAGATTAAAACAAGTTATGTAGTAGTAGCGGTTTGTCTGGTTTAGCTCAATCACAAAAAATGTAATATAGTTAAATTTGTGGTGTCATAGGAAATGGATTTTTCTCGAATGGTGGAGCGTTTGCTGAAGTTAGCTGTAAGTATCACAAATAAGCAACAAATTCTAAACTTTCTACCATTTACACGCTCTTCCTTAACATGTCCACTGACCCTCTCCTGTCGCAGGTTCCTAACCATTTGATATGGTTGATCTTCTTCTATTGGTTTTTCCACTCGACGCTGAATTTTCTGGCAGAGCTGCTGCAGTTTGGGGACAGGGAGTTCTACAGAGACTGGTGGTAAACAGATTTAATTACACACACACGCACACTAAATGTGCTCTGTTTAATCATTGCTCAAATTTAGAAGATTTTCCCACCAGCACAGCTTACTGGCAAACTGCTCTTACAGGGATTTGTCGACTAAATTTTTACCAGAGGTCCCCAGTGTGAATCAACACAAGTGCAGTGCATACATACTGCAGCAATATAGCAATCAATATATTGTGCATTAACCACCATTCAGACTTTAAAATTCATTGCTATTCATTTCAGGAACTCTGAGACAGTTACATATTTCTGGGCCAACTGGAACATCCCAGTCCACAAGTGGTGTTTGAGGTACCAACAATTGTGCTTTGTCTCATATGTTTTTTTTATTTATTTATATAAATAAATAACTGTATTAATGTATTTTACAGACACTTTTATAAGCCAATGTTGAGAAAAGGGGTCACCAAGTTTTGGGCTCAAATTGCAGTCTTCCTATTGTCTGCTTTCTTCCATGAGGTAAACCATTGCCTGTCTGTTTACAGTCTGCCCTATTCAGCATAACTTTTTTTTTTTTTACTACAGATGCTACTCACAAAACATGTTATGGTCTTAGAAATCGCTAAAGCGATCTGTATTTTTATTTTTTTTCACCCAGTACTTGGTGAGTATCCCACTGAAGATGTTCAGGCTCTGGGCCTTTATGGGAATGATGACTCAGGTAAGAGGCATTTATGTCTTGTACAATACCATATTTCTACAAGCATAAACCCAATTGTACTGATGTTTCCTGTCATCTGTACAGGTTCCTCTTGCTTGGTTTGTGGGTCGCTACCTAAATGGGATCTATGGCAACGCTGCTGTCTGGATATCACTCATCATTGGTCAGCCCGTGGCAGTGCTGATGTACGTCCATGACTACTATGTCATTCATTATGGAAGCACTACACAGTAATGGACATGCAGTCAACAATGCTCAATCACACAGGACCTGCCTGCTGGATATTTGAGTGTTTCAAATGAAAGTCTATAAACCTGCCAAACACTTTGGGGAGATGGGTGTTATTTGCACATGGACCACTAAGACAAGTGCTTGACAGAAAATGACTTGATTGTACAATGCCAGCTTTCAGTGGCTATTTTTTACCTCAGTATTATGAAAAAACTTATTAATGGCTTAAAATGAAATAATTTATTTAAATAATCTACTGTACTATAAATAAAATCACCTAAAAATACAAACACTTAGTTTCAAATAATTTAAAATACATCTTACAAATATGCACTGCCAAAGTGGGATAAGGACACTGCCTCTGAGAGGTCACGCATTACATGCATTCTATGTATGTCTTTTTTGAATTGTTTTGCTTTGGTATTAATTATCCAAATATAAATACTTAAAAACTACATTAAATGATTTTGTAAAGACCATGTATAGACTTGGAATACATAGGCAGCCTCTCTTTTCTATCAAATGCAACGTCAATGCAAGCTACACCAGTGTAGCACTCAGTGTCATATTTCTTTATGTGTACTGCTTTATTTTTTTAGTTGCCAAATATTCAAGCTTGACACGTATCATTTAAATGAAAATTAAATCATTGCTATTAAGCCATGTGCAAATTTATGTTATTCATTTTTGGCACTTAAAATGAATGTGCATGAACTTGACTTAAGCATTACATTCAATGAATGTATACTTTAAGGGATATAAACTGAAAAAAAATAGGTTCTTTAAATAATTTGTTTTTGACAGTGTTTAATTACTGAGTATTGTGTTTATTTCAATGTTAAACTGTTGCAATGAATTTCCCGATGATTCTTGATGAAATTCTGCCAAGCAATAAGAGTCTCATAGCTTTTTATATTACACACTAATTTCTCTGACTCTGTTGCTTGTTCCATTATGTGAAGTAATTTTTACAATACATTTAAATCTGTTTATCATTGCATTGAGATTTATACTGAAAAGTGCCTGCTGTAAAAACAATTTATACCTAAAAGATTGGACCAAATGTATAATATAATTAATCTACAACAAAGAAACAGGAACATAACTTGCAGAGCTTACATGGTTTAAATTTAAAGGTTTGATTAATTAAATATATATTTTTGTAAAGTTGTTTTTTAATAGTAAATTAAGAAAATGCACTGCTGTGGAATTGCCTTTGTAACACAAGACTACTTTAATTGTATTTTATTCTTGCCTGTTCTTGGGTAAAATCTGTGAAAAAAAGTTTTTTTGTAATGATGTCATGCAGTAAATACTGAAACTTAAGGCCTTTCACTAATCTTTTTTTGATAATTATAAAGTTGGCTTTTAAATTCTCGCATTTTCATTTGCCAAATACGCAAACAAGTCAAAGTTTGTCAGCAAAATACTTTATTGTCCAGAAAGCAACACAAGAGAGCACATCTTCACAGAGGGAAGTATACAGTTGAACATCATATCAGGTCAAGGAGGGAAGAGTCAGGTCTCGAAGCACTACTGCTGCAAAAACAAATATGGATACAATCAATATCCAACAATCATCATCAAACCTCAGACTATTTTGCAGAAAGTACCCTTACCTTGGCCTTCTGGTTCTGAACAGGCACGTAGAGTTTAAACTCTGCTGGGAGCTCATCCTCAGAGTACAGTCTGTCTGAGAAATATACTCTTCGTATACGACAGTTGGCATGGATCTGAGACAAAAAAATTGTAAAAAAAAAAAAAAATTCAGCTAATGTGTGAGACATAAATAAGTCTTCAATGTGCACTAACCTGTACACGCAGCGTCTCAATGTAATTAGTGCCATACGCTCTCCTGGTGAAGTCCGACAGGTTGAACTGAATCTGGTTCCAGCCGTCATCGAGCCGCATGGGCATAGTGCAGATGAACGGCTTGACCCGCGTCGTGCTCTGATAGTTACTTGCTCTGAACCTCCGCCGAACATTTTTGTCATCTAACACCTACAAATGATGATGTACACGGTAAACATATTTAAATCAGTAATGATTTATATGTCTAGTCTAAAAAGTAGCTGTGTGTTTGTAGAATCTCTTGGCTATACCTGGATTTCAAAGGTGAAATATTTCTTAAGGTTTTTGATGATCATGACCAGAAATGGAAGCTTGATGCCCAAGGTCTTCTTTGGGTCAGCAGGACATGTTATATAAGTGGTACTGTAAGAAAGTAAAATAAACTGTTAATTAAGTACTTAGACATTACTTAAATAAAATACTAAACATTAATACCTGACATTAGCCCCCTCCACCTCTAGTACCATGGAGTGGATATCATTATCTGTTACTCTCTTAATATGTCCATTTCGTACCTGTAGGTGTAAGAAATAGGCAAAGTTATGGTAGAATTTTTTTTACTGCTTTACCTTTCTACTACTAGTTTTCTTAACCATTTTCTGTAGCAACCTCAACGGCACTGGGAAAAGTTATTTGGTCTTGTTTTTGTTCCTTAGTAACAGGACCACCATGTCGCGTTTGGATGTGGGCCGATTAAAAGTAAAGAAAATTAAAAACAAGTGCCTGTCAAAGCCAAGAAAATAGCAGGTTATAATAGGCCAACTTTTGATTTACTTCCATTCAAGACAACATTTGTAATTGTTGGCTATTTACAACATAAACCTGAGCTGTGTTTGAAAATGTAAAAAAATTTTTGAGGAAATATTTTTGAACCAATATAAAGTATTCAGTTTGCAATTATTAATGAAAAAAGGTGCAAATTAACCGCCTACTTTTCACTATTTTCTGGTAAATACTTGCACTTCAAACCAATAAACCCGACTCATTCACCATCAGTACCTAAACAGTCTTTTTTAAAAACAACATCGAACAATTTAATTGTACCATGCTTATGCGGCTATAAAAATTAAAAAAGAGGATTGCATGGTATTAGCTTTAGCACTATCGAGGTTAATAGCTTAAGATGCTAGTTTCCATTCAAGGCGCTGCTTACCTTCTTATCCCATATTTGAAGAGGCTTGCTGCCAATGCTGTATAAAATAGACAAGAATCCGCTTTGGAATGTGTTTTTAAACATTTTTTGCGGTATTAAACCCGCTGTGTTTTATTTCATGTGTTGGGATGTTTCAATTTGACACAGGCGTTTGTTTACAGATTTTGTTTCCGTCCCCAACGCAACCGCTTCCGCAAGACACTAAACACTCGTTCCGCTTTACTTTATCCGAAAGACCCAACTACATAGAATTAAAGGGCCGATTTGTAGCTGTTGCGGGTGAATATATTCTCGTATTTACACATGTCTGCTGTCGGTGAGCATAAAATAAAACTATAACAAAAGGTCGCCTCTTCAATATTTTGGTGTTGCTAAGGAACGGAAACCCTTGGCGCGATTCACTCCGGATCTTAAAAGGCAGGACATCTCGGTCGCCCTGGTAACCGAATGCATGTAGAATACTGCAAAAAAGTAGACGACAAAATAGGGCCACAGCGTAAATTATTAAGTGGAAAACAACAATATATATAGTACAGAAATTTTAATTGTTATATTATCTCTATTTCATTCAAGAGTTTTTAGTATAATTTGACGAGGCCTATATAATCTGACCCTAATGTGTGTCTAAAGCCTCCATACATAGGAGACATTATGATACAAGGCAGCCAGTAAATAAGTATCATGATTAGGCCGAAGTGTTAGTGTGAAAGGTAGTATGGGTGCCAAATCACATCAATCCTAAATGGCACTGTATTTGCTAGATCTACCTCAAGTAGAGGAGTTCAAGTATCTTAGGGTCTTGTTCACGAGTGAGGGAAGGAGGGAGCGTGAGGTATACAGGCGGATTGGTGCTGCTTTTGCAAAGATGCGGTCGTTCTCCGTTCCTACTCTCACCTATGGTCATGACCGAAAGAACAAGATCCCGGATACAGGCGGCTGAAATGAGCATTCTCCGCAGGGTGATAGGGTGAGTCATTCGGGAGGAGCTCAAAGTAGAGCCACTGCTCCTCCACATCGAGAGGAGCCAGCTGAGGTGGCTCAGGCATCTGTTTCGGATGCCTCCTGGACGCCTCCCTAGGGAAGTTGAGTTGTTCACAGCCTATCACTTGTGGAGCACACTTAACAGATGGATGGAGGGCATGTCCCACCTGGAGGAGACTTCAGGGAGGACCTCTTGGCTGGCCCGGAAACACCTCGTTATCCCCTAGGCTACATAATAGCTGTAGTAACATAGGCTACTTTATATTATTAAAATTTAGTCTGTTTTTAGTGCTATATTGTCATCCTAATCAAAATCAAAACCTCAACTAATGCAAATTACCGAGCAAAAGTATTTCCCACATACTAACTAACAATATTAATACTAACAATCAATGTGTTTAAGATCTGTTTCAGTCACTTAACTCCAAAAAAGTGTCAAATAGGATTTATTACCAGCACTTAAAAGGATCCAGTCCACAACGTCCTCCCAAAAAAGACCTCTAACATTAACCAGGGATTTTGAATGGTGACATCATTCAAAAGCCAAGCTATAGTTAAAATGAAAATCTTTGTTTTATACTCTGCTTGTGTCTGCTCTGCTGAGTCTGGGCAGGTTGTTTGACACACACATGGACTCCAAAGCGCTCACTCTGAAGCGGGCTCTGTTTATGTCACAGTTCTTTATGAGGTGCTGTTTCACTGTAAATACTACATCTATTGTAATAAAATGTTACAGACTTCTGTATTTTTCTTGTTCCCATTAAGGTTTTTAATATAAAAGAGATGAGCCAAATACAAATACCCTTTATATGTGTATATATGTAATACCCTTGATCTTGAATAAATATTGTCTGATTGGTCCACACATGGTCAGCCTAGTAAGAGTAAAGTTTATATTGCTTTGTGGGTTTTACTGGTTTGTCCCTCTACTTTCCTCATGCGTCTTCGCTAATTGACTCAGATATTTACAGTCCATCAGCTCAGGACCACCCAGACACTGTTAAACAAACATTAATTTAAACCCTACTTGAAGGAAACAGCAAAGTATGAAGCCGACCAAATATCCAATCTTTTGATGATTATAAATTCAGCTCAATTTGAATGCAGTCAGATGATGTCAAGCTGTTGGTGCACACACTCCTGAGAATGTACCGCCCAGGAAAGCTTCACATCTTCTCTCCAGTCTCATCCAGTCTTGTCCTCTCAGCCAGAGCAAAAGACACACGGAGGACCAACCTAAAACCCTAAACTTCAGCAACAGCACTCACAACAACAATCCTAAGGTAAGCTTTAGTTATTTATTTGGATTTTTCTGTATCTTTCAGCCATTTTAGTTTTCAAATCCAGAATTAAATGATTATTAGCGTGACCATTTCTTTAACAATTCCCCAAAATTTGCAAAAATGTAATACATTTGTAATTGTCTTGCCATTTAGTTACTTTACATACACAATTTGGGAATATGCAACATTTTACGAGGAATTTAGTTTGAACTATATTTGATGGTAAAACAAGTCACTTTTTTATTTTGAATTCATCTCCCAAGCCTCTGGTCATGTTTTATCCAGCTGTCAGGGCTGTAATGATGGACAGTGGAAAGCTTGTCCGTGGCAGGATGTGATCGCGTATCGAGACTCATCTCCCATTTGTAAAAGAAAGACATTTAAGGGCGCCAAGCTAAGGATCTGTACATTCACATACCATGCAGCCAGGACAAATTCATGCCTGAGACTGGAGCACAGAGTTTCAGAGCCAAGACAAACAAAGAGAAAACCTTTGTATTTATGATTATACAGTATAAACTTTGCTGTTTTGTGCTGATGAGACTAATGTTTATGTTAGGAGTAAAACTAATGTGGATTAAATTATAAGAACTGCTAAAAGGATTTGCTGTGAACAGGTGTGTTGTCATGACAACAATTTGATGAAGCCCGTGCTACTTATTCATTTTAAGCACAGAAATCATAAACATATTTTGGTGAGATTTTCTTTATGCGCGGCACTTCGGGGCACTTTGTCTCTCCTCTTAACTTCTCTTGTTCCTCTTAACAGTTCAGGTCTATTTTCAGCTCAATCTAAAGACCCATTAAAGCTCCAAACAGCCTCTGCACTTGTAGTTTAAGCACCTCTCCTTTCACATTTTACAGGATGTGTCAAATACATCAAATTTATGACTGTGGCTGGGTTGAAGAGTGTTATTTAGTCAAACACAGTGACGCAGTTCATGGCTTCAGAATGAACTTGTGCTATTCACTTTTAGGTTACTTTTGTCCAACCAAAGCCCCACTAATTTAATTGTAACCTTCTGCTGCTTCACAGACGACACTTTCATTTAAAACCAATGGCGTACGTCGTCTTCAGAAATACCAGCTTTACTCTTGAACCATCGAACTGCACCATGTGGGATCAACGATGGGGAGGGCCCTATCTGCACAGGTTAGCCCACTTGGATTTGCAGCTGTACCAGGACTTCTATGCTCTCTGGGTGTCTCTCATGGTAAGAAATAGAAACAGTAACAATGGCTTTGACTCAGTTGGGAATCAAATAAAAGGCAGTGGCGTAACTGTTTAGTCTAAACTTCCATGTAGTGAAAAAATGTGAGAGTAAATGGTACAGTCAATGTACAAACCCAATTCCAAAATAGTTGGGACACTGTACAAATTATGAATAAAAACAGAATGCAATGATGTGGAAGTTTTAATTTGAATATTTTATTCAGAATACAACATAAATGATATATCAAATATTTAAACTGAGAAAATGTATCATTTTAAGGGAAAAAATAAGTTGAATTTAAATTTCATGCCATCAACACATCTCAAAAAAGTTGTGACATCATTGCATTCTGTTTTTATTCACAATTTGTACAGTGTCCCAGCTTTTAGGCTCATAGCTCTTTCCTTTGCTGCAGGTGTGTAACTGTCTGATGCTGGTGATCGGTGTAGTTCTCAACTCTCTGGCTCTGTACATCTTCTGTGGGACGTTTGCCCACTCATCTGCCTCAGTGATTTATACCATAAACCTGGCTATAGCTGACCTGTTGGTGGCGCTGTCCCTGCCCGCTCGTATTGCCTTGTACCACAGCGGAGGTAGTTGTGTGGCCTGCTCCTACATCCACACCTTTAGTTACTTTGTCAACATGTACTGTAGCATCCTGTTCCTGACCAGGTTAGTCAAGGCTCACTTTTACTTTTGTTACTTTATATGGTTTGACATTATGACTTTTATGTTTTAGTATCTGTGTAGATCGATACCTGGCTGTTGTCCACGTGTCCAGTTCCCTCCATCGATGGAGGACCCCCGGGGCAGCGAGGTGTGTCAGCTGCATCGTATGGCTCATTGCAATTGTAGTCACCTACTCTTTTCAGGTAACATCACAAAGTAATCTCTGTAACCACATCTCTGTAAATTCAAGTTGGGCTTCCAGGGAACAGTCCAAAAAAATTGGAGAACAGCCTTTAACTGTAGTTTGTGGTCATTGCTGTGAAGGATCCTGACCCGTTTGACTTCACAAAGTGACAGGGTTTGGCTGGCCAGGCTATATTTACTCCTTACTGGTTGCAAACACAGAATAATAATTAATAATGAATAATAATGTATTTTATTGCTAAGTAAAAACAAACATTTTGTGCAAGCACTAATTAGGCACTGCCTCTGTTTCTTCTGTGCAGACCACAGCTCTTGAGTCCAGCTCGTCCTGCGTCCTTCTCCCGGCCCTTTTCTACCTCACAATCCTAGAATTCCTGCTGCCTCTTCTGGCTGTGGTGGGCTTCACTCTGCGTGTGGCCTGTTTTCTCTCGTCCCACCATGGCCTTATGCCCCAGCAGAGCCAAGCCCGGAGGACCCGTGCCATCCGTCTGCTGGCTACTGTGCTGGTGGTCTTCACTGTCTGCTTCACGCCCTTCCACATCCGCCAAGTGTTGGTCTACTTCAGGGTCCAGGTCAGGGAGGAGATTTTAGGCCAGAGGGCGGGGCACGTGCTGGCCTATCACATCACAGTGACACTGAGCAGTCTGAACAGCTGCCTGGATCCTATTGTGTACTGCTTTGTGACGGACAGCTTTAAGAGGGTGTGGAGGGTGAGAAGAAGAGGGGGAGTGGCTAGGTTAGAGGCGGGACATACAAGCGGCGGTGAGTTGGACCGAAACTCCATAAACAAATATTCAGGTAGAGCACTGGCCATAGCTCAGAGCGTGGCCACACTCTCATTGACCGGTCACATGCCAGTAAACATGGACCACACTGTGTAGACAATGAACTATTACAACCATGGACTTTTTCCACACAAATAAACAAGGCTGCCACATCAGATTATGTTATTATCAAGAGGTAGAGTCCTCTGTCGCCTGGAATGGACATCAATGATGACACAACACTCAGATCTACATTTACAACCAACAATGTCAAGATGTTTTAACAAAGTCTGTGTCAATTATTAAAACATGCCGTATGATTCATTTTCCTTTGATATGATGTATGGCCATAAACAGCTGCTCTTCTGAAGCACTAGGAAGACTTTCATTTTGTCCACTAGAGGACACTGTGCCACCACTGCAGTATGTGACCATGATGCAGCATCATGCACAGAAATGTAAATGTTTTATTTTGGCAACCACATGTGCCACAAACAGAAAACTTTTTTTTGTGTAATTATGTACAACTAATGTAACATAATATAGCTCTTATTATCTATTAAAGAGCTATAGGATCTTTCACAGTTAAAATAAAGTCAAGGTATAATTTTATTTAAAATCTATGACAGCTGGGATTTTAGTTTTAAGCGTTTTGTTCCAACATTCTCACATTCATTTAGAAATGAGTGTGTAATAAATCTGCAAAGTTTGAACATATTCTGGTAAAGTGTCCGTGAGAGCAGAAGAGGATTTATATTGAGTGGTATTTTATTTCATCCCTCCAGAGGGGCGGGTTATTACAGGTCACTTCACATCACGTTCTCAGCCTGTAACTTTATCCTTTATCTCTGGAAAAGTACCTCCCAGACACATAACATCATCAGAGGCTGCTGCTGTCATATGATGAGTTAGACGCAGACGCACAGTTTTAAGTTCCCTCTTTGGTTTCTCTTTGCAGAAAGACCCACCGACAGGGGAGCAGGCGCTAGGGGAGTGTCAGTGCACGAGAGAAACCTGATTGTGTTGAAACACTTTTTCCTCTTTTCTCAGTGGTCTGACCCTGTGCTCATCATGAGGAAAACTTCAAACATGCTGATGAAGATGAAAAAAGCAGACCTGAAACTGCTCATGAGATAGATAAGAGTGTGTGGTCAGCAATCGGTCAGCAGTCAACACACAGTTTATGCTATAGACAACAAAACAAACAACAGCTAAACCTTAATACCTACTGGAGACAACTTGACCAGGAACACATGTATTCAGTAATACTCAAGCACAAATGGACAAAAAAAATAGCACAAGAAAAAAAATATAAACAGAGATGTAGCTGTATTGAGGAGATAAAAACTTAATGCAGAATAATTTTTGCATAATTAAGAATATTACATACAGTAAATTGTTGTTTTTGTCTGACGTTATCAAAAGTCACAAGTCGTTTGTTATATTCTGTTTTCTCAGCCATATGCTTACATTCTTTGCAGAAAGCAGAGGCTCTCCAAATATAGAGCTAAATGTATACAAGTTAAGATAATAACAATCGGTTTTCAAAAGAAACTCAAAGAGGAATAATGGCATGATATCCTGGGGAAGGCTGTGATGTTTGTACAAACCTGATTCCAAAAAAGTTGGGACACTGTACAAATTGTGAATAAAAAAGGAATGCAATCATTTACAAATCTCATAAACTTATATTTTATTCACAATAAAACATAGATAACGAATCAAACGTTGAAAGTGAGACATTTTGAAATGTAATGCCAGATACTGGCTCATTTTGGATTTCATGAGAGCTACACATTCCAAAAAAGTTGGGACGTAGCAATAAGAGGCCGGAAAAGTTAAATGTACATATAAGGAACAGCTGGAGGAACAATTTGTTATTAGGTCAATTAGCAACATGCTTGGTATAAAAAGAGCATCTCAGAGTGGCACTGTCTCTCAGAAGTCAAGATGGGCATTCCCCCAATGCTGCGGCAAAAAATAGTGGAGCAATATCAGAAAAGAGTTTTTCAGAGAAACATTGCAAAGAGTTTGAAGTTATCATCATCTACAGTTCATAATATCATCCAAAGATTCATAGAATCTGGAACAATCTCTGTGCGTAAGGGTCAAGGCCCGGAAAACCAGACTGGATGCCCGTGATCAAGCCCTTAGACGGCACTGCATCACAAACAGGAATGCTACAGTAATGGAAATCATAACATGGGCTCAGGAATACTTCCAGAAAACATTGTTGGTGAACACAATCCACCGGGCCAGTCGCCGTTGCCAACTAACCCTCTGTGGACGGAGTGGCTCAGTGGTAGAGCAGTCGTCCTATAACCAGAAGGTTGGTGGTTCAATTCCCGCTCTGCCCTGTTCATACTGTCGTTGTGTCCTTGGGCAAGACACTTAACCCACCTTGCCTCCAGTGTCTGTAGCTCTGGTGTATGAATGTGTGTGACTGTAGAGGTGTGTTTGGTGGTGGTCGGAGAAGGTTGAGCGCCGTGTGTATGGCAGCCCCCCTCTCTGTCTGCCCCAGGTGTGAATGTGTGTGAATGGGGTGAGTGGAAGCACAATGTAAAGCGCTTTGGGTGCCCAAGAAGGATGCAAAAAAGCGCTATATGAATGCATGCCATTTACCATTTAAATGGCATCCATTAATATAGTGAGGGGATGCCACACAGTGGTAAACATGCCTTGTCCCAACATTTTTGAGATGTGTTGATGCCATACAATTTTAAAACAACTTAAAACTAATACATTTTCTCAGTTTAAACATTGGATATGTTGTCTATGTTGTATTTTGAATAAAATATTGAAATTTGAAACTTCCACATTATTGCATTCTGTTTTTATTCACAATTTGTACAGTGCCACAAACATTTTAGGAATTGGGTTTGTATGATTTGTAAATGTGGTTCTATACATTTGGGCAAGACCAAAGACTAAAATATTCCCATAATATTGGACAAGAAAAATGCCACAAACATCCATAAAAGGATATTTTAATTATATATTTTCCTTAAAAACAGGTCTTTTGAGTCCGGTGACCGCATTAAAGCATATTTGTACATAAATTTTAAGTTCTGGGGTTGTATGACTGACAAACAGGATAAAAAGCACTTGTATGTTAAAAATGCAAGGACTTGCACTAATGGCAGTTTTTTAGTCTTAGACGCCTTGTTAGTTGATAAAGTGTTTTTACTTGCTCCATTTGAAGTCAAACATAAGACAAAGCCAATGTAATTACTCCTGTCTGCTTCTCCAAACTGCTGACTAACATTAAAGTAAAGAACAACCAGGAGTCGTAGTTGTTTTGTTGAACTGATTTTAAAGGTGCGTTCCATACAGTGTTCATCCAGAGTCCTACATATGAAGGCTCAAGCATATTTACATACATAGAGATATATACAGTCTTTATATAGAAAACAAAACTAACAAAATAATCATCTTTTTTATAGCAGCAAAAAAGAATAAACTAAAAGAGAAGTATGTATATTTACATCTTGTTTTTGTTTTTCCAAAATAACAAGGCATATATTATAGTACACTGTGCATACGTGCTTTTCTATTCTTTAAGTATTCTTCTTGATTCAACCTCAAGTTCAAAGAATATAGGCAACTTTCTTACTGAAGGCAGACACACAGAGCTAACGGGCTCCAACTGCAGGCTGACACCTACAGCTGCAGGAAATGTTAAAATGACATCGTCCCGTTGCCTTGGAGACAACTCAGACATTCAATTGAAGATGAGCTGGCACTGGGAGCACCTGTTCGGACGCTGGAGCCAACATGGCCGCCACAGAAAAGTGCAAACTTTTTGTGTGTGGCTCTGCCTTAAATTTAAACAAATATACAGAAAGACAGTTTCTAGGTGAGACCATAAAGACGTATACATATCTTCTGTATTGCAGCCGTCGTTTCCAGAGTTAAGTGTAAACCAGTTGATTTTTTTAAAGAACAAACACTGAGATGACATTGTTAAACACACTTGACACACACCATAGTAACAGCAAATAGAATAGCTTTCATTATTCGTTTGGAAACTATAAGTGAAAAGTGTCCTTTATCAACAAGAAAGCTAAAATAATAAAAATCCACAGTTCTTGCTTTTTCAAGACAATGCTATTGTGTTTTTTAATATGTGCAAGTTTTGTGCAATGTCTGACCCCTAACCCTCCTGGCTTTTATCAAACATAAACAGATTTCAACTGAAATCGCTTCACATTCATTGACTTTTAAACAAACAGGTGGAATCAAAAACTCAACTTCCCAGCAGGCCAAGCGAGTGACCTGCTGTCTGAACATTCCCGAGTCTACATTTTATTTATTTTTTACAAAAGGCTTGGGACGAGAAGACTGCATGGGAACACTTCAAGTGTATCAGGGCCCAGTTGTTTCTCGCCTCCATCTTGAGCGAGGAGTGTTAGAGTGGACACGCGGCCCGTCTTTTTAACAACTGAGTCTGAACTGTGCAAAACATTAGAAGAAGTCACGTGCAGTTTAAGAGCGTACTGAGGTCGGCACAGACACTGTGTACGTGTTTTCATACGCAAACATAAGACAGGAACATCCAGCCATGCATTTGTTAAAATGCACACATCCCTGACCAATCAGGACAAAGAAAGAGCTTGAGTGATTTGTACATACTTTGGTGTTACATACATGCATATTGCTGTTGTCGCATGCAAGCCTCCTGACCTCTATGTTTCTATTTTATTATATTAATCTGACCTTAAACTGAAACTGAGTCTGTTTTTAATGCAGGGATTGTGACTCTCTTGTGTTACAAATACAAAGCTCTTCATGTCATGGAAGCCAAAATCTGTCCGTGATCTGCTCTGAGATCAGCTGAATGTACCTAAAAAAAAAGGAATCTAACTTTTGAGAAATGCTCCGACAAATCAACCCAAGACAATAATTATCATTTAAAAACCACAAAATGTAAAATAAGCTTAGTTTTGACTAAATACACTCAAAACACAAATGTCTTTCATCACTTTTGTATGTTTAGTCGAGACAAAGACAACACTCAGCCTTTTACCAAAATGCTTTTCAAACCCTGCTCGACCCAAACATCTTTCTTATTCCTCGAACTATGTTAATAAAAAAAGCTGTTATTGCAATGACTGGTCTGATTTGTCAAAACACATACTACAACTAAATCTTTCACTATGACTTCTCAACTTCAGCAATGGAAAAATATAGAACATACTTGTAATCTGTCCAGTATAAATAAGTAATAATACATTGACCAGTAACTGTAGCTACTTGCTCAGTTTTTACTTTATCTTTTACTGTTGCCACCAAAAATCCACACACTCCTATTTAACAAAAGCCCCACTGAGAAATATCTAAGTGAATAAACGCATTAAACCAATCCAGTAAATCAAATTAAGCCATTTCAAATTATTCATCTCTGTTAAAACTCCCTCCAAATCAGCCAAATCAAACATTGTCTTCTGTCTCATCTGAGCTCTTCTATTTTGTAAACCTTCCTTGAGCGTCACACACACACACACACGTCCTAAAGAAATGACCTCTTTCCTGATTATATATTTGTCCCGTTACAGTGGAACCAATCACCTTCACACACTAAAAAGCGTCCATCTTAACCCTGTCGTACTTATAGGCTACATATTCCCAAAAATCGAGGCTTAGTTTACGTTACATGGGCACAACAAACGT
Organism: Perccottus glenii; assembly: GCA_024416835.2. Lineage (NCBI taxonomy): Eukaryota > Metazoa > Chordata > Actinopteri > Gobiiformes > Odontobutidae > Perccottus > Perccottus glenii. The sequence continues at coordinate 10,133,383 of CM044562.2, forward strand.
GAGGATAGAAGCTGAAGAACTCCAAAAACTTCTGAACAACACTTTTAAGCAATGGCTCAGCAGCTAGTTGTGCGAACAGCTTCTTTTAAAAGAAAATCAAAGCTAAAACACGAGGAGGAAGACTTCTTCTCCTCTGCTGTTTGGTTTTTACATGCAGCATGTAGGTTAGTCTGATTAAATAAACCTGTCTGGGTCCTCTCTCCAATATTGTGTTTTGAATTGTAATGCCCTGTATACTACACATATTGCATCTATGCTCTTTTGTCCTGGGATTGAACTCAATATACATCTTAATATAAGGAGATTAGACTGTGAATATACAGGCTACTTTATGCTCTTGCTTTAAACAATTGAGCAGAGTCAACTTGCCCTGAACGAAGACATGTAAAAGAGGGCAACATCAAAACATTACAGATCAGTAAACCATGATCCAGGGTTCAGGCTTTTAAGAAATGCCACTTCCGAATGTCTTAAAGCTACTGCTGTGGAGTGCTGTGAAAGTCCCACAAAGCAGTGTTGTATATATATTTTTTCAACAAAGTCACAAAAACACATCCAAAACAGCTGACATTCAATCATCTCCACAGCAAGGAAGTACAATTTTCAGCAGCTTCAGCGTTCATTATCATTATCAGTGTTTGTTACAGGTTTGATTGTGTCGATGTGTTTTTTTTAGCTGTGAATGAGTGAGTCCCCTGAAGGTTTCTGGTTGCAGGCTGCTGCTCAGTAGCACCTCCCCGAGGCCCTGAGAGACAAACATCCCCTCTTTATAATGAAGCATCACCAATAAATTACTTCAGTCAACTGTCTGTCAAAGGAGAAGTGGAAGGAATTTCAGTGATGGCTGACAGCAGTAGGGCAGCGGATGCTTTTTTTTTTCTCCAAATTGGTCTGGTGTGACAATGGTCCTGCTTCAGATTGAGCCGGTTCCTTTTGCAGAACCAGGACAGACATAAGAAAAATCTTCTGTCTGTTATGACGAGGTCGGAGGCACAGTCTGAGAGTTAATTAGCCAATCACAGGGCAGACTCATTCTCCATGTAACATGAAGAAGTTGTGGTGGTGGTGGTTTTCCCCTTTTTGTTGAGTTTCCAGAAGCTGTCTTTTTCTTTGACGACGGCAACAGCCACTGGATTATCATTGGGGGTTTCCAGCGCTGTCAAAGCTTTCTTCTCCGATGCTTTGGACGAATCCGTATCACTAAAAGGAAACAAAACTTATAAAAATGCTATTCTGACATTAACATTGTCAGTAGAAATGAAGTGAGGTTTCTCACCTGTTTGGAGCAGGGTAAATGACCAAGAACCAGGCAGTAAAGAATCCGAGCAGGGAGCCCCCAGAGGCCACCAGGGGAATGACGCGAACACTGCCAACCATTTCGACCATAGTGCCCAGAGCCGAGGCCGCCAAGATCTGACTAATGTACACCTGCAATGCAAAAATAAATTACAAATTACACTATTGCACTCACACAAGCATGGGCATTTACTGTGCAATTAATACAGGGAATATTAATTGCATAAGACACATACCTGACAGGATAAAATGGCACAATCAATTCCAAAGCCTCTCCTCGAGTTTCCAGGGCTGTGCTCGATGTACTGTAAGAAAGAATATTTCACAATGACATTTACAGGAGTCATATTGTTAAAAAGAATTGTGCAGAAAACCAAAATTCAACATATGTACCTCTTTTATTTCGTGATATTGTCCTAAAAGAGCATACGGACAGTAGGATATACTCATGGAAATGATGCCCATGGTGCTAATCATCACCATGGCAACATACACATTTGGAAATATAGCCATGACCGCAGTGCCTATGAATAAAAAACAGAAAATAATTTAAGAATTTAAAGTTTCAGTAAAAAAAAAAAAAAAAAAAAATAGGAAAAACACTGTTTTATCTACCTATTGCAAATCCAAGTGTCCCCAGGATATAGATGATCTTAATGCTCAAGTCAAAGTTGTCCAAGTATTTCTGAAGCAAAGCTGGATGAGGGAATAATAAAAACAAAAAGGCAAGTTAATAAGTTAATGAATTGAATATAAAGTTAATACAAATTTATATGAACCATTGACTGGCCTGATGTTGCTACCTGAACATGTAGCTGCAGTCATGGCATAAATAACCAGCCCCCAGCAGCCCATCTGAACGCCATTCTGGTAATTTACAAACTCAGTAGTGTTAGTTGGGGCCTGGAAGAAGGGGATACAACTGTTATTATCCAAAGTGATGGGAAACATGTTATTTTTTGCAAAAACAACATGGATTGCTGTGGTTTTTAGGTATTAAAAGGAAGTGCGTACAGTAGGATCTCCGTGGTAGATGACTTGTCCCATGAAGTCAGTGAAAAATACGGCTTCAGCAATAATGGAGAACCAGGTGAGGAGGTGACAGACACATAATCGAAGTAGTTCAGGAGGCATTTTTAACATGGAAAGCCACAAAAGACGCACAGTTGTCTCAACCTGATAAGACAAATTAAGAATTAGTGTAATTCTTAAAAGAGGATAAAACCCTTTTCTTTGAGTCCCCACCTCTCCCTCTTCGCTCTCTGTGTCGCCGATGGAAGAGTTGGTGTTTCCACTTTGATGTCTGTTCCTCTGTCTAGTTCTTCTTCTCTGTCGGGCCTCCACTTCGTACAAGTCGTTCATGCTGCGGGATGGCTTTATCAGAAAGGCAGCATTGGCCCTACGGTAGCGATAGCGGTGGCTTCCCACTCTGCCGTAGTAAGAAAAAGTGCAAGATGGCTGACGGTAGAAGGTGTGGTGGTGGCGTGAGTGTCCGATACTGGCAGCTAAAAAGTATGCATAAAAATTGTCAAATTTTGTAAAAGAAGTGTTTGTACCCAAATTAAATTTGATACAATGTAATGGAAAATACTGACCTTTCACCATCCCAGCACGGTGAGCTTCACCTTTGGAGCTAAGTTTGTTGTCATTGGAGCTCGACTTTTCACCGTGGACTACATATGCCAACAGTCGACCATTTAGTGTATGCTGCTCATTGAGCTGATTATTAAGCAAAGCCTCCTGGCCATCATCATTTTCAATTTCCTGCAAGAACGCAGACAGGCGGGATATTCTGGGCACGTGCGGATGGTGGCTGTGGTTTTGTGGGCGGAGCAGGTCCTGACTTCCTGTGCTGCTGCTGCGTCTGATGCCGCCGACATGTGGAAAAGGAGAGGAGAAGATGGAGGTGGTGCCAGGAGGCGAACCCTGGTACGGTGAGAGGCGGTCAGCAAAGATGGACGGCTCCAAGTGACACAGGAACAGTGCATCATAGTCCAGATGGTCGAGGGTGGCGTCTGCCATGGCCAGCACACTGTCACTTTTACCTGAGGAGAAATTATTAATTCAGAGAACATAGAGTGGCCTTGATGTCTTGACCTGGTGGTGTGTTCATAAACAACTTACTTCTCACAAGCTCCAACTCCAAGAAGGCCATGTCCATATCCCCGCGTTCTGATTGGTCATCTTCATATGGGTCATAGAGGTCATAGCTGTCCATAGTTTCAACTTCTCCAATCATTTCGAGCTTAGAGGCGAGGACTCCAGGCTTACTGTTAGAGGATGGCTGGGATTGGGCAGGATCCGGGCTTTCCTAAAATATGACAATGTTTTAATACGTGCTTTGTAATGTATGTCCATAAAAGGCATGTTGACGGTGTATAAACACACACCTGGTCAAGCCTGTCGTGTTGGGGCATGTACTGCTGCTCCTTGATGCTGAAGAGGTGCAACACGACGGACACAGTGAAGAGGATAGCTGCAAAGAAGAATAGGATCTGCTCTTGTGACTTAAAGATTGCTCCCAGAAACGTGTTTGTCCAGTTGAGACCTCCCAGAGCATATCCCATAGCACCACCAAGACCTAAAACACACACACAAGTTGTAATTAGGGCAGTGATTCTCAACTCGTCTCATCTCTGGACCAACATTTTTCCCTGACCTTTCAACTGTAACGCACTTTTTGAACAAAGCCGGTTAAACTACGTTCTGGGTAAGTAAATCCAAACTTATAATGATGATTTAAATTATTGATGACAATTAATTTAAAGTGAAAATGATGGACCAGAAGACTGTGGCATCCACTATACAGAGACTAGACTAAAATAATAACTGTGAAAAAATATAATCCTTACTGCTTCATGTGATTTCCTATCAGGTCACTTGGCCCACTAATTCCTAGTTTCCTAGACTATCCTTAGCCTGACATATAGTTAAGTACACTCTTACTGTCATAATACATTGTGCTTTATGTAGTCATACCGGCCGAGGCAGCATGGATGTTAAGTGCCATGTCTTGTTCTTCAGTGTCTGCCACGTCCAGCAGGTATGCTCTGATTGGTCCCTCTGTCGCGTCTGCACAGAAATCCAGCACAACCACTCCCAGCACGGTAAGGACTATACCTATTGGTTGTTTCCCTTGCTCATCACCTAACGACAAACCTGAAAGAGAGACCAGAACGCATTGTTTTAAGAACCCAGCGCTTACCCCAAATGAATGAGAAATGAACAAATGACTAGACAAATGAACTACAGGTGATTAGTCGGTTGCTATTGCACACTGCTTGCTACCCACACTGCTCTGCATTGACCTCATGTGTCTCATTACACCTCTGACCTTTTCAAAGCTGCTTACTGCAAAAGTATGAATGACCCACACATGACATGGGAACGCAGTGTGTGTGTGTGTGAAATCCATTAATGTTCGGAAATGTTCGTAGAAGGAACAACAGTGTGTGCATGAGTCAACGTTTGTGTGTATGTGTTGGACAATGGAGTGGCACTGCTTGGTAGCCGGGCAGGCAGACAGGAAGTGAAATGTGATTGGTAGAAAAGGGGAAGCAAACAGGAAGCAAATCCCTGTGAACTGCCTGCTCCTGGGTTCCCATGTCAACACACACACACACGTAGACACATGCCCTTAAGATTACTATAGGTTTTCCCATGACTTTTTACACTAAAAGTATAAATACATATAAACACAACTCTGCTTGAGCCCCCTTTCTTGCCTCTTTTTCCCATCCCCACAGGTAAGCTGCAGGCCACTAGTTTGTTTACAGGCTCCTACTCACACCTCTTTGCCCTAAACTGACCTTGGCACAGACCTTTGCAGAAGAATAGAAGTCAGTAGAACAAAATCTGCTGACAGAAAACAGTTCACACAGCCCTCGTTTTTGTTATTTATAACACCATTGAAAATTCACTTCACTTTGTTCTATTTTCAGGCATTTAAAGCCCCAGTGAATGAATGTTGTGCCACAGATGTAGTAACCAGTTGGACGGCACATGCAGTATATTGTATCTTTACTGTAATTAAACATCAAATGCAACCTCAAATAGCGTCTAGGAAATTATTTATCTTCACTGAAACCAATATAACCTCCAGAAGTTATATAAGTTTTCATCATCAGTGCATATTCATATATAGATTATTCAACAACTGGAAATGAGCAGCTATAGAAAGAAGATCGATATTTCTGTAGCATAGCCTACAGCTGATCAATAAATGTGATTGCATGCAAATGACCTTCGGGTGACATTGGGTGATGTAATGAGCTCTGACTGAACATCTGTCTCTGCACAAGGACAGGACAGATACACAGCAGGAGCAGCTTTTGGCAAGTGACGCTCCAGTTGCTGTAATTCAAAGTGTTACTGCAGTTATGGCCTGGGACAAGTGCACACTGGGTAAACTGTTTGGGTACAGGGATGACGCACCACTGGGGCTGTTTATGTTCAGATGGGGCAAACTGGATTTATGCGTGCAACTAAAAACTCATGTTATTGTCAGCTCATGAGGATTTAACTTTGAAAGAGAACTTTGTATGCCCCTTTATGTAAACTTTGTCAGGTTTTAGAGCATAAGTTACTGTTACTAAGATTAAACAGTACATAAAGTGTCTGTCCAATTACACTTGGACAGAAATTTATTGGACTGACAGTGCCAGCAGCTCTCTTAATAAGGTCTTATAATAAATTCCTTGATAAGACATCTGTTGGAGTTACAATAATATGTGTTTCTATTTACAATTATCAACCTTTCCAATGTGCGTAAGTGAAATCTAAACAGCGTCATTCACATTGGCAAATGATGCATGGTTGTCAGGGAGGCCACTTTTTAAACATATGTCCAAGAACATCTCCCGTAGCACCAGCAGATTGACTAATGTGGCTGATGTGGCTTTTGTTGAACATGATTTACCGATTAGTGATCCATTCAAAAAAGTGCCACTCCAAACAGAGTTCCTATACAGAGCGCCAGGATGAAGGGTCTCCTCCTGCCCCATCGCAGAGTGCAGCGGTCACTGGCCGAGCCGATCAGAGGGGTGAACATAAGGCCGAGAACTGGACTGAGGAGCCACGTCAGGCTGTAGTATTGCTCTGGAAGACCTGCACACAGAGATACAAGCACATTAGAGCAAGTAACATCTACCTCCTGCACAGTATCAGGAAACACAGAAGGTTGTTGAATATATTGGAGTAAGCAGTGTTTTCTGATGCCCGACCACTAGGGGGTGGATGTGACCTCCCCAACAAAAAAATCAACAGTTTCAATTAAATTATGAGTTTATCAGGTTTTACTGATGTATAACCTATTACCAAATTAAATTAATAAATTAAAATTTAATTAATTAATTTTTTTTTTTTTTTATGAGCGGTGTAATTGTGGCACAACTAATTTGTCCTAATACTTGAAATTAAATTAACATGAGCTGTTATAAAAGCACACCACAGCATTTTCAAAGTAACTATTCACATCTGCTTTATGGGAAACAAACCATTTATATGGTATTTTTGGATGTGAAGGCATTGTGTCGACTGTGGCTGCACCCTGACCTCTCTGAAGTTTGTCGTCGCCTCAGTTACCTGAGATGTGACCTGCGGCGGACTTTATTAACAGCTTCTGTCACATCCACTCAAAGTACATTAGAGAACCCCATAGTGACCAAAGCGAGGGGGGGGGGGGTATCTGAAGCACAAAAGACTGAAACATCTACGTACTTGTGTGTGTGTGTGTGTGTACTGGCAGAAAAACTAGAAATCTGAGGAGTCTGCGATTGGGTTTCAGGGCTTTTGTGATAAACAGACGATCCAACAGCACAAAAGACTTGCAGTCATTTGTGTCAAACACTTTTGACATGTCGACTGTATAAAGGCTGGAAGTGCAAATACTCAAAGCAATTAAACTAATGGTGGCTATTCAAGAAATAAAATGGACAACAAAATCCCACTGTATTAACAAATGCCCCTGAATTGGGAGTCAGTGGGAACAAAAGTGTGTTTAATTAAAGGAGTAAGTGGAAATAACATCAATCCAGTGACCTGTGTGGACACATTTCTGAGTTTATCTTATGCAGAAAGTAGTGCAGGAATGCAAGTGTAAGACTGAACCATAATAAGTTTTTGAGGGACGACACTCTAGTTTAGGCTCCACTGAGTGAGGTAGGTTTGAAAGACCCATTTTTAAAGCCACTGTTGTTCTAATTGTACAATGGTTGTCTACCTTTGATTGGGAAAAGAGTCATTGAATCAGCTTTTTTTGTCGTGTCTCACCAACAAAAAAGGTATTGCCCACCTATATAAATGACTTTAATTGTTTTATATTTATACATTGTAAAACTGTTTTCTTAAAGGTGCCCACTTCACACACTTCAAGCATACGTTTTCAAGCTTGGTATTACCATGGGTAAACCATGATTTTTTATGCCAAACATCTTCACTGTGAGCTAAATGTTACCTGACAGGGCTACTTCTTAATAGTTAAAATAATAAATATATTTAAAATAATAATATAGCTGTTATTCTGCCACTTTGCTGTTTTGTTATTGCACTGTTATGAGTCATACCTGATTAGCATTCAGCTCGGCATAAATCACATGAACACCGTGTTACATGTTCGACATGTACCAGGTCAGGCCTTTTCATGAAAATACCCCAACTGCGTTTTTCTTGCACGACGGCAGAACAAGTGTTTCAAGTTCAACTCTTAATAATGATTTAAAACGAGAAACATTTACTGAAATGCAGCAAACTTAAAGTGACCTACAGTATTTCTTCTAGGGGGCTTCTAGACATTTTGTGATACAACTTTCTTTACTTATAATTAACCACCTGAACAGTTGTTATCTGTTATAGCAAAGGTGACGTAAGGCAAACAACTAATAGAAATCATTGCCATGTTATCAAACTACAAGGTACTTAATGCACTGAACAGCATTTGGCAGCCACACTATCTGCCCGAGACAAAACAAAAACAGAGAATGACGCTATAAGTATTGATTTTAATGACTTTCAGAAGTTTTAAGATATGTCTGCCAAAATAAGGTCATAGACACTTAAGCACACCGACACGCTCTAAAAGGGGAAAAACATAACACTGTTTATGACTATGGGAGATAAATTATTAAGATAAAGTGCATGTTTGATCTTGTAGGATAATTTTATTGTAGAGGATATTAGGAATAAAACTTATACCACTTTGATATTTCCACAAACTCTTAGTGAGAGAAATGTCACCGTCTGTGTGGCTTCATGGCTGATATATAGAGTTATAACGTCTCGAATGTCTCGAGCTCCTGCACAGATCCGCTAACAGCTCCAAGCTCTCAGTTACTGAATGTGACCCAGTCTGGACAGTTCACCTGAGAATGGGGCACTGCACTCAATTTACAGACAGACGGAGAGGTCACTAGAGCTTTGTGGTTATATTTGCATGATTCAAAGTTTGAAATGAGAAGTTAAAGGATATACGTATGTTAATTGACTAATGTAATTTAGGTGAGTCACTCATTTATTAGTCTTGTTTTTTGGGTAGGACCAAACAGCAAAATATCTAATTGGCTGCACAGATGATGATGAAAGATGCCATTTGCTGTAAGAGCTAATGTTATCAATCACTTCTGTGGGAGGACGCTGGGCACTTATGTAATGAAGCAGCTAAATTAAAGTGCTACTGTACTACAATCTCAAAAAAAATATGACTAGAGAAAAGTTATATTTCCTTGCTGTATCAAACCTGGGGCTGACCAACATAAGCTCTATTTACACTAATGAAGTCCATGTTTAAAAATGATAAAATAAGCCTTACACTCGGATGTATACTGTATAAGCCAATTGTATTCTAAAACAGCATCTATTTAAGAAACGTGTTTATTATTCTTGGGTTATTTCAATTGTAAGATCACTGTTTTTCTTTACACCTGAATAAAAGCTGAGTCGCTAAAACTGCTGAGTAAATATCCCCATTAACAAATGCACAGCTAGGGCTTTGTTCCTAATGTCCTGTACAAATGTCAGCCTTTGTGTTTCCCATGCTATGGCCGTAAAGAGGGCTTGACCCCGTCGTTGCACTAGAAACAGGTCTTGGGAACCCCGTTACCACGGAGACTCCATCACCTTGTCTTTCCTGTCTCCTAATATGGCCGTCATTCACAAAGCTCTTCCTGTTGTGGGTTATGTTCTTACTAAAGATTTATTTGCTTTGTTCCTCACGGTCAGCTTGGATTTATTTTTTGACCAAGGCCATAAGTAAACATGGATATATGTATTTAGACATAGACGCGCCTGACGCATAGTTCTGCAAAACAGAGCGATAAAACGGGAGACAAAGACACTGATAGGAATCTGACTGTCTGTACGTTTGTCAACATCAAAACAGGAAAATAATTCCTCGTAAATAGTTCCCACACACATTAAACACAGAAAAACACCTAGTAAATAAAGCTCTGCCCCTGTTCCCACACAGCGTCACACCGACTCACCTACCAAATAAAAAAAAATTAAAACAAAAAACAGCAAGTTCCCACACTGTACTCGGAGCTAAAAACACACACGTAAGAACAATACTGAGAGAACCGGGAGACAGGAAGCATTTGAGAAAGAGAGAAAAAGAAATGGAGACAGAAGGGAGGAAACTGAGGGAAAGAGTGTGAGAACAGACTGATAAAAGAAATGAAGGAGGGACGGACGAGGAGAACGTGAAGAGGTGAACGGAGAGAGGGCTCAACAAACCAAAGTGGATGCTGGGAAAGAGAAATATGCCGGCTCTCATCAAACTGTGGACATGGCACGGTAGAAATAAAGCCATGTCAATGCTTTATTGTGACAGTCACAGTCAGAAACAATAAAAGCAATATTACATATACATATATAGCTTCAGTCATTTAGACAGATTTTTTTTTGAGACGTTTGTTTGTTTACATGAAACAGGTCCAAGAGCCCCCTCTCAGAGTCAATGCTCAGTCAGATGTAAGTTGACGGGAGCAACTCAGAGACATATAACAATACCTTTGTCTTTCTTCTCTTTATGTTAACAATATAGGATTGATTGTAACCTTACAAACTAGCAAGCGATCTGTTGGTAGGCCACACAGTGGAACACGGAGGTCAGCTCAGCAGCAGCTATTTTATTAAACATGGAATCATCCTGCTTCTTAAAGAAGGACCAGACCAACGTGTTAGTCTGTACAGTCGCGGTGTTGGTACAGTGCAACTGTACAGTCCTACAGTCTCACACGCACACAAACAGCACTGAAAATGGTGTGTGACTTCACATGCGTCTATTCAACACGTCTGGAACCCTTGCAAAACGACACCCTCAGAAGTCACATGACAGATTTGATGTTGAATTCTGAAGCACAAAACAACCTTTTGCTCCTGATGATAAAAGTATCTCATATACATGGACGGCCTGTTTAAATAAACCATGTCAGATGTTGTTTGCTTCAAAGAAACATTTAAGATCAGTTGATATGAGGCCAATGCGTTCTCCACAGCCTTCTTCTTGTTGAGGAACAAAGAACTAGTGTTTGTTGGCTTTTTTGCATTTTTGTATTTGTTTGGATTAGTAGTTTCCTGAAGTGACTTTAATCTAAGAAAATTAAGTGTGCCCTCTGTATTCTGACACTGTGAAAAGCATACTAAGAAAAAAGTTTAACTCTGGAGTGTCACTTATTGCAGCCAATTTAATCTCCATAAATGGTACCTCCAATATCATATTTCCAATGTTGCATGCATCTTTCTGGCAATTCATAAGCATAAATTATTAGTTTTATTAGCTGAATATAAGAATATGGAACTATCCTAATTTATAAATAAGTTATGGACAAACAATAAAAACATTTTGATTCATTAATCGGGACATTCTGAAAGCTTCGGGTAATCACAGCCCATTCCTGCCTTAGGGACACTCACGTTGGTCCGCACTGATGCCAAACAGGAAGTAATTCTTGTTTTTCCAGAGAAACGGTGTGAAAGTGAGAGTCGGTCAGAGGTCGTAAAGGGAGAGAAAGTGGATGGGAAGTGTTAATAAGGAAAGGACAGGAGGAAGCAGGTGTTTTCACATAAATAAAACAAGAACTGAGTCAGCATCGGTGACTGATAAGAGAAGAGTGAGGGAAAAATAAAATAAGAAACTGGTGACAGATGGAGTGTGGAGCAAATTTCAAATCTATATTTCATTATTGATAATAACCCTCTAACCTGACTCCGCCAGATAGAACAGCTCACAGAACAGTCTGTTTCACAGATCCATCTGGGAAGGCTCCCATTGTAAGCGTTCGCAAAAGGGAGGCACCTTTTGTCAAAAACTTGTTAGGTGATTGGATGGAGCACCGCCTACCACGAGATTTGTTTTAGCCAATCATAGCAACAATTCATATTGTAACCAGAGTGCGGCAGATATGAAGAAACAACAAACCGCTGTAACAGTAACAGTTTTTGCAAAGCAAATCTGCGAATAAAAAGAACATTAACAAACACTAAATTGGTAAATGAAACAAGGACTTCGTCCGATGTGTATGTATTTAGGATATGCCAAAGCCAGTAGGAATATTTTCCTTCCAGAAAATCCTTTAGTGCCACATTTTTTTAGCATTAGCATCAACGCTAACGTCTATCAGCCTGCCTCTTCATGTTCGTGCTGCCACATCATTGGTCACAAGAGGCCGGTAAGCCCATGGTTCAACTCAAACGGTTGGCTCGGCGCGATTCAAGATGGATTTACCCGAGTTTGGAAACACCCAAATCTCACAAGACTCTAGCTGCAGCGCAAGGTTAATAAGCCTCTGGCTCTTAGTTTAATGCCCCCTCAAGCAAAGGTCTTGCTGTTTCTTGTGCTTTCATTAAAAATGAAACCAACAGAATTGGTCTTTTGGATTAATGTTGTAAAGAAGAACAGGCCAAAATTTCTCAAGGTTGCTTTTACACAAAAACATAACATAAAGTTTGGAGTGCATGTATCATTTTATACATCCTAACCTGAATACCTGAAACCTGAATACAAAAGGTACAATCTACTTCTCAATCTGCTATGGTCCTTTTTGGATTTTGAAGCAGGAGTGACTCATTGTGCTTTCCAGCAGACATCAATCACACACCCAAGTGAATGCAGACGCAAGGTACCCAGCACACACCACCAAGGTCATCGTTTACAAAGTGTCTCTACTGCAGTAAAACGTCGAGACTGGCTACTTTGCTTACAGCTCTCAATGTGGAGGAAGAAAAAAAAACATTTAAATTGGATCAACACTATCATTATTACTCTCGGGTCGTTCATGATGATAAAACCTCCACCAGCAGTGCTTCCTACGTAAAAGGTGGCATTAAAATTGCATACAGTGCATCTGCCTGTTTGCGCACATGCACGCACGCACACACACACACACACACACACACACACACACACACACACACAGCTCCCAGTCAGCAGAGTTATGTAACACTGCAGTAAACTCCCCACCTCCTACTGTGCTACACCGGCACTCTGCAAGAGACGGATACTGAAAAGCTCAAAGTCTAAGTCAGAATAATGCAATGGATTTAGATGGATTATTTAGGTATTACACTCTTAATCACATACATGGCTCTTAAAATAAACAAATGCATTGGACTGGAGAAGCAAACCAATGCACAAAATGACAATCAAAGGAACAAAACATCCCTATAATGAAAGATTAAAATAACTAAATAGAATGACTTATACTATCACAATGTTGTAGGTGGTGTGTGGGAAATGTGGCCTATGTGATTGACTCTGACCTGTGACTCTCTGACAATAGAGCTCCCTCTGGCATCAAGTGACGCCTGGCAAAAACAGATCAATAAAACCAATCAGCTGTGAACTTAAAAAAACATGTGTACAGTAGATCAACAACAACTGGTTTTGATGTGTTGTGGTCTACTCTTGAGTTTTACTGCTACTAAATGGCTAAACTTAGGCAAGGCAAGGCAATTTTATTTATATAGAACAATTCATACACTGGGTAACTCAAAGTGCTTTACAGAAATGAAAGACAATTTACAAGATTTAGATTAATAAACATCAGAAAAATTAAAACATTTTAAAAGAAGAGTGCAGATAAAAAACCCTTTAAGTTGTAAGGTGGGCGGAGCTAAAGAGGAAGGTTTTTAACCTCCCCTTGAACATTGTTGAGGCTTGTTTTACTTCATCTGGGAGGCTGTTCCAGATTTCTGCTGCATGAAACTTAAACGCTGCTTCACCTTGTTTAGTTCTAAGCTCTGGGCAGGAGCAGAAGGCCTGTCCCAGATGTTCTCAGAGTCAAGGAGGTTCATAAGTAACTAGCATGTCAGAAATATATTCTGGTGCTAAACCATTAAGAGACTTGTAAACCAGCAGTGCTGTTTTAAAGTCTATTCTCTGAGCAACAGGAAGCCAGTGCAGAGATTTTAAAACTGGCGTAATGTGGTTGTACATCTTAGTTATAATTAGAACCCAAGCAGCAAGTTAGAACTTAAATACTTTTAGATATCTGCTTGGTAGTAAATTAAGTTAGAACCCCTTTTGGTCATAAATACAATTTACAAGAATTTCTGAGGTCACAAATAACTTCAGACCAGACCCTTGACTATTGGTCCATGTAACTTAACAAATAATCATCATCAATCATTTATTTATATAGCACGTTACAACAACCACAGATTGACCAAAATGTTGTATATTAAAAAATAATTATAATTACTAATAGGTTTAAGGTTTTTATTACCACAATAAAAACAGAGCAGTGTCACAGAACCACTAAGTGCCAAAAGCTATTCTGAATAAGTAAGTCTTAAGTTTGGCTTTAAACAGAGTCAGTGATGGAAAAATTAAATGGGCAGAAAATTTCAGAGTTTAGCACCGACCCCTGCAAAAGAACGATCACCCCACTGTTTGCACCAAATAAGTCAGAGCATCTGGCCTGGTTCTGTGGATTTAAAGACCGGCCCCACAGGCCATTTAGAGCAAAGCCAACTGAGCCGTTTCACTTTTTCTCAGAGACCAGTGAATATTAAAAAAAACCTGTTCCAATAGGTTATTGAAATACACATATAACATTGAGAGAACTTGTGTAGTACTCGCTACTTACTGTAATACTACACATTTCATTGCTACACTCCAAGACATGCAGTAATTACACCTACTTTTTGTCACCTAATGTGTATATATGACCAAACATTATTATCCATCTGATCTGTATCTCTTATATACTGTCTGAGGCACCACGCTTCAGTGACAGACAGCAGCTGTTTTTCTTTTTACACACATCATGTAACCCTGAGGCCAGCCATTTTGACGCTCTGCTGCCATTAGCAGAGCAGTGTGTATTGGGCTGTGGCTAATACACAGTGCAGTTTATAGATTTTCTCCTCAGTTTGACTGCAGAGCAACTCATTTTACTAATATAAACAAATGTCAAGTGGAAAATCACATGGGAATAATAAATGTGACCCTGATGTAATGATATATTGGAACTATTTCTTAACTGTTAATAGTTATTACATTATTTTATTTGACAGCTTGGTGATGATTTATTAAAGTGGGCATTATGTGGTGAATGATGACCTCAGATCAAGTGTCCAGGCTTTACTGGCCACCTGATAAACACATTTGATGACAAGAGTTTGATTCAGCAGGAGCCTGTATCCCACTAACCTTGTTTTGAGATCAGAGGTTACTCAATGGCATGTTGTGTACAAGACGTACATAGGTGAAGTGAAATGGCAGTGCAGTTGTAGTGTTTACATCTTAGTCTATCTTTCTTGGACCTTTTGGAGGCCATGGGAATCTTATGAAACCAAACATCTGGGATAATGCCAGAGACTGAGCTCCTCTGCAGGTGTATTTACAGACAAACAACACATGGTGACCTATCTGGACATTTGGTGGGAAAATGGATTATCAGTGGTCACTTTTGGTACTGCAACAAAATCCCAGGTGACCCAGTGGATTTTCCCATAGGCACATTCTACTGCAATGTAAACAGTGAAGAAGCTAGCATTTCCACTATTTGCCTATTGGGGGACTGTGGTGAGTGCTTTTAAGCAGTGACTTTATACAGTATAAGTAGCTTTCTTTAAGTTGAATTGAGTGAACTATCAAAACATTAGATGCATTTAAAAAACAGGCTGAGAGGTGAGGTGTAGCCCTACACTGCTGCAATATACCGTAAAAAAGTTTTTCAAAGCTTTTTGGACATTCATTCATTTTCTACCGCTTAGTCCCATTAGGGGTCGTGGGTGACTGGAGCCTATCCCAGCAGCTTTGGGCCTGAGGCAGGGTACACCCTGGACAGTGGCCAGTTAGTCGCAGGGCTGACATTTAGACATATACAGTGACAGACAACCATTCACTCTCACATTCATTCACTAGGGACACTTTAGATTTGCCAATTAACCTGTAAATGCATGTGTTTGGACGGTGGGAGGAAGCCGGAGTCCCCGGAGAGAACCCACAGTAACACGTGGAGGACATGCAGACTCCTCACAGAAAGTCCGGAGTCGGCCGAGAATGTTTGGGTCAGCCGGGTTTTGAACTCACGACCTTCTTGCTGTGAGGCAGGAGTGCTAACCACTCTGCCACGTGCACCCCGATTTTGGACATAAAATTAAAAAATGTGCATTGCATTTTTCTTCAATGTAGACAGCAAATGCAATGTTTTTAGAAAGACGCCCACTCTAAAACCTGAAACAGTTGTTGCTATTAAACACAGGCTTTGTTTTACCAGAAAATACAACATTCAGCATTCATCAGGAAATCCAAGAGTTTCAAGAAAGTTTATTAAGCCTACTATTGCACTTTTGCTCCTATTTCACTTTTCATTGTTGATGCCAGACTTTTCAAATGACATTTTAATCCTTTGTGTCACTGCATTTAAAAAACAAAGTTCTATTGATTAAACAGCTGATTTATTGAAACAGTGCTTTACATATTAAAATGAGTCACCTGAGGGCCCAGTGGTGTTTGTTTTTCATGACTTCATGTCCTGAGTGGGGGAGAGGCAGGAGCTATGTGCTGACAAACAAATGCAGCAAAGACACACAGCGAGCGTGGCATTCCTGGCGTATTTAACACTCAAAACACACACAGGACTCGCTTTTCTCCTGTAGCATGGGAAAACATGCGCTCCCACATCGACACAGAGTATGGCTTTGAGGCTCAGATATCTGCTGACGCTGCGTGTCCTCACACAAACACACTTCAACTTGCTTCAATGTTTATGATGCTAGGAGTTTCGCACACGGACCACGAATTTTAGGAAACCCTGGCATCACTCATCACATACTTATGTTGCTGTTTGTTTTGTCTGTTGGGCTTCAGTGTTAAAGCCATAAACACCCCAGATGTCAGCAAACAACTTTCTGTGAAGTACACAGTGAACATTAATAAATAAACATAGTTACTTCAGCGATTATATAAAAGGCCTATAAATAGGGAGGTTTTAAATAACTGAGACTTCTGTTTGTCTCCCTTCACGTCCCCTTTTCTCCGTAGATGTGGATAAAGCTCGAACAGATAAGAGGCGACTGAAGCAGAAAGGCCATGCAGGCTGCAAAAACACAATTCACTCTGTCAGTGGCTTGTGTTTCTCACACCGGCCCTCGACAAACGCCAACTTCTTACTCTCATACTTTATGTTCCATGATGAAAGCCCATGTCATTGTGCTATACCTCTGCAGCACATTTTGATCTGTCTACTCAGTTCTCCATCAGCACTGTCCCATGAATGACTGGGTCAGTTTATGGTGATTGTTATCTCACCAGTGGTTTATATAACCCTGCATTACTGTGTCTGCAAGGTCATCTCTGGGATTAGACCGGCCAGCGTGATAGGATCACTCATGAGATTAGGCCTCCTACCTGCCACGCAGCACCACAGGCTAAAACTACCTAAGATCAGGTGTACCCAACCAAAAATAGATGAAAAGGTCTGAGGTTGTATGGTACAACTAGGTTTGGTGCTTCTCTAGAAAACACAGCAACCAGTATCATTAAGTCCAAGCATATAACCAAACATCATGCAAAAGTGAAACAAATTAACATTGATCCTTGGACTAAACATTTTTTCTTGGATTGCAGTAATCTGCTTTGGTAAAGCCAAAAGGCCTTCAGAGACCGAACAATAGGTTGCTCCAGCTCAAATATTGGTGCTACATTCATGGCATACCAGCCACTACAATATTAATAAACTGAGCTTCGACGTTTGGAGACACTTTCAAACAAGACTGTCATGAATAAATGCAATGAATGCCCTGCTTCATCTAAAAACACTTGTGTCGTCAGGTTTGACACAGTTGAATGGATTATCATGGACAAAAGCTTCTTTCAACATCGGAAATTACTTTAGAGCTGTGATAAAATCTCAGTAATTTAAGTCAGACGTTACTATGTGCACGTGAGGAAATATTGTGACCCTAATTTTGTAAAATTACTTTCAAAATTGCATTCTAAAAATGTTTATGACAATAAAATAAAGATTAGCTTTTGCAGAGACTGCTGTAGGTGCTGAAGTACTGCCAGTTGTCTTGAAAAGTGACACTGCAAAAGCTTTGAGGCGAGTTGTGTAGATTTGATTTGCCTTTGATTTCCTCAGATGTATTTCACTATTGAATCCAAGCATTAGCTAATGACTTAATGCGGCTGCGAGGCAGATAAGTGAAACAACAATTTGGAGTTGATGATGGAGAGAGGGAGATTCACAGAGGAATAACAGGGGAAGTGGAAACTCTGAACGGAAAGTGTGTGAGACAAAAGGATGATGAGGAGGTGAGAGCAGACGCTGTGTGGAGTCCTCATTACATAACAATGTCTCCCTCGATTTTGAAGGTGACCCTCACTTTAGACAGGCCCAAAGGGAAGCTAGTTTAGGTTTCATTTACTACTTACACTCTTTTTTCAATCCAATTTTCTTTTTTCTTATTCTACAATTAGTCTGATTTCTAGAATAGAGTTGGATTTCCAGGGGGCGGAAAAAATGGGCACTAATTAAACTGTCTCTGGACGCAAAAGAATAAACCATTTGCAGCACAGAGGGGCAGCACAATGATAACTCCCAAAAAAGTGCCTCTGGACCATCAGAGAAACAAAGCATCCAATAAATCCCGCCCCATTTTAGATAAAGAGTTATGATTGGTCCACCAGAAAGTAGAAATGGCTTTGAAGGAAAGGGATTCCAGATTCCATTTTCCTTTACAAGGCCTGGATAGACATTCATTTTGTAAATACTTTAAAGTATTAATCCCTGTCTTTTTTTAATTGGTGGCCGTTGTGCAAGGTTGGATATGTGTTTCTGCTCCATTAGTCTTTCACACACACAGCTTTTACATAGTCAGCGACTACTCCGACCAATTAGCACGTAAATGAGACTGCTTTTACCGGCAGTGCACCAATCGATACAATCTCATTTACTTCACTTGGGTTGTGTCTAGAAGCAGAAGACTGTACTGCTGCTGCCAACACGTGTCTGAGCAGACTTTAAGTTCAGAGGCAGGACAGGAGAGCCCAGAGAACTGCGAGCTCTAAAGCCTTCTAAGGGAGAACTTCCATATCCTTTGTGGGGATTGTGTAAATACGGGCTGCACACAGACTGTCACACTCGGACTGACCCTTATGTTGTGGGGTTACATACACAATGGTTTCCCTCAGCGAGAGCCAAGCTGCTGGCTTATTAGCTCGCCAGTTAATTCCTAGAGCTACAGAGAGAAAAGGGGGTGGGGGCTCGATATTTATGATCCCTTAACCCGGACCAGTGCAAAGACATTTTAAAGAAAGCAGGGGGTGTTTCCACTGCACTTTTTTAGGAAGGGGGCTTTAAAACAAAACCTTAATTACAACTCGGAAATAGCCCAGTAAAAGCTATATGTAGCATTGCTATGGAGAAATTGTTTGTTTTTTTATGATAGTGATACATAATTTATAATAAAAAAAAAGAAATAGTTCAGTATTTTGTAAACGTGGGTCTTGTTCACTTTGCATTATTCAGAAGCAATCTACAGAGACTACTTCTAAATCCATTTAAATAGGTCCAACAATACGTTACAGTTTTGTATTGAGGTGCTTTTGCAAATGAAAGGTAAGTATATAAATGAGACAGAATAAAAACTTTTCTGTCATATTTTAATGAAAAAAAAAAAACTATACACTTGCACATAAAGTACTTTTATAGTTCTAAAGTTCTAGTTCTTCTTTTATAAGTTCTAAATGCCTTGCTAGTTGTTGTAAAAGAGTGTTTTGACTGGCTCCATTTTTTTTTTTTTTTTTTTAATTATCCACCACCAGGGGGCGACTAGCATATTTTTTTATGTTGGTGGGGAAACCAAGCCTCTCCTATGGTACCTCTTAAATGGTCGTCGTGTAAGGGCGCCGCCATACGGTGATTTTACAGCGAAATACAGCGATATACCTCCGTCCTCCAGAGGGCAGGCTCCAAAAGCGGAAATATAAAGAGAAACCCAATGGCGACTTTACAAGAGTAAAAATCATGTTTACAGCCTGGTACAAAAGATGGCTCCGGTCTCTAGAGCTAAGTTTTTAACTACGTGACAACTCTGGGGGGGTGAATTTTTGAAAATTACGTTGGTTTATGCTATCCAAAAACTATTGTTTTACTATGGAGTAAAACCCTAAAAGCCCGGATGTAACGGCCATTTTATTGCCCATTCGTAATGACAATATTGGTGAATAGGGAACCAATGGGCGCATATCATCCATAATTATACTATCTATGGGGGAAACCAGGGTACCCGGCGGAAACCCACCCATTAGCAGAGCCTCTATTAGTGCTCCTGTCTGCTCCTCAAAACTGGGGTTGTAGATCCCATCAATCCCAATCCAGAAAATACCGGAAGAATCCTTTTAAGGAGAATTAAGTGACCCATTATTGCTCATTTTTGTGGTTAGCATAGCATTTAGCTTTTAGCCATTGCAGTGATGTAGAGCAGTAGCTCATTTCTCCTAAAAGTACCACTGCTTAACGGTTTAAAAGTTTAACATTCAAAAATATATATTTTCACTCTAATTTGAATGGTTTTAGTCATGAGATCTGTAGAATCATGCCTATGTCGCTGACTCAGTATCCTCAATTGGACAGAAACCTCCAATGTAACTTTCCCGTCACCGGGACGAGGACTTCTCTCTTCAGTCAAGATTACTTGAGTGCACGCTCTTCAACACTGCGAAGAGCGTGCATGCTAAAATTATCCTACCATTTCAAAAGACATTCTTTCTTCCAGACTTGTCATCTTGGACGTCTCTACTTGTAAACAAATATTCCACCAACAGACAGTGCAGAGTCACACAGAGGGATTTGCGCCCTCTCCTGGCTTTTAGTTACACAGGGCTGCACACAATTCACTATTATCATAATTCACCTTTGCACAAAGTAAGTATGTCAAATACATGCTATCTCCTGTTTGATGCACCTTAGTATTCACTTTTACTTATGTTTACAATATATATTTCTTCTTTCTGGACTGTATACTGTACAAAAGTAGAGTTAGTATTTTGAATGTTGAGACATAGTTTGTAATATGGTACATTTGAGCACTGTCATTGGTCATTGGTTATTGGTTACTAAAAATAAATTCATTTCTATCTCAATCTTTATGATACAAAATAAATTACTGTCATCTTCATTAGAATACAATTTCAGTTCTTTCTCTCCACTTATTATAGAGGTCAGAGTGAAAGGAAGTCAATTAGCCTGACAAGAAAAAGCCGACCCAAGAGGATTAAGCGGTCCAGACTCCGATAAACACCAGCGACACAGAAAAAGTCACAGTTCAGTCTCTGTCTGTGACGTTTGTTTAATTTTTTTCAGACTAATCAGAAACAGTTGAGTCTCTGTGTGGTTTGAAAATCTACTAAGAGCGGCTCAGACAAACTGATACAAAGAAGTAGGTTAGGGCAGCTTAATCAGGGATAAAATTAGAACCAAAAGGCTAAATAAAAATCCACCATCATCAGTGAACAACAATAATGAGGAAGAAGAAGACCATCTTAAATAGCTGGTTAGTGCTTGCGCTTCTGATATTTAGGAAAGAAGAAAAGTAGAAAGGTTGGCACAATGTTGGCAGTATGGCAACTCATCCTCGACAAAGCAAAGAATCACAAAAAACGTACAAAGAACCTGTCACTTATGTCTGCTTGGTTATGTAAGCAAGGAGATCACGACACATCATGGCAAAAGAAAAGAGTACAGCAGGAAAGAAAAGGAAGCAACTGCCGAACCAAGGTGACTTTAGTTTATAAAACAGGTTACAGAGCTTTTCTCTGATCCTTCACATCCCTCTTTTTAGTCTTCACACCCTGTCTGCCAACTGAGGGCTTCGGTTTTCTCTGGACAAAATAGTACATGACATTTTATTAAAGGCTGCCAAAGTAGTGTCAATGTGACCGGCAGCCTGCCTCATTGTGTGTGTGTATAAATCAGAGTGCGAGCTGACTCAACTCCTGGCAGGCTCCACTGTAGGTGCAGGAGACAAGCCAGCAGGACATCAAGCTGCCAAGGTGTCAATTGAAATGCCACAGTGGTCTTAGGACATGAAAAACAACTGGCTTAACGGTTATGTCACAAACCTAGAGGACATCCTTAGGACATCTACTGGACTTGAGACTCTTTTGTTAAGGTGCTGCTGCATACTTGATAGAATAAAAGCAATGGTGCACCCCACCAGAAATAGTAAAATGTCAAAAGTATTGAAAGTTCAATTAAAGCTAATACAAGTTGTTGTCAGGAATTCTCATGTTTACAAGTTTGAAGTTAGAGTTTCTTACCGATCTGCAGCAGCACAGGTGTGACCAGCGCTGTCTCCATGGCGTAGCAGAACTCTCGTCCAAACATCACTGCACCGTGCATCACCCATCTCTTCAACGGGATGCCCTCGATGGACCCCTCGCTCTCAGACTCCTCCACTCCTGGGACGGCGCCCCCCGATCCATCCATCTCTACCACTGCAGTTGCTCCACCCTTTTCCTCGTCCAAACCCTGTGCCTGAGGGTTTTTCCCGTTGACCACCAGAGACCCGACCTGCATCGTGTCAGTCTCTGTGTTCTGGGGCGGCATCGCGGAGGGCATGCACGCCGAGGAAAACAAATGCACCCACCTCTGTGTAGCCCTCACTGCTCCCAAATATAAATGTAATACTATTCAATAAAAAACGTGTCAAGTTTTTTGTCTCAGTAACAACAACAAATATAACCTTCAATAGTAACTGGTGCTGGCAATAGTAGAGTTATCTTTAAATGATTGAGTGCTAAAAACAAACAAGAAACAAAATCAGAGCTTTACAGTCCTGCCTTGTGAGGTAATTCTGTCTAAACCTGCAGAAATTAAACAAAAAGGCTGTGGACACAAGGAAACAATAGAAAAACTACTCTTCTATTGAATGTGGTTCTAGTAAAGATTTATATATATATATATATATATATGAGCAATGTAATATCAGCAATGATTCAAAACTAATTTTCAAAAAACAATGAGCTTTTCAAAATCTTCTAAAATATTTTCCACAAGGAAGCGGTTGAATTTTCACAGGAAGAGTGCACGTTACATTCCAATTGTGTGCATCTGAGTGAGATCCAGGCTGGGAAACTTGTCAGCTTTTTTTGGTTTGGTGTATGTTATGTCTGTGAGGTGACTGTGGGGTGTGTGTTTGTAAATGTAGTATAATGTAGGTTGGTGTAAAGTGGGTTTATGGCTTTTTAGTCATTGGGGTTTGCCCTCGTTTGGTCTACTGTCTATTACTAGCAGTAAAAATCCATATTGAAGACCATTCGGTGAGTTCCAGAGTCATTTTTACTAAGGAGGGCTGGATGGAGGGCTGGAAGAGGCCACGGGGGAAGGGGGGAGGTGGCGCAGGGCGGGCGGCGAAAGTTGACGGAGCTCCTCTGAAAATCCCCATCGATTATATGATCAGTCTGGAGCAGGACGAAGGACAACATGGCGTATCCATTGGTCCAGAGGAGATCATGTAAAGGAGACATAGAAAAGAAATAGAAAAACATAGTAGAGTAAGTCACTGCAATTAAAGTTTCAAACATCTCCCTGCTATATGCTATCCTTAAAAAAGCTGTTTGCACCAGGCTGTAGAAGGCAAGGTGTACGTCAGCTGCGCTAAAAGCAGGGCACCGAGCTAAAAGTAGCTAGAGTATTGAATCATTTAAGTGTCCTGACATGATGATGACGCAAATGGTGGAAGAGGATGTAGGTTGTAACTTATACTTTTGCATGGATTTATATAAAATAGATGCTTGAAAATTGTAGGCTATTCTCCAATTGTGTTCGAATCAGCTTTATACTGGTGATTAAAGTAAGTTAAAAACTGATATTATGATAACAATAGCTAGCTTTATGCACCACTTTCTGTAAACGCACCCAAACTCCAGAAAGTCCGGGAGTCAAACTCTGGACCTTCTTGCTGTGAGCTAACGACTGTGCCAACGTGCACCTATATTGCAATACTCTAATTATAATTAGAGTAATAATGACAGCTCTAATTTACTTTAATATTAAACAACCATCATTGCAGTTCAGCCAATCTTCTGCTTTATGATAAATACAGTTAGTTATGTCCCAACCTCCTCTCATCCAATCAGAAACAAGTAACTTGAAAAAAGCATACTGAGCAATAATTAGTATCAAGAAAGCTGTTGAAATGGATGTTTATTACCACAGAAGATCCGCTTTGTTTTCAGTGTCTGTATTTCTTGTGTGTTAACTAAATTAATTGCGAGTACAGGTTTATGGAAAAATGCAACTATTTGTATTTTTAAAAAGGTAAATTTTTCAGAAAT
Source organism: Perccottus glenii (assembly GCA_024416835.2). Taxonomy (NCBI): domain Eukaryota; kingdom Metazoa; phylum Chordata; class Actinopteri; order Gobiiformes; family Odontobutidae; genus Perccottus; species Perccottus glenii. Next base: position 10,157,465 of record CM044562.2, read on the forward strand.
TAGTACCACAGAGCAGCAAGGCCTTAGATTCCAACTAAATCAATACAGTTTGTGTATTTTTTTTTTTGACCTATTAAACATGGTGGCCCTAAATAAAGAACTCACTGTAAAGACACAATATACTGTACTATCTAATATTTCGGCAAACAGACCTCTCTTCTTGATCTATAACATGTGCCTGCATTTGTGAAAGTGATTTGTTGGAAACAGACCCGTGTTAGTAAACTCTTTGATGAAAAGGCTCCATTTTTTAAAAGAGTAATCGGTTGAGCACATGATTCATGCTTGCACACACTCGGACACTCTTTGGAACTGGACGGCAGGATGAAAGCATGCAATGTGTTTTAAAGCTTTTCAGACTGTACTAGTGTTGTACTGAGCCGCTGAACAGAGGGCCTGTGTGTGCTGTGAGAGGAAAAAAATACAACACAAGAGTATAGGCCTTGAGTGAACAGCAGCCTCATACAGAGAAGAGAACACTGCGTTGATGCTCAATCCTAATTCCCACAGAGTTGAATTCCACTGTGTTTTTTTCCTAGTGGCCCGGTGGATTATAACCAATGGAGACGGCACGTTTTATCACACTCAAAAACACTAATACCCAACACGTGAACAACACCAGCACACCTTATAACAACCACTAAATCTCTCATCTGGTTTCTTAATAAGTGCTGAGAAAACCAAACACATAAAAAGGAAGGAACATGCTGCTGATGAGGTTAACAGGCTGGAATGGGAGGAATAAGAAATGAAAGAAAGAATTATGTAAAAAAAAAAAAAGAGAAACAGAAGAGCAGATGGAGGGAAAATATTTTAGACTTCTCTGTTCTCCATGTTGAAAGCTCTTACATGTCCCTATTAACATTCATGATGCACTCAAGATGGTCATGAATATTTCATCCTGGCACACAGCCTCGAGCCCCCTCCTCACCTGACCTCACACTGCAGCACATTACATAACACAACCCTTTCCTTTACAGCTCATGGCAGAAAATAAAAATAAATATGATGGTCTAATTTAACATAGCTTATGATTGCAGCTCGGCCACAGAAACCAAACTCTCCCAAAGCCTAAAAGTTGAACAGAATGACAACAACAAATAAAGCACAGAGCTGGTTAACCAGTGTTTGGTAAATACATGGTTTGAGGGGAGTATATGAGAAGGGTGGAGAAGTTAAAATGGGTTTACTGACTGCAGGAGCTTTTAAAGATGGTATGTAGAATGTAGAATGGCAACATAACTTCAGCAAAACAGAGGCAAACCTTTTTTTTCCCAGAAGTAGACCACCAATGCTGTAGTGGACTGAGAAGTCCACAAAAAAAGACATTTCTGTGAGTTCAAGTCAACAAGACGACACAACAAGGCTCAGGTATTCAGAAATATGTATGGACAGTGAGAAAACACAAAACCAAACCCTCCTAAAGCATACAAGCAAACAAAACATCAACCTTTCTATCCCGTCACTATCTGGTCTGCATCTGAGATTGTCAGTCCCACCAATCAGACACAAAGCAGTGGCTGCAGAATGAATGCTATCTGATTGGGCCTGTGCAGTTGTAGCAGCCGTCAGCTGTCTCATTGTAACGGTGTTTGTATGTAAACATGAGCTCAGCTTATAGAGTTACACCTGCACTTCTTTAGAGACACACATAAACAACAGTGGCCTCATGTTAGATGGCAGTGGGAACCAGAGGAAATTTGAGGACAGAACCTAAATGCGTTTAACAAGTGCTAAATGGTCTTAGCACATTGCTAAGCTAACTACAGTATTATCATATTACTGTCCTGGGTTTCGACCAGAGCCTTGGATGTAGTTTTCATTCAATAAAGGGTATTATTTCTTCATTAATTAGTTTAAAGTGCTGAGTTAGACCTGGTTTAATCCTACATTTAGTCCTGTCTTTGGTTCTAGTAAAGACTGGGGTTTAGTCCTGGCTTTTTGCCACTCTGTTTTCTGGATTCTTTTCCTTTTCAGTCCTAGTTTCATGTTGGGTTTGTCATCAATCAAACCTTCACACTTGGATTTATTCCTACCTCTAGCACTAGGTTTATTCTTAGTCTAGTGCTTGGATGTCCTGGGTTTTGTGTGTCCTACTTTACCCTGGCTTTTGTACTGGTTCTGTCTGATTTTGGTCCCAGACTGACCCTAATTTAGTCCTATATTTATTATAATATACAATAACAAGGCTATTTGACAAAATCATTTAGAAATTTGGATAGAGGGAATGGAAAAAGCCCAGGCTGAAGAAGAGAACAACACCGGGAGCGGGAAAAGAGACGCCTGCAAAGTTCAAGGTCATGGACAAATTAAGAGTAGGTCGTCTCCTGTATCTCACAGATCCACACACACGCACACACACACACACACACACACACACACACACACACACACACACAACACACACACACACACACACACACACACACACACACACACACACACACGTAGCTCTGCTCTATTTTGGTGGGTGTTTATTCCTGTGCCATAGATTACCTGGGACACTGGCAAATTGAGGCAGGCTTAATCTTTTGCACTTCATCCATCAACTTTCCTGTCGTATTATGACCGCCATGGGCCTCATCATGAGTGGGATATAGGGTCACAGTGTAAACAAATGGGTGAAATAACTCATTTGTTTTAGTGTTATAGGTCTGACAAAACTACTTGGCATCTGATAAATGTGTGGTAAGGATTGCCAGAGGCAGACATATTAGGCAGATTTAATACTTTTCATGAGGAAATTTAATACTTTTAGGGTTTAGGGGGGATTAGGGTTTTTGCAACTGGGTTAAATCACAAGCCATCAAGGTCTGGTTGAGGAGTAAATGGTAACCCTTCATAATCTGACCTGTATATAGAGAAAGATTCACTCTCTTTGGTCAAACTTTAACTAAAGGAGAGCTTTGAAAATGAGTCTCTCAAGCTCTTGTAAAATATTCAAAATCTAAAAATGTAAGGGGTTTTTGTTCAGTATATCTATTTTACTTGTACAAATTTGGTTAGCTTCCGTTTATTTAAAATGGGGTACAATTTATTTTGTGCGTTTTTCTCTGATTGGCTGTACATTTTTTGTAGTGCGCCGGTCCAAAGTCAGTTTTTCTGTGTATGTTGGTGGTATCTCTATCCAATTCAGAGAAAATCTAGTCAAATCTAGAGCCCAGAATAATGCTTTGTATGAAAGAGAGAAAGCATATAGATGGCTAGCCAAGCTTCAGAATTCAGGCTTCAAAACAAATAATATTCTGCTAATCAGCCGACACACAACTGCAGCCAAACTGTCTTCATTTGTAACATCCTTCATGCTTCTCAAGTGATATTCTATACAATGCTATACAATACAACACCTCTCACTGAAATTCTTGCATCTCGGCATCCTTTCAGGTGTCACAAAAGCAAGGCAAGTGAACGCACCCGTGAACATGACACAAAGCATGCACTGACGCATATAGCGCTGGATATAGAGTACAAGGTTGAAGACTTCAGGATCAGGTTTGCATGCTGATGGGGCTGTAGATGTTTGTGTTTTGGTGAAAGCAGTGGGAAGAGGACAGTCAAAAGGAGAGGACAGTCACAGAAGATAAAGATGTTTTGTTCCAAGAGAGATCAGTTCAAAAAAGAGCTGATAGCCTCATTGAATGATTCAATTTTGAGTCAATCACCCAGAAGAAGATCCCTGAGGTTAATCAGATGGGCTCACATTACAAGCAAAAAGAGAGGTCATTATGTCATTTGCTGCAAAGATGTGAGTGCCATTCTTTTTAAAAATGGGCCACTTTAACAGACATTTTTTGTGAAATTAAAATGTAACTAAATCTCAGTTAAACAGTGTAGTCTGAGCTGGGGTATACAATGGATGATTACCAGAAACTTCAGACAGAAACTGACAAACAACCATTCATTCACTCATTCATTCACTATGGGAAAATTAGACCACTGATCCTAACCTACAAATAATATTTACATACATGCAATATACCAAAGAGTTTTTCACCCTGCTGGTAATATTCCCATGACAATAATTATATTCCCAGCTTTGGGGAGCAGATGGCAGGGATGCAGAGGGAGGCTGGATGTGTGTGTTATGATGGTGCAGTGCTGAGTGCGCATCGAGCGTGAGGGCCGCACATGTGTATCAATGTGCACTAGCGTCGATGACAAATCCCTTACTCATAACAGGGGGCTTATAGCACTACACCGGCTGCTGTGAGTGACGCAATCTACCTGCTGTTCACATGCACACACTCAATATACTATTCATTAGGGCTTTTATGTACCCCCCCAGGCAGTCTCACAAGGCTATATCAGGCTTCAATCATTACCCCACCTGAACCTCAGCTGTATCCGCTTTAAATATGACTTAAATGCTACCTCATTAACCTTTAGCTTCTGCTGAGATAAACATAAACAGAAGTCATGTCACTTTAAACTCCAATGTTACAGTCAATTGGTGAACTGGGTTACATTTCAGCCATTGACTGTAGCAGCTGTGCCAATAATAATTATTTTTATTATTTTATTATTATTAAGCATTAGCAGCCCTATTGCAGTCACAGTCTCCTTGTGTCAGATATCAAACACACCATTTAATCCTACACTAACTCTACTAAAGCTATAAATAAAGCAGAAATATGAGTTAGAGACAGCAACTTGTTTTGTTGTGTCAGCTAGCTTAGCTACTAAAAATAGCTTAGTCATCTGTATTTACATTTAGCTCAAGAGGCTAATATTGGCCCACATACGTACATACAGCTAACAGCTTATATAAACAGAAAATTAGGGATAACTACAAAAATATCTATACAACTATCCTTTTTGTTTGCACATGTCAAGCCACAACGAGCCCATCTAAACAGTCCAGCTCTTTTCTGTTCTATCACATAGAATTTAAAGTGTGAAGCCATTTTGTAACTAGTATCCTGGCCACCTATCTAATAATGATAATAGACTGTAGGTCCAAATATTTGCAGCCAAATACACTGAGGTTTTGACAAGCCACTGACAGTTCCTTGTCCTACTTCACCAGAGTTACGTTACTGACTGTATGTCCCCTCCCCGACCACATAACCACAAGCTCACAAACCCCACAAACATGACATTACCCTCCACTTGCAGCCTGGTTCCTAATCCCAAGAGGCCTGCCCCCTTTTGGGGGGACTCTCAGACTGTGTTTGCACAAATGTCTCTTTCCCCCTTTCCCCCTTTTAACACCTCTTGAGGCTGGTTTGACAAATGTCAGAGATGTCAAAACAGATGACAACCTGTCTCTGTCTGGTTCAGATCTTTTATTAGTCTAAGCAGCTATGTATGGCCGCTTATGTACATTTCAACACTCTTTTATATGCTAACTATGCTATCACTTTATGTCTAACCTGGTGATTAAATGTGACCATCAAAATAAAACTTTTATTTTGTTGTCAAACACTGACAGCAAACCCAAACTACTTATAAAAAACCTTAGAGATTCACATACAGTGTACCTATACAATACTGTATTATAGTTCACCTCAATTTAAAAATAAATATAATTATATCCCTCTCAGGTTATCTTGAAACTAACAACTAGTTTGAGTCACTAACAGTGAGCCATCAGCATTATTACAGCCTGCACAGACCTGTCTAAAGCTACACTACACATAAATCTTTAACCACGCCTACACATCTGATGGAATATTCCACTGACACCCAAAAACACACACATACTGCTCCTCAGAACACATGCGAGATGCTGATAAATGTCAACTAAACACATCTCCAAAAGAGCAGGTTTGAGCACTGGAGTGAAGACAATTCCTACAAAACCTGTAAACAAAGTGTTGTTGAATACTGTTTTTAGAGTTTTTTCAATATCTGCTCAGACGTACAAAAGAAGGTCTTGTTTATGTAACTTCTTGTTGCCGAAGCTGATAATAAAACACACTAATAATTATTCTAATAAATGTAGGCTGTTTCACAAGTTTTAATATCGGAAAAAGAGATTGAGGGCAAGCCATTTCCATGATTAGTCTCTTTTCTCTGGTTGTTTTACTTAGTCAAGAATTTGAAACTCTCTCCAACAAAACAAAAACACCTTCACCATCACTGAACCATTATATAAGTCTGAATATATTTCTTCATAAAACTACTCATGTAGTGAAAGGCACCTCAGATGTGTTCATATTTATAAAAAAGGTAACTACAAAGTTTAGCACCCCCCAGAAAATCCCATTACAATTCAACACCGTGACTGGATACCAGGATGCCATGGCTGATTTAATCACGGGGAATGTGAGTCTGTACATATGTTAAATAAAACTTGACATTCTGGTCATACTCGACCCAAGGAGCAATACAAAAACAGACCCAAGAGAAAGAATAGGAGGCGTTACTTGACACTCCTATTTTGAATGTGATTAACAAGAGCCTTCAAATCTCTATCTCTTAGTGACTAATTGGCCATTCTGTCTTCTCAGATATGAGGCAAATCAGCTTAAAGTGAATCACATTAGGTCCTGTGTGTGCGCATGTCCATGACTTTAAGGATAGCTACCAGTGCAAATAACATTACGGCCTAATCTGTTATCTTCTACAAGATCAACATAACTTTTATCTAACTTCTGTTATTAAATCTGAGTACTACTAAGAGAACCTTTCCTTTTGTCAATGGGGAAGGCAATGTTAACTTTACAAGCAAACTATGTTTTCAGCTTGTTACATTGCTGTTTAAAACTGTACATAGATGTTTGATTATTGATTCTGTTTACAGTCTGTGAGATCTTGTACAAGAGGAGTTCAATCCAATTATGGATTATGTATCCACAGATGAATTTAGCCACAAATAAACCAGAATATATAGGGTAGGTTTCTTAAATGATTTACTGCTTTTTACTTTTGTAATTCAATGACACGGTTAATAAATGTTTCCAGTTTTGGGAAACAATACCCTTGTCTGCAGCAACAAATGCAAAACATAATGCAAATTCTGCAGCTATAAATGATGAATAATATTAAAAGTGCAGGAGCTGTGCTAAACACACATTCTCCAACAACAAAATAGAGCCTGCCGTAGGACACAAAAATGTGCTTAAAATGAGGTAGGTGTGTCACACAGTTCAGAGTACCCAAAAGGCAATGACAATAGACCACACAAAGCTAACCTAAAATTCTGCCAGTCATTCTTGGCACCCAGTCAGTGAATTGCTAATTTAATTTGCAGTCAGTTAATCCTGGCACCTTTTGTGCTTGAGATGACTCACTGGGGATGAGAGCATGGGTTGGAAATGGACCAAAAAGCACCTTTAGAGTAGGATGTTTGACTTGATTTACTGCAGATGTCTTTGCCATGGGACAAAATTACTTTTCTCAAAATATCTGCCCATGCTGCAGATATCCCAAAGCATGACACAACTCACTAACAAAGCATTCAAATTAACCCCAGAGACTAGAACCCATTCTAAAAAGTGATCAAGCCAGATTTGTTCACGCTTTTCACGCTTTTCACGCTATCCGAGTTCAGACTTATTTAAACAAACTAAAAATCTGACCACAAGAAGCAACTGGCTTGAGTAAAGAAAACATCTTCTTTTCAAATATTTTTTTAGATTCGTTTATTTCTTTAGGACAAGGTACAATGTACATTAAGCTGAGGCAAAGATGCTTGTACCAGATCATAGCTTAACAGCTAACTGATTATGAAAAGCCTCTATATATACCTCACACATCCAAAAACCAATTGAAAAACAGTGGGCCAGATGCCAGCTCACTTTACTGGGTACAGGCATGAGGACAAAAAAAACCCTAATGCAGTCTGACGGCATATCAGGTATCTGCAACCTTTGCAGTCCATTTAACAACAGCAGAAATACTTGGATAATTAAATGGATGAAGATGATTTAAGTTTCCAATATAGTTTAGCAGCATTTTCGCATTAATAAAGGGGTTATTACAACAAACCGGAACTTTGTCTGACACATGGGACCAATTATAAGTCTGGCTGTCAAATGTCACATGATGTTTTTGAGCTTAATAGTTCCTACCTTTGGTCATATTCACATGCTGTGACAGTTTTCAATGTTAACAATTTCTCAGTCTATCAGTAAAGCATATGATTTGTCAATACTTAAAAGTATCCACAAAACTATTATTGTCATCAAGACATCTTTTTTTTTATAACCCATTATGAAAAGAACAGGTTCTACTGGGCTTGAAGCTATGTTAGAATGAAAACTACTAACAAGGAAGAGGCTCTGTAAAAGAACTACTTAACAAAATGAGTGTTGGCAGCAGGCAGAAAAAAAATATAGTTGCAAAAGAGTTCATTGTTAGAAGATGTTTTGTGTTATTGAGAGTTCGTGCAGAGTTAGGGCTAAATACATTGCAGCCACCTGATATCACTTTGATAACAGTCGGCCCGTGCATGCAGGGGCACTGATAGTCTCCACACAGACAGTTGTTTATCAATGCAAAACATCCAAAGAAAGCACTACTGTCGAAACATTTTTAAAGCTCCAGACTTCCCAAATGTCACACCGGAGTAGATCAAATTTCAGTTTGCTCGGTTGGCTGGCAAAAAATGCAAAAGCAAAAATGTAATAATAAGGTCGCCTCATAAAGACATTGAATACCGTGATGAGGTTCAAACACAACACCATTGTAGCTGCAAGAAAATCTTTGTATGGCGGATCCAATAAAGATAAGAGATGCTATTGAAGGCAATGTTGCAACAAGTAAACACACACACACACAGATAAATAGACAGACACTTGTGCTCTGAGCAGAGGCTGGTTAAACATAATTGACTGCTTGTTTGTAGATGAAAACATCACATTAGTAGGAAGTGGGATATACAAAAACCAGGAATCAGGAAACTAAACCAAGTCTACTGTTTATATTTTTAGGGGTTAATTGTTAGGGAAGCAGATGCCAGACAATGTGCTAGTATCACCTTAAAAGTGCTGTGTAACAAGGGGCTGTGAAGATTCTCACTCAAATGATTTTTGCTTGGTGAAACCTCAAGCTTCTACAAGCAGTGGAGAAAACATTAAACACACAGACACAGTATATGTTGTACTTTCTGCCAGTGTTGGCTCATATCCCAGAATTCAACAACAGTGTAAGACCATACCAAGTTCAGTATAACTTGAGGGGGGGATAATGTCTTTAGGTCAAGGGATATTATGTTGTTTTCAAACTACACTTTTATCCATAAATGCCTGCTCTCAAACCCTATGCACTACTGCTATAGAGTTCTTTATAGATCTAAAGAAAATGGTTTAAGGATTAGTAAATGCCACACAAGAACAAGACTTTTAGGGACTGAGACTAAGGCAAACCAAGATCAGTGTATACACCAAGAAAAATACAAATTTTCTTGGTTGCATTTGAAGATCTAATTTATCCATCCATTATGTAGACAAGTAGTTTTGGCTGGTCTTGACCCAAAATCTGGTATCTTCAATTACTGAGCCCATACTAAGTAAAAATGCATCTGGAATGAAACCAAGAGCTTCTTAAGCCCAGTCTTGAGCAAACCAACACTAGAGTAATATTACATTTCAGTCTGTCATTGTTGACATATAAGGCTTTATGTTCTGTTTGTATAAGGTGTACATATGAACAGTTCCTGTGACTGTCTGCTCATGATTTTTTTTTGTCTGGTTATGTGTCAGTAAATCCCGGCGCTGAGTCAGCATCAGTTGACAGTCAGCAAGTAAGCCCGATCAAGAGGAAGTTGATTGCTTTCACTTCGGCTTATAACGACATGAAACCTAACAGTGCACCGCAGCAGGAGACAAAGAGGTAAGGATTTTTCAAGAAACTGTGCAATAGTGCAGTTGTGTTTTTTTGCACTGGTGCAAATCTTCCAAGGCTGAGACAGAGAATTAAATGGCACTCTTGTAAACCAGATGCAGCACTGCGCAGTTAAGTATTGGGTTTTTGGTTTCCAGTGAAGCACAATTGAGGAAGCCCATCTGTGGGCCATTTAAACCTTTCGTAATGGTTTTAATTTTGTGGAGTTGAGGATATTCTGTGTGTGTGTGTGTGTGTGTGTGTGTGTGTGTGTGTGTGTGTGTGTGTGTGTGTGTGTGTGTGTGTGTGTGTGTGTGTGTGTGTGTGTGTGTGTGTTTTAGACTCACCAAAAGGCCTTAAAAGCTTCATAAATGTCGTTGAGACTTTGCTGTTTGTTCCAGGCTACAATCTGATGCTGGTCTTGAAGTTGCACCTGGACAACAGTGAGTGTAAACAAGAGTTAGAGCCAAGCACATCACTGTAACACGCAGATATAAGCATAAGTCAGCTTATAGATAGCTTATAGACATTAAATAAATACGGCAAACTCACATAAAGATAAAGTATCTTCCCTGTGCTCAAAAACATGAAAGTAAATTACTTAGGATGGTTTTGCTAATGTCAATTCTGCATCAGTGGCTCTGCAAATGTTTATGTATATTTAGTAAATGAAAAGATAAGTGTTGAGCGAGGATTTAAAAATGTACTATCAAGCAATTAAAAGCAAAGAAACAAGTTCAGCAACAACAATAATAATAATAATAATAATAATAATAATAATAATACCAACCATTCCTATTCAATAATACAGTACTTAACAAGCAATGTGTAGGTCCTCATTTCTCCATAAACCAGTTTTGGTCGTCCCGTCATCACTTGTGTTCACTACAAAAGGGCTAAGGTGCTTATTTCTGTCTAATTACAAGTGCATTAATGAAGAAAACATGCTGTACCCAGCAGCGAAAATACAGTAAACCCTTACCCTCTTGTTTCAGGTCATGTTCGTGTCATTTTAGATAACTATGCTAATTATAGACACTTTTATAATTAGAATACGCTAATTAAGCCATCTGCCTCGTTTTAGGTTGTCCGCATCTCGGAGCTAGTCCTTTTTGTTTTTGACACAGCTCTCTGAAACTACTGTAAATGTCGACCCCCACTCCTCCTCCTCCCTGCAGCAGCAACCTGAGATGCTGTATTCCGCCCGGAGACGAATAACAGCGGCCACACAATTACCGTATCACGTCCCCCTCGCTGCCCGTTAATCCCCGGTTGTGTGCTCACCTCACCGTGTCAGGCCCGGGCTTCGTGTCTTTTTGTCCGTTCAGCTCCGGACAGTCGCTCAGCTGACCAGCAGCTACTTTTGTTGCATAGGTTGTCTGTCCGCTGTCCCTGCATCAGAAGCAAGGGCTTTAAATACGCCTTTAAAGGAATATCTGTCGGCAGAAAAAAAAGCACCGACTTCCGGGAACGTCACGACTGATTTGCATAAGGAGGCGGGGTTATGTTGGTGGTAAACTGTTGAGTGCAGAGGCAGGTCTTAAAGGGCGGTTTGACAGGATTTGTTTGCGATCATAATGAATAATTAAAATCTTGATTTTGATTAACTCTTTCTTGGTCTTTCTATTTTGGTTTGTTTTGTAGATATGCTATCACTAATGAATGTTCTTGTTATTCTTTTGATTTTTGACTGAAATAAATATAAAAATAAAACACTGTATTAGTGGAAATATGTTTATGTATAATTTATCACAATCTTATATTCCTGTGATTTTTAATTTTCAGTTTGATGTGGGCCGCTCAATCTGATACAAGACTTCTGTCCAAATATCAAATTAGCATATAAGTATAGTTACTAAAAATGAGATTTAACATGATATAATGTTCTATATTTATCACTTCTATCTGAATATCTTTTGTAGTCACACCAATCATGGTCCAACCTAAGGTGTTTTGACTGGGGTTTTATGTATTTCCTGTCCTGTCTGAGTTAAAGTAAGGAGACCTTATACATTAAACATTTTTTTTGCATATTCATTACATTGCCTTCAAGCAAAGGAATGAGTATTAGGGGTAAAAACCTCCTCCTAATACATTCCACAACTTGTGCCATCAGTGTGACTTTTGGAGCTGTGTGCCAGTAGACCAAGGGTGGAGCAGACAGCATAACAAAAACTAAACATGTGGTTGAAGCTACACCTACTGTCAGTCAAATGAGAAAAATACAGCTGTTTTAAACACAATGAAGAAATAAAATCAAATTTCTGATATAAAGCATAGGAAATACAATCAATCCATACATATCTTCCTTATGTTGTTTACATTGACAGAATAAGAAATGTTTTGTTACTTTTGTAGTTTTTAGTTATGGTTTCAGTTGCAATAAAAACATTACGATGTATTCTCGCTGTAAATCTAGCACTCACTTAATCTAAGTAAATGTTTGTGGATTAAAGGAAACTGCTTAAAAGCTGCAGGAGAGACAGAAAACAACATATCTTTCCCTGCAGCTGGGGGTCCTGCACGGATTAACAGTCGCTCATGGCTTTATGTAACAAAAAATGTCCACAAACACACATCCCTACAAAACAAAAAACGAAAAAAAAAAACACACTGATCTTTCTAATTTGTGAGAACAAGAAGGGAATTTGTGTAAACTTTAATGTAAAAAACAAAACAAACACTATGAACCTGCTTGTCATTATTGGCTTGGGCTGTTTTCACAAAAGGTCAAGGATCAGTCTGAGAGCAGACACAGCTGTCTTAAAGTCTTAAAGCTTTATATAAATATTTTGGTCTAAATGAGGGCACTATACCTTCTCACAAACTTCCACTTTAATCATTGCTTGTATCAACCACTGCCCTCCTCTGGTCAAATCAGAGAAGTGCAAAAAAAAAAACTCATTTTATTTTTATATTTGTATTAAGTTTACGTTACAAGTGGTCTGAGTATTAAGCCCTAAAAACACAAGTCCTCAATGCATCCTCATTTCTCTCACTTGCACATTCATTTAATGCAGTGAAAACTCCTCATTTGTTAATTATTTTAACTTACAAAACATTTATTGACATTGAGGGCAAACATGGATTAATATGCTTATGCAGACAAAACCCCAAACATGAAAAACCTGACTGTATCAGGGAGTCCCTTAAACATATGGGTAAATTTAAAGATCTTCTGTTTCCAAATTATTCAAAGGTTTAATTCAGTCAAGACAAAAATAAAAACTGTTAAAAAGTGTATAAACTTGCTAAAAAATATCAAACAATATTCCAGTTTTAAAATAAAATAAAGTTGTTTCTGTGTCTGATTATATTTTACAAAAAAAAACTAAACAAAAGAAACATCTTAAACTAAATATATACATGATTTTATAGTGTTTATAAAACAATGCACTAACTTCATGTTAAAAAAAAAAGGTAGCGCTGACTTTTTGTAAACACTACACTACTGTGTGCATTAAAACATTTTTCTTTACCCGACCTTTTATATTTTGAGATGCTCCAACACAAAACTATTAAAATATGTTAAGTGTGTGGTTGAGACACACTTCCCACATAATACTATGTTTTTTTTTTGCTTTGAAGCTAAAGTTACAACAGTACACATAAATACTACACACTTCCTTCAGTAAAAAACATTTAGAATAAGCAAAATAAAAAATTGTTTGCTGTACTTGTTTCACCTTTAAAATGAATTAAAACATCTATATGCCTCATTAAACATTATGTTTTAACCGTTGGTATGTCTAGCTTCAAATAACCTTCCCAGCAGGTGGAGGCTGCCCAGTTGGAAACGCATTGTAAACAGATCCTTCACTTGTTCTTCACATGACTGCCAAGTGAATCCTTCATATCGGAGAAGCTAAGACACGTCAACGTTGGAATTTGATTTCACAATTCTTCACTGTTTCCCTTTTTTCAGTTGGGGTAACTTTACAAAGTCACAAGATGCTCAGGTTTGGGTTTGGAAAAGTCCAACTCATGTGTTTTCCCGGTCACTTTTCCTACTCCACTTTCCAAATGGCAATTTTTCCATCGTGTTTGGCGGCTCCACTAAGAACATAACGATCCTCAGCAGAGCAAAGTCCTGTCACTTTGTCACTGTGTCCATAAAGCTCCTTTAAGACTACATGGCGCTCTGCATCAAGGATATAAATCTTTCCTTTGGTTGAACCGTGGCCAACACCTCCAACCCACACCTGGAGAAAAAAAGGTTATATTAATAATAGTTAAAAATGTAAGACCAAGTTTGAACATGTAAACTCTCAATATCACCCAAAGAGGAATTGTCTGTTTTATGCCTTGGTGGAATCGTTCACCTGGTTTTTAACTTTGATCATGCACTGACATCCTATGCAGTCTGGCAGTGTCACCCGATGAAACGGCCTGCTGGAGTCCTTTATGTGCCATATAGAGACTTCTCCTGAGTTGACACACACGCTCCACAGCTCCTCTATCTAAAGACCAAATACAAAACCAATATATGGGTCACACTTTACAATTAGCAGTAGTAAAATCCTCTCACATGGGCAAAGGCAAAGTACAAGTGTGCACCTCAGGTAGAAGCAGGACATAGCTGAAAATAGCTGGTGATTGTGTTTGCTGCTCTGGCAGATTCAGGCGTTTTTTAACAGAGCCGTTCCTCCACATTTCCATTATACTGTCCCTGGAACCTGCAGACAAAGAAGGTTTATTCTTCTCTTCTTAGTGTGCACTTATACTGATAATCTGTACCAGGCCAAAGCATGTGTCACACCTTACAACATGGCACATTTGAAAGTTTCAAGTGCTCCCTGTTGTACTCAGACACAGCATGCTTTCTGGGGTTTGGCACAGTTGGCCCAGTCATGGCACAATTGTGTGCAATTTCATAGCATATAATACAAGCATTCAATAAATTTATTTATTACTTCATCATTAGATTATTCAGTGCTTAATCCCCCAAATATGTTAAAAGCTGGTTTTCAATATTGTATGTAACTATAACCCTTGTAGACAGTATAGTGGTTTTGTGCTGTCTGTTTTAACAGATAAATACAAGTAAAGCATGCTCTGGCCCAGATTTTTTTGAGACCATGAGTTAAAAGCAGCAGCAAATAAGTGTGAGACTTACAGCACCAGAGCGTCCCGTTAGAGCTGGAGACAGACTGCAGATAATCACAGGAGACACGAAAGTGCCTCTTCACCTTAGTGAAGGGACAAAAAATTCACAGGTATAACACAAAGACTATTCTGTGTTATACTCCTTAAAAAGAAAATAAAAGTAATGCATACTTGTAGTGTGGAGATTTCCCACACCATAACGTTTCCATCTGAACTGCAGGAGAACGCCACCTTCTGGCTAAAAAAAGAAAAAAACAATTATTTTATCTGAATCCCCCTTTTGTGTCATGTTTTTTAGCAATATAATTAAAAGATACTTGCATTGTACTTTTCAAAAGTAAATGCATCTTAATGTTTATGTACTATAAATGCACGCCCAAATTCTCTAGTTTTATTTCCCATGCACATGATCACGTTCTTGTCAAATAATGTGCCAACTACATGGATATTGTTCTACCTTTAACAGTGTATATACAGTATATACCTGTATTTATCAGGGTCGAGTGCCAGTCCGGTGACCTCAGCCCGGTGCTCCGTCAGCTGTCTGTTACACACCATGGACAACACACTGATGATGTAGATCACCGAGTCCTCAGAGCCCATCCACACCTGGTCTTTGTCAACTCCCAGCATGCAATTCTGAATAAAGAAATAAAGAAGACACAGCATTCCAAAAAGTGTTAAAAGAGAAACTAACTCTACAAATTAAAATATGGTACAGTATTATCAGTTGTAATTTTAATTTCGACTGCGTTGTGAAAGATGACGGTATGGTGGACCTTTGACTTCCTCATTCATACAACCTACCACAGCACAGCCATTATCAAGCTCTACAGTTAAAATAAACCCTTAAACAGCATTTTAACATCAATAACTTAACCAACGTTACACCCCTACTATTAAAATGACCAAAAACTTGTATCACAAATCTATAAATTATTAAATTTTCATTACGCCCCAATAGTAATACCGGCAGACAAATGACAAGACAAGATTTAATATTCAACACTCAAATCAACTGGCACATTATCTGCAATAACACATTTTCTATGTCAACCAACAATAAAATACAGTTAATCCAATACAAGATAATACACGGGACCCACATCACAAATATCATACAACATATGGGATTTTCAGACACTAACATCTGCACACACTCTCTGTACACCAGTCAAAAACTTCTGATGGCCTCAGCATCCCACTCTCCCCATTCATAGCCTAACTAGGTGACCAGTCCACACTCCAAATTCCAGTACACAGAAAATCTTGTAATACATAATTGGACCACTAGGAGGCAGCATTGTTACTAAAAACTGTCCAGTTGAGCGTTTTTAAACCCATCATGAAGCATGAAAGTGTACAACAAATGGGTGTTTTACAGTCTCAGTATAATTATTTGCACAGTTTAAATGCCGGTGCAACCATTAGAACCACTGTAAAAATCAAAGTGCATGGTCCAAATCGTTAATTCATGACCTGGCAATGAACTAAGAGCAAGTATTACGGTTTAAAACTCAATATCAGTGGCTCTCTCAATTAGCACAGTCCCAACAAGTGCCTTAAACGTTTACACCTAAAGATAACACTATTCACTGAAGGAGCTGACTTTAGGCTGCTCCCTTCTGACTGTGTCACGTTTGGGATTTTATTGTCAAAGTAAAAGTTTTATTGTCAAAGTAAAAACGTTTTAATATAAGAATGATTGAAAACTATTTCACTATTAAATGCAGTCTATATTCCCCCAAACATGTGGGGGAAAGCTGGAAGCTATAGTACTTGCCCTGTTTGAGAAAATAAATGTGAGGAGAATAGTTTTATCTGTATCTGATGTCAATGGCATGTATGTTATGACCAAAGCTGATATGAATCTGGCCCAGAAGTGAATACCTGCGGGCTAACTTATAACTTATCACAGGATTTGTTCCAGGAATGTAATAAATTGCTGTTAATGTTAGCAATTTATTACATTTAATTAAAACCAACTAACCCAGCTTCACCAAATAAAGTTATGTGTCAACTTAAGTTCAGGAGCAAGGCCAAGCCTTAACAACTACATCTTAAACACACCTCTAATTCAAATATTTCAATTCATAAACATGTCAACTCTATAAACTTGTGTCGTGGTCCTTGCTAGGGATGGGTATCGTTAAGGTTTTAACGGTATTACTACTCTTACCGATACTGCTTAACGGTCCGGTACTTTAACGGTATTCTTATCGGTACTTTGTGTTGTGTGTGTTTTTTTAAGAACAAGTTGATAACAGAATTAACATTTCTTTATTTTTTTTAATTAATAAAACAATTATTTGTAGTGCAAGAAACAGCCATGTTACAAATAGCTATTATATACATATACATATGCACATACATATACATACATATACATATGCACATACATATACATATGCACATACATATACATATGCACATACATATACATATGCACATACATATGCATATGCACATACATATGCATATGCACATACATATGTATATACATATGTATATACACACACACACACACACACACACATATACATACATACACATACATACATATACATACATATACATACATATACATACACATATACATATACATAGTGTAGTCGAATGGTGACGAAGAGAGGGAAGGTAGTCCACACAGAAGGGGTCTCACTCCCAGAAGGAACAATAGCAGACATTGAGGATGGTTACAAGTACCTTGGAATACCACAGGCAAATGGCAACCTCGAAGAGGTAACAAGGAAAACAGCAACTGCCAAATACCTCCAACGAGTAAGGCAAGTCCTAAGAAGTCAGCTCAATGGCAAGAACAAGGCACGGGCAATAAACAGCTACGCCCTGCCAGTGATCAGATACCCTGCGGGAATAATAAGGTGGCCAAAGGAAGAGATACAGATCACAGACGTTAAGACACGAAAGCTCCTCACCATGCATGGAGGGTTCCACCCCAAATCCAGCACCCTGAGACTGTACGCTAGCCGTAAAGAAGGCGGCCGTGGACTAGTGAGTGTGAGCCACTATCCAGGATGAAACATCCAAGATCCACAAGTACATCAAAGATAAGGCCCCAACAGATGACGTGCTCAGTGAATGTCTCAGGCAATGGGGAACAGAGGAAGAGGAGCTGGAGGAGGGACCATCATGGGAGGACAAACCCCTACATGGGATGTACCACCGAACATAACTGAAGTGGCTGATATCAAGAAATCCTACCAATGGCTAGAACGGGCCGGACTGAAGGACAGCACAGAGGCACTCATCATGGCTGCACAGGAGCAGGCCTTGAGCACCAGAGCAATAGAGGCCCAAATCTACCACACCAGACAAGACCCAAGGTGTAGGCTGTGCAAACAGGCCCCTGAGACAATCCAACACTTAACTGCAGGGTGTAAGATGCTGGCAGGGAAAGCATACATGGAGCGCCATAACCAAGTGGCTGGCATAGTGTACAGGAACATCTGTACGGAGTATGGACTGGAAACCCCGAGGTCAAAGTGGGAAACACCTCCAAAGGTGGTAGAGAACGACCGAGCCAAGATCCTGTGGGACTTCCAGATTCAGACTGACAGAATGGTAATGGCGAACCAACCAGACATTGTGGTGGTGGACAAACAGCAGAGGAAGGTTGTAGGTTGACGTTGCAATACCAAGTGATTGCAACATCAAGAAAAAGGAACATGAGAAACTAGAGAAATACCAAGGCCTCAGAGAAGAGCTGGAAAAGGCTTGGAAGGTGAAAGCGACAGTGGTGCCTGTGGTCATCGGAGCACTCGGGGCAGTAACCCCCAAACTGGAAGAGTGGCTACAGCATATCCCTTGAAGAACACCAGACATCTCGGTCCAGAAAAGTGCAGTACTAGGAACAGCAAAGATACTGCGCAGAACCCTCAAGCTCCCAGGCCTCTGGACCCGAGCTCGAAGGATGAGAGACCACCCGCATAGGGTGAAGGACAAAGTTTTTTTTTTTTTTTTTATAAAACTAACTTGAGTTTGTGCTGTGCATTTCAGTGCTGTGCATTTAAGTTAGCCAAATAAATGTTTACATTTACATACTGATTTTTCTTTATTTAGAATTTTAAAAACAAAAGAAATATACAGAATTTCTACATAAGGTTAACAAACCAGGGAGATTTTACATTTATTTTAAATGACGTGAACAACGTTGATTCAACACGATTTTAACATACATACCAGACGTAGATGGGACAACAACCAGAGACGAGCTAGCTAGGCAGTCGAAAACTTAGCATTTCTCTGTCTGCACATAATGCACATATTTTGAAATGTGCTTAGACAGATTGCTCGTGTTTCCGCCCTTACATGCAAACATTTTGTTGCACTTATGACAATGAGCGTTGTCTGCATCAACTCTAAAGAAGTGTAACCACACTTTGGAACGTTGTGCTCTCTCCGCCATCGTCACTCTTTGTATTAAGCAGAGGTTTTCAAACTGTTGTGCGTGCGCCGCGCTCGTTGTGTTGTGTGTGTGTGTGACAAAGCGCTGTGACAGAAAGCCTCCGCGGCGCGCATGAGAGATCTCTCAGATCTCACAGACAAACGTCTTAATATGATCGCACATTAGAAATGTTTGGTGAGATAAAATGTGCACGATAACATTATTAAGCAAAAATACATAGTACATTAATTCTTTCTCCTCCAGTACCGAAAGCAGAACCGATAGCATCAGATCTTATTGATACTACTCTCTTTCATAATTTAGCCCCGGGGCAAGTTTAATACCGGGTTTCGGTACCCATCCCTAGTCCTTGCTCATGAAACATCACACAACTTATGTTATTACATTGCTTGTAGTGTAATTAGTGTTTTTTTTTTTTTACAATATTTATAAACATGAGGTCATACTTTCCAAAGCCTTTTATATAGCATTGTAAAACTGGCAACTATAGCCCATAATCTTCCTCAAGTTCTGTTCTGCAAACGCTGTGAACAATAGTCGACTGTGTGACTTTAAATGCCCATTCTTACGCTGTGAAATTTGTATTAATTTTTACCAGTCTAGCATTCCCAACTTGACAGGTATGTGTGAGGGACCAGCTGGAGACATCGAAAACCATCACCTTCCCCCCGCTTACGGACACCCACAAATGACCTGAAACACACACAGTTTTTGCACGTTATTTCTCAATATCTTATCTCTCTCTCACTCAGACTGACAGACAGACAGACAGACAGACAGACAGACAGACGCATATGCACACACACAACTGCAAATGTTTACTCTTCAGCCTGGGGTGACATAAATACAAGTGCTCAAACTGTGTTGCACTAGAACCGGCTTCTGTACTGTTGTGACTGTTGGTGAAGTATTGCTCAAAAAACACATTTGTTTTCAGGGTAAAATAAAACTTGTAAATACTCAATTAAAATACATTTACTGAAAAAAACAGCAAAAGACTCCACCAGAGAAATGATGATCCAGAAGAGAGAGAGAGGGAGTCTGTGAATGGTCAGATTTGTTCTTTTCAAAAACAGACGTCCCAGCGAGGCCGAGGACTGAATACCCCCTGTATGTGTGCAAGGATGAGAGTTTCATATGGGCGTGCGTGTTAGTTCTCGAGGTTGGTCTTCCACCAGCTGCGAATACAAGTGGCTCCAGATGGTCCGTCCACTAAAGGCCACAGCTTTGTAGTTTTAAAAGCCGTTCCCGCTCAGTCTTTCTATTCTTCGTGACAACACTTTGCTGAGTTCGTCAATCGGGTAAGTAAAATGAAAAACAAGATCGTGTCTAAGCAAGTCTAGTCTAAGGGTTTTCTCAAGTTCAGGGCAGAGTGAAAAATAGCCGATATAATGTACTTTCATGGTGTAAAAGCCCCACAATAGATAAGTGTTTTCCAGGGAACCCATATTTTAAAAGCCCAAATGATTTTGACCCAATGGTCTGTTTAAGAGTTTTTGGTCATTTATTGACATTTTTATATATTTTTCTCTTAGTTTTCTTACTTTCTAGTGCTGTTTAATAGATTGTGGGTCGATTTTTGGGTTGGGTTATTTTTAGCATATTGTCATTGTCATATTTACAGAAGTAGCTACAGTAAATTTATATTTAATACCCATTGACATCCACAAATATTTTTATCCCTGACCATAATAAAATCATATGCAACACACCTTTGGGAACCACAACTATAGATAAAACACCTACAGGTGTTAATTCTTTACACTCTATTCTATAACCTAATTTGCATTTTATTTTTATGAACTATGAAATTTATAAAGCATGTTTCTTATTAGCTTTAACTTTCTGTGTTATTGTATGTTAATGAACATAAGGTCAGGAGTGCTGTAACTGAAACCAACATCACAATAATTTAAATACTACAAATAATAGGGATGCACCGATACCACTTTTTTGGAAAACGAGTACGAGTACTTGCATTTCAGTACTCGCCGATACCGATACCGAGTATTTAATAAAAAAACATGATTTAAATTTACAGGTAACAGCTTTAGTCATATAATTTAACAAAAAAACAAGGCACGGGGCAAACACTGCTTGTCCAAATATCCGTGGTGAAACTAAACGAAGAGGAGGCTTGCAGTAGGCTGTGGATGTGTTTTTCACCTGTGATTAACCCCTTACACGCCGCTCAAACATAGACATTTCTCAGACCGTGGTATCGGCCCCTGGTATCGAGGGACTTTTAACGAATACGAGTACTTATGAAAATGTGGTATCGAGGCCGATACCAGATACCAGTATCGGTATCGGTGCATCCCTAACAAATAATGATATGCGCTCTCTGAACAAAGGGCTTTTGAGAAAAATATACTCCCTTTTCTCAGGCTGGTGGTTCTCTTACTAATATTCCAGTAAAGAGGTCAGAAGAGGAAGTTGGTGTTCAAAAGCTTTATGTGCAGCTTTAGGAGGCCCACTGCGTTTTAATGACAAAGCAAAGGTTGTTTTCATGTGTGAGAGACAATCATGTGAAACTGCCCTGTGACACGGGGTGACCAATTAGAGCAGAGGGTAGAATAGTCTTTTTCTGGCCAGAGCAGTGAGGTACTACAATAATATTACATGAGAAAAGATGACATTGATTATAGTATACAGTGATTACGGATGAATAGCAGTGTGTACCTGAGGTATATAGAAGCACGTCGACAGACTGAGGGACAGTGAGGTCCAAGGAGGGGTTAATTTTGTGTTTGAGCGTCTCTGCAGATGTCCTGGGAACCATCATGTGCACTAGGGACACACAAGCATTGTTAACCTCTCTTCTTAGGTGCTGACCTACAGTATATGGTTCAGTGCACAATAAATCCTAGACTGTATTTGAATACACATAGTTTCAGTATACTATAGTATGCAAATGATTTCACATGAGAAAACACTATACCCTCATTACCACTCAGCTATATTAACAAACAATATGAAAAAGATTGGTGAATGTGCAGTATTACTTCTGTCTGAAAGGCTTTAATGAAAACACTGATCAAAATAAACAAAAAGCTATGGTACCTTCCATCTTGATGCGGTCAAAGTGAGCCAGCTTAGACGCTGCGTAGATAGCTTTACTGTTTTGAAGGCTTCCCACCACAGCAAAATAAATATTGAGACATTAGTTTGATAAATTAAGAAATAGAGTAAAACAAAGAAGACATGAAGGCAGATGACAAAGTGAAAAAGAGTTACATCATTTGGTTTTACCAAGGAACTGAAGTGTGTGTCAAAAGTGTGTGTTCATGCTCGGGTACTTAAAAGAAAAGCAACCACATCCACAAGACTAATCAAAAGGGCACACATACACAGATATACTTAATAAAGCTACTCCAAGTCTGTCATTTGTCTGTCACTGGGCTCCGACTGTTAGAACGGGATCTCCTTCCACGGATGATGACAGAGTCTTGGTCTTGACATGGTCTTGTTTCCCCACCTGGGACTTTATCTTGTTCAGTGTGCTGTACCTTATGTCGGTCGGCCATGTTGCGCCCGGCCCACATCTCTTTGACCATCAGGTTCCAGAGCTCAGTCTCTGTTTTCAAATTGGCCTCGAACACTTCTTTTTTTCCTTTAACACAGATTTTCAAGCTCGGGATTCGCAGAAGAAGAATAGGAGCTGAGGACACTTTGACTTCCTGGAAGAATGAGAAGAAATAAAAATTATTTACTTTAGAATATAAAACTTCTATACTAATACTATTTAAGTATGTAGCCACGGACTCACCTCTATATCTCGGTACAGAGCCACATGTACATAACCAGGCCGACCATCGGTGAGCAGGAACAGCCGCCTCTGAGTCATAGCAATCTTACCCACGCCGTGGCTCGTCTTGACTGAAGAAGACAGCTTAAAAACACATTCACTGGGCTCAAGGCGCTCCAACACAGACACAGGAAGGGAAACCTAGGATCAAGCGGTATAAATCGTTGAAGTATTTAAATTTAAAGTATTTTGCAGGGTACTCTCTGAATGTGAAGATTTACTCATATACTGTACACAGACCTCTTGTGCTTCGGCCTCAGTCTCCTTCCAGATGGTATAAAACACTTTGAACAGGTCAGGACTGATCTGCTTTTGATGACCTGAAACCAAACAGCCTTGTGAAAATGTGGTTCTTTATTATCAGTAAAGTATTTTACTCAGACACAATTTCCAAAATATGTTGCTTCATATGGCCCCCCACACCCAGTGAACATCAGGGATTTGACCTGGTTTCTCATCTCAGGCTGTTAGTGGGGGTGGTTGGGGGGTTGTCATCCTCACACTGTGTAACAGCCTGTTACACAATGACTCAATATAATGAGTACTCCCCGGCTGCTTCTGTACAGGACTGACTCCTCTCTTAAAACTAACTAACAAAAATTACCCCACCCACCCCCACGCGCACGCACACACCTATTATAAAAACAAACAATCTAAAAGCCTAAAAATCTACACTGAAGTCCAATTTTACTGTCTAAAAGTTGCTATACCAAGACTTGAACTGTGCCATCTTACATTACAGCTTGCTAGGAAAATTTCCAAGCTCAATTATCAGCTTCTAAAAACATTGACTCCGTTTCCGTAGAGACCTCGTCACTTTTTCTGACCGAGATCTGTTCCTGTTTGGTACGTTTCTCTCGCAAGGTCACATTTCCATTGTTTGGCTTTCCACCGGTTTTGATGAATATTTTCTTTGGGCTTTCTTGCTGTAGCGTGATTAATCTCAGAGGACTAGAATGTCGTCAGGTTAGTGTAGTGCTATGACTGGCTGAAACTATATATGTGCACATGACTGCTTTTAATGTGTGTAATTAACAAAACAAAATGGGTGGACTGTGATTTGCTGCTTTGAAAAACATTGAGACTATGCTAGTACAGTTTTTAAGACATGAACAGTGCAGCCTTGGTTACACCTGGAACGCCTTGCACACTTAAGACAGAGTGAGGTAATAATTAAACAGAGAAATAAATAATTGCCTACACTTAAAGACAGAGTGAGGTAATAATTAAACAGAGAAATAAATAATTGCCTGCAAATCAAATTAAGGAGGAATGCAGTTGAATATTTGTGTTCAGTGATGTGTGGAAAACTCTGGCACACATTAATTACCGACAGTCAGAGCGTCAAACAGTCTGTGTATCGTCCCTTGGTCTTTTACGATGCCAGACTCTTGGACACATTTAACAAAGTCCTCCAGGTGCATGAATTTTCTGGGCAGCTGGAAGCGCTTCACAGATCCCTCTTCATGGCTTTTGCCGTTTTGAGCACGTTCTCGCTCCTGGTCCTGCTTGACCCTGCTGATGAGCCGCTTCAGTTCTGTACGTTTTTCAATCTGTGGAAAAAAATACTTAAGATGATCTACATTTACTTGGCTGAACTGGTTTTAATGGCAAAAGATAAATGACAAAAATACAAATTAGACAAAAGACCAAAAATTTTACATGGGTTTATAAAGGCTAGATCTACAAACACTGTGCAACTAACTGACTGTGTTTGCATTGAAAAGACATTTACAGCCTCGTTCTTTCTTGTGTTGAGAGTTAACAATAAGTAATGCTGCTGACACTGACTGTCTACATACACTATATTACTGAAAGTATTCACTCAGCTATCCAAATCATTGAATTCAGCTCTTCTACTCACTTACAAACTCACAAATGTATAAAAATCAAGCACCTAGGCTTGCAGACTACTACTACTACAAACATTTGTGAAAGAATGGTTCGCTCTCAGGAGCTCAGTGAACTCCAGCGTAGTACTGTGATAGAATGCCACCTTTGTGCAATAAGTCAAGTCGTGAAATTTCCTTGCTACTAAATATTCCACAATTCAACTGTTAGTGGTACTATAACAAAGTGGAAGCGATTGGGAACAACAGCAATTCACAAAGTGGTAGGCCACCTAAAATCACAGCGGATGCTGAGGCACATAGTGCACAGAGGGCGCTAACTTTCTGCAGCATCAATAGCTACAGACCTCCAAACTCCATGTGATCTTCAGATTAGCTCAAAAACTGTGCGTAGAGAGCTTCATGGAATGGGTTCCCATGGTCGATCAGCTGCATCCAAGCCCTACATCACCAAGTGCAATGCAAAGCGTCGGATGCAGTGGTGTAAAGCACACCCCCACTGGACTCTTCTCTGGAGTGACCAATCCCGCTTCCTTGTCTGGCAATCTCATGGACGAGTCTGGGTTTGGTGGTTACCAGGAGAACGGTACTTGTCTGACTGCATTGAGCCAATTGTAAAGTTTGATGGAGGGGGGATTATGGTGTGGGGTTGTTTTTTTGGGAGTTGGGCATGGCTTCTTAGTTCCAGTAAAAGAAACTGTTAATGCTTCACCATACCAAGACATTTGGACAATTTCATGTTCCCAACTTTGTGGGAACAATATGGAGATGGCCCCTTCCTGTTCCAACATGACAAAGCAAGGGACGTAAAGACATGGATAAGCGAGTTTGTAGAAGAACTTGACTGGCCTGCACAGTCCTGACCTCAACTCAATAGAACACCTTTGGGATTAATTATAGCGGAGACCGCGAGCCAGGCCTTTTCGTCCAACATCAATTTCTGACCTCATAAATGCACTTCTGGAAGAATGGTCAAACATTCCCATAAACACAATCCTAAACCTTGTGGAAAGCCTTCCTAGAAGAGTTGAAGTTGTTATAGCTGCAAAGGGTGGACCAACATGGCATTAAATCCTATAGTTTAAAAATGGGATATTATTCACGTTCATGTGAGTGAAGGCAGACGAGTGAATACTTTTGGCCATATAGTGTATATATGTCTGAGGCCCGATATAATTCTTATTCCTTTCTGTGTTCATAATCGTCCCAAAATAGAACATAGCTGGTGCTATTGTTTTTGACTAACCAGTAAGCGTTCAGTTTCGGGCAGTGAGTCTACCAGAGACTTCACCATCTGAGAGGGGAAGATGTCCGCATCGGTCTTATAAAGACTCTGGAAATCCTCTAAAGCGTCAAGAGGTCTGTTGGACACAGTATTAGCAAACCTTCGCAGATAGTGATACCTGGACAAATTCAGTGCAGTTTATATTTAGAACATGCTGATTTAACCTTAATAATAGCACAATATACAGTGTCAAAATAAAGGTGAACTAGGCCTATAAACACACAGACTGCTCTTTACCTGGCGAGCAGCGCAGCCTCTTCAGGTGAAGTTGTGTCAATAGCAATCTTCAGTGTATCACATATTTTTGAATAATATTTCTGGACATAATGATAAGCCAAAGGAGGAGGAAAATTTGGAAGTAGAAAAACCTTCACTGGTTTAGTTTGAAGTTTTAGCTCTGTGAAGGAGAAAGTTACACATCACAAACTGAATCACATTTTAAAATCACTTGTGAATTCACTGCACTGCTCCTGACCAACATCAGGAGTCATCGTCTTCACTGATGTGGGCCGACTGGGAATGAAAACAGTCATTGTGTTGCATGTGTGTTGCAGCAGGTTGGGCATACTGGCACCAAGCTTCTTGCTCAGCCTGGAGTTCGGGCTGGTGCAGCTGTAGCCGGTCCGAGACAGCTCAGACATAGGTGGACGCTGAGGTGTCTCCGTTATGCCACGGTTCCTGCAAAGGATCACACTGCAAACATCAGACAATAGTGACACACAAAGACTGAATCAATGGTGAGCTGTTCTAGAATTATATATTTACATGCTTCACTTACAGTATTGTTCAAAATAATAGCAGTACAATGTAGGGATGGGTATCGTTAAGGTTTTAACGGTATTACTACTCTTACCGGTACTGCTTAACAGTCCGGTACTTTAACGGTATTCTTATCGGTACTGGGGCGGCAGTAGCTCAGTGGGTAGAGTGGTCGTCTTTCAACCGGAAGGTAGGCGGTTCGATTCCCACTCTCCCCACAGTTCATACTGTCGTTGTGTCCTTGGGCAAAACACTTACAGTCACTGGAGGCAAGGTGGGTTAACACTGGTAATTACATTAGAACAATGTAAGTCACTTTGGATAAAAGCGTCAGCTAAATGAATAAATGTTAAATGTACTTTGTTTTGTGTGTTTTTTTTAAGAACAAGTTGAGAACAGAATTAACAGAATATTCCAGGTTTTTAGTATATTTTTTATTGCTACGTAGCACACAAGTTACCAGTAGGTGCAGTAGATTCTCAGAAAACAAACAAGACCAAGCATTCATGATATGCACGCTCTTAAGGCAGTGCAATTGGGCAATGAATTGGAGGGGTGTGTCTGCCGTTGATTGTACAAACTCAAAACTATTTTGTACAAACATTTTAGCAATCCTGTGAATCACTGAACTAATACTTAGTTGTATGACCACAGTTTTTAAAAGAAATGCTTCACATCTTTATGGCATGGAGTCAACCAACTTTTGGCACCTCTCAGTTGTTATTCCACTCCATAATTCTTTAACAACATTCCACAATTCATTTACATTTCTTGGTTTTCCTGGCTTCAGAAATTTTTTGATATCACCCCACAAGTTCTCGATTGGATTAAGGTCCGGGGTTTGGGCTGGCAACTCCATAACATTAATTTTGTTGGTTTGGAACCAAGACTTTGCTTGTTTACTCGTGTGTTTGGGGTCATTGTCTTGTTGAAACACACATTTCAAGGGCATGTCCTCTTCAGCATAAGGCAACATGACCTCTTCAAGTATTTTGACAAATGCAAACTGATCCATGATTCCTGGTATGCGATAAATAGGCCCAACACCATAGTAGGAGAAACATGCCCATATCATGATGCTTGCTTCACTGTCTTCATTGTGTTCTGTTGTTTGAATTCAGAGTTTGGGGGTCGTTTCACAAACTGTCTGTGGCCCTTGGACCCAAAAAGAACAATTCTACTCTCATCAGTCCACAAAATGTTTCTCCATTTCTCTTTAGGCCAGTTGATGTGTTCTTTGGCAAATTGTAACCTCTTCTGCACATGCCTTTTTTTTTTTTTTTTTTTAAACAGAGGGACTTTGCGGGGGATTCTTGAAAATAGATTAGTTTCACTTAGTTTCAATCAACCTTTTAATCAAAGAACGCTGTTCTTCTGAACAAGGTCTTAAACGACCCATTTTCCTCAGGTTTTCAAATGCATGTTCAACATGTTCTGGTGGCTTCATCCTTAAATAGGGGCCACCTGATTCACACCTGTTTTTTCACAAAATTAATGACCTTAGTGATTGAATGCCACACTGCTATTTATTTTTTTTTTTAAGTATAAACACACTCCTTTCAACTAATTGCCCAATCGCACAGCCTTAAGAGCGTGCATATCATGAATGCTGGGTTTGTTTTCTGAGAATCTACTGCACCTGCTGGTAACTTGTTTGCCATGTAGCAATAAAAAATATACTAAAAACCTGGATTATTCTGGTTAGTCACATTGTACTGCTATTATTTTGAACAACACTGTGCACGCTCAGCTCTCTTACCAGTTGAATTCAGAAATGAAAATGTTTCTTTGGATGAGGAATAAAACATCTTTACCTTGAAACCTTATGCTTTAACCTTTTTCTCAGTATCAATATTATTATTCCGACAAAGAAAAGTGCTGCAAGATAAATCTGCCAATTTACAGGCCTCACTGTTGCCAGGTTACAGCTGCCCCACAGGTGTGACCATTCAAAACAAATCTCACCTGTAAGCATAATTACGCATACTCTGCTCCATTCGGCTGTAAGTGTCCATTTTCCTGTTGAGCCTGTCTCGCAGGAATGAGTGAAAAATATGGGTTTCTAAGACCTGACGACAGGAACAAAAAGAGAAGCATGTGACAGTTTTTCAAATGTTTATTGTCACAGTGTTTCAAAATGAGCACTTACCTTTTTGTAAAAAAGCTGGTCTGCGGGTTCACGGGTCCTGAGGAACTCCTCACTGTTAAAAACTCTGTGTTCATGATTGAGGAAGTCCTGGACTCCTCTGATAAGAGAAAAACAAAAGGAAATCCATAATCTCACTACACTTGTCTTTAGCAGAATGTCACACAAAGAGTCCTACTTGAAGATGTTGACAACCAGCTCTAGTGCAATGTTTTGTATTTGTGTGCTGAGCCGTCTCAGCCAGTCTCTGCGTTGGCTTCGTAAGGCATTGACATCAGTCCCTGCTCCGAGGTGGCACAGCTCTAAATCATAATGAACTTGAAGAGACTCGGCTCTGGACACACAACAGACAATTACAAGTCATACTTTCCTAAGTGGCTTTAGAAGGTAATATGCTTTAGTGACATTTAATTATATTCCAGTCATGTTCTGCCTTGACCTGCTGATCAAAAACAAAATAACTCCCTGTATATATATATTAAGTCTACTTAGTCAACGGTTGTGTGATGTACCTTGAAATAAAGCTCTCAGCTGCAAAGAAAGGGATGGCTGGCAGCTCAATGCTTTCAGACCATGATGACTGAATGATGCCATCATCAATGTTCACCAAGATAAGGTCCTCTGTCTCCTATACACAAGCGAGTACACACAAACAGAGCTTTAACAATGGCTAGGATTCAACACTATCCGTTGTTAAAGAGTGTTCAAGACTTAACAGGGTGCAGCCAGCTAAACAGGCGGCTACTGTTTAAAATGTGAACTAAACCCTTATGACACAATCACTTAAACATACTGCAATTAATGAATGTTACATGAAGCTTAGGATGAATACAGCCTGTAGTTGTTTTATTTAAAAACATTCAGATAACACCAGAAATCCATTAACAGACAAGAGAGCACCAAGGGTTTACTATTACTATTTATTTTCTATCCCATAATTATCTTAAAGTTACTGTTTTGGCATGAGAGTATAAAGTCATTTCACTATTTTGTCTCCAATAAAAACCTGTTGTGTAGTATGTGTATTTGTTACACAACACATCAATTGTCTTTTTACAAAATGCCAGTGCACTTTATACAAGGTAACAGTAAGTCTCCTTTTTAGTCTTTTGTAGAAAGAAGATGAAAAGTCAGCTTATCTGGTACTTTGTTATTCTATTCTAAGTAACTATAGAGAAACAATAGCAACTTCATACACTCAAATTTCAAACCTACAATCAATTCAGAAATATTTTGCAGATTTAAAGTTTTTTTATGGAAATGGAGAACTCACTGCGGCTACTTCTTGAAAATGACTTATGTGACAGCCCATTAGGAAGGCAGTAGGAGCCATTAGGAAGTCCAGCATTCCTCTGGCCAGCACAGGGACATAAGGCTGCTGCCAAGACAGGGGCTAAGAGTGGACACAAAACAAACAACATTAATTAAACAATTGAGGATGTCATTAGATGTAATAATGAAATATTCTTTGTTCCCCTTGACTGACCTGCAAATACATCAATAGGCTTTCTGCCACTAGGGTCAATCTAGACCATTCAGATGAGAAGAAGACCACCCTTTGTTCTTGGAGGAGGCATGATAGGATCTAAAGAAAAATGGTTCAGGGAAGAAAAAAAAAAAAACATTCCTATTTTTATTGCATGAATAAATGAAGGAACAAACAAACACTACAAGCCCTCCCCCTACCTAACCATACACACCACACTCCATCCATCACACTCTGCACAATCCCTGTCTTTATTGAATTGATTCCTTTGGGAGGCCAATATGTGCACAATTACCTGTAGTAGGGTTGCATGTGTGAAACAAAGAAAGGGAAGATGAAGGTCAATGTCGATAACTGGGCTGTCCTGATCCTCCCGGGATGGAAGAACCACTTGGAGAGGTTGGAGACTAATTGACTAACATAAAGAAATATGCTCTAAAGCAATAAATGGTAAAGTGGTCATTTCACAAAGCTAAAAAACAAAAGAGTAGTTTCTTACCACATGGAGTTGTCCCGGAGGCGGTAATGGGACCAGTGACAAGTTGGCTGAAAACTCTATGATTTTCTCCTCAAAGTCTGCTTGTCGTGCAGGCCGCAACTGGACCATGAGACTGAGAGGAAAGTGGGAGAATTATGAGCATCTACTGAATGCGTTATGCAAGCAGCTTATCATAAAGTGCTATATGTTAGAAAAATCACACCATGACAAGCAGTCTCTCAAAGCATTGTAGTAGGGAAATTTGGAGATGACACAGATGGCAAAGGGTGTGAACAGACGACACTTAGACGTATTCCACCTGTTGCCATTCTGATAAGCACCTTCCTGACAGGACTGACAGGCAAAATAGAGAAATGGAGTTAATTATTAATACCTTTTCTATAAGATGCACACAATTTTACATTCATTTTGTTGGTAAGCCTGTGTGACCACCTGAACTGCTCTGAAGAACTGCAATACAACTCCATGGGTTTGGTTTCCAAACAAGTCAGTGAAAACCAGGAAATGATAAGTATCTTCTTTCTGCTCACTGGCCAGCAGAAGACCACCTAGTCAAAAAGTAACTATAGTCACCAAACTGACCAGCAATTGATTTTATATACACAAGATACCACAGACTATAACCAACCAAATATAGACTCTAAAAAGATATACATATGAAAAGTGTTAAAAGACATAAAAAAAAAAAAATCTGACCCAAACCAGGCCTGAGCTTGACAGATTGTGTTCTAGATAATCTAACAAATTATACAGTCACAACAGAAAACCTGATGGTATTGCTATAGTGATGGGCTGGTAACAGAATAAACAGATGTATTGTTTCGATAGTGGTACAATGTAATGTAGAAGAACATGAAGGTAAGCCAAGTGATGATCATCTTACCAGGAAAACACAGCTGTGGCAAAGCAATGAGATCAAGGTCTTTGGGAACACTGATATCCTCGGTCACTGAGGAGACTTCAGTACGATTGTAAGATTCTCCATTAGACTCTGCATCTGTTGGAATAGGCCGTTTCTAAAATATAAATACAAAAATAAATAATTTATTTAATTTAATCAATCAGTTGTAATTTTATATGAACAAAGTTACCTTTTTGATGAAACTTTTTCTCCTTTGCACACGACTAAAAGCTGGTTGGCTGGAGTTGCTCTCTTTTGAAAAGAAGGGTGGGGCATACACCTGCAGGACTTCAGCTTCGAGTGATGGGAACTCATTTGACTTACTTTGTTGAACAATCTGAAACCAAAACAATCTTTGGTTAAATATATCATTTGGTGGAGTAACAGCAGAGTGACAAAAGTCCATGAAATAACCAAGTAATTGCTTCCTGGACTTTGGTGAAAAGCTAACTGGCTAACTGATCTATTGATAATAATAATAATAATAATAATAATAATAATAATAATAAGTTTTATTTATATAGCGCCTTTCCAGAGCTCAAGGACACTTTACAATAAACAAACAACAATAAAGACAATTGACAAAGAGAGCGGACAGAACAACAATAGGCAAATGAGAGTGCAAGTACAGTAAGTGAAAAAACCCACTAAGAACTGTAACATTCAGAAAATAGGTGTGTTTTGAGCATGGATTTGAATTCAGAGATAGTGTTAACAAAACGGAGTGATAGGGGAGAGAGTTCCACATTTTGGGCGCAATAACACTGAATAATCTGCCCCCCATTGAAGCAAGGCGATGCCGAGGGACAACGAGAAGGCTGGAATCAGCGGATCCTAAAGAGCGAGTAGGGGTGTAGGGGAGAAGCAGGTTACAGAGGTAGGGGGGAGCAAGGCCGTGCAGAGACTTAAAAGCAAGAAGGAGAATTTAGAATTTTATACGGTAAGCCACAGGAAGCCAGTGAAGATCGTGCAGAATTGGGGAAATATGTGCAGAACGCTTGGTGTGGGTGAGTAGTCTGGCAGCAGAGTTTTGAATGTATTGTAATTTGGAAATGGAGCTAGCTGGTAGGCCAATGAAAAGTGCATTGCAGTAATCAAGACGTGAGGTGACAAATGCATGAATGACAGTTTCAGCATCTGAGATGCTGATAAAGGGACAGAGCTGAGCGATACGACGTAAGTGAAAGAGTGCCAATTTAGTGATGGAATTAATGTGAGAGTGGAAAGATAGAGAGGAATCAAAAATTACATAATCTATTAGTCAATGTGTAAAACATTGTTGGCAACAGAATAAAGTATATTTAGTTGTAGCACTATATTTGGGGAAACCCTGATAATTGTCTAAGTCTGTGAATGTGTAAATAAAGTATGTACCTGGTAGATGTCTCGAAGCTTTTCGCTGTGTGCTCCGACCACGACACATGCCTCCAAGAGTCCTGAGGGGAACTCGGCCATCACATACACACCTCTATATCCTGAAACAAACAAATATGTGCTGTGGTGCCATAAAACTATTAAACAACATATATTCAGCCCTGCGACTAACTGGCCACTGTCCAGGGTGTACCCCGCCTCAGGCCCAAAGCTGCTGGGATAGGCTCCAGTCACCCGCGACCCCTAACGGGACAAAGCGGTAGAAAATGAATGAATGAATGAACAACATATATTAAGAAATCATGAAAATTTTGACTATGACTCGTGTAATAATGACTATGGCACAAACTATAAAAGTGTGACTAATTTCTAAGCTTTGTGTCATAAAACTTTGATGACAAAATTAAAGCATGACCCCAACAACCCATGTCATCTTAAAGCAAACAGCGTTACCTTGTACTTGATCACGTGGCTTTTACTTTACCCACTTGACAGACAGACCCACAGTGAGACAATTCTCATTTCCCGCAACTTCCTCTGACATTTGCTAGAGATGCATCAGATAAGCACTGCAAGGTGCCCAGAGACAGTTTCCTCTCAACAAATTGTGGTTATGACCACATCAAGTTTACAAGCTATCAAGTTAAAAGCTCTTTTCCTGTATACTTACTTACTATAATGTTGATGACTTACTGTTCATCATTAAAGAATGACTGCTGACTATTCTGTGTATGTGCTCAAAGGTCACTTGCAAGTGTTTCATATCATACTTTCTCATAAAAAATAAATCATAAAGATTACAGGTTCAGACTAGTGCTCAATTAATTGTTAAGCATCAAAGTAACAAAAAATTAAACCAGTTTCTTGGACGACCATTGTATTAATCTTTGTCTGGAGCTACTCATTCTCAAATCCCCTTTTAACTATCTCAGATGGGCATTTATAAATCAACATTTGACTTGCATTAGTTTCTGCTAAAGGCGAATCCCAAGAAGCTACTCTTTTATCCATCTTTAATCAAACTTACTGATATCTTTTTCACTCATTTCTCATTTTCATACTCCTCCCTCATTTTATACCTACAAGCTTTTCCGGTGCCTCATCGTTTTCCCTGCTGAAACACACACAGACACTGAGAGCCCGTCCACACGGAGACGCGTATCACTGTATACGTATACCCCTATTTTTGTTAACCTTTTTCAGTGCAACACAATCTAACTCTCAGAAGAAAAGCTGTATTACATTTTAGTGAAATAATCCACAAATACAAATGACATCACTCTGTATTGGATCCATTCCTTGCAGCTTACATCACACTCCCGTGCACAGTGTGACATAGACCTGCTGCTAGTTAATTAAGGAACCTTAACACAGCATAGCTTTCAAACAGAAACCTGTTTTTGATATATGCAACAACTATTTGAAGAAGTTGTGCCTGGCGAAAATACACGTGTAGGTAGAATATGTTACACAATGGAAGTTTATAATGCAAAGTGATGAAAGTGGTTTAAGGAAATTGCAAAATGTGTTGGATATGTTTGACAAATGTAAAGAAAAGACTGTCTTTGTACAGTAAAGGTTTGTTTAATTAATTTGTACCATTAAACAGGTGAATAAATGTGATAAAATAAAAGGATTTAAATGAATAAAAGAAGTTGCCAAAGAGTTCAGAAAAGATTGGGTCAAAGTGATGTGAAACTCAACATTAGGTTACCTGCAGTCACACTTGTTAGTAGTCGTACATTTAAAGATAGTAGCAGAACAACTGACAGAGACATGACAGCAATACAGGAAAATATACTATTTAACGCTATAACCAGCCGACAACTTTGCAAAGTTCAAATAAAAACTTACCTTAAATTACTCGACCATTTCGAAGGTACACTGCGTTGAGAAGACTGCTGTCCTCAGGTCCGTAATGTAAAACCGTACTCCTTTTAAACCTGACAAAGGTTAATAGCCTCTCTGTTAGTCCAAATATTTGCGCGCTGTAATCAACTGAAGTACGCTGTAAAGTTTGATAAACTTTGTGATGTGCCACTGCCAAAGTAAGCCCAAACTTCCTGTTCTGAGCTTTTCAACATAAAAGACCTTTAATCTAAAAACTGTCGGAGGAACTATGACCCCACCTGCTGTATTTACAGAGCACATAGACCCAATACCATAGATTGTAAATAAACACCTAGAGCATTGTTCATTAAGTTTGAACAAAGTTTCCAAAGCTAGAGTGCAGAAAAATGAGCAATAATTAGTGAATATAGGAATATTATCATCTATAAATTAATGCAAATTAAATAAAATGTTTTATTTTTTTATTCATATGGTTTGACAAATGGCATGCACTACCTAACATTTTAATTAGAAAGCTTCTTGCGCAGATTTAAATATTATTTTTACCAATTTCGTCCGGATTAAGGCTTGTGTTGAATTGAGGTTATTCTGATTACATGGATATGTGGCTCGCCGTGATCGTATAGTGGTTAGTACTCTGCGTTGTGGCCGCAGCAACCCCGGTTCGAATCCGGGTCACGGCACCTCTGGTTTTGAATTTTTGTCTACCAAGACTACAGATGAAAATGAAGTAGTACATAGACTTAACTACAGATTTAACTACAAATTACCTCCTGAATACAATACACCCACTTGCTTACAGTTTTTAAGAACATCAAAAACGATTACACAATTGCTAACTTTAGTTTACTAATCACAAATGTAGACCTAGAAAGGGAACAAAACCCTAGACCATGTCTACACAAACATGGCTGGAGCTTACGTGGCGACACCCCTCCCCCACCTGGGACAATCAGATCACATATCTCTGTTCCTCACTCCCAAATATACAGCCCTCATCAACCGTGTGAAGCCATCAGTGAAGACCATCAAGGTGTGGCCTGCGGGGGTAGATTTCACACTCCAGGAAAAGTTTCTACACACAGACTGGAGTATGTTTGCTTCCCAAGCCACCAGTGGTGCTCACACAGACATTGACTGCTGCACCTCCTCTGTATTGGATTATATTAATACCACCATTGACAGTGTTACAACCCAGAAACAGATCACCACATACCCAAATCAGAAGCCATGGATGAATCAGGAAGTGCGACTCCTGTTGAAGACACGCAATACTGCCTTCAGATCAGGAGACGCACAAGCCTACAGCACATCCAGAGCAAACCTGAAGAGGGGCATCAAAAAGGCCAAGCACTGCTACAAGCTGAAGATAGAGGGACACTTCTCCAACTCTGACCCTCGACGCATGTGGCAGGGAATCCAGGCCATCAGTGACTACAAACCCACCCACTCCACCCCTGCAGCCACCGATGTCAACTTCCTGAATGAGCTAAATGACTTTTATGCTCGCTTTGAAAGAGACAACAGAGAAACTGCAACCAAGCTCAAACCCTCAGTTGACCACCCTCCATTCACACTCTCATCCACTGATGTCTGCAAGGCACTGAGCCGGATCAGCACACATAAGGCTGCTGGACCAGACAACATCCCTGGTCGTGTTCTCAGGGCATGTGCGGAGCAGCTCGCTGGGGTTTTTACAGACATTTTCAACCTGTCTCTTGCCCAAGCAGCTGTACCAACATGCTTCAAATGCACTTCCATTGTGCCAGTGCCAAAACACTCTAGTCCAAGGTGCCCCAACGACTACCGCCCTGTAGCACTCACACCCATCATCATGAAGTGCTTTGAGCGGCTGATCCTGGAACACCTAAAAGACTCCATACCACCCACATTGGACCCGCATCAGTTTGCTTACCGCAGCAATAGGAGCACAGAGGATGCAGTTGCTATGGCACTGCACTCTGTGCTCACCCACCTGGACAATAAGAACTCTTATGCACGTATGCTGTTTGTTGACTTCAGCTCAGCATTCAACACTATCATCCCGACCAAGTTAATAGCCAAACTTGAAGACTTGGGCATCAATACCTCACTCTGCAACTGGATTCTGGACTTCCTGACCAACAGACCCCAGAATGTCCGATCTGGATCCACCTGCTCCACATCCATCACACTTAACACTGGTGTACCACAGGGCTGTGTGCTAAGCCCATTTCTCTACTCCTCTTCACCTCTGACTGCAAGCCTGTGTTTGGATCCAACGCCATCGTCAAGTTTGCAGACGACACTACAGTGATTGGTCTCATCAGCAACAACGATGAGACTGCCTACAGGGAAGAGATCCAGCACCTGTCCACATGGTGCAACGAAAATAACCTGCTCCTCAACATCACCAAAACGAAGGAGCTCATCGTGGACTTCAGGAAAGAGTCTAGAGGCACACACGACACCATCCACATCAATGGAATGGACGTCGAGCGTGTCTCCAGCTTCAAGTTCCTGGGGACCCACATCTCGGCTGACATGACCTGGACAACCAACACCTCCAGCCTGGTCAAGAAGGCTCACCAGCGCCTCTTCTTCCTGAGGACACTGAGGAAGAACCAGCTCTCCTCGGCCATCCTGGTGAACTTCTACCGCTGCGCGATAGAAAGCATCCTGACGAACTGTGTCACAGTGTGGTATGGGTGCTGCTCTGTCGCGGAGCGCAAGGCATTGCAGCGGGTGGTGAAAACTGCCCAACGCATCACAGGGACTCCACTTCCTGCCATCGAAAACATCCAGAGGAAACGCTGTCTGCGTCGAGCTCGCAGCATCCTTAAGGACTCCTCTCACCCAGCCCACAGACTGTTCTCCCTCCTCCCCTCCGGCAGGCGTTTCAGGAGCCTCCGGACTAGAACCAGCAGACTAAAGAACAGTTTCTTCCCCAGAGCTGTGTCTTTACTGAACTCTAACCCTTGCTGACCCCACACCTCTCACAGACTCCTCTCTCACCCCCCACCATGCCACTCCCCTCACAGACTCTCCTCTCACCCCCACCATCCCACTACCCTCATAGACTCTTCTACCCCCACCACCATCCCACTCCCCTCACAGACTCTCCTCTCATCCCCCACCATCCCACCATCCCTTGCACTACTGCACCTTTGCTACCAACTGTTTACATTTCACTGTTTGCACTACCTTAAATCTACTGCTTACCTTAAGCTAACATACAATTGTATACACCTACCTGTAAAATTCTGTTCATAGTTAGAGACATCTGTATATCACATGTGTGTGTGTGTGTGTGTATGTTTGTTTGTGTGTGTGTGCGTGTGTGTATATGTGTGTGTGTGTGTATGTGTATATGTGTGTGTGTATGTGTGAGTATGTGTGTGTGCTTGTGTGTGAGTGCGTGTATGTGAGTGTGTGTGAGTGTATGTATGTGTACGTGTGCATGTGAGTGAGTGTGTGTATGTGTGTATGTGTGAGTATGTGTGTATGTGAGTGTGTGTGTGTGTGTGAGTATGCGAGCGTATGTGTATGTGTGTATGTGAGTGAGTGTGTGTGTGTATGTGTGTGTATGTGTGTCTGTGTGTATGTGAGTGTCTGTGTGTATAGCTCTCCCGGTTTAATTCCCCTGTGTGTATGTGTGTATGGTGGTGTGTGTATGTGTGTATGTGAGTGTGTGTATGTGTGTATGGTGGTGTGTGTATGTGTGTATGTGAGTGTGTGTATGTGTGTGTGTATGGTTGTGTGTGTATGTGTGAGTATGCGTGTATGTGTGTATGGTTGTGTGTGTATGTGTGTGTGACTGTGTGTATGTGAGTGAGTGTGTGTATGTGTGTGTGCGGCGCGACGCGTGTGTATTACATTACATTTAGAATACATATTCACCTGTAAATGCTGTTTATAGAAAAGAGACACCTGTAATTATATTTATGGCACACACTCACCTTTTATAGTAATAACCATCTGTATATTTATATTCATTGTACATATTACCTGTAAATCCTGTACATCTCCATATCCTGCACGTACGCAACCATTGTATATATCCTGCACTTTACTGCTATTGCACTTCTGGTTAGACCTAAACTGCATTTCGTTGCCTTGTACCTGTACTTGTGTAATGACAATAAAGTTGAATCTAATCTAATCTAATCAAAGCTTCACCTGTAGTAACACTATGCCCATAACAAAATACACTGTATGCTCAAATACATACTCTATTTGCATTATCTGAAATCATAGATTGTAAATAAAAAAAAATCCACACTCGTTTTAGTCTAACGAAATAATAATGTGAACCCATGACACCAGCAGGTGTCGCCTTTCAACTGTTGTACTGTACATCGTTTCAGCTGAGTTAAAGTCTGTAAAAAAATCTGATAGGCCTGTTATAATTTTAAATATTTATATTTTACATCGTTTCTACACTCTTTAATTGGGATTTGTTCAAGAAATGTAGACCTAGAAAAAAACGAAGGCAGGACGGAAACTGTCTAAATTAGCTTTTCGTAGCAGTTCTTGAACAAAAATAAAAACAAATCTACACTAAATAAAAAAAAAGGTCACAAAAAAGAACAGAACTAGGAATAGGCTTACATTTTCAAGTCCCTAAAGTGACAAAACTTAATGAAAAAGCAAAAACTCAAATTCATATATCAATGGTTTACAGTTAAAGTGATCTTGTCTGCTCTTGCACTTGGGACTTTTATTGTTTTCTAACAACATCGTATCTAACTTTAAAAAGCCTATAACAAGAACTTCATTCATTCATGAGTTAGGGTGGTTGGCTGTGCCTGGGGCTAAGCTTTCCTCACCGGGAGTTGCTCGCCGGTGTGTGCGGTGTGTGTGCGGTGTGTGTGGTGTGTAGACCGTTGGGGCGGCCATATTGGAATGCTGGATGTGGAGAGGGAAGGGAAGCAGGAACAGTCGAGCGTCACCAGACTGGGATAGACGGGAGCGAAAAAACACTATCTCCCGCTACTCCCCGCTTCGTAACTCAACCAGAGGATTATTTACCGACACTTAATTGTTCATCTCACCGACCAACCCCACCAGACTTGTTCTGGGACCAGTCAACGTGAGTAAGACTATGTTCTGGGGAGGTTATTTCAAGCGCTCAACAAAATTATGGAATTCGCGTTTACTTTGGCTGTTTCCTCTCTAAATATCAGCACTTATTTTTATGCTTATCCTAGTAATGACTGGGTAGCACCATGAAACAAGCTATAATAGGTTTATAGCACATTCGTTTTTTATTCGGCAACTTGATTACATTACCTTCAAGCAAAGAAATTAGTATTAGGGGTTAAAACCTCCTCCTAATACATTCCACAACTTGTGCCATCAGTGTGACTTTTGGAGCTGTGTGCCAGTAGGGTGGAGCAGACAGCATAACAAAAACTAAACATGTGGTTAAAGCTACACCTACTGTCAGTCAAATGAGAAAAATACAGCTGTTTTAAACACAATGCAGAAATAAAATCAAGTCTTTATTTCTGATATAAAGCATAGTAAATAAAATCAATACATACATATCTTCCTTATGTTGTTTACATTGACAGAATAACAAATGTTTTGTTACTTTTGTAGTTTTTAGTTATGGTTTCAGTTGCAATAAAAACATTACGATGTATTCTCGCTGTAAATCTAGCACTCACTTTATCTAAGTAAATGTTTGTGGAAAATGTTAAAGGAAACTGCTTAAAAGCTGCAGGAGAGACAGAAAACAACTCATCTTTCCCTGCAGCTGGGGGTCCTGCACGGATTAACAGTCGCTCATGGCTTTATGTAACAAAAAATGTCCACCAACACACATCCCTACAAAAAAAAATAACATAAAAAAAACCTGATCTGTCTTATTTGTGAGAACAAGAAAGGAACTTGTGTAAACTTTAATGTAAAAAACAAAACAAACACTATGAACCTGCTTGTCATTATTGGCTTGGGCTGTTTTCACAAAAGGTCAAGGATCAGTCTGAGAGCAGACACAGCTGTCTTAAAGTCTTAAAGCTTTATATAAATATTTTGGTCTAAATGAGGGCACTGTACCTTCTCACAAACTTCCACTTTAATCATTACTTGTATCAACCACTGCCCTCTTCTGGTCAAATCAGAGAAGTGCAAAAAAAACCCCTCATTTTATTTTTACATTTGTATTAAGTTTACGTTACAAGCGGTCTTAACATTAAGCCCTAAAAACACAAGTCCTCAATGTATCCTCATTTCTCTCACTTGCACATTCATTTAATGCAGTGAAAACTCCTCATTTGTTAATTATTTTAACTTACTGACCATTTATTGACATTGAGGGCAAACATGGATCAATATGCTTATGCAGACAAAACCCCAAACATGAGAAAATTGGCTGTATCGGGGCGTGCAGCAGTGGTAGAGCGCCATTCTTCAACCTGAAGGTAGTAGGATCGATTCCCGCTCTCCCACAGCAGTTCATACTGTCGCTGTGTCCTTTGGGCAAGACACTTAACCCACCTTGCCTCGTATAAAATGTGTAAGAATGTTGAAGGTGTTGGTCGGAGAGTCCGTAGCGCGGAATGGCCTTTGGCTGCCCCGCAGCGTCTCTGTCAGTCTGCCCCAGGCAGCTGTGGCTTCCTGATGTAACACCACTGATCCAGTGACTGTGGAGTGAATGGAATAATTGATATGTAGTGTCCTGTGTCTGATTATATTCAGTCAAGACAAAAATAAAAACTGTTAAACAAAAAAAAACCCTCTAAAACTAAATACATACATGATTTTATAGTGTTTATAAAACAATATGCACCAAGTATTCTCCAACAAATGCATAAAACATTGCTGAGCATGATATAACCTCTTTATATTTGAATATAGCATTTTTAACATTAGAGTCAGAGATAAGCATATATAGAAATCGTCATTTTCAGTCCGTTTTTAAGATACAAGTAGAAAATAACGGAATCAAGATTTTCTATAACGTAGTGTCCTGAATAGACTATATGGATACAGATAAATATGTGCAATGTGAGTAATAAAAAAAAAAAAAAAGGTAGCACTGTAGACAGACTTTTTTGTAAACACTATTGTGTGCATTAAAAATTTTTTTCACCTGACCTTTTATTTTTTGAGATGCTCCAACACAAAATTATTAAAATATGTTAAGTGAGTGGTTGAGACGCACTTCCCACATAATACTATGTTTTTTTAGCTTTGAAGCTAAAGTTACAACAGTACACATAAATACTACACACTTCCTTCAGCAAAAAACATTTAGAATAAGCAAAATAAAAAAAATTGTTTGCTGTACTTGTTTCACCTTTAAAATGAATTAAAACATCTATATGCCTCAATAAACATTATGTTTTAACCGTTGGTATGTCTAGCTTCAAATAACCTTCCCAGCAGGTGGAGGCTGCCCAGTTGGAAACGCATTGTAAACAGATCCTTCACTTGTTCTTCACATGACTGCCAAGTGAATCCTTCATATCGGAGAAGCTAAGACACGTCAACGTTGGAATTTCATTTCACAATTCTTCACTGTTTCCCTTTTTTCAGTCGGGGTAACTTTACAAAGTCACAAGATGCTCAGGTTTGGGTTTGGAAAACTTCAACTCATGTGTTTTCCCGGTCACTTTTCCTACTCCACTTTCCAAATGGCAATTTTTCCATCGTGTTTGGCGGCTCCACTAAGAACATAACGATCCTCAGCAGAGCAAAGTCCTGTCACTTTGTCACTGTGTCCATAAAGCTCCTTTAAGACTACATGGCGCTCTGCATCAAGGATATAAATCTTTCCTTTGGTTGAACCGTGGCCAACACCTCCAACCCACACCTGGAGAAAAATATATATATTAATAACAGTTAATAAATGTAAGACCAAGTTTGAACATGTACCCTCTCACTATCACCCAAAGGG
The DNA here is from genome assembly GCA_024416835.2 of Perccottus glenii. NCBI lineage: Eukaryota > Metazoa > Chordata > Actinopteri > Gobiiformes > Odontobutidae > Perccottus > Perccottus glenii. The sequence goes on from CM044562.2 coordinate 10,200,609, forward strand.
GAATTGTCTGTTTTATGCCTTGGTGCAATTGTTCACCTGGTTTTTAACTTTGATCATGCACTGACATCCTATGCAGTCTGGCAGTGTCACCCGATGAAACGGTCTGCTGGAGTCCTTTATGTGCCATATAGAGACTTCTCCTGAGTTGACACACACGCTCCACAGCTCCTCTATCTAAAGACCAAATACAAAACCAACATACTGTATGGGTCACACTTTACAATTAGCAGTGTGTAGTCTCACATGGGCAATGGCAAAGTACAAGTGTGCACCTCAGGTAGAAGCAGGAATGAGCTGAAAATAGCTGGTGATCGTGTTTGCTGCTCTGGCAGATTCAGGCGTTTTTTAACAGAGCCGTTCCTCCACATTTCCATTATACTGTCCCTGGAACCTGCAGACAAAGAAGGTTTATTCTTCTCTTCTTAGTGTGCACTCATACTGATAATCTGTACCAGGCCAAAGCATGTGTCACACCTTACAACATGGCACATTTGAAAGTTTCAAGTGCTCCCTGTTGTACTCAGACACAGCATGCTTTGTGGGGTTTGGCACAGTTGGCCCAGTCATGGCACAATTGTGTGCATTTACAAAGCATATAATAAAAGCATTCAATTAATTTATTACTTCATCATTAGAATATTCAGTGCTTAATCCCCCCCAAAAAGCTGGTTTTCGATATTGTATGTAAATATAAGCCTTGTAGACAGTATAGTGGTTTTGTGCTGTCTGTTTTAACAGATAAGTACAAGTAAAGCATGCTCTGGCTTGTTTTTTTTTGTGACCATGAGTTAAAAGCAGCAGCAAATAAGTGTGAGACTTACAGCACCAGAGCGTCCCGTTACAGCTGGAGACAGACTGCAGATAATCACAGGAGACACGAAAGTGCCTCTTCACCTTAATAAAAGGGACAAAAAATTCACAGGTATAACACAATGCCAACGTCAAAAAACTATTCTGTGTTATACTCATTAAAAAACAAATAAAAGTAATGCATACTTGTAGTGTGGAGATTTCCCACACCATAACGTTTCCATCTGAACTGCAGGAGAACGCCACCTTCTGGCTAAAAAAAGAAAAAAACAATTATTTTATCTGAATCCCCCTTTTGTGTCATGTTTTTTAGCAATGTATTTAAAATATACTTGCATTGTACTTTTAAAAAGTAAATGCATCTTGATGTAACTATAAATTCACACCCAAATTCTCTAGTTTTGTTTCCCATGCACATGATCACGTTCTTGTAGGATACATGGATATTGTTCTTCCTTTAACAGTGTATATACAGTATATACCTGTATTTATCAGTGTCGAGTGCCAGTCCGGTGACCTCAGCCCGGTGCTCTGTCAGCTGTCTGTTACACACCATGGACAACACACTGATGATGTAGATCACTGAGTCCTCAGAGCCCATCCACACCTGGTCTTTGTCAACCTCCAGCATGCAATTCTGAAAAAAATAATAAAGAAGACACAACATTCCAAAATGTGTTAAAAGAAAAACTAACTCCACAAATTTAAATATATGGTACAGTATTATCAGTTGTAATTTTAATTTGGTGGGGAGATCCTGCCTCAAGTGGAGGAGTTCAAGTATCTTGGGGTCTTGTTCACGAGTGAGGGAAGGAGGGAACGTGAGATTGACAGACGGATCGGTGCAGCTTCTGCAGTGATGCGGTCGATGTACCGGTCTGTTGTGGTGAAGAAGGAGCTGAGCTGTAAGGCAAAGCTCTCGATTTACCGGTCAATCTACGTTCCTACTCTCACCTATGGTCATGAGCTTTGGGTCATGACCGAAAGAACAAGATCCCGGATACAAGCGGCCGAAATGGGCTTTCTCCGCAGGGTGGCGGGGCGCTCCCTTAGAGATAAGGTGAGGAGCTCGGTCACTCGGGAGGAGCTCAAAGTAGAACCGCTGCTCCTCCACATCGAGAGGAGCCAGCTGAGGTGGCTCGGGCATCTGTTTCGGATGCTTCCTGGACGCCTCCCTAGGGAGGTGTTTCGGGCATGTCCCACCGGGGAGACCCGGGATGACCGAGGACTATGCGCTGGAGGGTCTCTCGGCTGGCCTGGGAACGCCTCGGTATCCCCCTGGAAGAGCTGGAGGAAGTGTCTGGGGAGAGGGAAGTCTGGGCGTCTCTGCTTAGACTGCTGCCCCCGCGACCCGGCCCCGGATAAGCGGTAGAAGATGGATGGATGGATGGATGGATTTTAATTTCGACTGCTTTGTAAAAGACGATGGTATGGTGGACCTTTGACTTCCTCAATCATACAACCTACCACAGCACAGCCATTATCAAGCTCTACAGTTAAAATAACCCTTAAACAGCATTTTGACATAAATAACTTACATAAACTTCTTTTTTTTTTTTACAAATATAGCACTTTTCCACCTAGTGCAAAGCACCAAAGCGCTTTACATTAAGCTTCCATTCATCAGTGTTAACAGCTAGAACACCAGTGGAGGCAAGGTGGGTTAAGTGTCTTGCCCAAAAACACAACAGTATGAACTGTGGGGGAGAGCGGGATGTTATGATGTTTTGGGATGTTTCGAGCGCCCACCTGCCGGTCGAAGGACGGCCGCTCTACCACCGAGCTACTGCCGGTTTACACTCCTACTATTAAAATGACCAAAAACTTGTATCACAAATCTATAAATTATTACATTTTCATTATGCTACAATAGCATCAACTGGCACATCATCTGCAATAACACATTTTCTATGTCAACCAACAATAAAATACAGTTAATCCAATACAAGATAATACACGGGACCCACATCACTAACATCATGCAACATATGAGATTTTCAGACACTAACATCTGCACACACTCTCTGTACACCAGTCAAAAACTTCTGATGGCCTCAGCATCCCATTCTCCCCATTCATAGCCTTACTAGGTGACCAGTCCACACTCCAAATTCCAGTACACAGAAAAATTCATTATGTAATACATAATTGGACCACTAGGAGGCAGCATTGTTACTAAAAACTGTCCAGTTGAGCGTTTTCAAACCCATCATGAAGCATGAAAGTGTACAATAAATGGGCGTTTTAGTGTCTCAGTATAATTATTTGCACTGTTTAAATCAGAGATGCCGGTCCAACCACTAGAACCACTGTAAAAATCAATGTGCACGGTCCAAATTGTTAATTCATGACCCGGAATGAACTAAGACGGAACTAAGACATGAACTAAGACGGTTATTACGGTTTAAAACTCAATCTCAGTGGTTCTCTCACACATACTCTTAGACAATGTATTTCATGTGACTTTAACCTGCGGGCCTGTGGTCAGGTCAGTGAATTAGTAATTAAGTATAAATCACACAGTGCTTTACAAAGTGCAATAAAAGAACAATAAAACTATGAGAATAAAAATTAAAACCACAAAATATTAAAAACATAAAAGCCCAATCAACTAAAAGCTTGTTTAAATAAAAGTGTCTTCAGCTGCTTTTTAAAAGAATCAACAGAAGCGTCCACTCGCAGTGACAGGGGCAGGGCGTTCCAGAGTCTGGGGGCGACTGCTTGGAAAGACCGGTCTCCCCGAGTTTTAAAGCGGGTTTTGGGGACCATTAGAAGGTTTTGACCAGAAGATCGAAGAGCGCGGGAGGAGGAGTAAGGGGTCAACAGGTCAGTGATGTACTGGGGGGCCTGTCCATGCAGAGCTCTAAAAGTCAAGACTAAAATTTTAAAATCAATTCTGAATTTGACTGGAAGCCAATGTAATGAGGATAAAACCGGGGAAATGTGAGCCCTTCTGTTGGTTCCAGTTAAAAGCCTGGCTGCAGCATTTTGCACCATTTGTAGTCGACTCAGAGACAATTTGTTAAAACAAGTAAAAAGAGAATTACAATAATCAAGACGAGAAGAAGCATGAATAATCTCCAAGTCAGCTTTAGACAAAAACACTCATTTGAGAAATGTTTCTCAAATGATAAACAGTTTTTGACCAACTGTCTAGAATGACTGTTCAGAGATTGGTCAAACAGAACACTAAGGTTTCTGAGGCTCGACTGGACGGAAGAACCCAGGGAACCAAGGTGTTGTTTGATTTGAGGTATTTTTTGGTCTGGTGCAAAGATTAGTTTCAGTCTTTTTTGTATTCAGCTGTTAGCACATTCCCAACAAGTGCCTTAAACGTTTACGCCTAAAGATAACACTATTCACTGAAGGAGCTGACTTTAGGCTGCTCCCTTTTGACTGTGTCACGTTTGGGATTTTATTGTCAAAGTAAAAGTTTTATTGTCAAAGTAAAAACGTTTTAATATACGAAGGATTGAAAACTATTTCACTATTAAATGCAGTCTATATTCCCCCAAACATCTGGTGGAAAGCTGGAATATAATACTTGCATTGTTTGAGAAAATAAATGTGAGGAGAATAGTTTTATCTGTATCTGATGTCAATGGCATGTATGTTATGGCCAAAGCTGATATGAATCTGGCCCAGAAGTGAATATCTGCGGGCTAACTTATAAACTCACAGGATTTGTTCAGGAATGTAATAACTTGCTGTTAATGTAAGCAATTTATTACATTTAATTAAAACAGTTATTTCTTCTTCTAGTACTTGAAACTAACCCGGCTTCACCAAATAAAGTTAATGTGTCAACTTAAGTTCAGGAGCAAGGCCCAGCCTTAACAACTATGCCTTAAACACACCTCTAAATCTGATATTTCAATTCATAAACATGTCAATATGTCTCTATATACTTGTGTCGTGGTCCTTGCTCATGAAATATTACACAACTTATGTTATTACATTGCTTGTAATGTGTATTTTTTTACAATATTTATAAACATGAGGTCATACTTTCCAAAGCCTTTTATACAGCATTGTAAAACTGGCAACTATAGCACTTCCCTGAGTTCTGTTCTGCAAACGCTGTGAATAATAATAGTCGACTGTGTGACTTTAAATGCCCATTCTTACACTGTGAAATGTGTATTAGTTTTTACCAGTCTAGCGTTTCCAACTTGACAGGTGTGTGTGAGGGACCAGCTGGAGGCATCGAAAACCATCACCTTCCCCCCGCTTACGGACACCCACAAGTTACCTGAAACACAAAAAATTTTTGCACGTTATTTCTCAATACCTTATCTCTCACACACACTCTCACACACACACACACACACACACACACACACACACACACACACACACACACACACACACACACACACACACACACACACACACTTGTAAATACTCAATTAAAATGCATTTACTGAAAAAGACTAACAGCAAAACACTCCACCAGAGAAATGATGATCCAGGAAAAATATTATCTTTGAAAATACTAACTCCACCCAGCTTTACCTAACGGACATTTTCCTCTAACGGTCTTGTTGCTATTTTAAACCACTTGCAGAAACAGAAAGTAACATTCTTTAATTTATAGCAAGGCAGTAAAAAATAGAGCCAGAGGCACAGTCTGACGTAGGCACAAGTACAAGGACAAAAAATCCAGAGTGATAGAGGGCAGAGTGGAAGTCGGACCAAACTGGCCACTCGCCAGAAATTCAATTCAGTGACCTATATTCACAGAGAGAGAGGAGTCTGTGAATGGTCAGATTTGTTCTTTTCAAAAACAGACGTCCCAGCGAGGCCGAGGACTGAACACCCCCTGTATGTGTACAGGGATGAGTGTTTCATATGGGTGTGCGTGTTAGTTCTCGAGGTTGGTCTTCCACCAGCTGCGAATATAAGTGGCTCCAGATGGTCCGTCCACTAAAGGCCACAGCTTTGTAGTTTTAAAAGCTGTTCCCGCTCAGTCTTCATATTCTTCGTGACAACACTTTGCTGAGTTTGTCAATCGGATAAGTAAAATGAAAAACAAGATCGTGTCTAAGCAAGTCTAGTCTAAGGGTTTTCTCAAGTTCAGGGCAGAGTGAAAAACAGCCGATATAATGTACTTTCATGGTGTAAAAGCCCCACAATAGATAAGTGTTTTCCAGGGAACCCATATTTTAAAAGCCCAAATGATTTTGACCCAATTCTCTGGTCTGTTTAAGAGTTTTTGGTCATTTATTTACATTTTTATATATTTTTCTCTTAGTTTTCTTACTTTCTAGTGCTGTTTAATAGATTTTGGGTCGATTATTTTTAGTATATTGTTATTGTCATATTTACTGAATTAGCTACAGTATATTTATATTTAATATTCATTGATATCCACAAATATTTTTAACCCTGACCATAATAAAATCATATGCAACACACCTTTGGGAACCACAACTATAGATAAAACACCTACAGGTCTTAATTCTTTACACTTTATTCTATAACGTAATTTGCATTTTATTTTTATAAAAAGCCAGAGTGTCTTAAAACTTAAAAAAAAAAACTGTAGATAAAATATTTATATGAAACGATAAAACATTTATTTATGTTTAATAGTATGTAATTGTATTGACGTTAACATTTTATTGTAAATATTACAGCATGCAACAAGAATTAATGCCTTGGAGGAGGAGAAAATTGTCCCAACATGAGAACAATTATTTGTTTTATTAAAAGGTTTGGGATGACTTTTGACGTGAACTGGTGCAATTCAAACACTGTATAGCTGAACTATGAAATTTATAAAGCATGTTTCATATTAGCTTTAACTTTCTGTGTTATTGTATGTTAATGAACATAAGGTCAGGAGTGCTGTAACTGAAACCAACATCACAATAATTTAAATACTACAAATAATGATATGCTCTCTCTGAACAAAGGGCTTTTGAGAAAAATATACTCCCTTTTCTCAGGCTGGTGGTTCTCTTACTAATATTCCAGTAAAGAGGTCAGAAGAGGAAGTTGGTGTTCAAAAGCTTTATGTGCAGCTTTAGGAGGCCCACTGCGTTTTAATGACAAAGCAAAGGTTGTTTTTATGTGTGAGAGACAATCATGTGAAACTGCCCTGTGACACGGGGTGACCAATTAGAGCAGAGGGTAGAATAGTCTTTTTCTGGCCAGAGCAGTGAGGTACTACAATAATATTACATGAGAAAAGATGACATTGATTATAGTATACAGTGATTACGGATGAATAGCAGTGTGTACCTGGGGTATATAGAAGCACGTCGACAGACTGAGGGACAGTGAGGTCCAAGGAGGGGTTAATTTTGTGTTTGAGCGTCTCTGCAGTTGTCCTGGGAACCATCATGGGCACTAGGGACACACAAGCATTGTTAACCTCTCTTCTTAGGTGCTGACCTTTACATTTACATTTACATTTATTCATTTAGCAGACGCTTTTATCCAAAGCGACTTACATTACATTACCAGTGTTACAGTCACTGGAGGCAAGGTGGGTTAAGTGTCTTGCCCAAGGACACAACGACAGTATGAACTGTAATCGATCCTACTACCTTCCGGTTGGAGGACGGCCGCTCTACCCACTGAGCTACTGCCGCCCACTGACCTACAGTATATGGTTCAGTGCACAATAAATCCTAGACTGTATTTGAATACACATAGTTTCAGTATACTATAGTATGCAAATGATTTCACATGAGAAAACACTATACCCTCATTACCACTCAGCTATATTAACAAACAATATGAAAAAAGATTGGTGAATGTGCAGTATTACTTTAATCTACAAGGCTTTAATGAAAACACTGATCAAAATAAACAAAAAGCTATGGTACCTTCCATCTTGATGCGGTCAAAGTGAGCCAGCTTAGACGCTGCATAGATAGCTTTACTATTTTGAAGGCTTCCCACCACAGCGTCCATTAACAAAGCATTGGTCAGAGCCTGCTGCATGTATTGAGGATCCTGAAAAGAGACCATTGTAAGGCATTTACAAAAATATAATATAATAAATTAGGGTAAGTGAGAACAAAAAAATATTGAGACAGTAGTTTGATGAATTAAGAAATAGAGTGAAACAAAGAAGACACATAGGCAGATGACAAAGTGAAAAAGAGTTACATCATTTGGTTTCACCAAGGAAAAGTGTGTGTCAAAAGTGTGTGTTCATGCTCCGGGTACTTAAAAGAAAAGCAACCACATCCACAAGGCCAATCAAAAAGGGCACACATACACAAATATACTTAATAAAGCTACTCTAAAGCTACTCCAAGTCTGTCATTTGTCTGTCACTGGGCTCCGACTGTTAGAACGGGATCTCCTTCCACGGATGATGACAGAGTCTTGGTCTTGACATGGTCTTGTTTCCCCACCTGGGACTTTATCTTGTTCAGTGTGCTCATACTGAAAATAATTCCCAGATACAAACTGTACCTTATGTCGGTCGGCCATGTTGCGCCCGGCCCACATCTCTTTGACCATCAGGTTCCAGAGCTCAGTCTCTGTTTTCAAATTGGCCTCAAACACCTCTTTTTTTCCTTTAACACGGATTTTCAAGCTCGGGATTCGCAATAGAAGAATAGGAGCTGAGGACACTTTGACTTCCTGGAAGAATGAGAAGAAATAAACATGATACTTTACAATATAAAACTTCTATACTAATACTATTTAAGTATGTAGCCACGGACTCACCTCTATATCTCGGTACAGAGCCACCTGTACATAACCAGGCCGACCATCGGTGAGCAGGAACAGCCGCCTCTGAGTCATAGCAATCTTACCCACGCCACGGCTCGTCTTGACTGAAGAAGACAGCTTAAAAACACATTCACTGGGCTCAATGTGCTCCAACACAGACACAGGAAGGGAAACCTGGGATCAAGCGGTATAAATTGTTGTGGGTTTTTAATTAGCCGTTTTGTGGGGTACTCTCTGAATGTGAAGATTTACTCATATACTGTACACAGACCTCTTGTGCTTCGGCCTCAGTCTCCTTCCAGATGGTATAAAACACTTTGAACAGGTCAGGACTGATCTGCTTTTGATGACCTGAAACCAAACAGCCTTGTGAAAATGTGGTTCTTTATTATCAGTAAAGTATTTTACTCAGACACAATTTCCAAAATATGTTGCTTCATATGGCCCCACACCCAGTGAACATCTGGGATTTGACCTGGTTTCTTCTGTTTTATCTCATCTCAGGCTGATTTGTTTGATTTGCTAGCATGCCTGCAGAGTGAGTGGGGGTGGCTGTCATCCTCACGGTGTGCAACAGCAATGACTCAATATAATGTGCATTCCCCTGCTGCCTCTGTACAGGACAGACTCCCCTCTTATAACTAATTACCACCTAAATGTAATGCAAAACTTGAAAATGACAAACACTCAATGAAAAAAAAATACACTGAAGTCCAATTTTACTGTATAAAATTTGCTATACCAAGACTTGAACTGGGCTATCTTACATTACAGCTTGGTAGGAAAATTTCCAAGCTAAATTATCAGCTTCTAAAAACATTGACTCAGTTTCCGTAGAGACCTCGTCACTTTTTCTGACCGAGATCTGTTCCCTTTGGTACGTTTCTCTAGCAAGGTCACATTTCCATTGTTTGGCTTTCCGGTTTTGATGAATATTTTCTTTGGGCTTTCTTGCTGTAGCGTGATTAATCTCAGAGGACTAGAATGTCGTCAGGTTAGTGTATGACTTGCTGAAACTATATATGTGCACATAACTGCTTTTACTGTGTGTAATTAACAAACAAAATGGGTGGACTGTGATTTGCTGCTTTGAAAAACATTGAGACTATGCTAGTACAGTTTTTAAGACATGAACAGTGCAGCCTTGGTTACACCTAGAAAGCCTTGCACACTTAAAGACAGAGTGAGGTAATAATTAAACAGAGGAATAAATAATTGTCTGGAAATCAAATTAAGGAGGGATGCAGTTGAATATTTGTGTTCAGTGGTGTGTGGAAAACTCTGGCACACATTACTTACCGACAGTCAGAGCGTCAAACAGTCTGTGTATCGTCCCTTGGTCTTTTACGATGCCAGACTCTTGGACACATTTAACAAAGTCCTCCAGGTGCATGAATTTTCTGGGCAGCTGGAAGCGCTTCACAGATCCCTCTTCATGGCTTTTGCCGTTTTGAGCACGTTCTCGCTCCTGGTCCTGCTTGACCCTGCTGATGAGCCGCTTCAGTTCTGTACGTTTTTCAATCTGTGGAAAAAGTATACTTAAGATGATCTACATTTACTTGGCTGAACTGGTTTTAATGGCAAAAGATAAATGACAAAAATACAAATTAGACAAAAAACCTAAAATTTTACATGGGTTTATAAAAGGCTAGATCTACAAACACTGTGCCACTAACTGTTTACATTGAAAAGACATTTACAGCCTCGTTCTTTCTTGTGTTGAGAGTTAACAATAAGTAATGCTGCTGACACTGACATACACTATATTACTGAAAGTATTCACTCAGCTATCCAAATCATTGAATTCAGCTCTTCTAATCACTTCCAAACTCACAAATGTATAAAAATCAAGCACCTAGGCTTGCAGACTACTACTACAAACATTTGTGAAAGAATGGTTCGCTCTCAGGAGCTCAGTGAACTCCAGCGTAGTACTTTGATAGAATGCCACCTTTGCAATAAGTCAAGTCGTGAAATTTCCTTGCTACTAAATATTCCACAATCAACTGTTAGTGGTACTATAACAAAGTGGAAGCGATTGGGAACAACAGCAATTCACAAAGTGGTAGGCCACCTAAAATCACAGCGATTGCTGAGGCACATAGTGCACAGAGGGCGCTAACCTTCTGCAGCATCGATAGCTACAGACCTCCAAACTCCATGTGATCTTCAGTTTAGCTCAAAAACTGTGCGTAGAGAGCTTCATGGAATGGGTTCCCATGGCCGAGCAGCTGCATCCAAGCCCTACATCACCAAGTGCAATGCAAAGCGTCGGATGCAGTGGTGTAAAGCACGCCACAACTGGACTCTTCTCTGGAGTGACCAATCCCGCTTCCTTGTCTGGCAATCTGATGGACGAGTCTGGGTTTGGTGGTTACCAGGAGAACGGTACTTGTCTGACTGCATTGAGCCAATTGTAACGTTTGATGGAGGGGGGATTATGGTGTGGGGTTGTTTTTTTAGGAGTTGGGCATGGCTTCTTAGTTCCAGTAAAAGAAACTGTTAATGCTTCACCATACCAAGACATTTGGACAATTTCATGTTCCCAACTTTGTGAGAACAATATGGAGATGGCCCCTTCCTGTTCCAACATGACAAAGCAAGGAACGTAAAGACATGGATAAGCGAGTTTGTAGAAGAACTTGACTGGCCTGCACAGTCCTGACCTCAACTCAATAGAACACCTTTGGGATAAATTATAGCGGAGACCGCGAGCCAGGCCTTTTCGTCCAACATCAATTTCTGACCTCATAAATGCACTTCTGGAAGAATGGTCAAACATTCCCATAAACACAATCCTAAACCTTGTGGAAAGCCTTCCTAGAAGAGTTGAAGTTGTTATAGCTGCAAAGGGTGGACCAACATGGCATTAAATCCTATAGTTTAAAAATGGGATATTATTCACGTTCATGTGAGTGAAGGCAGACGAGTGAATACTTTTGGCCATATAGTGTATATATGTCTGAGGCCCGATATTATTCTTAATCCTTTCTGTGTTCATAATCGCCCAAAATAGAACATAGCTGTTGCTATAATTGTTTTTGACTAACCAGTAAGCGTTCAGTTTCGGGCAGTGAGTCTACCAGAGACTTCACCATCTGAGAGGGGAAGATGTCCGCATCGGTCTTATAAAGACTCTGGAAATCCTCTAAAGCGTCAAGAGGTCTGTTGGACACAGTATTAACCAAACCTCGCAGATAGTGATACCTGGACAAATTCAGTGCAGTTTATATTTAGAACATGCTGATTTAACATTAATAATAGCACAATATACAGTGTCAAAATAAAGGTGAACTAGGCCTATAAACACACAGACTGCTCTTTACCTGGCGAGCAGCGGAGCCTCTTCAGGTGAAGTTGTGTCAATAGCAATCTTCAGTTTATCACATATTTGTGAATAATATTTCTGGACATAATGATAAGCCAAAGGAGGAGGAAAATTTGGAAGTAGAAAAACCTTCACTGGTTTAGTTTGAAGTTTTAGCCCTGTGAAGGAGAAAGTTACACATCACAAACTGAATCACATTTTAAAATCACTTGTGAATTCACTGCACTGCTCCTGACCAACATCAGGAGTCATCGTCTTCACTGATGTGGGCCGACTGGTAATGAAAACAGTCATTGTGTCGCATGTGTGTTGCAGCAGGTTGGGCATACTGGCACCAAGCTTCTTGCTCAGCCTGGAGTTCGGGCTGGTGCAGCTGTAGCCGGTCCGAGACAGCTCAGACATAGGTGGACGCCGAGGTGTCTCCGTCATGGCACGGTTCCTGCAAAGGATCACACTGCAAACATCAGACAATAGTGACACACAAAGACTGAATCAATGGTGAGCTGTTCTATAATTATATATTTACATGCTTCACTTACAGTATTGTTCAAAATAATAGCAGTTTATTTGGGGATATTGTCTTGTTGAAACACACATTTCAAGGGCATGTCCTCTTCAGAATAAGGCAACATGACCTCTTCAAGTACTTTGACAAATGCAAACTGATCCATGATCCCTGGTATGCAATAAATAGACCCAACACCATAGTAGGAGAAACATGCCCATATTATGATGCTTGCTTCACTGTCTTCATTGTGTTCTGTTGTTTGAATTCAGAGTTTGGGGGTCGTTTCACAAACGGTCTGTGGCCCTTGGACCCAAAAAGAACAATTCTACTCTCATCAGTCCACAAAATGTTACTCCATTTCTCTTTAGACCAGTTGATGTGTTCTTTGGCAAATTGTAACCTCTTCTGCACATGCCTTTTTTAAACAGAGGGACTTTGCGGGACTTTTTCTAACTGTCACAGTACTTGCAGGTAACTCCAGACGGTCTTTGATCATCCTGGAGCTGATTATTGGCTGAGCCTTTGCCATTCCGGTTATTCTTTGATCCATTTTGATGGTTGTCTTCCATTTTCTTCCATGTCTCGCTGGTTTAGCGCTCCATTTTAAAAGGCATTGGAGCTCTTTTTAGCTGAACAGCCTATAATTTTTTGCACCTCTTTACAGGTTTTCCCCTTCTCCAATCAACCTTTTAATCAAAGAACGCTGATCTTCTGAACAAGGTCTTAAACAACCCATTTTCCTCAGGCTTTCAAATGCATGTTCAACAAGTGCTGGTGGCTTCATCCTTAAATAGGGGCCACCTGATTCACACCTGTTTTTTCACAAAATTAATGACCTTAGTGATTGAATGCCACACTGCTATTTTTTATTTTTATTTTTTAATATAAACACACCATTTTCAACTAATTGCCCACTCCCTTAAGAGCGTGCATATCATGAATGCTGGGTCTTGTTTGTTTTCTGAGAATCTACTGCACCTACTGGTAACTTGTTTGCCATGTAGCAATAAAAAATATACTAAAAACCTGGATTATTCTGGTTAGTCACATTGTACTGCTATTATTTTGAACAACACTGTACACGCTCAGCTCTCTTACCAGTTGAATTCAGAAATGAAAATGTTTCTTTGGATGAAGAATAAAACATCTTTACCTTAAAACCTACATCCAGATGCCTATGCTTTAACCTTTTTCTCAGTATCAATATTATTATTCCGACAAAGAAAAGTGCTGCAAGATAAATCTGCCAATTTACAGGCCTCACTGTTGCCAGGTTACAGCTTCCCCTACAGGTGTGACCATTCAAAACAAATCTCACCTGTAAGCATAATTACGCATACTCTGCTCCATTCGGCTGTAAGTGTCCATTTTCCTGTTGAGCCTGTCTCGCAGGAATGAGTGGAAAATATGGGTTTCTAAGACCTGACGACAGGAACAAAAAGAGAATGACTGACTGACATGTGACAGTTTTTCAAATGTTTATTGTCACAGTGTTTCAAAATGAGCGCTTACCTTTTTGTAAAAAAGCTGGTCTGCGGGTTCACGGGTCCTGAGGAACTCCTCACTGTTAAAAACTCTGTGTTCATGATTGAGGAAGTCCTGGACTCCTCTGATAAGAGAAAAACAAAAGGAAATCGTTAATCTCACTACACTTGTCTTTAGCAGAATGTCACACAAAGAGTCCTACTTGAAGATGTTGACAACCAGCTCTAGTGCAATGTTTTGTATTTGTGTGCTGAGCCGTCTCAGCCAGTCTCTGCGTTGGCTTCGTAAGGCATTGACATCAGTCCCTGCTCCGAGGTGGCACAGCTCTAAATCATAATGAACTTGAAGAGACTCGGCTCTGGACACACAACAGACAATTACAAGTCATACTTTCCTAAGTGGCTTTAGAAGGTAATATGCTTTAGTGACATTTAATTATATTCCAGTCATGTTCTGCCTTGACCTGCTGATCAAAAACAAAATAACTCCCTGTATATATTTTAAGTCTACTTAGTCAACGGGTGTGTGATGTACCTTGAAATAAAGCTCTCAGCTGCAAAGAAAGGGATGGCTGGCAGCTCAATGCTTTCAGACCATGATGACTGAATGATGCCATCATCAATGTTCACCAAGATAAGGTCCTCTGTCTCCTATACACAAGCGAGTACACACAAACAGAGCTTTAACAATGGGTAGGATTCAACACTATCCGTTGTTAAAGAGTGTTCAAGACTTAACAGGGTGCAGCCAGCTAAACAGGCGGCTACTGTTTAAAATGTGAACTAAACCCTTATGACACAATCACTTAAACATACTGCAATTAATGAATGTTACATGAAGCTTAGGATGAATACAGCCTGTAGTTGTTTTATTTAAAAACATTCAGATAACACCAGAAATCCATTAACAGACAAGAGAGCACCAAGGGTTTACTATTACTATTTATTTTCTATCCCATAATTATCTTAAAGTTACTGTTTTGGCATGAGAGTATAAAGTCATTTCACTATTTTGTCTCCAATAAAAACCTGTTGTGTAGTATGTGTATTTGTTACACAACACATCAATTGTCTTTTTACAAAATGCCAGTGCACTTTATACAAGGTAACAGTAAGTCTCCTTTTTAGTCTTTTGTAGAGAGAAGATGAAAAGTCAGCTTATCTGGTACTTTGTTATTCTATTCTAAGTAACTATAGAGAAACAATAGCAACTTCATACACTCAAATTTCAAACCTACAATCAATTCAGAAATATTTTGCAGATTTAAAAAGTTTTTTTATGGAAATGGAGAACTCACTGCGGCTACTTCTTGAAAATGACTTATGTGACAGCCCATTAGGAAGGCAGTAGGAGCCATTAGGAAGTCCAGCATTCCTCTGGCCAGCACAGGGACATAAGGCTGCTGCCAAGACAGGGGCTAAGAGTGGACACAAAACAAACAACATTAATTAAACAATTGAGGATGTGTAATAATGAAATTTTCTTTGTTCCCCTTGACTGACCTGCAAATACATCAATAGGCTTTCTGCCACTAGGGTCAATCTAGACCAGTCAGATGAGAAGAAGACCACCCTTTGTTCTTGGAGGAGGCAGGATAGGATCTAAAGAAAAATGGTTCAGGGAGAAAAAAAACAAAAAAAAAAAAAAAAATACACATTCCTATTTTTATTGCACGGATAAATGAAGGAACAAACAAACACTACAAGCCCTCCCCCTACCTAACCATACACACCACACTCCATCCATCACACTCTGCACATTCCCTGTCTTTATTGAATTGATTCCTTTGGGAGGCCAATATGTGCACAATTACCTGTAGTAGGGTTGCATGTGTGAAACAAAGAAAGGGAAGATGAAGGTCAATGTCGATAACTGGGCTGTCCTGATCCTCCCGGGATGGAAGAACCACTTGGAGAGGTTGGAGACTAAATGACTAACATAAAGAAATATGCTCTTTAGCAATAAATGGTAAAGTGGTCATTTCACAAAGCTAAAAAACAAAAGAGTAGTTCCTTACCACATGGAGTTGTCCCGGAGGTGGTAATGGGACCAGTGACAAGTTGGCTGAAAACTCTTTGATTTTCTCCTCAAAGTCTGCTTGTCGTGCAGGCCGCAACTGGACCATGAGACTGAGAGGAAAGTGGGAGAATTATGATCATCTACTGAATGCGTTATGCAAGCAGCTTATCATAAAGTGCTATATGTTAGAAAAATCACACCATGACAAGCAGTCTCTCAAAGCATTGTAGTAGGGAAATTTGGAGATGACACAGATGGCAAAGGGTGTGAACAGACGACACTTAGACGTATTCCACCTGTGGCCATTCTGATAAGCACCTTCCTGACAGGACTGACAGGAAAAATAGAGAAATGGAGTTAATTATTAATACCTTTTCTATAAGATGCACACAATTTTACATTCATTTCGTTGGTTAGCCTGTGTGACCACCTGAACTGCTCTGAAGAACTGCAATACAACTCCATGGGTTCGGTTTCCAAACAAGTCGGTGAAAACCAGGAAATGATAAGTATCTTCTTTCTGCTCACTGGCCAGCAGAAGACCACCTAGTCAAAAAGTAAACTATAGTCACCAAACTGACCAGCAATTGATTTTATATACACAAGATACCACAGACTATAACCAACCAAATATAGACTCTAAATAGATATACATATAAAAAGTGTTAAAATACATAAAAAAAAAAAAATCAGACCCCAAACAGGCCTGAGCTTGACAGATTGTTTTCTAGATAATCTAACAAATTATACAGCCACAACAGAAAACCTGCTGGTATTGCTATAGTGATGGGCTGGTAACAGAATAAACAGATGTATTTCGATAGTGGTACAATGTAATGTAGAAGAACATGAAGGAAAGCCAAGTGATGATCATCTTACCAGGAAAACACAGCTGTGGCAAAGCAATGAGATCAAGGTCTTTGGGAACACTGATATCCTCGGTCACTGAGGAGACTTCAGTACGATTGCAAGATTCTCCATTAGACACTGCATCTGTTGGAATACGCCGTTTCTAAAATATAAATACAAAAATAAATAATTTATTTTATTTAATCAATCAGTTGTAATTTTATATAAACTAAGTTACCTTTTTGATGAAACTTTTTCTCCTTTGCACACGACTAAAAGCTGGTTGGCTGGAGTTGCTCTCTTTTGAAAAGAAGGGTGGGGCATACACCTGCAGGACTTCAGCTTCGAGTGATGGGAACTCATTTGACTTACTTTGTTGAACAATCTGAAACCAAACAATCTTTGGTTAAAGATATCATTTGGTGGAGTAACAGCAGAGTGACAAAAGTCCATGAACAAACCAAGTAATTGCTTCCTGGACTGTGGTGAAGAGCTAACTGACTAACTGATCTATTGATAATCTATTAGTCAATGTGTAAAACATTGTTGGCAACAGAATAAAGTATATTTAGTTTAGCACTATATTTGGGGAAACCCTGAAGATGATAATTGTCTAAGTCTGTGAATGTGTAAATAAAGTATGTACCTGGTAGATGTCTCGAAGCTTTTCGCTGTGTGCTCCGACCACGACACATGCCTCCAAGAGTCCTGAGGGGAACTCGGCCATCACATACACACCTCTATATCCTGAAACAAACAAATATGTGCCGTGGTGCCATAAAACTATTAAACAACATATATTAAGAAATCATAAAATTTTGACTATGACTCGTGTAATAATGACTATGGCACAAACTATAAATTTGTGACTAATTTCTAAGCTTTGTGTCATAAAACTTTGATGACAAAATTAAAGCATGACCCCACAACAACCCATGTCATCTTAAAGCAAACAGCGTTACCTTGTACTTGATCACGTGGCTTTTACTTTACCCACTAGACAGACAGACCCACAGTGAGACAATTCTCCTTTCCCGCAGCTTCCTCTGACATTTGCGAGAGACGCACAGCAAGGTGCTCAGAGACGGTTTCCTCTCAACAAATTGTGGTTATGACCACATCAAGTTTACAAGCTATTAATAAGTTAAAAGCTCTTTTCCTGTATACTTACTTACTATAATGTTGATGACATACTGTTCATCATCAAAGAATGACTGCTGACTATTCTGTGTATGTGCTCAAAGGTCAAAGTGTTTCTCATATCATACTTTCTCATTAAAAAAAAAAAAAAATCATTAAGATTACAGGTTCAGACTAGTGCTCAATTAATTGTTAAGCATCAAAGTAACAAAAAATTAAACCAGTTTCTTGGACAACCATTTTATTAATCTTTATCTGGAGCTACTCATTCTCAAATCCCCTTTTAACTATCTCAGTTGGGCATTTATAAATCAACAGTTGACTTGCATTAGTTTCTGCTAAAGGCAAATCCCAAGAAGCTACTCTTTTATCCATCTTTAATCAAACTTACTGATATCTTTTCACTCATTTCTCATTTTCATGCTCCTCCCTCATTTTATTCCTACAAGCTTTTCCGGTGCCTCAATGTCTTCCCTGCTGAGTTACGGGAAACACACACAGACACTGAAAACCCCTATTTTTGTCAACCTTTTTCTGTGCTCTGCTCATTAACTAAACCACAGCCAAGAGTTAAGACAGAGCTGTGTTACTCACACAGTCTGCTTTTCAGCAGTACTTGCACAACAAACTGAACACAGATGTTTTATGCAAGAGACACAGTAGGAGGAAATATTGTCTCTCAACACAATCTAACTCTCAGAAGAAAAGCAGTATTACATTTTAGTGAAATAATCCACAAATACAAATGACATCACTCTGTATTGGATCCATTCCTTGCAGCTTACATCACACTCCCGTGCACAGTGTGACATAGACCTGCTGCTAGTTAATTAAGGAACCTTAACACAGCATAGCTTTCAAACAGAAACCTGTTTTTGATATATGCAACAACTATTTGAAGAAGTTGTGCCTGGCACGCAAAATACACGTGTAGATAGAATATGTTACACAATGGAAGTTTATAATGCAAAGCAATGAAAGTGGTTTAAGGAAATTGCAAAATGTGTTGGATATTTTTGACAAATGTAAAGAAAAGACTGTCTTTGTACAGTAAAGGTTTGTTTACTTGTTCGTTCCATTAAACAGGTGAAGAAATGTGATAAAATAAAGGGATTTAAATGAATAAAAGAAGTTGACAAAGAGTTCAGAAAAGATTGGGTCAAAGTGATGTGAAACTCAACATTAGGTTACCTGCAGTCACACTTGTTAGTAGTCGTACATTTAAACATAGTAGCATAACAACTGACAGAGACATGACAGCAATACAGGAAAGGATACTATTTAACGCTATAACCAGCCGACAAGTTTGTAAAGTTCAAATAAAAAAACTTACCTTAAATTACTCGACCATTTCGAAGGTACACTGCGTTGAGAAGACTGCTGTCCTCAGGTCCGTAATGTAAAACCGTACTCCTTTTAAACCTGACAAAGGTTAATAGCCTCTCTGTTAGTCCAAATATTTGCGCGCTGTAATCAACTGAAGTACGCTGTAAAGTTTGATAAAACTTTGTGATGTGCCACTGCCAAAGTAAGCCCAAACTTCCTGTTCTGAGCTTTTCAACATAAAAGACCTTTAATCTAAAAACTGTCGGAGGAACTATGACCCCACCTGCTGTATTTACAGAGCACATAGACCCAATACCATAGATTGTAAATAAACACCTAGAGCATTGTTCATTAAGTTTGAACAAAGTTTCCAAAGCTAGTCTGCAGAAAAATGAGCAATAATTAGTGAATATAGGAATATTATCATCTATAAATAAATGCAAATTAATTAAAATGTTTTATTTTTTTATTCACATGGTTTGACAAATGGCATACACTACCTAAAATTTTAATTAGAATGCTTCTTGCGCAGATTTAAATATTATTTTTACCAATTTCGTCCGGATTAAGGCTCGTGTTGAATTGAGGTGTTTCTGAATACATGGATATGTGGCTCGCCGTGATCGTATAGTGGTTAGTACTCTGCGTTGTGGCCGCAGCAACCCCGGTTCGAATCCGGGTCACGGCACGTCTGGTTTTGAATTTTTGTCTACCGAGACTACAGATGAAAATGAAGTAGTACATAGACTTAACTACAGATTTAACTACAAATTACCTCCTGAATACAATACACCCACTTGCTTACAGTTTTTAAGAACATCAAAAACTAGTACACAATTGCTAACTTTAATTTACTAATCACAAAGCTTCACCTGTAGTAACACTATGCCCATGACAAAATACACTCTATGCTCAAATACATACTCTATTTGCATTATCTGAAATCATAGATTGTAAATAAAAAAATCCACACTCGTTTTAGTCTAACGAAATAATAATGTGCGGTCATGAACCGCGGTAACCCATGACACCAGCAGGTGTCGCCTTTCAACTGTTGTACTGTACATCGTTTCAGCTGAGTTAAAGTCTGTAAAAAAATCTGATAGGCCTGTTATAATTTTAAATATTTATATTTTACATCGTTTCTACACTCTTTAATTGGGATTTGTTCAAGAAATGTAGACCTAGAAAAAAACGAAGGCAGGACGGAAACTGTCTAAATTAGCTCGTAGCAGTTCTTGAACAAAAATAAAAACAAATCTACACTAAATTAAAAAAAGGTCACAAAAAAGAACAGAACTAGGAATAGGCTTACATTTTCAAGTCCCTAAAGTGACAAAACTTAATGAAAAAGCAAAAACTCAAATTCATATATCAATGGTTTACAGTTAAAGTGATCTTGTCTGCTCTCGCACTTGGGACTTTTATTGTTTTCTAACAACATCGTATCTAACTTTAAAAAGCCTATAACAAGAAATTCATTCATTCATGAGTTAGGGTGGTTGGCTGTGCCTGGGGCTAAGCTTTCCTCACCGGGAGTTGCTCGCCGGTGTGTGCGGTGTGTGTGTAGACCGTTGGGGCGGCCATATTGGAATGCTGGATGTGGAGAGGGAAGGGAAGCAGGAACAGTCGAGCGTCACCAGACTGGGATAGACGGGAGCGAAAAAACACTATCTCCCGCTACTCCCCGCTCCGTAACTCAACCAGAGGATTATTTACCGACACTTAATATTCATCTCACCGACCAACCCCACCAGACTTGTTCTGGGACCAGTCAACGTGAGTAAGACTATGTTTTGGGGAGGTTATTTCAAGCGCTCAACAAAATTATGGAATTCGCGTTTACTTTGGCTGTTTCCTCTCTAAATATCAGCACTTATTTTTATGCCTATCCTAGTAATGACTGGGTAGCACCATGAAACAAGCTATAATAGGTTTATAGCACATTAGTTTTTTTATTCGGCAACTTATAATAGGTGAAAAGAAAGTGACCTACTGCCACAAAACTCGTCGCCAACGCAGTCACATGGAGTAGCTCTAAATGTAGTTTGTGAAAGTAACATAAACTCTAACCTAAGGCAGTAACGTTAAGTACACAGGATTAACACAGATTTTACTAATAATTCTCAGTCAATCAAGTGTTTGTTTGTTCTGTTTGTGTCTAGATTATTGACTTATTGACTTGTTACATTAACCCGCCTCCTGAAACGCGAGAATAGTTTTATAGCTTAGTAGTTTGATTTTAGATGTTTTGTTTGAAAACTTTATGGCCTAAATAAGACGTGTTATCACCATGTCACCATTTGTTGCTGTTATCAATATAATAAACAGCACTTTAAGTATAGAAAAACATTTCAGTTGCTTGTAAGGTAAGAAAAGCCTTCTTTACCACGGATTTGCCTTATATTTGGGCATTTGGCCTCAATAGACAAAATAAGATCACCTTGGGCGTCTAGAGCATGCAGGCATTTTTCACTCATTGTCATGCTGTATGACTTGGTCTTTGTGCATTAAAAACTAACTGTTTAGCATAGTAAATCCTTGTCTATTACACTTCATATATATAATTTTTCCACAGTATATGAGCAATCTACTTCTGTTTTGTATTCAAGAAGCAAGAAAATGCTAATGAACTGCAGTATCCTGAGGTCAGTGAAGTGATGAGGAGCTTCAGTGGTTCATAGGAGCGTAGTTCTGAATGCTTATGTGCCCACATCAAAAGGAGACAATGCCCAAAGCGTGTGTGAGCTAGTGCAAACTGTGACTGATTCATGAGAGGTCATGGCATGATCATAATCAGACATTTGAATGAACATTTTCCTTCTAACACTATTATCAGCTGGACCGTAGAACAGAGGTGGTTATTTTTTTGTGATTGAAGATCATCTCCATCTTGATGTCCTGCAGACCTTTAACAAACCTCACTTTGATGTAGGAATGCTTGCTCACACAACATAAACCCACACAAACTATCGGTAAAACGCTCACCATTGACAAGTTTGACATAGTATTCCTGATTCAGCAAACAAAGCAGGCAAGGCTAATTAGCTCATCCACTTGAGTAGTTTGTGTTTAGTTCCTCTCCAGCTACTTTTATTCGACTCACTTGCCGGGACCGAATGCTGCACCACATGAATTACAGTGTTTAATTATCAGGCTTTGACCGTACATCTCTGCGGGCCTTTTTACTTTGCATTGCTATTGGTTTACAAGTAAGCCAAAATGAAGTGATCTTTAGATTATTGAGCTGTCTTTTAAGTTTTGCTTAGGGAAACAACGCTCACTGTGTCAAATGCCAACAAGAAAAGACGCCTTTGCCTTTTAAACCCTTTGTAGTCTTTGCTTGACAGTTCATAGAGAGTTTTCAGACTTGCCTCGGGTCTACAGCAGACTAATACAGGCGTGGCAGCAGAGCATGTGGTGGGGTTTCCGTGTGTGTAAATTGTAGAGCAGTGCAGGAGGCCTGTATTTATAGAAACACTTGACTACACTCTTACAGAAGCAGTCTACCACATTACAGAGAATCCCAGTCGTCTGTGTTGTTTTTTTATGAAATACAGACAGTCCAATATGACACACACTTGAAGTTAGGTTTTTGGTGACTCAAAGTTTCTGTGAAAAAGAGAGAATGAATTAAGATATTATGCAAGTGTACAAAGTGTAAGTCATACTATTGACTATGGACAGTAGAAATAGTGGGCCGAGGGACCAGGGGTCGATGGAAAATCATATGTGGAAGTAAGAGGGAGCTCCAAGAAGTCTGGTTCCCATTGATTCAATTTAAAAATATCATCTTACACTATATTCCTAGTCTCAGTAGGTCTCATTATAACTCATTGTATTATTATTTTTTTAACTTTTATTTTTCTAGTGGTTGATTCAGGGACTGTTGTTGTGAGTGAAGTTATGGCAGGACATGTTAGGAGCGAGTGTTATTAGCAGCTAGCATCTGGTCTACAAACCAAGCTGACATTGCTGCTAGCTTGAACCATATTAGACCAGGACCCTGAATAGGTCATGGTCGCCCTAATCAGTGCATAAAACCAAAATTTTCTTGGCTTGCAGGTATTATTTCTCATTATGTTTGCATTACTAGCTGTATAAAGTGCAGTGAATTTTGTGAGCGCCCTGCTTTTTCTCCAAGTGACTTTGTGGTTAAATACAGCTTTCTCACTGTGTACCCATTTCATTTTAATTCAACATTTTCTATACATTATTTTCTATGTAAATATAATGTTTTCCCAAATTGACTGGTACATTTGTGTGAACCTGCGAGAAGTTGTTTGCTTGCGTCCTGCATAAATATATTTGCACACTTACCCCAGGAAGGAAAAAGAAAACGTGAATGAACAGTCAATGGGAGCAAAGTGGCTTCTTTGTTTTGCCCCAGAAACTTTTGGAAGTATGACTAATACTGTTGTGTGTTGTGTGTGTGTGTGCTTATGCCAGCTTGTATCTGATTGTAAGCACTGTCTCTATAAATTCACCGTGGAGCTTATTCCCCCCTGCATCCTCCCACGTGTGGTTTCAGCTGCGGAGGAAAAATCAGTGTGCTTATTAAGATGGTTGAGTTCAGGAAGCAACCCCCACACCCCAGCACTTACAGTACATCCTAAACACGATGGTCCCTTGGGAGCACCATGAAAAACGCCCTCTTCCTCTCGACTCGAGCAACATATAAAGACATCTTCCTTTGGTAAAGTGTGTTTACTAGAGATAACTTCTGAGTAAACAGTTTAGTATGTGTTTATATGAAATCAATGTATAGATCACTGTGCAGCTCTGGTTTACTATGGTGTTGTAAGAGTAATGTTAGTATTTAAGGTTAACTGTGAAGGCTTTGTTGTCTAGATCTTGGCAGGAAGTGGCAGGATGAGCTGATGGAGTTAAGAGACTTCCTGTGGAGCCGAGACTCTGGTCCTGATGACGATAATGAAGACTTCTGTTGATGTTCACTGTTGAGAGGAACATATTAGATGCGATTGGCTGAGGATAGGAATCAGCTCAGTAAGTACAGTGACAAATGAAGAAATGGGGCTTCAATCTGGGGTTGACTGTGATTTTTTTTAGCTGAAGCATACACTGTACGGTTTCAAACTGATAAATGAAAATGTTTGAAGATGTTTTTTCTATGCCTCTCTGTAAAGTTATATTATAATTTCATGGAACCTTTTTGATAGCTAAGTGCAGGGGTACGAGGTCACATGACTTAGCATCATGTATGTCAGGAGCTGTGCTTGGTTCAGACAGAATCTGGAGGAGCTAGTCTTACTTGTTGTGGCCTTAAGCAAGGTCAGACCACATTGAATAATGTTGATTATTTGATTCTGTAGTTAAAATTTAAATTTGAATCTAAATCAATGAGCCTTTTGCCCAAACCAGTAAGCTACTAGTAAGGTGTAAACATTAGAATTACTGTTGACCGGTTGAATGCACTTAATGCAAAGTAATGATTTGTTGTAATGTTAATGCAAGCCTTTTTAAGGGGCTTAGTGTTTCTCTGGACTGAAAGGGTTCCATTGCATGTAAGAATGTGTTACAATAGCAGGATATGACATCATAGTTAATGACATGGCTTTCCTTGGGGCCTTCTCAGAGCGACCACTCACAACCAGCTCCTCAGTCAAACAGGTCACTGGTGCAGCGTGTAAGCTGATGATGGATGTATCTGGAGCACAGGGAGTCCCCGTGCTGGGCTGTGTGTTTGTGCAAAGAAATAAGTGTATCCTTGTTGACTCAAATGAAATGACTTGACAGAATAATGACGACCACTCCTTTATTACTCTCAGATTAGAGATGGTTTGTGTGAGCAGTGTTTGAGAAGACACTGAGCGTAAGTACATTGCAGTGAGTCACGGAGGGACAGAGATAAAGAAGTAATTGTTGGTATCTGTCACTGCGACTCTCACTGAAAGAGTTGTAGAGGAGGAAAACAGTTAAGGAGAACTAACAAGATTTGGTTCATTCCCAGCTGTTTGAATATTGTCAGCATTTTCTTGTGCATCTGTGCGTAAATGGAGTTTAATTGACTGAAAATAAATTAATCTGTCCTTTGAGCTTCATAAGCAGAATGTTGCTATTACAGTAAGTCCTACTGTGTCTCTTTATATCCAGCTGCCCACCAATTATGATATCACAGGATATGTTTCAGACATGACAACACAATGTTTGACCACAGCAGGGGTTTGAACGACACTGGCTGCTCAAACACTAGATTATAAGCAGGGAAATACAAAAGGAATTGCACTATAACAGGAAAATAATGCTGACTGAAAGAATTGGCCCTAACGCAAAATGAAGTTGGCAGTGACAGTATGTTATTACTAATTTAACGTTTTAGAAAAGTCAGGCACTGGCTGAAATATTGTGCAACTGTGGCTGTGGTCAAGAACCACGGCTTAACACAGCTTAAACTAATTAAACCATGACTCAGCATGGGCCGTTTGCTGCTTTGCGGTTTTCTGCTTTGTGGAATTTGTATCACAGATGAAATCAGATGATGTTTTTTTCATACTATACAAAAATTAATGCCGCAGACCTTAGGTGTTTTATGTCGACAGGGAAAGACAATGAGCCCCAATGTCATTAGCTTTTGTGGTCAGTTGCATGAGCTCATCTTATCTCCTCAGACACACAGGCACTATGCACTTTCAGTCATAACAGCTTACAGTGAGACGCTGGCACAGTTCGGCAGTGAAACACCTGGAAACCAGCCACAGGGATGACCTCACACGTCATCATTCACAGGCGGTCCACGACTGCAGAGGTCACATGAGATTATAACGCTACAGTGTGTTTCAGTCTGTTTGTGTGATTAGTCATCAGCCTGTGCTCTCCGGTAACAAAGGTTCATTCAAGATGAGTCTTCAGCTCCTATTGTCTATGAATGCGCTTGCTTTTTCAGCATATTCTGTGGGAGTTTCATTCTCCAAATATTGGATTTAAAGAGGAATTAGCCAATTTGTTTATGTAACTCAGAAGAAAACATCTAAACGCATACTGTATGAGGAATAATCTGTAAAAACAAGATGTCGGGCTTTATTATCAAGGATTTTAAGGAATCAAGGAACATACTGGAAGCTTTGGCCGGTCAAATGCTTATATGTGATGTTGCAAGGTCCTAAAGTTGGGAACATTCTCCTCGGTCTACGCTGCTTGTCAATAAGGAACTAGAAAGTTTCTATTCCAGCGCTGGACATGCCTACAAAAAGAAACTGTGAGGGAAAAGAAATAGAGAAACGCGGATTAATACATTGAAGTTTTAATGAGGCGGTGATAATTGTGTGATTGTGTTAGTCTGTCTCTGAACTCAAACCTAGAAGTTTAAGATAAGCTCTTAAGTTTGGTTTGATGTCATTTCTCAGTATTTTGCAGTGGGTGATTGATTTAGTCACTATGCTGTTGTTGGGGGTTTGGGGCCTGCGCTGAAGAAAACATATTGTGGATTTTTTGGGGCCTTTTTTTGATAGGATAGTAGACAAAGAGGAAACAGGATTAGAGAGGGGAATGATATCAGGCAAATGGCATGGGAATTGAACCCAGGTCTCCTGAGTATATACAGTACCACTCCCTCTACCAATTGAGCCACAGAGGTTCCCCCCACAGGTTACAATTCTCCTTTTGTTTGTTGTACTGGTCTTGAGTCATTCAAATCAAAGTTTATTTGTTAAATGTTGGAGCTACAATGCACTCTGGTTTTGTTCGCTAATGTTTTTAATGATGGGGTGTCATTTTTATTTCACTCAACCACTGGTAGCGGTGTTAGGTTAGGTCAATATAGACACAGCTGAGACAGTCGGCCAGGTGCTGGGGTAACAGCAAGTTCTCACAGTTTACCACACACTTGGTTACTACCTTTAGTTGGTTTATGTTTCATCTCTGCTCAAATTAACTCCACAGACCAACATCACAGACATCACCTCGAACCAGAACCTTCTTTTGCCATATTTGTTTTCAATAAACAGAAGTACACCCTATGTACTTTCAAACAAAAACATATGAGACTTTAACTGAGACTAAGGTGACAGAGTTTAATATTGTTGTCAGCACTTTACTTTGGGGCTCACAAGAAAGACACCAAACCACTAGAGGGCAATGTTAGCATACTGACCCGTCAAAGTGTGATGCTCATCAACAGAGAGCTCCGGGGGCTGAGCTTAGGTCCACCTCTTAATGAGAGACAGTATGCTCTGTGTGTGTGACATCTTGGCCTACTAATCCAGTGGCCCGGTAATCTGCTTTACTCCTGATTTACTCTCATCTTACCGTCGACCTGCAGGCCTGTGGCAGTGACTGTATAAGTGCCTGTGTGTTCTGTGACATGCTTCATTGATACTCTTTATGTGGTCAGTCAGAGCTGACGAATAAACTGTGACCGGCCGACTCTAATAACCTAAATTGCACTGGCTTCATGACGCAGAGAGCCTCGGGCAGAACCGTTGTTTTCTTTGACATTTTCCCCAACTTCAGATTCACCAAACTTCCACATCTTTAGCAACAAACAAACTACAAAATTGTATTTCTTTCCGCATGGTGCTATGATTGTGGCAGTCAATGGTGTCCTATATACTTCTATATTCTCACAGATCTATTACTATAATCGTGGGGCAGTAAAATGGGTCTCCCAGCCCATTTGCTTGGTATAAAAGGCCCCCTATATCTAATCAGAAACAAAAAATTTCTCCTTCACAGGGTTTCCTACAATAGCAAACCATGTAAAAACTGTGAGCAGTATGACAATATTGATTACAAGTGAATAGACATCACATAATAGTGAAAAGTGGGATACATTCAGAAATAAGAAATTGGCTTCAAGAAGCCTGGTTTCCATTGACCACCTGAAATAATGTCACAAGCCACAGAGCTAGTACATTTTGACAGTACCAATTAAACATTTATTAAAGTTTGATTATCTTAAATGAATGGAATAAGAGGAAGTCCACCCTGGTATTAAATCCATAAGCCCCTCTTTAAACAAATCCAGTGGAACAGTTTCAGACATGTCCCATACATTTGTACGGATGATAGATGAGCGGGATTATGACTAAAGAAGGATCCCCTCAGGGCTGCATTTGTGTCAGAGAGGCAGAAAAGCCGGAGGCAACTCAGTATGCATGCGCTCCCTCTTTAAATTGCATTATATATTCTTTTATTATTATGACACTTTGATATGCTTGTGTAGTTTTATCTTTTTACTCCTCTTTTTCACTTTTTGTTCTTCCATCCTTTCTCGTCTGTTTTTATTGTCTTCATATACCAGTCTCTTCTGTACATCTGGCATGTCTCCTGCCTGTTCCCTCTTTTGGGAGACAAAGACACCCCCGTCCTCCTCCTGTATTTTTTTTTTCTCTTTTCTCTTTTTTCTTGTTTTCCCTCCCCCAATTCTCCACCATAGGCAGCCTCCCCCGCTCCTCACACTTGCGCCTTTTTTCCTCTTCTCTACTCCACTCCCACTCCCACTGCTCTGATTCAGTGTAGTAGATGTAAAGTAAAGGGAGGAGGAGGAGGTTGTAGCTTAAGCCGACGTTAGCTGTCAGTACAGAGTGAGCTGACAGCTTTGAAGCAAAGGAGACTGGAATTTCCAATATATTTATTTTAAGGGACAGTTCCTGTTCCTTTTATTTGGATTTTCAATGGAAGGACTCTATCATGGTAAGGATTGTACTGATTTTGTTTCAACCTATTTATTACAATATTTTTGCTTTATGTTATTTATTTTTTTTATTCACAAATGAGTTTGTGCTTAGCTTATGACATTTTACACCACATTGCATTGTGCATAAAAATGACAAGAATTATTTGGGCTTGTGTAAATTTACTGCTGCTACCGTTTAAAGCAGTAATCAACAAAATATTTAGTGAATTTGCCTGCAGCGTTATAGGATGAATAGCATGAAAAGTGTTATAAAGGTATAAGAATAAAAGGTAAGTTATTAACGTTTTATATCAAACCCAAAGCTAGGCTGATACTTGCTGTAAGGTTTACTTAATTGTTTCAAACTGAAAACCTTGGCGCAACATCTCATTACAAATCAGCAATACATAGACACTTACCAACAAATAGACATAAGATAAGTGCACGGAATATAAAAATGCTGTTTTTTTAGGAGTGTAGGAGATGTATTTTTGGGAGTTTTTGTTGGGTATCAAATCACAGCATTACGATTTTTTGGTTTCAGTTAAATTTTTGAGACTAAAGTTACAGTCTTCTTAATGTCAGAATGTCTTTGTGAGTTTCTTAGATTCACACTAATCAATGGTGAACCCTAAATCCATTGAGTCTGGCACTAATTCACTCTCTAGCCTCTTCTTCCACTCGACTCTTCTGATTGTCGCAGCCTAATGAGGCACCATATGTGGATGTAAATTGGATATGAGCATGCCCGTGTGTAGGAGGTTTTGGCGCATGCACTCTTGTGTTGTAGTGATGGAGGAGGGAGGGGGCTAAGTGTGCGAGAGTAAGACAATATGCGTGTCACATTAGTGTAGTGTGAGGAGTGTAGCCCACGTGGGTCTAATGTAGGCAAGAGCATGTTGAGTGGCGATGCATAAAGCAACAGTCATCCTGCAGCGTTTTGTTTCTAGGTTAAATTCATCTATATTTTAGAGCGTTTTAATATTTCGATCTTTGTTTATAATTTATGGAAATTTGCTAAACAACATGTGAAAGTGCCAGCCTTATTCCTTCAAACACTCTTGCCCCCTTACTCAACTTCTAGACCCTCTCACTTTACACCATCTGAACCCTGTCAGTTGTGAATGTGTATTTAACTTCTCCTTTGACTCTTTTGCACACACTTCCTTGTTTCCATGCAAGTGGTCAAACGTTCAGTAAGCACACAAAAGTTTTTAAATAAACCAGGACTTACTGTCATCCATAGAGCTAAGAGCAAAGCAAGGAAGGAATCACTTTCATGGCCAATTACACCGAAGAGCTTATTTTTAGCCTTGTAAAGCAGCTCTCTGTAGTTTGCTCTAAATAATAAAAAACAAAGTCATTAGAATGTCTTTGCTCTTCAATATTTTATGTTACATTAGATTTTCCCTCTGCCAAAAACATGTTTTCAAATATGAACATGTAAACAGCATAAATATTTACATGACCACAGATTAGGACTGGTATATGTGCTGTTTGTGTTTTAATTTATTTTACTACTATCATTTAACGTTATCTTGCCGCTTCATTCGCTCCTAATCTGTTGCGTTAAATTATATATAGCACATCTGGTTTGAGTGTGATATATGCTGTTCCCTTCACTAAGCCGGTTAGCTTTATCGCTGCACCTGAACTACACACTTGATTGAACGCAACTGTCACTGGGCCTTTGCAGATAAATGTGTACGAGCACTGAGCAGCCATGCGTTTAATATGACCTTATTATGTTGCATGCATGTAGCAGTCCTCAGCAGGAGTTTGTGTGGAGTGTCCGTTTTGTTTTGCATTGCCGTGACAAGTTTTGCAGCTCATAAATGTAGAAATGGCAGGAGAAAATGCACATGTGCTGCTTTTTCAGGACATTACCAACAAGGGAAGGGAATCACAGAAAAACTCACAATACAACTGCAAGATTATGAGCTCTTTTGTGTCTGTTTAACAGAAGAAAAACTGCATGCAGTAGATGGTCCATGTTGTTGAGTATAGCATCCATAAGGGCTGAACAAATTGTTATACATACATTAAGTTTCACATATACATCTAATTTCCCTATAACCTTGCTGCCATATCCATTCACTTTGCAAAGTAAAATGGGTCTGTATTCCATTCCCTCGATTATTTCCACTTTCCATTCATTATTTTTGATAAATACTAGAAAATAATTAGTATGGCTGACTTTGCTGACCTGTCTATGAAGCAGACCATGAAAAGACTTATAACAGTGTTTATTCAGGCAGATTTAGGTCACATAAAGCCCACTACAGGTAGAGTTGCTGATGAGTGACTGGCAGGTTGTTCATAAGACTGCACACTGCACTTTGTCGAGAGGCTTAAACCCAATCAACACAGAGCACCGAGGCAGAACAGCTGAGTCTGACTTCTCCTTCTCCTCCGCAGGTTAATACTGTGAAATCTCACTCCATTTTCTGCAAGAAAAACATCTGTCTCTATTCCTCCTTGGCCTGATTCACTTTTGATTTTGAGTTTTGGCAAATACTTTATCTGCGCCTATAGGCCCATCTACCAAAACAGCAGCTGATGAAGTCTTTTACGCTTTCACTTTCACATCTGAGACCTGTAACTTCAGCCTCAGTGCACAGCAGAGCAGACTTGCTTAGTCTAGCACTCAAAAAAACAAGCCTCTGTTTAACTTATAATTACCCACAGTTGTCTGAAACAGAAACAGCTAAACCTGTTTGTCTCACTGTACATTTGTGTATGTAATTCACATTTTTATCATAACATAGATTGAGAAATAAACATTTAGAGGCGAGTGAGTTCAAAGCAGCTGAAGTAGGACTGTAGGGTTTTTGGGGGACAGCTTGAAGAGCAGGTGTTTTGGGCAGCCTGCCAGTCTGCTGCGGGCTGCTTCCACAGACCTTATGCATGTCTTTGATATATGTGCACTGAGACTGAGAAACAGCCTGCTATGTAATTAGCACTGTGCTAGCACTGCTACACTATATTCCCCAGGGGACAAATCACACTGTGAGCTTCAGTCAACCCTTTGCAACGGTCCATAACTGAAGACAGATGTAATACACACATTTATAGTAATAATTTAGTTTTTGAGGGGCTTTCCAATAAAGTATTTTTTCTAGATGCTGTCATGACTCATGGCAAGACATTAGGGGCCACATTGATGTAAGAAAAAAATAGATGTCCAACAGTTGCCACAATCCATTTTGACTCAACCATATATTTGATCAACTACTGGATTTTATTTTTTGTCGTCCCAGTCTCAGCCTCACCATTCACCCCCCAACAGCAGCGTAGTAACCTTTTCTAAAAAAAAAAAAAGGATAAAACCGGACCAATTTTCCACCACAAAACACTAATACATTACATTAAACTGATGTTTAGTGCTTACCTGTGACTTCACTCTTAATTTGATACAGTGTCAACTCAACAGACTTCTTAAAATACAATTTGTTGTAGATGTGTCAGTATGTCTTGTGTCAGATTTGCCCTCCCATTAGCACATCCTCTCATCCACTCCCTGTCGGCTCTGGTTTTATGTCTCCACTGTTTGTCGATAAAGCACACACCGTGAGTCACCTTGTTGGCATTTCCTTTGCCGTTTGGGGTTTCTTCTTACCGTTACATCATCTTTGTTGATGGCCCTGCTGCCATTATACGCGGTGCCCCCTATCAGTGTGTACATCAGGACGTCTGAAGCACTTAGGGCCCTTGTCTTTTGACCTCTGAGCAGCGCTCTAACTGGGTGTTAAGTTCCCAGGAGGGCTCCGTCGGCTTCCTGTGGGTGAAGAGGCGCTGTATAATGCATAATATGAGTACTTTCTAGGAAGAGCACAGCCACTTCCAGGAGATGAGGTGATTTGATATGCATTTAGTACATCAATGTTAAACTTCAAAGAAAATGATGAATGTGAATTTGTGATATGGTTTCATAATGTATACAGGAAATGGTATTAATGCTGCGCTATTATCTATAATGCAATGGGTTATGCCTGCTTTAATGTACCACAAATTTAATAAAGATATGGATTCATGAATTTCAAAAGGTTCCCCCGTCTTCACATCTCTGAAATGACCTCTTTAAACAGCTCATGTGTGTAATGTAGTGAGAACAAGGTATTGACATTTTTAATCCATATTGTTTCATTGTTGTAGATATTGATCTGTTTTGAAATGTATCTAATTCATTATGCAGAGCAGACACTTACCCCTTTAGCTGCTGAGTTTTTAATGAACCGAACTAACAACAGAAGATTAACACGCAGCTAATATGTTTTCCATGAACTCAATATGATTGAGCTAACTGTGCTCTTTTGCTGTTTTTCTTTCAGATATTTCCAGGATTGCATACTACACAGGTGAGTTTATGCACTCAGTTCACTCTTTTCTTTCTGACTTCAACCCACTTGTTACGACCCGTTCCTACTCACTGTACATAAGCAATTTATGGTTAATATAAATATTTCATCCTTGTATTTTTGATAAATGTTCTATTCTCAATGTTTTGGAACAATTTAAAGCCGCACAAACGCAACACTTTTTTGTTGTCTTATTAGAGAGCCTCAGAGAACGCTTTGGACTAGCTGGTTTGTTGTATTTTACGAAGCTAAGTGCTCTCGAGAGCTTTGACTCTGTGCAATCAGAGCTTCGAGAAGGATGAGATGCTAATTACTGTACGTGGGTTGTATTGTGATTGTTGGTGTGAAAGACAATTAAACACAGTTTCAAGTGTGTGAGTGTTGGACTCATTAGTGTGAAGAAGAGATGTTGGAATTGTTTAATTTGTAACTTACAATAAATATGTATCTTGAAAGAATCATAAATTGAAATAACCCTTGTTGTAAACTCTATTTTTAATCTTTGCAAAAACATATCAAAGTAGCAGATTCTGTTCATCTAGTGTATAAGTAATTATTTGTTCATAAGCTGAAGTATACACAGAGGGAATGAGAACCACACTGGCCCAGTCCCAAAAGATGGCTTCCCATTCATTGCAACATCCGGCCCTCTGACAAAAGGCTTTGAATAGTCTCCATACACACCCCCAAAAACCCCCTACTCCCTCTAGATTTTCATAACAATGGTCGATGCCTCAGAAGGGGCACAAATTATAGGAGAGCCACACGTGTATCTCCCAAACACAAAGCACTCGCCAAGGTGACACAAGGTTTGTGTGTCTTTGTGGAGTGTGTAGGGTAAATATAGCTAAGGCCGGTTCATTTTTTTGGCTAAGGATGTGTTCACGCACCATGTTGGTTTGATTTATTGCAGCTGGCATCTGGTTTGCAGTAACACAGATACAGTAGGTGTTTCTGGAGGATTGGAGGTAGGTTTCCAGAGAGATGAGGCCTCTTTGCCCAAGGGAGAGAAGTGAAAATATCTAGTATGAAGCAGGTAAGGCTGCAGCAGTTGGCTTAATGTTGGAGAAAATCAATTGAGCTGTCTCTTTGAAAAGACAAAATTTTAAATGGTCCATTCTATCACACATATGGGACAAATATTGTATTTGAGTGACATTAGAATTAAGATTAAAATTATTCTGTATTCATTCTGCTTTGACCTCAAACAAAGGGAGAACATTTGATTTGACAACAATCCATGACACTGTCAGGTCCTAGCTTGCCAAAGGACCTGACAAAGGGACAGTACAAGGTATTAACTCTGCAGGGTGCCCACACTTTTGCAGACACCATTTTTTTGTTTTCTGTTATTTTGAAAGTGTAAATGATGGAAATAAAATCTAACTTTTTTTGACTTATTATAAGGATGTCTAATCTGTCATTTGATGCCTTTTGAAGATTTTTCCATCTTTTCTTGGCGTCTTTATGCACATTAATAACATTTTTTACCTGGGGTGCCCAAACTTTCGATCCCCACTGTATGGTTCTCTCCGGGTACTCCGGCTTCCTCCCACCGTCCAAAAGTCATGCATGTATAGGTCAATTGGCAACTCTAAAGTGTCCCTAGTGAATGAATGTGAGTGAATGTCTGTCTGCGACTAACTGGCCATTGTCTAAGGCCCAAAGTTGCTGGGATTGGCTCCTGTCACCCGCGACCTCTAACAGGACTAAGCGGTAGAATCAACCTAAAGTGTCCATAATAACAGAAAGTAATTGCCATTTTAATCCTAGCAAAAGATTAAAAATCCAAATATTCTCTTATGATAGCTATGACAAGCAGCTTATCTAAGTGATTCTGGTAATTATTGGTGAAGTGCATTTATTTCATCCTAGGATAGTGTGGCCTATTGCTTGAGTATTTTGTGACCTCACTAAATCCGGAAATTGACAAATGTGTAATTAAGCTGAAGAAATTACAAGCTTTGGAGGAAAGTACTGCACCAGGCTGTGGCTTTGTGCTTTAGGACCTTGGAGATCTTTTATATGACCAACAGGTGTCTTGTCAAAGACACAAAGTGAAGAAAACAACAGCTGATGTTGGAGTAAGTTGGACTAAGGTTAAATGCGTTTGCAGTAGTTGTAGAATGAGCTGCTGCCTGAGGTTGACTTGTTAAACAGCAGTCGGGTGGGAGGGGTCCTCACTGAACATTAGGGACAGGATTAGCATATTAATAGTATCTGGCTCCTCCTCTCCTCTAGCAGCCTCTCCAGTTCCCTCTTATCCCACACACAAGTTCCAGTAGCGCCGCTCTGTCCTTTTCCTTTCATTCAAACAATCGTTGCTTCTTTCCCTAACCCTGTATTCTACTCTCTTGTTCCAAGTTTTTCTGTTTAGCTCTTTTACTCACTTCCAAAAGGAGACGATAACTTGATTGGTTTGCTTTGTGTCTGACAGAACATAGTAATTGTCTTTTCGTCTTAAACCACTAACCCACAAAAAGTCAAGTGTGGAGCTTTTGGCAAATGGGACTGTCCTCTCTGTCTCATTGAAATAACTTGAAGCTTCTCCTGAGCTACGGCGCTTTGCTTCACTTTCCACGGCAACTGTGTAACTACGGAGGGCAGGCATGGGGCAGGAATCGGTCCGATAAACAAACAGTGTGGCGTCATCAGCAAGGAGCAGAAGAGAGATAAAGAAGTGGACGAAAACAAGTATAGACGTTTGCAGATGAACGTTTCTTTATACCTCTAGGGATCTACATTGTGATTACCTCAAATACTGCAGAAAACAAGAAGAAAGGACAAAAACGTATGTCTTTTGGAGTATGTCTTTTAAGTGTGACAACATCATGACACAAATGCTATCGGACAAAGCTGGAGACAACAACTTGTTCTGTGGAGACTAAGGCAGCGTGTGCATTAGTGTTTGGGTTATAGGACAATTGTGCGAGGCTCTGTGTTTGTGTTTATTTACGTAACCTTCTACACAAGGAGTTCAGCAGGAAAGTCGTGTGAAATGCGGGTTTGTGAAGCCAGCCGTTGCCTCTCTGTTCTCGACACGGACAGGCACACAGAAGGACGGATATGCGTCTCCATGGCGACAAGTGGCTGCAGCCCTTTCTTAATGTGCTGGGATAGAGGTATAAATGAAATCTTTATTAAAAAAACAAGCCCAGGTTGGAGACAGAGTGACACCTGACTCCATGGGAACCTAGTAGAGATGTCTGCTCTGGGAAAGTCTTTGTGAGCACAAGAAAGATTTGTCATTAGTATTTGATACTAGCCAAAGTTTAGAAGAATGTGCTTTGCTTTTATATTGTGATACACTCCTCAACAACTGTATGGTTCTTCATGTTTTGTGTGTCCACACTCTTTACCACAGGTGTAATTACCCATTGAACATATCCATTTCAAATAATGGATGAGAGCAGGAAAAGACTGAAAGTGATCTTATGGTGTAGACAAGTAGTCCTGTTTCTGAGATAAGATGTTTTTCAGACTTTGTTGTGTCTGGTGGGTGCTTTCAACTTGATGTTACTGTTTTCAGACTGACTGATGAGTTTCTCATCAGCATTTAAGCTTCAAAACACATTTTTACACATGTTCGTATTATACAGTGCTCATAGGGTTACATACCCTGGCACAATTTGTGATTGTTTGGCCAGAGAATATGAATGACACAAAACACAAAAACCTTTTTTTCACTCATAGTTAGTAGTTGGGTAAAGCCATTTATTGTCAAACAATTCTTTACTCTCTTAATATCATAATGACAACAGACTAAAATAACCGTGAACGTGAGTAAGTTGACATAACACAGTTCTTAATACCGTTTTTGTTGCCACCTTCATGCTTTGTGGCATTTGCGTAGTAATCACTTTCTTGACCATCCAGACCATTTTTCTTCAAGTGCCTA
Organism: Perccottus glenii; assembly: GCA_024416835.2. Classification (NCBI taxonomy): domain Eukaryota; kingdom Metazoa; phylum Chordata; class Actinopteri; order Gobiiformes; family Odontobutidae; genus Perccottus; species Perccottus glenii. The sequence continues at coordinate 10,237,662 of CM044562.2, forward strand.
ATTATTGGTCATCTTTCTTTCAGAGAGCCCTGTATTTCAGCTGAAGTTTTTTGTGGGTTTTTCTTTGCATCCCGAACAAATATTTGTTGGTCTACCTAACCTTGGTTTGATTTTAACAGAATCCCTCATTTTGAATACTGCTGATTGGCATTCTCAGTTCCTTGGATCTTTTTATATTTCCTCTTTTATACAGATCAATTACTTTTTCCCGCAAAGCCTTAGACGATTCTTTTGCTTTTCCCAATAATCAGAATACAGAAATGTCAGTGCAGCACTGGATAAAAGATGCAAGGGTCTGTCGGTGGCCCAGAAACTCACTGACATTTTATACACACAAACAGATCCAATGTGAGGTTACCTTTAGTAGCCATTCAAACCTGTTTGTGTCAACTTGATTGCATGTTATCAGGCCAAAATCACCAGGGTTTGTAAACTTTTGATCAGGGTCATTTGGATTGTTTCTGTTGTCATTATAATTTAAAAAGAGCAAACACAGTTGTTGACAATAAATGGCTTGACACAATCACTAACTATGAGTGGAAAAAAGGTTTTTGTGTTATCATTTATATGGCCAAACAATCACAAATTCTGCCAGTTTATGTAAACTTATGAGCACAACTGTGAGTCTATAACCTCAAAAACTCTTAATTAACCTCCTCATATAACAAATGCCCACTATTGTCAAGTTAGTCACGGGTTTTGGCCACTAACAATTTTTTGTTGCAACAAACATTGTGAACATAGTACTCATTCAAAGTTTGCAAAAAATAAACTAAAAGGCTGGACACTAGCAGAGACATATCTGCTCCAAAATGTACTCTTTCCAGGAAAGTTAGACAATTTAGCTTTGATTTAATTTTGAATGCCACGGTTGTTCCCTTCAGTTGGTGTCCATATAACATCCAGTCAGGGCCCAGGTCCAAACATTTATTGTGTAAATGAGCATGTGTTTGTGCAGTAGCGTCATGAGCGCACACTAGCACTCCCAAAGCATTATGAAAATACTGTGAAATCCAGGAAATGTGTCAATGTCAGTACCTGTTACACCGGAAAAATGCCTTCTGCGGCTCATTGTCTTCAAACACATCACACACACGGGTGTTCACAAACTGAGCCTTGACCTAAAGTGCACTTCTCTCTTAAGTATCGCATTGTTTAGAGCATTTGATCTCGCCGATTCGCGTCACATGTGTAATAGATATTTCCTTTGGAATCTCAGACTTGTATATGCATTTAGGAACAGCAATTTAAATGCAAATTAAATTACAACAAATATCTGGCATTCATTTTTGTCAAACCATTTTTATTGTCTATATCAATTTGAAACACTATTGTTGGGCCTTTGAAATAAATCTTGTCTCTGTGTTATTTATGTTTATGTGAAGGTGACAACTAATAATTTTAATTAAAAGAAAGAAGTAACAGTTTCAATCCCCTTTTTTTTATGTGATTTCATTTGATTTCCTCTCCTTCCCAGAATATGACAGACACCTAGCAGCAGTGGCAGCAGGCAAGACCATGGCCACAGCCTACATGGACCCCAACCTGAACCATGCCCTTTTGGGGGGAGCCAAGTCCCGACTGAGCGCTGGGACAACAGACCGGACCATGGCTGGATCTGTGGACAGGGTCCTGAAAGTCTTCCATTACCACGAGACCAACACTGAACACAGCTGCTGGTACTCCAACATCAGATATGGAGACGCTACAGATGTCAGGGTGAGAACAGACAGGTTTCTGCATAATCACAGCAATGTTTATATTTAAATTCAGTTTAATTTCTAGAGCCATAAGACATTATAACTTCCCATGAAAGCTTTTTTAACAAAGCACTTTGCATCAGTGAAGAGGAAAAACACGCTTTACAAAATCTCTGCAGTCCCAGGCGCAAGGAGAGTAGCCGTCTGTCAGGACCATCTGGGGTTAGGAGAAGAACGTAAGAATTAAATTAAACCAATAACCAATTCTAGGCTGGGGACACCTGCAGAGAGACCACTTTCCTATTGTATGATGTTCACAGCTGCATGTTCAGTAAACTCCAGGAAGGGCTGGGCAATCAATCTAATTAATTTGATTAATTTGTTTGTTTTGGTTATAAAATATATAAAAAGGAAACAACAGAAATTGATTTTATCAGAATGTTTTCTCTTGCAATATTACCTTCCCTACTTCAGTAATCGCCTATACATTTTATATTGACATTCTGAATGCATGAGAGAGCTTGCAGGATGTAGAGGGTATTTATTATCAACAGTAATGGTTATAGTCTTCTTGTGCAGTCTTTAACACAGTTTTTACTCTACTCTTAAAAAAGGAAGAGGCCCGTTGCTTCTTTGAACTATTGCAGAAATGACATAAAACCAAAAATTTATAAAACTACAAATGACAACCTTTTAATTGGTAAATAATGTACATTGAAATTACTACCATTATCCACCAAAACTAGGTCGACCCTTGTTAAAGTATGGTTTTGCTTCTCTACTCGTCCTTTCCTCAAGGTCCAAGCTGCTTGCTCCCATAAAGGACACAGTAAATTGAGAATGTTTTTTTTTTGTAAATGCATATATCCTCCGGGTGCACCGGTTTATTTAGCTGAATGCTTTTAGATTCACTCTCAAGACACAGACGCAGAACCTGCTCAAACTGATAAAGGTCAAAGAGGAATGTCTGCTGTCCTTTTCCCTCGTATTCCATCCATCCCTCATCCGCTCCTCTCATCTTTTTATCACTCCCTTACTCCGTATGTAGGTCAGACCCCCCAGCGTTGTACATTGAAACACACGCGCTCACACTTTGCGTGCATGTGTGTATGCTGTCTGTCAAGTTGTTCGGCTGGAACGTCAATCGCTCGAGGTCAGCCACACATTTGACATACGCCTCCGCTTACCCAATACAAAATGTCACAAACATTTGCTCAGTTGGAAGACAAAGATATCATAGTCTGACTACGTAACTTTTTACGTTGTGTATCTCTTAGAATAAGCTTCTGCCTCAACAAGCAACTGCCTCTGTAAACTACGGTGCACACTTGTTTTAAACTTGACTGGCTTTAGATAAAGATGCATGCCCTCACTAAACCCAGGGGGAGTTTTAGGTTTGAGTTTTGATCCTTTGAGGATTCTGTAGTTTTTGGAGAGGAGGACAGAGCAGAGAGGACACTTAAGAATATGTCAAGGTGATGGCTACATATGAACCTTGAAAACTGTCTGTTATGAATTGATGAGGAAATAAACATCTGCATTGTCAATAATAGTATTAGATTCAACTAGATCCTTGGTAATTGTTGACTTCAGGGAATCATCCAGAAGATTCTCGACATCCACAAAGTGCGCTGGACGGCCTGTTTTGGCCTGCGCCTCAGCAACACTTCATCGAGAGACCAAGTGCACTGGCTCCATCCTGATCTGGGTGTCTCACACGTCAGAGAAACGTATGAGCAGGCGCAACCAAACGAGGAGTGGAGGTGAGAATCAACACTTTGTCTGCTAAATACTAGGGAAACACTGGTTGATCCAAGACCTTTTTGGGCTTGTGTCCTGTGTTTCATCTGATTCTCTCTCTCCTCCATGTTTCCTGTGTCTTAGATAACTCTTAGTATCTAATAAAAGGCTAACAAAATGTCCTAGAATAGAAAAGAAACACCCAATCAGCAGATTCCGCTGTGGTAAATTTATTTCAAACCACTGTTTTCCTAAACCACTAGATGCAGCAGTCTGCTCTATTGTGCACCAAAGAAGCAGATATGGTTAACTGCTAAAGACACGATGAGAAATGGCTTCAGTGTTTATCATATGGAGATGGGGGGCCGTGTGTGTGGCTCTGTGTTCTTTGCAGTTTAGATGTTAATGAAGTGGTATTTATTACATTTATTGCATAGCACTAATGCTATTGTAGGATCGGGATCTTTAGCTCAGTGAACATAATGGCAGAGAGAACCAGATGCCTGCTTTGTCTGACAAAGTCAACAACTCTTTTTCTTTCAGTCTGGCACCTTATTATCATTTTGCATCAGTATTTTCTGTTTTCTTCTTCATAGGTATGAGCTGAGGATCCGATACCTTCCAAAGGGCTTTGTGCAGCAGTTTACAGAAGACAAACCAACACTTAACTTCTTCTACCATCAGGTAGGCACGCACACAATCATGCTCAAAGAAACCAGACGCACAGACCACCACACATATTTCATTTTTTGCCTGGAGCCGGTGCTGAAACATATGTCATTGCTAGAAGACTGTGTTTGCTTTGAGGTATTCTAGGTCAGAGATACTGTACAGTCTGCCAGTGTGCACTTACAGTGTGTCTGAAATAGATGTTTTCCATTTGCTGAAATCATTGTTTTTAATGTTCTTAGGTAAAATATGACTACATGACTGATATCGGGGATAAGTTGAACAGGATGTTGCTCTCAAACTTGGCTGCTTAGAAATCAGGTGCTAACTTTTTCCTATTTTGATTTAAGCATCATTGTGTCATTTCTTTTTTAGGAGTTTATTATTTTACTACTTTGGTAAATCCTTTCAAAATCTAAGATGATTTACCTTTTTTAGTGAAGACTTAGCTAAATGTACTGGTTTTGATTTTAGGAGGTTCTTCAAAGAAATGAGAGGAAATGCCTTGGACAAGAAATCCAACTATGAACTTTTGGAGTAAGTATTCTCCTCTTGATCTCCACAGACCAGTTCCTTATCTACAGTTTACATACAATACTTTATAACATCTTGAAATTGTATCTGAAAAGCTCATTAGAATATTTCACAGTATTGACCCCAAAAAGCATAAAATCACCTGAACGACCAGTAACCCTGACAGGTTATTTTGGTTGGTGATTCATTTGGCATTTCAAATATGGGTCTATCTCTGTTATCTCCTCATCAGCTTTGATTTGATCCACTATCGGCCTCCTGCTACAGGCCGAAGAACAACTTAACAAGGCTTGGCTCAGACATAGTTGGATTCTAATGAGCGTCTTTCTTTGTGTCCATTAGCGTAACACGCTTTTCAATCAACCAAAAGAACGCATTGATGCCTCCTTTTGTTTGTCTTTCTCATCCTAGTCTATTTCACCAGTGTTTTTTTTTCCTGTCTTTGTCTCTCTGGCCGCCTTCCTCTGTTGACTGGAAAAAGATGTTGTGTCATGCATATTTTACACCGAGGAGAGCCGGATACGGAAAGTGCTTTTGGGATTGCGATACGCAGGGCCATCGGAGCAGTTAGGACAAAACACACATGGCAGGGATGTCTGGCACTCTTGACTCTGAATAGACAGATAACAAGGCTTTATTGCTGACCTCTCTCCTGTCTATATGAAATTAAATTGTATTTCATTATTTCCATTATGGTCAGGAAGCCATTATCTTTATTGGAACGTTGCTTATTGGCACATTGGTGTGTTTATTGGCCAATAGACTATATTTACTAGAGGTTGGTGCATACTAAGTAAAGTTTTTGGTGCCATTTTCACATTTTACACATGTATCAGATGACATTGGGGGCTGTCTTTCTATTCTTTATTTCTTTTAAGTGTCCGTACTATCCGATTTGTCTAGGAAAGCATGAATTTATAAGTTATGTTTTTACCACTGGTATTTACTGCAGTCTGAAAAGTATATGAAAGACAAATGTAAATATATACATTAAACGTTCCTTTGTCAATGAGTTAGGAGCTCAGCTTTCCTTTACTGTCTGTCTATCCCTCCACCTCCTGTACTTTTTCTGTCTGGAGAAGTTTGAGTCATTAGACTGCTTACTGTTTTAACTGCATCTTTCTTTGTGTCTGTGGTTTCCCTCTTTGAACTCCTTCCTGTCTTCTCTTTCCCTCTGTGTTCCTCTCTCTGTCTGTTCTGTTTTTCCTCAGACAAGTCTCGGAGGAAAACAAGAGTAGTGCCCTTTACTCACTACTTAGTCATAGCTTTCTGTTACATGTTTCTCCTCACGGCCTTTATGTCGGGCTGGCTGAACTGTATCTTATACTGTGTGTTTATTCCTCCGCTTGCTACGATGCGATAAATCAATTGCCCATCAATTAACATTCCTTGGTGTACTTCTATAAACATGCTTATCATCTCCTGTACTTTTTCTGTCTGGAGAAGTTTGAGTAGATTAGACTGCTTACTGTTTTAACTGCATCTTTCTGTCTTCTGTGTCTGTGGTTTCCTTGCAAACAAAACTCACAAAGAGATCAAAACTCTAATTTATTTCATTACCCAATCCATCCATGGTTACTCAATGTGCCAGACTTTACACATTCATGTCAATCTATTTACTAATGAGTTGGGACAACACATTTAGCAGAGAACAATTAGTCATTAAACCTTTATGGTTGCAAGTCTTATTATAATCTTTTGGTTGCAATATTAAACTTGGTTACTCAATGTGCCAGACTTTCACATTTCATGTCAATCTATTTAATGAGTTGGGACGTGAATGTAAAGTATTGGTTCTGTGCATGTGAGGCCTGAGGCTCCTTGCATAATGCTGGCGTGTGTGTCAGTGATAAATTTATGGCACGTGTGTATTGGGAGGATCTTTATAAGTGCGGCTGTGAGTGAGGGAAAGGCCCAGTGACCCGCGAAGGTCTTAATGTCAGCAGGCGGGCAGACAGATGCTCTGCAGAGGGAAAACGACCGAGGTTGTGAATACGGGCGTGACCCTCGGGTCATGTTTAAACCCACTTTTTATCCTGCAACAAAGAGGAGGGAGGGGGAGGTGTCGGCACAAGTCTCGTTCGGGGGTCCCCCTCTCTGTCTGTCAAGTCCTGATGACTCCTTGCACATCAGCTGCCCCCTATCTCTTGTTCTCCGCTGCTTTAGCAAACACTCCCCTGAAGACTCTTTATTGGCTGGATTGTTGCTTACTGAATTAACATTACTAACATCATTATAGATTTGGGGGTAATATGATAATATACATGACCAACATTGGTATTTGTATCTGTAGCTTATTATACTATTACTAATCATACAATATAATCTAAAACAAAATGAAAAAAATTGGGAATAGTCATCTTATAAAGCTTTTAAAACATTAAACCTCTAATGACAAGTTTTTTATAAATGTTTAAAGCAATATTGAAAGTTGATCTATGCATTTACGGACCAACAAAGAAACATTTAAAAAGGAAAAGCCACTTTCTTTTTGCTGTCACATGACATGTAATCAACATTTTACAAGTCACATTTTGATTTAGTAATAAAAAAGCAACATTTAAACACACTAAGACCTACAGACAATAGTGGTGAAGGGTCAGTTCATGGGTCTGTGTTTGGGTCATGTCTACACAGCACATAATATTAGGTAAAAGCTGTTTGGTGTCCTGAGTAAAGTGAGAGCACATCTGCTGTGTGTGTCAGAGAGAGCGGGACAGGGAGCGCAGATGTCATTTACGTTGTGTCGTTTGACCCGCTCAAAGAGAATGGTCGTCATTTAATGGGATTATTCTCTGTCAATGGACTCTACTACGCACACGACACACATGACACACAGGAGAGCAGATGGCTGTGGTAGTAAAGTGTGACTGATGTTAGCACTAGTGGAAGCCTTTATAAAGAGGTCAGAGTCTGTTCATTCATATTGACAAGCTGCACAGTATGTTTAAGTAAAACTGACCTTTGGCAGCTCTAGTTATCATATTTTGATCCATCTTCTTAATTACTTTGGTTCCTTACAAAAGCAATGGTTCTTCTTCTACCTGAATATTATTTTGCAATTCATTTTGATAGTATTATTACTTTGTGTTATATATTGTGAGACATTATCTAGCTATACTTTTTTGCACATACATTTAAAAAAACATATTAGCTTGGCAGGTTACGTCCCAAATCATTTGAAGGCTCTACCAAAGTAAACGTTTATTGTTTTTATAAAAATAGACAGCTGGTTTGCCAAATGCTAATACCAATCAACCAGGACCAAGTAATAAATTATATACAGCACATCTCCAATATGTAAAGATCTACTATCCATAACCAAACAGTAGTAAGTGTAGTGACCAGTCAGCAAAGTGACATAACTGACCGATCTGTTACCATAGAGACTGTGAAGTCCAAAACCACTTGCTGTGCTTCCTTTCAGGAAGGGTGGACACCTCTTATTGTTTTTCCTCTGCTTTGAGAGGGTGTTTGTTTGCGCGCAACAATGTGGTGGAATTCCAAAACTGTGGGAATTAATTAGGATGAGAGAGAGTGTGCACATATTTGGTGTAATTACATGTCTATCTGGCATCAGGAAATGACATCCACACACAGATAGCAGTGGACAGAGGGGCATTGTGTTGGGACTCATGAGTGTTCCATTATGACCAAGCTACTTCTAAAACATGCAATAAAATTTAAGAAAAAAAAAACAGACCTGAGACTAAGACATCCATGTCAAACTGTGACACTCTTGTTGATTTGATTATAGAGCTAGTTTACCCTTGTTTATCCAAAATATACCTTTTTCCTGTCCTTAATACATACAAACAGTGGAAAAAGATATTTTTTTTAAATGTTTTTTCACATAAAAAGATCACACTAAAACCTCATTAGACCTGCTATGATCAGTGTGGTGAGTTATCAGGTCTGTTAAACTGACCAAACATTTTTGTCAATAAATCCATCCAGCAACTGTGAAAAGGCCCATTTACTTTGGTCACATGACTTTTATGCACTGTGGCAGCGTACAGTCAATCTGTTTAAGTTGTTTTTAAGCCAGGGTTGTTCTGCTCTAAATCTGCTCTAATCTTTATCTTAATCTATATGAAGAACTATTTATAGTCAAAGAACACTTTCTGTGCTTCAATGTACCAATAATATGTGTGGGAATATGCTTTGGATGTATGTGTGTGAAATAAAACTGAAATAATGGGGAAAAGGGCTCAGAAAGGTAATTTTCTTACGTTGAGACATTACGTTGGATAAACTTTAAATAGAGGATTACTGTATAGGGATTTTATGTCAGGAGTAATATATCAAGATGATAGCAAAATAATGTTACTAGATGGATTTTTTCTCTGTGTTTATTCCTCATCTGTCAACTTAATGGTGACATAACAACCATAAAACAAAATCAAGTTGAAAAAACATGATTGCAGTGCCAACAGGAGAACACATCTGTCTCTGTGAAAGTGTTAGATGTTGACAAATGGAGCCACACTGTGATGTTTAATTGAGTAGTAACTGAGTCTTTGTTAAGGTATTGATCTGAACTCGGTGCACCTCTGAAATGAAGTGGTGAGGTCAGTTTGATTGTAACCAGAGTGGACTATTAGTCAGTCAATGCTTTTGTGGCTCTGTGACCACATACAAATAAGCCAACACTTTCACCCTCCCACATAGACGTCTTCACATCTGGGTCAGCTTTTAATATAACAATTTGACACTTTTTGACATTTTTTCCTTCTTTCCAGGCCAAGACTCTTCGTAAGTTGATTCAGCAGACGTTTAAACAAGTGGCCAATCTCAACGATGAACAGTGCATCCTAAAGTTTTTGGAGATACTTGCCCCAGTGCACCGCTATGACAAGGAGTACTTTAAATGTGCCCTTGGGGTAAGCTTTAGTCATTTATTTCCTTTGTGCTTTGGAAGTGTAAAATAGTACTGCCCCCTTTTGGGAAAGTCATGTTCCTGCAACACTGCTGAATTATTCCATAATCTACAAAGACAAAATGAATTATTATGCTTGTTTTAAACCAGTTGTTCATTCTTGTCAACAGTCCAGCTGGGTGATCCAGGTGGAGTTAGCTATTGGGCCAGAGGAAGGGATCAGCTACCTCACTGATAAGGGATCCACAGTGAGTCCTTTATTATTTATCATAAAATATTTACAAGAAATGCCCAAGTTGCATAAGTTAAATGTAAATTAGCTTTTAAACTTTGCTCTCTTCTTAACTACATTTATAGACATGAGCTGGATAAAAGAGAACTGACAAATGATTATTAATTTTTTCCTTCTGTGTCTTTTTTTTCTCTAGCCAACCCATCTAGCTAACTTTAACCAAGTTCCAGTCCATCCAGTACTCTCCTATGGAAGAGAAGGACAGGAAAGGCATGCTACAGCTCAATGTCGCAGGTGCAGCTGAGGTATGGATATAGTTTTTTTTTTTGTAAAAAAAACAGAAAATGGTGCAATACGGAAATAGTTCAACTTATGATGTATTGTTTTAAGTAGAAACACAAGTGGTTTATTTTAAATGCAACTGGATGTCATCTAAACACTGCTCAACACAGACCAACATCCATTACACTTATTATACATTAAATGTATTCATTACCTCCTTTTACAATTATCATGAGCTCTAGTACTTTGCCCTTTTTGTCACAGTGAAAATCTGTGTATAGATTCCACATAACGGTGCCAGTTTCTCTCGCTGCCGTGTGACTTTCACATTCACTCGCTCTCATAGCTCCCGCCAGATATACTGTATTTTCTCACAGATTCTCACAGAGTGAAAGTGGAGGTTCCTCCTGATGTAAATAGCAGCTGGAAAACCCCCACTGCACTTATACTAGTGTGTGCGTCTTTTACATAATAACTCTTTGTAACCGGCCTGTGAATGTGTGCAGCCTCTCACAGTTACTACAGCCTCCCTGACCACAGCAGAAAACTTGGCGGACTTGATTGATGGTTACTGTCGACTCTTCTCTATGGAAACACATTCCTTCATCGTCAGAGTACAGAAAGGTACAAGGATTTGCTACTTACACCAGTTATACGTAGCTCTTTTGTTACTAAATATAACATTTGTTTTTCTTTAAAGAAAATTTTCATGCTTCTGTAAAATGTATAGTTGCTTTTGATTTATTGCTTTGTGAGTTGGAAGAAGAAATTCAAATTTATTCAATGAATGTATATTTTTGTCCTCTAGAGGGAGAGAGAGCACTACCTTCTATTCCAAAGTAAGTGAGTGCCTTGATGCATAGTATTGATTAGTGCAAGAAAAATGTTATTAAAAAATGTCTCTCAATGCTTCAACATTTATCAATTTTACCTGGTACAAGAGAAAATGAGTCTTTTTTCTATTTTAATTTAAATTCTAAAAATTATTATTTTTGAAACACTGATTTGCCAAAAGGATGTTAAATCTGTCACTAATTCAGCACTAAGACTACTTACTTTAAGCCTTTTCAACTTAAATCCCTCTCGCCGTCTCTGCTTGTGGTCAAATAAGGAGATAAGTTTAGGAGCCAAATATTTTCCACTTTGGGTTGGTTTTAAACTCTCGGCTAGTCTCCTCCTCTTTCTCTCGACTCGTGTTTTTTTTTTTTTTTCTTTCCTCGCTGGCCATTGTGGTCTGTGATGTAAAGAAATAGTGGAGCAGAGCTGACACAGAGAAAGACCACGACAAAGGCACACAAGACTGAGATTTTTAGTGATTCATTTAAGCCTTCACAGTTAGTTTTGAGTTATTTTTAAATAGATTTTTCACTGTTTGCTCACATGTTGTGAAACTTCTTTCCTCCGATAGATTGTCAAATAATGAGAAAAAGTTGGAAGCTGTCAGGAGTGGAGTAAGAGCAATTTCTGTTTCAGGTGAGTTGCATGTCACACTGTAAACTGCTTCAGCGGTGAACAGTTTCCATCTCTACTTGTCTCCAACATCTGCCTTCTGTCTTTTCCTCTCGCTCCAACATGTGTTTTCTCTCATCATATTGTTCTCTCCTCTGTCGGGACGACCTCTCCCCGTTCTCTGTGTCCCAGCAGCTGTCTGTTGTTTACTTCCTCACCCTCATCTCTGCATCCATTCACTCTTGTTTTCTCTCCCGTACTCTGGTCCGCTCTGTCGCCTGATTGGCTGAAGACCTAGTGACGTCGACTCCTCCTAAGCCAACCAAGGCCCGTCGTTTCCTCCTCCCCTTCGTCTTCTGTTCAGATTCACCTCCCAATGGTACAATTAGGACTTGAGCAGAGGAGCATATGCATCAAGTTGTGATGTGGCAGACTGTAAATGATTCATAAATGAATAAGGTTATTTTGCTTAAGTTATGTTAGGTTAAATATAAACTATACACTATACATACTATACAGTGTTTTCCGCAAAAAGGTTGTCAGTTAAGGTGTTAGCCAACTAATTTGACCTCCAACTTGTGTACCTACATATTCACGTCATTAATACACTTCATGCATACCCTAGAATGCCTCAATAACTTATCTAACATAAACCTTTCTACACAAAACCAGCAAAATAATATTAGGTCATCACATTAACTGATTTTTACATTGACTGTATACTACTTTATAGTCTGTATTGAATGATAGTCAATGGTGGTGGGTCTTTGTTGCCAATGGTGACCACCTTAACTAGAGATTGCCTTGGGAATTGCTGAGCTAGTCCTGACACAATACAGCTGCACAATATAGTTTTGAGAAAATGTTGTCATTGTATTATACACATGCTGCATAGACTCTTCAAACTTATGGTATTTTATGTAATATTCATGCCCACTTTTCAGATTGAGCAAGCCCAAAGACAGAAAGCAAAGAATGGTTTTGCAATAACGCTATACTTATCCATTTTATAGATTTTTTTTTTGTCAAAAACAGCCAAAATTGTAAACATACAGAAAATACTTCTATCTGCCACATCACAAATAAGTGTGTTTTAAACTGTGCTCTCTGCTACTTGTTTGCTTTACCCTATTTCTGACCAAAGTGCCATAACTAGTGTGTTTTGCTGCTATTAATCTTAAATTATAAGAATGAAATATTAATGTTGTTTGGGGCAGAACTGGGAATTTATAAGCAGTGGTTCTATTAGCTACGTTTTGGATTAATTCATTCCCTACAATAGATGTCAGCACACCCTAGTTTGGAGAAGCAGACAGGATCAGAATAAAAGCGAGTAACTAAATACCTTAGTTTTTGAAGTTTATGAAGCCTTGTTAGATGCTTTTTAAAGTGAGGGTGTTCTAAAAGGCACCTACTGTAGAGAATAAGTTTACCAATCTCTAATAATCTCTAACACTGAAACCCAAACCGAATCTATTACTGTGCTTTCACATATAGCATTGTGTACTGTGAGGGACATTTTAAGCTGGTTTGTGCGATGTGGTTTTGGCAATGCTCATCTGTAGCTAGCACAACAAAACAAAAGAACTGGATCTGGATGACAGCTGGTTTGTTGTTTTGTTCTGAAACCTTTTATAAAGCGCTCCAGACATTTTCAGACTCCAAATGTGACACGCAGACAGCTAACATGAAATAACCGAAGCACTTTGTGGGATTAAATAAGAGACAGCAGCATGTAAATACACACAAGGCCAACAACAATGGCATGAAATCAATATGTAGCCAATCATCATTTAAAATGTGAGAAGAGAAGAAAAACAATAAACTAAAAGCAGCTCATATGTTTATATTACTGTGGACAGATATATCAATTTAGGGACATAGTAACTAAAACCATTTAGGGCTGTGGCAGTGAGTCATCTGGCTGGAACATATGTACTGCCCAAATACTGAGGTTAAATACAGGCCACAGGGTACAAATAACAAGTTGTGCTCTGTTTAATCATGTAGGAAAAAGGAAATGGAAATAGCAGAAATATTTAGTTGCCTTTAGGGAAGCCCCAAAGCATCTCAAAGCTATTGTTATTGAATCACAGTAAGACAGTCTCGTGCTTATTGTAGACAACAGAAAACAAGACTACTGACTGAGTTTGATTATTGAAAGCTTTATTAATGGCTGGGGGAGATTTGTTCATACCTAAAACTCCTATTTCTTTCATGTGCCATGGGTTTTTTTGGGACCACTGTTCTCTACTAACTGCTCTTTGTTGCTCAATTACAGCATGTAGAGGGTGGTTCATGTTGTTTAATATAGCATCCATCCTGCTACAGATCTGAAACTCCAACATCTCATCCAGATTTTTAACATTTATTTAAGACACTCCTTTCTCTAATTTTCTCAAGGCATCTAGTCACTTTTTTCATACTGTCACATGAGGAATTGATAGTTGGGAATAACTACAGGATAAAAATGTACATTCAAAAGGAAATAAAGCCAACTCAGGCCCTTCCTGTGTAGTGATTCTGTCTGTTTGGCCAGTTGTACCTCCAGGTATTTGTGTGGACACCACCTCAATTTCTGCTCTACTGATCCTAATATAAAGTTATTCTATCACAATATAACTCCAGTGACTAAAATATCTTAAATCAGTTTGTATATGGTTTTTTTCTTTTAAAGTTGTTGTATAGATAAACAACAGATGAACCTTTTCTCAAAATGAACCCTACAATGGTAATTTATAATAAAACTGTGTCATATTTACTTTTAGAAAAAACAAGTGAAGTGCTACTGCATCATTTTCTAAACATGCAAGAATCCTCTGTCTTGAAAATAACATTTTGACTTTTTATACTTGAACTAATGTATTTTGGATGATCCCTAACTGCTTGTTGAGTGTTTGGCTTTGCAGACTCTTCACCAGCCGTTGTTCCCAGCCGCCTCATACTCTAACCACTTTTCTCTCTCGTTTGTGTCGTCTCTCTTTCTCGCTTCTTGCTCCTCTGCCGTCCTGCATGCTCTCCCGGACCCTGCAGAAGACCTGAGCGGGGATGGTAAAGTTTTGCTATTGTTTATCAATCGCTCTGTTATTTCTGCATGCTTGTCTTTGCTCCACCTTGAGCTAGCGTGCCGTGTGGGTGGATGTTTATACAAGAAGTACTCCTCCTTGAACTCCTTCTGTGAATGTGCTGAAATCATTTAGCCTCCTTTAGTTTTAGTTCTCGGATCATTTATTGCATTAGATATTTTAGAAGTAGATTACATGTAGTCTATAGGGTTCATTGTATTGTATTTAAAGGAATATCCATGGCTTTTCTCTCTCTTGATGCACACGTGTACACACACAGCACAGACTGAAGCAGGCAGAGGTTTGCTAGGTTCAAAAGTGGTGCATTCCTGGCTATAATGGTCTAACTGGATCACACATCTACGGCTACTTTTCAGCTGAAGGCAGAACGAGAACAGAGTTGGACCACTCAGGCTTAGTCACATCTTTAGAAAGAAACCACATTGTTGCATTGGCTCAGTTGCACCACACTACATATCCTTTTAAACAACCTATTTGGTATATAAACAAGTTAAATGTATAAAAGAGTTATTGCATCGTCCCGTTTTAAAAATATAATTAAACAAATGATTAACTTATTGTAAACGACCACTTCCAGCTAACACTGTGAGAATCACTACAAAATAATAGTTCTTAAAGCTTATAGATCACTGTCTCATCCATTTGCTGTACAATTACTCCTCAATCTACTTTACACTAACTACTATAATCCACATTGACTGCTATAATAAGCTCTAAATGCTTCGCTCCACATGGCAGCAAGGCTGAAGCTGCTTGAGAAAATAAGACTGCAGGCTTTTGCAGGCTTTACTTTTCCTGATCAATTCGAGCATGTGTTCCCACAGAGGCCGATAAATCTCGAATGGAACTGTTTTTGGGCCGTGTTCAGGATAGCAGATGTTTGACTCTTGTTTCCAACAGCTGAGTCTGCACACTGATTTTATTTTAAATACCGCCATCTGGTTAGGATAGACTCCTTCCATCTAAGTGTCTGTTTATGCACAGATCTGATCCTAAACGCTGCCATCTGCTTCATTCGCCGGAGCCTCTGTATCATTGCGACACATTTCTCTTCCTGTTCCTTCCTTTCTCAAACCTAGTCTTGTCTTTTCTTGTATTCGCCGTACTGCTTTGCCGCTGCCCCAGTCCAGCTGCTCTCTCACAGCCAGAGATATGCACAGCACATGCTCAGCTGACACACTGCGCCATGTGTGTGCTTTAAGACAGAGAAAAGCAGAGGACCTACACCAGTGTTGCTCTGGGGAGGACTTATCTAAAGTTAGGGAGTTAGTTTAAATAGAACTATGTTTAATGTGGGATTGTTGAATGACATTGTAAGTATGTGTAACTCTGTAGTTGATGCTTGTTTGTAGCTTTGTCTTTTGTAATTTTTCTTTATATTTATATCTAAACTATACCTGTGAATGTGTTGTCACAGAAACAGATGACTATGCTGAGATAGTTGATGAAGAAGACACGTACACCATGCCCTCAAGTAAGTCACTTTTCAAAACTATAAATCTGCATTGTGTTCCCAAATAAGCAGCTTTTATTGTGCCGTGTACTGTCCACTCACCTAGCGACATTTGAGATATTACACTCCATTGAGGCTTGTTTAAACAACACTTTTTGAAGCTCGCATAGAAAAACACTACATTTGTCAAACTCATTCAAACGTTATCCAAACCCTTCATTTACTGTAATTTATTTCAAAATTTTGTCTTTAAAAGTTTGGTTAAAGTAAGTAATGGCGGCTTTATCCCACATTTAAATTTGGCCAGTCTTTTGATTGTGTGACCAACTTTGAAAGTGGACTCTGGTCTTTTAGCTTAAGCAGGCTTTTTCTATCTTTGTATATCTGTCCGCCTTCTTTGTCTCAGATTTCCAAAATGTTTTCCTACTCTGTGCTTGTGAGATTGTGTCTGCTTTATATACACAAGTGTTGTAAAGGCTACAGGGCAAATGTAAGAGTCTGGTGATTTATGGCAGTATTAACTAACACATAGGTGAACTCAATGTGTCTTTAATATGTGTTTCTGAGCTATTTTCAGTCCTACAGCAACCTCTTCTTTTCCTCTTTTCACCCTCCTTTCTTCCTCTTTCTCCCACTGCCAACACAGTGAGCTATGGAGTTGTTGAAGGTAAAACTTCCCGCCTGTGTCTGTCTCCGCTTTTGTCCCATTTTTAGCCACAATGGGTTTCTTATATTATTAGCCTTTTTTTTTTTTTATTAATTGCCGTAATCTCTAGTTAAATCATTTGTTTATGTGGCTGCATTCAGCTTAGCTCTGTAACTGAACTCAAATTTACTCAAGTTTTATTTATTTTAGTTATAGTTCTTCTTGACTGGAACTATCTGGAAATGTCAAAGAATGGGGATGTCAGATTAAGTCCTGCTTCAGTGAGATATGAAACGTTTTTGGCCCAGTTCGACTAAACTTTCAAATCAATGAAACCATTTGGTTCAGGCTTTTGACTTTTGTCTCTGATTGGATACATTGTTAGCCTGAATTTATAACAGGTCAGTTCAGGAATAAATAGGCATCTGGTTAAATGTTATAAAGCCTAAATTTCTTCATAGCAGTAGTCTGAGGGGGTCTATACTAAAGACAGTTGACTAGAAATGACCCTTGCCTTGGTACTCTTCAGGTACTATTTAATAAAAGAAAAGTATCATTTGTTTCTACTCTTCTTCTGCTCTCTCAGCGCGGGACTATGAGATCCAGAGGGAAACGATTGATTTGGGTCGCTGCATCGGAGAGGGTCAGTTTGGAGACGTTCATCAGGGAGTCTATAGCCCACCTGTAAGTAGCGTTAATTAAATCCTCACTACTGTCAAAGTCTGTTTTCTCAGTTAAATAATGTGTCGTGCGTTTCCAGGACAAGTCACCTCTACCTGTCGCCATTAAAACCTGTAAAAACTGCACTTCAGACAGCGTTAGAGAAAAGTTCCTCCAAGAAGCATGTAGGTTATCCCTCAAGTTTCTGTCTGTGTTTGCGCCACTGATACGGTTTGTATACAGTGATGTATGTGTTTGTTCTGGCAGTAACCATGCGTCAGTTTGACCACCCACACATTGTGAAGCTCATCGGAGTGATCACAGAGAACCCTGTCTGGATTATTATGGAGCTGTGCACTCTTGGAGAGGTATGCTTACATTACTGCACAGTGGTTTTGGCAAGTGTCTAAATTAATTATGTTTCCAGCAGACTGCAACAGTCTTTTAATCTGATTTCAATGTTGTTTGTATTAATTACTGACAACATTACTGTATCTTGAGAATCTGATACTGCCTTTTAAGTCATAAAGGCACAATAAGCTACTGTTTCAACCTTTCTTTTGTCGTGCTTTTGTTTGTCCACAGCTGCGATCATTCCTTCAGGTGAGGAAGTACAGTCTGGACTTGGCCACTCTCATTCTGTTTGCCTACCAGCTCAGCACAGCACTGGCCTACCTGGAGAGCAAACGCTTTGTGCACAGGTACACACTAAAGACAAGTCTGTAATTATATCTGTGTGTGACAGTATTGTGTGACTTGTATTTAACATTAATTTCCATTGATCTGTAGGGATATTGCAGCGCGTAATGTGCTGGTGTCTTCGGTTGACTGTGTGATGCTTGGAGACTTTGGTTTGTCAAGATACATGGAGGACAGCTCTTACTACAAAGGTAAAATTCCAAAATTAGGCATCCCCAAACTCAACCTTTGTTCTGTGCTGATGGTACTTTACTGCCACCTACTGATGGATTATAAAAATACACTGATTAGTTAATGGCTGTAATGGATTTTCACTTTACCCTCAGCTTCTAAAGGGAAACTTCCAATTAAGTGGATGGCTCCTGAATCTATAAACTTTAGAAGATTTACATCAGCCAGCGATGTGTGGATGTTCGGTGAGATGATTATTTCATACATACATATATAACATTTAATGAGAAGTCTTGATTATTTGATTCAGTTGCTATGATTGGTAACAGAATAAGCATAATAATAAGAATAATAAATAAATAAAAATGAATGATTTCCTGTTGTGTCTCTTCTCTGCAGGTGTGTGTATGTGGGAGATCTTGATGTACGGCATCAAGCCTTTCCAGGGCGTGAAGAACAATGACGTGATTGGCAGGATAGAGAATGGCGAGCGACTGGCTATGCCTCCCCAGTGCCCGCCCACTTTGTACAGTCTGATGACCAAATGTTGGTCGTATGATCCCAGCAAGCGGCCGAGATTCACTGAACTCAAAACACAACTCAGGTACTGAACCATTCATTTGTTTCAGGATATCCATAGTTTGATTTCATGAAACAAGCCATTAAATATTTAATTATTGGTTGATAAATTAGCACTATATTAGAGGAGGAGAAGCTACAACAAGAGGAGAGACTTCGAATGGAAATGAGGCGACAAGTGACAGTGTCCTGGGACTCAGGAGGCACGGACGAAGCTCCACCTAAAGTAAACCAGAAAACAATCTTTATATCTTCTTCATTTAACCTGCATATGAGACTTTAGCTATAACTAACCATGAATTCTTTAAATTCAGCCCAGCAGGCCTGGTTACCCAAGCCCTCGATCCAGTGAAGGCTACTTCAACAGCCCTCAACACAACCACTTTCAAGTAAGGAAATTAGAAATTTGTGATAAATAGTATTACGATTTTACAAAGCCATTAATCTGATTTACTCAGTGGTTAATGTTATGAAGATAGAAACATTGCGAACAATTATTTTTATCTCCAATTTCCTTTATCCTGTCTGTCCCAGTAACACAAGGCTGCTTTTTGTGTGACGTGTGTCACAGTCAGAAAGAAAAATGTGAGGCGCGAGAAAATGACTTCCACCACAGAGTTTTCTGTCTTCCTCATAAACCATGCAGACAGCCGGCATTTCCTGTAGTGCTAAGAGCCACTCTCTCATGCACACACGCACACAAGTCTAAGCCACTCTCCGGCTCTTATGGCAACAAACTATGTCAGTTAACCTTATAAGGAGTGTGTGTTTAGGTCCTGATCATATCTGATCTTACAATAACATATATCTTTTTGGAGTCAACATCAAGTCAGACTGCTGCAGGCAAATTGGAGAAGTTATTTTCAACACTTGCTCTTGTGCAAATGGTATTTTACTTTTACATTAAGACAAACAGACAAACTTCATTAGCTTTTTGGCATCCATACAAGGAATGAGCGAGTACTAGATGATGAGGAATAATAAAGTCTTAAATGTCTCTAGCCGTCAGCTCTCGGAGGAGTAGGAGGCAGCTATCCACAACCTGAACCCTGGAATCAGCACAGACCTGAGCACACAGCACTATGGAGCTCCAGCACAGAGGTATGTGTTTATATCAGGCTTTTTGTCAGCAGCTACATAAAACTACTAGTGCTACATAGATTCCTAATACTCTTATTGGGTGTGTGTCGTACAGGACAACGGATGTGTGGGCCCCGCTTTGATGGAGGAGAGGCTCATGATGCAGCAGCAGCAAATGGAAGACGACCAACGTTGGCTGGAGCAAGAAGAGAGCTTCATGGTTTGTACAAATAACAGTTTAAAAAGTAAAGTATGTTCTATAAATGGGGCTTTAGTTATTGTGACTCATTCTGGTACTACTCCTGACATTTGGTGTAAAAAATCAAAATCAAAAAATGTTTTATTATGATTTTGTGATTTAGTTTGCACAATACTGATAATATGATACTAGACTGTACTAGACTTATTAGACTTTCCAATAATTAGTACAATCATTTGCAATGAAACAATATATCTGTAAAAGGTAAGTAAAATAAAATACAAAAAGTCAAAATTATGCATTTATTCACTGGATTGTTGTATGTTTTTCTAATTTCTCCGTCAAATACACACAGTTCTAACTCTTTCCGTGCATATTTAACTCCTGTGTGTTCTTGTCACATGAGCTCATACAACCCTAACCCCTTTTAAAAATATCAAAGTCTCTCATAATATTGTAAAAATACGGGGTAAAAATACAATAAAGACATGATGCAAGATATTTCATCCTGCTGCTACTAAAATATTTTCAGTATTTGTGTTAATATGTGGCTCTTTTATGTGCATCACTCAATCCAGGTTTGATTTTTCTCTTTACTTAATGTCTGCCTAAAGGCAACATACCCAAAACAAAAATCTGAAAAGAGGGTTTTCTCTCAGGAAATAAAATGTTTGTTGTCACTCTCGTCAGTGTTAAAATTTTAAAAAGTACACCGAGTTTACAACCTGTAATCAATCATGCAAAAATAGTTTCCTCCTTGTTGTAATTCATAATCGTTATGTGGTGTTTTCCATCACTATGTTTGATTCACCTAAGTAGACCTTAAAAACTTTTCCAGAACAGAGAAATAGCTTCGGCTACAAAACAAAACAAGACTGTTTTTCTTACAGTGGCAGAGTGGTTAGAACTAATACTACTTAGCGGTTCATGAATGTTGTATCCCATTTTTGTAGAACCTTTTTTTTTTTTATAATTATTTTCCACAGACACAATTTTTTTTTTTTTTTTTTTTTGCAAGATTCAATGAATATTAGCTGTCACATGGGTTTATTTTGGTTATGGTTTAAAATGCTCTGGTGTACTATAGCAGCCTCAGAGGGTCAAAATTCTAACTTTTCCAAAAGATTCCCATTGTATTTTAGGAATATTAGGAATAGAGCATATTGCATTGTTTATCTAAAACATACATCAATTCCAGGACATTTAGACATTTTGAAGATTTTTTCTTGGCTTCTGTGACCAGAGGTGGAAAGAGTAATACAATTTTGTACTCAAGTAAAAGTACTGTTACTTCACTGAAATTTTACTTAAGTAAAAGTAAAGTTACCAGTCTAAAAATCTACTCAAGTTAAAGTAAAAAGTAGCTCATTAAAAATTTACTCAGAGTAAAAGTTACTGCGTTACTTCTTTTTAAACAGCTGGGGTGGGGGTAGTGTAGTTCAAAAAAAGACAAGATAATATAAATCCCCTGTACCTTGTGACCTTCTGGACTTCATTGAGGAGAAGAAATCTTCATCTGATGAATGTTACTCATCTTGCTCCACCGCTGCCTCTGCCATCTGGTCAAGGTGTTGTCTTAGACCAGAATTTCAAAATGCATATTTGATATTTCTGTTAATACAGAAACTGCAAAGATTAATTTTACTACACCTACAACATTATTCTACAACGTCTCCATCGTTCCTGTCAGTTTAGCGCGTTTGTTCTCCCGCCCATCAATCAATCAGTGGAGTAGTTTCCGGGGCGATTTTTTTTCCCCATTTGATTTTTTTTTTTTTTTTTTTTTACTCAGTAACGGATATGATTTAAAATGTAACGAAGTACAATACTTCAAACAAATTATACTTAAGTAAAAGTAAAATTACAGATTTTAAAAACTACTTTAAAAAGTAGAAGTACACAAAAAAGCTACTCAATTACAGTAACGCGAGTAAATGTAATTCGTTACTTTCCACCTCTGTCTGTGACCAACTCTGACCTCTTTTAAAAGGGAACTTTCCCCACTAGGATAAATAATGACTTCTTCCATCAAAGGAAAAATTCATCAGGCACGTTCCTCGACACTTGATACTAACCTCTGCGCGGGGATTTACATCTAGCCTGAGGTAGCTCCGTTTTAATACCTTAACCACAGATCAGGTTTTACTGCAGAATTCAACACTCAAGCCCCACGATAAAAGAAAGAAGCATAGTATGATGAAAATAGAGTCGAGGAGAAAGGAAGTGGGATTGGCAAGCACTGTGAAGAGGGAGGACCGAGGCACCAGAGGGATGCGATGGAAAGAGTGGGAGTGAGACAGAACAAGACAGAGCGGAGTAAAGACGAGTGGATGTTTTCTCTCCAGGATTTTGTCTCTGCGGCTCACTGGAGCTATTCCCTCTTTGGAAAACTTTCTGCCTCTTTCCCTTTCGTTATTCTGACTCAACTTTTCTTTCTGTCCTCTGCTTTGAGCTCAATCCGATCCTCTCTTCTACTCAGATCTCTCCAAATGGCTTAGTTTTCTTTACCTTGATACGTCTCTCTTATAACCTCCACTCTCTGTCTCCGCCTTCTTTCGATGGCCTGCACTCGCTCCTTTCCTCCTCTTGTCAACAGCTTTTGTTTACCCAGGATGCATCTTTTCAAGGCATGCTTCACCCAAACGGTACTTAAATAGAAAGAGTGTTTTTTTTATGTGTTCTTCTCTGTAACTGCAGACAAGATGTGATTGTGACTTTTTGGGCTTTCATGGGACAAGCTGCTGGAAAGATTGCCTCTGACAAGTCCAAAAAGTCTACAGAAATTGTTAATTTTGTATTTAGTGACTGTCTTTGTTTCCTAATGGCCTTTTGTTCTTCTTTTCTACAGAAGGTAGAGTCGAGAAACAGTCGAGGAAGCATCGACAGAGAAGATGGCATCGTACAAGCACCGGTATGTCAAGCTGTGTGTGGAATGCATGGCCTTAATCACAATGTACTAATACTGAGGAAAACAACACAGTAATATTCTTGCTCAAAACGTTCCTCTGTGTATATACTATTCAAAAATATAAACTTATTGTGAGAGAGTGACAGACTGAAGCCAGCTCTGTGAGAACGGGGGGCTGCAGTGAGAACATGCGTCTGATAGCAAGACAGAGGAAATGTTACAGTCAGTTGAAGCAGAAAACGTATTTGTGCCAGAGAGGATACTGCCTATGGACCAACCACATGACCACAAAGGACTCATGGGAGATCCAATCCCAGAACAGAAAGTGTTATTTCACTATAAACATGTATACAGTAAAAGAGCCTGGAGCTGCATTTAGACATCCCTCTGTTTGTAATATCCTGCTGTACCAACTCTTTCCTCTTACCTAACAGTCATTGTACAATATCTGTGCATTTTTATAATCTGTTGATTGTCTGCACAGGGTGGAAGTCAGCACATCTATCAGCCTGTGGGGAAACTTGGTAAGATACAAGCTCAGCAGCAAGTTATAAATTTCTCTCAGAATATTTTTAACGGTTTTGCTTATTGCTGTGCTTTGGTTTATTTCACCATTACACATGACTTTGTGCTACATTTGAAGATTAAAGTACAGGGACAAATACACACAATGTGGATTAGATTTAGATCTAGAGAAGGTTTAACAACACATTTGAAACTGCAATCTCAATCCACACTAGAGTTTTAGAAATTGTCTTAGCAAGTATATTACAGTACAGTGTGGTTAGTACGAGACTATAGCTCATTTTAAATCATTTGGACCTAAATGTTTATCAGACATTGTTTTCAATTTTCTTGTGGGATCAACATTAAAACAGAAATTAGTGGAGTCATATTATTAAGCACACACTGACAGTTTTGTTCCTTTTAGAGCATGTGGCTCCTCCCAAAAAGCCACCCCGCCCCGGAGCCCCTGGTCACCTAGGTAACCTGAGTCTGGGACCTGTGGACAGTTACAATGAAGGAGTCAAGGTATAAACATCTTTCAGGACCCATTCAAAAATCTCAGCTCAAGAATGTCCTGTATTTTATTTTCTGACGCTCTTGTTTAGCATGTTGTTTTCAGCTGATCTTTTTGCACTGCGCTGTTGGCGGCTGCATGTTTTGATGGTGGTTTGCTTTTGGCCTAATGTCCTGTCCCTCTTCTTCTTTCCCCTGCACTTTCTGTCCCCTCTCTCATTAACACCCCTCCAAACTGTATTTCCCTGCCTTGCATCCACCTCTGCACCAACACTCCTTGAACCCCCAAAGCCGTGGAGGGTAAGCAGAAGTCTCTGTGGCTGTTCTTGATAGTTATTAGACTGTAGTCGTCCAGTAGTTTGCCTGACTCATTAGTTAGTAGTTATTTTCTGCACCAGTGAAAACACAAACATCCATTACACTTGTTAACTCGTGCTGCTCATAAGCAGCTGTGGTGTTGGGTTAGTTTAAAACCGTATTTTCTTAAAGACCAGTTGATGATGGTAATACCACTGTAAGAGCCTAATCTGAAGTCAACAAACAAATTACCTTGCCTGGCCAACCATCTTTATTCTTTTTCTATTCTAAACAAAGATGCCTAGTCTCTGTGGATTTGTGTTGGATTTCGAGGGGGCAGAACCAACGGACTGCCTATGGACACATTTGAATAGACATACAGAGATTCAGAAAAACAAATCATTGCATAAAGCCTGTCCCTAACAACTGGTTCACAGGACTTCTTGCAATCTGGAATGGGCCACTGGTGTGAAGGAAAGGGATTGTTCTTTGCTAAATGGGTATGACTGGCCAGACTACAAATAAACTTGGTATGCACCTAGACCTTAATGTTGGAAAACTCCTGGGGCCTTTTTAAGGCATGAGCAGGTAAATGCTGAAACCTTACTAGTCAGGGCAACATGGAGGAGACTTAAGAGTTTTTTTTTTTGCACTACATTTCATATAACATGAAATTGATTGAGCTTTTCTGTCACTAAATACCTAACCTTGTCTTTACTAACAGTAGTGTGCATAAAAAGGTCTCTTACATTGATGAAGACATAGTAATAATATCAGAGGTGTGGAGTGTATTCTGTAGTAGTCAGACTCTGCCCTCTAGTGTTATGTTGGTATAACTACAGTCAAAAACAAATCATTATTAGATATTTCTTGTAAACAGAATATGAACTCTTAAGCTCTTTTGGTTGGTCCAGTTGCAGCCTCAGGAGATCAGCCCACCTCCCACTGCCAACCTGGACCGATCCAACGACAAAGTGTACGAGAACGTGACCGGTCTGGTCAAAGCCGTGATCGAAATGTCCAACAGGATTCAGCCTGCAGCCCCAGAGGAGTACGTCCCTATGGTCAAGGTGAAGGACAATTGCATTTGTACTGGACACAGAAATGTAACACCGCTCATACATAATGATAAAAATATGTGTCTTTCTCAGGAGGTAGGTCTTGCTCTGAGAACACTGTTAGCAACTGTGGATGAGACGATTCCTGTGCTTCCAGCCAGCACACACAGAGAGGTAAATACAGACACATATTTTACTTAAAGCTGTAAATGCAGATTTTTGTTAATGTTGTTAATTTATGTGTTTTGCTGCAGATTGAGATGGCGCAGAAGTTGTTGAACTCCGATTTGGCCGAGTTAATCTCAAAGATGAAACTGGCCCAGCAGTACGTCATGACGAGGTAAGTCAGAAGTGCACTTTATTCCTTGGCAAGCATTTGTTTTATTATTGTTGCACTCATGTTTTTCTGTTTTTTTTAGTTTACAAAAGGATTACAAGAAGCAGATGCTAATGGCAGCTCATGCCCTTGCTGTCGACGCCAAGAACCTGCTGGACGTCATTGACCAATCACGGCTCAAGATGATCACTCAGTCCCGCCCACATTAGACTCAATCTTATCAGAAAAAACTTTAATCAAGTGAAAACCCTGACAAACAGAGGAAGCCAGGAATATGCTGCCACTGGGACACCCGTGATGGAAGGATGAGAAATGAACTGAAAGACAGCTTCCTCCTTCATAAAAACAAACTTCCTATGTTTGTGTTATAATTGTCTTGTTTTGTACCTTACTTTTTTATTCAGAGAAATGCTCCTCTCCAAAAGTATGTATTATTAGAGATGACTTTTAAAATCACAAATTGCTCTATTTTAATTATCAAGGTCAGAGACTGAGTTTGTTCAAAATGTTATGGATATATCTGAAGAGACAAAAAAAAGGTTTTGGTGAATGGACACCTGAAAACACTGACACCTAAACATGTGACTAACACTATCAACGAATGCAACAACTGGAACCAACGAGCCAGAAGGACAATGAAGTGTTGTTCAAATGTGCTTTTATATCACTATTAATTATTATTATGAACATTTACAGCCTTATCCGCTATGTGTCTGTCTTTTATTTGAAAAGTATTTACTGTACAGTGTCTCATAAATATTTTGATGTCATCTTTATTTCAGTGCATTTTATTCAGACATTCAGAAACAGCAGAAGAGTTAACCTACAAATCTTCAAAACAAGCAATATTTGTTTGAAAACTCAAAAGAAAGACGGTAACAACAGCGTAAATATGAAGAGAAGGGTTTCATTGGAGTGGAAGAGGATGGTTTCATTAAAAAAAAACAGACATAAACATTAAAGGAGTAAAATGTGGAGACACAGAGGGTGGTTCTGACTTAAAAATCTCAGCATTTTTATATTTTGTGCTTCTTGTTTTTAACAGTTGCAGCAAAAGCATAAAAATAATAGTTTTTTTTTTACTATCCACATTTTCAAGGACTATTAAACACGCTGGTTCATTCACAAAATCCAACCCTATGTCTTTTTACTTGGCCATCCTCTCTCCTCCAGTCCTTGTTCTTGTGAGGTCTGATTCTTGTTTTCTCTGCTCTGAGGTGAGCAGCTCTAGAAAATGTAATTCGAACAAAACACAGTTGTTACAACTAACTGTGACCATATTTAGTTTAACGGTTCTCAACATTAGCAGTAGTGTTGGTTTAACAACAGCAGAGGCAGTGAATTGGAATAAATAAGCTTCCATATAATGATTATTTGACCACCCTAAAAGGAAATGTTATGTCTTTTTAAACGTTTGGATGAAAACACTAGAGATGTCCACAAGTCTTCTTTGGCAAGTCAAGTCCAAGTCTTTTGGTCTTAAGTCCAAAGTCACGTCATGAGTCTTTTTGCAGACGTAGCTTAATGTGAGTACATGACGCATAATACTGCTGTCTTATTAATAAACCTATTCTATAAGAGTATCATTTTGAAAAACTGAGCTATAGACTATAGTTTATTTCAAAATAGAAAAAAACATTTTTGTCTTTTTAACTGTATTTTGTTTTATACAATTTATGCATGGCCATCAAACACTCTTTTAGTAAAACTGTTCTTGCCAGTGACAACAAATTGAAAACTTTCTATCATTCTATTGTCTATGAACAAATCCAATAGAAACAGGTCTAACAGTGATCTCACCAATTAAATCTAAATATTTGCCCTAAATCTTCAAGAATGTGTTCAACAGGAGGGTGCTTCTCTAGCAGTGTTAGGTTCACTGGGCAGATGTATAAAAAGTGAATACAAAGTAACTGAACTGTGCTACTGTGTTCTGTGGAGCTGTATCTCTATAGTTTATAAAGTTAACGAATGTTATAACAGCAGCATACTAATGAAAACTACTACTGTACTCTTCTTTTCTGATGTCCCACTGCTGCACTGGAGCCGTTTTTTTTGTTTCACATATTCATTAAACATGTAGATAATTCATGTATTTGCCAATTCTGTTATAGCCTAGTCAGCTACGAAACAATAAATATCCTAACCTTTCTAATTTGTATGCTTGTAATTAAATTGTTATATAGTAAACCACTGATAGAAATAATTAGATGGCGAAGCCAAGTTTAAACGTAGGACATTAAAGCAGAACTAAGTAACATTTTTACCTTCATAAATAGTCCTTACGATGGTTAATTGAGTTGTATCAGTGTGCTTGAAGAAAAACAGCACTTGCAAGTTGAGCTGCCATCAACACGACGCAACTCTCGGGTCATGTACACGTTCTTTACAGTAATTCATTTACACAGCGACCTCACGTAGTGCGAATTGGCGCTTTTGCCAAGGTCATAGCAAAATTAGACACACTTTATTTTATCATGGTGGTGCCACCGAGGAGACAGAAAACCTTTGTCCGAAGATGGAGAGTGTTGTTGTCCAGAGCTGCTGGTGAGTCACTGGTTCACTTTAATTATATCATGCCGACTTTAGCTTATCACCAGGTTAGCTTCTAGCTCTATGACCAGCATCTGCAATTATTCGAAAAATGTGTCTGAAGTTTATCTACACAATTATACTTTGAAAAAGATCTTTAGTCATACTGGGCATTCACAAACCAAAGATTCCCATGAGCATTAACATTACAAAACAATATTGACGGATACAATATTGACAAATTGTATCTCAACTCAGATGTAGATTCTAAATCCTGGGCAATATTTTACATAAGTCTTAATGCATGATATATTTTTTAACTGAATGTTACATCAGGTACATTTTTGGACAATGTCGATTACAATTTGATGTGACAAATATGTTAACAGTGGTTGCTGCAGCCACGTAAAGTAGAGCAGGGACAGTTACAACTGTTCTCCGCACTTGCTTACAAGTTGTACTTTGAACACGGGACAAGGTGCATCGCAAAAAGCCAATGTTTTCTCTCAGGCCATCCATACTAATTTAGTAGCCAGAAATGGTTTGCTGCGGTTGAAACCGTATGCCAACATGGTTCAATATAGTTAGAACACATCTCTTTGAAATGATGGACACTACTTAAAGCTTTCCAGACTCAAGTGTAGCGTGGGGTAAGCTAGTTTACTCCACTAACGTAGAGTTACAAATTAATTATTAGTGTTGTAGCTACAACCTCAAAGCAAGGTTTAGTCTTAAACATTCCAAGACCATTTTAAGACATTTCTTTTTTATTTGTGTTTTTACAAAAACATCTGGTTTAATCAAAGAGACCAAAGCCCATGTCATCATCAGACTCCTCAGACTCATCCTTCTTCTCTTCCTTCTTCTCCTCCTCTTTGGCTGCAAAAGGGTAAAGTAATTAACATTTGAGGTTCCATCTTCATGATGTACACAACAAAACTAAATTGCTAAAAAAGAGAAATTAAGTCCCAATTGAGCACCTTCCTTAATTTTGAAAAACATTTATCATTACCATCTAGGGACCAATTGAAATAGAAATTTGGTCAATTGAAATTTTAAGTTGTAAAATTTGACACGTTGCATTTTGTTTACCTGGTGCGTCTCCACCTGCAGGAGCAGCTCCAACAGCAGGAGCCCCAGCTGGAGCCCCACCTCCAGCTCCAACGTTACAGATCAGACTGCCAATGTCAACACTGGACAGAGCCTAAAACACCAACATCCAAGTCATTTACATTTCATTTTTATTTATGCACCAGAGATCTTTCATTTGCTACACACGTGGGGTTAAGTTAATCCAAAAAAAAAAAAAAAAAAACACACATTACCTTTTGGTTTCCAATTCTAATTGAATATGCTTGACTTTATAATGATGTAATTACATGCAATAAATAAGAATAATTTTTTTACTGTCTATAACAAGCATTAGTTGCATATCTTACATGTCCTGTTAGAATTTGAGCAAGTTGGGAAAGTTAACTTGGCACTCTTAATTTAAACAGGTTTGTCAGATTAAAAAAAAAGAGATTCCAAAAACATAGTGTAATCTAGATGTGCTGCACCTTGGCAAAAAGACTTGGCCAGAAGGGCTCCACAGTGACACCAGCAGCCTTGATCAGGGCATTCAGCTTGTCCTCCTGCAGGAAACAAAACAGTTTGTTAGCAGATGACAAAAGAATCTTACTAAAATGCAAAGATTCTCCAGCGTAGATTTTTATTTAAACATTTATAAATAAATAGGTAAATAACATGTCCTAAAAATAAAGTCTTTATCTTTGGGCTTAACAATCTTAAGACACATGAGTAAAGGTCTATTGTGTTTTGATTATAACCACTAACTTCATTGTTGACAATGCTCAAGTACAGAAGTTATGTAATAAAGCAATGCATCAACTGGTTCCTGTAAGCTTGCATTTTAATTTACTTGAGATACATATTCTAGACGTATTCCCAAGGTGAGATAAGGCAAAGATTATGTTTTCTTCAAACATTAACCACCTTAAACGTCTTACCACAAATATATTGGGTTTCAATATGATTTAAATTTCCATTCATAAAATTGTGTGATTACATAATTCTGACGAATTGCCAGATGCCATTTCAGACTACTTCAAACTCCTAAAAGTAGGGTTTAACGTTTATTTTAGACAGACATACAGGTTGTAGCATAAACTAAAGATGAAATGTAATTAGGTAAACATGACACTTTATACCCGACTCCACGTGGGTTCAACAAACTGCCAAGAGTAAAAACACATGCCCGTTCCAGATAACTGTGTCAAATATAATCAAGTCTCTTCTGACATTACAAACTCATATTTTGACTTTTTCAAATGACCCATGTGATGGCTGGAAGTTGATTATTTAACACACCGCATAAGTTTAAAGCAGACACGACAGATGTGGCCCACATGTGTAAAGCCGGTGTGCTACTACAGAAACGTGGTTAAGCCTTAGCATGGCAGCCCCCATGATGCCGCCATTTTGGGCTGGATAGGGAATTGTTATGACACATTCATGCCATATAAGCAGAACATAGCGCCCTTTTACACAAATTAAGTTACTCTATAATATAACTGATATACGATAACACTTATTTAGAGAGCAGTGAGTCTAAGTGACCATTTGACTGGTGTATGCGGCTCTGTGTGGATAAATATGGGACACTTACGGTGACGGTAACTTCATCGTCGTGGAGGATCAGAGCAGAGTAAATGCACGCGAGCTCAGACACGGAGGCCATTGTAGATGTTAGTTTTTAAAGTAGTAGCAGTGGATGCCTAAATTTGACGGTGCTAGTCGCCGGATTGCGGGCCTTAGCTTCGAATGAAGAACCGAGCACCTTAGGCACGTTTCCTTACTACAGCGGAAAGAGAAAGAGAGAGGGCGGGAGTTTGGCATTTATACCGTACGTCAGGTCCGCGCGCTGACGTCATAACAGAAATGCCAATACGACAGACGTACATCAAATGTTTGTTTTATTTGTTTTATTCACATATGGTTGTAGACTGTATTTTTACACTCATCGGCCGCTTTATTAGGTTGGCCTGTTAAATTATTGTGCTTGGTAACACAAATTGCTAATCAGGCCAATCACATGCCAGCAACTCAACACATTTAGGCATCTAGGCATCGCCACCAAATGTGGTGAAGTCCACTTGCTAAAGTTCAAGTATGCATCAGAATGGGAAAGAAACGTGAAATGGTTGTTGGTGCCAGACGGGCAGGTGTGAGTATTCCGAAAACTGCTGATCTACTGGGATTTTCACACACAACCATCTTAAAAGTTTATAGAGAATGGTCCGAAAAAGAGAAAATATCCAGTGAGTTGCAGTTGTGTGGAGAGAAATGCCTCGTCAGAGGTCAGAGGAAAATGGGCAGGCTGATTAGAGATGGGGAAAAAGGCAACAGTAACTCAAATAACCACTTGTTACCAGAGGTGGAAAGTAACGAATTACATTTACTCGCGTTACTGTAATTGAGTAGCTTTTTTGTGTACTTCTACTTTTTAAAGTAGTTTTTAAAATCTGTAATTTTACTTTTACTTAAGTATAATTTGTTTGAAGTATTGTACTTCGTTACATTTTAAATCATATCCATTACTGAGTAAAAAAAAAAAATCAAATGTGGAAAAATAAATCGCGCCCCGAAACTACTCCACTGATTGATTGATGGGCGGGAGAACAAACGCGCTAAACTGACAGGAACGATGGAGACGTTGTAGAATAATGTTGTAGGTGTAGTAAAATTAATCTTTGCAGTTTCTGTATTAACAGAAATATCAAATATGCATTTTGAAATTCTGGTCTATGTAAGACAACACCTTGACCAGATGGCAGAGGCAGCGGTGGAGCAAGATGAGTAACATTCATCAGATGAAGATTTCTTCTCCTCAATGAAGTCCAGAAGGTCACAAGGTACAGGGGATTTATATTATCTTGTCTTTTTTTGAACTACACTACCCCCACCCCAGCTGTTTAAAAAGAAGTAACGCAGTAACTTTTACTCTGAGTAAATTTTAGGTGAGCTACTTTTTACTTTAACTTGAGTAGATTTTTAGACTGGTAACTTTACTTTTACTTAAGTAAAATTTCAGTGAAGTAACAGTACTTTTACTTGAGTACAAAATTGTATTACTCTTTCCACCTCTGCTCGTTACAACCAAGGTCTGCAGAATACAAGCTCTGAACGGACAACACGTGGAAGCCGGAAGCACATGGGCTACAGCAGCAGTAGTAGACCACACCGGCTTTCACTCCTGTCAGCTAAGGACAGAAAACGGAGGCAAAAATTCACACAGGCTCGCCAAAATTGGTCAATAGAGGTTAAAAACAAGTTGCTCGGTCTGACGAGTCTTGATTTCTGCTGCGATATTGAGATAGGGTCAGAATTTGGCGCAAGAGGTGATAAACACAATAGCCACCTGAACCAGACGTACAATTCACTCCATCTGGAGTTTCTCCTTCACAAGTGCGCTGTATTACAACAACCTGTCCAGTAACATCAACAAATCTCTGAACACTGCCATTGTTTTATTTGCCCTGTTATTTGCTACCTTTAGAAATGTCTGTTTTGAAATTGTGAAATAACACAGTGGTAGCATGATAAGAAATATATTAAAATGCCCAAAAAAAAAAAAAAATACTGTAAAGGTTCAGAAACAATTAATAGAATGTAAATAAGACATGTATTAATACTGCTGCAGTGAAGAGGTCAAAGAGGAGCTTTATTTTGCTCTTGTCTCCAGGTCGTTCTCCATTTTGGCTGACAAAGTTAACCACGGGCTGCGTCTCTTCAACAAAGTCTTCACAGAGCGGGCGGAGGTCCTGTGGCAGTCGGTCATCACCCTCCGCGCCATCGCTGACAACTCTACCGCCTTCCACCACAAGGCCAAGATCGGGGGCATCACCGGGGGCACCACGACGGCTGTGGGCGGCCCTGGCTCCAGTTACATTAGGGGTCTCGCTCCTGGCCACTGCGGTCGGAGTGGGCGTGGCCACAGCCGGAGGCATCGCTTCAGTCTCGGCCGCAATCTCAAATGACGTCAACAACATTAACGACAGGAAGAAGGTAACAGGGCAGGAGAGGGTAGTTAAAGAGGCAACTATATAACATTTTCAACCCCAAAATATGGACCCTGGGAAAAAAAAAAAAATGATATTCCACTATGACTTACTCAATAATCTCTTGAGTATCTTGCCAGAATCAGTCACATAAACATAACTTAAAGATGTAAGAGCTTTTTAGAGAGGCTTTAAATTTATGCAAAATGTTATGTGCACAATGATAAAACCCTTACTTCAACAATATCTCAGCATTCAGTCATGGAAATTATAGGAAAAATCATACATCTTATTACAATCCCACAACATTTAAACATTTAGCCCATCTTTTGTTATATTTTTATCAGCCCTTTATTTTAGTTAAAATGCTTCTTAAAACATAGTCAGTTTTTTATTCGTTTTTCTTTTTTTTTTTTTTTGTAGAGCTTTTTCAAGAATAGGTAATAAATAAGTATACTAGGTATAAGTTACTTTATATAACCTATACTGAAAGGGAGTCAAGCTGGTTGGTGCTTGTTTCCACCTTAACAATAGAGTTCTGGGAAACACTTGGCAATAATTAAAGCATGTTATAACTGCTATTAACTCGAGCAGCATTGACATGGTTGCAAATAATTGAGGTCAATGTTTTTTTCAGCCTAGTGTTTTTATGTTTTTTGTGCCCTATGTTTCCTTTGAAAAAAAAGCTGTGTGTAACTATGTAATGTTTTGCCTCTGCACCTCCTTTTTTAGGTGGAGGTGGTGCTGCAGGAAGATGAGGTCCACCTGGTGGAGCTCGCAAGGATCCTTCAATTCTCCAACACGGGCTTGTACAAGCTGCGCGCCACCTGTTCCTCCGGTCCGGGACGCAGCACTACTCGCAGGACTGGGAGGTGCGCAGAGACTGACTAAATGTAAATGTAAATGACTAAATGTAAATGTAAATGTTGACAATATCACCGAGGGGAGTGGACATCAAATCAGCCAGCTTATTCATGTTCTTCAATATTCCATTTAAGTTCAAGATAGCTTCTTACAAGCTCAGGCACCCCCTGATTGCTCAGGATCATTTTGACGTGTCTCCCCACGTTAAGGCAGCTGTCCATTTGAAGTGCGTAATACCTGAACATTTTAGTTGCTTTATTTAATTCCATTAAATAAATGAAATATGTTTATAATAAACATTAAAAATCATACACCCAAAATGCAATTTTGTGGCGATTTTTTTTTTTTTTATTGAGAGAAAATGATTCAAAGAGGGCATCCGGACGTACGTTTAAAGGTGAAAACATTTTGTCCTTCATCCAAGTTTCTTAGTCATATCTGAGCTGAGTTTCATAAAACCAACAGAAATGACAAAGCCCTTTGGGCGAGAAATAAAACATCTTCACTTTCTTTTAAACCTTTTTTTATATATGTCCTGGATGACTGAGAACCTGATGTAAGTGAACTTGATCTTGAACTTGAGTACATGGCCATGTTCACTGTGAATAGTCTGTGCTGTTCCAGATGTTGGTGGAAGATGGAAATCTGTGCATTAACTGCTGTCGGGTGTTTGGACAGCTAATGACCTCTTGCACATATTAAAAAACAATAAACTTCAAACACTATTGTTTTGTTTCCAGGCCTTGAAGTGTCCGTGTATCCTTTTTTTGATTTTAGTCAGTCGTCCGGTTAAGCTGCTCAGAAAGCTCTGTCTCTGAGCATTTGGGGATTTATCTGTGCCTGTATTGTCACTGGGACGGTCTGAATCTGTAATTGATCTCTCAGAAGTTTCTAAATTGGTATCCATCCACATCTCTCCAGTAGTGGGCAGGGACGGGTTGATACCAAAGCCTGAGCCTTCTGGAGAAGCAGGCGTCATCTTGTTGGAGTCTGATGAATCCGGTGAAGGGGGGGCAACGGGGGCAGCTGTTGGCCCGGTGCATTCATTATTTAAAGCCCAAAAAACTTCGACCTCTATTGTTTTGTTTCCAGGCCTTAAAGAAGTGTCCGCGATGGTCTGAGAGTTCTGTCTCTGAGCTTTTGGTGCCATCGGTGCCTACATTGTCACTGGGACGGTCTGCATTTGTGTTGATATCGGTTCTTATTCTCTCAGATTTTTCTGAAAAGGGACCCATCAATATCTCTGCAGGAGATCTGCCCTCTTTGTTATAACGACTTAGATGATTAACAGCAATAATTGGCTGTAACGGGATGATACCACAGCCTGACCATTCTGGAGGAGGTGGAGGAGGTGGTACACAAACAAACATCTTCTCTTTGTAGGTTGCATTCGAGTCTGCATCCAAGTCTGCATCCAAGTCCGCATCCAAGTCCACATTCAAGTCCACATTCAAGTCAGCATTCAAGTCTGCATCCAAGTCTAATAATAATAATGGCTTGATTTATATTGCGCTTTTCTCCCGAGGGACCAAGGGACTCAAAGCGCTTACAGTCCATCCATTATTCATTCATACACAGTCACACTGGTGATGGTAAGCTACAACTGTAGCCACAGCTGCCCTGGGGCAGACTGACAGAGACGTGGCAGCCATTTTGCGCCTACGGCCTCTCCGACCATCACCACATACATTCACTCAACATTCTTACACATTCATACGAGGCAAGGTGGGTAAAGTGTCTTGCCCAAGTACACAACGACAGTTTTTTTGAATTGTGGGGAGAGCGGGAATCGAACCCACTACCTTCCGGTTGAAAGCCGACTGCTCTACCACTGAGCCACTGCCGCCCCAAGTCTACATCCAAGTCTGCATCCAAGTCTGCATCCAAGTCTACATTCAAGTCTGCATCCAAGTCTGCATCCAAGTCTGCATCCAAGTCTGCATCCAAGTCTGCATCCAAGTCTGCATCCAAGTCTACATCCAAGGCCGCATCCAAGTCAGTGATAAATGGGTGCTCGCAGGCTTCTGTTGGAGTAATTATTTTTGCTGGGTTCAGATGGAACGTTTTTTTTAGCAAATCACCAAAAGCAGCTAGTAGATGATTAACAGCAGTAATTGGCTGGAACGGGATGATACCACAGCCTGAACATTCTGGAGGAGGTGATGGAGATGGTACACAAACAAACATCTTCTCATTGGAGTCTGCATCTGAGTCTGCATCCAAGTCCGCATCCAAGGCCGCATCCAAGTCTGCATTCAAGTCTGCATCCAAGTCTGCATCCAAGTCCGCATCCAAGGCCGCATACAAGTCCGCATTCAAGTCCGCATTCAAGTCCGCATCCAAGTCCGCATCCAAGTGTGCATCCAAGTCTGTATTCAAGTCTGCACCCGAGGTGTCTTCATTTCTTGTTACGGTGGTGGCACAGGTCATTAACCTCTGAGCCTCCTGTTTGTAAGGAGAGTCATCAGTCAGATGAGCCATTGTGATAAATGGGTGCTCGAGGGCTTCTGTTGGAGTGATTCTTTTTGCTGGGTTCAGATGGAGCATCTTTTTTAGCAAATCACCAAACGCAGCCCTGTCATCAGAATCAGGAAATGTCTGCTCCAGATGGTATCTTTGGATTACAATTCCAAGATCTGAGGCCAAATACAAACAACCCTCTGAAGAGTTGGGACAGATTCCTGTACTCAGTTTATATTCATGGACGGTT
The DNA here is from genome assembly GCA_024416835.2 of Perccottus glenii. Lineage (NCBI taxonomy): Eukaryota > Metazoa > Chordata > Actinopteri > Gobiiformes > Odontobutidae > Perccottus > Perccottus glenii. The sequence continues at coordinate 10,274,506 of CM044562.2, forward strand.
TTGAGTCGCCACTCTGACCCTGTCCAGGTAAAATAGTCGCTTGTGTCCAAACCACTTTCTAGGAGCTCTTGCTCTGGAGTCCCCATTAGGTTAACAATAGTTCTAATTACGGCATAGGGGTGATCTCCATCAAAAAGGTAGCAGCCAAGATACCCCAGTCCAAGGCAGCAGCCCAGACTCCACATATCCACTGCCTCAGACAGTGGGAGCCCCAAGAAGACTTCCGGTGACCGAAATACAAGAGGCTGGATTGTTGTGCCCACCTCTGCATCCGTGTAGTGCATGGCCAAGCCAAAATCAATTAATTTGACCCTAAATGGCTGGCTTTATGGTCCACTAGCATTATGTTATCAGCCTTGATATCGGTGTGCATGACACCGAGGCTTTTAAGAGCCTTTAATGCAACTAGGAGTTGCTGGGCCATGGGTCGTACTTCACTGAGAGTGAACGGCTTCATGTTTTGTTCTTCCATTAGATTGCTCACACTGCGGTCAAGCATCTCAAATGCCATGCACCTACCGACCTTCAATTCAAAATCGTCTATGAACCGGACAATGTTGCAGCTGTCCGGATCCAACTGACTGATCAAATGGAGCATTTTAAGCTCTCCATCAACATTGCCATCTTCGTCCTTAAGAACCTTAACGGCCATCATTTCTCCTGTTTTGGTGTTAAGGCATTTCATAACTTTGGCAAAACACCCCTCACCTAAACTTTCCATTATCTTGTATGTTTCTCTCTCCATATTTTTGTTGTCAGAAGTTGTAGACATCTTTGCAGAACACAGTTTGATTTTTCTCGAGCACTGGTTGAAGTTTTCTGTCTGTCTGGTGGGTTCTCACGATATGAATAAAATGTTGAGTTTGGTTTAGACTCATAGATTCTGTTTGTCGATGTACGTGACGTCACATAACTACGGGCGCGTTCTGTGAGTGGTGACGTCACTGCGTTCTATTTTGAAGCTGCCATTAACGTTAATTAATATTTAACACGTGTTTATTTTCAAATTAAATAAATAGTAATAATCATTGAATCTGTTACATAGTAATGATGGAAAAACGGATGTCTTAACTATGTGTACTATTTTAACATAAATATATACATCAAAACATAAATTAATAAACCTCTTGGTTTATTTAATGTGATGTATGTCCTTGATTTAGTTCGACATGTGACTTTACGTTTGAGCAGAGCTGTTGTGAGGGCTTATGGGGTCCTCTGCTGGTCAAATAAAATATCGCCCTCTGCTAACTTTTTGTTTACTCCGGCGTCATTTACATGCGACACACACATGTTGGGGACGTTTGAGAAAGTGCGACACCTCAAGTGTGTTGATTTCTTGCAAAGGTTTATTGATTGTTGATCAAGTCCAAGTGAGTTGTTCTGCTGGACAAAAATAAATCCGCTTTGTCTCTGGTTACAGACATGGCTCATTCATCTGGTGATAAGAGTGAACATGAGTTAAATGGAGTGTCAGAGAGAATAGAGCTGCTTCAATCTGAGGGGACATGGGTTTAGCAGGACACACCTGACAGAGAAGATACTCTTAAGTATACTTTGTAAGTTTACGAGTTTTTACTGAACAATACAATTTGATACAATGGTATTTATCTTGAATAATCTTTGTTTGCTCTTTGAAAAGCTCAGTTATGATTGTGGACACAGGCCTATAGTGTGTTGTAAATCTTAGGGTTGTTATTGATGTCCACAGTTTAGACTAATATCCACTTCAGAGATCAGTCCATGGGCTATTTTTTGGTTAATTCAAACAAGATTGGGTATAATCTTGTACTGCCTACATCTTTTTTGGACCAAAACCACCATATCCATCATAAAACAAAGAAAAAAACAAGGAGAGGCAGGAGACGGAGTAGAACCATGGATGATACAACATCAGACTCTCAGTCCGAGGAACAGAATAACACGGTAATCAACATATCAAAAACATTTCTTCCACCAGGCTGTATTAGTGTGTTGTCAAAAGAACTCTCTTATTCCCACACTTACCACACCAATAAATTCAACACCAAAGTAGATCTTTTTAGATTCTATCGGAACCTCCATTTGAAAGTTTGGTCACTGTCCAAAATATATCTTTTAGGCCAAAATCTTATGTTATGCCTCCAGTTTTGAGTTCAACCTTAACGGCCTTCACTCCGACAGTGGATTTTGATTTTTAAAAGGTATTTAACACATCTCACCAGAAAGTTAAAGAGAACTTGACAAAATCCCAAAACTGTCAATGGACTATTTGTTTTAAGTATTACACAAAATTATCTTGTAATCCAATGAGAAATGCCCAAGAAACTATTTTTGTTGCATCTATAGAGGCAGGTTGGATCTAAAAAGAAAACCAACATTTTACATTCTCCTAAAAGTCCACAAGTCTCTTGAATCTCCTTCTGGGAGACCTATCATATCTGCTAGTGGCTGTTTGACAGAGCCTGCCTCCCAATTCAAAGACTTTCATGTCAAACCTTTTAATGAGGGGTAAAGTGTGTCCCTGACTACTTCAAATATCTTTCTATTAGATACTTTATTACCTACAGTAGATGGTTGTCAGCACACTAACAGTTTGGAGAAGACTAACTCAATGTACTGCTGTAAATTAGGCTAGTGACAACCACACTTACTACTTCAGATGGCCAGTGATGTTCAGTGGTTGTATGAACGAGAATCAGGATAAAAACAGTCTTGGGCAGTAATAGATAAAAAAAAAAAAAAAAAAAAACATCCTTGTAAAACACACTTAAGTAATATTAGTTTAAGAAGCTTTGTTAATAATTGTGTCTCCTCTGTCTCCATTAGCAGCCAGACATAACATAAAGCCAGAGATGTTGCTTATGTCTGCTTCTCCAAACTTTCCCCCCAATTTCTATATTCTAAACTAAACACCTGGAGATTTGTTTCCTTTTTTTGTCTACATTTTCTGGAATCACTATTTGATACGACAGGTTTTTCTGGAGTCTAATGTAATGTAGAGAATCAATGCATTGTATTTATTTAAGCATGGATCCATCCTTGCCTTGTCTCAATGGTTCAGGTTGTTGTTGGTGTGTGGGGGATATTTTCTTGGCACACTTTGGGCCCCTTAGTACCAATTGAGCATCGCTTAAACGCCACAGCCTACCTGAGTATTGTTGCTGATCATGTCCATCGCTTTATGACTACAGTGTACTTTCTGATGCCTACTTCCAGCAGGATATTGTACCGTGTCACAAAGTTCAAATCATCTCAGACTGATGACAATGAGTTCTCTTTACTCAAATGGCCTCCACAGTCACCAGATCTCAATCCAAAAAAGCAGCTTTGGGATGTGCTGGAACAGGAGTGTCGCATCATGGAAGATTCTGCAGCAACTGTGTAATGCTATCATGTCAATATGGACATAAATATCTGAGCAATGTTTCCAGCACATTGTTGAATCTGTGCCACAAAGAATTAAGGCAGTTCTGAGGGGAAAAAGGGGTCCAATCCGGTACTAGCAAGGTGTATCTAATGAAGTGGCCGTGGGTGTATAAAATTAAATCTTTACTCATAATGTTACCTAACACGTGACTTCTAAAAAGACTTTTCTTGTAAAAGGGGGCACAAAAGCATCATGTCTCCAAAAATACAGGAAGGTACTTTATAGAAGATGCATTCACACCAGAAACATTTAGGCAGTCATTTTTTTATTTAATCTCAAAACACATATATTGAAAGAAAATGGTAAATTACTGGCAAATTAATTCTGACTGCATTTTCACAAGACAATGTCCTCTTTAACTCCTACTGTTGTAATGTCCCATAAAATAAAATAAAAACATAAAAATAAAATAATACTTTCATCAAAACAATTATTTTCCCATTTCATTTGGTCCATGTCTACTTCAAAAACAGGAGAGTGTATGTTAGACACAGCAGGATCACAGTTCAAACATGTCTACCATTTGGCACCACAAATGTCCTTTGCCCTGATATGTATAAATACTTGAGCAGGTAAAACTACAAAACCATATAGTTGGAAAAAAGTTACTTCAACATAGTGAAAGGCCAGTCAGTTACGTTGTTGGAATGCTCTGTCATTTTTTGTCTCCATTAATGTCTCTGCACCACATGTAAATGCTCTACATCTGAAAGAAAATCAAGCTTAAAATACAATAAACTAAGTTGAAATATATTTAGAGACATTATGATTTAAGTTGATAATAAACTTGAGTGAGATGTTTTGATGAGTGGATAAACCATATAGTTATTGTTCTTTTGTATGATGGCATAAGAGGTTTTTGTTTACAACTTCAAAAGAAGTTGTCCCCTCAAGCACGCTGAATCAAACCTTTATAAAAATCAGAATTTGTAATCATCAGATTATCATGTGATAGCACAACTGGGCTGTCACTGTCTTCTGGATCAACATAATGTGAAAACGCAAGAGGAAAATATATGATCATTATCAAGTGATGGCACTATTAATTATTACAATCCATTGCAGAATAATAAAGGCCATTACCACATTAGCCTTTCATTCTTTGTGAGATTTTCTTTTGGGTTCTTCATCATAAGAAACTCCATATTCATTTACTCTAGTCTTGTCCACTGGATACAGCCTAAAAAAAGATGTAAATGGTAAAAGTTAGTTAAATCTTCCCTAAAGTTTAACTCAAATCATTTTTTTTAAATGTACGAGAAAAATACTTTACCATCTCTGGTAAAGGTAAATGAGAAACACAACATCGTCCCGGAAACAGGCCAGTCTGTGAGACGTTGGCATTGTGATGATGAAGGCAAACACATCATCGATAAAGGTATTGAACGCCTGTTAAACAAACAAACAAACAGTCAACATCTGACGCAAACATTGGGAGCATTTTATCAATTTACTGGAGGTTGAGCTGTTCTTACCTTGTACATAAATGCTTTCCAGGGCAAGTGGGCCACTGATTTGAGCTGGTGAATCAAGAAATCAAAAATATGTACAATCAAATGAAGAAAAAAAAAGTTACAGTCTAATACACAAGCCTTAAAATGTAAGGGCAAGTGTGACTTGTAATATCCTCACCTTATAATTGACAAATAGTTGAGGAAGCATGAAAAGAAATCCAAAAGCATACACCCCTGTAGAGTAAAAAATAAGTCAAGTCCAAGTCTTTTGGTCTTTTATTTTAGTTAAAATGCTTCTTAAAACATAGTCAGTTTTTTATTCGTTTTTCTTTTTTTTTTTTTTTTGTAGAGCTTTTTCAAGAAAAGGTAATAAATAAGTATACTAGGTATAAGTTACTTTATATAACCTATACTGAAAGGGAGTCAAGCTGGTTGGTGCTTGTTTCCACCTTAACAATAGAGTTCTGGGAAACACTTGGCAATAATTAAAGCATGTTATAACTGCTATTAACTCGAGCAGCATTGACATGGTTGCAAATAATTGAGGTCAATGTTTTTTTCAGCCTAGTGTTTTTATGTTTTTTGTGCCCTATGTTTCCTTTGAAAAAAAAGCTGTGTGTAACTATGTAATGTTTTGCCTCTGCACCTCCTTTTTTAGGTGGAGGTGGTGCTGCAGGAAGATGAGGTCCACCTGGTGGAGCTCGCAAGGATCCTTCAATTCTCCAACACGGGCTTGTACAAGCTGCGCGGCCACCTGTTCCTCCGGTCCGGGACGCAGCACTACTCGCAGGACTGGGAGGTGCGCAGAGACTGACTAAATGTAAATGTAAATGACTAAATGTAAATGTAAATGTTGACAATATCACCGAGGGGAGTGGACATCGAATCAGCCAGCTTATTCATGTTCTTCAATATTCCATTTAAGTTCAAGATAGCTTCTTACAAGCTCAGGCACCCCCTGATTGCTCAGGATCATTTTGACGTGTCTCCCCACGTTAAGGCAGCTGTCCATTTGAAGTGCGTAATACCTGAACATTTTAGTTGCTTTATTTAATTCCATTAAATAAATGAAATATGTTTATAATAAACATTAAAAATCATACACCCAAAATGCAATTTTGTGGCGATTTTTTTTTATTGAGAGAAAATGATTCAAAGAGGGCATCCGGACGTCGTTTAAAGGTGAAAACATTTTGTCCTTCATCCAAGTTTCTTAGTCATATCTGAGCTGAGTTTCATAAAACCAACAGAAATGACAAAGCCCTTTGGGCGAGAAATAAAACATCTTCACTTTCTTTTAAACCTTTTTTTATATATGTCCTGGATGACTGAGAACCTGATGTAAGTGAACTTGATCTTGAACTTGAGTACATGGCCATGTTCACTGTGAAGAGTCTGTGCTGTTCCAGATGTTGGTGGAAGATGGAAATCTGTGCATTAACTGCTGTCGGGTGTTTGGACAGCTAATGACCTCTTGCACATATTAAAAAACAATAAACTTCAAACACTATTGTTTTGTTTCCAGGCCTTGAAGTGTCCGTGTATCCTTTTTTGATTTTAGTCAGTCGTCCGGTTAAGCTGCTCAGAAAGCTCTGTCTCTGAGCATTTGGGGATTTATCTGTGCCTGTATTGTCACTGGGACGGTCTGAATCTGTAATTGATCTCTCAGAAGTTTCTAAATTGGTATCCATCCACATCTCTCCAGTAGTGGGCAGGGACGGGTTGATACCAAAGCCTGAGCCTTCTGGAGAAGCAGGCGTCATCTTGTTGGAGTCTGATGAATCCGGTGAAGGGGGGGCAACGGGGGCAGCTGTTGGCCCGGTGCATTCATTATTTAAAGCCCAAAAAACTTCGACCTCTATTGTTTTGTTTCCAGGCCTTAAAGAAGTGTCCGCGATGGTCTGAGAGTTCTGTCTCTGAGCTTTTGGTGCGTCATCGGTGCCTACATTGTCACTGGGACGGTCTGCATTTGTGTTGATATCGGTTCTTATTCTCTCAGATTTTTCTGAAAAGGGACCCATCAATATCTCTGCAGGAGATCTGCCCTCATTGTTATAACGACTTAGATGATTAACAGCAATAATTGGCTGTAACGGGATGATACCACAGCCTGACCATTCTGGAGGAGGTGGAGGAGGTGGTACACAAACAAACATCTTCTCTTTGTAGGCTGCATTCGAGTCTGCATCCAAGTCTGCATCCAAGTCCGCATTCAAGTCCACATTCAAGTCAGCATTCAAGTCTGCATCCAAGTCTAATAATAATAATGGCTTGGATTTATATTGCGCTTTTCTCCCGAGGGACCAAGGGACTCAAAGCGCTTACAGTCCATCCATTATTCATTCATACACAGTCACACTGGTGATGGTAAGCTACAACTGTAGCCACAGCTGCCCTGGGGCAGACTGACAGAGACGTGGCAGCCATTTTGCGCCTACGGCCTCTCCGACCATCACCACATACATTCACTCAACATTCTTACACATTCATACGAGGCAAGGTGGGTAAAGTGTCTTGCCCAAGTACACAACGACAGTTTTTGAATTGTGGGGAGGCGGAATCGAACCCACTACCTTCCGGTTGAAAGCCGACTGCTCTACCACTGAGCCACTGCCTAAGTCTACATCCAAGTCTGCATCCAAGTCTGCATCCAAGTCTGCATCCAAGTCTGCATCAAGTCTGCATCAAGTCTGCATCCAAGTCTAAGTCTGCATCCAAGTCTGCATCCAAGTCTGCATCAAGTCTGCATCAAGTCTGCATCCAAGTTTGTCAAGTCTGCATCAAGTCTACATCAAGTCTACATCCAAGTTTGCATCCAAGTCCAAGTCAGTGATAAATGGGTGCTCGCAGGCTTCTGTTGGAGTAATTATTTTTGCTGGGTTCAGATGGAACGTTTTTTTTAGCAAATCACCAAAAGCAGCTAGTAGATGATTAACAGCAGTAATTGGCTGGAACGGGATGATACCACAGCCTGAACATTCTGGAGGAGGTGATGGAGATGGTACACAAACAAACATCTTCTCATTGGAGTCTGCATCTGAGTCTGCATCCAAGTCCGCATCCAAGGCCGCATCCAAGTCTGCATTCAAGTCTGCATCCAAGTCTGCATCCGAGTCTGCATCCGAGTCCGCATCCAAGTCCGCATCCAAGGCCGCATACAAGTCCGCATTCAAGTCCGCATTCAAGTCCGCATCCAAGTCCGCATCCAAGTGTGCATCCAAGTCTGTATTCAAGTCTGCACCGAGGTGTCTTCATTTCTTGTTGCGGTGGTGGCACAGGTCATTAACCTCTGAGCCTCCTGTTTGTAAGGAGAGTCATCAGTCAGATGAGCCATTGTGATAAATGGGTGCTCGAGGGCTTCTGTTGGAGTGATTCTTTTTGCTGGGTTCAGATGGAGCATCTTTTTTAGCAAATCACCAAACGCAGCCCTGTCATCAGAATCAGGAAATGTCTGCTCCAGATGGTATCTTTGGATTACAATTCCAAGATCTGAGGCCAAATACAAACAACCCTCTGAAGAGTTGGGACAGATTCCTGTACTCAGTTTATATTCATGGACGGTTTTGAGTCGCCACTCTGACCCTGTCCAGGTAAAATAGTCGCTTGTGTCCAAACCACTTTCTAGGAGCTCTTGCTCTGGAGTCCCCATTAGGTTAACAATAGTTCTAATTACGGCATAGGGGTGATCTCCATCAAAAGGTAGCAGCCAAGATACCCCAGTCCAAGGCAGCAGCCCAGACTCCACATATCCACTGCCTCAGACAGTGGGAGCCCCAAGAAGACTTCCGGTGACCGAAATACAAGAGGCTGGATTGTTGTGCCCACCTCTGCATCCGTGTGCATGGCCAAGCCAAAATCAATTAATTTGACCCTAAATGGCTGGCTTTATGGTCCACTAGCATTATGTTATCAGCCTTGATATCGGTGTGCATGACACCGAGGCTTTTAAGAGCCTTTAATGCAACTAGGAGTTGCTGGGCCATGGGTCGTACTTCACTGAGAGTGAACGGCTTCATGTTTTGTTCTTCCATTAGATTGCTCACACTGCGGTCAAGCATCTCAAATGCCATGCACCTACCGACCTTCAATTCAAAATCGTCTATGAACCGGACAATGTTGCAGCTGTCCGGATCCAACTGACTGATCAAATGGAGCATTTTAAGCTCTCCATCAACATTGCCATCTTCGTCCTTAAGAACCTTAACGGCCATCATTTCTCCTGTTTTGGTGTTAAGGCATTTCATAACTTTGGCAAAACACCCCTCACCTAAACTTTCCATTATCTTGTATGTTTCTCTGCCCATATTTTTGTTGTCAGAAGTTGTAGACATCTTTGCAGAACACAGTTTGAGTTTTCAGGAGCACTGGTTGAAGTTTTCTGTCTGTCTGGTGGGTTCTCACGATATAAATAAAATGTTGAGTTTGGTTTAGACTCATAGATTCTGTTTGTCGATGTCCGTGACGTCACATAACTACGGGCGCGTTCTGTGAGTGGTGACGTCACTGCGTTCTATTTTGAAGCTGCCATTAACGTTAATTAATATTTAACACGTGTTTATTTTCAAATTAAATAAATAGTAATAATCATTGAATCTGTTACATAGTAATGATGGAAAAAACGGATGTCTTAACTATGTGTACTATTTTAACATAAATATATACATCAAAACATAAATTAATAAACCTCTTGGTTTATTTAATGTGATGTATGTCCTTGATTTAGTTCGACATGTGACTTTACGTTTGAGCAGAGCTGTTGTGAGGGCTTATGGGGTCCTCTGCTGGTCAAATAAAATATCGCCCTCTGCTAACTTTTGTTTACTCCGGCGTCATTTACATGCGACACACACATGTTGGGGACGTTTGAGAAAGTGCGACACCTCAAGTGTGTTGATTTCTTGCAAAGGTTTATTGATTGTTGATCAAGTCCAAGTGAGTTGTTCTGCTGGACAAAAATAAATCCGCTTTGTCTCTGGTTACAGACATGGCTCATTCATCTGGTGATAAGAGTGAACATGAGTTAAATGGAGTGTCAGAGAGAATAGAGCTGCTTCAATCTGAGGGGGACATGGATTTAGCAGGACACACCTGACAGAGAAGATACTCTTAAGTATACTTTGTAAGTTTACGAGTTTTTACTGAACAATACAATTTGATACAATGGTATTTATCTTGAATAATCTTTGTTTGCTCTTTGAAAAGCTCAGTTATGATTGTGGACACAGGCCTATAGTGTGTTGTAAATCTTAGGGTTGTTATTGATGTCCACAGTTTAGACTAATATCCACTTCAGAGATCAGTCCATGGGCTATTTTTTGGTTAATTCAAACAAGATTGGGTATAATCTTGTACTGCCTACATCTTTTTTGGACGAGCAGACCAAAACCACCATATCCATCATAAAACAAAGAAAAAAACAAGGAGAGGCAGGAGACGGAGTAGAACCATGGATGATACAACATCAGACTCTCAGTCCGAGGAACAGAATAACACGGTAATCAACATATCAAAAACATTTCTTCCACCAGGCTGTATTAGTGTGTTGTCAAAAGAACTCTCTTATTCCCGCACTTACCACACCAATAAATTCAACACCAAAGTAGATCTTTTTAGATTCTATCGAACCTCCATTTGAAAGTTTGGTCACTGTCCAAAATATATCTTTTAGGCCAAAATCTTATGTTATGCCTCCAGTTTTGAGTTCAACCTTAACGGCCTTCACTCCGACAGTGGATTTTGATTTTTAAAAGGTATTTAACACATCTCACCAGAAAGTTAAAGAGAACTTGACAAAATCCCAAAACTGTCAATGGACTATTTGTTTTAAGTATTACACAAAATTATCTTGTAATCCAATGAGAAATGCCCAAGAAACTATTTTTGTTGCATCTATAGAGGCAGGTTGGATCTAAAAAAAGAAAACCAACATTTTACATTCTCCTAAAAGTCCACAAGTCTCTTGAATCTCCTTCTGGGAGACCTATCATATCTGCTAGTGGCTGTTTGACAGAGCCTGCCTCCCAATTCAAAGACTTTCATGTCAAACCTTTTAATGAGGGGTAAAGTGTGTCCCTGACTACTTCAAATATCTTTCTATTAGATACTTTATTACCTACAGTAGATGGTTGTCAGCACACTAACAGTTTGGAGAAGACTAACTCAATGTACTGCTGTAAATTAGGCTAGTGACAACCACACTTACTACTTCAGATGGCCAGTGATGTTCAGTGGTTGTATGAACGAGAATCAGGATAAAAACAGTCTTGGGCAGTAATAGATAAAAAAAAAAAAAAAAAAACATCCTTGTAAAACACACTTAAGTAATATTAGTTTAAGAAGCTTTTGTTAATAATTGTGTCTCCTCTGTCTCCATTAGCAGCCAGACATAACATAAAGCCAGAGATGTTGCTTATGTCTGCTTCTCCAAACTTTCCCCCCAATTTCTATATTTTAAACTAAACACCTGGAGATTTGTTTCCTTTTTTGTCTACATTTTCTGGAATCACTATTTGATACGACAGGTTTTTCTGGAGTCTAATGTAATGTAGAGAATCAATGCATTGTATTTATTTAAGCATGGATCCATCCTTGCCTTGTCTCAATGGTTCAGGTTGTTGTTGGGTGTGTGGGGGATATTTTCTTGGCACACTTTGGGCCCCTTAGTACCAATTGAGCATCGTTTAAACGCCACAGCCTACCTGAGTATTGTTGCTGATCATGTCCATCGCTTTATGACTACAGTGTACTTTCTGATGCCTACTTCCAGCAGGATATTGTACCGTGTCACAAAGTTCAAATCATCTCAGACTGATGACAATGAGTTCTCTTTACTCAAATGGCCTCCACAGTCACCAGATCTCAATCCAAAAAAGCAGCTTTGGGATGTGCTGGAACAGGAGTGTCGCATCATGGAAGATTCTGCAGCAACTGTGTAATGCTATCATGTCAATATGGACATAAATATCTGAGCAATGTTTCCAGCACATTGTTGAATCTGTGCCACAAAGAATTAAGGCAGTTCTGAGGGGAAAAAGGGGTCCAATCCGGTACTAGCAAGTTGTATCTAATGAAGTGGCCGTGGGTGTATAAAATGAAATCTTTACTCATAATGTTACCTAACACGTGACTTCTAAAAAGACTTTTCTTGTAAAAGGGGGCACAAAAGCATCATGTCTCCAAAAATACAGGAAGGTACTTTATAGAAGATGCATTCACACCAGAAACATTTAGGCAGTCATTTTTTTATTTAATCTCAAAACACATATATTGAAAGAAAATTACTGGCAAATTAATTCTGACTGCATTTTCACAAGACAATGTCCTCTTTAACTCCTACTGTTGTAATGTCCCATAAAATAAAATAAAAACATAAAAATAAAATAATACTTTCATCAAAACAATTATTTTCCCATTTCATTTGGTCCATGTCTACTTCAAAAACACCAGGAGAGTGTATGTTAGACACAGCAGGATCACAGTTCAAACATGTCTACCATTTGGCACCACAAATGTCCTTTGCCCTGATATGTATAAATACTCGAGCAGGTAAAACTACAAAACCATATAGTTGGAAAAAAGTTACTTCAACATAGTGAAAGGCCAGTCAGTTACGTTGTTGGAATGCTCTGCCATTTTTGTCTCCATTAATGTCTCTGCACCACATGTAAATGCTCTACATCTGAAAGAAGATCAAGCTTAAAATACAATAAACTAAGTTGAAATATATTTAGAGACATTATGATTTAAGTTGATAATAAACTTGAGTGAGATGTTTTGATGAGTGGATAAACCATATAGTTATTGTTCTTTTGTATGATGGCATAAGAGTTTTGTTTACAACTTCAAAAGAAGTTGTCCCCTCAAGCACGCTGAATCAAACCTTTATAAAAATCAGAATTTGTAATCATCAGATTATCATGTGATAGCACAACTGGGCTGTCACTGTCTTCTGGATCAACATAATGTGAAAACGCAAGAGGAAAATATATGATCATTATCAAGTGATGGCACTCGTATTAATTATTACAATCCATTGCAGAATAATAAAGGCCATTACCACATTAGCCTTTCATTCTTTGTGAGATTTTCTTTTGGGTTCTTCATCATAAGAAACTCCATATTCATTTACTCTAGTCTTGTCCACTGGATACAGCCTAAAAAAAGATGTAAATGGTAAAAGTTAGTTAAATCTTCCCTAAAGTTTAACTCAAATCATTTTTTTTAAATGTACGAGAAAAATACTTTACCATCTCTGGTAAAGGTAAATGAGAAACACAACATCGTCCCGGAAACAGGCCAGTCTGTGAGACGTTGGCATTGTGATGATGAAGGCAAACACATCATCGATAAAGGTATTGAACGCCTGTTAAACAAACAAACAAACAGTCAACATCTGACGCAAACATTGGGAGCATTTTATCAATTTACTGGAGGTTGAGCTGTTCTTACCTTGTACATAAATGCTTTCCAGGGCAAGTGGGCCACTGATTTGAGCTGGTGAATCAAGAAATCAAAAATATGTACAATCAAATGAAGAAAAAAAAAGTTACAGTCTAATACACAAGCCTTAAAATGTAAGGGCAAGTGTGACTTGTAATATCCTCACCTTATAATTGACAAATAGTTGAGGAAGCATGAAAAGAAATCCAAAAGCATACACCCCTGTAGAGTAAAAAATAAAAATAAGTCAAGTCCAAGTCTTTTGGTCTTTTATTTTAGTTAAAATGCTTCTTAAAACATAGTCAGTTTTTTATTCGTTTTTCTTTTTTTTTTTTTTTTTGTAGAGCTTTTTCAAGAAAAGGTAATAAATAAGTATACTAGGTATAAGTTACTTTATATAACCTATACTGAAAGGGAGTCAAGCTGGTTGGTGCTTGTTTCCACCTTAACAATAGAGTTCTGGGAAACACTTGGCAATAATTAAAGCATGTTATAACTGCTATTAACTCGAGCAGCATTGACATGGTTGCAAATAATTGAGGTCAATGTTTTTTTCAGCCTAGTGTTTTTATGTTTTTTGTGCCCTATGTTTCCCTTGAAAAAAAAGCTGTGTGTAACTATGTAATGTTTTGCCTCTGCACCTCCTTTTTTAGGTGGAGGTGGTGCTGCAGGAAGATGAGGTCCACCTGGTGGAGCTCGCAAGGATCCTTCAATTCTCCAACACGGGCTTGTACAAGCTGCGCGGCCACCTGTTCCTCCGGTCTGGGACGCAGCACTACTCGCAGGACTGGGAGGTGCGCAGAGACTGACTAAATGTAAATGTAAATGACTAAATGTAAATGTAAATGTTGACAATATCACCGAGGGGAGTGGACATCGAATCAGCCAGCTTATTCATGTTCTTCAATATTCCATTTAAGTTCAAGATAGCTTCTTACAAGCTCAGGCACCCCCTGATTGCTCAGGATCATTTTGACGTGTCTCCCACGTTAAGGCAGCTGTCCATTTGAAGTCGTAATACCTGAACATTTTAGTTGCTTTATTTAATTCCATTAAATAAATGAAATATGTTTATAATAAACATTAAAAATCATACACCCAAAATGCAATTTTGTGGCGATTTTTTTTTTTTTTATTGAGAGAAAATGATTCAAAGAGGGCATCCGGACGTACGTTTAAAGGTGAAAACATTTTGTCCTTCATCCAAGTTTCTTAGTCATATCTGAGCTGAGTTTCATAAAACCAACAGAAATGACAAAGCCCTTTGGGCGAGAAATAAAACATCTTCACTTTCTTTTAAACCTTTTTATATATGTCCTGGATGACTGAGAACCTGATGTAAGTGAACTTGATCTTGAACTTGAGTACATGGCCATGTTCACTGTGAAGAGTCTGTGCTGTTCCAGATGTTGGTGGAAGATGGAAATCTGTGCATTAACTGCTGTCGGGTGTTTGGACAGCTAATGACCTCTTGCACATATTAAAAAACAATAAACTTCAAACACTATTGTTTTGTTTCCAGGCCTTGAAGTGTCCGTGTATCCTTTTTTGATTTTAGTCAGTCGTCCGGTTAAGCTGCTCAGAAAGCTCTGTCTCTGAGCATTTGGGGATTTATCTGTGCCTGTATTGTCACTGGGACGGTCTGAATCTGTAATTGATCTCTCAGAAGTTTCTAAATTGGTATCCATCCACATCTCTCCAGTAGTGGGCAGGGACGGGTTGATACCAAAGCCTGAGCCTTCTGGAGAAGCAGGCGTCATCTTGTTGGAGTCTGATGAATCCGGTGAAGGGGGGGCAACGGGGGCAGCTGTTGGCCCGGTGCATTCATTATTTAAAGCCCAAAAAACTTCGACCTCTATTGTTTTGTTTCCAGGCCTTAAAGAAGTGTCCGCGATGGTCTGAGAGTTCTGTCTCTGAGCTTTTGGTGCGTCATCGGTGCCTACATTGTCACTGGGACGGTCTGCATTTGTGTTGATATCGGTTCTTATTCTCTCAGATTTTTCTGAAAAGGGACCCATCAATATCTCTGCAGGAGATCTGCCCTCATTGTTATAATGACTTAGATGATTAACAGCAATAATTGGCTGTAACGGGATGATACCACAGCCTGACCATTCTGGAGGAGGTGGAGGAGGTGGTACACAAACAAACATCTTCTCTTTGTAGGCTGCATTCGAGTCTGCATCCAAGTCTGCATCCAAGTCTGCATCCAAGTCCGCATTCAAGTCCACATTCAAGTCAGCATTCAAGTCTGCATCCAAGTCTAATAATAATAATAATGGCTTGGATTTATATTGCGCTTTTCTCCCGAGGGACCAAGGGACTCAAAGCGCTTACAGTCCATCCATTATTCATTCATACACAGTCACACTGGTGATGGTAAGCTACAACTGTAGCCACAGCTGCCCTGGGGCAGACTGACAGAGACGTGGCAGCCATTTTGCGCCTACGGCCTCTCTGACCATCACCACATACATTCACTCAACATTCTTACACATTCATACGAGGCAAGGTGGGTAAAGTGTCTTGCCCAAGTACACAACGACAGTTTTTTTGAATTGTGGGGAGAGCGGGAATCGAACCCACTACCTTCCGGTTGAAAGCCGACTGCTCTACCACTGTCAAGTCTACATCCAAGTCTGCATCCAAGTCTGCATCCAAGTCTGCATCCAAGTCTGCATCCAAGTCTACATCCAAGTTGCATCCATCCAAGTCTGCATCCAAGTCTGCATCCAAGTCTGCATCCAAGTCTGCATCCAAGTCTGCATCCAAGTCTGCATCCAAGTCTGCATCCAAGTCTGCATCCAAGTCTACATCCAAGTTTGCATCCAAGTCTGCATCCAAGGCCGCATCCAAGTCAGTGATAAATGGGTGCTCGCAGGCTTCTGTTGGAGTAATTATTTTTGCTGGGTTCAGATGGAACGTTTTTTTTAGCAAATCACCAAAAGCAGCTAGTAGATGATTAACAGCAGTAATTGGCTGGAACGGGATGATACCACAGCCTGAACATTCTGGAGGAGGTGATGGAGATGGTACACAAACAAACATCTTCTCATTGGAGTCTGCATCTGAGTCTGCATCCAAGTCCGCATCCAAGGCGCATCCAAGTCTGCATCCGAGTCCGCATCCAAGTCCGCATCCAAGGCCGCATACAAGTCCGCATTCAAGTCCGCATTCAAGTCCGCATCCAAGTCCGCATCCAAGTGTGCATCCAAGTCTGTATTCAAGTCTGCACCCGAGGTGTCTTCATTTCTTGTTGCGGTGGTGGCACAGGTCATTAACCTCTGAGCCTCCTGTTTGTAAGGAGAGTCATCAGTCAGATGAGCCATTGTGATAAATGGGTGCTCGAGGGCTTCTGTTGGAGTGATTCTTTTTGCTGGGTTCAGATGGAGCATCTTTTTTAGCAAATCACCAAACGCAGCCCTGTCATCAGAATCAGGAAATGTCTGCTCCAGATGGTATCTTTGGATTACAATTCCAAGATCTGAGGCCAAATACAAACAACCCTCTGAAGAGTTGGGACAGATTCCTGTACTCAGTTTATATTCATGGACGGTTTTGAGTCGCCACTCTGACCCTGTCCAGGTAAAATAGTCGCTTGTGTCCAAACCACTTTCTAGGAGCTCTTGCTCTGGAGTCCCCATTAGGTTAACAATAGTTCTAATTACGGCATAGGGGTGATCTCCATCAAAAGGTAGCAGCCAAGATACCCCAGTCCAAGGCAGCAGCCCAGACTCCACATATCCACTGCCTCAGACAGTGGGAGCCCCAAGAAGACTTCCGGTGACCGAAATACAAGAGGCTGGATTGTTGTGCCCACCTCTGCATCCGTGTAGTGCATGGCCAAGCCAAAATCAATTAATTTGACCCTAAATGGCTGGCTTTTATGGTCCACTAGCATTATGTTATCAGCCTTGATATCGGTGTGCATGACACCGAGGCTTTTAAGAGCCTTTAATGCAACTAGGAGTTGCTGGGCCATGGGTCGTACTTCACTGAGAGTGAACGGCTTCATGTTTTGTTCTTCCATTAGATTGCTCACACTGCGGTCAAGCATCTCAAATGCCATGCACCTACCGACCTTCAATTCAAAATCGTCTATGAACCGGACAATGTTGCAGCTGTCCGGATCCAACTGACTGATCAAATGGAGCATTTTAAGCTCTCCATCAACATTGCCATCTTCGTCCTTAAGAACCTTAACGGCCATCATTTCTCCTGTTTTGGTGTTAAGGCATTTCATAACTTTGGCAAAACACCCCTCACCTAAACTTTCCATTATCTTGTATGTTTCTCTCTCCATATTTTTGTTGTCAGAAGTTGTAGACATCTTTGCAGAACACAGTTTGAGTTTTCAGGAGCACTGGTTGAAGTTTTCTGTCTGTCTGGTGGGTTCTCACGATATAAATAAAATGTTGAGTTTGGTTTAGACTCATAGATTCTGTTTGTCGATGTCCGTGACGTCACATAACTACGGGCGCGTTCTGTGAGTGGTGACGTCACTGCGTTCTATTTTGAAGCTGCCATTAACGTTAATTAATATTTAACACGTGTTTATTTTCAAATTAAATAAATAGTAATAATCATTGAATCTGTTACATAGTAATGATGGAAAAACGGATGCCTTAACTATGTGTACTATTTTAACATAAATATATACATCAAAACATAAATTAATAAACCTCTTGGTTTATTTAATGTGATGTATGTCCTTGATTTAGTTCGACATGTGACTTTACGTTTGAGCAGAGCTGTTGTGAGGGCTTATGGGGTCCTCTGCTGGTCAAATAAAATATCGCCCTCTGCTAACTTTTGTTTACTCCGGCGTCATTTACATGCGACACACACATGTTGGGGACGTTTGAGAAAGTGCGACACCTCAAGTGTGTTGATTTCTTGCAAAGGTTTATTGATTGTTGATCAAGTCCAAGTGAGTTGTTCTGCTGGACAAAAATAAATCCGCTTTGTCTCTGGTTACAGACATGGCTCATTCATCTGGTGATAAGAGTGAACATGAGTTAAATGGAGTGTCAGAGAGAATAGAGCTGCTTCAATCTGAGGGGGACATGGATTTAGCAGGACACACCTGACAGAGAAGATACTCTTAAGTATACTTTGTAAGTTTACGAGTTTTTACTGAACAATACAATTTGATACAATGGTATTTATCTTGAATAATCTTTGTTTGCTCTTTGAAAAGCTCAGTTATGATTGTGGACACAGGCCTATAGTGTGTTGTAAATCTTAGGGTTGTTATTGATGTCCACAGTTTAGACTAATATCCACTTCAGAGATCAGTCCATGGGCTATTTTTTGGTTAATTCAAACAAGATTGGGTATAATCTTGTACTGCCTACATCTTTTTGGACGAGCAGACCAAAACCACCATATCCATCATAAAACAAAGAAAAACAAGGAGAGGCAGGAGACGGAGTAGAACCATGGATGATACAACATCAGACTCTCAGTCCGAGGAACAGAATAACACGGTAATCAACATATCAAAAACATTTCTTCCACCAGGCTGTATTAGTGTGTTGTCAAAAGAACTCTCTTATTCCCACACTTACCACACCAATAAATTCAACACCAAAGTAGATCTTTTTAGATTCTATCGGAACCTCCATTTGAAAGTTTGGTCACTGTCCAAAATATATCTTTTAGGCCAAAATCTTATGTTATGCCTCCAGTTTTGAGTTCAACCTTAACGGCCTTCACTCCGACAGTGGATTTTGATTTTTAAAAGGTATTTAACACATCTCACCAGAAAGTTAAAGAGAACTTGACAAAATCCCAAAACTGCCAATGGACTATTTGTTTTAAGTATTACACAAAATTATCTTGTAATCCAATGAGAAATGCCCAAGAAACTATTTTTGTTGCATCTATAGAGGCAGGTTGGATCTAAAAAAAGAAAACCAACATTTTACATTCTCCTAAAAGTCCACAATTCTCTTGAATCTCCTTCTGGGAGACCTATCATATCTGCTAGTGGCTGTTTGACAGAGCCTGCCTCCCAATTCAAAGACTTTCATGTCAAACCTTTTAATGAGGGGTAAAGTGTGTCCCTGACTACTTCAAATATCTTTCTATTAGATACTTTATTACCTACAGTAGATGGTTGTCAGCACACTAACAGTTTGGTGAAGACTAACTCAATGTACTGCTGTAAATTAGGCTAGTGACAACCACACTTACTACTTCAGATGGCCAGTGATGTTCAGTGGTTGTATGAACGAGAATCAGGATAAAAACAGTCTTGGGCAGTAATAGATATAAAAAAAAAAAAAAAAAAACATCCTTGTAAAACACACTTAAGTAATATTAGTTTAAGAAGCTTTTGTTAATAATTGTGTCTCCTCTGTCTCCATTAGCAGCCAGACATAACATAAAGCCAGAGATGTTGCTTATGTCTGCTTCTCCAAACTTTCCCCCCAATTTCTATATTTTAAACTAAACACCTGGAGATTTGTTTCCTTTTTTGTCTACATTTTCTGGAATCACTATTTGATACGACAGGTTTTTCTGGAGTCTAATGTAATGTAGAGAATCAATGCATTGTATTTATTTAAGCATGGATCCATCCTTGCCTTGTCTCAATGGTTCAGGTTGTTGTTGGGTGTGTGGGGGATATTTTCTTGGCACACTTTGGGCCCCTTAGTACCAATTGAGCATCGCTTAAACGCCACAGCCTACCTGAGTATTGTTGCTGATCATGTCCATCGCTTTATGACTACAGTGTACTTTCTGATGCCTACTTCCAGCAGGATATTGTACCGTGTCACAAAGTTCAAATCATCTCAGACTGATGACTATGAGTTCTCTTTACTCAAATGGCCTCCACAGTCACCAGATCTCAATCCAAAAAAGCAGCTTTGGGATGTGCTGGAACAGGAGGGTCGCATCATGGAAGATTCTGCAGCAACTGTGTAATGCTATCATGTCAATATGGACATAAATATCTGAGCAATGTTTCCAGCACATTGTTGAATCTGTGCCACAAAGAATTAAGGCAGTTCTGAGGGGAAAAAGGGGTCCAATCCGGTACTAGCAAGGTGTATCTAATGAAGTGGCCGTGGGCGTATAAAATGAAATCTTTACTCATAATGTTACCTAACACGTGACTTCTAAAAAGACTTTTCTTGTAAAAGGGGCACAAAAGCATCATGTCTCCAAAAATACAGGAAGGTACTTTATAGAAGATGCATTCACACCAGAAACATTTAGGCAGTCATTTTTTATTTAATCTCAAAACACATATATTGAAAGAAAATGGTAAATTACTGGCAAATTAATTCTGACTGCATTTTCACAAGACAATGTCCTCTTTAACTCCTACTGTTGTAATGTCCCATAAAATAAAATAAAAACATAAAAATAAAATAATACTTTCATCAAAACAATTATTTTCCCATTTCATTTGGTCCATGTCTACTTCAAAAACACCAGGAGAGTGTATGTTAGACACAGCAGGATCACAGTTCAAACATGTCTACCATTTGGCACCACAAATGTCCTTTGCCCTGATATGTATAAATACTCGAGCAGGTAAAACTACAAAACCATATAGTTGGAAAAAAGTTACTTCAACATAGTGAAAGGCCAGTCAGTTACGTTGTTGGAATGCTCTGCCATTTTTTGTCTCCATTAATGTCTCTGCACCACATGTAAATGCTCTACATCTGAAAGAAAATCAAGCTTAAAATACAATAAACTAAGTTGAAATATATTTAGAGACATTATGATTTAAGTTGATAATAAACTTGAGTGAGATGTTTTGATGAGTGGATAAACCATATAGTTATTGTTCTTTTGTATGATGGCATAAGAGTTTTTTGTTTACAACTTCAAAAGAAGTTGTCCCCTCAAGCACGCTGAATCAAACCTTTATAAAAATCAGAATTTGTAATCATCAGATTATCATGTGATAGCACAACTGGGCTGTCACTGTCTTCTGGATCAACATAATGTGAAAACGCAAGAGGAAAATATATGATCATTATCAAGTGATGGCACTCGTATTAATTATTACAATCCATTGCAGAATAATAAAGGCCATTACCACATTAGCCTTTCATTCTTTGTGAGATTTTCTTTTGGGTTCTTCATCATAAGAAACTCCATATTCATTTACTCTAGTCTTGTCCACTGGATACAGCCTAAAAAAAGATGTAAATGGTAAAAGTTAGTTAAATCTTCCCTAAAGTTTAACTCAAATCATTTTTTTTAAATGTACGAGAAAAATACTTTACCATCTCTGGTAAAGGTAAATGAGAAACACAACATCGTCCGAAACAGGCCAGTCTCTGAGACGTTGGCATTGTGATGATGAAGGCAAACACATCATCGATAAAGGTATTGGACGCCTGTTAAACAAACAAACAAACAGTCAACATCTGACGCAAACATTGGGAGCATTTTATCAATTTACTGGAGGTTGAGCTGTTCTTACCTTGTACATAAATGCTTTCCAGGGCAAGTGGGCCACTGATTTGAGCTGGTGAATCAAGAAATCAAAAATATGTACAATCAAATGAAGAAAAAAAAAGTTACAGTCTAATACACAAGCCTTAAAATGTAAGGGCAAGTGTGACTTGTAATATCCTCACCTTATAATTGACAAATAGTTGAGGAAGCATGAAAAGAAATCCAAAAGCATACACCCTGTAGAGTAAAAATAAAAATAAGTCAAGTCCAAGTCTTTTGGTCTTTTATTTTAGTTAAAATGCTTCTTAAAACATAGTCAGTTTTTATTCGTTTTTCTTTTTTTTTTTTTTTGTAGAGCTTTTTCAAGAAAAGGTAATAAATAAGTATACTAGGTATAAGTTACTTTATATAACCTATACTGAAAGGGAGTCAAGCTGGTTGGTGCTTGTTTCCACCTTAACAATAGAGTTCTGGGAAACACTTGGCAATAATTAAAGCATGTTATAACTGCTATTAACTCGAGCAGCATTGACATGGTTGCAAATAATTGAGGTCAATGTTTTTTTCAGCCTAGTGTTTTTATGTTTTTTGTGCCCTATGTTTCCCTTGAAAAAAAAGCTGTGTGTAACTATGTAATGTTTTGCCTCTGCACCTCCTTTTTTAGGTGGAGGTGGTGCTGCAGGAAGATGAGGTCCACCTGGTGGAGCTCGCAAGGATCCTTCAATTCTCCAACACGGGCTTGTACAAGCTGCGCGGCCACCTGTTCCTCCGGTCCGGACGCAGCACTACTCGCAGGACTGGGAGGTGCGCAGAGACTGACTAAATGTAAATGTAAATGACTAAATGTAAATGTAAATGTTGACAATATCACCGAGGGGAGTGGACATCGAATCAGCCAGCTTATTCATGTTCTTCAATATTCCATTTAAGTTCAAGATAGCTTCTTACAAGCTCAGGCACCCCCTGATTGCTCAGGATCATTTTGACGTGTCTCCCCACGTTAAGGCAGCTGTCCATTTGAAGTGCGTAATACCTGAACATTTTAGTTGCTTTATTTAAATTCCATTAAATAAATGAAATATGTTTATAATAAACATTAAAAATCATACACCCAAAATGCAATTTTGTGGTGATTTTTTTTTTATTGAGAGAAAATGATTCAAAGAGGGCATCCGGACGCACGCTTAAAGGTGAAAACATTTTGTCCTTCATCCAAGTTTCTTAGTCATATCTGAGCTGAGTTTCATAAAACCAACAGAAATGACAAAGCCCTTTGGGCGAGAAATAAAACATCTTCACTTTCTTTTAAACCTTTTCTTTATATATGTCCTGGATGACTGAGAACCTGATGTAAGTGAACTTGATCTTGAACTTGAGTACATGGCCATGTTCACTGTGAAGAGTCTGTGCTGTTCCAGATGTTGGTGGAAGATGGAAATCTGTGCATTAACTGCTGTCGGGTGTTTGGACAGCTAATGACCTCTTGCACATATTAAAAAACAATAAACTTCAAACACTATTGTTTTGTTTCCAGGCCTTGAAGTGTCCGTGTATCCTTTTTTGATTTTAGTCAGTCGTCCGGTTAAGCTGCTCAGAAAGCTCTGTCTCTGAGCATTTGGGGATTTATCTGTGCCTGTATTGTCACTGGGACGGTCTGAATCTGTAATTGATCTCTCAGAAGTTTCTAAATTGGTATCCATCCACATCTCTCCAGTAGTGGGCAGGGACGGGTTGATACCAAAGCCTGAGCCTTCTGGAGAAGCAGGCGTCATCTTGTTGGAGTCTGATGAATCCGGTGAAGGGGGGGCAACGGGGGCAGCTGTTGGCCCGGTGCATTCATTATTTAAAGCCCAAAAAACTTCGACCTCTATTGTTTTGTTTCCAGGCCTTAAAGAAGTGTCCGCGATGGTCTGAGAGTTCTGTCTCTGAGCTTTTGGTGCGTCATCGGTGCCTACATTGTCACTGGGACGGTCTGCATTTGTGTTGATATCGGTTCTTATTCTCTCAGATTTTTCTGAAAAGGGACCCATCAATATCTCTGCAGGAGATCTGCCCTCATTGTTATAATGACTTAGATGATTAACAGCAATAATTGGCTGTAACGGGATGATACCACAGCCTGACCATTCTGGAGGAGGTGGAGGAGGTGGTACACAAACAAACATCTTCTCTTTGTAGGCTGCATTCGAGTCTGCATCCAAGTCTGCATCCAAGTCTGCATCCAAGTCCGCATTCAAGTCCACATTCAAGTCAGCATTCAAGTCTGCATCCAAGTCTAATAATAATAATAATGGCTTGGATTTATATTGCGCTTTTCTCCCGAGGGACCAAGGGACTCAAAGCGCTTACAGTCCATCCATTATTCATTCATACACAGTCACACTGGTGATGGTAAGCTACAACTGTAGCCACAGCTGCCCTGGGGCAGACTGACAGAGACGTGGCAGCCATTTTTTGCGCCTCTCTGACCATCACCACATACATTCACTCAACATTCTTACACATTCATACGAGGCAAGGTGGGTAAAGTGTCTTGCCCAAGTACACAACGACAGTTTTTTTGAATTGTGGGGAGAGCGGGAATCGAACCCACTACCTTCCGGTTGAAAGCCGACTGCTCTACCACTGAGCCACTGCCGCCCCAAGTCTACATCCAAGTCTGCATCCAAGTCTGCATCCAAGTCTGCATCCAAGTCTACATCCAAGTCTACATCCAAGTTTGCATCCAAGTCTGCATCCAAGTCTGCATCCAAGTCTGCATCCAAGTCTGCATCCAAGTCTGCATCCAAGGCCGCATCCAAGTCTACATCCAAGTTTGCATCCAAGTCTGCATCCAAGTCTGCATCCAAGTCTGCATCCAAGGCCGCATCCAAGTCAGTGATAAATGGGTGCTCGCAGGCTTCTGTTGGAGTAATTATTTTTGCTGGGTTCAGATGGAACGTTTTTTTTAGCAAATCACCAAAAGCAGCTAGTAGATGATTAACAGCAGTAATTGGCTGGAACGGGATGATACCACAGCCTGAACATTCTGGAGGAGGTGATGGAGATGGTACACAAACAAACATCTTCTCATTGGAGTCTGCATCTGAGTCTGCATCCAAGTCCGCATCCAAGGCCGCATCCAAGTCTGCATCCGAGTCCGCATCCAAGTCCGCATCCAAGGCCGCATACAAGTCCGCATTCAAGTCCGCATTCAAGTCCGCATCCAAGTCCGCATCCAAGTGTGCATCCAAGTCTGTATTCAAGTCTGCACCCGAGGTGTCTTCATTTCTTGTTGCGGTGGTGGCACAGGTCATTAACCTCTGAGCCTCCTGTTTGTAAGGAGAGTCATCAGTCAGATGAGCCATTGTGATAAATGGGTGCTCGAGGGCTTCTGTTGGAGTGATTCTTTTTGCTGGGTTCAGATGGAGCATCTTTTTTAGCAAATCACCAAACGCAGCCCTGTCATCAGAATCAGGAAATGTCTGCTCCAGATGGTATCTTTGGATTACAATTCCAAGATCTGAGGCCAAATACAAACAACCCTCTGAAGAGTTGGGACAGATTCCTGTACTCAGTTTATATTCATGGACGGTTTTGAGTCGCCACTCTGACCCTGTCCAGGTAAAATAGTCGCTTGTGTCCAAACCACTTTCTAGGAGCTCTTGCTCTGGAGTCCCCATTAGGTTAACAATAGTTCTAATTACGGCATAGGGGTGATCTCCATCAAAAAGGTAGCAGCCAAGATACCCCAGTCCAAGGCAGCAGCCCAGACTCCACATATCCACTGCCTCAGACAGTGGGAGCCCCAAGAAGACTTCCGGTGACCGAAATACAAGAGGCTGGATTGTTGTGCCCACCTCTGCATCCGTGTAGTGCATGGCCAAGCCAAAATCAATTAATTTGACCCTAAATGGCTGGCTTTTATGGTCCACTAGCATTATGTTATCAGCCTTGATATCGGTGTGCATGACACCGAGGCTTTTAAGAGCCTTTAATGCAACTAGGAGTTGCTGGGCCATGGGTCGTACTTCACTGAGAGTGAACGGCTTCATGTTTTGTTCTTCCATTAGATTGCTCACACTGCGGTCAAGCATCTCAAATGCCATGCACCTACCGACCTTCAATTCAAAATCGTCTATGAACCGGACAATGTTGCAGCTGTCCGGATCCAACTGACTGATCAAATGGAGCATTTTAAGCTCTCCATCAACATTGCCATCTTCGTCCTTAAGAACCTTAACGGCCATCATTTCTCCTGTTTTGGTGTTAAGGCATTTCATAACTTTGGCAAAACACCCCTCACCTAAACTTTCCATTATCTTGTATGTTTCTCTCTCCATATTTTTGTTGTCAGAAGTTGTAGACATCTTTGCAGAACACAGTTTGAGTTTTCAGGAGCACTGGTTGAAGTTTTCTGTCTGTCTGGTGGGTTCTCACGATATAAATAAAATGTTGAGTTTGGTTTAGACTCATAGATTCTGTTTGTCGATGTCCGTGACGTCACATAACTACGGGCGCGTTCTGTGAGTGGTGACGTCACTGCGTTCTATTTTGAAGCTGCCATTAACGTTAATTAATATTTAACACGTGTTTATTTTCAAATTAAATAAATAGTAATAATCATTGAATCTGTTACATAGTAATGATGGAAAACGGATGCCTTAACTATGTGTACTATTTTAACATAAATATATACATCAAAACATAAATTAATAAACCTCTTGGTTTATTTAATGTGATGTATGTCCTTGATTTAGTTCGACATGTGACTTTACGTTTGAGCAGAGCTGTTGTGAGGGCTTATGGGGTCCTCTGCTGGTCAAATAAAATATCGCCCTCTGCTAACTTTTGTTTACTCCGGCGTCATTTACATGCGACACACACATGTTGGGGACGTTTGAGAAAGTGCGACACCTCAAGTGTGTTGATTTTTTGCAAAGGTTTATTGATTGTTGATCAAGTCCAAGTGAGTTGTTCTGCTGGACAAAAATAAATCCGCTTTGTCTCTGGTTACAGACATGGCTCATTCATCTGGTGATAAGAGTGAACATGAGTTAAATGGAGTGTCAGAGAGAATAGAGCTGCTTCAATCTGAGGGGGACATGGATTTAGCAGGACACACCTGACAGAGAAGATACTCTTAAGTATACTTTGTAAGTTTACGAGTTTTTACTGAACAATACAATTTGATACAATGGTATTTATCTTGAATAATCTTTGTTTGCTCTTTGAAAAGCTCAGTTATGATTGTGGACACAGGTGTTGTAAATCTTAGGGTTGTTATTGATGTCCACAGTTTAGACTAATATCCACTTCAGAGATCAGTCCATGGGCTATTTTTGGTTAATTCAAACAAGATTGGGTATAATCTTGTACTGCCTACATCTTTTTGGACGAGCAGACCAAAACCACCATATCCATCATAAAACAAAGAAAAAACAAGGAGAGGCAGGAGACGGAGTAGAACCATGGATGATACAACATCAGACTCTCAGTCCGAGGAACAGAATAACACGGTAATCAACATATCAAAAACATTTCTTCCACCAGGCTGTATTAGTGTGTTGTCAAAAGAACTCTCTTATTCCCGCACTTACCACACCAATAAATTCAGCACCAAAGTAGATCTTTTAGATTCTATCGAACCTCCATTTGAAAGTTTGGTCACTGTCCAAAATATATCTTTTAGGCCAAAATCTTATGTTATGCCTCCAGTTTTGAGTTCAACCTTAACGGCCTTCACTCCGACAGTGGATTTTGATTTTTAAAAGGTATTTAACACATCTCACCAGAAAGTTAAAGAGAACTTGACAAAATCCCAAAACTGTCAATGGACTATTTGTTTTAAGTATTACACAAAATTATCTTGTAATCCAATGAGAAATGCCCAAGAAACTATTTTTGTTGCATCTATAGAGGCAGGTTGGATCTAAAAAGAAAACCAACATTTTACATTCTCCTAAAAGTCCACAAGTCTCTTGAATCTCCTTCTGGGAGACCTATCATATCTGCTAGTGGCTGTTTGACAGAGCCTGCCTCCCAATTCAAAGACTTTCATGTCAAACCTTTTAATGAGGGGTAAAGTGTGTCCCTGACTACTTCAAATATCTTTCTATTAGATACTTTATTACCTACAGTAGATGGTTGTCAGCACACTAACAGTTTGGAGAAGACTAACTCAATGTACTGCTGTAAATTAGGCTAGTGACAACCACACTTACTACTTCAGATGGCCAGTGATGTTCAGTGGTTGTATGAACGAGAATCAGGATAAAAACAGTCTTGGGCAGTAATAGATATAAAAAAAAAAAAAAAAAAACATCCTTGTAAAACACACTTAAGTAATATTAGTTTAAGAAGCTTTGTTAATAATTGTGTCTCCTCTGTCTCCATTAGCAGCCAGACATAACATAAAGCCAGAGATGTTGCTTATGTCTGCTTCTCCAAACTTTCCCCAATTTCTATATTCTAAACTAAACACCTGGAGATTTGTTTCCTTTTTTTGTCTACATTTTCTGGAATCACTATTTGATACGACAGGTTTTTCTGGAGTCTAATGTAATGTAGAGAATCAATGCATTGTATTTATTTAAGCATGGATCCATCCTTGCCTTGTCTCAATGGTTCAGGTTGTTGTTGGGTGTGTGGGGGATATTTTCTTGGCACACTTTGGGCCCCTTAGTACCAATTGAGCATCGTTTAAACGCCACAGCCTACCTGAGTATTGTTGCTGATCATGTCCATCGCTTTATGACTACAGTGTACTTTCTGATGCCTACTTCCAGCAGGATATTGTACCGTGTCACAAAGTTCAAATCATCTCAGACTGATGACAATGAGTTCTCTTTACTCAAATGGCCTCCACAGTCACCAGATCTCAATCCAAAAAAGCAGCTTTGGGATGTGCTGGAACAGGAGGGTCGCATCATGGAAGATTCTGCAGCAACTGTGTAATGCTATCATGTCAATATGGACATAAATATCTGAGCAATGTTTCCAGCACATTGTTGAATCTGTGCCACAAAGAATTAAGGCAGTTCTGAGGGGAAAAAGGGGTCCAATCCGGTACTAGCAAGGTGTATCTAATGAAGTGGCCGTGTATAAAATTAAATCTTTACTCATAATGTTACCTAACACGTGACTTCTAAAAGACTTTTCTTGTAAAGGGGCACAAAAGCATCATGTCTCCAAAAATACAGGAAGGTACTTTATAGAAGATGCATTCACACCAGAAACATTTAGGCAGTCATTTTTTTATTTAATCTCAAAACACATATATTGAAAGAAAATGGTAAATTACTGGCAAATTAATTCTGACTGCATTTTCACAAGACAATGTCCTCTTTAACTCCTACTGTTGTAATGTCCCATAAAATAAAATAAAAACATAAAAATAAAATAATACTTTCATCAAAACAATTATTTTCCCATTTCATTTGGTCCATGTCTACTTCAAAAACACCAGGAGAGTGTATGTTAGACACAGCAGGATCACAGTTCAAACATGTCTACCATTTGGCACCACAAATGTCCTTTGCCCTGATATGTATAAATACTCGAGCAGGTAAAACTACAAAACCATATAGTTGGAAAAAAGTTACTTCAACATAGTGAAAGGCCAGTCAGTTACGTTGTTGGAATGCTCTGTCATTTTTTGTCTCCATTAATGTCTCTGCACCACATGTAAATGCTCTACATCTGAAAGAAAATCAAGCTTAAAATACAATAAACTAAGTTGAAATATATTTAGAGACATTATGATTTAAGTTGATAATAAACTTGAGTGAGATGTTTTGATGAGTGGATAAACCATATAGTTATTGTTCTTTTGTATGATGGCATAGGAGGCTTTTGTTTACAACTTCAAAAGAAGTTGTCCCCTCAAGCACGCTGAATCAAACCTTTATAAAAATCAGAATTTGTAATCATCAGATTATCATGTAATAGCACAACTGGGCTGTCACTGTCTTCTGGATCAACATAATGTGAAAACGCAAGAGGAAAATATATGATCATTATCAAGTGATGGCACTCGTATTAATTATTACAATCCATTGCAGAATAATAAAGGCCATTACCACATTAGCCTTTCATTCTTTGTGAGACTTTCTTTTGGGTTCTTCATCATAAGAAACTCCATATTCATTTACTCTAGTCTTGTCCACTGGATACAGCCTAAAAAAAGATGTAAATGGTAAAAGTTAGTTAAATCTTCACTAAAGTTTAACTCAAATCATTTTTTTTAAATGTACGAGAAAAATACTTTACCATCTCTGGTAAAGGTAAATGAGAAACACAACATCGTCCCGGAAACAGGCCAGTCTGTGAGACGTTGGCATTGTGATGATGAAGGCAAACACATCATCGATAAAGGTATTGAACGCCTGTTAAACAAACAAACAAACAGTCAACATCTGACGCAAACATTGGGAGCATTTTATCAATTTACTGGAGGTTGAGCTGTTCTTACCTTGTACATAAATGCTTTCCAGGGCAAGTGGGCCACTGATTTGAGCTGGTGAATCAAGAAATCAAAAATATGTACAATCAAATGAAGAAAAAAAAAAGTTACAGTCTAATACACAAGCCTTAAAATGTACGGGCAAGTGTGCCTGTAATATCCTCACCTTATAATTGACAAATAGTTGAGGAAGCATGAAAAGAAATCCAAAAGCATACACCCCTGTAGAGTAAAAAAAAAAAAAAATTCTCTTATAAACTCCTATAAAACACTGAATCATGTGTTAGTATACTGTGTGTTAGGGAAAGCTTACCATTCACCAAACTGTTGATTAACCACGAGTACCAACTAAAAACACAGAAAAAAGTAGAGTTAAGCATTAAAATGGAATGTATTTATAATGTTAAGCATCTAATACAGACCATTACCTTTTATAACGTAGGAAAATTAGTGCGTAAACAGCTCCCCCAATACACAACGGATAAAGGAGATATGAAAGATACTTCATGGCCTGCATAACAAAAAAGGGCGGGAAAAAAAAATCAATTGAATGTGCATTATTCTTCTCATGATTGTAACAACTGCTGTTATCTTACCAAAGTATCATACTCTTCTGTTCTTTTCTCAGATTCATCTAGCTTCCCAAACTGTTAGAGAAAGTCACATTTTTACAATATTTTTTCTACATTTTTCTGTGCATGACTACATTAATGTTTTTATACTTGCCTAAGTATATTGGATTAACAATAACATCACATGTTAACCACAGCTGTAAGTTTGAGCAGCAAGTTTATTAACACTTACCAGGAATGTTGGTTTGCCTCCTTTCCAGAAAACCTGAATCTTAAAAGCTTTTTTCACCTTCCATACCTATAACACACAACATAATACAGACATGCCTAACATCAAATGCCCTTAAAGCTCAGCATTAAACCTCTTGGTAATTACAATACTGGTTGCTTACTTCAATGATTGACCCAATGCCTGCAGGTATGAGGACAAGCAGGCTGGTCTGCTGGTCAAACAAATAGAGGAAAATGACAATGGTGCTGAAACATCGCCACAGCACTGAAAGAAAAATTAAATAAAAAAATAAGTAATCATTATATGTATATCAATGGATTTCCAATGTTATGCCCAAGAGAATAACGCTTTATTGCACAAAACATCTGGAAGCCCTGCAGCCAAGATTTGCTGACTCAGCTGCGGCACGTGCCAGATGCCTGGTTTCTAGTTAATCCCCTTGTTTTATACTTATTTTCTCTCCATTGTAAATATAGGCCGAAAAATGCACATTTACAGTGTATATTTTAAAATAAATATTGGGAGCTGTTAAGTGACCCACCTGCTTTGCTTGACATCCCCACCATGCTCTTCTTATGTTTCCAAAAGCTGATGTCATTTTTAAAGGCCAGGAAGTCAAAAAGAAGCTAAAAGTCACACAACATACATTTATCATTAGGAAATATATCATTCATGCAGGTATAATTTACTATTTACTGATTTAAATCAACATATGCGATAAGGATAATGAAGTCTGATTTGTAATGGGACTCACGTGGAAGGCTGCTACAAAAAATGTCAAAGCCAGGAAGTACAGGTTAGTGTCAACAAAGATCCCTTTAATCTCATCAGCATCCTTCTCTGTGAAACCTATACCACAAAACATTCATAAGTGTAATGAGTTAAACTGATTTATGTGTCCATGTGAAAGACGAACCCACCAAACTGCTGCAGAGAGTAAACAGCATCTTGCATGTGGATCCAGAACCTCAGTCTGCTCAGTGAGATGGAGTCATATGAGATGGTTAGAGATATCTCAGTTGATGTACTGTTGATCTCCTAAACAACAAATGGACTGATCAAGAACGGAGCATATAACTTAACATTTAGCAATTTTGTAGGTCAGGGGTTATTATTAGGTTGGCCTGTTAAATTATTGTGCTTGGTAACACAAATTGCTAATCAGGCCAATCACATGCCAGCAACTCAACACATTTAGGCATCTAGGCATCGCCACCAAATGTGGTGAAGTCCACTTGCTAAAGTTCAAGTATGCATCAGAATGGGAAAGAAACGTGAAATGGTTGTTGGTGCCAGACGGGCAGGTGTGAGTATTCCGAAAACTGCTGATCTACTGGGATTTTCACACACAACCATCTTAAAAGTTTATAGAGAATGGTCCGAAAAAGAGAAATATCCAGTGAGTTGCAGTTGTGTGGAGAGAAATGCCGTCAGAGGTCAGAGGAAAATGGGCAGGCTGATTAGAGATGGGGAAAAAGGCAACAGTAACTCAAATAACCACTCGTTACCAGAGGTGGAAAGTAACGAATTACATTTACTCGCGTTACTATAATTGAGTAGCTTTTTTGTGTACTTCTACTTTTAAAGTAGTTTTTAAAATCTGTAATTTTACTTTTACTTAAGTATAATTTGTTTGAAGTATTGTACTTCGTTACATTTTAAATCATATCCGTTACTGAGTAAAAAAAAAAAATCAAATGTGAAAAAATCGCTACTCAAACTACTCCACTGATTGATTGATGGGCGGGAGAACAAACGCGCTAAACTGACAGGAACGATGGAGACGTTGTAGAATAATGTTGTAGGTGTAGTAAAATTAATCTTTGCAGTTTCTGTATTAACAGAAATATCAAATATGCATTTTGAAATTCTGGTCTATGTAAGACAACACCTTGACCAGATGGCAGAGGCAGCGGTGGAGCAAGTTGAGTAACATTCATCAGATGAAGATTTCTTCTCCTCAATGAAGTCCAGAAGGTCACAAGGTACAGGGATTTATATTATCTTGTCTTTTTTTGAACTACACTACCCCCACCCCAGCTGTTTAAAAAGAAGTAACGCAGTAACTTTTACTCTGAGTAAATTTTAGGTGAGCTACTTTTTACTTTAACTTGAGTAGATTTTAGACTGGTAACTTTACTTACTTAAGTAAAATTTCAGTGAAGTAACAGTACGTTTACTTGAGTACAAAATTGTATTACTCTTTCCACCTCTGCTCGTTACAACCAAGGTCTGCAGAATACAAGCTCTGAACGGACAACACGTGGAAGCCGGAAGCACATGGGCTACAGCAGCAGTAGTAGACCACACCGGCTTTCACTCCTGTCAGCTAAGGACAGAAAACGGAGGCAAAAATTCACACAGGCTCGCCAAAATTGGTCAATAGAGGTTAAAAACAAGTTGCTCGGTCTGACGAGTCTTGATTTCTGCTGCGATATTGAGATAGGGTCAGAATTTGGCGCAAGAGGTGATAAACACAATAGCCACCTGAACCAGACGTACAATTCACTCCATCTGGAGTTTCTCCTTCACAAGTGCGCTGTATTACAACAACCTGTCCAGTAACATCAACAAATCTCTGAACACTGCCATTGTTTTATTTGCCCTGTTATTTGCTACCTTTAGAAATGTCTGTTTTGAAATTGTGAAATAACACTGTGGTAGCATGATAAGAAATATATTAAAATGCCCAACAAAAAAAAATACTGTAAAGGTTCAGAAACAATTAATAGAATGTAAATAAGACATATGTATTAATACTGCTGCAGTGAAGAGGTCAAAGAGGAGCTTTATTTTGCTCTTGTCTCCAGGTCGTTCTCCATTTTGGCCGACAAAGTTAACCACGGGCTGCGTCTCTTCAACAAAGTCTTCACAGAGCGGGCGGAGGTCCTGTGGCAGTCGGTCATCACCCTCCGCGCCATCGCTGACAACTCTACCGCCTTCCACCACAAGGCCAAGATCGGGGGCATCACCGGGGGCACCACGACGGCTGTGGGCGGCCCTGGCTCCAGTTACATTAGGGGTCTCGCTCCTGGCCACTGCGGTCGGAGTGGGCGTGGCCACAGCCGGAGGCATCGCTTCAGTCTCGGCCGCAATCTCAAATGACGTCAACAACATTAACGACAGGAAGAAGGTAACAGGGCAGGAGAGGGTAGTTAAAGAGGGAACTATATAACATTTTCAACCCCAAAATATGGACCCTGGGAAAAAAAAAAACTTATATTCCACTATGACTTACTCACTAATCTCTTGAGTATCTTGCCAGAATCAGTCACATAAACATAACTTAAAGATGTAAGAGCTTTTTAGAGAGGCTTTAAATTTATGCAAAATGTTATGTGCACAATGATAAAACCCTTACTTCAACAATATCTCAGCATTCAGTCATGGAAATTATAGGAAAAATCATACATCTTATTACAATCCCACAACATTTAAACATTTAGCCCATCTTTTGTTATTTTTTTATCAGCCCTTTATTTTAGTTAAAATGCTTCTTAAAACATAGTCAGTTTTTTATTCGTTTTTTTTTTTTTTTTTGTAGAGCTTTTTCAAGAATAGGTAATAAATAAGTATACTAGGTATAAGTTACTTTATATAACCTATACTGAAAGGGAGTCAAGCTGGTTGGTGCTTGTTTCCACCTTAACAATAGAGTTCTGGGAAACACTTGGCAATAATTAAAGCATGTTATAACTGCTATTAACTCGAGCAGCATTGACATGGTTGCAAATAATTGAGGTCAATGTTTTTTTCAGCCTAGTGTTTTTATGTTTTTTGTGCCCTATGTTTCCCTTGAAAAAAAAGCTGTGTGTAACTATGTAATGTTTTGCCTCTGCACCTCCTTTTTTAGGTGGAGGTGGTGCTGCAGGAAGATGAGGTCCACCTGGTGGAGCTCGCAAGGATCCTTCAATTCTCCAACACGGGCTTGTACAAGCTGCGCGGCCACCTGTTCCTCCGGTCCGGGACGCAGCACTACTCGCAGGACTGGGAGGTGCGCAGAGACTGACTAAATGTAAATGTAAATGACTAAATGTAAATGTAAATGTTGACAATATCACCGAGGGGAGTGGACATCGAATCAGCCAGCTTATTCATGTTCTTCAATATTCCATTTAAGTTCAAGATAGCTTCTTACAAGCTCAGGCACCCCCTGATTGCTCAGGATCATTTTGACGTGTCTCCCCACGTTAAGGCAGCTGTCCATTTGAAGTGCGTAATACCTGAACATTTTAGTTGCTTTATTTAATTCCATTAAATAAATGAAATATGTTTATAATAAACATTAAAAATCATAAACCCAAAATGCAATTTTGTGGCAATTTTATTTTTTTTTATTGAGAGAAAATGATTCAAAGAGGGCATCCGGACGTACGTTTAAAGGTGAAAACATTTTGTCCTTCATCCAAGTTTCTTAGTCATATCTGAGCTGAGTTTCATAAAACCAACAGAAATGACAAAGCCCTTTGGGCGAGAAATAAAACATCTTCACTTTCTTTTAAACCTTTTTTTATATATGTCCTGGATGACTGAGAACCTGATGTAAGTGAACTTGATCTTGAACTTGAGTACATGGCCATGTTCACTGTGAAGAGTCTGTGCTGTTCCAGATGTTGGTGGAAGATGGAAATCTGTGCATTAACTGCTGTCGGGTGTTTGGACAGCTAATGACCTCTTGCACATATTAAAAAACAATAAACTTCAAACACTATTGTTTTGTTTCCAGGCCTTGAAGTGTCCGTGTATCCTTTTTTGATTTTAGTCAGTCGTCCGGTTAAGCTGCTCAGAAAGCTCTGTCTCTGAGCATTTGGGGATTTATCTGTGCCTGTATTGTCACTGGGACGGTCTGAATCTGTAATTGATCTCTCAGAAGTTTCTAAATTGGTATCCATCCACATCTCTCCAGTAGTGGGCAGGGACGGGTTGATACCAAAGCCTGAGCCTTCTGGAGAAGCAGGCGTCATCTTGTTGGAGTCTGATGAATCCGGTGAAGGGGGGGCAACGGGGGCAGCTGTTGGCCCGGTGCATTCATTATTTAAAGCCCAAAAAACTTCGACCTCTATTGTTTTGTTTCCAGGCCTTAAAGAAGTGTCCGCGATGGTCTGAGAGTTCTGTCTCTGAGCTTTTGGTGCGTCATCGGTGCCTACATTGTCACTGGGACGGTCTGCATTTGTGTTGATATCGGTTCTTATTCTCTCAGATTTTTCTGAAAAGGGACCCATCAATATCTCTGCAGGAGATCTGCCCTCATTGTTATAACGACTTAGATGATTAACAGCAATAATTGGCTGTAACGGGATGATACCACAGCCTGACCATTCTGGAGGAGGTGGAGGAGGTGGTACACAAACAAACATCTTCTCTTTGTAGGCTGCATTCGAGTCTGCATCCAAGTCTGCATCCAAGTCCGCATCCAAATCCGCATCCAAGTCCGCATTCAAGTCCACATTCAAGTCAGCATTCAAGTCTGCATCCAAGTCTAATAATAATAATAATGGCTTGGATTTATATTGCGCTTTTCTCCCGAGGGACCAAGGGACTCAAAGCGCTTACAGTCCATCCATTATTCATTCATACACAGTCACACTGGTGATGGTAAGCTACAACTGTAGCCACAGCTGCCCTGGGGCAGACTGACAGAGACGTGGCAGCCATTTTGCGCCTACGGCCTCTCCGACCATCACCACATACATTCACTCAACATTCTTACACATTCATACGAGGCAAGGTGGGTAAAGTGTCTTGCCCAAGTACACAACGACAGTTTTTTTGAATTGTGGGGAGAGCGGGAATCGAACCCACTACCTTCCGGTTGAAAGCCGACTGCTCTACCACTGAGCCACTGCCGCCCCAAGTCTACATCCAAGTCTGCATCCAAGTCTGCATCCAAGTCTGCATCCAAGTCTGCATCCAAGTCTGCATCCAAGTCTACATTCAAGTCTGCATCCAAGTCTGCATCCAAGTGTGCATCCAAGTCTGCATCCAAGTCTGCATCCAAGTCTGCATCCAAGTCTACATCCAAGTCTGCATCCAAGTTTGCATCCAAGTCTGCATCCAAGTCTACATCCAAGTCTACATCCAAGTTTGCATCCAAGTCTGCATCCAAGTCTGCATCCAAGGCCGCATCCAAGTCAGTGATAAATGGGTGCTCGCAGGCTTCTGTTGGAGTAATTATTTTTGCTGGGTTCAGATGGAACGTTTTTTTTAGCAAATCACCAAAAGCAGCTAGTAGATGATTAACAGCAGTAATTGGCTGGAACGGGATGATACCACAGCCTGACCATTCTGGAGGAGGTGATGGAGATGGTACACAAACAAACATCTTCTCATTGGAGTCTGCATCTGAGTCTGCATCCAAGTCCGCATCCAAGGCCGCATCCAAGTCTGCATTCAAGTCTGCATCCAAGTCTGCATCCGAGTCCGCATCCAAGGCCGCATACAAGTCCGCATTCAAGTCCGCATCCAAGTCCGCATCCAAGTGTGCATCCAAGTCTGTATTCAAGTCTGCACCGAGGTGTCTTCATTTCTTGTTGGTGGTGGCACAGGTCATTAACCTCTGAGCCTCCTG
The DNA here is from genome assembly GCA_024416835.2 of Perccottus glenii. NCBI lineage: Eukaryota > Metazoa > Chordata > Actinopteri > Gobiiformes > Odontobutidae > Perccottus > Perccottus glenii. Next base: position 10,312,050 of record CM044562.2, read on the forward strand.
TTTGTAAGGAGAGTCATCAGTCAGATGAGCCATTGTGATAAATGGGTGCTCGAGGGCTTCTGTTGGAGTGATTCTTTTTGCTGGGTTCAGATGGAGCATCTTTTTTAGCAAATCACCAAACGCAGCCCTGTCATCAGAATCAGGAAATGTCTGCTCCAGATGGTATCTTTGGATTACAATTCCAAGATCTGAGGCCAAATACAAACAACCCTCTGAAGAGTTGGGACAGATTCCTGTACTCAGTTTATATTCATGGACGGTTTTGAGTCGCCACTCTGACCCTGTCCAGGTAAAATAGTCGCTTGTGTCCAAACCACTTTCTAGGAGCTCTTGCTCTGGAGTCCCCATTAGGTTAACAATAGTTCTAATTACGGCATAGGGGTGATCTCCATCAAAAGGTAGCAGCCAAGATACCCCAGTCCAAGGCAGCAGCCCAGACTCCACATATCCACTGCCTCAGACAGTGGGAGCCCCAAGAAGACTTCCGGTGACCGAAATACAAGAGGCTGGATTGTTGTGCCCACCTCTGCATCCGTGTAGTGCATGGCCAAGCCAAAATCAATTAATTTGACCCTAAATGGCTGGCTTTCATGGTCCACTAGCATTATGTTATCAGCCTTGATATCGGTGTGCATGACACCGAGGCTTTTAAGAGCCTTTAATGCAACTAGGAGTTGCTGGGCCATGGGTCGTACTTCACTGAGAGTGAACGGCTTCATGTTTTGTTCTTCCATTAGATTGCTCACACTGCGGTCAAGCATCTCAAATGCCATGCACCTACCGACCTTCAATTCAAAATCGTCTATGAACCGGACAATGTTGCAGCTGTCCGGATCCAACTGACTGATCAAATGGAGCATTTTAAGCTCTCCATCAACATTGCCATCTTCGTCCTTAAGAACCTTAACGGCCATCATTTCTCCTGTTTTGGTGTTAAGGCATTTCATAACTTTGGCAAAACACCCCTCACCTAAACTTTCCATTATCTTGTATGTTTCTCTCTCCATATTTTTGTTGTCAGAAGTTGTAGACATCTTTGCAGAACACAGTTTGAGTTTTCAGGAGCACTGGTTGAAGTTTTCTGTCTGTCTGGTGGCTTCTCACGATATAAATAAAATGTTGAGTTTGGTTTAGACTCATAGACTCTGTTTGTCGATGTCCGTGACGTCACATAACTACGGGCGCGTTCTGTGAGTGGTGACGTCACTGCGTTCTATTTTGAAGCTGCCATTGACGTTAATTAATATTTAACACGTGTTTATTTTCAAATTAAATAAATAGTAATAATCATTGAATCTGTTACATAGTAATGATGGAAAAAACGGATGCCTTAACTATGTGTACTATTTTAACATAAATATATACATCAAAACATAAATTAATAAACCTCTTGGTTTATTTAATGTGATGTGATGTATGTCCTTGATTTAGTTCGACATGTGCCTTTACGTTTGAGCAGAGCTGTTGTGAGGGCTTATGGGGTCCTCTGCTGGTCAAATAAAATATCGCCCTCTGCTAACTTTTGTTTACTCCGGCGTCATTTACATGCGACACACACATGTTGGGGACGTTTGAGAAAGTGCGACACCTCAAGTGTGTTGATTTCTTGCAAAGGTTTATTGATTGTTGATCAAGTCCAAGTGAGTTGTTCTGCTGGACAAAAATAAATCCGCTTTGTCTCTGGTTACAGACATGGCTCATTCATCTGGTGATAAGAGTGAACATGAGTTAAATGGAGTGTCAGAGAGAATAGAGCTGCTTCAATCTGAGGGGGACATGGATTTAGCAGGACACACCTGACAGAGAAGATACTCTTAAGTATACTTTGTAAGTTTACGAGTTTTTACTGAACAATACAATTTGATACAATGGTATTTATCTTGAATAATCTTTGTTTGCTCTTTGAAAAGCTCAGTTATGATTGTGGACACAGGCCTATAGTGTGTTGTAAATCTTAGGGTTGTTATTGATGTCCACAGTTTAGACTAATATCCACTTAAGAGATCAGTCCATGGGCTATTTTTTGGTTAATTCAAACAAGATTGGGTATAATCTTGTACTGCCTACATCTTTTTTGGACGAGCAGACCAAAACCACCATATCCATCATAAAACAAAGAAAAAAACAAGGAGAGGCAGGAGACGGAGTAGAACCATGGATGATACAACATCAGACTCTCAGTCCGAGGAACAGAATAACACGGTAATCAACATATCAAAAACATTTCTTCCACCAGGCTGTATTAGTGTGTTGTCAAAAGAACTCTCTTATTCCCGCACTTACCACACCAATAAATTCAACACCAAAGTAGATCTTTTTAGATTCTATCGGAACCTCCATTTGAAAGTTTGGTCACTGTCCAAAATATATCTTTTAGGCCAAAATCTTATGTTATGCCTCCAGTTTTGAGTTCAACCTTAACGGCCTTCACTCCGACAGTGGATTTTGATTTTTAAAAGGTATTTAACACATCTCACCAGAAAGTTAAAGAGAACTTGACAAAATCCCAAAACTGTCAATGGACTATTTGTTTTAAGTATTACACAAAATTATCTTGTAATCCAATGAGAAATGCCCAAGAAACTATTTTTGTTGCATCTATAGAGGCAGGTTGGATCTAAAAAAAGAAAACCAACATTTTACATTCTCCTAAAAGTCCACAAGTCTCTTGAATCTCCTTCTGGGAGACCTATCATATCTGCTAGTGGCTGTTTGACAGAGCCTGCCTCCCAATTCAAAGACTTTCATGTCAAACCTTTTAATGAGGGGTAAAGTGTGTCCCTGACTACTTCAAATATCTTTCTATTAGATACTTTATTACCTACAGTAGATGGTTGTCAGCACACTAACAGTTTGGAGAAGACTAACTCAATGTACTGCTGTAAATTAGGCTAGTGACAACCACACTTACTACTTCAGATGGCCAGTGATGTTCAGTGGTTGTATGAACGAGAATCAGGATAAAAACAGTCTTGGGCAGTAATAGATATAAAAAAAAAAAAAAAAAAAAAACATCCTTGTAAAACACACTTAAGTAATATTAGTTTAAGAAGCCTTTGTTAATAATTGTGTCTCCTCTGTCTCCATTAGCAGCCAGACATAACATAAAGCCAGAGATGTTGCTTATGTCTGCTTCTCCAAACTTTCCCCAATTTCTATATTCTAAACTAAACACCTGGAGATTTGTTTCCTTTTTTTGTCTACATTTTCTGGAATCACTATTTGATACGACAGGTTTTTCTGGAGTCTAATGTAATGTAGAGAATCAATGCATTGTATTTATTTAAGCATGGATCCATCCTTGCCTTGTCTCAATGGTTCAGGTTGTTGTTGGGTGTGTGGGGGATATTTTCTTGGCACACTTTGGGCCCCTTAGTACCAATTGAGCATCGCTTAAACGCCACAGCCTACCTGAGTATTGTTGCTGATCATGTCCATCGCTTTATGACTACAGTGTACTTTCTGATGCCTACTTCCAGCAGGATATTGTACCGTGTCACAAAGTTCAAATCATCTCAGACTGATGACAATGAGTTCTCTTTACTCAAATGGCCTCCACAGTCACCAGATCTCAATCCAAAAAAGCAGCTTTGGGATGTGCTGGAACAGGAGGGTCGCATCATGGAAGATTCTGCAGCAACTGTGTAATGCTATCATGTCAATATGGACATAAATATCTGAGCAATGTTTCCAGCACATTGTTGAATCTGTGCCACAAAGAATTAAGGCAGTTCTGAGGGGAAAAAGGGGTCCAATCCGGTACTAGCAAGGTGTATCTAATGAAGTGGCCTGGGTGTATAAAATTAAATCTTTACTCATAATGTTACCTAACACGTGACTTCTAAAAAGACTTTTCTTGTAAAGGGGCACAAAAGCATCATGTCTCCAAAAATACAGGAAGGTACTTTATAGAAGATGCATTCACACCTGAAACATTTAGGCAGTCATTTTTTTTATTTAATCTCAAAACACATATATTGAAAGAAAATGGTAAATTACTGGCAAATTAATTCTGACTGCATTTTCACAAGACAATGTCCTCTTTAACTCCTACTGTTGTAATGTCCCATAAAATAAAATAAAAACATAAAAATAAAATAATACTTTCATCAAAACAATTATTTTCCCATTTCATTTGGTCCATGTCTACTTCAAAACACCAGGAGAGTGTATGTTAGACACAGCAGGATCACAGTTCAAACATGTCTACCATTTGGCACCACAAATGTCCTTTGCCCTGATATGTATAAATACTCGAGCAGGTAAAACTACAAAACCATATAGTTGGAAAAAAGTTACTTCAACATAGTGAAAGGCCAGTCAGTTACGTTGTTGGAATGCTCTGTCATTTTTGTCTCCATTAATGTCTCTGCACCACATGTAAATGCTCTACATCTGAAAGAAAATCAAGCTTAAAATACAATAAACTAAGTTGAAATATATTTAGAGACATTATGATTTAAGTTGATAATAAACTTGAGTGAGATGTTTTGATGAGTGGATAAACCATATAGTTATTGTTCTATTGTATGATGGCATAAGAGGTTTTTGTTTACAACTTCAAAAGAAGTTGTCCCCTCAAGCACGCTGAATCAAACCTTTATAAAAATCAGAATTTGTAATCATCAGATTATCATGTGATAGCACAACTGGGCTGTCACTGTCTTCTGGATCAACATAATGTGAAAACGCAAGAGGAAAATATATGACAATTATCAAGTGATGGCACTCGTATTAATTATTACAATCCATTGCAGAATAATAAAGGCCATTACCACATTAGCCTTTCATTCTTTGTGAGACTTTCTTTTGGGTTCTTCATCATAAGAAACTCCATATTCATTTACTCTAGTCTTGTCCACTGGATACAGCCTAAAAAAAGATGTAAATGGTAAAAGTTAGTTAAATCTTCCCTAAAGTTTAACTCAAATCATTTTTTTTAAATGTACGAGAAAAATACTTTACCATCTCTGGTAAAGGTAAATGAGAAACACAACATCGTCCCGGAAACAGGCCAGTCTGTGAGACGTTGGCATTGTGATGATGAAGGCAAACACATCATCGATAAAGGTATTGAACGCCTGTTAAACAAACAAACAAACAGTCAACATCTGACGCAAACATTGGGAGCATTTTATCAATTTACTGGAGGTTGAGCTGTTCTTACCTTGTACATAAATGCTTTCCAGGGCAAGTGGGCCACTGATTTGAGCTGGTGAATCAAGAAATCAAAAATATGTACAATCAAATGAAGAAAAAAAAAGTTACAGTCTAATACACAAGCCTTAAAATGTAAGGGCAAGTGTGACTTGTAATATCCTCACCTTATAATTGACAAATAGTTGAGGAAGCATGAAAAGAAATCCAAAAGCATACACCCTGTAGAGTAAAAATAAAAATAAGTCAAGTCCAAGTCTTTGGTCTTTTATTTTAGTTAAAATGCTTCTTAAAACATAGTCAGTTTTTATTCGTTTTTCTTTTTTTTTTTTTTTTTGTAGAGCTTTTTCAAGAAAAGGTAATAAATAAGTATACTAGGTATAAGTTACTTTATATAACCTATACTGAAAGGGAGTCAAGCTGGTTGGTGCTTGTTTCCACCTTAACAATAGAGTTCTGGGAAACACTTGGCAATAATTAAAGCATGTTATAACTGCTATTAACTCGAGCAGCATTGACATGGTTGCAAATAATTGAGGTCAATGTTTTTTTCAGCCTAGTGTTTTTATGTTTTTTGTGCCCTATGTTTCCCTTGAAAAAAAAGCTGTGTGTAACTATGTAATGTTTTGCCTCTGCACCTCCTTTTTTAGGTGGAGGTGGTGCTGCAGGAAGATGAGGTCCACCTGGTGGAGCTCGCAAGGATCCTTCAATTCTCCAACACGGGCTTTGCGCGCTGCCACCTGTTCCTCCGGTCCGGGACGACGGCACTACCGCAGGACTGGGAGGTGCGTAGAGACTGACTAAATGTAAATGTAAATGACTAAATGTAAATGTAAATGTTGACAATATCACCGAGGGGAGTGGACATCGAATCAGCCAGCTTATTCATGTTCTTCAATATTCCATTTAAGTTCAAGATAGCTTCTTACAAGCTCAGGCACCCCCTGATTGCTCAGGATCATTTTGACGTGTCTCCCCACGTTAAGGCAGCTGTCCATTTGAAGTGCGTAATACCTGAACATTTTAGTTGCTTTATTTAATTCCATTAAATAAATGAAATATGTTTATAATAAACATTAAAAATCATACACCCAAAATGCAATTTTGTGGCGATTTTTTTATTGAGAGAAAATGATTCAAAGAGGGCATCCGGACGTCGTTTAAAGGTGAAAACATTTTGTCCTTCATCCAAGTTTCTTAGTCATATCTGAGCTGAGTTTCATAAAACCAACAGAAATGACAAAGCCCTTTGGGCGAGAAATAAAACATCTTCACTTTCTTTTAAACCTTTTTATATATGTCCTGGATGACTGAGAACCTGATGTAAGTGAACTTGATCTTGAACTTGAGTACATGGCCATGTTCACTGTGAAGAGTCTGTGCTGTTCCAGATGTTGGTGGAAGATGGAAATCTGTGCATTAACTGCTGTCGGGTGTTTGGACAGCTAATGACCTCTTGCACATATTAAAAAACAATAAACTTCAAACACTATTGTTTTGTTTCCAGGCCTTGAAGTGTCCGTGTATCCTTTTTTTGATTTTAGTCAGTCGTCCGGTTAAGCTGCTCAGAAAGCTCTGTCTCTGAGCATTTGGGGATTTATCTGTGCCTGTATTGTCACTGGGACGGTCTGAATCTGTAATTGATCTCTCAGAAGTTTCTAAATTGGTATCCATCCACATCTCTCCAGTAGTGGGCAGGGACGGGTTGATACCAAAGCCTGAGCCTTCTGGAGAAGCAGGCGTCATCTTGTTGGAGTCTGATGAATCCGGTGAAGGGGGGGCAACGGGGGCAGCTGTTGGCCCGGTGCATTCATTATTTAAAGCCCAAAAAACTTCGACCTCTATTGTTTTGTTTCCAGGCCTTAAAGAAGTGTCCGCGATGGTCTGAGAGTTCTGTCTCTGAGCTTTTGGTGCGTCATCGGTGCCTACATTGTCACTGGGACGGTCTGCATTTGTGTTGATATCGGTTCTTATTCTCTCAGATTTTTCTGAAAAGGGACCCATCAATATCTCTGCAGGAGATCTGCCCTCATTGTTATAATGACTTAGATGATTAACAGCAATAATTGGCTGTAACGGGATGATACCACAGCCTGACCATTCTGGAGGAGGTGGAGGAGGTGGTACACAAACAAACATCTTCTCTTTGTAGGCTGCATTCGAGTCTGCATCCAAGTCTGCATCCAAGTCTGCATCCAAGTCCGCATTCAAGTCCACATTCAAGTCAGCATTCAAGTCTGCATCCAAGTCTAATAATAATAATAATGGCTTGATTTATATTGCGCTTTTCTCCCGAGGGACCAAGGGACTCAAAGCGCTTACAGTCCATCCATTATTCATTCATACACAGTCACACTGGTGATGGTAAGCTACAACTGTAGCCACAGCTGCCCTGGGGCAGACTGACAGAGACGTGGCAGCCATTTTGCGCCTACGGCCTCTCTGACCATCACCACATACATTCACTCAACATTCTTACACATTCATACGAGGCAAGGTGGGTAAAGTGTCTTGCCCAAGTACACAACGACAGTTTTTTTGAATTGTGGGGAGGCGGGAATCGAACCCACTACCTTCCGGTTGAAAGCCGACTGCTCTACCACTGAGCCACTGCCGCCCCAAGTCTACATCCAAGTCTGCATCCAAGTCTGCATCCAAGTCTGCATCCAAGTCTACATCCAAGTCTACATCCAAGTTTGCATCCAAGTCTGCATCCAAGTCTGCATCCAAGTCTGCATCCAAGTCTGCATCCAAGTCTGCATCCAAGGCCGCATCCAAGTCTACATCCAAGTTTGCATCCAAGTCTGCATCCAAGTCTGCATCCAAGGCCGCATCCAAGTCAGTGATAAATGGGTGCTCGCAGGCTTCTGTTGGAGTAATTATTTTTGCTGGGTTCAGATGGAACGTTTTTTTTAGCAAATCACCAAAAGCAGCTAGTAGATGATTAACAGCAGTAATTGGCTGGAACGGGATGATACCACAGCCTGAACATTCTGGAGGAGGTGATGGAGATGGTACACAAACAAACATCTTCTCATTGGAGTCTGCATCTGAGTCTGCATCCAAGTCCGCATCCAAGGCCGCATCCAAGTCTGCATCCGAGTCCGCATCCAAGTCCGCATCCAAGGCCGCATACAAGTCCGCATTCAAGTCCGCATTCAAGTCCGCATCCAAGTCCGCATCCAAGTGTGCATCCAAGTCTGTATTCAAGTCTGCACCGAGGTGTCTTCATTTCTTGTTGCGGTGGTGGCACAGGTCATTAACCTCTGAGCCTCCTGTTTGTAAGGAGAGTCATCAGTCAGATGAGCCATTGTGATAAATGGGTGCTCGAGGGCTTCTGTTGGAGTGATTCTTTTTGCTGGGTTCAGATGGAGCATCTTTTTTAGCAAATCACCAAACGCAGCCCTGTCATCAGAATCAGGAAATGTCTGCTCCAGATGGTATCTTTGGATTACAATTCCAAGATCTGAGGCCAAATACAAACAACCCTCTGAAGAGTTGGGACAGATTCCTGTACTCAGTTTATATTCATGGACGGTTTTGAGTCGCCACTCTGACCCTGTCCAGGTAAAATAGTCGCTTGTGTCCAAACCACTTTCTAGGAGCTCTTGCTCTGGAGTCCCCATTAGGTTAACAATAGTTCTAATTACGGCATAGGGTGATCTCCATCAAAAAGGTAGCAGCCAAGATACCCCAGTCCAAGGCAGCAGCCCAGACTCCACATATCCACTGCCTCAGACAGTGGGAGCCCCAAGAAGACTTCCGGTGACCGAAATACAAGAGGCTGGATTGTTGTGCCCACCTCTGCATCCGTGTAGTGCATGGCCAAGCCAAAATCAATTAATTTGACCCTAAATGGCTGGCTTTATGGTCCACTAGCATTATGTTATCAGCCTTGATATCGGTGTGCATGACACCGAGGCTTTTAAGAGCCTTTAATGCAACTAGGAGTTGCTGGGCCATGGGTCGTACTTCACTGAGAGTGAACGGCTTCATGTTTTGTTCTTCCATTAGATTGCTCACACTGCGGTCAAGCATCTCAAATGCCATGCACCTACCGACCTTCAATTCAAAATCGTCTATGAACCGGACAATGTTGCAGCTGTCCGGATCCAACTGACTGATCAAATGGAGCATTTTAAGCTCTCCATCAACATTGCCATCTTCGTCCTTAAGAACCTTAACGGCCATCATTTCTCCTGTTTTGGTGTTAAGGCATTTCATAACTTTGGCAAAACACCCCTCACCTAAACTTTCCATTATCTTGTATGTTTCTCTCTCCATATTTTTGTTGTCAGAAGTTGTAGACATCTTTGCAGAACACAGTTTGAGTTTTCAGGAGCACTGGTTGAAGTTTTCTGTCTGTCTGGTGGGTTCTCACGATATAAATAAAATGTTGAGTTTGGTTTAGACTCATAGATTCTGTTTGTCGATGTCCGTGACGTCACATAACTACGGGCGCGTTCTGTGAGTGGTGACGTCACTGCGTTCTATTTTGAAGCTGCCATTAACGTTAATTAATATTTAACACGTGTTTATTTTCAAATTAAATAAATAGTAATAATCATTGAATCTGTTACATAGTAATGATGGAAAAACGGATGCCTTAACTATGTGTACTATTTTAACATAAATATATACATCAAAACATAAATTAATAAACCTCTTGGTTTATTTAATGTGATGTATGTCCTTGATTTAGTTCGACATGTGACTTTACGTTTGAGCAGAGCTGTTGTGAGGGCTTATGGGGTCCTCTGCTGGTCAAATAAAATATCGCCCTCTGCTAACTTTTGTTTACTCCGGCGTCATTTACATGCGACACACACATGTTGGGGACGTTTGAGAAAGTGCGACACCTCAAGTGTGTTGATTTCTTGCAAAGGTTTATTGATTGTTGATCAAGTCCAAGTGAGTTGTTCTGCTGGACAAAAATAAATCCGCTTTGTCTCTGGTTACAGACATGGCTCATTCATCTGGTGATAAGAGTGAACATGAGTTAAATGGAGTGTCAGAGAGAATAGAGCTGCTTCAATCTGAGGGGACATGGATTTAGCAGGACACACCTGACAGAGAAGATACTCTTAAGTATACTTTGTAAGTTTACGAGTTTTTACTGAACAATACAATTTGATACAATGGTATTTATCTTGAATAATCTTTGTTTGCTCTTTGAAAAGCTCAGTTATGATTGTGGACACAGGCCTATAGTGTGTTGTAAATCTTAGGGTTGTTATTGATGTCCACAGTTTAGACTAATATCCACTTCAGAGATCAGTCCATGGGCTATTTTTGGTTAATTCAAACAAGATTGGGTATAATCTTGTACTGCCTACATCTTTTTGGACGAGCAGACCAAAACCACCATATCCATCATAAAACAAAGAAAAACAAGGAGAGGCAGGAGGAGTAGAACCATGGATGATACAACATCAGACTCTCAGTCCGAGGAACAGAATAACACGGTAATCAACATATCAAAAACATTTCTTCCACCAGGCTGTATTAGTGTGTTGTCAAAAGAACTCTCTTATTCCCACACTTACCACACCAATAAATTCAACACCAAAGTAGATCTTTTAGATTCTATCGAACCTCCATTTGAAAGTTTGGTCACTGTCCAAAATATATCTTTTAGGCCAAAATCTTATGTTATGCCTCCAGTTTTGAGTTCAACCTTAACGGCCTTCACTCCGACAGTGGATTTTGATGTTTAAAAGGTATTTAACACATCTCACCAGAAAGTTAAAGAGAACTTGACAAAATCCCAAAACTGTCAATGGACTATTTGTTTTAAGTATTACACAAAATTATCTTGTAATCCAATGAGAAATGCCCAAGAAACTATTTTTGTTGCATCTATAGAGGCAGGTTGGATCTAAAAAAAGAAAACCAACATTTTACATTCTCCTAAAAGTCCACAAGTCTCTTGAATCTCCTTCTGGGAGACCTATCATATCTGCTAGTGGCTGTTTGACAGAGCCTGCCTCCCAATTCAAAGACTTTCATGTCAAACCTTTTAATGAGGGGTAAAGTGTGTCCCTGACTACTTCAAATATCTTTCTATTAGATACTTTATTACCTACAGTAGATGGTTGTCAGCACACTAACAGTTTGGAGAAGACTAACTCAATGTACTGCTGTAAATTAGGCTAGTGACAACCACACTTACTACTTCAGATGGCCAGTGATGTTCAGTGGTTGTATGAACGAGAATCAGGATAAAAACAGTCTTGGGCAGTAATAGATATAAAAAAAAAAAAAAAAAAAAAACATCCTTGTAAAACACACTTAAGTAATATTAGTTTAAGAAGCTTTTGTTAATAATTGTGTCTCCTCTGTCTCCATTAGCAGCCAGACATAACATAAAGCCAGAGATGTTGCTTATGTCTGCTTCTCCAAACTTTCCCCCCAATTTCTATATTCTAAACTAAACACCTGGAGATTTGTTTCCTTTTTTTGTCTACATTTTCTGGAATCACTATTTGATACGACAGGTTTTTCTGGAGTCTAATGTAATGTAGAGAATCAATGCATTGTATTTATTTAAGCATGGATCCATCCTTGCCTTGTCTCAATGGTTCAGGTTGTTGTTGGGTGTGTGGGGGATATTTTCTTGGCACACTTTGGGCCCCTTAGTACCAATTGAGCATCGTTTAAACGCCACAGCCTACCTGAGTATTGTTGCTGATCATGTCCATCGCTTTATGACTACAGTGTACTTTCTGATGCCTACTTCCAGCAGGATATTGTACCGTGTCACAAAGTTCAAATCATCTCAGACTGATGACAATGAGTTCTCTTTACTCAAATGGCCTCCACAGTCACCAGATCTCAATCCAAAAAAGCAGCTTTGGGATGTGCTGGAACAGGAGTGTCGCATCATGGAAGATTCTGCAGCAACTGTGTAATGCTATCATGTCAATATGGACATAAATATCTGAGCAATGTTTCCAGCACATTGTTGAATCTGTGCCACAAAGAATTAAGGCAGTTCTGAGGGGAAAAAGGGTCCAATCCGGTACTAGCAAGTTGTATCTAATGAAGTGGCCGTGGGTGTATAAAATTAAATCTTTACTCATAATGTTACCTAACACGTGACTTCTAAAAAGACTTTTCTTGTAAAAGGGGGCACAAAAGCATCATGTCTCCAAAAATACAGGAAGGTACTTTATAGAAGATGCATTCACACCAGAAACATTTAGGCAGTCATTTTTTTATTTAATCTCAAAACACATATATTGAAAGAAAATGGTAAATTACTGGCAAATTAATTCTGACTGCATTTTCACAAGACAATGTCCTCTTTAACTCCTACTGTTGTAATGTCCCATAAAATAAAATAAAAACATAAAAATAAAATAATACTTTCATCAAAACAATTATTTTCCCATTTCATTTGGTCCATGTCTACTTCAAAAACACCAGGAGAGTGTATGTTAGACACAGCAGGATCACAGTTCAAACATGTCTACCATTTGGCACCACAAATGTCCTTTGCCCTGATATGTATAAATACTCGAGCAGGTAAAACTACAAAACCATATAGTTGGAAAAAAGTTACTTCAACATAGTGAAAGGCCAGTCAGTTACGTTGTTGGAATGCTCTGCCATTTTTGTCTCCATTAATGTCTCTGCACCACATGTAAATGCTCTACATCTGAAAGAAAATCAAGCTTAAAATACAATAAACTAAGTTGAAATATATTTAGAGACATTATGATTTAAGTTGATAATAAACTTGAGTGAGATGTTTTGATGAGTGGATAAACCATATAGTTATTGTTCTTTTGTATGATGGCATAGAGGCTTTTGTTTACAACTTCAAAAGAAGTTGTCCCCTCAAGCACGCTGAATCAAACCTTTATAAAAATCAGAATTTGTAATCATCAGATTATCATGTGATAGCACAACTGGGCTGTCACTGTCTTCTGGATCAACATAATGTGAAAACGCAAGAGGAAAATATATGATCATTATCAAGTGATGGCACTCATTAATTATTACAATCCATTGCAGAATAATAAAGGCCATTACCACATTAGCCTTTCATTCTTTGTGAGATTTTCTTTTGGGTTCTTCATCATAGAAACCATATTCATTTACTCTAGTCTTGTCCACTGGATACAGCCTAAAAAGATGTAAATGGTAAAAGTTAGTTAAATCTTCCTAAAGTTTAACTCAAATCATTTTTAAATGTACGAGAAAAATACTTTACCATCTCTGGTAAAGGTAAATGAGAAACACAACATCGTCCGAAACAGGCCAGTCTCTGAGACGTTGGCATTGTGATGATGAAGGCAAACACATCATCGATAAAGGTATTGACGCCTGTTAAACAAACAAACAAACAGTCAACATCTGACGCAAACATTGGGAGCATTTTATCAATTTACTGGAGGTTGAGCTGTTCTTACCTTGTACATAAATGCTTTCCAGGGCAAGTGGGCCACTGATTTGAGCTGGTGAATCAAGAAATCAAAAATATGTACAATCAAATGAAGAAAAAAAAAGTTACAGTCTAATACACAAGCCTTAAAATGTAAGGGCAAGTGTGACTTGTAATATCCTCACCTTATAATTGACAAATAGTTGAGGAAGCATGAAAAGAAATCCAAAAGCATACACCCCTGTAGAGTAAAAAATAAAAATAAGTCAAGTCCAAGTCTTTTGGTCTTTTATTTTAGTTAAAATGCTTCTTAAAACATAGTCAGTTTTTATTCGTTTTTCTTTTTTTTTTTTTTTTTGTAGAGCTTTTTCAAGAAAAGGTAATAAATAAGTATACTAGGTATAAGTTACTTTATATAACCTATACTGAAAGGGAGTCAAGCTGGTTGGTGCTTGTTTCCACCTTAACAATAGAGTTCTGGGAAACACTTGGCAATAATTAAAGCATGTTATAACTGCTATTAACTCGAGCAGCATTGACATGGTTGCAAATAATTGAGGTCAATGTTTTTTTCAGCCTAGTGTTTTTATGTTTTTTGTGCCCTATGTTTCCCTTGAAAAAAAAGCTGTGTGTAACTATGTAATGTTTTGCCTCTGCACCTCCTTTTTTAGGTGGAGGTGGTGCTGCAGGAAGATGAGGTCCACCTGGTGGAGCTCGCAAGGATCCTTCAATTCTCCAACACGGGCTTGTACAAGCTGCGCGGCCACCTGTTCCTCCGGTCCGGGACGCAGCACTACTCGCAGGACTGGGAGGTGCGCAGAGACTGACTAAATGTAAATGTAAATGACTAAATGTAAATGTAAATGTTGACAATATCACCGAGGGGAGTGGACATCGAATCAGCCAGCTTATTCATGTTCTTCAATATTCCATTTAAGTTCAAGATAGCTTCTTACAAGCTCAGGCACCCCCTGATTGCTCAGGATCATTTTGACGTGTCTCCCCACGTTAAGGCAGCTGTCCATTTGAAGTGCGTAATACCTGAACATTTTAGTTGCTTTATTTAATTCCATTAAATAAATGAAATATGTTTATAATAAACATTAAAAATCATACACCCAAAATGCAATTTTGTGGCGATTTTTTTATTGAGAGAAAATGATTCAAAGAGGGCATCCGGACGACGTTTAAAGGTGAAAACATTTTGTCCTTCATCCAAGTTTCTTAGTCATATCTGAGCTGAGTTTCATAAAACCAACAGAAATGACAAAGCCCTTTGGCGAGAAATAAAACATCTTCACTTTCTTTTAAACCTTTTTTTATATATGTCCTGGATGACTGAGAACCTGATGTAAGTGAACTTGATCTTGAACTTGAGTACATGGCCATGTTCACTGTGAAGAGTCTGTGCTGTTCCAGATGTTGGTGGAAGATGGAAATCTGTGCATTAACTGCTGTCGGGTGTTTGGACAGCTAATGACCTCTTGCACATATTAAAAAACAATAAACTTCAAACACTATTGTTTTGTTTCCAGGCCTTGAAGTGTCCGTGTATCCTTTTTTGATTTTAGTCAGTCGTCCGGTTAAGCTGCTCAGAAAGCTCTGTCTCTGAGCATTTGGGGATTTATCTGTGCCTGTATTGTCACTGGGACGGTCTGAATCTGTAATTGATCTCTCAGAAGTTTCTAAATTGGTATCCATCCACATCTCTCCAGTAGTGGGCAGGGACGGGTTGATACCAAAGCCTGAGCCTTCTGGAGAAGCAGGCGTCATCTTGTTGGAGTCTGATGAATCCGGTGAAGGGGGGGCAACGGGGGCAGCTGTTGGCCCGGTGCATTCATTATTTAAAGCCCAAAAAACTTCGACCTCTATTGTTTTGTTTCCAGGCCTTAAAGAAGTGTCCGCGATGGTCTGAGAGTTCTGTCTCTGAGCTTTTGGTGCGTCATCGGTGCCTACATTGTCACTGGGACGGTCTGCATTTGTGTTGATATCGGTTCTTATTCTCTCAGATTTTTCTGAAAAGGGACCCATCAATATCTCTGCAGGAGATCTGCCCTCATTGTTATAATGACTTAGATGATTAACAGCAATAATTGGCTGTAACGGGATGATACCACAGCCTGACCATTCTGGAGGAGGTGGAGGAGGTGGTACACAAACAAACATCTTCTCTTTGTAGGCTGCATTCGAGTCTGCATCCAAGTCTGCATCCAAGTCTGCATCCAAGTCCGCATTCAAGTCCACATTCAAGTCAGCATTCAAGTCTGCATCCAAGTCTAATAATAATAATAATAATGGCTTGGATTTATATTGCGCTTTTCTCCCGAGGGACCAAGGGACTCAAAGCGCTTACAGTCCATCCATTATTCATTCATACACAGTCACACTGGTGATGGTAGCTACAACTGTAGCCACAGCTGCCCTGGGGCAGACTGACAGAGACGTGGCAGCCATTTTGCGCCACGGCCTCTGACCATCACCACATACATTCACTCAACATTCTTACACATTCATACGAGGCAAGGTGGGTAAAGTGTCTTGCCCAAGTACACAACGACAGTTTTTTTGAATTGTGGGGAGAGCGGGAATCGAACCCACTACCTTCCGGTTGAAAGCCGACTGCTCTACCACTGAGCCACTGCCCAAGTCTACATCCAAGTCTGCATCCAAGTCTGCATCCAAGTCTGCATCCAAGTCTACATCCAAGTCTACATCAAGTTTGCATCCAAGTCTGCATCCAAGTCTGCATCAAGTCTGCATCCAAGTCTGCATCCAAGTCTGCATCCAAGGCCGCATCCAAGTCTACATCCAAGTTTGCATCCAAGTCTGCATCCAAGTCTGCATCCAAGGCCGCATCCAAGTCAGTGATAAATGGGTGCTCGCAGGCTTCTGTTGGAGTAATTATTTTTGCTGGGTTCAGATGGAACGTTTTTTTTAGCAAATCACCAAAAGCAGCTAGTAGATGATTAACAGCAGTAATTGGCTGGAACGGGATGATACCACAGCCTGAACATTCTGGAGGAGGTGATGGAGATGGTACACAAACAAACATCTTCTCATTGGAGTCTGCATCTGAGTCTGCATCCAAGGCATCAAGTCTGCATCCGAGTCCGCATCAAGTCCGCATCAAGGCCGCATACAAGTCCGCATTCAAGTCCGCATTCAAGTCCGCATCCAAGTCCGCATCCAAGTCCGCATCCAAGTCCGCATCCAAGTGTGCATCCAAGTCTGTATTCAAGTCTGCACCCGAGGTGTCTTCATTTCTTGTTGCGGTGGTGGCACAGGTCATTAACCTCTGAGCCTCCTGTTTGTAAGGAGAGTCATCAGTCAGATGAGCCATTGTGATAAATGGGTGCTCGAGGGCTTCTGTTGGAGTGATTCTTTTTGCTGGGTTCAGATGGAGCATCTTTTTTAGCAAATCACCAAACGCAGCCCTGTCATCAGAATCAGGAAATGTCTGCTCCAGATGGTATCTTTGGATTACAATTCCAAGATCTGAGGCCAAATACAAACAACCCTCTGAAGAGTTGGGACAGATTCCTGTACTCAGTTTATATTCATGGACGGTTTTGAGTCGCCACTCTGACCCTGTCCAGGTAAAATAGTCGCTTGTGTCCAAACCACTTTCTAGGAGCTCTTGCTCTGGAGTCCCCATTAGGTTAACAATAGTTCTAATTACGGCATAGGGGTGATCTCCATCAAAAGGTAGCAGCCAAGATACCCCAGTCCAAGGCAGCAGCCCAGACTCCACATATCCACTGCCTCAGACAGTGGGAGCCCCAAGAAGACTTCCGGTGACCGAAATACAAGAGGCTGGATTGTTGTGCCCACCTCTGCATCCGTGTAGTGCATGGCCAAGCCAAAATCAATTAATTTGACCCTAAATGGCTGGCTTTCATGGTCCACTAGCATTATGTTATCAGCCTTGATATCGGTGTGCATGACACCGAGGCTTTTAAGAGCCTTTAATGCAACTAGGAGTTGCTGGGCCATGGGTCGTACTTCACTGAGAGTGAACGGCTTCATGTTTTGTTCTTCCATTAGATTGCTCACACTGCGGTCAAGCATCTCAAATGCCATGCACCTACCGACCTTCAATTCAAAATCGTCTATGAACCGGACAATGTTGCAGCTGTCCGGATCCAACTGACTGATCAAATGGAGCATTTTAAGCTCTCCATCAACATTGCCATCTTCGTCCTTAAGAACCTTAACGGCCATCATTTCTCCTGTTTTGGTGTTAAGGCATTTCATAACTTTGGCAAAACACCCCTCACCTAAACTTTCCATTATCTTGTATGTTTCTCTCTCCATATTTTTGTTGTCAGAAGTTGTAGACATCTTTGCAGAACACAGTTTGAGTTTTCAGGAGCACTGGTTGAAGTTTTCTGTCTGTCTGGTGGCTTCTCACGATATAAATAAAATGTTGAGTTTGGTTTAGACTCATAGACTCTGTTTGTCGATGTCCGTGACGTCACATAACTACGGGCGCGTTCTGTGAGTGGTGACGTCACTGCGTTCTATTTTGAAGCTGCCATTAACGTTAATTAATATTTAACACGTGTTTATTTTCAAATTAAATAAATAGTAATAATCATTGAATCTGTTACATAGTAATGATGGAAAAACGGATGCCTTAACTATGTGTACTATTTTAACATAAATATATACATCAAAACATAAATCAATAAACCTCTTGGTTTATTTAATGTGATGTATGTCCTTGATTTAGTTCGACATGTGACTTTACGTTTGAGCAGAGCTGTTGTGAGGGCTTATGGGGTCCTCTGCTGGTCAAATAAAATATCGCCCTCTGCTAACTTTTGTTTACTCCGGCGTCATTTACATGCGACACACACATGTTGGGGACGTTTGAGAAAGTGCGACACCTCAAGTGTGTTGATTTCTTGCAAAGGTTTATTGATTGTTGATCAAGTCCAAGTGAGTTGTTCTGCTGGACAAAAATAAATCCGCTTTGTCTCTGGTTACAGACATGGCTCATTCATCTGGTGATAAGAGTGAACATGAGTTAAATGGAGTGTCAGAGAGAATAGAGCTGCTTCAATCTGAGGGGACATGGATTTAGCAGGACACACCTGACAGAGAAGATACTCTTAAGTATACTTTGTAAGTTTACGAGTTTTTACTGAACAATACAATTTGATACAATGGTATTTATCTTGAATAATCTTTGTTTGCTCTTTGAAAAGCTCAGTTATGATTGTGGACACAGGCCTATAGTGTGTTGTAAATCTTAGGGTTGTTATTGATGTCCACAGTTTAGACTAATATCCACTTCAGAGATCAGTCCATGGGCTATTTTTGGTTAATTCAAACAAGATTGGGTATAATCTTGTACTGCCTACATCTTTTTGGACGAGCAGACCAAAACCACCATATCCATCATAAAACAAAGAAAAAACAAGGAGAGGCAGGAGACGGAGTAGAACCATGGATGATACAACATCAGACTCTCAGTCCGAGGAACAGAATAACACGGTAATCAACATATCAAAAACATTTCTTCCACCAGGCTGTATTAGTGTGTTGTCAAAAGAACTCTCTTATTCCCGCACTTACCACACCAATAAATTCAACACCAAAGTAGATCTTTTTAGATTCTATCGGAACCTCCATTTGAAAGTTTGGTCACTGTCCAAAATATATCTTTTAGGCCAAAATCTTATGTTATGCCTCCAGTTTTGAGTTCAACCTTAACGGCCTTCACTCCGACAGTGGATTTTGATGTTTAAAAGGTATTTAACACATCTCACCAGAAAGTTAAAGAGAACTTGACAAAATCCCAAAACTGTCAATGGACTATTTGTTTTAAGTATTACACAAAATTATCTTGTAATCCAATGAGAAATGCCCAAGAAACTATTTTTGTTGCATCTATAGAGGCAGGTTGGATCTAAAAAAAGAAAACCAACATTTTACATTCTCCTAAAAGTCCACAAGTCTCTTGAATCTCCTTCTGGGAGACCTATCATATCTGCTAGTGGCTGTTTGACAGAGCCTGCCTCCCAATTCAAAGACTTTCATGTCAAACCTTTTAATGAGGGGTAAAGTGTGTCCCTGACTACTTCAAATATCTTTCTATTAGATACTTTATTACCTACAGTAGATGGTTGTCAGCACACTAACAGTTTGGAGAAGACTAACTCAATGTACTGCTGTAAATTAGGCTAGTGACAACCACACTTACTACTTCAGATGGCCAGTGATGTTCAGTGGTTGTATGAACGAGAATCAGGATAAAAACAGTCTTGGGCAGTAATAGATAAAAAAAAAAAACATCCTTGTAAAACACACTTAAGTAATATTAGTTTAAGAAGCTTTTGTTAATAATTGTGTCTCCTCTGTCTCCATTAGCAGCCAGACATAACATAAAGCCAGAGATGTTGCTTATGTCTGCTTCTCCAAACTTTTCCCCCAATTTCTATATTCTAAACTAAACACCTGGAGATTTGTTTCCTTTTTTTGTCTACATTTTCTGGAATCACTATTTGATACGACAGGTTTTTCTGGAGTCTAATGTAATGTAGAGAATCAATGCATTGTATTTATTTAAGCATGGATCCATCCTTGCCTTGTCTCAATGGTTCAGGTTGTTGTTGGTGTGTGGGGGATATTTTCTTGGCACACTTTGGGCCCCTTAGTACCAATTGAGCATCGTTTAAACGCCACAGCCTACCTGAGTATTGTTGCTGATCATGTCCATCGCTTTATGACTACAGTGTACTTTCTGATGCCTACTTCCAGCAGGATATTGTACCGTGTCACAAAGTTCAAATCATCTCAGACTGATGACTATGAGTTCTCTTTACTCAAATGGCCTCCACAGTCACCAGATCTCAATCCAAAAAAGCAGCTTTGGGATGTGCTGGAACAGGAGTGTCGCATCATGGAAGATTCTGCAGCAACTGTGTAATGCTATCATGTCAATATGGACATAAATATCTGAGCAATGTTTCCAGCACATTGTTGAATCTGTGCCACAAAGAATTAAGGCAGTTCTGAGGGGAAAAAGGGGTCCAATCCGGTACTAGCAAGTTGTATCTAATGAAGTGGCCGTGGGTGTATAAAATTAAATCTTTACTCATAATGTTACCTAACACGTGACTTCTAAAAGACTTTTCTTGTAAAGGGGCACAAAAGCATCATGTCTCCAAAAATACAGGAAGGTACTTTATAGAAGATGCATTCACACCAGAAACATTTAGGCAGTCATTTTTTTATTTAATCTCAAAACACATATATTGAAAGAAAATGGTAAATTACTGGCAAATTAATTCTGACTGCATTTTCACAAGACAATGTCCTCTTTAACTCCTACTGTTGTAATGTCCCATAAAATAAAATAAAAACATAAAAATAAAATAATACTTTCATCAAAACAATTATTTTCCCATTTCATTTGGTCCATGTCTACTTCAAAAACACCAGGAGAGTGTATGTTAGACACAGCAGGATCACAGTTCAAACATGTCTACCATTTGGCACCACAAATGTCCTTTGCCCTGATATGTATAAATACTCGAGCAGGTAAAACTACAAAACCATATAGTTGGAAAAAAGTTACTTCAACATAGTGAAAGGCCAGTCAGTTACGTTGTTGGAATGCTCTGTCATTTTTGTCTCCATTAATGTCTCTGCACCACATGTAAATGCTCTACATCTGAAAGAAAATCAAGCTTAAAATACAATGAACTAAGTTGAAATATAGAAATAAATTTAGAGACATTATGATTTAAGTGAGTGAGTAAACTTGAGTGAGATGTTTTGATGAGTGGATAAACCATATAGTTATTGTTCTTTTGTATGATGGCATAAGAGTTTTTGTTTACAACTTCAAAAGAAGTTGTCCCCTCAAGCACGCTGAATCAAACCTTTATAAAAATCAGAATTTGTAATCATCAGATTATCATGTAATAGCACAACTGGGCTGTCACTGTCTTCTGGATCAACATAATGTGAAAACGCAAGAGGAAAATATATGACAATTATCAAGTGATGGCACTCGTATTAATTATTACAATCCATTGCAGAATAATAAAGGCCATTACCACATTAGCCTTTCATTCTTTGTGAGACTTTCTTTTGGGTTCTTCATCATAAGAAACTCCATATTCATTTACTCTAGTCTTGTCCACTGGATACAGCCTAAAAAAAGATGTAAATGGTAAAAGTTAGTTAAATCTTCCTAAAGTTTAACTCAAATCATTTTTTTAAATGTACGAGAAAAATACTTTACCATCTCTGGTAAAGGTAAATGAGAAACACAACATCGTCCGGAAACAGGCCAGTCTGTGAGGCGTTGGCATTGTGATGATGAAGGCAAACACATCATCGATAAAGGTATTGAACGCCTGTTAAACAAACAAACAGTCAACATCTGACGCAAACATTGGGAGCATTTTATCAATTTACTGGAGGTTGAGCTGTTCTTACCTTGTACATAAATGCTTTCCAGGGCAAGTGGGCCACTGATTTGAGCTGGTGAATCAAGAAATCAAAAATATGTACAATCAAATGAAGAAAAAAAAAGTTACAGTCTAATACACAAGCCTTAAAATGTAAGGGCAAGTGTGACTTGTAATATCCTCACCTTATAATTGACAAATAGTTGAGGAAGCATGAAAAGAAATCCAAAAGCATACACCCCTGTAGAGTAAAAAATAAAAATAAATTCTCTTATAAACTCCTATAAAACACTGGATCATTTGTTAGTATACTGTGTGTTAGGGAAAGCTTACCATTCACCAAACTGTTGATTAACCACGAGTACCAACTAAAAACACAGAAAAAAGTAGAGTTAAGCATTAAAATGGAATGTATTTATAATGTTAAGCATCTAATACAGACCATTACCTTTTATAACGTAGGAAAATTAGTGCGTAAACAGCTCCCCCAATACACAACGGATAAAGAAGATATGAAAGATACTTCATGGCCTGCATAACAAAAAAAAAAAATCAATTGAATGTGCATTATTCTTCTCATGATTGTAACAACTGCTGTTGTCTTACCAAAGTATCATACTCTTCTGTTCTTTTCTCAGATTCATCTAGCTTCCCAAACTGTTAGAGAAAGTCACATTTTTACAATATTTTTTCTACATTTTTCTGTGCATGACTACAATAATGTTTTTATACTTGCCTAAGTACATTGGATTAACATCACATGTTAACCACAGCTGTAAGTTTGAGCAGCAAGTTTATTAACACTTACCAGGAATGTTGGTTTGCCTCCTTTCCAGAAAACCTGAATCTTAAAAGCTTTTTTCACCTTCCATACCTATAACACACAACATAATACAGACATGCCTAACATCAAATGCCCTTAAAGCTCAGCATTAAACCTCTTGGTAATTACAATACTGGTTGCTTACTTCAATGATTGACCCAATGCCTGCCGGTATGAGGACAAGCAGGCTGGTCTGCTGGTCAAACAAATAGAGGAAAATGACAATGGTGCTGAAACATCGCCACAGCACTGAAAGAAAAAATTAAATAAAAAAATAAGTAATCATTATATGTATATCAATGGATTTCCAATGTTATGCCCAAGAGAATAACGCTTTATTGCACAAAACATCTGGAAGCCCTGCAGCCAAGATTTGCTGACTCAGCTGCGGCACGTGCCAGATGCCTGGTTTCTAGTTAATCCCCTTGTTTTATACTTATTTTCTCTCCATTGTAAATATAGGCTGAAAAATGCACATTTACAGTGTATATTTTAAAATAAATATTGGGAGCTGTTAAGTGACCCACCTGCTTTGCTTGACATCCCCACCATGCTCTTCTTATGTTTCCAAAAGCTGATGTCATTTTTAAAGGCCAGGAAGTCAAAAAGAAGCTAAAAGTCACAAAACATACATTTATCATTAGGAAAGATATCATTCATGCAGGTATAATTTACTATTTACTGATTTAAATCAGCATATGCGATAAGGATAATGAAGTCTGATTTGTAATGGGACTCACGTGGAAGGCTGCTACAAAAAATGTCAAAGCCAGGAAGTACAGGTTAGTGTCAACAAAGATCCCTTTAATCTCATCTGCATCCTTCTCTGTGAAACCTATACCACAAAACATTCATAAGTGTAATGAGTTAAACTGATTTATGTGTCCATGTGAAAGACTAACCCACCAAACTGCTGCAGAGAGTAAACAGCATCTTGCATGTGGATCCAGAACCTCAGTCTGCTCAGTGAGATGGAGTCATATGAGATGGTTAGAGATATCTCAGTTGATGTACTGTTGATCTCCTAAACAACAAATGGACTGATCAAGAACGGAGCATATAACTTAACATTTAGCAATTTTTTAGGTCAGGGGTTCCCAAACTTTTCAGACCGCGACCCCCCAATATTAGACTGCTGACGATCCGCGACCCCCCCGGGGTATGACTGACTTTTCATTTCTTTGTTCCTCTTTTCTTCTTCTAAATGCATGTAGCCTACATGCAAATTATTATTATTTAGCCTATTGTATTTATTTTTGGAATGTATTTATTTATTATTATTTAATTTATGATAATAAAGGGGTGCACTTAAGACAGTATGTTTATCATAAAATAATTAATGAATGTTTTATTAAAAAAAAAAAAAAAAAAAAAAAAAAAGAAAGAAAGACAGTTTTTACAGTTTTAGAAATGTTTGTGTACTATTCATTCTTAACATGAAGACTTGTTTTGGTGATTTTATTATACTATGCTTTTTGCCCAAAATGGACTTTACGTCACTTAACTGTCATAATTAATCGGTTTTACAAAGTTTTACTTTCAGTTTATTTTAATTATCCTAAATTTATACTCGCATCATTACAACCTTTTTAAAAATATATAAAAATAATCATAAAAAAATAAAAAAATATCTGTAAATCATCTTGCGACATCCCGCCCACCACTCCGCGACCCCCACTTTGGGAACCAGTGTTTTAGTTAACTGGACAGCAAAACAAAAACAGCTTTGTCACATGCCTTGACAAACTATTGTTATTATTTTATACTAGTATGTTAATATTTTATCAAATGTCAGCGCTCACCACAAGGTCCTTGACCCGGTTGCTGAGTTCATCAACGAACAGCAGAGGTAGATATACCATCTTCTTGCCATTTTGAAATCTGTACACAAGCAAAATATGTAAATCATTCAATCTAGTTTTGAATCTATATTTTAGTAAATATTTAGAAAGTGTGAATTATCTATAACCCACACTCTGAGGTATCTGTGGACGTCACTTGGCAGGTACTCTTTGTCAAACAGGAAGTGATCTCCTACTACATTGAATGTCAGACGAGAGCGCCAGTGAGAAACTGGGTGATCTGACAGGGAGCTGTGTCCTGTGGCTCCCCCGGCTGCAGGATCAACATTACCCTTTTTCTTCTGCTGGGGTTCTTTCAGATCCTGCAAGACCACACAGCAAATGTAATGCTTTTTATTGTACCAGCTAAAGAAATGAAGAACAATGTATAATTTACCTGTGTCTGATCATCTCCTGCTATGAGGGAGATCTCAGGAGGTTTGGGCACCATGTATGTAGTGAGCTGAGCCACCATATGGACCTGTTTTGGGTCTTGCCATGGGGTGACACCAGCTTGATGGACAAAAATTAGGGCATACAATGTTCCATTGTTACGCGTCTTCTTTGGGAGGGAGACATTTACCAACCTGGAGAGTAAAATAAATAAATAAAAAATAAAGACCAAATTTGATCAGAAATAACTATGGTGTTAATTGCAGCTTTTAGAATTTTTTTTTTTATTTTAAGTCAAGTAAGGATCTATTACATGTTTCTTGATTTTATTGAAATATAGTCCTCTTTAATCATGTACAAAATAGTCCCACTAACCGTTCAAACTTTTTGTTAATGTCAAAGTCTTCCTCTTTGTGAATAAGTGTATGACCTCCCTCTGCATTTGGCCGCAGTGTAGAGTAGATGCTCAACTATTAATTCAAAACATTAGTACATATTCACACATTAATAAAGCACTGACTAAAAGAAGGGGAAAAACATATACACTTGCTGTTCAGAATCGATACCTGCAGTTTGGGGTTTCCAGCCAGCAAGGGAGAGATACAGTTGACACTTTTGGGGTTGTCACAAGGCTTGGTGTACACTATCCCATACATGACCCAACAGGTGTGCAACACATACACCACAAACACACCCACAATCAGGGTAGTGAAGGACGTTTTTAGGAACATGATGATAGCGTCTTCACTGTGCACTGTTTTCTTTGGTTAGCTAAGTTGGAGAGCCATAAGTCTGCAAAAAAAAAAAAAAGAAGATTTTCCAAATCAAAACTATTACTATTTTTTTACTAAAATTTGTGTTCACTGACAAAGTCCCTTGGAACTGGATGCAATGCCAGATGCTTTCTCATTTTAAGTTAGAAAAAAATATTTTCACAGGAAACAAATATGAAATAAGGAGCCTGTGTAAAGATCTGAAACACTTTTTTTTTTTAAATCAGCCTGCATCATTAAATGTTTTTCAATAGCAGCTATGCATAAAAGTGCAATATCTGCTTTGACAACAATGACAATGACAACAATTAGATTTCCCCAAATAATTTGCCGTACATAAGGTAAACCGAACTTTCCAAGCTAATCTGTCTATTGAATCATCTGTACTTTCACACCTAAGTATGTTGGTAAAATGTTAAAGCTGACGTCAACTTAAACGTACCGGTGGGTGGTGGTATGGTGGCTGGCAGTGACAGGACTCTCAGCTGGACCGGTAGCTGGATATCTCTCCATTCACTTCCACGCATTTACACGCGCCAGCATGATTTATTTAAACACGTCAAACAGTCAGAGGACATTACCTTCTACTCTACTGCCCTCTAAATTCGGCTACAAAAGGAAAATCATGTGTGCTCAAAGCGCGAGGACCATCATTTCTCTTTCCGCCATTTGTTTCCTGATTGTTGAACGGGATTTGGACAAAAGTAACGCGAGATCTTGTGTAACTACGCAACCGAAAAGCCTTTATTTTTTTATTTTTTTTTTTTACTCTTTATGGACTCAAACCTGTAATTATTATTATTATTATTTTCTGCTGTTTGAAATTACTGAATATTTTTACAATTAGCTAACTCTAGACTTAATTAATTTTGCATTTGTGGCCGGAGAAATCAAGCTAGGCTGAAGGCATTGACGGTAGAAGGTCCCTTCCACAGTCACTGGCTGAAGGCTAAGTTGTAAATACAATTGGAGCCATTGTTTAATACTGAAAAACAAAACAAAAATGTTTTTGTCTTTATAGCCTTTATATGTCTTTATATGAATTATCCTTATTGCTTTTTTACTTTTAACATTTCCACACAATACAATGTAGTAGCCTATACAACAACCTACTACTGTGTATTCTTTTTGAATACAGAAATGTGGTGATTAAAAATATGTGAATTATTTCCTATATTGACTAAATGTCTATAAACACACACACACACACACACACACACACACACACACACACACACACACACACACACACACACACACACACACACACACACACACACACACACACACACACTACTCCCTACATTCTTACTCAAAGGCTTTTACAAAATTTGTGTGAGCCAAGATAACCTTATCAATAAAACCTTTTTAATTACCTATGGGAATAAAAGTTATTTGCAAATCCCATTACACTTGATTTCATGGCTGGAGCAGGGGAATAGAAATTTATATTAGATAACAAAAATGGAAATTCTGTTGGCATAAGACAACCTGTGACACTGACCTCTTTCTTAATGAAGTCTTACTGAGAGTGTGCTCTTCTTTGACAATGACCTGAGGTAGTTGACCGTGAAGGTGAAGTGGCTGCTGTGTCAACTCAGAATTATCCACAAACTCATCTCACCCTGAATAATTGTCTGCCATCCGGAGGACATCTTATGTGGAATATACAGTAGCTGTGAATTGAGTGCAATCATCCTGGAAAGTGCTCTGTGGGCAAATTTCCCAGCTGAACATTGCTTCATAAATCTACTCGTGGATATTATTGGAGTTCCTGTGTCAACCGTGACCCTAACCTGCTTTGAGCGTTGCTGTATCACAGAGAGATGCTTTTTCTTTCTCCCTTCTTTTTCACTCTACTCCCTGTGCACCAATGACTCCATCTGCCTCCTATCCGTCATGAGGCCTATACGTTTACACCGGACCATTTCAGACACCATAAACGATGATGGTGAGGGCTGTTTCCCGTCTTGTACTTCAATAAGGAAGTAAAACGTCTATAAAGCCTCCAGTCAAGGACACTGTCTCAAATATGAAGGAAATCACACTCTCTATAAAGTTTTATGTATTGAATATTTAATTAACACAACCAGTCATTTTTCCTGTTGCCATTTTTTTTGTGAATGGATTTGAAATTAATCAATAATTGTATTATTATATTTTCCAAGAAATTTACCTATAGATTTAAAAACAAATCCAAAAGTGATCCAGGATTTAGAAACACTACAGGACTCCACAGTACTCAGGCCTGCCATAAATAAATTGTGTGGCATTTTAATAACTAGGACAGAGAAGACAAGATGAAAAGTAAAGTATTAAGATTCTCTAATAATAAAAAACAGACTTGGAACAGAAACTATGGAGCAAAAAGATGAAAAAAAGATGGTACTATTAAAAATTAATCTAATAAAGAGGGCAGAACTTTCCGTGATGCATTTAACGCCCATCAGGAGTGATTAAATAGCTTCAGCCTGTCACGTTGCAGAGATGTACTTGTTCCCTTCCCTGCGGAAACCCACAAGTCACATACATTAGCTAAATTGCTGAATTTACTGTCCCAATTGAGATCCTCGGGCTCCACTTCAGCCCTGGTTTGGAATTTGAAGGTGACCACACTTTGTTGCTGGAAGGGCCTCCTAAATCTCAGGTCCCCTGCTGGGAAAATACGAGCTGATACTTCATCTTTTATCCACTTTTCTTCTTACTTTTAATCTCGGTAATATTACATTTTTAAAATTTACAATCTTCGAAGTAGAGCACAAATCATTTTGCAGGTTTCTTACACCCTCCAACAATGAGATCGAGCAAGAAAATTTACCACTTGCTATTCCTCTTCCGCATTTCATCAAAAGTAAAAGAATTAAATGAAAAAAAAAAACAAAAAGTATGCTTCTTTAGGGGTAAAGCTTTACATCAAGCATCACTGTCACATGTTCAGTTGGTTTCATGGTTGTCCCAGTCCCTCTGCTTTGTAATAAATTAGGAATATATTTTATAGTGCCTAGTTTAGTGTCTGTTCAATAATGAGTTTTGAACAAAGGCTGTATTTTTTAGTTTGTATTTTAATAGTGATTAATATGTTTATCTTGGCTACATTTTTAGTGATTTTATACTTATTTAAGCAACAATAAGTGCAATTAATCATCACATGCATTAAACGTGTGTTTGCTGTAATGTTAAATACTCATGCCATGTAAATGTAATGGTAATGATAATAATAATTAAAAAAAACATGCAAAAAATATATTCATGAAAAAGAAAAGGAGAGAAACATGTTGTGAAGCACTGGGGTCAGTACTTCCCATTTGTACCACTAAGAGGCATAACTGCTCTATTTATAGCTTTTGTGCCATTAACCATTCTGAGAATGTAATGCAGTCAGTTTGTCAGTCTTTCTGTTAGTCCCTGTCCTTCCTCAATACCCTGCAAAGATCTATAATCACCACTCGACGTGTTTCCATCAACATCCATCATTCTTTATGGAGTTTCTCAGTCAGGGGGTGCACAAAAAAGAAACGCAAAAAAAAAAGGACAGCCTTCCAGTCAGGGACAGCGAGAAGGCTATACCCCGCTCTATTTCCAAATGACCTCCCAGATACAAAGAATGTGTCCGTGTCCTCATATTTTCAATTGCTGTCTCGAGGTGTTAACTGGAGGCCATTAGGTCTGCTGCTGTAAGGCCCTGCCAACGTGTTCCCTTAATTTTAATAAACTACATTGGTGCATAAAAATATAAGTCTTCAGAAAAAAATACTCTACATTTCACCTCACCTCACTACACTACAATAGACTACACTACATTTCACTACACTAGACTACACTACACTTTACTACACTAGACTACACTACACTAGACCTCACTACACTACACTTCACTACACTAGACTACACTTTACTACACTAGACTACACTTGACTAGCTTACACTACACTTCACTACACTAGACTACACTTCACTACACTAGACTTCACTACACTACACTACACTTTACTACACTAGACTACACATTACTACACTAGACTACACATTACTACACTAGACTACACTTTACTACACTAGACTACACATTACTACACTAGACTACACTTTACTACACTAGACTACACATTACTACACTAGACTACACTTTACTAGCTTACACTACACTTCACTACACTAGACTAATCTTCACTACACTAGACTTCACCACAGTAGACTACACTTCACTACACTAGACTACACATTACTACACTAGACTACACTTCACTACACTAGACTACACTTTACTACACTAGACTACACTTTACTACACTAGACTACACTTTACTACACTAGACTAAACTTTACTACACTAGACAACACTTGACTAGCTTACACTACACTTCACTACACTAGACTAATCTTCACTACACAAGACTACACCACACTTCACTACACAACACTTCTAAATACTGAGTTCCACATTTGAAAAATTAATTTGACATACATGACATGTACACTGTAGAGATAAGATGCCAAATCATTGGAGTAGTCTTCTAGGCAGGACAACCTACATCAGCCAGTGCCAAACATGTGAGGAACTGGTTGTACACTACTGAACAGCAGAGTGTAACTTTTAAAGTGTGACATGACAGTGTGTTTCTGAAATATAGAAACCTTTCCTGGGTCAATAACACTAAAAAAGCCACCAGTTTCCCTCCCCTCATCTCAATCAAAGCAGAAATGTTGGTAATTTAGAGCAGACGTAAAATGAAAATAACGTGCCTCATTTAAATGCTAATTCATCTTCAACAGAAGAATCAGTGCAATGGCAACAGGTTGGAAGAATATGGAATATATCTAGAAAGAGCTTGTAAATCTGACACTGAGACAGTTTCCCAACCACGTTCCTCCCATAAAAATCTTTTATTCCTTCATGCATCTTTTTTGGCCCAGCAGTGCTGCATAAATACACAGGGAGCACTGTTCCGCACTGCTGCCTGACTGAAAATCATTACTGATGCTGTTTTCTCCCCAATCACACCTGCTTTATACTAGTCCAGTGGAGTTTGTTTTGTAAAACACAAAGCTTCTGAAGGTTCAGTGCCTGCATTGTTGAGAAATGTATCTCTTAAACCAATGATGCATGGAAGTATTCAATTTAATTTCATCTAATTTCATTTAATTATTCAATTCAATTAAGTCAGAACCAACATCAAACAGAGATGTCTGTCTGTTCAGGAGGTTAACTGTGGAATTGCCTAGATGATGAAATGAAAACATGTAAATCAGCAAGTATCTTTAAGAAATTATTTGTTTCTATGCTTCCTTGTAAATTGTAATTTTTCTTCTTTTGAAGATGAGTAAAATAAACCAACTAACTGCTTGACTGAAATACAGGGTTTGTTTAATGTTTATTAAATAGTTTGCTTGACAGCCTTCACAGCCTCTGTTTGACAAAAAAAGAGTTTGTCTCTTAACTTTTGAACATTGTTGCTTGTTGTCAGTTTTCAAAACAGTGGATGTCTTCCTTTACTCTGGAGCTTGTGTAGTTCCACACAGTATGCGTTATTTTTTTCTCCACCCGTTGCTCTTCATCCTGCACTGTAGCAATGGCAGCTTACTCCAGTCAAAGGTTAGGACATCTTTATTTAGATAATTTTTGTTCCTCTGCTGAAAATGTGGTTTGACAATCAATAGCTCCAGTCTTTCTGCTGGTCGTCTAAGATTGAATTGGGGTTTCTAATTTGTCATGTCCTATCATTAACCAGGTTTGTCAGAGTGCATTTAAACATGATATCCCAAATATGATCATAACTGGGACATCATAAGGCTCATACCAGGAATCCTTAAGTGCACACCCTTCTGGCTACACTCTCTTTTTTTGCAGTAATTACCAAAAAGGCAAAGATGTGACAGATTAGATTATTAAAAATATTATAAATATATACAAGCACATGACCTAAATTGGTGTCATTATAGGCAGCATTCATTTATTAAAATCTTTTAAACAGTTTTTATTTTCTTGTCTCCAACCCCTATTAGTTCTGCTTTTTTGTTTTATTCTCTTTGATTTACATGGCATTCTTTCGCTTTTCAGTAATGTTTTTCTTTGTACCATATTGTCTTCGTTTTGTAGATCTGCATTTTCCTATTCTCCCCATCATTCCTGATTAAACCGCCTAATTCGCTGTGAGCTTTTCTATATGGCTTTGTCGCTCCTACTTTTAATTCCTGCAGCTCGGTCTCCCTTTGCCCCGCTCCCTTGCTGTCCTATCGGAATCTTTAACCTCTTTCCATCTGTCTTTGAGTCTCATCCTCCATCTTTGTCACTCTACGTCTGTCCCACACCATCGTTCTCATTCTTAAGCCCCGTCTGCTGCCGCCCGCGCTATGTCGCCCTGTGATGGAGTGTGTGGAGAAGTTAGTTGAATACCCTTGTACTGTCCCCCAAGGTTAACCACGGTCTCAAAAGCACATACTGACCTCCCTGTGTATGCCATTTCTGTGGCGTTTATAGCTTTTTGCAGGTGTTTGACATGCATGACTTCATGTATAGCCGGCATCCATTATCCCAGGATTGCATATTGCGTATGTGCATATTTGAACTTATAAGCATGTGTGATTTCCCTATTCAAACCGCATGACTTTCCATTAAAGCTGACTTGTAAATGGGATTTTTTTTTTAATTGTCTGGGCTTCATCTGAGACACAAGGTCATTGGTTGATAATATATCTGTTATTTCAAGCCTAGAGAGAGGCAGACAAAGGCAAGAACCAGAAGATGGACATTGCCTCATTTGAGTTGTCAGCTATCTGTTCGAGTGAAGACCAAAGCTTATAGCACACATAGCAAAGTCACCTCCGGGCACAGGAACTCTTCAAAGCACTAGTCAACTTTGTTCTATGCTAGTTTGTCCATTTGCTGCTCCAACTTAAGGGGATGAGTAGAATATGCTGAGGAGATACGGCAGTGGTGAATCAAACTGTATACAACTATTTCTACCTTGTAAGACATAGACATCTTTCATTTAGCAAGTACACTAAACAAATGTTTTCACTAGAGCAGAACGCTGTGGATCAGCTCAGAACATCACGCTGTTACAGGCATTTCCACTGCCAAAAGGAGTATGAAGCTTCCCAAACATTTGGTAAACATACCATACCGCTTAAGTAACCCCTCAACTTTGGTTCCAACATATAAGGTGGAGATAAATACTAAATTTGTTGTAGAGTTGGCATCTTATAGATCTCAAACACATTTACTAGGACAAGGAGATGTGACATTAAAGAGTCAGTCTTATGTAGGAACCTTTAGAAGCTTGCTAAATTAAAAGTCCTAAAAACATCTTAGATGTATGACCGACCATATTGCATCAACAAAAGAATTGAAAGTTGTGCTTCATACAACACAACAGTTGGGCATTTCTGGTGGGTCTACAATGAAAATAAAAAAAATCTTTGTTTTTTGATGATGCTGCTCTTTTGCTTCACTGGGCATCACTCAGATGTAACTCCAACACTTTCACAGGCCCTAGCCTCCATACTGTGCCAACTGTGTGTAAAGCTTTGATTGCTTCTCTCTTATATCGCCCATGTCTCCTCTGCCATCCTTCTGCCATCCTTCTGCTTCATTCACATTTTTTTTGTCTTTTACTCCTGACCTTCGCCAATCTGTCCAACTCTAGATGCTTGTAGACTTGGATTTAGATGGACTGGATCTTGGAGGTATCATGTAGGGAAAAGTGCAAGGGTAGGCCGAGGGGACAGATTCAACAGAGCAGCATAGACAGAGAGACATCTGATGTTCTCTCGCCATAGCAGCCATGAGTACTGTAACAATCTGTAAGCACACATACACAAATATACACCTCCTCAGTAGGGAAATGAACACAGGGGAAATTTGTGCCCTCTCAAACAGAGAAAATTAACACAACAGGAAATTGGTTTCTGCTTTTTGTGCAAATGTGACAGTATCTCCCCCTAATGAAGGTTACATAAATAATAGGCTAGGTGGTTTACTTACAGTGGAACAAAGAAGTAAACTTTAAAGGGATTATGTGTAAGTTTATTTCATCTGTATCCACCAGATAGGAGTATTGTTCAACAATATACTTTATATTCTTGAGAAAATGGCATAAATAGTGTATCAATGCCTAAAAAGAAATCTAGTCAGAAATGAGTGATGGCAGGCTGTCGTGGGCAGGGACACGAGAAGGTAATTGGAGGTGCGGGGTTGTCTAAAACAATGAAGTATGGGCTATTCAATAGCTGCATTCCTATTTTTTGTTCTTTATTGTTAGATTTTTATTTTATACAGAATTGACAACATGCATGGACTGTCCTATGGTTAATACACAAATAGCACTGCAACAAGTAATTTCCAAATGAAGCCATTTATTGTGGCAAAATGAACCTGCGCCCAAAGCGCGCATCATGGCTAGATGCAGATAAATATAGCATAAATTATACAATTTTACAAATATTACTTCATCTGGGAGGTTGTTCCAGATTCTTGCTGCATGAAACTTAAACGCTGCTACACAATGTTAGAACTAAACATGGTGAACTAAACATAAGCTACAGCAGACTATGCCAAGTTGTCCCATTAATAATTTATATTTTTATAACATTGAAGAGAACAAAGGTAATCAGAAAATATTGTAGTATTGGTTAGTTAGCTGGTAGTGGTCAACTGTGAACCTCCGCACCCAAATGATTGACGTCACAGTGAATAAAATAAAATAAACAATGGAAACAGTGTATTTCAAGCAATAAAACCAAATATTCACACTGAAACACACACATACAAAATATACTGAATGTTTTATTAAACTTTTTAAGTTGCAGTTACAACTCTCACCAGGTGGGGGTGCTGACCTCAGCACCCCACCTTCTCACGTCCATCGTTGTGGGTCTCTTTAAATACACAGGCGGAACCAGAATAGTCAGAAATTGTGTGTAAAGTAGTGTTTATTGTACAAAGTGCAAAAATATTCCCAAAATCCAAGATGTGCCGATATTTACAGTGAGCAGCCAAATAACACCCAAATGTATTCACAATGATCAAAAATAGACAAAAAGGTTCAAGCTGCACTTAAACTTAAACCTTAAAAAAAAAAACGATTATTTTTTTTTGCATTAGACCAAAGACACTAGTGACTCATGACACCACCTATTGGTACAAAGTCATATAACAGTCTTCCTGTAGTGGTCTCTAATACAACATATTGACATTTTTGCAATATTGTAGAGACTGTTATTCCTGAAATTTTTTAGATAATATTAATAAAAAATACAACAAAGAATCATTTGAATTTATAAGTTTTAATAATTAATTTTTTGCCTTTTTCCTGTCTTGAAAGTCTGACAGACCAGCCAGGCTAGGGAGAGATCAAAAGTCACGGTGCTTTCTGTGATCACCACGAATACGGTGAGACAGCCAACCACTTTGTAGTTTGCATGTGGTGCGCGTGTAAAGTTTTGCGTGACCATGGTTTTGTAGTGCAGGGGCTATGTGAGGGAAATGTTAATGCGTGTTGGTGTGTGTTTTTCCCGCGTCCACATGTGCGCCTATCTGCGGCAGAGTGTCTCCCCCCGGCTCTTTCCTGATAGACCACTACTGAGTGTTGTGGAGATGAAAGAAATGGCGGGAACTCATCTCACGCTATGAATCCTGGGTAAGTAGCGTGTGATGTGCGCACATCCCCATCACTCAGAGAAAGAAGGCTTTCATCCTTGTATCGATATCCCATCTTCCTGTCCGTCCCCCTTTCCTTTCTTCTGTTCCCATTCGTCAAGTTTCTTCTTTACTTCCTTTGTTACTTTCCCTTTTCCTGACCATTCTTCCTTCCCCTCATTTCTATTCCTCATTTCCACCTGTTTCTCTGTATGTTTCCTATTCAGCTTTATTATATTTGAATTGAATAAACTATATTGTCTCACACACACACAGAAGCGATAGATGAATAAAAAGTAATTAAAAGGGTGCAATACATACACCAGGACACAATAGAAGTTGTACAGCTGGACAGCGTTTAGTAAGATTTTGAGTTTTTCTTTTATCCCCTTATTTATCTTTTTGTTATGTAGGTTTATAAAGTTGTTCCTTCTACTATGTTAAGTTTATTTGCTTTCAAACTGAAACACAATGATTAGCATAAAAAATAAGTTAATGTGTTATGTTGCTTGTTTTTATCACCAACATGGCTTGCTAATCTATCTAACCTAATGTAACGGTAAAACACCACACTAACCTTTGTAGCTAATGGTAATCACAAATGCTGTGGAGCCACGGACACAACTGAACAAAAGAGAGCAGCCAGTGGACGTCTGAGATCAGAGAGCTGCAACACAGAACTAGCCTGGTATACCAGATCAAACAATACAATCCCTTCCTCTGCGATTTTGCAGACAGACAAATCACAAGCCGTTTGTCTGCAGCAGGGTGTGGTTTGCTGGCCACGTCATACACAAGTAACTCAACTCGTGCGGCTAGTACATTCAACATGGCGGACGCTGCTACCAAGAGGCCGTTTATTTCTGCTCTTGCAGTTGATTCAGTCGAGTCGAGTAGCATAAATACGATGAAACCGCTCTGGTGTCCGCTCACTGCTGGTCATGCTAACTAGCAACGCTCACGTGGCTTCCTTGTTGAGAAACTGTATGGTTTCGCCTTTTTCCGCATCACGTCCGGCATTTCTCTGATTGGTTAACATTACGCCGTAAATCCTGCCCTTGAAATTGAATGCAAGCAACAGTGTACCAGACTAACTTATTTGTAAAGAATAGAAAAAGAGTAAGTTGCAGCTGGCCAGGACTAACACAGAACGCCACGAGAACTCTTTCCCGACTGCCATAAGACTCTACAATCTATCCGTATATGGCAGGTGAAGACTTTCGACTCGACTGAATCAACTAATTTGAAGAGACCTAACAACTGAATTTCCCTTTAAATATTTAAGTTATTTTGAATTTGAATACGAGTGAATGTGCAAACACATTACTTTGCTGCCAGGTGAGTGACAGATTGGTCACCTTAACGTTGGAAAGTCAATTTTTTCATTTGTCTTTTTACAGTTGTGCTTCACGTTAGAACTGAGGTATGTAAACTTTTGATCAGGGTAATTTGCATAGTTTCTGTTGTCATTATGATTTAAAAAGAGTAAACACAGTTGTTTGCCAATAAATGGCTTCACACAACCATTAACTATGAGTGAAAAAATATTTTTGTATTATTATTCATATTCTCTGAAAAATCACAAATTCCGCTGTAAACTTATGAGCACAACTGTATGTTCAAGTGGATTTTTCTACAGCTTATACACCATGCAAATTACTAATACCAAAAGATTTTGTTGCTATTGAATATAAATTAAAACTGAGGTATACAAAAAAAAATTCAATAGACAACTTTATGAAAAAAGAAAACAACTTAAACCTGCTTAAACCTTTCTTCTTTCTTTTTCCTGTTTTGTTTCTTTCGCTCATGTCCCCCCTACACTCCTCAATCCTCTCGTTCCTGGTCATCTGCTCTCTTTGCATTTGCCCCCTTCTCGCCTCGTCTCTGAACATGAAATGATCAAAGAGCCCATTCTGGCCATGACAGTTCGATTTTACATGTCGGCACACACGTACAGGTGCACGCAGTTTTCAAAAGGTGCACATGCGGTCAGTCAGACTTTAGATTTTTTATGCCAACACTTGGACAAGTTTGGAGTCTTGAAGCCTGGATTTCTCCAAAGTACATCGGTGGAGAGTGACTTTTACATCAAGCCTCAAAATTCATGGTTTAATTGAGATACAAACAGTTAAAGTTGCAGTTTTAGGTGTTTCACTTGGATCTTTCTGATTTTTTCTTTTTAACAGGGTCACAAACTATTTTATATTATTTTTTAGTTCCCTTCTCTGTTTATTTCTTAACTCTCATAAAGTGTGCTCACTAAAATCTCTGTTTTTAAATCTGACAAACTAAACCCTGGGCACATTTTAGAAATTACTTTTACTCCAAATGCATTTTTGTTTGTTTTTGTCTTTGATGATGATATAATGTTGGCTGCTGTTACCACTGTGTATGTTGGTTCTCTGTGTTTATCAACATTATGCACACGTAGTAAACATGTTATTTGGGGCGCAGTGACTCAGGTGGTAGAGCGATCGTCCAATAAGGTTGGCAGTTCGATCCCCCATACTGTCATTATGTCCTTGGGCAACACAATTCATTCAGACACTGGAGGCAACCCACCATGCCTTCAGTGTCTGTATGAATGTGTGAGTGTGTTTGGTGGGAGAGGGCTCTAGGCAGAATATGGCTGCCATGTCTCTGTCATTCTGCCCCAGGGCAATTGTGGCTAAAGTAGCTTACCACCACCAGTGTGTGCCCGAGGAGTGAATGAATAATGGACTCTGTAAAGCACTTTAAGTGCCTTGAAAAAAGCGCTATATAAATCCAATCCATTATTTTTATTTATAAGCAACAAATGCAAACCATTCATTTTTGTCTGGCAAAACCTGATGTTTATTACAAGAATTATATTACCTAGACCACCTTGTATATTTAAGTTGATTTTTGGCTAGTCTGTTCTATGTATTTTTGTTTTGTTGGCAAACGTGCTGCTACCCAACAAGTTCACAATTTGGTAATGAGTTTGTTTATTGGTAAATTATTTCTCATTACTCATCCAGCAAAGTAACCTTATTCTAAAACAGCAGTGTTTTAGAATACAGCAGAACCCAACCTTTTGCAAAGAGGGCCGCATTTAATAAAAGCAACATGTCCCATAGGTCGACTGTCTCTTCTGATTTGATTCTTATTCAACAAGTACAAGGTTTAGATTGATTTGAACAGTGTTTAGGTGGATTTTAAAATGGTTTAAGATGGATTTGAAAAGGTTTAAATTGGATATGAGGCCACAAACAAAACATTTAATCTTTGAAGCTGAGGACCACATAAAATCTCACCTTGTGCCCTAATTGGAACCCGGGCCGGACTTTGGACATGTCTGTTCTAAAATAACCATTTCCAACCATCTCTTTATAAACTTGAGGCTCCCATGAGCCTTTGTTAAACCACCAACAAATGTACTACACGATTAAAAGGTAATGGTATACTGTACATGCACGCTTCTTAATTGGATATAATAATAAAAGGAACTATGTCTGAGCCTGTG
Source organism: Perccottus glenii (assembly GCA_024416835.2). NCBI lineage: Eukaryota > Metazoa > Chordata > Actinopteri > Gobiiformes > Odontobutidae > Perccottus > Perccottus glenii. The sequence continues at coordinate 10,350,979 of CM044562.2, forward strand.
GAAAGGGAAAGATTATGCAAACATTAGTGCTGTCATTCAATTAAAAAAAACAAATAAATCACATACTTTCTTCTTATTAATTAACCTTTAACATAGAAGAAGCATTAAATTAACTTTATTGGGTCATAATCTGTTTGAAATAGCTTTCTATGCGAGTCAATACATGGTGGGACAAAAGTCAAACGTAAAGGCAAACTATGGTGTACAAAATGTTCGGTGTTTAGTGTGGTTTCTCAAAGGCTGGTTAGGTTAGACCAGTTTGCATACAAATAAACCTAAAACCATAAAAGATACAATATGTTTACATGGAAAACATGGAAAAAACTGATGCAACATAATGCTACTTTTGTTTCTGTGCCTTAAACAATTTCTCATTGTCCTTCCAATAGACATCCAACACACTCCCTTTACATTAATATTCAAAGCCAGTTTCTCCTCAGCAATTTAAAATCAGCCAGCGCACTTACACGCATATTTCTTTAGGAAAATGCTGCTTCTTCAGGTTGTTTTTCTTCCCTCACCTGCCCCTCCTTCCCTTTTTAGTCTCGACTAGTTTCTATCACTCCATCTTTCACCTTCCTCGTGCGTTCCCCCGAATCACTCACTTCAAAACTGATGTATGATGCAACTAAACCAAATGTCGTATAAGCAACTTCACCCTCCTCAAACTTTTTCCCTTGTAATTCTTTTCCTGACAATCTTTTCATTCCTCTCCAACACTTCTACCCTGTCTACCTCATAAGTCTGCTTCCAACCAGAGCCCTCTCCTAACACTGTTTCATTAAAAGATATATCGTTTTTGGTAATTACAGTACACTTTCACAAACAGTGGCTGGAACAATATTTCTAACAGTACATGTCCCAGCTTCTGTGTTAAACAATGAGACACAGTTTTTTAGTTTATTTATTAATGTAACAGATACAAGACTAGCCTTAAATGTGCTAATTTGTGTATGTGTCCAGGAAACTATTATGATACAGATTAACAGCTAATAAAAAGGTAGAACTACGATCTCAAAATTACAGCAAAATTAATGAGGCTAACAATTAGTTCCCCTAAGCTCGCTACCTCCATATTATCTAAATACTTATTTTCATCTTTCATAATCATTTTGTTCCTCCTTGACACCACTTCTATCTATTTTGAGTTTAAGGTGTTTAGCAGCAAAATTGGACCTTAGGGTGCTTCTGAGGGCCGTGTGCGTAAGATGCCAGTCACACCTCCCAATGGCTGTGTACTGCTTTTTAAACTGTCAGGGTCACAGTGGGACTGTCACATACAGACCAAGAGCAGTGAAAGTGTTATCATGATGGTGTTTGTGGCTCACTGACACAGCCAGACTGCAAAGTGGGACCACCTCAAAACAATTACTCTCAAACATTCACCTACCAATGAATAAATGACACTGAGTGGGTAAACTGTTCTGTTATTTTCCAATTCATTTGTTTGAATCCACAGTACACTTAACTTGTATTGCTTTGATGCCTTTGTGGAGGCCACATTGTGTCTGCCTGTGTTTGGATAAAAGCATCAAGGTCTCTGATACTCAAACTGTGTGCAAGTGCTTTAGTTTCAGAAACAACAAGCTTTATTACGGCAAATATTTGCACAGTTAGATGAGCTGGATGGGGCTTTAATAGAGGCACTTCTCTAAAGTTCAACATGATTTGTCTGTGAGTGTGTGTTAGCCCATAGGCCTAAGATCGCTGATATCATAATCCCTGTGAAGTAATGGGCACGCTGCTGACAGCGCTGATGGATGCATGTTTCTCTCTGGCCGAGCAGCTACCTGCCTGACATTGACAGAATGACAGACAGAGAGGCTGACAAAGTGACAAAAGCACTGAGACTGGCGTTCCTCATCCCAGCGTTTCTGACTGACACAAAAAAGTGGCAATCCAGAATTTCTACTACAAAAAAAAATCCCAAAATATGGAGATTTATTATTCAAATAAGGTTTGATTATGGCCTTTTGTTCTTGTTTTCTGTTGTTAAACCTGAATATAGTTTTATTAACACCAAATTAGTTAAATTAACTTTTGTTTCAAAGCACAACTTGGCTGAGAAAATACTCCCCTATAAAACTCAAAGGGCACACTTCAAATGAGAACACATATGTCAGGCCCACATCTAATACATTAAAGATGCATAATGACACATATCAGTCCCATGTGCGTTTGCTTCAGTACAGACCCTATAAGTGCTCGCAAATGCTGAAGAATTACATTTTTTGGGGTACCGTTAAATGGTTCCTCTTGGTCCTTAGTCTTAATGCTATGGATGATTGACTTATTGACTTTGAATTATCACATATTCTTGTTGAGTATGCCATTATATTCATGTGTTTGATTGTGTGTTTGTATCTGCGTTTCCATGTGTGTTGTGTACTCAGGCCTGGAGAGCATTGTTGTTGCTTTCTACATTGATCCTTTGCACACAAACACACCCATATTCTGCCGGTTCTCATCTAAAAAGAGCAAGACCTGTGTGTTACTGGGCTGTGCAGGGGAGTGCCGCTTGATAAACGTATCAGCTCGGGGCACGCTGCTGTTCCCAATTGGAGTCGTAAAGGAAAAAGGCCATGCAGTCTGTGAGCCAGTTTTCAAGAGGAATATGGAGGGTAAATATTAGCAAAGCTGGCAACATAAGAGAAAGATCTTGGTGCAGTTTAAGTGGCAAAGCTGTCTGCATATTTATAGATGATTTATCCCAAACACTGAGGAAAGCTGTGGCAGAAACATGTTTTGTAAGTAGTTAAAAAAAAAACAAAGTTATGACAGTCAAAATCTGTTGTGATATTTGCCAAAATGACAACTTAGTGGGAAAGTTGCCTACTTCAAACTCAAATTGTATTCTGTTGTGTGCACAGTATATCAACATTATTCATCCTCTCTTCAGATTGACTCATCTGTTTGGTCTCAGCTGCTTCCTGTTCAGTAAACAGTTTTGTAAGGTGTGCAAAAAAAGTGCCCAGCTGCAAGAAGTTGCTGAAGTAAGAAGCAAAGTTGTACTAGCTTGAGTTACCACAATTTATGTATCTTGTATTTGGTGTACTGTATTCCTGAACATCTTCTGTGTCATTGCACCAGAAATTCTTTATCACAGGGTAAAATCAATGTCTAAGCTGAGTAAAAAAAACAGACTCCACAATGAGAACAAGATCAGACACTTGACTGGAGACATGTAGCATGATGAAACTCTGTTGAACAACATGTACTGTGCTCCACACGCATCTTTGAACTGACCTGGAGGAACAAAACGGGGCCGTGGAGATCATTATTCTGCAAGACGACTACTACAACTTTTGACTTTCTCAGATACTTAATAACCTGATGAAAGTCAGATGGACCGAGTTGTTGTTCAAATAAATATATAAATAAAGAGAGAGACAGAGCGGGAGCTTTTTTGATTGTTCTATGATACCCCTTCTCCAAAGCACCTGTCGACTTTTCAAGTGTGCAGAGATTCAAAATTTCAAGTACTTTGTGAAGGACCTGTAAGAAATAAATATGTTTTTTGGTTTTAATAATCAAATCAAAGTAGGCTTGGTTTCAATGTCTTTGCTTTTATTTAGGGTTATTTTAGGCTGTACTGAATGTCAGAACATCAATAAAGTTGTTAACACAGTTTCTTGTTATCTCAGTTTGTATACACAGTGAATGTACTTTTGACCTTCCCCATCTAAGTATTCTAACAATGTCTTTATATTTTTAGTTGAAAACTCAAACCTTTATGTACATTTGTCATTGCCTGAGGTCTGTATAGAGTCAGTATCTTTAGGTGCCACTGTATTTTTGTCAGTTCATTACATTTAAATGGATGCTGTTGAGCAGAATGTCTTATAACTGAGTGTCACTGAACACACCACCAGACTCAGTTTTTTTTCTTCTCTATTCTACAGCCCCATCTATTGATCTCACATAGTTTTTAAATATATCCTGCTAGTTTATACCAACTTTCATTTAGTATTTTAGCAAATATACCTGATATGTGTTACTGATGCATCTACTATTGGTATTGTGTTTCATAGCATGACGGAGTTTAAAACAGTCCACTAGATGGCACTGTTCACTCATCTCATATGTGACCATAACACACATACATTCACAATCATGCAGAGATTGGAAAACACAATGCTACCTAAAGCTTCAGAGATGGAGCTTTCTATCCATCTCTGTCTTTCTACCCACAACACACTACTCTAGTTTTCCCTGTATTCATTTGTTTTTATCTTCTCTTTCTCACAAACACTTCCTCTCCTCTGTCTATTTATCTGCCATAATGTAGCGTTATTACTGAACCAGCCCAGCTTTAATACTGGAACGCATTGCAACGTCAGCCGAGTGATGGGAAAAATCAAAGTGATTTACAGTAAGCCGTACCGTGTGACTCATGAAATTACAAAATGTTGTAAGGGATCGTGAGCTGCTGCAGTAGAGACAGGCCTGGCTTCATAAACTTGCAACAGTTACATGTAAGCGCATTCATTAGCTGTCAGCTCCACTGGACAGTTTGGCTCAAGTGCTTTGCTGAAGGGCACTTCAAGAGAGTGGATTACTTCTCAGTCACTTCTCACACGGTTTCATTTTGACTGTGGGAATGTAAAGTGGTCACAAAAATAACACTTTTCTTCTTTCCGAGGAGGCGGTTGTTTGTGTGAGGCCGAATTGAAAATGGAGAATGGTGAATTCACAGCTGTCCAGCGTTGTGCGTAGATTACAAAATGGAAATGGTCAAACTGTAACACAACATAAAAATAAGAAGATTGTACTGGCTTAAAAGACACCAAAATCAGATTGTACCATTATTGTTAATGACAACAAATAGATGTTTTTAGCTTTAAAACGCACAAGAAGAAATATTATCTGGACACAAAGTAAACAAAACAGGACCCAATACAGAACCTTGTGGAAGGCAATGTGTTAAATTATTGATCATTATTAAATTTTCACAACCAATCATGATCATGGTACAGTATATGTGAGTAACTTTAAACTCTAACCAAGCTTTATGGTGGTACGGTGGCTGTGCCTTTGCATGTTCTTCCTGTGAAAGCATTGTTTTTTTTCCACCAAGTACTGTGGCATCTATACCTTCAAAAGAAGAGAACTAAATAATGGTCAAGAAAAAGATAGAAAACATACACAGTTTTTTCCTTTATAACAAAAAGTGAGACATATATACTTGCTTGTTAAATCTGCACGACATATACAAGCTTTTAAAAGTCTCCCTTGTATCAATTATTTGTTCAAGGGCTGTCGTATCCGAGAGAAGCAAAGATGGAAAAAGTTAGATTTGGCGGAACACTCAAATCGTCAGGCTGAAGGTTGTATTCATTCTTCATTCAAGACTTGACTTTATTGACTCTAGCTATGTCAAAGTAAAAAAAAATAACAATATTAAAAGGCAAATGTCAAGGAACAAAAGCTACCAAAACTATTAAAATCTACTGTTAAACTAATAACATTTTTCAGTTTTTGTGGCGCATTGGTGCTCAGTGGGTAAGACAGGATTCACTCCACAACAAAATGCAATCACTTGAATGTGTCTGATAAGGCAGCAGCAAAAGAGGCTAAAACCCAGGGCCTTATGAATAAATACACTCTGGTGTCCATCATGCTGAAGAGAGAGGACTATCCAGCCTGAGCACACAGCTCACAATGATGGATATTATAATTATCACTTGTAATGAATTTCAGTGCACAGTGATAAACACCGTCCAATGGCTTAAGAGTCACAGCTGAAGCATAAATGTGTGTAAAATATCACTTCTGGGAAAAGTGGCCTTGAGAAGCTTTCTTTTATAGAGCAAAGAAAAATGTTTCTATTTCTATTATTGTTTTACTTTTCTTAGTAAATTTGATATTTTAAACCTAAGAACCATTTCCGTTTTAGCCTTAGGAGTGTGGTTTAGCTTTCAGAATATTTCTGTATAGTATTATAATACCACATCATTGTGGTATTTTGGTTCCATGAATAAGACTTTTTAAAATGTATTTTACATTGGTTTGAAATCTTTGTGGTTGTGCTGTACATGGACTGGGTTATCTCACTGATTGATTGTGCAGTTCATCTGATTCATTAAAAAAATATTTATGTATATTTAGTGAGAGTGTGATCTCAGGTGTTATAAATACACAGTGCACACCCAACACAGTGTCCTGTGAAACATCTTTTGCAACTGAAAAATGGTATTTAATACATCTGTTAAACATGTACCTGATGGAACAAGAAAGTGAAGGGCAAACGTAGGTGAGTGGTCTGATCTACTTATGGTATCGGTCATCATTCATCCTTGGTGGGGGGTGGAGTGTGTCTCAGTTGCTTAGAGAGAAAGGCCAGATAATCACAGGGATAACAAACATTAAGCCTCTTTCGCAATGTTCAAAGATTGTGTGTGGGAAATTGGCACTGATACACCATTCACACATTCATTTACCATTTTGATCCGTCAGTTTACCAAGCACATGTCTTTTTTGTGGTGGAAGAAGTGCAATCTTTAGACAGAGATACAGTTTCAGTTTTTAGATACATGTTTTTTTCTTTTGTTGATTTTTATTGCCATGCATTTCGAAACATCAGACCCACTAAACACTACATTGCAGTGGGTCATTGAATCAGTCAGCAGAAAAGCGAGCCACAACAACAAACTCGGCCACAGCTTCAATGCCGGCCTCAGAGCAGTTTGCTGAGGTGGAAAGTGAGGACATTCTGACTGACTGGTTGTTTAGGTGGCTACAAAATGGCTGCGAAGTTTGGCCCCAGTTGCTGAGCTGTGGCAGTCCAGCCATCACATTTGATTTAACAAAGGGGTTCGGTCTGACTCGTCTGCCTGACAGCACTCCCTCAGGAACTACAACTAACTGCTGTGCATCCTGTACACCCACCACCAGCTGCACGCCTGGCAAACCTGCCGAGCCACAAGGAAATGTTGTGACAGATATTATGACAATGGCGTATTCCTGTTTAAGACGGCTCCTACAGATCATGACAACTAATGGTGTAGGGTAACTGAGAGTATATATAGGTATATAGGTTACAATACGGTCATAAAGAGGCAAAGTAGTGTGGCTTACAAAACGAGGCTGGAGCTGAGCGAAGACTGAATAAAACTGTCTGAAATAAATAATAGGGATCATTACTTCAATGTCACTTCAAGAATAGGTGACGGAGACATTTTACAAAAAGCTTTACAGAATATGCACTGCTTACATAATTATCATAGCATATACTTAGTCACTGTTATATCTCTATTATTTGGGAAAAGGGCTTTTGTGTTTCAAGTGAAGCCTCTATGACAGAGCCAAGGGACTAGGGAATGAGTGCCACATGCTGGGAGTAAGTTAAAGCAATGCGGCTAAATAACTATTAGAGAAATACTCCTTTTGTGTTGTGTTACTTTATCAGTGTGTCTATTCTGCAAAAAACAAATAAAAACTGCCTTTAAGAATCAAAGAAACAGCGCCGTCCTGTGGAAAACTACCTCTGGAGAAGTATGGCCGCCGCTTAACTGTTCTGACTAACTTTGCTTTTTGTCCAACGCAAACAAACACAAAGATTGCAATTAAGCAGGCTCAGGAGACCCAGTGCGTTTCAGTATCACAGTGCCGTGTGATTGGTCTCACTTGTCATGTTTTACTGCTTTACAACACTTGAAAATAATGGGGCCATTGTAAATGTTCATAGAACACCTGTGCTTTTCATGCATTGAAATGTCAACCTAAGGCTATGAGAAAGGTTTTTGGTACCAGAGAACTGCTAATGCGTGGTAAGCCACTTAGAGACTGACACTCCGAATCACAACAATGACATTGTTGAGCATATTATCACGGAGAATAATAAAGCTTCTTCATAGAATTTACCAAAACTGAATGGGATTTACACTCTTTATTTGTGTGCTGAAACAAAAACATAGTAAGAGACCTCAAACCTTTCATCAACAATAACAGTAACAGAACCTGCTGTTTGGCCATCTGCAATACTGCAAGTCAGGGATTCTTCACTTTTTCAAGCTGCGAGCCAAATCAGTAGCTTCTCCTCCTCCTCTGCCTCCCGTCTCCTTCACGAGTGAGACTACTTCCCTCACACAACCGATGTACTCTAACCCAGCACAAACATTTTTTCACTGTGTTCAAGGATTTTTTATTACTTTAAAAGAGATTGTTCAACATCACCTTCTGCACAAAGATCAAATAGTTAAAGTGGAGCTGAAATGACCTTGAATTATTACACAAAAAGAGAATAAAAAAAAGTGCTTTTTCCTGCAGTGAATCTTGATGAGTCGAACTGGGCTGGTTGCCAGTGTTTAACATCTTGTCATGAGAAATTGTGCATCAGCAGAGTTCATTTTAATCTAGTGGATTAACTACACAATGCACAAGAGTAGTGCACAAAAGAGCTTTATTATTACTCTTTTTATCATCAGGGAAGGACTGGTCGGGAACGCGTTTTACTTTTTAAAACCAAAATTTGTCAATCTTTAATTATTATTATTATTTTTTTTTTATAATTTGTTACATATTTCTAAAAAGCCATCCATGTCCTGGGTTTGGGGTTGCCCTGGTCCTTTCCACTACAGGTGGTGGGCTCACTGGAGCTCAGACCCATGCTGCTGCCACAGGCCACTCTACGGCTGGGGCCCGGGAATGCTAGTCCAGACGATGTCATGGTTCTTATTTTTCTGTCTCTCATCAGGGGCTGGTCATAAACAAAAGCACGAGATCTCAGATTCAAGTGACCAAAATGTTGTTTTTTTGCAGGTTTGGCTGGGCTTTTTAAAAAGTGCAAAACCTTTTGTATTTTGTTCACTAACTAGCATAATGTTAGCTCTGCCAGATTGAACTGCTCCACAGGACCATCTGGGAGGGCTCCCGTTGAAAGCGTTTGCAAAAGGGCAGGTACCTGGTCAGTGACTGGATTTATCAAAAGCAGTTATCCAATGTTTACATTTGTAATGGTAAAATGGTCACTACATCTTCAAACATAAACCCCGCCCAGACCTGTCAGGGCTGTTACATCATTGGACACAACGACCTGGTAAGGCCAGCCTAATGTAATTCATTGCCAAAACATTGTGATTTATTTCACTTCATAAGATGCTTTTGGACTAATGTGTTATGGAGAAAATGTTTTTTAAAACTAATGGGACGTTTGCCCTGAATATGATGTAATGTATGATGTGGGCTTACTCTCCACCCTTAACTACAGTCCAAAAATCTCACACATTTCATCTTATTGGAAAAAACAAAACAAAATCATCCTCAACATGTGCCACATGTGTCATTCACCCACTGAGATAAAGACATTAGGCTCCACCCTTTTGAGGCGCATTACTGGAAAGGGGTAGAGCAAAGGAGGAATCGAAATGGTAGCAATGGGAGGAAGACTGTGTGAGCATGTCAACACACATATTTCCTCTGCAGCAGTCTGTCTCTCCTCATATCTCACCCGAGTGTCAGGAGTGGGCGGCGTGCCCTGTCTGGAGGGACCACACACTAATTCAACCCACACAAAACTGGCCTTGGCAGCGGAGAGTTGGTATCAGGCCAAATGGTCACTAAATATTAAAAATGTATAAATTGACCTAAAGACAGAATTCACTGCAGTTGTATGAACTACAGATCCATAGTGACACCTGAAGTAAATGCTGGTTGGTCCCCATTTTGGAGATGCATACTAACACACCCATTTTAGTCATAAAACAAAATATAAGCACCTGGGAATGTCATGGGAAAATACCTTCTAATTTAGAATAAATGTAGAGCAAAAGGTTGTGTAGCCTTAGCTTTAACGCTAAGACAGAAGACTCTTAATTACAATTATAAAAATGACTTTTAATCACAATAATTTAAAATGCCAAAGATCCATTGATGACAAAGAAATATTTGAATTAAACTTCCTAGCTGACCCCAAAATTTGTATAAAACAGCAGTTGCAAATAACAGAATTTAAGCTACACAAAATGCAAAACAAAAATACAGCAATCAATGAATATTAAAAAAACTGCAAATCAATACAAGCCATGCAAAGGAATCAACAAGGAGCACATCAAACATGCATTGCAAAATAATAAACACTAAAATAATCAAAAGAAGCACACACAAAACAAAATAGCAGTAATATAATACAGAACAATTGCCAAACTGGTCAGGACAGGGTCTAGAATAAGGGTTGGAAGCTCGCTAACTAGAGTGCAATTTTGGCATCTTACCTGCCAGCTGCAGTGCGTGCTCACAGGTAGCAGGAAGAGGGGGAAAAATCACAAGGGAACCGTGGCTAAGTCCCAACAACAGCCCAAGATCTACGGGAAACTTTGGATCAGCTGAGGCTAAAAGCCCAATAAACACTGAGAAACAATGAGCAAACTTACCCCAGGTAGTTAGGCCCGGACCCCCCCACCACCACCACCACCAAATGGAACTTGATTGACTCAAATGTGGAAGCGTTGCCCAAACAATTTGACACTTCGTCAATCCGAGGCACGCTGCCAACTCTCAAGATAACAACACGGAGAACATTGCAGATTGCAATCCCACGCCTCAATTCCTCCCTTTTTGCAGCCTGTGAGCACCTACAGGAGCCCTGTGGGGACACTCTGTTGTGTAAGGACACGTCTGGTTTGGAAATTTAGAAATAAACTCCATTTAGTTCATAAATGTTGATAATACAAGACTGTGGGTTTGAAAAGAAAAGCAGTGCTCAGTTTGCTTTCTCTGAGTCCTGAGTTTGTTTGCTTTGGACTCTCTTTAGTAGTTCACTGGGTTCCTGGAGACTTTGCAAAAAGTGCCACAATATACCACAGTTTTGACTAATGTGTTCTATTTTGGTTCAGCTAGATACCCTACAGTTATATACACCTTTTAGGAAATATTAAGCAGTAATGCAAATATCATTTAGGTGTTTGAGAGGATTTTTCTGATGACATTATTTATAGCAGCACATCCCTCGTGTTGAAAATCAAGAATGCTGATTATACATCCTGGTAGGTGTAGGACACCTTAAATCATCATCCATGTGTAAAACACATTTCTAAAAGCAGCTATGAAGTGGCCCTCTTTAAAGAAACAGCTGTTGTTTGTAAAAAAACAAACAAAAAAAACAGCTTGCAGCCTCTGAACAAGCATTCACAGAAAGGCAATATCCCACTGAAGAACATATGATGAGAATAATTTGACTGGGGAGACAAACAACTCTAAACAATCTTCCCAACTCTCGGCCAAACTTCACAGGACTAAAAGTGTTGGTAAAGACACGGCTGTAAACCTTCGGAGGCGCTAATGGGAGTCGTACTTTGTGATAGTCTCCTAAATGGAGTGAGTTATGGCGTCTTTTACATCGTGCATTTGCAGAGCGCTGTTGCCCTTCAGAGTGGCAACCTATTTTGTCATGCTTGGACAGCCACTGTTGTGCAATAGAAATTTATGACTCACATAAGGAAAACCGCTGACGGCTATAACAAAGATTCCTGAGGCGGCGTATTAATTGACATTAAACAACGCCCACAAGAAGTAAGTGTATTAAGTAACTAAATAACTTGCTGTGTATTTATTTCATGTACAGACTAGGTGCAACTTCAGCTTGTCATCCTTATTATCCTCTTTAACCCTTACATTTTTAAGATCACAAAAAGACCTCAACTCATACTTAAAGCGCCATTGCGTAACCTTCAGCCAGTAGAGGGCGCAGATCCTTCTACAGACTCTAAAATTGGACAAATGAAGAGTTTAGTTGAGGCATACAATGTTTCATCATTAGTACAAGGCCAGTACATAATCTTAAAACAGGTGTGAAAAGTCATGGACATTTTTCTCAAGGTAAATAAACACAACAATTGAGAAAACAGAACCGTAATTAAGTTTTGATGGCACAATGGAGGCACTCCTACTCACCTGCAATAACACAAACAAGCAAAACAAATGGAGCAAAGGCAAAGAAGAAAGGCCATACAGAGAAAAGGTCACATATCCATCCTGCAAACAAGCTTTGTTTGAGAAAACAAAAGCCTCTGACACGGCAGTTACTTTTGTCTGTTCATGACGGCTCCAACACTAAATGGCTGTTTCTCATGTGTTTGCATTCAGGATGAGGTGAATATGGCTCATGGCAGAAGCATTGAAATATAAAATACTGCTCCAAAAGATTGTGCACTCCCATAGAGATAAAACTGTAACATGGAGCGTTGTATCTGAGAGATAGCAGACGGCGCACATCACTCCCAGTGCACGGCATCAGTATCACGCTTTAGGGCTCTGTTCAGTTTCACTAAATAGAAGACTGGTTAGTAAAAATGAATCCTTCAAATGAACCTGCCAAACATCTTGGGTTGGACTGGTGCGTTTTCTAAGATGACAGTGATCCCAAGTGGAAGCAAAAAAATCTGGATGACATTCAGAATAAAAAGATGAAAATCCTAGAGTCTTTTTGCAAATCTGTTCCCTAAATTTAACTGAGAGATAAACGTTTCAAACTATGAGTGTGTCAATTTTGCTAAAAAATATGCAATTTTAAGCAATGCACACTGGAAATTAAATGCATAGTAAACAACAACCTTTGTAGAGGCCCTTGTTGTGTTTGGGGTAAATAAAAATCCTACATTAACATAGGGACTGGAAAGGAACCCTTTTTACTGAAATTTGTAGCCGAGAAAAAAGAAAAACTGAACAAATACTAAAGACCGTCAGGTTTGAACAAGAAGACTCATGCTAATCAACTGCAGTCATGTTACAAAATAAATGAATTGCCATAAAACTAAAACAAATTAGAGAAGGTACATTTATCAGTAATCCCACGTGGGACAGAGATATTATTATTTAGCAGCATTTAGTGTTTATCACAATTGATGTGTGATCAGAATCCTTATCCAAAAAGAAATTATTGAAAAAATTAAAGATTGTGGATAAATGTAATCCACTAACACCCACCAGAATTTTGTAAAATAAATTGAGTTTGTCTAGTTTTCTAGTCTAATGATGTTAGGGGCCTTCAAGATTATTATGTGGCTTAACATGGTAAAGAAATTAAGTCATGAGGCTCATTTTTGAGACTGGCATGATTTGGATGTGCACCTCGATGACTCACAGAGGCTTGGACTTGATGGCTTGGAGTTGAAGACAATGGCTCGGATTTAGGCCCAGACTCTGGCACCTACATGTCGTGCTCAGCAGGTTGTTTCAGCCTTAATATACATTGTAATTTTCCTCCATTACAAGGCTAGAAGTCTTGAATCTCATGCAGCAGTTCTGGAACCCAAGTACATCCCACTTTATGAGACTCGACTCGGACTTGAAATGATTTAAACTCAGCTTGGACGTTGTTTCAGAAATGTCTTTGATGAGTCGGATTGTGACTTACACTTTAAGTAAAGATAACTCAACTCAGATTTGAATCGGACCAGTCCAGATTGACCTAGACTTGAAAACCGATGAGAGCATGATTATAACTTGAACCAGTGATTTTTGATGTGTTAATAAAATAGCTTCAGGCTGTCCTGCCCTATTCACTTTACAAATAAATTCATTGTTAACACTTACTTAACCAGGGCAGAGCCTCTTATCTTTTCATTAACAGCTTCAGTAAACCCCAACAGAATAAAGTTGACAGATCAAGCAGAGCCAAATCCGGTGTAAAAAAGCATCTTTGACTGCCTGAAAGTATGAAGCGAAACCATCTGTGCTGCTATTTAACAGTCCACAGTCATGCATGTGAATTATCACCATATTTGCATTTTCCTGTTTTTTCCTTTGCCTTTGGGGATCTATTTGTCAGATTTTACCACTTCTAAAAAAAAAACTCCTGTAGTGTGAGGTCGAGACATTGTGTACACATCATGTGGCATCCCGTGTGGCGACTAATACTAAACTACACCACCAGTGAGGAGGTGGTGGCGGGCAGAGCAGCGGGTCAGCCTCAAGGACACAGCTTGGCGAGAGTTGGGATGTCACAGGAAGTCTATTTTCCACTCCAGGTATTCAACTGATTGGACTTTGGAGGCGGACTTACCTGTGGCCAATTAACAATCAGCTCACAGACTGTTTGCCCTGCCATTCTCCCGGAGAGCCACATTGAACTGGGAATGCACGTTTTTCTATCCCACTCCGTTAGTGTATGGGTCAGTGACCGCCGTTTTAATAACTGACAGCACATAACCTTAATGCATTGACCTTAGCCTGAGAAAAAAACACTCCTCTTCACTGCTTGGAGGATAAAATTTGGGGTCACAACTCTCCTTTTCCCTTGAAGGATTTTGTGTGTGTTTGAGACTTTACTAAAGAGCGAGTCTCAGTGTTGGAAAATTTCATTTCATTTTGCCCTCCCACGACTTCAGAGACTTATCAGTAAAGCCCACTCTTTGTAATAAAACACCAAGACAAGCCGTTTGTCATTTGTACCCTGCAGTGAACGGCCTTGTTCACTCACAAGGCATTGGTTTGTGGTAAAGAGTGTGAACAAGTCTGTAAAAGAAAGCAAAATTACACTGCCTATCTAAAACGTCACGCTCCAACAAATTATTGAACTGCTTTTGAGCTTGATCACAGCATACATTGACATTTAAATGGGCACACGCAATCTCATACATTTTAACATATATTTTCAACTATTTCTAGCCAAACTATAGATGGTGGGGGAGTATTACAATGCTCCATAGTACAATCTTTTTTTCAATTCGCATCACTGATAATATGTTGAGTCATTTTTCTTTGAATTATGTTTGTGTAAACCTTTTTGTGATTCATTTCAAAATTAAATCTGTCTTTATTACCACTCAGATTTGGCCATGTCACAGTTCTTCCTGGAAGAAGTTAACTACTCATCTCTAACCAACCTTAGTCATAAAGGTTGGCACTACAAATGAAGTCTTAAAATAGTATTTCTAGGGAAAACATCATTCTCATCCAGGAAGACCCAAACCTTGTCTTAATACTTTTTCCTTGCCACTGTCACCCTTGCTCACAGCATGAGTATGAGCATGGGTGAGGGCGAGGGCTGTTAATAGACTAAAAGACTGACACTTTTCCTGCACAGTTTTCAGACACATGTAATTGTTACTATGCTATACAATTAAATTATGGTTTATTGTGTATTGGTGATCTTTTATTTCTTCACATTTTGAAAATATCATGCCAAAGTTGTTGTGAAAGTAACTGTGAGAGTTAACTCATAAGAACTACTAATTATAGCTGTACAGTGAAAGTAAGTATAAAACAAATATGATGTGGTTAAACTGGAAAAGGATGTGTTTTCTTTCATTGATTAGTCTGCCTTAGTCATTATTGTGGCCAGGTCACTTTCCAGGAAGCTTTTTGAATCATTTATCCACCCACTGTGCTTTTTCACACTGCCAGGCTCCTGCACACATTTTAGGAGCTTTCATGAAACAAAACAAAAGCCACTGACCATTGCACAATCTGCCAGACGCCCCACCTCCCCTTCTGTCTTTTCTTGGCCTCTTCTGTTCCGTATCTCCAGCCCACCCGTTTTCCATCACCGCCTCCCCCACCCCAGGTTCTTGGCAGCGCTTGGCGTTCACCCACCTTGTCTAACTAGCAGGTTGTGTCAGTGTCCCTGCCCCGTTTGTGTGTGTGTGCCTCCCCAAAGTGTGTGTCTCGCAGTCGTCTAGACATGGTTTCCTCTCTGATGTTTGTCTTTCTCCACAGGCCAGCTGATCTGTGCAGCCAGGAATGTTGCCGCTACCGCTGCCGTACTCCTCACACAGACTCTCTGTTAATACTCACACAGTGCAACTCTTTATCGGTATTTTTCCATCTTTCATGATACTGATATAGTGATTTTCTTTCTTCTAAACCATTAAGCAGCATTCATTTCAGACTAGTACACTAATCTTCTCCTATATTTCTGTGGACACACAAGAAATACAGAAATTATCATTTTTTGAAAAATTAAATATGACATAGTTTACCATTAAACAGACTGTACCTGATATTGTTTTCTTCTAGTTGGGGAAAATGGTTCAAATCCCAAATAGTATATTGTAAAAACAATTATTTGATAAAACAAAAAAAAAAAACATACTTCAGATGCCATCATTATAAGGGATTTTAAAACCTTTCACGAACAGTAAACCTTGGCTGCTTTTGGGTGTGAGTGGAGTCTGAGACAGAAACGTTAAAAGAAAATCAGGTAACTTTAAACGGGGATTACCTAATTTTTTTACTCCTGCATTTAGTTTGACGGTTTAATCATCAAATGAAGGATGAAGGAGCATCACCTGCAGCTGAACCTTGCAAAAACAGAACTGCTTGTGATTCCGGCCCATCCAAAGACCCACCACAACCTCTCCATTCAACTAGGCCCATCAACCATTACACCGTCCAGCACTGCCAGAAATCTGGGAGTGGTAATTGATGATCAGCTAAACTTCACAAGTCATGTCGCCAGCACCACCCGGTCCTGTAGATTCATCCTCTACAACATTAGAAAATTAGACCTTTCCTATCAGAGCACTCCAGATTCTAGTCCAGGCTCTTGTCTTGTCCAAACTGGACTATTGCAATGCCCTACTGGCTGGACTCCCGCCTGCACAACCAAACCTCTGCAGCTGATCCAGAATGCAGCAGCAAGAGTGGTCTTTAATG